>CAWUFW010001622.1:0-2699463 GCA_963921515.1 Calotriton arnoldi | reverse complement strand
ACACTGTTCAAAAGGTGCATCAGCTATGGACCCCACACCTACCTTTTGGTCACTGTGGTGATGGGGCTTTGAGCCCCATTGCCACACTGTTCAAAAGGTGCATCAGCTATGGACCTCACACTTCCCTTTTGGTCACTGTGGTGATGGGGCTTTGGGCCCCATTGCCACACTGTTCAAAAGGTGCATCAGCTATGGATCCCACACTCACCTTTTGGTCACTGTGGTGATGAGGCTTTGGGCCCCATTGCCACATTGTTCAAAATGTGCATCAGCTATGGACCCCACACCTACCTTTTGGTCACTGTTGTGATGGGGCTTTGGGCCCCATTGCCACACTGTTCAAAATGTGCATCAGCTATGGACCCCACACCTACCTTTTGGTCGCTGTGGTGATGGGGCTTTGGGCCCCATTGCCACACTGTTCAAAATGTGCATCAGCTATGGACCCCACACCTACCTTGTGGTCGCTGTGGTGATGGGGCTTTGGGCCCCATTGCCACACTGTTCAAAAGGTGCATCAGCTATGGACCCCACACCTACCTTTTGGTCGCTGTGGTGATGGGGCTTTAGGCCCCATTGCCACACTGTTCAAAATGTGCATCAGCTATGGACCCCACACTCACCTTTTGGTCGCTGTGGTGATGGGGCTTTGGGCCCCATTGCCACACTGTTCAAAATGTGCATCAGCTATGGACCCCACACTCACCTTTTGGTCGCTGTGGTGATGGGGCTTTGGGCCCCATTGCCACACTGTTCAAAATGTGCATCAGCTATGGACCCCACACTCACCTTTTGGTCGCTGTGGTGATGGGGTGTTCAACCCCATTGCCACAGTGGCCATGGTCGGCTTGCATTGTGGAGGCCACACACATTTATGTG
Organism: Calotriton arnoldi; assembly: GCA_963921515.1. Lineage (NCBI taxonomy): Eukaryota > Metazoa > Chordata > Amphibia > Caudata > Salamandridae > Calotriton > Calotriton arnoldi. The sequence continues at coordinate 2,698,584 of CAWUFW010001622.1, read as the reverse complement.
TGACACATGTGCTAGGGGGTCACATTGTATGTTCAATGTCATGTACAGTGTTGTAGGCATTTGACACAGACTACACACGCTTGTCATGGTGTTGGGGGGGATGTAATTTTCAGACATTCCTGATGTGGGAGTATGCTGGTTGTGTCATGCATTACCCGTCCTATGAGTAGGGGTGGAGGTAGTGGTAGGCATCCAGGCCCCCCTGAGTAGGGGTGGTGGTAGTGACAGGCATCCAGGCCCCCATGAGAAGGGGTGGTGGTAGTGGCAGGCATCCAGCCCCCCCTGAGTAGGGGTGGTGGTAGTGGCAGACATCCAGCCCCCTAAGGGTGGGGATGGTAGTAGTGACAGGCATCCAGGCCCCCGAGTGGGGTGGTGGTAGTGGCAGGCATCCAGCCCCCCCTGAGTAGGGGTGGTGGTAGTGGCAGGCATCCAGCCCCCTGAGTAGGGGTGGTGGTAGTGACAGGCATCCAGGTCCCCTGAGTAGGGGTGGTGGTAGTGGTAGGCATCCAGGCCCCCTGAGTAGGGGTGGTGGTAGTGGTAGGCATCCATCCCCCTAAGGGTGGGGATGGTAGTAGGGACAGGCATCCAGGCCCCCATGAATACGGGTGGTGGTAGTGGCAGGCATCCAGCCCCCTGAGTAGGGGTGGTGGTAGTGGCAGGCATCCAGCCCCCTAAGGGTGGGGATGGTAGTAGTGACAGGCATCCAGCCCCCCTGAGTAGGGGTGGTGGTAGTGGCAGGCATCCAGTCCCCTGAGTGGGGTGGTGGTAGTGGCAGGCATCCAGCCCCCTGAGTAGGGGTGGTGGTAGTGACAGGCATCCAGGCCCCCTGAGTAGGGGTGGTGGTAGTGACAGGCATCCAGCCCCCTGAGTAGGGGTGGTGGTAGTGGCAGGCATCCAGCCCCCTAAGGGTGGGGATGGTGGTAGTGACAGGCATCCAGCCCCCTGAGTAGGGGTGGTGGTAGTGGCAGGGATCCAGCCCCCTGAGTAGGGGTGGTGGTAGTGGTAGGCATCCATCCCCCTAAGGGTGGGGATGGTAGTAGTGACAGGCATCCAGCCCCTATGAGTGGGGATGGTAGTAGTGATGGGCATCCAACCCCTATGAGTGGGGATGGTAGTAGTGATGGGCATCCAGCCCCCTATGAGTAGGGGTACTGGTAGTGATGGGCACCCAGCCCCTATGAGTAGGGGGTACTGTTAGTGATGGGCATCCAGCCCCTATGAGTAGGGGGTACTGGTAGTGGTAGGCATCCATCACCCTAAGGGTGGGGATGGTAGTAGTGACAGGCATCCAGCCCCCGAGTGGGGTGGTGGTAGTGGCAGGCATCCAGCCCCCTAAGGGTGGGGATGGGAGTAGTGATAGGCATCCAGCCCCCCCCTGAGTAGGGGTGGTGGTAGTGACAGGCATCCAGGCCCCCCTGAGTAGGGGTGGTGGTAGTGGTAGGCATCCAGCCCCCCCTGCGTAGGGGTGGTGGTAGTGGTAGGCATCCAGCCCCCTAAGGGTGGGGATGGTAGTAGTGACAGGCATCCAGGCCCCCATGAGTAGGGGTGGTGGTAGTGGTAGGCATCCATCCTCCTAAGGGTGGGGATGGTAGTAGTGACAGGCATCCAGGCCCCCATGAGTAGGGGTGGTGGTAGTGGCAGGCATCCAGCCCCCCTAAGTAGGGGTGGTGGTAGTGACAAGCATCCAGGCCCCCTGAGTAGGGGTGGTGGTAGTGGTAGGCATCCAGGCCCCCTGAGTAGGGGTGGTGGTAGTGGTAGGCATCCATCCCCTAAGGGTGGGGATGGTAGTAGTGACAGGCATCCAGCCCCCCTGAGTGGGGTGGTGGTAGTGGCAGGCATCCAGCCCCCTGAGTAGGGGTGGTGGTAGTGGTAGGCATCCAGCCCCCTGAGTAGGGGTGGTGGTAGTGCTAGGCATCCAGCCCCCTAAGGGTGGGGATGGTAGTAGTGACAGGCATCCAGGCCCCCATGAGTAGGGGTGGTGGTAGTGGTAGGCATCCATCCCCTAAGGGTGGGGATGGTAGTAGTGACAGGCATGCAGGCCCCCATGAGTAGGGGTGGTGGTAGTGGCAGGCATCCAGCCCCCTGAGTAGGGGTGGTGGTAGTGACAGGCATACAGGCCCCCTGAGTAGGGGTGGTGGTAGTGGTAGGCATCCAGGCACACCTGAGTAGGAGTGGTGGTAGTGGTAGGCATCCATCCCCTAAGGGTGGGGATGGTAGTAGTGACAGGCATCCAGCCCCCTGAGTGGGGTGGTGGTAGTGGCAGGCATCCAGCCCCCCTGAGTAGGGGTGGTGGTAGTGGTAGGCATCCAGCCCCTAAGGGTGGGGATGGTAGTAGTGACAGGCATCCAGGCCCCCTGAGTGGGGTGGTGGTAGTGGCAGGCATCCAGCCCCCTGAGTAGGGGTGGTGGTAGTGGCAGGCATGCAGGCCCCCTGAGTAGGGGTGGTGGTAGTGGCAGGCATCCAGCCCCCTGAGTAGGGGTGGTGGTAGTGGCAGGCATCCAGCCCCTAATGGTGGGGATGGTAGTAGTGACAGGCATCCAGCCCCCTGAGTAGGGGTGGTGGTAGTGGCAGGCATCCAGCCCCCTGAGTGGGGTGGTGGTAGTGGTAGGCATCCATCCCCTAAGGGTGGGGATGGTAGTGACCAGCCCCTATGAGTGGGGATGGTAGTAGTGATGGGCATCCAGCCCCTATGAGTGGGGATGGTAGTAGTGATGGGCATCCAGCCCCCTATGAGTAGGGGTACTGGTAGTGATGGCACCCAGCCCCTATGAGTAGGGGGTACTGTTAGTGATGGGCATCCACCCCCTATGAGTAGGGGTACTGGTAGTGGTAGGCATCCATCACCCTAAGGGTGGGGATGGTAGTAGTGACAGGCATCCAGCCCCCCGAGTGGGGTGGTGGTAGTGGCAGGCATCCAGCCCCCTAAGGGTGGGGATGGGAGTAGTGATAGGCATCTAGCCCCCCTGAGTAGGGGTGGTGGTAGTGGCAGGCATCCAGCCCCCTGAGTGGGGTGGTGGTAGTGGCAGGCATCCAGCCCCCTGAATGGGGGTGGTGGTAGTGGCAGGCATCCAGCCCCCTGAGTAGGGGTGGTGGTAGTGACAGGCATCCAGGCCCCCTGAGTAGGGGTGGTGGTAGTGGTAGGCATCCAGCCCCCTGAGTAGGGGTGGTGGTAGTGGTAGGCATCCAGCACCCTAAGGGTGGGGATGGTAGTAGTGACAGGCATCCAGGCCCCCATGAGTAGGGGTGGTGGTAGTGGTAGGCATCCATCCTCCTAAGGGTGGGGATGGTAGTAGTGACAGGCATCCAGGCCCCCATGAGTAGGGGTGGTGGTAGTGGCAGGCATCCAGCCCCCTAAGTAGGGGTGGTGGTAGTGACAGGCATCCAGGCCCCCTGAGTAGGGGTGGTGGTAGTGGTAGGCATCCAGGCCCCCTGAGTAGGGGTGGTGGTAGTGGTAGGCATCCATCCCCTAAGGGTGGGGATGGTAGTAGTGACAGGCATCCAGCCCCCCTGAGTGGGGTGGTGGTAGTGGCAGGCATCCAGCCCCCTGAGTAGGGGTGGTGGTAGTGGTAGGCATCCAGCCCCCTAAGGGTGGGGATGGTAGTAGTGACAGGCATCCAGGCCCCCCTGAGTGGGGTGGTGGTAGTGGCAGGCATCCAGCCCCCCCTGAGTAGGGGTGGTGGTAGTGGCAGGCATCCAGCCCCCTCTGAGTAGGGGTGGTGGTAGTGACCGGCATCCAGGCCCCCCTAAGTAGGGGTGGTGGTAGTGGTAGGCATCCAGGCCCCCCTGAGTAGGGGTGGTGGTAGTGGTAGGCATCCATCCCCCTAAGGGTGGGGATGGTAGTAGTGACAGGCATCCAGGCCCCCATGAGTAGGGGTGGTGGTAGTGGCAGGCATCCTGCCCCCCCTGCGTAGGGGTGGTAGTAGTGGCAGGCATCCAGCCCACCTGAGTGGGGTGGTGGTAGTGGCAGGCATCCAGCCCCCCTGAGTAGGGGTGGTGGTAGGCATCCAGGACCCCCTGAGTAGGGGTGGTGGTAGTGGTAGGCATCCAGGCCCCCCTGAGTGGGGTGGTGGTAGTGGCAGGCATCCAGCCCCCCTGAGTAGGGGTGGTGGTAGTGGCAGGCATCCAGCCCACCCTGAGTAGGGGTGGTGGTAGTGGTAGGCATCCATCCCCCTAAGGGTGGGGATGGTAGTAGTGACAGGCACCCAGCCCCCTATGAGTGGGGATGGTAGTAGTGATGGGCATCCAACCCCTATGAGTGGGGATGGTAGTAGTGATGGGCATCCAGCCCCTATGAGTAGGGGTACTGGTAGTGATGGGCATCCAGCCCCTATGAGTAGGGGTACTGTTAGTGATGGGCATCCAGCCCCCTATGAGTAGGGGGTACTGGTAGTGGTAGGCATCCATCACCCTAAGGGTGGGGATGGTAGTAGTGACAGGCATCCAGCCCCCTGAGTGGGGTGGTGGTAGTGGCAGGCATCCAGCCCCCTAAGGGTGGGGATGGTAGTAGTGACAGGCATCCAGCCCCCTGAGTAGAGGTGGTGGTAGTGGCAGGCATCCAGCCCCCTGAGTGGGGTGGTGGTAGTGGCAGGCATCCAGCCCCCCTGAGTGGGGGTGGTCGTAGTGGCAGGCATCCAGCCCCCTGAGTAGGGGTGGTGGTAGTGACAGGCATCCAGGCCCCTGAGTAGGGGTGGTGGTAGTGGTAGGCATCCAGCCCCCTGAGTAGGGGTGGTGGTAGTGGTAGGCATCCAGCCCCTAAGGGTGGGGATGGTAGTAGTGACAGGCATCCAGGCCCCCATGAGTAGGGGTGGTGGTAGTGGTAGGCATCCATCCCCCTAAGGGTGGGGATGGTAGTAGTGACAGGCATGCAGGCCCCCATGAGTAGGGGTGGTGGTAGTGGCAGGCATCCAGCCCCCCCTGAGTAGGGGTGGTGGTAGTGACAGGCATCCAGGCCCCCCTGAGTAGGGGTGGTGGTAGTGGTAGGCATCCAGGCACACCTGAGTAGGAGTGGTGGTAGTGGTAGGCATCCATCCCCCTAAGGGTGGGGATGGTAGTAGTGACAGGCATCCAGCCCCCCCTGAGTGGGGTGGTGGTAGTGGCAGGCATCCAGCCCCCCCTGAGTAGGGGTGGTGGTAGTGGTAGGCATCCAGCCCCCTAAGGGTGGGGATGGTAGTAGTGACAGGCATCCAGGCCCCCCTGAGTGGGGTGGTGGTTGTGGCAGGCATCCAGCCCCCCCTGAGTAGGGGTGGTGGTAGTGGCAGGCATGCTGGCCCCCCTGAGTAGGGGTGGTGGTAGTGGCAGGCATCCAGCCCCCTGAGTAGGGGTGGTGGTAGTGGCAGGCATCCAGCCCCTAAGGGTGGGGATGGTCGTAGTGACAGGCATCCAGCCCCCTGAGTAGGGGTGGTGGTAGTGGCAGGCATCCAGCCCCCCTGAGTGGGGTGGTGGTAGTGGCAGGCATCCAGCCCCCTGAGTAGGGGTGGTGGTAGTGGTAGGCATACAGGCCCCCTGAGTAGGGGTGGTGGTAGTGGTAGGCATCCATCCCCTAAGGGTGGGGATGGTAGTAGTGACAGGCATCCAGGCCCCCATGAGTAGGGGGGTGGTAGTGGCAGGCATCCAGCCCCCTGAGTGGGGTGGTGGTAGTGGCAGGCATCCAGCCCCCTGAGTAGGGGTGGTGGTAGTGACAGGCATCCAGGCCCCCTGAGTAGGGGTGGTGGTAGTGGTAGGCATCCAGCCCCCTGAGTAGGGGTGGTGGTAGTGGTAGGCATCCAGCCCCTAAGGGTGGGGATGGTAGTAGTGACAGGCATCCAGGCCCCCATGAGTAGGGGTGGTGGTAGTGGTAGGCATCCATCCCCCTAAGGGTGGGGATGGTAGTAGTGACAGGCATCCAGGCCCCCATGAGTAGGGGTGGTGGTAGTGGCAGGCATCCAGCCCCCTAAGTAGGGGTGGTGGTAGTGACAGGCATCCAGGCCCCCTGAGTAGGGTGGTGGTAGTGGTAGGCATCCAGGCCCCCTGAGTAGGGGTGGTGGTAGTGGTAGGCATCCATCCCCCTAAGGGTGGGGATGGTAGTAGTGACAGGCATCCAGCCCCCCTGAGTGGGGTGGTGGTAGTGGCAGGCATCCAGCCCCCTGAGTAGGGGTGGTGGTAGTGGTAGGCATCCAGCCCCTAAGGGTGGGGATGGTAGTAGTGACAGGCATCCAGGCCCCCTGAGTGGGGTGGTGGTAGTGGCAGGCATCCAGCCCCCCCTGAGTAGGGGTGGTGGTAGTGGCAGGCATCCAGCCCCCCCTGAGTAGGGGTGGTGGAAGTGACCGGCATCCAGGCCCCCCTAAGTAGGGGTGGTGGTAGTGGTAGGCATCCAGGCCCCCCTGAGTAGGGGTGGTGGTAGTGGTAGGCATCCATCCCCTAAGGGTGGGGATGGTAGTAGTGACAGGCACCCAGCCCCTATGAGTGGGCATGGTAGTAGTGATGGGCATCCAACCCCTATGAGTGGGGATGGTAGTAGTGATGGGCATCCAGCCCCTATGAGTAGGGGTACTGGTAGTGATGGGCATCCAGCCCCCTATGAGTAGGGGGTACTGTTAGTGATGGGCATCCAGCCCCCTATGAGTAGGGGGTACTGGTAGTGGTAGGCATCCATCACCCTAAGGGTGGGGATGGTAGTAGTGACAGGCATCCAGCCCCCCCTGAGTGGGGTGGTGGTAGTGGCAGGCATCCAGCCCCCTAAGGGTGGGGATGGTAGTAGTGACAGGCATCCAGCCCCCCCTGAGTAGAGGTGGTGGTAGTGGCAGGCATCCAGCCCCCCCTGAGTGGGGTGGTGGTAGTGGCAGGCATCCAGCCCCCCCTGAGTGGGGGTGGTGGTAGTGGCAGGCATCCAGCCCCCCCCTGAGTAGGGGTGGTGGTAGTGACAGGCATCCAGGCCCCCCTGAGTAGGGGTGGTGGTAGTGGTAGGCATCCAGCCCCCCCTGAGTAGGGGTGGTGGTAGTGGTAGGCATCCAGCCCCCTAAGGGTGGGGATGGTAGTAGTGACAGGCATCCAGGCCCCCATGAGTAGGGATGGTGGTAGTGGTAGGCATCCATCCCCCTAAGGGTGGGGATGGTAGTAGTGACAGGCATGCAGGCCCCCATGAGTAGGGGTGGTGGTAGTGGCAGGCATCCAGCCCCCCCTGAGTAGGGGTGGTGGTAGTGACAGGCATCCAGGCCCCCCTGAGTAGGAGTGGTGGTAGTGGTAGGCATCCAGGCACCCCTGAGTAGGGGTGGTGGTAGTGGTAGGCATCCATCCCCCTAAGGGTGGGGATGGTAGTAGTGACAGGCATCCAGCCCCCTGAGTGGGGTGGTGGTAGTGGCAGGCATCCAGCCCCCTGAGTAGGGGTGGTGGTAGTGGTAGGCATCCAGCCCCTAAGGGTGGGGATGGTAGTAGTGACAGGCATCCAGGGCCCCTGAGTGGGGTGGTGGTAGTGGCAGGCATCCAGCCCCCTGAGTAGGGGTGGTGGTAGTGGTAGGCATGCAGGACCCCCTGAGTAGGGGTGGTGGTAGTGGCAGGCATCCAGCCCCCCCTGAGTAGGGGTGGTGGTAGTGGCAGGCATCCAGCCCCCTAAGGGTGGGGATGGTAGTAGTGACAGGCATCCAGCCCCCCTGAGTAGGGGTGGTGGTAGTGGCAGGCATCCAGCCCCCCCTGAGTGGGGTGGTGGTAGTGGCAGGCATCCAGCCCCCCCTGAGTAGGGGTGGTGGTAGTGGTAGGCATACAGGCCCGCCTGAGTAGGGGTGGTGGTAGTGGTAGGCATCCATCCCCCTAAGGGTGGGGATGGTAGTAGTGACAGGCATCCAGGCCCCCATGAGTAGGGGGGGTGGTAGTGGCAGGCATCCAGCCCCCCCTGAGTAGGGGTGGTGGTAGTGGCAAGCCCCCTAAGGGTGGGGATGGTAGTAGTGACAGGCATCCAGCCCCCCCTGAGTAGGGGTGGTGGTAGTGGCAGGCACCCAGCCCCCCCTGAGTGGGGTGGTGGTAGTGGCAGGCATCCAGCCCCCCCTGAGTAGGGGTGGTGGTAGTGGCAGGCATCCAGCCCCCCCCTGAGTAGGGGTGGTGGTAGTGGTAGGCATCCATCCCCCTAAGGGTGGGGATGGTAGTAGTGACAGGCATCCAGCCCCCTATGAGTGGGGATGGTAGTAGTGATGGGCATCCAGCCCCTTATGAGTGGGGATGGTAGTAGTGATGGGCATCCAGCCCCTATGAGTAGGGGTAATGGTAGTGATGGGCATACAGCCCCCTATGAGTAGGGGGTACTGTTAGTAATGGGCATCCAGCCCCCTATGAGTAGGGGGTACTGGTAGTGGTAGGCATCCATCACCCTAAGGGTGGGGATGGTAGTAGTGACAGGCATCCAGCCCCCCCTGAGTGGGGCGGTGGTAGTGGCAGGCATCCAGCCCCCCCTGAGTAGGGGTGGTGGTAGTGGCAGGCATCCAGCCCCCTAAGGGTGGGGATGGTAGTAGTGACAGGCATCCAGCCCCCCCTGAGTAGGGGTGGTGGTAGTGACAGGCATCCAGGCCCCCCTGAGTAGGGGTGGTGGTAGTGGTAGGTATCCAGCCCCCCCTGAGTAGGGGTGGTGGTAGGGTGGTGTTGGTGGTAGGCATTCATCCCCCTATGGGTGTGTATGGCATTGGTGATGGCCATCCCACCCCTATGGTTCTGCTGTTGCTAGTGTACGTCATTTGTGCATCCCTATGTGTGTGTGACATATTTCGGGTACGTGTCGTTTGTTTGTGTTGTTGGTGTTTGACTTACCATCTGCGCCGTACGCGTCCGTGCCGGTCCTGGTAATAGATGTAGAATATAGGTAGGACCTGCGCAATGGGATTCATGCTTGGATCGTCTCGTTCGGGTTTCTCGTGTCTTCGACTCGTACTCGTAGCAGGCTTGTTCGTCTCGTAGCCGTGGATCGTCTTGTGGCGCGAAACGGAGCTTATGTACGGCTCGCCCGGATGCTCAAACATCCCGGACGTAGCGACGGGTTCGGCGCGTACGGAGTACGCATCGTACTCGTCCGGCCGGAAGGTGCTGTGTATTTGTTTCCGTACGATTCGATTCGGCGTTTACGGATCCGGCTCGGGCGGGGAACAGGAGCTGGATTGGGTAAGTACGGCTCGCTCGGAATCTGGGTTCTTATACGCATCGTACTTGTTCGTCCGGACGAGTGTTCGAATCGGTCGGGAAACACGCACTCGGCTGGTTTTTTTTCCGGACGAATACTGTTAGGTGCGCTTCCGGCCGAGATCGGAATCGACCCCTAAGTGTTGAACTGTGTTCAATGAAGAAGTGGAATTCCTATTGCAAAGTATAGAAGGTCGTACTTACCTTGTATGTAGAAACCCTAAGGTGTGGTATCTAGGCATACACACCCAGCACTCAAAGTAATCCTGAAGTAACTAAAAAGTAATCTGAAAGTACTTACTGTATGATACAAACTGCATTTAAAAGTAATACATACCTGTAACAACTGCAATTTCTAATACAGCTGCATTTCTTTGAACAGTCTTGCATTTGAAAGTATATTTTACTCACCTGTGCCAAGTCCTGCTTGGTTCTAAAATAAAACATAAGTATATCTTTTTTTATACTTACCTCATTGGTCTGGATTCTGTCTCTGAGTGTCTGTATCAGTCTTTGATTGAGTGAATACAATAAATGCTTAACACACCCTCTGGAACTGCTCGCCCACACTACCACGAACAGAGCTGTTATTACTTACCTAATTTATCCTCTGTTATACCTCTGGGGACTCCCTGAACTCTGTGCCCACTATACCTTAATTTGGTATAGTATATACAGAGCCAGCTTCCTACAAAATGCTACCAGTGGGCCTGCAGCGCTGGTTGTGCCACCCCCTGAAGTAGCCCTTTAAACATGTCCCAGGCCTGCCACTGCAGAGCCTGTGTGTGCAGTTTTAAACTGCCGTTTCGACCTGGCAAGTTAAACTACTTGCCAGGCCCAAGCCTTCCTGTTTATTTCATAAACTTCACCCCTAAGGTAGGGCCTGGATAGCCCAAGGGAAGGGTGCAGTGTATTTAAAAAGTAGGACATGTACTTTTAAGTTTTACATGGTAGTAAAAAATTCTTACATTTGTTTTTCACTACTGCAAGGTCTATCTCTCCCATAGGATAACAATAGGATTGCTTTATTACAGTTTTTACGTGTAATTTCCAATTGGGAAAAGATGGGACCCCCAAATTTGGTGTCTCTGGAATCACTATTTAAAAACACAACTTATGGTGAAGTTGTTTTTTAAAGTGCAATTCTGAACACTTCACTTTTATAAAGTTGGCATTTACTTACTGTAACCATTTGGTGCCTTCTGCCTTTCTCTGGAATACACATCTGGGTGGGTGACAGCTGGCTTCCTGCATTCCCTCCAGACAGCCACACACAAAAAAGGGTAGGTGTGACTGAGTGGCCATCTGCTTGCAGATGGGTCATCCTGAGCAGGATGGGAGGGAGGAGCTGGCACTTACACCTGAAAGGGATGTGTTCTGTCCCTACACAAAGGTTTGCATACCCACTGTAGTGAGTCTGCAACCATTGCACGAAAGGCAGGGTCTTGGCCACATCATGGGCATCTCTTTGAAGTCTCCCTACTCCAAAGGCCCAACTGGGTATAAGTACTGGACCTCTGACAGCACCAAATCAGGACACTTCTGGAACTGAGGAAATTCCACAAGGAAGAAGTACTGCTGTGCTGCCAGGAAGGACTGCCACTTTGCTGAACTGCTTTGCTGTGTTGGCCTGCTGCTTCTTGCCTGGTAGTGAGATGGACTGGACCTGCACCTCTACATCCCAGAACCAAAGTAACTTGTTGGCTTGCCTCCTGTTTCTGAAGTCTCAGTGATATCAAAGACTTCACCCTGCAACCAGCACCTGGACTCTCCCTGCTATGAGTCCTGCTCTGCCAATCGGTGCCAATCCAGTCCTGGGCGTTTGGAAGTGAGTTTTCAGTGCTGCAACCCAGAAAATCCATGTATCGATGACGTTGCGTCGATCGGACCCGATATATAGCCGCTGCTGCATGAACCGCGGATCACATTGCCGACTGTGCGACGCTTCGGCCTCTGTTTCCGATGCATCTCTGACTTTGTGCAGCTCAGTGCTAATGCATCGCTTTGTGCTGCATGCATCGCCTACATCCCAGCAGTTCAACGAAGACACATCGCCCCAATGTTCATTGCATCTTGACTCTCAATGCATCTTTGACTGTGCGCAGCTTGGAACTGACGCATCGCCCCATCTGCAAGATCAACAGCGACGCATCGCCTCCTTTGCTCGACGCATCGAAAGTACTGTTCAGCGAGCTAAGGCTGGTCCCTGTATCCGATCTGCCCTCCATCACGGTCGGCCTGAACTTTTGGATTTGCCCCAGTCAAGCGCGACCAGATTGCCCTGGTTGGCGCTATTTGTTTCTAAGCAATACAAAACAGTTTATTTTTTAGAAATTCATATCTTCGATTTCTACTTATTGGAGTTTTTTCATTTGAGTCTTTTTTTACTCATAAAAATATTGGTTATTTTTCTAAACTGGTGTGGAGTCCTTTTGTGGTGTTTTCACTATATTACTGTGTGTTGTGTGCACAAATACTTTACACATTGCCTCTTAGTTAAGCTTGACTGCTCTGTGCCAAGTTGCCAGAGGGTGAGCACAGGTTAATTTAGAGTGTCCTACTGACTTACCCTGACTAGGATTGTAGTTCCTGCTTGGACAGGGTGCATACCTCTGCCAACTAGAAACTTACATTTTAACATTGGTAATCAGCGGTGAGGATAGGACTTGTATTTGTGCAGTACATACAGTGATTGTTTTACACTACTATCCATATCTCAGACCAATTCGAACCTTTTTCAATATCCCCTGGTTGGCATTTTTGATTTTTTTTCCAAAATAATGTCTCTGTCTGGAGAAGCAGCATCTGCACCTGCAAAAATGGATTTTGAGCTGGCCAAGCTGGAGACTTGCACTGTAGCTCAGCTCAAGGATTTCTGCACAGGGTTTGAGCTTTCTACTAAAGGCTTCACCAGGAAGGTGGAACTGCAAAAGGTGCTAAGGGCCTGAAACTATTCCCACAGACCTGGATGGATTGTGTTGATTCTTTTTGCAAGGCTGTATAACTTGATTGCAAAATAGCACATGTTTAGTCTCTATTTTACAGATCTGCGCCAGCACTTGATTGATAGTAAGCTATCTGACCTCAGTGAGCTTGCTAAGGAGGCAGAATGCTGGGCCAGTACCAGTGTCCATAACAAGGTATCTGTGGGGGATCACCACAAGGGTGGGCAGGGTCCTCACCAGAAGAAGGAGGTAGAGGCAAAAACAAAAGCAAGGAGTTCTCTAAAGGCCCCCAAACTAGTCCCATGGGTCAGGATTCCTATCCCCCTGCTGGGAAGAAAAAGAGGTGGCTCCCTGACAGTAATTCTGCAGGGAAGATATCCCCTAAGTGTTATGAGTGTCAACAGGAAGGACACTGCAAGGGGAATGCCATGTGTTCCAAGTGGGCACAACCCCCCCACCGGTGGTCGGTCTAGTCACTGGGGCTAGCTAGTGTAGCGCTTGGGGAGGAGTTTGTCCCAGCAAGTGGTGGGAACAGAGTTGATGTTTTTTTTTGTAGTTGTATATAGCGCGAACCTGACCCGAAGGTATCAGAGTGCTTTACATGAGCACCAGTTGCATTACAGACGGGCAAATTCATTCATTTTTAGACATGGGAAGATTAAGTGATTTGTACAGTATCACAGGAAGTTTGAGCCTCCCGCCAGACTCGAACCAGGTTCCCCAGCTTCAACGTTGGCCACTCTAGCCGTTAGGCCACATCCTCTCCCCAGAATGAAATGAAATGAAATGAAAAGGACATTTATAGAGCGGATGGCTACCAGAAGGCCTCCCAGCGCTTAGCGTGACTAGTAGACAGGGGGAGGGACAGAACAATTAGTTTAAGGGAATAAAAGAGTTTTGAGTTGTTTCCTAAAGGCAAGATGGCTAGACTCTTTTCGAAGATGGAGGGGGAGGGCATTCCAGAGTCTGCCTGCATTCAGAGAAAAGAGCCTGCCACCACTTCTGGCTCGTTTGATTCTGGGGATGTCAATTAGATGGAGATCGTCCGAGCGAAGCTTTCTCCTTGCTTTATATGGTTGAATTATGGCTGAGATCAAGGGAGGGCCATTCCCTAAAAGGGATTTGTGCACAATGCACAATGATTTAAAACTGATTCTTTCTTTTACAGGGAGCCAGTGTAGAGATCGAAGAGCAGGTTTTACGGAAAGGATCTGGATGTTCCCGACAGCAATCTGGCTGCACAGTTCTGGATGATCTGCAGTCTATTAATCACTGAGGTAGGAGCTCCCAAATAGAGCGCATTACCATAATCCAATCTAGAGAGTAGAATAGACTGGACCATGATTTTCTTGGCTTGAGGAGGGAGCAGAGGAAGCACTTTCCTCGCCATTCTAATCAAGCCAAAACAGATAGCTACTGTCTTACTGGCTTGCACTTGGAATGTGAGTTTCTGATCTAGCCAGATGCCCAGGCTCTTTATCTCAGGTTTAGGGATTGGGACTGGGCCCATGCAAGCTGGCCAGATGGTTCTGAGTAATATATTGTCAAAATTACCCAGAGTCATGACCTCGGTCTTTTCTCCGTTTAATTTCAGGTGGGAGGACCCCATCCAATTTACGACTTCCGTAAGACATGCTTTCAGGGTCGTGGAGTATTGTGTAGATTGGTTAAGAGCTACGACCAATTGAGTGTCGTCCGCATAGGTGACCATATGTATCCCAAACGGAGCCACAATTGAAGCCAAAGGGACCATGTACACATTGAAAAGTGTAGGGCTCAATGACGAGCCCTGCGGCACACCACACTGGAGAGGCCAAGGTTTAGAGCTCCTGCTCTCTTCAAAGACCTGGAATGAACGTCCTTTCAAGAAGGAACGAATCCAGCTCAGAGCAATTCCCAGATTGCCGAGGCGGTGAATCAAGACCTGGTGATTCACCGTGTCAAATGCTGCGCTCAGATCCAATAGGATAATGGCTGCAGCACCTCCTGCATCGAGGATTTTCCTAGTTTCCTCCACAACCGCCAACAAGGCAGTTTCCGTACTCTGCCGAGGCCGGAAGCCTGTTTGGGATGGGTGTAGAAGGTTGGAAGTTTCCAAAAAATTAGAGAGGGCATGATTAACATATTTTTCGGCAATTTTAGAGATCCCAGGCAGAAGAGAGATAGGGCGATAGTTGCCCAAGTCTGCGGGATCAAGGTGCGGCTTCTTAAGAAGGGCCTTAACCATAGCTTCTTTCCAAAGTCAGGGGACTACTCCTGTACAAAGTGATGTGTTGATGACATGGGTAATTGTGGGGCCGATAATGGATGCAGCTTTAGTTAGGATGTTCATAGGAGCTGGGTCTCTTGGTGATCCACTTTTTACTGTGGGCATAAGAGTCAGGAGTGTTTCCAGGAGGAGAGGGGGAAAACACTCCAGACGATGAATGATGGGAGGGCAGTTTGGTGGAGAGCTCGCCCATACAGGATCAATTTGAGGGAGCATTTTTATAATATTCTGAATTTTATTGTCAAAGAACTCTGCCTGATTTTCACAACGAGTTCCATGAGGGTCAATAGGGACAGGAGGAGCTGAGCTTTTAAGGAGCCTTTTTATAATAGAGAAAGTCTCTCTAGGGGAATTGGCAGCTAGCCGAATTTTTTCCTCATAGTAGGCTGCCTGAGCTTTCCTCATTTCCGCTCTGTATGTACATATGGCCCTTCTATAGGTGAGCTTACTCTCCATTGCAAAGTCTTTCCTCCAACTTCTTTCCAATATTTTGCAATTCTGTTTCAAGATACGCAGTTCAACAGAATACCAGGGTGCTCTGATTGAGCCATTCTTTTTCCTAATCCGGATTTTTGGGAGGACCTGGTTCAATGAATCCTCTATCCAACTACAAAAATCATTATACATTGTGACTGGGCAGGGAACCAACTGAGTTCTATTATTTTCCAGTTCGTGGGTCCAGTTCTCCCAAGAGAGCTTAGACCAGGGACGGATAAATGTTCGAGAAGGACAGACTGGGGGGTTAGGGATTTGGGGACGCCAGGAAAGGGGCACCAAATGATGGTCGGACCAGGGGATTGGAATAGGGTTATTTCCCTGACAATTCTCCAGATTAGAAAACACTGGGTCAAGACAGTGTCCCTGCACATGTGTAGGGAGTTGGACTTTTTGCAGCAACTGAAGTGACGCGAGGTCATTTGCTAGTTCAACTGCTACTGTAGATCTGGGATCATCAAAGTGCAAATTAAAATCGCCGAGAAGGGTAAAATTTGCAGTGGTACTAGCCAAATTGATGACGGTTTCTAAAAGAGAGTTACAAAAAGAACCTACCGCACCCGGGGGGCGGTAGATCAGAATGCCTGAGAGTGTAAGAAGAGGGGAGAATTCTAAAGAGAAACGAACATTTTCGCAATCCAGAAGAGGACTGCCAAGTAGACGACAGGTAAGGTGATCCTTATAAATGATTGCGATTCCACCTCCTTTGCTTACAGTTCTATCCAGTCTTTGCATCGCATAGCCCTGGGGCAAAGTTTGTACTATGTCCGGCTCAGAGCTAGCACTGAGCCAAGTTTCAGTTAAAAAAAGCACCTCAGGGGAGGAATCTTGTAAAAGGAACAATATTTCCGTAGAGTGTTTGGGAAGGGATCTACAGTTTAAGAGTAAAATGCTGTAGGTAGAACTTAAGGGAAGGGCTGAGCGATTATGGGTGAAAAATAAAAACGGGCAATGATGGCATTTAGATCCAAGGTTATCTGCTCGTAAAAGATGGAGGCATTTGGCCCTGGGGTGGTTGTTTAGCTGAAGCAGTTGATCTCTAGAGTACCCAGTGCGTCCCGGGGGTAAAGGAGCAGGGGTTTTGGCCCCTGGCCCCGGCCGGGCGCGGACGGGCGCAGACGGGCTTGCCTTAGGCGCGCCTTCGGCGCGCCAGCGGCGCGCGTCCGCTGCGCGGTCGCATTATGGATTCAATTTATGCAACTTCTTCCGACGCCGGGTGCAGCAACTAGACTGCTGCCCCGTGCGTCTGAAGCGCTCGAAACGGAAGTGGTGCACGGGACCTTCCTACCCGCCGAGCATTGAACACAGCTCGTACCGGGAGGTTGGTTCCTTACGTGCAAATGCCCAACAATAAAAAGATGTGCAAAATCAGCAGATTAAAACATTAAAAGGAATTATCCAGGACAGAATAGCAGAATAGCAGTGCTAACCGTTCACCCTCAAAGACAGCCCAGAATACAGTCAGCCCGGGACGGTTGCGTACACGCTTCCTTTATGCAACTTCTTCCGACGCCGGGTGCAGCAACTAGACCGCTGCCCCGTGCGTCTGAAGTGCACGAAACGGAAGTGGTGCACGGGACCTTCCTACCCGCCGAGCATTGAACACAGCTCGTACCGGGGGGTTGGTTCCTTACGTGCAAATGCCCAACAATAAAAAGATGTGCAAAATCAGCAGATTAAAACATTAAAAGGAATTATCCAGGACAGAATAGCAGAATAGCAGTGCTAACCGTTCACCCTCAATGACAGCCCAGAATACAGTCAGCCCGGGACGGTTGCGTACACGCTTCCTTTATGCAACTTCTTCCGACGCCGGGTGCAGCAACTAGACCGCTGCCCCGTGCGTCCTGAAGCGCTCGAAACGGAAGTGGTGCACGGGACCTTCCTACCCGCCGAGCATTGAACACAGCTCGTACCGGGGGGTTGGTTCCTTACGTGCAAATGCCCAACAATAAAAAGATGTGCAAAATCAGCAGATTAAAACATTAAAAGGAATTATCCAGGACAGAATAGCAGAATAGCAGTGCTAACCGTTCACCCTCAATGACAGCCCAGAATACAGTCAGCCCGGGACAGAAGATTACCCTAGTGCCGCTGTGTGACGGAGAGATGCTGCAGAGAACCCACATGCCTAATAATACTGGGAAGTCCAGACAGTGAGTCACCATTAATGGGCAAAAGGTGGAGGCTCTGAGAGACATCGGAGCCAGCCTGACGATCATCTGGTGTCATCTGGCGTCTACAGCGCAGGTAGTCCCTAATGTGTTCCACCAAGTTGTTGCTGCTGACAACCGTGAGAGCCACTACCCAGTGGCTCTGGTTCCCTTTGAGTGAGGGGGGTCTCAGGTTCCTTGAGAGTAGCTGTGAGTCCATCCATGCCTGTGGATTGTCTGCTTGGTAACGACCTGGAGCATACCACCTGGAAGGAGGTGAACCTCAGGCGACACTTGCAGATGTTGGGGTTGCCTGAATGGATGTCAATCAGTCAATCTGTTGCTTGACAGTCAGGAGCAGATGTGTTTGTGCATTGAGTTGGGGGTTTCGCTACCTCCAAGAATCTCTTCTCTGGGAAGTCTTTGGCCTAAACAGTATCCTCCCCTATGGTGCTCTTTCTGCGCCTCCTGTCTAGCTCAGTTTGGATATCGCTAGGCTCGGCAAAACTATATAGAGTCGTTCGGTTGGCCTCGTATCGGATCAGGTTCACTACTACTCTGTGGGGTTCTACCTTGTTGGGCTGGATTTTGACCCTGATTCTGCATAGGTATCAGTTGAGAAGGCATTTTACTTTCTCGGGTGCTACCTCTTGGGGCAAGTAAAGTCAGTCTGCACCTACTGCATGCAGTATCAGTGAACAGACGTAACACGACCTGGCTTATGTCTGAGTGCCCGCGGCGGTCATCTGCTGATAGCACATGTTGTACAAGAGGGCACTATGTAGTGCATATAGGATGCCAGTGTTTCGGTCGGTGTAATTGTAAGTGTTATGGGAGAGATCCCTACGCTAGCACTGTGACCGTTTTTGAAGAGACTCTATTTGGCCACACGGTTCTTTAGCAGTGAATAGGTGCGGCAGCACCCAACATAGACAGAGGGTACATAGTGCAATAATACATAACTTATTATTGAACATTGCAGGTCTTGGTATGGATCATGGGGCAGTGTCTGTGGTCCTCTGGGGATTGGGGTTTCTCAGCTAACAGTTCAAAAAAGTTCACAGGCAGTTCTTAATCTTGATTTGCTTACTATAGATCCACATTGGGGTGTTGATGTTTCAGCTAAAAGGTGGTGCACTTGGAGGTTCGATTGCAGACCTGTCGGATAAGAACTTGGTTTATTTTGTTAAGTTAAGAAAACATTGCATGTACTCCCTCACCGTCGTTAATGACCTTTTCTTTGAGGTTCCTGTATTTTCCTTAGGGGTGTTTTCTCCACACTCAATTTATGCAATTTTCAGTGAGGCACCCGAAGGTGGCCTCAGTCATGGTATCTTTTTGATAGTTAAAAACTTAAGGGTGGCTTATTGGTAATCAGGCAAATTATTCTCTTATAGGAGTCCTTGAGTTCCTCCCCCTTTTTTCTTGGTACCTAACTGGGTGCTTGGTTTAGTGTGAAAAATGTTTAAGGAGTGGTGTAGTGATCATAAGGATAGATCACATCAGCTTTTAGCTAGGGTTTTATGGGTGCGGTCAGTTTTTCCCAAGAACTTATCTCTCCTGGTGTGTGCATGGGGGCGCCATCAGTGTGGCCTGTGTCTTCCTACCTACAAATGTGAGGGACTGTACAAGGAGGGGGCATGTCGCTATTAAGTGCTTTTGGTGATTGCAACATACCCCAAGATCACGTGTTTGTATCTCTCAGTTCCCGGCATGTGATGTGCAACGTGACCCTCCCTTGTGGCGCCAAGTATCTCGACTCCGCCATTTCTCTAGAGACTTCTTTTGGGCTAACTTTAGGCTTCTTTCATTGGGTTTGGGACATTTTCCTAGGTCTTGTTCAATCTGCTACCTTATTTATCTTGAGGCGTAGGGGGTCAGAGAGTTGTTCTGTGGCCCCCCATGTACTTCTGATTATGCAGTCTTGTAGTGTCCGAGGTCGGGACCTACTGTTTTTCTGGAAGGTGTATGCGAGGCCTAGTGCATGGGTTAGCTGCTAGGCCTAATACGGGGATGAGCCCATTCAGCATTCTACTCTTGCCTGGAGGAGAGATGGACACTGGGGATTCCCCTCTCCCAGGCAACCCCTCTCTCCCTCAGAGCACGTCCTGCATCCTTTCAGTGCATTTGGACCTGCTATTCCTGGCTTGTGGCTTGAAACGTCTGACGAGCGGGCATGCTTCTGTTGCTATTTTGGAGGGGTATGATATGGTGGCCAGACTATGGAAATTTGGAAGATTTGAGAGGAGAAAGAAAGCTGAGATTATGAGAACATGGAAAATCTGGGGCTAAGGTCACAAACTACCGCCAAAATCTACCTAGTGATGATGATGTTGATGAACCAGGACTGCTCCGGCAGCTCTGGGATGCCTGGCTACTCTGGAGAACCTTCCCCACCTAAAGGCTTGGGTTTGACATTATGTGGACGCCTCGCCGCTTATTAGTTTTTGTGCTTGTGCTGTGGAGGTTATGGGGTAATCACTATCCCAGGCCACTGGAGGACAGCTTCATTCCGGAACTAAAAAGAAGCCTCCATTATGTGGAGACCTCTGGTTTTAGAGGCGTTGTTGGGGCAACATGCCATGAAGGAAACATGAGTCTCAGGCCGGATCCCCGAGAATGGAGACCTTTTGATCTGGTCATTGGAACCCGTCCCCATTGACTTTGGATATTGGGGTCTGGGTTCCTGATTTTTCAGTACTATCTGGGAGCTGCCCTGCCCTCTCGTCAGACTGCCTTTCCTTCCCGGGCAGTGGTCACTCAACCCCACCCTGTGGGATCAGCAGCCGAGTGCGGCCTTGGCTCCCACAGGCGCCCTTGACATCAAACGTTAGTGAGGATACCTGGTCGACAGAGCACATGACCAGCATCCCTGAATTCCTAGATGCAAGTAAAAGTCTGTATTCCCAACATTGTCTCATTGGTCATTCATTAGGTTTAGCACAAAAAATGGTTTTGGGGGACGTGGGTGAATGGGTAAGGTTTATCTTACTGTATATTTGGACAGTCTGTTTGTGTGAAAGCATTACCTCCCCAGACAGTCACTCCTCTCTGCCAAGGCTGTGGGCCCTGGTCCCTGTTGGGCTGAGTTCCCTGCCTGTGGTTGTGGATGCCACGTGTTTATCCAACTACCCGACCCCTGCAGCGGGGGTGTGGCGGCTAACTGGCCTCTTTGTTGCTGAATGTAAGGCACATTTGGATTTCCCTGTGCATGGCTTTGTGGATGAACGTTCATAGGGTTTTGTGGTGGTAGGCTTTCGCCCATCGATCTCTGTTCGTCTAAATGCTTTTAACAAGCATCTATCTGCCAGGTGGCCCATCCTGTGGCAATAGTAACATTCCATAGGGTTTGTTTGCTGCCAACCACCTGGCCTCTGCCGCCATAACCAGGTTGAAAACCCTCAGGGGGTTTTGCGGTGGAGCTCCCTTTAAAACTGGTGCCATTTGCACGCTCACGGCCAAAACTGCCCCCTCAAGGGTGGTCTTTTTAAATTTGTGTTGGACCAGTTTAGCAGTGTCTCTCTGGGCTTGTTCCTGTTTGGGGATAGTCCTCGTGGATCTCTGAGTGGGGGGTGCGTGCAACTATCCATCCGTACCATACTCAACCTTCCTCCCAATGCTGTCGGTGGGGACATTTCCTTGTGGTGGGTTTCTGCCTCCCTTACATGTAGCATCGCTCACGATAGGTATGCGTTCAGGTATCATATTTGACAGTGCAAAGGGGTTATAAGGCAAGTTGAGTGCACCATATAGCACCAGGCAGCCTCATCTTCAGCACCCCCAGGTACAAGGAGGTGCTGTGGTGGTGGCATAGTCTGAGCTTAGTGTTTCAAAAGGCGCATAGAATCTAGCCGTCATGGCCATTGCCCCCATATACCTTGCCCCTGTTGCTTGTTTTGTCCCAAGGGACCCAGTGGACGTGTGTGTAGACTAATCGTGACTAAGGGTGGGCGGAGCAGGCGTAGTGCCTCTACCCGTAGCTCCACAGAGTTTGAAAAAAACTCTGTGGAGATACGCATAGCTCCGCTCCCTCCCCGCTCCCCCCCTCTCAAATGCTTTAAAAATAATAAAAAGAAGGCACTTACCTGTGTTTCTGCCGCCTCCCCTGCCTGGCCGCTCTCCTTCCTGCTCCTCGCCGTCGAGTCCTTCTTCATTGAAAAAAACACTACGTTGTACGTCTTGCGCATGAGCACTCGCAAGACGTACAACGTAGTGTTTTTTTAATGAAAAAGGACGCGAGAGGAGCAGGAAGGAGAGCGGCCAGGCAGAGGAGGCGGCAGAAACACAGGTAAGTGCCTTCTTTTTATTAATTTTAAAGTATTTGGAAGGGGGGAGGGAGCGGCTAACTCCACTCCGCCACAGAGGCGGAGTTTTTCCTATCTCTGCGTTCGCCACGGAGCGCGGAGTAGGCAAATCCCTGCAAACTCCGCTGGCGGAGCGGAGTTACCTGCCCAGGGTTAATCGTGACTCTCTTCCTCCCCAAATGCCCTATTAGCTGTAAAGGTTTTTGTCTTTTTAGCTGTCTCACAAGTTTGCAGATATCCATGAGTTCTCCCATGTATGCCAAGACTGCCTCAGTGAAGGTGGTCTGGTTGGTAGGTGGTGCCTATGCTTGTATACTTGTGATGAGGGGGTGTTTTAATGATACGGGTCCTAGAGTTAGGAGTGCCTGGTGAGAAGCAGGCCATGGTCCTGTCATCGAAAACTGGATGCTCATTTTTAGTTTGGCCAGCAGCCCTCATCCTAAGAGGCTAGTCGGGGATGAGGGAGAATATAATAACTGTCCTCTCACATGATTCCCTCCTATCTCTAGTTCAAGGGGGTTCGTGAAGCGGTTCCTTGACATCATACCTGAGAATCCTTGTATAACTGTAGTGTCTTTCGATAGGGGAACCATCCCTTCCCTTAGGCATGACCTTGCCACCCCTTTGTCTATTACAAAGTTGTATGGGTTATTATTCACAAGTACCATGACTACTGGTTCTTTCTCAGGTAGGCCTGTGGTTGACAGTATAAGGCGTGTGTGGTTGTGTGCTTCTTCTGCCTCGAGTATCAGTTCCCATCTTTCTTCTGGGAGGCTTTCCACCAGACTTGGGTGGCGCTAGAACTGTCTGGGTAGTCTGGCCTGTTGGTTTCTCATGCTTGGGCCTAACCATTCGTTGTTCGGTGGGAAGCTCGCCTACTTCTGCTATTGGCGGATTGGAATATCCTAATGTTGGAGGAACTGGGTACCTGCATATGGTGGGAGAGGTGCTTACAATTTGCTTGCTAACTGTGAGGTAGGTTTATTGATCCGGACCTTCTCGAAGATGGCCCATAGTTCTAATATTGCCTCTCATTTGACCAGTGTATTTGATTTGTATGTGTGTTCTCATATGTTCAATTGTGTTAGTGTCAAAAGTTCCCTCTTTTGGCCAGGTAAATGTGTGTGCCTTCGTGTGTGCTTCCCATTCTTAGCAAAACTACGTTTTTTAGCTTGTGTGGGGAACCTGGTTTGCATGTGCTTTAATGGTGACTCCATGGTGATTTATTTAAGTTTAGTGAACAAAGCATACCTTAGCTTCTTTTGGGGACTCTTTGGTTTTGATCTAATTGTGGGGCAAATGTACATGGTATACTTCTTGTAATTAAATGAGCTCAGAGCTATCTACAGATGCATCACAAATTTAATATGAACATTTCATCAACACAAATACCAATGCATGTGAAGGGTTACAACATAAGTGAAAAGTGCAATTGTTAATAAAAACAGTATCTGAACGATATTGACTTTTTTGGCATCAAATACAGTTTGTGAGAAATAGCAGCACCCTCATATGAAACATTGAGTCATCGACAAAAATACAATACTTAGGACAAAATACAGTTTGCAATAATTAATAGCACCATAACATCACATATACATTACATTAATTTCAACAAAACTGACAGAGACAAAATGATGACTTTGTCAAAAAAACTCTTAGGGGTCGATTACGATGGCGGTTTTTGGCACATCCGCGGTGCTGGCGGAAAACGTCTATTTCCTCACTCCTGCGGCAGTCCTCGCATCCGCCATATTACAATGGGCAAAGATAGCGCATTTCCCGTCTGTCGCAGTGTTTCCGGATCCGCCAGAATTTTTGTTCCGCAGCGGTGGCGGAGGGAGCCAATAGAGAAAGACCGCCATGCGGAATGAGGTGACGACCGCCGGACAAATCACGATGCCTCAAACAGCCCATCGGAACGCAGCGGAGAAACCAGCCACCCGGAGACGGCGGAAGCACAACTGCGGAGATACAAACTCGAATCCGAGGCACCTCCACACGTTCCTGGCCGCCATGGATCCAGCTCTACAAGCCCTTCCGCTGCTGTACCTCATCCATTACCAGCAGATAAGACGCCGTCGCGGTCAACACCGCAGGTAAGTCAACAACGCATCCCCGCATACAAACACAACTGTTGTGCTGAAATACGTGTCCTGTCTACATCAGACACCCTGGTGGAGACAGGAACATACCCCCCAGTGTAAGTACACATGTCCTGCACGTCACAATTTGACACCTCTGTATCGGGGTCACCCATCACCATAGAAATCACTGCAACTAGCCCAGTCGTGCCGGTCATGTCACCGCAGCGGTGAATCCGCGGGAAAACATGCCCACAATGTAGTAGGAGTCCAGGACATTGTCCCAGACAAGCAAGACCAACATCACAACATCCACACCACATGTAACATAAAAGAAGCACCACTCAGCACAACACATCTGCAGCAAGAAGTCATGTGCAGGGACCCTGTCTACAGTGACATATTAAGATCACCAGCAACTGAATAGGAACATGAGTGTGGGGTGATGCAAGAGTCTCTCAAAAATGACTATAGTCCTCATTGCACACAAATAAGGGTCAGTCCACATACAATGTGGAACAGAGGAGGGCAGACCAAGTAGGGTGTGTATGTGTACTTCACAGTAGGCCAACAAGGTTTTGGAATGAGTTAGTGAGCCCAGGTAGATGACACAGCACATCACACACCACTGCCACACAATCACACATCAGCACAGCCCCCAAGCAGACATTGATAGGCCCATCACATACAATGGCAGACCATATCACACAATGACAGCCCATACCATGCAACACAGAACAACATTTCTCACTCAAACAGAAAAATCAAAGTAAGCACCACTATGCATTTCACTCACTAGTGCACTGCTGAAATTAATGATACCATGTGAGTATGTCCAGTACATCAACAACACTGACTACACTGCCAACTCACAGAACACCCACACACCATCACTCCACCTCAACAAAGGGAGCACCAACTACTAAGTAGTGAATGAATGCCAGAGTGTCAGGAAGAGTCCATCTTGACAGCAGGAAACTCTGACCTGACACTCAGGACAACCCTCATGCTCACACCTGCCTTCCACTCATGTCAATCAAAGTGAGTAATTTAAGAAATGAAGAGTCACTGTGCAGATTAACAACCATGGAACTGTGCACACTGCATGTCAAGGCCCTCAGACAGCTCACACACTGAAATTTAGCCCCATAGACATATCATAAGTCAGCAGCAATGTATGACAATAAATAGACTAGCCTAAAGTGGAGTGCCCAGTGCAGGAAACATGGAGAAACCCACATAGCATTTGTACATGACATGCAAGAGGAGCAACATATCACACTACACCTAGGCCCAAAAATCTGACATGGGTGGCACAGTGTTTGAAATTGAACTAAAGTAACATCTGTGCAATATCCCTGTCATGCAGCAATGCAAGCTATGCATTGGCCCAGGAATGATAGGAACTGTCATAAGCCATACAGTGAACAGTCCCACATCTGTGTCAAGTCCATTTACATGTGCATGCCACCAGCACAACACTCATGGCTCATTGTCACACTCCCTGACTGTCAAACCCAAGTATGACCTTCACACATACCCCTCATCTATCCATCTCACACCTTCACTACTCAACACCTGTGGGAAACACAGATAAAGGTGCAAATAAGGTCCTGTGAGTTTCCTGATAACCAATCCCACACCCTGGTGTGTATCTACAAATGTCAGAATCCCACTCAGGGATGTCTGAACCAATGCTGATCCAAACCCAATTGCCAAACACATGTCTCACAAACAACATCCAAAGAAGTCCAACAAGCTCAGCCATGTGCAGGCAAACAGTGGATAGGCAATGTGACCCTAGACAGCACAGGAATACACAACATTTACACTCTGGTCAACTGCACAGACACCCTCTCCTAACCCAATCTGAAAATGCATCATCAAATGCCAATCATGAACAGTAACTGTGATCAATACAACAAATCTGCTAACACAGACATACACACTACACCAGTTACCAAGTGAGCATGCTGTTCATGTGTAGCATAAGCATGCACATGCACACTCCTGACAAGTGACAGGTCAAAATAGGAGGACATAGCACTATTATGCACTCAAAACAAGCTCATTAACAAGACTCCACATTGCTGCATGTGACATTCACACAAGAAAAGCACACTACACATCCAACACACATCAGAATGTATTACAATGCACAAACTCCTCACACACAATGTCATGCAAATATAACATTACACACATATGGACCTGTCAGTAGAAAGAGCCAACACAGGCCAAAGACTGCATCCATCCACAACAAAAACACAACATATGCACATACAAAATCATCACATAGCAAACTCAGCTGGACATCAGGGGGACTCACACCTGGCAAGGACAAGGCAACATACACTGACAGCAGTGCATGCACAGTAAGCAGTGTGTGAACATCAACAAAACCAGTATCACACATGTCTGAGTGCTCCACCATGAACTTCCACACCACAAATCATCACAGGGCACAGATCACATCACACTCAGGAAGGGTAGCAGTACCTCAGCAAACAGACATACACTTTAGCTATCACCTACTGCTGCACAACTCAGGAAAACACAGATGCATCCAACATGACTAGAGGACTGTGCTGGTAAAACATATGCACTGTACATGAGCAACCATGACTGCAATCAAGTAGAAGAAAACACCACATAACAAATGGTGAAACAGTCCTGAGTGGCACATTGGTCCTGGACACAGATCATCCTCCCACAGTACAGGGTCACACCAGGAAGTGGTGGGGAGGGTCACACACTGGCAAAGCATGGGGTGGAAGACATTAGACTGAAGTGGTGTGTACATCACTATTGGACAGGTAAGGAGTGTACAGTGCAAAAACACATAGAGGAGTAACTCACAATGTGTAGGCATCAAATGCCCCTATAGGGGATGGTATGACTCTTCATACCACATACTTGTGCCTAAAATGTGTCAAGTGACAGCAATGTATGAGAAAATTCACATATAATGTCAGTTTGCATGAGCAGGTCAGCACAGTGAGCACAAACGTAAACAAGAGCCATGGCAGATCAACCAAACACAACACAGACATTGCAGTGACACACTCTGCATACTCACAACTGACAACGACAACAAGTAGGTGTACCCCAGGATTGCAAGGTCACACTGACACACTGCACAGTGCCCAACAAACAACTCCTACATGTGCCCACAATCTAAAGCACATGGCTGAGAATGTAAACAAACAGGCACTCATTACCTGGATCATACATGTGTGTAGGTGTCATGTTCAGGGGCACATACACATCAACACTTCAGACAAAGACAGGCCAATCACACTGTATGACTACTCAAGTGCACACATTCTAATGTACCCATGTGACTATGAAGCCAGGCCTACACAAGATGACTACACATCTACACTGCTGTTCACACATCAAGAGAGATCCCACAGATATGACGGACTCTGGCCACCACGCAAGTTATCCTGTGGCTAGAATTCACTTCTGTTGTGGTACAGCATCCGAATGTGACATCTGTACAAAATTGGAGACCTGACAATAGAATGATTAGGATAAGAGGACATCATCACAGACAACCATCATTGCACCCTCAAGCCTCTGAGTCAACAAGCACAAAAGTGCCTGTAACCTCTGACAACCTCTGAAAAAGAAAATCAAGTAATTGCCAATGTGAATGTGGCATACAGAGCATGTGTCACATGAACATATACACATACATTGCACTTTTTCATTAGCAAGGGCAGCGACAAAGCACACAACATTAGTAACAGTCTTTATTACATTATCTCTGGATAGGCATCAAAAGTGCTAAACAGCAAGGCCATTGGCCAGTCCAAATTTCTAGTCCGCACATATGTGCACGAGAACTTGCACATGAAATGGGCATCAAAAGTGCTAAACATCAAGGCCATTGGCCAGTCCAAATTTCTAGTCCGCACATGTGTGCATGAGAACTTGCACATGAAATGGGCATCAAAAGTGCTCAACATCAAGGCCATTGGCCAGTCCAAATTTCTAGTACGCACATGTGTGCATGAGAACTTGCACATGAAATGGGCATCAAAAGTGCTCAACATCAAGGCCATTGGCCAGTCCAAATTTCTAGTCCGCACATGTGTGCATGAGAACCTGCAACTGAAATGGGTAACACAGTCCACTGCCATGGGAACCACCACAGGGGCTTTGAATGGGCAGTCCAGGCACCGCTGTGAGAGAAATGGTGTGGGGAGGGGGTCTTGGCTTCAACTTTGGCTTGAAGTTGAACTGGGAGGGGGCTGATTGTCGGGCCAGTTGGAGGACTGGACCTGGGAGGGAGAGAACTGGCTGAGGTAGAGGGATCTGTGGATGTGGGTGTCAAGGCCTGTGTACTCCTCGGGATCCGGATGATGCAATACGCGGTCCACCCCTTGACATCCCCACACTCCTAAATTATTACACAGAACTGTAGGGCGATCAAGTGAGGGAAAGGAAGGGAAAGGAACAGCAGGGAGAAGAACCTGAAATACAAAGATACACAAGGTAACTATACATACGCCATATGCTACTCTCATGTGGTCTCACTATATGTGCATAATTACCTTATCCACCGTATGACTACAACCAGCCTGTATAGCCAATGAGAACAACCAGTCTCCAAGGGTAGATAAGTCTACAACAAAAAAGAGTGAATTAACACAAGCATATGTGATTACACACGTACCCAAACCATATCATGAACGGGGTTCCCTGATGCTCACCTTCACGCATACTAAGGCCAAAAAATAAAAATAAAAAATATGTCAAAATAAACAAAACACAAAGTCTCGTTCCTTGGAAGTCCGAATTTGCATCCAATGTCAGAGAACTCTAAATAAATGCTTCCTGAGTTAGCCAAGGGGAATCCTCACTCAACTGCTGATAGCACAAAGTACTGAATCTTGAAAACGAGCCTGTAGTAAAAATTATAACCGAAGTCCAGAAAACTCCTTTCCCTTCTGAAAGATCTCGCGGTTCACTCACCGTGATCTTCGACCTGGGAAGGTTCCACGAACTCCGTTGACATCGCGGTTCCTTCACCGCTACATCTAAGCCGTCAGCGCGGAAGAACAGCACACTGCTTTACTCAAATGCCAACAGTCGAATGCGCTCGCTGTCTGGCGCCCCGGAGCTTCTCCGCTCCTACTTTCCTCACCAACAGCCTTGCCAATATCAATATTCCAACGCTCCTGCTTTAGTACCTGATAACTCTATTCGGGAATATCGCGGCTCCAATGTCCGGTCGAGCCGAGGAAGGTCAGAATCACTTCCAGAATTACGCACGTTCACTGAACGTGCTTCGCGTCCTTTTATAACGCTGGCTCCGCCCCTAATGCCTCTGGGTAGTGTAGTCTTTACACCCAGGCAGGCGCGGTAACCGAGTGAAACCTGACAGTATGCCACCCCCGCCTAGCGCCTCCTAGAGCCAGGTTTGGAGGGGTACCTGCGGTAGAAGGACTTCACTGCTTCGGGGGCATGCACGTTGGAACAAGGCTCCCAGGAATCATCCTCCGCGGTATATCCCTTCCAGGAGATGAGGAACCATAGCTTGCCCTTCCGATACTGGGAATCCAGAACTCTCCTCACCTCATATTCCAATCCCCCGTCGCATGAGACCGGAGGAGGTGCTCGCCGCCGTGCACCTGATGCTGGCTTCAGGAGACCGCAGTGGAATACAGGATGAATACGAAGACTGCCAGGCAACTTCAACTTGTAGGCCACAGGATTGACCTGTTTCACAATGGTGTAAGGACCAATGAACCTGGGGTGAAACACGCTTCGTAGCTTGAACTTAATGTTCTTGGTGGACAACCACACCCGATCCCCGACCTGATACTGAGGAACGTCTATCCTGTGTCGATCTGCCCATCGTTTGTACTCCTGTTTAGCTACTATCAGCCGTCGTCTGGCTTCTCTATGGACAGAACGTAGGGACTCAATGTGCGCCTGCACAGAAGGCTGATTACCCAAGTCCTCAGGTAAGGCTATGGGCATGGTCTTCGCATAGTACCCATAGTTCGCCAAGAACGGGGATACCCCTATAGAACAATGTACTGCGTTGTTATACGATAGCTCCGCCATCCATAACAGGGACACCCATGACTCTTGGGCCTCTTGAGCATAACACCTAAGATATTTCTTCAGCGTCTGGTTCACCCTTTCGGTCTGTCCATCCGTTTGTGGGTGAAAACTGGTTGAGACAGCCGACTCGATCTTCAAAGCTCTACACCATGTCCTCCAGAAACTAGCTACGAACTGTGGGCCTCTGTCGGACACGATGACCTGTGGCAATCCATGCAGTCGTATCACGTTTTCCATCAGTAGTTGTGCTGTCTGTCCTGCCGTAGGTAGATTCTTACACGGTATAAAGTGGCCCATTTTCGTAAGACTATCTACTACTACTAAAATAGCAGAAAAACCCCGATCCACAGGTAACCCAGTGATAAAATCCAGGCTGATGTTCTGCCATGGCTGGTGAGGAGTTGGCATCGGCCTGAGCTTTCCTCTTTTTCTGGTGTTGTCACCCTTCCCTCTTGCGCAGTCTTCACATAGCGCAACCCATGAACACACATCCTTATGTAACGATTCCCACCAAAAGTAACGTTGGACCAACTGTACGGTTTAACGTATTCCCGGATGGCCAGCCAAGGGAGATACATGACACCAGTTGTATGCCTTTTTTCGTAAGTCCTCTGTAGGGAGATACAGTTTATCATTCTGAAATGGCAGGCCTTGTTTAATGTGGCGCTTCGCTTCTTCACTAGCCCAGGTCTCCCACTGACTGACTGATTTGTTCCTGCTCACTTCTTGAAGGAAGTGGTCGGCCCTTAGGACGCATACAACTTTAGCCGGATCGATTATGGCTGCAGGTGCCTGAGTGAGGGTTTCTACAGCTGTTTCCTGTCTTGATAGTGAATCAGCCTTGCGGTTCTCCGTTCCTGGTCGGAAAGTAATGATAAAATCATATTCCGCAAAGAACAAAGTCCACCTCATCTGTCTCTGTGTGAGATGCCGCGCCGTTTTCATATACTGCAGATTTCGGTGATCAGAATACACGGTAATAGGAGAACGGGCCCCCCATAAATAATGTCGCCATTCCTGAAACGCCTTTTTTATGGACAACAGTTCCTTCTCAGCGATAGTGTAATTCCTTTCCGCCATACTCAGTTTCTTGGAAAGGTAAGCAACGGGATGCAGTTGGCCGGTGTCTTTGTCTCTCTGTGAGAGAATGGCTCCAATAGCCTCATCCGAAGCATCAGCTTCCACGATAAAAGGCACCTCCAACTGGGGATGTCTGAGCACTGGAGCAGTGGTGAACGCCTGTTTCAAACAGGCAAACGCCTCTGACGCCTCCTGGGTCCATAGAAAGGGAACCCCCTTTCTAAGCAATCTGGTGATGGGGACAGCTGTCTGAGAGAAATTCATGATGAACCTGCGATAGTAGTTCGCAAATCCCAGGAAGCATTGAACGTCTCTCATGCTCCTGGGAACGGGCCATTCTTGTACTGCCTTTACCTTGCGTTCCGACATGTTCAAACCTTCGGGACACAACATTACTCCTAGGAATTCAACTTCTTTCACCCCAAACTCGCATTTGCTCAGTTTGCAAAACAAACGATATTCTCTCAGTTTCTCCAACACTAAGATGACATGGTTGTTATGTTCCTCCGTTGACCCAGAATACACCAATATATCGTCTATATATACGACAACAAAACGGTCAACATAGTCTTTCAAAACGTCATTTAGAAAATACTGAAATGCCGCCGGGGCGTTACATAGCCCGCACGGCATTACAGTATATTCGTATAACCCATAGCGTGTTTTAAAGGCCGTTTTCCACTCATCCCCCTCTCGGATGCGTACCAAGTGATATGCCCCTCTCAAGTCTAGTCTAGTGTAAATTGTGGCTTCCCGTACTTGATCCAATAAGACTGAGATAAGCGGTAAAGGATACCGGTTCCGCACTGTGTTTTTGTTCAGCATCCTGTAATCGCAACACGCTCTGAGCTCGCCACTGGCCTTAGCTATAAAGAAAAGAGGAGAGGCCGCCGGAGAACGTGAGTGTCTGATAAAACCGATTTCCAGGAACCTATCCAGATATTCTCTGAGATGGCGGGTCTCAGGTTCGGACAAAGCATAAACCCTACAAACAGGAATAGTAGCTCCCTCAATCAAATCGATTTGGCAATCATACTCCCTGTGAGGCGGTAGCTGTTCTGCCTGTGTCTTGCTGAAAACATCCTGAAACTGAGCGTACTCTTCCGGCAACACTACTTCCTTCTCTGCTGCCGTAGCCACACAAAAGGGGAAGCGAGGACCGTAGCTTGTGACTTATGGTCCTGCATACAGTTTTCTTCGCATTCTTCGGACAGAAACCGTACTGTTTTGGTCTTCCAGTCTATGGTGGGGTTGTGGTGCCAAAACCATGGCATCCCCAGTATAACCTCATACTGTGGGGCATCTATGATGTTCAAAGCTATTACCTCCAGATGCTGTTTTGTCCCATCTTCTATAGATAGCTTAAGATATTCTGTTTGTTCAGTGATGAGACCTGACTTCAAGGGTTTACCATCCACCGCCAGTACCTCCTCGGGGATGTCACGCGGTACCCTACCTACTGCCAAGTGTTCTACCAACCCACTATCAATAAAATTACCCGTTGCTCCGGAATCTAACATGGCTAGCACTTGATGCACTTGTTGTTTATACTCCACCCCCACTGCCAACACTATGTGGGTTTCGGTATCTTTCACCCTGTTGATCGACAAGGAAGGAATCTTCTACTCTTTCTCACCAACTAGTGCCGAAGGAGCGGTACCTGTAGTTCCGGGAACTATACCTACTGCTGACACTGCAGCCTTCTTATTCCTGTAGGAATAACCCTGTGACCTGGGTTTCGATGGGCAGTCACGTACGAAATGCCCTCTTTTCCCACAGTACATACACAGCCCTTGTGTACGTCGGCTCTCTCGCTCGAGTCTCGAGAGTGGAGCTCTAATGGCCCCTACCTCCATGGGTTCACCTCCCGTGTCAGTGGACCCTGTTTCTTTCCGGTCAACCCTGTCTGACTTATTGAAGGACCTATCATATTTATGCCTGTCTCCGCCTCTCTCAGACATGCGACCATCAAGTCTCAGCGTTAGATTAATCAACTCAGAACAAGTAACAGGTTGCGGATCAATCCGGGCTATCACATCTTTCAGCTCATCGCACAAGCCCTGATAAAATAAAGACATTCTTTTCTCCTCGGGCCATGCTGCTTCCGCTACCAACCGATTGAACTTAGTGAGGTAGGTAACTAATTCCTGTCTCCCTTGCCTTAATTCAAGCAGCTCTCTATCGGCGCTAAAAGTAGTGGTCCTCCTATCGAACACCCTCTCAAAGGTGGCCCTGAAAGCATCCCAGTCAGATAACACGGGGTCATTGCTCCTCACCAACGGAACTGCCCAATTGGCGGCATCTCCTACCAAATACAAGATTGCAAAAGCCACTCGGGAGTGATTGGTCGGAAAGGCAGAAGGTTTACAGGAGAAGTGGAGCATGACTTGAGTTAAAAACACCTGAATCTTTAATGGGTCACCCGCATATCTTTCTGGGCTAGCCAACGGTATAGGAGGAGGTACCGTGACTTGTATCTGTGGAGTGCTGGAGGTGGCTACATCAAAAGGGTTCCTTGCCAACCTGTCTACCCTTTCACGCAAGGCCGCGGTTTCAAGTCTAGAGGCCGCCAGCTCTTGTTGCACTGCGGCCAATGCTTGGACCACATCGTCCATGGACGCCATGTACTGCCGCACCCGGACCGGGAGGAGTAACCTATCGTGGGTGCGTAATTCTGTCAAGGCCTGTGTACTCCTCGGGATCCGGATGATGCAATACGGGGTCCACCCCTTGACATCCCCACACTCCTAAATTATTACACGGAACTGTAGGGCGATCAAGTGAGGGAAAGGAAGGGAAAGGAACAGCAGGGAGAAGAACCTGAAATACAAAGATACACAAGGTAACTATACATACGCCATATGCTACTCTCATGTGGTCTCACTATATGTGCATAATTACCTTATCCACCGTATGACCACAACCAGCCTGTATAGCCAATGAGAACAACCAGTCTCCAAGGGTAGATAAGTCTACAACAAAAAAGAGTGAATTAACACAAGCATATGTGATTACACACGTACCCAAACCATATCATGAACGGGGTTCCCTGATGCTCACCTTCACGCATACTAAGGCCAAAAAATAAAAATAAAAAATATGTCAAAATAAACAAAACACAAAGTCTCGTTCCTTGGAAGTCCGAATTTGCATCCAATGTCAGAGAACTCTAAATAAATGCTTCCTGAGTTAGCCAAGGGGAATCCTCACTCAACTGCTGATAGCACAAAGTACTGAATCTTGAAAACGAGCCTGTAGTAAAAATTATAACCGAAGTCCAGAAAACTCCTTTCCCTTCTGAAAGATCTCGCGGTTCACTCACCGTGATCTTCGACCTGGGAAGGTTCCACGAACTCCGTTGACATCGCGGTTCCTTCACCGCTACATCTAAGCCGTCAGCGCGGAAGAACAGCACACTGCTTTACTCAAATGCCAACAGTCGAATGCGCTCGCTGTCTGGCGCCCCGGAGCTTCTCCGCTCCTACTTTCCTCACCAACAGCCTTGCCAATATCAATATTCCAACGCTCCTGCTTTAGTACCTGATAACTCTATTCGGGAATATCGTGGCTCCAACGTCCGGTCGAGCCGAGGAAGGTCAGAATCACTTCCAGAATTACACACGTTCACTGAACGTGCTTCGCGTCCTTTTATAACGCTGGCTCCGCCCCTAATGCCTCTGGGTAGTGTAGTCTTTACACCCAGGCAGGCGCGGTAACTGAGTGAAACCTGACAGTGGGAGCCTGAGGGCTGCTTGGACCGGGTGGAGTGGTGGCACATGGAGGTGGTGACATGCTGTGTGGAGGTTCAGTGGCTGAGGGGGAATGTTGAGGGCTGGGTCTCAACTGTTTGGGGATCCGATATCCCACAAGTGTCTTGGCCGGAGTGGGAAGTGAGGTGGGCACAACAGCCTCACTCTTCCCCAAAGGTGTAGCAGGTGCAGGTGCCTCTCCGCGTGAGGATTTGCTTGACCTGGTGGTACACTGGGTGTGGCCTTGCTTTTTCCCCTGCATCCCCTGTTTCTGAGCTAAAGCCCCCACTTTGCTCTCTTGTCCCTGCTTCACAGGGGTGTGGGGGGGAGTTGAAGTTTTGGGTGAATCTGCCTTCTGAATGTCTTTCGACTTAGTTGTGGCAGGCACCAGGTTCACAGCAGACAGGGCAAGTGTTTGTGTGTCTTTGGGATCAGGTGTGGGGATGGTAGTGCCCTTGGATGGTGATGATTTTGACGCAGGTAATGTGGATGCATGCTTCTTTGCCCTATGTCCCTGAGTGTCTTGTGATGGGCTTTTTGTTTTGCGGTCATGTGTGCCTGTTTTGTCTTGTGGTGATGGTGTATGGTGTCTGGTACGCTTAGACTGCTGCTGCTGTGTGCTGCGTGTGGATGACTGTGTGCCTGAGGGCTCAGGCGTGTGTGTACTCTCGTCAGGTGGGGCCACTGGCAGGGTGGTCGCTGAAGGGACAGGAGCTGGACTGGGAGCTTGGGACTGCTGAATGGCTGCCGTCACTGTGGAGGACAAAGACTGGACAACCTGGGACAACTTGTTGCCATGATCCTGGAGGGCATTCAGGAGAGCAGTCTGACCCACACACAGCTGGCGCAAAATTTCTACGGCCTCCACACTGAGGGCAGCAGAGGATACGGGCTGGGGCAGCGGTGCCTGGGGGGAAGAAGACTCTACCCTTCTTAGGGCTGCGGGCACGGACAGCACTTGGGGGAGCATCCGGGAGGGTGCGCACTGGACGAGGTGTGGCGGAAGAAGAGGCCAATCTGGAACTTCCGGTGCCCCCCAACATCGAGGAATTACCACTGGACTGGGAGGATGTGGAGGTTGGTGTTTCCGGAAGTGAATCCTCCAGGGCACTCCTGTCCCCCTCCGAGGCGCTGGTCCCCTCAGTGTCACTGAACTCCTGTGTCCCAGTCGTGCCAATAGCTTCCCCAACGCTGTCGGGCCCCCGTCCTTCTGTGCCCTCGGTAGATGCTGCAAGTGACAGAGACATAGGTTCAGTATAGTGCCATACTCACAAACATCATATGCAATGAAAACTACAAACAGGAAAATGAATCTACCATGTTTAACTAGTCCATGTACTTTCTGCATATGCCACATTTATGCAATTAGCAGATGATGCATGGAAACATCCATAGTTGTTAGTCGTGCTCCATGTTGCGTTGACACAGCCAAATACCTGGGCCTGTGCATCCCTATAAACACACATAAAACCTTCTGTATGCACACCTACGTGGCTGTAGGTAAGATAGCTATACATCAAAACATGTCTGCTCAGTCACATATGTAGTTTTTTCATGGAACACCACAGATACAAAGTACAATATGTCCTTTTGCAAGGGCAACCAGCTCCTGACATCCACCATGTAGGGCCTTGAAGTACAACTACAGTTGTACATTGGTGGCAGCTGTGTAGATGTTACAAGTTATTTGTTGTGCACAGCACACATCTAAGAATGCACACTAACATGATGCTCACTGCTGTTCACTGCCAGTTGATGTCTCTGACACTCACACTGCAGCATATGTCACAAGGCCACATCTTATTTGTTAACGAAGTGACAATGCGCACCATTTAGCAATGCAGTCACAAACACAATGCACAATAGCATGAGAAGGGAAAATTAATGCAAGGCCTCCATAGGTTGTGACATGTCACATACCAACATGTCCACAGGTCCCTGACAGGCCCTCCTTGATCCAAGGCAGGATTGTGTCTTCTGTTGATGAAGAAGTAGGTGGACCCCATTAGGACAGCTGATGTGTGAGAATACCTAGGGTCTGGCATATGACATCCCTACGTTGTGCTGACTGATGACATTGAGGACACACCAATGTGCCAAAAATTCACACACTGATTACAAGCATTAGCCACAACTTCACCATGCACTGATGCACAAGGACACCCCTCCACAATGCACACGTACTGAGGACTGACTATCTGAGTAACCTTTTCTCATTATCATCCTTCAAATTACTTTACAACACCTCAGTCACATCACAATTTGACATACCCACTGATAACATCCAACCATGTTAAGCCATAATGCCAAAACAATCTCGCAATAGCCAGGTTCAGCTACATTGCAGTTAAGTTACAGAGTCTAACCGTAACAGTCATGTTGCCATGTGCACAAATGGAAAGGGTAATTTAGCCAATGCATCACTGCAATCATCACCATCTACCCCATCAGCACCTGTGTGCACTTGCTGTCACTATGGCAGATAAGTACACCATGTTGAAAAGCTTTGCAAAATGGTCGACTGGTGAGGAGCTCCCTAAGAGAGCTCCGCTTGCTTGGGATCGCTGGCCGCTATAGCCCTGTTAGCCCCATCGGAAATTTGCACGGGAACGAAGAGAAAATATGAAGTAACGAAGAGAGACAAAGAAGAAACTTCACAAGTAACAGGACCAGATGCACTAATTGACTGAATCTCCTATCTCTTACCGCTGCAAGTTGGAGCAGGGGTGAGGTCCGTAACCAGCGACCATTTCGGACTGGCAGCAGCACGGACCATGCATACGAAGGCTTCGTGAAAGAGGATTACACTGCCGATTCTGCTGCATCCACGATGAGCGCTCGACCACGGGTCCTCGACAAATTGCGAGCCGGACTGCAGACATACAGTGAGACAGCCGCCATGATGATCCGACCACCCCACGTTGGCTGAGAGGCTACAGCGGTTCACCCCTCGCAGCGGACCCGGATCTACACCAATGGTAGCATTTTGCACCATTTCCTCGTTGCTTCTCTCCACGACCCCTCTTCTCATGACCGTGACCAGGGCAGGGTGGAGAAACAGTGGGGCGGACTCCCAGACCGCGTGATCTCCTTCAAGAACCAAACGCACCCCGCTTGCAGTATGGCTCTGAAGCCCCAATCCTCCCCGCCTTCTGCGTGAAGACCGCTACCTGGGGCGTAGCTTCCCCCCGGTTCATGGACTCTCCCTACAGAAGCAGAGGATTCCGACTGATGTTTGTCTCGCCCTCGCTCTTAAAATCCCCCGGCAGACGGGAGGGTTGGAGCAGACGTGTTTTGTACCGGGGCACACAGCTTGAGGCATCACGCTGGTTTGGCGGCGCCCCGCCCCACCCCTCTCTATGGCGGTCCAAAACAGCTGAGCAAGCGGACAGAGCCTCTTGCACGCTCAGTGAAATTGACGCGCAGATTAACGCGGAGCAGTGAGCCTCTGGCGCTACGACAGACTCTTACCCCATGGGAGGCACCACGTCCGTGTTGACTGCAGACAAAACTGCAGGCCTATGATCTCACAGCACAACAAGGTTTACGTGACTTTGGCAAGTTTATTTTATTTTTATTTTATTTTATTTTGTTTGCCACAGACCGATATGTAAACGCTGGGGAACCCATGTTGTGATAGCTTTCACGTAGGTTGGAGGAAGTTCTTTAGCTACCTCCACACATTTCTCAAATTGCAGCACTGGGTATAATTAGGGAGATAGGACTAACCAGGCATGGAAATAGTCAGAGAGAAACGTAGGACTTCTCCACAATATGCACTCATTTGAAAACAAAGAAAAGACCACTCCCCCTAGTGCTGACAAAAACGGAAAGAGGACTACACCACTAGAGGAACAACTAATGGAAAGCGAAAGGGGACCAATCACTGGAAAGCGAAAGTGGACTACTATGTAGTAAACATGGCAGCCATCTTGGAATGGTTCATTCTAAATGAGCCGGATCACAGAGTAATCAGATAACACCCTCGTTTCCGCATTCCACAATTTCGAAGGTGCGAGTTATGTCGTCCACTCTCCCCCGATGACCTCCAACATTATGATCTCTTGAAGACATGTCCACATGCTACCTCACAACTCGAATTAGCTAAATTGACCACGTGCTACCTCACAACTTGAATTAGCTAATTTGACCGCGACTGAACAACGGTGCACTCACAAGACACACCCTCAGGGAGTATTACACACTGGAACCTTGTTCACTCCGACCTATCAGCTATACCGCGCTGCTATACCGCGCTACCTCACAACTTGAATTAGCTAAATTGATTATGTGCTACCCCACAACTTGAATTAGCTAAATTGACCGCGACTGCCAACGGTGCATTCACATGACACACCCCCAGGGAGGATTACACACTGGAATCCTGTTCAGTCCGACCTCTAAACTCTCTCTTTCACGACCGCCCTTGCTGAGTGCAGAATGAACTCCAGACTAGAAAAGTTTGGCACTAATAGCTACACAATTAACTATCCGACCAACCTCTCCAAAAATGCGACTAAATCTCTGAAACATAGACTTCTCAAAGCTAACCCAGAAACCCTTATCTCTGACCCCTACTTCTGTCCTAAAAAGGTGCTAATACTAGCGACCTTATCTTCTATACTAAAAGAAGAGCTCAGTGGAGATCGGCGTTCCACTCCTTACTCAGAATCGCCTCCGCCAAAAAGTTCCCTCATGGTCTTAGACTCTCGACTACGACCTCTCCCACATTTAGAGCAAATGCTACTATATCCATCTACAACAATGGGACTATGCTAATTCAGGCCACAGATCGCAACCTGGACATCTTTGATGACAGATTTGCCCTCCTTAAAAGATCGTTGGACACTAGCGACTCTCCTTTTCAACCTAGGATCGTGCCTCCCCTTACCCCATCTCAGGACCACCCTGATCCCTCTCCATTGGGCCACAACCACCTGAGGACTGCCCCACATACCTCGATCATCACACACAGGACCATAGCTCCTCCAAACCTAGGCCCCTCAAACTCACCCACCTTGCCCCGACCTAACCAGACACTTGCCAGTAACTCTGGAACATTTGCGATCCCCTGCTCCGACCACCTCTCCGACACCTCCCCCTTTCCCTCTCCCACTAGCTCCATCCCACATAACTCCCTTACACAACAGCTAGCTCGCCCACTCTCCACCAGGAACTCATCTAACCTCCCTTCCCCATCCTCCCTTCCAACGCCCACTCTCCCTGCGCGCCCTTACATCAGAGAGGGAACTCTCCCCTAGTGGATTTCCCCCCTCCCCTCCGTCCCCCTGCCCTGCACTCGCCTTCGCCCTCCCCATTGATCAACCCTCCACCTCCCCTCCACGAGATCCATAATCCACATGCAGATCCTGCTGCTAAGCTCAAGGAAATAAACCAGGAACTTCTAATCCTCAAAACTGCCATCCATAAGCTCATTAAGTCCACCGAGGAGCTGGCCCGTGATCTCTCTTCCAACAAGACCTCACAGGAGATCCCGCATATCATCCAGCTGAAACCCCCAGTCCAGAATTGGATTACCACTCCCTACCCTAACGCCTCATCTAGACCCGCCAGATTCAAAAATCAATTTTCAGAACCAGATATTCTCTCCCTCCTCAGTGCGTACAACTCGTCGCATACGTCCATCCCAGTCCCTTCTAGAACCTCACAAACAGCCCCATTAAATGCCCCTAGCTCTATCTATCCTAAGCTTGGCAACACGGAAGCCATCCAAAGCATCACACCCAACCCTCATAGAGTGCCCAGACTCAACGCCAATGCCTTAAACATTAATAACCTCATGCAGATCCCCACTACTCAGCCCGCGCCCACTGTCAGCCTGCACAAATCACACCTGAAATGCATGTTACTTAACTGTAGATCAGCGGTGAAACATGCCACAGACTTCGCTGATCTCATCCTTGCCCAAGAACTTGACCTACTTATCCTCACCGAACTTGGCTCACCGACTCCTCTGGCCCTATCCTTGACATACTAGTCCCTCCCAGCCACAGCATTATCAGATTAGACCGACTGAAGAAAACGGGAGGTGTCATAGCCTGTATCTATCGCAACTCTCTCTCAGCAAAACAGTCCCCTTCAGCTAATCTCTCATCTTGTGAATACTTATCAATAGACATCACCAGCACACACAGACCCTTATGCAGCCTGCACATCTTCTACCACCCCCAGGTGATAACCTCCCGCTAATTGAACAAACCATGGAAACCATCTCCTCCAACCTGGGCCGACACTG
The DNA here is from genome assembly GCA_963921515.1 of Calotriton arnoldi. Taxonomy (NCBI): domain Eukaryota; kingdom Metazoa; phylum Chordata; class Amphibia; order Caudata; family Salamandridae; genus Calotriton; species Calotriton arnoldi. Next base: position 2,658,033 of record CAWUFW010001622.1, on the reverse strand, counting down.
CCCTCAGATCTTCCTTGGTAACTTCAATCTCCATTGGAATGACCCGCATGATCAGGCGGTTAACACTCTCAAAAACTTCCTAACTGACCTCTCCCTGACTCAATTTTGTGACAGTCCCACACACAACTTAGGCTCGACCCTCGATCTAATCATCTCCAACCCCCAACTCCATTCATCTCGAATCTATTCTCCCCTGTGACTGGTCAGACCATCACTATATCAACTTCCTTATCCTTGAAAGGTGGAACTCCAAAAGCGCACAAACACTAAAACTAAAACAGTGGAAAAGATCGCTCCATAACACAAGCGTAAATGAGCTCATATCGAGCTGCAATCTCTCCCTACCGCTACCAGCAAACATGCACGACGTCCACAACCTCACTGAGCACTATAACAATGCCATGCTGTCTGCCCTGAATGCAACGGCCCCCCTTCAATTAAAAAGAATACCCATCAAAGACTACAAACCATGGTTCAATGACAGCCTAAATGCTGACAGACGCAGCCTAAGACTAGCTGAACGCACCTGGAGATCCACTCCCTCCACTGATCTGCTAAAAACTCTAAGACTCAAAAGAAGCAGATACAACAAACTCATTAGAACGACGAAAGTTACCTTCTTCAAAACCCAACTTGACAAAGCCAAAAATCACCCAAAACGGCTCTTTGAGCTAATTAAATTACAATCCAACAATACCTCTATCCAATCTCAGCACATCTCTCGCCCTCAGCCAAACTGCGATGCTGATGCTGACTTCTTCCTCGAAAAGGTGAATAAGATCGAACCAGATCTAAAGTCTGCTTCACTCGAACTCTCCCCCTCCCCTGTCTCCTCTTTCTCCACGCTCCATCCCAAGCCTCACGGTCTCTCCCCCAAAAACAATTCCTCTTGGAGTCAATTCACACCCCTCAATGACATTGCCATCCTCAACATACTCTCGACCCTCAAACCCTCAAATCACTTCAATGACCCCCTTCCCCCATCTTCTTTAAAGAAATGATAGGATCACTAGTACCGCTCTGGTCCAAGATCATCAACGCCTCTCTTCTTCAAGGTGAGATACCAGAATGCCTGAAGGCTGGCCTAGTGTTCCCTATTCTCAAAAAACCCTCGGCTGACCCTGAAGACTTGAATAACTACCGACCAATCACAAACATCCCTACCCTGGCAAAACTACTGGAGAAATGTGTACATGAACAACTGCGCAAACACATTGAGCACTTCCAGCTTCTCGACCAATTTCAATCGGGCTTCCGCACTGGCCACAGCACCGAAATGGCCATCACTCATATAGTGGACGACGATCTCACTTTGCTTGACCAGAATCATGGGTGAAGTCATGGCTATTTGACAACTGATCTATCATCTCCATCAGAGCCATCTGCAAGCGCCATGAGACTTCCGAGTGATGTGAGAGCTATACAAATGTCCCTGATTTGAGAATGAAGCCTGCCTATTAATTCTTCTCGGTCTCTCATCTGCATTTGACACTGTCAAACATGACAATCTACTCAACCTCTTGGAATGCAGGATGGGGCTCTCAGGCACGGTTCTTAAATGGTTTGCCTCTTTCCTCAACAACAGAACACAAAGAGTCAAATCCAATCAGACTCTATCCAACCCCAGTCCCTGCATGCTGGGTGTCCCCCAAGGGTCCTCACTCTCCTCCACGCTCTTTAACCTCTTCATGGAACCACTGACTGTAATTCTTAAAGCCTCCAACATCCAATATCACATGTATGCGGATGACACCCAACTTTACATGAAAATATCCTCCCCCGAAGACATCAAATCTCTCAACGGAACCCTGCTCAAAACCCTAAACTGGCTAACCTTCAACCATCTCAAACTAAACGCCCTCAAAATGGAATTCCTCCTCATCTCACCCGCTAGGCAAACCCCCACTGTTGTGAAATATTTTGTAACCTCACCGCTCTCAATTGCACACCACACATCATTGACTTCACGAAATCACTGGGAGTTGTGCTAGACAAGAACCTAAACATGCAAGATCACATCAGAGCATCTACCAAAGGAGCGAACTTCCAGCTGAGCATCCTAAGAAAACTCAAACCTTACCTTCCCCATGAAGTCTTCAAATCGGCGGTGCAAGCCCTAGTCATGTCTAGGCTACAATACGGCAGCGCTACTCTATGCGGATTACCGAAACTCAGTTTAGCCCCCATCAGAGCATCTCTAAATGCTGCTACTAGACTCATCACGGGCTCCAAGAAGACCAACCACATCTCGCCGGACCTGAAATCGCTCAACTGGCTTCCTTTTGAGGCAAGGATCCAACTAAAGATTGCTTGTATGACCCATAAAGCACTACACTTCAATTCCCCACTCTACCTGACAAATAAGCTGGAACTCTCTGGTGGCTCCAGACCTTCAAGGAGCACCAGCACACTGCTGCTTAAGCCCAAAAAAATTTAAAAAACTTAAAACCTACAATCGTACATTCTCTGGCATTGCCCCGAGAATCTGGAACTCCCTTCCAGTGGAAACAAGACTGATTCCCTCAACATTTGCCTTCAAAAGGGAAGTTAAAGCTCTACTAATGAACAATGCGCTGATCTAGAAGCTTCTCTCCTCTTGCCTCGAGCCTGTTTAGCTGTTTGACTTATTACTTGTCATTTGTTGCGACCCATTGTCGCCTGCCATGATGTCATTTTTGTTCTTGATGTATAGTGCCCCTCTTTTCTTTTCTCCCTCAGCCTTCTTCCTTTTTCCACCATAATGTCATTTCAGCTCTTTTTATATTGCCCTACTTTTACTGTTACTTTTCCCCCTCAGCTGTCTTCCTATGTCTTCCTCAACCGTATGTAAAGCGCTCTGATACCCACTTGGGTCATGTTCGCGCTATACAAAACTTTAAATAAATAAATGTTATGCCATGCTGCTGATATTGGGCTAGTATACTTCACAATGGTGCTGTCCTCTATATGATTGTGAAAAAAGGGACCCATGGGACAGGTGTGACCCTTACCAACTTACTGCTCCCCGAGTCCACATCTGTGCATGCCAGTAGCCACTGACACATCATCACATGAGCATACTATTGAGCTAGCCACACAGCGCACACAAGTCTGACAAGTGTACTGGGCTACCCACTTCACACAATGGATTATCCTGTGTAGGAAGGTCTCAGTTCAGACAACATTTATACAATGTGAGATGAAAAAATGCCAAGCTGATGTTATGTGACAAGGGTCATGGGTTTAAACACATGAGAAACAAAATGTCGTACAAATGCAGAACAGCTGCACTCAACACTGAGGCCACTTAGAAGCCATTGCATCACAATAGAGACTTTACAGAGGTCCGCAGAGGCTCAGGGCTGGGATTCATGCAGTCACTCATATGCAAAGTCACACTTTGCACAATACTCACCCCCAACTTGCTGCTGATGGGCCCTCAAGCGTCCATCCAGCTCTGGCTGTGTCACTGCCAAGATGCGGGCCATTAGTGATGTCATTCTCCGGCAGGCCAACCTGCCACTTCGAGGGATCACCCCCAGCGTCATCTCCGCAACGTTTTTGCTCAGGCGGCAGATGTCATCCCACCTCTTGTGGCAGTGCGTATGATGTCGGTTGGAGACACACAGAGACCGCACCGTGCGTGCAATGCCCCTCCATATGGCCTTACGCTGATGGACCTTAAGCTGCAGCCATGGGAGACAAGAAGAGGAGGTTTCTGTGAAACTGTGTTGTGTACCACTGTGTGACAGTACAGGAGCATGAAAATACATAGCACAGTAACACATCAATGGAGAGCAGAGCCCATACATCATATCACATAGTACACTTGGAGCAAACCATATCATTGCAATGGTTACATATATGATGATGGACACACTACATGCCCATCCCATACACATGCAGAGTGCCAGCACAGAAACCAATGTAAAAATTGCCCTCAGCTGTGATGCACTATGTGAGTGAGCGTGACATACAATACACTGGAAATGATGTGTAGAGGTCAGACTAACTGTGTCCTACACTACCCGCCCCATAATGTCCCTGACCATTGCCTAGCTACATGTGTCATGGGACAAGGTGCAGTCCTGTCTTGTGCAATCCTCAGGCCTATGATGACTCATTGAGAAATAGGGTTGTGGACAACACATATGTTGCACTCAGTCCTTTTGGTGATGGGTCCTTGTAACATTAGGCAGTTTCTGTGCAGGCCAGAGGGCCTCACACTGAGGATAAACGTGACCCATCACAGAAATCACATGCATGTACAATATGAATGGAGATACAGTGCATAAACATGCAAGACTCTACACATCATGGAATCAATAGTAGGAGGACATTTCCAAATCATATTTAGCTGATGTGTCGTAGGTGATTTACCCCCAAGAGTGATAGACTCAGGCATTGTACTCCTGTGCAGAATGGACACATCTCCATAGGGTCATTTTTAAAAAGGTAAATACATTATTCAGTACCCTCTGGCCAAGCTACATTTGTAATGTCTCAAAGGAGCATATGAACACTTAATGGACTAGGACATCACATAGCACAGGGAATGTGTGTTCAGACTTCGAGTCTCTCAAACCAGCAGGGTAACTGGGTAACTGCCAGACCACAGTAAGTCATTCACATCCTTAAATGCAGTCAGGGATCTGTGGAAATAAGGCTACACACCCCATTGACGTGAAGTCAGCATGCTAGGCAGTGTCTCACACATTTACATTACACAGTCTCATAACACCATATGTTCATTTTGGCTTAAGAAGAGCTGGACAAGTGTCCATGTTGCAATCCTCCCCACATACTCAAGTGCAATTAGTACTAGGTCATTTATGGAGCATTCTGTTGGCAAAATATTGATGCATGCACATTGGCTTGCACTCACAGGCACATACTACTGTACAGTAACACAATGTGAGCTTTCTGAGCACTCTCAAACCTTTACTCAGACACTTACCAGTACATCGGGAGCACCATATAGCCTCCCATACTGTGCAAAGACCTCGTCCACCAGGACCTCCAGCTCCTCTGTGGTGAAGGGATGGGCCCTGATGTTCTCTGTTCGCGCCATCACTGGGTCCAGAGTAGAGGTACAGCAGCAGTTGGTGGTGATGAATAGCAGGCAGTAGTGTCTGAATGCAAATGACATGTGTGGCTCTCTCACAAACATTTATAGGCCCCTAGGGTTGTTTCAGTGGTACTCTGCTGTTGCAATTGGTCTGCCTGGTTTGCATCTTTCAATTGTATCCAATGACCGGGCCCGGGGTGGCGGTGCACACCTACCGCGAGTTTAAAAAATGCATTGCACTACCGCAATGGCGGTTCCCATCGTCTGCAATGGCATTGGCATATGCGGTGTGCCACCGCGGGGGCCAGGCGGTGTGTTCCGCAATCAGGCATCTTTCAATCGTATCCAATGACTGGGCCCGTGGTGGCAGTGCACACCTACCGCGAGTTTTAAAAATGCATTGCACTACTGCGATGGCGGTTCCCATTGGCTGCAATGGCAGCTAGACTGATTTTCAGGCTCTCCAGACAAGCTCGCGCCTCCCCCCTGCTGCAACAGCTGCACTGGCTCCCCATTAAACAGAGAGATAAATTCAAGGGCCTTTGCATCGCCCACAAAGCTGTTCATGGCCAGGCCCCGGTTTACATCAAGGAGCGCCTTGGGCACTATGTGCCAGGACGTACACTTCGGTCATCCGAGGCAGGCCTTCTGATCCACCCTCGGTTCAAAACCACAATGAATGGTGGTAGAGCCTTTTCTGTTCTAATTCCCCAACTATGGAATCATCTGCCTGAAAATCTCCGCAAAGAATCTGCACTGCTCCCCTTCAAGTAAAAAGAATACCCATAAAAGACTCCAAACCATGGTTCAATGACAGCCTAAATGCTGACAGACGCAGCCTAAGACTAGCTGAACGCACCTGGAGATCCACTCCCTCCACTGATCTGCTAAAAACTCTAAGACTCAAAAGAAGCAGATACAACAAACTCATTAGAACGACGAAAGTTACTTTCTTCAAAACCCAACTTGACAAAGCCAAAAATCACCCAAAACGGCTCTTTGAGCTAATTAAATTACAATCCAACAATACCTCTATCCAATCTCAGCACATCTCTCGCCCTCAGCCAAACTGCGATGCTGACTTCTTCCTCGAAAAGGTGAATAAGATCGAAGCAGATCTAAAGTCTGCTTCACTCGAACTCTCCCCCTCCCCTGTCTCCTCTTTCTCCACGCTCCATCCCAAGCCTCACGGTCTCTCCCCCAAAAACAATTCCTCTTGGAGTCAATTCACACCCCTCAATGACATTGCCATCCTCAACATACTCTCGACCCTCAAACCCTCAAATCACTTCAATGACCCCCTTCCCCATCTTCTTTAAAGAAATGATAGGATCACTAGTACCGCTCTGGTCCAAGATCATCAATGCCTCTCTTCTTCAAGGTGAGATACCAGAATGCCTGAAGGCTGGCCTAGTGCTCCCTATTCTAAAAAAACTCTCGGCTGACCCTGAAGACTTGAATAACTACCGACCAATCACAAACATCCCTACCCTGGCAAAACTACTGGAGAAATGTGTACATGAACAACTGCGCAAACACATTGAGCAATTCCAGCTTCTCGACCAATTTCAATCGGGCTTCCGCACTGGCCACAGCACCGAAATGGCCATCACTCATATAGTGGACGACGATCTCACTTTGCTTGACCAGAATCATGGGTGAAGTCACGGCTATTTGACAACTGATCTATCATCTCCATCAGAGCCATCTGCAAGCGCCATGAGACTTCCGAGTGATGTGAGCGCTATACAAATGTCCCTGATTTGAGAATGAAGCCTGCCTATTAATTCTTCTCGGTCTCTCATCTGCATTTGACACTGTCAAACATGACAATCTACTCAACCTCTTGGAATGCAGGATGGGGCTCTCAGGCACGGTCCTTAAATGGTTTGCCTCTTTCCTCAACAACAGAACACAAAGAGTCAAATCCAATCAGACTCTATCCAACCCCAGTCCCTGCATGCTGGGTGTCCCCCAAGGGTCCCCACTCTCCTCCACGCTCTTTAACCTCTTCATGGAACCACTGACTGTAATTCTAAAGCCTCCAACATCCAATATCACATGTATGCGGATGACACCCAACTTTACATGAAAATATCCTCCCCCGAAGACATCAAATCTCTCAACGGAACCCTGCTCAAAACCCTAAACTGGCTAACCTTCAACCATCTCAAACTAAACGCCCTCAAAATGGAATTCCTCCTCATCTCACCCGCTAGGCAAAACCCCACTGTTGTGAAATATTTTTGTAACCTCACCGCTCTCAATTGCACACCACACATCATTGACTTTACGAAATCACTGGGAGTTGTGCTAGACAAGAACCTAAACATGCAAGATCACATCAGAGCATCTACCAAAGGAGCGAACTTCCAGCTGAGCATCCTAAGAAAACTCAAACCTTACCTTCCCCATGAAGACTTCAAATCGGCGGTGCAAGCCCTAGTCATGTCTAGGCTACAATACGGCAGCGCTACTCTATGCGGATTACCGAAACTCAGTTTAGCCCCATCAGAGCATCTCTAAATGCTGCTACTAGACTCATCACGGGCTCCAAGAAGACCAACCACATCTCGCCGGACCTGAAATCGCTCAACTGGCTTCCTTTTGAGGCAAGGATCTAACTAAAGATTGCTTGTATGACCCATAAGGCACTACACTTCAATTCCCCACTCTACCTGACAAATAAGCTGGAACTCTCTGGTGGCTCCAGGCCTTCAAGGAGCACCAGCACACTGCTGCTTAAGCCAAAAAAAAAAAAAAAAAAATTAAAACCTACAATCGTACATTCTCTGGCGTTGCCCCGAGAATCTGGAACTCCCTTCCAGTGGAAACAAGACTGATTCCCTCAACATTTGCCTTCAAAAGGGAAGTTAAAGCTCTACTAATGAACAATGCGCTGATCTAGAAGCTTCTCTCCTCTTGCCTCGAGCCTGTTTAGCTGTTTGACTTATTACTTGTCATTTGTTGCGACCCATTGTCGCCTGCCATGATGTCATTTTTGTTCTTGATGTATAGTGCCCCTCTTTTCTTTTCTCCCTCAGCCTTCTTCCTTTTTCCATCATAATGTCATTTCAGCTCTTTTTATATTGCCCTACTTTTACTGTTACTTTTCCCCCTCAGCTGTCTTCCTATGTCTTCCTCAACCGTATGTAAAGCGCTCTGATACCCACTTGGGTCATGTTCGCGCTATACAAAACTTTAAATAAATAAATGTTATGCCATGCTGCTGATATTGGGCTAGTATACTTCACAATGGTGCTGTCCTCTATTTGATTGTGAAAAAAGGGACTCATGGGACAGGTGTGACCCTTACCAACTCACTGCTCCCCGAGTCCACATCTGTGCATGCCAGTAGCCACTGACACATCATCACATGAGCATACTATTGAGCTAGCCACACAGCGCACACAAGTCTGACAAGTGTACTGGGCTACCCACTTCACACAATGGATTATCCTGTGTAGGAAGGTCTCAGTTCAGACAACATTTATACAATGTGAGATGAAAAAATGCCAAGCTGATGTTATGTGACAAGGGTCATGGGTTTAAACACATGAGAAACAAAATGTCGTACAAATGCAGAACAGCTGCACTCAACACTGAGGCCACTTAGAAGCCATTGCATCACACTAGAGACTTCACAGAGGTCCGCAGAGGCTCAGGGCTGGGATTCATGCAGTCACTCATATGCAAAGTCACACTTTGCACAATACTCACCCCCAACTTGCTGCTGATGGGCCCTCAAGTGTCCATCCAGCTCTGGCTGTGTCACTGCCAAGATGCAGGCCATTAGTGATGTCATTCTCCGGCGGGCCAACCTGCCACTTCGAGGGATCACCCCCAGCGTCATCTCCGCGACGTTTTTGCTCAGGCGGCAGACGTCTTCCCACCTCTTGTGGCAGTGCGGTTCCCATCGTCTGCAATGGCATTGGCATATGCGGTATGACGTCGGTTGGAGACACACAGAGACCGCACCGTGCGTGCAATGCCCCTCCATATGGCCTTACGCTGATGGACCTTAAGCTGCAGGCATGGGAGACAAGAAGAGGAGGTTTCTGTGAAACTGTGTTGTGTACCACTGTGTGACAGTACAGGAGCATGAAAATACATAGCACAGTAACACATCAATGGAGAGCAGAGCCCATACAGCATGTCACATAGTACACTTGGAGCAAACCATATCATTGCAATGGTTACATATATGATGATGGACACACTACATGCCCATCCCATACACATGCAGAGTGCCAGCACAGAAACCAATGTAAAAATTGCCCTCAGCTGTGATGCACTATGTGAGTGAGCGTGACATACAATACACTGGAAATGATGTGTAGAGGTCAGACTAACTGTGTCCTACACTACCCGCCCCATAATGTCCCTGACCATTGCCTAGCTACATGTGTCATGGGACAAGGTGCAGTCCTGTCTTGTGCAATCCTCAGGCCTATGATGACTCATTGAGAAATAGGGTTGTGGACAACACATATGTTGCACTCAGTCCTTTTGGTGATGGGTCCTTGTAACGTTAGGCATTTTCTGTGCAGGCCAGAGGGCCTCACACTGAGGATAAACGTGACCCATCACAGAAATCACATGCATGTACAATATGAATGGAGATACAGTGCATAAACATGCAAGACTCTACACATCATGGAATCAATAGTAGGAGGACATTTCCAAATCACATTTAGCTGATGTGTCGTAGGTGATTTACCCCCAAGAGTGATAGACTCAGGCATTGTACTCCTGTGCAGAATGGACACATCTCCATAGGGTCATTTTTAAAAAGGTAAATACATTATTCAGTACCCTCTGGCCAAGCTACATTTGTAATGTCTCAAAGGAGCATATGAACACTTAATGGACTAGGACATCACATAGCACAGGGAATGTGTGTTCAGACTTCGAGTCTCTCAAACCAGCAGGGTAACTGGGTAACTGCCAGACCACAGTAAGTCATTCACATCCTTAAATGCAGTCAGGGATCTGTGGAAATAAGGCTACACACCCCATTGACGTGGAAGTCAGCATGCTAGGCAGTGTCTCACACATTTACATTACACAGTCTCATAACACCATATGTTCATTTTGGCTTAAGAAGAGCTGGACAAGTGTCCATGTTGCCATCCTCCCCACATACTCAAGTGCAATTAGTACTAGGTCATTTATGGAGCATTCTGTTGGCAACATATTGATGCATGCACATTGGCTTGCACTCACAGGCACATACTACTGTACAGTAACACAATGTGAGCTTTCTGAGCACTCTCAAACCTTTACTCAGACACTTACCAGTACATCGGGAGCACCATATAGCCTCCCATACTGTGCAAGGACCTCGTCCACCAGGACCTCCAGCTCCTCTGTGGTGAAGGGATGGGCCCTGATGTTCTCTGTTCGCGCCATCACTGGGTCCAGAGTAGAGGTACAGCAGCAGTTGGTGGTGATGAATAGCAGGCAGTAGTGTCTGAATGCAAATGACATGTGTGGCTCTCTCACAAACATTTATAGGCCCCTAGGGTTGTTTCAGTGGTACTCTGCTGTTGCAATTGGTCTGCCTGGTTTGCATCTTTCAATTGTATCCAATGACCGGGTCCGGGGTGGCGGTGCACACCTACCGCGAGTTTAAAATGCATTGCACTACCGCAATGGCGGTTCCCATCGTCTGCAATGGCATTGGCATATGCGGTGTGCCACCGCGAGGCCAGGCGGTGTGTTCCGCAATCAGGCATCTTTCAATCGTATCCAATGACTGGGCCCGTGGTGGCAGTGCACACCTACCGCGAGTTTTAAAAATGCATTGCACTACTGCGATGGCGGTTCCCATTGGCTGCAATGGCAGCTAGACTGATTTTCAGGCTCCCCAGACAAGCTCGCGCCTCCCACCTGCTGCAACAGCTGCACTGGCTCCCCATTAAACAGAGAGCTAAATTCAAGGGCCTTTGCATCGCCCACAAAGCTGTTCATGGCCAGGCCCCGGTTTACATCAAGGAGCGCCTTGGGCACTATGTGCCAGGACGTACACTTCGGTCATCCGAGGCAGGCCTTCTGATCCACCCTCGGTTCAAAACCACAATGAATGGTGGTAGAGCCTTTTCTGTTCTAATTCCCCAACTATGGAATCATCTGCCTGAAAATCTCTGCAAAGAATCTGCACTGCTCCCCTTCAGGAAACAACTCAAGACTCTGCTGTTTAGGGAGGGTCTGGACACAGCATAAACTCCCTCTAAGCGTTGCTTCTGTAACTGTTGGGGGGTTTGGCCACCTTCTCAAAGTGCTAAGAGACCTGCCGGTGATTATGCGCTATACAAATCTGAGTTAACATAACATAACATATGCGGTGTCCCACCGCAGGGGCCAGGTGGACTCTACCGCAATTTGGCAGCTTTCAATTGTGGCCAATGACCGTGACCGCGGTGGCGGTGCACACCTACCGCGAGTTTAAAAAATGCATTGCACTACCGCAATGGAGGTTCCCATTGGCTGCAATGGCATTGGCATATGCGTTGTCACACCGCGGGGGCCAGCTGGTCTCTACCGCAATTTGGCATCTTTCAATTGTAGCCAATGACCGTGAACACGGTGGCGGTGCACACCTACCGCGAGTTTCAAAAATGCATTGCACTACCGCGATGGCGGTTCCCATTGGCTGCAATGGCATTGGCATATGCGGTGTCACACCGCGGGGCCAGGTGGTCTCTACGGCAATTTAGCATCTTTCAATTGTGGCCAATGACCGTGACCGCGGTGGCGGTGCACACCTACCGCACCTATGGACACATTGTGCTATTGCATTGGCACTAGCCAATTTTCATCATTGTACACTATACCTTTACAATGTATACTAGCACCTGGTTGTAAAGTTAAATGCAATTGTGACATTTAACTCACTGATGCACACACATGCCATGTCAGTGCACATGATTACATGCACTGGCATGTACTTCCTCACATGTCACATATGATATTTGTGTGCATGTATACAGATTTGGGGGTCGATTCCGATCTCGGTCGGAGGCGCACCTAACATCATTCGGTCGGGAAAAAAGCCATGCGAATGCCTGTTTCCCGACCGAACCGCACATTATACCGAACGAGCAAGTACGATGTGCATAACAGCATAGATTCCGACCCAGTCGTACTCACCCAATCCAGGTCCTGTTCCCCGACCGAGCCGGATCCGTAAACGCAGAATCGAGTCGCACGGAAGCCAAAATGCAGCCCCGTCCGGCCGGACAAGTACGATGCGCTTCCCGTACGCGCCGAACCCGTCGCTACGCACGGCACGTCAAAGCATCCGGGAGAGGCGCACATAAGCTCCGATTCGCGCCACAACACGATCCACGGCTACGAGACGAACACGCCAGCGACGAGGACGAGGCGAAGCAAAGAGAAAGACGAACGAGACGAACCAACCATGAATCCCTTCGTGCCGATCCTACCAATATTCTACCTCTATTACCGGAACAGGCACGGACGCGTACGGCGCAGAAGGTAAGTCAGACACCAACAACAAAAACAAACTACACGTACCCGACACATCACACACAGAGGGATGCAGAAATACCTACACCAGCAACAGCAGCACCATAGGGGCGGGATGGCCCTCACCAATGCCACACATACACATAGGGGCCTGTATGCCTACCACTACTACCACCCCTACCCAGGGTGGGCTGGATGCCTGTCACTACTACCACCTCTACCCATGGGGGGCTGGATGCCTGTCACAACTATCACCCTTACCCAGGGGGTGCCAGATGCCTACCACTACTACCACCCTTACCCATGGGGGTGCCAGATGCCTACCACTACTACCACCCTTACCCAGGGGGTGCCAGATGCCTACCACTACTACCACCCTTACCCAGGGGGTGCCAGATGCCTACCACTACTACCACCCTTATCCAGGGGGTGCCAGATGCCTACCACTACTACCACCCTTACCCAGGGGGTGCCAGATGCCTACCACTACTACCACCTCTACCGTTGGGGGGCTGGATGCCTGTCACAACTACCACCCTTACCCAGGGGGTGCCAGATGCCTACCACTACTACCACCCTTACCCAGGGGTTGCCAGATGCCTACCACTACTACCACCTCTACCCAGGGGGTGCCAGATGCCTACCACTACTACCACCTCTACCCAGGGGGTGCCAGATGCCTAACACTACTACCACCTCTACCCATGGGGGGCTGGATGCCTACCACTACTACCACCCTTACCCAGGGGGTGCCAGATGCCTACCACTACTACCACCCTTACCCAGGGGGTGCCAGATGCCTACCACTACTACCACCTCTACCCATGGGGGGCTGGATGCCTGTCACAACTACCACCCTTACCCAGGGGTGCCAGATGCCTACCACTACTACCACCCTTACCCAGGGGTGCCAGATGCCTACCACTACTATCACCCTTACCCAGGGGGTGCCAGATGCCTACCACTACTACCACCTCTACCCATGGGGGGCTGGATGCCTGTCACAACTACCACCCTTACCCAGGGGGTGCCAGATGCCTACCACTACTACCACCCTTACCCAGGGGGTGCCAGATGCCTACCACTACTACCACCCTTACCCATGGGGGTGCCAGATGCCTACCACTACTACCACCCTTACCCAGGGGGTTCCAGATGCCTACCACTACTACCACCCATACCCAGGGGCTGCCAGATGCCTACCACTACTACCACCTCTACCCATGGGGGTGCCAGATGCCTACCACTACTACCACCCTTACCCAGGGGTTGCCAGATGCCTACCACTACTACCACCTCTACCCAGGGGGTGCCAGATGCCTACCATTACTACCACCTCTACCCAGGGGTTGCCAGATGCCTACCACTACTACCACCTCTACCCAGGGGGTGCCAGATGCCTACCACTACTACCACCTCTACCCAGGGGGTGCCAGATGCCTAACACTACTACCACCTCTACCCATGGGGGGCTGGATGCCTATCACTACTACCACCTCTACCCAGGGGGTGCCAGATGCCTACCACTACTACCACCTCTACCCAGGGGGGTGCCAGATGCCTACCACTACTACCACCTCTACCCATGGGGTGCCAGATGCCTACCACTACTACCACCCTTACCCAGGGGGTGCCAGATGCCTACCACTACTACCACCTCTACCCATGGGGGGCTGGATGCCTGTCACAACTACCACCCTTACCCAGGGGGTGCCAGATGCCTACCACTACTACCACCCTTACCCAGGGGGTGCCAGATGCCTACCACTACTACCACCTCTACCCAGGGGGTGCCAGATGCCTACCACTACTACCGCCCTTACCCAGGGGGTGCCAGATGCCTACCACTACTACCACCTCTACCCATGGGGGGCTGGATGCCTGTCACAACTACCACCCTTACCCAGGGGGTGCCAGATGCCTACCACTACTACCACCCTTACCCAGGGGGTGCCAGATGCCTACCACTACTACCACCCTTACCCAGGGGTGCCAGATGCCTACCACTACTACCACCCTTACCCAGGGGTGCCAGATGCCTACCACTACTACCACCCTTACCCATGGGTTGCCAGATGCCTACCACTACTACCACCTCTACCCAGGGGGTGCCAGATGCCTACCACTACTACCACCTCTACCCAGGGGTTGCCAGATGCCTACCACTACTACCACCTCTACCCAGGGGGTGCCAGATGCCTACCACTACTACCACCTCTACCCAGGGGGTGCCAGATGCCTAACACTACTACCACCTCTACCCATGGGGGGCTGGATGCCTACCACTACTACCACCTCTACCCAGGGGGTGCCAGATGCCTACCACTACTACCACCTCTACCCAGGGGGTGCCAGATGCCTACCACTACTACCACCTCTACCCATGGGGGGCTGGATGCCTACCACTACTACCACCTCTACCTAGGGGGTGCCAGATGCCTACCACTACTACCACCTCTACCCAGGGGGTGCCAGATGCCTAACACTACTACCACCTCTACCCATGGGGGGCTGGATGCCTACCACTACTACCACCCTTACCCAGGGGGTGCCAGATGCCTACCACTACTACCACCTCTACCTAGGGGTTGCAGATGCCTACCACTACTACCACCTCTACCCAGGGGGTGCCAGATGCCTAACACTACTACCACCTCTACCCATGGGGGCTGGATGCCTACCACTACTACCACCCTTACCCAGGGGTGCCAGATGCCTACCACTACTACCACCCTTACCCAGGGGGTGCCAGATGCCTACCACTACTACCACCCTTACCCAGGGGGTGCCAGATGCCTACCACTACTACCACCCTTACCCATGGGGTGCCAGATGCCTACCACTACTACCACCCTCTACCCAGGGGTGCCAGATGCCTACCACTACTACCACCCTTACCCAGGGGTGCCAGATGCCTACCATTACTACCACCCTTACCCAGGGGGTGCCAGATGCCTACCACTACTACCACCCTTACCCAGGGGGTGCCAGATGCCTACCACTACTACCACCCTTACCCATGGGGTGCCAGATGCCTACCACTACTACCACCCTTACCCAGGGGGTGCCAGATGCCTACCACTACTACCACCTCTACCCATGGGGGGCTGGATGCCTGTCACAACTACCACCCTCACCCAGGGGGTGCCAGATGCCCACCACTACTACCACCCCTACCCAGGGGGCTGGATGCCTACCACCAACACCACCCCCACTCATAGGATGGACAATGCATGACACAACCAGCACACCACAACCTAGGGAATGCAAGAAAAAGACATCCCCCCAACACCATGACAAGCGTGTGTAGACTGTGTCAAATGCCTACAACACTGAACATGACTTTGAACATACAATGTGACCCCCTATCACATGTGCCACACATATATGTGTGTGGCCCCCACAATGCAAGCAGGCCATGACCATTGTGGCAATGGGGATCAAAACCCCATCATCACAGTGAGCAAAATGTAAGTGTGGGGGCCCATAGCTGAAGCACATTCAGAACATTGTGGCAATGGGGTCTAAACCCCCATCATCACAGTGACCAAAAGGTAAGTGTGTGGTCCATAGCTGAAGCACATTTTGAACATTGTGGCAATGGGGTCCAAACCCCCATCATCACAGTGACCAAAATGCAAGTGTTGACAAAGAAAAAGCTGCAACTGCCAAACTGCATGGATGATTCCTGGTCACAGAACATAAAACACATCAGTGGCAAAGTAGTGCATGTGTCCCATTGCAACATAGATTGGGGGAGGCAAATACTGCAGTGCAAATAAGACATACCTTTGGCCATGTGCAGACAAACAACACCCATGGGGGCTGACACTGTCAACATTCATCAATGACACAATGACAGAAGTGACCATCAGAATGCAGACCCACATATTTGCACCAATGGGCACACAAATGCAGATACCCTGTGGAGACTGTAGATGTGAGGTGAACAGATACCATACCATGGCAGCAATGGGACACACAAACCATGATCATTGTGCTGACCGATGACCTAGGAGTCCCAGGGACAGCAGGGGAAACCCACCAAACAACATACAGCCAATGGCACACCAAAGATATGCCAATGCAGTGGTGCAGATGCACAAACACAAACAGGCAGACCCACACTGCACATCAAACACAACAGGTGAGGGGGGGTGCCAGTGTCCCCAGGCAACCACACAACACATGAGGAGGCCTGAATACCAATTACACAGATGTGCATACAGTGCCACACAAAGGTAACTCATGGATCCAAATCCCCTATGTGGGCAATCAGGCATTGTCAGATGAGAGGGAGCACAAATCACACATGTCACACAAGCATGTAGGAACAGCAACTGACACAGCAAGACACAGACACACCACAGCACTACCCCCAGGGCCCCCACAATGTGGTGACCCTGGGCTGCATTACAATCCCACTGTGATGACAAAGCTAAATGTCGTTCACACTGTGAACCACAGTCATGTGTCCTGAGCAACAAACTACCATCACACCTACACAAGCACAAATCAATCAGCATGGCCAGTAAGCCAAGGCCAACATGGAGGCAGGGGTCTAGCCGGGCAACAACTCTCATCTGCACACACTCAACACCACACACCTCGACCTCCAACAATGTGCAGCAGTGAAGCACACATGCACTGGTGACATTGCACATGCACCCATGACAATCCCAGGGCGGTGGGTGGGAACCAAGGTGCAGAAACACATCACACATGGCCACTCAACAAGACTCCTGAATGTCTGACACACTGCACACTACGCTGTACATGGACATGACGGCAATACCACACCAACCAATGGGATCCCAGCCACAGTCACACACCAATGAAGAAGCCAAGGTCACCCACAAAGAACACACATAGACAACTACCAACATTGCAGCCCGGACCCTGAGCAGTGCCAGCAGTCACACACACAACGTGTCACAATCACTGAAAGATAACACAAACTGGAAATCACATGACAGGTGTAAACAACAAGTGCCAAGGGGAATCCTGACTGTGACCCATCTTCGTCTGCACACAAACTCAGCCCTGACAGCAAACACACCTATGGGTGACACCCTGATGACCAGTAATGTGCCATGCACCCACATCACAGAGAATCCAGGGAGAAGACTTGGGGGAACATAGGTCAACTCAGCAAGCATCACAAACAGGTACAACACCAGGGATCCCAGCATGCACAGCAAAACAGAAGTGAACACACAGACATGCTCATACAACACACACCGTGGGCGCAGGCAATGTCACAGGAGTACACACTGCCATGAGGGGACTCCACTCCTGTGTGAGGAAAGCTGTGCCATATGTTGCCTCAGTAGGGCTCCATCATGTCAACTGAGCACTTGGTCACACAGACAACAATTAGCACCAAATGAAGGCTCCCGTCACATCAGCCTGGTCATGGGAGTGCCAACGAAATCATCAGCACAGATCCAACACACATGTATAGCAATGTTGCACTGACAACACAGATGAGTCCTTCCCCATTGATGCCCAAACCTGCATGTCCAGTGGAGATGGCCACACGGTCAGGGAAGTAGACTAATTGAACAATGGCAGGCACAACAGATGTGCAGGGGTGGAAGCCACAGATGTGAAATTGCTAATGTAAGTAGGAAATCCCATTGCCAAATATTGAACACATGACACCCTCAGATGCTGCTAAGGATGACATGGATACACCACAGGATAGGACACATTCCCCCTGGACCACATGTGTTCCTGCACAGTAACACTTCATTATCATGAGACCAAATATCACCATCACTGCAGCAAGGGCATGGTTAGCATCATCAACAACATGTACATCAGAAGCAAAAGCACTAGAGAACAGAAAGGTGCTTTATTCAGCATATGTGGGTCTAACAGTTGATGTCCAGCAAAAAATTAACAAAGGCCAATGGCCAGTCCAACATGAAAGTCAAAACAGGGTGACAGTGGCAGATGTCACCCTACGCATGCCTGCACTGATGAAAACCAGGGACAATCCCCTCGGAGGGGCATACGGGGGGCAGGCCAGGCACCGCAGGGACAGGATCATGGCTCACCAGAAGGAGGCAGGGAAGGGGTGGTGGGTGCTGGAGAGCCACTGACAACTGCAGTGGAGGTGTCTGACATGGTGTGTGCCGGCACAAGTGGGGGCATGACTCTGATGGTGTGGGTGCCGGCAAGACTGCAGGGGACCGTGCAGATGGAGTGGACAGGTTCCCCACTGCAGTGCCCAAGTCAGACAGGGTGGTAGTGGACTCCACTGCAGTGCCTACCTCCAGGGGAGGAGAATGGGGATCAGGTAAGGTGGGCAGGACAGAGGGGGAGGACACCGTCTCCACACCAGTGGCACAGACAAGCGCAGCGGGGGTGTGGGGCCGGAAGAGCAAGTGGCAGGGGGAGAAGGCCTGATCTTTTTGGGGATGGTGTATCTGTGGGTGGGGGAACCTGGGGCAGGGTGTGGTGGGGGCACCTGTGGAGTGGGGGCCTGAGGGATGGAGGAAGGAGACTTGGTGCCTGAGCTGCAGGGCGGCGGCGGGGTCTTGCTCTTCCGGGTCCGGGGGGACTTGCGGATGGGGGCGTCAGTCGGTCTGCGCCTGGGGGAGGGTGTCCGGTGGCGAGGGGCACTCCGCTCCATGTGGGTGGGCTTCCTCTTCCCCCTGAATGCTGGATCAGCTGGATCGGAGGGGAAGAGGCCGAGGTCACTGAGGAAGAGCCGCTGGGTCTTTGGGGTTGCAGGTGAGGCAACGGAGGGGGCTTTGGAGGGAGAGGCAACTGTGGACTGCGCAGTGCTCGTGGATGCGTGTGTGTGTGACTGGGCCCCATCCCCTGTGAGTGTGGTTTCAGTCCCCTGACTGTGCGTGCGTGTGCGTCTTGATTTTGGCGTGTGTGTCTGTGTGCTGCTTGTGTCTGTGCTGGTGTGTGCCTGTGCCGGTGTGTGTGTGCTTGGGACAGGTAAGGTGCTGGGGAGTGTGGATGGGGCAGAGGCAGGAGGGGTGAGGGACTGTTGGAGGAGGGACACTGCTGCCGTCAGGGAGGAGTCCATGGACCTATTGCCCCTCTGTAGGGCAGACATGCCCGATGAGATGCCCTCCATGAACGACACCAGCTGAGTCAACAGAGTGGTGTGTGCATGGAGGACACTCAGCATCGCTGTCTGCCCTACATGGAGCTGGCGAAGGAGGTACACAGACTCCTCACTCAGGGCAGCAGGGGACACAGGGGCAGGGGGTGCGGTGCCTGGCCCGAAGGAGACACGCTCCCGAACATGGGAGCCTCCACGGACCTCGGGAATGGGAGCCGATGGGAGGGCGGTGGTGGTGGTGGTGGCGGGGACAGCAACACTAGCTGGGGTGTGGTGGCTGCTGACACCCGCCTCCATAAGGGAGTCATCCTCCGAGCTGCTGTGGTCCTCAGCTGAGGTGGATGGTGCTGAGGACTCCTCGGTGTGGCTCCCCTCGCCCTCCGTGCCACTGGGTCCCTCCGACCACTCCTCGGCTGCTGACCCAGTCTGGCTCTGCGGCTCCTCCTGGTCCGTGGAGCTGTCCCCTCCTGTGGCCGTGGATGTATCTGCAAACAATAGGGAAACAGACAGACATCAGTCACCTCCACCGAACGCACACACCACAGTAAGTACAGCACAATACAGAGCAAGGCCTGGCATCCTTAGTTGAACATTGCTAAAATTGCCCAAACAGAATAGGAGAAGCCAATTGTCAGTCTGATCGTCAACCATGGCACTCACATCCCACCTGGCCTTGCACCCATCTGTCTGGCGTCCGTTGGCTGGCAATACCCCAGTGTGGACACATGCACCACCTACACAGTAGTTGGACGGTGCAGAGAACACGGTGAAGCATGTGAACATGCACACATCACAACTCTTGCCACTGAGTCAGTACAGGTGCCCGGATGAAAGTGATGCCCAGAGTCAGATATATGAAATGCATGTGATGCATACCAGCGACAGACACCATGATGCACCCATGTGCTGATAGCCATTGCCACTATGGTGTGCATGTAGCACATGTCACTCCCCTGCAGGATCACTCATAGGAAGTCACATGCCATGGCACAGGCATGCCTGCTAAGTCATACATCACTGTCTCCAGTCACATGGGCAGGGCAGCCACACAACAACAGTCTGCACTGTGTCACAATAGTAGGTCATGGGGAATGCAAGTCCTGGAGCTGAACAAGTGCACATGTACATCCCCCACACACCACATCATCTGAACCCTTATCTGTCCAGGTCATACTGATTGGACATATGGGTGACCTGTAACACAAGCCTCTGAACCTGAGCACCTCACAATCTGCTGTGAATGGGAAACAGCTGCATGGACTTCACATTCGCATACCCCAGTCTGCACAGTCAGGTGTTCAAACACCTATGTGTCACACAAGTATCGTCTCCTATGGTCACATCTCCGGTGGCATGCTGAGCCCCAACCGATAAACACCCCAGCAGTCCTGACATCGAAGCCACAGCACACTGACACAGAGGCTGACACCTGAGGGGACATATCACTGAGCACAACGTGTCAGCTGATACACGGGAGTGGTAGTACAGAGTGCATTGCATGGCCTGGAGTAGGCATGACTGTCCTGCCCCACATGAATGAGGGATGAACCCTGGACAGTAGGCAGCTGGCTAAGTATGTGTGACACACGTAATATACACACTCCTGGGGCCCAAACATTGTTCCCACCCGCAGCTTGGGTGTGTGCCAGTTACCCCAGGCACATGTGGTGGATCAGCTCAGCAATTGGACCACATATCAAAGTAACACGCAGATTACATGTCAGAACACAGGCATTGTGTAAGCAATGGACCCACCCATGATGCCCACCACAGTTAGGGGAACAGATGCTGTCCCCCACCTTGAGTCAAGCAAACTGCAAGGACACAGTACCCAAGTGACACAATTCCCTGACTGCAAGGGCCACACCTGGGTATCAGATGAGGAGTGGGCAGTGCACAATCGAGGGACATGGGTCCTGGACCACATGACTGATGTGCTGTGGAAGTTTAACCAGGCCAGAGGAGGGCACATAGCATGGCAGACAAAGTACACAATGCAGTCATGGACTCACCCCCTCCGTGCTGCTCCCTGGCCTTCAGCTGCCCATCCAGATCAGGGAAGACCACCGCCAGGATCCTGAGCATGTGGGGGTCAGGGTCCGGTGTCCGCCCCTCCTGCGAGGAGGCGACAGCTTCAGCTGGACCCGTGCGATCCTCCGGGTCCAGCCCCGAAGGTCCTGCCACCTCTTCTGGCAGTTGCGGATCCGGCGCTTGTAGTCCCCCACGGATCTCACTGCCCGGACGATGGTCAGCCATATCTTCTGCTTCTGGTGGGCATCAACCTGTGAGGATGACAAAGTGAGAATGCTATTACTACACATGCAACATATCCGTGCATTACACAGTTGTGTATACATGTCTCAATCACAGGGGCACATGATGTACACAGGCAGTGCAACGATGGCCATGGACAGTATGCCAGCAGTTACTACATGGTATCATTGCCTGGGAAGTAAAACCTTGTTTAAATGCACTGTCACTGCACTATACCTGTCCAGTGCATGTAACTACACACTATGGGGGGTGACAACTACTCAGTGAGCCTGCTAGCCAGTGGCGTGCAGACTGTTAGCCATGCTAGTCAGACAACATGCACATTTAGGAAGGCAGTGGACAGAACACTCACCTGCTCCCCTGCTTTCCCATACAGCTTGCTGTACTGTGGAAGGAGGCTGTCCAGCAGGGCCTGGTTCTCCTCAGTGCTGAAGGCTGGGGCTCTCTCCACAGTACGTGCCATTGCAGGGTCCAGAGGGTGCAGATACAGCAGCAGTGGTGGTGGCAGATGTCGTCCTGGAGCATGTAGTGCAGGCAAGTGAGCTCTCAGGGGAACAGCCAGCATTATATGTGTGCTGCAGAGGCAGTTACTGTCCCATGTGTCCAAAGTGATAGGTCCAAGTCGTTAGCATCTTCTGAATCTGGCCAATCCATGGAATTGCACCACTTACACACGCCCACAGCATCCTTCAAAAGTTCAACTTCATGACACCCATGAATTTGCAACATTGTTGTGGGTGACCAACTGAATTTCCAGCATCAGACTCGTTCAAGATTTGAAATCGCGTCCGTTGCCAGGGCCAGGCCATAGCCAATGGGTGCGCACCGATCGGTCCATTGCTGTTCAACGCGTACCTAGGATACAACGCGTACCCGCACACATTGAATGCAATGGGCAGGCCGGGCACACCGATCGGTCCATTGCTGTTCAACGCGTACCCAGGATACAACGCGTACCCGCACACATGGAATGCAATGGGCCGGCCGGGCACACCGATCGGTCCATTGCTGTTCAACGCGTACCTAGGATACAACGCGTACCCGCACACATTGAATGCAATGGGCCGGCCGGGCACACCGATCGGTCCATTGCTGTTCAACGCGTACCTAGGATACAACGGGTACCCGCACACATTGAATGCAATGGCCAATGTGTGCGCACTGATCGGTCCATTGCTGTCCAACGCATATTGCGAATACAACGCGTACCAGCACACATTGAATGCAATGGCCAATGTGTGCACACCGATCGGTCCAATGCTGTCCAACGCGTCCCTGTACATGTCACTGGCATATGTCACCATGCCTGTCACAGGTGAACATATGCCAGCCACATATACTTCCCAGGGAGTGAGGGGCACACCTACAACACCACAGCCTGTCCAAACTGTATCCTAAGGCATGTAAGGCTGCATTACCTATTCCGTGTATGGGGGTGAACATGTTGTTCTGTGGGTGTCACTTGGGGCAGCCACCCCCAGGCTGTGCACGTGTTCATGGGGACAGTATCCTTGGTGTTTCGTGTACATGTCCACTGTGATGTGCAACTGTTCATATCTGAGCATGTGGCATGGTCACATTCCACGGTGGTGTATGTGTATGTCATGTCACATGCCCCCTGAGTCCCATGTGGGACGGTATGTTTAACCCAGGGTGACCCATTGGCACAATAGTGATGGTCCTCCACAGTCTGTGTGCATGTTGTGTTCACAATGTCTCGGATTTCATGTGCACAATGGGAGATAGTCTCCACATCCACGTTGTTTGTGCATGGACTTTGATGTTGTGCGTGTGTGTGTCACAGACGTCCATGTCTGTCCTGCCGAGGCAACAGGGACCACTACCTGTTGGGGTCATGGTTGTTTTGCTGTGGTGTATACATGATACGCCATGTCATGCCAGTGTCCATGTGGCAATACAGGGTCCCTGGGAATCTACCTGTCGTTGGGCTGTGATGCCTGGGGCACATCTGTCCTCACATGTCACTGTGGGGTGTGTTTGTAACGTGGCAGCAGGAGATGGGAAATGTGACACGTCCTCATGATACCCAATGGCACAACCTGGGACTTATTGATGCCACTTGTTGTACTGTGATGTTGGATGTTGGCCATGTATGTGCCATACATGTCCTTATGGAACTGCACACATCATGTACTTGTGCCTCATAATGATGTATCGTGTGATATTGAGTGTGTACAATGCCACATATGTGGGGGGAGTGACAATCTTTCTTTCTTCACCTATGCACTGCAGGGCACCAGCTGTCCATAGACCATTCCCTGACCTGGCAACGATGGTGGAACGTGACAGCATCCGACGGTACCGCTTTACCAGGCAGCTGATTGATGATTTGGCAGTGCGCCTGGCACCACACCTGCAGCCTGGCCGGCCGTACCCTACAGCACTGACCCCCAAGGTGAAGGTGATGGCAGCCCTACACTTCTTTGCCACCGGTACCTTTCAACACACTCTGGCGACTGCTGGTGGGATGTCACAGACGATGTTCAGCCGTGTGCTCCGCGATGTATTGAAGGCTGTGTTGATATACCTGAACCAGTACATCTATTTCCCTAGACTCCAGCAACTCACTGATGTGAAGAGTGACTTCTATGCCCTGGGGAGGATGCCGCATGTCATTGGCTCCATTGATGGGACACATATGGCTTTGGTACCACCACAGGTCCAGGAGCAGGCATACAGGAACCGCAAGCACTACCACTCGGTCAATGCACTGGTGGTCTGTCTTGCAGATATGACCATCTCACACGTGTGTGCCCGTTTCCCCGGTTCTGCACTTGATGCCCACGTGATGAGGAGTAGTTGCATCCCGAGGATGATGTCACAGATGCGGAACCAGCGTGCCTGGCTTGTTGGTGTGTACTGACTTTGTACCATTGTGTGTGTTCTGCAATGTAGTGTTCCACCCTCTTTTCCAACTCAGCTAATGTGCAATTGTCTGTATGTAGGTGACTCCGGATATCCCAACATACCGTGGTTGCTGACGCCCCTCAGGAACCCTGTGACACCAGCCCAGATGCGCTACAATGAGGCACATGGTCGGACGAGGAGAGTGATTGAGCGGACATTTGGTCTCCTGAAGAGCCGCTTCCGCTGCCTGGACAAGACAGGAGGGTCCCTCCCATATGCCCCGGCAAAGGTGTGCAAGATTGTCATCGTCTGCTGCATGCTACACAACCTGGCAGTGCGGAAGGAGTTGCCTCTCATCCTGGATGACGATGACCAACGTCCGCCACCTGTGGAGGATCCTGGCCTGGACCACGATGCCAGTGATGATGATGATGATGATGGTGATGTCCGCACACAGCTCATCACCAACTTCTTCAGCTGAATGTAAGTATCCAGAGATGTCATGTAACTGATGTGAGTTTGCATGATATGTGTTGGTGGTGCTCTGGTGCTGTTTGAGTGTGTCCATGTGCTACATGACTGTATGCGTGTAGCGATGTGTCCTTACAGGTAGTCTGTACTCCCCAACAGTGTTGACATGCTAACTTGGTTCTGGGTGGGTATCTTGTGACATGTATTGGGCATGAGTATTGCAGTTCTGTCCTGTTCTTCAGTGCTTTTGACTGTGTGTCATTTCTGTCCTTCACAGGGTACTTTCAGAGTCGTTTGGTCAACTGTGATCCCCGACACCATGATTCGACTTCCGGGGTGGTAGCTGTTGTGTCCCTACAGGTGATGTGCACCACACCCATGGACTTCCTTCCTTCTACACTTGTTGACTGTGTGCCCGCTGCCAGGTGGGATTACCTTGCATCTGTGGTGGTTACAACATGTTGCAAATGTGTAATAAACCTGTGCTTCACTTTGTGATGTGCGTTGTCTGTGGTCACACATCTGACTGACATTTGCTTACTGCACCAGTGGGCTAGTTAACACAGACTGTGAATAGGTGTTGGGTCTGTGCAATGCAACGTGTTTCCTGGCAACATCAGTGTAGGCGATGAGTCAGATGGCCATGGTGTGTATGTGTTGTGTAGCCCTGGTGGTGTGCCTCCCTCATATGTGTGACATCGCCAGGACTCACATGCCGGTGTTGTACTTGCTGTAGCAGTTAGCATGCACAGTGTCATTTCCCAGATCATCATCGCCACTTCAGAGACAACGTAGGAATCACAACAGAGGCAAGTATGGTGTATTAGTGAGTTTATTGACATACATGTGTGAGTATAGTGCACAGGATGGTGGGTGCTGTACATTGTGATTGTAATCCAAAGTTCCTAGATGATTTGGAAGTCCTGGTAGCAGAAATGTCCAGAGTAAAGTCCACAGTCATCTGAGACATTGGTCCAACTTGAGCTCCCCATGTCATGTGGGAGAGTTGTGTTGCAGTGAACAGGGTGAACAGTTTGCGCACAAAGGTGATTATCCAGAACAGGTTTAGGCTTCCTGGGGGTTGCACATGGCCATTGGCCTCTCACTTGCCCCTCCTCGGACGGCCCCTCTTCTTTGGGGGGGGACCCTCAAGTGCAGGCTGCTGCGGTGCAGGGGACTCTCCGCCAGAGTCATCCTCCCTCCCTGTGGCAGTTGCAGTTGTTTCAGCACCAGATGTTGTGGGCACACAGGGAGGTGTTGACTGGTTGCTGCTCATCTGGCGGAGGCATTGTAATATGTCCCTATGCACCGCCGTCATCTCTTGCAGTGTGTCCCACTTGGACTCCACGCGGGACATGTGTGAGTCCAAGCGGGCATGATGGGCAGCCTGCTGCTGTTTAATGTCCCTGAGGAGCCCCACTACCTGGCTGAGCTCTCCGGTGCTGGACTGGTACGCATCCGCTATGCGTGCCAGTTGTGGGTCATCATGCAGTCCAGACCCCTCTGCAAGCAGCGACCTATGTCTCTCACCCCTCCCACCACCCCTGGCGACACGTGCAGTACCTGTGGTGGCACGCACAGGTGACCCTGGGCCCCCTTGGGGGTTGTTGGTGGTGTTGGTGTCCATGGCCCCACGTTGGTCCAGGGTCCCTGTGCTGGTAGTGGTGGTGCTCCTTGGTCTTTCCATGTCGGCAGGAGTGGTATGTGTGTTGACAGTCATTGGAGGGGTGGGTGCAGGGGGTGCAGCTGGTGGTCCTGCTGGTGCTGCATGATGACTTGCTCCGGAGGTGCCAGGTTGGTCTTCTTCATCCGAGGAGGGCAGAGGCTGTTCCACACCAGTGAGCTCCGTATCCTCTTGAGCCTGGGACGGGGACTCCTCAATCAATCAATCAATCAATCACGGCATTTATAGAGCGCGCTACTCACCCGGGAGGGTCTCAAGGCGCTGGGGGAGGGGGTAAGTTACTGCTCGAACAGCCAGGTCTTGAGCTGCTTCCTGAAGGCGAGATGGTCCTGGGTTCGCCGAAGGTGAGTGGGGAGGGAGTTCCAGGTCTTGGCCGCCAGGTAGGAGAAGGATCTTCCTCCGGCGGTGGTTCTGCGGATGCGTGGTACGGTGGCGAGGGCGTGGCTGGTTGATCGTAGCTGGCGTGTGGGCGTGTAGAAGGACATGCGGTCGTTGAGGTACTTTGGGCCCAGGTCGTGGAGGGCCTTGTGTGCGTGGGTGAGGAGTCTGAACGTGATTCTCTTGCTGACGGGGAGCCAGTGCAGGTCTTTCAGGTGTACGGTGATGTGGCTGTGTCGGGGGATGTCCAGGATGAGTCGTGCGGAGGCGTTCCTCAGCGTCTGCTGCTGTGTCCCCATCATCACCTGTTTTTGGGAGACATACACAATGTATGTTATGTTTCTGCAGGCATCAATGGTTGACACACCTGACAGTTGTGACTGTGCCTCTGGATGCGGGCCTGTACATTGCATTGTCCTAAGTTGTCACAGTCAGGGGTTGATATTAATGTAGCACATTGTCCTGCAATATTTGGGCATTTCTATGTGAATGTTGGGGTGTGTACATGGTCTGCATTGGTTGTATTTGGTTGACATCCGGCCCTCCTTCCCACCCAGCCAGATATCCCACCATGGAACTTGCTTCCATTGCAGGGAGTGCAAGTTGTCTTTCAGGATGTCAGTCAGTGGTGTCCTGCTGTTGGTTGGTGCACAGTTGCCAGCAGGGCCTTGTGCTCCCCACAGCAGTAGCCAGTGTCAGCCATCTTGTCAGTTGTTTTCCACTCCCTGTGATGTGGGCATGGTTCAGGGTGGTGTTGATGGCCCAATTGTGAGGCTGACCAATATCTGTGACTACCACTCCCATCATGCTATTGCCTCCACCCCCTTCCCAGCATGCCCATACTTCCTTCCTTTTGAGTGTACTTCACTGTGTGTGGGTGTGACAGCAATGGCAAGATGTCAGTCAGTGGTGTCCTGCTGTTGGTTGGTGCACAGTTCCCAGCAGGGCCTTGTGCTCCCCACAGCAGTAGCCAGTGTCAGCCATCTTGTCAGTTGTTTTCCACTCCCTGTGATGTGGGCATGGTTCATGGTGGTGTTGATGTGCGCATTGTGAGGGTGAGCAATATCTGTGACTACCACTCCCATCATGCTATTGCCTCCACCCCCTTCCCAGCATGCCCATACTTCCTTCCTTTTGAGTGTACTTCACTGTGTGTGGGTGTGACAGCAATGGCAAGATGGCTGACAGTGGTGTCCTGCTGTTGGTTGTTGGCCAGTTCCCAGCATGGCCTTGTGCTCCCCACAACAGAGCACCAGTGTCAGACATCTTTGAAGTGGCTTTTGACTCCCTGTGAGGTGTGCATGCTTGGGTGTGTTCTTGCTGGGCCATGTGGGGGGGATGTTGAGCTGTGACTTCCACTCCCATCATGCTATTGCCTCCACCCCCTTCCCAGCATGCCCATACTTCCTTCCTTTTGAGTGTACTTCACTGTGTGTGGGTGTGACAGCAATGGCAAGATGGCTGACAGTGGTGTCCTGCTGTTGGTTGTTGGCCAGTTCCCAGCATGGCCTTGTGCTCACCACAACAGAGCACCAGTGTCAGACATCTTTGAAGTGGCTTTTGACTCCCTGTGAGGTGTGCATGCTTGGGTGTGTTCTTGCTGGGCCATGTGGGTGGGGGATGTTGGGCTGTGACTACCACTCCCATCATGCTTTTGCCTCCACCCCCCTTCCCAGCATTCCCATGCTTCCTTCCTTTTGACTCTGCTTCCCTGTGGGGTTGTGTGCCTGTGCTGACAAGATGGCTGACAGTGTTATCCTGGGGTTTGTTTTGCTACAAGTCCCATGTGTGTCCCTGTGCTTCACACTGCATGACCCAGGGTTGTGGTTCTTTGTGGGATATTTGATTGGTGTGTGTGGCAATGCTTTCTCCCAGGTGAGTTGTGTGTAGTTTGTGTTAGGGGGTGTGTGGGTGGAGCTGCTGGTGACTATGGTCAGTGCTGTGAGTCCTCCTTCCCACCCAGCCAGATATCCCACCATGGAACGTGCTTCCATTGCAGGGAGTGCAAGTTGTCTTTCAGGATGTCAGTCAGTGGTGTCCTGCTGTTGGTTGGTGCACAGTTGCCAGCAGGGCCTTGTGCTCCCCACAGCAGTAGCCAGTGTCAGCCATCTTGTCAGTTGTTTTGCACTCCCTGTGATGTGGGCATGGTTCATGGTGGTGTTGATGTGCGCATTGTGAGGGTGGGCAATTTCTGTGACTACGACTCCCATGATGCTATTGGCTACACTGACTTGCCCAGCATACACAGTATTCCTTCCTTTCAGTGAGCTTCCCTGTGAGGTGGTGTTGTGGTGGTGGCTACATGTCTGACTGTGTTTGTTGGTTATATTTGTGCCACTGCCTAGCTCTATTTGTTGTTAGGTTTGTACATGTCATGACACAGTTACATTTCACTATGAGCTGGCATGTATTGTGTTTATCTGGCTGACATACACATTTTGGGATGATCTGTTTTGGTTGGTGTGTATTTGCTAAGGGTGCATGGTTTGACTCTCCCCTTGACAGTGATGTGTGTGTAGTGTGGCACAATATTGTGTACATTTGTTGTGTACTCACCAGGCTCTGGGATGTTTTCTAGTCCATAGACGCTCACTGGTGGTAGGATGGCCCGCACCTTCTCCTTCCAGGGCCTGAGGTATACTGGTTTGGCAGGAGGGCCACTGCCGGTGTGTTGGCTCAAGATGTAGTCCTTCTTCAACAGCTGCTTGACCCTCCTGCGCACGTCATACCACCTGTTATGGATGTCTACCTTTGTGCGCAAACATGGTGATTGTGCGTTCACCCTGTCAACAATCCTCTCCCACATCTTGGTTTTCTGCGCCATGGGTGTCTGTTGGACCAATGCACCAAACAGCTGTGGCTCTACCCTGAGGATCTCATCTACCAGGACTTCCAATTCACTATCTAGGAACTTGTGATTCTTCTTTGGGGGCATGGTGATGGGTGGTGATGGTGAGTGATGTGTGTGTTGGTGTGCAGGTGAAGGTGTGTGAGTGTGTGTTTTGCTGGGTGTATGTGAGGGTGCTATTTGTTGAGGTGCTGATGGTGTGTGGCTTGTGTGATGGATGAGCTGTGGGTGTGTGGTTGCTGTCTGTTGAGTGCTGGCAGGTAATTTGAATTTGCAAAGGATCATGGTAGGGATTTGTGTCCTTTATATGGGTGGAGTTGTGGGTGTGTCTTTGTTCCCTGTTTCCCCCCCAGTATTTATTTGCTTTGTGATAGCTTGTTTGGCCTTTTTTTGTTGTTTTTTTTTCCTTGGTTCTTTTTGTGCATGTAGGAGACGTTCTTGTGACCGAGTCGGACCCTCCAGTTGTCTCGTGCGAGCCTCTCAGATTCGTTCACGCTGTGTTTGTGCTGTTTTCTGTGCTGCGTACGCGTCGGTCGCTGGGTTTTGGGTTGCTTCGGCTCGCAGTTTTGAATTTGTGCGGTCGTGCGGTTTGGGCTCCGTGCGACTCGGTCGTGTTTTCCACGTGTTGCATCGTACTTGGCGTGTCGGAGTTCGCGGGTACGTTTCATTCGGGATTCTTCCTGGTGCGTGTCGGTCGGTTCGATTCGCGTGCTTTTCCGGCCGGATGGCTGTTTTCCGCGTGGCTCGGTCGTTCGGCTTGTGTTCCGTACGAGTCGGTCGGGTTTTGCACGCTTCTCATCGTACTTTGCGGGTCGGGCTGCACCGGTACGTGTCGGTCGGTATTTATTCCGGCTCCGAGTCGGTCGGTACGTTTTCCGGCCCGAATCGGAATCGGCCCCTTGGTGTGTAATGGAGTCTCATATTTGTGAACATGTCAATGTGTAAGATGGCTAAACAACCCACAGTAATGGTGGACTGACCACATGATGTGCCTATTTCACTGTGTACATTGCTGTATTAATTTTGATAGTTGATCAGCTTACACACACTGTGCTCATTGTGTAAAAAGATGTGCTCTGTGCGACTTAAGCAAGAAGGTGTGTCAGGTACAGCAGCTACGTAGCAGTCAGCAGTGTTTCTGTTTACCACATGTGCTGTGTCAGCTACACCCAGGGCTGGTGACACAAGAAGTAGGAGTGTACCATTTACCATTCACATAGTCTGATTCTGATTTTGAAGTAGTCAGTATGTACATACTGAACACATGTACGACTAAATGAGATCAAGGTGTCTCTGCATGTGACTTGTGCATTAAGCTGTTGTTACAGTCCTGTCAATGTTGGCACTGTGTTAGTCAATATGTAAGATGTTTGACACATCTCATTGGTGAATTTAATTTACATGTGTCCTCTTACATGTTATGTAGGAGACGACCAAATGTGCATCGGCCTTTCCCGGTGCTGGCGAACATGGAGATGAGGACATCATAAGAAAATTCCGGCTGAATCACCCTACCCTTCAAGAGCTATGTGCTCAGTTGGAGCCCCATCTGAGGCCTCGCAGAACCTATCCGACTGCTTTGACACAAACAGTTAAGGTGATGGTGGCCCTGCATTTCTTTGCCACTGGTTCGTTTCAGTACACGGTGGCCATCGCCGGTGGGATGTCTCAAGCTATGTTCAGCATGGTGCTACGTGATGTCCTGTCCGCAATGTTGACCTACAAGGACCGCTACATCCACTTTCCAAGGAGACATGACTTGGCTGATGTGAAGGCTGATTTTTATGATCTTGGACACATACCTAATGTGGTTGGAGCCATTGACTGCACACACATTGGCCTAGTACCACCACAGGCACGTGAGAACATCTACCGGAACAGGAAGCATTTCCATTCCATTATTGTGCAAGTGGTATGCCAAGCGGATATGATTATCTCCCATGTTTGTGCCAGATTTCCCGGTTCAGCTCATGACTCATACATACTGCGTAACAGCATCATCCCACAATTGATGGCAAATCTGCATCCGGAGCATGCGTGGCTTGTTGGTGAGTACGCGGAGTCAAGTAGTGTGCTGTATGTGTGGCATGCTGTTCTCGGCTACTGTTTATATTACAATATTGGTCTGTGTATCTCACACCTAGGTGACTCTGCGTATCCCAACCGGCCTTGGTTGCTGAGCCCACTGAGGAATCCCAGGACCCCGGGGGAAGGCCGCTACAATGATGCACATGGGAGGACACGCCGTGTAGTGGAGCGTGCTTTTGGGCTTCTGAAGTCTAGATTTCGGTGTCAGGACAAGAGCGGTGGTGCACTACTCTACTCTCCCCAAAAGGTGTGTCAGATCATAGTTGGATGCTGCATGCTCCACAACCTGGCCTTGCGCAAAGAGATCCCCCTGCTCCTGGACGATGATGAGCAGCAGATGCCCCCCTCTGCAAATCCACACATGCCCAGTGACGATGATAGTGGAGAAGAGGAAGGTGTTGACCTGCGTCAACAGCTCATCGACAACTAGTTCCCTTGAGTGTAAGTGACATTGTACAACAGTGACATTGTCTGTTGGCTTTGATGGTAGTGACAAGGCATAGATAAGCTTTCTGACTGCTGGCTGTTGTTGGCTCACTGCTAATGGCTGACGTGTGTGGCACAGTGTATTGTTTTCCACATACCTCATGTCTATGTTGATGGTGTTGGTCATTGTTATGTGTGTTGGTCTTTGTACGTTGTTGACTACTGGTGTGTTTTGTTCAAGTGGTATGGCATCACCTGACAAGTAAATGTCATTCTCTTGTGTCTTTCTAGGTTCCTTCACCCTATCAATGCCTCGTCACAATCAGAGCTTGTGGTACATTGGAATCTGAGTTGACATTGTACATACTGTGATAAACATGGACCTGACACAAAGGCATAGCTGTGTAAAGAGTGTTTATTTTCCAAGAATTTTTGTGAAAGAGAAGTGATTGTTTTCAAAAATATGCAAAGTGAGTTTATGAGTTGTCATTGATGGTAAATAAGACAAATACAGTAGTCACCACATTGATGTTATCACACAGTCCAACAAACTCTTGCCATCAACATGGCAATGTGGGTTAGGATAATTAACAAAGTCAATGTCAAGGGCAACACAAGTGCCATCATGGCTGGCTCAGCGACTTGCCTTTGGTTGGTGCTTTGCCACGTGATCCTCCTGTGGTGTTTCTCGGACGTCCCCTCCTGCGTTTGGCAGGGGGGGCCTCTACTGCAGGCTCAGCGGTGTCTGAGAAATCATTGTCTTGCAGCTCACCCCTCTCTGTGGCCGAAGCTGAGGTGGTGGGAGTATCAGCAGGCTGGCCACTGGAGGGGGGTTGAGCCGTCATTTGAGCCGCATGTCTGTCCCTCAGAACACCCACAAGCTGGCCCATGAGATCCACAAGTTGGCCCATACGTGTGTCCATGGACCTCAGCAGCAGGCGGAGCTCACGCACTTCTATGTCAACCTGGCCCATCTGTCCCTGGTTCAGTTCATACGCACCAAGAACTCTTGCAACGGTGGCCAGGGCTTCTGTCTCAGTGTCCTCCTGTGATTGTCCACCACTTGCCCTCCCACCTGCCCTGCTGACACAGACCTGTGGCGTTGGGACTCGACACACCCGCACACTATCTCTGGCATCCTCGGATTGTGTGGTGGTGTTGGTAACCACTGAGTCACGGAGATTGTTGCAGGCAGCAGTGGTGATAGTGTAGGTGGCTGCCGCACAGGTCATTGTAGCAGGGGTCAGCACTGTTGTTGTTGCTGTGGTGGTGGTGGGGGTGGGGACAATGAGGCCCTGAGACGTAGTGCGCCCTGGCAGTCCTGAGGGGCCAGGTTGTTGCTCCTCATCCGAGAAACGTAGGGAATCTGCTTCAGAGAGTTGACGTTCCGGGGGGGGAGACAGGCTCTGCTGGTTGGTGGTGTTTTCAGCTGCAGTTGCTTGTGGATCTCCTGTTGAACAGAGGTTAAGTTGCAGGTTAAGTGCACTCCACAAGCTTGGTGTTTGACTTTTGGATGTTACATTTGATACACCAAACATTTTACATTGCAATCACTTGGTATGGCTGAAAGATAATGAGCATCATGACATGATGTTGAGGTACGTACATTACTTGCCCATAGTGTGACATGTAACTTGAAACCATGTGCCACGTACACATTGTGTGATTACAAGGACATGTCATCATCTACCAACTTACAGCACATCAACTTTTGATAATGCGTCATTTTTGTTCACTCTTTATATAATCTGTTTCCGCTAAGCAAGAACTAGCCATTGGAATGTTACAAATGTTTTTTCATATCATGTACTTTTGTTTGTTTGTGAGATTGACCGTGCATGTTTTGTGTTCATGGGGGCCTTCTTGCTCTGACACCATGGCACTTACACATTGCATTCTGTGCTGTGCATGATTGGGCCCTGAATTAATTTCACATGTGACTTGGTGAGTCAAAGTTTAATTTCTGTGACAGTTACATGCGCTTAGCATTCTGAACACTGGATGTGACTTTTGGATCTATGCCAAGTTTGCTGACATGTGAGGGCTGGTGTTGTCATATGGCTCCATGCATTTTGAGAAGGATGGCAGGGTGCATGCACTGACTACCTACCTGTTAGGTGACACAGTGGAGGGAAATGGCTGCCACATGGTTCTGGGTGGGGGGGTGCTCCATCTTGCTCAGCTGTGGGACAAGGGGGCCTGGTGGGAGTTGTAGTGCTGGCTTCCTACCCCCAAACCTCCCTCCCTGTTAAGATGGCTACCTCCCTGTGAAGTGGAGCAGAAGAAGAGAATAGGTTACACATGGCTCTTGGGTGGGGCGAGTGTTCCATCCTGCTCAGGGATGAGAAAAGAGAGCATGAGAAGGCTACCTACCTGTAAGTTTGAGTAGAGCAATGAAATGGCTGCCACATGGTTCTGGATGTGGGGAGTGCTCCATCTTGCTCAGCTGTGGGACAAGGGGGCCTGGTGGGAGTTGTAGTGCTGGCTTCCTACCCACAGACCCCCTCCCTGTTAAGATGGGTACCTACCTGTTAGTTTGAGTAGAGCAATGAAATGGATGCCACATGGTTCTGGGTGTGGGGGGTGCTCCATCTTGCTCAGCTGTGGGACAAGGGTGCCTGGTGGGAGTTGTAGTGCTGCCTGCCTGTACACATGCCCCCATGGAAATATTGATAGCTACCTTTGAGGTGATTCAGAGGAAGGAAATGTTAGATATGTGAGACACGTGTTGCGAAGAGTGTGTTGTACGTAAGTGCAGTTAGGTCTAGGAAGTGTAGCTTCCTAGTTGTGCAAGACAGTACATAGCAGTGTAATGGGAGACATTTGTTGGTACTTACCAGCCTCCACTCCCCCGGGTATTCCTGTGAGACTCTCTGGATGCAGTATGGCTAGCACCTTCTCCTCCCATTCGCTGAATGTTAGTGGTGGAATGGGAGGGCCACCGCCAGTCCTCTGAGCCAGCTCATGGTTCTTGTTGGCACGCTCTTTCACCCTGCTCTTGAGGTCATGCCACCTCTTCTTGATGTCACGCAGGCTGCGCAGGGTGGTCCCTACTGCATTGACTTTGTTGACTATCCTTTCCCACATTTGATTTTTTCTGGCTACTGGTGTCTGTTGGACCATGCTTCCAAACAAATGTTGTTCTATTCTGATTATCTCATCTACCATGACTGACAACTCATTGTCAGTGAATGTTGGCATTTTTTCCAGTGTCATGGTGTGTGATGTGCAAATGGGTGAAAAGTGCAGGTGTGAAGGTGGTGGTGGGGATGTGGGTGGTTGTGATGGTGTGATGTGTGCTGATTTGCCTCTCCTTTGTGCTGTGGTGTTTGGCCCTTCACTGCTGGAGTTGTGCAAAGGATGCTGGGCAGGGAAGGGGTTGGTTTTATACTCAGCTATGTGGGTGAGTGAAAATGGATTATTCATGTCAGGTGTGTTATCTGGGTTGACCTGAGATTTGTATTTCTTTCTTGCCATGGGGATGTGTCAGTGGGGTGTGTCAGATGTTTTTGGTGGCTGCGCCAGAAAAACAGCCACACTTGGTAGCCTTGTTGTGTGGTTGCTTTCGACTGCCATTCCTCTTTCCGCGCGACCGCAGCGGTCTGAATGCAATGGTCCTTCCGCCAGCTCTACCATTCATCATTACGCGCGACCGCGGCGGACGGGAACAACTGATCGTTCCGCTGTTTCCGCCATCGTATCATAATTTCCCTTGCGGTCATTCCGCTGGACGATTGGCGTTTTTGGGTCTTTCCGCTGCATTTCCGTCCCCCGCGGATGGATTTTCTGCTTTTTCGGACGTTCCCGGCAGAGTTTTGTGGAATCCGTCCGCCGCGGTCTAAACTTTCCAGCAGTGCATCCTAATCTGACCGCCGGTTTTGCCGCGGTACATGCGGACGTTTTTTTTCCGCAACCACGGCGGACGGAGTGCTTTTCCGTCCGCCATCGTAACCAGCCCCTTAGTCGGCTCCTAGCGAATTCTATCCTGTGACCAGGGGAAGCTCTGCGTTGTACACGGACCTAAGCGAGCCTGATAGTCTGCCAATATGAATGTATGACGTTACAACGCAAACCATTACAACACATGCTTTTACAACGCAGTTTTTACAATGCAAGTACCATTACATCGCCTGTTTTTACAACGCATACCATTACAACGCGAAATTATGTTAATGCATTGAATGAACCATTACAACGCAAACTAGTACAACGCATACAATTACATCGCATTTTTTTTAAATTTGTATAATAAACCCCTGGGACGGGATGTAGGGAAAATAGGGGTTTTGGGTGGGGTAGTGTACTAAAACACGGATACTTAAAATTAGTACAAAGTATTGAAATTAATACTCGAGTACTAAAATTAATACTCGTGTTTTATTATTTTATAAAAAATCTTATACTAACAAATAGGTCGGAATACAAAGAAAAAAGGGGTTTTGTGTGGGTTACTGTATTATTACAGGGTATTTTAAAAAGTGCTGAACATTAAAATTAATGCTCGAGTACTAAAATTAATACTCGAGTACTAAAAGTAATACTCGTTATTTTTAT
Organism: Calotriton arnoldi; assembly: GCA_963921515.1. NCBI lineage: Eukaryota > Metazoa > Chordata > Amphibia > Caudata > Salamandridae > Calotriton > Calotriton arnoldi. The sequence goes on along the minus strand of CAWUFW010001622.1, from coordinate 2,620,817 downwards.
CGTGAACAATAAAAAAAATACATCTATAAAAATATACTTTTATTTTATAGAATGGACATATATTTTTCACACATAAAAAAAATTTAGAGGAAGAAAATAATTAACAATATAATTTTTAATCGAATATTTAAATTAAAAATACATCATATCAATTTTTCCAAAATATTTTCAAAAGGACGACGACCCCAAAAACTAACATTAACACACTTTATTTTACAAAAATATCTAACATTAATTATTTAAAATATTAAACATAATAAAACACCAATAACACAAAAGTAATCAAAATCAACTTTCAATGAAGTCACCTTGACCCACAGGTCGCCAAAATGGCGGACATAATATATATGTAAAAAAATTACGAACATTTATAAATCTTAAACAATTATTACAGTTTTACACAGCATTAAAAAGACGACAAAAAAATATACACAAACCATATTTTGTTTTCAATTAACGTACACCACAAAAAAACGTATAAAAGCAGCCGTCCACCATTTTAAAAACAGTGGTTAACTGACTGCCAGACACACCACACGCGTTTTGCCTTCCAGAAAATTATATACATCAAACAGTGCCATCTACAATTCCTAGTAAGTGAAACCTATATTAAATGTAAAATATTAGCAAATTAATCCAAGCAGAAATTTTATCACATATAACAATTTTAATATTTTGCAGCTTTTGTCGAAAATTGTCAGCATTGCATAAAACACAATTTAAAACACAGAAAGATATATAATGTGAGTAAACACAACTTTATATATTTAAATATTTATCGTTTTTAAGTAGAACAAACATTTATTAACATTAAAAAAGAGTACAATATTGTAAATTTTAAAACTAATAATAATACTCTAACAAGTGCTTGCCTCAGAGAAATTAATATATAGTTGTAGGTGCAAAACTACTATTCCAACTCCGACGGGTGCTTACCTCTCAAAAAATAATGGATAGTGGTGAGGGCAAAATTACTATTCCTAGTCCAGTGGGACATTACCTCAGCGAAAATGCTGGATAGTGTTGGGGACAAAATTAGTATTCCTACTCCGACGGGTGCTTAACTCATGGAAATTAATGGATAGAGTAGGTGGCAAAATTACTATTCATAGTCCAACGAGGGTTTGCAACAAGGAAACTGCTGGATAGTGGTGGAATTAAAATTACTATTCCTACTCTAAAGGGTGCTTACCTCAGGAAAAATGCTAGATAGTGGTTGAGATAAAAGTACTATTCCTACTCCGACGAGTGCTTAACTCAGGGAAAATGCTGGATAGTGATGGGTGCAAAATTACTATTCCTATTCTGAAGGGTGCTTGCCTCAGGGAAAGTGATGGATAGTGGTGGGATTAAATTTACTATTCCTACTCCAAAGGGTGCTTACCTCAGGGAAAGTGCTGAATAGTGGTGGGGTTAAAATTACTATCCTACTCCAAAGGGTGCTTACCTCAGGGAAAGTGCTGGATAGTGGTGGGGATAAAATTAATATTCCTACTCCGACGTGTGCTTGCCTCAGGGAAAATGCTGGATAGTGGTGGGTGCAAAATTACTAATCCTATTCCAACATGTGCTTGCCTCTGAGAAAGTGCTAAATGTTTATATTTAGGTTATAAATATTTTATAGAAATATAAATATTTTTTCTACATTTTAATATATCAACAGAAAACTACAGCATCCATCAACAGCTATAAAAAAGAACAATATATTTTCTTGAAAAAATAACCAACAGAAGACCTTCTGAAAATTATTTGAAAAGTTTAAAAAAAAAAAAATATTTACACGAAAAAGAAATAAAGCAATGATATTGTATGAAAAACAAGTTTGCAAAATAGACTTACATCAAAATTACATTTTTAAAACAATGTAAAGATATTTTTTCTTCCAGATTTTACAACTTGAAACATCAAAACATTTTAAAAAGTCAAGCATCTAAACAAGAAACATCACAAGGTAATTTTTACATCAAAAAAAATGTCAATAAAGTTTTTGAACCGTAAAAAAAATCAATAATATTTTAATTCAACAAAATGCTCTTCTCCAAAAGAAAAATTCCTTTTGAAGGTAAATAAATATGTTAATCTTCACATACTTAGGGGTCGATTCCGATTCGGGCCGGAAATCTCTCCGACCGAGCCGGACCCGGAGAGATTTCCGACCGGGACTCCGTGCAGTCCGACCGAACGAGTACGATGCGTCCGTATGTTATCGGACACGAGTCGGTCGGACTCCCATTGAACTCAATGGGAGCCGGTCGTACAACGCGTACGCGGGCTCCCATTGCCTCAATGGGTGCGAGGCGGACAAGGCGCCCTCTACAGCGAGTACGCCGCGAAGCGCTCCGCGGCGTACACGCACAGGTAGGGGGACCCTTGGGTCCCCCTGTGTGCGCCTCGCACGGGTAGCGCGTACAGGGGTCCGACACGGACCCCCAAAGTACGGCTCCGACAGCGAGTTCGAGTCGGACGGCGCGAGTCGGTCGGAGCGGTCGAGGTGCGCATCGTACTTACCCGGCCGGAAAACGTCTCCATTGCGCGGTGCGGACTCGGGTCCCGAGCGAGTCGGTCGGAGCGGTTCGAGTCCGAGCGAGTCGGTCGGAGCTGTCGGGACGCCCGGACGAGTCGGTCGGCGAAGTCGCATCGTACTCGCTCGGCCGGACCCGCGTACGGTTCGGTCGGGAAACAGGCTTTCGCATGGCTTTTTCCCGACCGAATGGTATTGGGTGCGCCTCCGACCCGAGATCGGAATCGGCCCCTTAATATTGCAAAATAAACACAAATGTGTTTGTTCTGTAAAAACATAAAAAGTATTGTAAAAAGTCAAAACATTAACCTGTTCTTCCATAACCAAAAATATGTTATTCTATTACAGGTCAACATTTTAAAATTTTCACAAACTCCTAACAATGACTTTTTTTCTACTATTTCAGACCACAATAAAATTCAAACTGGTCAAGAAACAGAAAACCATAACCAAAACCTTTCAAAAAAGGTAAGATTACTCAAACACTAAACAATGAAATTACTTAACCATGTTTCTCTCCCTGGTAAACTTTATTAAAATAACATAAGACTGCTAAAACACATAAAATATTTTTCCTTTCAGAATCAACTAATTAACAAAACCGTCCACCAAAGTAAAAGCATCAAGCAACATCTAGTCAAAAGGTAAGAAACTAGAAATATTTATCAATAAAACAACAAAACCATATTTCTCTCCCAATAAAGGTTTTTTAAATAATATTTCCTCAAATTTAGAAATGCAACACGTTGAAAACATTAAATATAACTTCAAAAAGAATTAACTTTAAACTGTTCAGTAAATTGCATAAATTGTACTGTATATTTTTCCCCTAAACAGGTAAACACAAGAAATTATAAATAAACTAACTTTTTTTTTTCTTCTTTTTTCTTTTTCAATCCATAACAGAAAATGACGTCAAATCAAGCCAAATATATAACATCAAGCCGGGGAAACCATTTACTCAATCTTAAGGGCTGATTACGATGGCTGGCGGATCGCCGGCGGTGGCGATCTGCCCGCCATCGTAACCTGATTTACCCCCGCCATATTATGATGGCGGGGGTATCGCGGCGGATGCAAAGTGCGTCCGCCTCTTTTCCGCAGGTCGGCAATCGTTCCGATTGCCAGCCGGGCGGAACTGAGGCACAATATGGTGGTGGTGCCTAACAGGCACCGCCATCCATATTATGATGCATGGTTTTAAAGGCCTTTCCATGGCAGCAATGCCGCCATGGAAAGGCTGGCGGGGATGTGCGTTGGGGGCCCGTTGCGGGCCCCCAGTGGGGGTGGGGGGTGCACTTGGGGGGGTACCCTTGGTACCCCCTCCATTTCCATGCACAAGGTGGCAGGCACCGCGCGGAGCCTGCCATGTTGTGCATGGAAATGCACAACATGGCAATTTGGCATTGCGGCGGGTGCTGCTGTAAGCAGCACCCGCCGCAATGTCAAATATGCGGAATGCGACCGCCAGGGTGGCGGTCGCATCCTAATTAGCGGTGCTGTACTATAGATCAGCTGAGCACTCTGTTTTTAGTCACCCATAATCATGCCATTACCAAGCTACCGCGGTTAAGACAGTACTCGTGGTACACTAAAAAATGCAGACTAACCAGGCAATCGCTGGCAGCCGCAATCAGGTCTAAGGATACTGATCTGATTAAACTTCTGAGAAAGGAGTATAGGAAGTACTTCATGAGGCTAAAATTGAGTGGGATGAATCTCATTGGAAGAATTTGAAAGAGGCCAGCCTGGAGAAGAACAAATCCCAGTTCTGGTCCCTTGTTAGCAAGGGCACTAGTCGAGATCCTGCCGCCTTGTCTAATCACATTACCAGCCGAGAATGGTACGATCATTTTAGGAAATTGTATTCCGTTCCCGCTGGTGAGTGTCTGGAGGAGTTAAGCGACTCCACAGACATTCCCCGGGTGGGAATACAAATAACCCCTTCTCGTTGCCTGAAATTAAAATGGCAATCTCAAAGACAGTGCCGGGTAAAGCTCCCGGACCAGACGGTCTCCCAGGTGACCTCTTTTTGGCTGATCCGGGGAATTGGTCACGTTATATCCAACTTTTGACCAATAGTATAGCTAACGGATCCCCAATTCCCAACTCTTGGAAAGGAGCGCTGGTGGTCCCGATTTTTAAAAAAGGAGACCGGGAAGATCCATCCAACTATAGACCTATAAGCCTAATAGATGCCATGCAAAAGTTGGTAGGCAGGGTCCTGCTCCAACGTATACAGATTTGGGCTGAAGAGGAGGACATTTTATCCCAATACCAGGCTGGGTTCAGAAGAAACACTGGTACGATTGACCAAGTTTTCAGGCTACTATTTATTTATTGGAAGGTTGTTGTCATAGGCAAGGGAAGTCTTTATTTGGCCTTCATCGACTTAAGAACAGCCTTTGATCTTGTTCCTAGGCTAAAACTATGGCAATTGTTGAGGGACATGGGTATTCCCCCTCTCCTACTTGACTTCTTAATTCGATTACACGAAGGTAACTTCGCCCAGGTCAGGTGGGGCCCCCAGGGGGAGGTTACGGAAAAATCCCAGTAAATAGAGGAGTCCGCCAGGGGTGTGTTCTGGCACCCACCCTGTTCTCTCTATATATTAACGGGGTGGTGAAATTCTTGCAAGAAACCCCGACAGACGCGCCTACCCTGGCGGGTGAGAAAGTCCCCACACTTTTGTTTGCTGACGACACCCTTCTGGTGTCGAAAACCCTGTCAGGGTTACAAAAACTTCTTACTCGATACCAGTTATTTTGTGATTCCCGGGATTTGGTTGTCAATACAGATAAAACAAAATTTATGGCTTTTAATCCCCACAAGACATTTAAAAATAACTTAATTTTAAATAATATCCGACTAGAGAGGGTAAATGTGTTTGATTATTTGGGCATTCGCCTTTCTGACAAAATGAATTGGAAGCCGCACCTAGCCAAGATGCTATTGAATCACAAACGTGTTGTTGGGGTTCTTAGTAAAGAGCACCGGGCCTCTTACAGTAGACCGGTAGCTCCTGCACTTGTAATATATGATGCAAAGGCTGTTGCCGCTGCCTTGTACGGGGCAGAGTTATGGGGCTTCGAAAACACAGAAGACATTGGCAGGTCCGAAAATAAGTTCCTGAGGGATTTGGTGATGCTTCCTAGTAATACTCCATTAACTCCCTTGATGTTTGAGATGGGCAGACGGCCACTGAGGGATATTGTTAAACTGCGCCCCCTTCTTTTTTGGGCACGTATGATCCGCACCCCTGAGCTTGCTAATTATGCTGCAGCCCTAACAGAGGTGACTATCCTTGATACGGGGCACAGGATCAAGTGGATAGCCAATGTTAAAAGGTTACTGTCTGAGTTGGGCCTCACGGAAGCATAGAATCTCACGCACTACCCAGTAAGGTAGAGCTTAGGAGAATTTACTGGAGCTGGGTTGATAGTAAAGCGCTGTCTAACCCAGAATTGGGCAGCTTGACAGAAGAGTTCTTTCGCCATAAACAGTCCAGAGGCTTAGAGCCTTACATGGATATCATCCAGATTCCACGTGACAGGCAGTTATACATCCAATTCAGGCTGGGTACACTACCAATCCATGCAACCACCTCAAAATGGCATTCTCATAAATATCAAAGCGAGGCATGTCCCTGCTGCAGAGCCCCGCTGGAAAGCATGTCCCACTTTCTGTTCGCTTGCCCGGCTTATTCCGCTGTTAGGTCTAGCTGGCTAAAACCGATTTGTAAAATTATGGGTACACGCGATTACAGGACTGCTTTGCGTATTCTAAAACGGATCCAGGTGTGCTTTACTCGTGTGGGGTGGCGAAATTCTTGAGCAGAGCCTGGATTATCAGAATTAAAGCACTGAAGCACTTTAATACGTTTGCGGAGCGATAAAAGTTCCTTTATGGCAGCTAGTTTTTATTATCTTTTATCATTTTACCGTAACAACATCTAGAGTTTTTTTTTTTATTCATGTGTACTGTGGAGAAGCTCGTGTTCTGTGGAATGTCTTGCTCTGAGTCATACTTCCCTATTTGTGGTGGATTTTGTACATTTCCGGAGTCATCTTTGTATAACTGTTTTAATCTTTCATGCCTTGTATTTTAATTCTCGGTTTTGTGCCTAATGTTTATTCTCTTACTCATTATCTCACAAGGACTTATAATAGTAAAAAAGTGAATGAAGTTTTTAACTTTCAACCTTTTAAAAAAAATTTAGAAACTTTTAGGTCATAAATTCATCATCAGTGTTTTTTACTTGTCTTGACAATTCCGCCAACTCATGTATCAACAGTGTGGTGACATATTGCATATGTTATTTTTTTTTTTCCTTTATTCCTTTTCTGTTTCTTGTTTGTTGCTTTTATGATTCTAGTAATCGAAATAAAGCATTTGATTGATTGATTGAATTAGCGGTGCAGGACCGCCGCACGTCTGGCAGCCGGTCCCAACACCGCGAGGATGGCGGGTGGACTCTGGTCCGCCCCGCCATCCTAATAGGCCCCTTAGTGGGTATGTTTATTGTAAGGAGAGACTATCTGAGCCCAGGTGTCATTGGAAGTGTGTGTAATACTGCTCAACCCATAGCATAGGCAGAGCGGTTACTCTTGGTGACTCTGTTTTAAGAACCACAGAACATAACCACTCTGCCTCTGCAATGGAGATTGAGGTAAGAGAAACAATAAATGAAATTAAAGAAATTGCATCCAGCTCCAATGAACCCTGTGGTGCAGTTTTGAGGGACGTAGCCCAACACATTCCACCACATGTTGCAAGTAGTATGCCCACAATTCCTAATCTCAGAAGAATTGTACAACGTAAAAAACAGGCAAGTAACCCACAAAGAGTAACACCCCAAACCTATTCTGACATAATCATTCCACCTGAACTCTCTGTAACTGTTACTAATGAACCATTCCTTTTGCATGACAACAAAAACCCTCAAAAGAGAATTCTAATCTTTAGCACACCCCATAATCTTGTAAGGTTGGAGAACAGTGATATTTGGATGATGGATGAAACGTTTAAAAGCACGCCCCATCCATTCACCCAAATATACACTATTCACACATATATTAATAACACAGTAGTTCCCTTAGTTTACAGTTTACTCCCTGATAAACAATCCTCAACATACACTGAATTATTGTCAGTGATAAAAGCTAAAACATCAAACAAAAGTCCTAGAAAAGTCCTAATTGACTTTGAACTACCTATGATTAATACTATTACCAAATTGTACACGGATACCCAAATTCAAGGATGTTTTTTCCACTTTTCACAGGCATATTGGCTGAAAAATTCAAAAAGCATCCTTAATTGAGGATTATATATCAGATAGCAAACTACAGTTTGAACTAAAAAAACTAACTGCCCTTTGCTTTGTTCCTCCTGACAATGTAGACGAGTACTACACTTCAATTACAGAATCGGAATACTTTACCTCAAACGAAGATAAATTGTCACCTATTCTAAATTATTTTGTAGACACATGGATCGGCCATCTAAGCAGGTCAGGTCGCATATAGGGATGGCACAACTCCTTCAATAAATCAATTGGCAAACCTCATCCTAATTTCTATCATTGCTTGGAAATTTTGAGGAAGGAGCAAAGTTCCAAGAAATGAGAATGTCGCAATCATTAACAGGTAGTCTGAACCCACGTATTTCTAAAAGAACAAAGGAAATGTCTGAAAGACTATTGGGTGTAATTCAACAGTTTACGTTGATGGTAGCTTCAGACTACCTTGATAATCTTGCACACATCCTCCATTTCTAACCCACACTATCTTCTTACTTGCCTGTTTTGCCCTTAAAGTTAACACTGATTCATTTGGCATTTTTTAAAAACATTTTTAAATTAATACTAAGGGGCCGATTCCGATCTGGGTCGGAAAACTCTCCGACCGAGCCGGATCCGGAGAGATTTCCGACCGAGCCGGACTCCTGCAGTCCGACCGAGCGAGTACGATGCGGCCGCATGCTGCCGGACTCGATTCGGTCGGACTCCCATTGAAGTCAATGGGAGCCGGTCGTACGACGCGTACATGGGCTTCCAGTGACTCAATGGGTATGTCGCGAACAAGTGCGCCCCCTACAGTGTGTACACATCGGTGCAACTCGCACAGTACATGCATGGCTCGTACTCGTATGGCTACGGGTGCAGGGGGGTCCGGCACGGACCCCCCAAGTCCAGCTCCACGAGATTTTTCGAGCCGGACGCTCCGACTCGATCCGGCTGTCCGACGCGTCCATCGTACTGGCTCGGTCGTAAAACGTCTCCATTGCGTGCCACGAATCAAGTGCGAACGAGTCGGACGGAGTGGGTCGGACACGGAAACGAGTCGGTCGGTGATTTCGTGTTCACTCGCATCGTACTTGCTCGCTCGGACGACTGTACGAATCGGTCGGAAACAAAGCCTCCGACTCGGATCCGGTAAAGCCGAATCCGATTCGGAGCCCTACCGACCGAGATCGGAATCGACCCCTAAATGTCGGGTCTCCTTACCTTCAGATGTCTTCTTTTTTCAACTCTTGGACTTACGTTCCATCCATTTTTTCACCAAGAGTGCTTTTTTTAGACAATCCATTACCAATAATCCACATTCCTTTTGGTAAATCCATAACCCGATTTTTACTTTGTAAATGTGCACAATTTTTACAAAAAATAACTGTGCATACCTAAAAAAACGCACCCAAAAAATAAATCCCGAAAATTGTTGTTTTTCTGCAAAAAACGCAACAAAATCCAATGATGCAATCGAATCTATTTCGAAAACAATTCCATTTCGATTCCATGTTCCATAATCCTTCGCCGAAAAACCATCTCAAAAAAATATAATTTGCAGATCCAAAATCCAAAAACCAAAAAGAAGTGGATGTAAAAATATCCCGTCTTCTATTTTCCAAACTGGAAATGTTTTTTTTTAAAATCATATTAAAAATACATCTAACCGCGACGACGATAAATCCTTCTTTTTTTTATAAAACCCTTCGTAAAAAGTTAAATATATACTTTTCGAAACACTTTTGTTTAATTAAGTTTTTAATGTATATATTGTTAATAACTTTATTAAACAAAAATTGTTTCGAAAAAAAGAGACTAAGGGGCCCATTACGATGGCGGGCGGAAGCACAACCGCCGTGCTGGCGGATGCAAAAAGCACCAGTTACCGCCGGCACGCAGCAGTCCACACGCCCGCCCAATTACGATGCGAAAAGCAGGCCAAACACCGCCGGCAAGCCAGCAACACCGTCCGCCATCAAAGTGCGCCCGTACACGTAGCGGCGCAGCCCAACTGACACACACCGTCCGACGAAACACGTCCCGCCCGGCGCATAAATTACGATGCCGCAAACAAACGGCTCCCACGGCCAAGAGATACCGTACGACAAACCGAAGCGGTAACACGGACGCCGAGCACGGACAACGAAAAGCGGCTCCCCGAGCATGAATCCAGCAGTGCAGGCCCTCCCCATGCTCCTGCTGATGCACCACCAAGGACGCAACGTACCGCGGAGACGCAGGTAGGCACACACACAACAAGTGCACGCAAACAGCGCACACAGTGCAAGGGCGGAAAAGCGGACAACCCCCACCAGCGCGTGTACACAACACATCCACCATCGCATCCACATATGACACACAGGCCAAATCGTAACATCGCAGAACACATGTGTACACACCACCTGGGACTAGGAACCAACCACCCCGTCACGGCCCCAAAGCGCCGATGACGCCGCCACACATGCGCACAACGCAGAGGCCAACCGCAGCGCCATGCATGCGTCGCACACAGACACAGGGACACAACCAAGCAGCACACACATCAGCCCCACCCCGAACGCACATGACACGTGACAGGCCGGCCACAGACATGTCCCCAACGCCCAATTCACGGACAACACCCAACGCCACACAACCGACGCACACATGTCAGTGAAGACACGCAACAGCAGGACACACCCCAGTGTAACAAACATGGCGTAGCACACAGCGGCGGCAACACCAACTAGGAGAAGCAGGGCCCCTTCGGGAAGAGGAACGCCAGTACCTCACAGAAACACCCATACCACCCTGCACATATGAACAAGACATATAAAACGGAACACCAAAGAGCCCGGGGACCGACAACAGGTGGCCCAAGAATAACATTCACACACAAGGCCCAACGCAGAGCGGAAAGGCAGCCTGCCGCCCACACAAGGGAGAGCAGACAGCACTGAATGACCTTCCATTCCAACTTCGAAACCACAGCCCTACGACAGAAGCCGGTGAATACAGCCATTGTCCAAGAATAGACCAACACAGGCATGCCGAGGAGACCGACCACAGGGCAGATAGCGCATATCACAGAAGCACACAACGGACGGGGAAGAAAGAAGAAAACACTCCCCATGTCGGCCACATGCAAGTTAATTGGAAGGAGTCACACAGCACTGACCTTGAACTGTCTGAGAAGCATGTGGGAAGAGGGCCCGTGTCCTCCAAACAAGCCAACAGAACACAAGTCCTGTCTCCCTACGACTACACAGAGCTCACAGCAACCCCGGAGCGTCGACATTGCAGACTGCACACACAGCCGGAGCACGCCACCTCTACGAACCGCTGCGAAATGGCAACCGCAACACACCTACCCAACTACGCCGAACAGCTCAAGCTGTACAAAACCAACCTGTGCCATACATTGGGATGCGATCTCCTGTCCCTGCTGAACGTAAGTTACCGACTGACTTACCGCATCACATTGTTCAGCTGCGTCATGCCCGTCTTCTACTGTCGGAGGTGTCCCTACCAGCATCCCGTCGAGATATGCCTCTCCAACCCGGCATGTCTGAAGGCGGACCTGCTACCACTACTCCTCCCTCTGGACGCACACGACAGGGCCTGCTCTGCCTATGGGGGCATGGCGTATGTGGCCAACATCGCACCCGCACTGAAATGGGACCACTGTGCCTCCACACGACGGATCATCGATAACAGCTACATCGAATGTCACCCAGCATGCCCCATCATGGTCCTTCAAGGGACAACCTACGAACAACACCTTGACAGCCACCATCCGCTTCATTGGCTGGCAAACATGTACACCACCAATGACATGGAAGCCCTGCTGGACGGCATCGCATACCTGACAACCTGTAAATACGTCGGACCACAACGCAGGTTCCCCGAGTGACCTATGATGTCCAACCCCGCACCCATGCTTAGCTTCCGCACGGACTGGCCAGTCACCACCACAACAGCCATACCAAACGACCGGCAACTGTAACCACACCATCAACGACATCGCCATGACATCGGATATGACCGGGACATGCACACTGTTCCCCATCACATCCAGGAACACCGCATGCATCGTGGGAGGCAGTGGCATGGGCTCTGTGTATCGCACCCACATGGACGGAACTGCACGAACAACCAGGACACGACATGGATCCAGCGCACATGGACACACACACCGCTCAGTGGACATGAATAGGTCGCCTGGAGTCTGTGGGTGCTGCACCCCTCCCACCCCCGCCCCGGGAATCCCATACCAGGACCTTTGCATGGACGACAAGTGCATACAACAACAACACGACCCCAGTGACTGTGACATGTCCAGTAACCACCACAGTGCAACAACAAGTGGCACGCCGCTGCATGCACGCAAGCACATGCCCTGATGTCATCTCACATGCACACGTGCATGAGGAACAACCGCAGCAAACCTGTCACATGGAACTGAGATGGACTGTGCCCATGATGCCAAGCGGTCTGGTAGGCTACATGTATACCGTCTGTGTCAAAGTCCGCAGCTCCGCAGCTATACGTAAATGTACATTAGCACAGCCTTGGCCAAGCAGATGTCACTCTGAAGCCCACATCCCACATGCAACAGCCAATCACATGTAACCCCACTCCCTATCCCATTTGCAATCATGCTCAGTATATCCTCAACATGTATTCCGCTGCCAGTAGTGTCCACTATACTGCATCACAGAGGACAGAAGACTCAATATAATGTTTGAAACCAAAACTGTCTCCGCTGACTCATTTCACAAGTACGAATGAGAGAGGATGAGAGTATGTGAAGTACACGGCAGTCGTGACATGACCATGTAGTCCACTGGTATTGGATGTCAACGCAAATGAGTAGCACTACTGTGGAAGACACACATGTGTCGTGTGAAGTCGTATGGACGCAGTGCTCAGGTGGGTGGGTGCGACGGGTAGATGCGCACATGCCAAGTTGGAGCACGCCGTGTTGGGAGGGGTCATGAACAGTACACCACCGCTTCCCTGGGCATTGTGAGAGGACACCTGTCGGGGGGAGTGAACACGTGTGTGCATAGCAGCCGGGCACACGTACAAAGCGGTACCAGGCGCACCTCAGCCCACCCTCTGTGGACAAGCTGGATCCTGTTGTGCGCCCGCCATGCCCCTGACAAGGCACACACAGCCCCAGTCGACCAGGTGTAACCCCAACATAGTCAATCCGCACAGGCGATACAGGGCACGGGATGGCAGTGGAGCATGGTGTGTGAGAGGTCTCCTCGCGCTCCTCCTGGTCATATCACGCAGGCAATAGAACCTCAACGTCTAGCATGGCACAAGTCAGATGGAAGTGTAGGGGGACGCACCACAGCACGAGCAGCACTGACGTCACGGGAGGTGGCTCGCACCATCCCATCCATTGCCCATCATACCAACCACGCCACATGCCATTGCGACTAAGTGCAAGCGCGTGCGCCACCACCCCCGAGCCCTCCCCAGAGAGGCCAAAGAGTGAATGTGTGGGCCATCAGCCACAGACGGACGCGGCCTGGCCGCAAGGGCAGCCACAGCCACTGGGTGTCGCAGGTGGCGGATCCGGGAAGGCGAAGACTGTGATGCATAGTCCATGCAGGCCGGGTCTCCATTTGGGGCACCACGCAGGTGGACGGCGTCCCGCGACACATCATACCCTGAGACAGCCCACTCGTGCAACTGGACCCACACATACACTCCTTGCCCTCTCTGGTGCGAGCTTGGGGCTGCCTGTGCAAGCGCTAGCCTCGCAGGTGAGCATGCATATTGGGGGAGCGAGGGGAGGACATGAGGGCTGGGGCGAAGATGACTGTATCACTGTCAGTTAGTACAAGGGATGACCCAGATGTGGAAAGGAAGAGACGTGTCCCGTGTGTACTGCAACTAGTCGCCAATCCAACTACCCCCCATGTCCGGAATGTAAGCCCGCACCTAGGCCCGCCCATCCGCCACATCGAACATACCACCAGCACGACAACCTTCCCATTCGAAACACTGACTGGGGGTGGCGACCAGTGTACAATCATGTGTAGCCTACCCACGCGTACATGTGGGCCCTCCATGATCCATGTCACCTGCGGCAAAGTCATGACATGCGCAATGAGGGAAGTGAGGAGAGCTGTCCGCCCCACGCGCAGAAGGTGCATCAGCTCCACAGACCCAGCAGCGAGTCCAGCAGGGGTCACATGTGCAGGGGCAGCTGTGCCTGGTGTGAAGGCACATGCATATAGACAGCACATCGACCAATGTGTAGTCTGCCCACATCTACAGTCCATCATCATGCGGACATAGGAATTGAACACAGGGCAACACATCTTAGTTGGTGCACCCACCGTGACCAACAATGCGCAATCATCGACGTACCCGCCCTGTGCATGGCCCCCCACCCAACGGAGGCACATCCAGTGCCACCATCCCACACACACAAGCCTTCCACGGAACATGCTGTGTCCAATGGTCAGTACAGAGTCAGCGCCCATGTGGTGGATCCTGAACAGGAGACACATGCACACACATGCCAGCTCCCACTGTGTACGTCTGCCACCTGGCACGTGCAATGTAACCTCTCACCTGTGACGTGTGACTGCAAGCACACAGCCGTCTTGGCATGGGGCTGTCAATGTGGACACCTGTCAATGTTTCGGGAGGTGTGATCCGTACAGTGCTGTACATAGGGTGCAGTGCTGACACCTACTACTGTCTCATATCCCCTCGTGCCACAGGTCCCACTTGTTTTGGCCGCTCAGCCTGTGCCCACATCGTCGTCGCCGTGTGCCATACTCATCCAGCCGCGGAAGCAGTTCCATGCTCAGCAGACATTCATGTTGCCGTGGCGTTGCCGCTTGACGGATATGCAGTCAGTCCCCATCAGCACGCCCCGCAAGTCATTGGGGCCTAGATCCCCATGTGCATGCACATGGCAGTGGTTTGTATCACTAGCCATTGCCATTGGTGGGAGACCTGTGTAAGTGTATTGTGGCCGTGCCGTCCCAGCTTGACAGCTGGGCTGTGGCTCATGTGCTTGCTCAGTCATGTCAGTGATGTGTATGCGAAATTGCTATGTGTCGTGTTGCTTTGACATGTGTCCTCTGCCATTGTCCCTAGGCGGAGACCGAACATTGACCGCCCATACCAATTGCTGGCAGACATGGAGGATACGGAGGTCATTAGGAAGTTTCGGCTGGACAGGCCAACCCTGCATCGACTGTGTGCCATGTTAGAACCCCATCTCCGTCCCCGCAGGGTGTATCCGACTGCTGTCACCCCCACGGCTAAGGTGATGGCCGCCATGCATTTCTTCGCCACTGGGTCATTCCAGCACACAGTGGGCAGTGGAGGAGGGATGTCCCAGCCCATGTTCAGCAAGGTGCTGAGGGATGTACTGGCAGCCATGATGCTGTACCGGAACAGGTACATCCGCTTCCCCAGGGCTCGTGAATTGGCGGCAGTGAAGGGTGCATTCTATGCCCTTGGCAGAATCCCACACGTCGTTGGAGCCATTGACTGCACACATGTCGGCCTTGTTCCACCACAGGCCACTGAGCACCTGTACCGCAACAGGAAGCACACGCACTCCCTGAATGTGCAAGTGGTGTGCCTTGCGGACATGGTGATCACCCACGTGTGTGCAAAGTTCCCAGGCTCGGCCCATGACGCACACATAATGCGCAACAGCATCTTGCCACGACTGATGTCCAATATGCAACAGGATCGTGCCTGTATTGTCGGTGAGTATGTGGAGTGGTGTAGCGTGCTGGCTGTGCGATGCTGTCCCCTGTCCAGTTGGATTAGCAACGGTTCTCTGTGTCCCTCACACCCAGGTGACTCTGCGTATCCGAATGGGGCATGGCTGCTCAGTCCATTGAGGAATCCTCGCACCCCAGCAGACGATCGCTACAATGAGGCACATGGGAGGACCAGACGTGTGGTCGAGCGTACCTTTGGCCTCCTCAAGTCCAGGTTCAGGTGCCTGGACCGCACCGGGGGTGCGCTGGCGTACTCCCCACAGAAGGTGTGCCAGATAGTGGTGGCGTGCTGCATGCTGCACAATCTGGCCATTCGGAAGCAGATCCCCCTCATCGTGGATGACGGAGATCAACCAGGGCCCCAGCCCGCAGACCAGGACAGCTCGAGTGAGGAGGACAGCGGAGAGGAGGAAGCTGGTAATGTGCGGCAGCAGCTCATCGCCCGCTACTTCACTTGACGGTGAGTGTCCATGTACGACCGCTGATGTGGCTGTATCTGTGCAGGTGTGTGTGTGCTGTGTCAGGGTGGCCGTTTGTTCACTGCGTGCTGTGTGTCAACGCTCCATGGCCAGGGTAGTATGCCACTGTTGGTGGCTGTGGCATTGTGCCCTATTGCTCTGTGCGATGTGTGTACATTGCTTGTAGTTGTTGACATGTACTGTGTGATGGGTGTGTGACACACTCATTGAATGTGCTCCTGTTCTGTCTCCCACCCCTAGGTCCCTACAGGCCCTCCGGATTCAATTGCCATGCCACGCATCAGGTGCCTTTCCGCCCAAGGTGGCCGTTGTATTCCGTACAAATAAAACACAGGGCACAAACAGCAGTTAGTGAAAAAGGTGCATTTATTACAAACTGTGACATGTGATTGTGTGTAAGGTGATGACAAAAGTGGTGCGTGCAGTGACAATGAGCTGTCGGTCATGGCTGCGTGATGATCAGGGTGTACCCACTGGTTCTATGTCCATAGTCCAACACACACATGCCATCCAGATGGCTGTGTGGAGTGGGATCGTAGTCCAAGTCAATGCAGTGGCTGGTCAAGGAAGGCTGGCGGAAGGCTGGCTGGCTGCCTCACTTGCGACTGGAGCGTGCGAAGTCCTCCCGGGAGATCTGTTTCCTCTTCGGACGGCCCCTTCCACGTTTGCGAGGGGGGTGCCTGCTTGCGACATGCTGGTGGTTGAGGTGTGATCACTGGCTGTGGACGCAGGGGAACTGGACACTGCTGCTCCACCCTGCGCCCCGGCAGGTGGTGGCGGAGGGGGAGCTGCTGTCCCTGGCTGTGACCTCACCGCCACCACCAGCTGTCCCATGAGGTCCACGATTTGGCCCATACGGGCGTCCATGGACCTCAACACCCCCAGCACCTCACGCGTGTCTGAGGCAGACCGGACCCATTGTCCTTGGGCCTCTTCATAGGCCCCAAGGACTCTGGCCATGTGAGGCAGGGCATGGCTCCCAGGGGAGGCTGGCGTTTCCCTGACCCTGCTCCTCCTACCAGTCCTGCTGCCACCGGCCTGCCCACTAGCCACATTGCTCACCACGGTCCTCGCTGTGGCTCCCAGGGTGGATCCAGTCATCCGGGCCACCACCTGCGCTGGGGCTGGTGCCAGCGGAGACGTGGCGGTGGTGGCGGCGGTGGTGGTCGGTGCAGCGATGGTGGCGGTTGCGGCAGTGGTAGTGGCCACAATGACCGTGGGTGTGGCCGCAACGACAGTGGCAGCAGGGGGCTGTGAATGTTCAGCAGCCCTGGATGATGGGTTGGTGGGTAGGAGGGGTCCTGGGGAGCGGCTGGGCCCTGCCACACCAGATGGGCCTGCTTGGTTGTCCGTGTCCGAAGAGGAGGACAGATCCTCCAGATCCGTGTGTCCTCGTTGGGGGCTTGTAGGCTGGCTGTGCTGGCTGCTGGCTCCATCCCCAGCATCCAGCAGTTCGTCACCTGTGGAGAGAATGAGATTAGTTATTGTGTTGCACCTGGCGAAGTATGTATTTGTCGTCTGACATTGACAGTTCGTGCAATCTCGTACATGGGTTTCCCGGAGGCGTGTGTGTGGCTGTAGCATCTGTAGTTGTGTGTGCTTGGCAATGGGACTGTGTGCTGTGCACATGTGGCATGGGACGGATTGGCCATGCCGATGGGTGTGTTGCTGTGCCCCTACTTATTGTGACTCTGGTGTATGCGGGCTCCTGGCCCATCCTGGGTCTGGTTTGTACTTTGCTTTTGGGGTTCAAATGGAACGCTTAGGAACGCATATGGCAACATGGGGGCCATGCCCCAGATTCGCATTTGGGAGGGAATATGCTTTTGGGGTTCAAATGGAACGCTTAGGAACGCATATGGCAACATGGGGGCCATGCCCCAGATTCGCATTTGGTAGGGAATATGCTTTGGGGTTCAAATGGAACGCTTAGGAACGCATATGGCAACATGGGGGCCATGCCCCAGATTCGCATTTGGGAGGGAATATGCTTTTGGGGTACATGCTGTGAGCCATGGGTGCCGAACGTGACATGTGTTGTGGCAGCATGACAGTGCATGGTTTGAGGTGTGTGCATGCTTGACATGGCCTGCATATTTGCTGTCTGTTGTGATTACTGGACATGGCATTGGACGCATCGTTATGAGTGAGTGATGGTTGTGTGCCAGCCACCGTATTGCAGTTGTCCCATCTCCTTGGTGTGCGTGCTGCCCTGTGCCATGTGCATCACTGCAGTGCTCGGGGGGTGTGGCCCATGTTGTGTGTTGTTGCTCACAGTGTGTCGTGCACTTCATTGACTTCTGGCACATGGTTGGTAATGGGCATGTATCTTAGCGTGACTGCTGTATGTGTGGCAGCTGTGCGGATGACATGCCTTTCATGAGACTGGGGCTGACGGATGGGATGGATGGTATGTTGTTTGTGCATGGTGTGTCTGTGTGTTTGATGGGTTCAGTGGTGTTCGTGTGCATTTATGTTGTTCCGCTCTGTTGCGTCTAGTGTTGTTTGTCTTACATAGGCGTAGTTGTGGGGTGTGTGGTTGACAGGCAGTTGGGGCTACATGGACAGGACTTCAATGGTGTTTCGGTTGTGTGTGATGAGTTGCACAGTGGCTGCCGTGTGGTACTATATTCAGTGTGGCTTGTGCATGCAGACGTGGCTCCTTGGGTGTTGCTATGTCTGTGATGGGTCATGTGGGGTGTGAGTCTGTTGTTCATGTCCGTGTGCACATTGTTCACTTGTTCGTGACGGTGGGCGGTGCTGCGTGTTCGTCTGCTACGTGACATGTCCCATGTGTTGGTCGTGTTACGGTCCTCATGCCTCCAGTAATCCGGCCCTGTCCAGTTTCCCACCTGCAAGTTGTTCGTGCGTGCACTGTACTGGATGCCACATGGCTCTAAGCGGGGGGTGCTCCATGTTGCAGGTCTGTGGGGGTGGGAGGGTGTTGTGGGTCGTGGGGTGGCTGGATACCCACTGACACCGATTGCTGTGGACCGTGATGTCTGCCTTTCGGCTGTCGTTGTGCACTGCGGTGGCTGACACGTGGGTGTGGGGTGTGGGGATGCTCCTCCTTGCTGTGCTGTGGGACTGGGGCCTGGTGTGTGTTGTACTTGGGCTGTCCACCGTCCCACCCACTGCACTTTGTGTTCCTGCCACTTACCTGTTACTTGTCGGTTGGTGCAGCTGTGGCGGACACATGGGTGTGGTGGGTGCTCGTTGTGGCGCTTCTGGCATATTTGGGGACCTGTTGGTGGTTACGTGGCTGGCTTAGTGTACACATGTCCCCACGCATCTTGCAGTTGTTCGGTTTGGGCTGTGTGTGGTGGTGTCTGTTGCATGTGTGTGTGATGTGTTGTGTATTGTGTGCTGGACATGGGGGTGTTTGTCCCTGGGAGCTGTGGCATGGTGGTAGTGCATGTGAGTACATAGCGGTGTGCTGGTATACATTAGTTTGTACTTACCAGCCTCCACTCCCTGCTAATCCGGCGAGAATCTCCGGATGTATTACGACTCGCACCTTCTCCTCCCACGCTTTGAAGGTCTTAAAGAGCGCGGGATTCCCTCCGCCAGTGACGGCAGCCAGCTCTCTGTTTTTGCCCTCCTTCTTCTTGACCAGGCTCTTGACGTCATTCCAACGTTTGTTAATCTCGACTCTGTTCCTGGGCAGGGTCCCGACTGCATTGACCTGGTCTACGATCCGGTTCCACATTCTGTTTCTGGTGGCTAGTGGTGTGTGCTGGACCATGTTCCCATAGATTTGTGGGTACACCTTGATGATCTCGTCGACCATGACCGTCAGCTCCATGGGCGTGAACTTGGGCATCCTTTGTGGTGCCATGGTGTTTGTGGTGCTGGTGCGGTGTGTGTTGTGTAATGTGCAGGGGGTTTGTGGTGCCGGTGTTTGGTGGTGGTGGTGGTGGTGGTGGTGTTTGGTGGTGGTGGTGGTGGTGGTGGTTGTGATGTGTGCGTTTCTGTGGTGTGCTGCTGTCCTTGCTGTGTCACTGTGTCCTCTCCTCTCCTCTCTGGTTTGCAATGTAGCAAGGGGTTGTGGTCTGTGGGAGTGCTGCTTTTGTACTCACCTATGTGGGTGTGTCCTCATGGTCTGTTGTTTTCAGGTGTGTTGTGTCTGGGGTTCTGGCCTTTGTATTTTTTGTTTGTCCGGGGGGGTGTTTTCGGGATATGTACTGTGCTTGTGTATTTGTGCGTGCCTTGCTGTGTGGACTTGTTGGCCATGTTGTGTGCTATTGGTTTTGTGTGCGGATGGTTTCTGTGCAGGTACGTGGGCGCCATGGCTTCTGCCGTGTCGATTCTCATCGGCGTTGTTTGCGCTGGCGGGCGGTATATTTGTGGTTTTTCCGCGCTCATGTCGGTGCGATCGTAATTTCACGTGCGGTGTGTCGGCCGTGAGGGCGGGCGGTTTTGTGTTGTCGTGCGTGTTTCCGTCCGTGGCGGGCGGTTTGACTCCGACTCGGACGTTGGCGGGCGGTATTTTGTGTGCTTTTTCCGCCGATGGCGGTATTCGGTTTGTGTAATCGTAATGGCGTGGTCGGTGTTCAGGCGGTGTGTGCGGGCGGATTTTTGCCGCTTCCATGCCTGGCGGAATTATTTACGCCGGGTATCGTAATGTGCCCCTATACAACTATTTATTTTTATTTTTAATTTTTTAAAAATTAATCTCTTCCTGATAATATTAATATATCACAATACATTTAATTTTTAAATGTTTCAAAAATGCTGTAGTATTTATTTATAAACCTGTTTATTTTTAATTTGCACAACAATAATTTAGTTAATTTTTTTCGAAATTGTTTAAACATTCCCCATTTTATATACTTATAAATTAATATCTAATTTTTATTATATAAATACTTTAATATTTAGTTTAATACCTAAGTATTAAAATAAAAAATAAGAACCTTTTTTGCACATCTTAAATATTTTATAAACATTTTCAAAATACTTCAGTATTAAATTTAATACCTAAGTATTAAAATAAACAATAACAACCTTTGTTTTAACAAATATAAAATATTTTAAACATATATTTAAATTACTTTAATATTAAATGTAATACCTGAGTATTAGAATAATCAATTACAGCCTTTTTTTTAACATATTAAGGGGTCCATTACGATAACCGGCGGTAAAAATACCGCCAACCGCCATAGCCTGAAAATACCGCCCGCCTGCAACATTGAAATACCGAACTAGCAATTATGATGACGCCAAACAACCACCGCCCGCAGCGGAAAAAATAACAGAATACCGCCCGTCCATGACAGAGTCCAAGACAATCCGTCCGCCACGGACGCAATACCGCCCGAAAAAGCCAAATACGACCGCGCGGACGGACTACACACCGCCCGTCAAATTATGATCCCCCCGACATGAGGGCGGGAAACCAACACATATCCCGCCCGCAACGGTGAACTACAGAAATGAATAACTGACAAGGCGGAAGGCCTGGCGGCCACGTCCGTGCACGGAAATCAGTGGCGGCACAAACAAATACACACAACACGGCCAACAAGTCCACACAGTAAACGACGCCAAAATACACAGACACAGAACCCATCCCAAAGACACATCCCCCTGCCAAAATATAGAATTAGCATAAATCCCAGGACACCACGCCCAACACACCTGAAAACGATAGACCATCATGACACACCCACATAGGTGAGTACAAAAGCAGCCCCCTCACAGACCACAAACCCTTGCACCACGACAAAGCCAACACCACAGCAGAGAACACGGAGAGACACAGAGGAAAGCAGCATACCACACGCACACACACATCACATCCATCACCACAACCACCACCACCACCACCTAAACACCGGCACCACAAACCCCCTGCACATCACACACCAAACACACCACACCAGCACCACAAAAACTACACTACGCACCATGGCAACACAACGAATGCCCAAGTTCACTGCCACAGAGTTGACGGTCATGGTCGACGAGGTCATCAAGGTGTACCCACAAATCTATGGGAACCAGGTCCAACAGACACCAGTATCCACCAGAAACAGGATGTGGAAAAGGATCGTAGACCAGGTGAATGCAGTTGGGAACGTGCCACGCAACCGGGGGGAAATTACCAAGAGGTGGCAGGACATGAAAAGCCTGGTCAGGAAGAAGGAGGCCAAGAACCGTGAGCTGGCTGACAGGACTGGCAGCGGACCACCCGCGCCATTCAAGACCTTCAAGGCGTGGGAGGAGAAGGTGCGAGGCATACTACATCCGGAGAGTCTCATCGGAATACCAGGGGGAGTGGAGGCTGGTAAGTACAAACAAATGTATACCAGCACACCGCCATGTACAGACATGCACTAACACAATGCCATAGCACCGAGGGCCAAACACCCCCATGTCCAGCACACAACACACCAGACATCTCTCACACATGCAACAGACACTCCCACACACTCAGCCCAAAGGTACCAACAAACAAAACCATGGGGGCATGTGCACAGTCAGCCAGCACCACAACTCCCACCAGGTCCCTCTGTACCCCAGATGTGCCGGAAGGAGCACTTCCCACACCCACACCCATGTGTCAGCCATAGCTGCACTAACCAACAAGTAACAGGTAAGGAGCCGTACCACAATCTCCGAGTATCGGAGGGGGACTGCAGAAGTCCCCCCACCCAGGCCCCCACTCCTACAGCGCAGCAAGATGGAGCACTCCCCACACCCATGTGCCAGCCATTGCAGTGCACACCCACACCCGACAGGTAGATATGTTACCCTACATGGAGGGCTGTCTGTGGATGGTAAACCATCACCACGACTCACAACACGGCCCCCACACCCACAGACCAGCAAGATGGAGCACCCCTCCCTCCCACAACCATGTGGTAGCCATTGCATTTCACCCTCAAAACCAACAATTGGGTAGACTACTGTACAGGGCGGGGTGTCTGTAGGCATGAGGACTGTACTACGACTAACATGTGGGACATGTCACCTAGCAGAGCGACAGGTAGCACTGCTCCCTGTCACAAACATGTGACCAATGTGCACCCGGACATCAATTACAGAGTCATATCCCACATGAGCCATCTCAAATGCAGAAACACGTAACGAGTCACGTCAGCATGCACAAGTCTAACTGGAGTACTGACCCACATGGCGTGCACTGTGTCAGTCATCACACACATCAGCAACACCATCCAAGTCTTGTCCATGTAGTCGTGTCTGCTTCTACCCTTGACATAGTACAACATCACCCATGTAAGTCTATCTCGTCCAAATGAAACATAGTGGAACCCCAGTAATGTCACCTACACCACTGGACCCATGAACCACACAGCTACACAATGCACATTCAAAATCTCATCCATCCCATCATCCAGCCCCAGTGTCATGAAAGGTATATCAGCTAAACAGTTGCCCCATAGACGGTAGTACAGCAAAGAGTCCTGCCGATGACCAATAATGTGTCTGCTGTGTCTGAAGCGCTCGTCACACTGTGAGTAACAACATACAAAATGCAGTCAACACCCCAAGAGCACTGCATTGCTGCACATGGGTGAGAGTAGCACGCACACCAAGGAATTGTACCATCTGCAATACGTCGTGTGGCATACAACCATCACTCACCCACTACAATGCCTGCTGTGGAATGCCCATAAATGACAACAGTGAGCAGATATGCTGGCTAAGTCAGACATACACACACCTTTGTCTCTGTAGTGTCGTGTGGCCAAAACACATGTCCCCTTCTGCACCCATATGTCACTGTATGTACCACAGTACCATATTCCAACACTAAACCGTCCATGGGGCTGTACCCCGTTCCCACCAAAGCCACAAAATGTAGGGGTACTGCAACACACACCAATTGGCATTTCAAATCCGTCCCATGCCAGATGCACCCATCACACTATTCCATTGCCTTGATCACGCACACACATTGTAGAGACATACACACGCATCCGGCAAATCAGTGCACAACTGTACAAACTGTGCATGTCAGACATCTAACACAAACCCTGCAAGGTGCAACACAATAACTTTTCGTCTCCGCCCCACAGGTGACGACCAGCATGATGCTGCGGATGGAGACACCAGCCATCACAGCCAGTCCACAAGCCCCCCACACGGACTCACGGATGTGGAAAGCCTGGACACCTCTACGGACGAGGACCCCCGAGCTGGCACATCTGGCGCGGCAGGGCGCAACAGCACCCCAGGACCCCTCCTACCCACCAACCCATCTCCCAGGGCTGGTGACCAGTCCCAGGCCCCTGCTGCCACGGTCATTGCGGCCAACACCACCGCCGCAACCACCACCACCATCACCACCACCACGGCCTCCCTGACCACTCAGCCATCCCAAGAGGTGGCACGAACCTCAACATCTACCCTGGGAGCCAGGAGGAGGCCCCGGGTGACCAATGTGGCGAGTGGGCAGGTCGGTGGCAGCAGTCCAGGTGGGAGGAGCAGGGTCAGGCCAAGGCCAACAGAGCCTGGGAGCCAAGCCCTGCCGCAAATAGCCAGAGTCCTTGGGGCCTATGAAGAGGCCCAGGGACAATGGGCCAGGTCAGCTTCCGACACGAGGGAAGTCCTTGGGGTGTTGAGGTCCATGGACGCCCACATGGGCCGACTTGTGGACCTCATGGGCCAGCTAGTGGTGGAGGTGAGGGCCCACTCAAGGACAACCACACCACCTACGCCACCACCTGCTGGGGCGCAGGGACGTGCAACATCCAGTTCCCCTGCGTCCACAGCGAGTGGGCAATCCTCAGCCACCACCAGCAGTCCACAACCACGACCCCCTCCTTCCAAACGTGGAAGGGGCCGTCCGAAGAGGCAACAGATGTCCAGGGAGGACTTTGCACGCTCCAAACGCCAGTGAGTCAGCCAGCCATGGTGGCCACCCCCTGCATTCACTTGGACTACCATCCTACCCCACACTGCCAGTCGAGTGGCAAATGTCTGTTGGACTGCGGACCCAGGACAACATGGGTACACCTTGACCATCACGCGGACAGGACCGTCCACTCATTGTACAGCATGCACCACCTTCTTGATCACCTTTCCCACAATCACATGTCACCTTTTAAATAAATACACCTGTATCACATCCTATGTCATCTGCTATGTTTATTATCAATGGTGCACAAACGTCAGCATGTTCAGAAATTCATCTGTAGTGTGTTCTGTCGATAGGCCAGGAGAGGCTGTAGGGACCTAGGGGTGACAAACAGAACAAGAGTCCATTGACTGTGTGTGTCACACACTCATCACACAGTACTTGTCATCAGGCCTAAGCAATGTACACACATCTCACAGAGCAACAGGGCACAATGTCACAGCCACTCTCAGTGGCATACTACCCTGGACATGGACCATTGCCACACAGCACTCAGTGAACAATAGGCCGCCCTGTCAATGCACACATACACATACACAACTACAGCGACATCAGCCGTCGTACATGGTCACTCACCGTCAAGTGAAGTAGCGGGCGATGAGCTGCTGACGCTCATTCACTGCTTCCTCCTCTCCACTGTCCTCGTCACTGGACACGGCTTGGCCTGCAGGCGGGGGCCCTGGCTGATCACCGTCATCCACTATCAGGGGGATCCGCCTGCGAATAGCGAGGTTGTGCAGCATGCAGCATGCCACAACAATCTGGCACACCTTCTGTGGGGAGTATGCCAGTGCACCCCCGGTGCGGTCCAGGCACCTGAATCTGGATTTCAGGAGTCCAAATGTCCGCTCCACCACACGTCTGGTCCTCCCATGTGCCTCATTGTACCTGACATCAGCTGGTGTACGAGGATTGCGTAGTGGACTCAACAGCCAAGGCCCATTAGGATATGCAGAGTCACCAACAATCCACGCACGGTCCGGTTGCAGATTGGTCATCAGACGTGGGAGGATGCTGTGGCGCATGATGTGCGAGTCATGGGTGGAACCGGGAAACTTCGCACACACGTGTGTAATTATCATGTCCGCCAGGCACACCACTTGCACATTCAGGGAGTGGAAATGTTTCCGGTTCCTATAGATGTGCTCAATGGCCTGTGGTGCAACAAGGCCAACATGGGTGCAATCAATTGCACCAACAACCTGGGGGATGCGTCCGAGTGCATAGAAAGCACCCTTCACCGCAGGCAAATCACGGGCCCTGGGGAATCTGATGTACCGGTTCCTGTACCGCATCATAGCCGACAGGACATCCCGTAGCACCTTGCTGAACATGGGCTGGGACATCCCACCTCCACTGCCCACCGTGTGTTGGAATGAACCGGTAGCGAAGAAATGCAGTGCAGCCATCACCTTGGCCAAGGGGGTGAATGCAGTTGGATACACCCTGCGAGGACGAAGGTGGGGTTCCAACATGGCACAGAGGCGATGCAGGGTGGGCCGGTCCAGACGGAACTTCCTGATGACCTCCACATCCTCCATGTCTGCCAGCAATTGGTAGGGGCGATGTATGTTTGGTCTCCTCCTAGGACAGATGGAAGTGGACACATGTCAATGCAACACACAACATGGCATTTACACATACACAAAACAAAGATCACTGTCAAAGCAATAGTATCAACGAACAGCTGACAAGTAGGGACAGCACAGCAACATTACTCTTACACAGATCCCCTTACCAGTAGCAAGGACCACTGACACATACCATTGCTATGAGCATGCACATGGGGATTGAGGCCATATTAGCTTGATAGGCATGATGATGGAGTCAGACTGCATATGTGGGTAGCGGCAACACCACGGCAATATACCTAGCTGCTGTGCCTGACACCGCTTCCGAGGCTGGGTGAGTATGGCACACACCAACAACACAACGTACACAGGCTGAGCGGTACACCAATCGCAGCAGCTTGGTCACGCAGAAACAGCCCCAAGGGGGCTATATCAGTGTGGGAGGGTGACAGGCTTTACCACAGCTACCAGGGACTGCTGACTGCCACCCCTCAACAACACCTGCTGCTGCTGCCACCTGTCCACCTTAATGTCGACGACTCTGATGACATGTCCATGTCCACTCACCGGCGAGGAGCTGCAGTTCCTGGATTCCGAGCTCCACGCACACTGCCCAAGGCGAATACCGGCAAAAGTCATGTGTGTGTAAGACAACTACAGTGTGTGTGGGAGTGCATGTGGGGGACACACATGTCGTTCATCCGCAGCACTATGAGACTGAGCCTGTGGGGTTCCAACATGCACCGCTTACCATGCTAACAACAGGTGGAAGGGGCATGTAGGCTCTCAGGTGTTTCCCCATGCATGTCCCTCCCGAGTGGTGGTACATGGCATTTTCATGTCAGACACCCAGTGACGCAGACACTTGGCAATGCATGATTCTGGGCAGCTATTGCTTGTGTGAATGGCTGGCTGGCTCCCTGCTGGCCTTCTCAGTCTCGGCAGACCTGGGCTGCACATTGACCGCCCAATCCTAGAAGGAAACTACACTGACTGTACAGTGGGTTACATGTGTCATTATTTCACAACTCTCCTGATATGCGCTAACTCAGCTCTGTCGATTGAACACTCCAGGCCTTGTGATAGGGATGTGTGTGAGAGATGGTGGCACTGATTGTGTCCTCCATTGCGGGGTGAGCCATTCACAGGGCGAGTACGTTGAGGGCTGCGCAGTGTTGGACACAGTGAGTCCACCCACAAAGATGTGTAGCCTTGTGAGCCATGTGTCGGTCTACCTGACAATGGACAGTAGATGTGGGCAGACTACACATTGCTCAAAGTGCTGGCATCCTGAATTGAATGGGATGGACAGGTACTGTGTACACACTCCCACCAGCATGCATTCACGTGTGGTGTACACATGCTGTTATGCCATGTCCCATACCGTCTTGCCTCTGTTACACGTCTCTGTTCATTTAGGATGGGTCAGCATCATGCCACTGTTATTGGTGGATGTGGGTGATGCTGTGAAGAGTATGTGTGATATTCCAACCCTCATGTGTACCATCCCTGCAGTTGGAAGTCCACCAGCCCAAGGCCTTGTGATGAGCCATTGCATCCACGTTGATGCTTCTGTGTACGTGTAACCGACAGTGCAGCCAATCCCACGAAGAGGGTGACGTCATCTGCCGTATGTGTGGCCATGTTGCGGCGACTAATCGGGGGATGCTCCCTCGTATTGACAGGTTGGCACGGCGCTGCATGTCACCACTAATGGTCTGCTATTGACAGTCACACAGCCTGTGGCGGATGCACGTTTGTAGGGGCATCAGCAGCAGGCAGGTGTACAGTACTGTGGGATTGTGTCCTTTGCAGCGAGAGGCAGCATGTGTCCACAGCCTACCCATGTTCTGGGTAATGTGATGTTAGTTGTGTGATGCAGTGGGTTGTGAGTGTACTCTGTGCTGGGTGCAACTCACATGCATAGGCGATTCCTGAGGCTCAAGATGTAATTTGGGCACTCAGCATAGTCAATGCGTTCAGAGTCGTAGGCCTCAGGAACAGCCTGTAGTCAGCTGGAGTGGCAATTCACATGTATGTGTGTGGTACTGTGCATACTCTGATTTCGTCCTAAACACATGTGTGCGATGCCTCACCACATATTCCTGATACTCACACATCCGGCACACTGTGCAACAGTAGTTGTGCCCGTGCGATGGACAGTTGTCTGGCATGGGCTCATGACCATTGTGGACTGTCATGTTGCAGTCAGTGTGTGTGGTGACACATTCTGCTCCATGCAGGTATGTCCTTGGCCTAATTCTGTAGTGGTCATCCTTAACACCATCAGGAGAGTGGGTGTGTACACAGCGATGAGTGGCTATGGCCGCAGGGTGACAGTCCGGGTGTTGTTCCATGTGCACAACACATGTGTCACTTATTGGCGGGTTCATTACCTGTACGACAGCCATTACGTGTTGATTGTGGTTGCTGTATACATTTGCACAGGTATCATGCAACATGTGCACTTGGGAATGTTCTGTGCTGGCTCCCTTGCACATGTCTGTGGATTTGATGCTAAATGAGTGAGGCCACCTCGCTCTCCCTCATGTGTCAACTACCATGTGTGCTGAGGGACAGGGGACGGTCAACAGTGGTGAGGCATTGGATGGTGCAGCTGCACAGGAGCTGGGTGAGACTAATGTGACCGGCGCATCGGAGGGGGCAGACGTGTGCTGGATGACTCACAGGCCCATACGACAATTGCTGCGTCAACTGAGTACAGAGGTCATGTGTCCATGTCTGCTAGCACAGGGGACGTGCACTCTAGCTCCTCTGCAGCCACGCGGAGGCCAATGCCCGCCCTCCCAACTACTTCCACTGGTGCAACACGTGTCGGCACTAGGATGACGGTTAGAGTGTCTTTCACACCAGGCACAGCTGCCCCTGCGACCCCTGCTGCACTCAGTGCCGTGTCTGTTGGGCATGTGCGGCATCTGTGCGTGGGTCAGTCAGCCTCCCTCAATGACTTTCTTGCCCATGGCAACACCTTTCCGCAGTTGACATAGTTCATGGAGGGCCTACATTAGCGCGTGGGTGGGCTACACCAGTATGTCCAATAGTTGTCCCCCCAGTCAAGGTGGTCCTTGAACTGGGCCACTGTCAGGCTGACATACCTGACCTTCCCCCACCCCCGGACAGTGGCGCATCTGACAACAGCAGGGCACGAGTCCTGACAGAAGAGGTGGTGGCACGCAGACGTCATGACAGGTAGTGACGTCACGGAAGATGGCTTGCACCATCAGACTCATTGCCTCCCCTCGCTCACCCCACTGATGCGATTGCATCATGGGAGCACGCGCGTGTGCAGCAGCTCCAATCTCTCCCCAGAGAGGCCAAATAGTGTATGTGTGGCTCCATTCGCTCCAGTCACCGAGCTCACGGTACAATAGGTGGGGGACGCCGTACAGCCGCATGGTACCCCGACTCGTGCCCTGGACAACAGTGACGAAGCATGGCTGACTCCGGAGTCCGGATACACCACATGCAACACACAGCAGCTGTAGCTGCCCTAGCGGCCCATGCCGCAAACACCATCCCAGACGACATGTCGACACACCCCGGCGCGCAATGTCATAGCATCCGCTGCCATTGGCAAGGGACCCATGGTGTGTGATATGGGCCTCCTGGTGAGGAGCCTCCGAGCCATCCACCGCCAACGGGTGTCATGCAACTCACACACTTCGCTAGAACATTAGGTAGCTCTGCCTGCACACCAGGGCTCGAGTCCGGGTACCATGCGGGTGTACGGCGTCCCACCACCTATTTTGCCGTGAGCTCGGTGACTGGGGCGAATGGAGCCACACATACACTATTTGGCCTCTCTGGGGAGAGATTGGAGCTGCTGCACACGCGCGTGCTCCCATGATGCAATCGCATCAGTGGGGTGGGCGAGGGGAGGCAATGAGTCTGATGGTGCAGGCCATCTTCCGTGACGTCACTACCTGTCATGACGTCTGCGTGCCACCACCTCTTCTGTCAGGACTTGTGCCCTGCTGCACACTGAGAATGTATTGCCTGCGAGATGTGACCAGGAGCAGGGTGCCATGACCTCCCACCCACCAAGCTCCACTGCCATCCCATGCCCTGGGTAGCCTGTGCAGGTGGACGATGTAGGGGGTACACCTGAAGGCCAGGGGTGTACATGTCTCGGCACGGGCCTGGCTGACGCACAGCAGTATCCAGCATGTCCCCAGAGGGAGGGCCAACGTCCACACCTGATGCAGCATGGGTCGTGTGCCCGCCTGTTGTGCACACACTAGTCCACATTCATCCCCAGACAGCTGGTCTTTCCACATACCCAGAACAGTGGTAATGTACCCCGCCGGGTTCGTCCCCACACAGTCTGTATCGACACTGCATGTGTGCACCCACCCGTGCCACAGACCCACCTGTGCCAAGAGGCCCTCCCGCTTCACATGCCACATGTGTGTATTCCACAGTTGTGCTTCTCTCTCAGGGGCGGACATCCAATGTCACTTGACTACATGGTAATCTCACGAGTCCCGTGTACTTCTCACACTCTCATCCTCTCTCATTCGTACTTGTCTACGATCAATAATTCTCCAGAGTCAGATATTAGCTTTAAGGCATGTATTTAAGCTTACTTCCTCTGTGATGCAGGATGTGGACACTACTGGCAGCGTAATGCATGTGGAGGATATACTTAGCATGGTTACACATTCAAAAGGGGGTACAGGTAGATGTGATAAGTCGTTAATTGTGGAAATAAGGCTTCAGAGTTAAGAATGCCCTGCCCTTGCTATGCTACAGTACATTAGCTCATTACTGAGGTGCCCTAGGCTGTGACACAGACAGTATTGGTTTACCCTACCAGACAGCTTGACATCATGAGCACAGTACATCTAAGTCCCATGGTACAGGTTTACGACAATAGTGACTCCGACACACCTGCGTCAGAGGTGGCATCAGAGCATGAGCCTACATGCATGCAGCATAGTCTCACATGTTGTTGCGATATGGTGGCTACTGTACATGACTCAATGCCCGGGGACATGTTGTGGGGTGTTGCATTTGTTGTCCATGCAAATGTCCTTGCACGGAAGTTCAGGAGAAGGTGTGATGACAGTTCTCAAGTTATTCAGCAGACAGATCAGCGTGCACTTACAGGTGCCTGTGTTCAGGTGCGCGGCATGCATATTGTAGCAATGTGGTTCGTGCAATGTTGGCCATGTGGTCACTGTACACAGGTCCCATTCCTCAGCCTCCCCGTGTTCATGCAGGGACACGGGATGTGGTGATGGACAGGGTGCATGTCCCGGTAATGTCAGGTGTCATGACGGTGGTGTTGATGGTCAGGTGTTTGTTTCCGTGTGCATGGTATAGTTGTTGCACAGCTGACTGGCCTCTGCGTGCGGACGGCAAGCATGGGTACGGTGTTGCACATGAATGTTCAATTGTGGGTATTGATTTGGGGACCCATGAATTGACAGGTTGTCAGGTATGCGATACCTTCCTGCAGTGCATCCCTCGCATTGGTGGTATTTGTGGTTGACATCCAATGAAGCGGATGGTGGGTTGCAACGTGTTCCTCGTAGGTTGTCCCTTGTAGGATCCTGATGGGACATGTCGGGTGACATTCGATGAAACTGTGATCCAGCATACGTTGTGCGGAGGCACACTGGTTCCATTGCAGTGTGTGTCCTATTGCAGCCACAAACGCCATGCCCCCATACACTGAACAGTTCCTGTCGTGGGCGTCCAGGGGTGAGAACAGGTGTACCAGGTCCCCAATTGGACATGCCGGGTTGGAGAGACATAAATCCACAGGCCAGTGGTACGGGCACCTCCGACAGTAGAAAACGGGGATGACGCAGCTGAACATTTCAATGCGGTAAGTTACTCGATAACTTACATTCAGCATAGCCAGATTTGCACAGCCCACTGTCTGTATCAAGCTATTGCTGTACAGCTGCATCTGTCTGGCGTAGGTGTATAGTACTGGTGCCCCGTCCATTTTGCTGCTGGGTGCTGTGGTGGCGTGCTCCGGCTGCCTGGGCTGTCTGCTGAGTGCGACCTCGGACGGTGCTGTGTGTTCTTGAATGGATGTTAGGCGGCAGGACTTTGTGTATGGCTTGGGAGGCGGCCACAGGCCCTCATCCCACATGCTCCTATGAATGGTCAAGGCCAGTGGTGTCTGACTCCTTCCTGATTACTTGCATTTGAGCCACAAGGCGCAGTGGTATAATTGTATTTTGTGGTTTTATCTTTCTTTCATGTTCGGCGTTATCTGCCAGGGGATGGTTGACTCAGCATGGCTATGTTTGGGTTGTGGTTGTTCCAATGGCTCCGTTCTCCTGCGGGATATGTTGCAATGTGATTTGGCTGTGGGAATGGAAGGACATTCACTGCTATCTGCTCTCCCGTGTGTGGGTGGGTCACTTCTTTCCCGCTGTACATTGGGACTTGTGTGTGGGCGCCGTGATTGTGAACACCTGTTCGCAGGCAGCAGGGTTTCTCTATTTTGGACATGGCATGGCTTGTTGTTGCGTGCAGGATGGTATAGATATTGTTTGTTGTGACTGGCGTGCCTTTTGCGGTCAATGTCCATTGTTTGTGCAGTTCTGTCGCAGCTGCCGTGTGCTTCTCCATGCTTTGCACACAGGTGTGTGTCCTCTTCCGACGTCACTTTGCTCCCCTGTTCGGCACACTTGTGTGACTACGTTTTGGCAACTGTGAGTTGTCGGTTGTGGTCATGGTTGACGCAGGGGGACCACGTGACTTGTGCCTTCAGGGTGGGGCTGGTGTGTGTGGTGTGTTGTTGTGACCCTGCGGTGTTTGTGTGCAGCCCATGCGTGGCGCTGTCGTTGGCCTCTGCGTTGTGCGCATGTGCGTCATCGCCGGGGCGCTGCGGTGCCGTGCCGGGTACGTCACCTCCTGGTCCGGGGTATTGGGTGCCCAGGATGTTGCGGGTTGATTATATTTTACAGGTGGGATATGTGTGGGTACAGTGTTGGATGTGTCCTGTCCCCACAGGGGTGTCTAGGGGGCCCATGTACAGTTTTTCCGCCCTTGCATTGTGTGCGGTATTTGCATGCCCTTGTTGTGTGTCTGCCTACCTGCGTCGTCGTTGCGCGTTCACTCCTAGCTGCTGCATCAGGTACAGCATTGGGATGGCCTGGAGTGCAGGATTCATGTCGGGGTAGGCCGGGTTGGTGTTTCTGTGGTCGACAATGTGGTTTCCGCCTCCTGTTCTCGTGCGGTGTCTCTTTGCTGATGAGGCTGTTTGGTTGTGTCATCGTAATTTGTACGCCGGGCGGTGCGTCATGTCGTCGGACGGTGTGCCTCCGTTGGCTGGCGCCACAACGTAAACGGGTGCACTTTGATGGCGGGCGGCGTCGCAGGCTTGCGGGCGGTATTAGCCTGACTTTTCACATCCTAATTTGGCGGGGGTGCGGGCAGTTGCTGGCGGACGGTAACTAGCGGTTTTTACCTCCGTCGGCACGGCGGTAGTGTTTCCGCCCGCCATCGTAATGACCCCCTAAATATTTTAAACACATATAAAAAATATATAATATTATACTTAAAAATAACAGATTATTAATTAAAAATGAATAAAACTATCAAACAAATACTTACCATCCTATACTTACCAATGCGTTGTAATAGCATGCGTTGTAATAGCATACAATGTAATGGCTTGCGTTGTAATGGTAAATGCGTTGTAATGGCATGCGATGTAATGGTGTCTGCGTTGTAATGGTTGCGTTGTAAAGGCATTGCGTTGTATTACCTGCGTTGTAATGGATGTCTCCCGCCAATATTGACTCTGGGACAAAGGTAATAACAATAGTTTGCGGAAAAAGGGAATAACTCGAGAACCTCAGGCCCCTTTTGGCAAGTTACACCTAGTTTCCTAGGTCCAAATCTTTTTCCCTAAATTTCCTAATTGCACCCTGTATCACACCCAGGGGCCAAGTGACCAACACCTCTCACTCCTTTCCGATACCAGCGGTGTTAAGAAACCAGTGACACTGAGAAAACCCTTTTAGACTAAAAAATAAGATTGAAGTAACAACTCCGCACAATCAGAATAGCTTTGTCACAAAAATAGCGTCCTGGGAGCCATAAAGGGCTGAACAATAAATATTCACCTTTCCTAGTGTGCTATAAAAAAGTGACTTCTCGGGATTGCCTCCGAGGCCACCTTACGACTACTAAGGGGGTCATTAGGATGGCGGGCGGACTTGGTCCGCCCGCCACCCTAGCGGTAACGGGACCGCCCGCCTGCCATGCGGCGGTCCCGCCACCCTAATCATGATGCGACCGCCACCGCGGCGGTTGCATCTGGTGGTTTAACATTGCGGCGCGGTGCCTGCCACCTTGTGCACGGACATGCAGGGGGGTACCATGGGTACCCCCCAAGTGCAGCCCCCCGGGGGCCCGCAACGGGCCCCCAAAGCAAATCCCCACCAGCCTTTCCATGGCGGCATCGCCGCCATGGAAAGGCAGTAAAAAGCCCACATCATAATATGGATGGCGGTGCCTGCTAGGCACCGCCACCATATTGTGCCCCAGCTACGCCCGGCCGGCAATCGTAATGATTGCCGACCGGTGGAAAAGCGGCGGACGGACTTTCCGTCCGCCGCGATACCCACCACCATCGTAATATGGCGGTGGGTAAATCACTTTACAATGGCATAACAGTCGCCACCGCCGGCCCGGCGGTGGCGAACGTTACGCCATCGTAATCACCCCCTTAGTTAGGACATATAAAATAGGTAATATGCTAGATATCTGTTAGTTGTTAAAGTAAATGGGATGACCCAGTATCCCGCAGAACCTGGGAAGTCAATTGGTATGAAAAACAGTTGGTTCTGTAGGGTATCTGATTCCAATATACTTAGTTCCTTACTTAGGGGCTGATCACGATGGCGGGCGGACCGTAGCGGTGATTGGGACCGCCCGCCAGACATGCAGCGGTTCCACCACTGCAATTAGGATGCGACCGCCATACTGGCGGGCGCATCCTAGGCCTTTAACATTGCGGGCGGTGCTGCTGGCTGCAGCACCGTCCGCAATGTGAAAGGTGCTTGCACCGCATTTCCCTGCACCACGTGGCAGAGACCACGCGGTGCTTGCCACTTGGTGCATGGAACCCAGTCCCAGTGCAGCGACAACCCCCCACATGGGGGGCCCGCAACGAGCCCCCAAACCCAATCCCCGCCACCATGGAAAGGCCTCCTAAAACCCACACCCTAATATGGCGGACGGTGCCTGCTAGGCACCGCCACCATATTAGTGGACCTGCTCCACCCGCCAGGCAATCGGAGCAATTGCCACTGGCGGTAAAGCGGCGGACGGACTTTGCGTCCACCGCGATACCCACCGCCATCCTAATATGGCGGTGGGTAATTCTCAATTTGATGGCGGAACGATCGCCACCGCCGGCCCGGCGGTGGCGATCGTTCCGCCATCGTAATGAGCCCCTTAATTAGGGCTTGCCACCTCTTTGGCAAGTTTTCTACAAAGATAAATGTTTACAAATATGTGTATATACCGAATCATTGACACCAGTGAACTTTAAGGAATCAGAAGGTATATTAACATTCATATACCATGAGTTTTTACATTAGCCCAAAGAGCCATTGGATTCATATGTACAATGAGTGAACATGAAACACTGGGTACAAAATATACAATGGGTGCAGAGTGTCACAAATATAAACATTTAAATCCACAAGACATTACATATGTTACACAATAGTACAAGACAAAAAAATCTAATGATGGTGTCCAGAAGTTTGTTCGAAAAGATTCAAGCTTATGTCCTTATTGCTAGAATGTGAGGTAGGCTTGATCGCAATGCGAAGCACCAGTAATGATCATCGACGTTTCGACCCTATAATGTCATGTGTTCATATCCAGCATCACCATGGGTCTTTATCAGGACAAAGGAATATGAATAGATGACCTTAAGCAAATGGCATCTGGTTTGAATCCAGTATGTATCACAAGTATGGCCTCTATGGAATGGGGGCCCTACGATAAGTTACCTGGGCACCCGGTTGGTTGACCAAAATTGGATATATGAGAGGGCTCCTTGTATCCCATGCGAATGAGGTTTGGTGAGATCCCAGACCCCCGAGATCCAGTAAGGATTCTCACATAAGTTAGACAGGGAAGGGCGCGGTTCACTCACGTCTTTCTTCCTGGAAACAAAATCATCCCTGATGATTTTGTTTCTGTTTTCACCAAACCCCATTCCTTTGCCAGACTTGTCACCCACTTCTATTGGCCTAAAATGAGGAAGGCCTCAGATGCGTTCTGTAGGTCCTATCCTACCTGCCAGGTGAGTGGCAAGTCAGGAGAAAGTGCAAGGCCCCCCTGCAACCTTTCCCTGTCGTTAGCACCCCTTTTGAGTGGGTTGTCATCAACATTGTGGGGCCTCTGGATCCCAAGACAGTAATGGGCAACAGATTCATTCTGGTCTTGGTGGACCATGCCACCTGGTACCTGAAAGCTATCCCTCTAAGGACTGTGACTGTGCCCGCCATAGCCAGAGCACTGATGGTGATCTTTACCCATGTGCGTTTCCCTAAGGAGGTGGTATCTGACCGGGGTACCAACTTCTTATCTGGGTACATGAAGACCATGTGGGAGGAATGTGGTCGAGTTCTCCACTCCTTACCACCCCAATACCAATGGGTTGGTTGAAAGATTCAACAGTAACCTCAAAGGCATGATTATGGGTCTACCCGAACCCATGAACTGTAAGTGGGACGTCCTCCTGACATATTTTTTGTTCGCCTGCAGGGTGGTAACACAAAAGCGGGTTGGTTTCAGCCCTTTTGAACTTCTGTACGGGCACCATGTGAGAGAAGCTCTCAGTTTGGTGAAGGAAGGCTGGGAGCAAGCTCCCAAGAAGCCACCCCAGGATGTAGTTAGCTACATGCTGGTGTTCTGCAATTAGACAGCCAGCTTCCAGAAACTCTCACAGGAGAATCTGAAAGCTAGCCAGGAGGACATGAAATGCTGGTATGATCAGAATACCACTCTGGTTGAGTTTCAACCTGGTCAAAAAGTGAGGTGATGGAGCCTGTGGAGCCCAGTCCCTGCAAGACAGTTGGTCTGGGCCGTATGGGGTGAAGGAGTGCAAGAGCGATGTCACCTACCTGTTGGACCTCAAAACTCCCAGGAACCCATAAAGGGTCCTTCATGTCAATCGCCTCAATCCCCACTGCGAGAGGTCTGAGCTTACCATGCTTTTGGTTACTGATGATGGGATGGAAGAGGAGAGTGAACCTCTCCCTGACCTCCTTTTTTCCAACGAGCAGGATGGGTCAGTGGAAGGTGGAAGCCTCTCACCTACAGTAACCCTAGATCAACAGAGAGACTTGCCACCAGTTGTTGGGGCATTTTGCTTCTATGTTCTCACTTACCCCGGGAGTCACTACATGGTGAACCCATGATACTGACACTGGGAACAGCATGCCTCTGAAGAACAAAATTTACAGGTTATCTGACAAAGTGAGAGCCAGCATAAAAGAGGAGGTCTCTAGATACTGGTGTTAGGGGTTATTAAGCCCTCAAATAGCCTTTGGTCTAGCCCTGTGGTGTTGGTCCCCAAGGCTGCCCCACCAGGTGTCACACCAGAACTCCGGTTATGTGTAGACTACCAAGGGGTCAATGCGGTCACCAAGACTGAGCATACCCCATCCCCAGAGCGGATATTCTTAGAGATCAGCTTGGAGCTCCCAAGTTCCTCAGTAAATTTGACTTAACGTCTGCGTCGGTGTTATCAACACCAGAACGGTACTTCCAGCTCCGGGACATTGCCTTTTGGGTTGAAGAACACCCATCCCACCTTCGAGAGGTTGATCCATCATGTCCTCAATGAATTGGAGAACTTCAGGGACGCCTATCTAGATGACATTGCGGTCTTCAGTTCTAGTTGAAAGGACCACTTGCACCACCTCCAGTAAATGCTTCAGTCTCTGCAGAGTGCAGGCATGACTATCAAGGTCAGATAAGGCAGGGTTCTATGGTCTACTTGGGCCACCAAGTAGAGGGCGGCAAGGTGCAGCCCTTTCAGCCAAAAATTGAAACCATTCTGGCTTGGGAACCCCTCAAGATCACAACAGAAGTGAGAGCCTTCTTAGGCCTCACTGGCTATTACAGGAGATTCATTAA
Source organism: Calotriton arnoldi (assembly GCA_963921515.1). Taxonomy (NCBI): domain Eukaryota; kingdom Metazoa; phylum Chordata; class Amphibia; order Caudata; family Salamandridae; genus Calotriton; species Calotriton arnoldi. The sequence continues at coordinate 2,582,165 of CAWUFW010001622.1, read as the reverse complement.
GGGGTATGGCCATTGTTGCCCCCTTGACAGAGATGAATTGAAGACACGGCCATGTCACGTGATCTTGTCAGAGGCATGCTAGAAAGCTTTTGACACTCTGAATAAGGCCACCCATGCTCAAGGACCCTGACTTCTCACAAAAATCTGTGATACATACAAATGCTTCAGTGCATGGCATAGGGGCTATGCTCTCACAGCTGAATGAAGCGGGACTGTATCAACCCATAGGCTTCCTCAGTAGAAGGTTTCTTCCCAGGAAACAGAGGGGGAGCGCAATAGAAAGGAAAGCCTTTGCTGTAGTCTAGCGCTGAAGAAGCTAAGGCTATACTTGTTTGGCACTCACTCCATGTTCAGACAGACCACAAGCCCCTCAGGTGGTTTATGCAAATGAAGGGTGAGAATCCCAAACTGTTGAGTTGGTCCAGCTCCTTACAGGAAATGGACTTTATGGTGGAACACCGGCCTGGAACAGACCACACTAATGCTCGTGGTCTCTCTAGGTTCTTCCGCCGTAGTGAAGAGAACTGCCAAGAGGTCCGGTAGCTCTCCCCACTTTCTGCTGGGAAGACAAGTGTTAGAACTGGCTTCTTGGCATGGCTTCCACTGACTTTTTGCCTTCTGACCTCCTGTTTTTGATGGCATTTGGACAAAATATCGGAAACACAAATATTGTGGGACAGAATAGCGTGTCAAAAATATCAAGGTCAAGAATACCGTGAAGGTAATTTTCTATGGACGAGTAAAGTTCTACTATCTATAACTCCACATATATGTACCTTGACGATATATATATTTTCAAGGTACGTAGATCTGGAGTTAAGAATAGTAGTTTTATACTTACCTATTTGCACTTACCTTCTCTATATTTTTGACACAATATAATGTCCACACGATATTTGTGTTTCCGATATTCTGTCACTGCTCCATTTTTGACTGTCTTTATGAATCTGGGCACTTTACCACTGCTTAGCAATGCTAAAGTGCATGTGCTCTTTATTTAAAACATGGTAACATTGGTTAATCCACAATTGGCATATTTGATTTACTTATATGTCCCTAGTAAAGGGCACTACATGTCCCTAGGGCCTGTAAATCAAATGCTACTAGTGGGCCTACAGCACTGATTGTGCCACCCACTAAAATAGCCCTTTAAACATGTCTCAGGCCTACCACTGTAGAGCATGTGGGGTCGATTCCGATCTCGGCCGATAGGGCTCCGAATCGGATTCGGCTTTACCGGATCCGATTCGGACGCCCTGTTTCCGACCGAGTCGGACGTGCGTCCGGGCGAGCGAGTACGATGCAAACGTACGCGAAATCGCCGACCGACTCGTTCGCGGGACCCAACCGCTCCGACCGACTCGCACGGACACGACTCGCACCGCGCAATGGAGACGTTCCCCGGCCGGGTAAGTACGATGCGCGCCGCGAACAGTCCGACCGACTCGCGCCGTCCGGCTCGAAAGAGCAGTCAGAGCCGCACTTTGGGGGTCCGTGTCGGACCCCCCTGTACGCCTAGCCACGCGAGTCTCACACAGGGGGGACCCATGGGTCCCCCCTACCTTTGCGTGTACGGCGCGACCCGCTTCAATGCGTACCCGCTATAGGGGGCGCCCTTGTTCGCCTCGCACCCATTGAGTCAATGGGAGCCCGCGTACGCGTTGTACGACCAGCTCCCATTGACTTCAATGGGAGTCCAACCGAATCGAGTCCGATGGCATGCGAACGCATCGTACTCGTTCGGTCGGACTGCTAGGGTCCGATTCGGTCGGAAATCTCTCCGGGTCCGGCTCGGTCGGAGAGATTTCCTGCCCGAATCGGAATCGGCCCCAGAGTGTCCAGTTTTAAACTGCCATTTTGACCTGGCAAGTTAACCTGCTTGCCTGGCCTAACCCTTCCTTTTTATTTGATATAGGTCACCCCTAATGTAGTCCCTGGACAGCTGAAGGGCAGGATGCAGTGTATTTAAAAAGTAGCTACCCTGAAAAATTGGTCACTTACATAATGTATTCGTATCCCTAAAAAGCGCTAGGTAAGTAGAGTGCAGAGCATCTCAAAAAATGTTAAGGACTGTCCTCACACACCACCAGGTGTCATGCTTCATCATAGGCAGTCCTCGCTCTCTAAAAAGCAGGTTTGATAGAGAGCCTCAATTTCCATGTCAGCAATCCCAACGCCAACTCCACCTCCTTCCTGGAGAAGCTTAACAGCATTGGCCTCACCCAACTGGACACACTCTTGACTCCATTTTCACCTCCAGTGACAGAATCAAATTCAGCCACATCACAGAACTCGCCTGGACCGACCATGCCATTGTTCAATTCACCCTCTACGACGCTCAGCACACCATCCCCAAGCATCACAGGTTCACCGCCACAGTAGGGGCAAGGTAACGAAGACACAGTAGACACAAGTCCTCAGCGCCAGCCAACCCGAAGCTGCATCATATCTTGACCAGGCGGTTCAGAACTTCTCCGCATGGATCACCAAATGCGCTGACAGAGTCGCCCCAATCAAACCACCAAAAACCAACAAAACCTCAAAACAAGCCAGCTGGTACACCCCAGAGCTCAGAGCCACCAAGTAAAACTGTTACCAACTCAAGAAACAGTGGCACACCACAAGAAACCCCTCCAACAGAGCCGCTCACAAAGCTGCCCCTCAGCAGCTACCACCGGCGCATCAAGGAAGCCATCACAGCCCACCTCGATATAGGGGCCAACCACACCAAAGGAACTCAAAATAGTCAAGGAATTCTCCAACCCAGCAGCCACAGAGAACACAATCCACCCCTCACAAGAACTCTGCGACACCCTCTCGGCCTACTTCCACAGCAAGATTGCCACCATCTACAACAACTTCGACCCCCAACCGACTGCTCTCAACCTCAACAGTCTCAACTAACCAGCACACACCAGCCAAATGATCATCACTTGGTCTATGCTCACCACCCAGACCACCACTACCATCATGTCATCCATTCACTTCGGGGCACTCAACGACCCCTGCCCCCACCATCTTTTCAACCTTGGAACCGGCCCAATCAGCAAGGAACTGACTAGCATCATCAACACCTCTATCACTGAAGCAGCCTTCCCAGACAGATGGATCCCAGTCAGACCCCTCCTAAAGAAAACCTCTGCTGAGCCCAGCAAACTAAAAAATTATCGACCGATCTCCCTGCTTCCCTATCCTGCCAAAGTACTCAAGAAGGCCATCAACAAACAGCTTACTGAATACCTGGAACAAAACCACCTACTTGACGCCTCCCAATCAGGATTCCGTGCCAACCACAGCACTGAGACCGCCTTGATTGCTGCCACAAACAACATCAGAACCCTCCTCGACCACGGAGAGACTGTGGCTCTGATCCTCCTCGACCTCTCTGCTGCTTTCGGCAATGTTACCCACCACACCCTCATCAAGAGACTACAACATCGGCATTCAGCAAAATGCCCTAAAGTGGATCACCTCCTTTCTCACGTGATACACACAGTGCATTCAACTGCCTCCCTTCACCTTCAAACCAAAGGGAATCTTATGCGGCATACCCCATGGATCAACCCTCAGCCTCACCTTGTTCAACACGTACATGTCCCCCTCCGCAGACGTCGTTAGATCCCACGGCCTCAACATAATTTCCTAAGCAGAAGCACTCAACTCATCCTCTCGCTCACCGATGATCCCTCCACCACTAGAATCAACTTCTGCGATGCTATGACCAACGTAGCCAACTGGATGAGAGACAGCTGCTCAACTCCGACAAGACAGAAGTACTGATCTTCGGGAAGAACACTTCCATATGGGACCACAGCTGGTGGCTAGCAGAACTCAGATATACACCCACCCCTGCAGACCATTCACGCAACCTAGGCATCATCCTCGACAGAGAACTGACCATGAAATGACAAATCAACTCGGGTCGCCTCCTCCTACTTCCACACCCTTCGCACACTCCCCAGAATCTTCAGATGGATCCCAGTCAACACCAGAAGTACAGTCATTCAGGCCCTCATCACCAGCCGCCACAACTACGGCAAAGCTCTCTATGCCAGTATCTACACCCAGCTCCTCAAAAGACTCCATACCGTACAGTATGCTACAGCGAAACTCATCCTGGACTTCCCCAAACAGACCCATATTCACTCCCCACCTCAGAAACCTCCACTGGCTCCCTATGCACGCCTACAAAGCTCTGCATGATCAAGGACCGGCCTACATCAAACATTAACCATTGCCTGAATTTCCACCTACCCGCAAGACTGCCACGCTCCTCACTAGCCCGTGCGCACATCCCCCGCATCCATTGCAGCCGTAGCGGGGACCTCTCCTTCTCCTACATTGCCACTAAGACCTGGAATGACCTACCCCTCCAACTACAAACAGCACCTTCCCTGGCAGACTTCAGGAAGAAACTCACGACCTGGCTCTTCTACGCAGATGTTGCATCCACAGGACCCAGATACCATTAAGGGTGACAGTGCTGTGCTATACAAATACTGATTAATTGATGCCCTATGTTTTTATGGAAGCAATGGTACCTCCCAGATGTGTGTGGCTGAAATTGCCTGGTCCATAAAGCACCAAATCTTTACAATGTATGCTCTGCCCCATTCTACCATATACCATAGTTGGGCTGGCTGATAGTATTGCATAATGTTAGGAATTCCCAGTCCCCCCTCAGCCACCGGTCTGTAAATCATGCTATGGTGTATATATGCCTCTTTTCCATCCCATACAAATCTATTGAGTTCTGTTTGTAGTGTCTTTATTTTAGTGGGAGTTGTGGTAGAGTGTCTGAAACAAAAACAGGAGTTTAGGCAGAGTGTTCATTTCGAAGCCCACAGTTCATCCTAGCCAGGACAGTTGGTATTGATGCCATAAAGAAAAGTCCTGTTTCACCTGTCAACAGAGAAGGTAGTGATTAATAGATGCTGTTTCCATGGCATGCAGCAAATTGCATGTCCAAATACACTATGGAGATCTTCGCTCATGTGATCAGGAATTTGCATGAAGATTTTGGCGAGATTTAAAATGTGCAATTTCTGCAGGTTAATTTTAATCCAAAAATACTTTTAAGGTGTTGAAGCGTCTCTATCAGTGCGGGCCTAGAGTGGAGAGGGGTCCTGAGCACCAGTATCACATTGTTAGCCTATAACCTAATTGCGTGGGTTTCTCAACCAAATTCCACTCCTGAGATAAGTGGACATATTGCTCCAGAAGCTTCTTGTAAAGAGCAAAGAGCAGTGGCGATAGTGTGCACCCCTGGCACGTTTTCCTTTGTATGGGGAAAGATTTAGAGGAAGTGCTGTTCACCCACACCACAGTTCTTGGGTAGCTATATCCATAATAATATTCACTGGCAAAACTTGTCCCAAAACAAAAATATTTCCAAGTACTGATAAGGTAGGGCCAGTGGACCCTGTCAAATACCTTTTCAGCATCAAATGAAAGGAGCAGGGCCTCTCTCTCTCTAACATTTCTTTGCACCTTCTCTATAAGAAGGTGGATGCATTTAGTATTATCTCCACAATGTCTGAGGTGTATAAAACCCAGCTTGATCTGGATCCACTAGATGGGGCATATAAGGATTTAATCTAGCAGCCAGGATCGAACAGCTTGGCATCTATATTGATCAGTGAGATAGGTCTGTATGAGCAGCAGAACTGCTAATTTTTCCCTTGTTTGGGAATGATTGATATTAAAGCCCATTAGCATGGATTGAGTGAGTGTCTCACTTTCAGCAAAGGAATTAAAAAGCCTAGTAAGAATTGGTGCTAAGGTTTGACAGAAAGCTTTATAGTATGATGGCCATCAAGTCCTGGTGTTTTGAGGAGTTTTAGCCTTGTAACAGCAGATATTACGTCCTCGATTCTGATAGGTTTCTTAAGTATCTCCGATCGTAAAGAAGTCAGTTTAGTTACATGTATTTCCTCTAGGTATGTGGCCATTCCATCAACATTATGAGCCTATGATGAATAAAGGACTTGGTAAAAGTTTCCAAAGACTGCAGCAACTGGTGCACCCTCTGTGACCACCATGCGTTTAGAGTATGTGAAGGAATGCACTCTATCTTTAGTCACCTTAGCTCACAGGTTATGCACTAGTATTTTCACGCATTTGTTGCCCCCTATATACAATTTATGTGTCAATCAGAGAAACCCATATTCGGCTCTGTCTAGGTCTAGGAGTTTCAGTTAGGTGCATGCAGTATCTAATTGCTGCTAAACTTGTGGGCCCCAGTTCCTTATGAGTGGCTTCTAACTCCCTCATTTTTTTCTATAAGTCTGTTATGTTTTCCCTTCTAATCTGTTTTTCTCTAGCTGGTGTGGTTGCCAGTTCCTCTTTACTACCCCTTTTAGAACCTCCCAATGTGTGCCAAAGACACCTCTCCTCTGTCGTTGTCCTTCATATAACGAGCAATGAGCACGTTTTCTGCTGCAGTAATTGCTTCTTGCTGTATAATGCCATTTCTCAACCTCAATGATATGGGTCCCTGTCTCTCACCTATTGTTTGAAGGACAATAGACACCAGGGCATGATCTGACAAGGATGTGGGTTCTATTTCTGCATTCTGTACATGTGCTTTCAGTGTTGAAGTGCCTAGAAAGTAATTTAATCCTGCATAGGTTTTGTGGGCTGTCGAAAATAATGTATATTTCTGGATATGGTGTGTGTGTCTTCACAGGTTCTACAGACCACTTTCCTTCAGCCAGGCTAACCTCTTAAGGGAGAGGGCTCCTGTTTGATCAAACATTGGCCAGGCCTGTCCAGGTCATTATTCATCAGCCGAATTGCTGAGTCTGGAGTTGGTACTATATCTGTGAGTGCTTTGACCTGAAATGATTCTTGGTTCTCATTAGGAGCATAGACATTTGCTATGGTGAACCATTGCCCTCCCATTTTTATACGATAAGACAACAAACTACCCATAACTTCTCTTGCCCACCACTTTGCCCTAAAAGTACAGAGAGATACGTATAGTAGCCACTTTCTTTTATCGCCGACCTCTATGGACATATGTTGCGGGGGGAAGCATTTTGACTTCAGTCTGTACCAGTTACAGGAGAGAAGGTGTAACTTGTGGAGAAAACATATATTCTCCCTGCCTCGCTCTAACTGAGACAATATTGGTAACTGTTTGACTGGATTATTCAAGCCTCTGAAGTTAAGGCTCATTTTAATATTGTGAGGTTTAGAGGGTAGGTGTTTGCTATGGCACATGATGTCTTAGAAAGGAAGGCAGGAGAGGAAGGGACACAATCTGCTCCATGGTGATGCTCTGGAGTCGTATGAGGTATAGCCAGAGAAGAAAGTAAGGCACGACCACATAAGCTTTCATGAGAGTGTAGAGTCTTTGCCCCTCACCAGTGTGGGTGTCAGCCATTGGCCACACTGGGGAGGGTTAGAAAGGCCCCGCTGGTGCTTCGGGGATTAATCCCCAAAGCTCGGTCTGCTCGGGAACAGCTTCCCAAACAGCCTAACCTTTTTTTTATATGTATTGACGATCAGCACGCAGAGCATGCTGACCTCATCACTTACAAAAGTGAAAGAGGGGTGGGGGCTGCCCACCATGAGCATGACCATGACCCCACCCCAAATAAATGGGGACACAGTCTATCTGCACCCATGGGAGGGAGGGCAGAACGTCCACTAGATGCGAGGGAATTATTTTCTTTTTTTTAAAAAGAGGGGTGGAGACTGCCCACCATAGGCATGGCCATGCCCCACCCCAAATGAAAAGGACACAGTTTTTTCTGCCCCCATCAAGGGGACACAGTTTTTCTGCCCCCCTGAGGGGCAGATGGGGTAATTACTCCCAATATGACCCCCAGGGAGAGCAGAAAGCCCACTATATGCCAGGGAATACATTTTTTATAATATAGGATTGGGGGCTGCCCACCATACGCATGGCCATGCCCCCCGAAATAAATGAGGCAAACGTCTTTCTGTACACCCCTTGTGGGCAGATGGGGTAATTGCCCCTGATCTGTCCGCCTCCCCTCCCCCCCCCAGGGGACAGAAGGCCCACTAGACACCAGGGAAATATTTTCTTTAAAGTAGGGTGGGTCCATGCCCCCAACCTAAATAGTGACAGTCTTTCTGCGCCCCATAAGGCGCATATGGGGTAATTACCCCGATCTAGACTCCAAGGAATTTTTTTTTTTTTAAAGCGGGGTGGGGGCTGCCCATGCTGGGCATGTCCAATCCCACACCCCAAATAAATGGGGACAAGTCTTTCTGCCCGCAGATGGGGGTAATTACCCACAATATGCCCCCCCAGGGGGAGCAGAATCCCACTAGATGCCAGGAATTTTTTTTTTTTTTAAATAGATGCCCCTACCTAAACTAAAGGGAGCAACTGTCTTTCTAACCTCCCCCACCCCCCCTTCAGAGCAGCTTGGGGGTAATTAGCCCCAATCTGCTTCCCTGGGGCAGAAACCCCACTATATGCCAGGAATATTTTTTTTCAATGTAGGGCAGCCCGACATGGCCATGCCCCCCCAAGCAAATGAGGCAACAGTCTTTCTGCCTGCCCTGGGGCTGTTGGAGTAATTACTCCCTGACTAACCCCGGGGGCAGAAGCCTAGTAGATGCCAGGGAATTTATTTTTTAAAAGAAGGGGGTTGCCCACCATGTGCATGGCCTTGCACCTACCCCAAATAAATAGGGACACAGTCTTTCTACCACCCCAGGGCAGATAGGTTAATTACCCTGATCGGCCTCTTAGGGGGCAGAAAGTCAACTAGATGCCAGGGAATTATTTTTTTTAAACAAAGAGGGGTGGAAGCTGCCCACCATGAGCATGGCCATGCCCCCACCCAAAATAAATGGGGACACAGTCTTTCTGCCCAATGGGGGAAGATGGGGGTAATTACTCCCAATATGCCCCCTAGGGGAAGCAGAATCCCACTAGATGCCAGGGATTTTTTTTTAATAGAGGGGTGGGGCTGCATGGTTATGCCCCTAAACAAACTAAAGGGAGCAACTGTCTTTCTAAGCCCTCACTACCCCCCCCCCCCGGGGAGCAGCTTAGGGCAATTAGCCCCGATCTGCCTCCCCGGGGGCAGAAAGCCCACTATATGCCAGGAAATTATGTTTTTTCCCAATATAGGGCTGCCTGGCATGGTCATTCCCCCCCAAACCAAATGAGGCAACAGTTTTTCTGCCCACCCTGGGGCTGTTAATTACCCCAGATATGGCCCGGGGGGGCAGAAGCCCACTAGACGGCAGGGAATATTTTTAAAAAAAGAAGGGAGGGCTGCTTACAGTGGGCCCACCCCAAAAAAATAGGGACACAGTCTTTCTGCCACCCCAGGGGTCGATGGGTTAATTACCCTGATCCTCCGCCCTAGGGGGCAGAAAGTCCACTGGATGCCAGAGAAATATATTTTTGAAAAAAAGAGGGGTGTGGCTGCCCACCATGAGCATGGCCATGCCTCTACCCAAAATAAATGGGGACACAGTCTATCTGCCACCATGGGGATGGATGGGGGTAATAACCCCCTGTACGCCCCCCAGGGAGGGCAGAAAGTCTTCTAGATGCCAGGGAATTCTTTTTTTTTTTTTAAACAAAGAATGGTGGGTGCTTCCCACCATAGGCATGGCCATGCCCCACCTCAAATAAAGGGGACACCATCTTTCTGCCCGCCTTGGGGCAGGTGGGGGTAAGTACCCCAATCTGCCCCCCAGGGAGGCAGAAAGCCTTCTAGACACCAAGGAATTATTTTAAAAAAAAGAGGGTTGGGGGCTGCCCTCCATTGGCATGGCCAAGTGAAAGATTATATCAGGGGTTCCTTAGATGTCAGAGGTTGGGCAGTGCTGATTATGTTAGATCTCTTTGCAGCCTTCGACATGGTACCCCCTCATCTGGGTTGCATGATTTGCAAGTGGGAGTGCCTCAGGGCTCGGTTTTGAGTTCTACACTACTTAATATTTATCTCATTCCACTTGCTTTTTTGTCAGAGGCCCTGGGAGCAAAAATTATTTCTTATGCTGATGACACCCAGCTACTTTTTTCCTTTGGCAGGGATGAAGTATTCTCTGGAAAAATAAAATTAGAACCTGTCTGACAGCAGTTTTCCAATGGCTGACACTTCACCAGCTCAAATGTAATGCCAAAAAGACGGAGCTACTCTTTTTTGGTGTAAAGGAATACATGAGCCTTGGTAGTCTTTTTGGCCTGTGGACTCTCTGCCTCCACTATGCCAGACTAGCTCGGCTAAGAATCTAGGCATTAAGTTTGATTGCGGGCTTTCATTTTTGCCTCAGGTTAATGCAGTGGTGGTGACGACTTTTGGCCTGTTTCGTATCCTAAGAATGTTTTTGCATTTTCTCTCTTTCTTGACTCAGGAACAGGTAGTACAGGCCGTAACTACATTGAGGCTTGACTACAGTAATGCTCTGTGTCTGGAGCTGCCTGACTATTTGACTAGCAAACTGCAGGCAGTTGAAAGCGCAACTGTTCATACTCTTCTAGGCCTCCCACTGAGAACACATGTAACTCCACAACTAAGATCTTGTTATTGGTACATAGGGCCCTTCATCAGGTTGGTACGGGGTACCTCAGAGCTAGGATCTGTTTCTATGCTCCATTCAGGTGCCTTCACTCAGTTAACCTTTTTCTGGCCAAAGTCTCATGGATTCGACGGTCTAGAACAGGTGACAGGTTCTCATTCTTAGGCCAGTGTGGAACAAGCTCCCTTTGGTGTTACGGAACATTTTAGCCAGCTCCCAGTTTCGGATGAAATTGAACACCTGGCTTTTTAATCAGGCTTAATGGTTAAGTCTCTCTACCCGTCAACACATACATTACACCCCACATAAATGGGGCCACAGTCTTTCTGCTCCCATGGGGCAGATGGGGGTAATAATCCCCCGATATGCCCCGGAGGCAAGAAAGTCCACTAGATGCGAGGGAATTCTTTTATTAAAAAAGCCATGCCCCACCCCAAATAAATGGGGACCCAGTCTTTCTGCCCCCCTTGGTGGCAGATTGGAGTAATTACCTCCAGGGGGGAGGGGGGGCAGAAAGCCCACTAGATGTCAGGGATTTTTTATTTAATATAGGAGTGGGAGCTATCCACCAAAGGCATGACCAAGTCCCCCCCCCAATAAATGAGGCAAATGTCTTTCATTTCCCCCCTTGGGGGCAGTTGAGGAAATTACCACCCATCTGCCCAGCCCAGGGGGGCTGGAAGCCCACTAGATGCCAGGGTATTATTTTTTCTAAAAAAAGAGGGTTGGGGGCTGCCCATCATGAGCATGGGCATGGCCTCACCCTAAATAAATAGGTAAACAATGGTTCTGCCCTCCTGGGGGGCCGATGGGGTAATTACCACTGATCTTCCCCCTGGGGAGGGAAGAAAGTCCACTAGGTGCCAGGAAATTCTTTTTTTTAAATGGGTGGGCTCTGCCCACCATAGGCATGGCCATGCCCATTCCAAATAAAGGTAACCCAGTCTTTCTGCCAACCCCCTTGGGGGCAGATGGGGTGAATACCCAGATCTGCCCCTGGTGTGGCAGAAAGCCCATTAGATGCCAGGGTATTATTTTTTTTAAAGAGAGGTGGTTACATGGTCATGTCCCCACCCCAGATAAATGGCACAGTTTTTCTGCCCCCCTTGGGATAGATTGGCATAATTACCACAATATGCCCCGCAAGGGGGGCAGAAAGCCCACTGGGTGCCAGGGATTTTTTTTTTTAAATAGAGGCGTGGGGGCTGCCCTCCATGGGCATGGTTATGCCCCCACCCCAACTAAAGGAGGCAACAGTCTTTCTACCCCCCAGCTGGCAGAAAGCCCACTAGATGCCAGGGATTTTTTTTTAAATATAGGAGTGGGGGCTGCCTGGCATGGGCATGGCCATGTCCCCCCAAGTAAATGAGGCAACAGTCTTTCTGCCCCTACTGGGGGCAGATGAGGTCATTAACCCTGTTCTGGCCTATGTGGGTTGCAGAAAGCCATTGTTTGGCAGCAATATATATCTTTAATAAAATAATAGGGTGGGTCTTTCCCATCCTAACATCAGGCCCCACCCTCACCCTTAAAACCTCAACAGTCTTTCTGCTCCCCTGCGGAAGAAGGCATCCTGTCCCTATGGCAAGCAAGAGGACATTAGATTCTTTTCGGTGTTGATTTTACATATGGGCCAGGAGAGTTTGGCTAACTCCCAATCCTAATGGTGGACAGCTGCACTTTCTGAGCTTGAGTAAGCTGCCACCTGGAAAAACCTACCAGACCGTTCTGAAAACTAGACATCTGGGGAGTCCAGAGTGGTGTGTTTCTCATGCATCTCACACCATTTTCTTATCCACAATACCTGCAAACCTCAAACGTTGACTAAAAATGCACATTTTACTCACATTTCTGTGAGGAAAAATTCTGGAACTGTGGGGAGCCACATATTTCCTACCACAAAGCATTCCCCAAAGTCTCCCGTTAGAAATGGTACCTCACTTATGTGGGTGGGCCAGGAGACCTTGACGCAAAAGGCTCTAAAGTGCTACGTGGAGAGATCAGCAATAGGGGTAGCTGTGGGATTTGTGGCCATGCTTGGCTGCCACCCATGGGAACCTACCAACCACAGACAGTTTGAAAAGTAGACAACCAGGGGTTTCCATGGTGGTGTGCCTTGTGTAAATCCCATGAGGGTTTCTTCCCCACAATGCCCAGCAAACCTCAAACTGTGCCAGAAATCACTCATTTTCCTTACATTTTTGTGATGGAAAAGTCCGACAAGAATCGATCAAACCGAGGTCATTAGGAGTCCCCACGCAAGGGCTCCCATTGGCCTTGGTTTGATATGTTCCTGCCGTCGGCACTATGCTCAGCCACACAAGTGAGGAAGCATTTTTATTAGCACAAGCAGTGTAATGCAGGGTGGTAGGAAGTTTGAGGCTTCCGGATGTTTCCACAACAGAAATGTAAGGAAAATATGTGCTTTCAGCCATAATTTGAGGTTTGCAGGGCAAATGGTTTGTGGGTAAAAAAAATCTCATCCTGGATTCCTCTAGGTGTCTAGTTTTGAAAAATGTGCAGGTTTGCTAGGTTTATGTCAGTAGGCACTAGGCCAAGCCACACAAGTGAGGTACCATTTCGATTGGAATACTTAGGGGATTGCGGGGAGGAAAGAAGTTTGTGTCTCCCCGCAGATTCCAGAACTTTCCATCACAGAAATATGAGGAAAATGTGTATTGTAGTCAAAGTTTGAGGTTTGCAAGGGATTCTGGGTAAAACAACCTGGTGAGAGCCACGCAAGTCACCCCATCCTTGATTCACCTAGGTATCTAGTTTTCAAAAATGCACAGGTTTGCTAGGTTTCCCTCGGTGCCGGCTGAGCTGCAGCCCAAAATCCAGCTACCGACTTTGCAAAAAACAGGTTCGTTTTAAGTGGAAAAATGTGACATATCCATGTTGCATTTTGGGCTGTTTCCTGTCACAGGCACTAGGCCTACCCACACAAATGAGTTACCATTTTTATCAGAAGACTTAGGGAAATGCTGGGTGAAAGTAAGTTTGTGTCTCTCTGCAGATTCCAGAAATTTCCATCACATAAATGTGAGGAAAATGTGTTATTTAGTCAAAGTATGAGGTTTGCAAGGGATTCTGGGCAAAACAACTTGGTGAGAGCTGCGCAAGTCACCCCATTCTGAATTCTCTTAGGTGTTTAGTTTTCAAAAATATACAGGTTTGCTAAGTTTCCCTAGGTGATGGCTGAGCTACGGCCCAGAATCCACAGCTACGGCCGTTTTGAGTCGAAAAATGTGATGTATCCATGTTGCGTTTTGGGCCTTTTTCTGTTGTGGAAACTAGGCCTACCCACACAAGTGAGGTACCATTTTTATCCGAAGACATGTGGGAGTATAGGATAGTAGGATATTTGTTTTTATTAGCTGGATTTACCTGCATTTGTGCCTCCAAATGTAAGCCAGTGTGTAAGAAAGAAGACATATTGGAAAATACCCTTTAAATCATATGCTCCTACGGGTACCCACAAATTCAGAGATGTACCACTGCTCCTAACTTCTATATCTTGTTCCCAGTTCAGAAATGCATATGTTATATTGACACCTATTTTTCACTCTACATATTACACCATATGAGTTGGTCTATACTCAATACACAATGAAAAACCATTGTACGGTCAGCTCAGTTGTTGGCTCTGGGTACCTCAAGTTCTTGGAGAACCTACAAACCCTATATATCCCCAGAACCGAAACGGTCTAGCGAACGCAATGGTATATTGCTTTTGTAAATTGGCCATCGTGACTAAAGGTTACAGATCAAAACATTGTCACAAATAGTTGTTTCTTCCTTCTAGTTTTCAATATTTCTTTATTTCAATACATAGGGGGTCATTATGATGGCAGGCGGATCGCCCCCGCCGGCCCGGCGGGGGTGATCCGCCGGCCATCCACACAGCAAAGACCCCCCGCCATATTATGATGGCTTGGGGGTCCGCGGCGGACGGAAAGACCGTCCGCCGCTTTTCCGCCGGTCGACTCGTCGACCGGCGGAAAACAAGGTTAATATGGTGGCGGTGTCTGCAAGACTCCGCCATCCATATTGCAATGCCACCGGTGATCAGCCTTTCCATGGCGGCGTTGCCGCCATGGAAAGGCATGTGTCTTTGCCTTCAGGGGCCCGTGAGCGGGCCCCCAGGAAGCTGGGGGTGCACATGGGGGTACCTATGGTACCCCCTGCATTTGTATGCACAAGGTGGCAGGCACCCCGCGGTGCCTGTCACGTTGTGAATGCAAATGCACGACGTGCATTCACAGCATTGGGCGGGCGGTGCTGTGAGCACCGCCCGCCACAATGCTGGGAATAGGGTGTCCCACCGCCACGGTGGCGGTGGCAACCTAATGTCAGGTGCGGGACCGCCACACCCCTTGCGGACAGTCCCGCATTCCATTGCGGTGGCGGGCGGACTTTGTCCGCCTGCCATCATAATGGGCCCCTTAGTTTCTTTGGGAAAACCTTGAGGGATTTACGCATATGACTCCTAGCTAAATTTGGAATTTTGTCCACTTTTCAGAAATATATAGCTTTCCTGGATCACCCATGTATTTTACACTGGTTTCCACCATAAACTGGATGTAAATTGAAAGCAGAAATTCAGCTCTTTATGTTCCTAAAAGCCAGGAAGATGGTGACTTTAGCACAGGAAACCGTTCATTGATGCCATTTTTATGAAAAACAGGCACTTTTATCCAGAGCACTTTTTCTCATTTATCCCAAAAGACTCAATATTTAGTTATATTTTGGCTATTTTCTCAGTCCCCTCCATGGGAATTTACAAATCCTGGCTACCTTTAGAATCCTGAGCATGTTGTATAAAGGAGCCCACCACTGAGACACAGTAGTTTCCCTGCCTGCACCGGCACGGACAGGGAATCTTGTGCTTGCTCCCACTTGGCTGGAGCATTTTAAAAACTCCTGCCAAATGGGAGCGAACGCCACGTCTGCTTCCAATGGGCGGGAACTTCAAAAATGCTTCTGTCAGCTGGGAGCAGGCTTAAGATCTGTTTTCCTGCCCGCACTGATGCGAGCAGGGAAACAGATCAAAATATTGCTCCCATTCGGAGGGAGAAGCATAAGTAGCTGACTGGGGCTGCGAGAGCCCTGGGGATTCCCCTGCGGCCCCCAACAAGTATCTGTATGGTGGGTGCTCTGGGTGGGCACCAAGGCACCCACCTCTAATTAATGCGAGCCTACTAAGGCCGGGGAGTGGTCTATGTGCCCCCCTCCCCTTTAATAAACTAAACGGCCGTGGGTGATGGGGTCCCCAGGGCCTAATAATGCTCGTGTAGGTGATCACGCAACATGCAACCACAGAGGAGAGGCCAGGCACACAGCTGTCAGCACTATTACAAAGGAGGGGAGTTTTTATCATTTTCCTGAAAGCAGTGAAGTCTATGTGTTGCCATCCCAATCCACCCCTGGGCAAGCTTGGTGTGGATCTAACAGAGCAGAGTTGGAGTTCCCCATTTGTTCTACCTGGTAATGTGGGTTAAGCGCTGTTGTGTGGGGGTGCTGTAATCGTAAAAGGCGCAGGTACTTGGGACAGGTAAGTTCCCGCATTTCTGTGCTGAGTAGGGTGAGGAATGGGCGCCAGAGATCCGAGAAGGCGGAGCAGTCTCCTTGAAGTGAAAGGGATGCACACTCCATACCCAGTACATGTCACAATCTGTGTAACTACCCCTGATAGGTAGGAATCCGGTCTGTGCCCCAGTGAGAAAGTATGTTTTGCAGGGCCGCGCTCAAGGATATACCCATTTGTCCCCCCCTGCGCGATTTGAGAGGGAATGTGAGCGCATTGGGCAGGCCGAAGACGACGTACGCCAGGAAGCGTTGTAACTGTGTGTCAAAGTATTTGTCTATGTCGTCTAGGAGCTGTCCCCAGTATGATGTAAGGGTGGGGCAAATCTATAATAAGTGCATTAGCGTGCCTTCAGACCCGCAATTTCTCCAGCAGTCTGGTATGCTGGTTAGGTTGCTTCTATGTAGTCTAGAGGGTGTGAGGTACCTATATGTAATGATCTTGGTCACCGTTTCTATGCTAGAAATGTTGCGAGCTGTGTTGCGTGCCCAATAAAATATGTCGCCCCATTCCTTCTGAGCGAGTGTACGCCCCAGTTCTGTCTCCCAATGCCTCTGCCCTGCGGATTTTACCGCTGAGTCTGGAGGGCATAGGAGGTTGTAGAGTTCAGTGATGAGGCGTTTGTTAGACGATTTAGTGAGCAGCCATTTTTCATACGGGGTACGGGGTTTCTAGGCCCCCGGTCATATGACCCAATGCCGCACCTGCTGAAAACGGTAACGTTCCGTCTCTGGCAGCGCAAGGTCAGAGCGAAGGCCTTCAAAGGGCAGTGGGCCCTCCGCGTCGAAGAGATGCCTTATTGATCTACATCCTTCCCCATTCCAATTTCTAAAAGCCACCAGGTCGAGGTCCGGTGTAAAATCCGGATTGTTGACTATAGGTGTGAGTGGTGATGGGAAGGAAGTGAGACCACACCTTACGGCGGTTGAATCCCAGGCTTTCAATGTTGTGCTTGTGACCTGTGATCTGTATAACCCTGTGGGTCGCTGAGTTCTGTGGAGTAAAGGGATTTTCCACAAAGCCTGACCAGCAATGGCTCTATCCATGAAAAGCCAATGCTTTTCCGATTTGCTGCGGGACCATTCCAGCAGAATTCGAAGCTGAGCAGCGTGGTAGTAACGGCCTATATTGGGAATTCTGAGACCGCCCTCCCCAGGGGGTCTGTAATTCAGTGCTCCCGGTACCAGTCTTCTAGACCTGGACAGCACAACATGGCTGCTGCCGACCAGAGGCACGATTCTGCCCTCCTGCTGCTGAGCCAAGCTCGATCAGGGGAAGGCAGAACAATAGGTATCCTGTCACAGGGAGGTGTGACCACCTCCCAGACAGGGTTTAGTGTATTGGGGCTGGGTAGGAGTACTTGCCAGTGCCACTCAGTCTGTTTGAAGGGCACACTTTGTGCCCTCCTTGCATAGTCTAGTTCAGACCAGCTCAAGGAGATGTTGGCTCCCACTCTGTCACGAAACTTGACAAAGGACATGGGATTATCCTCTCCACTGTCCGACACCTCCCCTGGGAGGGAACCCTGAATTGTCCCAACCCTTTCCTTAGGGTACTTAAGGGCTTACCTGAGGGTGGGTCCCTAGATTCGTCGTGGGACACAATTCATTTCAAGACACCACTTCTTCAACCAGTTGGGCACTCTAGACTTTGCTGGACTTCGCTCTGGGCATCAAGGCTGCAACTGGGAAGACTCCTGTTGCTCCTGCTCTCGTTGCCCTGTTTGTCTGCTGCAATGTCCGTGCATGTGCACCATACAGGAACCTTCCAAGGCCTGTGGGCATCCAAGACACCTGAAGAAATCTCCCTTGAAGTGAAGGAGTCACTTCCCTGCATCTGCATGCACCACAATTAAGCTTACCGGTCTGCTGATCCTGGGCTCCCACAGACTCCGAAAGGCTCAGCAACACAGGTGGTGGATCTTCACATCCCTCGAGGCCTGCCCTGTCCTCTCACCAAGTTTGAGGACAGTATCCCTCAGTGGAGCCACAGGAACTGAACCCCTGTGCACCGCGTTGACTTACAGTTGCAAAGGCTTGTTGGCTTCCTTCCATCAAGATCTTTGGACGCCAAGTAGCCCCAACCTCGAGCATCTCCAGTGATCAAGATTTTCATCCTCACCACAATACTTGCACCGAGGGCCTGCATCTTTGGTGAGCTGCTTGAGGTCCTCTTGCGACTCCAGTGCCTCCAGCCTCTGGGTCCTCTTGAGGGTCATCTTTAAATTATGTGGGCTCCCCTGATTTCTCGGGGCCTGCCCTGACTCCCCCTGCTTGTGGTGAGTCACCTGGACCTTGCTGGTCCCGACACTGCACCTTCTTCGCTTTCCACATTGTTTGCAGTTGCCAAGGCTTGTTGGTGCTCCCGACAGACACCGACCCCTCAACTCTCGACATCCGATGTGGGACAGCTCATGAATGGCTCTTGGTCTTCCACAGCATCGCCTGGTCCTCACATCTGCAGCTCCAAGGTCACCGTCATCTCTCCTGCAACACACGACATCGGTGGGCATTCGTCTTCCGTGCCTCCTGGTCACTCCTGAGTGGCATAGACTCTGTCCCCTCTGTTTGCAGGTACTTCTCAACTTGAATCCACTGTTGGGTTCCACCGGACACTTTCACCTTCCCCAGCAGCGGCATCTTCCTGAAGTCCTCCATTGGGTTCGATGGCGATTTCCGATGCCACTTCACACCTATGCACCCGGCTTCCCTGCTGTAGGTATCCTGGTTCCTAGGGTATCCATAGCTGGGGTGGCTCTCCAACCTTCTGTCTTCCACAGGGTTTCTTCAGGGTCCACTGTGAAGAGTCCTTCTTCTTTAAAATAGCAACTGCGACTTACCCATTGACTTGTATTGATCCCGTGGTCGTGTTCCCACTCTGCACACGGCCTCCGTGGGGTTCCTGGTTACTTACCTTGGGTGGTTCCATGGGTCCCCGGCACTTCTACGTCTTCTGGGTATAGTCTAGACTTGAGTCGTGGTTCGCATACCACTATTTTAGTATATGGTTTGGTCTTCCCCTGGCGACCACTGTGTATTCCGTGCTACTTATCTGTTTCTATTGAAAAGTATTGTGTGCATTGTCTATATCTCCGGCTAGGAGATATCTGTATGTGTTAGTGAGTGTCTTATAATAAATACATATGTTTATAAATACACTGTGTGGTTCTTTTTCACTTAATCTATACCTATAAGATTATGTTCTGGTAAAACAAGCTGCTTTACACTCCATCTGGACTAAGCCTGAAGGCTGCTCTCCACAGCTACCACTTAGAGAGCTTTCTAAGGTGTCTAAGACCACTAAAATCACCATAAGGGTTGTCTGGATTGGTGCAAGGTGCCCACTTACGTAAGTGTACACCATATACCAAGCCAGCTTCTCACATATATCCACACCCATTCCAACAGCTACTCGTGCAGCCTCCAGGTGAACTGGAGTTATATACAAGTTCATTATTATTTTATATGTTTTCCTTATATCTCACACTCCACACTCACTTCCTCCTTCTCTTCATTCTCCTGTTCCCTCTATTGTTCCAACAGTTGTCTCACTGTTGTCCATAGCCTGCATTTTGTCCTGTTTTTTAATGCAACATTTTACAAAACAAATTAACAGCTGACAAATACCAATAACAGCCAAAATTGTCCCAATGACTGCGTGCACTATTTCTAGAATAAACGTACCCCAACTTCCCAGTCAGCCACTGATCTTTCCCACAATCTTGGAATTGCTATTTCTTGCAATTTCTTTACTGCTTCCTTGATGTTAATAATTGGCTTTTGTACATCTTCCCCTGGCGACCACTGTGTATTCCGTGCTACTTATCTGTTTCTATTGAAAAGTATTGTGTGCATTGTCTATATCTCCGGCTAGGAGATATCTGTATGTGTTAGTGAGTGTCTTATAATAAATACATATGTTTATAAATACACTGTGTGGTTCTTTTTCACTTAATCTATACCTATAAGATTATGTTCTGGTAAAACAAGCTGCTTTACACTCCATCTGGACTAAGCCTGAAGGCTGCTCTCCACAGCTACCACTTAGAGAGCTTTCTAAGGTGTCTAAGACCACTAAAATCACCATAAGGGTTGTCTGAATTGGTGCAAGGTGCCCACTTACGTAAGTGTACACCATATACCAAGCCAGCTTCTCACATACATCCACACCCATTCCAACAGCTACTCGTGCAGCCTCCAGGTGAACTGGAGTTATATACAAGTTCATTATTATTTTATATGTTTTCCTTATATCTCACACTCCACACTCACTTCCTCCTTCTCTTCATTCTCCTGTTCCATCTATTGTTCCAACAGTTGTCTCACTGTTGTCCATAGCCTGCATTTTGTCCTGTTTTTTAATGCAACATTTTACAAAACAAATTAACAGCTGACAAATAACAATAACAGCCAAAATTGTCCCAATGACTGCGTGCACTATTTCTAGAATAAACGTACCCCAACTTCCCAGTCAGCCACTGATCTTTCCCACAATCTTGGAATTGCTATTTCTTGCAATTTCTTTACTGCTTCCTTGATGTTAATAATTGGCTTTTGTACATTTCTGAAAGAATCTAGAATAAAAGTGCAGCAATCTGAGCCAAGCATCTTACAAACTTCTCCTTTACTGGCTAAGATGTAAGCTAAAGCCATTCTATTCTAGATCACTGTTTCCATCATAGCTACCATTTCTGTGTTCATGTTGCCTAAAACATTTGTGCTGAAGTAGCTATGTGTTCCATAACACCGGACAATCTTTGAATCTCTGCCATGTTCATCCCTAACCTTGCTCCTGGGATATATTTCCCCCAAGACATCCATGAACCAGATTCTTTTCTTTCTTCTACTATCCAAATCTGCATCTTCCTCAACAGCTAGAAACTAACACATTTTATGTCTTATCATCACTAATTCTGAATCTTCCTTCAGATGACTTATGGAAGGATAAACATGACCCAAATAACAGGAACCTCTCCCAGCCCTAATCCTTTGCAGCCAGGAATAAACAGTAACCCCACAAATAAAATGAAGTATTTTAAATGCCGAAAGCAATATCTTATTCTTCATCCTTTCTCCTCTTCCGTGGATGAAGGTCATAAGTATTGTGGTTCTCGTCATGAGCATAGCAGTGAATTGGTTCTTCATGTGTTTCGACTGTGATGGTTGGGATACCAGAGGTTACTAGCACTTGTGCACCCCATTTTCGGCCTTTGTTTGCAAAGAGGTGCAGTGGGCCATTTACAGTGACTGCAGTGCACTCCAGAGTTGTGTCCTTCACACTTAACAGCTACCTTCGTCACCAGCAGCAGCTCCTGTGAGCCCCTTCCAATACTGTTGCTCTGCTGATTTCCTCCTGTGCACTTTAATATGGATCCAGTCCCCCAGCTGCAGGATGTGACAAGGTTCTGTTGGGGGCTGTGACAGTGCTGCAGAGACATCTGAATGGAAAATCTTGAAACGTTTTTATCAATGCTCAGAAATAGTCCAAAATCACATCAGTCAAAAATACAGTTTCAAAAACAGCGAATGCTTTGATTATATTAGGCTTTCCCATAATGACTTAATAGGGTCTCATACTTGTCTTTCTATTTGGCATAGCCCTCTTACTCCCGAGAGCCAGTGGCAATGCACCCGGCCACTTAATGTTTGCTTCAGCACATTTATTTGCAATTTAATTTTTAGTATGCCTTTTCTGCACTTCACTGCCCCTATAGATTTCTGACTTTATTCACTGGTGTGGGAAGGATACCCATTTCTTGAGGCCACCAGGATGGGGCCCATAGGGTTGGGTTGTTCCCGAATAAAAGGACTTCAGTTTTCCCTAAATTAAGTTTTAGATAACCTTATCCTGTCCCGGCTGGACTACACGAACGCCCTTTATCTGGGTGCCCCCGCTGCTACTCTCTCCAAACTTCAGACTATACAAAACTGGGCAGCAAGACTTTTACTAGGCATTCCTAAACATCATTCAGCCAAACCAGCCTCGAGGTCACTCCATTGGCTGCCAGTCCGGTAGAGAGTCAATTTCAAAGCCCTATGTATTATTCACAAGTCTCTAGCTGGAACAGGCCCCGCCATTCTTCATCTCACCATCCAGTCCTACCGGCCCAACAGAAGCCTTCGCTCCAAGACTATGAATCTTGTCATCGTCCCTAGGATTAGGAAAGCCAGAAGCGGGGGTCGGCAATTCTCTTTTAACGTGGCCAGGCTCTGGAACTCCCTTTCTCCCCACCTACGTGTAGAAACCAACCACCTAGCCTTTCGCAAAGTGTTAAAAACCGCGCTTTTCCCCTAACTGGTAAAACTCCCCACTACTGCTGCTACCAGCGCTGGGATGCCTCCGGGTAGCCATGCGCTATATAAATGTTATTTCAATTATTTCAATAATTGTAGCTCATCCAGTGTTCAATTGCTACCATGCAATTATTGAAATTTAGGCCAGTAAGATTGTTGGTTGAGGACATGGCAACCACAATTTGGGTATCATTCGCATATGAAGTCAGGTAAGGACCAAAAGATCTGATCAAGGCCGCCAGAGGTTTAATGTATATGTTATGTTATTATTTTTATAGAGCGCTCGATTACCCGTAAGACGTCTTTGCACTACCTGAGGACCAACAGAATGATGCCCCACACTGTGACGGTTATTGTGCAGAGAAAAGCCACGTTTTCAAGGCCTTCCTGACAGCGAATAGATTGGGTATGGTTTTAATGTATAATTGAAGCACATTCCAGGCCTTGGCAGCTCCCAGCACAAAGCTCCTGCTCCCACAGGACATGCGATGAAACCTGGATAGTCACAAGCTTGGCAGAGGCTGAGCGAAGGGACCTGCCTGGTCTGTATATTTAAAACTTTTCCTTAGAAAAGCTAGCCCTTGGCCATGCAGTGCTTTGAACGTGATGCAGAGCGCTTCAAAAACAATTCTCTGACCGGGAGCCAGTGCAGTTCTCTCACAAATCTAGAAAAAGACTGATATTTGGGAATTTTAAACAAAAGCCGAGCTGCTGAATTTTCCAGCACCTGCAGCTTATTTATAACAGTTTGATGGGCATTAAGATATAGCCCATTGCAATAATCGATCTTTGCCATCACTAAAGCAGTGACAACTAGTTTCTGCAATTGGGTGGGAATAAATGGCAAAATCTTCTTCAGAAGCCTAACCGTATAAAACTCCGCGGACATGACTGCATTCACCTGATCAGAAAAGGTCAATGTATCATTAAAAACCACTACAAGATTTTTTTCTGTCCTAACAGGAATAGGAGGAGGGCCAAAGATCAGAAATATATATGTATGTAAAATATAATGTAATATATGTCAAACGGCGTGGGACGGAAGGAGGACCCCTGTGGGACTCCACTTGGCAGACTAAAGGGTTCTGATACAAAGGGGTCAAGGGCCACCATCTGTTTCCTTTCAGAAAGAAAGGATCCTAAGAGTTTGACAAGGGACCCCTAGATATCAATAGCCTGAAGACGGTCAATCAAAATCTTATGGTCAACCGTATCGAAGGTCACCTGATAAATCAAGGAGTACCAAGGCAGCAATACCCCCGCTATCCATTATGGTTCTGATTTCATCTGTGGTTCTTATTAGGGCTGTATCGATACTATGACCGCTTCTGAAACCGAATTGAGCAGTATCTAGCAGCTGGTGGTCGGATAAGAACTGAGCCAGTTGCTGGTTCAAAAGATTTTTCAATAATTTTAGCAGGTAGGGGTAGGCAGGTGATAGGTCTATAGTTGTCAGAATTCGCAGGGTTCAAATTGGCTTGTTTTTTAGTAGGGGAAGAATGAAGACCTCTTTCCAGACTGAAGGGAATAGTCCAGAGGACAACATAGAGTTAAAGGTCAGGGTCAGATATTCTGCCACAGTTGCTGCAGCCATGTGAATGATGGAAGGAGCACAGGGGTCCAAGTGAGAGCCTGATTTAGTAGTTTTGATGAGTGAGATTACCTGCTGTAAGGTAAGGGGGGAAACATTGGAAAAATTAGGCTTGTCAGAAGTAGGCAGGTTTGGGGAATGGTTGTCAGCCCTAGGAGCCTGCTTCTGTCCAAAAATATAGTAAATTTGGACTACTTTATCCAAGAAAAAACTGGCCAAAATGTTACAGAAGTCATGGGTGTTATTGCTCAAAGTACTCCTGGGAGGTAGTGTCACACTGGTTATGACTTTGGAAAGTTCTTTGGCGGAATTGTTGGCATCAGTAATATTTTGGGTGAAGTAGGTTGACTTTGCCTTATGCACAAGATTTTTATAATTGTTGAGGCAAGCTTTATATTTTTCATTTGCCGTAGGCTTATAGTCCTTTCTCCAGAGTCTTTCATATTTCCTACATTCTTATTCATGCCTCATGATGTTCTCAGAAAAGCAAGGGGCCGAGGGCTTATTCCTCTTAGGTTTCAGGGTTTTTAAATGGGCGGATGAAGCTATGACAGATTGTATTCATTCCATATATTTTATGGAGCAAACGTCTGGGTTATCGGAAGAGGCAGGCACGGAATCCATAAGGAAATTGTTGAAAGCTTCATTCTAGATTTAATTCAAAGGCTGAATTTTGATACTCTGGCTGGAGGGCTTTTCTAAAGGAGTTATCTGTTTTATAGAACAATTCTTTTTTATTATTAAGGCCCGCATGTCATTGACACAGCTTTCTGCCTACAACCAGTGGCCGGCAGCGATAGCAAGTTGTGGAGAATGCTACACAGCTCTGAGCCAACAACCCGGAGGCAGGCAGCGATCAGCGGTCACAGTGAACATTTAAAGAGGAGAGTCAAGAAAAAGGGACAGAGTAAAAGAAAACAGTAGAATGAAAGATCCCAGCTAACCACACTGTACCCCCAACTCCCCCGCACCAGTGAGCCCAGCGTCGTACCCCCGGTAGAACGATACTTTTTGAGGGTCAGGATCTGCCCCAAACCCCAACTAACTGTTCTCACTGTCATCTCAGGGGAGCAATTGCAATATCTGCAGGTATTTCCGGCAGGTCACCTCTCGGAACTCTACCAATAAGATCCTAATAAAGGGGGCCATCGCTCTGAATACACAGCTACCCTATTTTCAGCCATCAGTGATATACGCTCCATCACCAGAGACTTCCTCTCTACCCCAGCTCACGAGGAGAGCTTGACGCACAGCGTTCAGTGCTAGAGCCATTTGCCTGCCCCGAATCGACCTCAAGGGAAAGGTCAGTGGGTTGGGTAATCCTAGGATCGTGTATGCAGGGAAGCGGGGCATTGTCGTATCAAATGCTAGGTCAATGTTGTTCAAGACCTGGTCCCAGTACCTGCCCAATTTAGGACAATGCCACAAGAAATGAAGGAGGGAGCCCGTTTGGGCACAGCCCTGCTCGCATTTTTCAGAGCGCCCCTTATTCCAGCTATGTATGTGTGCAGGTGAAAGGTACCAATAGCAGGTCATTTTATTTGCGGATTCCGTACCGGACATGTTGTGCGCTGTGTGATGTAGTAATAAATATCACTCCATTCTTTGTTGGAGAGGGGATGCCCTTGTTCATCTTCCCAGCGTATTTGGCCCCTAGTCTTGGGTGCAGAACTCCCATCAGAAAGGAAAGCTTAGAGTTCCTAAATAAGGCACTTATCTCCGTCTTTACAGACTAGCCATTTCTCAAACCGGGTGAGGGGGTGGGAGGACCCAGGCTCATAGCTCGGGGATGTCACCCAGTGACTCAGCAGCGCATAGTGGAACAAATCTGCTGCCAGAAGCGAATAGTCCTGTTGCAGTTCGTGGAAAGGGATAATCCCCAAGGGGTCAAGAAGAAGTGACGCTCTGTATACCACCATATATATGCATGCATTGATAGTAATAAACAGTCAGAGCGAAAGGGATGGGCTGGGGGGGCTGGCACATAGCTCCTCCATATCAGGGATGGGTGGGCAACAGGCGCTCTGCTAAGTTGGGGAGGCGGGTATTGTCGATACCATCATGCAGGGAGGCAGGGAGGGCGGAGGTTATTGTTCTTAGGGGGAAGGTATGGTAAAGTTTGTTATATTATTGTTTTTTTGTTACAACATTATAATTCACTCAAGACACGTCAGAGACCTCACTGCGCACCAATAGCTAGAGATTCACGTAGGCAGCACAAGACACACTCCAGTTGGCCCCACGCACTGGGCAGAGCCGCCTCAAGTATTCCCTGTAATGGCCACACTGGGGACCTCTAACGACACACAGGGAATTAGCGTGCCCGCGACGGAAGGGAGGGCTAAAACGTCATTCCGATTACTCTCCTGGAATATCCACGGTCTTGGGGACAAACTTAAGAGAACGATAGTGCTCCAATATATTCGACAGCATGCCCCAGATGTTATACTGCTCCAAGAGACCCATCTGGTCGGGAATACATGTGCGGCGCTCAATAGATGGGGATACAAACTTATGACACACTCAGGGTTTACCTCAGGCTCCAGAGGGACAAGTATCCTGGTGCGGAAGTCATTCCCGTTCACCGTTACAAAGACACATGCAGACGCACAGGGTAGATTTGCAGGAGTAACGGACTTCTGGGAAGGTAAAAGGATCAACATACTCTCAGAATATGTACCCCCAGCACTACATAATGTGGCACTACCAGACTTAACTAAAATGAATCTGGACTTCCCCAAAGGGGCACTAGTGCTAGGGGGTGACCTTAATATGACCCTCGACGACCGAATGGATAGACTCCCGCCAAGGGCCACTTCTCGCACTCGTAACACAATTGTGGAGTTCCTGACCGCTCTCGGCCTGGTGGACGCATGGCGAGAAGCCCACCCTGAGGCAGGACAGTTCACGTTCCACTCAGGGGCACATGATTGCCTGTCCCGAATATATCATATCCTAACTGTCGTAGATGACAAACAATACTTCACAGAGGTTAAACACTTGGCTAGGGGGATCTCGGATCATGCACCACTGTGGGGTAGGAGTTTGAAGCGTACATCCATATCAATTAGCCCCTGGTTTCTCACAATACCACATATTAAGGCCAACATTATTAAAGTTACAGACTGCTACTTCAGGGAAAATGTAGGGTCGGTCCGGTCCTCCCAGACCATTTGGGAGGCGTATAAGGTGGTCCTGAAGGGGCAAGCGCTCTCCCTAATGGTTGGTCATGAGAAGGAGAAGAAGGCGAAGCTAGAGACCCTGGAGCGAGATATACTGATACTGGAGCAATCCCTCACCCCCCTGCATGAAGATGCCAAGCATGCCCTAGAAGTAAAACGACAAGAGTATAAGAATTTAGTGACGGAAAAGGCCAGGGGTAAACTCCGATTGACGCAGCACAAAATCTACGAACTGGGAGACAGAGCGGGCAAGCTGCTAGCCTGGCTCGACAAAAAAGAAAGGGCAGACAGATGGGTTATGGCAATTCGGGGAGTGGAAGGGGATTGGCTACATGATCCACAAGAAATTGCAGAGGCTTTCGCGGCCCACTACATGCAGCTGTACGCCCCAGAAGCACCGGGCACGATTGAGGACTCTAGGGCGCTATTAGCGGATATCCCAATTCGGGCCCTCTCAATAGCAGATAAGGAATCGCTCGAAGAGGATCTCACGGCGGAAGAAATAGTCGCTGCTATCAACAGCATACAGTCCGGTAAAGCCATGGGACCCAACAGAGTCCCAATAGAGCTCCTCAATTTGACTGCCACTAAAGTGGCGCCTCACATCCTTAGCATGTATGAGGAAAACAAACAGGCTTGTTTATTAACGCAGAACCAGAGGCTAACATCGGTCGTAGTAATACATAAGAAGGGCAAGCCAGTGGAGGACTGTTCCTCCTGTAGACCAATCTCCCTCCTTAATGTGGAGGTCAAAATC
This sequence comes from Calotriton arnoldi, assembly GCA_963921515.1. NCBI lineage: Eukaryota > Metazoa > Chordata > Amphibia > Caudata > Salamandridae > Calotriton > Calotriton arnoldi. The sequence goes on along the minus strand of CAWUFW010001622.1, from coordinate 2,554,237 downwards.
CTGGCCAAGGTCCTGGCCCGGCGGCTGATCCCGGTGGTGGCCAAACTAGTGCATCCAGACCAGTCCGGTTTCATGCCAGGACTCAATACGGCACTCAACCTGAGGCGACTCAACGCAGTTTTGGGCCGAAGGGAATTCATCCAGGAGGATGTGGTGATACTATCACTAAACGCACGTATGTACTTCGATACGGTCGAGTGGCCATACATGTTTGCAGTCTTAGAACGAATGGGACTGGGAGGAAAGTTTACTGAATGGCTCCGGCTGCTATACACCGCACCCCTGGCTCAAGTCGTGGTAAATGGACAAACCTCCAATACTTTTTCGTTGAACAGGGGAACGAGGCAGGGCTGCCCGCTGTCTCCACTATTGTTTGCCATGATTCTGGAACCCTTGGCGAGTTGGATACGAGGGGATCCAATCATCCGTGGGCTACGTTGGACAGAGGGGCATGAGGATAGAATCTTGCTCTATGTGGATGATGTGCTTTTATACGTGGCATCGCCGCGATTCTCTATTGACAGGATACTCCGGATCTGCTCCACCTTTGGGCGGTCTTCAGGATACACCATCAACTGGTCCAAGCCGGTGGTGTTCCCCCTGCGGGGACCCGCCCCTGTCCTGCCTGTAGGCTGTGAGGCAAAGATAGAAGAGGAAGGATTCACATACTTAGGAATCTACGTCACCGCCAAGGAGGATCTTTTTTACGAGCGTAATCGCCTGGCCCGATTTAAGGGAGACGTACGGCACTGACCGGCTCTGCCGCTGTCCTTATTGGGCAGAGCAGTGTTATTCAAAATGATGGCACTGCTGCGATTTCTATACGCTCTGCAGAATACGCCTTATGTGATCCCTGAAGCGTACTTCGGAGCCATAGAGAAGGAGGTCAGGAGCCTGCTCTGGAATGGGAAGCCACCCCGTATAGCAGCACATAAACTCACCAGGAGCTGGTACGATGGAGGGATAGCATTGCCCAATATCCGAGCATATTATTGGGCGGCCCAACTGGTAGTCATAAATAAGTGGGTCCACCGCGAGCAGGGTAACCCGTCGTGTCAGATGCACGAATGGTTGATGGGAGTAGGGGGATATAGCGAGGCATTATATACAAACCCCAAAAAACCGAGACTAACGGGGCCTACAGCCCAAACAGTCGCTATCTGGCACAAAGTTACTAAGCTCCTTGGATGGGAGAACAGGTTAACACTTGCCACACCCCTCTGGTGGTCAGAGCACCTGGGTAAGTTGAACCGCTACCAAGGATTTGATAAATGGGACATTATCGGCATTTGAACGGTGAATGATCTATTGGCTAGGGGGAAAATGGTACCATTCTCGGAATTGCAGAAGCAATACAAGCTCTCTGAGAAAGAACTATTCAGATACTACCAAATACGACATGCCCTCATGGGGGTGGTCCCGAGGGGGGAGGATATACCGGAAACATCACCTTTAGAAGACAAACTCCTTTCAGATCATATGCAATATAAGGCCATATCCCTAACCTATAAAAAAAATTATCAACAATCTACCTGACCCGCTTCTCGCCCTCTGTGAGTGCTGGCAGGCGGATATAGGGCTCTTGGAGGAGGAAGATTGGAGGGAGGCACTCGCATCACCTCCTGAAGTGGCAGTTTCATCACGACTGCGTCTCATCCAGTTAAAAATACTATTCAGATCGTACGTTACATGCACCACACTGGTTAAAATGGGCAAATCAGATGAAGCAGTGTGCAAAAGACTATGTGGTAGTATAGGCACCTTTTTCCATACAATTTGGGAGTGTCGCTTAATCCAGAAGTACTGGGAAACAAGAATCAAATGTATGACAGATGCTTGTGGCGGGGTCATCCAGCTATCCCCGAAATTATGCCTCTTGAACGTATGGGAGTCAACGGACATGAATCAGACTGAACAACTTTGGACCACTATGGGCCTCATGATTGCAAAACGCAACATTGCCAGGAGGTGGGGGGCAGCGGCGTTACCAACCCTGGACGATTGGGAGCGACACATGGACTGGTGCATGGTCGCCGAGGCTCAGGTCTACAAGAATAGAGGGTGCCCTCGGAAATGGGACAGGGTATGGGGCAAGTGGAACTCATGCAGGGGGAATATTTGTAATCCGTCCCATGCTAGGGGAGTAAACATCCATGGAACGAATGGTGGGGTGGGACTCCGGATGAGAACGGATGAGGGAATCTCAATCTATGAGTGTGTAAGATGTCTTAGAATCTGTAATCATTTGTTATGTTCAGTGAGTTGTGTGTTTGCAATACTGATGCAATGTCTTGCTGTTAAGTTCAATAAACAGATTTTTTTTTTTTAAAACGCTGGGTCAGGAGAGGGCTGGCTCTTGACAGAGCATTTTATAAAATAAGGCTGAGAGCCATCCAGCCCTGGTGCCTTGGAGGGTTTGAGGCGGGTGATAGCTGGGATCATTTCCTCTATCCGAATAGATTGGTCCAATTGGGACACGAGCTCTGGAGGAATACTTGTCAAGGAAACTCCCTGAAGATAAGCCTCTATCTCCTTGGTAGGGCCATCTAATCCAGAATATAAAGCGCTATAGAAATCTTTAAAGGCCTCAGCTATTTCGGTGTCCTTGTGGACCTTCCCACTCCGGGGGGTTCGAACAGAGCCCACGGAGCCGGAGAGTGCCTTCCCACTAAGCCTGTGTGCCAGCATGCGTCCACAGCGGTCACTGCTTAAATAAAATTGATGTTTTATTTGCAAGAGGGCATATTCCACCTGGTCAAGATCAAGGTGCTTTCGCAGGAGCCTCTGTCTCTCCAGCTTCCACGAGACTCTTGGAGCACCTGTGCATTTGTGGATCGACTCCAACTCAGAGGCCGCCTGTTCCAATTGTTGGCGCTTTTCCCGCGGCAGCCGATTCTCAACAGCTGCGATTGCGAAAAGTTCTCCCCTCAGGATGAGTTTTAGTGCCTCCCATACCGCAGAGAGACGGGCTCCTTTGAGGTTGTTATTATAGAGGAAGTCTCCTTTCGCAGTACGTATCACAACAACCGTGGAAGTGGATTGGAGCATGGCATCTCGCAGTCGCCACTGTGAAGTCTGGGGCTAAGCAATGTTCAACCGCAAAGGCAAAGCGATCAGGTTGTGGTCCAAAACAGATCAGGGTTCTATGCTCACCTCTCTGACACAAGCTGTGAGGGCCAGAGACATGAGAAAGTGATCAATGCGGGCGTATGACTTGTGGGCCACTGAAAAAAAGGTGTAATCCCTCGATGAGGGGTGGAGATGCCTCCATATATCACAAAGCACACCATCCGCTAGCCAACTAAGGCAGGCAGCTGTAAAGGCTCCCATTTGAGAGGAGTGTTGGCTAGAGCGATCCAGATTGGGGTCCATTACCAGGTTGAGGTTTCCTCCGATTAGAATGGCCGTATCAGGGAAAGTGAGAGCTGTCGCAGGATAAAGCGTTCCTGCCGCTCGTTAGCCAGAGTGAAAGAGATGGCGCCCCACTGTAGTCGAACCACAAGCACCCTCCCTTTTATTTCCATAATTGTGAGTATTAGCATAGTTGAATTTCTGGGCAAGAAGAATAGCTATCTCATTCTTCTTCGCAGGGTCGTAAGACCAATACTGCCGGGGGAACCAGTGCAATTGCATACGGGGGTATCTTTGGCAAGCAGTGGGTCTCCTGTAGCAGGCATATGTCTCCTCCGGACTGCTCCAGGCGAGACAGCACTGCAGCGCACTTCACTGTGCTGTTTAAACCCTGAACATTAAGGCTGATGATGCGCAGATCACTGGTCATGGGACAGGGACTTGTGGAGCGTAAGTGTGCCCCTCGCCCAGGGGTCCTATAGGCAGGGCAACGGGCGCAAGGTGCAGAGCGCTATCAGGACGCAGCTGCAGGAGCCTAGGCAATGCTGTTGGTGCAGAGGAGTGCAAAGGAAAGAAGATAAAGATCCCGGGGAAATACAAACTAATAACATTGGATAGGACATGAGCTGACAAAAGTTTGTCAGTGTTATATAACTCCACAGTCGCTAGGGTAGCTCCACTGAGGGTGTACAGTCCCGGGTGAAGCTGGGCATCAGTAGAGACTATCCAGCGGCACCTCGGTCTCCGCAAGCCCAAGGCCTTGTCCTCCTCCAACCTAGCGACTGTAGGCAATTCCAGGTGGTCCCTTCCACTTCAAGTGACTTCAGAGAGGGTGGATTCCAAAGAAAGAGCCTGGAGTATCGATTATCACTCTTTGGTCATAGTGTCTGAGGCTGACTTTGCTCTGATGGGGGCTCCCTTGGCACGTTGCCATCCCGATCTCTTCTGCTTCCTGCAGTTGGGGGAGAGGTCCTGTTGCTGCTTCTCTGGGGGTTCATCAATGTTAAGCATGGAGCGGGCTTCTCTGAGTGATCTCAGTTGGTGTAGCGTTTCATCGCGGCGAAAGATGATCCTGAAGGGGTGTCCCCAAGATTAAATTATGCCTGATTTACGCAGATGGTTAGTGACCCGGCGAAATTCTCTCCGTTTTTTCAGGGTAATCCGGGAGAGTGGCCCCGGAATTGGAGCTGATGCAAATCTCGGGCTTTCCTTAGAATGTCCTCTCTCATTTGAAAGTCATGGATGAAGACCAAGATGTCTGCTGGCTGGTTCTTTTCTGTTCTGGGGAGGTCCCACCCTGTGTACATGGTCGAGTTGCAATTTCATCTCCTTGGAGTTGCCCAGGATGTGCTGAAAGAGCGCCACTACATATTTCCGAAGGTTTGTTTCCTCAGCGTGTGTCGCCACTCCCCGGATGCGTACGTTGTTCCTGCGGGAACGATTTTCCAAATCTTCATTGTGGGCCTGCAGGTCCACGTGTTGTTCCTTGAGACGCAGGACCTCTTGATGTTTCCTCCTCCCGGCCGGTTTGTCCATCCTCCTTAGCGGCCACTCTACCTCCCATCTCTTCTAGGTCGTGGCGAACCTCCCAGAGATCCACAGCGAGCTCAGCCTTCATGGTCTGTAGGTCTCCTCTGAGAGATGCAAAGAGTGATTCCAAGAAGGACTTGGTGACAGGACCCTCTCCATCGCCTGGGTCCACCCGGTGCTCTCTGGCGTTCCCCATTGGCTTATAGTCCGGGGCTGCTCCCCCCTGCTTCACAAACATGTCCTTAAGGGAGCGTTCCATTTTTGCCCTGTTCATGGACATGGCGCGGGTCTTCGGGAGTAGCCAGTCAAAAGGGCCAGCTTAGTAGAGGGCTCAAGACTCCCGTCCCCGATGAGCCAGCACTAGTGACTCTCAATGCAAGGCAGTGCACCAGAGTGCAGGACCCCCCTTTTGGACCCGTAAAGGAGGCCACAGGGCCAGTGAGATACAGCAACCGTCCGAGGGCCAACACACCAGGTGAGGTCCGATGACCACAGCGGGGGTCCACGCCTGTCCATCAATGACCCTTCCCACCAGCTCTCTCCTCGGGTGGCCTTGCACTGGGGTATCCTCTGCTGGGGCAGCAGGTGGGGGGGCATCTTCGCTTCTTGTCTGGCCTACCACATTGCTGTAGCCCTGGCCACTGCCGAGGGTTTACGCGTCCTCCCCCTCCTGCTGCAATCCATTTGGCTCCTGCTGCGCACCTACTACGGCCGGAAGCTAGGCCATGTGTGGTGCAGTGGGGGAGAGCCAAGTCTCCGCTAGGCCTCAAGCCTTACCAAGCACGACGGCCAGGGAAGGGCAAACTTGCTGACTCCTCGTCGTGATAGGCGTTATTCCTTAATGATGCCGCAAGGCCCACACAGGCCTCTCCCCTGGGTCGGCAGAAATGTTGCGCGTTGGGGGAGCCCCGATCCACCTCCTCCTCCCTTCCGGCACCCCGGCTTCTCAACTCGCAGCCCGTGGGCGACCGCTTCAGAGCAGGTCTCAGTGGGTCAGCACTCAATCCGGACCCCATCGCCGCGTCACCAGCACTCCAAGGACCAGCCACATGTATAGTCCAGGGGAGCACCATCATCCCCGGCCCTCCCGCCACCGCAGTCGTTGCGGCCTAGTCACCACTACACTGTCTCTTTAGGGCAACCGTGGGGCCTCCAAGCACCTTTAAGGCATCTCTCCCTGCTCTCCAGGCTGTATTCTGTGCCAGGTATGTTAGGGGGGACTCCCAGCCACCCGCTCCCCCCTGTCAAGCGCCCAAGTTCCTCACCTCCCGTTTTACGCTAGGCCCAGCGGTCGGGATGCTCCATTGGGGCCTCCTGCTACTCTCTTTCATCCTGCGTAGAGGGTCTCTGCGGTGGGTCCAGGGGAGCTCCTCTATCACTGGGGCTCCCCGCGTTTTATGGGCTGCGGCAGCACAGCACCGCCGTCTGCCGGGAGGAGCCATAGGCAGGGCGAGGCCTTGCCATGGACCCGTATCTTCACCACTGGCCACCTCACAGGCCGGCTGCCGCAAGCTCCTCACTCGATCCGCAGCACTCCCGGGAAGTCAGGAGGCAGCGGCCTCTGCTACAGGCTCAGCCCACGCCCGGCACCACTGCCCTCAGAAAGCAGCCATAGGCAAGGCAAGGTTGCGCCTCTGGCCTGCGTCTTTGCCGCCCACCGCCTCATTGACTGGTGGCCGCGAGCTCTCCACTCCTTCCACAGTGCCCACAGAAATTCTGGGGGTGACGGGCCACTGTTTCAGGCTCAGCACATGCCCCTTCCCTCTGTCTGGAGCGGAGCCCGAAAGGGAGCCGCTGTGAGGGGTTAGAGGGCAGCTAGCGGTGCTATAGTGACGGAGAGCCGGAGAGACCGCAAATCGCGTCTCATCCGTCTGCCATCTTGGACACGCCCGGAGTTATTTGTTTTAGAGGTATGTTAAACCTGACTGCTGCGTTGTCTGACCAAATAAGTGGTATAGGCTCTTTGATGACTAGTGATGGGTTATTCATGAAAATGCCATTAAGGGTCTGTCCTCCATTATGGGTGGGGTTGTGAACTATTTGAGAGGGCCCAAAGCCTTCAAGGGTCTCTAAAAGGGCCGCATAGTCACAGTTTTCAGAATTTTCCAAATTAACTTTACAATCGCCCAGTGTGGGTAAAATCGTTAGTAATCAGACCTTCTTTAAGGACGGACCCTATATTTTGGAGGAAAGGATTCTTGGGGGCAAGGGGGAGGTAGAGGAAAATACCTCGAAGGATTGTTTCTTGGTGAGGGCTATGTTAAGCTTAAAAGCCTCACAATCAGGAGTCAAAACTGGTTCGGTGACTTTCTCAACACCATAAGATACCATCTCCTTGTTTAGAGAGCTAAATAACACATACAATTATAAAACCAGGGAATTTACCCATCAAGGATGGCGCCCAAAAGTTTAATTTTCACCAGTAGTGAAAATAGTAATGTTGTGTAATAATAACATAAGACGTAATGTAGATAGAAAGGATGGAAATGCTTTGTAAATATGTTGCAGTTTGAACTGTTTATGAACGTAAGACCTTTTATAAATAACATAAATAAAAGATATCATTAATAGGTCGAGACACATTTGTATGTGCAGAATATTTTGTTGGATATTCAGATGCGTAAAGAATTATAATGTGTTAAAGCATTGTAAGGTATTTTGTTTCAACTGTAAAGGATTGTGCTGAAAGTTGGTATTATTTGGCTAGTGGGGTGTAGCCCTTATGGACATCTGATGGAAATATTGAGTCTTAGATGTATTAAAACAATAGATATCTGTAGTGGAACATATGTGGTACTGTTGCTGGGTACATGTAAGAGAAGTGAAGGCAACATTTAGGCTTTTTATTTTTTTTTTAAAAAGGAAATAGACGGTACTTTCTCAGAAGTACTACCAAACTTCGCAACTTTAAAAATCTGATTGGCTGCAAAGCTTGTCCAGCCCAGTGACAAATAGGAAGCAGCAATGTAAATGAGTGGATTTGCCTTATGCATGGGCGTAGCTTAGAAGCACAGCCCTGTAGGAACCCCCATTTAGTTGTTCTGTGTCCCTCAGTGGCGGCTGGTGGAATTTGAAACTGGTGAGGCGTAAGCAGAACGAATCAACGCATGCGAGCGAGCACAGCGAGCGAGCCCGACGGCAATAAGGGGATTTCGGGGGGGTTCTCCCCCCGTGAAGATTTTTTTTTAAATTGGCATCTTTTTGGTGCGTTTTTAGCACTATTTATGTGATAAATGGACTAAAAATTCAGTTCTTCTAGGCATTCATAACAGAAAACTCATACATTATTTCAGAGAATTTCTGGGTTGCCAAGCAAGTCTGACTTCTGAAGAGGGCTTTACCCTTTCCAATAGAAAACAATAGTTAGCGATGTGAACAAGTTCAATGGACAAACCAGGGGTCTAGGGAGAGTCCCTCTCCTGAGAAAGAAATTTCAAAAAGATTGGCAAATGGTGCATTTTAAAGCAAATGAATGCAGCGATAAAGCAAGGCTTATTAAGCAGTGGGAACGTATAGTCTTGAAATATTAAACACATTAAAAACTGCCCCGTATCTTCTTGCATTAATTTGTTCAACAGTTACTGTAATATGTAAATTGTTCTGCATGACTACTTTAGCCCTTTAAAATGTATGCTTGTCCAGTGTCTTGCACTGCATGCAGCATTAACTTTGGAAAAATATGCTCTAACCAGACTTCGGGAAGCACCCACAGCTGCTGGCTGTAACCAGTCATATAGAAATATGTGCAGACAGGTCTTTAAGTGAGATGAAAAAGTGGGTGCTCCCTATAAAGGAACATGGTGTGCCATCAGACCGGTATTTTGGTTTCTCTCTGAGATGTAATTTTATCCAGATAAATGGCACAGCAACTGACATACGCCTAAAGCCTGTCAGTATGATTGGCTTTGTCACTGGCTGTTAGCTGTTTAAGATAAATGAGTAACAACAATGATTTCTTATAAATTATTAACATTGAAAATGTTTAAATTCTGAAATAGTGAGTCTGTGAATTAAATAGCATTGAGGCCTGTGGAAGGAGTTTTGGCCTTCAAGTATGTGTGCTTTATGTTAGATATGTATCCTCTTTTTCTCTGCATATCTTGTCCATCTGCACATCTTCAACCCCCTCTCTTTCCTCCTCAGCATCCTCTTTTCACTCTTCCCCGAATGCCCTTCCTCACATCTCTGTCACTTCACCGCCCCCAACATGCACTGCACTCCCTCAAATATAAGCACTTTAATTTGTCTTACTTTTGCCTTGCAAATATTTTGACATCAGTGTTCCCCCTTCACACACATTTCCACAGAATTTCAGTTGCAAATGGAATACACAAATATTGTTCTGTGTGCTCTGCAGAGAGGCCAAACCACTGACAGGCACTTTTGTTTGGCTTTAGCCTTAGCGCCTGCGTGCTCAATCAAAGCCCCTCATAAACACCTGGCATGGCTCAAGCCTCAAAGTATGCACCGAAAAAAATACAGATAAACAACATTATAAAATAGCTAACTCGTGGGGAATGCAAGATCAAGTAAACATGTAAAATAAGAGAGGAACTAAATTGCTGAAATGCATTCCCGCGACGTTTTTTACATTCATTGTTTGCAAGTCAATCCATGTTTTTGGCATCAGTGTTAACTTAGGGGCATGTACACAGGGCCAGTTTTAATGCCATACATCAGAGGACTGGTCACTGTAAGCACATGTTACACACTAAGCACATATCTCTCGCTTTGGGCCTGACTCGGATATTTGGATCCATTTCACAAGGGAGCAAATGCCGCAGCTCCATTTCTAAAGGAGCGAGCAATGTGCAGCGAGGGCCTGGGGTGTCAATGGGGGAGGTAAGCATGATGAGGGGTCTCGGCACATTATACAGAACACAGCATTAGCTTGCAAACACTTAGCGAAGGGGCACCGTAAAAGGGTGTTACTGTCCCGGTCTGAAACAAATCTATCCCACATATAGGACTGAAGGAGCGAGCAATGTGCAGCGAGGGCCTGGGGTGTCAGTGGGGGAGGTAAGCATGATGAGGGGTCTCGGCACAATATACAGAACACAGCATTAGCTTGCAAACACTTACCATTACCGAGAACAAGGCACCGGATTGGACGTGCTTACAGTTAGATACACATTTACACAGCAGAAAACAGTCTAGATGTAGTGTACTGTCACAAAAAGATGGCAATCAGGCAATTTCCACAATTGTGTGCTTATTAGTGGATAGATAGCCTCGTTGCATAAGGGTGATTTACCAGCATACGGTTATGAGGAAGCAGTGTATTCTCGCGCTCGGTCTTATCAAAGCAACAGGCTCTACTATTGCGAGTCCCACTGAATCTGATTCGCGCCCAAAAATTCAATTTTTACTTCGGGTTTCCAGCTGAGCCCAGGACTCACTGTTCCTGAGGTGAGGCGCGCCTGTTGCTTATCTATGCCAAACAAAGCCACACAGGACAGGCTCTTTGCCTCACTTTAACCCGTTGGAGATGCCAGGGACCTGATCTGCCTATGTATCCCCGGGCCTGTATACGTTTTTCCAGGTTAAGAACCCCAGCTATGCATTCTCCTCTGCACTCCCAGGTCTCCGAAAGAAAACTACACCAGTCGTCGCTTAGCCTCCATCCAATTTCACTGTTCTGCTTGTGTCTCGTTACTCTTATCTACCGAAGTTTGCATCATTTTAATCTGGTTCATAGGCTCGCGCTAGGCTCTATTTAATAACAGAACGTTTACATATTTCAAGTGTTCTATGCACCTTTACATCTCCGCTCGAATGACTCATCAATCTTTTGAAACAATAGTGTGCACGATCACCCTCGCCTCGGTCCAAGGTATACATCTTATGAATACATGCTACAACTACAGTACCATTTATGCATCTCTTGCCATTCACCTTTGTGTGCCCCCTGCGTACTCTTCCCAGAGTCAGTGACACAGATCGTCCTCCAGCAGTCACACTGGCACCGTTCACCATCTTCGTGCAAACACCGGGGCACAAAGAGGAGAGCACAGTATTTCTCACCTTCCTCGTGCAAAGTGGTACAGCTGACCACCCTCTCGCGGACACAGTGACATCCTAACATTCCTGCCAAGACCCCGCAGAGAGAGGCCTGATCCTGTGCCCACGCGGCGGTGCCAGCCAGCTCAGTGTTACCACAACTTCTACTTTTAAGCACAGTTGGGTTGCTCTGCTCTTCCGTGCACACCAGGAGATTCACACCCAATCCTGACATATAAACACAGCAGCCCACATGCCCCCTGATTCCGAGGCTTTCAAGTGATGTCTTGAGGGAGTGTGTGCTACAAATACGAAGATTTATGGACGTGAACCTACAATCCCAAATTAAATGCCTCATGGGTAGACACATCTGACTTTTAACGCAGCATAGAGATGGCTGTACTGCCTGACTCACCACAGGAGACTACCCAAGAAGACTAACTCCCTACGCACCCCAGCACAGCCTCGCAAACACGCCCCCAACAATGGCGGTCTCCAGCCTCCCCAGTACTTGAATATCCTCACAGGAAAGCTCACCCCTTTTTTTGCACACGGTCTCCACCTCCTCCAAGCACTGGAGTCGTTCAAGTTGAAACACTGGTCTTACTCCTATGTTATGTGTATTTTTATAGCGCGCTGTCACCCGTGAGGATATCAGAAGATTAGCCCAAAGGTGTGCACACCCAATGGTCTCTCACTGCTCTCAGCTGGATACTCCAGCCCTCCTAGCAAAAGAATAGCCACAGTGACCACACACTGGATTGGTTCACCTTCACTCACTCTCCCATCACAAGCACAGTCACACGGCCCATACACACCTTGTATCACCCCTGCCACTGTGAAAGAGTCGAGTCACACAGACACTCTCACTGGCCACGCACCTGTATTTTCTCACCCGCTCAATCCTTTAATCGGGTTAGCGCCCCCTCCGCTCTGCACAGGGATTACCCCAGCTCAGACACTTGGATCCAGAGCTGCCCATCACTGGGTTGATCTCCAGTACTGGACCTATCCCACCACAAGCACAGTCACAAGGCTCACACACCTGGCTTCACTCCTGTCTCTCTGGCAGTCTCCCACCAGAGAGACAGTCCCAGGGCTCACAGACTGACTTCCACCCTTATCATTGGATTAGGCTGCACACACACACACGGTTTGACTCTGACATTGTTATAATCTCTCTTCACAAGCATAATAGCCCCACGTCCCGCCAACGTGTCAGTCTCCTATTACTGGGATACTCCACAGTTTACACCTCGGTGGTCTCACCGCTCACTCCCTTCATCGGGAAAGTCTCCCACCACAGGCCTAGTCCCGTGCCTCACACATCGGTTCCCACACGTTGCTATTGTGTTACAGCTCTCACACTTGGTCTGAGCCGCGTCAGAGCGATCGTAGTCTCCCAACACAACCAAAGCCCAAGGCTCACACACCTGGCCTCCAGTCGCGGCTCGAGTCACAATACTCGCGCGGGGGTGGGGGCCGGGGGAGGTTAAAATTAAAAGAAAACTTACCTGACTGCCGGGTCCCGCAGCGTTGGTGCTCTTCTTCAACTGAACGAACAGGAACAGCTGCATCACTGCGGCAACCCCGCTCTCAGCCAATACTGACGCTGCTCCAGCAGCGTCAGGATTGGCTTGAGCAGGGACTGTCCCCGCCCATAGGAGACCGGGGGCTGCGGCCACTGGCCAGTAGCAACCCTCGCTCTCCTAATGTGCAAGGGGGCACTGCAGGCTAGTACAGTGCGCATGTTCGGGCTGGTCAGAAAAATGACCAGCCCAAACGCGAACATGCGCACTATTGCTGCTGCGCTACTAAGTCTGTCAGTGTCAATCAACAAAAAACCCTGCAGTGCAGCCCCAGCCCCTTTGCGATCGCGTCCTGACTGACTCGAACAGCCGGCCCGATTTCGAGTCAGGACTGGTGAGGTGAAGTGTAAGTTGTGTAACGAGTCTGTGGCCATGCTGTTCATGCTGTGGCCATGTGGCATTAGTGGGGCAACGCCGCAACGCCCCAATGGACGCACCGCCACTGGTGTCCCTACATTGGAAAACGAAACACATTTTTCAGCTTTGGCAGAAGGAGGTCAGCCTGGTGAGGAGCGGCGTGAGGCTAAAATGGATGAAGAGGCACAGGCCATTGCCCTGGAGGAGCAGGCGTTGGAGAGGAGGAAACGCCTGAAAGAGTTGGTGATGTGGGAATTTTTCACGTTGCCTGCGGGACAGAAGAAAGTTAATGCACAAAACGTGACATGTAAGTTGTGTCGCAAACTGTTATTGCATGGAAGTGGTCAGCAGTGCATTTTAGATACGACAGGGATGCAAAAGCTTCTGCAGGCAATTCACCCCACATGCCTAGCACACCCCGAGAGGAAAAGAGAGTTGGTGTTGGCAGAACCAGGGCACAGCACGATTGCACCAAAGCCACCTGGCAACATTGTAGCACCGTCAACTTGGCAGTTGGTTGGTCCTGTGAGAGGCACATCTAGGGTCTGCAGTGCACCGCTTGAGGCAAGACCAGCATGTCGCTGACCAGTACGCAGGTACTGCAACTTACTGCTTATATTGCCAAACTGTAATAGTCTCTGGTGAGAAGGACCTTAACATTCATCCGAACTAGTAATGGCTCATCAGGGCCCTCCTCAAAATTCTTAGGTTTTTTTGGGGAATGTTTTTGGACATCTCTTCCTACTCTGCCCTTCTGTTTCTGATTGTTTGTTTGTGCTATGCGGTCCTGTTGATCTGTAAAAGGAAAAAAAGATAACGATTTTTTTTTTTAAACTAACAAAGAAAAAAAGTTCTTTTCAGAACTAACTCACTCTTCATAGAAAGAAAGGGCTGGTTAACATACTAACATTTCTTCCAACAGGTGTACTACAAGAGGATGTTAGAAAGGAGTACAGTGAAAGGTAACGTTAAAGTAAGTCATATAATGGTGATATAAATGATCGTACTATAATTTGTATACATCAAGGATGTTTGCTCACTTTTTCATATTATTATTTATACTGTTAAGTCAAGTGTTATGATTATAAAGAGTTAAAAAATATAGGTTTTTATGTGTTTATCCGACAGATGTAACAATACAGTTATAGACATATGCCATCACGTAGCACCTAATGAAGTGTAGATGATCATCCTCTTGTAGTCATCAACAAACACAGGGGAAAAACACAAATCGTATGGATTGTGAAAAAATCCTTCTTAATACTGTGCTTGTTCAACTGTTACTTTCACTTACATTAGGGAACAAATTAAGAGTAAATATCCATATTTCTTACCTAAAGCAATAGATTTATTTTAAAGTCTTCAACCATGCGAGGCCACATCATGACATGTCTACCTATTGCAAGCACATACTAAGTAGAGTACATGATGGAGATTTCTTAAAAGTGTGTACCTGTAATTCAAATTTAGGAGTTAGAATGAGCAGTTAAGAGTGTTGAAAAACCTTTTGCAATCTGTGTTTAAAGGTTAACTTAGTGTCATCACATCCTGTCCATCCTGTATTGTTCCTCATGTATATTGCATCGTGTTCTTAAACAGTTGTTTTTCCATGATGGAAAATAATGGCACTACAAGCAAAAGCGCGTCCAGATATTGAAATCTGTGGGGCAGTAAAATCTGTAATTAACGTATTAATTTTAATTTTATTTAGAGCGCTTCTTTGCATTATCACAATCATATATTTATTCACCATAGTTAAGCAAAGTATTGAGACAACCTGTGATGTACAGTTTGAACAAAAGTTGGAGCGCACCGCTTTATATTTTCAGTTTTTAAATGATATGGATTTATAGTAAGGAATAGGAACGTAAACAAATCTTTCAAATTCCGATCCCCTGTTGAAAATGCACTAAAGCAATGAAAACATTCATGTACCCAATAGTAGCTTACACCAAAATATCGATATGTGGCAGAATCCTCTTAGCTATGATTTGGAGAATAGCCATACTTAATTCTTGAGCAACCTATTGTTGATATATGGAAAAGCAAATGGTTCCTGTACAAACATCAACAATATATCTAATTCCACTTGTAAAGTGACACAGCTGTTTTTCAGACTGAAGTAGATAATACAGATTAGTTATGGGATTGGAGAAAGGGTTATGGCTATGTTGTATCACTACTTCTTTCACTAAATGTAACAATGAAATCCTACTAATTCTAGTTGGTGTTTTTTTTTTTTGTTGCGTTGCTTTTTCCTATAGGGCTCTTTATTCTCCCAGGAGTCATTAATGTTGAAAATGTATTTTCTTTTTATATATATTTTTGGTTTTGACACAACTGCATATTCTGCAAAGGAAGTAGTATATGTGCTTCGCAAGTGATTGTATTTTCAGACACTGGAAGCATCAGCATTAATTTAAGTCTCATCAAGGTCTACAATATATAGTCCTGTTAATTTTTGTCACAAGACAAAGTGATGTATGCCGTGCCCGCTTTGAAAACAGCAGCAGCACCACTGGTAATTAATATTAATGCATAATCCAAACTTAGGGGCTCATTAGGATGGCGGGCGGACCTGAGCCCGCCCGCCATCCCCGCGGTTTTGGGACCGGCCGCCAGACATGCGGCGGTCCCGCACAGCGAATTAGGATGCGATTGCCACCATGGCGGTCGCATTCTGCAATTTAACATTGCGGCGGGTGCTGCTGACAGCAGCATTGCTGCAATGTTAATATCGCATGCCTGGCATTTCACTGCACCACATGGCAGGCACCACACGGTGCCTGCCACTTGGTGCAGTGAAATGTAGGGGGGTACCATAGGTACCCCCCAAGTGCACCCCACCTCCCCCAGACACAAGGGGGGCCCGCAACGGGCCCCTGGACGCAATCCCCGCCAGCTATTCCATGGCGGCATCGCCGCCATGGAAAGGCCCTTAAACACCCATATCCTAATATGGCTGACGGTGCCTGCTAGGCACCGCCACCATATTAGTGGCCCAGCTCCGCCCGGCCGGCAATCATAACGATTGCCGACCGGCGGAAAAGCGGTGGACGGACTTTGCGTCCGCCGCGATACCCACTGCCATCATAATATGGCGGGGGGGTATTTCACATGAGGATGGCGTAACGATCGCCACCGCCGGCCCGGCGGTGGCGATCGTTACGCCATCCTAATGAGTTCTTAGTTCTTGAGATTTGTGGATTGTAACCGCATAAGCTAAATACAGAGGAAATTGTTCTCTGCGTATATATAAGTCTTTGATAAGTAAAGACCTTGCTGTTGTCCGGCAAATTTGTTTAGGTTGCTTGATACTCTTGAATTTAACAATAATAAATTCAATAGCGCCATGGGTTTGATAGTTAATAAAATGTAGTAAATGTTATATTTTTATTGAGGATTTCTCAAAATTTACCCCAAACCCTAATCCTTCCCCCTACCCCACCATACCCCACACAAAATTACATCACCAGAAATACATAGGATATAGGGACAAACATCAATAAATCACAGTGAATTCTCATTTTCATAGATTAAAAAAACATGCATGAAGAAGCACCTATCAAACCAATTCATCATTTAGCAGCAATTTTAAAGTGCAAAAATTGCAGAAGGTACGCTAATTACGAGATTGAAGTCCACATACTCCTAGTTCTAGTTTTCTGTATCAATAATAGGGAAAAAGCAACAGATTAATCCCCAAAGTGCTCATGCAGTTTAAGTGTTTGGCTGTTCGACCCAATTGGCTAAACATTTCCAAATTCTTACCCCCCTTTTCCTGACCCTATGGCCCTTTCGAGTATAAATGGCCTTCTCCAGGTTGTATGTCACTAATAGTCGGGCCAGCCACTGTTGAAACGAGGGGGGGCTGAATCCAGCCAGGCTGAAGCAATACACAATCTATACACAGCCATTGCAGTGCTTAACAAGGCCCCTCCATCCTTCATCTTCACATTAGTTATACCCAATACCATTAGCGGGGATTAATTCAATGTTAAGATGTAATTTGATTCTTAAAAATCCATTAATTTCTTTGATTAATGACCCAAGCGTGTTACAGGTATCAAACATGTTGACCAAATCTGCCATATAAAGAGCATAACGGGGACATTGCACACCTTTCCCTTCGCCCCATTTGGCTATCCGATATGGGGTATAGAATAGCTCAAAACAGGTCTTGTAAAACTGAGCTTGAAGGCTGGCAGGCATTAAAACCAATTGAGTACATAAAAAGGCAGTTAAAATGCTGCATCAGTAGTATCTAATTTTGCTTGCCAATTTGCAGAGCATTTTTCCAAATCATCTTTCATACAATCGCTAAGCAGAATAAGTGCTCCCAATACGTGGGGGAGCAGACTGAATCAATTTGTCCACAAGCTCACTCTTCCCAAGTCCCTCCGCCCCCCCTTCCTCTGTAAATAATTTCTAATCTGAAGAAATTAAAAAAACTCTCTATGAGTAAGATTAAACTTCGATCTTAATTCATCGTAAAATATTATGCCAAATATTGAATAAAAACAATCTATTTGCTTAATTCCGCCCTTAAACCAGTTCTTCATATAAAATCTCCGGTAAGTTCTTGTTGCCCTGTAGGGGAGTGTAAAAATTCAACCTACCAAGCCCTAGTAAGTGACGTATTGGGGTCCATATTTTAAAAGCGGTGAGCAGTGTCTTAAAACACACCCTTTTATAATAACCAATATCCATCTGATGCCATAAACATCCCCAGGCTTTGGACCTAATCAATAATTCAAATGGGGAGGGGTACCTTAGGCTCTCACAGCTAGTGTCTTCCCTCAAAAGTGCTGTGTACTGTACCAATGAGGCTGCCCACAAATATAACTTAAGGTTAGGAAGGGCCAATTCGCCACAGTCCCTGGACAGCGAGATAAATTTATACAATCTTCTTGGCCTCAAATACGCCCAAATGAATTGTGCAAATATATTTTCAAACTTCTTCAGCCAGTGATTAGAAAAGACAAGTGGGATTGCTCTCATAAAGTATTTTAGGGATTGCTCTCATAAAGGATTTTAGGGATTGCTCTCATAAAGGATTTTAGGGAAGAATCCCATCTTGATTAGATAACATCTGCCAATTAGTGTCAAATTTAAATTATCTAACCTCATCAGTGCTTTTTTAGTTTCTTCCGCTAGCGGCCCCAGATTTTCATTTACCACCTCATCAAGCTCAGATCTTATCGTAATCCCTAAATATACCGCTTTCTTGACTACTCTGTTATCATCAAGGGATGCAAACTCATTAATAATAATCTGTGTCTTGTCTTTGTTCAACAGATAACCTGATAATGCACCATATCTCAGAAATTCTTCTTCTATTGCCACTACAGCCTGTTCAGGGTGAGAGGTGACTAATGCTATATCATCAGTGTTAGCCAATACCTTGCTCTCATGACCATGCAAAACAATGGGGGGAATATCCAAGGTTAATACCAAGCGTTTAAAAAAAGGGTCGATGTACATTGCGAAGGGAAGCGGTGAGCAGGGGCAACCTTGTCGCGTCCCTCTTGTGATTTTGAAAGGTTCCGTCATTTCCCCATTTATAAAAACACTAGCCGCAGGATCCTTGTATAGAGCTTTAACTGCCCCAATGAAGTTAGTGCCTATCCCTTTCCTTTGCATCGTACTCCAAAGAAACTGCCAGGAGACCCTATCAAATGCTTTTTCAGCACCAAGCAAGAGGGTCTCCTGACCCTTGTCTGGCATCAAACAGGGTAATGATCCTTCTAATATGATCTATTGTTCCCCTGCCGGGAATGAAGCCATGTTGCCCCACGGATACTATTCTATGAATTACCTGCGATAAACGAGAATCTAATACTTTTGAGTATGTCTTTAAATCCCCGTTAATTAATGTAATTGGGCGGTAAGAGCAAAGCTCCTGTGCAGGTTTGTTTTTCTTCTGGAAGACTATGATCTTTGCTACAGCCCAATAGTTCGGCAGGGCAGCTCCTTCAAAAATCTGTAGGAATAGGGTTGTAATAAATCCTTTTAACTGATCCCCAAAGATCCTATAGAATTCGGTGGCGATTAGGTCTTGACCAGCCGCTTTCCCTCTGGGCAGCTCTGACATTGCCACTAAGATCTCATCCCAAGTCAGTGAGCCGTCTAGTTGTTCCCCCTCACCCTGCATCAGTACCTCCGTAACAGTGGGATCCAAATACATATGAATTAAGTCCTTTTGCTGAGCCCCCAAGCATTCCGAATGTTCTGTATATAAAGCCTGGTAATATTTATGAAAGGCAGCTTGGATTTTACTTCGCTCCGATACCAACTCGAGTGAGGGGTCTCTCACTGTATCGAGTTTGTTGCGTGTGAGATCCTGCCTAGTTCCTACTGCTAAGTGACCCACTTTATCACTACACTCATACATCTTCTCTCGATAAACAGTTGATTTGTCTATTGCCTTTTTCAATAAATTTCCCCCAATTGCAGCTTTAGCAGGAGCCACTTCCTCCAATGCTTTCCTCTGCTGTAGTGCTATAAATGCTATAGGTTTTCTTCTGCTCGAGCCAATTTTGGCGACCGTCCAGCAGACTATCCTTTTCTTTTCTCCCCTTTTATATTGAAAATTGAATAGTTTCTCCCCGGATTCCAGCCTTCAGGGTGTCCCAAACTATACCCAACGAAGCCGTTCCCAGATTCCTCTTCAGAAATTCAGGTATCCGCGCCTTCATGTATCCTACTTCTCCAGTATTTAATCTTTCATAGATTCACATGCTTGTATCTTCCCCGTCGTCATGGTGGGCGCCTCGCGGTAGATAGAAAAGAAGTACTATGAAAGTACATTAGAAACCACCAAAGGAAAAGAAAAACTTTAACATTCGTCAGCATCTTTATGTAGGTCCAAACCTCGACCAATCAGAGACGAGCCCTAGACCTCAACTCCCCAGCAGAGCCACCAGACCTCAGATTTCTAACCGCACGTCGTGTGTAAGGGAGTCTCCCTGAGCTCTGCTCAGTTTGTCAGTTAGTGAACTTTTTACCCTGCTAGAATTCACCTCAAGGTACTGTTTGATCTACCTTCTTTACTTCAAAAATGTCAGAGGAATCTAAGAAGAGGCTTTTTAGACCCTGAATATCTTGTGGGAAGGCAAGACTTTTCTCTGAGGACCCCCACAAGGACTGTCTGTATTGCCTTTATCCCAAACATACAGCCAAGGACTGTCAATGTTGCAGAACCTTTTCAGCCAAAACTCTAAAGGATAGAGAAGCCAGGTTGTTGTTATGGCTCCAGAAGAAAAAATCTAAATCCGATTCTGGATCTGATGTGAAGAGAGCCCTGGGCCATCCTCAGCTGAGAGGAAACGTAAAAATGAGGGCTCTTCCCCATTGAAGGCTGATTCCAAAAGATTAAAGGTGGAAAAAATATCATCTGCTGATAAAGCAGCTCTAAAGCAAAAATATTCTGTCTTGAAGAACTCTTCTGCTACCTCTCTGCCTGTCACACCTCTAAAACAGGCTTCGTCGATGAAAAAAGCTCTGTCGAGGGACCCATCGTTGAGAACTTCAGCCAAATCCTCATCGGTGTCTGTGGCGACGACCCCTTCAACGACGGTGGTGGTGACAGCCTCGTCAACGAATACGGCAACGACAATTTCCTCGTCGATGGCATCGTCGATGGCATCGACGATGACGAAGACGGCGACGACGACGCCCTCTACGTCGACGATTTCGCCTACTGCCCCGTTGACGGAAGCACCGTCGACGACGTCGTCTACGGCTCAGTCGGCGATCACTCCATCGACGACAGTGTTTAAATCCCCCTCTTCATTGCCGGTTTCGATGACAATCACTTTCAGACGTCTTCCATCGTCGACAGATCAAAAACAGGACTTTAGGAGCCTCCAGTTTACCCAAAAGCCTCCAGGTTTGTCTTCTTTGTGAAAGATATCACCTCTGCCTCCTTCTCACCTTCTTGATACGGAGGAATCTGGAGATGAAAGTGTGTTCGGCCCAGCTTATAGCCCTTCACAGCTCAGGGTTAAATGCCAGGACACAGATGATGAAGAAGAAGCACAGGGGCAGGACACATCAGAGTACTTGGAAGGGGACTACTCCTTCACAAGTCGTCCACTGGCCCAATTCTTTTCAGGAGCACTATCCGTATGAGGCTTATGAAGAACGTCAGGAGACTAGAAAGGATTCCATGCTGGTTCCAACCTCCCTGGTCACTGACCTGAGACACATGCTCAACTATTATTACAAGCGATTTCTGGATTCTCACGCTTCGGTTCCGCTCACGCCCGGAGGTCCAAGTATTCAAGTATCGCCGCCGCCAGTGGTTACTCCACCTCCTGCTGCGCAGGAAGAGAGACAGGCTCCTCGGTGCATTACAATTCAAGATGATTACATCGAGAGTGAAGCAGATGATCAACCTGAAGAGGGTGAGCTCATTCATGATCCAGACTTAGTTGGTTAGGAGTGGGATGATTACGTGGCTCCATCTTTGCCGTCGCCCTCCCCCCCTTCAGCGAGTTCTCCTCCGGGGGATATTGGGGGCTTCCACGAATTACTGGAAAGGGCTTCTAGGAGATTTGATTTGCCTTTGCCTGTAGTTCAAAACGAATGCTTCCTTTATGATTTTAAGGATCCGGCCAAGAAATCGGTTCGATCCATACCTATTGTGGATTATATATGGAACGAAGGATTAAAGATTATGAAAATTCCGGCCTCAGTTCCAGCTGTTCTGCCCAAGATGGAGAAGAAATACAAGGCACCCGATTCAGCTCCGGCGTGTTTAATTGGTCATCCTCAGCCGGATTCCGTAATAACGCATGCAGCGCAGCGGCGCTCTAGGAATCTGCAATCTCTTTGTTCTGTGCCTCCGGACAGAGAAGGCAAACGGCTTGACAGCATAGGCAGACGCTTCGCTACTGTGGCCACTAATTCCATCAAGGCCTCTAATGCCTTCGCGATTTTGGGGCGATACGACCGCCAGTTATGGTCAGACCTTGCACCTCTTCCTGAACATCTTCCTGAAGATAAAAGGAAGGAAGCAAAAGACCTGCTACAGGAAGGTGCTAGAGCTTCGTCGGAAGTGATTGACCCAGCAATGGAATTGTCTTCAATTGCCTTTAGACAAATGGCAGGAGCCGCTGTTCTCCGTAGACAGGGTTGGCTGAGGGCGATGTCCTTCCGCCCTGAAGTACAATTGACAGTTTTAGACATGCCCTTCGACGGGGAAAACTTGTTTGGGAAACACGTGGACGAGGAACTACAGGGTATAAAGAAAGATACTGAGAAGGCACGTTCTTTAGGCATGTTGCAACAAAGACGTTATCAGTCCTTTCGTAGAGGAAGAGGACTATGTTAGTTCCAACAAAGATCGTCCTATCAGTCTTACAGATTTCAGCCGTATTCCCAACAATTGTACATACCACAATATGGAGGACAGCTACAACAAGAATTGCATTTTCGTGCTTCCAATGTGTCATACAACCAACAATCAGCTAGACGTAAGCCTTCGGCATGAGGAAAATCGCAAGACCCATCTAAACGACAGTGATGTTTCTCTTCCGCCAGCCACCTCATCTCGACTTCAGCCTCTGCAGTCCCATCATCTTTCTCCTTTTCTGAGCCAATGGCAAGCCATTACAAAGGACAAATGGGTACTAGACATTATTCGTTAGGGCCACACCCTAGAATTTGTTCACAAGCCTCCTCGGAATCCACCCTCAAGGAGAATACATCATCATCTTCCTTGGCTAAAGCAGGACATCTCGATCTTGCTGGAAAAGGAGGCGATAGAAAAAGTTCCTTTCAGTCAACGAGGGAAAGGCTTCTATTTCAATTTCTTCCTCATAAAGAAAAAGTGTGGGAAATGGAGACAGGTCATGGACCTCAGACAGCTGAACAAATACATCAAGAAACAATCATTCAGAATGTTGTCCCTGCAAGACATTCTTCTATTGGATTTCATGATTGTATGAAGGCCATATCAGGATGGATGTCAACTAACTGCCTAAAATTAAATTCAAGCAAAACAGAGGTTATTATATTTGGTAATAACCCACATTTATGGACACCAGACTGGTGGCCAGCAGATTTGGGCATTTTCCCCACCCCTGCCCTGAAAGCAAAAAATCTGGGGGTGTCAGTAGATAACAGACTCACGTTTAGTGAGCATATAAGTTCCGTGGTATCCACCTGTTTTCTGATACTCAGAATTATAAGGAAAATAAAGCCTTATCTTTCAGTAGGAAACCTCAGGACAGTGGTCACGGTACTTGTTATGGCACGTCTGGATTACTGCAACAGCCTCTATCTGAATGCCCAAAAACAGCATATTAACAGGCTTCAGATAGCACAAAACGCGGCAGCGAGGCTGTTGTCAGGGACACCTAAATTTGTCTCTGTTAAAAAAGAATTAATTCAACTACACTGGCTTCCTGTGAAACAAAGGGTACGTTTTAAG
This sequence comes from Calotriton arnoldi, assembly GCA_963921515.1. NCBI lineage: Eukaryota > Metazoa > Chordata > Amphibia > Caudata > Salamandridae > Calotriton > Calotriton arnoldi. Next base: position 2,530,972 of record CAWUFW010001622.1, on the reverse strand, counting down.
GCCCTTTGTATCGCCCTCAAAGCCCTTAACGGAACAGGCCCTGACCATTTGAGGCAAAAGTTTAAATGGTATATTCCTGGGAGGACCCTTCGGTCCACAGGAGCAAAAAATTTCCAAATCCCTACATTTAAAAAGGCTAGTTGGGGAGGTAGGAGTTTTATCACATGCACATCCAAGGCTTGGAACGATCTGCCGTTCCATCTGAGGAATGCAGTGGATCTTCTTTCTTTTAGAAAGGGACTAAAGACTTGGCTGTTCACTCATTGATCATATTCCCCGTTAACTTGCAGGCAGTGCATAGCGCCAGGACACCTCAGGGTAACCGCTGCGCTCTAGAAATCTAATTAACATAACATAATATAACATATTGGTGAACAAGGGAGATTTTTTAGCGTCCCTCGATCTTCTCGACGCATACTTCCACATTCCTATTCTGGCAAAACATCGCCAATTCCTGAGGTTCGAGGTGGCTGGGGATCACTACCAGTTCAAGGTTCTGCCCTTCGGCCTTCGCTCAGCTCCCAGAGTCTTTGCGAAATGTATGGCTCCAGTAGCGGCTTTTCTAAGGAGGCAGGGCAATCAGGTTTATCCCTACCTGGACGACTGGTTGGTGAAAGGGCCAACGTTCCAGTCGTCAACAGAGTCTACACGGGCTTGTCAATGGCTGTTCTCATCTCGAGGCTTGCAACTCAACGAGGAGAAGTCATGCCTGATTCCAAGTCAGAAACGTATTTTTCTTGGAGCAATACTGGACACCAGGTTGATGAAGGCGTTTCCCACTTCAGAACGCAAGCACAAGATAATGTTCTTAGCAACCCTCCTGCGCGCAAGAGAGTCCACTTCTGTAAGAGTGTTCAAATCTTTACTGGGGATGCTGTCATCATGCATCCCGCTAATTCCGAATTGTCGGCTCCAAATGAGGCCTCTTCAAGAGCAGTTGGACAAGCAGTGGATTCAGGCGCAGGGCTCCTTCGAAGACACCATCCTTATCTCTCAGGCAATGAAACAGGCGCTGTCATGGTGGGAGAAAGAATGCAATATCTCTCCAGGCCTATCGTTCCAGGTGACACAGCCCAGTTATGTAATGACCAAGGATGCCTCAATGGTCTGTTATATTCCATATAGGTACCATAATATAGGACTCGGTAACTTCATTACCCTTCACCTATATTCTTCCCTACATTACACTTATAACGGTTTACAGAGACTGACCTTTTACCTAGATACCACACTGCATTCAGAACGCAGGTTTTCCCTACTTCGAAATCTCATACATTATGCATGAAGATTCTTGGAAGCACAGCAGGACGACCATCTCCTGTATAATATCTATGTATAAAAGTCATGCCCAACGTCATCCTTAGGCCGACACAGTAATTCAGCGAGGTAGGACCCCTGGGGAGACCTATGGGTATATATACATCACATCTTGCTAAGATAGAGCAGAGGAGACTTCCCAGCCGACACACTGACCAGAGACGCTGAGGTTCCTGCATGCAGACACTACAGCTTGCAGTGGTCTAACATCCCTTGCGGGGTGTCCAATTCGAGACCAAGACGGGGTCCCACAGTCTCTCACTTCAGGTAATGGGGTTGACTTTATCCTAGAGGGATTCTTGGCTTAACACCTACACACATGTTAGGTGCACTTGGGTACATCTAGTTAGGGAAGCATCGTAGGAGTACACATCTTTTTATCATGTGTTTTATATACTCGTATGTATTCATGATTATTGTAAGATGGTAGAGCTATACCATCCATTTACCTTGATAGTACTGCTAATCATTTATATCTTATACTGTCTAACGGTTGTTGCAGCTCATCTATTCTACACCAGAATAACAACTGTTCAATAAATACTTAGTGAAAACACCCAGCCTGTTTATTCTGTGTATCTCTCTGAGACAGACTAAGTAAGCACGAGTGACTGAGCGAAAAGTAGTATATTGTTTCCACAGTCCTGAGGGATCAGGGTTGTCATGTTTGATGGTTGCCAAGAACTATTCTCTCCTTGGTAAGAGGAGATTCTAGTGGCACTGTGAGCTAGTTGGTACAAAAGGCCAACATACCCGGTGGGGGTGTTCAGAGTCAGTCTGACACCAATCCTACAGTGTATGCTGTCCAAACGCGCAGATCCTGTATAATTGTTATAGGAGCTACACGACATGGCGTCACCAACGTCGGTTGGGTACTTATTTAACAGTAGAGTCTGAGTAATTCAGTCGTGCTATTCTCAGAAATCCCTACTCACAAAACACCAGAGACGTCTGTAGTGGGTGGGCAAAAACTCTGCCACAGCTGAGTAGGCAAAAAATCCTATTTATTGGCTGTTGGTTAATCAAGCTTGAAGGACACAGTGTACCTAAAAATTGTGCTAAAACTGTTTATCTTAGTTCCCTTGAAAAGTTATTTCTTACTATAAACACAATGACTGTGCAGGAAATAGACCTGCTAAGGCAAGCACTGCCCCTCTCAGAAGACGAGGATGATGCAAACGCAATACATTTTGCGGAAAACGTCAGAAATGCCATCACCCTGAAACTGGTTGCGCATGGTCTAACACCTAGGGGTGGCTCAGTAGCATTCGTAATTGAGGCATACGAATCATATAGAACAGAGGTATTTTATTCATGGGTTACATTCCTAGCAGCAAATGCAAGAACAAAAACATTTCACTACTACACAGAAGATGAAACACCGATGGAATATTGTCCGTATGAGGACATTGAAGTTCCGCTCACTTACCAGGAACACTTATACTGGTTTAAAGGCGCCCTCCCCCATACAAGAAGTAGAGTGAGGCTCGGTCCGCTCGGAAGAGAAGGAGCAACATGGCCAATATTAGCGGCCTACACACCGCATCCTGACATTGAAACTATGCCAGGAGGAGACTTACTGATACTTCACAAAGAATTGATAAAACTTTACAGAAACATGACGCAATTCGTCATGGAGACACTTACAGTCCAGCCAGCAACGGTAACAACAAATACAACTCCAGCTCAAAATACAGCAACCAGAATTACACCACAAACTTTACAGGCAGTAATGGGTAAAATGCCCGCAAAACGTGAACAAATGCCATTCTGGGTAGCTCAAAAAATAACACAGCTAGAAGCAGTATTCCCGAATACTAGCCCTTATGAAAAACACAGAATGCTGACAATCTGCTTGCCCACGGGGATAACACCACAGATAGAGGATTGTACCACTTAGGGTACAGTCTTTGCTGCCATATATACCAGAACACATGGTATCCCGTCATTAGCTGTAATACCAGATGTATTAAGACAAATACAAAATGAGTACGGAGCAGAACCTGCTCTGAACTTAGGGATGAAACTACTAGGTAATTATGCCCAGGTATCAGCTATAATATTAGCCAATATTAAAGGGGAGGCGGCATAACTGGCAATCCGCCAACGTCTAAGGGAGTTCAGTCCTTTACAACAGGAACAAGAAGTACCAAAAATAATTGAAACTGCGTATGCTGAATTAGGGAGGGACAGTTTGGATGGAAAAGCATTAAAACCACAACTGATGGGTAGTCCCGAAAAGGACACCTCAAAGCAGACATATGCTTCATCAAAGAAGAAGTGGGACAACAACAAAAAACAAAAAAGTAAAGACAACAGATCTCAATCCAGAGGTAGGTCTCCTCAACAGGAGCCCTCCGAGAGGAGGTACAACCTTAGGAATAGAGACAATATTAGAAAACCTGACAGGTATCAGGATACTGATACACGTTCCTCTCGTTCCTTTCAGGGTTCAACGAAAAACTCGGAGAGGGAAGGTTGGTCAGACAGACAAGAAGAGCGAGCGTACAAAGTCCAGAGACAAACAGCACGCTCAAAATTATACTTCCAAAAAAAAAAGACAAACCAAAGCCACAGTTCAAAAAGAAGAAGGTTGCAGGTCTGAAGATCAGACATGCCCAGAATTCTGAGGACTCAACTAATGAACGGGGAATGGGCTCTGACGATGCTAGACAGTGCAGCAGAAGTAACAATAGCTCGCCAGAACCTGATGGAATTTCTGGTGATAGCGGACTTGAATGATTGTATCACAGTGATAACACCTGATACAAGGGTAAGCATCCCACATAAGTTATATGAAATAACACTCAAAATGGAGGGGGACAAGCCCAGGGAAGTTAGAGGTCTCTTTTAGGAGAACCTGATGTTTGGCTATGGCATTTTGTTAGCTGAACAAGATTGGCTGCCAGCATTCGTCATGGACTGCCCTAGGGGAGAAACAGTAATTTTACCATCATTTTCCGACCATGTTCCCAAATATCTAAAATATACATATGCACGGGAGTGGGTGGTAGCCCTAGCCCCGGCATTATACAAAAACCATGTTGGATGGGATGGAGATTCAACCCACCACATTATTCCATTAAAAAATACTACGACTGCACAGAGGCAGTATCCAATAAAGCAAGAAGCTAAAAAACAGGTCAGGGAGATTTTATATCAACTTGAGGACCAAGGGGTGATTGAAACTTGCACCTCTCAAATGAATAACCCTTTGTTTCCCGTATCAAAACTGGACAATTCACATCATTTAGTTTTGGATTACAGACATTTAAACACTTGCACTAAGACATTTGCAGTTCAAAATGCCCACAGTGTCGCATTAATGAATAACATTGTGTGGAAAAAATATAAAACAACACCAGATATCTCAAATGGATTTTTTTGCCAAAATATAGCGCCTGAAAGCAGGTATTTAACCGCATTCTCTGCATTAGGCTCCCAGCGTCAATTTTGTAGACTCCCCCAGGGGTATAAGAACAGCCCGGGGTTATTTTCAGCCAGAGTAACTGAAATACTTCAAAATTTGGATTAAGAGGCATTGTCCTATGTGGATGATATTTATCTAACAGATGATGACCTAGAGGAACACTTGAACAGAGTAAATACCATAATTTGGGGATGTGCCTCTGAGGGTTACAAAGTCAACTTTAAAAAATCGAAGATAGCCCACCTCAATGTCCTTTTTCTGGGATATGAGCTTTCAAGTGAAGGAAAAGGCCTAGCAGCTAACTTTTTAGAAAGATGTGCACTGCTCCAACCTCCGAAATCATTAAAAAACTTACAATCAATCCTGGGATTCCTGAACTTTGGCAGAACATACATTTTGGATTACGTAGAAAGAGTAAAACCTTTCTACGATTTAATAAAACCTGACTTTTCAGTTAGACCATGGACCCAGGAACACATAGATATCCTTTGTTCCCTACAAGCTGATATGATAGCTTCAAAACACTTACAGACATGCATAAATGTACGCAACTTAGTGATCTGCATAGTTGCGGGTCAATCAGGATACACCTACCTAACATATAATGAAGGTGAAACAGTACCAATCGCATACAAATCACATTGTACACAAATGCTGAAATGCGTTTTGCATCAACTGAAAAAATTCTGAAAGCAGTACAGACTGCTGTAGTAAGAGAAAGAGCACTGGCTCAAGGGAAATGAATAATTGTCGTAACCCCGGTTCCAGCCTTAGAGGCTGCGACAAAGGCAAGCGTTCCCAACGCAAAAGCATTGCATCTGAGATGGATACAATGGGCTAATTCTCTTACTACAACAGTTGTAGAATACAGGTACGACCCAAGTCTGAAGACACAAGCATTTCTGCAATACGAACAAGAATATCCTCTACCAAATGAAATAATGCCTCTGGATCAGAATGAATATATAATTTACACTGACGGTTCTGCTCAGCCGGCCATAGGAAGTAAACAGCAATACAGCGCCTCGTGTGCTATCGTTAAAGGACGCATGCAGGATGGAGAGTTTCATCCGAGCTGTACAAAAACCCAGTCTCTAGGAGACTGCACGGCACAGCTGGCAGAATTAAAAGCCCTGTTACTTGCATTGGCAAATACGGATCGAGAATTCCCCATACTATTCGTGTGTGATTCCTTTTACTGTGTGCAGTCATACAATGAATATTTACACCACTGGGGACAAAATGGGTTCAAAGATGCAAAAGGTAGCACAATTAAGCACAAAACGCTATGGGAACAGGTAGTGGAGTTGAAAAACGAACTACCAAGGGCTCACGTGATACACACACTGAGTCATCAACGTGATGGCGTTCACGTTGAAGGGAATTCATTGGCTGACGAAGCCGCAAAGGGGGCTGTACGCATGGCTTCCGTAGCTGCAATCACTCATTCAAAAACGAGAATAGACGGTGAGATTATGGTTGCGATTATTGCTACACGCAATAATATGGCAGTACCGAAAAAGTGTCCACTCAAGTACTCCTACAAGTTAGATGCAAATAATGTTCCATTTGCTCAGATTCCTGGAGTGTGGAATAGAGTAATACCGAATATGGATCGCAGGTTAGGATTAATTTTAGCAGCACATGAGGGTATAGGTTCTGCACACGCAGGAGTTACAACAACTGTTTCTCTACTGAAACAGCGCTACTGGTAGCCAGGATTAACAAAGCGAACTAAGGACTATGTCTTGAAATGCGACATCTGTCAGCAGATGAAAGGCTCCACCGTAACACGTCCAGCGCAGACACCATTGCTAATATAAGACAAACCACTGGCATGTGTTTATTTGGACCACTGTGGCCCCTTACAAACAGATGGGGCTTACAAGTATATCATGGTTGCAGTGGATTCCTGCTCTAGATTCCTATGGGTGTGGCCCCAGCGCTCGGCTGACGCTGGAACTGTTATAAAAGATTTGCGAGTCTTTATAGGGACATACGCAATTGGCACATTACATTCTGACCGTGGCCCCGCGTTTAGCTCTAGGGCTTACAAGGAAGCCAGGGGAGGTTTGGGTGTAGCATTGCGGTACTCCTCTCCGTACCATCCCGAGGGAAATTCGGTGTGGAGAGGAAAAACCGGGACTTAAAACAGTCTTTAACAACTAGAGTATTAGGCTTGGGTGTGAGTTGGGTAAAACATCTGTATGGAGTTCAAAGAGCATTGAATAACATGCCAAGACGTTCTCTAGGGGGTGTCACTCCTTATGAGGTCCTATTTGGGACGATAATGTGGGTACCTGATCTTGATTTTGAAGGCACAGTGGCGGATGAAAAACCTTTTGACATCCATAAACGTTTGGCTGTTTTACAGGAGCTAAATGAATCAAGGGCACTACAAAGCAATGTCCAGGTGAAACGGACCACCACTGGGGAAGTCAAGTCTGTCACGGCAAGACCTGTCTGGATCCCTAAAGTCGGGGCCCTGGTCAGAGAGAAAATAGCGGACAAAAAAGAATTTGGGCCATCATACAGAAAACCTGTACCTGTCCTGGCAGTTGAAGGAACAAGAACAGTACTTCTGCCACCTCTTGTCAGTAAAAATGAGAAAAGATTTGTCTCAATAGACCTAATCAAACCACACTATGTGGCCGATACTGAGTAGTAGGCCGCATGGACTCTGGAGTAACAGACACCCTCCTCTCGCAACTATAGAAGAAGTTCAAACAGAAAGACTCATCACGTTTTAAGAGTCACCTGCACGGAATGATGGACTATGTAACAATGCCATGGAACTCGTTCCTCTTGAAACTGAAATTCAAGTTCAAAACCAGAATGAAAGACAAATTTCAATTCGACCAAACACAGATATCTACATCAACATGCCTCAACAAGAGCAAGCTACAGTTTCCACAAGACCTGCGGAAATACCGAAAATTGATCGAACGGCATCTGGCTATTTCATTGACTTTGATACTTTTTCATTGGATCCAAGTGAATCTGAAACGATGCCAGCCCAAAAAACTCGCCAACAGCGAATTGAAGATTTTCTGAACTTTCTTAAAAAGACTTACCTGGTATCACCTTGGGTGGAACTCTGGGTAACTACCGGGATACTTTACTTTCTTTTCTGGATAGGCTTAGTAACTGTCTTTAGTATGCTTATAAATGGAACTTATCTTCGAGAAAGCTCTATGGCACAAAAAGTGATTGTGATACTGCCGCATCTATCATCACATCGTGAGAAAAAAAAACTATCATCAGTGAACATTACAGCAGTTCCTATGCCTGACGGTATAGTGTGGGACAAGGTTGATTACGATATATTTGGCCTGACCGAACTTTTAAAAATACCACATTTATTTAAAATTTCATTGTGATATCATTACCTCCAGTACATTTTCCGATGATTGGGATTATGAAACTGTAAGTAATATGTTGTCTGATTTAGAAAAATCTGCTGCTTTTTCTAATAATGAAATTTTGGAAGACACACCAGACTTTGAAACAATGTATTGCTATCAACATTATGGTCATCATTTTCTGCATAAATCTGCTAATCCCAGAAATGTTTTCACATACCACCAATGGGAACATTGCCCGACACCACCGAAAAGCAGTTCAAAGACATTCGCACAGAAATTTCCATATGTTTCAGGGTTTAACACATCAGACCCAGCTTCTTATTATTATAAGGTTGCACAAACACCAGGACAGAAAAATATGTTGACAAACACCAAACAGATTTATTCTGCCTCCTTTATTGCCCAACTGTCTGAACTAGGTTTCGACTATAGACTTGAAATCAGTCTGGGGTACTAGAGACTGGCAGGTTCAGGGAACAGAAGCGCTATTTAGAGTATGCCTTATTCCTCAGCAAATCATGTTTTTCAATGAAACGGTGCAACAAACATCTTGTCTTGGACTAGCCAAAAACAAAGACTTGAATATACCTCGGATGCCCACACCATCACACACCGAGGGTAACATAACATCGCAAGAAGGGATTACGCGAGAGGACGTCATGCAATACAATAGATCATACCCTGATTGGAAGGGATGGTTGATTTGGCCCACAGACACCAATAGATGTCAGGAAAGATTCATGGGTAAATCCAAAGGGTTTAATATCAACAGGCCAGATCCACGCTATGTACAGAGAGAACACTCAGGGGTAGTGACATCATACATTGTTGGGAAGTTATGCCTCGATTGGCTAAAGACCCCAACACTTACACATATGAAACAACACTTATCCTTACTTACAGAGGATGTGGACCTAATGGATTTTTTTATTAGGTCCTAGGAAGCCACGTCATAAATGTTTGTATTATGCTGTCTATAATGAGATTTGGAAAATATCACAACAAGAGGCCGCTGAGAGATTACGAGAAATAGATCGTATAAACCTAGAGAAAGCTCTATTAGTGGTTGACGATGGGTTAACTACACTAACCTCCAGAATATATTCACTAGGCAACATTGTATCTTCTGCTATTGATGTACTAGAACAGGAATAGTCCATATTACAACACGGGCTATGTGCCTTGGCATTTCATAAACAGCACGTCTCTGTTTTCTTCATACAATCTAACATAAAAACAGATAGAAGTGGCACAGAGGGGAGCAAAGTATACAATGCTGCGTATTGAAAAACTGGACAGATTAGCCTTTACAGTGACAGACTCACCGTCCACAGAATGGTTAATCCATGGCCACATAACTCTTCCGGTCGCTACTTTTCAATTCCAATATTGCTTTGAACAAAAGCAGGCAGGTAGATATGAAGATATGGGTAGGGAATTCATCAAGGAATCTTGGGAATTACAGTACAGATTTCGATGCCGGAGTGGGGAAAGAGAAGTGTTTTTAAGCTGTACAAACTGCGAGAATACTTTAAGTGGATCACTCATATGCCAGGATATAATGCTTCATGGGGCCTGTAACGGTTCGGTAGCGAACTTATCCTGTCACTTGAGGGGTGCCCCAGCTGCCGTGATCACTCCAGTGTTCAGGCTACTTTCGAATGGGAGTTACTTGATGCTGAACGATCAAGGCTGCTGTGAGATGCTTCTGGGCATCGCATATCTGGTAACCGTGAGCTCCAGGGTACTTGCTGTATGCAAGTATTTTTTCCACCAAAACATACAGTCAGGGAGGTGCCGTTATGGCCTTCGCTAAATGTTTCATTAATATGGTTTGATGCTTTGAGCAGAATGAAAGCCATGCTTTTACAGAAATCCGTGCCCTTAACCTCCGCTCGAGAGACTTTTGATCTCCAGATCGCAGGTCTTCGGCAGAGATACAGGCACTCATACGTACAAACTGCCCCTTCCATTTCGCAGAAATGGTAAATCATATCTTTAACATGTCTGATACAACAGGCATCGTCCACCTATTTAAGACCATAGGTTCTGGACTATTAAGCACCTTTCAGACGGTCCTCGGAGTTATACCAAACTTTATACACTCCGTATTTGGAAGCATATTTGGAGGGCTGCCTCTTATCCTGTTTCTAATAGCAGGTATCCTGATTGTTATTTTTCTGCTACGGAATGGACGTCCCAGTCACCAACGAGATGGAAACAGTACTCCTGGAGCAAAAATACCATGATCGCATGGTACAACATCTAGGCACACCTCGCCTAAGAGAACTAAGTGCATCTTGGTTCTTGTCATTTAGACCAGTCTGGATGGACTGCATCTTACCTGCATCCGATGCCTGTTTTGCGGAGCAGAATGCGTGTTAGATCTCTGTCTGACACTCCCATCATGTGCGCAACCGGACGTTGATGCTTTTCTGTACCCGATAACGGCCCATGTTCTGCAGTGTCCCCAGCGTATTTCGATGTTGATGGCGGCATTCCTAGAGCCACCACAGGTAGTATTGGCTCCTGTTGGTATGGACATCGGCTCCTCCCTTGACACCCAGGCCTTGGATGGCGCACAGGCTGCCCCAGCATCGGTTGTGGACAGTACAAAATATAATCTGTGCTCAATTGACATAATCTGCGAGGTGTTACAGGGACCGTCGTCTGCGGAGGCAGGCAACGAGAATGTTGCGTCTACCAGCCAGGACATATAAACATTTGACTCATTTGGCCCGACGTGTGCTGGGAGAAATTCGTCTTTTTTTGAAAAACAAACAGAAAATTGGAACTCCATAACAAAATTGACATTCTTTTGAGCATGCATGGCTTTCAAATGCTTATAGTAGTTTGAGCTATACCTATGGACACATTAGGGCTATGGCTTGATTGCCAATTTCCTTTTTAAACTTTTTAAAGATTTTTTAGAACTTTTTAAACATTGTTTTTAGCACAACAAGAAACTAATGTTTTCTTTAAACTATTTTTGCGTACCAATATCTAGTCAGCCTAGTAGTACGTTTAGAATTTAACTATGTCGTCCATTCGGAAGAGGAGTGGGTGTTATATTCCATATAGGTACCATAATATACACGGTGCCAGAGTCTGGGAGCCGTGTCACGTCACGCCATAGAGCTGAAGTTCGAATGAAGTCGTACTAAGGACTACATGCCGAACGTTCTGCGTTATCAAGCTCGGGTTCGAATGGAGGCGTATTAGGGACAACTTTGGCGAACTGACAGCGTTCGTTTTATTGTGTCCGGGACAGCTTAAAGAAAAGACGTTATTTTTTTAACCTATAGTGTGTACCTGACTTACCAACGAGTTTACGAGAGGATACATTTGAGGAATCCGGTTTATCACGAGTGCTTCACCGGATTCAGAGCTAATACCACGCTGTGATAAAGACCTTATGGCTTGCTATTTCCGATTTAACAAAGGGATTTTTCTTACAAACTCCTACTGATTGAATTTTGGGGTTGAATTGTTTGGACATCAAGATAGCTATGTGTGACGGACAGTGATACATGGATTATATATTTGTCGAGCTGCCTTAAAAAAGTCTTGTGAGTAAGACGAAACACGTGTCGGCTGATTGTTGTGAAAAAAGGAATAAAAACGACAGTGGAAATTCACTATTTATCTGGACTTCCATACTTATTTCTGTTAAGAGAAGAGAGAATTTCAACCTTGTAATCTGGTCTGCAATTGGAATTTGTGAACTAAGCGGGCCTGATTCACAGAACTAACTTACGTCAAAAATGTAAAGTTAGTACTTTTTGGTATTCACAGAATACACTTACTCATTTTGGTATTCACAGAATGAACTTACTCATTTCGGTATTCACAGAAGTTAGTAGTCCTAACTTTAGGACTCCTAAATGCCTTCTGTGAATACCGAAAGTCTTAAAGTTAGGATTTTTCTCAGTTTAGGAGTAGTAAAGTTAGGACTCCTAACTTTAGGACTCCTAAATGCCTTCTGTGAATACCGAAAGTCTTAAAGTTAGATTTTCTCAGTTTAGGAGTAGTAAAGTTAGGACTCCTAACTTTACTACTCCTAAACTGAGAAAAATCTTAACTTTAAGACTTTCGGTATTCACAGAAGGCATTTAGGAGTCCTAAAGTTAGGAGTCCTAACTTTACTACTCCTAAACTGAGAAAAATCCTAACTTTAAAACTTTTGGTATTCACAGAAGGCATTTAGGAGTCCTAAAGTTAGGACTACTAACTTCTGTGAATACTGAAATGAGTAAGTTCATTCTGTGAATACCAAAATGAGTAAGTGTATTCTGTGAATACTAAAAAGTACTAACTTTACGTTTTTGACGTAAGTTAGTTCTGTGAATCAGGCCCATCGGTTCTCCAGCATTGATATCTTTCATAGATTCACATGCGGCCCTCCCTCCTCCCCGTCTAGACTTGCCACTTCTTACCTCATGCTACTACTTACCTTAGCACACTTGTGCCCGAAATCTGAGGTCTGGTGGCTCTGCTGGGGAGTTGAGGTCTAGGGCTCATCTCTGATTGGTCGAAGTTTGGACTTACATAAAGATGCTGACGAATGTTAAAGTTTTTCTTTTCCTTTGGTGGTTTCTAATGTACTTTCATAGTACTTCTTTTCTATCTACCGTGAGGCTCCCACCATGACGGCGGGGAAGATACAAGCATGTGAATCTATGAAAGATATCAATACTGGAGAAACACAGTGTACAGGTAAGTAACCTGTTTTATAAGTCTCATCCAGTAGTAGTGCCCTCTCGAATGTCCAGGAAGCAGATCTTTCAGGTATCCCCAGCCCTGCCAGCTCTAGTACTTGTGGGTTGTGGTAGGATTGTCATAAGGTTTCTGCACATACAGAGCTATGCACAGGATAATAGGACCTCAGAATATAGTGGTGAGCCAACCATAGACCTTAGCACCCAAAACCCCAACCCAACTAGCCTTAGCGTCCCATTAGCACTAATGTACCAATGATTAGACAACCCAGAACACGGTATCTCTCTCTCACTCAGGACTCGCAGAAGCAAGAACGCTCTTTCGTCACACTCGTACCTGTCCACAACATGCGTAATAAGAGACACTGTATAGTTCAAAATGTTTATTTCAACTTACGTGCTCTAAGATACAGTACACGTGTCAATACTACTAGCATAATACATATGAATAATATAATCAGCATAGTTACAACTCCATAGAATACGAACGGGGAAAGCATCTCATAAAGCAGTGGATATATGTCTATCTAACATTACCACCCTCCCCGTGCTGGAAGCTAGTTTATTATACAAATAGAAGACCTCTGGGCTTTGACTAGCGAACCCCCATACCTCAGTCTCTAGATGCAAAACTACATCAGCAGACAATCACAGCTCTTCTCCCTGGAAAGGTTTTCTCCAACTGTGTCTAGAGCGGGCGAACTGCAATATTAAAAGCACACTAATTTCTCCATGGCAGCTGTACATGGTGTTATGTCTAGGTGCGAGGGACAGGCCAAATCAGCAAGAACCAGGGACGTGTTGTTCGACCTTGTAACTGTTGTTCAGACTGAGCCCAAAGGGAACAGGAGAAAAGGTGAGAAACAGAAAATGCAGACAGTTGTAAAATAACTTGGCAGGAGCAGAGGGCGACAGAACAACGGCTAAGAGTAACGTGCGCAAAAGTCATCATGGCAGCCAGGCCTGTGCCAACGTATCCAGGCAGGCCAGGAGGCCACAAACCACAAGACACCCTCCCCTGGACAGTCCATCGGCCAAGACTAAAAACGAAGACAGAGTTCTAAACACCTGAGCAGAACAGAGGCGTCCACAGTGGAAGGAGTGGAACGCGGTAAGGTAGCAAAAAGACAGTCAGCGTGGCAGTCCACGGACAGTGAACGGCAAATCAATCCAAAAATGTGGAAGTGCAGAAAAATGCTATACCGTCCAAGAGGACATCATTGGAATCGTCAAAAAACGTAGACGCCTTCCAGTCCAACAGGTCAAAGCTGCAGGAATGTTCCTCAGAGGATGGAGCATCCAAAAGCAATGCGGGACAGCTTGCGTGATATTCAATATAGCTTTGTTGTAGGAGATTCTGAGCAGCTGCCCAGATATCCCATTGTGCCAAAATCCCCAGTGCAGCCGCACGCATCATAAAGCCAGCAACGGAACAGTCCCGTTCATGGGCCTCTAAGGGACCCACCAACTGAACAAAATCCGGAACAGACAATGACGAATTGGAGAGGCAATAATCCATGGTCCATGTGAAAGGACAGCGGATGCAAGACATCACAGGTTGCACGCAAGTGAAATACGCAAAGCGAAAAGAAAGGGTGTAGGACACACTGATAGTCGCCAAGGGCAGAACATCGAAGCCAACCAGAAGTCGCTCACGGAGCAGCTGGAGGCGTTCGGGATCGAGAAGGGCCCAGTGGTGAGCAGCCATTGCGCAGAAAACAGACCAACAGCAAGACACCAGCCGCCAAAGCGAGGATTAATGGGAAACCACCAAAGACGCTAGAAAAAATAGAATGTATGAACGCCGGTATCACACCGAAAATAGTTTGGAAGGTGGACACCAGGCCAGACCCCACAATCTTAAAAAAATGCACTAGACCCTCAGTGTTTGATGCGTTAAAAATACGATGAATTAACTCCCCGAAATGTTGGGGGAGGTTGGTGTTCAAAAGGGCCTGTATTTCACTGTGGGTACTCGCCACCTGGAGAACGAATGTCTCCCGGGCGGACGTGAGCGTAACCTCCTCGTTCAATAATAGGGCCTTTATTCTGCTCAACTTATTGAAATCTGCCTCCATGGTAGGAATGGAAGGCCAAATAGAGTTATCAACGATGTCGTGAGGGGAGGAAAAAGCACATTCTTGCAGCAGACAACTCTGTGCGAAACCGTAACAATATACGGAATGCCGGCCTGTAGGCCACAACAGTTTTCGTTATTTAAAAGCAAATAGCTACCGTTAGTAAGCAAAGTAAAAGTAGGAGAAATAGCAGGAGCAGGAATACCCTTTAGCACACATGCAAGATTCGGAACTAAAACGCTACAAGCCCCGTGCAATTTAATATGTTTACAAATAAGCGAATGACCCACAGTTGAATCACAAGACTCCACCGTGAGAAACACTTCCTTGCCGTCTCTAAGGCATTTATACATGAAAGGCAAGGACCAGAGTTCATGCAGGAAAGCACTACCCAAAGGCTGGAAACGGCCCACAGGATAATGTTTCATGCACGAGCTAAATTCAAACAAGGAAAAAGGTAAAGCGATAACCCCATGAACTAGCCACACAGCAGAATCTAGTTCCGCTACAGAGAATGGTAAAGGATCCACTTTCTCGATATGTAACAAAGTGTTTGATGCATCTTTCATGGACATGAACTGCTGTTTTTCAGTCAAATTAAAAGGCAGAAAAAGGGCAGTGGTGTTCAAGAAATTCCAAGGAACTTTACCTAACTTATGGGTTTGCAAAGTCCACGCAAACTGCATTACTGAACGCAATTGATTCTGACCATGATACAAAATAGAAACATCATCTTGTACAATATCAACAACAGAGGACACAATATTCTCTAATGTGTAAATGCTGGAAGACGGGGTATTTATACTATTGTCAACAACAGCAAGCACCTTTTCCAAATTTGCTTTGTCTATTTCCCGAAGACGGGAAGCAGCTTCCATTTGTGACAGCTTCCAGAGTTCATTATACGCTTCATAAATGAATCTCTTCGGTCGGTGACCACGAGGTCCCAAGATAAAGTCGGACAGATCAATAGTGCCTGATAGGAGGGACAAATGTTTTTTAACAGAGTCTAAGGACGAATGTTGTAGCCATTGTTTACATAATTTACCAACTGAATACGTGGTGACAGTACGAGATTCAGCAAATCTCGGATCAGGCTTGTCCTGTCTGTAGCCAGGAACTGTGCCATGAAAACGCAGTTGGCATGCATTCGATGATATGGGCCATGCCAACCAGGGTGACTGTACCATTGCAGAAACGTTAAAGGAGTTGTTTTGAAACAGAGACTGCAACGTCACAAGGGACATATTAAAACGCAAGCTATCATTTGGAGAACTCGACAAGGATGGGATGGCTGGCGCATTTAATTGTTTAGTGGTTGCCAACCCCCAACACGTGGTTTGATGAATGGAAGCATTCAGAAACACAATTTGGGCCGGGATAAGGCAAGCGCGGTGCAAAGCCTCGGTGCCCTGCACCTGCCATTGTTTTGAACCCCAGATTGATTTTAAATCGACTGTGTCTTTCCAGTACTCATAACCACCCACCGCCAAGGCGCTCAAAAAAGAACCCAAATAAAGTAATTTGGTGTGGGTCAACATTATTTTTTGAGTCAATGGGGCACCCAATTTAAAATAATAGGACCCAGGGTTTGATCGATTAAAATCAGTGAAATAGGTGAATTTATTTCGAAGAGTCTGGGAGCTACCTGGTAAGGGGTTTGGGCAATGTTCCCATTGGGTGTAGGTAACAGGGCTGCGTAGTGCACTCGGTTTGTGGAGAAAATGGTTGCCCCAATGCTGGTAGCAATATAAATCGGCATAATTCGCAGAATTCATATACAAATCCTCAGCATTAAAGGAAGCATAATATTTTAAATCAGCAAACAATGCTTCAACGGCATGCACATCCCAATCGTCAGAATGAATATTACTTTTTACTACATCACCCATCGAAACTCGAAGGACATTTGGTACATTAATAATTTCTGTCGGGCCATGGATTTGAAAGTTTACCGCATCCCATACGATGCCATCAGCAACTGGAAACGCTGAAATGTTCACAAATGTGTGGTCACGCTTCATGATGTGTGAAGAGGAATGTGGAGCCAAAGTTCCAGCAACACTGTTCACAGCAGAGCGTTCAGGTAAATAGTGACCATTGATGAGTAGAAAAAACACTGTGACAAAGCCAATGGACATGAACAAAAAAATCAAGAAAAGCACCATCCAGATATATGTCCAAGGTGGAATCAAAAAAGTGTCTCTAAACCAGGATACAAAAAGACTAAACTTGGACGGGACCGTTGATGAGTTGGAATCCGAGTCAAAGGAATAACGTGTCGGGCTCAGTGGCGTTGTTGGTTGGTGTGCCACCGACTCTGTGGCGGGATAGATATATTCATCCTCGTCGATGCAGGGGGAGACAGGGGGTTCAAATATATTTTCAGGAAAATCAACCATCTCCATGGTAACATCAGTGACCGTTCGTGCAGGTGTGCCTCGAACACATGTCCGATAAATGGCAGGACAAGAGACCGCTGGTGTGACACTATTCAGGATCGGCCAGATGTTGTAGCTTGACATTTTCCACTGAGATGTATCTGTTTTCTTTGCGACCGGGAAGCGGTGGTAAGATGACTGTACGTGTTCCCTTCAAGCCCAGGACTGGAACCAGTGCACGAAAAGAGGGGCCGAATTCTTTTTTGTTCTCCACCTTCTCTCGAACCAGGTCACCAATCTTCGGAAGCCAGCCGGCAACCGGAATCTGCAGAGCAGGGTCTGTGGCTGAAGGCAAATGTGCAATTGCAAGTTTGTCTCGGGTTTCTTGTAAGTCCTGTAAGTAGTGATGTAGAATGGTTATCTACATCAAACTTGGCGGATTGCGCCGCCATGTCTAGACCATCAAGGTCAGGCACAAACATTCGTATGCCAAAGAGCATTTCGTAAGGGGTCCGCCCACCCAGAGGTCTTCTAGGGAGATTATTAAGTGCACGCTGAACGGTATACAAGTGGGCCAGCCAGTTCCTGCCAGTACCTATAACTCTAGCTGTCAAGGATTGCTTTAAGTCACGGTTCATTCGTTCAACGATAGAGTTGCCCTCAGGCCTATACGGAGACGAAAATTTCACCCGCACCCCCAAAGAACCCATTGCGTCCTTGTAAGCCTTAGAGGCAAACGCCGGACCTTGGTCAGAATGGAAGGTGCCGCATGCAAAAATTCCCACAAAGACACGCAAATCCCTGATGACATTTCGAGCGTCAGCACTCCGTTGTGGCCAGACCCAGATGAACCGTGTGCACGAGTCCACTGCCACTAAGATATATTTATAGGCAGTGTCTGAAGAAAATGGACCGCAGTGATCCAAGTAAACACACCCAAAGGGTCTGTTTGAAATTCCGAGCGAGGTCTGAGGTGGTCGTGTGACCGTGGAAGGCTTGATCTGTTGACAAACGTCACAGGAAAGCACATAAGTACGGGTATCTTTATATAAACCACGCCACCAGTAACGCTGCTGCAAAATGGAAATTGTCGCAGACACACCAGCATGAGCCGAAGCCATGCCTTCGTGTGCTGCCGTTATCAAGGAAAGTCTGCGGTCCGCGTTGGGGATCAGCCGATCACCAACGTCAGGTATTGTTACATAAGGAGCCTGATCGGGACCTAACTGGTAAGAATATTTGGAAGGGAAACCCCTAGGGTAATTCGTTCCTTCCTTTGTTGCAGCAATAGCTGCCAAGATATCAGTGTCTATTTTAGACATGGATCTAGTAACTGCTAGTATGCTACTGAACACGTGACTACTGCTGATCTGGCAGCTTCATCTGCCAGACTGTTACCAACAGCGTGTGCGCCCACCCGCTGATGGCCTAGGGTGTGAACCACCTGTGTGAGCGGCAGACGTCGTTGTAGTTCTGCCACTCGAACCCAAAGCGTTTTATGCTTGATTGTGTTGCCTTTAGCGTCTCTATAGTCATTTTGCGACCAAAAGAACAGATTGTCATTGTATGATTGAACACAGTAGTAAGAATCGCACACTATTAAAGTGGTCACATCAGGATTGACGAACTCAAGCGCAAGCACCAATGCTCGCAACTCGGCCAATTGTGTGGTACTGTCCCCGAGTGCCTGTGTGTGCACCACAGTGGATTTGAATTTTCCGTTCACAAACGTACCTGCAACAATAGCACATGCGGCTGAATAAGCATGCTTGGAACCCGTGGCCGGTTGTGCCGAACCATCGGTGTAGATCACACAGTCGTAATCCTCAAGCGGCAATAAGGACAGAGGAGGAGGATGAACGAATTCATACTGTAAGAACTCCTGAGTCTGAAGTGAAGAATCGAATATGAAAGTGACATCCGGAGACGTCAACGAGGTTGCCCATTGTATCCAACGGGGTGCAATGCTTTAGAGTTCGGTACACTTGCTTTTGTTACTGCCTCTAGAGCAGGATATGGTGTTACCACCAGAATGCGTTTTCCCTGTGCCAGTGCGCGCTCCTTCAGAATCGCCATTTGCACTGCTGTCAGAACTTTCTCCACAGATGAAAGCCGCATTTCTGCGGAGGTGTACAGATGTGACTTGTATGCGATGGGTACTGTATCACCTTCATTAAAGGTTAAGTACGTGAAACCCACCGCCCCTGGAATGATTCTAATCACCAGGTTTGTGTGGTTATCACGTGTCAAAAGATATTTAGACTCAAGTAGGTCAGTCTGTAAAGACTGTAGAATGGAGGTGTGCTCCGGAAGCCAACAAGACTTCGAAAAGGTAGGTTGTATCAAGGCATACAGTGGCTTGATACGCTGGGCGTATTCGGGAATGTATGTACGTCCGAAGTTCAAAAAGCCCAGCAATGACTGAAGTTTCTTCAGATTAGTGGGGAGGGCACAAAAGTGCACATTTCTCCAGAAAATGGGGGGCTAAGCCCTTACCTTCGTTGTTGAGCTCATAGCCCAAGAACAAAACGGTAAATTCAGCAATATGAGATTTGGCAAAGTTAATTTTGTAACCTTGAACCGCAAATTCAAGAATAATGCGGTCGACTCGGGTTAGATGCGGAAACAATTCGTCGTCCGTCAGATAAATGTCATCTACGTACGAACAGGCGTCTGGATCGATGCCGTCTAACAAAGAGACAACACGAGCGGCGAATACGCCTGGACTATTTTTGTAGCCCATAGGAAGACGCCTGAATTTGAACATTTTACCACCGGAAGTAAAAGCGCACCATTGGCCACTCTCCGGGGCTAAGTTGTGCGTGTAGAATCCATTTGAAAGGTCAAGGGTCGTTTTGTATTTTTTACGAATAAGACTGTCTACAAGCGCAGAACTATGGGTGTTTTGCACCGCAAAGGTCCGACAATGAGAGTTCAAATGCCGGTAAACCAAAACTAAGCGGTACGATCCATCGGGTTTAGAAACCGCGAAAAGGGGATTGTTCATAGGTGATACACAGGGTTCAATTACTCCCTGATATTCCAACTGAGTCAGAATTTCGGAAACGGGGCATTTGGCTTCACGTTTTATGGGATATTGGGGTTGTGGCTGTGGTAGTGACCGCAAAGGTATTTCATGGGGGGGAGAATCTTCGTCCCAACCCACGTGATTGCGGAATAACGCAGGAGCCAGGGACACAGCCCACTCTGCTGCAAGAGCCTCCGCTTTGTCCTTTGGGACATGTCGAGAAAAGCTCGGAAGGATTACCTCCTCCCCTTTACGCGCAGCAAGAACGAATGGGGGTGGCCAATCCGCCTCTGCTAACAAAATGTCATATGAAGAGGTCAGATTTTCCCAAAAAATCCCTTTAATTACACGCTGTATATCACCTTCAATTTGGATGACAATATTAAATAGTCTGTCAGGGGGTGCCACTCTGGTGTCTGCTGTTTCAACAGTAATGAATGTTTCAGTTGCTGTCTCCTCCATATGAGGACGTAGCGCCTCCCGCACTATGGTAACTTCCGCGGCGCTGTCTAGGAGGGTTACTGCCCACGTCCAATTCAGGAGCCTCGTTCTCACCGTCTGTGGCATATTTCGCTGTTACAGCGGCAACTTTCTTCTTCTGAAATTGTGGTCGAAAACGTTGAGAGTCTTCCGCTTTTCCTCTGACTTGTTGTCGAGGTTGATCTCGTCCCTGGGGAGACTCTTGGTCCCTTCCTCTATCCTGGCGGTCTCCTCCACCGGCCTGTGACGAAGTCTGTGCCTGTGAAGAACGAGGAGAACGCGCATCAGGGATCTGAAACCTATCCGGTGACTTAATTCTCGCTCTATCGCGTAAATCATAAGTGCGCTCAGAAGAAACTGAAACCGGGGATGCGCCTCTCGACCCCGGCTTCTTTTGTTGCTTACCCTGTTTTTTCAGCCTCCAGCTCTTTTTAGTGAAGACTGGTTTCTCATCTTTCTCAGATTGAGATTTGGTTTGTTGCTGTTGTGGTTGCGATTGTGTTTGCTGTTTTGCAAAAGGCTTGTTACCCAGGCTATTTCTACCAATAGTTTTGTAAGCCTGGGTAATAATTTTCGGTAATTCGCAAAGCCTGTCCAATTCTGGGACCAGAGCCAAAGTTCACTGCATCGCCCTTGACATTCGCAAGGATCAGCTCAGCTACTACTTCAAACACTCCCACCAGTCTCATCCCTAATTCCACAGCCGCTTCAGGGCCATGTTCATCCTGTACTTTTTTAATTACAGAGGGAGAACCGTCATGGAAGGAGTACCAAAACATTTAGAATATACTGCTGCGAATACCTTACCCCAGTTGTCACATGCTGTCAGCTCGGGAATTAAGTCTTTTGGCAAACTAATCGTTAAAATACGATGTTTATCCACTGGGGTTGTATGTGGAAAAACTGCCTCCAACTGATCAAATTTTTCTGCAAGCCAATAAGGAAAATCATCCTTATTTTGTGGACGTTTGCCCATCACCGAATTCACCATGACAGGACTTATGGTCACTCCGCCTGCAGCAGCTGGTTGGCCGGCAACTCCGGGAGCGGCCCCATGGATGCTGCCTGTAACATATCGCACTAAAGCTCGATGCACCTGCACTAAGGCCGCATACATAGTGCGCAGTTCCGCGACTGGTATAGTCATATAACGCGGATGTGGGGTGTACCCGGCCAAAACAGGCCAAGTGGCCCCCTCAATTGATAAGGGGCCTAAACGAACCGTGGTAGTCGGTTGAGGGAGGGCGACATTAAACCAAACACGGTGTTGCCAAGCCGTGAGCGGTACTTCAAGAGTAGTATACGGTCGATAGACAGCGGGAACGTCAGTGTGTTCATATGCATGGAACAGATTATCGTTCGCGTCCACCGCTGGAAAAGTGATCCAAGAGTAGAATACCTCAAAGTGGAAAGCCGGATCGGCTTGAACCACAAAGACTAAATCAACTCCCGCGTCCGGCACTCCATACACCCGTAAGTGATCCCGGAGTGCTGTGCGGCTATGCGCCGCTATGTCTATACCCGCCATTACTAACGGGTTTATCCAACAACCTTACACGAGGCAGCACAAAAAGGGTTATGTTTAAGAAACCTTTTTTAACAACTTCAAGCTTGAAAGAACCTACAAAAACGTCAATATAGGAGGTATCACCGTCACACACGCCTCCGGAAGCGTATGTGAGGGATTTGTGGACAAGCACAAGTACTACTCAAGCGTCCCGCAGATAAGCTGCCCCACTCGTTGGTCGCGGCATGTCATAAGGTTTCTGCACATACAGAGCTATGCACAGGATAATAGGACCTCGGAATATAGTGGTGAGCCAACCATAGACCTTAGCACCCAAAACCCCAACCCAACTAGCCTTAGCGTCCCATTAGCACTAATGTACCAATGATTAGACAACCCAGAACACGGTATCTCTCTCTCACTCAGGACTCGCAGAAGCAAGAACGCTCTTTCGTCACACTCGTACCTGTCCACAACATGCGTAATAAGAGACACTGTATAGTTCAAAATGTTTATTTCAACTTACGTGCTCTAAGATACAGTACACGTGTCAGTACTACTAGCATAATACATATGAATAATATAATCAGCATAGTTACAACTCCATAGAATACGAATGGGGAAAGCATCTCATAAAGCAGTGGATATATGTCTATTACCACCCTCCCCGTGCTGGAAGCTAGTTTATTATACAAATAGAAGACCTCTGGGCTTTGACTAGCGAACCCCCATACCTCAGTCTCTAGATGCAAAACTACATCAGCAGACAATCACAGCTCTTCTCCCTGGAAAGGTTTTCTCCAACTGTGTCTAGAGCGGGCGAACCGCAATATTAAAAGCACACTAATTTCTCCATGGCAGCTGTACATGGTGTTATGTCTAGGTGCGAGGGACAGGCCAAATCAGCAAGAACCAGGGACGTGTTGTTCGACCTTGTAACTGTTGTTCAGACTGAGCCCAAAGGGAACAGGAGAAAAGGTGAGAAACAGAAAATGCAGACAGTTGTAAAATAACTTGGCAGGAGCAGAGGGCGACAGAACAACGGCTAAGAGTAACGTGCGCAAAAGTCATCATGGCAGCCAGGCCTGTGCCAACGTATCCAGGCAGGCCAGGAGGCCACAAACCACAAGACAGGATAAAATCTTGGAAGACATTCAATTCTACTGTTGTTGATTAACGTAGATGAAACAAAAAAGTAGTCCAGACTAACATGTTTTTGATGTGGGGCAGAGTAAAAGGTAAACCCGTGTTCCAGTGGTCTTATTTTGGGCCATGCATTGCACAGTCCATTTGTATGGCATAAATTAAGTAATGCTTGAAACACTTTAGGCTTCCGTCCCGTATATTTTTGCCCCGGCCCCCAATCATTTGACTAATTAATGTTTACATCTCCACATAAAATGATGGGAAGCAGCCAGTGTACTAATTCATTAGACAACCACTCAAATATGGAAGGATCATCTACATTGCTACCGTACAATAAAGTAAATGTGGCACACCCTGGGGCCCTGCAACCAGCGATAACCCATTGCCCTAGTGAATCCACCCAGACTTGGGTAAATTACATAGATCTATTACGGGATAACACTGCAACCCCACGTTTATAACCAAGATTCTTTAAAACACCTTTCTGTGTATCCTCCAGGTGGGTTTCTTGCAAGCAGACAATGTCTGCCTGCAACAATTGGAGCCCTTGCAACACCATCTGTCTTTTTTTAGCATCATTTAAGTCACAAATATTTAACGCAGCTATCCGCAGTCTCCCCATTCTTGTAGTACATTTATCCCTAAGCAAGAATTAATCCTGCACAGCATGAGCAAACAAACGAAACAAACAACCAAAAAGCAAAGCCCACAAAAAACCAATGCAGTTCTTTGTCATTTGTGTGATCCCCACCCCCTCAAAAAACAGGCCATCAGCAATAGCCTGAGCGATGAGCATTTGAACCACCGTCCCCCTACCGCATTGCTAGTACCAAAATGTCATCAAATTGCTCAATTTCAATAATTATTAAAGCAACCAGAGGTAAATAGCAAACAGTCATCCGTCTTCTGTTCATTTGGGAGAGCTTCTCTCCCCATCCTTACTCTTGATCTCTTCTAGATATTCTTGAGCTTGGACCTCAGAGGTAAAGCTGCGTATGGTTCCTTTGAACTTAATCTTGAGCCTGGCTAGATTCTGAAGAAAATCTTCAGCCCCTTTTTTTTAAAGGGTACAAACAGCTGCTCTAGACGCCATCTTCTTTCTACTGTTACATGTGCAAAGTCAGGTTTAACAAAAAATGAAACTCCATCATATAGCCTCCGGGCATTAGGGCGAGCTTGATCATCAATGAGATGCCTCAATAGAAAGTTGCCAAAAAAAAGCAGCCTAGCTCTAGTGATTTTCATTCATATTTTGCAGTTGATTTTTCAATGTTAATGAAAATCGATGGGCTCGTTGACTTTCTGAATCCCAATCCGATTTCACTTGATCAGGGAATACGCCTTTCAATAGATTCACCATATAGACTCTAGGGTTACTACTCTCCATTCCTTCAGGAATCCCAAGAAAACGTAAATTGTTTCTTCTCTGACGATTTTCTTGATCTTCAAGCTTGAACATGACGTCAGACATAGCTGCCCCTTGAGTGAAATTTTGTGATTTCAAAGATTCTACCTCGGCTTCTAATACCTCCGTCCGTGCTTCAAGAGTTATTAATTGCTCAGCAATCTCTCTGCATGTTTTGTTCAACTTTCGGATCCCTGCTTGTACTTTCTTGGAAGCGACTCTTGGTCTGCGTCCATCATTCCTGGTTTCCTCTTGCATTTGTTTGATAGACATAAAGATGGCTGTCAGTGAGGGTTCTTTAGACTGTGTACAATATTTAAACTGTCATCCACACATCTTCCTGAGGAGTTCTCTGGGTGTCTGAATAGTCCCATTTTAGTTGTTTTCCGGTACTCCCCTTCTGAGTTTCTTTCCTTTTTTCTTTTTAGAGGATTTCTTCCTTTGTGTCTATTGTATATCCTCTGTTTATGTACTGCTGTTGGATTCCAAGAGCCTCACTGCTTGAGGAAGTATTTTCCTGCCTAGCAGAGTCTGATTCATCTGTTAGTGAGAAAAACTACTCTCCAGGCAGATCGGGAGAGAGGGCTCTCCTTTACTGACATATGGCGCTGATGGACCCTGTACTCAAAGGTGTATCGGACTCAGCCGCGGTCCATGCAGCGACAGCGGTGGGGTGGTGGGGCCGCGTGGGGGTGATTTCGAGGGACGATGCCAAGGGACAAATAATTATTTATTTAATTTTCCCTCAGCATCGTCCCTCGAAATCCCCCCACACGCGGCTCCACCGCCCCACCGCTGTTACGTGCACGGACCGCGGCTGATT
Organism: Calotriton arnoldi; assembly: GCA_963921515.1. Classification (NCBI taxonomy): domain Eukaryota; kingdom Metazoa; phylum Chordata; class Amphibia; order Caudata; family Salamandridae; genus Calotriton; species Calotriton arnoldi. The sequence goes on along the minus strand of CAWUFW010001622.1, from coordinate 2,505,294 downwards.
GGACTTCAGATCACCAGAGTCTCCCTTCGTCCTACCAGCTTCCTTGTCATCTATTCCTTGTGCTGAATAATTCTCAATAATCAGCTGGGTGTGGGTTGAGGGGCTTTTTTCTCCTCCCCACGTTGAACCATAGAAACCAGACTCCAGGGGCCCCTGCCCCCTGGGTTATTATGCCTGCTGCTCCCTTATAGTTTGTGCTACTGTCCGCGGTTTCCTCTGTTTGCTTCTTATACCCCCACTTCTCCTCCACCAGTAAGTTATTTTTTGGGGGTCCACTGATAAATAAGAGAACATTGAAGCAACAGAGGGCTGTGCAGACCCACCTTCTGCCTGTGGTATGGTCTTGAATGCGGTCTTCTTTGCTCCCATTTCAAGTCTCGGTTTACCAAGACCCATTCGCTTCTTCGGGTCTGCACTCACTCCACTAGCGTCCTCGGGTTGGCTATTTCCTGCAAGCACCACACTACCACTGGGGATTCTGGCAGTCCGCGCTTTCCCCGCTTTTCCGCCTCCACTCGACATTAGCAGGCCAAGCAGTTCTCCTCGGCACCGCCGCAATCGCCGTCCCAAACCAGTTGGTGCGAGTGCAACGACGAAGCACATACCGTGGTCCGGAGCACCAACTCCCTGTGCACTGCGCACAGCAAGCAGTAGACCAAGCTCAGACTGAGCAATCGATAGTCGCACCATCGAGCCATGAAGAGAGACGTGAGAGGTGCAGCAGTTACTCATACGCAATTCTTTGCTGCCTCCGTCATGTAGTAAATGTCTCATTGCTCCATTCACCAGTCCATTTTCTACATCCAAATTTCCACTTAAAATGATGCAACGTTTTTTACAAAGATATAGGTCTTTATCCAATCATGGAGTACGTGAGACAGACTTTTTACATGTTTAATAATTTGGTAGATAAACCTTTAGTGATAGGAATGTTCATTGCATGAGTTTCGAAGGTATCTTTACAAGGTAGATGTTTAATTTGTTCTTTTTCCATAGATAACATTTCCATATTTAAATCAGAGCATTCTTTCGGGGTTGGTATTAAACAAACAACAGGTAATGTCTGTAAAATAAGATCATGCATAACCTCTGCAGGAGTTTGAAAATGCGGAAATAAAATGTGAAAACTGTGGAAATAAAGAAGATATAGTTCTTCCTAAAAGTATAGTATTTGGCTCCTCTGTTATAATTCCTAGCCCAAAGGTCTTTCAATATTTTTCCATATTCCTCATCATTCGCTTGTCTCGTTATTCTGTTTGAGTTCAGTGTATGAGAAATGAAACCAAATGTTTACATTACCTATACTTCCTAGGGATTTCTGAGTTTCTTTTTGTGAAAGAGGTTTAAAAATTGGTTTACCTTTTACAGGAGTAAGTTGAAGCAGATCTCCAAAAACAATAACATGTTTACCTCTAAACAGATTATCAGAAGATGTTTTTAGTATTTCTGTCAAGCGTAAGGGAACAAAAGCCATCATTTAGTTAGAAACCATACTGACTCGTCTATAATCACATTTTTAAAATTTTCAAGATCTCAACGGAGTTCTTGAGCGGTATCACTGTTTAATTTTAAGCATTATAGTTTGTTATCATGTTCCACTCGTAGTAGTAGTAGTAGTCCATGTAATTCCTACACGACGAAGGACCAGCACGCACCAAAAAATGCATGACCTTCCACAAACAGACCAGACACCTACGATCCGCCTTCCTCTTCCTCGCAGAAACCGTTTGCATCTGCCGAGCCAACAGCGGAGGACATTCTTTCTTCTACCTGGAGACCAAAGCTTGGAACAACTTTCCCCTGCACCTCAAGACTGCCTCATCGCTCGAGCAATTCAGGAAAGTACTCAAAACCTGGCTGTTCGAATGAACACATTATCACGCAGCAGCTAGCAACTCTAGCGCCATGAGACCCTCACGGGTGACTTGCAGCGCTTTATAAATGTCTGATCGATTGATTGATTGATGTGCTGCTAATCCAGTCGGAGCAGTAACAACACATAATAGGTTTGAATTACTAACTTTGTGAACGTAAGCAGTTATAACTTTTATAAGGAAACGTTTGCAAGTACCAGCCTACCCTGAGATATAGTGTAATATAGGGTCAAAAGTAGTACATACATGAGCAGCACATTTCTGAATATGTTTGTATATTTGAAGTAGTTCATTATTCAACTTGGATATAAGGTAATCTAAGTTTTCTCCATTCTTTTGAAGTTCGCATATATTGCAAGTTCTACCTCTACCCATTACAGCAGTACCATCATTACCAATAGCATGCAACATGAACTTTCCCTGTATTAGCATGCTCAACTACATAATTTTCATAATTATAGATTTGAGCAACTTCATAAAGAGATAAATGTTCCATTAAAGGACTTCTGTTAGGGTAGTAAGTGTCCAACATATTAGTTTTGAGAATGTTTTTGTTCTCTGGCACAAACTGAGCCAGTTATTAAATTTCAGGTGAACTTTTAAGAACTCTTCATCTAGAGGACAATAAACGTAAGCTAAGCCACGTAATGGAATGAGATTTAGCGTATAAACTGGAAGAGCTTAAGAGGTCATGCACCACATAGCTACTCACCTCTCATTTGAAGACTAAATCAATAAAGCCTTTTAGTTGAACTTTGCTCTGCAGATATCTCTTCTCATACTTCATGTCGGTTTTATCTGTCTTAGTAATATAAGAAGTGAAATGTACTATGGCTGTAGAATTAACAGCAAGAAATTGTATGTCCATGTTAGCATTTTACATATGTAGTATTAAAGAGTTGTAGTCAATGATGCGCTGGGATGTTTGTCCTCTTTTTAGATTATATGTATTTTTAGAAGACTTTCCTGTGAAGACATGCCTAACAGAAGACATAAAATTTTTCCCTCTTCCTATATGTAGAATTGGTCTTGGAAAACCAAAACAACATTTGATGTAGTATTTAGATTTGTTTTTAAATTTGCGTAAGCAGTACTTTCCACCTTTATAAGTCTGAAATTTCATAACCTGTTAAAACAGTTTTTTTTTTTTCTTTATGCAAGGATATCACAAGTAACATATTGCTCAATACAACTAAGAACAGATTAATCTGAGTCATGGGCATATTTTGGTGCATTTCTAATCCACAAGAGAATATGAATGTGACGTGCACCTCTTGCTTGGTACTCTTTTCTCTAAAAGAAATCAACAACCTCGCCCAGAGGATTTTTTTTTGTTTGTTAAGTGCTTAAGCGTAGTATTGAATTTGTAATTAAAAAATCTGCAAACATTTACAGGATCTAAAGAACATAATTCACCAGTTGTTTTAAAGGTAACATCTTTGTTTGCTTCAAGTAGGAAAGTGTATAAGTCATCCCGTAGGTATTCAGCACAAATCAAAGTGAGGAACCAAGTAGGTGGTCCCAAATTCCTCAAAATACATCTTAATTCTCAATGTCTTCGAACCATTATTCATTCATACTTCGCTGACATGCCATAATGTTGATTAAGTTATATTCAGGGTTTCAAGGTTTGCTTTTATTTAGCAAGTCTTTAGCTATTAAGTTATTAAATCCAGTTCCACTTTGCATCACATGCACAACAGCATAAGATGTCACCGATAGTTCACTTTCATATAATGTTATGTTATGTTAATTTGGTATTTATAAAGCGCACGGCTACTCCCAGGAGTGTCCCGGCGCTGAGCAAAAACCACATAACAACCGCAGAAAAGAGCACCTAAGGCAGAACCAGCAAAACGGATTAAAGTTGGAAAAGCCATGTCTTGAGCTTTTTCCTGAAGGTGAGCAGGTCCTGAACTTGTCTGAGGGCCAAGGGAAGGCTGTTCCATAGGCGGGAGGCGACCACTTGGAAAGATTGACCTCCGACCCGAGCAAGTGAAACTTTAGGAAATAGGAATCAGGAGTTGAGTTGAGGACCTCAGAGTGCGTTGGGGAATGTAATGGGGAAATCTTTGTCTAAGGTAAGGGGCTCCAATCTGATTAAAAGCCTTATAAACTAAAATCAAAGCTTTAAAATGGATTCTTTTCTGAACAGGAAGCCAATGCAGGGATGACAAAAGAGGGGACGTATGAGTCCTAGGGCCTGCCAGGAAGATGGCCCTAGCAGCTGTATTTTGAATCACCTGCAAGCGAGCGATTAAGTAACTGGGAAGTCCCAAGTACAAAGAGTTGGCATAATCCAGTCTCGAGATTACCAAAGCTTGGACAATGGTCTTTCTGTGAGGGTCAGAAAGCAGGGGAAGAAAATTCCTCGCCATTCTTAAGATCCCGAAGCAAGTCCCGGCTACAGATTGGATCTGGGACTTCATAGAGAGCGTGGCATCCAGTCTGACTCCGAGGTTCTTAACCATGGTCACGGACGAACTGGGGGGGGTCAAATCCAGCGGACACCAGTTGTGCCAAGCCTCACATGGGCGAGGGCCGAAAAAGATAATCTCAGACTTATCAGGATTACATTTCATTTGATTATCCTTCAGCCACGAGAAAACTTCAGAGAGACATGAGTTTATTGCATGACCATCAAACTCAACATCCTTCTCACAAGTGAACAACAGCTGAGTATCGTCTGCATACGATACGATCGTTGCCCCATGTTGATCAGCAAGAAGGGCGATAGGGGCCATATAAAGATTTAACAAAGTTGGGCTCAGAATAGAGCCCTGCGGGACCCCAACATTCATGGGAGGAATAACAGCAGAGAAAGGGGGGGACCATATAGTTTGGAGATGGTTACTGAGAAATGACCTGATCCAACTCAAGGCTAAGCCACCGACACCGCCCTCCACCAATCTTTGCACCAGACTATTGTGGGGCACGGTGTCAAAAGCCGCGGAGAGATCCAACAGTACCAAGACCGCGTACAAGACCGTTCATAAGAGAATGAAAATGTAAGGAATGGACAGTTGAAAATATGGGTCCTCTGAATATAGTCTTGTGGACCGATATTCAGCAGCAGATATGTGGACAGGACGTTCATCATATCATCCTCCTTTTCCTGTTGGAATTAAATGTGGATAACATCTAGCCTGTAAACATTCTTTCCAGATACTAACAGGGTGTCCTGTGGCCTCATTTGATACAGTTCTAATGCACCATCTATCATATCTCTAGAATGCAGTGGATATATACTGTAGTGCTCATAGATTTGCTTTCAGTGTTCTTTATTAATTTTTTCAAACTGGCCAATTTGATTTTCATATGTGAATGACAGCTCACTGTTAAATATGTAGTCATCAACCTCCTTATTTTTGTAGTGCATGTTGTTTTGTAGACGGTACGAAATGGCATCGTGTATTTTAGTAATGCTATTAATTCTTCCCAATTTATTTTGTTTTTTGTTGGGACTCAATTAGCTAAAACAAATAAAAGTTGAATGTTTTGTTTAAAATCTAATGGCAGAAAAACAACCTTACATTTTAGTGCACAAACTAATTCTTGTGGTTGACATTTTCCAGATTTATGTTGCATTCTAAAAACAGTTTGAAATGGATGTGGATTTTGAATCAAGACACTTTTGTGTAAATTTTGATTTTTTAATTTAGGATGTATAGGATACATTTCCAAATTGCTATGAATTACATGTGAAGGCATCCAGTTATGGTCCATTTTTCCTAGGCAATAATGACATACGATTTGTTCAGCACAAACATCATATCTATTTTCCACAATAAGATAAATAGCAAGTTTTCTCCAAGCTACTCTGTCTTCCTTTTCAGTTTTTCTAGTGAATCTATCATTTTGGTTTATTTGGCATAATGTGTTCTGGAATTTCACATATGGTTTCTTGAAAGTGCAGGCTATCCAATTGATAATTTTCGAGGTTCACAATTGCGTTTTCTATTTTATCTTGGGAGTATACAATATCTGAACACAAAGAATTGTCTGATCCACCACCAAAGTATTGTGATTGTATGTACTGTGTAATTGAGAGCACCTTTTGTGGATTTGTAGTAGAACATCATTAAATTCCTCCAATTGTATTGATGGTCCTTTAACAAAGTCTAGAGTCCATAGAAGTTGTGTTATACTTGAATGATTAGTGGAAAGCATTTTAAAGTCATGGAAAGTACAGTTAGACATCCGATTTTGAAGACAGGCTACAGAATGCCCTTGCAGGTTTGTAATATTTCTAAATGGACAAGTGTCCATTTTTTGTAAGATCTTCATTTTCCCTTGGAGGTGTGCTTTGTTAAAGGTACAAAGAAAGGTTCGTAGTTTTTGGATAGATTAATTATGAATATTGCATACAGAAGTTCAATTCCATTAACCAACAGGATGTTTTGTAAATTTGTCCTGAAGATGCTCTTTAGACACTTTCGTTAAAAAAATGTTCTAAGCCTACCACAGACCCATGTAACACTTCATAGCAACGTCCTTCATCAGTCACTGATATAACCCAATTAGTGTAAGGATGATAAGCCTCTTGATGAAAGTATGGTTCTGTGCATAAGGTGTGTCTCCAGCAGCCTCCAAATGTATTCCAAAAGTTAAATACATTCAATTTGTTTTCCTAACATATATTTTTTTTAACAATTACATGTGTGAGGGTTTTCATCCGATTCGTAATTAAAATAAATAATTTTCTCTTCACAGAGAAAGCTTTATTAACAATATGTTTATGCTTGAGTCTGCCAGTATTCTTCCTTTCACAGGGAACATTTTGGAGCAAATTTGTGAGTAAACTATTTAAATATAATATTTCTAATGTTCTCGCTTCTTGTGTGACTGTACACAGAGATTAAATTCTCCTTTAGCTGTTTGTATTTGTGTTTTGCACACACCTTAGCACTCTTACAAACCTTTTTTATACATGGATAAGGTTATTATGAGCAGATAATTGTTCATCATCATGCAAAGATTTAGTAATAGGCTTACCAGTCGTTATTTTCTTACGTCAACTTTCTCGTTTTCTAGGTGTGGGCAGGTTTTCTCTTATCTCTTTGGAGTACATTTTCATTTAAATTTTTTTGAGGTAATATTTGGAAGGCATCCTGCATAATGTAGACATGCAAAATAAGGATTCAATATTATTAGTGATTGTTGTAGGAAAGTATAAATCACGCAGTACTTGTGCAGCAAATTGTTGGTGTGATTTATTATCAGCATTATTGAGTGATATTTATCTTCAATACTATGACATTTTATGAATTTTTAATTAAAATAGTAGATTTTGCAATAAATACCTGTATCTAGCATTTACTTTGCTCTACAGCAGTTACCCGAGTATCAGTGCTGTTTGCATATATCTAATAGTATTGGGCTTTGCTTTTAGCCTACTGAAAAATGTCATCCATTAACAATACTTGTTACAGCTCCATTATATATGTTATGTAGCATTGTATTTGTCTTTAATAGCATGTGATTAAAGGTAGGCTGCCTTTCACATGTTTCTGCCAATTGACCAATTCTATTACATGTGACTGCTGTACTGGTTTGGATGGTCATGTGACCCAAAATGTGTGCGATATAGCTGCAACTATAGTGGTATCATATGCAGTCAAGTTTATTTCTTATTGAATGTGCTTCTTTAGTACTGTTCGGGCTAGGGTAGTAGCCCAATATAACATATAACCAATCACAGTGTTTCTCTGATAACTATTAGCTGCTATTTATAATGCAATTGGAGAGTCTTCTACCCCACCAGATAGATATAGTAGTTTGAATCTTTCAGTGAGTGTTTGAACAACCTCCTTGTTACTGTGCAAAGACCATGGTTCATCTATGGATAGTTGGACATAACTATATATTTTGGGCCAGGGAGTATGCAAAAAAGAGTGGTTTTAATAGTAATTTAGGTTTGGAAAATGTTGATATAACATGGATGGCTGAAAGAGGTTTGAGGCGGAATAACATCCTCCCTCTGCTTTCATCTTTTAGTGGTTGCACAGCTCTTATCCCACAGGTCTGCAAAAGACCCTCATGTGCACCGTCGTTACTGCAGCCCGCCGTCCCTTTAATCGAAACTCTTGAAAGGTCGTCAACAAGGCCAAATACACAAGAACACAGACTGCAAATTGAATTTAAGAACCTTTTTTTGGAAAAGAAAAGAGACTCTTTTTTGCACTACATCGAAACAAAATCCCCCTGGGCACCCAGATGACAGAAAACACCCCTGAAGACCTTCCAAAAACCTGCGAATGTTTTCCAAGTTATGTATTTTGTATTCTTGTACCCTCCCTGTTTAGCATGGGTGCTCTCGCACCCCTCTGGAGCCAGAAATATGGCAAGTTTCATGAAACCCACTTCGTCATTCTTGCAACGCATGCGCAGAGGCCTCTCCCACCTCACTTACACCTATGCTGAAACAAATGCGAGCATTCCTCATGCACTACACAGCGCATGCCTACACAACACCTGGTATCAGCACATTACCACCGTGGGCACTCAAACCACAAACAAGTTGTGTTGCATATGTTCACTCATACCCCACGCCGTAGGCGTAGACAGGCTTTACTTATTCCAAGAAAAAAGCCCCCAAGAAAGCAAAATGTCTTATCCACCTCAATCCAATCGAGTAGAACCCCATAGAGCAGTTGAAAACATCACCCGGGTATGAGACTAACCCCATGGCACTGAACCTTTTTACTGACCCTAGTGATATTCAAACGGAACTAGACAGGATGTGCAGGAGGGATAAGGGAGGACACTGTTTAGCTCCGTAACTTCATAGAAAAGAGGTTCTTGGTGGTAGCAAGACCACCGCACCAGTGCACAAATACATCCACTCCCTCCTCCGTCTGCGGTCCCAGAGTGGCCCTTAACATATTTGGGGCCCCCTTTTTTAATGACCAGTGGACCCCGGATATGGAATTCCAGTGGAGCGCCGCTCACCTTGACCACGCTAGGGAAAATGAGTCCATGGGAGGGGTCAAACGCCAGCCTAGACACCTATTGACAGGAAATCTGGGATACCGAGATTAATATGCACACATGGTTGGAAGGAAAGGGGCAACCCCTAATTGTAAGGAAACATACACTATATTCTTTGTGTTTCAGAGGCAAAGGAACCATACCGCTTGGTTCCAATGAGTACTGTGAAGTAATACTGCACATACTGGACCTGCAATGGAGCACCTCCACGTTGATGGATAAGTATTGGCAGTGCGGCAAGCTTTCCTTCAGATGGAAGGGCCTCTGTACCCTCGTGACCTTACACACCCCAACACTGGTCATCCCTGGTGAAGACCTGCCTGAGTTGTCCCAACATCCACTACAGAAGAAAACAACTCTGTTGCATCAGGTTCGAAAAAGAACTTCTGATTATTTTGGATTGGCTCAGTACAAGGACATACCAGAAGATTTTAGACTGTTTTCTGAAACTCAAGTAAATGCAGGAGGGTCAATACCCTTGTTCACCTTGCAAAAGAAGGCAAACGCCCACTGAATACTAAAAACCAGGTGGAAAATGTTGAAGATGATCAACAACACTGAGCTCAGCCTAAACGCTATCATGGAAGAACTGAGAGCTACCCGCCTTGATTACCGCTATGAAGGGTGGGGTGTGCCAAGATTGGTGCTTCCTGTTGTACTTTTATTCCTGGAAATCGTCCTGCAACCTCTACAAGCTTACATGAAGAAAGAGGGAGTTGCCCCTGACCAGGACTGGTTTCATAGTATTTTTTCTTGGACCCCCCTATGGGTGTCCAAACTATTCATGTCATTACTTCCAGTTTTCATTTTTGTACTTCTGTTGTGTGGTTCCCTACATATGGGGGTTTCCTTCTTCAAAAACGCAGTCCTCAAATTAGGAAGTATGCAAATAGCTAGGGAAAGAATAGCAGAAACTACAGCAACACATACCGTTTCAAATAATATGAATGTTGTGACCTATAAGAAAAATTATGTAGTTGAAAATTCAACTACCAGGGGGAATGTTAATATCGGTGAATGCGATGTCAATGTATACCATGATATATGCATGCACAGCAGCGTCAATACCAATAAATGCAATGTTGATGTACACCATAAACTATGCACGCATAACAATATCGATACCAGTAAAACCAATGTCGATGTACGCTATGACAGCTGTACGCATAATAATGAGAATGTCAATAAATATTATTTCAATGACTGCCATGTTCTATGTACAAGCAATAACGTACTCATATCATTGCTGTTGAGTTCACCCAAGATGACCTCCCTATCAACCCAGAGTCAGAGATACGGATCAGACAGGCCCTGCGACCCAAACCCAGGCTTACCGAAAGATAGGTCACAAGTGGGGTTACACTCAACCCGAAGACAATCACGCAACCAGGGTAAACCATGATCAATCCCACAGATAGGCAGTTACACCACAAACAGGCTTGGGGAAATTGGCCCCAATAAAACACGTTTGGTCAAAAGCACACATTCTCAAAATACCACAAAGTTAGACACCACACATAGTCATCATGCGTTCCCCATGCCGGACATCTGGACACATACACAGTGGCCCAGACTAGCGCTCCATGTTTTATGACTAGGCCCGGACCCAAATGCTCTCTAAGAATGTGAAATCGTTTTATTGTACCTTATGAACTGTATATAAGATTGACCAAAACTTCTGTACATTGCGACTGTCTTCAAACATGACTCTGTTGATACTCTCCCAGCTGCTGCATTTAATTAAACCAACTTGTTCCTGTTTTGCCAAACGTCTCTTGTCTTTTCATTTTTTATGGTAAATTCATATCCGAGCAACAGTTAATTTGACATTTTTATTATTGCCTGATAATTGCAGTTCACACGAAGAGCTCTGCAGCATGTGCCTTCAACCCTTTATGATCTTTTAAAGCAAGTGACCCTGAGCTTGGGGCACAGTGAGACAGCACTGGTCGCACAGCCCTAAAGCCAGCATTACTACTAATAATTCATTTTCTGAACATTCCAACCAGGGGTCTGCAGATCACAGATTAAAAATCACTGGCCTAGGCCAGAGAGAGAGGTAAAAACAGTAGCTACAGCACGCTGAGTGCTGCGGACTTTGTGTCGCAGAATGGGCGGCTCCTACCTATATTAAACTGTGCTTCGTCTTTATAGTAATCCCTTGTTGCCCCTCATTTTGTAATGGGTGGTACAGAAAACCCTGACTAAAATGGCCATGTCTCACTTCAGGCACCTGTACACAGATTACCTTTTCCTTACATTGCAACAATTCCAGGCGCAAGGGAACCCCACAACTGTAGATATCTTCATGTATGGCAGGCTCCGTGCTACCATATTGACTGAATTCCCACCACTGACTCAGATGCTCACTTCTGCCAATATAACATGATTGGTGTCTCGGTGGTACACCTATGTGTCACAAAATCGAGTAAGCAGCAGTGGCCACTGGTGACATTTGACAGTGGTGGGCATAAAAGTTCAGAATGAGTGCCCGATGGCAAGCGAACGCCAAGAGCGTGCCCGAGCGGCATAAGGAGGCATTGCTCGGTGACTTCCCTAGAGCCAACTCCCCTTTCCATTTCCCACGCTGCTGTCATGCTGTTACCCAGCATAAGAGCAGCGCTGGGATTAGTTGGGGTGGGCTGTATCTCTGTTCATACTGGCACTAGGGGCCTGTGCTTCCTAACCATCTGGCTGTATAACAGCTCGGGCTGGAAAAGTTTAAACTGAGCATGTCAGGCTGGCCATCGCAAGACAGCTGGCTAACCTGACTTGCGCAGTTTAAACTGGTGTAGCCAGGCACCCCTCCTCTCAGACTGCACTGTAGAAATATCCCCGCCCCACAATGCCCTAACTCTGACCGCTGGCTGGCGAAGCGGAACATTAAATGGTAATAAAGTCACTTTATTGCCGTTTTATTTTCGCTTTTCCTGTGCCCACAGCTGGGGGGGGCGATGCTCCTCTGCTCAAATGGAGAAGCCACCGCTGAAATGGCCCAGCGGTATGGCATGCCGACCTAGGAACGCCCCTATCTGATGCACAGTGGAGGTATTGTTTGACAAAAAAGGGACGTACATCCTTGAAGTATTGGCACAAACTCCTGCATTTTAAATATCTACTTAGGGCATACAGCACACCGCCCTGCCAGCACTTCATTGACCCTGCACATTCCAAAAGATGCACGTATTGCAGGTCCGAACATGTGGGCTTTATACATGTACCCTTGGAGTGCCCCACTGTTCTTGTCGATTGGTATGCAGTTCTGAACATGCTAGAGCAGATGATAGATCAACACAAACTTGCTAATCCACTCATAGCTCTCCTGGGTTATATACATGACACAGCCTAGGGCACCAGGCTCTACAGCGCCTGGCATTACTTTTGGCCAAACTTAGACTGGCCTTATATTGGGGAAGCTGCAACACCCAAGGTCAAACACTGGTTCCAAGACATAACAGTCTGTAATGACTGTACTGAAACATCAGCATTGATGCACCAAGTAATCTCATGACCAGTGGACATATGGGTCCACTTCAGGTCTTACCTGTCTAGGCGGGGCAGGGAGACTCACACGGTTGGCCAAGATAGAGATGACACTATAGAATCAGGTGCGGCTACCAGAACTTTGTGACCTGTAGAGGGCCAGTGAAATGATTACACCATGGGATAAATGTAGGGCTCCGATATTCAACCCCTGGGATGCTATATATTGTATCTACAGGGGGAGGTGAGTTGCTGGATTACACAATAGATGACTTGATGTGGGTTTTAACTGCTTTCACATTGTGACACTGGTCGCATCTTTGTCGCTCCCCGTATTGCATTTATATTCCTGGACAATATGCATTGTTCTGTATGTGTTGGATGCCAAGCAAATAATAAAATAATACAGGAGTCCTAACTTTACTACTCCTAAACTGAGAAAAATCCTAACTTTAAGACTTTCGGTATTCACAGAAGGCATTTAGGAGTCCTAAAGTTAGGAGTCCTAACTTTACTACTCCTAAACTGAGAAAAATCCTAACTTTAAGACTTTCGGTATTCACAGAAGGCATTTAGGAGTCCTAAAGTTAGGACTACTAACTTCTGTGAATACCGAAATGAGTAAGTTCATTCTGTGAATACCAAAATGAGTAAGTGTATTCTGTGAATACCAAAAAGTACTAACTTTACGTTTTTGACGTAAGTTAGTTCTGTGAATCAGACCCGTGGTGTGCAGCGCTGGTCTCATGCTGAAGCAGGAGGAGCAACGTTTGGGTCATGTGAAATAATGCTCATTCATTGCTCAGCAGTGCCTGCACAGAAAAACACTTCAAGCAAGGATTGACCCTTGAAAATCGGAGGGAATGCTGAACAGATAAAAAAATATATAGTGAAATAACATTAAATATAAAGACAATGACATTCATGGGGGGGGGGAGGTGCCAAAGAGCCAGCAAGCAAGATGGCCGCTCTTGCATGAGGCTCCTGCTGTCCCGACTCAAAATTCGACATTATCCTGTCCCAGAAAGTTGCAAACTGTAACCAGATATCGGGCACAATCACCTTGCAGGCACTGCCATCCCGGAATCGCGTCCTCTTAGAACTGCGGCAAGTTGTGCGGTGGGAGGTGCCTGGGTGAGAGCTGCTGGGTTGCTTCTCTGTGGCTGACTGCAGAGGTGGAGATCCGTCAGAACCTCTGCCCTACCTTCGGGGATGTGTGCTCGGAGGTCTAGTGGGTGCAGTATGGATAAGTGAGCCCTTCTGCACCCCTCGCCTGTGGGCCATCGCTGAGTGCCCTGCTCTTTCTCGATACTGCTGGTGCTGGGCTGCCTAGACTAACTGTAGGTCTGCAGAGAGGCATGAGGCAGGCTGCGCTTGTCGAGGCCTTGGGCCTGTGCGCGGGTGGCGGTCGGCCCTTGGTGCTGTGAGGCCTGCTGGGGGCCTGAAACATGCGTGGATGTGACAAGGGCCAGCCTGGAGGGTGCCTCATAGGGCTTGGGCAGTGCAGGACACCGATGCCTGGAGAACCGGCCCGGCCGCCCATCTGGAGTAAATACTGCATTGCACATTATTCAAGGTACAATATGGTTACAGCGGGCATGGATCCTATTATGGATACTTCAACCCCGTTTGCCACTGCTCAGCCTGCCTACTTACTTGGAGGCCATTTGCAACACAGTTGGGTCTGCTTGTGCCCCTCCGACTGTGGTTTGGGAGGTGTGGTGGACCAGAAGACGATAGAGACCTTCGCTGTGGACTGAATGAGAGAAGAGGAGAGTTGAGGTAATACCATGAGCCTACTGTTGTGGCACGCCCTCGCTCGGGCCTTAAGATAGCAGCACCTACAGAATGGGCAGAACTGAGGGCAGACAGTCGAGACTGCTCTTCAAACTCTGCAGTCCACTTGGGCACAAAATAATGACACTGATTGTAATATGGCTGATAGCCCGCTGCCTGCAGGGCCGGACTGGCTACTGGGCATTTTGGCATGCTGCCGAGCTCGGGGCTGATTTCATTGATGGGGACCTGCGTGTGCTGAACGAAATTCGTTTTGCTTTGTTTATTTCGAAGCACACGCAGGTCTCCATCAACGAAATTAGTCCCCACCGCAGTGACATCAGCCCCCAGCTCGGCAGCATGCCAAAACGCACGGTAGCCAGTCCGGCCCTGGCTGACTGAGCAACACACCAGCGACGCAGAGATGAAATCCCTCCTGCTCATGATGAAAAACAGCCTCCCCTCCATAGAAACAAAAATGGATTCCATGTGCACTCGCATGGATTTCATCAGGCAGAAGCTAAAGAAACAAGAGGAGCACATAGCGGAGGCAGAGCAAAGGATTTCTATTAAGATCGCAACACCACCCTCCGACTAGCCAGGGAAAAACACACACATTTGAAGGCAACACAATTGCTATCTACCTGAACTTCACTATGGCAGTCCAGGTGGCTCGGAAAAAAAGTTTGCCAGTGAAGCGGAAATGACAACAGGCCAGCATAACTTATGCTATGTTCTAACCTGCTCGCCTCCGTATTACCCATCAAGGGAAACAGCATACTTTCAACAACCCTCAGCATGTTCAAGGTTTTTGCACCCCGCTGACTGGAGATCCCCTTCCACCGCCACAAATTCACCGGGGACCAGGCCAAGCCGTACTGCCATAAGCATCCGAGACATGATACAGACCCAGTTGGACATTCACCACACCACCTCACGATGTAGCTGTGGCCTTAGATTACTGGATGGACAGATGACTTGGGGATTCGCAGGGAGCACCTAGGAAATGGGAACTAATAGCGAATATAGTATTCTGACTGTTTGAACAATATCCTATTAATAACCAGCAGCCAACTGGGAAGCCAGTTTGAACACCCTGGACACCCTCGTTGACTCAAGGGTGGACTGCCGTGTTCCTGGTGATACCCCAGAAGGAGATCCCTACTACAGATAACTCTTAGTTTATTTACTTATTCTATAAACACTCCTTATTCTCTTGCTTTTTCGTTTTACTTACATGTTCCTCACTCCTTCTCTACTCTTTTTTCTGAAACCCTTTCTACTCTTATACTTTATAGCTACCTATCGCACTCTACTGTCCGTTATCCTTCCATATTCCTTTTTTAAAGACCCTTACTGCTATAATCTATATAATGTGTTACTCACTTTATTTTACGGTACTGTTAGATCAACTCTATGTCTTATCATAATATTGAATCTTTTTGGATTTGAAGAGGGAGGGACTTTTCTCCCCGGTAGGTTTGGGCTCCTGGCATGGGTGAGGGGTGGTTATCGTTTAGATCTAGTGCTGTTTCATGTGCATTTTTGTGATCATTACTTGCCTTTATTCACGTTTTGCATCCACATATGGGCACGACAGACAGCCCGTGCTTGCCTGATTCGGGTTAACAGAGGACTATGACCAATGCTATAAGATATACATCAACTCGGCCCAGTTAAAATTGTTTGGCGTGGAACGTAAGAGGTCTAGGTAACTCCCATAAATGTAGACATATTTCGGCTTATTTGGACAGGCATAACATTCAGATTGTCATGCTGCAGGAAACTCATTTTTGGCCCAAACATTTCAGCCACCTTTGCCTCAAGTTGGGCTGCATACAGGAGCTTTGCGTCATATTCAACATATGCTAGAGCCACAGCCATAATCATATGAAAAAAACACACCTTACGTCCTGGCAGACTTCCTATCAGATCCCCAGGGCCGCTATTGTTTAATGTTGGACAGGCTAGCTTCACAATCCATTGCCTTAGTAAATTGCTATGGCCCAAATATGGATGATGCTGAGTTCTTTGCCAGACTTTGGGGCCTGGTGATCAATATAGGCTCTACGCACATTATTTGTGGTGTTGATTTCAATGCTGCGCTTAACCAGAGTATGGGCAGATCACACCCTTAAGCTCATCACTATACAAATGCTCGTCAACATATTCAAGAAATTATGACCGAGCACCAACTGCTAGATGCTTGAAGGACATCCATTCAGTAATGAGGGTACATTCTATTCATCAGTGC
This sequence comes from Calotriton arnoldi, assembly GCA_963921515.1. NCBI lineage: Eukaryota > Metazoa > Chordata > Amphibia > Caudata > Salamandridae > Calotriton > Calotriton arnoldi. Next base: position 2,488,917 of record CAWUFW010001622.1, on the reverse strand, counting down.
ACTCAAATTTGTTGAGATTAAACTACTGGCTTATATCCAGTGGATTAGCCACATGGCTGATGCAAGCTACCCATTTGGCCTGCACGTATTCTGACCATTCCCCAGTCCTCATGCAGCTGACTCCCCCGACCTGCCCATCGCCCTATTTACCCTGGCGGCTCTCACCTACTGCCTTTATAGATACTTTGTTTCATGAAGAACTGAGGCAAGAGATTCAGGATTTTTTTAAATATAATACAGACTCAGTGCTGCTACTGTCTACGGTATGGGAAGCCTTTAAAGTTACCAGACGTGGCTTCTGCATCACGAATAGCGGTGGTATTTTGCAGGATATCTGAAACACACTCAGGTAGCTAGAGATTGAGATTAAATCTCTGGATTCCAAATTGGATGGGTCTCGAGGTGGAGGCCTAACTCAGAACTACATTTATGGAATATCAAACTGTGGCTGAACACGAGTGTCTGTTTTGCGGTAAATATTTTCAGGCACAAACTTATGGAGAGGGGGAGCGACCTGGGAAGGCACTGGCTGAGCTGGTTCGCAAACCCCGATTCTCCAATTACGTGTTAGAGATGAAGGATACAGATGGCTCCCTACACAAAGATACGGCTGACATTGTCCACATGTACTTGGCCTTCTACTCCACCTTCTACTCTACGCGCAGGACATGCCCCATTGACATAGACTCATACTTAGATGATGTAGCATTGGGATGGCTTAGTAATGCACAGCATGAGTTCCTATCAGCTGAGATTGAACTGAGTTTGAGGAGGATGAGATTAAAACTGCAATAATGCTGCAACGTGCTGGCCGTGCTCCTGTGCCTGATGGCCTACCACCTGGTTCCCATCCTTAAGACCCTATACTCCTAAGCATTAACACTGGGCGTCCTTCCACCTTCGATGCATGAGGCCTTGATTGTATCAATATTGAAACCAGGCAAACCAGCCGATGCCTGTGAATCCTATCACTCTCTATTAATTATCAACTGCAATGTGAAAATCCTTGCTAAAAATCTTAGCCAACTGTTTGAGCCTACTGATGAACTTTCTAGTCTAGTTGCATAGCTTGCTTACCCTTTTCTCACTACTCCAGGATATAAATCCTAATCTAGTAGCAGTGGCTGTCTTTTTAGACGCAACCAAAGCATTTGATTCTATGGACTGGGATTACCTTTTCAGCGTGTTGTGACGGATGGGCCCCCCCCCTTCATCTCTTGGATTGCTTTATTATAATGCCAACCACAGGCACGGCCACAAATCAATGAGGTCTGTTCTCCCTACTTTACTATTTCATGCAGCACCATACAGGGGTGGCCCCATCACCCTTCCTGTTTGCACTTTCTGGGTAGCCACTTGCGGCTAAACTCCGACAGCATTATCGGGACCATGCATTCTGATACCCTACTAAACATCTGTTGGTATCATTTTATGCTGACGACATAACAATCTATGTCCGATGTCCACAGAACAGTCTTAACCCAATATTTTGTGAGTTCATGAGCTATTCGGGCGATCGGGCATCCATATCACTTGGGAGAAATGGCACAAAGAGACATACCCTTCACTATCCTTTGTCGTGGTGTGACACGGAGCTTAAATATTTGGGGATATATGTCACCAGAGATAAGGACTGACTAATTTGGGCTAATTATGGCAGGGTGTTGGACACGGTCACAGACTATATTGCACGCTGGATCACCATGCCCCTCTCGCTGGCGGGTCGTATTTCTCTAATGAAGATGATCATAATACCAAAACTTCTTTATCTCTTCCTTAATATCCCTTACACACTGGGTTGGCACTTTTTCACAAATTTAAACACACAGCTTATACGAGTGACGTGGGGCGGGAATCAGCCTCCTATACGCTGGGATATACTTACACAGCCATTTGCCAGGGGTGGATTTGAGGCTCCGGATATGGAACTTTATTTCTTATGTGCTCAAGCCCATTTTGCTGCATATTGGTTCTGCCCCCACCCCCTCCCTCTATGCCCCATCTGGCTATTCAACAAGGATATATGGCCCCGGTCCCCACAACTGCTTTCTTGGGTACACGGTCGCATCAGAAAAATGAACTATCCTCCACGGTGGCGTGTACTTCTTCCACTTGGCAAGAATTGGCCAACCAGCTACACAAACCTCTTCTATACTGCCCACTCCTTCCATTATCCTATCTTCCACAACTCCCCATAAAACACGAAGCTGCTTGCCGGACTATGCTCCGAAAAGTGGGGCGACTACATGTGGCAAGATATATAAGGAAGGCACCTTTTTGGACCAAGACACTTTTTCATTGGATGACATTTTTATATATCAGGTTGAGACATAATGTTAGGGAAATTACACCCGATTTCCCCCAGGAACCTCCTACACTAACTACTCTGCACATATTAGTACAGACCACAAGCCCCACACATGTTGTCTCAATGCTATATCACAACGCACAGATAGAACAGTCAGAGATAATGGGGAGATCCTGATGAGGGTGGGATACAGAACTGTGGATACCACATACTGTTAAGCAATGGCAATATTCTTCCCAACAAATGGGTCGGATCACTGCCAGTAGTCCACTACGCATCATTTATTTCAAATTCTTTTATATTATACTCCTGTTCGGCTGCACAGATATGGTTTGCGACCAACCGATAGATGTGATAGGTAACTTCCTCCACTTGGCCTGGTATTGCAAAATGATAAATAGTTATTGGAAACAGATATCTAATGCTATGATACAAATGACAGGCTTGGGACTGGCTCTCACCCCACTGATCGCACTACTGGGACATACCGAGGATGTGGAGGCATCGGTGAGGAAATTGTTCTCCCTCGAACTGTTATTGGCAAAGCATAGAGTGGCCTGTAGATGGGGAAGAGAAAGGGCCCCTAAATTTAAGGACTGGTTGCACGACCTGATTTAATGTCGGACCCCAAAGACCACTTATGCAGAGTTGCTACCTTTGGGAGGAAGGGGGCAGACCAGACAGGGAACCATTTTGGTGTGTGAAAAAGGCCGCTTTATTGAAACAGGTGCACATTACAATGAACATACCTGGCAACTGCCTTACAAAACTAAAACCTTGCTATACATCCGATACCTGACCCTGACCCCACCACCCCCACCCCTACGATCCCCTCAACATGCCCCCACCCTGACATTACCATATAAACAACATTACAATGTATTGCAGCAAAATTATACACTTTTATTAACCAACATCCTATGCCTGCCTCTCTAAAACAGTAAATCACCAAACTTCTACAACTGAACTTTAAATTTCCTGCCTACCCTTTCCCTGTCCATGATCCCAACTTTCAACTGTAACCAAAAAACGTCTGCCAACCCTGGCAAACTTTAAAAACCCCAGCACTGCACCTGTTCCAAGTGAGAATACAAACTACCCCTTGCGCATCAGTCCCAACGAAGTAGCCGGCACCCCATGCCCAGAACTACCGCTGGGGAAACCAAAACAAAGGAAAAAATAGGGATGGATGGGTGGGGAAAAAAATCTTCCCAGTTACAATGCGCTCCCAGCCACCAGATCACCAAACCTAAAATGGTGGCTGGTAGCGCCGGCCCGTTAGCCTTATATGTTTGGGTTACCATTGGGCTACAAATATGTAGCCCAATCTAATACAAAATGGAGACACGGGGGCAGCCCCGCCACTCCCAAACCACCCGGGTGGGAGACCTCCCTGCGGTCGGCTACCCCCCCAAACCTCCCTTGGGAGGGAGGGGGGCAGACCAGACACGGAACCATTTTGGTGTGTGAAAAAGGCCGCTTTATTGAAACAGGTATTACAATGAACATACCTGGCAACTGACTACAAAACTAAAACCTCGCTATACATCCGATACCTGACGCCTGACCCCACCCCCACCCCTACGATCCCCTCAACATGCCCCCACCCTGACATTACCATATAAACAACATTAAAATGTATTGGAGTAAAATTATACACTTTTATTAACCAACATCCTATGCCTGCCTCTCTAAAACAGTAAATCACCAAACTTCTACAACTGAACTTTAAATTACCTGCCTTGCTTTTCCTGTCCATGATCCCAACTTTCAACTGTAACCAAAAAACTTCTGCCAACCCTGGCAAACTTTAAAAACCCCCACCACCCAGAAAAGGGGGAGAGATCACTACCCATTTTCTGCCCCCCCCCGCCTGAACTAGTCAATGGGTCCTCCACCGAGTGTTTCCGCACATTCAAAGACCTGGCCAACACTTCCCTGATTTCCAAAAGGTATAGGTCCATGCCCATCCTCGAGAGGTGCACACCATCATCCCTGAAATTTTCCACTGTATCGAAACGTATCTCCGAGAGACTAATCCTTCCAAAACCCAAACTCCAGCAAAAAAGTGCCATTTCTGTATTCACTTTCCGCCTAGCCCTATCAATAGCACCCGGATTGACGGCTCCACGCCAAACCCTGCGAGGCACAAACTTAGTCCACAAAACAAAACAACCTGCCCACTGCTCCGTAATCAAAGCCAAGTCCTTTTTCATAGACCTCATCAAAATCACACGCTTTTCTTTACACAGGTCATTCTCGCCATGGTGTAACAACAAAAAATCAGGGCACCTACCGTCCAACAACCATTTATTAAGACAGGGAATTAGCTCCCTCCAGCACATCTCCCTTTGCCCCTCCACACAACTTTAAGCATGCGTTCGTTAAAACCCAAGTTTAAACCAAAATAACTCTGTCGCGCCTGCACTCGCGCCCATTTCACGAAGGAGTGCCCCACGACCCAAATGGCCAATTCTTCCGCCTGGGGGCTGGGCACAGAACCTGAAACGAGAAAAGATAACATGAGTGTAATACATTGAAACCTGACGCACGCGCCTCCCCTTCTCCCCTTCTCACATAGCGCCTAAAACAATCGGAAGACCAGCAGCCCAAATGCATTATATTCTCCTGTGCCCAGCCCCTGTTGCTCGCCTCTGTTGCTGCCCCAATGCGAAAAGAGTGCGCCCCAAAACCTGCCCCATCCACCCCAATAAGGTGCAAAGCTTTTTGCAACACTGCCCGCAACTCGTAATCCGTTACTCTGCTCCCATTCGCGTATTTGAATACCGCCCCTCCTGACCCTCCCGCCAAACTGAACCACTGAGATGCCCACCTGAGCGGGCATGTAGAAGCGGGGTCCGCTGCTTGCAACCTGACCCATTTTCCTAACCCCTCCCGGTCCGTTTTGGACCGGCTCAACCATATTTGCAGCCGGTTCTTTTGAGGAACAACGTCCTGTCAGACCACTCCCTCTCCCCTCCTGTTACCCAGTAATTCTGATACTCTAAAGGCCTCGAAGAACATCCACACCATCAATGTCGAGAACAGGCACGTCTCTAGCTCGTCCCTGCATACCTCTGGCAGTACTTCCAATAACCGACTCAGCATCCGCCAAGAAAGTGGCTTCCTGAGATTTTGCCCAGAACCTCTCTCCCGGGCCTAACCCTCTAAAATTCTAGTTCCCAGTTCCCCTGCTGCCGGAGGGTAGCCCCATAGCAGCTTACCCATGAAGGCGATACCTGCTAGCTTCCCGGCGATTGTGACCCTCGACAAGCCTTTGTCAATGAGATCCAATATAAACTGGCTGACATCTTCTGACCGCTGCCAAACCTTGGCGCGCCACTGAGCACCTGACCGCAGAATCTCTTTCCATGCTAAACTGTATGCCGCCCAGGTGGATTCTGACAATGAACCTACCACCAATTGTAGCATTCTACATTACCTACGTACCACAAATGGTGCGGCATTGGCGTTGGCGTCCTGTCGCTGTCCTTGGCCAGCCCACGGAATCTCCCCCACTGTGAACGAGACAACGCATCAGCCATGTCATTGTCCACACCAGTCACGTGTAAAGCCCTGAAAGCGATATCGTGTCTCAAGCAGCCCAACCCAAATACTCTTAGCAATTTCAAAGCCTGCTCGTCCCTTGTGGACTGGCGATTCACGATTTTGACTACTGCCATGTTGTCCACCCTAAAGAGAACTTTCTTTTGAGCTAATTCCTCCCCCCAGAGTGTTATTGCTACCACTAGGGGAAAAAGTTCCAAGAAAGCTATGCTTCTGCTGCCCTCCTTCTAATGTGATGGCCATTGTTCTGCGCACCACCTCCCTTGCCAGAACAAGCCAAAGCCCATGCTGCCTGCTGCATCAGAAAATATTTGTACGTCCCATGTCATGTCCTCTTCTCTTGCAAGCGGAACGCCATTAAACGACTGTAGAAACACAGTCCACATCCTAAAGTCCTGCTTCACCCCGGCAGAAAGCTGAACGTGATGGTGAGGTAGATGTTGCCCTGACAACGCTCGCCCCAGTCTCCTACAGAATGTCCTCCCTGCCCTCACTACTCTGCATGCAAAGTTGAGATGGCCCAATAATATCTGTATGTCCTTGACCCTCACTTTGTCCTTAGATAACATGCCCCTCAACAAGAACAACATTTTCTTTTTTTGTCCTCTGGCAAGCGCGCCAGCATTGCCCTGGAGTTGATCTCAATACCCAGAAAAGACAACGCCGTGCTGGGGCCCATTTTTTTTTATCCAGGGCCAGTGGCACCTCAAGTACATCCATCAGCTCATGGAAATTGTCCAGTGCTGCCTGGCATTCCGCGGAGCCCGGAGAACCCACAAAGAAAAAGTCATCTAGATAGTGTGTTACCAGCTGGTGCCCTGTGCGCGGTAAAAATAGCCACTGTAGAAACGTGCTAAAGCACTCAAACAATGCACATGAGATAGAGCATCCCATCGGCAGTGCTTTGTCTATGTACCATTTTCCTTCAAAATGGATACCCAGAAGATCCCAGTCATCTGGATGGACTGGAAGCAACCGAAAGCCGATTTTATGTCACATTTTACCATTGGTGCAGTTGCGCCCACCGTCACTACTAGTGTCATGGCCACGTCTACCGATGAATAGGATACCGTGGCTGCCTCCTCATCGATAAAATCATTGACTGAAGTCCCTTCTGGCCAGGACAAGTACTGTATCAGTCTGTAGTGACCCATTTCCTTTTTTTGGCACTACTCCGATGGGAGAAATGATTAGGTTCTCTGTGGGCCAGTCATCGAAAGGCCCTGCCATCCTCCCCTCTTTCACCTCTTTGTTTAGATTTTCTTTTACTATCTGTTTATGTTCCGTAGCTGATTTTAGATTCTGTGCCCATCTTCTGTGTCTTGGACCCCTGTACCCCAAACGAAACCCCCATCTGAGCCCGTCTCTCAAAACCTGTGCTGCCCCTTGATCCTCATAGCCCTGTAGCCCCGCCTCCACTCTCTCGAGTTTAACCGGAGTACGAGCCTTTGGGTCTAGGCCCTTGGGGCCCCTTACCTCCCGTGCGCCCGTAAACTGTTGCTGGTGCCCCCCTGAGTTACCCCCTGTCTGGTGCCATTGCTGATCTCCTTGTTAGTATCCGCTCCCGCCCCGAAGCAGTTGACTCCTGTGTGCACAAGCCTTTGTTAAAGTCCCAGCACGCCCCCCGCTCCTGACTGACTCTTAACTGCACCCCCACCTCTCCCCGGGTGGGTCTTCCCTGAAAGGGCCAATAGACAATAGGCAAACCACTGGCCATAAATATTGTCTTCCCCCCTTTGTCTGCTCCTACCGTATGCTGCCACAAATCCGTGTCCAGCTCCCCCATTGCGCTTCAGGGTCCCATGCCAGGCGTGCTCTAAATTCCTATTGGGCCCATGCATATCCCCCTCCCATGATCTGTGCCTTCCTAATGACATCCAAGTATTTAAGTAACGCCACGCATCGCTCTGGGTATCTTTCGCAATATACGCTTGCGTATATCAAAAACGATGCTGTCCAGTTTTCTGTTGTCAACGGGACCCTCGGCCGCTTGGCCAATTCGTATTCCTCCTCTTTGGATCCCTCTTTGGACCTCACCTCCCTATGCAGCAGTTTAAGCATTTCAACATATTCCCCCTTCCAGATGCTCTCTTTCGTTGCCAGCATTAAATGGGCCCCTAGAGGTTTCATCACCCCCATATAAGGGAGTTTCTTGATTTTCAGTTCCTTGCTCTCCGGGCTGTCTTTCTTGTCTCCTTTCTTTTCACCGTCCTCAGTCACCTTCTCTGTATTGGTCACACTCTCAATTTTTGTCCCCTTTGTGTCTCCTGCTTCCCTAGTTCCTAACCCAATGTCCATGACGTACTTCCCTTTTCTCAAACGCCCCCCTTTCCTCTAGACCCTCTACCCCCTATCCCCACTGACACCATTAAAGACTTCGCCTTTACCCTTTCAGCCTTACCTGCTCCAAGGAGGGTGCCCGTATTATTATTAATTAATTATACAGAGTTTTATATAGCGAGAACTTGACCCGACGGTATCGGGTATCAGAGCACTTTACACGAGCACCAGTTGCGTTACATGAGGACACATTAATTTTTGTTAGGCACGGGGAGATTAAGAGATTTGCCCAGATTCACAGGATGTTGAGCGTCCTTGCCGAGACTCGAACCCGGGTCCCCAGCTTCTAGGTCAACCGCCCTAGCCGTTAGGCCAACTCCTCTCCCCTAATAGTTGCAGTCCACCTTTCCAGTGGCCCCGTACTTTCCGATGTCCTCATCGCCCTCACGGCAGGTCCCGGCGCCTTCCGCGGCTTCTCTGCCGGTGCCTGAAACATACTATTTTATCACATTAGCTTGTCCACCCGGATCCTCTTCCTCCCGCAATTCACCTTCTTCAAGGCTTTCTTCATCGTAGTCTAGCTCCTCTTGCCCCAAATCCTGGGGCCACTCCTGATTTAAATCTGACCTATGGGCCCTACCGGACCCTCCGCCCCCTGCCTGAGGTGGAGCCGACTGTACACGGCGGTACTCCACTGGCACCCCTGCCCATTTGATGCCGCTCTTTGATGCCCCAGCGGTCCACAGGGACTCACCGGGTGTTGGGGCCAGTGAGGTTGTTCTGGGCCTTCTACGGCTGGCCGAGATGGGCCCCCCGCCGTTAATGGGCGCGCCGTTCTGGGCTCCACCCTCGCTTCTCCTCAGCACCACCAAGCAGCCCACAGCCATGCAGAGTATGCTGTGCTGCACCGCTCCTCGCCCTGCAACAAAAATGTCTGGTCTGATGTGCTCGTTCCCTGCCAACCTGTTGCCTGGCCCTCCCTCCTTTTCTTACCCTGACTAGGCAGTACCTCTGACCATCCCCCTTACCCCCGATCCCCACCCTCCTCATCCCCACTCCACTCAAACATGGCTGCGACAATTGCAGACGCAGGTCCCTGTACCAAACCGGCTTCTGCTCCCACTAGTGTCCCCTCCCCATGAGGTCTTCCCTGCCCTGGACCCCCTTTATCCTCCCTACCCTGTCCAGTGGCCCTCACCTCATGCTGCAGTGAACCCCCTTTTGCTAAATAAGCATCTAACTGCCCCACCCTGTCCAGGCCCCTCACCTCATCATTCCTTGATGAGAAGATATCCAGGCCCTCCCATGCCTGACTGCCCCAAGCCGGCTCTAGCTCCCCTGGAATATCGTCCTCCTCCCTTCCCCCTTGACCCCGTTGGCCCACAATCCCTCCCCCACATGGCCATCCCTTACCCACCACTCCTCGGACCCAACACTCAGACCCGCCCACCCCACTGCCCCTGCCCCCGCATCATCCTCATCAATAATCCCCTCCAGGCCTCCCCTTCTTCCTTCCCTTTCCATATAGCAGGCCCCAACCTCCTCGTCAGGCAGGCCTACCAATCCTCCACCCGCACTTCTCCCTCCCTCATGTCAACACCTGCCCCCCGCCCCTCCTGCTTTCCTGGCTGAGGACAGGACCCCGAGTGTCCCAGCAACATCAACTCGCTGGGGCCTGCTTTATAGGCCCCGCCCCCCGCTGCCTGACCTCCCACTCTCAGGAGCAGAACGCTCCTTTTTAATGGCCCTGGTAGCCGGCCTGCCTTCTACAGGCTCCGGGGCTGTCCCAAGTTGATTTTTTGGCACTGGTTGCGCAGAGCAGCGCTTCCGTTGTGTTTCAATTTGGCCCCGCCCCCTGCCGCCTGCCCCGGGGTTTCATTGCGCGCCCCAGCCCTGCGCTGCCCAGACGTCCCTGGGGCTGCTCTCCTTGCACAAGTGCGGCCCCGTTCACTCACCGCTGATGTCTTTTGCCGTTTCTGCGAGGAGCACGTCGCGACCGCAATGGCTACTCCCGCTGACGCCTGCTGAGTCGGGCTCCTGGCCCCGCGGCCTCCGGGATCACCAAGTCAAGGCGCCCTGCTTCGCTCAGGAGCCTCAGTGCCTCCAGGACCCTATAACCCTCCATGGCAACGGTGAGACCATTTTTTTATTCCCCTAGACTAACCTACTAATATTCCCTAGACTCGCAAAGCACCGGAAAAAATCCTCCCAGTTACAATGCGCTCCCAGCCACCAGGTCACCAAACCTAAAATGGTGGCTGGGAGCGACTGCCCGCTAGCCTTATATGTTTGGGCTACCATTGGGCGACAAATATAAATCTAATACAAAATGGAGACACGGGGGACTGGCCCGCCCCTCCCAAACCGCCCGGGGGAGAGACCTCCCTGCGGTCGGCTACCCCCCCAAACCCCACTTGTCCTCACGGCCAAAGGATTGAATTCTTACCTGATTAGTGGCTCCATTGCTCCAGGGGATGATGCGACCTGGCCTCTCCCCGATGGCAGGACATTAAGGGTACTACTCATTACTTTAACTTGAATACAATATGGAACTGCTCTGAAAATGTATGTGTATAGTTTTGATGTTTCCTGCCCATCTCCCGCTGTACATTTTCTCATGGCACATGGCTCGTCATTTTGCTACATCCCTCTGCGATACTCAAGCCAGCTGCACGGGCGCAGACTTGTTAGGATAGTTGTGGATTATGATACTTGATAGTAGGTCTGTAATGGAAATCAAGTATATGTAACTGATAATGCACATGGTATAATTGACTGTTTGCTGTTGAAATTGTTCTTCATGTGTCACAAAATCTCAATAAAAACAACTTAACCGCTTCGCTGCGGCCGGAATTCCCCCGCTGTGCTGAAGAATTCCACGCGTGCGTGGTTCGGACGGCCCCTGTACGTCCTCCGCACACGCCCACCGTGACGTCAGACGGCCGAGGGCCGTCCGATGCACGGAAGCGGTTAAAAAAAAAAGGACAGAGGGCGTGGCCAGGATGGCGGTGAGGTGAGACGCAACCTCTCGTCTCTCCCTCCGATCGTCCCGGGATATCACCGCCTCGGGCTGCCTACAGTCGATCTGGGGCCATAACCTGACCTCAGAAAGCACGCAGTGGCCGGCGGTCCCTGCTTCACCGGCGCTCCGGGCCTGGATCGCGCTGATAGCGGCGGGCGTGCTGCCCACGAGTGTGAGGCCTGCAGTGGAGGGCGGAGCCGCGACCTCGAGGTGGAGCGCGCGCCGGCTGGCGCGGTAGCTGAGTGCCCAAGCAGCTGGAGGTGAAGTGCGGGGTGACCCGCCCTTGTGCCGAGCACATCGCCTGGTGGTGGGCGCGGAGGCGTGGCGGGCTGGTGTGACCCGACTGCGGAGCGACGACTGAGGACCCACCGCACCGCTGCCGCTGGGGCAGAGCCTGCGCCGGAGCTCGGGCCTACCTGCGCCGAACGCCATGACCGCGACTGGGGCAGCCGCCATCGAGGGCACGTCTCAGGCGCTCCTCTGATCCGGCGGCGCCCCGGATGATGATAGAGGTGAGCAGGGGCGGATGCGCGAGCCCTGAGCCACATCGCACGGGGGAGATCCCACTCTACCGCGGAGGACCCCGGGGGCTCTATTGACAGTTCCGATGGTGTTGGGCCCCTGCTGTGTAGCCCACACGCACGGCCCCGGACCGGCGGAGAGTGCCTGAGGGGAGAGCTGCTCACCCGATTTAGGAAAGGGCCCATCGGGGCTTTGGACGCTGAACGCCCGGCATGGGGCCCACCCTGCAGGCGCGAGAAGGCCGGTGGGGGCGCTGAGGTGGAAGCAGGGCCCTGATTCCCCCTAAAAGTCTGCGACCAGTGCCGACTGGTGTATCTGGGGAGCCGAGCAGTAGCCTGGGCGCCCGGGCCACCTGGAGAGATAGAGGCCGGGACAGCCACCTACTAGTGGGCCCCGCCGGAGCCACTTTACGGGCGGCGTGGGGGTCCTCTAGCCGCTGACCGCAGACACACCCTGGGCAGCTTGAGTGGGGAGATGGCATCTACCCGGGGCAAGAAGAGTAAGTCCCTCCAGGAGCTGTTTGCATGATCACAGGTGCCTGCGGATCCCGCAAAGCAAGCTGACACACCCTCGTCATCCATGAGTGGGCACAGGGAAGAACCGGTCACGAGGGAGTTTATGGAATCTCTGTTCTCGGCCCTGCGGGATGATCTACAGACTGTGAAGCGAGACCTCACTGCAGAACTCAAAGACGTCCGGAAGGATCTGGACTCCGTCGGCGACCGGGTGGTTGCTCTGGAGGACAAAAGCGACACAAGGGACGAGGAACTCTCTTTCATGCAACAGGAGCTCTTGCGCATCCACGATCAACAGCTGGATCTCCAGACCCACCTGGAGGACTTAGAGAACCACTCCCGGCGGCATAATGTGCGCATTCGGGGGGGTGAGCTCAACAGTGGAAGCAAGAGACCTCTTACAATTTGTGCGTGAACTCTTCAACCATGTTCTGGGTAGCCCCCTGGAAACCGATATTCGCATTGACAGGGCTCACCGGGTGGGTCCTACCTGCCCTGCCACCGCTCCACTGGCGGACATCCTGGTTTGCGTTCAGGGTTATCGCATTAAAGAGGAGATCCTCCAGAAAGCCAGGGTGCAACACCTGATCACATTCCGCGACCAGTCACCAGTCCTGTATCAAGATCTAGCTGCCCTCACCCTCCAAAAGCGCAAGACCTTTCGACCAATCACCGCGGCGCTTCGCCAGCGCAATATTACTTACTCCTGGGGGCATCCATTTCGTCTCATATTCCGCTAAGATGGCAAGCTCTTCCAGCTCCGATCCCTGGCCGAGGCCTGTAAGGTGTTAGGGATTGAGCTCCCAGACGACGAAGATACTGGAGGAGTCCCGGATGGGGGCCCCCGCGAAACGCAGCCGTGCTGGAGATAACAGAGACGTCGACGCCGCCCTAACAGGATACAGAGACCGGCCCCCGGAGAGATCGCCAAGGGGCAGCTAGAGGCCCTCGAGACACTGCCGCTGGCCCTAGCTCGGACACAGTCCCCTTAATGGTCCTGAGTCGGCGTGATAGTTTCTATTGCTGCCGTTTCTGGGGCGATCAGAGGGGGATATACTTGGCCACTTGATGCCTGAACTGCTGTTACTTCTGATCTTCCTAGGAAGATGGACTATTACTGAGAATCTAGTTTTGAGTTGGCACCGGTTGTGCCGGGGCTTCTTACTATCCTTCTGGGGCTACTCTCTTTTCTCTTTCTACTCTCTGTCTCTCCCCAAGTTCACCATGCTGCTGCTACCAACCTGTGGCGTTACTGAAGGTCAGTCCATGAGTGCTGCCTGCTGCGGCCGCTATGTGCGCCTCTTAGTGCTGGATTGGGCGAGTTTAGCTGCGCGATACATCCACTGCGATAGATGGCCCCGCTGAGTCTTAAAGTCCTCACGCTGAACGTGAGGGGGTTGAACCACCCGGTTAAGCGTAGAGCGATTCTTGAGTATTTGGGAAGCTCGGGCGCTGATGTGTGCTTATTGCAGGAAACACATTTGCTGCGCAAGGACTGTCATAGGATGCGCTCCCGCGCGTTCCCCACCCAGTTTTTCTCCTCTGGGCCCTCTAAATCGGCGGGGGTGGCGATCCTGCTCTCCAGATCCTTTAAGGGTAAAGTGGTGCAGAAGGAGGCTGAGATCAAAGGCAGGCTTTTAACCTATCAGTTTCTGATCGGGGGACGCTCCCTGATCATCGGGTCCATCTATGCGCCCAACGACGGCCAGGAACGGTTCTTGCACAAGGGCCTGCTTGAAGTCACGGGTACTCCGGTCCGTAGCATGCTTCTCGGGGGTGACCTCAATCTAGTTTTTGACAATGAACTTGACAGGTCGGCACAGCGATATGGCCAGGTGGGAGCTCTCTCCCGCACTGGCCACGCGCGGCTGGGCGACATAGGGCTGACGGATCTATGGAGGCACTTTCACCCACGAGCCAGGGAGTACTCTTACTACTCTAACGCTCACAAGACTTACGCTCGACTCGATTATTTTTTAGGCACTAGGCACATTACTGATATCGCTACTTCAGTGGACATACAGGTCGCAGCACTATCGGACCACGCACCGGTGGTGGTCGCTCTGACGCTCCCGCCCGTGCGGTTACCCGCGCGGCGGTGGCGCTTCCGCGACTCTCTCCTACATCGGGAAGGCGCCGTGGCCCAGATCCAGGGCACGATCACGGACTACCTCTCCCATAATGACAACTCGGACACGTCCGTCTCAACCCGATGGGAAGCCTTGAAGGCAGTGGTACGGGGCGCAATTATTGCCCTCTCCTCTGCCGATAACATGGAGCGTAAACATAAACGGGAAGACCTCACGCAGCAGGTGCGGGAATTAGAGCAGATGCACCTTCGGACGGGTGCCCCGCGCATTTGGCGCCAATTGAAAGCGGCTCGCTCACAGTTGGCCGCATTGGATAGTGACAGGGCCGAATACGCGGCCTTATGACTGCGCCATTCTTTTTACAGCGGCGGGGACAAGTGCGGCCGGCTCTTAGCGCACAAACTGCGTGAGACGCGATCACGGGAAGGGGTTCAGGGGATTCAAGACCCGACAGGTCAGTTATGCACCGAGGATTATGACATTGTAGAAACGTTTCGGGATTTTTACGCACAACTCTATGACGCGCAGCTCCTGGAACCGGAGGCCATGGATGCCTATTTGGACCAGGTCACCCTGCCCTGCTTGTCTGAGGGACAGGCCGAACACATGGAGAGGGAGATTCGGCCGGAGGAAGTCATATCGGCCATATCGCGCCTGAAACTGGCCAAGTCCCCGGGCCCGGATGTCTATACGGCCGCCTTTTATAAGCACTTTTGCCCCACTCTTGTCCCCCTTCTCACCCGCCTGTTCAACTCCTTCGCGACCACAGGGGCGATCCCTCCCTCAATGCTCACAGCGGATATCGCCGTTATCCACAAGCCAGGCAAAGATAGGACGATATGCGGGGCGTATAGACCCATCTCACTCTTAAATATTGATCTCAAATTGTACACTAGCATCTTAGCGGCGCGCCTCGGCCCCTATATGCCTGGGATTATTGATCCGGACCAGGCGGGCTTTATCCCGCAGCGACAAACCAGTGACAATACCAAACGCGTGATGCATCTGATTGAAAAGGCCTCCCGTGTTCCGGGTGATTTTATGCTCCTGACCGTTGACGCCGAGAAGGCCTTCGATCACGTACACTGGCCCTACTTGGAACGGGTGCTGCTTCGTTTTGGCCTAGGGGAAAAGATGCGCTCGCGTATTCTCAACTGCTACCGGGGGCCATCGGCTACGGTGCCCGTCATTGGGTGTATGTCCACCCCCTTCCAGATCCATAGAGGCACTAGGCAGGGGTGCCCTCTGTCACCACTGCTCTTTGCCCTCTACATGGAGGCCCTGGTACAGAGGGTCCGGGAGTCTCCTAAGATCACGGGCATCCACATTGGAGGGGATGTTCACACCATTAGTCTATACGCGGATGATGTCCTAGTTACCCTGTCTGACCCCGGGACTACTATGGGTCCCCTCCTGGAGGAGCTGGACTCCTTTGGAGAGGTGTCCGGTTTTAAAATTAATGTTACGAAATCTACCGCCCTGAGCCTCTCTCTGCCACCTCAGCAGTTGGCAGAACTACAAGCACGATACCCTATTCAATGGTCTTCCGACTGAGTCCCATACCTGGGTCTCCAGTTAGCTCCCACACTGCCGGCGACCTGGTCAGTCAATTATAACATTTTGCAGTCCCATATCCGTGCGGACCTGAGGCGATGGAAATATTACCCCATTTCGTGGTTCGGCCGTATCGCAGCTGTTAAAATGACGATCCTGCCCAAAATCCTTTATCTTTTCCAAACGCTCCCTCTTCCGCCCCCCACGGGCTGGCTGCGGAGGATTCAATCGGAACTCTCGCAGTTCATCTGGCAGGGTCGTAGGCCGCGGATGAAGAGACTAGTCAGCTTCCTCCCTCCCCACAAAGGGGGGCTGGGGATCCCCGACCTTACGCTCTATTATAAAGCCGCACAACTACGCCAGTTGGTGGAGTGGAGTAGAATGGAGTCGGAGAAACACTGGCTTTTTCAAGATCGGGCGGTAGCAGGCACCTCTCTTATGAAAATCCCCTTTCTTCGGAAACAACAACGCCCCCCCAATCTATATGCCTCACACGTGATTCGTTCTATTATGGTAGTCTGGGACCAAACGAACAGACGGCACGGCCTGACGACTTTCCCCTCCCCACTTACCCCCCTCTTTGGCAACTCTGATTTTGGGCCGGGGACGGGCGAGACTTCCTTTCCTCATTGGAGAACCACGGGCTGCCGGGCTCTAGGTACATTATATGACGAAGACGGGGTTGTGCCTTTCACTCAACTCTGCATTGACTACGGCCTCCCCGAATCTGAGCGCCTACACTATCTGCAGTTGCGGCACTGGGCTTCCCACCCTGACGTCAAGACATGGGCACATAGACACCTTACCCCAATGAAAGATGGTTGATAACGCGTTCTTCGGATAGGAAATTGATCTCGGACCTCTATAAAATGCTTCTGTCACGTTTCACCCACACTTATCACGCGGGCCGAGCACGATGGGAAAAGGACTTAGGCCGCGATCTCACCAGTTTGGAATGGGAGGGGATCTGTTACAGGGCACGGCACACAGCGACTCACACTGGTCTCGCAGAAACTCTGACTAAACTAGCGTACTACTGGTACTATACTCCTGAGCGATTGCATCACTTCGACAGCGCACAAAGCCCAAATTGCTGGAGGGGTTGTGGGAAGGTGGGCACGCTTACACATCTTTTATGGGACTGCGCACTTCTGACCCCATATTGGACTCAAGTCCTTGATGAAATTGATCGCTATTTAGAAACAGAGCTCCCTCGGCTCCCGGAATACGTGCTCTTGGGGGTTCCCAACCCATTAACCTATCCCTTGAAATCTAGGAGGGGAAGCAGATTGCTCTTGCGTTAGGTTCTGCCACACAAAACATCCTTACACATTGGAAGACGCCGTGCATTCCAACACCCACTGGCTGGATCCAGCGGTTATGGCACATATTAGGCATGGAAAAGATCTCGCTCACGGGGGCTGGTAAGGGCTCAGACTTTAGTGAACTGTGGCAGCCTTTTCTGTCCCTCCTTGCACAAGACTTTAGGGAACTTACATGTCCAAGCTACCTACGGCTTCTGCGCCTGACGGCGCCGACCACTTCCGCTGCGGAGGCTGCTTTTACGACATAGAGCTTTGTTCCCACATGGGGGGCTGGACTGGCCGGGGAGGGGGGAGAACTGTATTCTTTCTTCTTTCTCCTTCTGTTTCTTTTCCGGGGTTAGGGAGGGGGACTGTTTCTCTCTTAATAATTTCTATTATTTCGTTTGTAATTGTGTATGCCATTCCACGAAGCTGAGGCCCTGCGTGGCCCAACTTTTCACAGTATACCGCTACTACTTGCAATTGACATTGACTTCAATAAAAAGATTTAAACCATAAAAAAAAAAAAGACAATGACAGTCATTCATTGATACAAGACCGTAGTCAGGGAAGCATGCCATGGGTCAGTGAAACCATATTGTGAAGATGGCCTTTCCCGCTAAAAGCAACATAAGCCGCATTAAGGGGAAAAAAAAACCACATAAAACTTTTACTTGAAGTGTCTTGTAAATAAATATGTATACTATATTTATACTTTAATGATTGTCAGGTCTTATTTAGGAACAAAATCATTTGTTTTCTATTTTTCACACCAGAAATACGTTTTTTCTTGAGGAGAGACACCCGGCAAATATTGTAGTGTGTATACATACTTATTAACATTTAATTCATAGTAACTCATCACAGGGAGTATGTTGATTTGAGTGGGAATGCCTTGTGTTCAATAAGGTTTCTGATAGCATCCGATGCTGCCCCAAAACAATGCAGCTCATACCTTGGAATGCAAGCACTTCCTGAGATGTAGAATAATATACCTAACAACTAGCCCCATGATGCTGAGAGAAAAATAATAAGTTGAACCGCCTCATTGAATATTTAGAAGTGTAACAAAAAAAATAAGTTGGCAGACAGCCAATGCTGACTATACTCTGAACTAAAAAACCTACATGTTAACCAACAGTCTACCTCGCACATTATACTTACCCGGCATACAATCCAATTGAAATGAATATTGCAGTCCTTCAAGTGAAGTCCATTAAATGTGCTTTGTCAATTCTCAATTGCATAATTGAATCTAATGTAGTAGTTTCTGTTTGGGATTCCTGTATCTTAGGTACTAGGTTTTTTTTTTCTGTGTTGAAAAGCATTTTTATAATGTTCAATAAATACCTTTGTAAATGCCTTCCTATTCACAACATATCCTAAAATATACTTCATTATTTGATGTTAATAATAAAGCTCCACATTTTAGATACTTACCGCATTGCAACATGCATTGTGCATGTTATAGTTGCATACAGGATTTACAAATTCAATTAATGTTAACCGTGACGTTTTATTTATTCATTTATTTATATTTCAGGATTGTGTATTTCCCGGTTTCAAGAAAACACAGCTTACACAGCTACCAGAAGGCTTGGAAGGTCCCCAGGTTTTAAACCGTGTATTAGAAGCTCAGCATTTTACAGTGTGTAATATTTTCCGATTTTATGCTCAATTGATGCCGTGAATGCTATTGACCTATACTTGCAAATATTTAATGCATCTCTTGCTGGGTCAAACAATGCAACTCAAATGTATTCACTAAAATGATATGTAATTATGAGGTTTTAGCACTTAATGCTATAATTTTAGTATGTCAGAAGCGCTATCTGTGAGAAGGACATTCTTTAAGTCAATTCTCATGTTCATTATGAATAGAAAGCTAACAAACTGTCTAGAAGGCCTCTTGTTTCAATTAAACCTTCTACACCATCTAATCACTGGACTTTTGCACATCTATTTTAATAGGAAACTTGTTTTTGGTGCATAATTCCTAGTTTTTAGGTCGAGCCCTGAGCCAGCGTGCAAGCCCTGCTCTGGGGATGATCTATGGTAGTTCAGTAGTGAGGGAAGCCCCGCCCACTCCCCCGCCTATATTTTTCATTGGCTTGTGTCTTTGTCCTTCGTAAATGGTGCCTTCCATTTGTACCCTCCCATGGATACTGGCCCCTTTACTTGGTTCTTACACGGTAGGTGTTCTATTTCCTTTATTTAGTTTCTCCTACCTCAAGCACGAGGACATGCTTTGCTTACATTCAGCCAGCCATGCCCACTTTCACTTTCCGAGCAGCCGTGACAATGGCGGCCGTTTGTTTCCAATACTATTCATTGGTACCAACTACTACCTTGGTCTGTGGAAAGTTGCATGAAGGTGATAAGATACCAGCGAGTTAAACACTGGTTTCGAATATCAGCGTGATGGAAGTTGTTTGAATTCTGTCAGGTTAACTCGTCATTTCATTCGATGATAAAATTAGTGCTACATAGATTTGGCAACAGTAGCGCTGCTGTTCAAACACGCCCTGTTTTTTTAATTTTATTTTTTTATTGTAACTGCCTTTATATTGGGGTTAGGAGCAAAACTTCGGGGGTATGCGCTTTACGAAGACTTGACGTCATTCTGACTCTCACCACATTCTACTTTCACGTAAAAACCGTACTTGGCGGTCTCATTTCTTGTTCATTTTCTAGCCCAATGCCGCTTCCGAGCCCTGGCATGATTTATACAGCCTGGCAGTGCATAATCTTTCGTATAAGATATACAGGCCTCCGAAGGTTTCCTGTCCCTCCTCGTCGCAACTGATAGCGTTTGTACTCCCTCTGCTATTTTCCTTTCTAATGAGATATTGGACTTTTGCTCAGCGAGAGGTGATATTTCTACATTTGCGGCGCAACAGGCTAAATTACCAGATCTCAATGCCGAGGATACGTAAACCCGCTGAAAGTGTGTCAAAAATATACACGGAGCCTCTTTGTTTTGAGCAACGGTTATTAAGAAGGTATTTGGAGAGTTCAGGTTTAATTTAGGAATCCTTCTGCTGCAAAATCACTCAGTTACATCACGGAGCGAAGCGGCATTAAAAACCTAAGTCGATAAGGCTATATTATCTTTTCAAAAAACGTGTTTATGCTGTATTCATAAATGTATTGCGCAAGGCCAAGTAGCGGCCCCTCCTCCATTCAAATGCATGATCCATCAAGCTGTTGAAATGCTTCAAGACCACACTGGAAGAGGCTAGCACGATAGATTAAATGTACCTCATAGGATAGGCTGGTTTGTTTTTGTGGTATAATATTGAAGCTCTTTTAACTTTCAGCACAAGTGCAATTTCCTGTGTGGCTAGAGGACACCAGAAAGATTTATGTCTTGTGCTCTAGAACTTTGTGTATGTTTTATCCATTGATGAGAAACAGAATGGTACTGAATCCTTTTGCTTTGTAAAAGTTGATTTACTTTAGAAAAAGACTGTCTCTGATTCCAGACAGTCCCCAGTTCTAAACCAAAATGCACCCGTAGCCCAATGCTGTATACAGTCTGTAATTCTGATTCAGGATATGCCTGCAGAAAGAGGTTGCTAATAGTCCCAGTACTTATTAGGGCAGAGGTCATTGGAAGCACCTGGTTCTGGTCCTATATCGGGCAGAGTCCCTGAACAGTGTCTGCTTCAGACCTTATGCAAATGTTGTGGATTTTAGAAATATTGCCTTAGCATTTCTATAGTAGCTGCATGTAGTGTCGCTCCAGTGACGTAACTGGAGCGCAGGAAGTTTTAATAAATGTGTGTGAACGGGGGGCTCGTGGCTACACCCCTTTCACAATCTGCGATAATGGTTAGACCCTGTGGTCACGTGGGGCGTGGTTAATAAATATTGGGATCTGCTCTAGGGGGACCCTGACCTTGTCTGCAAGGAGTGTCAATAATCAGCCTCACTGCCTCCGGGTATTTCTTTGCGGGCCACACCGCACTGATAACCCACGTCAGTTTATAGGAATTACCCGGGCCCCCTTGGCAACACCATCTCAAGGGCCCCTCCCAACACACCAGCTGCAGTCATTTTCTTCCTCAACGCTACCAAGATGTGCCTGTCTCTGACGTGTAAAGCCTCACTGAAATGCCTGGCATCATTTTTTTTTTTTTAAACATATTTTATTGATTTTGAGAACTGGACCAATATACATATATATCCTCCAACACACAATGTTTGCATCCTTAAGTACATCAACATATTGTATCAAAGTTATAACGTTGTGCATACAGTCATGGAATATCGTCAAATCAGTCACTACCCTCCCACCACCCCACAACAACTAACTATCTAGCTCCCACCCCCTCCCCATCCCGGCTCACTTCAGTAGTATCACAACTTATGGAGATCGGGTCTCGCATGACTTTCCCATTATATTAAATGCTCAATTCGCAACTCCACACATTATGATTCTGTAGGGTTCCTATGGGGTCTGTGGCTATCGAGTACTCAGCACATTTAAAATCATCATATATACTACGTATTATTCAATGCAGGGAAGGTTCCGCAGATACAAATAATTCAAGTAGAGCATCCCACTCTAAAGAAATCGGATTCTTCCTCAAACCTCTATTTTCCTCTCTCCTAATTGCCATGCTTTCAGCCCTGCCCCATCGAACTACCCCTTCGTGCCAGGTCAGTACCGATGGAGGCTTTGCAGATTTCCATTTCATTGTGATTGAGCGTTTCGCCAATATTAGTGTCAAATTGGCGAACCTAGGGTGCGTTCCTTGTGCTTTGCGCTTTTTGCCTAGACCCAGGATGCAGCGCTCTACTGAGTCTCCCCCAGCTTCAGGTGATGATTCATTAAGGAGTTTATGTACAGTCTCCCAGAAGGGTATTAGGCGTGGACATGCCCATATCATGTGCATCAGGTCAGCCGACTGCATGTGGCATCTAGGACACAAATTCACTGCATACGGGAACATTTTGCTCAGTTTGTAAGGTGTCAGGTATGCTCTGTGTATCAGCATAAGTTGTATCATCTTAAATTTAGGGTTCCGGGACACTTTCTTAGGGGGTTCGAGCACTCTGTCCCATTCTTTGTCTGATAGTTCATGTCCAATATCTCTAGCCCATTTATCCCGTAGATCTAATAGTGGTATAGCTGCATGGGTACGGATACTTCTATATATCCATCTGGTCAGATGTCTTCCATTATCCATTAAATACAGCATGTGTACTAGTTTGTGTATCTTGGGCTCAGTACCGTCAGGCGACCAGGCACTTCTTACAAATCTGGTAATACTAGCATGGAGGATGTATAATGTGTTGGGAACGCCTTGCTCTCTCACAAATGTGTCATGGTCCAGGAGCATGTGGTCTGCAAACAGCATCCCGACCGTGTTCACTCCCTCATCTGTCCACTTACTCAGACATCTCGTTGATACTGCTCTATACGGCGCCGGAATCCCCAGCAACGGGATATTAGAGGCGTAAGGAATCAGTTCCCCAGTGTACCTTATAGCCCTTTTCCAGTATGTGACAGCCACTTTCAGAAGCGGTGGTGCCATCGAAAGAGATCTTTTCCCTGGCAGCAGAAGGGTGTGGAGCAATCCCCTTTCCCAATCCTTCTTCGACATCCCTATCTCTTGCAAATTGCGGCCCGCTGTCCAGTAGGAGAGCCACTGGAGTTGGCTGGCATGGCAGTATGCCTGGAAATCAGGAACCCCCAGGCCCCCTCGCCCCGTATCTAGCTGCAATTTTTGAAGTCCCACCCTTCTACGCCCTTTGCTCCAGATTAATTCAGAAAGCATTGTGTTTAGTGTTTTGAGTATGTGTGCTGGGATCAATATAGGTAAATTAGTGAAATAGTACAACAGTCTGGGCAACATGACCATTTTGGAAATGGCCACTCTGCCAGCTACAGAGAGTGGCAGTGAGGTCCAGAATGCTATCTGGGATTTAAGTGCCTTAATCATGCGTCCCAAGTTACCATCCAGCATATCCTGTGGCTCCCTATATATTTGAATGCCGAGATATTTAAATGTGGTAGGTGCCACAGGAAACGTCCACTGTCCAAAATAAACGAGTTCTGTGCTGGCCGAATCCTTGAAGTAATAGGCATATGATTTTGATTCATTGATCGACAGGCCAGAAAGTGTCTGGAATTGTCGGAACACCGTGGGGAGGGGCTCATTGGGACCCCGGAGATTATTGAGATAAAGTATGATGCCGTCCGCGTACGTGGAGATAGTGTGAGTCATGGTTCCTAGTGTGATGCCTCTTCCTTTCGCCACCGCTCGTATCTTAATAGCTAATGGTTCGAGCGCCAAAACAAATAGCAGGGGCGAGAGAGGGCATCCCTGCTGTGTGCCTCTAGCTATAGGATAGGGCAGTGAGATATGGACTCCTGTTCGGGCCCGGGCCGTTGGGTCTGTATATAGTAGCCTGACCCAGTTCACATATTCCTCTGGTATTCCAAATAGTGGTAAAGCTCTTAACATATAGCACCAGTGTAGTGTGTCGAACGCCTGTCTCATATCCAGTGAGATACAGCCCGACTCTGTATCGTCTACTGGCGTCAAGGTGAGTATCTGATGTAGTCTCCTGGTATTTAGTGACGTACTCCTACCGGGTACAAAGCCGCACTGGTCGATGTGTATCAGTTGTGCGAGATATGGGTGCAACCTACGTGCCAGAATTTTGCTGAGGATCTTATAATCCGTGTTCAGAAGAGAAAGGGGGCGATAACTCAACATATCACTGGGGTCTCTACCTGGTTTTATTAGAGATGCAACCAAAGCCTGACGTGTAGTGGGGGGTAGTGATCCTGTCTCCAGCGCAGCACTATATAGTTTTTCTAGGTGTGGGACTAACTGTGTTGAGAATGTCTCGTAGAACTCCACAGGTAAGCCGTCGAGCCCCGGGATCTTGTTACGTGGGAGATCTTTTATTGCCGAACGGATTTCAGTTCTTGTTATGGGCTTTGCTAGCTTTTTTTTCTGGGCATCCGAAAGCTTGGGGACGTCCAGACCCTCAAGGATGTCAAGAAGTTCCTCTTCCAGTATTGCTACTGGTACGGCGTACAGCTCCTCATAATATTGGCGAAATGCCATATTAATTCCTAACTGTGTAGTTGCTGTACCACCGCCTGGTATGTGAACCTCTTGTGTCGGGGTGTTAGTCGGTATATCCTGTATGATTCTCGCTAGTAGCGAACCAGCCCTATCTGCTTCAGCCTGCTGCTTCTGTGTATAAGTTCTGTAATCAATTGTACGAAACTGCTCTAATAGTTCTGCATATTTTATATTTGCATCCTGCAACACCGCCTTTTTCGTGTCATCTTGCAATGCCTCCCATTCAAGCCCACTTAATCGTTCCTCAACTTCCTGCAGCTCTTTGTGTACAGTAGCACGGGCTCCCACTCTAGTACTAATGGCCAGCCCCCGAATAACCGTCTTGAAAGCCTCCCATTCCACCTGTCGGGATCCTGCAGTATTGGTATTTTCTATAAAGTAATAGGATATGGCCGTAGAAAGGGTGTCACGGAACACTGAATCTTCAAGGGCTACAGGTTGCAGCCTCCACGTCGGTACTAGCGTAGGGATTTTCCCCCACTCGAGCTCCACTTCTAGGGGGTTATGATCTGACAGCGTTTTCCCCAGGTAGGTAGTGTGGGTGATGTTGGCAACTAAAGGCATGGTAAAGAATATCCTATCAATGCGTGAATGAAGCATATGTGGGGGTGAGTAAAACGAGTACTCCCGACTTGTCGGGTTGCGTATACACCAGGCGTCCCCCAGCGACCATCCAGCCCCCCAGTTCTCCAGCACTTCTGCTTCTTTCCTGCTGCTAGCCCCCGGTATGGGAGGACGAGAGCGATCCAGATCTATATTCAGTACTGCATTGTAATCGCCACCAACTATCCAGGGATACCCCTTCCAGTCAGCCAATACCGTATTTAATGCTCCCCAAAACTTATCCTGGTCCATGTTAGGAGCATATATGCTACCGAGTACTAAGGGGCTCATTACGATGGTGAAACGATCGCCACCGCCGGGCCGGCGGTGGCGATCGTTCCGCCATCAAACTGAGATTTACCCACCGCCATATTAGGATGGCGGTGGGTATCGCGGCGGGCGGAAAGTCCGTCCGCCGCTTTTCCGCCAGTGGCAATCGCACCGATTGCCTGGCGGGCGGAGCAGGGCCACTAATATGGTGGCGGTGCCTAGCAGGCACCGTCCGCCATATTAGGATGTGGGGTGTAGGAGGCCTTTCCATGGCAGCGATGCCGCCATGGAAAGGCTGGCGGGAATTGGGTTTGGGGGCCCGTTGCAGGCCCCCCTTGTGTTGGCGGGAGGTGTGGGTGCACTGGGGGGTACCCATGGTACCCCCCGCATTTCACTGCACCATGTGGCAGGCACAGTGTAGTGCCTGCCACGTAGTGCAGTGAAATGCACAACATGCTCTTTTAGACATCGCAGCGGTGCTGCTGTCAGCAGCCACCGCTGCAATGTTAACGGTGCGGAATCAGACCGCAGCGGTGGCGGTCCCATCCTAATCGGGTAGGTGGGACCGCCGCATGCATGGCGGTCGGTTCCAAACACCGCTACGATGGCGGGCGGATCAAGTCCGCCCGCCATCGTAATCAGCCCCTAAGTGTTCCCCATCTAAGGTGCAACGGAGCAGTCCATATCTACCATTAATATCAATTCTCTGCTCTAGGATCACTAACGTGGTGCCGGTCCTCACCCACATGGCAGCTCCCCTCGCAAATGCGGAATAAGAGGTACAGTATAATTGCCCCCTCCTTTTTTTCCTTAACTTGTCAGCTTCAGAGCGAGTGAGATGCGTCTCCTATAATAGTGCGATGTGAACCTTTCTCCTTGTCATTTGAGCGTATATTCTATGCCTCTTGTGTATAGACCCCATCCCCCTAACGTTCCAGGTCAAAATCTTGTACCTTCCGTTGTGCGCCATGAGGTGTCATGAGGTGTTGTAGGTATGCAATGCATGTGCGTCCCGTTATAGCTAGTACTTCATTGGCCTGAAGTGAGCCTACCCAAAACTATATCTAATCCCAATATAAGGTTCCCCCTCTGAACAGTAGAGGACCAAACAATAAAACTAAGAACAATTAAGCAGTCTCACATTTGGTGCATTATTAAAGTTGCATTGGGGGGGTGGGAACCATAGGCGTAAGTAGATATAAGGGTGAAATACACCACTATAATCATCACAACCAAACGAGCACGGGCCCGTACATAATATGTGAGTAAGCATTGCTGGTACAATGTATGCAATATGGCACAGCACGACTACATTGCTTCACACACATCAATTCGAGTCAATACAGTTCTCTCCTGAACACCATACAGACCCGGTACTTCAACCCAAGAAGTCGTTTACAGTCTGCGGGGTGATCGATGGAAAGAGGGCCAGACTATTGTCAGAGTCTGAGTGTATCGTCGAGTCCTCTGATGAGTCCAGCGACCCCGCCATCGAATGTGCATCTTGGTCATCTAATGCCGCCGCTGCTACTATCGCCGATTTCTGACCCTCTAGTATTTGCTCCGGAGAGGGGTTCGTTGCTGTTTCCTGCCGGGGCGGTGTCTTGCGGTCTAGTTTGCCTCGCCCTGTCCTTAGCAATTTGCGCGGCTTCAGTGTCCCGCCTTGTGATGCATTTTGTGATGGGCCCGACGACAGTGTTATTTCAATCGATTCCTCCGCCTCCTCTGGGCTGTCAAAGAAAAGGGATTTTTGCTCATGTATTACCTTTAGTTTAGCTGGGAAGAGGAGAGCGTACTTCAAATAATAACCTCTAAGTCGTTTTTTAACGCCCTGAAACGATGCTCTCATTTTTTGCACTGTCTATGTAAAGTCTGGGTACAGAGATATGCGCTTGTTCTCGAACTGAATCTGGGCCCTCTCCTGGGCTGCACGGAGCAGGGTGTCATGATCTTTGAAATTCAGGAAACGTGCTATCATTGGCCTGGGCTGAGCGCCAGGGGGTGGGGGCCTCGATGGTATCCTATGCGCTCTTTCAACACTAAAGAATTCGGTAAGGCCCTCAGGCACGATCGTGTTTTTTAGCCATTGTTCTATGTATTGAGTGGGGTTGGACCCCTCGCTGCGTTCCGGTAGCCCCACTATTTGCACGTTGTTGCGCCAAGCCCTCCCTTCCGCATCATCAACCCTGTCCTGCTGTCCCGAGCGTTGTCGGCGCAGTTGTTCAATTTGCGCTGAGTGTGTTTTGTGTTGTGGCAATATCTCAGTTAGGTGCATTTTGTTAGCGTGCACCGTTTCTGCCAGCTTGGTGTGGTCCGCCTTAAGTAAAGTAAAACCTGTAGTAAGTGCACTCACTTGTTGTTCGATGGCCTTTCTAGATTCACGCACCTCCTGCAGTATTAGATCTAGTTTGTCTACATTGCCTCCCTCTTCTGTTGGTGGAACACAGCTTAGGTCGGGGGCGCTGAGGACATCCTCTTGCCCGTGTTGAACAGCCCCTCCTGTGACCAGGGGCTCCATTTGCTTCACTCTGGTGCGCCCCATTTTAACACACCGGGTCCGTGTGTCGTAGGTTCTTCTAGGCACGAGTACACTACTCAAGTATCACCCTCACACTTTATGCTCATCAACTCATAGGAGGAACATACACCTCGGGCTTCAGCAGACACCGCCTGGCTGCAGTCACAATCACCTGGACTCCTTGCAGTGTACTAAAGCCACTATGCGCATAGTAGGGTGTCGTAGGTCAGCTAGGCCGACAGATAGCAATTGCGTGATCTGGGCAGAGTAGTGAAAAGCCTGGTCTCATCCGGGCCCCTTACTCACGGTTCGCTGGCTCCGGACTTCTGTAGTCCTTCTACGGGAGGGGGGGACTCCCGGTGTATTTGAGGCTCGTTTCAACAGTGTTCACAGCTTCTGGTGCACAGATCTCACTCTCGCCCACAGTGCCCCATTTGTTTTGGCCGCTGCATCCGGGGCCTTCTCACTTCCCTGGTGCAGCCCTGTGCGCCCGATGCAGCGCAGTGCACGCCGATCCCAGCGGGACGCCATTAGTACATAGTAACGGCCGCTGGTTCAGTAGTCCCCCGCTATTTCTCCAAGGCACGAACGCCAGCAGCGACACAGGAGCGCGGCAGCCGAGTGAATCGGGCCTTGCAGTAGAGCCGCCTCCCTGCACTCCTCAATTGCTTTCTGGGCCCAGTGTCCTCCGCAGATATCACCCGGCTTTCACACCTCGAGCCCGCCTGCATGGACGATTTCAAGAGCGGCATGGATCGCCCTCCAGGCCGTCGCCGCCCGCCCTCACCGCCGCATCTACCCAGCGACTGGGCAGCGAGGACTCGCCCGGCGGCCCTGCCTCCTTTGCAATTAAGGCCACCGCCCCAGCGCTGTCTCTGCCGATCTCGGGTTCTGTAAGAAGCGCACACTCCTCAGCACTTCACAGTGTCCTGCTGGGGTGTTCGGGGTCCCATCTTGCCGCGTAGAGGGTCGGATGGCCAGCAACAGCACGGTAAATAGCAGGATTCCGGGCCTGGCTCGGAGCCTCGTTAAATCACGTCCTCCATGCTTGGCGGTTAACCACGCCCCCCCAAATGCCTGGCATCATAGAGGAGAATTCTCGAATAGCTTGCTCAGCTATGAAAAGTTTACGTTTTTGTATAAATTTGAAGGTTGAATGTGTATTATTCCACAAACTCAGTTTCTGCACCTGGATAGCTCTTTTGTTTTGGTTTTGTAACATGATATCCATTAGAGTCCTGTGTGTGAAAATATATACGTTTTAGCCAGGGCTTTAAGTGGGCCGGGAAGCACCGGCAGGTCTAACAATCATTTGCAATGCAATAGGTCTCGCATTTGCGAGAGTTTGAGCTATTGGCATTGTAAATGACAATGCTTTTTATTTATGTATTTTGAAAACCTGCAAGCGGTGCTTATAGTCCTTGCTTACGAGAAGCAAGGCTGGCAGTAACTGCGCCTCTTTTACTGCCAGCCTTGCTTCTATAAGTACAAAGTGTGTGTTTACGCACGGCTTGCAAGTTTTCAAAACACATAAATAAAAGGCATTGTCATTTACAATGCCAATAACTCAAACTCTCGCAAATGCGAGACCTATTGCATTGCAAATGCTTGTTAATTGAGTTGCTTGTGAGTTTTCCAGAAAAGCTATAAGATGAATACTACGACATTTTTTCAATATGTTTTTTTCTTTCAGTCAGATAGGTCCCACAGGGACATACAGATATAGCCATTAAGGCCTCCCAGTGGCGTTTCTAGAAGTGAAGTTTAGGGGCGAGGGAGTTTTCATTGGGCCAGACATAAAAGTGATGGTAGCACCTAGATAGGTTATATGTGGACATACATACATATATAAATAGTCACTGGAAAAAACCTAGACCTATTTTCTATAGCCTCTTTACTGCTAATGAATGTAAGCTTTTGCAACCTGCTTGGACTCCTAATGGGTCTTGGATGTGTGAATTGAGTCCGCTTTCTGTGAATGCTTGCGCACTGGCCAAAAACCATGTGCAGCAGAGACTTGCTGACTCGTGTCTCCTTGATTTCCCACAAGAGATCTGTAAAAGCTTTTCTATAAAGGGAAGGTTGTACGTAATAGGTGCTGACTTTCCTAAGGAGCCTCGAGTGCAAGGAAGTAGTCAGAAAATGTAAATATACCCCACTTGAACCATGCCTCAGACGTCTCCAGCAAGTAGCTTGTGAGCTACCAGTAGCTCTCCAGATCCGTGTGAATAGATCTCCTGTGTGCAGCCTAGCCTACCACAAAAAAAGTTTTTGCTTGGTTTGAATTATTATTTGTATGCCAACATAAAAAAGCATATATTCAAGATGAAAATGTGTGTATTTTCAGAACTCATAAGCTGTTGGTTGGAGAAAATTGAATTTTCAAAATGTATTTAATGTTATTATTTGAGTTGGACAAGATTTATTACTCCCATTATTACCTTGGTGCCAGGGGGTGCAGCTGTGGCTTTTATGTATTACCCATGTAGAGAGTATTGCTGCTGGTAACCCTGCCTAATGCACTGAAGTGATCACTGCTGGCCATAACTATGTCACTAATATTAGTATCTCCGATGATTTTCATTGAACACAAATATCTCTAGGTACAAAAAGGTTGGAGACCCCCAATCTACCACACAGAGCATGTGAGGTGGCCAACTCAGCCCTCCAGAGGAGAGTTCCTCACTCTTTCATCCTCTTTCCATCCAACCAACCTTTTACTTTGCTATCAATTAATTCATCTGTCAACCCTTTACAATTTCCATCCAACCTTTTATATATAAATCACTCTACTCTTTCTTGCATCCATCCATCAATATTTCTATCCTTTGACCAATCCACCCTTTCCCTCTTCTACATCTGTCCATCCGTCATCCTTCCATTCATCCATTCTTTAACCTAGCAATTCTTTCACTCTTGCATCCATCCTTTCAGCCTTACATCTGTCTGTTACACACATTCATTCTTTCACCCTTCCTTCTTCCTTTTCACATTTGCTTCTTTTCTCATACTGTTGTCTTTTCTCTTTCTATCTACCCATATTTTGTCTCTCATTCTTACTCTTTCCTTCTTCTTTCTCATGCTCCCTTTTTCTATTTGTCCCACTCTCTATGTTTCCTCACATGTTCATCATTTCTCTGTCTCTATTTCCTTTGCTGTGTGTGTCAGTCTACTTACCACACATCTATATTACAGGGTTATCTAATAATACTATTTATGAACACTTTGTTTGCAGGCCTTCAGTCAGAAGGAACCCAGAAACAACTAATTACCTTTAGCAGGGACCCAGTTCACTAGCCCAAGGGGCCCAGAGAAAGCCCCTGCTTAGGCTGCTTAATTAGTCGTTCTCTATGCCATGGTTTGCGTGCCCAGTGGCCTCTGCATGAGACATGTACAGGAGTAAAGAGTGAACGCACTAGGTACTTGCCCACACAAGTGGGATTGCTTGCCCACAAGAGGTCGGCAATCTGCAAAGTTCTCTGTAAATGGAACAACCTCCCACAACACATCAGAGCCTCCTTTTCACTTCTTGAGTTCTGCAAGTACCTGAAGACCTGGTTTGGTGAATAACACGGTGACTACCTGTGAGAAGTTGGCCTGGTATATGCTGTTCACTAATTAAAGTGGACACCTTGCACCAGGGCAAATCGACTCTTGTGGTAGATAGGTTTAAGACAACCTTTTAAAGAAAGCTATCCTAGTGGTAGCTGTGGAGAGCAGCCTTCAGGCTAAGTCTCGGAGGAATGTAAAGCAGCTTGTTTTACCATATAATCTCTTGAATCACCAAATGAAAAGACACCACACAGGTATATATATCAAATATATATGTATTTATTTCTAAATAACTCTCTACTAATCTCTTTATGAGATTAGAAGACAAACATATGCACAAATCAACGTTTCACAATAAGTTAAGCACAAAATATGGCTGGGGCCCTAGGGGCGTACCAGACCATATACTAAGTAAGAGACTTAGAAACAACGACTTGCAAGGAGACAAGGCCTAGGGCCTTCAGAAGTGCTGGGGCCTCACGAAACCACCCAAGGCAGGTAAGTAAAGGACCCACGGGGGACGCATGCAGTGTGGATACACAGGCGCGAATCGCCGTTAACTTCAATGGGGCAAGTCGCGGTTGGAAATAAAGAGTTTTAGGATACTTCGGGAGAACCTACAAGCAAGTCACTTACAGGGTAAGTCGTTCTAGGGCCCACACCCACAGGAGCACCGTTGTGCTGGAGTTACCTCACCCAGGGAAGCCGGGTGCACAGGTGTCCTTTGGTGTCGGGTCGCGACGTCGTTTTCAATGGCGAACAAAGAAGACTTGCTGCTTGCGGGAGCTGAAGAAGTGTCCGGTGGAATCCAAGCCTGGATTCTGAAGAAGGATGACCTGAAAGCAGAGGGGACAGTGTTCAAAGTCACTTGGCAGTGACCCGGGGCAAGGAAGATGGATGCCCACCGTCGTCGGTTGATTCAGGTCGGTTGCGGGTGCCTTGACTCTTCAGCCACGTGGTCCAGGAGGGGTCGACGACGACCAGGAGCTGGATTCGGTGTGTCCCTCGACGTCTGCAGCTGACTGCGGTGTCGGCAACTCGATTGGAGCCAACAAGCCTTGGCAGCTGCAAGTCTTGGGGAGATGAAGAAAAGTCAATGGCGCAGACCAGCAAGGTCTGTGGAACTCACCCAGTGAGGGTAAGTCAGGGCAGGCCTGGAGCAACCAGGGGAGCTCTTTGGTTTCTTTAAGAAGTCTTCTGGGGACCCACAAGCCAGCGGGCAAGGGATCGCGAAGACACCTCGGGCGGAATCACTCAACAGGGGCCCACGGTCACTCGGGACGGTGTAGGCCTCTGATCTTCGGAGGAATTCCTGCTAAAGGTCGGGACCACACGTGGTCCAAAGCACAGATTCGTAGAACGTTGTGAAGGGGTTGCACTCGACAATAGTGCACGGTACCCAGGGGTCGCGGTTCCTCGTTACTCGTGGGGTCCACTTGCCTCAGCTTCGCTGGGGTCTCACGATGGCCTGGGAGAGGTCAGGAAATCCACTTCTTGGGCTGCAGGGACTTCGGACTCCGGCGGGAGCGGCGCAGTTTGCGACCGTCGTTGTCGTTTTTGGTGCCTGCCAAGCAGGGGAGTCACTCCTTGACTCCAAGGGAGATTCTTCTGTCTTCCAAAGGTAGTGGAACGTCGAAGGGCCAGGATTCTTCTGTAGAGCGTCGTCCAGGGGTTATCTGCTTTGCAATGGCAAGGTTCCCCCTCTTATACTAAAAAGAGGGGATGGACTAGCTCTATGACCCCACCTATGGGAGGGTCAAGGGAGGGGTGGCTACACCCACTTCCCTTTGTCCAGTTTCGCGCCAGAGCAGGGGCAGGTAGCCCCTGAGCTGGTTTGAACTGGCATATGCACAGAGGAGCCTTCTGCTCCCCCAGTGCAGGACTTCAAAGCACGCTAAGAGTGCACCCACCCAGCCCCAATACACTAAACCCTGTCTGGAAGGTGGTTACACCTCCCTGTGACAGGATGCCTATTGTTGGGCTTCCTCCACTGTGAGTTTCGGTCATCAGCAGGAGGGCAGCCCAGTGTCTGTGACTGGTGGCATCCATTTTGTGATGCCAGGGCTCTTTAGGATTCTACCGCGTTTCCACAGCAGGTACATGTCTTATCCCTCTAGAAGGGTGGAATGCTACCCCCGCCGCCAAGATTGGCGGGGGGTAGTATTCCAAGATGTTTGACACCAAACACGACATGTTTTGATGCAGCCATTCCAAAGTTAGCATTTACCGCGAGGATATAATGCACTTAAGAGTATATGGTTTAACCGCATCCACAAACAGCACCAGAGAATGGACTCTGAGAACTGCAGAGGGGCCCTGCTCATGCAGAGGCACCCCCTCACATAGAAGCCAAGCACCCTGCCCTCAGGATTGATAGGGCCTGCCTTAGGGGTGACTGATAGGTTTATATGTGTGTGCAGGAGAGATATAGGAAACCTATATCTCAGTGAGGGGTGCTAGCACCACCTCACCCAGGCTGCAGTAGCAGGCCTGTGGTGTCAGATTTAGACTGCTTCCCAGGGGTGGCATAACATATGCTGCAGCCCCTGGGAGGCCTGTGAAGTACCTATGCCCTTGGCACCTAAGGTACCATATACTAGGGACTCATAAGGCACCACAGTATCCAATCACTAGTGCACCTAGAGTGCACTCCATGTCGTTTAGAGAGAACAGAGAGGCTGGGGCCCTGATTGGCAGGGACCCAGCCAGACTATAGCCAGAAACCAGTGCTAACATCAGAAAAAAGTGGGGGCAACATAAGAGGCAGATCCTACTCTCCTACACAACCCCCCCAAACGTAGGGACACTAAACTAACCTTGACCAGTTGAGTCTTCGTGTTCAAAGTGGAAATACCTTGAGAGTCCATCTGCATTGGCATGTTGGGTCCCAGGCCTATGTTCCACTGTATAGTCCATCCCCTGTAGGGAAATGGACCACCTCAAAAGTTTTGGGTTTTCACCTTTCATCTGCTTTAGCCATAGGAGGGGCTTGTGGTCAGTCTGAACTATGAAGTGAGTGCCAAACAAGTATGGCCTCAGCTTCTTCAGGGCCCAAACCACAGCAAAGGCCTCCCTCTCTATAGCTGACCAACGTTTCTCTCTAGGGGTCAGCCTTCTGCTAATAAAAGCTACTGGCTGGTCTTGACCTTCATCATTCAGTTGAGACAGTACAGCTCCCACACCCAGCTCAGAAGCATCTGTTTGGACAATGAACTTTTTGGTGTAGTCTGGACTCTGTAAGATGGGGGCAGTGCACATGGCCTGCTTTAGGTCTTCAAATGCCTTTTGACAGCTAGCTGTCCACTGAACCTTTTTTGGCATTTTCTTAGAGGTAAGATCATTCAAGGGGGTCACTATAGATCCATATCCCTTGACAAACCTCCTATAGTACCCAGTCAGGCCTAAGAAGGCTCTCACCTGTGTCTGGGTGGTTGGAGCAACCCATTCCATTATGGTTTGGATTTTGCTCTGTAAAGGCTGAACCTGGCCTCCACCTACAAGGTGGCCCAGGTACACAACCTGACTCTGCCCTATCTGGCACTTGATGGCCTTGATAGTGAGGCCTGCTTTCTGCAGGGCCTCCAAAACATTTCTGAGGTGGACCAGGTGATCCTGCCAGGAGGAACTAAAGACAGCAATATCATCTAGATAAGCTGAGCAATAAGTTTCCATCCCTGCCAGAACTTTATTCACCAACCTCTGAAAAGTGGCAGGTGCATTTTTCAATCCAAAGGGCATCACCACAAAGTGGTAGTGCCCACCAGGGGTCGAAAATGCTGTTTTGGCTTTTGCATCATCAGCTAATCTGATTTGCCAGTAGCCAGCTGTTAGGTCAAATGTGCTTAGATACTTGGCTGAGGCCAAAGTATCAATCAGCTCATCTGCCCTTGGTATGGGATAGGCATCAGTCCTAGTGACTGCATTGAGGCCTCTGTAGTCTACACAAAACCTCATTTCTTTCTTACCACCCTGGGTATGAGGCTTGGGTACCAGGACTACTGGGCTAGCCCAAGGGCTATCTGAAGGCTCAATCACGCCTAACTCCAACATTTTCTGGACTTCAGTCCTGATACAGTCCCTGACATGGTCAGGTTGCCTGTAGATTTTATTCTTGACAGGCAGACTGTCCCCAGTGTCCACCTCATGGGTGCACCAGGTAGTCTGACTAGGGGTCAGGCTAAACATATGTCTAAACTGTTGCAGAACTTGTCTGCACTCAGTTTGCTGATGGTCAGTGAGGCTGCTTGCCAAAGCAACACCATCTACTGACCCATCATCAGGGTTCTGAGAGAGCAGGTCAGGGAGAGGGTCACTCTCCTCCTCCTGGTCCTCATCAGTTGCCATGAGCAAGCCCATGTCAGCCCTGTCAACATATGGCTTTAATCTGTTGACATGAAGCACCCTTAGGGGCTCCTGGGAGTTCCAAGATTCACCAGATAGGTGACTTCTCCCTTCTGTTCAACTATTGTATGGGGGCCACTCCACTTGTCCTGGAGGGCTGCTGGGGCCACAGGCTCCAACACCCACACTTTCTGTCCTGGCTGGTATACAGTCAGCACAGCCTTTTGGTCATGCCAAGCTTTTTGCAATTCTTGGCTGGCCTCCAGGTTTTTGGTTGCCTTTTTCATGTACTCTGCCATCCGGGAGCGGAGACCAAGTACATAGTCCATCACATCTTGTTTGGGGGCTTGAGAGGTAACTCCCAGCCCTCTTTTACCAAACATAGTGGACCTCTCACAGGATGCCCAAACAGAAGCTCAAATGGGCTGTAGCCAACCCCCTTCTGTGGAACCTCTCTGTATGCAAACAAAAGGCAAGGAAGAAGAAGGTCCCATTTCCGCCTAAGCTTCTCTGGGAGTCCCTTAATCATTCCTTTCAAGGTCTTGTTGAAGCGTTCAACTAAACCATTGCATTGTGGGTGATAGGGGGTGGTGAACTTATAAGTTACACCACACTCCTTCCACATTGCTTTCAGATATCCTGACATGAAGTTGGTACCTCTGTCAGAAATGACCTCCTTTGGAAAACCCACTCTGGAGAAAACTCCAATGAGGGCTCTTGCCACCACAGGTGCTGTGGTGGTCCTCAGAGGAATTGCCTCTGGGTACCTGGTGGCATGATCCACTACCACCAGGATAAATCTGTGCCCAGATGCAGTCTGAGGGTCAAGGGGACCAACAATGTCAATCCCTACCCTTTCAAAGGGTACCCCCACCACAGGTAGTGGTATCAGGGGGCCTTTGTTGTGCCACCTGCCTTACCACTGGCTTGGCAAGTGACACAGGAGCGACAAAACTCCTTTGTGTCCTCTGACATATGTGGCCAATGAAAATGTGGAACAAGCCTGTCCCAGGTCTTGTTTAGGCCCAAGTGTCCTGCCAAAGGGATATCATGTGCTAAGGTCAAGAGGAACCCCCTAAACTTCTGAGGTATTACCAACCTCCTGGTGGCTCCAGGGGCTGGATCTCTACCCTCAGAGTATAGGAGTCCCTCATCCCAATAAACTTTATGGGACCCACTAGCACTCCCAGCAGCCTCAGCAGCAGCCTGCTGTCTGAGGGGTTCAAGAGAGGGGCAGCACTGTTGCTCCTTGCTCAGATCTTCCCTGGAAGGGCCCCCTGCCCCCAAGAACTCAACCTGGTCAGGTTCAAGTCCCTCTGGGGCAGTTCCTTCTTCAGGTTCTGCTTCACCTCCCTCTGGAAGTGAATCCTTGATCTGAGACAGAGGGAAGGCACTGCCTTAACCCTACTGCTCCTCCTCTTGGGAAGCATCTGGTCCATTGTTCCAGGATCCAGAGCTGGTTCAGTGTCATGCATTCTTGCTTGTGACCTGGTCACAGCAAATACCTCGGCAGGGATGCCCAACATCTCAGCATGAGTCCATAACTCTACTTCAGACCAGGCTGAAGTCTCTAGATCATTGCCCAACAGACATTCTACAGGGAGGTCTGCACTGACTACAACCTTCTTGAGGCCAGTTACCCCTCCCCAGGAGAAATTCACAACTGCCAGACTATGGTTGGTCTGGACATTGCTTGCATTGGTCACCTGGTACATTTCACCCAGGATGATCTGTCCAGGGCCCACTAGGTCCTCTGCCACCATGGTGACACTAGCACCTGTGTCCCTAAATGCCAAAGCCTGTTTGCCATTTATCAAAGGCTGCTGTTTGTACTTGCCCAGATTACTGGGGCTTACTAGGAAGGACATATCAATGTTTCCCTCACAAATCAGCATTGCCTGAGTGGTCACTCTGACTAGGTCAGAATCCACTCCAGAACCCAGGGTCAACCCTACTACACCCTTATTCTGCGTACCACCTCCACCAGTAGCTGAGCTAGGGGCACAGTTGCCTTAGGGGCAGGAGTGGTGGTGGTTTGGTCTTTGGACTTGGTACAATCAGAAGTCCAGTGCCCTTTCTGTTTACAGAATTTGCACCAGGGCTTCTTTTGGCCTTTTCCCTTGTTGGACTGTGACTCCCCACCAGATGCAGATTTTTGGGGCCCTTGTGAAGACTTCTGGTCTTTTGACTTATCCCCACCTTTCTCAGAGCCTTTAGGATCTTGCTTCTTAGTGTCACCCCCTTGGTTCTGGGTTTTCTGCCTCACCCTGGTTCTGACCCATTTGTCTGCCTTCTTTCCCAATTCTTGGGGAGAGGTCAGATCAGAGTCCACCAGGTACTGATGCAACAACTGGTTCTGGCAATTATTTAGGATCTGTTCTCTCATCATCAGATTATACAATCCCTTGAAATCAGTAACCCTACTGCCAACCAGCCAACCCTCTAGAGCCTTGGTTGCACAATCAACAAAGTCAGTCCAGTCCTGAGTCTGTGCCTTCTGGGTATCTCTGAACTTCAACCTGTACTGCTCAGTGGTTAAGCCAAACCCATCTATCAGTGCACTCTTCAGGACCTCATAATCATCAGCATCCTCCTCTCTAACAGTGAGGAGCTTGTCTCTTCCTTTATCTGAAAAGGAGAGCCACAAGATTGCTGCCCACTGCTTTTGGGGGACCTGCTGTACTCTACAGGCCCTCTCCATAGCAGTTATCCACTTGTGGATATCATCCCCACTCTGGTAGGGAGGAACAACCTTGCTCAGGTTCCTATGGTCAGGAATATATTCTCTGCCTCTAGGGACACTGTTGCTGCCACCAGGGGGTTCTAACCCCTCTTTTCTAGAAGCTCTCTGGATCTCCAGGGATTCCCTATCCAGTGCCAACTGCTTGGTTCTGAGGGCCACTCTGGCTTCCTCATACTGGAGCAGTTTGCACCTTCTCTCAGAGGAGGTCTCTCTTAAGGAAAAGTATGAGCTCCTCGGCTGGACAAATTCTCTGCCAGAGTGATAAGAGTGGTCAGATTCCCTGGAAGGGGATCTGTGCCTCTCCTCCTCTCTGTCAGTTCTCTTAGGGAGAATTCCTCTGTCCTTTTCAGGCCCCTTGGAGCCTGGCCCTTCAATCACAGAGTCTTGGTCATTCTGATTTTCATCATCTGACCCAGATACTATGACTGACCCACCCACTGATTCAAACCCTTTAGCTCCTAGAGCCAATCTAAGGTCATCTGCTGTCAGCAGATCTATCAGGTGCAGGGTTGAGGGACTCTGTCCTAGCCTCAGGTGTCTGTCAACACACATGGCTCTCAAGTCAGAGAAAGCCATGTCCTTATACTGAGGCTGAGTGGATCCACTGGGTCCACCCTTTAAGGACATTCTAGTGTTGTGCAGTGTTGTACTACCTACACTAGTTTGTGGCCTACTGATCCTAGCTTGAGCTGTGGAAAGGGTGTGCTATCCCTTGGCACACAGCTCTAAGTTCAGTAGAACTTATTGATACTAAGCTTGACTTTATATGTACCTTGAGTACCTATAATGGTTTTCAGTTAGTAATTCAAATAGAGATTTTCTGGTAAAACAATGGCAAGCTGGAATCCCACACGCTGCCCACCAATGTGAGAAGTTGGCCTGGTATATGCTGTTCACTAATTAAAGTGGACACCTTGCACCAGGGCAAATCGACTCTTATGGTAGATAGGTTTAAGACAACCTTTTAAAGAAAGCTATCCTAGTGGTAGCTGTGGAGAGCAGCCTTCAGGCTAAGTCTCGGAGGAATGTAAAGCAGCTTGTTTTACCATATAATCTCTTGAATCACCAAATGAAAAGACACCACACAGGTATATATATCAAATATATATGTATTTATTTCTAAATAACTCTCTACTAATCTCTTTATGAGATTAGAAGACAAACATATGCACAAATCAACGTTTCACAATAAGTTAAGCACAAAATATGGCTGGGGCCCTAGGGGCGTACCAGACCATATACTAAGTAAGAGACTTAGAAACAACGACTTGCAAGGAGACAAGGCCTAGGGCCTTCAGAAGTGCTGGGGCCTCACGAAACCACCCAAGGCAGGTAAGTAAAGTACCCACGGGGGACGCGTGCAGTGTGGATACACAGGCGCGAATCGCCGTTAACTTCAATGGGGCAAGTCGCGGTTGGAAATAAAGAGTTTTAGGATACTTCGGGAGAACCTACAAGCAAGTCACTTACAGGGTAAGTCGTTCTAGGGCCCACACCCACAGGAGCACCGTTGTGCTGGAGTTACCTCACCCAGGGAAGCCGGGTGCACAGGTGTCCTTTGGTGTCGGGTCGCGGCGTCGTTTTCAATGGCGAACAAAGAAGACTTGCTGCTTGCGGGAGCTGAAGAAGTGTCCGGTGGAATCCAAGCCTGGATTCTGAAGAAGGATGACCTGAAAGCAGAGGGGACAGTGTTCAAAGTCACTTGGCAGTGACCCGGGGCAAGGAAGATGGATGCCCACCGTCGTCGGTTGATTCAGGTCGGTTGTGGGTGCCTTGACTCTTCAGCCACGTGGTCCAGGAGGGGTCGACGACGACCAGGAGCTGGATTCGGTGTGTCCCTCGACGTTTGCAGCTGACTGCGGTGTCGGCAACTCGATTGGAGCCAACAAGCCTTGGCAGCCGCAAGTCTCGGGGAGATGAAGAAAAGTCGATGGCGCAGACCAGCAAGGTCTGTGGAACTCACCCAGTGAGGGTAAGTCAGGGCAGGCCTGGAGCAACCAGGGGAGCCCTTTGGTTTCTTTAAGAAGTCTTCTGGGGACCCACAAGCCAGCGGGCAAGGGATCGCGAAGACACCTCGGGCGGAATCACTCAACAGGGGCCCACGGTCACTCGGGACGGTGTAGGCCTCTGATATTCGGAGGGATTCCTGCTAAAGGTCGGGACCACACGTGGTCCAAAGCACAGGTTTGTAGAACGTTGTAAAGGGGTTGCACTCGACAATAGTGCACGGTACCCAGGGGTCGCGGTTCCTCGTTACTCGTGGGGTCCACTTGCCTCAGCTTCGCTGGGGTCTCACGATGGCCTGGGAGAGGTCAGGAAATCCACTTCTTGGGCTGCAGGGACTTCGGACTCCGGCGGGAGCGGCGTAGTTTGCGACCGTCGTTGTCGTTTTTGGTGCCTGCCAAGCAGGGGAGTCACTCCTTGACTCCAAGGGAGATTCTTCTGTCTTCCAAAGGTAGTGGAACGTCGAAGGGCCAGGATTCTTCTGTAGAGCGTCGTCCAGGGGTTATCTGCTTTGCAATGGCAAGGTTCCCCTCTTATACTAAAAAGAGGGATGGACTAGCTCTATGACCCCACCTATGGGAGGGTCAAGGGAGGGGTGGCTACACCCACTTCCCTTTGTCCAGTTTCGCGCCAGAGCAGGGGCAGGTAGCCCCTGAGCTGGTTTGAACTGGCATATGCACAGAGGAGCCTTCTGCTCCCCCAGTGCAGGACTTCAAAGCACGCTAAGAGTGCACCCACCCAGCCCCAATACACTAAACCCTGTCTGGAAGGTGGTTACACCTCCCTGTGACAGGATGCCTATTGTTGGGCTTCCTCCACTGTGAGTTTCGGTCATCAGCAGGAGGGCAGCCCAGTGTCTGTGACTGGTGGCATCCATTTTGTGATGCCAGGGCTCTTTAGGATTCTACCGCGTTTCCACAGCAGGTACATGTCTTATCCCTCTAGAAGGGTGGAATGCTACCCCCGCCGCCAAGATTGGCGGGGGGTAGTATTCCAAGATGTTTGACACCAAACACGACATGTTTTGATGCAGCCATTCCAAAGTTAGCATTTACCGCGAGGATATAATGCACTTAAGTGTATATGGTTTAACCGCATCCACAAACAGCACCAGAGAATGGACTCTGAGAACTGCAGAGGGGCCCTGCTCATGCAGAGGCACCCCCTCACATAGAAGCCAAGCACCCTGCCCTCAGGATTGATAGGGCCTGCCTTAGGGGTGACTGATAGGTTTATATGTGTGTGCAGGAGAGATATAGGAAACCTATATCTCAGTGAGGGGTGCTAGCACCACCTCACCCAGGCTGCAGTAGCAGGCCTGTGGTGTCAGATTTAGACTGCTTCCCAGGGTGGCATAACATATGCTGCAGCCCCTGGGAGGCCTGTGAAGTACCTATGCCCTTGGCACCTAAGGTACCATATACTAGGGACTCATAAGGCACCACAGTATCCAATCACTAGTGCACCTAGAGTGCACTCCATGTCGTTTAGAGAGAACAGAGAGGCTGGGGCCCTGATTGGCAGGGTCCCAGCCAGACTATAGCCAGAAACCAGTGCTAACATCAGAAAAAAAGTGGGGGCAACATAAGAGGCAGATCCTACTCTCCTACACTACCACATGCCTACACACCAACCTAAGCACCTGGATACCCTCAAGGATGATTAGTGTGCTCAACATAACATACTTCATTCACCCACAGATGTAATCTCACTCCAAATCAGTATTGCCCACATGTACTGTGTGGACAACAACACTTAAGACATTGAGAAATACACCCATATACCTTTGTTCGCACGTTAGTATTTTTTTTTTTTTAACAAATGTTAATGCAAAATGTTGTCTCATATTACTAAATTGTAAACATAACCCCTGGCATGTTGTTCCCTTGACTCTTTCTCTCTTTCCCTGTTATTACACCTACATGCACGATTTCTCAACCTCAATTTGTGACAAACAGTAAGATACATACAGGCGGCCATTCCTGAGCTATCAAACACATTCTGCTGCACCTTTAGTTCTGTAAAAGCCCAAAGTGACTAACTCTAAAGAAGAGAGAGCACCACATTACTTTGAGGATAAATTAGAGCAGCGCTTTCCACATATTTTAGAACCATGACCCAATTTTTAGAACAACAAACTTTTGCAACCCACCTAGCTTTAAAGCACATGAGGTTGGGTAGTTTTTCAATGTAATAGTAGACTTTCGTTCAAAATGCTGTAAATTACCAAAATAACATACTCTTTAAAATGTTTACGTTCCTCTCTAACAGCAATTGTTTGTAAATGTTTCGACCTTGACCACTTCCTTCGACATGCCTTAGCGGACTGTGATCAGCCAATAAAAGAGGCAGATAGCGAACTACACTGGAGCTAGAACACTTTTCAGAGTAGGGTGCTGGCATGTGGCATCTATTCACTAAAATCACAGGGCTTCAGACAAATCTTGGTATTGATATCAGTGATTTTACCAAGTTTGAAAAACCCCTTCTGCAGCAGACTCGGGTAAGCCCTCATATCCATTTTTGTGCTATATATATTTTATTTTTATATAGCGCAAACACTGCTCAAACATGAGCACCAGATTACATTAAATAAGGTCAGATTCGTTTTATTTTAAGAACAGATGATTAAGTGATTTGCCCAGAGCCAATACCAGGACTCAAACCTGGTTCTCCAGATCCAAAGTCGCCAGCTCTGACTGTTAGTCTACATTCATATTTCTCACTTTATGTATGAAAGTCAGATTCAAGTGGGATGATTGTGTATGATTACGCATCGTAAGCACATTCTCTGAGGAAATCGCTTTGTGAGGTATAAAAACAGGAGCAAAAAATACTGGAAGGTTTAACCGGAGTTTTGCTTGGGAATACTTTCAAGGGTTTGTTTAAATGGTATAGCTGAGCACCTTTGCACTAGTGGATCTAGAACAATTTTGAGAGTGGGGGTACTGACATCAATGTTACATCACTGAAGTCATAGGGATTGAGAAAAATCCTAGCTTCACACAAAATGTAGCAAGCTTATTCGGCAGGAGAGTTGTAAGATTGCAGTGTGTAGCTGGTGGTGCATTTTGGGGCACACTGTTGCAAATTTATCACCAAAACATTGTGCAGTTGCGCAGTGTCATTTACAGACAG
This sequence comes from Calotriton arnoldi, assembly GCA_963921515.1. Classification (NCBI taxonomy): domain Eukaryota; kingdom Metazoa; phylum Chordata; class Amphibia; order Caudata; family Salamandridae; genus Calotriton; species Calotriton arnoldi. The sequence goes on along the minus strand of CAWUFW010001622.1, from coordinate 2,445,477 downwards.
CACATTTTCCATTGGAATGGCTACCAAATTTGCACAGATATACAGTTTTACAGAGAAAAATATAGAGCAACAAAATGATAACGTGTGGAACTCGGGTTTCAGTGAATACTTATTGTTAGACCTGACAGCCTTAGGGTGGCCTTCCTCCTCCACTTTTCTGAACACGTTTTTGCTAGTATTAGGACTCTGTGCACTTTACCACTGCTAATCAGTGCTAAAGTGCTTGTGCTCTTTTCCCTAAACATGGTAACATTGGTTCATCCCCAATTGGCATATTTAATTTCCTTACAAGCCCCTAGTTAAGTGGTAAACTCTGTACCCAGGGCCTGTAATTTAAACGCTACTAGAGGGCCTGCAGCACTGATTGTGCCCCACACAAATAGCCCTTTAACCATGTCCCAGGCCTGTCACTGCAGAGCTTGTGAGTGCAGTTTTACACTGCCATGTCGACCTGGCAAAATAATCCTTTTGCCAGGCACAAACCTTCCCTTTTTATACATGTAAGTCACCCCTAAGGTAGACCCTGGACTGCCCAAGTAAAGTAGGATATATACTTTAAAGTTTTACATATTCTGATAGTGAAAAACTGTTTAATTCATGTTTCACTACTGTAAGGCCTATCTCTCTCACAGGATAACATTGGGATCACCATTTTTCATTTTATAAGTGTAATTTCCAATTGGGAAAAGGTAAGACCCCCAAGTCTGGCGTCTCAGGAATCCTAATTTAAAAACCTATCTTAACTTAAATTACAATTCTGAAAATGCCGCTTTTAGAAAGTTGGCATCTTCTTGCTTTATCCATTTGGTACCTGCTGCCTGTCTCTGATCACATGTCTGGGGTGGGTGACAGTTGGGCTTTGTGTATTCCCCCTAGACAGCCACACACAATGGGAGCTTAGGTGTGACTTGATGGGCCATCCTGGCAGGATGGAAGGGAGGAGCTGGACCCAGCCTTACACCTGAATAGGCTGTGTCCTGTACCCAAACAAAGTGCTGCATGCCCCCCTTGTAGTGAGTCTGGAGCCAGGGCAGGATTGAAGACCTCTGTGCACTCCAAAGGCCTGACTTTGAAGTCTCCCCCATTTCAAAGGCACAACTGGGAAAAAATTACTGGACCTCTGACACCCCCACTTCAGTACACTTCTGGACCTGTGAAGACTCTGCCATGAACAAGTACTGCAGTGCTGCTTAAAGGACTGCCACTCTGCTGGACTGCTTTTTTGGTGTACTTCCCCTTGCTGTGCTGACCTGCTGCCCTCTTGACTGGTTGAGGAGAGTGGACGTGCATCACTTGAACCCAGAGTGACTCCAACGACTAGCTGGCTGGCCTTCCAATCTGCAGTCGTAAGGATATAAAAGACTTCCAACCACCTGCTTCTGCACCTAGATTCTGCCTTCTCTGAGTCTACCCTTTCAAGTTGTGCCACTACAATTCTGGTCCCTTGGAAGTGGGCTTAAGGCGCTTTTCCACTGGAACCGATTCATGCTCTGCTGAGTGACGCATCGCTGAGCTGAACTGACTCATCTCCTCAGCTGGGTGGCGCATCTTCGCGCAGAACCGACGCATTGCTGCTGTTCCGTGGATTGGACTCGCTGCTGCATCCCGCATCTGGGACTGACTCATCGTCTTTGGAACCGACACTGCGCTGCGCTTTTCCTGACACCAGCTCCTCGCATCTTTTGTCAACGGTAGTCTTGATGATGACATCAACCTCCGCATTGCAGCTTCACCACATTTTGGAACCGACGCATCATCTCCACTATGCTTCTCATCCTCAAAACCGGCCTCTGCATCACAAGCCCCGTCGACAGGATTCTCGACTCCGATGCATCAGGACCTCGCACTGCAGCCTCATTGCATTTCAGAACTGACGCATTGCCTCTGCTGAGCAGCACATCTTTGACGTGGATCCACGCAAGACCCTTCGCAACCAGGATTAAGATACTTTGGTTCAGCGGGCCTAACTGGGTCCCTGTAGCCGGCCCACACTCCATCACAGTCAGCCTGAACTTTGGATGTTGTCCCGGTCCAGCACGACCAGATATCCCTACAAGCCCTTTTTGCTTCTAGGCGCTATTTTTCACTATAATCTTTAAAATTCAATATCTCAAGTTATACTTATTGGATTTTTGTCATTTTGGTCTTGTTGTATTTATTAAATTAAGTTCTATTTTTCTAACCTGGTGTGGAATCTTTTTGTGTAGTGTTTTCACTGTTTTACTGTCTGATGGGTTGCACAAATACTTTACATATTACCTCTAAAGGTAAGCCTGACTGCTCTGTGCCAAGCAATCAGAGGGTAAGCACAGGTTAATTTGGGGTTTGCCTTCCTCTTATCCTAACTAGGATTGTGGTTGTTGCTTGTCTAAGGTTCATACCGCAGCCAATCACCAACTCAATTTCTAACACTTATCATCTGGGCATCACTAAGTTAAAGTGTTTTGATTTGCTTTGATCCTATTAAAATCTTTGTTACCGTCACATTATTGAATTACAAAAAAAATGCTTCATTTTTGCTTTCCAGACTACTGATTTATTCTGAAATGTATACTGTTCGTTCACAGGTATTTACATTTTGTTCGGTGTTACAAAAACATGACATCTTACCACCTTTCCTTTCTCATTCCATGTAACCCAGCAAGATTGTCACATAATTCACTTAAAAAACTCCTCTTACTTTGCAGTCAGAGAAAGAAAAGTAAATACCAATCCCAATGTTAAAAGAATAAGTAGCAATTTGGCAGAAGACATAGCCTGACATTTGACCTCACTATGCCTTTGAAGCACAGCAAATGTGACAAAATAAATGCAAAATGTAAAGGCATGAAAAATTAGAGGCCATCGCAGGGGGTCCTCCAAAAATATCCTCAGGACGGGGGACCATGCACCCCGCTGATTAATGCAGCATAGATGGAAATAAGGCAAGACATTCACATTACTTTCATATTTCACCATACTAATTCATCACTAATCCTTTATGGGTTTCCGGAGTAGCGTGCTTCAACACCCCATCAGGGGTAACAAGCGCTATATAAACACAAACCTTTTTTTTTCCTCTTCTATCCTTCTGCTATCCTTCCGAATCCAAATAACTGACTAACCTATCCACCACTTAAAATTTACTTGCATGTTTCACTATACTAATTCAACACTAATCCTCTATGGGTCCTGGAGTAGCGTGCTACTCACCGAAAAAGCGCTTCGACGCCTCGTATGGGGTAGTAAGCGCTATATAAATGCAATTACAATACAATACAATACATCAGCCAAGTCAGCAGAACTGTGGATGTCCACACCTTTATAACCAGTGAGTACTGCAGGCGCTGCGAGGATTTCCAGGACTGGGCACGGCTGATGCCACAGGATGTGCTTTTAGTATCATCTCCGCACAGTTCAAGGTACTCCATCCAGGCTTTTGCCACTGCAGAAGAGGTCCTAGAAACAGTTTGACCAACCCTCCACACTCACTTGGAGGTACACGAACAGAAGAGACTTGGTAAGTCTTGTCATACAGTAAATGTATTATTTTATCTAAGTATTTCAAGTTTTGTAGTGTCATGTCTCATGGGTAATGAGTCTTAGTGTGTCCATGATGTCTGGAGTACATATTGTCTTCTATGGCTAAGAGCGTGTTGTCAGTCTTATTTTTATGTTTAGATTTTTGTAAAAATTCAAAAATCAAAGTAGGTAAATTTATTGTATGATATGTTTGCACGTATGAACTTCGTATTGATAAATCATGTATTGGTTTTTGAAGAATGTTCGAGGCCACCTTTGTCATATACCCACATTTCTATAATGAGTGACTTTATATTGATAAATCCGCATGACACCTATACTCAGGTTTAATTCTATCATGTCAGTTACTGATCGGAGATAGTGTGAAGTACACAGCATGGCCATTCTGACACTAACACACGGTAAAGGTTATTAACATGTATATTCAATGTAGATCTAGAAGTATACAACATCACATGTCCAGCCATCAGTCATGACCTCAGAATCATGCCTACATCCCTATTTGCCCTCACGAAGTAATGTGAGCGTGGGATTGCTTGAGTAAGTCAAGGGATCCCATGTGGTAAACTAATATATTTCTGTATGCAGATCGTAGAAAAAGAATAATATTTGATGGTGAATTAATATGCGCTTCAGCTTCACTGTGTTATCCACTGTTAAAAGTGGCTTTTGGGAATAATACCTTGCTTAGGACATGGAAGTGGGGTGAGTTATTATGCCATATGTAAATGGTAAAGATGTATTTTTTGTACAAGACGTAGTGGACATGTGCACTCATGAGGTTGTTCTTCTTTTAACTTTCCTTTTTAGCGGTTAGCCATTGGAATTGGAGAAGAACAGGACCAAAAGATAAAGGACCTTGGCTGCTAAGTGGAGATTTTGACACAGAGCTGTGCCATATTATTTTTATTCTGTCATTTGTCCTAAGCCTGGTTGTGGTTTGATTTTGATTTACATTTCGAAATAGTTTATTGAATATTATAGAAAAACGTAACATAGGCATGAGAAACACAAAGGTTTCAGCAGGTTGCTATACATGTTGCCTAACCAGCAGTATTAGGTTTTTAAGGTATCCATAGGAGAAAGAATACATTGGTTTAAGATTTCTTTCGTATTGGTGTTATGGAACTTAGACCTATATCATTGTAGGTCACTTGGTAGGAGAGTGATTACATAAAAGAAAAAATGAAATTGTCTGTATTGAAAAACAAAGCTCCTATGTGTGCAATATTTGTACCAAAGACAACAATCACGGATAAGAAACAGTACAGAATGAAAAGATAAATAAAATGAGAGAACTGTAGGAAATAAAACCATCATCAAAATCTTTGATGTAGACATTTTATTAGAGGTTGTGGAACCAGACATTAATTCAAAGGGGTCTATATCTTATGGGAACAGTCTTGAAAACGTGCCTTGGACTCATGGTGCTTGAACCTTTTCTAAATATTTTTCAAGTGTACTCCAAATGTGAGTGTTTGCTGATATGCAAGAATATTATTGTTCTAGGATTCGATCAGCTCCTCTAATGTACCAAAGCCACTTCCACCATGCATGACTGGAACTGTTACTTAAATCTTTTCAACTGCTTAGGACTGTTTTGTGTGCAAGAGTTAACATAGGGTCTATCAGTAATAACTCATTAGTCCCTAGTTTTGTGCCGTCTCTCTATATAACTGGTCCCAGGACTGTGTAAGTGAAATTCTTAGGCGGTGTCACTTTAAGTTTATTTTTTTATATATAGGAAAATATTTTATCCCGAATGTGGTGTAACAGTGGGCAATCGAAGGACATATGTGAAAGAGAACTAGAACTCTATTTACAGATCCAGCAAGTATTGTCTGTCAGGATGCCAATTTTTGTGAGTCGTTCAGGGGTTCAAAAAGTCCTATGTAAAAGGTGAAAGTTGTTCTGTGCAAGATTTGGGATAATTTTCTTGGAAACAGTATTAGACCAAATCTTGGCCCATGCTTTCTTTGAGAGGGTTTATCTGTATACCACTCAGATGTCCATTTATTCTGTTTATCCTTCATCAGAGAGAAGTGTATAGGATTTTGTAACTTATAAACTTAGGGCACAACATGCCCCCTTTTTAATTTTTTGATTAGGGAAAATATGGAGGGGTCCTTTTGTGGGAAGTGGTGAAGTTTGGAAATATGCACCTTTAATTTGGCGAAAATATAGAAATCAGCTTTTTTACCCTAAATATTTGTTCCAGAGTTGCAAATGATCGAATTTCTTCTGCCTAGGTCTCCATTATGCAATATTTCTTTCATACTCCATTCATCAGCTAAAATATGGGCCTGGTCGAGCTTGATTTTTCTTTTGTGCCGTATTGACGCTATGTTTGAGTTAACAAGAGTGATGCCTGAGAACTTGAAGTCAAATTTTAGGATAACCTTTCTAGAATCTGCTATCATAGTGTTTTGCACTTGATGATTGTGTTTGTTAATGGTAAGAGTGGATAGCAGCGATAAATCTTCCATTAATAACTTCTCTAAAATGACCCGGGAGGTGAGACGTCATCTATTTTCTGGAACCATTGTGTTTCCTGATTAAATAAGAAGGCAGTCTGGATTTTTTTTTACATCTGCTAAATTCACACCACCCATGCGTTTGGGCAGTCTTAATTTCTTTAGTGATATGTAAAAAAAAATCTTATTCCAGAGGAATTTGTTAATTGATCAGTAGCGGCCCGTGGTGGGAGTGCTGCCGTGGGGTGGGGGAGGGGCAAGGTGGGGGGTAGTAAACTACGGAATTCGGCCGAATAGAGGTAAGTAAACATAAATAAATAAAACGAATTTCGTTGCGCGCGCTGCATCGCATTTGGCGATGCAGCGCGCGCAACGAAATTCGTTTTATTTATTTATATGTTTACTTACCTCTATTCGGCCGAATTCCGTAGTTTACTACCCCCCACCCTGCCCCTCCCCCGCCCCACGTCACCGCCCGGCAGCACTCCCACCACGGGCCGCTACTGCTGTCGAGAGAGTAACCAAATGCTTCTGCGTAACTCAAAATGGGTTAGATGAGGGCAGAGATATCTGATTCTGCATGTTCTATGATAACTAAAATGTCATCTGTATAGGCTGCTATTTTGAAAAACATATTTTGAACTGTTATACCAGTGATATTCGGGTTATTATTTATGTAAATAAGTAACGGGCCAATGCCTAGTAGGAACAAGGCAGGGGAGAGTGGGCATACTTGTCTAGTCCCTTGTTTTAACCAGAAGGATTCTGATATTGTGCCCCCAATTCTGATACTAGCACTTGAGCTAAAATGAAGAGCCATTACCATCTTTATAAATTTGTATCCTAGATCACAGTTTTTAAGGTCATGATGGATTAATGACCATGACATCTTGTCACATGCCTTTACGGCATCAAGTGCTACCGCTATCTCCAGAGAAGTTTTGTTTCTGGCTGTATTTATGGTATGGCATAGAGTTCTGATGTAGCTGGGTCTGGTGGCTTAGAGGAATAATGTGTCCACTTTAGGGGTCTGTGTTTGACCTCATGGTCACAGCTTCAAATCCCAGCAGGTCCACTCAGCCTTTCATCCTTCTGAGGTAAAATGAGTACCATTGAGTTGGGTAACAAGAAACATCTGTTATTCAGCGCCAAGATACCCTTCTGGGTGAACGTGGACTTTATAAATACACATGCTCTGTTATATTATCACTTGCCAACCTGCCCTTCAAAAATTCTGCATGATATGCACTAAATAGTGAGAGTAGGATTCTCTCATGTCTACGTGCTAGAATCTTTGCATATATTTTGCAGTTCAGAATTAGCAGGGTTATAGACCTATACTTTTTTGGAAGGTGTAAATCATTCCAGTCATTAGGGATAAGTGTTATTAATGCTTCCGGCAATCATACCCGTTTCAACAAAGTATTGACATTGATCTATCATAGGTTCTTTCAGTTCCTCCCAAAATAGTTTATAGAATTGTGCTATCAGCCCATTGGTCTCTGCTGCTTTCCGATCTTTTAGTTCTTTTACTTTGGGGATAATTTCATCGATTGTAATGTCCTTATATATGAAGTGTTTTTTATCCTCTTTAAGGTTAGGTAGGTTTAAATTGTCTAAAATTGTATTCCATGGTAGGGCTTGATTGATTTATTTTCATTATAAAGGTCTTTGTAAAACTAAAAGACAATTTTGGAGATTTCTTGGGATATGAATGTTATTTACCTTTTTTTGTCCTGAATTGTTAGATTTGGTTGCAGGAGTGTTTGTATTTAAGATATCTTTGCACTTTACACTTTGCACAACTGATTTCTTTTGCACATATTGATAGCTTTGAGTTTGGTAACCCCTGACCTGCTCTACTGCCCAGTAATTTGTTGTATTCATACTTTTACTATTAAGGAGATCTATAAATCTCACTTCTTTTTCTGATCTATACTGCAATTCCAGTTTTTTTTATTTCTAAAGTTGGTTACATTTTTCATTCAACACTTTGTTCATTTGACCTTGAACACTTATCATGAAACCTCTGAGCATTGCCTTAAAGGCATCTCATCAGAGTTGTGGGTTGAAAGTGTTTTGGGGGTTTTCTTTGAAAAAGCTCACAATGGTTTCCTGTGTTGCTTTACAATGTACTGGGTCTTGTAATATATCTGTGTTTAATTTTCAAATCTTACATTCCTTTGTTGCTACAGACCAATTAAAAGAAAGTGTAATAGCGGAGTCTTCAGAGATTACCATGGGTTCTGTTGTTGAGTTGTGCATACAGTTATCTATATTATTGGAGGCCGCGAGGAGCAGAAAGAGCATTGTGGATGGTCATCGCAGTAGCGTGAAGAGTAGGCATGGCGTCGCAAATGGTTGTTGCTGGAGCTATAGCTCAAAGTGCAGAACTCATGTTGCGCAGAGTTAGGTTCACTGGAGCTTAGTATTGGTGGTCGTCGTAGGCGGCAGGGTCTTTGCAGTCACAAAGAGCCCAAAACTTCGAGATTTCATCTTCTTTCAAAGGAGGAGCTCAACTGATGCTCAACTGATATCAACCAAGGGTCCAGGACATGGGCAGGTATCTCTTGGACATCAGAAACTCACTCCAGCAGAGGCTGTAGGGCTCAGGCAGGTCCAATTGCAGGTCCAGACAGGTCCAGTGCAGCAGATCAGCTGGTCAGCCAACTGACCCTTGGAGTCACTTGGGTAGCCTGGGATGAAGGGAGCAGGTCCAGTCTTCATTTTCAGAGAGCAGAGCAGGCCTCGTGCAGCAAGGCAGTTTTCTGGGGAACAAGGCAGGCATCAAGCAGCAGGACAGTCTTCTGGAGAACAAGTCAGTCCTTATTCTGTAACGTCTGCAGGTCCAAGTATGTACTCAAGAGTGGCTCTAGAGGTCCACCATTTATACCTAGTGTCACCGTTCCCCTGTCAAGGCTCCAAGAAGTCTTGGCTGACAGTTATTGTCAGGCTCCTTTGTTCGTGCAGGAGGCATGTCCTTTGAAGTGGTGCAAGGCACAGCTCTGTCCTCTGCCATCCTGACAGGATGGCTCATCCTGTCCACACCTAGTCCCCATTTGTATCATTGTCTGGGAGGAATACACAAATCCCAAAAGCAGAGCATTCACAGTCAAGAAGGCACAAGTAATTAGGACAAGAAAATGCCAACTTTCTAAAACTGACATTTTCGGAATTGTGACTTAAAGTCTGACTTTAACATTAAAGGGGATTTTGAATTACAATTCATTTGAGTGAAAACACCATATTTAATCTGCTCTCAATCAAAAGTTATCACTTATTAAATGTAATAAGGTAACTCAGTATTCGTCAATGGGAGAGGAAGGCCTTACAAGAGTGAAAAACTACTTTAGGAGTTTTTTACTGAGAGGACATGTCAAACTCAAACCCACATGTCCTACTTTTCAGATACAGGGCACCCTGCCCTTATGAGCCCTTAGGACCTACTTTACAGGTAACTTATATGTATTAAAATGGAAAGTTTATTTTGCCAGGTTGAAATGGCAGTTTAAAACTGCACTACAGGCTGCAGTTGCAGGCATGAGATATGTTTTAAAAGGCTACTTTAGTACCATTTACTAGAGTCTTTCAAGCAAAGTAAATGTGCTAATCAGAATTATGCCAATTATACCATGTTTTAGGCGGAGAGCACAAGCACTTTTGCACTAGTTAGCAGTGGTAAAGTGCACAGAGTCCTATTGCCAACACAAACGAATTCAGCAAAACTGCAGGAATGAAGGCAAAAATCTGGGGAATACTCTATAAAAGGGCCCAGTCCAACAGGTGCAGATATATTGAGTGTGTAAAACTCCTTGCCTTCTTTCTCTATTCTACTGAATATCTGAATATCCCTCGTCCTTCCTTGTACATGTGAGTTTCTATGACCAAAATCTTGGATTGTTTTGCCAGAACAGTTATTACTCCATTTTTTTGTTTTTTGTAGGGGAACAGATAATATTTCTCGACCAACAACCATGTAAGGATGCTGATTCCTTCTCTTTTATCATTGTTTCTGGAAGAAACATAATATCCCCTTTGAGTTTGTATAGGTATTCTGAAATTTTGTCTTTTAACTGGATGGTTAATACGATTCACAATTAGTGGCACCAGCTTGATTACAGAACTTTTCTGACAAGCCATTGTCTATTTCAATGTCAGTGGAACATATGGGTTGATCCAAAGTTTGACCTGCTGTGCTGAGAGGATAGAAAAAATACCGTGGCTTAAAAGTCAACCAATCATATGAGCTATTCGGAAGCATAAGCTAATGACTAAAATGGAGGGTAAGAATTGAAAAGCAGAGAATAAAACACAAAAAAACAAAGAAATGAAACTCAATGAGCCCTCTAAAAACCTCTCCCTGTGTCCCTACTACCTCACCTATGCTAGCGCTTGCATGTCAGCAAGGTATGGTATGCATTATGAAGGTAAACTCATACAATGTATTTGTAGATATTTTACGAATAGAGGATAAAACATACAGTTGGCCTAATCCTCTGGGCGATTAGAAGATATGTTTGGAGAGCGTGAAAGCTATCACCTACAACCTTATCCAACCACTTACAGTTAAAATATGTCTGTTTCTGATTACTAAATGTTCGCAAATAAATAACTCCTGATTGGCTTAGACATCGAAAGCCTTTATGAAAGCCTCCCACAAATAGACACCGTACAGGTGTTGGAAGAGATGTTGTTCTTGGAAGACTGGAGATATGCTACACCTAGACACTTCGTCTTGAAATGTGCCTGATGGGCCCTCTGCAAGAATTTCTTTCAGTTTGAGGATCAGCTGTACCTGCAGACCCTTGGGACCTCTAGGGGCTGTGTCTTTTCCCCGAGCCTGGAGGGTCTTTATGTACACAACTTTTAATCAAAGTTTGTACTGAATGAGACTAATCCTTTTAGATCAAGGATAGTGACATGGAAAAGGTTTATTGACGACATGCTAGTGCTGTGGGAGGTGGATACACAGCCACATCCTTTATTGACTAGCTCAGTGCATGCGACCATAAACTCAGATTCACTTTCGACCGTGCACATCGCGGTAATGGGTTGTCTTGATGTGAAAATCGCAATGGAAGGGGGGAAGTTGAAAACTGTGACTCATACAAAACCAACTGACAGAACAACTTATTACAGTTTGATATCTTCCACCCGTGAGCCTTACGAGAGAATCTACTTATGGTCAGTTCTTGGGCCTAAGGTGAAAATGCAATGAATCCAAGATTACAGGGTTCAGGTTGGAACCCTAGTCGAGAACCTAAGTGCTGGGCAGTATACGAGTAAAATCATTGAAAAGTGTAATAAAAGAGTGAGGAGCCAAAACAAGGATTCCTTGTTGGAAGATGTACAACGGGAAACACGGGACCCAGGGACCATGTGTGTAACCACTTAAAACACCATGTCTAACCAGGTGAAAAAGTGATCACAAAAAATTGGCATATACTGAATACGGGAAATAATTATTGGGACAGACCTCTATTCTACCATCGCTGCAACCAGGACTGAGTGATGAAATTCTGTGGGGGAGACTAAGTGGGTAGTACTGTAGTGTAAACATACTAGTGGAGAATGAACAAGAAAGAATACATAATGTCTCTTATCACCCAAAGGAAGTGAGATGCAGAGGAGGCTATCTCGTTAATCAGGGTTGCATGTTATTTGATACCATTGGTGTAACCAGCCGGTGAAACAAGTACCATGCAAACAGTAAGCCTCGCATGAAAATTAAAAAGAAAAAGCAGCCCAAATGATAACATAACGAATTAAAGAGGTCTGACTGTCACGTGTGACCAGGAAGTGGGAGGAGACATTCCCATGGGTGAAAAATGTTCTTTAAAAAATAGCTTAAATGATAACACAATGAAGTTGAGAGATCTGACTGAAGGGCCAATCACATGCAACCAGGAAGTGGAAGAAGATATTCCTACGGGGCTATAAAACCGGCAGCTGCATTCAACCAGTTGTCAACCTCTCAGGGAGGAGTGAGGATGCTTAGGTGATTGAGCCCAACGATTCTTTGAAAAAGTAAGTGGGGAGTGGAATATGGCCATACCTTGGTATAGGATTGCTAGTAATAAGAATGTAGATTTGTGGGTAGTAGGGAGCTTGGCCAGAGATTTCTCATAGAAGGCATAGTTGTGTGTTATAGACAACAGTAGTGATAAACCAATTAAAAACCCTGTTTTTCTTTCTCTCTTTTTTAATTTCCTCTGACACAAAATTAGAGTGTGACTATAATAACGTTGATCCTCCCTCATCAATAGACAAGTAGTGAAGAGCTAAATATATCAGTAAAGAGTGTGTCTGGAGACTGCGTATGGGGTGCAGAAACACCTTACTAATGATATGGATACAGCAAGAGACAGAGGTGCCCTAGAAATATCTAGGAGAGTGGGCCAGTATCAGGACTCATTAGGAGCCCGTTGCTATATTCACCTATAGCATGTTTAGTGTGACCCTATGCATAGGTGTTTGGTGGAAGGTTTAAGCAAGAGACAAGTGCTCTATGTATATTAAGTAAAATAGTATAAAATGGTGCAGTGATTTTTCCTATCTCTTCACAGATACCCACAGATGATTTAGCCGGTCGGGACATAAGCATATAATCTATATCTGGTATGAATGGAAGTACGATGTGCGAGTAGGTGTAATTCCAAACTTGTTTGACCCAGAAAGAATTAGGCAATCCACAGGGATCCTTAAATTACTGCTCCTGACAAAAACCACAGTATCCTCTAGATTGGCTAAAACATGCAGACCACGAGGAAGGATACTGGGTAATTAGACCTCACATAGTTTCTGCATTTTTTTTTTTTGATAATCAAATTTTTATTGTTTTAACAAAACAAACAAAGGGACAGCAGGTACATTACAAATTGATGCAAACCCTGCCCACAAAAGGCAGTATAAACCACAGCCATAGTAATAATAGTCAGGCGAGCCACCAAGACTGAAGAGCAATACGTGTACCCATGTGAATACAGGTGGGGTGGGTTTAATACAATAGATTTAGCCATTTTCCCCAGACCCTGTGGAAGTTTGCTGGGCATCTGCGTGCCTTGAATAAGGGTTCCTCCTGAGCCGTGCACCAATCTACTCCTTGGCACCAATTTCTTATGCTAGGGGGGTTGACCTGAGCCCAGGCCGCCGCAACTGCCGTCCCAAGAAATTGTTTATCTGCTCTAGAGCCATCCAGGCCATCCAACATGCCAAGGATGAGGCGTAAGGGATCATGGGGGACCTGCCAACCCAGGGTCTGTGTGAGTTCAGACTCTATCCCTGACCAGAACGGGGCGAGACTGGGGCACGACCAAACCATGTGATAGAAATCTGCCGGAGCGTGGCCACAGCGTGTACAGTCTGGGGAAGGATGCAGCCCTGCTTTATGTAAACGCGCTGGGGTGAGATAAGCCGTATGTAGATAATAGAGTTGAATGAGCGAAGTTTGGATGAGGTCGTGAGGGTTTTGGGAGCCATAAGGGCGTCACGCCAATCCTCCTCCTCCATGGGACCCAGCCATCCCTCCCATAGGGCCCGGAGCGAGGCCAGAGTTGTCGGACCATTGTTTACCAGGGAGCGGTATATCCGGGACACCCCTCCCCTCCCCAAATTCCCCATCATGACTTGCGCTTCCAACGGGGAGTGACGTACCTGTTGAGATATGTGCAGTGAGGGCGTGGCGGAGCTGCAAATATTTGTAGAATTGGGAGGTGTGGAGGGTGTAGCGCTTCTGTAAATCAGGGAAGGCCCTAATGTGATCCCCCACCCACACATCCCCCAGGAGGGATATCCCTATATGGTCCCACTGCCGGAAGCCCCTGAGGGTCGCCACCTCCCACAACCACAGGCCTTGCCAGAGAGGTGTGTGCTGACTGAGTCGTTTGTCCCAACGCGTGTGTCGCAAGGCCGTGCGCCAGGCCACCAGGACCGCTCTAGTGATTGGTGGTATCGCCAGGGGTATGGGGGTCCCGTATAAGTATGCTTGGATTTGGGGGAAGTCCAGGTCCCTGAGTTCAGTTTTGTAGGCTGGGTCAGACCACCCCCCAGTGAACCAGTCGTGGATGACGAGGAGCCTGGTGGCTAAATAGTATAGGTGGAGATCGGTCATACCCAAGCCTCCGTCAAAGGGTGGAATCCTGCATCGGACCAGGGTGATACGCGGCCTCCCTCCTCCCCACAGAAACCTTGTGATCACCCCGTCAAGTTGCTCGGGAAGTGAAAGGTGGTGTTCTGAATGATTTAAAGGAAGCGGGGGAGGACCATCATTTTGAACAGTGCCCCTCTCCCGAGGGGGTTAAGCGGTAGGGTTTGCCAGTGCTTAAGGTCATCTTTGGCTTTCGTGACCAGGGGGGTGATGTTTAGCGCCCATTCCAGCTCCGGTAGCAGAGCCACCCAGATCCCGAGGTACTTGAACGATTGTCTTCTGATGGGGATAGTCAATTTCCAATCAAAGCACACCCTAGAGAGGTGGAGGGGGACCAGGGTGGATTTAGCCGGGTTAAGTCGCAGACCTGAAACATTTTCAAAGGCGTGGAGCACCTCAAGGCATCGAGAACCAGAGCTTTCTAGGTCCGCTAAGAAGAGCAAGACATCGTCTGCGTATAGGGCAATTTTGTCCACATGGTGAGCACCCCAAGTCCAGCCCTGGACCGGGGGGTCATTCCGAATGAGGCAGGCCAGGGACTCCATCGCCAGCGCGAACAATAGGGGTGAGAGGGGGCACCCCTGACGCGTACCTCTCCGGATTGGGAATGCCTTCGAGAGGGCTCCATTGGTAAGGACCCTGGCTCTAGGGTTGGAGTACAAGACTCGAACCAGGCATCGGAAGTGGTGGCCGAAACCCATTGTCAAGGTACTTCAGGTCTACCGTATCGAAGGCCTTCTCGAAGTCTACGAGTAAAAGTGCCAGGTACGGTGTATGAAGGTGGCGGTGGGCGAGGGCGAGGTGAAGGCGCCGTATGCAATGTCTGGTGCCGCGCGCTGGCATGAAGCCACACTGGTCCGGGTGGACCAGCTTGTGCAAAAGGGGGTGGAGACGCTGGGCCAGGGCTGTGGCAAAAATCTTCATTTCAGTATTGATTAAAGAGATCGGACGGTAGTCCGCGCAGGCGACAGAGGGCGGCTGGGTCTTGGGGATCACGACGATAGTGGCCACGTCAGTCTCGGGGGGGAAAGGAAACCATCTCAGCGACGTGTTGGTAGAGCACTACAAGCTGAGGGACCAACATGTCTCTGTAGGCCGCATAGTACTCTTGCGGGAAGCCATCCGGCCTGGGCGGTTTCCCAGGTTTCAACAAAGAAATGGCCCCGTGTATCTCCTCTGGGGTGAAGGGGAGATCTAGGTCTGCTGTTTCCGCCTCGGTAATGCAGGGGAGCTGGGTCTCCGCCTGGCCCAGCATCTCCGAGAGAGTAGCCTCGGGGGCGCGAGCGGAGTACAACTGGGCGTAGTAATCCGCAAACGCCTGCCCTATTGCGTGAGAGGTGTGGTGGCTGGCCCCAGCGGCATCACGGATTTCAGGGATTATCCTGTTAGCCAGGGGGTAGGAAATCAAGTTATGTAACAACTTCCCGTTTTTGTCGCCCCAGCCGTAGACTCAGACCACGGAGGAGCGCCACAGCATCTTGGCCGAGTCGAAGGAGATCTGTCTGATTTCTTCTCGAATGGCCGCAAGCTGCCTGTTGTGTCGGACTTCGGCAGTGTCAGAAAGGGCCGTTTCCAGCCGTGTTGCTTGAGCCTCGAGCTGGGTCAGGCGATCGGACCGCGCCACCCGTTTCGCGTGCACCTGGCCCCTGGCCACTCCCCGGGTAGTGGCTTTACTGGCTTTCCATAGTGTGCTCGGGGATGGGACTGACCCCTGATTAGTAAGAAAATAGTGACGCAATTCCACCTCTATCGCTTCCTTGACTTCCTTGTCTTGTAAGTACCACGCATTCAACCTCCAAACCGTCCGAGACCCGGCTGAGGTGCCACCCAGGTGCAATGACAGGGCCGAATGGTCTGAGATCCCCCGGGGGAAGATGGAAATAGTGGAAACGCTTTGGCAATCGGGAGCAGGTAGAAGGAGTAGGTCAATGCGAGAGTGCGTGTGGTGTGCCGCCGAGGTATGGGTATATTGAGTGCCCCGAGGATTCCAAATCCTCCAGAAGTCGCACAAGCCGAGGGCGGCTGACCAATCAGACAGCTTCTTGGCGTCTCGTCGGGGAGGGCGCACCGGTCGCGTCAAGTGTTGGTTGCATAACTGCATTAAAGTCGCCTCCGATTATTGTCCGACCCAGGGGCAGGGCGGAGATTATGTCTGTGAGGTGGTGAAGGGTAGAGGTGACATACACAGAGATCAAGTTCAGGGTGTTCCCTTCAAGCTTGCCAGACCTGGTCACGTACTGACCCTGCTTGTCCGGCGCTACGTGGTCAGGGGTGAAAGGGAGCCCTCGTCGTATTAAGATAGCAGCCCCCCGGGAGCCCCGTGCAAAGCCAGAGTGCCATACCCTGTTGAACCCATATCTTGCAAGGAAGGGGCAGTGAGTTCCCAGGAGGTGGGTCTCCTGGAGCAGGAGAACGTCGGGCGCATGGCGCTGGGCGTATTTGAGGACTGCTGTACGTTTAATGCGATCAAGTAATCCGTTCACTTTCCAGGACAGAACGTGGAGGGACCTACCGTTGGCAGACATCTGGGTCATGAGTGGTGTGTACAAGGAGTGGGCCAAAGGGCTCTGGGCCCCAAGGGGAACGATGCTCTGCAGCCTGAACGTGCAGGCGTGGCTCGCGCAATGTGTGGTACTGTCTGACGGTGGCGGTGTGGTGAGCATGTGTCAAGGTGCTGTGAACAACAAAGAGAAGTGGCTCGAACGGAGCCAGGTTGAAAACGTCCCTGAGGACAACGGTCCCCCCCCTTCCCCCACAACCCCCCCTATACTTCCGGAACCGAAGCATCTGTCGCCTTGAAACAAAAAGGTAAGTTAACAATAACAATGGGCTAAGCTGGAACGCTTAGCTGGGCACTGCGTGCTAACGGTGGACCCCTCCACAATGGCTGATATGATAGTGTCATCGGCATGCCTTTGAGTGAACAATGTTCGTAGGGATTCTGCTCCTGCTCTAGTCGGTGAGTGTCTCTGCAATTCAGACACCAGCCTCCCCACTGAATCCTTGAAGCACGGGACTTCTAGAAAGGTCATAGTGTGAAGCAGCGGGGCGTTGAACACCGGAGGGTTCCAGGCCATGATGGAGTTCGTCCACGGAGCCGGCTCGGCTTTGGTCTCGGAGGGTTGGAGGGGCCCCGCCGGTACCGGGCCCCCGGGTCAGGCAATGCAGACGCCTCCCCTCGCCGACCCCCTCTCCTGCGGGACTGCGTGCGCCTCCGCTGTTGCTTGGGAGGGGGTAAGCCTTTTGCCTGAGAACCAGATGGGACGGTTGAGGGGGCAGATTGCACCCGCAGGGGTCGCTCTTCAGTCAGCCAGGTCCAGGCAGCCTGTGGGGTGTCAAAAAAGATTGTCTTGCCCTGGAAAACAACCCGCAGGTGGGCCGGGAAGAGGAGACCATATTGCAGGCCCAGGTTAGGAAGCTTTTGTTTGACTTCAGCATAGGAACAACGCTGGGCCTGCACCTCCCTTGTGTAGTCCGGGAAGAGCATCATGGCGTGGCTCTGGTACCTCAGGGTCCCTGAGGCCGGGCCGCATTTAGGATGGCGTCCCTGTCCCGGAAGTTGAGGATCCTCCCGATGATGGGACGGTGCAGGGCACCGGGGGCGGCTTAGGGGCCAGGGAGCGGTGAGCACGCTCAATCGCGAACCAAGCTGAAAGCGTGTCTTTGGGCATCCAGGACTTCAGCCATGTCTCCACGATAGTGTCTGCCTGGCCTTGCTCGACCCCCTCCGAAAACCCACCAGGCGCAAGTTGTTGCGGCGCGAGCGGTTCTCGGCGTCTTCGGCCCTACGGTGCAGCTCTGAGGTGCGTGATTGCAGGTGAGCTACCTGGTTCTTCAGCTGACTAAGCTCATCCTGGACCGTAGATAGGCGGGACTCCGCTTCTGAGATCCGCGCTGTGGCGTTTCGCAGATCCTGGCGTATAAGGGCCACATCCACCCGGACCTCGCCAATCTTGCTCTCCACCGAGGCCTGGGAGGCGCCGATGGCCTGGAGAATAGTCGAGAGATCATTGCCGGGGAGGGAGGGGCCCTCCGGTGTTCCGTCCGCTGGATTTTGCTCAGTTGTGGTGTACTGGTCCATCTTGGTTTGGGTTTGTGCGGCGGGTGTCTTAGGGACGCGGTCCTTTCCCATCACGGCGTCAGGGGGGGCACGGCCGCCCGGGGCGATGAGACGTGTACAGGCTCGGGGGGATAGGCGGTCCCCCGTGGGACAAGTCCAGCACGCAGGTGGTCAGCACTCGGGTGTCTCAGTGGAGAGGGGGGGAGGGGTAGGAGGGGAACAGGGTGGCGGAAGCCTCTCTCCCCGGACCCCGCTGCTCGATCGGTGCAGCCGAGGTCCCCCGTCGCCGGCCCACCGCGAAGCCGCCTCCGTGTCTCCGGCTGGGGCCCTGATCCAGGACAGCCACCCACCTCTGCATGCCACCATTCTCCGCACTCACCGGGGCCCTCCCGGGGTGGCGTCCAGGCATCGGCTGGGTGGAGGGATGCGCCGCCGCAGCACCAACGACAATCGCGGCCCCCCACCGCACTTTGGCCCAGCGGATCCGGCCCGGCTCCAGCCAGCCCCCCGCATGGTTGTGTCTTGACCCCAGACCTGGGACCCAGTCCTTAGAGCAGATTCAGGGAGGGTCAGGAGACGTGGGCTCGGGCCCCAGGCGAGGCGCGGTCCGCCAGGGGCCACCGGGAGCACTGGGCAGATGGGGCAGGTCCGGTGAGCAGGTCGGCAGCACCCGAGCACCACACCAGAGGGAGGGGGAGGGTGCAGGAGGTGGAAGCCGCTCCTCCCGGCCCCCGCTGCTCGAGCAAAGCAGCTGACGCCCCTTGCCGCCGGCCCCCCGCGACTCCGCTGCAGGATGTTGCCGGTCAGGGCTTCTGCTAAGTCAGCCTCCTTCCACGGCGTGCCGCTCTCGCCCTCATGCATGCGCCGTCTTCATCCACGATCGTCGGGGCCCGCAGGGCCGCAGCCAAGCACCGGCCGTGCGCAGGGCGTGCGGCTACAGGCACCAGGATTGGCCACGACAACCACCACCTTGCCCCAAGCACAGTGACCCGGCCCGGCCCCGGAGCGTCCCCTGGACCCACGGAGGTTGTTGTAAGGGGGGGGACCCGTGGGCTGTGGGACCACCTTGCCGCCCGAGTTGACGGCCGATCCCCCGACTCACAAGCCCACGGGAGGAGCAGGCGGCGGGTGTAGGTCCGCATCGGCAGGCCCAAAGTCTCACCTGCGTCTGGGCAGTCCCCACGGGGGAGCCGCAGCCGGGCCCCAGCGGCGCGAGCAGCGCTTGAGGGCCGCAGGAGCTCAGCAGCAGGAGGGGGGCGCACACGGAGTGCCCCCGCTGCGCGGCGTTGCAGCCGACCCCCCCGGCCTACCTCCCACCGGCTCCGTCTCGGCAACGGCTGCCGGAACCGGCCTCCGGGATCTGAGCAGGGGGCAGGAAACGGGGGACCCACTCCAGGCCTCACGCCGTGTCTTGCCTCCGGAGCCGCAAGGGTGTTGGACCGTCCCAAGGTCTGTGTCCTGGAATCTAGCCTCTGGTCCACACGGCCTCCGGCGTCCTCAATTGGCAGCAAGGCTCAAGGCAGGAGGGACACGGCCTCCACGGGGTGGGTACCGGAGCAGCTCCCAGCGTCCGGCGTGGGTCACGGCCACTCGGGTGCCGCCATGTTGGGTGCAGGTCGGCCCGGTGCTCGAGCCCGAGGTTCGCCACAGGTGCGGAATCCGCAACGTCCAAGCTTTGGCAGGCAGCCCAAGGTAGTGGGGATTCCTGGCACTGGGGTAGGATGCAAGGATGGGTGCCTGTAAGAAACTGGCTCTATATATACTACACCAAAATGAGGTATAGTGTGTATAGGGTCCAGGTGACTCCAGAGTTAGGCAGAGGTTAAAGTTAGATAGAACCTTACTCTCTAATAGTGGTAGCTTGGTCGAGCAGTAAGGCAGTAACAGAGGACAGTGTTAAGCATTTGATGTACACACTCAGTCAGCAAATGAATTCACACACTCAAGAACTGAACTCTAGGCCAATTGTTTTGTATAAAAAAATATACAGTTGTTTTATTTTAGAACCAAGCAGGCTTGGCACAGGTAAGCATGAAATACTTTACAGCGATAAGATGCTATATGTTGAACAGTTTTAAAAAGCAATAGGAATTGTACTTTGTTTGATTTACAGGGGAGCAGTAGTATGCAACACTTAGCAAATGCAGTACATTGAAATGAATAGGCTTTTTAAGAAAAATGCAGTTAATTACTTTTCGGATTACCTTTTCTAACACAGTGCTGGATCCTAGATTCAGCACTGGGACATTTCCTGAAAACAGTTGAGAAAATACATTTTAGTTAGATGTACGATTTTTAAAGAATATTCTTGTATTTCAAAAGTTGACACTTAGAAACTTTTTCACATAGAACCACCAATGTTATCCTATGGAAGGAAATTCAATTCACAGGTAAGTTACTTTTACGTTACTTTTCCTACTCAGTGCTGGATACCTAGATTCAACACTGGGACCTTTCCTGCAAATAGTTGAGAAAATTCGTTTAGGTTATTTGTGCAATTTTTAAGGAATATTTAGACACTTAGAAACTTTTTGGGAGAAAAAAGTGTCAATGTTATCCTATGAGGAAAAACAGGTTATCGGTTTCGAGGTAAGTATTCGGTCTTTGGAGTTAGGGTTCTGGGGTCAGACTCAGGGGTCTCCCAGGGTCAGTGATGCACTGTTGTTGCACCCTCAGCGGCACTTGGGCGGCCGGGTGCAGAGTGTTGAGGCCCAATGTTATCCTATGGAGGATAGGGGTCTCCGGTTGGTGGCTGCTGGCAAGCAGGCCACTGGGTTGTGGGAGCAAAGCTCCTAGGGTTTAGGTCAGGGCAAAAGGGGAAACAAGTAGGCACAAAAGGTGCACCCTCAGCGGCACTGGGGCGGCCGGGTGCAGAGTGCTGTTTCGACGTCGGACGCCCTGTTGTTTTCTATGGAGAGCCTCCGGTTTGAAGAAGCACTGCAGGCTCGGGGACGAGGACCTTCTGGGTGCGACCACCACTTTGAGGGGTAAGTTGGGATGTCTTGGGTTGGTTAGGCACCGTTGGTTGGGGCACACAAGGCCGTGGGGCGTCGGGTGCAGGGGTGCCTTTTAGGGTCGGATTTTCTTACCCGCTCTGGTCGCGGTAGAGGGGGGCCTCTGGATTGAGGCTGCAGGCGTTGTCTGGAGGCTTGAGGCAGGTCAGTAGTCGCCGGATCTCAGGTCAGGATCGCCGGGGTGAACTTCTTGTGGTGTTTTTCCACTCGAACTCGGGCCGGGTTCGGCGGGTGCAGAGTGGGCTGGATTTGCGGTGTCCGGCCGGAGCCAGAAGCTGCAGTTTAAACACGACCGGTGTTCACGGGAGAAACAGTCTTGGAAGTGAAGGCAGGCAGGTCCTCCGGGGTTTGTGAGGTTGCTGGCTGCTGGACCTGCCGGGATTTCGCAGAAGCAGGTTCGAGGGGAGACAGGCTGTAGGGCTGGGGCCAAGTCAGTGGGTGTCGTCCTCTTGTTAGCTCTGCACGGCTCTTCGTCCTTCTTCTTTTCTTCTTGTTGGTAGGCTGGATCTGAGGAAGTAAGGTTCAGGGTGCCCCCTAAATACTGAATTTAGGGGCGTTACAGGTAGGTAAAGGGCAGGGTGCCAATGGGTCCCTTCCCTGGGGTGGGTACACCCCCTATTCTGCCACTCTCCAGTGGGAGGGGGGCAGGAGCCTGTCCCTGGTTGGCTGGGTCTCCCCATCCTCAAGATGGCGGGGACTCGAGGTTGTGCTTCACCTCGCCTCCCCCACCTGAGGGGTGGAGTTGGCAGAGGTGGGCACACCTCCCTTCCTCACTTTTTTTTCCCGCTGGTTCTCCCGCCCAAAGTGGGGGTAGAACCAGTGGGGACCAGTTGCTGAAAGCAGCAAATGGTCTGGAGAGGCTCACAAAGGCGGCATGCCTTTGAAGCTTCTCCTTCGTGAACCCTGCCCATCCTGGGGGAGGAGGCTTGGCACCTCGTCCCAGGATGTGCATTGTTTCAGGCCCCCGAGAGCAGCAGGCTCTCAACCCAGGGGTCCAGAAACATGTCTGGTGATGGCAGCCTAAGCAGCCACTCAGTCAGGTCACTAGAAGTTGGTTGAGTTTCAGGGGGCATCTCTAAGATGCCCTCTGGTGTGCATTTTACATTAAATCCCACACTGGCATCAGTGTGGGTTAAATGTGCTGAGAAGTTTGATACCAAACTTCCCAGTCTTCAGTGTAGCCATCATGGTGCTGTGGAGTTCGTAATGACAAACTCCCAACACCATATACTCTTAATGGCAGCACTGCACTTACAGTGTCCAGGAATGGACTTGGGCACTGTAGGGGTACAGGGCTCATGCACCTGTACCCTCACCACTGGCATAGTGCACCCAGCTAGAGGGGTGACTGATGTATGCCAGGGCAGTGGTTTGTGGGCATGGCACACAGGGATGTGTACATCAACTTAAGTGTGGTGCGGCACTTCGCCACCACTTCCAGTCGCACAGCTAAGATTACGCGCGTTCTGCGCACTTATATGTTCTACCATTTTAATCCATGTTTTTCATGTAATCCATGTTTTTCATTATGCTTTTTTCACTTCTTTTTCATTCACTCCACACGCAGGAATAATGTGCCATTTCTAAAGCTTCCCATTACGTGACGATAACGGTTGGGGGAATTAAACGGTTGTTTTTTGGTAGAGCTGTTGTTGCAGGGGATTGGTAATGGAGATCACGTTTAGTAGTAATAGGCACTTGAAATCGAGCAGTGTACAGTGAAAAGTGATTATGCTAAACATATTAGAATGATAATTGAAACAATATGTAAAATGCATATCAATGAAACAAAAAGATAATGGTAAATGTTTTATTGTTATTTACAGTTACCCCTGAAGAAGGGCTCTGGTAGCCTGAAATGCATTGGGTTTTTAATAAACACTGTCTTGGACGAATTTGCATCAGTTCGTGTTTTTGTAAGAGGCCCGGAGGGCACAATGAAAACATGGGAAGCTTTGGAAATGGCACATTATTCCTGCGTGTGGAGTGAATGAAAAAGAAGTGGAAAAAAGCATGATGAAAAACATGGATTACATGGAAAACATGGATTAAAATGGTAGAACATATAAGTGCGCAGAACGCGCGTAATCTTAGATGTGCGACTGGAAGTGGTGGCGAAGTGCCGCACCACACTTAAGTTGATGTTTACTCAAGTGCCATGTGGGCAAGGCATTTATTCCAGTGCGCACGCACTTTTGGAGGACGTGGACAAACGAGAATACTGTTTGATCAATAGGTGTGCATCCATTATCTACAATTTATTAACACAGGGATGTGTGCCATGTCGACTCTTCACTTTGTTCTGCACCAAGACACGCAGCCTGCAAAGGCAGTGTGTGAGTGTCAGGGTACAGGACCTCTAAGGGTGGCACAATAAGTGCTGCAGCCCTTAGAGGCCTTCTCTGGTCACAGTGCCCTGGGTACCTGTGGTACCATTTACCAGGGACTGACATGTGGCCAGGGATGCCAATTGGGTTTAGGCTTCAATGCAGTTTTAGGGAAGGAACATAGGCCCTGGGCACCTGATTAGCAGGAGCCTAGGGCACACTCAGTCAAAGAACATCAGCAATTCAGCAACAAGTGGGGGCATACCATGCAGTAAGAGGGCACTTTCTCACAGTGCCGATGGAGCAGTAGGCCGGAGCGGATGACGGAGGGGTCCGGAGCACTCATAGAGTGCGACCGCCATCCTGACGCTCCAAGCCACGCCCCCCCTGCATTTATTTTTAACACTACCAAGGCAATATTCTGGTAATACAGTTTGTTGCAAGTATGCCTCAGGCAGCCTTTCAACCATTTACTGCTAAGACCTTTGAAATATCTATAAGCATGCCCTGAAAGAGATCAGGTTGTCGCCTGTGGTGGAAGTATTAGACTCCATTGTAAAAACTTTATGATGAAGCATGCCTTCAGGATTTCTTCAAGGGTGAGAGTTTTATAGAAAAAATCGCTCACATGCTGGCACTGCCCAGATGGACTGGACTCGTAGGGGACCCTTTGTTTTGATTTATATATGTTCTCAAGGAACAACATTAAATCCTTGTAGTCGCTTAAAATCTGTGGTGTACCCTTGTATAAGATTCTTAAGCAGACCAGGACTGCAAAGGGAAAGGGTATAATCCGATAGAGACTACTTGCTGCAATTTCCTTACCTTAGAATTTCCTAGGCGTCAGGCTGGATCCGGAAATGTTTGCGTGAGCAGTACCCCTGTGAGCACCGTCGGGTGGCTCCATTTGGCTCTGCGTAACGTCATCGGTGTCGTCGGTTATGCAATCTCGGTCAACTATATAGGCAGCACCCAGGTGCGCGGACTTCAGTTCTTTTCTTTCCGCGCCAGTTAAGCACCAATCCAGGAAGAGTTACCCCTCTGTTGCTTTTTGGCAGCCTTTTTTGACTCTTTGTCGACTTCTGACATTTTTTCCATCATGTGCGAGGATGTCTTTGAGGAAGACAGGTTTTAAACCATGTGGCGCTTGTCAAAGCCATGTCGGTTACGATCCTCACCTCGTCTGCCTTTGGTGTCTCGAGCACGACTCTAAGTCGTGCTCGGACTGTCAGGCCATGGTCCTAAAGGCCTTACGGAAGCGAGCTTTGAAGCTCCTTGTGACCCGGCAATTGACACAGGACAGCGAGACTCTGCGGGGATCCCAGTCCGGATTGAGGAAGAGGAGGTTGCGGGACTGCTCTTCTTTTGGGATAACTGTTATGATTGCCTCTGCTGGGGTGCCTGTGATTTGGCCTGTGGTTGCAAACTGCGGATATAAGTTCAAAAGAGGTTGACTTAAGAGGTTGGCAAATGTTTTATCGAATTTGGCGTTATAGCCGTCTGGGCCTGGGGCTTTGCCCGATTTTAGTTTTTTTATGACGGTGTCTACTTCTTGGAGGGTAATAGAGCCGTTAATGGAGCTCATCTCTTAGTCAGTTAATGTGTTAAGTGCAATTTTTTCTAGGAAATCGTTATTCTTCACACGGTTCAGTTTAGTATTTGTGTCGTACAATTTTTGATAGAATTCTTGGAACGTTTCAGCTATTTTGAGTGGGTTAGTGTGGATAGTGTCTGTGTTGTCTTTAATAGCATTGATGACGTTTTTCTGCATTTTGGATTTCAGGTACGAGGCCAGTGTTTTCCCGGCTTTAGTGGCCTCGCACAGACGCAGACTTTTTTGTTTGTTAATCCAGACCCCTGCTCTGGTGCATATAATTTTGTTGTATTCATATTTCTTGTTTAATATCTTGTTTAGCGTCTGTGGGTCCTTCCTAATTATGTGTATCGTCTCTAGCTCAGATATCTCCTTCTCTAAGGTGTGTAACTTCTCATTGGCTTCCTTATTCATATTTGAATTGATTTCAATTATAATAACCCCTCTGATTGTAGTTTTCAGTGCCTCCCATCTGGTGAGATGCGATTTCTCATTTTCTTTGTTTTATAGGATATAATATCTTATCGCCTCTTCAATGAGTGCTTTGTTTTGAATTGTGGCTAATACATCATCATCAAATCTCCACAGTGGATCTTTTAATGGTGGTGTAGAATCTGTAATAGATAGGGTTATGCAGGAGTGGTCTGATATGACTCTTGGTTCTATGGTTGTTTGATCTATTGTGCCAACTGAGTTCCTTGAGATTAGGAGATAATCTATGCGGGAGTATAAGCTATGAGGGTAAGAGTAGAATGTGTCATCTCTTCCAACCGGGTTCTGTAGCCTCCATGTGTCTATCATGTTGAATTTGCTGCAGAGTTTTTTAAGAACTTTATGTGCTTTGGTGGGTCTGTAGTGGCAGTTCGAGTTCTTATCCAAGTCAGGATCCAGCGGAAGGTTAAAGTCGCCCCCCATTATGAGTGTGGCTGTATCAGGGATCAGATTGATTTGCTCACCAATTTCTTCCCAAACCTCAGGTGCATCATTGGTGGGAGCATAAATATTGAATATGTAAAGATCAGAATTATTTTTAGTTAGTTTCGCTATGACCCATCTACCAAGTTTGTCCGTAGTGTGTGAGATTAGGTCAGTCCTAGCTTTCCTAGATATTAGCATTAGGAATCCATTTTCTTGCCATCTGACACGGAGTACGCCACATCTGGGAACTGGTGCCCTTTGAGTGAGCTGGCTAGGTTGGCGTCTAGCTTGGTTTCTTGTAACAGAATTGTCTGCTTTCTGCTTATGAATATAATCGAAAATCTTTTTCCTTTTGTCCGGATGGTTGAGTCCTTTAATATTCAGCGATATTATTTTAATGTTTTGTTGAGCTGGGGAGACCATATTATTGCTGAATAAGATCTGAGGTCAGTGATACCCAGGAGGTTGTGTAAGAGTTGGGACACATTGTGGGATACCATCGTGTAGGGGACACAGCAGAGCATCTATTTCCTGAATGCCATTCTGAATGTGCATTAATTTGCGAGAGCCATTGGTCACCAGAAAACATGAAGAAAAATGTATACTGTCAATATAAAAATCAAAATGAAAAGTAAAATAGCAGAAAAACAACAATACGAACCCTCCCTCTTCCCTTTCTTCCCCTATCCCTCCCTTCCTCCCCCCAATAGAAACATTAGGCGTAGCGATAGCGAGAAGATGCTTCCCTCTCAGGGACGCTTTTGTGTGTTGAAAGTGTTCCCCTTCTAGTGGAACTAAACTTAATAGAACCTATTAGAGGCAATTAAATATCGAGATATTAAACTAGCTAGCTGGCTGGCTGGGAGTTAATAATCTTGAATGCCAGTACTTGGAGTACAACAAAATACTGAGAACAAGAGCTGTTAACTAATGTAGCTTGGCATTATCAGTATATGTTAGTGTTACAGATTCGGCATCGGGGCAGGCGATCATTTATGGGAGTTATAACTATAACTAGATAAGAAAATATAAACATTCTATAGATATAAGACTTCTAGAAGATGTCGTACAATAACTGGGGCAGTCTATTCCTGATGTTATTCGGATAATTTGTCACTGACAGGTTACATTAGGACAGCTGTTCTTGACTTACATTAATACTGCCGCTTCATTAAAGGACACATTACCCAAACAGCAGGAACTATCCTTCTAGGACGGGCATGTGGGCGTGTATCCTCACAAGATGTTCCGTAGTTGGGCTAGAGCCCAAAAGATGCATGACTACCTCTAAACATATGTGGATATTCTTAAAACTGTTCAGGTCGGAAGTGGACAATCAGGCTCCAGTCAGGATCCAAGGAGCGTGTTTGCCTTGTCCTCTATTGAATTGCTGAACCTTGTGATAGTAGTCCGTTGATGTTACTCGGATGATGGTTTAAGATTTAGCGAGGATGGCTGTGCTCAGGCTGTTTCATATCGGACAGCTTTTAGGTTTTGTGGTAGGGTATTTCTGTGCGGAAGTGTCCATTGTATGGTCCTCTGCGTCATCCAGGAATTTCTTGAGGGCATCGTAGTCTGAGACGAGTTTAGGGGTGTCCTGTATGACTACACAGTATCTTGCAGGACCTGCTAAGGAGAATTGGATTCTGAGAGATCTCAGTCTGGGACGGAGTGCAAGAAAGCCTTTCCTTGTGTCTACTGTTGCCTTAGAGTAGTCTTGTGCTATGAAGATTTTATTATTGCTCCACAGAATGTGCTGGTTTTTCCTCATAAAGGCAAGGATAAGTTCAACATGTTGAAATCTCAATGGTTTACATACAACGGGCCTGAGGTGGGATTGATTCAATGGCTTCGTAGTTGGAACTCTGTGGGCTTTATCGAATTCCAGAGGTTTCCCAAAGGTCAATCTGGTAACTTGTGGTAGCCATTTTTCCAGAAAGGAGACACATGATTCCGATTCATCCTCGCACCCTTCCGGCAAGCCAAAGATGCGGAGGTTGCCTCTTCTATTCCTGTCCTCCAATTCTGATATCTGTCTGGAGAACACTTATGCAGTGGTGTCCAGTTTGGCTACTCTCTTGGTTAACTTAGACATCCCGTCCTCTACTTGGCTTACTCTGTTTTCCGCCTCCGCAATTCTGGTGTTGGTCTCCTTCATGTCTTTGCATATCGCAGATATTTCATTTTGCATAATGTCTGTGTTTTCTTTGGTAGATTTCGCCAGATCGTGGACCTCAGCCAGCTTCTTTAGGATTGTTTCCATCGTGGTCTTGATATCTTGTTTGTTTTTGATCGGTGAATCTGGATTTGGCAGGTCAGCTTTCACTCTCTTGAGGTTTGCTTTGTTTTCTTTTTCAGCCATGTTTGCTTGTATGTGTCTCCCTGTGTGACTATTCCGCATGTATTTGGAGTGACTCACGTAGAAGGATCACTTGGCTATTGGTGAGGGACACTCTGATTGATATTGTATCACTTAACTGGGCTCTGATCTTCTTATTCAGAGAGTGCAATCCCTCAGTGAAAATCTGTGATATTGCGCGGTAAGGTTGGTTCTTATTCGGGGCTATGTTGAATTTATGATCAGAGGTTTACTGCTGGCATGTCCAGTGAGGGATCATAAACTGTTGGTTCCTGACCGTGCTGTATTCACTATGTGTCGCACCTGACACGTTGTGTGTTATAAAGCTTCCAAGCCTCAATTTAAAAGAACAGGAGGGTCAGGTGCTCTTATTATGGAGAGATAGTAGCCGCCTCAGCACCCCGTGTGTCTTACCTATAAAATCAGGGGTTATGTGTAATGAGACTTGGGACAGTTTGTGTTTCTTGTACGCCACTTCTGCCTTTGCTGCAATCGATGCGAGGTGCTGTGGGATCATGACTCCATTTTAGAGTCAGGCAGGCTCTCTCTCAAGTTCCACACATTATCCTGGAGCAGTTATTGTAGAATGACTACAGCTTCCACACTCTATGCAGCATGTCTACATTTGTCTCTCCCCCTGGCGTATATCAGGTCATTCAGGAACTCTCATTCGTATCGTAGTTAGACTCCGCCATTTTAAGGTCAGGCACACCATGCGGTTTCAAGGCACACCACATGGTTCCAGTTAAACAGCAGCTTATGTTTTCCAGGGTAATATCTGCTATGTTCCGATATTGGTCATATGGTCACCATGAATGTCATAGTGCCAGGGCAGTCTCCGTGTCGTGAGTTGGTGCTTCTTAATCAGACCGGCTTCTCTAAGTATGTTGGAACTGTAACCAATATTACATGGCCCGGCTTATCGATAAGGCAGAGAATACAAAAATGCCATTGCACCTATGTTACATTGACTACCGGGCTGCCTTTGACCAGGTAAATCGAAACAAATTATGGGCAAAACTGGCCAAATGGGGCATTCCACAGCCATTGCTCAACCTGCTAATCAACTTGCATACTGACACCTGGATTCAAATAAAACTGGGCGACGGGTCAACCCTTTCGAGACGGATACCAAGAACGAAAGGTCTTAAGCAAGGCTGTGTGTTGGCACAGACCCTATTCAATCTGTTCTTGGCAGACCTTGTCCCACTACTAAACGCTAGCAATTCACACGCCCCACGGTTAGGGAATCTAGCGTTACCGTGTCTACTCTACGCAGACGACTTAGGGGCCAATTCTGATTCGGGCCGGAAAACGTACCGACCGACTCGGAGCCGGAATTAATTCCGACCGACACGTACAGGTGCAGGCCGAACCGCAAAGTACGATGAGAAGCGTGCAAAATCCGACCGACTCGTATGGAACACAAGCCGAACGACCGAGCCGCGCGGAAAACAGCCATCCGGCCGGAAAACCACGCGAATCGAACCGACCG
The DNA here is from genome assembly GCA_963921515.1 of Calotriton arnoldi. NCBI lineage: Eukaryota > Metazoa > Chordata > Amphibia > Caudata > Salamandridae > Calotriton > Calotriton arnoldi. The sequence goes on along the minus strand of CAWUFW010001622.1, from coordinate 2,415,568 downwards.
ACACGCACCAGGAATGAACCCGAACGAAACGTACCCGCAAAGTCCGACCCGCGCAGTACGATGCAACGCGTGGAAAACACGACTGAGTCGCACGGAGCCCAAGCCGTACGACCGACACGCATACAAAACTGCGAGCAGAAGCAACCCAATACACCGCGACCGACGCGTACGCAGCATAGAAAACAGCACAAACACAGCGTGAACGACTCGGAGAAGCTCGTACGAGACAACTGCAGGGTCCGACTCGGTCACAAGAACGTCTCCTACATACACAAAAAGTACAAAGGGAAAAACACACAAAAAAGACCTGACAAGCAATTACAAAGCCAATAAATACTGGGGGGGACAGGGAACAAAGACACACCCACAACTCCACCCATATAAAGGACACAAATCCCTACCATGATCCTTTGCAAATTCTAATGACCTGCCAGCACACAACAGACAGCAACCACACACCCACCCACAGCTCATCCATCACACAAGCCACACACCATCAGCACCTCAACAAATAGCACCCTCACATACACCCAGCTAAACACACACTCACACACCCTCACCTGCACACCAACACACACATCACTCACCATCACCATGCCCCCAAAGAAGAATCATAAGTTCCTAGATAGTGAATTGGAAGTCCTGGTAGATGAGATACTCAGGGTAGAGCCACAGCTGTTTGGTACACTGGTCCAACAGACACCCATGTCGCAGAAAACCAAGATGTGGGAGAGGATTGTCGACAGGGTGAACGCACAATCACCATGTTTGCGCACAAAGGGAGACATCCAGAACAGGTGGTATGACGTGCGCAGGAGGGTCAGGGAGCTGTTGAAGAAGGACTACCTCTTGAGCCAACACACCGGCAGTGGCCCTCCTGCCAAACCAGTATACCTCAGGCCCTGGGAGGAGAAGGTGCGGGCCATCCTACCACCAGTGAGCGTATATGGACTAGAAAACATCCCAGAGCCTGGTGAGTACATAACAAATGTACACAATATTGTGCGACAATACACACACATCACTGTCAAGGGGAGAGTCAAACCATGCACCCTTAGCAAATACACACCAACCAGAACAGAATCATCCCAAATTGTGTATGTCAGTCAGATAAACACAACACATGCCATCTCATAGTGATATGTAACTGTGTCATCACATGTACAAACACAACTACATCTACAGCTAGGCAGTGGCAGTAATATAACTAACAAACACATCCATACATGTAGGCACCACTACAACACCACCTCACAGTGAAGCCCACTGAAAGGAAGGAATCCTGTGTATGCTGGTCAAGTCAGTGTAGCCAATAGCACCATGGGAGTTGTAGTCGCAGACATTGCCCACCCTCACAATGCGCACATCAACACCACCATGAACCATGCTCACATCACAGGGAGTGGAAAACAACTGACAAGATGGCTGACACTGGCTACTGCTGTGGGGAGCACAAGGTCCTGCTGGCAACTGTGCACCAACCAACAGCAGGACACCACTGACTGACATCCTGAAAGACAACTTGCACTCCCTGCAACGGAAGCATGTTCCATGGTGGAAAATCTGGCTGGGTGGGAAGGAGGACTGACAGCACTGACCATAGTTACCAGCAGCTCCACTCACACACCCCCCTAACACAAACTCCACACAACTCACCTGGGAGAATGCATTGCCTCACACTCTAATCAAATATCCCACAAAGAACAACAACCGTGGGTCATGCAGTGTGAAGCACAGGGACACACATGTGACTTGCAGCAAAACTAACCCCAGGATAACACTGTCAGCCATCTTGTCAGCACAGGCACACAACCCCACAGGGAAGCAGAATCAAAAGGAAGGAAGCATGGGCATGCTGGGAAGTGGGGTGGAGGCAATAGCATGATGGGAGTGGTAGTCACAGCCCAACATCCCCCACCCACATGGCCCAGCAAGCTCACACCCAAGCATGCACACCTCACAGGGAGTCAAAAGCCACTTCAAAGATGTCTGACACTGGTGCTCAGTTGTGGGGAGCACATGGCCCTGTTGGGAACTGGGCACCAACCAACAGCAGGACACCACTGACAGCCATCTTGCCATTGCTCTCACACTCACACACAGTGAAGTCCACCCAAAAGCAAGTAAGAATGGGCATGCTGGGAAGTGGGGTGGAGGCAATAGCATGATGGGAGTGGTAGTCACAGCCCAACATCCCCCACCCACATGGCCCAGCAAGCTCACACCCAAGCATGCACACCTCACAGGGAGTCAAAAGCCACTTCAAAGATGGCTGACACTGGTGCTCAGTTGTGGGGAGCACATGGCCCTGCTGGGAACTGGGCACCAACCAACAGCAGGACACCACTGTCAGCCATCTTGCCATTGCTCTCACACTCACACACAGTGAAGTCCACCCAAAAGCAAGTAAGTATGGGCATGCTGGGAAGTGGGGTGGAGGCAATAGCATGATGGGAGTGGTAGTCACAGCCCAACCTCCCCCATCCACATGGCCCAGCAAGCTCACACCCAAGCATGCACACCTCACAGGGAGTCAAAAGCCACTTCAAAGATGGCTGACACTGGTGCTCAGTTGTGGGGAGCACATAGCCCTGCTGGGAACTGGGCACCAACCAACAGCAGGACACCACTGTCAGCCATCTTGCCATTGCTCTCACACTCACACACAGTGAAGTCCACCCAAAAGCAAGTAAGTATGGGCATGCTGGGAAGTGGGGTGGAGGCAATAGCATGATGGGAGTGGTAGTCACAGCCCAACAGCCCCCACCCACATGGCCCAGCAAGCCCACACCCAAGCATGCACACCTCACAGGGAGTCAAAAGCCACTTCAAAGATGGCTGACACTGGTGCTCAGTTGTGGGGAGCACATGGCCCTGCTGGGAACTGGGCACCAACCAACAGCAGGACACCACTGTCAGCCATCTTGCCATTGCTCTCACACTCACACACAGTGAAGTCCACCCAAAAGCAAGTAAGTATGGGCATGCTGGGAAGTGGGGTGGAGGCAATAGCATCATGGGAGTGGTAGTCACAGCCCAACATCCCCCACCCACATGGCCCAGCAAGCTCACACCCAAGCATGCACACCTCACAGGGAGTCAAAAGCCACTTCAAAGATGGCTGACACTGGTGCTCAGTTGTGGGGAGCACATGGCCCTGCTGGGAACTCGGCACCAACCAACAGCAGGACACCACTGTCAGCCATCTTACCATTGCTCTCACACTCACACACAGTGAAGTCCACCCAAAAGCAAGTAAGTATGGGCATGCTGGGAAGTGGGGTGGAGGCAATAGCATGATGGGAGTGGTAGTCACAGCCCAACATCCCCCACCCACATGGCCCAGCAAGCCCACACCCAAGCATGCACACCTCACAGGGAGTCAAAAGCCACTTCAAAGATGGCTGACACTGGTGCTCAGTTGTGGGGACCACATGGCCCTACTGGGAACTGGGCACCAACCAACAGCAGGACACCACTGTCAGCCATCTTGCCATTGCTCTCACACTCACACACAGTGAAGTCCACCCAAAAGCAAGTAAGTATGGGCATGCTGGGAAGTGGGGTGGAGGCAATAGCATGATGGGAGTGGTAGTCACAGCCCAACATCCCCCACCCACATGGCCCAGAAAGCTCACTCCCAAGCATGCACACCTCACAGGGAGTCAAAAGCCACTTCAAAGATGGCTGACACTGGTGCTCAGTTGTGGGGAGCACATGGCCCTGCTGGGAACTGGGCACCAACCAACAGCAGGACACCACTGTCAGCCATCTTGCCATTGCTCTCACACTCACACACAGTGAAGTCCACCCAAAAGCAAGTAAGTATGGGCATGCTGGGAAGTGGGGTGGAGGCAATAGCATGATGGGAGTGGTAGTCACAGCCCAACATCCCCCACCCACATGGCCCAGCAAGCTCACACCCAAGCATGCACACCTCACAGGGAGTCAAAAGCCACTTCAAAGATGGCTGACACTGGTGCTCAGTTGTGGGGAGCACATAGCCCTGCTGGGAACTGGGCACCAACCAACAGCAGGACACTACTGTCAGCCATCTTGCCATTGCTCTCACACTCACACACAGTGAAGCCCACTCAAAAGCAAGTAAGTATGGGAATGCTTGGAAGTGGGGTGGAGGCAATAGCATGATGGGAGTGGTAGTCACAGATATTGGTCACCCCCACAACTGTCCCATCACCACCCTGAACCATGCGCACATCACAGGGAGTGGAAAAGAACTGACAAGATGGCTGACACTGGGTACTGCTGTGGGGAGCACAAGGCCCTGCTGGCAACTGTGCACCAACCAACAGCAGGACACCACTGACTGACATCCTGAAAGACAACTTGCACTCCCTGCAATGGAAGCACGTTCCATGGTGGAATATCTGGCTGGGTGGGAAGGAGGGCCGGATGTCAACCTAATACAACCAATGCAGACCATGTACACACCCCAACATTCATATAGAAATGCCCAAAGTATGCAGGACAATGTGCTACACCAATATCAACCTCTGACTGTGACAACTTAGGACAATGCAATGTACAGGCCCGCATCCAGAGGTACAGTCACAACTGTCATGTGTGTCAACCATTCATGCCTGCAGCAACATAACATACATTGTGTGTGTCTCCCAAAAACAGGTGATGATGGGGACACAGCAGCAGACGCTGAGGAGTCCCTGTCCCAGGCTCAAGGGGAAACGGAGCTCACTGGTGTGGAACAGCCTCTGCCCTCCTCGGATGACGAAGACCTACCTGGCACCTCCGGGGCAAGTCATCATGCAGCACCAGCAGGACCACCAGCTGCACCCCCTGCACCCACCCCTCCAACGACTGTCAACACACATACCACCCCTGCTGACACGGACAGACCAAGGAGCACCACCACCACCAGCACAGGGACCCTGGACCATCGTGGGGCTATGGACACCAACACCACCAACAACCCCCAAGGGGGCCTAGGGTCACCTGTGCGTGCCACCTCAGGTACTGCACGTGTCGCCAGGGGTGGTGGGAGACATAGGTCACTGATCGCAGAGGGGTCTGGACTGCATGATGACCCACAACTGGTACGCATAGCCGATGCGTACCAGTCCAGCACCGGAGAGCTCAGCCAGGTAGTGGGGCTCCTCGGGGACATTAAACAGCAGCAGGCTGCCCATCATGCCCGCTTGGACTCGCACATGTCCCACGTGGAGTCCAAGTGGGACACACTGCAAGAGATGACGGCGGTGCATAGGGACATATTACAATGCCTCCGCCAGATGAGCAGCAACCAGTCAACACCTCCCTGTGTGCCCACAACATCTGGTGCTGAAACAACTGCAACTGCCACAGGGAGGGAGGATGACTCTGGCGGAGAGTCCCCTGCACCGCAGCAGCCTGCACTTGAGGGTCCCCCCAAAGAAGAGGGGTCGTCCGAGGAGGGGCAAGTGAGAGGCCGATGGCCATGTGCAACCCCCAGGAAGCCAAAACCTGTACTGGATAATCACCTTTGTGCGCAAACTGTTCACCCTGTTGACTGCAACACAACTCCCCACATGACATGGGGAGTACAAGTTGGACCAATGTATCAGATGACTGTGGACTTTATTCTGGACATATCTGCTACCAGGACTTCCAATTCATCTAGGAACTTTGGATTGCAATCAAAATGTACAGCACCCACCATCCTGTGCACTATACACACACATGTATGACAATAAACACACTAATACACCATACCTGCCTCTGTTGTGATTCCAACGTGGTTCCTGTCATGGAGATGATGGCCTGCGAAATTACACTGTGCATGCTAAATGCTACAGCAAGTACAACACAGGCATGTGAGTCATGGCAACGTGACACATATGAGGGAGACACACCACCAGGGCTACACAACATATACACACCTAGCCCATCTGACTCATCGCCTACACTGATGTTGCCAGGAAATACGGTGCAATGCACAGACACAACACCTATTCACAGTCTCTGTCAACTAGCCCACTGGTGCAGTAAGCAAATGTCAGTCAGATGTGTGACCACAGACAACGCACATCACAAAGTGAAGCACAGGTTTATTACACATTTGCAACATGTTGTAACCACTACAGATGCAAGGCAATCCCACCTGGCAGCGGGCACACAGTCAACAAGTGTAGAAGGAAGGAAGTCCATGGGTGTGGCGCACATCACCTGTAGGGACACGACAGCTACCACCCTGGAAGTCGAATCACGGTGTTGGGGATCACAGTTGACCAAACCACTCTGAAAGTACCCTGTGAAGGACAGAAATGAAACACAGTCAAAAGCACTGAAGAACAGGACAGAACTGCAATACTCATGCCCAATACATGTCACAAGATACCCACCCAGAACCAAGTTAGCATGTCAACACTGTTGGGGAGTACAGACTACCTGTAAGGACACATCGCTACACGCATACAGTCATGTAGCACATGGACACACTCAAACAGCACCAGAGCACCACCAACACATATCATGCATACTCACATCATTGACATGACATCTCTGGATACTCACATTCAGCTGAAGAAGTTGGTGATGAGCTGTGTGCGGACATCACCATCATCATCATCATCATCATCACTGGCATCGTGGTCCAGGCCAGGATCCTCCACAGGTGGCGGATGTTGGTCATCGTCATCCAGGATGAGAGGCAACTCCTTCCGCACTGCCAGGTTGTGTAGCATGCAGCAGACGATGACAATCTTGCACACCTTTGCTAGGGCATATGGGAGGGCCCCTCCTGTCTTGTCCAGGCAGCGGAAGCGGCTCTTCAGGAGACCAAATGTCCGCTCAATCACTCTCCTGGTCCGACCATGTGCCTCATTGTAGCGCATCTGGCCTGGTGTCAAAGGGTTCCTGAGGGGCGTCAGCAACCACGGCATGTTGGGGTATCCGGAGTCACCTACATACAGACAATTGCACATTAGCTGAGTTGGAAAAGAGGGTGGAACACTACATTGCAGAACACACACAATGGCACTAAGTCAGTACACACCAACAAGCCAGGCATGCTGGTTCCGCATCTCTGACATCATCCTCGGGATGCGACTACTCCTCATCACGTAGGCATCGTGTGCAGAACCGGGGAAACGGGCACAGACGTGTGAGATGCTCATATCTGCAAGACATACCACCAGTGCATTGACCGAGTGGTAGTGTTTGCGGTTCCTGTATGCCTGCTCTTGGGCCTGTGGTGGTACCAAAGCAACATGTGTCCCATCAATGGAGCCAATGACATGCGGCATCCTCCCCAGGGCATAGAAGTCACTCTTCACGTCAGTGAGTTGTTGGAGTCTAGGGAAATAGATGTACTGGTTCAGGTAAATCAACATAGCCTCCAAAACATCGCAGAGCACACGGCTGAACATGGTCTGTGACATCCCAACAGCAGTCGCCACAGTGTGTTGAAAGGTACCGGTGGCAAAGAAGTGTAGGGCTGCCATCACCTTCACCTTGGGGGTCAGCGCTGTAGGGTATGTCCGGCCAGCTTGCAAATGTGGGGCCAACCGCACCGTCAACACCTCAATCAGCGGCCTGGTGAAGCGGTACCATCGGATGCAGTCCCGTTCCACCATGGTTGCAAGGTCAGGGAATGGTCTATGGACAGCTGGTGCCCTGCAGTGCATAGTTGAAGAAAGAAAGATTGTCAGTCACCCCACATATGTGGCATTGACCATACTCAATATCACATGATACATCATTATGAGGCACAAGTACATGATGTGTGCAGTTCCGTAAGGACATGTATGGCACATACATGGCCAACATCTAACATCACAGTTCAACAAGTGGCATCAACAAGTCCCAGGTTGTGCCATGGGATATCATGAGGCCGTGTCACAGTTCCCATCTCCTGCTGCCACGTTCCAAACACACCCCACAGTGACATGTGAGGACAGATGTGCCCCAGGCATCACAGCTCAACGACAGGTAGATTCCCAGGGACCCTGTATTGCCACATGGACACTGGCATGACATGGTGTATCATGAATACAGCAAAACAACCATGACCCCCACAGGTAGTGGTCCCTGTTGCCTCTGCAGGACAGACATGGACGTCTGTGACACACACACGTACAACATCAAAGTCCATGCACAAACAACGTGGATGTGGAGACTGTCTCCCATTGTGCACATGGAATCAGAGACATTGTAAACACAACATGCACACAGACTGTGGAGGACCATCACTATTGTGGCAATGGGTCACCCTGGGACGTACATATCGTCACACATGGGACTCAGGGGGTATGTGACATGACATACACATACACCACCCTGAAATGTGACCATGCCACATGCACAGAAATGAACAGTTGCACATCACAGTGGTCATGTACATGAAACACCAAGGATTCTGTCCCCATGAACACGTGCACAGCCTGGGAGTGGCTGCCCCCAAGTGCCACCCACAGAACAACATGTTCACCCCAATACACGGAATAGGTAATGCAGCCTTACATGCCTCAGGATACAGTGTGGACAGGCTGTGGTGTTATAGGTGTGCCCCTCACTCCCTGGGAAGTATATGTTGCTGGCATATATTCACCTGTGACAGGCATGGTGACATATGCCAGTGACTTGTACAGGGACGTGTTGGACAGCAATGGACCGATCGGTGCGCACACATTGGCCATTGCATTCAATGTGAGCGGGTACGCGTTGTATTCGCAATACGCGTTGGACAGCAATGGACCGATCGGTGCGCACACATTGGCCATTGCATTCAATGTGAGCGGGTACGCGTTGTATTCGCAATACGCGTTGGACAGCAATGGACCGATCGGTGCGCACACATTGGCCATTGCATTCAATGTGAGCGGGTACGCGTTGTATCCGCAATACGCGTTGAACAGCAATGGACCGATCGGTGTGCCCGGCCGGCCCATTGCATTCAATGTGAGCGGGTACGCGTTGTATCCGGGTACACGTTGAACAGCAATGGACCGATCGGTGTGCCCGGCCGGCCCATTGCATTCAATGTGAGCGGGTACGCGTTGTATCCGCAATACGCGTTGAACAGCAATGGACCGATCGGTGTGCCCGGCCGGCCCATTGCATTCAATGTGAGCGGGTACGCGTTGTATCCGGGTACGCGTTGAACAGCAATGGACCGATCGGTGTGCCCGGCCGGCCCATTGCATTCAATGTGAGCGGGTATGCGTTGTATCCGGGTACGCGTTGAACAGCAATGGACCGATCGGTGTGCCCGGCCGGCCCATTGCATTCAATGTGAGCGGGTACGCGTTGTATCCGCAATACGCGTTGAACAGCAATGGACCGATCGGTGCGCACCCATTGGCTATGGCCTGGCCTGGCAACGGACGCGTTTTCAAATCTTGAACGAGTCTGATGCTGGAAATTCAGTTGGTCACCCACAACAATGTTGCAAATTCATGGGTGTCATGAAGTTGAACTTTTGAAGGATGCTGTGGGCGTGTGTAAGTGGTGCAATTCCATGGATTGGCCAGATTCAGAAGATGCTAAAGACTTGGACCTATCACTTTGGACACATGGGATAGTATCTGCCTCTGCAGCACACATATAATGCTGGCTGTTCCCCTGAGAGCTCACTTGCCTGCACTACATGCTCCAGGACGACATCTGCCACCACCACTGCTGCTGTATCTGCACCCTCTGGACCCTGCAATGGCACGTACTGTGGAGAAAGCCCCAGCCTTCAGCACTGAGGAGAACCAGGCCCTGCTGGACAGCCTCCTTCCACAGTACAGCAAGCTGTATGGGAAAGCAGGGGAGCAGGTGAGTGTGCTGTCCACTGCCTTACTAAATGTGCATGTTGTCTGACTAGCAAGGCTAACAGTCTGCACGCCACTGGCTAGCAGGCTCACTGAGTAGTTGTCACCCCCATAGTGTGTAGTTACATGCACTGAACAGGTATAGTGCAGTGACAGTGCATTTAAACAAGGTTTTACTTCCCAGGCAATGATACCATGTAGTAAATGCTGGCATACTGTCCATAGCCATCGTTGCACTGCCTGTGTACATCATGTGCCCCTGTGATTGAGACATGTATATCCAACTGTGTAATGCACGGATATGTTGCATGTGTAGTAATGGCATTCTCACTTTGTCATCCTCACAGGTTGATGCCCACCAGAAGCAGAAGATATGGCTGACCATCGTCCGGGCAGTGAGATCCGTGGGGACTACAAGCGCTGGATCCGCAACTGCCAGAAGAGGTGGCAGGACCTTCGGGGCTGGACCCGGAGGATCGCACGGGTCCAGCTGAAGCTGTCGCCTCCTCGCAGGAGGGGCGGACACCGGACCCTGACCCCCACATGCTCAGGATCCTGGCGGTGGTCTTCCCTGATCTGGATGGGCAGCTGAAGGCTAGAGAGCAGCAAGGAGGGGGTGAGTCCATGTCTGCATTGTGAACTTTGTCTGCCATGCTATGTGCCCTCCTCTGGCCTGGTTGAACTTCCACAGTACATCAGTCATGTGGTCCAGGACCCATGTCCCTCGATTGTGCACTGCCCACTCCTCATCTGATACCCAGGTGTGGCCCTTGCAGTCAGGGAATTGTGTCACTTGGGTACTGTGTCCTTGCAGTTTGCTTGACTCAAGGTGGGGGACAGCATCTGTTCCCCTAACTCTGTGGTGGGCATCATGGGTGGGTCCTTTGCTTACACAATGCCTGTGTTCTGACATGTAATCTGCGTGTTACTTTGATATGTGGTCCAATTGCTGAGCTGATCCACCACATGTGCCTGGGGTATCTGGCACACACCCATGCTGCGGGTGGGAACAATGCTTGGGCCCCAGGAGTGTGTATATTACGTGTGTCACACATACTTAGCCAGCTGCCTACTGTCCAGGGCTCATCCCTCATTCATGTGGGGCAGGACAGTCATGCCTACTCCAGGCCATACAATACACTCTGTACTCCCACTCCCGTGTATCAGCTGACACGTTGTGCTCAGTGATATGTCCCCTCAGGTGTCTGCCTCTGTGTCAGTGTGCTGTGGCTTCGTTGTCATGACTGCTGGGGTGTCTCTCGGTTGGGGCTCAGCATGCCACCGGAGATGTGACCATAGGAGACGATACTTGGGTGACACATAGGTGTTTGATCACCTGACCGTGCAGACTGGGGTATGCAAATGTGAAGTTCAGGCAGCTGTTTCCCATTCACAGCAGATTGTGAGGTGCTCAGGTTCAGAGGGTTGTGTTACAGGTCTCCCATATGTCCAATCGGTATGACCTGGACAGATAAGGGTTCAGATGATGTTGTGTGTGGGGGATGTACATGTGCACTTGTTCAGCTCCAGGACTTGCATTCCCCATGACCTACTATTGTGACACAGTGCAGACTGTTGTTGTCTGGCTGCCCTGCCCATGTGACTGGAGACAGTGATGTACGACTTAGCAGGCATGCCTGTGCCATGGCATGTAACTTCCTATGAGTGATCCTGCAGGGGAGTGACATGTGCTACATGCACACCATTGTGGCAATGGCTATCAGGACATGGGTGCATCATGGTGTCTGTCGCTGGTATGCATCACATGCATTTCATATTTGACTCTGGGCATCCCTTTCATCCGGACACCTGTACTGACTCAGTGGCAAGAGTTGTGATGTGTGCATGTTCACATGCTTCACCGTGTTTTCTGCACTGTCCAACTACTGTGTAGGTGGTGCATGTGTCCACACTGGGGTATTGCCATCCAACAGACACCAGACAGATGGGTGCAAGGCCAGGAGGGATGTGAGTGCCATGGTTGACCATCAGACTGACAATTGGCTACTCCTATTCTGTTTGGGCACTTTTGGCAATGTTCAACTAAGGATGCCAGGGCTTGCTCTGTAATGTGTTGTACTTACTGTGGTGTGTGCGTTCGGTGCAGGTGACTGATGTCTGTCTGTTTCCCTATTGTTTGCAGATACATCCACAGCCACAGGAGGGGACAGCTCCACGGACCAGGAGGAGCCGCAGAGCCAGACTGGGTCAGCAGCCGAGGAGTGGTCGGAGGGACCCAGTGGCACGGAGGGCGAGGGGAGCCACACCGAGGAGTCCTCAGCACCATCCACCTCAGCTGAGGACCACAGCAGCTCGGAGGATGACTCCCTTGTGGATGCGGGTGTCAGCAGCCACCACACCCCAGCTAGTGTTGCTGTCCCCGCCATCACCACCACCACCACCACCGCCCTCCCATCGGCTCCCATTCCCGAGGTCCGTGGAGGCTCCCATGTTCGGGAGCGTGTCTCCTTCGGGCCAGGCACCGCACCCCCTGCCCCTGTGTCCCCTGCTGCCCTGAGTGAGGAGTCTGTGTACCTCCTTCGCCAGCTCCATGTAGGGCAGACAGCGATGCTGAGTGTCCTCCATGCACACACCACTCTGTTGACTCAGCTGGTGTCGTTCATGGAGGGCATCTCATCGGGCATGTCTGCCCTACAGAGGGGCAATAGGTCCATGGACTCCTCCCTGACGGCAGCAGTGTCCCTCCTCCAACAGTCCCTCACCCCTCTTGCCTCTGCCCCATCCACACTCCCCAGCACCTTACCTGTCCCAAGCACACACACACACCGGCACAGGCACACACCAGCACAGACACGAGCAGCACACAGACACACACACCACAAACAAGACGCACACGCACGCACAGTCAGGGGACTGAAACCACACTCACAGGGGATGGGGCCCAGGCACACACACACACGCATCCACGAGCACTGCGCAGTCCTCAGTTGCCTCTCCCTCCAAAGCCCCCTCCCTTGCCTCACCTGCAACCCCAAAGACACAGCGGCTCTTCCTCAGTGACCTCGGCCTCTTCCCCTCTGATCCAGCTGATCCAGCATTTAGGGGGAAGAGGAAGCCCACCCACACGGAGCGGAGTGCCCCTCGCCCCCAGACACCCTCCCCCAGGAGCAGACCGACTGACACCCCCATCCGCAAGTCCCCCCAGACCCGGAAGAGCAAAACCACGCCGCCGCCCTGTAGCTCAGGCACCAAGTCTCCTTCCTCCATCCCTCAGGCCCCCACTCCACAGGTGCCACCACCACACCCTGCCCCAGGTTCCCCCACCCACAGATACACCAACCCCAAAAAGATCTGGCCTTCTCCCCCTGCCACTTGCTCTTCCGGCCCCACACCCCCCGCTGCACTTGTCTGTGCCACTGGTGTGGAGACGGTGTCCTCCCCTCTGTCCTGCCCACCTTACCTGATCCCCATTCTCCTCCCCTGGAGGTAGGCACTGCAGTGGAGTCCACTACCACCCTGTCTGACTTGGGCACTGCAGTGGGGGACCTGTCCACTCCATCTGCACGGTCCACTGCAGTCGTGCCGGCACCCACACCATCAGTGTCATGCCCCCCAGTTGTGCCGGCACACACCATGTCAGACACCTCCACTGCAGTTGTCAGTGGCTCTTCAGCACCCACCACCCCTTCCCTGCCTCCTTCTGGTGAGCCCTGATCCTGTCCCTGCGGTGCCTGGCCCTCCGAGGGGATTGTCCCTGGTTTTTATCAGTGCAGGCATGCGTAGGGTGACATCTGCCACTGTCACCCTGTTTTGACTTTCAGGATGGACTGGCCATTGGCCTTTGTTTCTTTTTTACTGGACTTCAACTTTTGAACCCACATATGCTGAATAAAGCGACTTTCTGTTCTCTAGTGCTTTTGCTTCTGATGTTCATAATGTTGATGATGCTAACCATGCCCTTGCTGCAGTGATGGTGATATTTGGCCTCATGAAAATGAAGTGTTACTGTTCAGGAACCCATGTGGTCCAGGGGAATGTGTCCTATCCTGTGGTGTATCCATGTCATCCTTAGCAGCATCTGAGGGTGTCATGTTTTCAATATTTGGCAATGGGATTTCCTACTTACATTAGCAATGTCACATCTGTGGCTTCCACCCCTGCACATCTGTTGTGCTTGCCATTGTTCAATTATTCTACTTCCCTGACCGTGTGGCCATCTCCACTGGACATGCAGGTTTGGGCATCAATGGGGTAGGACTCATCTGTGTTGTCAGTGCAACTTGCTATACATGTGTGTTGGATCTGTGCTGATGATTTAGTTGACACTCCCGTGACCAGGCTGATGTGACGGGAGCCTTCATTTGGTGCAAATTGTTGACTGTGTGACCAAGTGTTCTGCTGACATGATGGAGCCCTACTGTGGCAACATATGGCACAGCTTTCCTCACGCAGGAGTGGAGTCCCCTCATGGCAGTGTGTACTCCTGTGACATCGCCTGCGCCCAAGGTGTGTGTTGTATGAGCATGTCTGTGTGTTCACTTCCATTTTGCTGTGGATGCTGGGATCCCTAGTGGTGTTCCGGTTTGTGATGCTTGCTGAGTTGACCTATGTTCCCCCAAAGTCTTCTCCCTGGGTTCTCTGTGATGTTGGTGCATGGCACATTACTGGTCATCAGGGTGTCACCCATAGGTGTGTTGGCTGTGAGGGCTGAGTTTGTGGGCAGACGCAGATGGGTCACAGTCAGGATTCCCCTTGGCACTTGTTGTTTACACCTGTCATGTGATTTCCAGTTTGTGTTAGCTTTCAGTGATTGTGACACGTTGTGTGAGTGACTGCTGGCACTCCTCAGGGTCAGGGCTGCAATGTTGGTAGTTGTCTATGTGTGTTCTTTGTGGGTGACCTTGGCTTCTTCATTGGTGTGGGACTGTGGCTGGGATCCCATTGGTTGGTGTGGTATTGCCGTCATGTCCATGTACAGCGTAGTGTGCAGTGTGTCAGACATTCAAGAGTCTTGTTGAGTGGCCATGTGTGATGTGTTTCTGCACCTTGGTTCCCACCACCACCCATGGGATTGTCATGGGCGCATGTGCAATGTCACCAGTGCATGTGAGCTTCACTGCTGCACATTGTTGGAGGTCGAGGTGTGTGGTGTTGAGTGTGTGCAGATGAGAGTTTTTGCACGGCTAGACCCCTGCCTCCATGTTGGCCTTGGCTTACTGGCTGTGCTGATTGATTTGTGCTTGTGTAGGTGTGATGGTAGTTTGTTGCTCAGGACACATGACTGTGGTTCACAGTGTGAACGACATCTAGCTTTGTCATCACAGTGGGATTGTAATGCAGCCCAGGGTCACCACATTGTGGGGACCCTGGGGGGTAGTGCTGTGGTGTCTCTGTGTCTTGCTGTGTCAGTTGCTGTTCCTACATGCTGGTGTGACATGTGTGATTTGTGCTCCCTCTCATCTAACAATGCCTCATTGCCCACATAGGGGATTTGGATCCATGAGTTACCTTTGTGTGGCACTGTATGCACATCTGTGTAATTGGTATTCAGGCCTCATCATGTGTTGTGTGGTTTCCTGGGACACTGGCACCCCCCCCTCACCTGTTGTGTTTGATGTGCAGTGTGGGTCTGCCTGTTTGTGTTTGTGCATCTGTACCACTGCATTGGCATGTCTTTAGTGTGCCATTGGCTGTATGTTGTTTGGTGGGTTTCCCCTGCTGTGAAACCACTAATTAGAAGAGGGACTATATGAACAATAAAAGAATGCTAATAAAGTATATAATTGAGGGAATCACACAAAACTATTAAAACTGCCCTCACACACAGAAATCTGTGTCATGCTTCATCATAGGGCCTGCTAACAACACCCCCGCGCCGACCAACGCTGGGGGTGGAGCAATAAGGAAGGGGAAGACAATACAACACAACAAAGAATGTGAAAAACAGCTCAAGGGATCAAAAAGTGAAAATAAAAGCATAAACAGTGAGTTAAAACTGGATCCAGGGAGTCCCTAATCTAATTTAATATCGGGTACCCTGTCCAGATATATTTAAATGGTCAAAAAACAGGACCTGTGGATGGTAGTATGGAAAACCTATGATGAGTCACCATCCCCTCCACTATGCAAAAAATGTCGACATGTTTCAGCCGGAGTTGTCAAATTGCCCGGCTTTCCTCAGGACTTCACTAATGTATGATCCCCCGATTCTCACCCAAAGCACCATAAATCAAAGGTGGAGGGGAAAAAAACGTTTATGTTGGGTAACTTACTCCAAACACATGCAAAAAGAGCGTCTTGCTCTCCACAATGGAACCGAGTTTATTTACAATCTACACTTGAACTGGAAGGGGAGAGAGGACAGCTCCCTATAGTCACACTTTCGTCAAGGTAAGCTGTGGCTGAATCGCTCGTCTCTACCACTACCGTGCTGTCCCTGGGACTCCTAGGTCATCAGTCAGCACAATGATCATTGTTTGTGTGTCCCATTGCTGCCATGGTATGGTATCTGTTCACCTCACATCTACAGTCTCCACAGGGTATCTGCATTTGTGTGCCCATTGGTGCAAATATGTGGGTCTGCATTATCATGCTCACTTCTGTCATTGTGTCATTGATGAATGTTGACAGTGTCAGCCCCCATGGGTGATGTTTGTCTGCACATGGCCAAAGGTATGTCTTATTTGCACTGCAGTGTTTGCCTCCCCCAATCTATGTTGCTATGGGACACAAGCACTACTTTGCCACTGATGTGTTTGTTGTTCTGTGACCAGGAATCATCCATGCAGTTTGGCAGTTGCAGCTTTTTCAATGTCAACACTTACATTTTGGTCACTGTGATGATGGGGGTTTGAACCCCATTGCCACAATGTTCAAGATGTGCTTCAGCTATGGGCCCCACACTTACCTTTTGGTCACTGTGATGATGGGGGTTTGTACCCCATTGCCACAATGTTCAAGATGTGCTTCAGCTATGGGCCCCACACTTACATTTTGGTCACTGTGATGATGGGGGTTGGACCCCATTGCCACAGTGGTCATGGTCTGCTTGCATTGTGGGGGCCACACACATTTATGTGTGGCACATGTGATAGGGGTTCACATTGTATGTTCAAAGTCATGTTCAGTGTTGTAGCCATTTGACACAGTCTACACACGCTTGTCATGGTGTTGGGGGGGGGATGTCTTTATGTTGCATTGTTTATGTTGGTGTGTGCTTGTTGTGTCATGTATTAGCCATCCTGTGAGTGGGGGTGGTAGTAGTTGTAGGCATCTGGCACCCCCTGGGTAGAGGTGGTAGTAGTGACAGGCATCCAGCCCCCTATGGGTAGAGGTGGTAGTAGTGGTAGGCATCTGGCACCCCCTGGGTAGGGGTGGTAGTAGTGGTAGGCATCTGGCACCCCCTGGGGAGGGGTGGTAGTAGTGGTAGGCATCTGGCACCCCCTGGGGAGGGGTGGGAGTAGTGGTAGGCATCTCGCACCCCCTGGGGAGGGGTGGTAGTAGTGGTAGGCATCTGGCACCCCCTGGGGAGGGGTGGGAGTAGTGGTAGGCATCTCGCACCCCTGGGTAGAGGTGGTAGTAGTGACAGGCATCCAGCCCCCATGGGTAGAGGTGGTAGTAGTGACAGGCATCCAGCCCCCATGGGTAGAGGTGGTAGTAGTGACAGGCATCCAGCCCCCCATGGGTAGAGGTGGTAGTAGTGGTAGGCATCTGGCACCCCCTGGGGAGGGGTGGTAGTAGTGGTAGGCATCTGGCACCCCTGGGTAAGGGTGGTAGTAGTGGTAGGCATCTGGCACCCCCTGGGGAGGGGTGGTAGTAGTGGTAGGCATCTGGCACACCCTGGGTAGAGGTGGTAGTAGTGGTAGGCATCTGGCACCCCCTGGGGAGGGGTGGTAGTAGTGGTAGGCATCTGGCACCCCCTGAGTAGGGGTGGTACTGGTGGTGGGCATCCAGGCCCCTATGTGTATATGTGGTATTGGTGATGGCCATCCCGCCCCTATGGTGCTGCTGTTGCTGGTGTAAGTAATTTCTGCATCCCTCTGTGTGTGTGTGATATGTCGGGTACGTGTAGTTTGTTTTTGTGCTTGGTGTCTGACTTACCTTCTGCGCCATACGCGTCCGTGCCTGTTCTGGTAGTAGATGTAGAATATTGGTAGGATCGGCACGATGGGATTCATAGTTGGTTCGTCTCGTTCGTCTTTCTCTTTGCTTCGCCTCGTCCTCGTCGCTGGCGTGTTCGTCTCGTAGCCGTGGATCGTGTTGTGGCGCGAATCGGAGCTAATGTGCGCCTCTCCCGGATGCTTTGACGTGCCGTGCGTAGCGACGGGTTCGGCGCGTACGGAAAGCGCATCGTACTTGTCCGGCCGGACGGGGCTGCATTTTGGCTTCCGTGCAACTCGAATCTGCGTTTACGGATCCGGCTCGGTCGGAGAACAGGACCTGGATTGGGTGAGTACGACTGGGTCGGAATCTATGCTGTTGTGCGCATCGTACTTGCTCGTTCGGAAGAATGTGCAAATCGGTCGGGAAACAGGCATTCGCCTGGCTTTTTTCCCGGCCGAATAGTGTTGGCGGCGCCTCCGACCGAGATCGGAATCGACCCCTTAGTCTTAATTAGCCAGACGAAGGTGGGTCTGCAGCACCTCCTTACTACCACATTTGAATATTCCGAAGCCAACAGCCTGAACATCAATCTGGAGAAAACTAAGACCATGACAATCAAAAAGAACCTAAAGAAAACATCGGCCTGGTTTTGGGGGCATACCCGCATAGATTCTGTACTAGAATATAAATATCTAGGAGTGATCATCGACAAAGGTGGCCACTTTACTGCTCAAAGGGAATCAATCAGGAGGAAGGGTACAGCCCTGGCAGTTTCATTAAGAACCCTCAACTCCAAGCTGAACGGCCCATCACTCCTCCCACTAGCTGAAGTAATTCGGGCAAAACTCTTACTAACAATAGTTTATGGGAGTGAGGCACAGAGGGGCAGGGATTCCAAGCTACTAGATAGGATGGTTGCAACAGCATACAGAATAATCTTTGGTTTGCCAAAATATGTCTCTCATTCGCGGATCAGGCTTGAGTTTGGTGTTCAAATGCAGTCCCTGGCAAGACAAGGATCATACGTCATCTTTTGGGACAAGGTACGAAAATCTGGACTAGGAAGTCTTAACTGGCGCCTGTGGTTAGAGCTACAACACAAAACATCAATGCCGGCGGCAAAATATTTACAAACAAGCCTGACTACCCTCGGGCTAACTGACCTTTGGGAAATTCCCACAAATCACCGCCTCTTTAACAAAATAGTTTGGAAAACAGTAAAACACCTATCATGGATCGGGGATAAAGCAGTCTTATCTGAAAGAACACATGGCTGGATGACCCTGCACACCTACTCCACCCCTGCTGCTCAAAAATATTCAGCTTTGGGATATGCTAGATCAACTAAAATCTCATTTCTAAAGTATCGACTTGGTCTTCTTCCATGCATAAAGCACTTTCCGCGCTGGCTGAAAGCCCATCTCAACTCCACCTGCCGTTTGTGTGGCACAGCACAGGAGGATATGCTACACTTACTCTGCACTTGCAAAGAACTGACACTCGAACGAAAACAACTTTTTAGACCATTTTTACTCGGAGAGGCATTCGCACTCGAAGACAAGCTGTGTTGGCTTGTTTTGCTCCAGAGGACCCGCAGCTGAACTGTTGCCTGGTGAAGTTCTTGAGGCTGGTGGGGAAAAAAATGTATCATTGCGAGAGAAATGTAACAGCACTAGCATTATATTCGGCAGAGCGACATTCCCACCCAAATGCACGTCAGCTAAAAGATTTTCATGAAATTACTTTTTATTACAAACTGCTCTGAAATGGACGATCCTCTGTTTTAATTCAAACTCCTTTTTAAACCATTTTTGTAATGTAAAAAAAAAAAACTTTTATTGATAAATTCTGTAGCAATGGTTTTAAGTAACTACTCTGATAAAATAAACTTGAGTTGGTGCTCCGTGTTTGTGTCAGCGCTCCGAGATTAGATGAACAAGTTACTTTCCTTTGGTAATGCATTATCTGGTAAAGACAGTATCTATCTAGCTGCAGATTCCTTACAGACCCAACCATGCCTCCCCGCTCTGCTGACTTATTTGTTAGGGCCAGGGTTACTCCCTTTTTCAGGGCCCTAGTTTTGGCACACAATTACATCAGTCACTTCATGGCTCTGCGCTTCTGGCATGGAAAAGTAAAAAGTACTGACGTCCACTCGCCTGGGGGGCGCTTATATAGGTGACCGCGACGTCATAACCGAAGCCAACAATGCTGATGACGTCGCGCAGAGCCGAATGGAGCCACCCGACTGCACAAGGGGTACAGCTCACGCAAAAGTTACCGGATCCAGCCTGATGCCTGAGAAATTCTAATGTAAAAAGAATTCTGCAGCTAGATATTGTCTCTACTAGATAATGCGTTAACAAAGGTAAGTAACTTGTTCTTTAAAGCACGTAGTTTGGGTCTTAATGCTAAGCAGTCTTACCGGGTTTGGACAGTGCCTTTAGAGTAGTCCTGCTGGATGCTGATCCTTTTACCGTCCCAGAGGATGAATTTCTGCTTACTCATATATTCGAGAATTATTCCGATGTGAGGGCAACATAATGGTTTGTATACAATAGGTCTTGGAGGAGCGTTGGGTGATGATCCTTAATGAGGGCTAGTCGGTACAGGGTGTGCTCTGTCCAGTTCAAAGTCCTGGAAGAATACAATGCATGTTTGTTTCGGAATCCACTTTCCAAAAAAATATCATGCATGAGCCTTCTTGATCCTCTGCATCTTTGGGAATCCCAAAAATATGTACATTTCATCTTTTATTTCTATTTTCCAATTAAGTTATCATTTTCTGCATGATGTTAGACTTAGTTTTTTTGTCATTAAGGTCTTTCTTCATCCTTAAGGAGTCGTCTTCTAGATTGCATGTTCTACAATGAGTATTCGTTATTTTCTCAGACATTTGCTTAAAACCAGAGCTTAGGCCAGTGATGCTCTGTTGCTTGATATCAATATTAATCTTTGTGCCTTGCGCTAATTCTAAGACTTCAGAAAGTTTTTTTAAGAATGATGTCCATAGTGGTGTTGGTATCAGATTTACTTTTTATTGTCAAGCCTGGGTTTGGTGAGTTAGCTTTGGTCCTTTTGAGCCCTTATTTTGGCTCTTTCTCTGCCATTGTGACACCAGCCCAAAGTACCAGTTTTACAGTTTTTATGTAATAGAATTAGACTGGTGTACATAATCAGAACGTTGGCAGGTTTGGCAGAATAGGTCACTGACGGTGTTTCTTAAGTCACATTGCAATTGTGCTTGCACTAGAATCAGTTTGTTAGTCAGCTACCTTGAACAGCATGGATTTGTGGTTGTGAGTGATGTATACAGAGCTTTATAGATGTCCTTGTGTGTTTAGATGCGCATGAGCCTACGTGTTTATTTTAGCAATATTTGAGCTAGAACTGGCAGTTGTGATTCTCCCCATACATTGTGCTGTTGTAATGCCTTAACAGTGTTGATAGTGATGTCCATTTGTGGTTTACATGTCCTGGGTTTTATGGGTTTTAGACTCTGCATAGAGTTGAGAGGAACGTACAGGGGGCACATGGACATACGTTCACGAGCTGGCGCCCTCTTAGAAGAAAATGTGTTCCTGCACATGAACATGGATGTATAGTAGTCTGGTGAAAAGGAGATCGCCTTCCCAGAACTATTTGTCCAGATTGGTTACCGGCATATAATTGCAAATTAACTGGCCTGCTTGAAAGCAGTGGTCGAAGTGGGCGGGATCGGCAGGGCAGGCGTGCCCCTACTTCTTTAGTTTAGTGGAATCCGTTCCCCTACTTTTTATTTTTAAGAATGCATCACAGGACTGCAGGCTCGGTGCTCGTGGACGTTCGGGGACAGGCAGGTTGGCAGAGAAGGAAAGGGACTCTGTCTTTTCCTTCTTGACCTAAGAAGACAAGGGCAGTGTCCACTTCTCCTGCTCTTCTGCTGGCATCTGCCCCCGCTCTCTTTCTTCCTCTTATTCCCTCTCCTTCTGTCTCGCTCCTTCTCACTTGCTGAAAACCGTGAGTTCTAGAAACTCTTCTTACCCTCTTTTTCCTCTCCTTTTGTTTATTTGTTGCCCTGTGAAATGGATCCAAAAACAGAAAAACACTTTTACTTGAAATGTCGTTCTGTTATAAAGTGCAGCCTCAGGACGAAGAGAAATAAAAGGTTTGTGTAGTATCCTCTGGTCATGTTGATATGTTCCCTTTCATCCTGTACCTAGCTGCTCAACCAGTGTGAGAGTTCCGTGTGGAATGCTGAGATGACTGGAATGCTTGGGTGCCTGGGTGTGTGTGGGACAGTTGGGAAGATGGGCTGAGCAGCTAGCAGGCTGCTCCTGGTGGGGCTGTATTATGGATCTCAAGAACTTAATAAATATCATAAAGACATCTCTCGGCTACGTCTGCTGTGTCACCTCAACCCATGGAACCAGCATATTACAGTTTAATATATGAAAAATAACTAAATAAAGCAAGACAGAGTGGTCACAAAGTGGCCAGAACAACATTGTTTTCCCCGGGTGGGGAAGTGTACCATTCTTGGAGGTACTGAAATACCTGGTTGATGGGTGGATTGGAAAACAAAATGTGTACCGCGCCTCTGTGTTCACGGAAGTGGTCTTTTTAAACCATACTGCTCACATTTTGTAAGGATGTAAGCAGTGGACATTGAAACTGGTCCCTTGTGGACCCTGTAGTCATGTCCTTAACTTTTCAGGCAAAAGCACTCACTGATTTCGGAATGAGTGTAAAAGCTTTAAGGTAACCATGTTGTTTGTTGTTCCTGCTTACATTTCACATACTTTACCTAATTTTAAATTGCCTAGGAGTATTTACTTCATTCAGAATGTTGTTACTTTTTTTTTCCAGGCAGCATATTACTCTTGTCTAGTGCATAATTTGAATTGAGTCGCATCCAGGTTTTTATAGCAGGCACAATTGGGTTGTAGCTGAGCTGAAGGCAGTGCAAGTTTCTCTCACTTGGGCAGTAACGTGTTCAGTGTGGGAGAGGATGTTGCACTATGGCCAGAGCTGCCGAATTTGGAACTGGGGAACCAGGTTCAGCCTTCATGACCAGTCCATCAGACCACTCTCCTGAGACAGCACATTCCCATGCTAGACCTTAGAAGGCCCGCTAGGCCTTAGAAGTTCTGGTGTCTTAGCACCAGCAGGTGGGTCCTAGCCCCTAGCGGTGGCAAGTGTGGGTTAACCTTGAAGGCCTGTCTACCACAATCCATATTGAAGTTCACCACCAGTCTTGGGTGAAGGCCTACGAAGTAGCACACCCCAGAGCAGCAGTGACTCTGTCACTGAGGTCACAGGACCATTGAGGCCGGTCCGCCTCACCCTTTGGCCTTGCTTCAGCAGTAGTAGTGTAACTCACCAAGGATCGGCAATGCAGGATTTGCACACACACCAAACTAAGGGGCTGATTACGATGGCGGTCGGAAAAGCATTCCCGACCGCCGTGGTAGCGGGAAATTTCCACCCGCAGGTACCGCGGCAAAACCGGCGGTCAGATTAGGATGCACTGCCTGAAAATCCCTACCGCGGCGGTCGGATTCCAGGATACACCGCCGGGAACGTCCGGAAAAGCTGAAAATCTGTCCGCGGCGGTCAGAATTGCTGCGGAGAGACCCCAAACCGCCGTTCGAACAGCCGTCTGGAACGCGTGGAGGTGTCCGGGAGTGGATTTTCGCTATCTGCAGTAGTGCTTCCGCCGTCCCCGAATGGCCGGATATCTCCGCTGCGGTGTGATGGACTGTTTGAGGCATTGTGATTTGTCCGGCGGTCGTAACCGCATTCCGCACAGCGGTCCCTCTCTATTGGCTCCGTCCGCAACCGCTGCAGAAGGAGATTTCTGGCGGATCCCGAAGCTCCGCAGCGGATGGGAAATGGCCTATCTTTGCCCATCGTAATACGGCGGACGCAAGGACCGCCGATGGAGCCCGGAAAAGGAAATTTTCCGCCAGAACCGCGGATGTGCCTCCGACCGCCATCGTAATCAGCCCCTAAGTTTGCAAAATTCAAGGTCTCTCTGCTTCATGGACAAGCACTTTTGCGTGTTCTACCTGCTTTGAGGCCATCGGAATTATGCAGCAATGGGGGACAAAATTATGCCGCAGTGTTGACTAAATTATGCAGCATAAAAAAGGCTGCAGCGTATTGCGGTATGTTTTCTGAAACTTTATTATTTTGACATTTTTACACATACTTACAGTCTCTGCAAAGATTTTGCCTTATTAGTACCAGTTTAACATAGAAATGCAGCAGAGAGAAAGGTGTCCATTCAACCTTTGCAAAGGGCCGTCCACTTTGCAGCAATACAAGTCACATTTTTAGTAACTTTTGATCCGTTTGAGTTGCAAACAATTTATTAGTTAAAATCATCAGATTATGCAGCAGATGATGTACTATGTGGCAAATATGGCAGATCCATAATTATGTGGAAATTTTTTGCAAATTAGGATATTTTGCCATTCATGTTTTAACTTCTCTTGTGGAAAAAGGGAGAAGTGTTGATGATAGAAACTCGATGGCTCAGTGACAAATGGCTTGTGATTCCACTTTTAAGCGTATTTGGGACATTCTGTGATTGGGAACGTATCCCACTTTGTGAATGTATTTTAATGTCAATAACTCATATTAGACCTTAAATAAACATGTGTATCCATTGGTTGAATTAAATGACGCAGTAAGCTGTAACTGGTCTGTGAAATGCCAAACAAATACTAAAAATTGGGATGTTTTGCTCTTTCAGGACCACCCCTCTGACTCCGCCCACTGACCCAATCCTCGGGTTATTCTCGCCCACTTATTCTCCGCCCACAGTTCCCCTACTTTTATTTCCCCACTTCGACCACTGCTTGAAAGACTGTGCAGTTCTGTGCGCTGGTATTCACTAGGCAGTCCAGTCATATCAGTAAACACAGCACTATGGTCAGTAGTCATCTTCAAATTTGAAT
Source organism: Calotriton arnoldi (assembly GCA_963921515.1). Classification (NCBI taxonomy): domain Eukaryota; kingdom Metazoa; phylum Chordata; class Amphibia; order Caudata; family Salamandridae; genus Calotriton; species Calotriton arnoldi. Next base: position 2,390,790 of record CAWUFW010001622.1, on the reverse strand, counting down.
GTGAGTATTGACACAGGTATGGTGTTAAATTGTATGAAATTCGCAGAAGTACTAACTAGCAGGTAGTTCCATATAGTAAAACAACGCGACTATCTGCAGAGATGCACAGAATGAGTGTGGTGTAGCAGCACCTGAGTGATTAGTGGTTACCTGTGCAATCCATCCCCAGTGGCATTAAGGGTCGCACCGACCCTCATTGAGATTGTCATAGCTGGCTTCGGACGTGCATTGGCCCGTTCCAGAAACCGCGGGAGCATACCTCTTCACTTCAGGACTGCAGTCATTACTTTCAGTTATTTGCAGTTTTGCCAATAGTCAGGGCCCAGCCCGGGAAGTATGTTCTGTTTGGTGTGGGGTTGGAATCGGGCATGGCGCTACTCACCTAGCAGCCAGCTTCCTTACCGCTGGGCAAGCCCCACATGGTTTGGATGTTTGTTTTTAATCAGACTCAGAACAGTGATCGGGAACTGAGTTACATGTTCATGAGTAATGCTGAGGCTGAGTTTTTAATACTTACGGGCTGATTCAACGTTATATGGGCGTAGGAAGTGTGGGGGGCAATTGTCGGGGACACAGGTGGACAGAAAAACTCCTGCGCACTTCCACTGTTAACAGGGCCATTGGAGAGCTACCTATTGCTGCCCTGCTTCCGACCTGCCTTGAGCCAGGGATCGATTTATTCTCTGATGCCCAAAAACAAATTTTAGAGGCCAGATGTAGGCTTATTTTTTTAAAGTTTTGGGCAGGCTCCCCGCGTAGCACCAACTGTTGGCCGACCATTGTCATTCTCCATAGAATGCAATGATCAGCCGGAGCAGGCACAGCGTGTGGTGCGTCTCCTTCTATCCTGGGCCAAGGGCACAGCAGGGAGGCCTCTGTCGCTGCTTCTGAGTAGGAGAGTTCACACCCTCCTGGCAAAGGCAAGTGCTGGGGGCTATTGGATTTCTTCTCTGATCAGCTGATGCATCTTTTTTATGCACCTCACCTCAAATAGAGAAATACAGGGGAACGCAAATCTGCTCCTTACCTATTTACTGCATATTTGCCACTTAATGGAAGTGCATTGCCAACAGATGCCCTGAGCAATGTGTTTGCTGTGCCTTAGGGTTACTGCAGTCTAGCCTTTCAATTACTTTAGTGCAACAAGAGGCCCCCAAGAAAGTATTGCGGATTTATCAACCAGATAAAATGTTTGATCATGTACTCCTTTTTTGGGAAAAAGAGCTTTGAAAGCAAACAAGTGAAACTGAAAGTTTTTATGTCCTGTAGTTTGATAGTTAAGAAATCACTCTGATTTAAGTGCTTTCTGCTGTGGTGTTGGCAGGGTTGAAGTGGCTGGTAGGGCAATCTAGTGGTGCCAGAAGGGCTAGTCCAATAGGTCAGTGTTTGGCTGGTTTTTTGGGTGTTTTATGGTCTGGTGGGGTGGTTTTTACTGTTGATTTCCCTGATATTACCACAAACATTACTTGTAGCAAGCACATATGCATGCGGTCTGTGATACCCAGGGCCATTGGAATTATGTGATTGTGCGGCCACAGCGTTTTTCGAATAAATATGTATTTGCAACATAATTCATCTTCTGTAGCACGAGATGCAGAATTAAATGAAAAAAAATGCGTGTAGCTTAAAGGGTTCAAAAGTTACTAAAAACGCAGCAGCACATGTTGCTGCGCAGTGGAATGCATAAATCAACATGGGTAGTGTCCCCACTAAATATTCATATAAACAGGTAGTATATCCAAATGTATATATCACCCACAGAGTTTTTAATTTTCAATTATTTATTATCAAAAATATACATAGTTTTCTTTTTTATTTTACGTTAGTTTTAACACAGTTTGTTCTAAAAGACACACTTATACATATAATAAATAATCCCTATAATAGTGTGTACAAAGAAGAAGCCCTAAATCTGTACTAAGAAAACAATGATTATATGTATATCAAAATAACAGACTTACAAATCATGTGCAAAAAACATTACAATGAAATACACAACTACAACATCTACAATGAACATGTACAAAAACCAAAAAGTTTTAACACATTAAATACAAAAAAATATATACAATAAATGAAAAGACGAGGTGAATGTGCCGACGCACGTTTCGGAAGTACCAAATGTTATGAATCCTTCATTAGGGCGCAAAATTCATCATAATTGGGTAGTGGTCACACAGGGCCATCTATATTCGTGGTACTTTATCTAACAATGAAGGAACAACAGGGCTCTAGACAAAGAGAATAATGTGTATCATATCAAGACAGGGGCTGTCCCAGGACGGAACCCAGCGGCTGTAAGTTTACGTGAGGCGTAGAATGGAAAAAGTATTGTCCCAGCGAGTCTGTGTAGGGTATTTTGGATTCCTGGGCTAAAGAGAAGGATGGGGGCCGAGGGCCTAAACCCAGGGCTGCCGATAGTGCGGGTATATCAGGAAAAAATGATGAGATCCACCAGGGCAGGTGTTGTTATATATTAAAAAGATGACAATCTCTAGGGCATCCTATCCGTCTGTATATTCTGAATTCGTTATATATTCGAACGCCTAATAACGTCGAGGCCCACCTATGCGTGAGGGCTAGGGGTATAAATTATGTGGGTAGGGTCCTTCCCGACATCCTGATGTGTGTGGGATGCGGTATGAAGATGAAGTTCCGAGGTGTCGGGTGCCTGCCGTGCGGTCCGTATAACTGCTACTCCGATGTCGTGCCATTGGAATTATGCGATTGTGCAGCCACAGCGTATTTCGAATAAATATGCATTTGCAACATAATTCATCTTCTGTAGCACAAGATGCAGAATTAAATGGAAAAAAAATGCTTGTAGCTTAAAGGGTTCAAAAGTTACTAAAAACGCAGCGGCATATGTTGCTGCGCAATGGAAGGCCCTTTGCAAAAATTGACTGGTAACCTTTCTGTAGCATATTGCTGTATGTGGATATTAAACTGGTACTAATGAGGTACAGCCAATGCTCAGACAGTGTTAACAAGTGTAAAAATATCAAAATAATACCATTACAAAATGTGCCGCATTACACTACATAATTTGCTTTTTCTTGCCACAAAATTTACTGAACTCTGCTACTTAATTTGGCCCTTTCCTGCTGCATGATTCCAGTGGCCTTGACCATACCTTGCAAAACACCTGTGCAGTGTGTCTTTACAAGTGCAGTCTTGCTCCAATTTGCAAATTTGGCCCACTTTTTTAGGTACCTGATTCACTACTTGGGCCATTTTTATTTTGGTGCCCGGGCCTGTTTTCTGTCCCAGTCTGATCCAGCCTCTAGTACTTATGACTACCTTGCAGGTCACACAATGAGGCTGCTATCACGAAGACACCCTCCCCAAAGAGACAGTGATAGAATTTTGTACATACAAAAACTACTGGAACTGTTATTCTGAGTACAAAGTGGAGGCAGGGTCAGAGATGTGACTACAAAGGGATTGCCCTCCTATTTTGGCAGAGCCAGAGAAAACCAGGCACTTTCTACCCTACACCTTCCTTGGGCCTCCCATTGCACTTCAGCAGCCCCAGCAGGGCACATACATTTCCTATCTGTACATGCTCATCAGCAACCTTTGAAAGAAACAAGTAGATGGGCCCAAACAACCTCACTCTTTCCTAACACACACCATAGTGGCATTAAACACTGCCTCTCCTATCCTGACTGCTCCACTTCATGACACACAGACCTGACTGCCCCACTCCATTTGTAACAGACTGCTGAGCAATATGGGGTGTTGCCTTCTCTGATTACCCCAGTCTGTGAGAAAAAAAGTCCATAGAAAGGAGAAGATATATCTGCTTCAAGGCTCCCAGCTCCAGGTAAAGCTCGGACACATTTTTTAGGGATCTCTCTCTACCTCTATTGCCTCTCTGCTTTGAGCCATATTTAGTACATGTTTTGTTTAGTATCCAACAAGTCTTTTCAACCACTTCAGAGCACTTTGAATGAATGAATGATGAAAGATTTATAGAGCGCATGGTTACTCCATAGAGTGCCCCCGCGCTAAGCAGTAGCACCAATCACAGTCAGAAAAGTCAGATTGCAGCAAGGCCCGCTAAATCTACTGGCTCTGCCTAAAGTGCCAGGTCTTAAGATCTTTCTCAAACTTTGCCTCTGAGGGTTCGAGTCTCAAATGCAATGGCACTGAATTCCACAACATGGCAGCCCGTAGTCTAAAGGAGCTGCCCCCAGACGTAGTCTGCACACTCTAGGAATCACTGCTAGAGCTGCTTCACTGGATCTAAGATGTCTGGAGGGAATATGGGATTGAATCAGAGGAAAAAGGTAACTCGGACCCTTCCGATTCACTATCCTATGCGTGAGACAGAGAGCTTTAAATGAGACTCTGTGCTTAATGGGGAGCCAATGTAGTTCTGCGAGACCTGGACTGATGGTATGCCACTTCAGAATACATAATAACATTCAAGCTGCTGCATTCTGTACTCTCTGAAGCAATCCCAGTCTGCCTTTGGAGACCCCAGATAGAGCACATTACAGTAGTCAAGCCTGGACATCAAGAGAGCTTGTATTACCATTTTTTTTGCTGGATCTGGTATGAGCACAAGAACCTTCCACAGAAGCCTCAGCGCCCCAAAGCACATGCCCACCGTAGCCTTGAACTGACTATCAAAGGTTAGCTGTTCATCAAATAGGATGCAGAGGTTTTCCACTTTGGGTTTCGGGATCAGTGTAGGGCACAGAACACAAGGCCACCATGCGGAGGACCAAATTGAGGGTTGCCCCCCCACCACCATGACCCCGGTCTTGGCTGTGTTTAATTTCAGACAACTCCCCTGCATCCAGGTCGCCAGATCAGCCAAACAGGATTTAAAGTTTTCTACTGCACTGCCATCATCTTGCGCCAGTGTGATGATCAGCTGAGTGTCATCAGCATACGACACCATACTCACGCCATAGAGTTCAATTACGTCCGCCAGCGGACGGAGATACAAATTGAAGAGCGTGGGACCCAGTGCCAAGCCCTGGGGCACTCCCTGCTGGTGCGGCATAATCTCAGAGGTTTAGGGCTTCTGAAACACCTGAAAAGAGCATTTGTAAAGGAAGTCCGTAAACCACTCAAGAACTCTTCCACCTATGCCCTGTCCCCACAGCCGTTCCCGCAGTACAACATGCGAAACAGTGTCAAATGCTGCACTTAAGTCCAGCATTACGAGGGAGGCCGTTCTCCATTCATCTGCCACTCTCACAGTGTCTCTGAGGCTAGAAGCAAAGCGGATTCTGTGCTATATTGTGGCCTGAAACCCGATTGAGTCTCATGCAAGAGACTATTCTCCCAAATAAAATCCATAAGCTGCGCATTCACATGCTTTTCAGCAAATTTCGCCATGAATGGAAGCAATGAGATTGGGTGGAAGTTCTCCGGTTAAGAGGGGTCTAGAGTTGGTTTCTTTAACAGGGGAATCACCATCGCATGCTTCCATTCAACTGGGAGTCACCCGGCTTCAAATGATAAATTAAGCACATAACATAAAGTGGGAGCAAGGGTGGTAAGCCCACGTAGCACAATTGCCAGGGGCGCTGGGTCCAGCGGAGACCCAGATTTAGTATTAGCAGCCAGAGAACATAGGTTTTCCTCACAAAGGACCTTTCAGAGAAAGGGTCCTTGGGCCTTGCTGGCGGAGAGAACCCATAATTCTTGGCAGAATCAGGAAAGGAAGCATAGAGCGATGAAATTTTATCTGAAAAAAAGTTGGCAATCTCGTTGCAACTACTCGGACTAGGCGCTCTAATAGCTGATACTGCGTCCAGAGATGTTAGAGATTTCACAATTCTAAAAATGTCGCAAGGAGCATTTTTTGCCTTGTTTATCTTTTGTGTGAAGAAGAGAGTCCGAGCCAATTTGATCTGCTTATGATATTCCTTTAGCGCCAGTTGGTAGATCTCTTTATCTTGTCTACAGTAGCTCTTACGCCAGTTGCGTTCCAGATGCTTGCATGACTTTTTGGTCTGCCTAAGATCCTCAGTGAACCACTCAGTGGAGGGTCTGGAGCGAGCAATATTCTGCTTTTTCCAGGGGTCTATATCATCTAAAGCTTTCTCAATCCACGTTGAGACCTGCCGATTGGCCGCCAGGGGGCACTGTTCTAGGCATAGAGAAACTCTCTTCAAAGCCGAAGACAAAACCTCTTGGCTGACCCTGGTCCAATTCTGAGTCTTGATAAAGTGACCAGATGACAATTTCGTATGGGGCAGCATGTCCAGAATCTGAAACGGAATAAGGCAGTGGTCGGACCAGACAATAGGGACCGGGGGGGCTACTTTCACTGCAGCTGAATTAGTAAAGATGGGGTCCAAAATGTGCCTCAAGGTGTGTGTAGGTTTCTGAACTAACTGTTGGAGGTGAAACGATTTTAAGTCCTCCAATAAGCCTGAGACAGTGTGTGCTAGAGGATCCTCAAAATGTATATTTAGATCCCCTAGAATTAGAAAGCTGGAATGTTGCACTGCAAATGCAGGAATAATGTCCAATAGAGCCGGAGTGAACAAAGTGGCTGACGCAGGAGGATTATAGATCAGGAAGCCATTTAAAGAGCTCCGGCCCATTAAAGATAGTGAGAAAAAAGCAGCTTCGGAGCCGCTGATCTGTACTTCAGACAAGCTGCAATTCAGCTGTCAGTTGTAAATCACCGCCAAACCCCCTCCATTTTGGCCTGTCCAGTCTAGTGATTGCATAGCCCGCCGGACATTATTCCTGAATTTTTGGTGCAACATTCCAGCTTTCTAATTCTAGGGGATCTAAATATACCTTTTGATGATCCTCTAACACACACTGGCTCAGGCCTATTGGAGGACTTAAAATCTCAGGGGAGGACTGAGCATGTAACTAGGTTCCCACCCAAAAAAGGCGGTCATCTGATGAGCCGAGATGAGATTGGCAATTTCGAATTTATGTTTAGGTAGGTACCTGCAATTTAGTGAAAATGCATTGAGCAAACTGCCCTACTAGAAGAGTATTTGCCCCCTCGCCTCCTGCCTGGGCGTCTCGAGGACAACTCAAACGGACACCCAAGGCAGGCAGCCTGTCCCATGCCTACCTTGACAGAGTGACGGCAGATAGGTTTAGTCCCCAGGTCCAAGCATCGAAGCTTCTCAGGAGAGTAGCGTACCCTAGCTGAGCCGAGATTGACAGGGGGCCTGGCCCCTGGCGCCATTCAGGCACAGACGGGGGCAGACGAGCTTGCCTTCGGCGTGCCAGCGGTGCGGTCGCGACAGGCTCCTTCTTTTATAGCCTGCGCGACTAGAACGGGAACGTCCAAGATGGCGTGTGCCCCCTCTAATTAGCGGTATCTGTCAGGAATCTAGAGAGGGCAGCGCACCCAAGGGACACCAAGGAACTGGCACAGGTGTGAGAAAAAGTAAAGCCCTCCAAACACAACAGCCTCCCAAGTGCACGATAGGGAATAGCCAATTAAAAAGGTGCAGATTTCAAATTCAACACATAAAACAGATAGAATCTCGTTGATTCTTAAAAATAAAATTCGTAACCTCTCCGACACAATACATTTGGAATATTCGAGTGCAGCCAGGCGAGTTAGATGTATTCATCTGGCCATAAATCCAGTTAGGAGAGTTACCTGCTTCTCAAAATACATTTGGGTGTATTTTATCTAAGGGAGAGGATGTGGCATTATGGTCAGAGATGCCAACTTTGGAATTGGGGAACCAGGTTCACGTATTTGTATGGGCTCAACATCCTGTGATTCTGGGCATATCACTTAATCTTCCTGTACCTAAAAAAAACACAAACGAATTGAATGTCATCTTGTGTAATGTAACTGGTGCACATGTTTGGGTCTCCAACTACTTTGGGTCAAATTCCCCGCTATATAAAGCAGCAAAACAAAAAAAAGAGTCGTGTCCCTGCTTATGAATCTCTTCCAGCCAAGTTCTCACAGCTTTATAGAACAGAAGATTACAGGGGTTAATATTATACCAACTCAGTAGGACTCATTTTATGAACCTTCGAAGGATGAAAAGCAGATCCTGCAGATTCAAACCATGATCTCCAGGTTGTGTTTGACCTTTGGCAGCAAATGTCTTGACTCCCAGAGCTACTGTAAATTAGGCTGTGGGGCCGATTCCGATCTCGGCCGGTAGGGCTCCGAATCGGATTCAGCTTAACTGGATCCGATTCAGAGCCCTATTGCCCGACCGATTCGTACGCGCGTCCGGGCGAGCGAATACGATTCGAAATCGCCGACCGACTCGTCTGGGCGTCCCGACCGCTCCGACCGACTCGTTCCCGGGTCTAACCGCACCGACCGACTCGCTCGGACTCGACTCGCACCGCGCAATGGAGACGTTCCCCGGCCGGGTAAGTACGATGCGCGCCGCGAGCAGTCCGACCGAGCCGCGCCGTCCGGCTCGAAAGAGCAGTCGGAGCCGTACTTTGGGGGTCCGTGTCGGACCCCCCTGTACGCGTAGCCGCGCGAGTCGCACACAGGGGGGACCCATGGGTCCCCCCTATCTGTGCGTGTACGGCGCGAGTCGCTTCGCCGCGTACACGCTGTAGGGGGCGCCCTTGTCCGCCTCGCACCCATTGAGTCAATGGGAGCCCGCGTACGCGTTGTACGACAGGCTCCCATTGACTTCAATGGGAGTCCGACCGACTCGAGTCCGATGGCATACGTGCGCATCGTACTCGTTCAGTCGGGTTGCACGGGTCCGATTCGGTCGGAATTCTCTCCGGGTCCGGCTCGGTCGGAGAGATTTCCGGCCCGAATCGGAATCGGCCCCTGTGTTTGGTAAAACCGCATATGAACTTTGTATTAAAAACTGCTTATTTTAATATCACTATTTCACATCAAAACTCTGAGATTGTACAGGTTTATCAGAGCCAGCGACGTGAAGACCACAGGCAATTTGTATTGGGCCTGTGAGGCTGACCCTGTCGCCCCTCAGAAATTTAGTGTCTCCTACTCCCCTGGAAGCAGATTTCAACCCCAGGCATGTTCTTCTTTTTCAGCACCATATTGGGGGTAGTGTTGGTTAGGTTCTAGACACACTCACATGTCGACCAGCCCAACTTTATAAAAGCGCATCCTCTACGCAGACTTAGATTACTGTGTACTAGGAGATTTTCACATAAAGCTTTGCCATAATATTTTGTATCCTGTCATTTGTCCTATGTTTGGTTGTGGTTTGAATTGTTGTTTTTAACCTGATTTAGAAGGGTGCTAGGGGTTGAGTAACTGTTCCAAGCATCACAGAAATAAAAGGGATTTAAATCTCGGGCACTTTCTTCTTATTCATTGTCATATTGGGGGAAACGTTAGTTCACGAGACACACTCAATTGCTTTGATCAGCCAAAAACCTACAAAATCGCATCAAGAATAGTCTTTGTTAAGAGATTTTGACACAAAGCTATGTCATATTATTTTTGTTCTGTTGTTAATTCTAACTTATTTGTGGTTTGAATTTTCGTTTTTAACTGGATTCCGAAGGGTAATCACTAATCAATTGTCTGAGTTACATTTTTTTAAAATCTTGCTTGGGTGTGGAGTTTCGTTGATCATTTTATGAACTGATCTAGGATTATAGTAGTTGATCGAGATTTCAATCCGCCCTAGTGCTCTATACGGGGGTAGTGTTGGTTAGTCGTCCAGACACTTTCACATGTAGTGACCAACCCTACAAAAGCGCATCAGCTATACGGACTTAGATAACCGTTTGATGAAAGATTTTGACTCAAAGAATGCCATATTATGTTCATTCTGAATTTTGTCATAAGTTTGTTTGCGGTCTGAATTTTTTATTTTAACCTGATTCCGAAGGGTGAACAGTGTTGGCGGGCCGAAGTTTTTTTTATCATTCTTAACACTCACGGGCTGATCCAGCTTTATCGTAATTGAAAGTGATTTCACGTGTCGACCAGCTCAACCCTACAAATCCGTGTGGATGTGCAGCGGACATTCTGCTGGCACACTTAAGGAAAGCACATCTGTGCCTGTCCACACCCGAACTCTCCGCCATCCTGTATGTTTAACTTCAGATGGGATGCGAGTACTTTGAGGTAGGAACACATTTTTAAACTCACAGTATGAGCTTTATGCCTTGAAGTCTAAACCCTATGTTTTAGATCATACCATTTTTAACTTTTTTTACGGATTTATACAGCGCGAACTCGACCCGAAGGTATTGGAGCGCTTTACATTAGCACCAGTTACGTTACACAAGGACACATTAATTTTTGGTAAGCACAGGGAGATTAAATGACTTGCCCAGAATCACAGAATGCTGAGCCGATGCCCAGGCTCGAACCTGGTTCCCCAGCTCCCAAGTCGGCAGCTTTGGCCACAATTCCACATCCTCTCCTATCTTAAATAAATTGTAGTCTGAGTCGATTCTTCACCCAGTCATGGCTTATAAACTTAATCCAACTTGTTTTTTTTACACAGAAACCCCAAGACGTCTCCTTAAAATCTAAGACAAAAAAGCTAACACCTCAAAACATTTCGTGATACTGTGTAATGTTCCCTCAGGAGTGGCACACAGAGCCAACATTTGTGCTCTCTGCCACTTATTTAACCTTCAGATTTTATTTATTTTGTAAACTTATTTTACCCTGGATAGTTCACCAATTCTAGATGAACTAGTCACTCAAGAGTGTAAAATCGTAGCTATGAGAGAAGTTAAATTCTCTCCCCTTACTGTTGCAAGTGGCCCAGAAATGCTTCCGCAGAGCTTTACGTCTTACAAAACATATCGTACCCTAGGCACCTACGCTTCCATTGCTGGGGATGCCGAGGGAGGGGGGTAGGGTTTGAGCGGTGGATCTTGCGGACTGGCAGGATGCAGACATATGCACATTTGAAGACCTCTACGAAGGAGGTGCATTGCGGCCCTTTCTTTCCTTGATCGACGAAGAGGGTATCCAGCCTGGGCAGTTCTTGAGTCACGCTGCTTGGATGGCATCGCTGAGGCGACACTGGGGTAGTATGTAGGTAGTATCTCCTAAGATGGCGGCCCCATAAGCAAGGCGGAGTCCTTGCACTTTAGCCCACACCAGCCCCACCAACTAATCCAGGTACAAAGGAAGCTTTGCCTCAACGGTAACAACAGCCTCGTTAGGAATCTTACCAGAATTCGGACGACAGTACTCCCGGAGGCTGGAACGGTGTCCGCGTTGTTTATGACCCGCTGTCCGTCTAAGCTCATCCACTTCACCCAAAGCGGACCGTGGGTCCCCAGGAGAACTCCCGCGACAGGAGGCTTGTAGACGGACCTGAGTTTCCCTGAGAGAGCACCAGGGCAGGGTGCGAGCCAGGATCGCACACAGAGTCCTAGGCAGTGCTGCAGTATCGAGGACCCCTGAGAAGTCGACCCGTCCGGAGCCAGAACTCCACACATCACCGGAGGAAACTGAACGACTGTGGTACTGGGAATAGAAGACCCGCTGTTTTTAACCAGGTCCTCCACGGTTCCGGAAGCTACTCTGGGACCCTGAGAGCTTCCTGAAAACCTGAAATCACCGGTGGTCCAATTGAAGTTCTCGGGGAGACCCCTGCTGCAGGAGGCGAGCCACTTAAATTCCTGACGACCGGGTCCGAAGCGTAGGTCCGAAGCAACGGAAGCCACCCTGGGACCCCGAGAGCTCAGTCATCCTGAAATCACTGGTGGGTCAACTGAAGATCCCGGTGAGACCCCACTGTATGCGAGCCTCTTTAATACTCGATGACTGGGTCAGAAGTGTAGGGAATTAAGCACTCGACCTCCAGCCTTGTTTCCACACTGGGATTGAGGGTGCCGCACTTAAAGTCCAATCCTCAGGCTACAACCGGACCTATCCTCGCCCAGGCATTTTCACCGCTCTCACCTGTTTTGCGGTGGTGGGCTGAATCGATGCCGGTTCCTAAGATGGCGGCCCCATAAGCAAGGCGGAGTCCTTGCATTGTATTTCTGTACATGATTACCGGTCTTGTGCTGAAGCCTGAAACAAACGAGGGAAACGAAGCGCTATGTTAGCAGTGCACTTCAGCCTGAGAACAACTCAACAAAGAGGTCAGTTCCAATATCCCTACATCTTACTTTCCGAACAGTGCCTGACTGTATTATGGCGATGGTATGAAGACACGGCCCATAATTTAAAATGCCTGTCCTTAAAATAGCGGAGGCACACAGCTCTCAATATTGAGGTCAGTTTCTGCTGGCGGCTCAAAGAGCTCAATAACAAGGTTAGTTACAGCTTCCCCGGACTAACACGCCGAACAGCGCCTGTCTCTAATAATGGCGGCAGTCTGTAGATACTGTGTGCACTGTTCAGGGCCTGACCTCAAAATGGCGGCGGCACAAAGACATCCTTATCGTCTCATCCTCTCTAGATACTGCAAGAATGGTAACCCAGGCGTGTAATCACTGGTAGCGTTGCAGCCCCTGCACTTCGGGAGGACTGCGCTTTTACACAACCGCCTTCTCCTCTATGAACATCCTCTGTCAAACCCGGCCCGCCTGCATCGTTCATGTCCCATTGACGGAGTCATTCATATGGGTCACTGAATGCCCTTTGCACGAACATGAGATAAACAGACCTCTCAACGTACTCCACGGACAGTGTCCGGGATCGACACATGATACTGGCCGGACGATACCGGACGACCCATAGACTATTGTACCGGGCCGCTCCTCGCTGTGACCTGACCCCCAGAGGTCAGTCGTCACGAGTCCTCCACACCTTCAGACCCAGGCTGGCGTGGCCCCTCCAGCGACTGCCGCCCCGATCTACTCTGGGCTGTCTAACTCTTCCATTATCCCCTCTCTAATTTAAACACTCCTCGCCTTCGAAAGCATTGTTGTTGTTTTATACTGATCTGCTCTTATTGGCCGACTGTCCATCTATCTGATCGCAATCTTTTCTGCTGATATATTGAGCTGCTCCATTTTGCCAATTGTTTATCTATTTGATTTGCTACATGTTGTTGATATAATTGTTTATCTATTGATCTGCTCCTTTTTGCCGATTATAATTCCTCGTCTATCTACCCTATTCCTTGGCTATCCCCCTTAGGTCTACCCCCCACTCTCCCAGTGCCCCACTTGGTTCCCAATCCTCCTCTCCTGCTCTACCCCCCATTTCCTAAAACTTCCCTCTCTCCTCTTCTCTCTCCCTCTCACATTTACCCAACATGCCCCCTCACAGCCTTGACCACCACCCCCAGGACCCTACTCTCTCCAAACATGGCCCCAACTCATGGACCATTCTCTACCCCCCCAATCTCTCCAAACATGCTATGAAAAACTTCAAACATAAACTCCTCATCCGTAACCCTGAAACACTCATTGTTGATAACTACCTCAGCCTCACCTCCCCCATTATAACCAACTACATCTTTTACTCCAAACATCCTTCCAAATGGAAAAGCATCTTCCTACAACACCTCCCAATCTCTAAATCAACTAAAATTCCTTATGGTTTCAAAATAACCACCGCCCCCTCCCCAGACTTCCATGGCGATATCGATATCTCCATCTTCACAACAGGTAACATCCTCATACAAGCCACGGTTATCCCACCTTTCCATCTTCGAACACCACTTCAGCATTATGTCTCTCCTCCTTGACCACTCTACGCCTAACACCCCTTCTCCCCAACAGAATAACGCCCCTCCAACTTCTCCTTCCCCCTTGCTCCACCTCCACTCTCAACCATCCAGCTAACACCATCCTCCAATCAAGGATCTCACCATCACCCTCCCTGGACCTCTCTACAGCAAACAACATCCCCCAACCACCGTTACCTATTTCTCATCCCCCTCTAATTTCCCTCTCTCCTCCTAACTTCCGGAACTCACACTCCTCGGACCCCTCCACTAAAAACGGTAGCCCCCAATCCCTGCCATCTACTTATCACTCCACTCCCATGCCCCCCCTCTTCCTGACCGCCCAACCTCTCTCCGCCCCTCCCAAACACTCAATTACGCCACCGTCCTTTCCCTTCAATACCCTAACACAACTCCTTATCCCCCTCCCCCTCCCCATCCTGAACACCCTCTTCTCCTCCCCATCCCCCCTACCCTGCCCCATCAGGCCCTCCCAACTCCGCCTCCAAATCCCTTATCCCAACCCCCGATAAATTCACAACCCCCCCACCCCAACATATCCGCTCTCCACTCACTCTATGCCCTGTTATCCTCTCTGACCACATCTCCTGAAGTTCTTAACCTCCTGTCCTACCTGGCCCAACCACTCACACCTAACAGCCCTTTCTCCCCTCACTTCACACCCACTACCCTATCTCTCCCCTCACACATCAGTCCACCCTGTGCAACAAAACCAGACCATTCCCTACCCCCAGACCATTCCCTTCCCCCCGCCCCTTCAGTACCTCCCTTTACCCAAATTGCCCGAGCCTACACAACATTGAACTCGACCGATCTAATTTAATTCCTGAACCCCTCTCACCTAACAGACCCGTCACCCCTCACTCCACTCCCAATACCTTATCTCCCCCCTCACACATCAGTACACCCTCTGCAACAAAACCCTCACACATCAGTCCACCCTCCGCAACTAACCCAGACCATTCCCTACCCCAGACCATTCCCTTCCCTTCCCCCCGCCCACGCCCCTTCAGTACCTCCCTTTACCCAAATTGCCCCGAGCCTACACAACATTGAACTTGACCGATCTAATTTGATTCCTGAACCCCTCTCACCTAACAGACCCGTCACCCCTCACTCCACTCCCAATACCTTATCTCCCCCTCACACACCAGTACACCCTCTGCAACAAACCCAGACCACCCCCTACCGCTCTCCCACGCCCCTTCAGTACCTCCCCTCACCTGTAGTGCCCCGAGCCTACACAACACTGAACCTGACCTATCCAATTTGACTACCAAACCCCTCACACCTAGCAGCCCCGTCACCCCTCACCCCACACTCTCTACCCGTTCTCCCCCCTCACACATCAGTCCACCCTCCGCAACTAACCCAGACCACGCCCCCTCAGTACCTCCCTTCACCATAATGGCCCAGTGCCTACACAACATTGAACGTGACCTATCTTATTTGATTACTAGATTTTCTCAATTCAGGAAAGACTTTATCTTCCTCAGCTCCAGAACCCCCCCTCACCATAAAATAACCTCCCACCCCCCCCAAAATCCCCTAACTCCAAACACAATCATTGGAGATCGACTCCTCTTCGCAGCCGTATACATAGACCTCTCCGCACCTCGAACAATCTATCCCCGTCCGACCTCTCTGACCTATGCAACTCCTACCTTCCCAGTTTACCAACCGCCAACCCTCCACTCCCCTACTCCCACATCCCTGTTATCCTAGGGACTAATAGAATCCCCTCCTCCCCCGCCTCCCCCAGACTACCGCCCCAACTCACATCGATCCACTCTTGCCCACCCTCCATATGCAACCCCACACCACTTACATGTTTGCTTGTCAACTGTCGCTCCGCAGTCCAGCATGCCACTGAAATCTTGGAAACTATCCTGAGTGAATCCATTGACATTGCATTCCTCACAGAAACCTGGCTCAAAGACCACTCAACGAGCATACTAGACCTACTCTCCCCACCGGGATACTCCAACTTAGAAAAGATAGACCGGACAGAGTTGGGGGTGGTCTAGCCATTATCTTCAAAAATGAACTTCAGCTATCCCTTGTCAATAATTCTGGATACTCCTCCTGCGAATACCTGGAAGCTGAACTGACAACTCAAAACTCCCACCCAATTCGTCTACACAACATCTATCGCCCCCCTGGAGCCCCCAGCCCTTCATCGAGGACGTATCTGAGCTCCTGACACAATCCTCATTAGCCAACTCAAAAAACCTCTTTCTTGGAGATCTTAACCTCCATTGGAACGAATCTGAAGATCCTACTATCTCCTTCCTCAATAATCTACTTGAGATCAATGAACTCAAAAACTATGCCTGTCCCCTACTCACACTAAAGGAGCCATCCTTGACGCCATCCTTTCCAACGAAGATCTGGCCTCTTTGACTAATATAGTCCCCATCGACTGTTCTGACCATCACCTTATACTGTTCACCATTGCTACCACTGCAAATCTCCCTACCTCCAAAATCAACAGACCTAAGAAATTGACCAGGAATCTAAAACATATCCCCCCGGTGTTCTTGAGTCTAAACTCCAAGCTCAACTTCTTCTCATCCCCCTCACAAAATGCCAATGAGCTCACTGAACACTTTAACAATACTGTCACCGGTATCCTTGACCAATTGGCCCCGCCTAAACTCAAAAACCAAAGAAACACCCCCTCTAACTCTTGGTTTACTACCGAGCTTAATAACGAAAGACGGTCTCTCAGACTGTCGGAAAGAACCTGGAGACACCATCCCACTCCCTCCCATCTTGCACTCCACAGACGTGCTAGATCCACATACAAAAAACACATCTTCAAGGAAAAGGCATCTTTCTTCCGCACTCAACTTGATCGTGCCCAAAACAGACCTAGGGAACTCTTCAAAATCATTCGAAACCAAACTTCCACCGCACTTCCAAATCTGATCGCCTCCTTCGCCAGATGTGAAGCAATTTCCCACTTCTTCTCGGAAAAAATAGCTAAAATTGATCAATCCTTCCTTCCCACACAGCTCCCTTCCAATTCCCAATGCAAACCTGTTTTCACCACTAATTACTACACCACATCCCCTCCACCTGTTGACCCCTTCTCTTTTCCAACCGCTACCCTACCGCTCCCCAGCGACTCTCTTCACCTACCTACTTCCCCGCCCCCCTAACCACTCCTCACACCTATCCCCTACCACATCTCCGGAATCCAACTCCCCTAACTCACAATTAAAGAATAATGCCTCATTGCTCAACTTCCTCCCCATGACTGAGCTAGAAGTCCTTAAAATAATTAATAATCTTAAACCGTCCTCCCACACAAAAGACCCCTTACCCTCTAACCTTATCCCTGCCCTTAAGCACATCATTAACCCATACTGGACCACAATCATCAACACCTCTCTCTCCACTGGCTGTGTCCCCACCTCCCTTCAACTTGGACAAATCTCTCCCATAATCAAGAACCCCAATGCTGACCCCAATGACCTAAATAATCTCCGCCCCATCACTAACCTCCCACTTCTCTCAAAAGTCCTTGAAAAATGTGTCCTACTACAACTAGACAAACACATCGAAAACTTCAACCTACTCGACCCCTTTCAATCAGGCTTTAGGAAAGGCTGCAGCACCGAGACGGCAATGCTCAATGTTATCGATGACATCCACCACTCACTCGATAATGGTGAGACTTGCCTTCTTATCCTCCTTGATCTCTCTGCAGCTTTTGATACAGTCAACCATTCAGCCCTCCTTAACGTGCTTAGGACCCGTTTCGGCCTGAATGGTACTGCCTACAAATGGTTTGTCTCCTACCTACAACACCGAACTCAGCAAATCAAAATTCAAAACTATCTTTCTAACCCCACTTCTGTCTCCCTTGGAGTCCCCCAAGGATCTATTCTCTCTCCCTCCCTCTTCAACCTCTTCATGGAACCCCTCACCCTCATTCTTAAACAAGTAGGCATCAACTACCACCTCTACGCCGAAGACACCCAAATTTATTACAAGATTAAAACTCACGATGACATCCTACACCTGAACAACACCCTCACCAAGATCCAAACCTGGTTCCATTCCAATCATCGCAAACTTAACCCTAAAAAAAACGAAATCATTCTTTTCTCCCCTAAAAATAACCCTCTTCCCGTTCAATCCTGGATCTCTGACCTTAACGCACTCAACTGCTCACTCACCTTGTCCAACTCCGTCAAATCTCTTGGTATTTCTGTCGACAACACCCTAACCCTCAACGTCCACATCAAAAACGCCGCTAAAGGAGCCCTCTTCACTCTCCGTCACCTCAAGAAACTCAAACCCTTAATTCCTACAGATGATTTTAAACTCGTCGTTCAGTCACTTGTTCTTTCACGTATTGATTATGGTAACGCCATCCTCAACGGAATCCCAAAGGTCCACCTTTCTCCAATCAAAGCTGTGCTCAACCTTGCAGCTAGGCTCATCACAGACTGCAAACGTTTCGATCATATATCCCCAGCTCTCAAATCTCTAAAATGGCTCCCTATTGAAGGCAGATCCGCCTACAAAACTGCCTGCATTACTCATAAAGTCCTCCACCAAAACACTCCGCAGTACCTCTCAAAGAAACTCCTCATAGCAGGCACCACACGAACTCTGAGAAGCACCAACACCCTCCTCCTAATCCCACCACTTCATAAAAAGAAATCCACACAATCACGCTCCTTCCGTGGTAATGCTCCTATCATCTGGAATGCCCTCCCAAAAAACCTACGCTGTAACCCCTCCTATTCCAGCTTCAAAAAAGACCTCAAAATCCACCTCCTCAATTATTATTGGGGATCCTAACCTGAGACCTGCACTTGATCTCCTACCACCATGTTATACCTGGCCAGTCAAACCTGTCCATTTCCTGAACTTCACCTACCTAATTACCTGATATGTTTAGCTTTTGCCCCTGTTTACCTATTTGATTTTTATATCCTGCATGTTGTCCTCATTATTCCTAATCTATTTGTATGCCATGTTGGCCCAATTATTATTGGAGGTCCTAACCAGAGACCTGCACTTGATCCCAAACCACCATGTTATATGTGTCCAATTATTTGCCAATTTCCTTAATATCACCTACCTAATTACCTGAAGTGTTTATCTCTTGCACCTGTTTATCTATTATTGATTTGCACATTTCGCTTGTAGTTTCATTATCCTTTATCTATAAGTATACCATGTTTATATTATTCTTACTCATGTAAAGCGCTCTGATACCTCTGGGTCTAGCCAGCGCTATATAAAACTTTTAAAATAAAATAAAAAAATAAAATGAAATATGTCACAAGAGTTCCTGACGCATCTCCTGATACAGTACATACACGTGATGGGTACAGGGCGGCATCTTACAAAATGGTTTGTGGAGGCAATTCGCGAGCATACCATGGCTGACTTGGCGCCACTGCACAGCAAATGGGAGGAGGCAGACATGGCGCTACCGTACACACCCAAAGAATGGGGCGCACTGCTGGAGAGCCCTAAAAATATCCCCAGAAACGCAAGGTTCAAATTAATTCAATTCTATATAATCCACAGGGCGTATTTAACCCCAGACAAGCTTAATAGGTATTTTAATAGAACATACGCTTGCTGCCCGCGCTGCAAACTAGTGAATGCAGACCTCCTGCATATGCTTTGGTCATGTCCCCGACTACGAGAATACTGGCAGGACGTGATTCGGCTACTGCACACAAGCACGGACAGGGCGCTAAGGCACACATGGGAGGCTTATATTGTGGGAATATTTCCCTGAGATAAGACAAACAGAGCATCATCCCGCTTCCTAGATCTGGGACTGGCAGTGGCCAAGCGGCTTGTCACACGACGATGGAAAGCTGTAGACCCTCCACCACTTAAAGCTTGGACACAATCAATGCTAAACTGGGCCAAAGCCGAAGCTGTCTCTCTGTTAAAGGAGGATACGCTTGGGCTGCGCAAATATCCTATATTGTCCGCTTGGAGCACGATTTTGACAGCGCTCCAAGTGGCTACAGCTCCAGAGGACCCCTTACACATTCCTGATGTTATGTAAACACGCAATGTGCATGTACTGTATTGTGCCTGTTCTCTGGTATGCTAAGAAATATTTGTCAATAACCACTAACAACTGGCTCACTGTGTTGCAGTTCACGATTCACATAAACACGTCGAGATCTGTTATGTTGGCATCCTTATGGTAGCTCTGGAATGTTTATCGTATTAATGTGCAGCTCCTGCCCTCCCTCCCTCTCTCTTTTTTTATTCTTTTCTTTTTATTGGTTTATTGTTCATCATTTAATGGTTATCTATAAAGAAGTTTGATCAATAACCCCGAAGAAATGGCTAGGTCAATTATAGTCATTGGAAGAAAAGTAAATGCGATATAATGGTCTATGGTACGAGGCCTGTAATTCTGTTAGTTCATCTTTAAGTGAATGATATTAATTGAATCAACCTAATTTTCCTTTATTGGATTTCACTCACTGTATTATTCCTTCATGGACAGCTCGGCTGTTTTTTTGCCTATATTGTGATGTCTTGGTTGTAAACGATTGGATTGTTGTAAATGTATACTGGTTCCGAACGATTCATATGTGAGTGATATATGTACATTGCAAATATGAAACTCAATAAACAGATCAAACCAAAAAAATTAGAGAAGTTAAAATAGGGGGAGGAGTCGCTGCTTATTATCAATACAGCCTTTTACTTCGCTTCAACAGAGGATTCCATCCATGTACAAAAACTAAGCACTCCCAAGTAACCTTTATCCTACCTTATCTTTCCCCTTACTCCTCCACAGATATATTCAACTTTTAAAAAGAAAAAATGAGTAAATCCTTGTCTTCAAAAAGATAACATCTTTTTTTAAAGATCTTAATATGTGGCTGGGTAACCCTGTGGTTTTACCTTTAAACCAAACGTACATATCCTGAAATTACTCTCAAATGAACCAATTCATTGGGCTGGTCACCTTCTAGACCCAATATTTTCTACTTTAGGCAATTTAGTCATCCACAGGCTTTTACCTGGGACTGACCATCTAGCAATACCTTTCATTCTTCTGCTGCCACGATTAAGAAAAACATCTCCAGCAAAGAGACAATCGTCCAAAGTCCTTGGCAGAGGCTATGTGATCCAGAGATTGATGAGACATGTTCTAATGATTTTGCTTAAAAATTTAAGGCTAATGTCTTCTCATATCCTGTTTCCTCACAAAATTCCTTGAACAAGATATTAACAAACACTCTAGATAAACGTGTACCCCAAACCCAAAAATATATACTGTTAAAAAGGAAGGATAACCCCAGGTTTCCTAAAGAACTTGTAAAGTTAAAACTTGAGCTTTGCCAGCTTGTGCGCAAATGGTGTAGAGGCTGTTCCTTGGACTCCAAGAATGCTCACTCATTTAAAGCAATAGAATACTATTCTAAAATAAAGGAATCGAAGAAAGTGTCCTTTTCGTCTAGGCTGCAGAAGTTGCACAGTCTGCCCAAAAATGTTTTCTCTGTTATCAGACAACTTCAAAATATTATTTCAACGAAAAATGGCATTTTAATCTCTACTAAATTTGAAAGACACTATAAATAAAAATTCTGATAAGATTTCTACTGTTAGGGAGGAGATTTGCTCTCAAGTGCCCTACAACAAGCCATGTTTCATTGAGTCCCTTATCCCTTTAGGGAGAAGTGATGCAACACCAGAGGAACTCTCTCCTCTAGAAGCTACACACCTTGCCAAAATAATTTTTAATAGCTGCCCTGTGGGTCACCGCTAGAGCTCATCCTAACAAATATATACAGAAACTTGCATGTGTATTGGCTGAACACCTTGTTCAACTCTTCAACTGCTCTTTGAAGACTGGCTCAATTTTTCACGCTTGGAAGGAAGCCGTAATAATAGCTTTTTAAAAAAAAACACTTTGGACCCCTCTGATCCCAATAATTACAGAACCATTTCCCTTCTGCGCTATTGGTCAGAATTATTGGAAAAATATTTTTTTGTCCAACTCAGGACTTTGTAGAATTGAATGGTATTCTTGAGCCTTTACAAGCCGACTTTAGACCTGGAATGAGTACTCATCTGTTAGTGGTCTCTGCTATAGGTGCTCTTCGCAGCCAAATGGATGCAGGGAGGCCAGGAACCTTAGTGCTTCTGGACCTCTCTGCAGCCTTTGACACCATTGAACATAGCATCTTATACACCAGACTGAAAGATAGCGGCATTATTGGTCTAGCACTAGTCTGGCTAAAGGACTTTTTGACAGGTCAGCAGATGGTTATGCTTCATCCGGACTCTTCTAGTCAAAGAGACATTGAATGTGGCATACCACACAGTTCGATACTATTCCTCTTGCTCTTCAGTACTTACATGGTACCGTTTTTGTACCGCTTTCATCAGATGAAAGCTTATTTTTGGCTGATCTCCTGAGACAAAAGCGAAATCCATCCTTTCTAAGTGCCTGCTTATTTATAACCCGTTCGTGGATTGATAATAACTTTCTGAAACCAAATGCTAAAAAAACGGAGATTCTTCTTATGTCCCTCAAAATTCAGATAAAGTATCTTAACTGGCCATCTTTCGTTGGTCCTCCTCCTACTGCCTCTTTGCAAGTCTGCAATTTTGAAAGAAAATGTTCGCATTCTTATTCAAGGAACTCAGGGCTGCGGTTATCATTGCATTGAATCAGTCCCAATTGAATTATCAGAATGCTGTACTTTGAGCATCCCTAAGAGCATGATTTCCCTTCTCTAATGTATCCAAGACATAGCTGCCTGCTTGCTCTGTGGTCTCATGAAGCACATCTCTCTTTCCGCTGTCCACAGTACTTTGAATTTGTTACCAGTGCACAGATGCATTGCTTTAACAGCTCTAACCATTGTGCTTAAAGCTATTGACATAAACAAACTAATTTCTTGAGAAAAAATATCACCTTGTACAAGCCACCCTGGCAGCTTCGCTCGGAAAATACATTTCTCCTACAAGTTTCCAAAGTAAGAATAAGGATGTTCAGTGATAATTCAGTATCTGTCACCGCTGACAAACTTTGAAATTAACCGCTTCTGCATTTAAGAAGCCAGCATTCACTCCTTATTTTATTTTTAATATCTAATTATATCCTCAATTTTCACTATACAAGACTGTATTTATATCTTCATCTAAACAATTCAGAACACCAAGAAACTTTGGTGATCAAGTGCTAAACAAATACAGTTCCCCAATAGAACAAGAGGACACCACAACATGGGAGGTGAGGAAAGGCACCAGCAGTCATCTTGTCCCCCTAGAGCCCTCATCTTTGTCCCCTAGTTATGCTCCCCCAGTATATTACCATGACTGAATTTGAGGAGGCCATGAGGCAACAAATTGCTGATCAACGGGTGGGCTTTATGTGCTTTCAACAGGTAATGTCAGGAGAGATGACACACCAGGAGGCTTAGACTGAACAGCAGAGAAAGTTCTACTGCATCTTGTCTTCCTAGATTACAGTAATTTCAACTCTTCCAGATACGTAACCCCTTCCCACTTGCAGCCTTTCTGTCTCCTTGTGCATCTTCCTACTCTGTCATTCATCCTACCCACTGTGTCTGGTCCTGTCCCTTAACCTCCTGTGTCTACACCAGTGGAAGAGAAGAAGGTGGGTTCATATGTCAGAACCAGAGGATGGCCAGAAAATCGTGTCCTCATTCTAGAGCATTTTTGACACAATGTCTGGGATGGGGGACTCACTGTAACTTCATGTTCGACTTTGAACATTTTCTTTGAATTTAAACATTACTTTGGGATTTTGCAAGAGTTTTTAGGACTATTTTTTGACATTTTACTTCTTTTCGCGTTAACCCCATTGAATGCTGTACATAGACGCGCCCCCTGTTGTTACCAACATGTTTTTTTGTTTCCCATCCCCCTCCAAGTTGACTCTTCCTCTCTGTATTCAAATGCTCTTTTTGTTCTTTTTCCCTTCGCAAGGGCAGTTGAACAATCATGCACAAAAACCCATGCTCCAATTTCTATTTTTCTTTGAAGAACTCATTTAAAATATTTTATTTTAGGTCTAAGCTGTGACAGTGCATGAACTAGCGCATGCGCTCTTCCTTCCAAGAGACATTCGGGTATATTCACAAGAACATGTGATAACTACCGCAAGAGTAGCGTAACGCAACTTTCAATAAAGCAGCCTAGCACGGGAAAATAACCACGTGTCAACGTGGAAATCACAACAAGGTGGTACCATGCGATAGTCACCAGATAACGTGTCAAATGACAGCGTGAAAATCAACGCCATGCCGAAATAATGCGAAACGCGAACGTGAGAAATCATGCGATGAGGCCAATCGTGGTACAAAAAGTAGCAAAAACCAGCCTCTGGCCTGCAAATCCCATGCGTCTGGCAGGAAATTGCACCATAAAAACCACAGACACAACACACCAGTAACAAGCCAAAGCACGTTGGAACATGGATGCACCCTGACCCAGCGCAGAGGGCAACGCGAACCCCACAACCCCCACAGACCACCAGCAAGGAACAACTGGCCCGGGGAAGGCCAAGGAGAAAAGGGAGAGGAAGACGGGGTGCAGACCGCAGGAAAACAAGACCAAGGCCACGGAGGCGACAGAACACTACCAGCAACTGACCCACAAGCAGACCACCTGGAACTCAGTCGGAGTGCCCAGGAGGCCAATCCAGGAGGCCAAGAGGCGCCGGCAGGACGTGACAACCTAAACCAGGTACAAACCCGCTGCCAACAGGAAGGCAGCAACGGCGACAGGAGGTGGCAGTCCAGCGCCACAGGAGAAGCTGGAGGAAACCCAGACCACAGTCATCAGTGTGGAGAGGGTGCAAGGAGTAGGGAGTACGGACACAGCTCAAGAGGACCCGACACAACAACAACAGGGTGAGGATCCAACAGGGACTGGGGGACGGGGGTGATGGGCACAATGCCACACATGCACAATGAGGTGTAACACACTGCACACCCACAATTACCCAGGGACATGTCCCCCATCCCCGTGGCACACTGCAGCACACACACATAGCAATCACAGCACATACCATGACAATGTGGCACAAAGTGCAACACCCCCACTGCAGAACAGGGGACACAACTGGGTCCACCCAGGCGCAGAAACAGAACAATCACATCGGACAGAGCAGGGAACTGTGAGATGCACATCTACCCCTACAACCCCACATGAGCCATGTAGGCCAAATGTACACTGTCCCAACTCAAATAGCCACCACCGCCCAAACAGTCACAACGTACATTGTCACACAGTCTGCATGTCGACAAGAACAAGGCGCCAACACAATGCCAACATGCACCTCCCCTCCACAATGCAGAGGGACAAACAACACCTCCAGCAGGTCAGAACAGACAACCCATCAGTGATGCCCGAGACGAACACCACACCCCCGACACCGGCGCCCTACAACAGCCCATATACATCCCACACAACCCAGCACCAGGACCAGGGCAGAGAAGGTACTCAGAGGAGAACCCATCCCCTGCAACAGACCACACAGCATGAAGCACCCGCAATAACGGCTGCCTCACAACACTTCACCCACCCACACATGGCACCCCAATGCCAGGTGGCAGAACGCCAAAAGTAGGTGGCCCAACAGGTGAGGGTGTTGCCGAAACCATGGAATGCGAACCAGAACACATACGTGGGTGTCCAATACCCTTCAGGGACCACATACACCCCACAAAGGAGACCCACACCCCCACAGAGACACATGCACACATCATGTTGAACTGGCTACGGGCACGTGCGCCCAGCCCCTTTATTGGCAGGGCCACATGTACAGTGACGCCTGTGCTGGATGTGTGTGGGGTGAGTATAAGCCAGCCCGCACGGAGTGCTTGGTGCTGCCAACAACCTGAACAGTGGACACCAGTGTAATGGAAACAGAAAACACCAGCATAACAGAGTCACATGCAGAGCAACATGGAGGGATCCGGAGTAAGGACAGAGGTCACCCAATATTCAGTCAGGAGGTTCCGTGAGTCGCAGTGCACTGAGGTAGGGGCACTAGAGAAGAGCGCGCTCATGTGAAGAAATTGCTAGGATTGTGTCCCTTCACGTTAGTCCTGATGCAGATGCAGTGGGGTGTGTTACACCTGCATCAACTTCCTCATCAACGTCCCAGGTCTCCCACACTGCCTGAGGTGACATTGCTGCGCAACCTCACAACAGCACAAAACTCAATCAGTAACGGACAATGGCTTGCGGTGCACTGAGTCACTGGCAGCTGGAGTGATGAGCAGGGTATCAGGCCGATGATGGCATCCACGACAGGTCTGAGCAACTCCGTAGGTCTGTCAGGACCACCCTTTCGACTCTGGCAGATGGCGGTTGGAGGTGGTCCTTGCGGTGGTGGGCTGTGCCTCCTGCGGTGATGCGACGTCCGGGCCGGTCAAGACTCGATGCTTTGCATGGGCCCTGGTGGCCCGCAGTTGAGGCTGGAGGAGGCGGACAGCGCAGGGCCACAGACACATGGCGTTGATGACCCCAAGACCATCGCTACAGAGGCCATTCAATGTCCCAGAAGGAGGGGTCCCAGGCCTGAGCAGCCCAGAGTTAGTGGCCCCGGATGCACTGCAGGCGGCACAGGCACCCAGCCACGGGATGGTGACATGCGGTGCAGTCAGATGGGCCATGCTACCTGAGCGGGTCTCCATCAATGTCCGAGGTGTATGTTGCGGAGGGTTTCGGGGGACAGTGGAAGGTGTCCTCCAGGGCATGTTGCAGAAGGTCTGATGTCATCTGGAAGCAGAAAATGGAGGAGTGGAAAGCGCAACCCTCGTTTGCGCCAACAATTCGGGATTAGCTACATGAGGATGAAAACTAACCCCTAGTCCACAGACTCAAACGCCACCAATGTATGACCAGTGAGTGTCCATGAATGTCGGGGAACAAACTTAGTGGCACAGGTGCTGAGAGGGGATGCAGTCTGCGATGATGCCGGTACACAGATGTGAACTCCAACATTGCCAAATTAAGACTCTGTGACCTACTGGACCGCAGTGTAGGCCGGAGGCAGCGGTCAGCATGGGCCCACAGACACGTGTCGTGTGCTAGTGATGCATTCGTTTGCTTCACTGATAGCAGGGAGTTTAGTGATATCACCCCTGCAGTAGACATCCGGACACTGCCATGGTGTAATCAAGACTCAGTTCCAAATGTGTGACCTACCTGACCGTGGTGTAGGCCTGAGACAGCGGTCAGCACGGCCCATTCACCGAGTGTCGCCGGCATAGGTTGGATGGCCCCACCGGCCTGCGTAGTTCAGGTTCAGTGGCACCACGTGTAGCCGGCTGGCGTTGAACAGGGTTAGTGGCACCACGTGTCGCAAGATGCCCATATGAAACTATGCCTCACTGATCGGGGGGTCTGGTGCTGTGGCCGCTGGCCCGGATTTGGGGTCACTGCCATTCATGACTCAGGACACAGTTTCACATATGGGACCTACTGGTCCGAAGAGTAGGCCGGGGGCGGCAGTAGAGTACGTCAACGAAAAAGGAATAAAGCGGGCCTGTGTCGTGGAGGCCGTGATGGTCTGAGGTGGCTGCCAAGGTCTCTGGCCTCGGGCTTGGGGCTTGCGCCGGCATGTGGTGGGCCCTCCTTGACACACGCCGGTGTCGGAAGGCGATCAATGTGGCCTGGCTGTGCAGGGGCTGGCCTGACGGGTTCGTGGTCCAGCGTGCCGGGGTCCGGCAGGCGCACAGCATCGCAGGCAACTCCGCTCACGAGGATGGCGTCGACCTCGTGGCGGGGTGGGAGACGCCGCCCTGGCAGGGACGTGGGTCTTTCCGGAAGAGGACCATGCCCAGGCCTATGTGCTTTTTATTCACACCCCTACGCTGGCGTGGCGTACGCCGGGCCATCCCACTCCGCTGACGCTTGGGGGGGTGTAACAGGCAACATTTCCACGAGGTCCCCCAGTGGCTGGGGTGACATGGTGGCGTGCACTGTCCACTACACTCCATACGCAAGTGGTGTATGTCGCCATGGATATGGGTGTGTTCTGCATACTGCGAGGTGTCCAGCACATCTCCGGCACTCTTGGCATTGTGTACTTTCCCAATCATGATTCTACTGCATCCTTCACACATGCCTGGTTGTCACCTCTCCCCACATTCGGCTATTATGTGGCTGAGGTTCAATGCTGTTGCTGGCTCATGTTCAGGGCTTGCCCATGTGGACATTGTAAGTTGTTCTGTCGTGTCTGGTGGGTTGGCATATTGTTGTGCCTGTTGCATGGGATTTTGTGACATGTGCATTGCCAGCGTTGTGAGTTGCATGGTTGTGGAGTTGAGGTGTGTGGGGTGTTCATTTGTATGTTGCCAAGGGGCTGTGCATTTCCCTTGTTGCCATCCTGGGAATGCTGGTTGATGATGGAGTGTCGGAGGATGAAGGTATCATGCACACTGGCTGTGTATTTGAAGGCAACATTGTTGGGTGTTCCAAGGGGTTCTGTTGTTGCCTGCACATTGGTGTGAGACGTGTGCTTCCTGTTGCGGTGATTGTGTGCTGTGTCACCAGGGGGCACAGGTAGTACATGTGTGCTGTGTATTGCCCCCGACACGTGGGTGCATCCTGCTATGGCGTATGGTCCTTGCTTGGTCTCCAGCGGATCCTGCGCATTGTGTTGTACGTATGGGGACTGGGGTACCAGGGTGATGGTGATGTCCAGGACAGGTGTGGGGGACTTGGATGTGGCTGGCTGTGAGACTCCTCCGACTCTGGCGGGTGTTGGATGGGGGTCCCTGGGGCCAACAGGTGCAGCCACACCATCAGCTTTGTGTGGGGTGGGATGTTGGTTGTCCGCTGTGTTGTTGCCGTAGGCCTGTTAGGCGATGATGGTCAGGATGCGTAGGTTGGTTGTCCCTTTCAGCCTGTAGTGGATGGTGACATTGTCAGATGTTGGGTCTGTACGGCTGGTACGTTTCCTGGGGTTCCGCTGTCTTTGTCTGCGCTGCGTCTGTGGTGGTCCCGGAGGGGGGGGTGGTGTTCCGGGTGTGGGTTGGGGTCCTGGGGTGGTGGGTGTTGTGGCCCTCTTGGGTGTACGGGCCCCATGATGAGTGGCTCCATGGCATCTGTTGCCCTTCGAATGTGGCCCTGGGCTGTGCTCCCTTTTGTTGTGCTGGCTGCCGTCCGACTTTACACCAGGTCAGAGCAGGTGTAGATTTCCTGGTGCTAATGCGCCTTATCGCCTGTTTTGTGTTTTTATCGCCGATGTGGCTGGTCGTTGTGAATGTTGAGGTGTGCTGTTGTCTCGACTTTTGTCACGGGAACGCCTACTCTGCATCTCATTAGCGGTATTTGCGGGGGTCCTCTGTGGCGATGTTTTTTGCGGCTGCTATCGCGGGTAAACTGGTGCTGTGGGCTGTTAACACCAGCTTGTGAATGGGGAGGTACATTTATCACGACTTTGGCTGCGATAAAGTGCCGTTAATTCGGCGATGGCTCCTTGTGAATATGCCCCATTGTGTTCTACAAGGGGCTTGGAGCCCTCCCACTGCTTACCATTCAATGGCTTTATTTTTGCACTTATTTGATGCCTTGTAATTGGCCAGCATGTGCTGGCTTAACTTCCTCCTCTTTCGTCTGGCATATCGTGTGATTAGCCGTGCTTTACAAATCCTGATTAACTTTAGGGTCCTTCCGCTGCACCCACTGTGATTCAAGTACTTATTTACTTTTTTTCTTCTTACTCTTGTGTTGCATTCTCCCTCTCATCCCCCACCCTCCCATTGTCCATTTTGTTTCTTAAACCTTCCTGTTGCTCATGTTGATGAATCCCTTCCACCCGCAACCTCCCATTGTCTGTTCTTATTCCCTCCCACTCCCTAGCCTCATCATAGTACCTTTTTTAACATTTAGCCATGACTTTCCGAAATTTACGTGGCACCTGTAAGAGTTCTGAGTTAGAATGAAGAGTGCGCATAGGTTAAGAGTTCTGAGTTAGAATGAAGAGTGTGCATAGGTTGATATACTCTAAAATTACATTTGATAACAGATGGGCCCTTATTTGCTAAAGCACTTTAACAAATGCACCCAGCCTCACACAGAGATGTTTGTTGAAGTGGTAACTAACTTAACTCTTTCAAATGTTTACTTAGGTGTGCTGTCAAGGGGCATTCAGTAGCAGGCTACCATGTTTTGAACTAATTATAATCTGTTCATTAGTGTAAGGAGTAGTCCAACATAGAGGGCATTACAATAGTCCAGTCTGAACAATTCAACAGCCTGCATTGCAATTTTCCACTGATTCAGAGGTAGAAGAGGAAGGATCTTCCACAAAATACATAGATAAAATTAACAAGTAGAGCCCACCTTATTTATCTGTTTATCAAAAGAGAACTTGTTGTCCACCAGCACTTCCAAGCTTTTTGCTGCCTCTACAGGGACAAAGAGTCATCTAGGTCCAAGGGCCAACAACTAATAGACCAGGTTGATGGAGGCCAGCCAATATAGCCACCTCTGTCTTGTCCCCGTTGAGTTCAAGGGAGTTAGAGAACATTCAAAGAGCGACCTTGGCTATACATTGTTGAAAAGACTCTGACACTGACTCGGCATTCTCCATAAAGGGTATCACAATCTGTATACCATTGGCGTAAGAGATGAACTGAAGACCGAAGAATTGTATCAAAGCTGCTAGAGGTGCCACGTAAAGATTAAAAAGCGTGGAACTTCAGGAAGAGTTGGTGAGTAACAGAGTAAAAGTTCCCTAACTGTCTTTGTGTTAGAAAAGGTTTCAGCCAGCCCAGTGCCATTCCTTGAATTCCATAAAATGTAAAAGCCTCCAAGGATGGAGTGAGGAATTGTGTCAAAGGTACTTAAATCGAGCTAAATAAGTTCTGTCTGAATTATGAAGTCTGTAGCAAGTAGACAAGCATAGTCAGTATTGTACTGAGCTCGAAAGACTTTCTGCGAGACCTCTAAGAAATTGTTGTCTTTTATGTAATAAGTGAGCTGCCTGTTGATTTCTTTTTCAACCATTTTATCAGGCAGTAGAAGTAAAGATGTGGGCCTGTAGTGGTTAGCACTGTCAGTTTCTTCAGAAGAACATCCAGTGTCGCCTGCTTCCAAGAAGAAGCAACATGCACTGTTGAGAATGACATATTACATAAGTTTGTTAGCACCAGGCAAAGAGTTTTAGCTGCCTGATGAAGAACAGCAGGAAGACTAGGATCAGAAGGTGATCCTGACCTATTCTGCAGTACCATTTTTTTGTCATCTCATTAGAGAGGAATAAGCTACTGTGAAAGAGTGTGACAAAAACTCGAAGTAAGCGATCACAGAGCTTGATGTCTGGGTAGATTGAGTAAACTTGACAGCAATTTTCTCAATTTTAACCTCGAAGGGGGAAGAAACATTATCACAGAGAGTCTGAGATAGGGGATAGCATTATCTTATTGTGAAGGATTAACTAGGTTGTCCACAATTTTAAAGAGTTCCCTTGTGCTATTTTAGCTGCCTCAGTTCTCTTCGGCAAATAGGCAGTGCATGCTCATTTTAATTTCTTTTTGTAAGTGTTGAAAGTGTATACAGAATTCTGCTCTCAGAGTTATATTGTGATCAGCACTTACTTAATCATTTCTTGAAGCTCTGTTTTGCAATTGCTAGCTCTTCTGGATTCCACGGGGGACAATGGTTTTAGTTGTTTCAACTGCATTAAAGTAGGTGGAGCAAGTGATGGAAGAGAGGCCCGAGTTATAGCATTAGACAATCTATTTATTGAGCTAGAGCCAGTGTTATCAACCAGGCACAAGAAGAAAATGTTTATCTTACCAACATATCCAGCTTCTCATGCCTGCAACATAATGGATCGTTTGGTGGAGAATTTAGTATCCTTTGAGCACCCCGGTATACATATTGAGAAAAGGATTGCAAAATGGTCGGTCCACAACATTGAAATGGGGTTATAGGGTCAGAGCTGTTAATTGACAGTAATTCAGAAAAGAAGATTGTGTCTGAACTGTGGCTGCCTTGTGTGTAGGTTGCTTGACCAACTGTGATAGGCTGCAAATAGACAGCAGATCTAGACAATTAGTTACCTCCGTGTGAGTTTGACATTCCAATCATAAATTGATGTCTCTCAGTAGCAAAAATGCCCGGTACTTTAAAATCAGTGGTAAAATAAACTCAGCTAAGTCAGAGCCGTACCTCGACTTTGTGCATTGAGAGTGGTGTAATAATAGTCAAGTTGCACTAACCCATTCCTCGACCCAGATCTTGAATATCATATTTTACCAAAACTGGATGGTGTAACATCCTCACATACATTTTTGATATCACCTTTTTGAATGATAGCCAAGCCCTTACCTGTTTATTCTAGGCAATCACGTTGCACCATACTATAAAGAGTGGGTAAAATCAACACTAAATAGAGGTTGGTAGCATTATGTGGCCATGTTTCTGTGACAAAA
This sequence comes from Calotriton arnoldi, assembly GCA_963921515.1. Classification (NCBI taxonomy): domain Eukaryota; kingdom Metazoa; phylum Chordata; class Amphibia; order Caudata; family Salamandridae; genus Calotriton; species Calotriton arnoldi. The sequence goes on along the minus strand of CAWUFW010001622.1, from coordinate 2,358,764 downwards.
TAAACATCTGTATCATGCATTTGAAAGTTGTTTTTCTTTTCTGAGCATGTGGCTGTTTGCGAGTATTTTAGGCTAAAGGTAAATGTCAAATGATCCAGCCTCTCTGACCAGTCCATTGCAATTTGTACATACTCTCAGGTTTATGGCCAGTCACACATAAAATGACGTACAGGTGGATGGATGGTTGGTGCAATTGTTGTTTATTTTAAAAAAAGTTTTGCAAATTAACTTTTTCATATGCATAGTCAATGATGAGATGGGTCACTGTAAATGTTTGGGTTTGATCTGTGAGGATGGATTATTCACTCATGGGTGAATAGTTCATTGGGGTTGTGGTTGATGTTCACGCCCATGGTGGAGTCCTCTTCGTCCTGGGTTGAAGATCTGGTTATGGAGTGGGAGCAGGTGGGTTGATGCTGGGTTTGGACGGTGGGTTTGGCAGGTTGCTGTTGACCCTCAGTTGGTGGAAATGCATGACTTAGTCCTGCAGTTTGAGACACGCCCATATGTGAGAGGGCCTGTATAAGCTGCTTAACTATGAAATGCCACCTTCTATCCTTCTCCTTTGACACCCAGAGATGGCCCCAGTGCAACTTAATAATGTCTTGATGACACTTCTCAATGTTCTCCAAGATATGGGTCTGTCTCTCAATCAACCTAGAGATTTCTTCCTTGTGGGTAACCATGTTGCACAGGGTCACCCCCATTTCAATAATATCCTCTTGCAAAGAGAATAGCTGTTGACAAAACTGATCCTCCCAGAGGACAGGATTTGTTCATGCCACACCCTGCATACCTGGCCATCTGAGACAGAGAGCTGGTTGTCCATCATGTAAAGGGTTGACATCCGGGAGGTAATGGGGATAAAATTGCACAATGGAGGAGAAGTCAACCTCACCTGAGTTTTCCTTTGAAAAGATTGAGAGAAGACCAACATTGCCCCTGGATTTGAGAGTGGTGTAGGGAAGTCAACTGAGGTACAGTTAGTATCAGGGGTGGTTACAGCTGGATGACCATCTGCGTCATTTTAGCTGATGCCCGGGATTTGTAGTCTGTTGAAGAAACTCAGAAGGGAGACTGTTGACCAGCTGTGATGTGTTGTTTGCGTTGTCTTCTTGCGTGGGGCCACACTCTCCTCTTCCTCTTAAAAAATGACGCTGCATATAGCTTGTGCAAGGATTGACTTTTCTCCCAGGAAAGTATAATGTCCCTATTTTGTGAAAACAGACATGTTGTACATTAGCTAAAAGGCGGTTCATGAAAATAACTGAAATATTACATTAATGCATTATGCTATTTGTTGTTTGTCTCCAGTCACATTATATATAATAGGGTTTTACCTGGGACTTTCATTAACCCCTTGCATGCTCACGACGGCCCCCAGCCATCACGCGTTACAGTGGGCGTGTGCTCACGACGGCTGGGGGCCATCGAAAACCCGCCCACGCGTTAATTCTCCCGCACAGCGGGAGAATTTACCACGCACGGAAGGGGTTAATGCTTACTTTTTGGATGAACCCGTTGATGTCTGCTGCTGAGGAAGTGTCCTAGAAGTTGGGGTGAACATGTGTTCCTTGATGCTGTAGCTGATGTAAAAAGTATTGATATTATGACTAAGGTGGAACTGTTATAGGTGACACAAATTGTGTCAGTGCTAATAAAAGTAAAAAGGCGATATGGCACATTCCTTTCATATGGTGAAAAAGATAAATGGGCAGAAATTTGTTACAAATTAAAAAGTGGGAATGTAGGTATGAATGGAGATAATAAGAAATGTATTTGTGTCACTGTGGTCCAGTAGGAAGGGGGGGAGGGTTCGGGGAAGAAAGGGAGTGAGACACAATTATCTTCTTATATTCTTCTTTTCTCTCTTGTCTTAAGGGTTTCTTTATTCGCAGCCGTCTTCCTTCCTGGACAGGCTCTTCTCCGTGGGGTATTAAAATAAAACCACAGGATTGCACCTCACAAAAAAATAAAATAAATAATAGGTCAGGAACCTTGGGTCGTGTGCACATTTTTTTCTTCTCTATTAGTGTACCACCTCCACCACCCGTGTTCAGTGATCTTGCACGTCTATTAACAGGCATTCAGTGATTTAAGGTGGCCGCTCCTTTTCCCACCCACCACTTTCTTAAGGACCAAAAAGGAGAAATAGGTACTTGCCTGTGGCCACGGCCCTCCTGGATCGTGGCAGAGGGTATCTAAGCATTCTTTCCTTCTCTGGTCTAGCTGTATTGACCACAGCATTTTTGGTCCAGTCTTGGGCAGGCTCGCCGAGAGGTCCTCTGCTCCCGTCCTGTGCTTCTCGGTCTCCAACTTCCGGTCTTGAAGTTGCCTTGAAGGCTCGTCCCTCTGTCCGCTCTGGTTGTTCCAGACTATCCTTTTCTCCGGTGTTCCTCTCTTCCTTGTTCTCGGCCTCCGTGTTTTCCCCGACAACCTCCTCAGCGTCCTCCTCACTCTTCAAAGGCCTGGCCGACGATGTACCGGTCACATGTGACAGGTGTGCTAGTCCGCTACCTTCGTCTCTTGGTATGTATTCTTTGGCGGCCATCTTGAAGTTCCCGCAATTGAGTGTGGAATCACATTTACAAACGTACCTGACGTATGATAGAGCGCTGAATTGCTGCTTGCAGAATGTCGCCTGATGTTGCCTAATAAACGCGGGGCATAGTGTTGACACTAGGAGACTGTGTATCAGTGTAGCTGCTGAGAGACACACATAGAGAGTATTGAAATATTGCAACACAAATATAATGAGAGTATGTTAAACAGTAAATAAACAACCACGGACTCCTGTCCTAGGTGACAGCTACTGGGGTAATGGTGCCTGGTATAGGCAGACATTGACATAATGTTTGAGAGTGTTAGGTAATGTGACAAATGATATATCCTTTAATACCTGTCTGCAATGGGGACATGGATGGATTGAGTGGGTAACAGGAGACATATACATATATCTGTCAATGAAATAGCACATTTGTAGATTGTCTTTTGTAACATAAGGAGAAAGATATCGGTTCTATAAGTTCACCCATTAGGCCTGTTATTGAAACATGCTGAGCATGCAGTGCTTATCGTGTTGTTGAAAATAATTTTAATATCCTTGTATTTATGCAGTTAGAGATATGATCAGACAAATTACAGCTGAGCTGGCTGTATATTTACCTGGCCCTGCCAAGCATCTTGTGTACTTGGTCATTTCACATGTCGGCACAGTTATTGGAGGTGGTGGCTGGTGTCATATCGACTGACACTACAGTGTTCTCAAAGTGAAAGATGACATGACATGGCTCAACATATTTGAGGACTATTTAATTACATTATAAGTGTATAAGTGTATGGTGAGCACATTGTCTCCGCACATACGTTGCTCCCTTGACACAGATTGTGAAAACCTATGGCTTTGAAGTCATTTCATATGCCGATGATACGCTGCTGATCATTTCTCTTGAATAGGACATTGAGGGTAGTAGGCACCGCTTCCAAAAGTGTATCCAAGACATTGCTGCCTGCAACTGTTTTCAGTTGAATAATGAGAATACAGAGATTCTGCTGTTTGGTAAAGCACAACAGCTCTGGTCCCGTGACTGGTGGCCCATGGAATTGGGCATCTCCCCGTGTCCCAGTAAATCAGCAAAAAAGTTTGGTATAAAAATTGACCATGAATTGACTATGAAAAGTCACGTAGTTGCAACAAGATTGATGTGTTTTTCCACCATGCGTCTCCTGATGAGGAAAGTTTTTCGTTGGCTTCCCACCTCGGCCATGAAAACACTGGTCCAGGTGCTGATAATCGGTCACCTGGATTACAGCAATGCCTTGCTTATGGCAGGTAACTACACTCTTCTAATGAAACTTCAAGTCGCGCAAACTATAGCTGCCCGGTTAGCTTGTAACTTGCCGTCCGGCTCTCCCTTGGCCCCCATCCTCAGGTCCCTCCACTAGCTGCTGGTCAGAAAGCGTATGTTTTTTAAGTTATGATGTCACGTCCGCAAAGCTCTACTAGGCAGATGTCCTGCTCGCACATTGAGATCTAGTGACAAGGCGCTTTTGTCCATTCCTCTTATTCTTACTTCTAGATACAGGGGCAGAGCTTTCCTTATACGGTCCGAAGGCATGGAATCAACTTCCTGGTGACCTTCATAGCTGTGCGGATTACACTCAAATTAAGAAATTGCTAAAAACCTGGTTATTTTAATTAGTTGATGCAAAATATGAAGATACATCTTCAGATGTGATTAGCTGCGCTTTACAAATTAATATAACATAACATAACATAACACATATAAAGGATATAAAATGATCTTGAATGTGGTTGTGATATTCATGGCAGTGTGGTATACCTTTCTAGGTGGTAGGGATACAGCATTTATACGTGGGGCCTTTAGAGAAAAGATGGTAACTGGGGAGGACGCAGCTGCATAATGCTATTGCCTAATTTCAACTGCTTTCATAATTGATCAATTCCCTACTTTTTAGAGGTCTCTCTGGCCTACAAGCTGATGATTACCATACAGTAATCCAGTTGGTGTTGGGAAGAGGTGATGGCAGCAACAACCAGAGTGAAGCAGCTGCTCTGAAGCAAACTCCTACAGGCAAGTCTCACAAGGCATTAACGGTTTGCTTACATGCTTCAACAACAGGGGCTGGAGCAGCAGCAAATGAGAAAGGGGGTCAAACATGATGCAGAGGAGAACACAGCCCAACCAAAACACTGCACCAAGGCTCCACAAAATAACTCTGCCTTGAGCAATGAGCGTTTCTTGTGTAGAAGGTCTGCCGATCTCAGTCAGAACATAGTCAAGCTTGTCTGCACCCGTCTGCACCTAGAACGCGGCCAGCGCCAGGAACCCTGGCTCACCCACCATCCACAGATACTCCACCACCAAACATAGACCCCAGCCTCCACGACAGCAACTGGTGCCGCACATCTCCGCGCTCGACGTTCGGTTCTTCCACCTGCCGGCACTGCCTCTTCTCCTGCAACACCGGAGCACCTGCAGGCACAACAACCACCTCCATGCGTAACAAAGTGACTGCACCAAAGCTTCTCCACTGCCTCCTGCTCAAAGCACAATCACTCTGCAAGCACTCCCCGTGATCTGGGACACTATCACTTCCCTCACCCCCAGCGTCATCTTCATCACCTGGATGTCCATAGCGACACCAACACCGCCAACCTCTTTGACAGCATGAACAACATTGGCCTCATCCAACTCGTCACCATCCCCAATCACTATGCTGGACACACTCTGGACCCCATCTTAAGGGCCAGTGACAGAGCCAAATTCAGTCATGTCACTGAGCTCACCTGGACCAACCATGCCGCTGTCCATTTCACCATCTCAGGACTTACCGGCTCCGTCACCAAGCCACCAGGCACCTCACACAGCGGTAAGTAGACATTATATCGAACTTTTAATATCGATATACCTAAATATCGAGTTTAGTATATCGATAGTACTAAATATCGATGTTATGTATATCGATGTTAAAAATATCGATTTTAAGTATTGTTAAAAATATCGAAGTTTGTAATATCGACTTTAAAATTGTCGCCATGTTAAAATATCGTTATTGTAATATATTTTAAATTATTTAGAGTTTGTTTGGAGTATAATAATAGTTAGTTAATGTTATGCAAAATAAAATTTGTTTAATAATTTTTAGGAGTGGGATGTTGTGTTTATAGGGGATAAGGGTAGGCAGTGTTTTAAAATAATTGATTTTAATTTATAATAAAATCCAAATTTAAAATTATAATTTAGAAAATATAATTTTGTATTTAGACAAAAAATATTTAGGAACGGGATGTTGGGATTAGAGGGTATAAGGGTGGGGAGTGTTTTAAAATAATTGTTTTTAATTTATAATAAATTCGAAATTTAAAATTATAATTTAGGGGTCATTACGATGGCGGGCGGAAGCACAACCGCCATGCTGGCGGATGCAAAAACCACCAGTTACCGCCGGCACGCAGCAGTCCACACGCCCGCCCAATTACGATGCGAAAAGTAGGCCAAACACCGCCGGCAAGCCAGCAACACCGTCCGCCATCAAAGTGCGCCCGTACACGTAGCGGCGCAGCCCAACTGACACACACCGTCCGACGAAAACACGTCCCGCCCGGAAAACACGATGCCGCAAACAAACGGCTCCCACGGCAAAGAAGCGGTAACACGGACGCCGAGCACGGACAACGAAGAAGCAGCTCCCCCGAGCATGAATCCAGCACTGCAGGCCCTCCCCATGCTCTTGCTGATGCACCACCAAGGACGCAACGTACCGCGGAGACGCAGGTAGGCACACACACAACAAGTGCACGCAAACAGCGCACACAGTGCAAGGGCGGAAAAGCGGACAACCCCCCAGCGCGTGTACACTACACATCCACCATTGCATCCACATATGACACACAGGCCAAATCGTAACATCGCGTAACACATGTGTACACACCACCTGGGACTAGGAACCAACGACCCCGTCACGGCCCCAAAGCGGCGATGACGCCGCCACACATGCGCACAACGCAGAGGCCAACCGCAGCGCCATGCATGCGTCGCACACAGACACAGGGACACAACCAAGCAGCACACACATCAGCTCCACCCCGAACGCACATGACACGTGACAGGCCTGCCACAGACATGTCCCCAACGCCCAATTCACGGACAACACCCAACGCCACACAACCGACGCACACATGTCAGTGAAATCACGCAACAGCAGGACACACCCCAGTGTAACAAACATGGCGAAGCACACAGCGGCGGCAACACCAACTAGGAGAAGCAGGGCCCCTTCGGGAAGAGGAACGCCAGTACCACACTGAAACACCCATACCACCCTGCACATATGAACAAGACATATAAAACGGAACACCAAAGAGCCCGGGGACCGACAACAGGTGGCCCAAGAATAACATTCACACACAAGGCCCAACGCAGAGCGGAAAGGCAGCCTGCCGCCCACACAAGGGAGAGCAGACAGCACTGAATGACCTTCCATTCCAACTCCGAAACCACAGCCCTACGAAAGAAGCCGGTGAATACAGCCATTGTCCAAGAAAAGACCAACACAGGCATGCCGAGGAGACCGACCACAGGGCAGATAGCGCATATCACAGAAGCACACAACGGACGGGGAAGAAAGAAGAAAACACTCCCCCATGTCGGCCACATGCAAGTTAATTGGAAGGAGTCACACATCACTGACCTTGAACTGTCTGAGAAGCATGTGGGATGAGGGCCCGTGTCCTCCGCACAAGCCAACAGAACACAAGTCCTGTCTCCCTACGACTACACAGAGCTCACAGCAACCTCGGAGCGTGCACATTGCAGACTGCACACACAGCCGGAGCACGCCACCACAACGCACCGCTGCGAAATGGCAACCGCAACACACCTACCCAACTACGCCGGACAGCTCAAGCTGTACAAAACCAACCTGATACATATATTGGGATGCGATCTCCTGTCCCTGCTGAACGTAAGTTACCGACTGACTTACCGCATCACATTGTTCAGCTGCGTCATGCCCGTCCTCTACTGTCGGAGGTGTCCCTACCAGCATCCCGTGGAGATATGCCTCTCCAACCCGGCATGTCTAAAGGCGGACCTGCTACCACTACTCCTCCCTCTGGACGCACACGACAGGGCCTGCTCTGCCTATGGGGGCATGGCGTATGTGGCCAACATCGCACCCGCACTGAAATCGAGAACAGCTACATCGAATGTCACCCAGCATGCCCCATCATGGTCCTCCAAGGGACAACTTACGAACAACACCTTGACAGCCACCATCCGCTACATTGGCTGGCAAACATGTACACCACCAATGACATGGAAGCCCTGCTGGACGGCATCGCATACCTGACAACCTGTAAATTCGTCGGACCACAACGCAGGTTCCCCGATTGACCTATGATGTCCAACCCCGCACCCATGCTTAGCTTCCGCACGGACTGGCCAGTCACCATCACAACAGCCATACCAAACGACCGGCAACTGTTACCACACCATCAACGACATCGCCATGACATCGGATATGACCGGGACATGCACACTGTTCCCCATCACATCCAGGAACACCGCATGCATCGTGGGAGGCAGTGGCATGGGGTCTGTGTATCGCACCCACATGGACGGAACTGCACGAACAACCAGGACACGACATGGATCCAGCGCCCATGGACACACACACCGCTCAGTGGACTTGAATAGGTCGCCTGGAGTCTGTGGGTGCTGCACCCTCCCACCCCCGCCCGGGAATCCCATACCAGGACCTTTGCATGGACGACAAGTGCATACAACAACAACACGACCCCAGTGACTGTGACATGTCCAGTAACCACCACATTGCAACAACAAGTGGCACGCCGCTGCATGCACGCAAGCACATGCCCTGATGTCATCTCACATGCACGCGTGCATGAGGAACAACCGCAGCAAACCTGTCACATGGAACTGAGATGGACTGTGCCCATGATGCCAAGCGGTCTGGTAGGCTACATGTATACCGTCTGTGTCAAAGTCCGCAGCTCCGCAGCTATACGTAAATGTACATTAGCACAGCCTTGGCCAAGCAGATGTAACTCTGAAGCCCACATCCCACATGCAACAGCCAATCACATGTAACCCCACACCCTATCCCATTTGCAATCATGCTCAGTATATCCTCAACATGTATTCCGCTGCCAGTAGTGTCCACTATACTGCATCACAGAGGACAGAAGACTCAATATAATGTTTGAAACCAAAACTGTCTCCGCTGACTCATTTCACAAGTACGAATGAGAGACGATGAGAGTATGTGAAGTACACGGCAGTCGTGACATGACCATGTAGTCCACTGGTATTGGATGTCAACGCAAATGAGTAGCACAACTGTGGAAGACACACATGTGTCGTGTGAAGTCGTATGGACGCAGTGCTCAGGTGGGTGGGTGTGACGGGTAGATGCGCACATGCCAAGTTGGAGCACGCCGTGTCGGGAGGGGTCATGAACAGTACACCACCGCTTCCCTGGGCATTGTGAGAGGACACCTGTCGGGGGGAGTGAACACGTGTGTGCACAGCAGCCGGGCACACGTACAAAGCGGTACCAGGCGCACCTCAGCCCACCCTCTGTGGACAAGCTGGATCCTGTTGTGCGCCCGCCATGCCCCTTGACAAGGCACACACAGCCCCAGTCGACCAGGTGTAACCCCAACATAGTCAATCCGCACAGGCGATACAGGGCACGGGATGGCAGTGGAGCATGGTGTGTGAGAGGTCTCCTCGCGCTCCTCCTGGTCATATCACGCAGGCAATAGAACCTCAACGTCTAGCATGGCACAAGTCAAATGGAAGTGTAGGGGGGACGCACCACAGCACGAGCAGCACTGACGTCACGGGAGGTGGCTCGCACCATCCCATCCATTGCCCATTATACCAACCACGCCACATGCCATTGCGACTAAGTGCAAGCGCGTGCGCCACCACCCCGAGCCCTCCCCAGAGAGGCCAAAGAGTGAATGTGTGGGCCATCAGTCACAGACGGACGCGGCATGGCCGCAAGGGCAGCCACAGCCACTGGGTGTCGCAGGTGGCGGATCCGGAAGGCGAAGACTGTGATGCATAGTCCATGCAGGCCGGGTCTCCATTTGGGGCACCACGCAGGTGGACGGCGTCCCGCCACACATCATACCCTGAGACAGCCCACTCATGCAACTGGACCCACACATACACTCCTTGCCCTCTCTGGTGCGAGCTTGGGGCTGCCTGTGCAAGCGCTAGCCTCGCAGGTGCACATGCATATTGGGGGAGCGAGGGGAGGACATGAGGGCTGGGGCGAAGATGACTGTATCACTGTCAGTGAGTACAAGGGATGACCCAGATGTGGAAAGGAAGAGACGTGTCCCGTGTGTACTGCAACTAGTCGCCAATCCAACTACCCCCCATGTCCGGAATGTAAGCCCGCACCTAGGCCCGCCCATCCGCCACATCGAATATACCACCAGCACGACAACCTTCCCATTCGAAACACTGACTGGGGGTGGCGACCAGTGAACAATCATGTGTAGCCTACCCACGCGTACATGTGGGCCCTCCATGATCCATGTCACCTGCGGCAAAGTCATGACATGCGCAATGAGGGAAGTGAGGAGAGCTGTCCGCCCCACGCACAGAAGGTGCATCAGCTCCACAGACCCAGCAGCGAGTCCAGCAGGGGTCACATGTGCAGGGGCAGCTGTGCCTGGTGTGAAGGCACATGCATATAGACAGCACATCGACCAATGTGTAGTCTGCCCACATCTACAGTCCATCATCATGCGGACATAGGAATTGAACACAGGGCAACACATCTGAGTGGGTGCACCCACCGTGACCAACAATGCGCAATCATCGACGTACCCGCCCTGTGCATGGCCCCCCACCCAACGGAGGCACATCCAGTGCCACCATCCCACACACACAAGCCTTCCACGGAACATGCTGTGTCCAATGCTCAGTACAGAGTCAGCGCCCATCTGGTGGATCCTGAACAGGAGACACATGCACACACATGCCAGCTCCCACTATGTACGTCTGCCACCTGGCACGTGCAATGTAACCTCTCACCTGTGACGTGTGACTGCAAGCACACAGCCGTCTTGGCATGGGGCTGTCAATGTGGACACCTGTCAATGTTTCGGGAGGTGTGATCCGTACAGTGCTGTACATAGGGTGCAGTGCTGACACCTACTACTGTCTCATATCCCCTCGTGCCACAGGTCCCACTTGTTTTGGCCGCTCAGCCTGTGCCCACATCGTCGTCGTCGTGTGCCATACTCATCCAGCCTCGGAAGCAGTTCCATGCTCAGCAGACATTCATGTTGCCGTGGCGTTGCCGCTTGACGAATATGCAGTCAGTCCCCATCAGCACGCCCCGCAAGTCATTGGGGCCTAAATCCCCATGTGCATGCACATGGCAGTGGTTTGTATCACTAGCCATTGCCATTGTTGGGAGACCTGTGTAAGTGTATTGTGGCCGTGCCGTCCCAGCTTGACAGCTGGGCTGTGGCTCATGTGCTTGCTCAGTCATGTCAGTGATGTGTATGCGAAATTGCTATGTGTTGTGTTGCTTTGACATGTGTCCACTGCCATTTTCCCTAGGCGGAGACCGAACATTGACCGCCCATACCAATTGCTGGCGGACATGGACGATACAGAGGTCATTAGGAAGTTTCGGCTGGACAGGCCAACCCTGCATCGACTGTGTGCCATGTTGGAACCCCATCTCCGTCCCCGCAGGGTGTATCCGACAGCTGTCACCCCCACGGCTAAGGTGATGGCCGCCATGCATTTCTTCGCCACTGGGTCATTCCAGCACACAGTGGGCAGTGGAGGAGGGATGTCCCAGCCCATGTTCAGCAAGGTGCTGAGGGATGTACTGGCAGCCATGATGCTGTACCGAAACAGGTACATCCGCTTCCCCAGGGCTCGTGAATTGGCGGCAGTGAAGGGTGCATTCTATGCCCTTGGCAGAATCCCACACGTCGTTGGAGCCATTGACTGCACACATGTTGGCCTTGTTCCACCACAGGCCAATGAGCACCTGTACCGCAACAGGAAGCACACGCACTCCCTGAATGTGCAAGTGGTGTGCCTTGCGGACATGGTGATCACCCACGTGTGTGCAAAGTTCCCAGGCTCGGCCCATGACGCACACATAATGCGCAACAGCATCTTGCCACGACTGATGTCCAATCTGCAACAGGATCGTGGCTGTATTGTCGGTGAGTATGTGGAGTGGTGTAGCGTGCTGGTTGTGCGATGCTGTGCCCTGTCCAGTTGGAATAGCAACGGTTCTCTGTGTCCCTCACACCCAGGTGACTCTGCGTACCCGAATGGGGCATGGCTGCTCAGTCCATTGAGGAATCCTCGCACCCCAGCAGACGATCGCTACAATGAGGCACATGGGAGGGCCAGACGTGTGGTCGAGCGTACCTTTGGCCTCCTCAAGTCCAGGTTCAGGTGCCTGGACCGCACCGGGAGTGCGCTGGCGTACTCCCCACAGAAGGTGTGCCAGATAGTGGTGGCGTGCTGCATGCTGCACAATCTGGCCATTCGGAAGCAGATCCCCCTCATCGTGGATGACGGAGATCAACCAGGGCCCCAGCCCGCAGACCAGGACAGCTCGAGTGAGGAGGACAGCGGAGAGGAGGAAGCTGGTAATGTGCGGCAGCAGCTCATCGCCCACTACTTCACTTGACGGTGAGTGTCCATGTACGATGGCTGATGTGGCTGTGTCTGTGCAGGTGTGTGTGTGCTGTGTCAGGGTGGCCGTTTGTTCACTGCGTGCTGTGTGTCAACGCTCCATGGCCAGGGTAGTATGCCACTGTTGGTGGCTGTGGCATTGTGCCCTATTGCTCTGTGCGATGTGTGTACATTGCTTGTAGTTGTTGACATGTACTGTGTGATGGGTGTGTGACACACTCATTGAATGTGCTCCTGTTCTGTCTCCCACCCCTAGGTCCCTACAGGCTCCTCCGGTTCCATTGCCATGCCACGCATCAGGTGCCTTTCCGCCCAAGGTGGCCGTTGTATTCCGTACAAATAAAACACAGGGCACAAACAGCAGTTTGTGTAAGAGGTGCATTTATTTCAAACTGTGACATGTGATTGTGTGTAAGGTGATGACATAAGTGGTGCGTGCAGTGACAATGAGCTGTCGGTCATGGCTGCGTGATGCTCAGGGTGTACCCACTGGTTCTATGTCCATAGTCCAACACACACATGCCATCCAGATGGCTGTGTGGAGTGGGATCGTAGTCCAAGTCAATGCAGTGGGTGGTCAAGGAAGGCTGGCTGGCTGCCTCACTTGCGTCTGGAGCGTGCGAAGTCCTCCCGGGAGATCTGTTTCCACTTCGGACGGCCCCTTCCACGTTTGCGAGGGGGGTGCCTGCTTGCGACATGCTGGTGGTTGAGGTGTGCTCACTGGCTGTGGACGCAGGGGAACTGGACACTGCTGCTCGACCCTGCGCCCCGGCAGGTGGTGGCGGAGGGGGAGCTGCTGTCCCTGGCTGTGACCTCACCGCCACCACCAGCTGGCCCATGAGGTCCACGAGTTGGCCCATACGGGCGTCCATGGACCTCAGCACCCCCAGCACCTCCCGCATGTCTGAAGCAGACCTGACCCATTGTTCTTGGGCCTCTTCATAGGCCCCAAGGACTCTGGCCATTTGAGGCAGGGCATGGCTCCCAGGGGAGACTTGCGTTTCCCTGACCCTGCTCCTCCTACCAGTACTGCTGCCACCGGCCTGCCCACTAGCCACATTGCTCACCACGGTCCTCGCTGTGGCTCCCAGGGTGGATCCAGTCGGCCGGGCCACCACCTGCGCTGGGGCTGGTGCCAGCGAAGACGTGGTGGTGGTGGCGGCGGTGGTGGTCGGTGCGGCGATGGTGGCGGTTGCGGCAATGGTAGTGGCCGCAATGACCGTGGGTGTGGCCGCAATGACCGTGGGTGTGGCCGCAATGACCGTGGGTGTGGCCGCAACGACAGTGGCAGCAGGGGGCTGGGAATGTTCAGCAGCCCTGGATGATGGGTTGGTGGGTAGGAGGGGTCCTGGGGAGCGGCTGGGCCCTGCCACACCAGATGGGCCTGCTTGGTGGTCCGTGTCCGAAGAGGAGGACAGATCCTCCACATCCGTGTGTCCTCGTTGGGGGCTTGTAGGCTGGCTGTGCTGGCTGCTGTCTCCATCCCCAGCATCCAGCAGTTCGTCACCTGTGGAGAGAATGAGATTTGTTATTGTGTTGCACCTGGCGAAGTATGTATTTGTCGTCTGACATTAACAGTTCGTGCAATCTCGTACATGGGTTTCCCGGAGGCGTGTGTGTGGCTGTAGCATTTGTAGTTGTGTGTGCTTGACAATGGGACTGTGTGCTGTGCACATGTGGCATTGGACGGATTGGCCATGCCGATGGGTGTGTTGCTGTGCCCCTACTTATTGTGACTCTGGTGTATGCGGGCTCCTGGCCCATCCTGGGTCTGGTTTGTACTTTGCTTTTGGTGTTCAGATGGGACGCTTAGGAACGCATATGGCAACATGGGGGCCATGCCCCAGATTCGCATTTGGGATGGAATATGCTTTTGGGGTACATGCTGTGAGCCATGGGTGCCGAACGTGACATGTGTTGTGGCAGCATGACAATGCATGGTTTGAGGTGTGTGCATGCTTGACATGGCCTGCATATTTGCTGTCTGTTGTGATTACTGGACATGGCATTGGACGCATCGTTATGAGTGAGTGATGGTTGTGTGCCAGCCAACGTATTGCAGTTGTCCCATCTCCTTGGTGTGCGTGCTGCCCTGTGCCATGTGCATCACTGCAGTGCTCGGGGGTGTGTGGCCCATGTTGTGTGTTGTTGCTCACAGTGTGTTGTGCGCTTCATTGACTTCTGGCACATGGTTGGTCATGGGCATGTATCTTAGCGTGACTGCTGTATGTGTGGCAGCTGTGCGGATGACATGCCTTTCATGAGACTGGGGCTGACGGATGGGATGGATGGTATGTTGTATGTGCATGGTGTGTCTGTGTGTTTGATGGGTTCAGTGAGGTTCGTGTGCATTTATGTTGTTCCGCTCTGTTGCGTCTAGTGTTGTTTGTCTTACATAGGCGTAGTTGTGGGGTGTGTGGTTGACAGGCAGTAGGGGCTACATGGACAGGACTTCAATGGTGTTTCGGTTGTGTGTGATGGGTTGCACAGTGGCTGCCGTGTGGTACTATATTCAGTGTGGCTTGTGCATGCAGACGTGGCTCCTTGGGTGTTGCTGTGTTTGTGATGGGTCATGTGGGGTGTGAGTCTGTGGTTCATGTCCGTGTGCACATTGTTCACTTGTTCGTGACGGTGGGCGGTGCTGCGTGTTCGTCTGCTACGTGACATGTCCCATGTGTTGGTCGTGTTACGGTCCTCATGCCTCCAGTAATCCAGCCCTGTCCAGTTTCCCACCTGCAGGTTGTTCGTGCGTGCACTGTACTGGATGCCACATGGTTCTAAGCGGGGGGTGCTCCATGTTGCAGGTCTGTGGGGGTGGGGGGTGTTGTGGGTCGTGGTGGTGGCTGGACACCCACTGACACCGATTGCTGTGGACCGTGATGTCTACCTTTCGGCTGTCGTTGTGCACTGCGGTGGCTGACACGTGGCTGTGGGGTGTGGGGGATGCTCCTCCTTGCTGTGCTGTGGGACTAGGGGCCTGGTGTGTTTTGTACTTGGGCTGTCCACCCTCCCACCCACTGCACTTTGTGTTCCTGCCACTTACCTGTTACTTGTCGGTTAGTGCAGCTATGGCGGACACATGGGTGTGGTGGGTGCTCGTTGTGGCGCTTCTGGCATATTTGGGGACCTGTTGGTGGTTACGTGGCTGGCTGAGTGTACACATGTCCCCACGCATCTTACAGTTGTTCGGTTTGGGCTGTGTGTGGTGGTGTCTGTTGCATGTGTGTGTGATGTGTTGTGTATTGTGTGCTGGACATGGGGGTGTTTGTCCCTGGGAGCTGTGGCATGGTGGTAGTGCATGTGAGTACATAGCGGTGTGCTGGTATACATTAGTTTGTACTTACCAGCCTCCACTCCCCCTGCTAATCCGGCGAGGATCTCGGGATGTATGATGACTCGCACCTTCTCCTCCCACGCTTTGAAGGTCTTGAAGAGCGCGGGATTCCCTCCGCCAGTGACGGCAGCCAGCTCTCTGTTCTTGCTCTCCTTCTTCTTGACCAGGCTCTTGACGTCATTCCACCGTTTGTTTATTTCGACTCTGTTCCTGGGCAAGGTCCCGACTGCATTGACCTGGTCTACGATCCGGTTCCACATTCTCTTTCTGGTGGCTAGTGGTGTGTGCTGGACCAGGTTCCCATAGATTTGTGGGTGCACCTTGATGATCTCGTCGACCATGACCGTCAGCTCCATGGGCGTGAACTTGGGCATTCTTTGTGGTGCCATGGTGTTTGTGGTGCTGGTGCGGTGTGTGTTGTGTAATGTGCAGGGGGTTTGTGGTGCCGGTGTTTGGCGGTGGTGGTGGTGGTGGTGGTTGTGATGTGTGCGTTTCTGTGGTGTGCTGCTGTCCTTGCTGTGTCACTGTGTCCTCTCCTCTCCTCTCTAGTTTGCAATGTTGCAAGGGGTTGTGGTCTGTGGGAGTGCTGCTTTTGTACTTACCTATGTGGGTGTGTCCTCATGGTCTGTTGTTTTCAGGTGTGTTGTGTCTGGGGTTCTGGCCTTTGTAGTTTTTGTTTGTCCAGGGGGTGTTTTCGGGATGTGTACTGTGCTTGTGTATTTGTGCGTGCCTTGCTGTGTGGACTTGTTGGCCATGTTGTGTGCGATTGTTTTTGTCAGCGGATGGTTTCTGTGCAGGGACGTGGGCGCCATGGCTTCTGCCGTGTCGATTCTCATCGGCGTTGTTTGCGCTGGCGGGCGGTATATTTGTAGTTTTCCCGCGCTCATGGCGGTGCGATCGTAATCTCACGTGCGGTGTGTCGGCCGTGAGGGCGGGCGGTTTTGTGTTGTCGTGCGTGTTTCCGTCCGTGGCGGGCGGTTTGACTCCGACTCGGACGATGGCGGGCGGTATCTTGTGTGATTTTTCCGCCGATGGCGGTTTTCGGTTTGTGTAACCGTAATGGCGTGGTCGGTGTTCAGACGGTGTGTGCGGGCGGATTTTTGCCGCTTCCATGCCTGCGGATTTTTTTACGCCGGGTATCGTAATGGGCCCCTTAGAAAATATAATTTCTAATTTAGAAAAAAAAATTTAGGAGTGGGATGTTGGGTTTATAGGGGATAAGGGTGTGGAATATTTTAAAATAATTGATTTTAATTTATAATGAATTTGAAATTTAAAAATAAAATTTAGAAAATGTAATTTCGAATTTAGAAAATATTGTTTTCGGAGTGGGATGTTGGCTTAATAGGGAATAAGGGTGGGGAGTGTTTTAAAAATAATTGATTTAAATTTTTATGAAATTTAACAATTAAAATTGTACTTTAAACATTTTATTTTGAAAATTTATAAATTTTGTTTTTGGAGCAGGATGTTGGGTTTATAGGGGGTAAGGGTGGTTAGTGTTTTAAAATTATTGAATAAAATTTAAATAAAAATCGAGGTTTATATATTTAATTTGGCAATTTTTTTTATGTATTTAGAAGGTTTTGTTTCGGCATTTTGGAGTTGTGTTTATAGGCTAGAAGGATGGTTAGTATTTCATAGATTTGATTTTAATATTTACAAATAATAAAAAATATTAAAAACATTTCAACATATTTCGAAATTAATATGTGTTTTTAGTGACAATTCTTAATTTTATAATATTTATATTGAAGTGTTTATCAATAAATACGTTTTTATGAAGTTAGAACATGTTATATTATTAAACAAAATTAGATTTTTCATTTTATTAAAATAGAAATCATAAAATTATTTTAAAAAATGTATTATTTTTAAATATTTAATAGATAAGATAAATTTTTTGAAATATTTAAATTATAATTTTTAATATTAAACTTTAGGTGTTTTGTGTAGATAACATATTATTTATATGTGAATTATAATATGATAAACATATTAATATTTGAAAGTATATTAAAAAATTTATATTTTAATTTGATAAATATAAAAATATTTTAATTATTTATATTATAAAGTGTATAGAATTATTATAGGTATTGTGAATATTTAACATTTAGGTGTCGATTCCGATTTCGGCCGGAAAACGTATTACCCGACACGGACCCGTCATTTTTTTCCGACCGAACCGTACACACGCCTTACAAATAGCTGAGTACGATGCGAAGCCTGAAATTTATGACCGACTCGGCCGGAAAATATATTATACGTCCGAGTCAGCAGGAAAGGAGCCTGACGCGATAGACTCGTACTCGCAAGATTCGAGATAGCCAAGCGTCAACCTACAGACATGTACGCGAACGACTCCATGTAGCCAAGCATCAACACGACCCGACAGACTCGGACGCGAACGATGCCATATAGCCAAGCATCAACACGAGCCGACAGACTCGGACGCGAACGATGCCACATAGCCAAGCATCAAGACGACCCGACAGACTCGGACGCGAACGATGCCACATCCCAAGCATTAACACGACCCGACCGACTTGGACGCGAACGATGCTACATAGCCAAGCATCAACACGACCCGACCGACTCGGACGTGAACGATGCCACATAGCCAAGCATTAACACGACCCGACAGACTCGGACACCTACGATGCCACATAGCCAAGCATCAACACGACCCGACAGACTCGGAAGCCTACGATGCCACATAGCCAAGCATCAACACGACCCAACAGACTCGGACGCGAACGATGCCACATAGCCAAGCATCAACACGACCCAACAGACTCGGACGCGAACGATGCTACATAGCCAAGCATCAACACGACCCGACAGACTCGGACGCGAATGATGCCACATAGCCAAGCATTAACACGACCCGACAGACTCGGACGCCTACGATGCCACATAGCCAAGCATCAACACGACCCGACAGACTCGGACGCCTACGATGCCACATAGCCAAGCATCAACACGACCCGACAGACTCGGACGCCAATGATGCCACATAGCCAAACATCAACACGACCCGACAGACTCGGATGCCAACGATGCCACATTGCCCAGTATGAATGGAACAGACTCGTCCAAAACAAATTACACAAGAACAAGCATCAAGTGCTGTCAAAACGACTTACAAAATGAGAAGAAAATAAAACAATGGAAACAGAAAGAAGACTACCAAAAAACGCATTGTCATCTCCAAAAAAACACATTTTCAAATAACAAGACACACCCACAACACAACCTATATAAAGAGAGCCAAAAGTTCCCAACACCATTTGATACTTCGACAGACATGCAAGCACACCACACCACTAGACAGACAACTCATCTAGCTACCACAAACACACACATTTCATCCACCAAACAACATCCACACAACTAGCACCAAAGAAACACACCTCCACTCACACACACTCACCCTCACCTTCACACACACACACATCTCCACCAACACCCATCACCATGCCCCCAAAGAAGAATCCACAGTTCTTAGCTGCTGAGTTGGAAGTGATGATAGATGAAATCATCCGAGTTGAGCCACAGTTATTTGGCAGCTTGGCCCAACAGACCTCTCAGTCCCAGAGATGTGGGAGAGGATTGTCAACAAGGTGAATGCCCATTCACCTACCTTGCGCACAAAGGAGGATATCTGGAACCGGTATTATGACGTTCGCAGGAGGGTAAAGAGGCTCATTGCCAGAGAACATGCCCTGAGCACCAAGACTGGCGGTGGACGTCATAAACCGGTGCATTTCACCACCTGGGAGGTGAAGGTGCGGGACCTCCTCCCACAGGAGGCCATAACTGGACTAGCTGGAATCCCTGAAGCTGGTGAGTACATGTACAAATAGTCTAAATTCACCCCAAATACACAGCCCCAGACACCACAGCAACACATCTTGAATGTAACTTTGTACACACTGTCATGGAACCCTGGAACATGCTGGCCCATTTGTCCTGGGTGGGAGGAGGAGTGGAAGCAATGACTACTGCCACCAGCACACACTATTCCCCCCCCAGTCCCACAAGAACATACCTGTTACTATGCTGTCCCTGAGAGTCAATGCAAATGCCCTGTCAAGATGGCTGACACTGGCCACGGTGTGGGGAACACAAGGCCCTGTAGGCAGTCCTGTACAGCATGACTGCAGGCACCACTGTCGGACATCTTGAATGTAACTTTGTACACACTGTCATGGAACCCTGGAACATGCTGGCCCATTTGTCCTGGGTGGGAGGAGGAGTGGAAGCAATGACTATTGCCACCAGCACACACTAGTCCCCCCCCAGTCCCACAAGAACACATCTGTCACTATGCTGTCCCTGAGAGTGAATGCAAATGCCCTGTCAAGATGGCTACACAGGGCCATCCTGTACGAAATTTGGAAATATCTACTGCCAGTTCTTGGCCTACTCACACTACTACAGACCATAACCTTAACTGCACATTACACACACTGACAGGTATAGATCAGTCACATGTGCCCTCAATGTGCATGCTACAAATGTGTGTGGAGGACAGGACACACTCTAATTAGCTGTCACACCACATAACACAAAACACACACAGATAAACACACATCCGGGACAATGCCCACGGACAGTAGATGTGAGGTGTAATGCAAGACGGCTGACACTCTTGCGTTGTGTCATGTGCACAAGGCATTGTTGTGTGTAGCATTGTAATTCAACATCAGTCAGCGGTCTCAGCATCCTTCAAAACTACCACCCTCACTGTCATTGCTCCTCTGACAATGATGAGTAAGCTGGTCTGTTTGCCATTGGAAAGTGGGGTAGAAGTCAACACAGCCTAACTCAAGCACTAAACACACTGTACCTCACAGCTCTGACCATGAAAAGGCAAAAGACCATCCCTGGGAAAGATCTCTCTGTCCATGGAGAACAAGTAGAATGTACATGAAGTTATCATGTGCAAAAGTATGCAGCAACAAAATGCACCACATCAAGATATACACATGTGTGCAAAGTGATGAAAAATATCAACATAAATATGACTACTCACATTGCATATGTTCACAAACAATGCAAAAACTACACACGCATAACAACAACCATGTTGGGACATAGCAGAACAGCACAATGCGAAACATCACACAAACTTGCTGTAGGCTCTGCGCAGGAGTATAAACTTATACTATTCACCATTACAAGTCCAGTGTGGGCAACATTAGGGAATGTCAGATCATACTATTATCGCATAATACAACTACTCATGTCTGTTACTCCCCTACTGCATGCCAATGTAATGAGCTGTGTTTCAAGGACTGCCATGTAACAATGCATTTGTCAGAAGAAACGCGTTGCTATTGCATACGAGGTTACACTTGTGATGTCATTGATTGTTCACATCAACACACACATTCAAGCAAAATCATCTAATGATGACACATATTCAGGAGAGTGAGTTTGCATGTCACCCCAGCAATGTAACTGTGAGAAACTCCACAAAGGCAAGCACAGATGCACAATTCCTGCCAAACATAAGATTAGTTACAGTATGTATGTCATAGTGAAAACACTGATGTGTGAAATAACAACACACCTGGCTCATGCACAGTGTGACACTTGCCAAAAAATTAATACGAACAGTCAAGCATAACAATACATGCACATTGATGCACAGAGCTGGACATGCTCAGTAAAGCACATGTCTCCAAAATAACAATGTCCGATTACAAAAAATCTCAGTGTCTGTGACGATTGATGAGTAGAAATAAGAAGGAAACGCAACATTATCCACAACATCTTCACATTTCGCTGTGCATGACAACATAACATCTGAAAATACACAACTAACATTGTGTCTCTCTACTACCCACATGCACTCCAGAACAGAGGGCATCATCTGGAGAAGATTCAGAGTCCACCAGCAGCTCCAGCACAACGTCAGACACTGAGACCTCCAGTGTGGATGACTCTCACACCTCCTCGGGCGATGGGAACCAACCTGGCACCTCCGGTGTGGGTCAGCATGCGGCACCAGTATGATCAGCAGCCCCAGCAACCACTCTGCAACGTCCATTAACAACCAGACGCCCCGGATCCCCACGGACACACCCAGAGAACAAAACCCTGGGAGCACAGCAAGACAGCCCAATCTGGATTTGGCAGGAAATACCAGCCCTGTCAACAATGAAGGAGGACAGGAGCTGTTAGTGCGTGCTACGCCAGGCAATGTCCGTGCGGGTAGGGAAAGGAGTGGTGTGAGGGTGCGTGGTGGGAGGACACGTCCCACAGCTGGTGTCGGACAACAAGTTGACCCCGAGTTACAATGCATTTTCGATGTATATCGCAAATGCACCGGAGACTTTGGCCAGGTTGTCGGGATCCTCAGGGACATAAAACATCAGCAGGCTGCACATTTCGACCAGATGGACAACCATATGGACCGTGTGGACCAACACATGGACCGTATGGACCAACACATGGACCGTATGGAGTCCAACTGGTCGAAAATAGACAATCTCACTGCAGTGCATAGGGACATACTTACATGCCTACACCAGATAACCACCAACATTACCCCACCTCCCAGTGTGCACTCCACACCTGTTGCCTCAACATTGGCAACTGCCACAGGGAGGGATGAGGAGTCTGGCGTAGAGTCCCCTCCGCTGCAGCAGCCTGATACTGAGGGTCCCCCTCCAACAAAGAAGAGGAGGGGCCGTCCAAGGAAGGATGGCAAGTGAGAGACTGATGGACATGCATCCCCCCCCGGAACCAAATAAATGCTCTGGATATCCTCCATTGTGTGCAAATCATTCACTTTGTTGACAGTCCCTGGACTCTCCCACATGGGATGGAGCATGTAAGTTGGACTAAATGCCAAATGGACTGTGGATTTCGCTCAGAAGGATTTTCATCTGACAACACTTCCAACTCCTCTATGAACTGTGGATAATAAATTTGGGAATGCAATCACCTTTACCTGTTAGATTTTTTCACATGCACATTAATAAATTCATATTCACACAATCCCTGTGTCATCTGTGAATTGTACACTGTACCCACTTATTAGCTCATGATCTGTATCACCTGGCACTGTCTCACACTGAGGTGCATGAGTTCTGTGGTAGTGATTCTTCTCATACAGAAGTATGCACGGCAAAATAGGCCGTTGTTGAAGGATGGCTGGACATTAGTTGCACATCAGAACACACAATCCAATGACCCACTACCTCTGGTGTCTCATCATCTCAACAAAATATATGCAGAAGACACCCAATGATTCTACCACCCAGTAGCCAGCACCAACAACATCTCCGAAGCAAGGTAGCAATGAACACATTCACGCTCACTCACCCATGCTTGTCCACCAAATCATGAATCAGAGTGTGTGTAATGTTCTATAATTCATGTTTGAGAAAAAACAATCTCTGACTGTTGTCCTACAATGCAGCATACAAGCTAGCCCCAGCAGCAGTAAACATGCTTCTCAAACAACATACAATTCCATAATCAAACATAATACTACAGGTGAAATGTGTTTACAACCTCAGTGTGGAAAGCACCACCCTCCCTGTGATGGTGACATATTCTACAAACCATTGAACAACTCTGTGGCAATACGGGTCAACCGTTCACCTCAGACACTAGGAGTATTGGTCACAGCATATGCACAGCAAAGCGCTGGTGCGTATATGTAGATCTTCCATCTGTGTAGATTATTGCCCTGTGCATCAATGTAATGCAAGTATTCCACTTATGTGTAACAAAGTGTAGCAGTTCATGGCGAAACTATCCGTGCTGACTAGTTCTGCCATTACAAAGAGTCCTGTTTTTCAGCCTTGTGGCGCAGCGCTTCAACAGTACCAACATGATCTCATGTGGACTCAAAGGCAACTTGCACAACAATCACAGAAAGAATGTGTGCTAAAATGTCACACACAAAGCTATTATGTCAGCTTGGCTCCGGTAACTTTAGCATAATACAGCATGATCCTAGTGACCAGCTTACTATTCATCTACCGCCTCATGAAGAAATATCACATGAGACATACCAGAGATAGCCACGCAAGGTCAGCACAACACACATAGCACATGCAACATTAAACATTGCACACACTGTTGTCAAATTAAAACCATTGAACCGCACAAAGACCATTGTCTAATGAAATGAACACCATGGCAGAAAAACATGATATGAACGGTTGTAGCATGTTTTTGCTACGGTGAAGGCAAACATCAATGTGTGTAACAGGTTTATTACACAGGCAGAAGCTCTGCTCAACACAAAAGCAAACTGATTACAGTTCCAAGTATCCAAATAAACCAAAGAAAAGACAAATCTGACCAAATAGATTGGCTGTCAGAGAGAACTGGTCCAAATTGAAAATCCATTATGGAACAGCGTTGTGTGTACCCACACAACAGCCAAAGGAGCCTGTGAAGGAGAGACATAGTACAGTCTTAAATACAACTTGCCATGATGACATATCCAATTATTGGCTCACTATTGTCCATTGTAAATTCTGACCAATTGCTAGGAGTGATTTCAACAATGTAGTGGAGACCATCATAACTTAACATACACTGTACAACGGCAATGACCCTGTAAATTAGCTGACCCACACACATATCACAACATATTGTCCTACATACACCCATCACGCTTAGGAAAGGCATCATCAGACATATATGCATACTTACACTCAAGTAAAGAAGTTGTCAATTAGCTGTCTCCTGACATCCACCTCCTCTTCCTCCTCCTCCTCACTGGCAACGTTCCCCAGGCCTGGATCCTCCCATGAGGGAGGACGTTGGTCCCTGTCATCCTGAATGAGCGGTAGCTTATTCCTCACAGCCTTGTTGTGAAGCATGCAGCACACTATAATGATTTTGCACACCTTCTCTGGGGAATATTGAAGGGCACCTCCTGTCCGGTCAAGGCAGCGGAATCTGGTCTTCAGCAGCCCAAATGTGCGCTCAATCACACGCCTGGTCCGCCCATGTGCCCCGTTGTAACGGACATCAGCAGGTGTGACCGGGTTCCTGAGTGGTGTCAGCAACCAGGGCATGTTTGGGTATCCAGAGTCTCCTAAAATTATCAAATATGAAGGATCAGTTGAGCATCAACAGGGTACAACATGACAGACAGTGATCACACAACTGACACTGACAACTTGACTCACCAACAAGCCAGGCACGCTCATTCATGAACTGGGACATCAGCTGGGGGATCTGATTCATCCTCATTATGTATGCGTCGTGTGCAGATCCCGGGAAACGCACACATACATGGGAGATGATCTGGTCTGCCAGACATACCACAAGGGCATTGATTGAATGAAAGTGTTTACGATTCCTGTAAACCTCTTCATGGGCTCGTGGTGCAACCAAACCCACATGTGTCCCATCAATCAATCCAATCACATGTGGCATGTGTCACAGGGCATAAAAGTCATCCTTAATGGCACGGAACTGTGGCGGTGTGGGAAAATGTATGTACAGGTCGAGGAACCTCAACATGGCCTCACACACATCCCGGAGCACTCGACTGAACATTGTCTGGGACATCCCACCAACATCAGACACAGTAAACTGGAACGAACCTGTGGCTAAAAAATGTAGTGCCGCCATCACCTTCACCTTGGGGGTCAGGGCAAAGGGATATGTGCGTCCAGGTAGCAAGTGTGGTGACAACTGATCTGTCAATTCTGAAATTAATGCCCTTGTGAACCTGTATTTCCTCATGCACTCACGCTCCACCATGGTTTCAAGATCCGGGAAGGGTCTGTGGACATTTGGTGCCCTGAGGAACACATGACAAAGTATGTACACATATTACTATATGAATTAAACTTCAAGTAATACAGTATCAACAGATTGCGTGGCACTTACAATGATGACACAGTGAAGTCAGATGTCTGAGGTTGACCTGATCCAGAAATTACAGCAATGTGAGCATGAACATACACACAATTATGTCATGTATTACCAAATAATCCAGTGTAGTACTGTGACTACTCACTGTTCTCTGACACTCTCCATGTGATCAATTGTAACATGCACAACACACACACAATTAAGTATCAGCCATAGATTCTTCGGTCCAATAGCACATGCATTGAATGTACATAGACATGGACAAGGTATCACAACCTAGCAACAACACTACATACAGACAGCTTGTCACCATGCGCAACACTGTCATGGTCTGGACATTGTCATGATGTGATGTATGACCTACACAACACAATGATCCCCTGGGACAGTGGCCAAGCATATGAGGATGATCTGTGAAGTGGTCACTCACACTAGTCAAGTCCCTCGCAAACACTGCTATACTTGCACTGTAAGCTAGGATCATAATGTGAGTAGTCTTGTCTATTGTGTCTGTCCCATTTGACATGTGCAGAACTCCATCCACACAGGGCATACAGCATGCCATTATTCATACATACATTGTCTGAGTTGATGAGTGGGCATTGCATGCACGCGTCTGCCACCTCCTGACCGAGCTGGACTGACAGATTGCATGCTTGATTCAATGCTGTTCGACGCGGGTGAGTTTTCAATACACGCGTCTTCCACCTCTTGACCGAGCCGGACTGACAGATTGCATGCTTGATTCAATGCTGTTCGACGCGGGTGAGTTTTCAATACTGGTTGCCTGTTGGTCGTCATGGTGACAGACGCACATTTTGCATCGTGAACGATTCGCGTACGGTACGAATCGGTTTACTTTTAGAACAAATGTATCAAAATCTAAACTGTCATGATGCAGGAATTTTGAAAGTTGCGGTAGGCGTGTCCGATGCGTCCTATCTCATGGATTGGACTAATTCATAGGATGCGAACGAGTCGGACCTATCGCTTTGTACGCATGGGACCGATTCTGCCTCTGCAGCACAAATATAAGGCTGTGTCTTGCCCTGAGAGCTCACTTGCCTGCACTGAATGCTCCATATAGACATCTCTGCTACCACTGCTGCTGTCTCTGTATCCTCTGGCTCCAAGGATGGCACGTACTGTGGAGAGGGCCCCAGCCTTCACAGAGGAGGAAAACCAGGCCCTGCTGGACAGCCTCCTACCACAGTACAGCAAGCTATATGGGAAACCAGGGGAGCAGGTGAGTGTGCAGTCCACATCCTCTCTCATTGTGCATCTTGTCTGACTAGCACTAATGGCATTGTGTGAAGCATTGGCTAGCATGTTCACTCAGTAGTTGTCACACCCAAAGTGTGCAGGTACCTGCACTGAACAGGTACTGTGAGAGTGCATTTAGAGACGGTCATACTACCCAGGCAATGTTTCCATGTTGGTGATGCAGGACAAGTGTCCATCCACATAGTTGCACTACCTGTGTACATGAGATGCCCTTGTGAAAAGCACATGTTTATCCAACTGTGTGATGCACAAACATGTTGTATGTGTGTTAATGGCCCTTTAACTTTGTCATCCTCACAGGTTGATGCCCATCAGAAACAGGAGATCTGGCTGACCATTGCCAGGGCAGTTCGATCTGTGGGGGTCCACAGGCATCGCATCCGAAGCTGCCAGAAGAGGTGGCAGGACCTACGTGGCTGGAGCAGACGCATTGCTAGAGTCCTGCTGAAGCTGTCGCCTCCTCGCAGTAGGGGCGGACACCGGACCCTGACCCCCCACAGGCGCCGGATTCTGCCAGTGGTCTTCCCTGACCTGGATGGGCTGTTAAAGGCCAGACAGCAGCAAGGAGGTGGTAAGTGCATGCCTTGTCTGTGAACTGTGTCTAACATGTTCTTTGCATTCCTTCAGCCTGGTTACGCTACCACAGTTTGTCTGTCTGCTTGAACTAGAATCATGTCCATTATTTCTGTAATGGCCCTTCCTCATCTGATACACAGGTGTGTCCCTTTCAGTCAGTGACATGTCTCACGGGGGGGCCTGCTGTTGTCCAAGGTTGATGTGGGGGACCGCATCTGCTACCCGCAGTATGTATTAGCCTTCATGAGCGTGGAATTTATTGACATGTATCTGCACATTGACAGTTATGTGACATGCACTCTGTGTGGGCCATACATACGTGTCCTAGTTGATGCTCTGCCTCGCCATATGTGTCTGGGGTGTTTCCCACACACACATGCAGCATGTGTGACAATGTTGTGATCTCTGAAGTATGTCCATCATGTGTGTCACAGATGCATGGACACATGCCTACTGTTCGGGCTAATCCCATGTTGCACATGGACCAGGTCAGGTATATCTACTCCGGACATGGTGTACACTCAGTTCTCCTAATTATGTGTGTCAAAGTAAATTGAATGCATTGTGCAATGTGCAATCAGGTGTCAGCCTCTGTCTCATTGTGGAGTGGGCTAGCTTTTTGGACTCCTGGGGTGTCAATTATTTTTGGGTGGTCAGGCAGCTGACATGTGGCTGTTGGATCTTCACGATGGGGTCAACCATCGGTGTGTAATCACTTGACTGTGCCTGATGGTGTATCCAAAATTTAAGTGCAGGCAGCTATACTTCATTGTCATCAGACTGTGATGTGATCATGTTGCCAGACTTGTGCTTGCTGTCACTCTACTGTGGCATATGTTGGACGTGGGATCATCATTTGCCTTAACATGTGGGTAGCAGTGGGGCAACATGTGCACTTGACAGATGCAGGGCTTATATTCCCCACAACTACATGATTGAGATACAGTGCAGACTGTTGGTTTTGTGATGCACTGCCCCAGTGACAGAAGGCAGCAATGACTGCTTACCCAGACTGCCCTGTAGCATGTTGTTTATTTTGCTATAGTGTATCCTGCAGTGATGGAAGTTGTCCTGCATGCACTCAATTGTGGCATCGTCCAGCAAGACATGAGCACATCATGGTGTGTGGTGAAGGAAGCATATCCATATTACTGACAATTACTTTGGCCATCCCTTTACCTGACACATGTACAAACTCAGTGGCAGGAGATGGTATATGTGTGTACTGACACATTTCCATCACAAATCCTGCAGTTCAGGCAACTGTCTATGTGGTGCATGTGTGCACAAATGAGTAGTGTCTGGCTACATGCACCAGACTGATGTCTCCATGGACATGTAGGATATGAGGGGCATGGTTTGCTGGCAGACTGACATGTGTGTTTTACAAATATGTGTCTGCACTTAAGAGTATTTACTGCAAATGATGCACATACGTACGCTGTCATGTGCTGTTCTGACTGTGATGTGTGATGTCTATACAGGTGACTGATGTTTCTCTGTTTACCCTGTTGATTTGCAGTTACATCTACGGACACTGGAGGAGACAGCTCCATGGACCATGAGGAGCCAGAGCGCCAGACAGGGTCCGCTGCGGAGGATTCGGAGGGACCCAGTGGAACGGAGGGTGAGGGGGGCCACACTGAGGAGACCTCGGCTACATCCACCTCGGCTGAGGAACACGCCAGCTTCAGTGATGACTCCCTTGTGGAGGCGGGTGCCAGCAGCCCCCAGACAACACCTAGCAGGTCTGGCCCCGCTACCACCACCATCTCCACCCTCCCTTCTGCTCCCATTCCAGATGTCTGTGGAGGCTCCCGTGTAAGGGAGCATGTCTCCTTCGTGCCAGTCACCACACCACCTGCCCCTGTCTCCCCTGCTGCCCTGAGTGTGGAATCTGTGGACTTACTGAAGCAGCTCCATGTAGGTCAGACATCGATGCTGAGTGTCCTCCATTCCCACACCAGTCTGTTGACACAACTGGTGTCCTTCATGGAGGGCATCTCATCAAACATGTCTGCCCTACATCGGACCATTCAGGCCATGGCCTCTACACAGACGGCAGCAGTGTCCCTCCTCCAACAGGCCTTCACCCCTGCTACCTCTGCCACATCCACAGTCACCATTCCCCTGCCTGTCCAACAGACACACACACACGCACATGCATGCACCACATCAGGCAATGGCAGCACACAGACACGCAAGCCAAAGTCTAGATCCACAAGCACGCACACTCCGGGGACTGATGGCACACACACATGGGGATGGGTCACATACACACATACAGGCATCCACAAGCACTCCGCATTCCTCAGATGCCTCTCCCTCCAAAACACCTTCCCTTGCCTCACCTACTGCCCCCACTTCCAAGCAGCTCTTCCTCTGTGACCTTGGCCTCTTCCCCACAGACCCATCTGCTCCAACTTACAAGGGGAAGAGGAAGTCACCACGCACAGAGGGGAGTTCCCCTGCAAAACGGACACCCTCCCCCAGGCGCATGGACACTGAGGCCCCCACCCGCAAGTCTCCCCGGACCAGGAAGGGTAAGACACCACCAAAAGCACAGGCTTCCACCTCACACTCTCCATCCTGCAGCACCCCGGACGCCAATACACAGGTCCTACGGCCATTCCCTGCACCAGGTTCACCCACACACCCATACCGCATACCCAGGATGCTTAGGCCCTCCCCCCCTTCCACATGCACTTCCACCCCCGCCTCACATGCTCAGCCTGTTCCTGCCACTGGTGTGGAAACCGTGTCTCCTCCTTCTGTCCTGCTCACCTCATCTGAACCCCATTTCACTCCACTTGATGTTGGCACTGCAGTAGGAGGAACATCCCACCCGTCTGATTTGGGCACTGCAGTTGAGAGCCCGTCCACCACATCTGTCCCGCACACTGCAGTGGTGCAGGTAAACCCCACATCTGACTTGTGCCCAGCAGTGGTGACTGCGCCCACTGTGTCAGGCCCCTCCACTGCAGTTGCTGGCATCACTCCTGCACCCACCACACCTCCCCTGCCCCATTCTCCTGTCCCCTGATCCTGTCCCTGCGGTGCCTGGCCTGCCACTATGTATGCCCCTCCAAGGGGTGAGATGTCCGTGGTCCATAGCAGTGCAGGCAATAAATGGATGACAAGTTTTCACATGTTACCCTGGTTGGACTCTTTGATGGACTGGCCATTGGCCTTTTTGCTTCGTGGCATGAACGTTTATATATATTTTATTGCTAAATAAAGCCATTTTTGTTATCCAGTGGTGTTGCATATTATGTACATGATGTTGATGATGTGTATCATGAACTTGCTATTGTAATGGTGTCTGTGTTTGTGCTATGGCAACACTGCACTGTTATGTCTTTTCCCGGCCATTGGCAGTATGTTTTTGGGAGGTTTTACCCTAGTGTCCCTGTGTCTCCTGGCTCATCAGCCTGCACATTCATCATGTTTGGTATCTCCCATTGCTGACATGGTATGGGACTTGTTCACCTAACATCTACAGTCTCCACAGGATTCCTTAGTGTGTGTGTCTGTTGGTGTTGATATGTGTGTATTCCTCATGGTGCTCACTTTGCACATTGTCTAACTGTTCACTGGAGTCATTGTCAAGGGTCATGGCCATTGCTTGTCTGCACATGGCAGAGGGTGTTCTTGTGATACACGGCAATATTTGCCAAACCAAATCTATGTTTGTATGTGACACACCCACTACATTGCCACAACATTGCTTGTGCAATTTGGACACGGACTCATGCATGCTGTTTTGAAGATGCTGCTATTTTCATGTACACAATGACCTTTTGGTCACTGTGGTGATGGGGGTTTATGTCCCATTACCACAATGATCATTTGATGCTGGATTGGTGTACCCCACAATCACCTTTTGGTCACTGTAGTGATGTTTTTTTTCCCCAATTACCACAATGATCAGTAGATGCAGGAATTCTGATGCACACAATCAGCTTTTGGTCACTGTGGTGATGGGGGGTTTAGACCCCATTACCACAATGAACAGTAGATGCAGGAATTTTGAACCCCACAATCACCTTTTGGTCACTGTAGTGATGGGGGGTTTAGACCCCATTACCACAATGATCAGTAGATGCAGGATTTCTGATGCACACAATCAGCTTTTGGTCACTGTGGTGATGGGGGGTTTAGACCCCATTACCACAATGAACAGTAGATGCAGGAATTTTGAACCCCACAATCACCTTTTGGTCACTGTAGTGATGGGGGTTTAGACCCCATTACCACAATGATCAGTAGATGCAGGAATTCTGATGCACACAATCAGCTTTTGGTCACTGTGGTGATGGGGGTTTAGACCCCATTACCACAGTGATCAGTTGCAGCAGGATATTGGTGACACACATTAACATTTTGGGCACACATGTGTTGTGAGTCACATTGTATGTCCACTGCCACAATCTGTGTTGTGAGCATTTGTCACATACAAACATGCAATGTTGCAAAGATGGTAGAGGGGGTGGTTTGCTTAGTCTCCCTATGTGTGTGTATCCTGGTGTTGATGGGCATCCTGCCCCCTATGAGTGGGATGGTCATTCTGATAGGCATCCACCCCCCTATGGGGTGGACATTACTGTGAGTGATAGGCATCCACCCCTCTATGGGGTGGACAATACTGGGAGTGATAGGCATCCACCCCCCTATGGGTGGGATATGCTGTGAGTGATAGGCATCCACCCCCCTATGGGGTGGACAATACTGGGAGTGATAGGCATCCACCCCCTATGGGGTGGACAATACTGGGAGTGATAGGCATCCACCCCCCTATAGGGTGGACAATACTGGGAGTGATAGGCATCCACCACCCTATGGGGTGGACAATAATGGGAGTGATAGGCATCCACCCCCCTAAGGGTGGGATATGCTATTTGGGATAAGCATCCACCCCCCTATGGTGGTGTTTCCTTTCGTGTACTCATGACATTTTGGTGTGTGGTAGGTGTCTAACTTACCTTCTGCGTCATGCGCGTCGGTGACGATGGGCGTACAGTATAGGGAAGACATGCGCGATTGGATACATGGCTGCTCCGTCTCGTCCCCGTTGATCGTGTTCTGGCGCGACTCGGAGCTTTCATTCATACGCCTCGTCCGAATGCTGTGACGTGCTGGAGCCGGCGCCCTGTGCGATGCGTATTGGGGACGCATCGTACTTGCGTATCAGGAAATTGGTTAGGTTGCGCCTCCGTACGACTCGCTTTCTGTGTTTCCTGAGCCTGTTCGCTACTGACATAGTGCACGAATCGGAGCGGACGATTCGGTCGGAGATTTGCCTGTTATACGCATCGTACTTGCTAGTTTGTAGGAAAAAGCTCCGGATACGAGTCGGACGTAAGGTAAACCTACAAATAGCATTGGGAAGGCACTTTTGGCGACATCAGAATCGACCCCTTAATGTAGAGTATAGTTAGTGATATTACCTTAATGTTATTGGGAAAAGAAAAATATATATGTTTAATGTTTGGTAACTCCTTTTATTTTACAGTAATTACAGTGGGTATAGTAAATTTAATATGTTTTGTGTACAGCATCTACCTTTATTTAATGGTAACTGGGGTGGGAATAGAAAAATAATTAGGGGGTCATTACAATAGCGGGCGGATCGCCACCGCCCTTTGGGCGGTGGCGATCCGCCCGCCATATTCCACCGCCCGCATGCCAATTCCCCCATCATATTATGATGGCGGGGGGAGCCCGGCGGACGGAAAGACTGTCCGCCGGTTTTCCGCCAGTCTGACAGGGGACCGGGCGGAAAAGGGCACTAATATGGTGGCGGTGTCTGCAAGACACCGCCATCCATATTAGGATGGTGGCGGAGAGCAGCCTTTCCATGGCGGCAACGCCGCCATGGAAAGGCATACGGTCTTTGCTGTTGGGGGCCCGTTGCGGGCCCCCAAGATGTTGGGGGTGCACATGGGGGTACCTATGGTACCCCCTGCATTTGCATGCACAAGGTGGCAGGCACCACGCGGTGCCTGTCACGTTGTGCATGCAAATGCACAACATGCATATATTGCATTGTGGCGGGTGCTGCTTACAGCACCGCCCGCCGCAATTCAATATATGCGGGTTGCCACCGCCACCGTGGCGGTAGCATCCTAATGCCTACAGCGGGACCGCCGCTCCTCTGGCGGATGGTCCCATTCGCCGTTACGGTGGCGGGCGGACTTTGTCCGCCCGCCATCGTAATGTGCCTTCTAGGTTTGGTGTCCAGCACCTACACAGAATTAATGGTAACTGGAGTGGGAATAGTAAATTAATTAAGTTTAGTGTCCAGCATCTACCTTAGATTAATGTTAAGTGGAGTGGGAATAGTAAATTAATTAAGTTTAGTGTCCAGCACCTACCCTGGATTAATGCTAACTGGAGTGGGAATAGTAAATTAAATAAGTTTAGTGTCCAGCACCTACCCTGAGTTAATGCTAACTGGAGTGGGAATAGTAAATTAATTAAGTTTAGAGTCCAGCACCTACCTTGAGTTAATACTAACTGGAGTGGGAATAGTAACTTAATTAAGTTTAGTGTCCAGCACTTACTCTAGATTAATGTTAACTGGAGTGGGAATAGTAAATAATTAAGTTTAGTGTCCAGCACCTACCCTGGATTAATGCTAAGTGGAGTGGGAATAGTAAATTAATTAAGTTTAATGTCCAGCACATACCCTGAATTAATAGTAACTGAAGTGGGAATAGTAAATTAATTAAGTTTAATGTCCAACTCTTACCTTGAATTAATGCTAACTGGAGTGGGATTAGTAAATTAATTAAGTTTAGAGTAAAACAACTACCCTGACTTAATACTAACTGGAGTGGGAATAGTAAATTAATTAAGTTTAGTGTCCAGCACCTACCCTAGATTAATGTTAACTGGAGTGGGAATAGTAAATTAATTAAGTTAAGTGTCCAGCACCTGCCTGGGATTAATGGTAACTGGAGTGGGAATAGTAAATTAATTAGGTTTAGAGTCCAGCACCTACCCTGACTTAATACTAATTGGAGTGGGAATAGTAAATTAATTAAGTTAAGTGTCCAGCACCTATCTTGGATTAATGCTAACTGGAGTGGGAATAGTAAATTAATTAAGTTTAGAGTGCAGCACCTACCCTAACTTAATACTAACTGGAGTGGGAATAGTAAATTAATTTGGTTTAGTGTCCATCACCTAACCTGACTTAATACTAACTGGAGTGGGAAGAGTACATTAATTTAGTTTAGTGTCCAG
The DNA here is from genome assembly GCA_963921515.1 of Calotriton arnoldi. Classification (NCBI taxonomy): domain Eukaryota; kingdom Metazoa; phylum Chordata; class Amphibia; order Caudata; family Salamandridae; genus Calotriton; species Calotriton arnoldi. The sequence continues at coordinate 2,324,219 of CAWUFW010001622.1, read as the reverse complement.
CATCTACCCTAGATTAATGTTAATTGGAGCGGGAATAGTAAATTAATTAAGTTAAGTGTCCAGCACCTACCCTGGATTAATGCTAACTGGAGTGGGAATAGTAAATTAAGTAAGTTTAGTGTCCAGCACCTACTCTGAGTTAATGCGAACTGGAGTGGGAATAGTAAAATAATTAAGTTTAGAGTCCAGCACCTATCTTGAGTTAACAAAGAATATAGATAAACCTCGGCACTCAAGTCAATTCAATTTTGATTCATACAAAAAGATTTTTTTTTTTTTAAACTTGAAACAATACAAAGTACCAACAAACAGAAAGTTTCATAAACACATCCAGCAAACTAATTTAGACCATATGTTTAAAAGCGGATAGCATTATATTTCAACAATGGAAAGCTTGATACAGTGATCCTTCCACATAGCGTTGGACCGGCAGCCGACACGTGTTTCGTTTCAAAGAAACTTTTTCAAGGCTGCAATAAATGCCATGAAAAGAAATCCAATATTTACAACACAAAAATAAAGAAGCAACAGAAGAAAACAGGAACTTGTATTATTCTCAGAAATCAAGAGAACAAGAGAAAAGATAGTTCTATACAGAAAATATACTACATTTTACAACCATGATGTTATACTGAAATACAGAAAGGCAGTTATTTTAAAAGTCAGTCAATAGTAAGCCAAAACCAACCAATAGTGGAGTCACATAATATGCATAGTGTTCATAAACCAAGATATAAGTGATAAATAGAAAAGACCCAAAGTAACCAATGATGAGATAACAATATTCATGCTAAACTCATACACCAATGTGAAAATTATTCGTAAACCCAGTAGATATAAGAAGTGATGAGGTCTAAAATAAACAAATCAATATATAATACCTTCAAAAACTTAATAGATGGATTATCAAAGTATTCCATATGAGGTTCTGCTCTTCCAGAGAAAATATTGAGTCCCTAACAAATGTTAATAAGAGCAAAAAACAAAACAGGCTTATAAGTACCTATATCCAAAAGTAAGTCATTAGTCTTAGGTAATTAACCAAAAAACTTTATAAGGGGGCCCATTACGATGGCGGGCAGAAGCACTACCGCCGTGCTGGCGGATGCAAAAACCACCAGTTACCGCCGGCACGCAGCAGTCCACACGCCCGCCCAATTACGATGCGAAAAGCAGGCCAAACACCGCCGGCAAGCCAGCAACACCGTCCGCCATCAAAGTGCGCCCGTTCACGTAGCGGCGCAGCACAACTGACACACACCGTCCGACGAAACACGTCCCGCCCGGCGCATAAATTACGATGCCGCAAACAAACGGCTCCCACGGCAAAGAGACACCGCACGTGAAAGAGAGGCGGAAACACGGACGCCGAGCACGGACAACGAAGAAGCGGCACCCCGGGCATGAATCCAGCACTGCAGGCCCTTCCCATGCTTCTGCTGATGCACCACCAAGGACGCAACGTACCGCGGAGACGCAGGTAGGCACACACACAACAAGTGCACGCAAACAGCGCACACAGTGCAAGGGCGGATAAAGCGGACAACCCCCCACCAGCGCGTGCACACTACACATCCACCATTGCATCCACATATGACACACAGGCCAAATCCTAACATCGATGAACACATGTGTACACACCACCTGGGACTAGGAACCAACCACCCCGTCACGGCCCCAAAGCGCCGATGACGCCGCCACACATGCGCACAACGCAGAGGCCAACCGCAGCGCCATGCATGCGTCGCACACAGACACAGGGACACAACCAAGCAGCACACACACCAGCCCCACCCCGAACGCACATGACACGTGACAGGCCGGCCACAGACATGTCCCCAACGCCCAATTCACGGACAACACCCAACGCCACACAACCGACGCACACATGTCAGTTAAGTCACGCAACAGCAGGACACACCCCAGTGTAACAAACATGGCGAAGCACACAGCGGCGGCAACACCAACTAGGAGAAGCAGGGCCCCTTCGGGAAGAGGAACGCCAGTACCACACTGAAAAACCCATACCACCCTGCACATATGAACAAGACACATGAAACGGAACACCAAAGAGCCCGGGGACCGACAACAGGTGGCCCAAGAATTACATCCACACACAAGGCCCAACGCAGAGCGGAAAGGCAGCCTGCCGCCCACACAAGGGAGAGCAGACAGCACTGAATGACCTTCCATTCCAACACCGAAACCACAGCCCTACGACAGAAGCCGGTGAATACAGCCATTGTCCAAGAATAGACCAACACAGGCATGCCGAGGAGACCGACCACACGGCAGATAGCGCATATCACAGAAGCACACAACGGACGGGGAAGAAAGAAGAAAACACTCCCCCATGTCGGCCACATGCAAGTTAATTGGAAGGAGTCACACAGCACCGACCTTGAACTGTCTGAGAAGCATGTGGGAAGAGGGCCCGTGTCCTCCAAACAAGCCAACAGAACACAAGTCCTGTCTCCCCACGACTACACAGAGCTCACAGCAACCCCGGAGCGTGCACATTGCAGACTGCACACACAGCCGGAGCACGCCACCTCTACGAACCGCTGCGAAATGGCAACCGCAACACACCTACCCAACTACGCCGAAGAGCTCAAGCTGTACCAAACCAGCACGATACATACATTGGGATGCGATCTCCTGTCCCTGCTGAACGTAAGTTACCGACTGACTTACCGCATCACATTGTTCAGCTGCGTCATGCCCGTCTTCTACTGTCGGAGGTGTCCCTACCAGCATCCCGTCGAGATATGCCTCTCCAACCCGGCATGTCTGAAGGCGGACCTGCTACCACTACTCCTCCCTCTGGACGCACACGACAGGGCCTGCTCTGCCTATGGGGGCATGGCGTATGTGGCCAACATCGCACGCGCACTGAAATGGAACCACTGTGCCTCCACACGACGGATCATCGAGAACAGCTACATCGAATGTCACCCAGCATGCCCCATCATGGTCCTCCAAGGGACAACCTACGAACAACACCTTGACAGCCACCATCCGCTTCATTGGCTGGCAAACATGTACACCACCAATGACATGGAAGCCCTGCTGGACGGCATCGCATACCTGACAATCTGTAAATACGTCGGACCACAACGCAGGTTCCCCGAGTGACCTATGAAGTCCAACCCCGCACCCATGCTCAGCTTCCGCACGGACTGGCCAGTCACCACCACAACAGCCATACCAAACGACCGGCAACTGTAACCACACCATCAACGACATCGCCATGACATCGGATATGACCGGGACATGCACACTGTTCCCCATCACATCCAGGAACACCGCATGCATCGTGGGAGGCAGTGGCATGGGCTCTGTGCATCGCACCCACATGGACGGAACTGCACGAACAACCAGGACACGACATGGATCCAGCGCCCATGGACACACACACCGCTCAGTGGACATGAATAGGTCGCCTGGAGTCTGTGGGTGCTGCACCCCTCCCACCCCCGCCCCGGGAAACCCATACCAGGACCTTTGCATGGACGACAAGTGCATACAACAACAACACGACCCCAGTGACTGTGACATGTCCAGTAACCACCACAGTGCAACAACAAGTGGCACGCCGCTGCATGCACGCAAGCACATGCCCTGATGTCATCTCACATGCACGCGTGCATGAGGAACAACCGCAGCAAACCTGTCACATGGAACTGAGATGGACTGTGCCCATGATGCCGAGCGGTCTGGTAGGCTACATGTATACCGTCTGTGTCAAAGTCCGCAGCTCCGCAGCCATACGTAAATGTACATTAGCACAGCCTTGGCCAAGCAGATGTAACCCCACACCCTATCCCATTTGTAATCATGCTCAGTATATCCTCAACATGTATCCCGCTGCCAGTAGTGTCCACTATACTGCATCACAGAGGACAGAAGACTCAATATAATGTTTGAAACCAGAACTGTCTCCGCTGACTCATTTCACAAGTACGAATGAGAGAGGATGAGAGTATGTGAAGTACACGGCAGTCGTGACATGACCATGTAGTCCACTGGTATTGGATGTCAACGCAAATGAGTAGCACTACTGTGGAAGACACACATGTGTCGTGTGAAGTCGTATGGACGCAGTGCTCAGGTGGGTGGGTGCGACGGGTAGATGCGCACATGCCAAGTTGGAGCACGCCGTGTTGGGAGGGGTCATGAACAGTACACCACCGCTTCCCTGGGCATTGTGAGAGGACACCTGTCGGGGGGAGTGAACACGTGTGTGCACAGCAGCCGGGCACACGTACAAAGCGGTACCAGGCGCACCGAATGCCCACCCTCTGTGGACAAGCTGGATCCTGTTGTGCGCCCGCCATGCCCCTTGACAAGGCACACACAGCCCCAGTCGACCAGGTGTAACCCCAACATAGTCAATCCACACAGGCGATACAGGGCACGGGATGGCAGTGGAGCATGGTGTGTGAGAGGTCTCCTCGCGCTCCTCCTGGTCATATCACGCAGGCAATAGAACCTCAACGTCCAGCATGGCAAAAAGTCAAATGGAAGTGTAGGGGGGACGCACCACAGCACGAGCAGCACTGACGTCACGGGAGGTGGCTCGCACCATCCCATCCATTGCCCATCATACCAACCACGCCACATGCCATTGCGACTAAGTGCAAGCGCGTGCGCCACCACCCCTGAGCCCTCCCCAGAGAGGCCAAAGAGTGAATGTGTGGGCCATCAGCCACAGACGGACGCGGCATGGCCGCAAGGGCAGCCACAGCCACTGGGTGTCGCAGGTGGCGGATCCGGAAGGCGAAGACTGTGATGCATAGTCCATGCAGGCCGGGTCTCCATTTGGGGCACCACGCAGGTGGACGGCGTCCCGCCACACATCATACCCTGAGACAGCCCACTCGTGCAACTGGACCCACACATGCACTCCTTGCCCTCTCTGGTGCGAGCTTGGGGCTGCCTGTGCAAGCGCTAGCCTCGCAGGTGAGCATGCATATTGGGGGGCGAGGGGAGGACATGAGGGCTGGGGCGAAGATGACTGTATCACTGTCAGTTAGTACAAGGGATGACCCAGATGTGGAAAGGAAGAGACGTGTCCCGTGTGTACTGCAACTAGTCGCCAATCCAACTACCCCCCATGTCCGGAATGTAAGCCCGCACCTAGGCCCGCCCATCCGCCACATCGAACATACCACCAGCACGACAACCTTCCCATTCGAAACACTGACTGGGGGTGGCGACCAGTGAACAATCATGTGTAGCCTACCCACGCGTACATGTGGGCCCTCCATGATCCATGTCACCTGCGGCAAAGACATGACATGCGCAATGAGGGAAGTGAGGCGAGCTGTCCGCCCCACGCGCAGAAGGTGCATCAGCTCCACAGACCCAGCAGCGAGTCCAGCAGGGGTCACATGTGCAGGGGCAGCTGTGCCTGGTGTGAAGGCACATGCATATGGACAGCACATCGACCAATGTGTAGTCTGCCCACATCCACAGTCCATCATCATGCGGACATAGGAATTGAACACAGGGCAACACATCTTAGCTGGTGCACCCACCGTGACCAACAATGCGCAATCATCGACGTACCCGCCCTGTGCATGGCCCCCCACCCAACGGAGGCACATCCAGTGCCACCATCCCACACACACAAGCCTTCCACGGAACATGCTGTGTCCAATGGTCAGTACAGAGTCAGCGCCCATCTGGTGGATCCTGAACAGGAGACACATGCACACACATGCCAGCTCCCACTATGTACGACTGCCACCTGGCACGTGCAATGTAACCTCTCACCTGTGACGTGTGACTGCAAGCACACAGCCGTCTTGGCATGGGGCTGTCAATGTGGACACCAGTCAATGTTTCGGGAGCTGTGATCCGTACAGTGCTGTACATAGGGTGCAGTGCTGACACCTACTACTGTCTCATATCCCCTCGTGCCACAGGTCCCACTTGTATTGGCCGCTCAGCCCGTGCCCACATCGTCGTCGTCGTGTGCCATACTCATCCAGACTCGGAAGCAGTTCCATGCTCAGCAGACATTCATGTTGCCGTGGCGTTGCCGCTTGACGAATATGCAGTCAGTCCCCATCAGCACGCCCCGCAAGTCATTGGGGCCTAGATCCCCATGTGCATGCACATGGCAGTGGTATGTCTCACTTGCCATTGCCATTGTTGGGAGACCTGTGTAAGTGTATTGTGGCCGTGCCGTCCCAGCTTGACAGCTGGGCTGTGGCCCATGTGCTTGCTCAGTCATGTCAGTGATGTGTATGCGAAATTGCTATGTGACGTGTTGCTTTGACATGTGTCCTCTGCCATTTAACCCAGGCGGAGACCGAACATTGACCGCCCATACCAATTGCTGGCGGACATGGACGATACAGAGGTAATCAGGAAGTTTCGGCTGGACAGGCCAACTCTGCATCGACTGTGTGCCATGTTAGAGCCCCATCTCCGTCCCCGCAGGGTGTATCCGACTGCTGTCACCCCCACGGCTAAGGTGATGGCCGCCATGCATTTCTTCGCCACTGGGTCATTCCAGCACACAGTGGGCAGTGGAGGAGGGATGTCCCAGCCCATGTTCAGCAAGGTGCTGAGGGATGTACTGGCAGCCATGATGCTGTACCGGAACAGGTACATCAGATTCCCCAGGGCTCGTGAATTGGCGGCAGTGAAGGGTGCATTCTATGCCCTTGGCAGAATCCCACACGTCGTGGGAGCCATTGACTGCACACATGTCGGCCTTGTTCCACCACAGGCCACTGAGCACCTGTACCGCAACAGGAAGCACACGCACTCCCTGAATGTGCAAGTGGTGTGCCTTGCGGACATGGTGATCACCCACGTGTGTGCAAAGTTTCCAGGCTCGGCCCATGACGCACACATAATGCGCAACAGCATCTTGCCACGACTGATGGCCAATCTGCAACAGGATCGTGGCTGTATTGTCGGTGAGTATGTGGAGTGGTGTAGCGTGCTGGTTGTGCGATGCTGTCCCCTGTCCAGTTGGAATAGCAACGGTTCTCTGTGTCCCTCACACCCAGGTGACTCTGCGTATCCGAATGGGGCATGGCTGCTCAGTCCATTGAGGAATCCTCGCACCCCAGCAGACGATCGATACAATGAGGCACATGGGAGGACCAGACGTGTGGTCGAGCGTACCTTTGGCCTCCTCAAGTCCAGGTTCAGGTGCCTGGACCGCACCGAGGGTGCGCTGGCGTACTCCCCACAGAAGGTGTGCCAGATAGTGGTGGCGTGCTGCATGCTGCACAATCTGGCCATTCGGAAGCAGATCCCCCTCATTGTGGATGACGGAGATCAACCAGGGCCCCAGCCCGCAGACCAGGACAGCTCGAGTGAGGTGGACAGCGGAGAGGAGGAAGCTGGGAATGTGCGCCAGCAGCTCATCGCCCGCTACTTCACTTGACGGTGAGTGTCCATGTACGACGGATGATGTGTCTGTATCTATGCAGGTGTGTGTGTGCTGTGTCAGGGTGGCCGTATGTTCACTGCGTGCAGTGTGTCAACGCTCCATGGCCAGGGTAGTATGCCACTGTTGGTGACTGTGGCATTGTGCCCTATTGCTCTGTGCGATGTGTGTACATTGCTTGTAGTTGTTGACATGTACTGTGTGATGGGTGTGTGACACACTCATTGAATGTGCTCCTGTTCTGTCTCCCACCCCTAGGTCCCTACAGGCCCTCCGGATTCCATTTCCATGCCACGCATCAGGTGCCTTTCCGCCCAAGGTGGCCGTTGTATTCCGTACAATAAAGACACAGGGCACAAACAGCAGTTAGTGAAAAAGGTGCATTTATTACAAACTGTGACATGTGATTGTGTGTAAGGTGATGACAAAAGTGGTGCGTGCAGTGACAATGAGCTGTCGGTCATGGCTGCGTGATGATCAGGGTGTACCCACTGGTTCTATGTCCATAGTCCAACACACACATGCCATCCAGATGGCTGTGTGGAGTGGGATCGTAGAGCAAGTCAATGCAGTGGCTGGTCAAGGAAGGCTGGCGGAAGGCTGGCTGGCTGCCTCACTTGCGACTGGAGCGTGCGAAGTCCTCCCGGGAGATCTGTTTCCTCTTCGGACGGCCCCTTCCACGTTTGGGAGGGGGGTGTGTGGTGGCGACCTGCTGGTGGTGGGTGAGGTGTGCTCACTGGCTGTGGACGCAGGGGAAGTGGACACTGCTGCCCGAGCCTGCGCCCTAGCAGGTGGTGGCGGAGGTGGTGTTGCTGGCCTTGCCTGTGACCCCACCGCCACCACCAGCTGGCCCATGAGGTCCACGAGTTGGTCCATACGGGACACGAATTGGCCCATATGGGCGTCCATGGACCTCAGCACCCCCAGCACCTCCCGCGTGTCAGTAGCAGACCTGGCCCATTGTCCTTGGGCCTCTTCATAGGCCCCAAGGACTCTGGCCATTTGAGGCAGGGCATGGCTCCCAGGGGAGGCTGGCGTTTCCCTGACCCTGCTCCTCCTACCAGTCCTGCTGCCACCGGCCTGCCCACTAGCCACATTGCTCACCACGGTCCTCGCTGTGGCTCCCAGGGTGGATCCAGTCGGCCGGGCCACCACCTGCGCTGGGGCTGGTGCCAGCGAAGACGTGGTGGTGGTGGAGGCGGTGGTGGTCGGTGCGGCGATGGTGGCGGTTGCGGCAGTGGTAGTGGCCGCAATGACCGTGGGTGTGGCCGCAACGACAGTGGCAGCAGGGGACTGGGACTGTTCAGCATCCCTGGATGATGGGTTGGTGGGTAGGAGGGGTCCTGGGGAGCGGCTGGGCCCTGCCACGCCAGATGGGCCAGCTTGGTGGTCCGTGTCCGAAGAGGTGGACAGATCCTCCAGATCCGTGTGTCCTCGTTGGGGGCTTGTAGGCTGGCTGTGCTGGCTGCTGTCTCCATCCCCAGCGTCCAGCAGTTCGTCACCTGTGGAGAAAATGAGATTTGTTATTGTGTTGCACCTGGCGAAGTATGTATTAGTCGTCTGACATTGGCAGTTCGTGCAATCTCGTACATGGGTTTCCCGGAGGCGAGTGTGTGGCTGTGGCATCTGTAGGTGTGTGTGCTAGGCAATGGGACTGTGTGCTGTGCACATGTGGCATGGGACGGATTGGCCATGCCGATGGGTGTGTTGCTTTGCCCCTACTCATTGTGACTCTGGTGTATGCGGGCTCCTGGCCCATCCTGGGTCTGGTTTGTACTTTGCTTTTGGAGTTCAAATGGAACGCTTAGGAACGCATATGGCAACATGGGGGCCATGCCCCAGATTCGCATTTGGGATGGAATATGCTTTTGGGGTTCAAATGGAACGCTTAGGAACGCATATGGCAACATGGGGGCCATGCCCCAGATTCGCATTTGGGATGGAATATGCTTTTGGGGTTCAAATGGAACGCTTAGGAACGCATATGGCAACATGGGGGCCATGCCCCAGATTCGCATTTGGGATGGAATATGCTTTTGGGGTTCAAATGGAACGCTTAGGAACGCATATGGCAACATGGGGGCCATGCCCCAGATTCGCATTTGGGAGGGAATATGCTTTTGGGGTTCAAATGGAACGCTTAGGAACGCATATGGCAACATGGGGGCCATGCCCCAGATTCGCATTTGGGAGGGAATATGCTTTTGGGGTTCAAATGGAACGCTTAGGAACGCATATGGCAACATGGGGGCCATGCCCCAGATTCGCATTTGGGAGGGTATATGCTTTTGGGGTACATGCTGTGAGCCATGGGTGCCGAACGTGACATGTGTTGTGGCAGCATGACAGTGCATGGTCTGAGGTGTGTGCATGCCTGACATGCCCTGCATATTTGCTGTCTGTTGTGGTTACTGGACATGGCATTGGGCGCATCGTTATGAGTGAGTGATAGTTGTGTGCCAGCCAACGTATTGCAGTTGTCCCATCTCCTTGGTGTGCGTGCTGCCCTGTGCCATGTGCATCACTGCAGTGCTCGGGGGGGTGTGGCCCATGTTGTGTGTTGTTGCTCACAGTGTGTCGTGCGCTTAATTGACTTCTGGCACATGGTTGGTCATGGGCATGTGTCTTAGCGTGACTGCTGTATGTGTGGCAGCTGTGCGGATGACATGCCTTTCATGAGACTGGGGCTGATGGATGGGATGGATGGTATGTTGTATGTGCATGGTGTGTCTGTGTGTTTGATGGGTTCAGTGGTGTTCGTGTGCATTTCTGTTGTTCCGCTCTGTTGCGTCTAGTGTTGTTTGTCTTACATAGGCGTAGTTGTGGGGTGTGTGGTTGACAGGCAGTAGGGGCTACATGGACAGGACTTCAATGGTGTTTCGGTTGTGTGTGATGAGTTGCACAGTGGCTGCCGTGTGGGACTATATTCAGTGTGGCTTGTGCATGCAGACGTGGCTCCTTGGGTGTTGCTATGTCTGTGATGGGTCATGTGGGGTGTGAGTCTGCTGTTCATGTCCGTGTGCACATTGTTCACTTGTTCGTGACGGTGGGCGGTGCTGCGTGTTCGTGTGCTACGTGACATGTCCCATGTGTTGGTGGTGTTATGGTCCTCATGCCTCCAGTAATCCAGCCCTGTCCAGTTTCCCACCTGCAAGTTGTTCGTGCGTGCACTGTACTGGATGCCACATGGCTCTTAGCGGGGGTGCTCCATGTTGCAGGTCTGTGGGGGTGGGGGGGTGTAGTGGGTCGTGGGGGTGGCTGTACACCCACTGACACCGATTGCTGTGGACCGTGATGTCTGCCTTTCGGCTGTCGTTGTGCACTGCGGTGGCTGACACGTGGGTGTGGGGTGTGGGGGATGCTCCTCCTTGCCGTGCTGTGGGACTGGGGCCTGGTGTGTGTTGTACTTGGGCTGTCCACCGTCCCACCCACTGCACTTTGTGTTCCTGCCACTTACCTGTTACTTATCTGTTGGTGCAGCTGTGCCTGACACATGGGTGTGGGGAGTGCTCCACCTTGCTGGTCTGTGGGAGTGGGGGCCTGGTGGGTGTTGTACTTCAGCTGTCCCCCTCCGACCCACTGCACTTTGTGTTCCTGCCACTTACCTGTTACTTGTCGGTTGGTGCAGCTGTGCCTGACACATGGGTGTGGGGAGTGCTCCACCTTGCTGGTCTGTGGGAGTGGGGGCCTGGTGGGTGTTGTACTTCAGCTGTCCCCCTCCGACCCACTGCACTTTGTGTTCCTGCCACTTACCTGTTACTTGTCAGTTGGTGCAGCTGTGGCGGACACATGGGTGTGGTGGGTGCTCGTTGTAGCGCTTCTGGCATATTTGGGGACCTGTTGGTGGTTACGTGGCTGGCTTAGTGTACACATGTCCCCACGCATCTTACAGTTGTTCGGTTTGGCCTGTGTGTGGTAGTGTCTGTTGCATGTGCGTGTGATGTGTTGTGTATTGTGTGCTGGACATGGGGGTGTTTGTCCCTGGGAGCTGTGGCATGGTGGTTGCGCATGTGTGTACATAGCGGTGTGCTGGTATACATTAGTTTGTACTTACCAGCCTCCACTCCCCCTGCTAATCCGGCGAGGATCTCCGGATGGATTACGACTCGCACCTTCTCCTCCCACGCTTTGAAGGTCTTAAAGAGCGCGGGATTCCCTCCGCCAGTGACGGCAGCCAGCTCTCTGTTTTTGCCCTCCTTCTTCTTGACCAGGCTCTTGACGTCATTCCAACGTTTGTTAATCTCGGTTCTGTTCCTGGGCAGGGTCCCGACTGCATTGACCTGGTCTACGATCCGGGTCCACATTCTGTTTCTGGTGGCTAGTGGTGTTTGCTGGACCATGTTCCCATAGATTTGTGGGTACACCTTGATGATCTCGTCGACCATGACCGTCAGCTCCATGGGCGTGAACTTGGGCATCCTTTGTGGTGCCATGGTGTTTGTGGTGCTGGTGCGGTGTGTGTTGTGTAATGTGCAGGGGGTTTGTGGTGCCGGTGTTTGGTGGTGGTGGTGGTGGTGGTTGTGATGTGTGCGTTTCTGTGGTGTGCTGCTGTCCTTGCTGTGTCACTGTGTCCTCTCCTCTCCTCTCTGGTTTGCAATGTAGCAAGGGGTTGTGGTCTGTGGGAGTGCTGCTTTTGTACTCACCTATGTGGGTGTGTCCTCATGGTCTGTTGTTTTCAGGTGTGTTGTGTCTGGGGTTCTGGCCTTTGTATTTTTTGTTTGTCCGGGGGGTGTTTTCGGGATGTGTACTGTGCTTGTGTATTTGTGCGTGCCTTGCTGTGTGGACTTGTTGGCCATGTTGTGTGCTATTGGTTTTGTGTGCGGATGGTTTCTGTGCAGGTACGTGGGCGCCATGGCTTCTGCCGTGTCGATTCTCATCGGCGTTGTTTGCGCTGGCGGGCGGTATATTTGTTGTTTTTCCGCGCTCATGGCGGTGCGATCGTAATTTCACGTGCGGTGTGTCGGCCGTGTGGGCGGGCGGTTTTGTGTTGTCGTGCGTGTTTCCGTCCGTGGCGGGCGGTTTGACTCCGACTCGGACGATGGCGGGCGGTATTTTGTATGATTTTTCCGCCGATGGCGGTTTTCAGTTTGTGTACTCATAATGGCGTGGTCGGTGTTCAGGCGGTGTGTGCGGGCGGATTTTTGCCGCTTCCATGCCTGGCGGATTTTTTTACGCCGGCTATCGTAATGTGCCCCAAGGATTGGTAAACATGGTAATTGTATACCTATTGAAAAAAGTATTTTTGTCCAGAGCGAAAATAGTTCCCCATAATTTCAAATAAATATTATGATAGGCATCTGTAGAAGAAAAAAAGAAAAGACAAATGGTTTTCTTCATAAAGCTAAAAGAACTCACCACTCTTGGCCCACTATCAATAAGCCATTTCTATAGTTTTAGTAACTCCAAATGATTTTAGAAATTAGTAACACAAATCTGTATTAATCAGAATGTTATTACATATTCAAACCTGCCAAAAGCCCGAAAAAATATATATGTATGCCAATTTCACATCGGCCAAGTAGTAAGATTCATTAAAGAACAAGGCACCTATATATACAATCTAATCCCACTCCATTAGGTGGATAAATTGTGCAAAGAAAAACTTACTGATAATTAAACGACGAACATCGGGCTATGATATGCCCCTGAAAATGTAAAAAACAGAACAATAATATACCCATTAGTAAGGATATAGAGTGTGTCATTTGTATATATATAAAGAACACTCCTAATAATAGTAAAAGAAAAAAGAAAAGCTCCGTTACACATAGCTTACTGTTGCAATTAAAAAATATAGGACGCAGCAAATATAAGAACTGCATATTGTCTCATATTTAAAATCCCATTCGTTAAATTCGCCACACCTATTAATAAATTCCAATTATATCGAGCGGTCTGTGGCAATGTAAACGAGTTGGCAAGTATAGCCACTGCCTCATCGAATATGTCATTTTAAGAATGTCAAGTTAAAATGGTAGATCTAAACCCCGAAAAGTTTCCACGGTATTGTAAAGTGCGAAAACCTTTATAATTTCTAATTAAAACGTTCCAAAGGCCTCCTAATTCGTAGGCACTAACCTGTCTTCGTAAATTCCGTCGTGTATCGAAGCCGTTGCGCATAATTCAGAAAAGAAACTTAAGGCTCTTGCCACTTCTTTGAAACATATTCTCCTCCATTACGTACGGCGTATTAGCGAATAGGTACACAGGCTCCCATAGCAGAAAAGGGGTGGGTGGGGAAAAGCGTACACCCTGTGGCGGGCACCCCATGGTGCCCGCCGCACTGTGCATGCTTGGATCGGGGGGACCCATGGGCACCCCCCGTGATAGATTCGGAGGGCCCCGGGTGAAGGGGGGCCTGGTACGGCCCCCCGAAGTACGCTTCCGACATCCGTTTCGTCTCGCTGAGACCGAGGCGAAGCGGCTGTCCGAATCGTGCATCGTACTTGCTCGGTCGGAAATCGACTCCATTGCGCGGCACGATTCGTCTACAAACAAGACTTACGGAGCGGTTCGGGTCTGGAAACGATTCGGCTGGCGCTTACGCGATCTTCGCATCGTACTTGGTCGTTTGGACTTGTGTATGATTCGGTCGTAAACAAGGGCTACAGATCGGGTCCGGTAAAGCCAAATCCGATTCGGAGGCCTTCCGAGCGAGATCGGAATCGGGCCCTTAATGTTGATTTCTGAAGGTGTCTCCATAGACACTGATTGAAATGATAGTAACAACCCTGAATTGATGTGTGTGGGTAGGATTTTAGAATTGCACTTATTAGTGCCTGCTCAAAATCTATAATTATTTTATGTGGAAATTAATTATTTGTTTCTTGTTTAATTTTACTTACTACTTCCATATATGTGGAGTTTTGTTTATTGGGAAGTAAGGTGTAAATAAAGGGGATGTTAGTGTTCTGATATAGGGCATGGACAGTGTACAATTGATAGAATGGTTTGGGACAGATTTTAAATGTCCCGTCCATCATCCATGTTTCTGATTGTTGTAGCTTTATTAAATTGTTTGCAGTTGCAAACATAATTATTCTTTTGTCTTTGCATTTGTTGTCATAAAGAACAAAGGGTTTGTCATTATGAGTTATAGGTAGTTCTGGGGGAATTACCACCTCTTCAAATGTTTTTGGATTAGGTGTGGTAGTTGTTGTGGCTTTTTTTGTGCGAGCTATGGTTCTTTTTAATGAAGAAATAGAGGGCATTTGCCCAGTAGCATGTTTGGGTACTCTAGGCAGCATGTCTTTAAGTATTTGAGTGGTAGGCTTTTGTGAGCTAGTGCTAGCTTCTTTAATGTTTTCAAGGGCATCAATAACCTCTATTTCAGTAATGTTTGGAGGGTGGTTATGCTCCCTTGTATACAAAACAGTTGTTTCTCTAGTTGTTGCCCGACCATAACATTTATTTGAATAGTACTTGCTACATTTCCAATTTACTTTTAGTCCACTTTGCTTTTCCTGGGTATACACATACCCCATGTAACATAGCAAAAATGTTCCTTTTTGGGATGTGATAAATTGGGCACCTTCTGTCATTGTGATGAGTTAAATTCTACAAAAAAGTTTATATAAAAATTATTAAATCGAATATTGTACATGTTTTTGTATTAATAAATACATATTGCTATTAATATACTTACAATGTTGATTTTCTGTTGATTTTGAATGGAGATGTTCTGTCTTTGTTGGTTGAATTCTGTTAAGTTTCTGATGTTTCTGTTGGAAGAGTAAAACATATTTTTACTTATTTTGTTAAATATGTACATGGGGTGGGGTGGGTGTTTGGGATGGATTTGGGGTTTGGTTGGGTGTTTTACATGTTTTTAAAATGGGTTTTGCTGAATACTTACTTTATTAGTGAGATGATTTTAGAAGCTGATCTGTAATTTTCTGGATGCTTTGAGAATTATCTGTAGAGGAGATATACATTAAAAAAAAAAATATATTAATTATTTGAGTTTGATAAATAGTTGTTTTTGAAGATTAGCTTTACTGTTATTTTATAAATAGTAATTTACTTACTTTTTGAATTATGTAATAGATTTTTCTTTAATGAAGTCCTTGCTTGTGGTAGAGATCCGGCAGAGTTTCGCCTTTTTTATTGTTTTTGGTTTAAGGTGTAACATAAGAATCAGTTTTTGTTCTTTATATAGTGTTTAATTAATTGTTTGGTTAATTTTATTGGTTTATTTTAATATTGTGTGTTTTTGATTGGTTGATATTTATTGTTTTAATTGTTTTGGTAGTTGTTTTCCATATATGGAAAACGCTAACTAAGAGTTAGTTACTTTTTTTTTCCCCCACAGGTTGAATTATTTAATTGTGTATTATATTATATGTGATGTTAAATAATGAGTGTATATAATGTAAATATAATATTTAAATGGTTATTAATAGTGTATTTATGATTTAATGTTTTAAAATATGTTTTATTATTTTTTAAATTTATGATATTTAATGTATTTTATATGCAGTGTATGTTTATTTATTTAAATATATTTATGGTGTTTAACTTTGTTTGTTTTATCTGTTTTTAAGTTGTCGATATTTGAACCAAAACGATAATATTGCTGTCTATATTATTGTGATCGATATTTTAGACATGTTGTATATTTTTAAAGGTTGTTCGATATTTTGAATAATGATATTTATGTGTTCGATAATACTGTAATCGATAATTATGTATGACGATATTTTGTGGTCAATAATAGTGTATTTTTTTAATTAAGTATAGGGTATCGATATTAGTGTCGTCAATATTTTTGTGTCGATAAAAATGTGGGTCGATATTGTATCTGTCGATATTATGTCAGTGATTCCACACAGCAGCTGGAGCAAAGTGCCTGAAAGCCAATGGACCGATACTCTCAACACCTCCCACCCTGACACCGCAGCCAGCCTAGAAAAGGCGGTTACAACTTCTCCTCCTGGATAGCCAACTGTGCCGACAGATCCGCCCCCGTCAAGCCCTCCAAACTTAACCCCTTCGCTGCTAGGCCTTTTCCCCTCCTGTGCTAAGCCTTTTTTTGGCTATTTGGGGTAGTTCGCGCTTAGGCCCCTGTAACTTTTTGACCACATAACGTATCCACGCCAAATTTGCATCCTTTTCTAATTCTAAAGGTACCCAGGGTTTGTGGATTCCCCTGGAGGGGACCCAGAAATTAGCCAAAATACAGCTAAATTTTGGTTTTTTGGGGAAAAATGCGAAAAAAGGGTTACAGATGAAAGTGTCTGGTTTTTCCCTGCAAATGGCATCAAAAAGGGGTTGTGGTGCTGAAATCACCATCTTCCCAGCTTTCAGGGACAAGCAGACTTTTGTCAGAAAACCAAATTTTTACACAGTTTTGGCATTTTTCTGGGACATAGTCTATTTTTGCTATTTTTTGTGCTTTCAACCTCCTTCCAGTTAATGGTAGAAATGGGTTTGAAAGCAATAATGGATCCTGAAAAGCCATACATTTCTGAAAAGTAGACAAAATTCTGAATTCAGCAAGGGGTCATTTGTGTAGATCCTTCAAGTTTTCTTTATAGAAACAAACAGTTAAATATAGGAAAAATTGAAAATTAGTTGAAAAAATCAGCCATTTGTGTCAACGTTTTCACCTGTAACTTCTTCTAATTATGACAGCTATTTGAAATCAATATACCGTTACATCCGCTGGACCTTTCTGGTTGTGGCGATATATTGGACTTGTAGGTTCACCAAGAACCCGACGAACCCAGAGCCAATAACTGAGCAGCGTCTTGCAATGGTTTTTTATTATGTACCGAGTATATAGCAATTATTCTGGGAAAATTTATACATGGAAAAATCGGTATGAAAGACACCTATGTATTTCTGAAATGGGAACAAAATATAGAGTTTAGAAATAGTAGATATTTGCACATTTCCGAAATTGGGAGTACCCATACTAGCATGAGAATTATAGGACATTTTTCAAAATGACTTCTTTTTACACATTGTCTTTCATTTGGAAGGCAGAAATGCATCAAAAGTCAATAGATAATAACAGTTGCTCTACAATTTTGTGTTACCCTAAGTCTCCCGATAAAAATGGTACCTCACTTGTGTGGGTAGGCCTAGTGCCTGCGACAGGAAACAGCCCAAAACGCAACGTGGACACACCACATTTTCACAGTGAAAAATGACCCTTTTTTTGCAAAGTGCCTAGCTGTAGTTTTTGAACCCTAGCTCTGCCGGCACCTAGGGAAACCTAGCAAACCTATACATTTTTGAAAACTAGACACCCAGGGGAATACAGGATGGGGTCACTTGACTGGCTCTCACTAGGTTCTGTTACCCAGAATCCCTTGCAAACCTAAAAAATTGTCCCAAAAAACAAATTTTCCTCACTTTTCTGTGGTGAAAAGTTCTGGATTCTGCGTGGATCCACAAACTTCCACCCACCCCGCGTTCCCCAAAGTCTTCCGAGAAAAATGGTACCTCACTTGTGTGGGTAGGCCTAGTGCCCGCAACAGGAAACAGCGAAAAACGCAACGTGGACACACCACATTTTCACAGTGAAAAATGACCCTTTTTTGCAAAGTGCCTAGCTGTAGTTTTTGAACCCTAGCTCTGACGGCACCTAGGGAAACCTAGCAAACCTATACATTTTTAAATCTAGACACCCAGGGGAATCCAGGATGGGGTGACTTGACTGGCTCTCACTAGGTTCTGTTACCCAGAATCCCTTGCAAACCTAAACAATTGTAAAAAAAAACACATTTTCCTCACTTTTCTGTGGTGGAAAGTTCTGGAATCTGCGTGGATCCACAAAATTCCACCCACCCCGCATTCCCCAAAGTCTTCCGAGAAAAATGGTAACTCACCTGTGTGGGTAGGCCTAGTGCCCGCGACAGGAAACAGCGCAAAACACAACGTGGACACACCACATTTTCACCGTGAAAAATGACCCTTTTTTTGCAAAGTGCCTAGCTGTAGTTTTTGAACCCTAGCTCTGCCGGCACCTAGGGAAACCTACCAAACAGACACATTTCTGAAAAGTAGACACATGGGAGATTCCAGGGAGGTATGGCTTGCGTGGATCCCCCAATGTTTTCTTACCCAGAATCCCCCAGAAACCTGAAATTTTGCTGAAAAAATCACTTTTTTCACATATTATTGTGTGGGAAAGTTGTGGCATCACCGGGCTGACACAAATTTCCTACCACCCAGCATTGCCCCAGGTCTCCCGATAAAAATGGTGCCTCACTCGGGTGGGAGGCCCAAGTACCCGCGACAGGCAAGGGCCCAAAACGTATTGAGGCGACATCAAAAATGCCTATCACAAAACGACCTGGTTTAGCAAGGGGGGTCCCATGACTTTTTGGCCCGGGGCTCGGCGGCCACCTAGGGAAACCTAGCAAACCCACACATTTCTGAAAAGTAGACACCCGGAGGATTCCAGGGAGGTATGGCTTGCATGGATCCACCAACGTTTTCTTACCCAGAATCCCCTGCAAACCTGAAATTTTGCTGAAAAAATCACTTTTTTCACATATTTTTGTGTGGGAAAGTTGTGGCATCACCGGGATGACACAAATTTCCTACCACCCAGCGTTCCCCCAGGTCTCCCGATAAAAATGGTGCCTCACTCGGGTGGGAGGCCCAAGTACGCGCGACAGGCAAGGGCCCAAAATGTATTGAGGCGACATCAAAATTGCCTATCAGAAGACGACTTGGTTTTGCAAGGGGGTCCCATGACTTTTTGGCCCGGGGCTCGGCGGCCACCTAGGGAAACCTAGCAAACCCACACATTTCTGAAAAGTAGACACCGGGGGATTCCAGGGAGGTATGGCTTGCGTGGATCCACCAACGTTTTCTTACCCAGAATCCCATGCAAACCTGAAATTTTGCTGAAAAAATCACTTTTTTCACACATTTTTGTGTGGGAAAGTTGTGGCATCACCGGGCTGATACAAATTTCCTACCACCCAGCGTTCCCCCAGGTCTCCCGATAAAAATGGTGCCTCACTCAGGTGGGAGGCCCAAGTACGCGCGACAGGCAAAGGCCCAAAACGTATTGAGGCGACATCAAAATTGCCTATCAGAAGACGACCTGGTTTTGCAAGGGGGGTCCCATGACTTTTTGGCCCGGGGCTCGGCGGCCACCTAGGGAAACCTAGCAAACCCACACATTTCTGAAAAGTAGACACCCGGGGGATTCCAGGGAGGTATGGCTTGCATGGATCCACCAATGTTTTCTTACCCAGAATCCCCTGCAAACCTGAAATTTTGCTGAAAAAATCACTTTTTTCACACATTTTTGTGTGGGAAAGTTGTGGCATCACCAGGCTGACACACATTTCCTACCACCAAGCGTTCCCCCAGGTCTCCCGATAAAAATGGTGCCTCACTCGGTTGGGAGGTCCAAGTACGCGCGACAGGCAAGGGCCCAAAACGTATTGAGGCGACATCAAAAATGCCTATCACAAAACGACCTGTTTTTGCAAGGGGGGTCCCATGACTTTTTGGCCCGGGGCTCGGCGGCCACCTAGGGAAACATAGCAAACCCACACATTTCTGAAAAGTAGACACTTGGGGGATTCCAGGGAGGTATGGCTGGCATGGATCCACCAACGTTTTCTTACCCAGAATCCCCTGCAAACCTGAAATTTTGCTGAAACAATCACTTTTTTCACACATTTTTGTGTGGGAAAGTTGTGGCATCACTGGGATGACACAAATTTCCTACCACCCAGCGTTCCCCCAGGTCTCCCGATAAAAATGGTGCCTCACTCGGGTGGGAGGCCCAAGTACGCGCGACAGGCAATGGCCTAAAACTTATTGAGGCGATATCAAAATTGCCTATCAGAAAACGATCTTGTTTTGCAAGGGGGTCCCATGACTTTTTGGCCCGGGACTCGGCGGCCACCTAGGGAAACCTACCAAACCCACACATTTCTGAAAAGTAGACACCCGGGGGATTCCAGGGAGGTATGGCTTGCGTGGATCCCCCAACGTTTTCTTACCCAGAATCCCCTGCAAACCTGAAATTTTGCTGAAAAAAATCACTTTTTTCACACATTTTTGTGTGGGAAAGTTGTGGCATCACCGGGATGACACAAATTTCCTACCACCCAGCGTTCCCCCAGGTCTCCCGATAAAAATGGTGCCTCACTCGGGTGGGAGGCCCAAGTACGCGCGACAGGCAAGGGCCCAAAATGTATTGAGGCGACATCAAAATTGCCTATCAGAAGACGACCTGGTTTTGCAAGGGGGGTCCCATGACTTTTTGGCCCGGGGCTCGGCGGCCACCTAGGGAAACCTAGCAAACCCACACATTTCTGAAAAGTAGACACCCGGGGGATTCCAGGGAGGTATGGCTTGCGTGGATCCACCAACGTTTTCTTACCCAGAATCCCCTGCAAACCTGAAATTTTGCTGAAACAATCACTTTTTTCACACATTTTTGTGTGGGAAAGTTGTGGCATCACTGGGATGACACAAATTTCCTACCACCCAGCGTTCCCCCAGGTCTCCCGATAAAAATGGTGCCTCACTCGGGTGGGAGGCCCAAGTACGCGCGACAGGCAATGGCCTAAAACTTATTGAGGCGATATCAAAATTGCCTATCAGAAAACGATCTTGTTTTGCAAGGGGTCCCATGACTTTTTGGCCCGGGACTCGGCGGCCACCTAGGGAAACCTACCAACCCACACATTTCTGAAAAGTAGACACCCGGGGGATTCCAGGGAGGTATGGCTTGCGTGGATCCCCCAACGTTTTCTTACCCAGAATCCCCTGCAAACCTGAAATTTTGCTGAAAGAAATCACTTTTTTCACACATTTTTGTGTGGGAAAGTTGTGGCATCACCGGGATGACACAAATTTCCTACCACCCAGCGTTCCCCCAGGTCTCCCGATAAAAATGGTGCCTCACTCGGGTGGGAGGCCCAAGTACGCGCGACAGGCAAGGGCCCAAAATGTATTGAGGCGACATCAAAATTGCCTATCAGAAGACGACCTGGTTTTGCAAGGGGGGTCCCATGACTTTTTGGCCCGGGACTCGGCGGCCACCTAGGGAAACCTAGCAAACCCACACATTTCTGAAAAGTAGACACCCGGGGATTCCAGGGAGGTATGGCTTGCGTGGATCCACCAATGTTTTCTTACCCAGAATCCCCTGCAAACCTGAAATTTTGCTGAAAAAATCACTTTTTTCACACATTTTTGTGTGGGAAAGTTGTGGCATCACCAGGCTGACACAAATTTCCTACCACCCAGCGTTCCCCCAGGTCTCCCGATAAAAATGGTGCCTCACTCGCTTGGGAGGTCCAAGTATGCGCGACAGGCAAGGTCCCAAAACGTATTGAGGCGACATCAAAAATGCCTATCACAAAACGACCTGGTTTTGCAAGGGGGGTCCCATGACTTTTTGGCCCGGGGCTCGGCGGCCACCTAGGGAAACCTAGCAAACCCACACATTTCTGAAAAGTAGACACCCGGGGATTCCAGGGAGGTATGGCTTGCGTGGATCCACCAACGTTTTCTTACCCAGAATCCCCTGCAAACCTGAAATTTTGCTGAAACAATCACTTTTTTCACACATTTTTGTGTGGGAAAGTTGTGGCATCACTGGGATGACACAAATTTCCTACCACACAGCGTTCCCCCAGGTCTCCCGATAAAAATGGTGCCTCACTCGGGTGGGAGGCCCAAGTACGCGTGACAGGCAATGGGCCAAAACTTATTGAGGCGATATCAAAATTGCCTATCAGAAAACGATCTTGTTTTGCAAGGGGGGTCCCATGACTTTTTGGCCCGGGACTCGGCGGCCACCTAGGGAAACCTACCAAACCCACACATTTCTGAAAAGTAGACACCCGGGGGATTCCAGGGAGGTATGGCTTGCGTGGATCCCCCAACGTTTTCTTACCCAGAATCCCCTGCAAACCTGAAATTTTGCTGAAAAAAATCACTTTTTTCACACATTTTTGTGTGGGAAAGTTGTGGCATCACCGGGATGACACAAATTTCCTACCACCCAGCGTTCCCCCAGGTCTCCCGATAAAAATGGTGCCTCACTCGGGTGGGAGGCCCAAGTACGCGCGACAGGCAAGGGCCCAAAATGTATTGAGGCGACATCAAAATTGCCTATCAGAAGACGACCTGGTTTAGCAAGGGGGGTCCCATGACTTTTTGGCCCGGGGCTCGGCGGCCACCTAGGGAAACCTAGCAAACCCACACATTTCTGAAAAGTAGACACCCGGGGGATTCCAGAGAGGTATGGCTTGCGTGGATCCACCAATGTTTTCTTACCCAGAATCCCCTGCAAACCTGAAATTTTGCTGAAAAAATCACTTTTTTCACACATTTTTGTGTGGGAAAATTGTGGCATCACCAGGCTGACACAAATTTCCTATAACCCAGCGTTCCCCCAGGTCTCCCGATAAAAATGGTGCCTCACTCGGTTGGGAGGTCCAAGTACGCGCGACAGGCAAGGGCCCAAAACGTATTGAGGCGACATCAAAAATGCCTATCACAAAACGACCTGGTTTTGCAAGGGGGGTCCCATGACTTTTTGGCCCGGGGCTCGGCGGCCACCTAGGGAAACCTAGCAAACCCACACATTTCTGAAAAGTAGACACCCGGGGATTCCAGGGAGGTATGGCTTGCGTGGATCCACCAACATTTTCTTACCCAGAATCCCCTGCAAACCTGAAATTTTGCTGAAAAAATCACTTTTTTCACACATTTTTGTGTGGGAAAGTTGTGGCATCACCGGGATGACACAAATTTCCTACCACCCAGCGTTCCCCCAGGTCTCCCGATAAAAATGGTGCCTCACTCGGGTGGGAGGCCCAAGTACGCGCGACAGGCAATGGCCCAAAACTTATTGAGGCGATATCAAAATTGCCTATCAGAAAACGATCTGGTTTTGCAAGGGGGGTCCCATGACTTTTTGGCCCGGGACTCGGCGGCCACCTAGGGAAACCTACCAAACCCACACATTTCTGAAAAGTAGACACCCGGGGGATTCCAGGGAGGTATGGCTTGCGTTGATCCCCCAACGTTTTCTTACCCAAAATCCCCTGCAAACCTGAAATTTTGCTGAAAAAAATCACTTTTTTCACACATTTTTGTGTGGGAAAGTTGTGGCATCACCGGGATGACACAAATTTCCTACCACCCAGCGTTCCCCCAGGTCTCCCGATAAAAATGGTGCCTCACTCGGGTGGGAGGCCCAAGTACCCGCGACAGGCAAAAAAATCCCTGGTGTTTAGTGGGCTTTCTGCCCCCACCCAAAAAAAAACGCGCCCAAAAAAATCCCTGGCGTTTAGTGGGCTTTTTGCCCCACCGGGGGGGCAGAAAGGCTGTAATGGTGACAGGGGGTGGGGGCATTAGCGTGCCCGTTTTGGGCAGCCCCCACCCTAAAAAAATAAATTACACAAAAAAAAAATCCCTGGCGTTTAGTAGGCTTTCTGCCCCCCCGGGGCGGCAGATTGGGGGCTACTGCCCCCATCTGCCTCCCAGGGGGGGCAGAAAGGCTGTAATGGTGGTGGGGGTGGGGGCATTAGCGTGCCCGTTTCGGGCAGCCCCCACCCTAAACAAAATGCACCAAATAAAAATCCCTGGTATCTAGTGGGCTTTCTGCCCCCCCGGGGCAGAAAGACTGAACATTGGCAATTTTGGGGGGGGGGAGCAAAAGCCCTTGCCCAAGGGGCCGCTCCCCCCTCCCTGGTGCCTTAGTGGGTGGATCCCTGCTTGGGGATCGCCCTCCTGGGGCGATCCCCAAGCAGGGATCCACTGAGGAGGGTACCATTGGAAAGGGAGATTCTCCCTTTCCAATGATACCTCTCCCGTCTTTCTACGTGCTCAGGGGGCTGAGATAGCCCCCTGAGCACGTAGAAAGTGAAACTGAAATGAGCCTAAAGGCTCATTTTAGTTTAGTTTTCAGTGAAATGAAGTCAGCGCGACGTGCGCGCTGATCTTCATTTTACTGAAAGGGAGGGGGCCTTGGGAGCTGGGAAGCTCTTCCCCAGCTCCCGAGGCTGTGGGGAGAAAGGAAATCCCTCTGCTGTCTGCAGCAGAGGGATTTCGTGCCCCTGGCCTCATGACGGAATGGTTCCGTCATGAGCACAGGGGCACCGATGCTCATGACGGAACCATTCCGTCATGAGCATCGAAGGGGTTAAGAGAACCACCACTAAAGCCAGCTGGTACACCATGGAACTAAAAACTTCAAAGCACAACTGCAAGCGACATAGTGAGGAAATGGCGCTCCAGCAAGGACCCCCACAGACAGAGCCACCTTCAAGACAGGCCTCAACTGATACCACCATCTCCTGAAAGACATGGAAAAGAGCACCGTAGCCAACCGCATCAAAGCCAGCTCCAAACGCAGCAAAGAGCTCTTCAACATCATCAAGGAATTTTCCAACTTCTCTGCCACTGAAAACACCATCTCCCCTTCCCAGGATCTCTGCAACACCCTGGCCGACATCTTCCATGGCAAGATCTCCACCATCTACAGAAACTTTGATCCCTAGCCTACCGACCTTCACACCCTCCTCGCTCCCACAGATATGAACCCGACCACCTTATCGCTGCCTGGGGCCAGCTCACAGTGGAGAACCCCATAGCCATCTTGAACTCCATCCACTCAGGATCATCCAAGGACTCCTGCCCCCACCATATTTTTAACCTCAGAAGCAAGAAAATTAGCAGCATGTTCACCTCCATTCTCAATGTGTCCACCACAGCCACCTTCCCTGACAAATAGAAGCATGCAGCGGTCAAAAACCTTCTAAAAAAAACGTCCGCTGACCCCAGCGTGGTTAGAAACTACTGCCCTATCTCCCTGCTCCCTCTTCCTGCAAAAGACCTCAAAAAGGCTATCAACCGACAACTCACCGAACACCTGGAGGACAACAGCCTGCTGGACACCTCCCAATCTGGATTCCACATGAACCACAGCACTGAAACTGCCCTGATCACTAGCACCTATGACATCAGAACCCCCCTCAACTAAGGAGAAACAGAAGCCCTGATCCTCCTCGACCTCTCTGCAGCGTTCGACACTGTATCTCACCACACCCTCATCAAAAGGCTTCATCACAACGGAATCCAAGGTGTCGCCCTCAAATGGATCACCTCCTTCCTCAGAACCCAGAGTATCCGCCTTCCTCCCTTCACCTCAGAACCCAAGAGCATCATCTACGGCGCCCCTCAAGACTTATCACTCAGCCCCACATTCTTCAACACCTACATGACCCCCTGGCCAAAATCTTCAGAGCACATGGCCTGACCATCATATCCTATGCAAACGGCACCCAGCTCATTCTCTCACTATCAGAAGACACCTCCACCACCAGAGCCAACCTCCACAGAAGCATGACAAGCGTAGCTGACTGGATAAGAAACGTCTGCCCGAAACTCAACACTGACAAAACTGAGGTACTGATCTTCGGGAACAACACCTCCCCATGGAACGACTCTTGGAGACCCTCCAAACTAGGACCCTCGCCCACACCATCAGACCAAGCCTGCAACCTTGGCATCATCCTTGACAGCAAATTCACCATTAAGAGCCAGATCAACGCAGTCTCGGCCGACTTCTTCCTCACTTTTCGCATGGTCTGGAAAATCTCCAAATGGCTCCCTACCAACACCAGACGAACCTTCACCCAAGCCCTTGTCACCAGCTGGCTGGACTACGGCAATGCATTCTATGTCAGAATCACCAATCACCCTTTGAAGAGACTGCAGACCATTCAGAACGCAGCAGCTAGACTCATCCTCGACCTCCCCAAACAGACCCACATCACTCCCCACCTCAAGAGCTTCATTGGCTCCCCATCCAGAAGAGATGCCAATTCCAGATGCTGATCTATGCCTACAAAGCCCTCCATGATCATGGACCAGTGTACATCAACCGATGCTTGAACTTCCACCTCCCCTCCAGACACCTGGGCTCTGCCTCCCTCTCCCTCGCTCACACCCCGCATCCGCCGAAGCAACAGTATTGAAATGGCCTCCCCCTTCACCTCCAGACCTCACCTTCTCTCTTTGAGTTCAGGAAGGGATTCAAGACCTGGCTGTTCAACTGATCCACCCTCAGCAGTAGACGTCAGCACCTGGATACCCTCGCAGGTGATTAGCCATGCTCTAGAAATCCTGTTTAATTGATTGAAGCTTCTGATCTACCGATTCTGAGCTTGATTGCAGTGTTCAAGACAGGGATCTGGTTTACAATTCCAGGTCAGATGCAAGTATTTGTGATGAAGCTGCTGTGTGGTTGGGACGCTCCGAAGTGACAGGTGCTTAGTTGTCTGCTAATGGTGAAAATGGGATTGACGGACTTGCAGACACTTCATTGCTCACCACTTCTGCGTGCTTCTCTATAGGTGAAGGGCTATTAGACCCACCCACCCTGCGCTGTAGGGGAGAGTTTTCCATCGATATAGGGCAAAAACATGATCTAGAAGCAAATTCTAGAATGTTATGTACATTAGAAATCGATTAGAATGGGGGCAAAATGTCTATTTCTTTGTCAAACTTGCATCCTCAAGTACAAACTGTTTTACTTAACAAATTTCATTGTAGGCGTGAGAGGGTGAAAATTACTGTTTAAGAGCAACGTTACCTCGCCCCCTACACTAGTAATGAAGCCCACTTTATTAGCACACTAAAGGAAATAAAATATATAACCAAGAGCTAAAACATTGAGGAAAACCTCAACAATCCAAACCTAACGAGAGTTATATAGTGATCAAAACCCACCTAGAACAACAGGCAGCAGGCATTGTGTGGTTCCATAAGGCAGGACTCAGATAATCTGGAGCATTTGTTATTATCATTTGATCTGTCTATGACAAATCTTTCTGAAAGTGGAACAAGTGAGGATTCTGGTGTCAAGTACAAGCCAAAAGATCATGATCTTAAAAAGCTCTTAAATTGGATCATGCAGCCTATGGATTTACACTGCTAGACCAAGCAAAACCCCTAGAGAAGAGAGAAACTCTTGAGTTTTCACATACAAAGAACTGTGCATTGTCTGCATCAGGGATGAAAGAGCAAGGTTTCAGAATAATTGAATATACTGAACTTCCCCTTAACTCAATCTATTGGCTAATAGATGCCTATCACAAAGACATTTTAAGAGATTATCAATCTATGAAAGTAGTTAACCACGACTTCAGGCTTTGCCGAGGAAGATCATGAAAATCTGCTCATCAGTGACAGAAAACATGAAGATGGTAAAAGGAGAACAGCAGAGAAGGTGTTCTCCCAAGTGTCTGAACAACTAAACATACTAGCCAAGATATTACATAATTGGCTACATCACAATAATCTCTTTAGTTGGGAATCCATGGGAATGTGGAAGGTTCAGATCCTTGTAACTTTATTGTGGAAGGTTTTTCCAGAGTTGAAGGAATAGGACTGCGATCATCAAATCCAATGGGCACTGCAGATTCCTTTGCTTTCACAGCTACAGGGTCAGTATTGTTGACAATGAGCTAACCCACAGGAAATCTTGGTGTACATTGTGAACTTCACCAACCACTCAAATTCAAAAATTTCAGTAGAATGTTTTTCTTTTCAACTATCTAACTTTTGTCACACTACAGTAGAAAGGAGATGCTCTTTATATCAAATGGTCAAGCTGTGCGAGAGGACCAGTTTTTCCTTAGGAACCTGCAAAACTCAAAATCTTGAAGGAGGGAGGGTAGGACTGATTTTTTTGAATATCAGAAGTTAAGTCGTAAGAACATTTAGACATACGGCAACATAAGAAATTAAGCCATGAGAAAAGCTGAGTTTAGCTCGGGCCTGACGCTTGAAATATGTCTATATTAGAAAATATACCTGTGTATATCTTAGAACGAGTGCATGAAGTATATCAGTGGTTAGATAAAAATATATAACTGAAATTGTTTATTCTTTCATTTATCGGTATATGAATACTTGGTGATCTGTTGATTTATTTTGTTTTGATTCTGGTTTAAATGTGGTCGATATGGTTTACAGCAATTAGGGGGCTCTGTTTTTTATTTTTGTCTAGTTTGGTTCAAATATGCGGGGTGGGGAGATCTGTAGAGCACTCAGGGGGCTGACATCTTAGATGGATTTTCCGTGTAGCAACAGGCATTTGCCCAGCTGCACCAGAGGGTGTTGTATTAGGTTGTAGGGGATTTATATAGGGTAGTAAGATGTTACATCTAGGCCAAGAGTCATGTTAAGATCTTACACAAGGCTGCATGTGTTCAAGAAATGAAGCACTCCTTGTAGTTTAGCCTGCATGTTCCTGGAACATCATGCTCCGTGAACATTGATCTTTGTCACCAACCAGCACTTTCTGGTGTCTCTGTGGTCGGATCACCCAGAGAGGGTTCCACAACTCATCTAGAATAGCAGGCAATCTAGAAGGGGACTCAACAGGCATCCTCAGCATCTACTACTTGGCAAGTTCAAAAAGTGAAAGTGATGTGCCAACGAACATAGGACATTATCTACTGCATTGATAATGAGATTATTTTTCTCCACTGACTGAGCAAAAGGTTTTACTTTGAAATGTAAACAGGCTAAATCAAGTTGGGAAGAGGTGACTAGTGTCTAAGGAGCTAAACAGTTTTAAGGCTGATCTTCTCTTTTGTCAGGAAACACATAAACATCTTAAAGATCAACACCTATTGAAGCAATTAGGTTGCTAGGTTTTTGACGTGACCACCCAACACATTCCTATACAAGGGGGTTGCAGGACTCAGTGACTCAAAATGAGTGTCACAGAGAATGTGATCCATCAATTTTTCGACGGGGTGTGAAATCTTTGATGCCTGACATTCTTAAGGTAAAAATATTCTTTTGAGAATAATACATGACATCTAGGCTATATAAATTGTGGTGTCACAGTGATTCTCAATGATGTATGTTTGCTTCATGTGCTGCTTGCCTAGAGTTTTGTGATAATGTATTTGAAAAATTAAATAGGGTCTATCATAATTAAGTTCAGTTTTTTAACCAGCTGTTATGTGTTCTTGGTCTGTCCCTGCTTTGCCCAATTAGTTTTTAGGTCCAGCTTCGAGACCTTTTGTATTTAGTTTGTGGGCTTACAGCCTGCTTTTCATTTGTTTTTTTCAGTGTCCTTAAAAAATCCTTACTTGCTAGTGGTCAATCTGCCCTCTTTGTCCCTCCTTTTTGTCTTTCATTTCCTTCTATGGAGCAGTGGCCAAGTACTGTATCTTTACGCATTGGTCATTTTTCTGTTTGCTTGGGGGACCATTTACATTTTTTATTTATATTCTGCTCGTGTTACACTGTGGCTGCCTATTCAGCTACGGTGCCCATAATTTTTCACATCTTCACTCCTCTCCCTCCTTCCCGTTGTTGCTGCCATTTTTCCCACACCTCCCACTCTGCTGCTTATTTAAATTGTGTGTGACTCGCTCAGAGGCTGTAAACAGGGCTGTAAATCTTGTTCTTATGTCATCACAAATGTTGCTGCTCCCGTGAGTCAATGTGCACATAAAAATGCTGAACTTGGGGCACTGTGCAGGATACAATGCTTCCCGTCTTTCGTGCTTGTTTTACCATGTGCTGTAGCTCATGCACATGTAACAGGGAACAGTGGTTCCTGTGCACTCTTTGTATGGTATATGATAATTGAAAAGCTCAATGGCATATATTCGTGGGAATGGACAGTAGCGGCCCGTGGTGGGAGAGCTGCCGGGTGGTGATGTGGGGCGGGGGAGGAGCAGGGTGGGGGGGTAGTAAACTACGGAATTCGGCCGAATAGAGGTAAGTAAACATATAAATAAATAAAACGAATTTCGTTGCGCGCGCTTCATTGCCAAATGCGATGCAGCACGCGCAATGAAATTCATTTTATTTATTTATATGTTTACTTACCTCTATTCGGCCGAATTCCGTAGTTTACTACCCCCCACCCTGTCCCTCCCCCGCCCCACATCACCGCCCGGCAGCACTCCCACCAGGAGCCGCTACTGGGAATGGAATGTCAGAGAAAGAATCAAAGTTATACACACCATAGATTACCAGCAGTACTTTTACTAGGCCTTTACTCTTTGCATCATAAAAACAGACAGACAGTGTGCTCAGTGTCCCAAGTGAACTAGAACCTAAAAAAGGGGGGAGTGACAGTTGGTGATATATATAAAAAAAAGGTTTCAGTTTGTATAAAACGACCACAGGTAAGTATACTAAATGAGTTAACAGTCCTCTAACACAATGATAAAGACTGAAAGAGTGGTTCGTTTGTATTATGTGTCAACGGCGTTTCGACCCCGAGAACACTTAGGGGGTCTCATCAGGAATGAACTAGATGGAACATCTGAAATAGAGTAATAAGATTAATTACTAGAAAGGCCAAAACAGGAAAAAGTGAAAAGTCCTTATTGGAATAGTACCAGATAGGTTAGTTACCTGGAATGAAAGCAATGGACTGTCAGTGTGAGTGGTGCACACCAAAAAATGTGTGGCTCAAGACAAGTGTAGGAAAAACAAGAGTTACTCACAGAGGGGCCCAGCTAGGCGCTGACAATGAAGGAAGAAAGAAGATGCAAATAGGTAAGTATATTGCCATATAACTAAACAATATAACATGAGTTATAGCCAATTAGATCACTCACCACAAAGTGAGGGGGGACGAGAGAGCGGACAGTCCTATTATGTATGGGTGCGGTGTCCCATTCAATGGTTGGTGCACAAGGATTGTGTCAATTATCCATCTGAAAGCGAGGAATAATAATAAGTAGGCTACTAGTTGAGGCTCAAGCAGTATATTGGTGCTATTAAAAAGGGGAGAAAAATGTTTTTGTTTGTACTCACCCAGTGGGGAGATGTTAATCCATGTGAAGGGTAGTTCATCTGGTTGATAGAGCTGTATACCAGGATATTGGTCTATGGGTACATGATACATCCAAATGAGTATCTATGTAACGTAGTAAGGGCAACAAGTGACCACCTTGTATGGATAATTTCCAAGATTTTTTTAGAAAAGAGGGGGTGGTCATTGTATATATGTTAAAGCCCTGGACTGCTTGTAGAACATACACAAGCCTGATATAGAGTGGCAGAAGTGGTTGCATTAAATAATCACTCCGAGTAGGGAGTAGCTCGGATTATCTTTTATTAGTCACAGCCTGGTTGCGTTATGATGCATGATGTAGGATATGTGCTTAAAGGGGCCCGAATATGAGCTCCCAGCGTGTATGAAGGGTTATATCTGGACTCACCAGTGCGGTTGTAGTTAATAACAGGCTTACAGACACGACAACCACTATTCAAATGTTAAGAAAGCGATAATTATCAACTGTAATTGTAAATAATATCAATTATCTTAATTCAGCAACCACTGTTCAATTACTACAGCCCCGGTGAATGTCAGTCGTGATTGAAAGTTGTGACCGTTTACTCGATGCAGCAACTACTGTTTAAATAGATAGGCCGCTGTAATTAGCACCTGCGATTGTGAATAACCATCTTCTTGATACAGTAACCATTAATGGAAAGTTGTACCCGTGGTAATTGTCAGCCGCGTACGAGCCTCCAGAGAAAACCTCCGCTCGGAAGCTGAATAGGCATGAAGTGCTTACCGATAAGTGAAGCCACAGGACGCGGCATTAGAAGTTAGCCGGTCGGAGCAGGGAGAGGGCGAAACAATGCGCCCTTCTCCTTAGAAGCCGTCAGTGCTGAATGTGAATGAGACGGCAGTGCGTGCTTCTCAGTTAATTAAGGAGCTGCGCCTGTCGGGCTCCGGCAGTGGGACGTGGCAAGCGTCGTCACTTGCGGGAAATGAGGTTTGGTTGTATGGTTGAAAGGAAGGAAAGACAGTACTGATACAATTATAAGAAAGAAGAAAAGAATTGTAAATGTGTGTCTTGAGCCACTTGTAAAAAAAGAATGAAAAAAAGAATTATGATAAAAACGGAAAAAATACTATATACACACAACGTCAAGTAAAGAATGCACATCTACATATTCATGACATCATCACAGGGCTTACCACAATGTAACGTTATAGCACATTTTTTTACTTATAGTGAGGTCAGTACAGATGGTGAAATGGTTGGCCAATTTGTTATAACAATATGTCATCTCTCAGCATTAATGTCTATTTGTCTAAGGCCACTCATTCTATACACAGTGTACTATAGTATTATGTTCAACAATTTCTTCATAGAAACCAAGCATGGTTTCCAAGTAGTATAACCCTTACATTGCATTTCCATATTTAAATAGTTGTGGACAGTTTTTGACTATGAATGCACATGGTGGTGGGTACATTTGGTTTGTCAGGGTTGTCACAAAACCGCGCCATTCCTCAGCAGTATTGAGACCATGGCTGATGGAATCTACCAATTCTATCCAGCGACATTCCAATCTTTGTAGGATCTGTGCGATATTTCCACCTCATTCCATAAATTGGCCATTTCAATCACTTGCCATTTTATGTCATCAGCGGTGTGGCTCATTTCCTGAAAATGTGTAACCAAAGGTGCATGTAAAACAGCACATTTTATTCTGCTGCGGTGTTGGCTGATACGTGTTTTAATTGGTTGCGATGTTAGACCAATGTATAAAAAGTTGCATGGGCACCATATACAGTATATTACATTGCGTGAGTTACAGTTAGAAAAAAAAAATCCAAATCTTGTTTGATGTTTGCATGTTAAAAAACTTTTGTATCAAAGGAAAAGCTGCATGCAATACAGTTTCCACATTTGAAGTGACCTTTTCTTTGTGTAAGGCCCCAGGTGGTCTCTAGGGTCCTAACCTTGTGGCTAGTTTTGCCTTGCGTGTAGGAATGCACTAGGTGATCCATGATGTTTTTGCCACGTTTGAATGCAAACAGTGGGACTTCTAGAGAGGGGTCAATATTCACAATCAGATTGCGAACTTTGTTTGTATGGATACCAAAAGTCGTGACACAGATTAGTTTGTCAGGGGAGATATTTTCTTTAGTGAACAATAGTTCTTCTCTTGGACAAAACCACACTTGTGTCAAGGAATTCCTGACTATCCTACTTGGGTGAGGTGAGGGAATATCCAGTGTGGCAAGACAATCTGTTTCGATATCGAAAGACATGTTGTCAATAAGATTTATCATGAAAGTACTGTCTCTCACATAGGTTTCTTGAATCGGCACAAAGTCCTTGAGAAAAAAGTCAATGTATCTGCCAATTGGTTCGAGGACCGACCCACAGCCCGATAAAATCGGGCGACCAGGTAGATTGGTGACACTTTTATGTATTTTGGGTAACGTGTACAGAACTGGGGTCCGTGGTGTCTCAATATTAAGGTATTCAAACTCTTTTTTGTTATGTACCCCTGTTCCTTGCCTTCAGTGGTGACTTTTAGAATGTCACTTCTGATAGTGGGAAGGGGATTCGAGGCCATTTTTTTGTAGTGTTTGGTATCTGTAATTTGTTTGTTAATTTCTGTGTCATAGTCTGTGTGGTCTTGGATGACAATTCCACCTCCTTTGTCTGCTAGTTTCAGAATAATTGAATTATCATTTTTTAAATCTTTTAGAGCTTGTCTTTCAGCTAAAGAGATGTTGTATGGAATGAAACATCGTTCTGATTTAAGTTTATCTAAACCACTTAGAATTACGTTTTCAAAGGTTAGTAGTTCTGGTGGCATCCTAGAATTGGGGGGGGGGTAAAAGTTGGACGGTGGTTTGAGACCTGAGACAGAATCTTGTGTTGAATATTCATTATCCAGAAAAAAGAGTTTTAATCTTATTTTATTGAAAAACTTGAATAGTTCTGTTTTTAAAGTGAAGAAGTCGGTTTTTTTCTGTAGTTACAAATGACAGGCCCTTGCTCAGTAATGAGGTTTCTGCAGCGGAATGCATGTGATGTGACAGATTAAAAATGGGTACTTCTTTCAGATTCAGATGGTGCTCATTTATGTTTAGTATGTCTGTGGTCTCCATTGATAATGTATCCTTCTGAGATCTGATGCTCGCCTGGGTACTGATACCATACTTTGCCTCTGCCTTTCTGACCCCTCTTTAAAAAAGGCGGTTATCTGTGCGGCTCGGTCCTGCCTGTACGTCTGAGTTGTCTGAGCCACCAGATGATTCTGAGAAAGTGATAGGTTGGTTCTTTCTGAATCTTCCCCTCGTATTCTGTCTTTGTAAGTGTTTGTGGTAGAATAGTAATCCTCCCTCAAGTAAGGATATGCCTTTTCTTTTGTAAAGTTTTTTATATCCTTCGTGACTTTGTCACGCTTTTTCTTGAGTTCGTGTGAGTTGAATTCATCTATGCTTGTGTTCAGTTTGTCCAGGAGTGCCTTGGCTTTTGCTGTTCCATCATCCCCTAGAAGTTCTCGCTCTAGCTCTTCTATCTCTCTTAATTCAGCTCTTGCATGTTCTGGTGCTGTCTCCACACCTAGCACCATCCAGTGGCGCGAGCAAGTTGTGGAGATCTGGCTGAAACCACATTTAAACTCAGGATCTTCTCGGAAGATACCTGGTACGTTTCTCACTTGCAGACCTTGTGGTATAATCCTGGCTTTCAGATATTCAGTAAGCATTTGTTCATGTAGCTCTGTTCTTACATGCCTCTTTTGAGCATTTTCAAGTTTTTCTAAGATCACCTGTTTAGGACGTAATGTTCTGTTGGGTTGTGCAGAAAATAGCAATGGACCACTTATAATCTGTGTACAAACGTGCTTCTCTCTCTGACATCCTTCCCATGAGAGGAAAAAGTTTATAACTCTGTAATGTACAGGGTAAGGGAAAAATCTGTGAAAACAATTTAAGGTAATTGATATTGTTTACAATTGCAGCTGATAATTACTGCGTTCTTAACATTTGAATAGTGGTTGTCGTGTCTGTAAGCCTGTTATTATCTACAACGGTTCTGGAGCGTACAGATATAACCCTTCATACACGCTGGAAGCGCATATTCTGGGCCTCTTTATGCACATATCCTACATCATGCATCATAACGCAACCAGGCTGTGACTAATAAAAGATAATCCGAGCTAATCCCTACCTGGAGTGATTATATATTTAATGCACCCACTTCTGCCACTCTATATCAGGCTTGTGTATGTTCTACAAGCGGTCCAGTGCTTTAACATATATACAATAACCACCCCCTCTTTTAAAAAAAATCTTGGAAATTATTCATACAAGGCAGTCACTTGTTGCCCTTACTACTTTACATAGATACTCATTAGGATGTATCATGGACCCATAGACCAATATCCTGGTATACAGCTCTATCAACCAGATAAACTACCCTTCACATGGATTAACATCTCCCCACTGGGTGAGTACAAAAAACAAAAAAATATTCTCCCCTTTTTAATAGCACCAATATACCGCTTGAGCCTCAACTAATTGCCTACTTATTATTATTCCTCGCTTTCAGATGGATAATTGACACAATCCTTGTGCACCAACAATTGAATGGGACACCCCACCCATACATAATAGGACTGTCCGCCCTCTCGTCCCCCCTCACTTTGGGGTGGGTGATCTAATTGGCTATAATACATGTTACATTGTTTAGCTATATGGCAATATACTTACCTATTTGTATCTTCTTTCTTCCTTCATTGACAGTGCCCGGCTGAGCCCCTCTGTGAGTAACTCTTATTTTTCCTACACTTGTCTTGAGCCACACATTTTTTGGTGTGCACTACTCACACTGACAGTCCATTGCTCTCATTCCAGGTAACCAGGGCCAGCTTTAGGTCAGTGTGACCGGTGCGGCCGCACTGGGCGCTGGCCTGTGGAGGGGGTGCTGACCATAGGGGAGGGCGCTGTGTTTAGCAATAACAGGATTGGAGAGATAAGGGGCACTTTTGCCTGGTGGTAGTGAGAGAATCTGAGGAAGTGGTCGTGTGGTGTGGGGGCACCAAAAATGATTGTCGCACTGGGCGCCACCAGCGCTAAAGCCGACCCTGCCGGTAACTAACCTATCTGGTACTATTCCAATAAGGACTTTTCTCTTTTTCCTGTTTTGGCGGTTCTAGTTATTATCCTTATTACTCTATTTCAGATGTTCCATATTGTTTGGTCCTGATGAGTCCCCTTAAGTGTTCTTGGGGTCGAAACGCCATTGACACGTATAATAGACGAACCACTCTTTCAGTCTTTATCATTGTGTTAGAGGACTGCTAACTCATTTAGTATACTTACCTGTGGCGGTTTTGTACAAACTGAAACCTTTTTTTATATGTCACCAGCTGTCACTCCCCCTTTTAGGTTCTAGATCACTTGGGACACTGAGCACACTGTCTGTCTGTTTTTATGATGCAAAGAGTAAAGGCTTTGTAAAAGTACTTCGGTAATCTATAGTGTGTATAACTTTGATTCTTTCTCAGACATTCCATTCCCACGAATATATGCCATTCAGCGTTTCAGTTACCATATATCATACACATAGTCCACAGGAACCATTGTTCCCTGTTACATAGTAGCTACCCTGATTCCTTGTGAGTAGGGTGACTCTTGTTCTTGATACATACAGCTCATGCACATACTTTGTCCTGATTATTTCTAGCCTCAATGAGACTAACAGGGGGATTGTGTTGTGCTGGTGTGTGTTAAAGTGGAAGATCCTCCATTCCTCCCAACAAGCATGCATGGAGCCATTCATCTGCGACACAAACACAAGCAAGGCATGCTCCAAAACAAGTCATAAACGGTCCTTGTTACAGCAGCCCCTTGTTGGATGTTGGTATTTATTCCAAAGAGGCCCCCATTGTTGGTGTTTGTTTTACTAGCCAGAAAACAGCAGCCTCTCTAAAGGTTGTTCTGAAGCAGTTTCGAAGTTCCATTTGTTTAAATTCCCATACAGTGTATGTATACTGGCATCTGTAGGCATTTAGACAGAGGGGCCGATTCCGATTCGGGCCGGAAATCTCTCCGACCGAGCCGGACCCGGAGAGATTTCCGACCGAATCGGACCCTAGCAGTCTGACCGAACGAGTACGATGCGCACGCATGCTATCGGACTCGATTCGGTTGGACTCCCATTGAAGTCAATGGGAGCCGGTCGTACAACACGTACGCGGGCTCCCATTGACTCAATGGGTGCGAGGTGAACAAGAGCGCCCCCTACAGCGGGTATGCGTCGAAGCAGGTCGCGCCGTACATGCACAGGTAGGGGGGACCCATGGGTCCCCCCTGTGTGCGACTCGCGTGGCTATGCGTACAGGGGGGTCCGACACAGACCCCCAAAGTGCGGCTCCGACTGCTCTTTTGAGCCGGACGGTGCGAGTCGGTCGGACTGCTCGAGGCGCGCATCGTACTTACCCGGCCGGGGAACGTCTCCATTGCGTGGTGCGAGTCATGTCCGTGCGAGTCGGTCGGAGCGGTCGGCTTTCGCGAACGAGTCGGTCGGTGCGGTTGGGTCTCGCGAACGAGTCGGTCGGAGATTTCGCATCGTACTCGCTCGCCCGGACGCACGTACGAATCGGTCGGGAAACAGGGCTCCGAATCGGATCCGGTAAAGCCGAATCCGATTCGGAGCCCTACCGGCCGAGATCGGAATCGGCCCCAGAGTTATTAATTCAAGAGATTTCTAAATTACATGCTTACATCCACGTCTCATCTGAAGCACCTAGGATAAATATACTCCTTCCCCCCAGCACAGAAAATGTGCTTGTGTGCATCTTGTAGGAGAAAAATGTAATATCCAACTTATGTGTGTACTTCATAGCAAGTGGACAGTTTAATATGTCATATTTTTCAGGCATTTGAGTGAATGTATGACAGAATATCGACGGACAGAAAATCGACCTGCAAAAATATCGACACAAAAATATAGAAGTCAAAAATATCGAAGTCCAATCTACATAAATGTAAGTACAAAAATATCGAAAAAAATATATAGTTGTCAAAAATATCGAAGTTAAAAATATCGTTTTTTTAAATGTTTTAATAATAATGTAAAATTAAGTAAATAATACATATAATTAAAATAAATATAGTTAAAAATATTAAAAGATATTTAAAAATAATAACTAATACATTAAATGTTAAAATAAATTAAACATATACATATAAATTAATATATATACTTACTCACATACTGCAACAGTAGGGAAAGTGTTGGATAGCGTAGGGGTAAAAATTACTATTCCCACTCCAGAGAGCAACAGTAGGGAAAGCGCATGATAGCGTAGGGGTAAAAATTACTATTCCCACTCCAGAGAGTGCAACAGTAGGGAATGCGCTGGATAGCGTAGGGGTAAAAATTACTATTCCCACTCCAGAGAGTGCAACAGTAGGGGAAGCGCTGGATAGCGTAGGGGTAAAAATTACTATTCCCACTCCAATGAGTGCAACAGTAGGGAACGGGTTGGATAGCGTAGGGGTAAAAATGACTATTCCCACTCCAGAGAGTGCAACAGTAGGGAAAGCGCTGGATAGCGTAGGGGTAAAAATTACTATTCCCACTCCAGTGAGTGCAACAGTAGGGAAAGCGCTGGATAGCGTAGGGGTAAAAATTACTATTCCCACTCCAGAGAGTGCAATAGTAGGGAAAGCGCTGGATAGCGTAGGGGTAAAAATTACTATTCCCACTCCAGTAAGTGCAACAGTAGGGAAAGCGCTGGATAGCGTAGGGGTAAAAATTACTATTCCCACTCCAGAGAGTGCAACAGTAGGGAAAGCGTTGGATAGCGTAGGGGTAAAAATTACTATTCCCACTCCAGAGAGTGTAACAGTAGGGAAAACGCTGGATAGCGTAGGGGTAAAAATTACTATTCCCACTCCAGTGAGTGCAACAGTAGGGAAAGCGTTGGACAACGTAGATGTTAAAAATAACATACTTATAAATGAAATAAATATTGTAATTAAATAATGATTGATTAATAAATTTAGAAAAAAAAAAACCTACAAATATATCAAAAATAATAATTACTTTAATAATATTAAATACTTCCCACCCTATTCCCCAATAAACACACAACACACTCCACATAAAATTTCACACAATTAAATTAATTTTCAATTAATCAATTAATAAAAATTAATGTGCAATTAATAATTAAATTTAAAAAAATGTCAATAACAATAAATAATATGTAATAAAAATTAATAACCAATTAATAATTAATTAACAAACTAATTAATTAGCAATACCAATAAATAATATTTAATAAAAAGTAAGAACCAATTAATAATTAATTAACAAAAAATTAATTATCAATACTCAATTTTTCTTAATTAATTACTTAATTACAAATAATTTACTTACCACCCTATTCCCCTAAAAACACTCAACCCACTCCAATAATAAATTAATACAAATAAAATAATTATCAATTAATAATAATTAATTACCAATTAATAATTAATTAACAATAAATTAATTATTAATAACAATAATTAAAAATGAATAATTACTTAGTCAAAATTAAATTACTTCCCACCCTATTCCCCTATAAACCCACAACCCGCTACAGAAATAAAACACAAAATTTAATTAAAATAAATTAATAATTCCTAAAAATTATTATTTAATTTACTATAATTAAATTACTTCCCACCCTATTCCCCTATAAACCCACAACCCGCTACGGTACTAAAACGCAAAATTTACTTTTAAAAAAATTACTAATTTCTAAAAATTTATACATATATTTAAAAAACAGTACAATACTTAACAAAAAATATAGAACACATACATATTAAATACATACTAAAATACATAACACTCATATAAATATCGATATTATTAACATCGATAATTTAACTATCGATATTACTAACATCGATATTTGCAACATCGATATTTCTTACCTTAACTTCGATATTCTGGTTGTAGATATTCTTGACTTCGATATTTTGTCCCTACGATATTTAAAACTCGATATAACTGTGCTTCGATATTTAAAAATCGATATTTTGACTGTCCACCATTTGAGTGCTTAGCGAAGAATGATGGTTGCACATAAGGAGCATGTGGTAAAACCTACAAGGTAAGCGCCTTCAGGCAATCAAGTCTACTGTGCGCTAGATTTCAACACACCAACTACTAACGCTTTTATTGTTTTTCTCAGTGTGATAGAATAACAAAATGTTATATTATAGCACAGGCCACTCACAAAATTGTATCTAGGCACTAATAGCAGGTATTACTGTTGTTCAGTTTAACGGCAGTTATTTCACCCACTGCATTTCCATCCTGTAATCGGCAACGCACAGATTTCTATAGGAGGCACCAAATCCACTGGTTATCTCATTATCTTTGATCTTACAGTTTTTCTGTCTGGCCTTTCCCCAGCGCAGTGCAACATCAAGGTAGCTGAATATGACGCTGTCAGCTACGGACCCGCCAGATAGCCTAGTGAATCATGAACTAGGGCAAAATTACGATGGAAGAGGGCTAGTAAAATATTGTCTCACCTAAGGTGATAGAAATTCTAGCACGTGCTCTGCATTTTACCCCTGCATATGTTTAGGTGGCCTAACAATTATCCCTGCGTACATTGCAACTTGCATCACCGATTTCATATTTAGCTGCAGCAGGTGCTTTAACCTCCTGAACTTTATATACAGGACACAGAGGGACACAGACATTTACATATGCACACTAAGAGACAGACAGACAGACATAAACAGGTACATGGTCGCTTTACACACACAGATAAACATAATCGTGCACAGACCGACAGATATATACAGACACAACCATACAGAGATTTGCCGAGATGCACAGAGGCACACACAAACATACACAGAGATATGCAGACACAGGAACATACAAAACATTAAAACAGACACATGGTTGCACGCAGTGCACACATGGATGGACACATACAGATTAAACTCATAATAGACAGACACCCACACACATACACACACACCAACACATACAGATGCATACAGGTACAAGCATACAACAATATACACACAAACACATGGATACAGATACAGGAACACAATTGTGCATCCACAGGTATACAAAGAGGCAACTACTATACAAATGCTACAGTACAGCTGAACACACCCACACACAGACACATAGAAACCTACACACAGATTCATACATAGATGCCCGTGCACAGACTCATAAAGATACATACACTCACACTCATGCTGTCAGAACACTGACAGACGCATAGCTTGTATAGACACAGACACCAATAAAACCCAGACATGTACACGCCCTCAAGCTGACAGATACACATGGATATACTCTCTGGCATATACAGACTGAAACATACACATATAAGGAGACCTACACATACACACAGATACAAGAACATACGTACACACTTTGGGCACAGAGAAACAAAGACAGACACACACACACCATATAAATAATAATACAAATATGCAGACAAACAAAGACACATAAATAGACCAGTATGCACACAAATACAAAATAAACATATCAATACAGACAAAATATTCAAGCCCCAAGAAAGACAACACGGGCAAAACCTATAACCTCCAACAAGGCAAGACTATTGGCTTTGCCAGTGTTTGTTTTTTCCGCATGGGAAAGGTTTCTTGATCAAAGGTAGTTCGTTTTTGCGAGACTATTCTAAAATATGGGTCCTAGAGCTACAAAGTGTTGATGCTCAGCTCTTTCGTTCGGCTGTTTTTGGTTATTATCAGGGCCGGGCTAGTTGTAGGCAACTCTGACATTGCCCGTAGGGCTAGTCTGACAGGTCAGTGTGTGAGATGCTCTTTTGGCTGTTTATGTTTCTGCTTTATGGTCTGGCGGGCCAATTTTCTCTTGACTTCCCTGATATTACTACAGACATTGCCTGCATCAAGCATAAATGCATGCAGTCTTACAAACCTTACAAAACACCTCTACTGCATGCCTGATTTGCAGAACGTGGGCCACTTTATATCCATTTTGATTTGCTAATGTGGGCCACTATTACTTTAGTACTGGTTCTATTTTCTGTCCCAGTCCGACCCTTGATATTATTATTTGGTACTATAAATGTATTTTTACTCACATATTTGTAGGAAACTCCTTCGTCATAATGACCCTAAAATGGGTGCACCCACGCTCATGGTATGCTACTAAGACCGTTAACGGAAGCTAGATTCAAATTTTCCTCTTTCCTGGAACCGAAGAAAGCATCTCAGAGCTGGCTGTATATGCCTCGCTTTAAGAATGATCGTAGCAGCATTGCATACATTATGTGGCAATTTCTGAATGTTTTTTCTTTTGTTTTGTGATTTGCAGTGTTCTACTCTGGACAGAATATGTGCCATGCTCCCTTGTTTTCAGTTTAGATTTTGTATCATCCTCCTCATCAGTATGAAGCAGAAATGACAGAGGCAGACAACAGCATCGGCCTACAACAGCATTGGACTTGGACAGTAGCGGCCAGTGGTGGGAGTGCTGCCGGGTGGTGACGCGGGGTGGGGGGTAGTAAACTACGGATTTCGGCCGCACTGAGGTAAGTAAACAAAAAAATAAATAAAACGAATTTCGTTGCGCGCGTCACCGCCCGGCAGCACTCCCACCACCGGCCGCTACTGGACTTGGAATCAGGAGTTAATTCAAAAAAAATACTCCAATGCTGCAGACCTTTTCCCTATTCCTAGTACTTCTCCTAAACCTTGAAGATAACTAAGTACTTCTGGGCTGGCTGAAGCATTTGAGCCTCATCCATTTACGAATGCTCATCTGGCAATAATAGATTTGCGGAGCATTGCCAGGTGTGAACGTCTCTCTGTTTTTCAATTCCAACTAGAAGTGTACATTTGAAAATATAGCACAACTAATAAAACCTGATTACCTGATCCAGTGACTATACAGAAGAGTGATATGAAGTGGTGAGAGCAAGAAATCCTGAGGCACTCCAAACTGGTATATGTGACCTGCTGCCTCCTTCTGTGCTATACAATGCTCTGGAAACGACCATAAAACCATTACAACGTTCTCGATTAAATTGCTCGTGCAAGTTTACCAACATATTTCCTCAAACCATTTGTGGCGTCATAATAAATATAACCCCATGTCTACCTTGGAGTGGGATAAGCCATAAGTGGACGGGATGCCATAGGGACTGTGGCACTTTAACTTCAACAGTGTAGAAATTAATTTAAGTACATGGAAGGGAGGGGCCCTAACAAGTCAGTTGTAAACCAGTAGTGCTGGTCGACAGTAAGGAACATCCTAAACATGCCCATCATTGATTACCGGTACTGATATGCAATGTGTGTACCGTAAGATTTGTTTTATATAGGAGCTGCACATTGCCTCATCAAGCAAAGTACTCTCCAAAAACGTTGTGCACATTTGTTGTAATATTTTGTTTAACATCCAACAAAAAGTAGCATCATTACTGCCACTTCTTGTGCCTCCCGACATTTAGTAAGGGTATGGGTTTCATGTGATAATGACTCACTATAACTGTTAATTAATGCTTTATTAGCTTTCCCACATTCACCACCCATCAGACAGTCTGTCATCAAAATTAATAAATGACTTGCTGCTTACTGGCACAGCACTGCTGCTTACAGTATGCTGACATACTGACAGAGTCTCCACCGTCTCCACTCCATTAAAGGCAGATCATGTGGTTCCCTGCAGTGATCTACACCAGAGTTCACTACAAAGGTATGTCTCCTCATTAGGGAAGTTTCTCTTCCTTTTGATCTGAGTAGGCTGCATCCTTTAGGTTGTAGCTGGTGTCTTGTGTCTGCAACTTCACAGCAGTAGAGAGAGAAGAGGACAGAGTCCAGGGTGAGGGCTACATTTATGTGAATGCAGTGTTAGTTTTTGTTAGATGAGTGTAATTCAGCTCAGGCGAATGCTGTTTTTCTAATCTCTTTCATTCGTAGTGTTACATAGCAGAGGCACAGTTGTGTGCCTGAACTCGGAGCTTAAAGTTACTAATTAAACTTTGGAGTTGTCATTTCCACGATGAGTGATTAACTTCCCTTGTGCAAGTGGGTGGACATTCACATTACTTTTACTGGGAAGACATCTCAGTTCAAAATTGATGAAAGTTAATAGGATCCCTATTGATAGTTTCCTTTATTTTTCAGAGTTCTCTGCATCTTTTTCTATTTCGTCCTTAAAACTTTTGAGTTCCACAGGATCTCATCCTGCATTTCTTCCCAATGTCAGTCCTTCAAAAAATAACGATAAACACCCAAACTTGAAATTCATTTTTGGCACACAAGCACTCTGACAACAGGTTTGCACTGATGGAAGGTGTCCTTAATTTCTCTTGGACTCTATTGGCCCAATTCATACA
Organism: Calotriton arnoldi; assembly: GCA_963921515.1. Taxonomy (NCBI): domain Eukaryota; kingdom Metazoa; phylum Chordata; class Amphibia; order Caudata; family Salamandridae; genus Calotriton; species Calotriton arnoldi. The sequence continues at coordinate 2,279,629 of CAWUFW010001622.1, read as the reverse complement.
GCCATTTTTCACTTTGAGCAGTAGTATTCCTGTGGTACTATTTTACATATGTATGTGGCAATATGTGTGTCATTCTAAGCACCGAGGTATTCTACCTCTAATAATGAGGTGTAACTGGGGGAGTCACAAGGGGGGTGGCTGGAAAATGGGGAATAGCATCTAAAAATGGACTGAGCATGAGGAAAATAAATGAGGTATGCAGTGGGGCATGCAAATTAAAGATCCCACCTACAAAAGTGTAATGCAGATGCTATTCACTGATGTTACACCCACATCTACTCAGGTAGTACAGTCCAAAAAGGCTCAAATCAACTCCCGCCCAGTCTTGAAGTAAGTCACACCCACACCCGCCAATTATAGGAACGGCAACAAAATCCAACGGAAATCAATGGAGATATTGTGACTTCATCTAGTAATCAATGAATACAGGAGAACGTATAAGCATACCTACAGTTATACAAACATACCATGTAGAGACAGATACAATGACACACAGCACCCAATACATGCAGAAAGGATGTACCTGGGTAACAAAAAAATTTAATAGGGCAATTAGTTATTTAAATTGAAAGGGACAGGTGTTGTCTAGAATTAGGGGAACTTGCGGAGTCCACAGAGTTACATGAAAACTCTGATTCTGCGGGTGGGTGGAAATTGGCACATCCCGCTGCTCGCACTGATTTTTAGTGCCGGGAGCTTGTTCTGCGCTACAAAATCAGCGCGAACGGCACCACGTTGCATGCCAGAGAGAGCTGCTTCTTTGCTGCTGCGCGAGTAGATTTTCTACTCAAGCAGAAGCTTTCTCACTGCTAACTGCCCGCAACCACCCGCGTTGAGAAAATCTCATCGGGTGCCCTCCAAGCACCTTAAAATGGCGCTATGGGATGCCAGTTCTCGCTCCCACTCGTCAACTTACTGTTGGCGAGCCGTGTGCAAGAAAAGACTCTGTAATATGGCGGTTGGTGGAGTTTGGCCAGAACTCAGCGTTATAAGTGTAACGCGAAGTGGCCAAAGCTCCGCAAGTTCCGCTGGCGGAGCGGAATTTATCGCCCACTCCTAGTGTTGTCATTAACAACATCAACACCAAAAGTCAAGACCAAACAAAAACCATGCCCAAAAGGACAGGAATTGCTTGTTGATGAGTAGGACCTCTGACCCTTCGGAATGTACAAACACATTAAGAACTTACCTTGTGAGCCACTTTTGAGAGTTCATCTTATTATGTCCAATACCAAAATACACAATAAAACAGAGGTAGAAATTGTGGGATGAATTTAGAAAATAATGTTATAAGGAAAAATATCTTTGAAAAGCTATGGCTTTAGTACATATAATTAAACAAAGCAAACTATTACATTAAAAAAGAAAAAGATCAGGTAAAGCAGAATATTACAAAACCCGTTATTCAGTTTAGCAGATAAAGATTAAGGATTAAGATAATCATATTTAAGAAATGGAATATCATTCAAAATGATGATAAAATAAAATAAAGTAAGCCAATGGATACAATCTATTAACCCCTTAACTGCTGAGGCTTTTCCACCCTGGTGCTGAGCCCTTTTTTGGCTATTTGAGGTTCTTCGAGCTTACACCTCCATAACTTTTTTCCACATAATGTATCCATACCAACTTTGCATCTTTTTTTCCTAACATCATGCGGATTGTAAAGACAACAAAGGGTTGTGGATTCCCTGGAAAGGTCCAAGAAAATAGTCAAAATATATCATTTTATTTTTTGTTTTTTGGGAAAAATGGGAAAAAACTGCTCTTCAAAAAAGTGTTTATTTTTATACTAAAAACATATCACCAAAAGGTTTGCTGTGCTAAAATCACCATCGTCCCAGCTTTCAGGAACATGGAGAGCTCATTCAAAAACATTTTTTTACCAAAGTTTTGGCGTTTTTGTAAGAGGTAACTTACTTGCAGTTTGTGAAGGAAACAGGTTTGGAACCCATATGTGATGCTGGGCAGCTATACATTTCTAAAAAGCAAGGGGTCATTTGTATGGATCCTTCAAGGTTTCCAAAAGAAATTATCTGTTAAATAAAAAAAAATATGAACAAGGGGTAGCAAAGAACAGCCATTTGTGACAACGTTGTCATCTGTAACTTCTTGTCACTATGGGCGATTTAAAAAAGCAATACACCTGTATGTGGGCTAGACCCTTCTGGTCACAGGGATGTTGTATAGGGGTTATACGTTCTCTAAGAACCTGAGGTACCCAGAGCCAACAACTGAGCTGCACCTTACAATAGATTTCATTTTGTACCAAATATAGAACAGTTCATACTGTAAAATATAGAGTGTAAAATGGGTATGGGGAAACCTGTATATTTTTGATATGTACATTGGATGCTGGGTTTAGGAGCAATGATTATTAATACATCTGAAGTTTTGGGTACTCATACTAGCATGTAATTCAGAGGGCATTTTGCAAAATGTTGTCTTTCTTACACAGTGGCTGGCATTTGAAAGGCACAAATGCAGAGAAAACAAATTGGTAATAATACATTTTCTGTTATTCTGTGTTCCTACACCTCTCTTGATGGAAATGGTCTGCCTCTTGTGTGACTGGGCCTAGCAGAAATGGTACTACACTTGTTTGCCTAGGTCTAGCACCTGCAACAGAATACTCCCCAAATTGTGACCTGTAGGCATCATAATTTACCCAGCAGAATCCATGCTTTTTTTCCACAAGAAGGGTACCTGTGGATTTTGGGCCCTAGTTCAGCCCCAATCAAGGAAAAACCTACCATAACCAGACATTTCTGATATCTAGATACCCTGAGATGACCCAAGTGTTGTGACTTCTGTGGTTTTAAAAGGTGTATTTACCCAGAAACCCTTGCAAACCTTAAACTGTGCATAAAAACTCATATTTTCCTCATATTTCTGTGAGGGAAGGTTCTGTGGGGAGCCACACATTTCCTACCACTCAGCATTCCCACAAGTCTTCTGACAAAGATGGTAACTCACGTATGTGGATGGGCTTAGCACCTACAACCTATGGCCTATAACTCGGGTTCAGAGCCTTTAACAACCAGTACAGTCCTGACACTGCTGAGGAGAAGAAGCAGGGTGACACCTTATGTAGGGTGGAAAACGTGCCCACTCTGACACACACCCAGCAGCAGCTGGTGCAGGTAAGCGCGGTGGGGTGGGCAGGGGGAATGTCAATAGGATTTATTTATTTAATTAATTTTCCCTATTCTGCCATCTGTCAACATCCCCCTGCCCTGACCCGCCCCACCGCGCTTACCTGCACCGGTCACTGCTGGACACACATGCTGTGTCATCAACCACATCCTTCCGGAGACTTCAACAGAGGATTGGATGAGAAGGAGGCAATGGGTCATCCTGGCCAGGGAGAATTACTGATGTCTACAGAACAGGCCCTCCCAACATACGATCCTGAGGCCAGCTATTACATCCCTCATCTTTCTGCTGAGAGTATGTGCCAACAAAAGCCACAGCTGAAGGTGTACTTTGATACAAACACCACTTAGCCCTCTCTCGAGTCCCCATCAGCATCCCATTATTGTTTATCTCTAGAGCCAGTCCAGGTGCGATCATAAGATTAGTAAAAATGACTACCATCATGCAGATCATTGAATGGATATTTGAAGTGAATAATTGACAGTCAAGGACCTGCATGATGCACAGGCTGCACAGCACCAGACGACATGCTTGATCTCTTCATAGACTCTTTTTATGTCTTTACCCAGGCCGCCCCTTTGTGACATGGTAGACTTTGGTGAAATATTAGTCCAAAAGTACCATATACATGGGGTGTAGAATTGTCCAGAACTTATTGTTTGAAGCCAAGGAAAATGAGTCTTCATGTTTATTTTGTACACAGGCCATGTAGGCACAAACCTTGCAGCATAAACCTTTGGATGCCAGATCACAGTGTTTCAGTATGGTTGTGGGAACGAGGAGTCTGTTGCTTAGGAAAGATGTGCATTGATAAATATAACAAATGGCATAAATTGTTAATTAATGGAAAGCCTTGTTAGGGGAGTTCTCTAGCTGTAGGCAGTAAGCTCACCTGATAGTAATAGTAGCTGCACTATAAAAATGTGCACATGTTTGCAAACTTAACAAATTTGGGCTATTGATTATCCTCCCAGAGTTGATAACATGCGTATACATGTATAAGAATGAACGTAAGATTGGTGATTTTATTTTGAAAGCAAACAATGTACTCTTGAAAAAAATGGGTGTAGGTTGCAGGTTTTTTTGCTCACCACGCCATTCCAGTTTGGACCCACCCATATGCAAATCAGTCTTGACCCTGCTCCCCAACGGAACAGTACAACCCGAAATGCCAGGCCAGGTCCTCCCAGGACTGGAAACAAGCATCCTAGGACGGGTTACGGGATATCACACCATATCAGCCAGGATAGCTTGAATCCAGTGGCATGGTGAACACTGGACCCAAGTCTGATAATACCCGTCCCACTCAGGGCAAAAAGAACAATATGGACGGAATGCTGGCATGGTGGGCAAGAAAACGATGGATTGGGATGCGGCCCAAGCGATTGCCAGTGGCTGAGAATAATTCAAGCATTCCATCCATCACCTTGTTGTTTTTGCATTTGCCAGCCTAAATACTAGACCACAAGTAGAATCTGAGTATAATTACAGTGATATTTTGTGAAGTCAATGACTGTTTAAAAGCAAATTTGCTGATCAATACATAAAGACCTGGTAGTTTCTTAGTCTGATATAATCATTACAATGTTTGATTAGAGCCTTGCTAGAATCCAAACCCTGGCCTCTAAGCACTGATGCCTGTAAAAACCTAAACCAAAGGTTAACCTCAATACACTACCATGTAGCTAGGTCTTCTCTTTCTTCCGGAAAGTTAATTGGCCATCCTGTAGTCAGAGTAGAATGGGTAAGGAGCACCACAGTTTGCTTACACTCTGAATATCTAAACCCCCCGTTTGAAACTTGCAGAAAAGACACACATGCACCTGTCAGTGACCCGCAGAATACAACTTGTGGGCAGGGTGGTAGAGTAAGAGGCTGGTATTCAGGAAGTCTGGGCCTTGGACCTGATATGCCCTGTGAACTGCACAGAGCAAGAAAATTCACCACTTTTCCATTGGTGGCGAGTGAAGCTAGGCCAGTAATGGGCACATTTAATTGTACCATTGGCTTTTGAAAATCAGCATAGCAGTTACATTATGCAGGTACTGTAAGCAGTACAAAACGATTGTTGTTATCTCAACTATTACCCATGTGAAATGCCAAAAAGGCCACGTTTTTATGAAACATGATCACAAGGTTGTGAATGACAGATAAATGCTTGGAGAGAACACCCAGGAACTCTAGCCCAGAATCTGCATACCAAAGTGATTGTTCTCCACGGACATAAACTTCTGTTCTATTGCCACTCAATGTCAGAAAACTGGAATGCATTCATTATGACACCGTTTCATAAAGAGTTTTACGGCGCATGTTGCGGAGGGATTGGATGTATTGATGCATGTTTGAATTTGGGTGTCTTATGCATAGTGAAGAAAACCAAGCCCTAAACTGGATATCAGAAATGGCTATTTGGGCTCATGAGGATATTTTTTTTTTTAAACACAAACTTTATTGAATTTTTCTTTTGTATACAATAGAAGTATATCAAATGTTGTCCCTACAAAATACTGATATATTGACATACAATGATCACGTAACATGAGTCATCAGTAAAAGACATGACAGGTAAGTACGCTGTATCAAAACCCCAACTTACCGACCCTTCCCCCTTATGAACTGGGACACATCACCCATTTAGTAGGAGGTCACAGGGAGGGCACACTTTAGTGGATATATGTTGGTGCATGGCGTGACTGCATTGTGGATTCCGGTACAGAGCAATCAACGGGTAGGTGGAGATCCACCCAATAGTACGGCAGAGGTATGTGTACCCTATGTGCAATATGTACTGTTCTCGGGGTTGGAAATCATTAGTGGCGGTATCACCCACACAGCAGAGCCTTTCTATTTAGCTATCCGAGTTGCCCAGGGCCTCCTCACTACTTAGGGCTATGATTCTTGAGTATGGATCCCCTCTAGTAACTCATTCCATTCAATCGATATAAAATTGTTTCGTAGGCCTTTATATTCTTCTCTCCTCAGAGCCTCACCTTCAGCCAAACCCCATTGTAAAACTTCCTCCAGCCAGTGATCTACCTTAGGGACCAGTGGGGACTTCCAACGTTTTGTAATCAGCCTTTTATCCAAGAGCAGAGCTAAGTCCACAAAGCGCCGTACAATCCTAGAGCCCTTGGTCCACAGAGACATCCTCAATATTCAATGCTCCAAGGTATTCCAGCCATGTAGTGAGGTCTCCTATTGCTGAAGAGATCCCACCCCAGTAACCAGACAGGGAGGGGCATGCCCAAAGCATGTGCATCAAATCAGCTTCCTGAGCGTGACCGCGTGGACATGTCAATGAGGCAGCAAGGAAAATTGGGTGGATTCTGTGTGGGTCAGATATGCTCTATGTAATATAGAGAATTAGATTAGTTCTGTGTCGGGCTGTTGGCAGCTGCAGTTTAGCTAGACTGACCCAGAGGTGCCCTCCTCCCCATGTAAGATCGATCAGTATAGTATTGCGTAAACTGAACACCCATGCCGGTATTACAATAGGTAAATTTACGACGTGGTATAACAAGTGTGGCAGCATCACCATTTTCGCCAGGGCGAAATGGCCCACCACCGACAGCTGCAACGTGACTCAAAATGCCACTTCATACACCAGCTACTCACTTGGGCCCATACATTCATACTACGCTAGCAATTTCCGCTGGTGGGTCAGTTGTACTCTTTATCAAAATCCCTGCTACCAATTACTTTTCTGATTGAAGAGTAATGACTTACCAATGGACCCTTTGCTAATTGGGAAGTTTAAAATGAGTGACATTCATTACAATTCATAATCCTGAAATAATCACTGAGTCAGGAAGTTTTAAAATGTTTATCTAAAAGATTTAGCAGAGTAAAGTACAGAACCACATGATACTTAATCGTATATCAAGGATGAAGCACAAAAATCAATTATCGATCAATGACGGTCCCTCAGAAAGGAGAAGATAGAGACAGCAGCGCAACTAAAGGTTGCATGTATATTTACCTAAAGTGCGAGAACCAAACCCCTTGGCCAAGGAGTTGGAAAGATAGGACCCAGGAAGGATGAAGAGCCAAGACCTCCTCCAGGTTCAGGACAGGACAGGTGACCTCTCTATCAACGACGCCTGCGTCGTTCCCCTCTCTGATACTTCGCTTCTCCTCGAATCTCCCGTGTCTTCCTTCTAATGGAGTCCGCCGCCCCCTCCTCAGGACCTCTCAGGACAGCGGTTCAGTCTGCAATCGATCAGCTTGTTCGGTACGCCTATTCTCCTGTGTCTGTCAGCGTCTAGTCTAGCATCTCCTGTGCTGTGCGAGCGTGTGCTAACTAATTAGCTAATTCTATATCTGTTATACCCTTCTACGCCCATGTACCTCCCATTAATGTTGCAAAAAATATGGGACCACTATTTCTGATTGGACGGGGACAGGGGGTTGATCCTCACACCATATTGATTTAGTTCAATTTCCTTAAGCCCATTGTTTTAAAATACCGCCCATCACAGTTAATACATTTGCTTTATTTCCCACCCGTCTCACGACAAAGTTTATACATTGTTCATATAAATTGTTGCTATTCAGTAGGGACATCATGGGTACAGCAGTGTTGGCCATCAGGTCACGGCCTTGGACGTCATCCAGATTGACTTCATCCTTTCCTCTCTGGGCAGCCATGCAGGACGCATGCGCAGAATCTTTGTCACACGAGTTTTTGTTCACCAACCCCAGGCCCATTTTACGAACTAATAAAAGTCAAAGAAGAAAATATTAAAATCACAAATAAATTGTTTCACTGTTTACCCACTCTTTCTACTCTATTCCCATTTACTTATAAATTCTATCCCGCATTAATAGCGTTAGAATACCATAGTTTAATTGCAACATGAGAGCAAGCTGTAGCACGTGAGAACATTAAGCAGCCATTTTAATACACACTGCGCAGAAGCAGGGATTTCCCTCCAAGCAAAGAAAGACGTCACACCACGTGATATGGTTGAGACATGCGCAGTAAAGTTCCCGCGTTTTAGCGGCCATTTTAGAATAGACGAGCGTTATTTGTTAGTTTAAACACATAAGCAAGCTTCCTTGCTACTTATGTTTGTGTATGCAACTGTTAGTATGAACAATACAAAGTTTAATACATTAATACTGTGAGGAGATTGCCTCCGAGCAAGTCTCATTTGTGAGTCCTTGCTCCATCAATCCCCTCTCTGATGGCGTTTCTGAGCCATCAAATACTACCCACAATTAGATGCCAACTTTTAGCATAAAATAGTTTGTTTCATTTTTACACTTTCTATTTTTCACATCCCCTTTCAGTTTCTTGTATAATTCACTTCTCAAATCTTCTAATTCAATTTCGTCAAACTTTCTTTTCTTTCCTTTTCCTGTCACACTATATGATTCATTCCTTCTACAACATTTGCACCATATTATTATTGACAATACTATTATTGCTATCCCTGCGAAGGTTACTAATATTTGACCTATAAGTCCTTTTCCTATATTAGCAAACCAGGCACCAATTGTCGAAATACTATTTGTCAATCTTTCCCATACACTATCAACTTCCAGTGGTTTTAGTTCCTTCTCAAGTTTTGTTATATTCTGTATATATGTTCCAATTTCTGCACTTTTATCAGGTATGGAAGTGCAACAGTGCTTTGTCTTCAATAATTTACAGACTCCGCCCTCTTTTGCCAATATAATATCAAGATCAAGTCGATTTTGCATAACCATAGATCTAATCGCAACCATTTCCGCATTAATCATTAGAAAGCCTCCAGCAGTATCCGTTGATAAACGATCAACCACTGTAGATAATTTACATATTCTTCTTGAGTTCAGAATCACTCCCACTGAAGGTATCAATGCACCAAATATATCACCTACAATTTCAGAAAAACTAGCTCTTTTGCTACGTGTTAATTCGCCATTATTTTCATCGCTCCCAGTGTTATTTTTTACGTGGTATATCTTTGGAAATACTATTCCAAAATAACAACTTCCATACCACTGTGCAGGAAGCCTAAAGTAAGCCTTATTCCCACACACATAATAGATTCCAGGAAAAACTGAATCTGTTCCTCCTTTGAGTCCCCAACCTCCAAGAATTAAGAAATTGTGTTCACACTCACTGGTACCGATGAAAACATTGTTATAATCAGTCTTTAACCTATGTAGACAAATTTTCCCTGTCTTTACAAAATCTAGAGCCATAGCAGCTTGAGCCTTGCCAGGTGTGTAACTCCCTTCTTTCTCAGCCCAAGGTGGCAGATGAGCCTTATGCTCAGAAGCTTTCCTTTGAAAATCTTGTCTTCTATCTTCTACTAAATTCAAAAATATCTTTTCTTCTTCATGTAACGAACATGTTAGATTGTTTCTATGTGCATGTGTTATATCTATCGATTTCATTGAGGTCAACCCCCTCCTAAAGAAACCCTCAGCGGACCCCACCGACCTCAAAAACTACAGACCCATCTCCCTGCTCCCGTTCCCAGCGAAAGTCATTGAGAAAGCCATCAACAGCCAACTCGCCACATTCATTGAAGAACACAACATCCTCGACTCCTCCCAATCCGGCTTCAGAAAAAACCACAGTACGGAAACCGCCCTCCTCGCCGCAACAGACGACATCCGCACCCTACTGGACAAAGGAGAAACAGTAGCCCTCATCCTCCTCGACCTATCAGCGGCGTTCGACACAGTCTCCCACCGCACCCTAATACGCAGACTCTACGACGCAGGAATCCAGGACAAGGCCCTCGACTGGATCCGCTCCTTCCTCTCCGGCAGGACGCAGCGGGTCAGACTCCCCCCTTTCCTCTCGGACCCCACACCTACCACCTGCGTAGTCCCCCAGGGCTCCTCCCTCAGCCCGACGCTCTTCAACGTCTACATGGCTCCACTCGCCCCCATCGTCAGAACCTACGGACTCAACATCGTGTCATACGCAGACGACACCCAGCTCATCCTCTCCAACGAGCCCAACATCGCCAGTCGCAACTTTCGAGAAGGCATGGAAGCCGTCGCCAAATGGATGAAAAACAGCTGCCTACAACTAAACACCAACAAAACAGAAGTACTCATCATGGGCCCAAACCCCGATGCCTGGAGCGACACCAGGTGGCCTCCCGCCCTCGGAAACCCGCCAACCCCCACGGACCACGCACGCAACCTGGGAATCATCCTGGACTCCGAGCTCAAAATGGACCGCCAGATCAACTCTGTCTCGTCTTCCTGCTTCCACACCCTCCGCCTCCTTCGTAAGACCTTCAAATGGATCCCCCTCGAACACCGAAAGACCGTCACTCACGCCCTGGTCACCAGCAGACTCGACTACGGCAACGCACTCTACACCGGAATAAACAAAAACCTCACCCGCAAGCTACAGAACATCCAGAACGCCGCCGCAAGACTGGTCCTCAACCTGCCAAAACACTGCCACATCTCCCAGCACCTGCGCACACTCCACTGGCTCCCTGTCGAGGCGAGAATCACCTTCAAGATGCACACCCACGCACACAAGGCCCTCCACGGCACTGGACCAGCATACCTGAACAGCCGACTCAAATTCCACGCACCCCAAAGGACCCTACGATCAGCCCAGCTCTCCTACGCCGTGGTCCCCCGCACCAGAAAGACCAGATCGGGAGGCCGCTCCTTCTCCTTCCTCGCGGCCAAAGCATGGAACGCCCTTCCGCTCCACCTCAGACAGACAACATCGCTCCCCATCTTCGCAAGAAACCTCAAAACCTGGCTCTTCGACAGACCCCCTCCTTGATGGATGGAACCTGCACCCCCCCTCCACCCCTAGCGCCTTGAGACACTTACGGGTGAGTAGTCGCGCTTTAACAAACCCCTGATTGATTGATTGATTGTTAAGAATAATTCTCCTATAAACTGTGCATCTTGACTACTAAGCACTGGGTTCATACTCTTTCGAATCGGAACCTCAGAAAATATCACATCTATGTTTGAATAATAATACTGAATTCTCCCTGTTCTATAAAATAGACTGGTCAAAACACTACATGATATGCCATAGGTTAATGGCAAGTGATGATACGTTAACCCTTCTGCTACTGATTCTGGTAACTTCATACAAACATAACAATTACTAACTTCCATGGTATCTACATATTGAAACAGTAATTTTGTGAAAACATTCAAATTAGTGTCATTATCTGTTACTTCATGATGAAATTCTGGTTCATCTTCTGCCGTTAGTTCTACTCTATTACCTTTCAAGTTATCTATCCTTCCCTTCGTTTCATTGCTAATCTTTTTATCCATTATCAGAAGGTAGGGAATTGCTACGATCAGAACTAACCATACTACAAGTACCACTACTAGACTGCATATGCATATAGCACAGCATCTTTTACAACATTTCCATTTTGGTCTCCCAGAAACTCTATCGTCAGGCATTTTGACAAGGAAGATTGCTCTTCTTATCTATTTTCAAGTCTTCTTGACGTTATCAAGGTGGTCTTATTTCTTTTTCATAGGACAGTTCCGCACTGGTTCCTTCGTCACCACTTTCACTTGATTCTGAGCTTTCGTAGTCTTCGAGAATAATATAAGTCCAATCAGGACCTTTACATTTATTGTTTATAAGCTTCAGTCTTTTGCTTCTTCGTTTTTCAGTTCCACTTTCTTGTCCTGTTTGACTTGTCACTTTGTTTACTTGTTCTGGATCTTCACTTCTGGTTGTTATGTGGTATTTTACTCTTTTAATGACACTAGGCCAATGATCACCTTTTCTGATTTTCTTTGTTTGCACTGTCTCTTTACTTTCTTCTTCAGAAATTGTTTTATTTTCAGGTTGTGACACAATCTGGTTTTCTTCAATTTCAGTTTCTTTTATCTGTTCCTTTTCAGGTCTGATTGGTTTCTCTTCAGCAACTCCACTGTGAGTTTCTACTAACTGACCTTGTTCAGGATTTTCATCTTCATGTTCAAGATTTTCGAGATCTTCTGTTTGAATGTATTTTCCTTGATCTAACTGGTTCTGATCAGGGCTTATTGCACTTTGTACTTCTGCAGCCTGACCGCGTTCTTCTAGGCCTGTCTGTCCCTGCTCAAAATTTGTTGGTTCGTTGCTATTTTGAGCCCAGTTTCCTCTCCCTATCTGGTCCTGCTCAGGTTCTCTTATTATGTCTTCTTCTTCTTCCTGAGCTGCTTCTTCTTCACCTATCTGATCTTCTTCAATTTCTTCTAAATTAGCTTGACTTCTTGTTCTGTGGTAAACTTCAGGAATTTCCACCACTGGTATCCTTCCTGACTTGTGCTTGGTTGTTCTTCTTCAGCTTCCCTCGAATCTTGTTCCTGAGATTCTTCAGCTGGGCAACCTTCAGCTTCCTCAGTGATCGATACTGTCTGAGGATTTTCTTCTTCAGGGTCTGGTACTCTTTTGGTGTGGCTTACATGAATCCAATTAGGAAATCCTGCACACTTTACTGCTGTGTTTGTAACCATTATGACCTGACCAGGTTTGTCCCACCTAGGTGATAGACACGTTTCTCTGGTGTGATTCTTCACTACCACCCAATCACCGGGATTCAGATCATGTTCTTGTTCAGGCTGCCTGGAAACTGCGTCTTCTCCAACCTGGTGAGAGACAGAACGCACTAGGTCAGCCAATCCTTTGCAATAATCCAGAACCATATCATCAGATATATTCAGCAGTTTATTTGTGGGAACATGTGCTTGTCTCATTGCTCTTCCCATCATTATTTCGTGTGGACTCAATCCGGTATTTCTATCAGGAATGCTTCTGAGTCCCATTAAAACAAGTGGCAATGCATCCGGCCAATCTAACGATGTTGATGCACACATTTTTCCCAGTCTGGATTTTATTGTGCCATTCATTTGTTCAACCACTCCAGAAGCCTCTGGACGATATGCACAGTGCAATTTTTGCTCAATTTGGAATGCTTCACAGATTATCTTAATCACCTCACTGTTAAAGTGCTTTCCTCTATCTGATTCCAAAGTTACTGGGAAACCAAATCTAGGAATGAGTTCTCGTAGCAACAACTTTGCGACTGTAATACTGTCATTCCTTCTGGTAGGGTAAGCCTCCACCCACTTTGAAAACAGACACACTATGACAAGTACATATTTCAGCCCTCTACATGGTGGTAACTGAATGAAATCAAGTTGCAATCTTATAAATGGACCCTCCGCCTTTCCAATTTTTCCAAACCCAATTATTGTTTTTCTTCCTGGATTATGCATTTGGCAGGTTAAACATCTCTGGCAAAGACTCTCTGCTACGGCCCTAAACCTTGGATTGTACCAATTTTGTCTGAAGAGCCTAATCATTGCATCTCTCCCTACGTGGGTGTCTCCATGATACATCCTGGCCATTTGCGAAAGCAGACAGTCGGGCATGACTGGTCTGCCATCGGAATAAATCCATTCATCTCGTCTGCCCTTTGGGAACATCCCATTTTAATCCATGTATTCCTTTCACTCTCATCAGCATCATCTTGCAATCGTTTTACATCATTTCATGTTTCAGGAGGTGTATACAGCATAAGTTGGCAGCTGATTCCCATTCTTTCCACCCCTTTATTTACTGACATCTATTTTTGGCACAATGTTGAGCCACAAGATCTGCGTATCTGTTGCCGACTACCACCCAGTCATCTCCTGACTGGTGTGCGGCACATTTCACCACAGCCAATTGTTTTGGTGATTGTATTGCTTCCAATAATTCTTTTACGAACTGTCCATTTTTAATGGGGGATCCTGAAGAAGTCATGAAATCCCTCTGCATCCATAGTTGGCCAAAATCATGCACAACCCCATAACCATATTGGCTATCTGTAAATATAGTTACTTTTTGATTCATCCCAATTTTGCAAGCTTTTATTAACTAAATCAATTCAGCTACTTGTGCAGACTTTACTCCTGGTAAATAGGATGCTTCAACTATTCCAGTTAATTCACACACTGCATATGCTGCAGTTAGTTTACCATCTTCATGCCTTTGGCACGAACCATCAACAAACAGCTCCCTGTCTGGCTTCCTGAGGGGCAGTTCCTGGATATCAGGACGTGGTTTCGTGCATAACTCTGTGACTTGTAAACAATCATGTTCTTCTTCGTCATCTTTAACTTCCTCATGGTATGGGTCTGGTAGTAAGGTAGCAGGATTTACTATTGTGCACCTTACAATGGTCACATTCTCAACACCTAAGATTATTCTTTCATATTTAGTCAGCCGACTAGGAGTAAGATGCTGAGTTCGGGTTCTTGTCAACAGAATCACCACTGAATGTGGGACAAACACTTCGACAGGGTGTCCCATTACAATTTATTCACTTTGCTCAATGTTCAGACAGATAGCCGCTACTGCTTTTAAGCAGCCTGGCAATGCGGCCGCCACTGGGTCCAATGTAGCAGAAAAATATGCTATAGGACATCTATCCAAACCATGTCTCTGAGTTAGGACTGAGAGTGCACAATTTTCTCTCTCATGACAGAATAATGCGAATTTTCTTTTATAATCAGGCATGCCTAAGGCAGGTGCTGCACACAAAGCATTTCTTAATTTTACAAAAGCTCCTACGCTCTCATCATCCCACTCAACTGGGTCTTTTGCCTTCTTTTTCGTCATTTGAATTAAGGGCTCTGCTAACAGAGAAAATCCTAGTATCCATTGTCGACAATAACCCACTATTCCAAGGAACATTCTCACCTCCCGTTGGGTGACGGGCATTTGAATTTTCTTGATTAATTTTACTCTTTCAGAGGTTATCCTTCTTTTTCCCCTCTCAATTTGGTGTCCTAAATACTTAACTGCTGTTGTACAAAACTGCAATTTTTCAGGTGAGACTTTATGCCCTTCTTCAGTTAATGATTCAATAGTGCAATGGAGTCAACAACACACTCCTCTCTGGTGTTAGATGCCACCAGTAAGTCGTCTATATACTGAACTAAGACTGAGCTTCCTGGCATCACTAGTTTCTCTAAGCACTTTTTCAATATCTAATTGAAGATGGAAGGACTTTCCGTGTACCCCTGAGGAACACGATTCCATACATAGACTTTGTTCTCAAATTTAAATGAAAAAAGATACTGACTATCGGGGTGCAATGGTATTGAAAAGAATGCTTGACATAAATCAAACACAGTAAACCATCCTGCACTCCAAGGAATCTGGTATAGAATTACTGCAGGATTGGGCACTATAGGACAACAGGGTTCCACAATCTTATTTATTTTTCGCAGGTCTTGAACAATCCTATACTTTCCACTAGGTTTCTTCAAACCCATTATTGGTGAGTTACAAGGACTACTCATTACTTCTTTTAGTATGTCTTGTTTTACCATTCGGTTGATTTCTTCAATGACTCCTGCTTTTACTTCTGCACTCATTTTATACTGCCTGGTATTTGGGAAAATTGCACCTTCCTTTACAGTAATTTTAACTGGGTCTATTTTGGCCATAAGTCCTACTTCCTTTCCCGTGAAATCCCATACCATGGGATTCACTGTAGTTTTCAGTTCTTCTGGTAATTCGTCTTTTGTTATTAAAGAAAACATCTCATCTACCTCTGTACCCTGCTTTGCAATCATAAATTGATATACATGGTCTTCATCTGGGGTCTGAACTGCCACACCATCCGGCGTACAGAAAATTGTGCAGTTAATTTTACACAACAAATCTCGGCCCAATAAATTTACTGGACTGGAATCACACTACAAATTGATGCATTTCTCTAAAATTCCCAATTTTAACTTCCATTGGTTCGGTAAGAGGAGTTCTAATCTTTTGATTAGCCACCCCCACTACTTGGATAGCTTCACCAGAGAGAGGAAGGTCTGGGATGTCTGCTGTTCTCACAGTAGACCTGGTAGCACCAGTGTCCAAAAGGAAAGTAATATCATTACCTTTCACATTCCCTTCAACATATGGACCTGACTGATCTACCGGTAAGGATGCGCCAAGTACGCACTCCTTCTCCCCCTCTCCTAGGCACCGTCATTGACTGTATGGACAGAAGTCGTCCTGTAAAAGAAATTGTGAGGTTACATAATCATTCTTACCACTTCCTCCTTGATATCCGACGTCTGTACCGTGCTTTGCTCTGCTTACATTACCCTGTATAGGTGCAGGTGGCAACTGACTTTGAGGATTTACACCCTGCTGTGAGTCATTCTGCGTCTGTGGATTTAAATTTTGATTTGGGCCATTATTATTTCGAATCTTTTTACATTCTTACATTCATCCTTCCAATGCCCCAATTTTCCGCATCCATGACAAGGGAATTTCTTTTTAGCCTCTTCTCTGCTCATTCGTCCTCTCATTTTTCCACCATTCCCATTGTCCCCATTCGTTCCAGAATCTTTCCCCTGATTATCATTTGGATTATCCAGATTAATTCCCTGTTTCTCGGGCCATTTTTACCTGAGCCCACATCACTTTCACTTGCAATTTCTTGTGCCTGTCATCTCCACAATATTTCGCATATTTCAAAATTTCGTCGATTGGTTTCCCTTGCCAGCACAACATGTGCTGCTTAATCATCTGACAAATCTCCGGTTTTAACCCATAAACAAATCGGTAAACAAACTGACTCATGTTTTTATCTCCAATGTCCTCAAATCCACTATACTGCTTGAATACCTGCAACAAACGTTCGTAGTAGGCGTGTACCGATTCACTGGCTTCTTGAGTAGTTCTGTCTATTTTCACCCAATCTGTTTCTTTTGGGGGTATTTTCCCTTTCAGGTAAGTTATTACCTGCTGATACTTTTTCATTACATCACTTGACGGGGCACCTGTCTTTGGATCTCTAGGATACTCTTCACTTGGCCAATCAACTGTGATTTTACAATCGGTCCATAAATCGGCAGGTACCACTATGTCAAACAGACCATCCAAGTCCTTCAACAATACCTTTGACACTTTCACAAACCTCTCAACCTGCTTGTACCATTCAATTGGCTTTTCTCTCAACTTTGGGAAATCATTCGTAAATGACAAAATATCCTGTCTGCTCCATGGGACATGTACATATCCCCCTCCTGGAACTTCTCGCATCGGGTACATTTGATCCGCTTTCCCTGTTTCCTTCATTAGATATTCAGAAGTTGTTCTACTGCATCGTGCCTCTTCCTTTTTCTTTGTCCATCTAACTTTCCATTTATCTAGGTCTCCCCATTTCTGCAAGACTGTCATTAATTCCCTTATTTGTAATTTTCTTCCAGAGGCATTCATGTTTTCTAAATCTTTGTCTGAAAAGTCTGCTCTATAGGGTTTCTGTAATACTTTTGACTTCCCTATTTCAATTCCCATCTGCAGAGCTAAATCTGATAATTTTTCATGGAATATCTTTACGTTTCTTGTGATACTTCTGCACACGAATAATAGTTCTTCTTCATCGTAAGTATTTAGGCGATCTACCCCTACATTTCCTGATATTATTTCTTCTAATTCGACCTTTAATTTATAAATGTCCATGATCTTTGGGGGTGAACTCTGTCTGTCTGATCCATGTGCCCACCTTTCTAAGTCTTCTGGTGTAACTACAGTGGCACTTTTGGTTCCTGATGAGGTTACTATGTTTACATCTTTCGAGCAACCAGGTGTAACTCTTCTGGGGGTACTATTTGCAGATTCTCGAATAGGCAAGTCCATTAATGAAATCATAGATTAACAATCACTGAAGTGATCATCAACTATTACTACTGCTTCAGGTTTAGGAACATTCACAGGTGTAGGCGTAACTAGGGGTTTGGGATAATTTACCTTGTCACCATATAAGGGAACCACTGGACCAATTGTTACAGGTATGGTCAAGGAATCAGGATGTACATTTAACTGTGTTATTTTCTGTATTAATTCTGCTCTGTTTTTGACTATTGCTTCCTTTTCTTTATCGTGAAGTACCCTATTAACTGGGGTATCATGCAATATTTGTGGTACTAATGGTGTCCTTAACAGTGGTGCACTTGGGGTGCATCCACTTGTCCCTTCCTGATATGGTGGCGGATTCTTTAATATTTCTTCCATAAATTCATCTTCGGAATCTCCAAATCTAGTCAAATGTTTTGTCTTTTCTGTGCATTTGCTCCCTATCGATTCTTCTGCCATTAATATTGGATACAGACCCTCTGTAAGCATTGCTCTTCTCCACTGTTTCATCTGACCGTCCCTTGACTCATTTTGGTACCTAGGGAAAAATCCCCGATAACCCCTATTACTTCTGGATCGGTCACGTTCAAATGCCTCAGTTTCCCACTCCTCTAAGGCTTCGTATTGGGTTAGTCTAGGTCTGGGTTCTAAATCATTCATCCTCAATCTCAAATTTTGAAGAATTCTCCCATTAAAAGTACCATTCTCGGGGAATGCTAATATTCCATCATTTTTGGTATATTCTATCCAATTTTCTAACCATACGCAAGTATGATAGCCTCTCTCCATCATCATGAATGATGCAGGCGTTTTAGCTGGTGGAATGATAATTCCTTCTCTAGTTTTGATTGGTTTATCCTTTTTATAATAATTCTTAATCTTTTGTAGAAATGACATTTTCCTCTTTTCTCCGTACATTTTTGGTAAATCTCGGTGTATAAAATTATATTCTGCAAAGCCCAGGAATCTCCTATCCGGACAAATTCCTATTAAAGTTGGATCACGTTTTAACATGCAATCTCCACTATCCACTAGGATTTCGACTTCTATGGTAACAACCAATCAAATTCCAGCAAACTTTTGTCTCTAAAACAATCCTAGCGCGGCCTTTTCGTGACGTTTGTCTGCCAACCCCTCCTTTACAATCTGCGCTTTTCTGTCCTTCGCTGTTTTCGACCAATCCCAGCGCGGCACCTGTGACGTCAGTACTACTCCTGACTACTGACCCCTCCTTTACAAGAGTCGTTCCACGCCCGCGGTTTCAACCAATCCCAGCGCGGCACCTGTGACGTCAGTTCCCTCTCCGGTAACTGACCCTCCCTTTACAAAACTCGTACGCAAAACTTTATTTTCTCTACGACTTTAATTAAATTTAGTAACAACATAAAACATTCGCTATCGTGCCAGTTTCTCTAAATTGAAAAAGATAATTTTGTCCACACTTAGTAAAACCTTTCCGTTTACTAAACATACATTACGAGTAAAACCCTTCCGTTTACTCTTCACTCAAGCATCAAAAATACCGGTTACTTCTTCAATGTTACCCTTTCTAGGTGATATAACATCAAATTTTCACCAGCATATTCCTTTTGCTATTACTCACACGCATAGAGTAGCTAACAAGTACTGATAGCCCTGCCTAACTTTTCAGTACTATTTCTGCCTGACAGATAACCTCACTGCAGTATGTCTTCCACTTACCATCCGCTATTCAATTTTTCCCCGGGAATTCTGGACAACATAAAACAAACTTTTAAACAATAACGGATGTTAGTTCATAAAAGTACAATTCTCATTACCCAATTAACAAAGTACAACCATCCTCTGATAACCAGAAAACTGATCCAGCGGGTTACTAGCAACGAGCATTCATACACCAGATACTCACTTGGGCCCATACATTCATACTACGCTAGCAATTTCCGCTGGTGGGTCAGTTGTACTCTTTATCAAAATCCCTGCTACCAATTACTTTTCTGATTGAAGAGTAATGACTTACCAATGGACCCTTTGCTAATTGGGAAGTTTAAAATGAGTGACATTCATTACAATTCATAATCCTGAAATAATCACTGAGTCAGGAAGTTTTAAAATGTTTATCTAAAAGATTTAGCAGAGTAAAGTACAGAACCACATGATACTTAATCGTATATCAAGGATGAAGCACAAAAATCAATTATCGATCAATGACGGTCCCTCAGAAAGGAGAAGATAGAGACAGCAGCGCAACTAAAGGTTGCATGTATATTTACCTAAAGTGCGAGAACCAAACCCCTTGGCCAAGGAGTTGGAAAGATAGGACCCAGGAAGGATGAAGAGCCAAGACCTTCTCCAGGTTCAGGACAGGACAGGTGACCTCTCTATCAACGACGCCTGCGTCGTTCCCCTCTCTGATACTTCGCTTCTCCTCGAATCTCCTGTGTCTTCCTTCTAATGGAGTCCGCCGCCCCCTCCTCAGGACCTCTCAGGACAGCGGTTCAGTCTGCAATCGATCAGCTTGTTCGGTACGCCTATTCTCCTGTGTCTGTCAGCGTCTAGTCTAGCATCTCCTGTGCTGTGCGAGCGTGTGCTAACTAATTAGCTAATTCTATATCTGTTATACCCTTCTACACCCCTGTACCTCCCATTAATGTTGCAAAAAATATGGGACCACTATTTCTGATTGGACGGGGACAGGGGGTTGATCCTCACACCATATTGATTTAGTTCAATTTCCTTAAGGCCCATTGTTTTAAAATACCGCCCATCACAGTTAATACATTTGCTTAATTTCCCACCCGTCTCACGACAATGTTTATACATTGTTCATATAAATTGTTGCTATTCAGTAGGGACATCATGGGTACAGCAGTGTTGGCCATCAGGTCACGGCCTTGGACGTCGTCCAGATTGACTTCATCCTTTCCTCTCTGGGCAGCCATGCAGGACGCAAGCGCAGAATCTTTGTCACACAAGTTTTTGTTCACCAACCCCAGGCCCATTTTACGAACTAATAAAAGTCAAAGAAGAAAATATTAAAATCACAAATAAATTGTTTCACTGTTTACCCACTCTTTCTACTCTATTCCCATTTACTTATAAATTCTATCCCGCATTAATAGCGTTAGAATACCATAGTTTAATTGCAACATGAGAGCAAGCTGTAGCACGTGAGAACATTAAGCAGCCATTTTAATACACACTGCGCAGAAGCAGGGATTTCCCTCCAAGCAAAGAAAGACGTCACACCACGTGATATGGTTGAGACATGCACAGTAAAGTTCCCGCGTTTTAGCGGCCATTTTAGAATAGACGAGCGTTATTTGTTAGTTTAAACACATAAGCAAGCTTCCTTGCTACTTATGTTTGTGTATGCAACTGTTAGTATGAACAATACAAAGTTTAATACATTAATACTGTGAGGGGATTGCCTCCGAGCAAGCCTCATTTGTGAGTCCTTGCTCCATCAACGGTATACCTGAATACCAAGGTAACAAAAGGTGCATGTGCTATTTGTAGTTGTGTGTCACCGAAACGAAATGTGGGTTCCATATGGGAATCAGTCAAGGAGTAGGCGCATGATTTATCTGCATTCATATGAAGCCCAGACACATGTCCGACAAGGAGAGTAGTTGGGCCATCTCTACCTGCTCCCCTCGGAGGTCTTTTAAGTACAAAAACATATTGTTGTTTTAGAATAATATGGAATGCACCACATGATCTACCACTTAACGGATCAGCTCTGCCATCGGTTCCATTGCCAAAATGAAGAGAAGCGTAGAAAGGGGGCAACCCTGCTGTGTGCCACGAGGCACCTGGTAGAAGTCTGAGATATTGGGCCCGGTTCTGGCTCTTGCCGTAGATGATGAATAGCAGTTTCACCCATCTGATATAGGCTGGGGGTATCCCATAGTGAGTCAGTGCTGTGAGCATATATTCCCAACCTAGAGTATTTAAAGCTTGTCGAATATCCAGGGGAAGGCCGCCGGCATATGGATAGTGGTCGCGGGCTGCATCCATTATTCTAAATAAATGTCTTATATTCAAGGCCGTATTGCATCGGGGAACACATTCACACTGATCGGTGTGTACCAATTGTGGGAGTTACGGGAGCAGTCAACGGGCCAAAATTTTACTGAGAATTTTATATTCTGTATTCAATAACAACAATGGCCTGTATGAGGATAATTTAGTGTGTGATTTACAGGGTTTGAGCATGGATGTCACAATGGCTTCCCTGGTAGAAGGGGGTAATATGCCAGTGTCAAGGGACGTATTATATAGTTTCTCAAAATGTGGCACCAATTTTGGAACATATGTGGAGTAAAATTCCACCGGAAGTCCGTCAGAGCCGAGCGATTTGTTGCTGGCAAGCTCTTTGATGGCACCACAAATCTTGTTCTCAGCAAGGGGCGCGGCGAGCTCCTCCCTGTCATTCGGGGCACCCTAGGCAGGGTTGCCCAGTGGAGAAACAGATATCTCTGCAGGGTCGGGTGGTGGCGGGCCGCATATAAGGCAGTGTAAAAGTCACAAAATGCTGTGTTGATCCCCAGTTGTGTCGTCACTGGTCCTTGATCGGGTGTATTGATCGATAAGATAGGCATAGGCAATGATTCTGTACTGATGAACTGGGCCAGGAGTGTGCTCGACCTGTCGGCTTCTGTGTGTGTTCTTTGAGTGTAAGCCCTATAGTCTTCAGCCGTAGGCGTTCCAGAAGATCAGCCTGTGCTATTCTGGCTTCCTGTAATTTAGCAGCAGCCGCAGTGTTATCGACCACCATCCTTTCCAGGGTGCCCTTATTAGTTCTCTAAGCTTGCGAGTTCCCAAAGGACCTCATTCCTAGCACCCACCACAGCTCCAATCGAGGCAACGCACAACATGACCTTAAATTCTTCCCATTCCACTAATGGCAAAGATGCCATATTAACATTGTCTAAGAAATACGTATCAATGGTTTAAGCCAATGTTTCCCTAAACACAGCGTCTTCTAGCAGATGTGGCTGCAGGCGCCAGGTTGGTATCTGAGCCAGAACCCATCCCCATGAGAGTGTAATTTCCAGTTGGTTGTGATCTGATTTCATCTTACCCAGATACATGGCATGTGCAATGCAAGGTTGCAGATGGTGATGACAAAGAAATCTGTCGAGACAGGAAGTAGGGCATATGAGTAAGAGTAAAAGGAGTATTCTCGTAAACCCATGCTACGGTTACGCCACACGTCCGATAGACCCCACCCTTCCACCCATTGTCGCAACTCTTTAGCCTGGTGCACCGGACCCGCACTAGGCAGGTGTGGGTGCCAGCGGTCCAATACTGTGTCCAGCACTGCATTAAAGTCCCTCCCCCCAACACCCAGTGGTATGGAGACCAATCCACTAATACAGAGGATAAGTGAGCAAGGAAAGTGTCCTGTTCAGTATTGTGTGCATATATACAACCCAGCAAAATAAGTTCCCTATCTGGTATACCCCTGAGTAAGACATAGCAGCCTTGTATGTTAAATTTAGATTACATCAGAGCAAATGGGACCCCTGTCTGGAGCCAGGTCGCGGCGCTTCTTGAAAAAGCGAAGTAGGATGTATGGAATAGTTGGCCTCTCCACAGTTTTCATAATTTCTGGGCTTCAGTGGTTACAAGATGGGTTTCCTATAGGCAGATGATTTAGGAGCTGCACCTATGTCATTTGGCCAGTATTCTATGCCTTTTGCGCACTAGCCCCATCCCTCTCACATTCGAAGTGATAATGCGATAATCCTTAGCTACAGTTGACATACTCGATAAAATAAGACAATGAGAAATACAATTCCCCACACGTCCCTCCCCACACCGTCCACTTACATCAGGTGACCACGTCGAACAAAGAAAACATCTCCACAATACTCAGTCCAGCGATTATTTGTTGTTCGACTAAACTTTAGAACAAAAAAAAACAATGTAAACAATGAAAAACCATGTGCCTTCGCTAACAGGGTATATAGCTCTACCCCAAAAGCCCCCCAATTATGCATAGCATATATGTTAAGTGTTGGGGCCAGTCAGACCCAGGGCTCCAATAAATGAAGTGTCAAGAGGCTGAACTGCAGCTAAAGTAGGGGAAAAAGGAGAAAAAACATTGCATATGTAATCACAACAGAGCATGTAAACATAACCATATTTCCTACATGGAGCGATCCCCAATTAGTAGAACAGCTGCATATACAGTTGAAATCTGTCTTGTGGGCATGAACCCTACAAAATTTGCCCACATAAACAGACGTGCATACTGAGAGTACTCATGGCTGTCACCCCAATAAATCGTTAGCTGTTTGAGGGGTGATCTTTGGAAACAGAGCCATGCAGCTGTTAGAGTCCGAGTCTAATGCACTACCCTTTGATGAGCTAGAGCTGCATGGCAGTTGAGTCGTCCTCAGGGTGGTTGCAGAGCGGATCACCACCAGTTGTCCTTCCTTAGCCTGCTGTGGGGAGGGCGCCCCTCAGCACCATCTTGAGCACCCGCCCCACACTGCTGCTGTCGAGGTGCATGTTATGCTTTTGGTGGAGTAGGACCATCAGGGTTACCTTGCCCAAATTCTGGAAAATGTTTCTCCAACCACTCCCAAGCCCCTTCTGGGTTCACAAAAAAATGGTGCGTTGCTTGTGAATTATCTCGAGTTTCGCTGCAAATAAAAGAGCATACGTGAGGCCAGCCACTCGTAGGTGTCGCTTTACTTCCTGGAATGATGTACGTTTGCATTGCACAGCGACTGTGTAGTCCGGGAATAGGGAGATCATCGAGCTGTCGATAAAAATGGGTGCGTTTGCATGAGCCACTTGTAATAGTACATCCCGGTCTTTAGAGTTGAGGATCTTGGCCACTATGTGCTGCAGAGGTGCGCCAGGACTAGGTCTTCTCATGGGGACATGATGCGCCAGTAAACAGTTCCGATAGACCAGTTGGGGTCAACTCCGTCTGCGGTCAGTCTTCGACAAACTGCGTTGAATGAGGGCCCTCTGTTCCCTAAGTTCCCACAATCTGGACATTGCTCCATTCTGCATCCTCTGTCCTTTTCTGGAGTCGGCCCATCTGCCACCGAAGTTGCGCAATCTGTTCAGAGTGGTCACCGTGACTTGGGGACAGCGTGGCCAACGTCAGTATATTTATTTTGACTCTGTCCGCCAATTTGCGATGATCATCCTTCAGCAGGCTGATATCTGTAGTAATTGCTCCTAGTTGCTGTTAGATTGGCACTCTGGAGTCCCAAATTTCTTGAAGGATAACATCCAATTTATCCAATAGGGTGCTATTAAGGCAGTGCAGTCGCTCAGGGTCAGAATCGGCGAGCGTTCTGGGGATGTGGAGCGGGACTGCGAGTGGGCTGTAGGCCTGCTGTTTTTGGTTTTGGTGCACCCCATTGATTGTCAGCTGTCTCAGCCTGTGGAACGACCGGGACTGATCTACCACCACAGCAATTCAGGCCATTGTATTGTGAGTGTCGGGGGCCCAGAATATAGCTTAGTGTGGGCTTGTGCTGTCTCCAGTCACTCTTGTGTGGTTGTAGGCAGTGGGGGGGGAGTTAGAGCGCAGGCAGGAGCCTGAGGAGTGATAGCCCGGAATGCACAGCAAAGAGGCACCAGCGTATAGTCTGCAAAGTGTTGAGCCCAGCTCCTCACAAAATGAGTCCAAGAGAGGGGATGCCTAAGTCAGGCAAGTAGAGAATAACAGCTAATGATGGGGGTGCTCCCTGCGGGGCCCCTAAGCTTAATATTGCCCAGAAAGGTTCAAATCACAATATGTCACGGCTCAGGGACTCCCCCGAAGCTCCAAAACTGGGGCCTGTGCATCCGTGCCCATTGCAGGAAGGCAAGGCGTATCTCACTGGTCAATAAAAGGCTCTGCACACCGCACACGTCCTGTGAAGTCAACCTGTGTGGGCTGGACAGTGTGTCTCAGCCTCAGATCAGCTCACGGCAGTCCCCCTGCCAGTGGAAATACTAGGCACCAACAAATTGGAATGGACTGGGTCACATGCGGCCCCGGTCCCGCTCCTCTGGCCCAGACACTCAGACACAGTCATCAAAGGGGCTGTTAGGGCATATTTAGTTCAGCGGGGGTATCCTCTCACCTTCATTAGCATGACAGCCAAGACTGCTAGGGATTATCGGCACCACAGTGCGGGTTGGCCCAGCCGCCACACCAATCCCACTCGCTACACAAGTCAGACTCGGTGGCAGCTTGCCCTCGCTGAGTCCAGTTGTGACCGTTACCTGGCCCCAGTGTCCAGTATCCCAGGCTCTGGAGATATTCAGTTCCTGTGGACACCTGGGGGCTACCCTCCTCCGCACAATCCGAGTGCGCTCGGTCACAGCCTCCAAGGCCACTCCTTTCTGCCTGCCATTTTGGCAGCACGCCGAGGGATAAAACGGATCACTGACATAATATCGACAACCAAAATATCGTATTGACAAAATATCGTCGTCATAATATCGACTACAATAATATCGACTACCAATACTTATTTAAAAACATACAAAAATATTGAGTACACAATGTCGTCTATAAAAAATATCGTACACCACAATATCGAAATATAAAATATCGTTAAATAAAATATCAATTAATTTTAAAACACATACAAAATATCAAAAATATCGAATACCAAAATATAGACATCAATATTATCGACTTGTTAACAATATCGACTATTGAAAAACAGGTAAATTAAATATATGTTTAGCACCAAATATAAATTGACATTATAAAACAATACAAAACACTTAAATAACATAAAATAATCAATTGCAAACACATCAATATATAAAACTTAAACTTTTTTCCAAAATAACAATTATAGTAATAAAATAAAAGCTTTGAAAAATATAATGCTTGCATCATGTCACATTCAAAACAATCTTTAATATATTTTAAAAAGAAAAACGAAAAAACAATCACTTTCTACTAACAAGTTCTTAATTAGTGTTTCCCTTTTATGGAAACAAACAGCCAAAACAATAAAAACAATTAACTTGAACGAATCAAATGCTCACATTTTAAAATACACCAATGACATAAAGCAACCAATTAAATAAACACTATATAAGCATGAAATGTTTGCATCTCTTTTACACTTCTAACCTACAATAAAGAAGAAGGTGAAACTCTGCCCGACTGTTTCCTGAAAGAAAATTTTCATTACTGAAGAAATCTTTAAAGCTGCACTAAGTAAGTAAAACTGTATTTAAAATATAACCATACTACTAGCCTTCTACCTAAATTATTTCTGACACATAATTTACTAATCTTTCATTTCTTACATTTATATCTCCTCTACAGATATCTTATAAAGCCAGCAAAATATTTTCAACATCCTCACCAATAAAAGAACAATCAATGTAAGTATATTATATTTTCTTCCTATCCACCTAAAAATAATTTTCAAACGTAATTCACTAATATATATTTTATTTCTTATCTATCTCCTCTACAGAGAACTGCAAAAGCATCCAAAATCATTTTGTAAACACTCACCAACTAAATAGAATCAAAAAGTAAGTATATAATTTTCAATTATTAAACACCCTTAAATACCCACCCAAATATCCCTTTTCCCCTAAAATCCCTATCAGCTACAAACAATGTAATCAAATTATTAAAGGCTTTTTTTTCTCTTACCAACAGAAAATACATCAATAAAATAGAAAATAAAGCTTGAAATCATTTCCTGGACCTTTTTGTTTACATCAAACTAAACATTGTAAGTATATTCACTGAAATGTAACTGTAATATGTATCATTTATTATATTTAAAAAATTGTTTTTTTAATTTCCCCTAGCATAACACAAAACAACATGACTGAAGGTGCAGAATTTGTAATGTCACAAAAAAATAAAATGTTATTATGTTATATGGGGTATGTCTATACACAGGAGAAACAAATTGGTCTAAAAGTGTTTTGGAAGTGTAGCAAATACTACTCTAACAAATGCTATGGAAGAGCTATTACTCATGAAACTACTGTTGTTTCTGTAAAAGAACATAATCACCCCCCAAATATAACAGAGATTGAGGTTAGAGATGCTCTTGAAAGTATTAAAGAAGCAAGCACTAGTACTGATAAACCCACCACCCAAATACTCAAAGAGCAATTATTAAAGGTACCTCAACATGCATCAGGACAATTACCCTCCATAGATTCTTTAAAAGAACTATTGCCAGACACAAAAAAGCAACTACAAGTACCATACCTGCCCCTAAAACGATTGAAGAAGTAGTTATTCCCCCAGAATTAAGCATTACTCACACTAAAGAACCATTTTTTTTATTTGATAACAAATGCCCTGATAAAAGAATAATTATGTTTGCTACTGCAAACAATTTAGGGCCCCGATTCTGATGCAGGATGGAAAAGCTTCCCAACCGAGGGCCTGATTCTGATGCGGTTAGGAAGGCCTCCTAACGGCATTTGCTCCTTCCAAATCGGATCGGGAACGTGTCTTCCCGACCGTGGGCCCAATTCTGATGCGGTTAGGAACAAATGTTCCCTTTGAAGTCAATGGGAGTTCAACCAAATCGTATCTGGAAGCATCCGGATGCATCCTACTCCGCCGGTTGGACTTTCCCGATCCGAGTGGGTCGGACACCATTTCCCAACCGATTCAGTCGGGAAGCTTTTCCAACCCGCATCAGAATCGGCCCCTTAGTTAAATTACAGCAATGTGACACCTGGATGATGGATGGAACTTTCAAAGTCTGTCCAAAACCATTCTACCAGCTGTACACAGTGCATGGATTGTACCAACATTCAAATATTCCATTCATCTATGCCATATTACCAAATAAGCAGCAAACTACCTACATAGATATACTAACTAAAATAAAACAAAAAAGCAATAATTATTTTCCTTCAAAAATAATTATTGATTTCGAATTAGCCATGATAAATGATATACTGAAAAATTATCCACACACAGCAATCCAGGGTTGCTATTATCATTTTAACCAGAGTCTCTGGAGACATCTGCAAAAATCAACCCTAAGGGGTCTATTAGGACAGCGGGCAGAGGCACCACCGCGGCACTGGCGGTGCAGAAAAATGCATTTTTCCGCCCGCGAGCAGTGGACCTCACGCCCGCCATATTAAAATGGCCAAAAATAGCCCAATTCCCGACCGCCGCTGTGCGACGCGAACCGCCATCAAAGTGCGCCCGCAACCGCGGCGGTGGGAGCCAATGGAGACACACCGCTGTGCGAAATGACGTCCGCTCCGGTCCACAAATTAGGATGCTCCAAACAACGAGTCGCACCGCAGTGGAGAAACCGCCCAATCCTAGACGGCGGAAGCTCGACAGCGGAGCGCGAAACCAGATTCCCGGTCCACACCGCCCGGACACGACCGCTATGGACCCAGCCCTACACGTTTTCCCGGTGCTGTACCTGATACATCACCAGCAAATCATGGACCGCAGCGGCCGCCGCCGCAGGTACGCAATAACACAACCCAACACACAACCACAAAACACAACCCATGGACTGGCACAGGGTCTCTAACCACATCAGATACCCTGGTGGGGACAGGAACACATCCCCAAGTGCACACACACATGACCCACCTGCCACCAATACA
The DNA here is from genome assembly GCA_963921515.1 of Calotriton arnoldi. NCBI lineage: Eukaryota > Metazoa > Chordata > Amphibia > Caudata > Salamandridae > Calotriton > Calotriton arnoldi. Next base: position 2,250,267 of record CAWUFW010001622.1, on the reverse strand, counting down.
CCCCTCCGCATCCAGGTCACACATTGACCGCGATCGTGCAGCAATGTCACGGCCACGTCACCGCAGCGGTGAAGACAAGGTAATACATGCGCACAATGCAGAAGGCTGGGCCAGCGCCAGGCATGGGCAGGGCACAAAGACCACAGGGCCACAACTCCACCCTACACACACTAGCCCCCCACTGAAGGGACATGCCATGTGCCCCTCCTGTGCACCCCCATGCACAACAACAAGCCAGGTGACACCACACCCTGCACCACACACAAAACAAATAGGGACACAGCCACAGCAGGAGTGGCTGCACAGGAACACACAGCACAGAAGCACAGGGCCAGGGCTACACACACACCACAACAACACCACACCCATGGCAAGTAAACCCAGTACAAGCACCAAATGAACACACACACATACAAGGAACAAACATCTCACTGGACACACAGCCTGCCAAGTCACACACACATACCCCACACTGACACACAGACACATACACAGACCACATGCCACCAGCAATGGAGCACACAAAACAGGAAAGCCAAAATGAGGTGCACACAAATGGAAGGCCAAGGAGACAACCACCAAGCATGTGCACAGCACATGCAAGACAAGGAATATAGAACAACACCCTCAGCCCATCTAATCACACATGGCTGGCATAGTGATTGAAGTCAAACCACAGACAGCACAGTGCAACAACCCAGGGAGACAGCAAGGCAACACATGTATAGCCACAAGGATGAAAGGAAGGCCCTGAAGTCAAACTGTGAACAGCCACACATATGTATACAAGTACTTCACAGGAGTACTCCAGCAGCACAACACACAGGGCCCATTGACACACTCCATGACTGTCAAACACTAGTAGGAATCCACACACATACCCCCCTCACATCTGCAGCACACAACACCAGGGTCAAACAAACAGAAGGGTGGCAATAATGTCCAGGCAATACACAGACAAACAATCACACTCCCTGGGGGTAGCCACAAACATCACATACAAACAGGGATGCCAGAACCAATGTCTGCACAAAAACAACAGACAAACACATAACCCAACAGAACCACACACAGAACCACAACAAGAACAGACATGCCCTGTGCAGCAAAAATGTGGAAAGGCAATGGGAGCACAGACACAACAGGAGTGCACAACCCCATCAGTCAGGAACAATGCACAGACAACATACCACAACACAGACAAGAAGTGTACCATCACAGATAAACACAGCCACAGCAAACAAACAACAGATGCACAGCCAAAGAAACCACATACCAAACACAGCAGGACATCAGTGGATGCACACCAGCCAATGACAAGGCAACATACCCCCACAGCACTGCATGCACAACAAGCAGTGTCTGCACAACAAGCATACCAGCCCCACACAGAAATGAGTGACACAACATGAACCCACACAACACCAATCAGCACAGCACAAAGACAACATCACACACAGGAAGTGAAGCAGTACCACAGCAAACACACATACATGCAACACAACACCAACAGATGCACAAGTCTGGCACAGAAAGGTGGAAACAACTTGACCAGGGGACTGGGCAGCACACACAGTTGAAGTGCATATGAGCAAACATGACTGACAAACAGCCCAAGAACATCACACAGAACCTATTGGGGAAATGTCCTGAGTGGCAAATTGCCACTGTCCAAAGAACTGCACCACAAAGCACAGTGTCACATATCAAGTGATGGGGAGGCACACACACATGTAAAACAAGGGGACAGCTGACATCCAAGTGAAGTGCATGGTAGGAGTGTACCATACACAAATAGAGGGAGTGCAGACTCACAATGGGTAGGCATCCCAAGCACAGATAGGGGATGGCAAGACACCACACACAACATCACATACTGGAGGCAAACAGGCACCATGTGACAGCAATGCATGAGAAAACACAACCACAATGGCAGTGTGGATCAGCAGGTCTGCACTGTCTCCACAAACAGTAACAAGACAGATGGATGATCAACAAAACACAACACTGACTTGACAGACACACACACTTCATACTCACAAGTGACAGAAATAACAAGTAGGAGTCAGCCACAACTGCATGGACACACCAACACACTGCACACTGCACAACATACAACTCACACATGTGCATACAACCACATCCACAGGGATAAACAATCCAAACAACAGGCACACACATCCTGGGTGAAACATGTGTGTAGTTGACAATGCAGGGGCACACACACATCAACACTCCAGACAAAGTCAAGACCTTCACACTGCACACTTCTTGACCACCCAAGAGCACACATTGAAAGAAACCCATGGGACTAGGATGACTGCCCATCACAAGATGACCACACACATACACTACTGGGCACACATAAAATAAGAACACACATACATGATGAGCCTGGCCAGCATGCCTGCAATCCTCTGGACAGAATCCCATTCTGAGCTGGCAGTGCACCACAACTTGACATGTGTACAACACAGCCAACATGAACTAACAATGACAATGACAACTGCATTACACCTTAAATCTACAACATTGCCCAATCAAGTATCAGGGTCAGGAAGAACTGAAGTCCGTCACCCCTGCAAAAAATAGAGTAAGTGAGTTAAGACATTGGCAAGGTTGAAGTGGCACACACAGCATGTGGCACAGTAAACCATATACACACAGCAAAAGAACTTTATTCAGTAAGGACACTGACAAAACAGACAACAGGAGCAACTGTCTTTATTCACAAATTGAACAGATAGGCAACAAGAGTAGATAATAGCAAGGCACAAAATGCAGGGCATGTCCATGAGAAGCTGCACAGGCAGGGGCAAAACAGCAAAGCCAGTGGCCAGTCCAAGGTGCAGAGCATGTCCATGAGAAGCTGCACAGGCAGGGGCAAAACAGCAAGGCCAGTGGCCAGTCCAAGGTGCAGAGCATGTCCATGAGAAGCTGCACAGGCAGGGGGCACACAGCAGTGAACGACAAGGCCAGTGGGCATGACAAAGTGCAGAGTGAGTCCATGAGAAGATGCACAGGGAATGTGTGCAACTGTACCCTAACCATGGTCAGCAACACAGTCTGGGGTGTCACGATGTGCAGCACAGGCCATCCTGTGTGAGAGACAGACGTGTGAGGTTGACCAACACTCAGACTTGGCTGTCAGTCGTACTGGGAGCTGGCTGTGTGTCGGGCACAGTTGGAGCACTTGACTGGGGAGAGGAAGGCACAGCTGAGGTATACCTATCAGTGTCTTGGCAAAACGGAGGGCTGCTTGGACCAGGTGGTGTAGTGGCACGTGGAGGTGGAGTCATGCAGACATGAGACACAGTGTGGATGGGAGATTGTGGAGGGGTGCCTTTCCACTTCTTGGGGAGTCGCAATGGCTTCTCTGTCTTGGGAACAATGGGAAGTGGCGTGGACACATCAGGCTCACTCAACACCAAGGCTGCAGCAGGTGCAGACGCTGGCCCTCCCTCTGGTGACGTGCTTGAACTTGCGCAACGCTTTGCATGGCCCTGGCTTTGCCCCTCCATCCCCTGCCTACAAGGTGGTCCCCCCACAGTGCCCTCCATTCCCTGCTTCACTGGGCTTGCAATGGGAGTCAAGGTAGTGGGTGAATCGGACTTGCAGCCCTTCTTATGCCTACCCTTGGCACTCACCACCTTCTCAGTGGGCATGGAAATTGTATGTTTGGTTTTGGGAGACGCTTTCGGGACAGGAGAGTCCTTGGCTGGGGATGGCCCTGAGGCACGTGACCCTGACTCCTGCTTCTTGGCTCTATGTCCCCTGGTGTTGCCTGACGGGCTCTTGTCTGTGTGCACTGGACTGGCTTTGGTCATCTCTGGGGATGGTGTCTGCGGCCTGGACCGCTTGGGCTTCTGTTGCTGCTGTGTGCTACGTATGCTGTATCGTGACTTAGAGGTCTGTGGAGCGTGGTCACTGTCATCCGACGTGGCCACTGGCATGGGTGTGGACAAAGGGACTTTCGCTGGACTCCCAGATTGTGCCAGTTGAAGGGCTGATGTCACTGCAGTGGACAATGACTGGACAGTCCGGTGCAGCCCACCCACGTCTGAATGTATGCCCTCAATGAATGCAACCACCTGAGCCAATTTACTGTCATGGTCCATGAATGCATTGAGGAGAGCTGACTGGCCTACACACAGCTGGCGCAAAAGTACCACAGACTCAGCACTGATGGCAGCAGGGGGGGCCGGGGCAGGGGCTGCGGTGCCGGGGGTGAAGGACACCCTTCCCCTCTTAGCGGTGCGAACACGGGCAGCACCAGAGGAAGTGGCTGGGAGGGTGGGCACTGTACGCTGTGTGGTGGAAGATGATGCAGAGTCCCCGTTCCCTGTGCCCGCCAACATGTCTGCGTCACCGCTGGCATCAGATGACGTTGTACTTTGCGTCTCGGGCTGTGATTCCTCCAGCAGACTCCTGTCCCCCTGCGAGGCGCTGGTCACATCTGTCTCACAGGGCTCCTCTGCAGCTGTTGTGCTAGTTTCCCCACCACTGGTGTCCGTCCCCTGTCCCTCCGTGACCACGGGAGATGCTGCATGAGAGAGAGAGATGTAGGATCAGTGCAGTGGCAGCAACAGAACAAACATATGCAATACAAACAACCATTAAGATGTCTAGATCTACATGTTGCACGCCACCCTGTGCAATTACATCGTTCACACCCACCTCTGTCATCACAACAGTGTGTGTGCACAATCAAACCAGGACAAAGTGAGCAATGTGATGACCACACAGCACAACATCCTGCATGTGGCTCCGTTACAACAGCAACACAGATAGCTCATACCTGTCTCACACCACCCACAATGCTATTGAAATGCCCCATACCCGTTTCCCATTGTTAAGTACAGGTAGGACACATGCATGACAGCTGCACCCAGCACAGGTACAAGCTTACACTCACAGGCCACTGCATCACACTACCAACATCACATCACCCAGCGCTGGCACATGCTGTGCACACATGCAGCCACACACAGCCATAGTCACCCTTCCCAGTACACTCACCCCTAATTGCCTGCTGATGCTCCTTCAATTGTGCATCCAGCTCAGGGTGAGTCACGGCCAAGATGCGGCACATTAGTGGTGTCATGCTGCGCCGTGCCATCCGGCCAGTGTGAGGGATCAGCCCCAGTGTCATCTCCGCAACGTTCTTTGCCAGCCGTGAGATGTCGTCCCACCTCTTGTGGCAGTGGGTGCGCCGTCGGTTTGATACTCCCAGAGCTCGCACCTTGTTCGCAATGCCCCTCCACACGGCCTTACGCTGGTGTACCTTGAGCTGCAGGCATGGGAGACAAGAGGGGGCAAACATCAGTGACACAGTGTCATGTGACAAAATCACTCAGGACAGTAGCATTATACAGATTCATCACAAATCCACATATCTCACATGCAGAGACAGGAATGCTTTTCACATGGTACATCTGCATATGAGAATCACACGTAAATGCATGCATGTGTGAGGGGGGACACAATACCTGCACATCTCATGTACAAGCAGGATGCCAGCACAGAAGACCATGTGTACTCTGCCAACATCTACTATCCATTTTTAGGTAGAGCAAGACATATGTCACAAAACAACATGTGTATGTGGCGAGACCCACTGTGTCCGACAATGCGCAGGCGTCAACGAACATGCACTGTGAGTAGCCCACTGTGTCATGTATGTCACATTGAGGGACATGATCTCACAAACCCACGCCCTTCTCACAGTGCCAGTCGTGTGCAATCTACAGGGTTGACATGGCACATTGATGGGGAGTCAAATTTGAAAATGAACATGTTACACTCTGTACAGTCAGTGATGTGTTCTTGTTGGATTGGGCGGTGACTGTGCAGGCCAGGTGGGCTCACACTGAGATTGACAACAGGGAACCGCAAAGACATGCACACTAGCAATCACTGTCCTGAATCCTCCATTACCAACTTGCTGCTTCACTGTATGGCTGACAAGACAAGACATGTCCCTCCAATCTTGATGTGCAGGCAGGGAGACTTGTGGAGTAGGGTACACACCCCTTCACCCAATGGAATGCAAGTTAGGCAATGCATGACACAAACCCACACTCACATGCACATACTGCATCAGACCGACTACATGTGTGTCCCCCCTGCACTCTCACACCCACTGTGGAAGACGTACCACGACATTTGGGGCACCATATAGCCTTGGGTACTGTGTGAGCACCTCGTCCACCAGGACCTCAAGCTCCTCGCCTGTGAAGGGACTGGCACGGATCTTTTCTGTCCTTGATATCACTGTTGGTTAGAGACAGCAGCGGCAGCAGCAGGTGAGGGTCTCAGGCAGCAGTCCCTGGAGGCAGCAGCAGGTGAGGGTCTCAGGCAGCAGTCCCTGGAGGCAGCAGCAGGTGAGGGTCTCAGGCAGCAGTCCCTGGAGGCAGCAGCAGGTGAGGGTCTCAGGCAGCAGGCTCTGTGAGCAGTGGAAATGTGGGGCACTTTCCCACACATATATAGCCCCCTGGTGTCATTCCAGTAGTCCTGGGCTACTGCAATTGGTGTACCAGGTCAGCCTTTTACAAATGCATCCAATGACTGGCACCGCGGTGGTTTAGCACGCCTACCGCTATTTTCAAAATTGCATCAAACTTCCGCGATCGCAGAGCCCATTGGCTGTAATGGCATGGACCATGGCGGTGACACACCGCAGGGGCAAGGCGGGCGCTACCGCGGTGGTGCATCTTTTGATTGCATCCAATGACCGGCACCGCGGTGGTGGAGCACGCCTACCGATATTTTCAAAATTGCATCAAGCTTCCGCGATCGCGGAGCCCATTGGCTGTAATGGCATGGACCATGACGTTGAAACACCGCTGGGGCCAGGCGGTAGTTTCCGCGAATTGGGTGCCATAGACACACATGAGGCACCGCGATTTGGGTGGCGGAGCATGCCAACCGCCATTTGGGCATGTCTCTGGGGCTATCAGTACCGCACCTGTGCATTGGGGAGTGTTGCACACACACCGCTGGGGCCAGGCGGTAGTTTCCGCGATTTGGGTGCCATAGACACACATGAGGCACCACGATTTGGGTGGCGGAGCATGCCAACCGCCATTTGGTCATGTCTCTGGGGCTATCAGTACCGCACCTGTGCATTGGGGAGTGTTTCACACACACCGCTGGGGCCAGGCGGTAGTTTCCGCGATTTGGGTGCCATAGACACACATGAGGCACCGCGATTTGGGTGGCAGAGCATGCCAACCGCCATTTGGGCATCACTTGTCTCTCACTACCGCACCTACAGTACACTACACTACACTACACTACAGGACAGTGTTGGTATGGACAATACAATGTGTACACATGTCAATGTGTTGATGTGCATTGTCAATCACAGCAATGTTTGTCTCAATTGATGATGTTTGTTTTAGCATGTCCTCTCATGTTAGATCATGCACACACTCGTCATTGATGCTCAGACTATGGTCATTGTGTTGTTGAGGTGTGCCAGGTTCAATTGACGCCTGAATGTGTGTCATGTACAGCAGCTAGGTAGGATACCGTGGGGTTGCCTTGTCACACATGTGCAGGATGACAGACTCCCAGGCGTGCCCGTGGGGAATGTGGCCATATCCCAATGTCCATTCACTTTGACCGAGGTGTTGTTTGGGGGACTTGCTGTGTGTAATTAGACAAGTGTGTGATTTGTGTAGTTGAAGGGGTCCCTACATGTCAGCTGGTCTGTGACTCAATTCATATGACATTCTTTGTTGGCGTTGTGTCAGCCATGATGTGAGATGCTGTGCACATCCCATGATGTATTGCATTACAATGTGTCCACTCTCATCTCAACTAGGAGGAGACCAAATCTGCATCGTCACTTGACAGTGCTGGCAGACATGGAGGATGAGGCGATCATCCAGAGATGCCGTCTGGATAGAGCCACCCTAAAGACCCTTTGTGATTTGTTGGAGCCCCACCTGCAGCCTCGCAGAACATATCCAACAGCTTTCACCCCAACGTATAAGGTGATGGCGGCACTGCATTTTTTTGCCACTGGATCATTCCAGAACACGGTGGCCGAGGCAGGTGGGATGTCACAACCTATGTTCAGCATGGTGCTGTGTGATGTTCTGTCCGCTATGATGATCTACAAGGACAGATATATCCATTTCCCCAGGGGGACAGAATTGGCAGCTGTAAAGGGAGATTTCTATCCCCTCGGACACATCCCCCATGTTGTTGGTGCCATTGATTGCACCCATGTTGGGCTAGTGCCACCACAGGCACGTGAGCACATCTACAGGAATTGTAAACATTACCACTCCATAAATGTGCAAGTGGTATGCCTGGCAGATATGATCATCTCACACATGTGTGCAAAATTTCCAGGCTCGGCCCATGACTTATACATCCTGCGTAGCAGCATTGTACCCCAGCTGATGGCCAATCTGCTTCCTGAGCGTGCATGGATTGTGGGTGAGTATGCCTAGTCATTTGGCGTGCTGTGTGTGTGACCTGCTGTCCTCTGCATCAGCGACATTGCAATGTTTCTTTGTGTTTGTCACACATAGGTGACTGCATATCCCAACCGTCCTTGGTTGCTGAGCCCACTGCGGAATCCCAGGACACCAGCTGATGTCCGCAATAATGATGCCCATGGGAGGACACGTCGTGTGGTGGAGCGTACCTTTGGACTGCTGAAGTCACGTTTCCGCTGCCTGGACAAGACCGGAGGGGCACTGATGTACTCGCCCAGGAAGGTGTGTCAGATTGTAGTGGCATGCTGCATGCTCCACAACCTAGCCATTCGCAAGGAGATTCCCTGCTCCTGGATGATGATGAGCAGCCAAGGCCCCCGCCTGCAAACCAACCCGTGTCCAGTGATGAGGACAGTGGAGAGGAGGAAGGTGTTGACCTGCGTCAACAGCTCATCACCCGCTACTTCACTTGAAAGTGGGTGACAATGTACAACGTACCCATTGTCTGATGATGTTGCTGTTGTTGTGAAGGTGTAAGTGAGATTTGTGACAGCAGCCAGTTGTAGACTCAGGGGCCGATTCCGATTCGGGCCGGAAATCTCTCCGACCGAGCCGGACCCGGAGAGATTTCCGTCCGAATCGGACCCGTGCAGCCCGACCGAACGAGTACGTTGCGTCCGTATGCTATCGTACTCGAGTCGGTCGGACTCCCATTGAAGTCAATGGGAGCCGGTCGTACAACGCGTACGCGGGCTCCCATTGCCTCAATGGGTGCGAGGCGAACAAGGGCGCCCCCTACAGCGTGTACGCGGGGAAGCGACTCGCGCCGTACACGCACAGGTAGGGGGGACCCATGGGTCCCCCCTGTGTGCGACTCGCGCGGCTACGCGTACAGGGGGAGTCTGACACGGACCCCGGAAGTACGGCTCCGACTGCTCTTTCGAGCCGGGCGGCGCGTGTCTGTCGGACTGCTCGCGGCGCGCATCATACTTACCCGGCCGGGGAACGTCTCCATTGCGCGGTGCGAGTCGTGTCCGAGCGAGTCGGTCGGTGCGGTTCGACCCAGGAACGTGTTGGTCGGAGCGGTTGGGACGCCCGAACGAGTCGGTCGGCGATTTTGCATCGTACTCGCTCGTCCGGACGCACGTACGAATCGGTCGGGAAATAGGGCTCCGAATCGGATCCGGTTAAGCCGAATCCGATTCGGAGCCCTACCAGCCGAGATCGGAATCGGCCCCTCAGTGTTTGCTGTCAGTGTCCATGGGACAGTTCATTTATGAACATCTACAGGATGTGTATGTTGGCACTTGTTGCCCATTGTTATGTGTGCATGTGGGTTGTTCTTGTTGTGAAGTGTTGTGTGATGTCTGTGATGCCACACCCAGACTAGTAAATGTTGTTCTGTTGTGTTTTCCTAGGTGCCTTCGACCTCTCCTTGCCTACATACACTCCGTCCCCTGGTACATTGTATTCATGGTGAAAATTGTACATCCTGGAATAAAGACTGAGCAGGTACAACAACTTGTGTGTAAGGATTTGTATATTTACAAAGGTGACATGTGAGGGGGGTACATTTACAGTGAGGTGATTAGTGGAGCAGTGAGTTGACAGTCATGGTAAATGAGATAATCGAGTGGTCACCACATAGGTGTGGTGACCCAGTCCAACCGACGGATGCCATTCACAAGGCAGTGTGGGGAAGGACAGTCCAAAAAGTCAATGCAGTGGTGAAGAGGGTTGCCATCATGGCTGGCTGCGTGACTGGCGTTTGGCAGGTGCTTTGCCAACAGATACTCCCAGGGTTTTCTTCGGACGGCCCCTTCTCTGCTTGGCAGGGGGGGCCTCTGCTGTAGGGCCAGTGGGGTCTGAGGACTCACCCCTCTCTGTGGCCGCAGGGGAGGATGGTGAACTGTCATCCTGCGGACCACCAGTGGGAGGGGGAGGTGTTGTTTGTGGCGCAGGCCTGTCCCTCAGTACCGCCACTAGCTGGCCCAAGAGGTCCACAATTTGTCCCATGCGGGTGTCCATGGACCTCATCAGCAGGAGGAGCTCACATGAATCTTGTTTGGACCAGGCCGTTTGTCCCTGGGCCCGTTCATATGCCCCAAGGACTCTGTGGATGTGGTCCAGGGATTCGGTCCCAGGCTGTGATCGTGTGTGGGTGACCCTGCCCCTCCCACCTGCACTGCTGCCACAGACCTGTTGCCTCTCCACTGTCGGACCACACATCCTCTCCCTGCCCTCCTCAGTTGGTGGGGTGGGGTGGTCATCCTGTGGGACAGGGAGGGTGTTGCAGGCACCACTGGTGGTTGTGGTTGTGGTGGTGGTGGAGGACGCACCGGACGTAACAGCAGGGGCCTGCAGATTGGTTGTTGTAGCTGCAGGTGTGGTGGGGGGACGATGGGGTCCTGGGACCTGTTGCGCCCTGGAACACCAGATGGGCCGGCCTCGGTCTCCGCGTCCAAAGATTCCTGGGAGTCAACATCCGAGAGTCGATGTTCCGGGGGGGGAGGGGGTGGGAACTGGCCCTGCAGGTTGCTGGTGTCGTCCTCTGCAGTCAATTCTTGGTCAACTGTGGGTCAGATGGGAAATGGTCATTGTGGTGACACCCCGCAAGCTTTGTGTTAGCTGTGTGTCATTCACTGTTAGTACACTACACAGTTGACTGATCATCACATTGTTTCCTATGTGCACTACTGTGCCTCCTGACATGCTGCGGTGGTACATGCATTTCTTGTCCATGGTGTGAGTTGTCAATATATACCATGCGCCACGTGCATAATTTGTGATTACAGGGACATGTTGACATCTAGGGCCTTGCGCAAAATATGATTTTTGTGCGGACTGTTTGTAGATTTTTATGACCTGTCAGCCGTCACATCTGGGCATGTCCTGGCCATTGTCATCTCCTGCATACCTTTGTCTTGTCATGTGCATATCTGGATTGGTACCACATACCATGCTTTCTTACTTTTCATATGGTCCTTGTTACTCTGGCCCCATGGCATTGAACCTGTCATTCATTGCTGTGCATGATTGTTCCCAGTCTTTCCTCTACATGTGCATTGGTGTGTCACACTTTGGTTGCTGTGACAGTTTCCTTTGCTTAGCTGTGTGCACACTGTGTGTGGCAATATGATCGTTGTGCATATTTGTGCATTGAGAGGACTGGTGTTGTCATATGGCACCATTCTTTTTGTGTTGAATGGCTAGGTGCACGTACTGCCTACTTACCTGTTGTGTGTTAGCATTTGTCTTTGTTTTGTGACACACCTGTGTGTGCGTGGTGGAGGCTTGCATCCTGCTCAGTGGTAGCACAAGACAGAATAATATGTCTAGCTAGCTGTTAGTTTATTTTAAGTGATCCATTATATGCCACATGCATCTGGGTGGTATGGGGAGATCCATCTTGTTGGACTGGGGGCCAGGGGTGCATGGTGGGAGTAGTAGTACAGGCCTCCCTCCCCCACACAGCCCTCCATGGCAAGATGGCTACCTACCTGTTACTTTGATGGTGGTGATGTAATGGCTGACACATGCTTCTGGGTGGGGTGGGGAGTGCTCCATCCTGCTGAGGTGTGGGACAGGGGGCATGGTGGGAGTAGTAGTACAGGCCTCCCTCCCCCACACAGCCCTCCATGGCAAGATGGCTACCTACCTGTTACTTTGATGGTGGTGATGTAATGGCTGACACATGCTTCTGGGTGGGGTGGGGAAGTGCTCCATCCTGCTGAGGTGTGGGACAGGGGGCATGGTGGAAGTAGTAGTACAGGCCTCCCTCCCCCAAACAGCCCTCCATGGCAAGATGGCTACCGACCTGTTACTTTGATGGTGGTGATGTAATGGCTGACACATGCTTCTGGGTGGGGTGGGGGAGTGCTCCATCCTGCTGAGGTGTGGGACAGGGGGCATTGTGGGAGTAGTAGTACAGGCCTCCCTCCCCCACACAGCCCTACTTGGCAAGATGGCTACCTACCTGTTACTTTGATGGTGGTGATGTAATGGCTGACACATGCTTCTGGGTGGGGTGGGGGAGTGCTCCATCCTGCTGAGGTGTGGGACAGGGGGCATTGTGGGAGTAGTAGTACAGGCCTCCCTCCCCCACACAGCCCTCCATGGCAAGATGGCTACCTACCTGTTACTTTGATGGTGGTGATGTAATGGCTGACACATGCTTCTGGGTGGGGTGGGGAAGTGCTCCATCCTGCTGAGGTGTGGGACAGGGGGCATGGTGGGAGTAGTAGTACAGGCCTCCCTCCCACAAACAGCCCTCCATGGCAAGATGGCTACCTACCTGTACGTTTGTTTGTTGGGGATGTAATGGCTGACACATGCTTCTGGGTGGGGTGGGGGAGTGCTCCATCCTGCTGAGATGTGGGACAGGGGGCATGGTGGAAGTAGTAGTACAGGCCTCCCTCCCCCAAACAGCCCTCCATGGCAAGATGGCTACCTACCTGTTACTTTGATGGTGGTGATGTAATGGCTGACACATGCTTCTGGGTGGGGTGGGGGAGTGCTCCATCCTGCTGAGGTGTGGGACAGGGGTCATTGTGGGAGTAGTAGTACAGGCCTCCCTCCCCCACACAGCCCTCCATGGCAAGATGGCTACCTACCTGTTACTTTGATGGTGGTGATGTAATGGCTGACACATGCTTCTGGGTGGGGTGGGGAAGTGCTCCATCCTGCTGAGGTGTAGGACAGGGGGCATGGTGGGAGTAGTAGTACAGGCCTCCCTCCCACAAACAGCCCTCCATGGCAAGATGGCTACCTACCTGTAAGTTTGTTTGTTGGGGATGTAATGGCTGACACATGCTTCTGGGTTGGGTGGGGGTGTGCTCCATCCTGCTGAGGTGTGGGACAGGGGGCATAGTGGGAGTAGTAGTACAGGCCTCCCTCCCCCAAACAGCCCTCCATGGCAAGATGGCTACCTACCTGTTACTTTGATGGTGGTGATGTAATGGCTGACACATGCTTCTGGGTGGGGTGGGGGAGTGCTCCATCCTGCTGAGGTGTGGGACAGGGGGCATTGTGGGAGTAGTAGTACATGCCTCCCTCCCCCACACAGCCCTCCATGGCAAGATGGCTACCTACCTGTTACTTTGATGGTGGTGATGTAATGGCTGACACATGCTTCTTGGTGGGGTGGGGAAGTGCTCCATCCTGCTGAGGTGTGGGCCAGGGGGCATGGTGGGAGTAGTAGTACAGGCCTCCCTCCCACAAACAGCCCTCCATGGCAAGATGGCTACCTACCTGTAAGTTTGTTTGTTGGGGATGTAATGGCTGACACATGCTTCTGGGTGGGGTGGGGGAGTGCTCCATCCTGCTGAGGTGTGGGACAGGGGGCATGGTGGGAGTAGTAGTACAGGCCTCCCTCCCACAAACAGCCCTCCATGGCAAGATGGCTACCTACCTGTTACTTTGATGGTGGTGATGTAATGGCTGACACATGCTTCTGGGTGGGGTGGGGGAGTGTTCCATCCTGCTGAGGTGTGGGACAGGGGGCATGGTGGGAGTAGTAGTACAGGCCTCCCTCCCACAAACAGCCCTCCAAGGCAAGATGGCTACCTACCTGTTACTTTGATGGTGGTGATGTAATGGCTGACACATGCTTCTGGGTGGGGTGGAGGAGTGCTCCATCCTGCTGAGGTGTGGGACAGGGGGCATGGTGGGAGTAGTAGCACAGGCCTCCCTCCCCCACACAGCCCTCCAGGGCAAGATGACTACCTACCTGTTACTTTGATGGTGGTGATGTAATGGCTGACACATGCTTCTGGGTGGGGTGGGGAAGTGCTCCATCCTGCTGAGGTGTGGGACAGGGGGCATGGTGGGAGTAGTAGTACAGGCCTCCCTCCCACAAACAGCCCTACATGGCAAGATGGCTACCTACCTGTAAGTTTGTTTGTTGGGGATGTAATGGCTGACACATGCTTCTGGGTGGGGTGGAGGAGTGCTCCATCCTGCTGAGGTGTGGGACAGGAGGCATGGTGGGAGTAGTAGTACAGGCCTCCCTCCCCCACACAGCCCTCCATGGCAAGATGGCTACCTACCTGTTACTTTGATGGTGGTGATGTAATGGCTGACACATGCTTCTGGGTGGGGTGGGGAAGTGCTCCATCCTGCTGAGGTGTGGGACAGGGGGCATGGTGGGAGTAGTAGTACAGGCCTCCCTCCCCCACACAGCCCTCCATGGCAAGATGGCTACCTACCTGTTACTTTGATGGTGGTGATGTAATGGCTGACACATGCTTCTGGGTGGGGTGGGGAAGTGCTCCATCCTGCTGAGGTGTGGGACAGGGGGCATGGTGGGAGTAGTAGTACAGGCCTCCCTCCCACAAACAGCCCTCCATGGCAAGATGGCTACCTACCTGTAAGTTTGTTTGTTGGGGATGTAATGGCTGACACATGCTTCTGGGTGGGGTGGAGGAGTGCTCCATCCTGCTGAGATGTGGGACAGGGGGCATGGTGGGAGTAGTAGTACAGGCCTCCCTCCCCCAAACAGCCCTCCATGGCAAGATGGCTACCTACCTGTTACTTTGATGGTGGTGATGTAATGGCTGACACATGCTTCTGGGTGGGGTGGGGAGTGCTCCATCCTGCTGAGGTGTGGGACAGGGGGCATTGTGGGAGTAGTAGTACAGGCCTCCCTCCCCCACACAGCCCTCCATGGCAAGATGGCTACCTACCTGTTACTTTGATGGTGGTGATGTAATGGCTGACACATGCTTCTGGGTGGGGTGGGGAAGTGCTCCATCCTGCTGAGGTGTAGGACAGGGGGCATGGTGGGAGTAGTAGTACAGGCCTCCCTCCCACAAACAGCCCTCCATGGCAAGATGGCTACCTACCTGTAAGTTTGTTTGTTGGGGATGTAATGGCTGACACATGCTTCTGGGTGGGGTGGGGGAGTGCTCCATCCTGCTGAGGTGTGGGACTGGGGGCATAGTGGGAGTAGTAGTACAGGCCTCCCTCCCCCAAACAGCCCTCGATGGCAAGATGGCTACCTACCTGTTACTTTGATGGTGGTGATGTAATGGCTGACACATGCTTCTGGGTGGGGTGGGGGAGTGCTCCATCCTGCTGAGGTGTGGGACAGGGGGCACGGTGGGAGTAGTAGTACAGGCCTCCCTCCCCCACACAGCCCTCCATGGCAAGATGGCTACCTACCTGTTACTTTGATGGTGGTGATGTAATGGCTGACACATGCTTCTGGGTGGGGTGGGGAAGTGCTCCATCCTGCTGAGGTGTGGGCAAGGGGGCATGGTGGGAGTAGTAGTACAGGCCTCCCTCCCACAAACAGCCCTCCATGGCAAGATGGCTACCTACCTGTAAGTTTGTTTGTTGGGGATGTAATGGCTGACACATGCTTCTGGGTGGGGTGGGGAGTGCTCCATCCTGCTGAGGTGTGGGACAGGGGGCATGGTGGGAGTAGTAGTACAGGCCTCCCTCCCACAAACAGCCCTCCATGGCAAGATGGCTACCTACCTGTTACTTTGATGGTGGTGATGTAATGGCTGACACATGCTTCTGGGTGGGGTGGGGGAGTGCTCCATCCTGCTGAGGTGTGGGACAGGGGGCACGGTGGGAGTAGTAGTACAGGCCTCCCTCCCACACACAGCCCTCCATGGCAAGATGGCTACCTACCTGTTACTTTGATGGTGGTGATGTAATGGCTGACACATGCTTCTGGGTGGGGTGGGGAAGTGCTCCATCCTGCTGAGGTGTGGGCAAGGGGGCATGGTGGGAGTAGTAGTACAGGCCTCCCTCCCACAAACAGCCCTCCATGGCAAGATGGCTACCTACCTGTAAGTTTGTTTGTTGGGGATGTAATGGCTGACACATGCTTCTGGGTGGGGTGGGGGAGTGCTCCATCCTGCTGAGGTGTGGGACAGGGGGCATGGTGGGAGTAGTAGTATAGGCCTCCCTCCCACAAACAGCCCTCCATGGCAAGATGGCTACCTACCTGTTACTTTGATGGTGGTGATGTAATGGCTGACACATGCTTCTGGGTGGGGTGGGGAAGTGCTCCATCCTGCTGAGGTGTGGGACAGGGAGCATGGTGGGAGTAGTAGTACAGGCCTCCCTCCCTCAAACAGCCCTCCATGGCAAGATGGCTACCTACCTGTAAGTTTGTTTGTTGGGGATGTAATGGCTGACACATGCTTCTGGGTGGGGTGGGGGAGTGCTCCATCCTGCTGAGGTGTGGGACAGGGGGCATGGTGGGAGTAGTAGTACAGGCCTCCCTCCCACAAACAGCCCTCCAAGGCAAGATGGCTACCTACCTGTTACTTTGATGGTGGTGATGTAATGGCTGACACATGCTTCTGGGTGGGGTGGGGGAGTGCTCCATCCTGCTGCGGTGTGGGACAGGGGGCATGGTGGGAGTAGTAGTACAGGCCTCCCTCCCACAAACAGCCCTCCATGGCAAGTTGCTACCTACCTGTAAGTTTGTTTGTTGGGGATGTAATGGCTGACACATGCTTCTGGGTGGGGCGTGGGAGTGCTCCATCCTGCTGAGGTGTGGGACAGGGGGCATGGTGGGAGTAGTAGTACATGCCTCCCTCCCCCACACAGCCCTCCATGGCAAGATGGCTACCTACCTGTTACTTTGATGGTGGTGATGTAATGGCTGACACATGCTTCTGGGTGGGGTGGGGGAGTGCTCCATCCTGCTGATGTGTGGGACAGGGGGCATGGTGGGAGTAGTAGTACAGGCCTCCCTCCCCCAAACAGCCCTCCGTGGCAAGATGGCTGCCTACCTGTTACTTTTATGGTGGTGATGTCATGGCTGACACATGCTTCTGGGTGGGGTGGGGAAGTGCTCCATCCTGCTGAGGTGTGGGACAAGGGGGCATGGTGGGAGTTGCAGTGCTGGCTGCCTGTGCACATGCACCCATGGTAATGTTGCTAGCTACATTGGTGGTGATTGGGAGGGGTGGATGTTGGATCTGTGAGACATGTTTTTGTGAGTGTGTTGTGCAGATGAATGGAATTGGTCCTAGGAGGTGTAGCTTTGTAGTTGTGCAAGGCAGTACATAGCAGTGTGGTGGTAGTCATTTGTTTGTACTTACCAGCCTCCACTCCCCCGGGTACTCCTGTGAGACTCTCTGGATGCAGTATGGCAAGCACCTTCTCCTCCCATGGGGTGAATGGTTTTGGTGGTATGGGAGTGCCACCGCCAGTCCTGTCAGCCAGCTCACGGTTCTTGGTCCTCCTCTCTTTGACAACCCTCTTCAAGTCATGCCACCGCTTCATGATTTCCTTTCTGAATCTTGGGATGGTCCCTACTGCATTGACCTTTTGGACTATCCTTGCCCACATTTGATTCCTTCTGGCTAATGGTGTCTGTTGGACCAGGCTACCAAACAGTTGTGGTTCCACTCTGACTATCTCAGCTACCATAACCTTCAACTCACTCTCTGTGAATTTGGGCATTTTATGTGTTGACATGGTGTGTGATGTGCAAAGGGGTTATAGGTGCAGGGGTGTAAGTGGTGGTGGTGGTGGTGATGTGTATGGTGTGTGATGTGCAAAGGGGTTAGGGGTGCAGGTGTGGAAGTGGTGGTGGTGATGTGTGTGGTGTGAGTGGTGATGGTGTGTAGCTTTGCCTATCCTTTGTTCTCAGGGGTTGGGCCCTTCAGTTGTGGGGTAGTGCAGAGGATTGTGGTCAAGGAAGGGGCTGGTTTTATGCTCTGCTATGTGGGTGTGTCCACATGTGGGAGTGATCTCAGGTGTGTTGTGTGGGTTGTCCTTGTATTTATTTATTTTTTGCAATGTTGTGTCATTGGGGTGTGTTTTCTGTTTTTGGGTGGCATGGCTACTTTGGTGTGGGCACTTTGTGGCCTTATTGTGGGTTTTTTAATTCGTCCGCCAAATTTGTCACGGAGCGTCCGCGGCGGTGGCTTTGCTGCAGCTCTTCCGCATGCTCTCCCATTCATCACTGTTAGCGACCGCGGCGGTCGGAAACAGCGGAACGTGCTGCGGGACCATTGGGGATATCCTAATTTCCCGTGCGGTGTCTCCGCTATCCTTGCGGCAGGTTGGTGTTTTTCCGCCACGGATCCGTCTGCCGCGGACATGTTTTGGCCATCTCCGCCCGCTACGGGCGTTTTTTCTTTCCCCGTTCCGCTGCGGTCGGTGTTTTTTGGCAGTTGATCCTAATTTGGCCGCCGGTTTCTCCCCGGTGCCGGCGGGCGGTTGTTTTCGGCTTCCATGGCGGTCGGGGTGATTTTCCGTCCGCCATCCTTATGGGCCCCTAAGTGTACAATATGCTACAGACAGTACTTTCGCCTACCAAATTAAAAAGCTAATAGCACTAGCATATGTACCTGTAACTGATGTAGCAGAGCACTACAATATTCTAATAGAGAGCCCCTATTACAAAAGGAACGAAGACAAATTAAGCCCATTCCTAGACTACTTTGAGGACACCTGGGTGGGAAGACTACATAGATCAGGGCATAGAAGGCAACCTAAGTTCCACATTCCTTGGTGGAATGTGTACCTAAGTACCTTAAACAAAGAAGCCAAAACAAATAATAGTGTTGAAGGATGGCATAATGCCTTCCAAGCAACAACAAGCAGAGGTAAACATACCCTACAAAAACTACTACAATCTTTACAGAAAGAACAAAGCTATCAAGAATTACGGATGGAACAATCTGTAACTCAAATATGTCCAAAATTAACTAAGCAAACTAAAAAAATGTTTGAGCTACTCCAAAGTCAGGTTACCCTATAACCATCAACAAGAGGCCTAGAGTACCTATCCCTAATAGCCAAAAGCATATTATAAACTACATTTCCACAGCTATTATACATTTTTTCGTTGACAAAACAAACACTTTACACACATATATTAATATTATATTTTCACAAATATTAATTATTTGTCATATATATTTTTTAATAAAAAAAATATATGTACAATTAAATAATATTTATCAAAATATACTATACATCACAATTAATTATAACAACATTTCCCACCCAAATTAATACAAAAAAATAGACTTACGGTTTATGTAGCTGTAGACGATGTATTCCAACAAGTAATAATCCTTGCATCTGTCTGTTAATCCATGTTAATGTAAAAAAAAGCCCCCAAAAAAATGCAAAAATCCAACAGGTCCAATATAAATCCATCCTCGACAAATCCAAGTAGTCAAAACCCTCAAAAACCCGAAAAAGATATAAAAATCGCTCCAGGAAATTCCGAAAAATAAAAGAAAGTGTGATAACAATATTAGTTGAACCAACTAATGCACACTTCTTTTTCTTTTAAAACGCGTCTTTCTCTCCAACGTAACGTCGATTAAAAGTAACCTGCAAAAAATGTCGAAAGCATACCCACCCACACAAATACACCCAAATACATTCATTAAATACAATAACATTAATTTATATTAACAAAACAACACATATTTAGTCATATTATCGTCTGTCTACACTAGGCCTCAAACACTAACTCACGACATCGCACTAAAATATAACTAACACCTACAGCACACCAAAAACGCGACGACCTAACAATAAATACAATATATACATCCTAACTAGACTAAAATATAAGTATTTAGGGGCCTATTAGGATGGCGGGCGGACTTTCGTCCGCCCGCCACTCTAGTGGTGCTGGGACCGGCCGCCAGTGGTGCAGCGGTCCCGCACCAGTGATTAGGATGCCACTGCCACCGTGGCGGTGGCATCCTCCATTCCCAGCATTGTGGCGGGCGGTGCTCACAGCACCGCCCGCCACAATGCTGGGAATGCACTGTGTGCATTGTCATGCACAAGGTGACAGACACCGCGCCGTGCCTGCCACCTTGTGCATGACAATGCTCATGTGCACCCCCCACCCCCCCAATAGCCTGGGGGCCCGCACCGGGCCCCCAACAGCAAACTCCGCATGCCAGTCCGTGGCGGCATCGCCGCCATGGAAAGGCAGCTTCCCGCACCCATGCTAATATGGATGGCGGTGTCTAGCAGACACCGCCACCATATTAAAACCTTTTCCGCCCGGTCGACTTGTGGACCGGGCGGAAAAGCGGCGGACGGTCTTCCCGTCCGCCGCGGTACCCCCGCCATAATAATATGGGGGGGAAATGGGTGGCGGGCGGGGAGTAATAGCGGGCGGATCGCCACCGCCATACGGGCGGTGGCGATCCGCCCGTTATCATAATGGGCCCCTAAGTTAGATAAAATAATTAAAATTCCCCATACCTTGCTCGACGCGACGCAGCTTCCAACCGCGAGCTTCTCCGGTCCTGAATGACCCAAAATAACATTACGCAGTTACAAAATAGTCCCTGTGAAATACAAATGGCTGCTTAAATAAATTTAAAAAAATGAATAACGTTAAAAACATGCATTATAGTAAAGTGTAAACGTTACATATATTTTTCTTAGATTGTACAATTTTTTCTGTATATTTAAAAATTAGTTTATATTTTATTATACTTTGTAAAGTTATAATAATAATTAATATAAAAATATATTTATTATTATAATTATATATGTATTTTTTTAAATTATAATCAATATTAAAAATACATATTAATTATGTACAAATGTAAAATTAAACTTACCGGTATATTGTCATGCAATGCAACAATGTAATAATTAATATTATTAATATTTTATATACTAATAATATGAATTAAAATTTTAATTACATGTAATAAAGTTATTATTTTCTCAAAATGTTAAAGGATGTTCACTACAGCATTATAATGTTACAATATTAAATAATTATTAAATATACAATCCTTTATGTTATGTATATATATGCAAAAAATGTTTATATTAATTGTATAAATATATTATGATTTTCCAACAAAATAATAAAATAATATGTTTTGTATATCAAAATATGAATACTTGTGTTATAAAATTTGATTATATCATAAAATGTTCTTTTCCTAAAAAATTTAATTAACTAATAAATGTATGCAAAATAATTTATGTTCCTTAAATAAAAATGTACATGTTTTCAGTTTTTTTACTAATGTGTATTCCATGCTGTAAATAAAAAATTTTTTTTTTCTTTCTACCTACTTATACAAAAATAAAGCTTGTTTGAAAATTAAAAATGTCTAATTTTTTCTATATGTATATATTATTATTGAATATTTTACTTAAATGTATTTATTTGATAAATGTACCATTTTAAATTACTATAAATAAGCATAATTTTTTTATTAGTAAATTATAAAATATACATCAATTACACAATAAAAATACATTATCACTGCACATAATAAAAACCTCTTATATTTGTTCACATATAAAAACACATACTGTAATTTTCCTACAGCTATTTATATAAAATTAGTAAATACACAGCAAATAACATATATGTAATATAAAAATCTTAGATAAATTATAAATACATTTTAAAAGTTTTTGTACATAAACATATATCATTTACTATTCCCAATCCAGTTAAATAATAGTCAGGGAAGGTGCTGGACATTAACCATATATAATTTACTATTCCCACTCCAGTTAGGATTAAGTCAGAGACGGTGCTGGACATTAACCATGTATAATTTACTATTCCCACTCCAGTCTGTATTAAGTCAGGGAAGGTGCTGGACACTAAACATATATAAATTACTATTCCCACTCCAGTCAGTATTAAGTCAGGGAAGGTGCTGGACACTAAACATATATAAATTACTATTCCCACTCCAGTCAGTATTAAGTCAGGGAAGGTGCTGGACACTAAAGATATATAAGTTACTATTCCCACTCCAGTCAGTATTAAGTCAGGGAAGGTGCTGGACACTAAACATATATAAATTATTATTCCCACTCCAGTCAGTATTAAGTCAAGGAAGGTGCTGGTCACTAAACATATATAAATTACTATTCCCACTCCAGTCAGTATTAAGTCAGGGAAGGTGCTGGACACTAAGGGGCCGATTCCGATCTCGGCCGGTAGGGCACCGAATCGGATTCGGCTTAACCGGATCCGATTCGGAGCCTTCTTTCCCGACCGATTCGTACGTGCGTCCGGGCGAGCGAGTACGATGCGAGCGCTCGCGAAATCGCCGACCGACTCGTACGCGGGTCCGACTTGCTCTGACCGACTCGCCCGGACACTGTTCTCATGCCCCTCTAAAGCCCCATCATCACAGTGACCAAAAGGTAAGTGTGGGGTCCATAGCTGAAGCACATTTTGAACATTGTGGCAATGGGGTCTAAACCCCCATCATCACAGTGACCAAAATGTAAGTGTGGGGTCCATAGCTGAAGCACATTTTGAACATTGTGGCAATGGGGTCTAAACCCCCATCATCACAGTGTCCAAAATGTAAGTGTGGGGTCCATAGCTGAAGCACATTTTGAACATTGTGGCAATGGGGTCTAAAGCCCCATCATTATAGTGACCAAAAGGTAAGTGTGGGGTCCATAGCTGAAGCACATTTTGAACATTGTGGCAATGGGGTCTAAACCCCCATCATCACAGTGACCAAAATGTAAGTATGGGATCCATAGCTGAAGCACATTTTGAACATTGTGGCAATGGGGTCTAAACCCCCATCATCACAGTGACCAAAAGGTAAGTGTTGTCATGGAAAAAGCTGCAACTGCCAAGCAGCATGGATGATTCCTGGTCACACAACAACAAACACATCAGTGGCAAAGTAGTGCTTGTGTCCCATAGCAACATAGATTGGGTGAGGCAAACAGTGCAGTGCAAATAAGACATATGGGCAGTAGGGTGTGTCCACAGGGTAGGCTTCACTACATATAGTATTGAAGCCATACAGCCTCCGGTTGGTCGCCCAGTGGGTGGCCTCTTGATCTGGGTTAAAAACTCACTTACCTGTAAAGTAAAGGTCTTGCACCTTGGCTGTCCCGAATTACTTGGTCTGGAACTGTCCTTGGGTAAGGGGACTGTAAAAATTATACTTTTCAACATATATAATCGGTTTGACAGCCCGCATAGACCCTCAGGGACAGTAACAACGTTGGCCAACTATCTTGATTCGGCCACGGGAAATCACCGTTTGATTGTCGCCGGAGATCTTAATATGACCTTTGAACTGGTGAACTATATTCAGGATCTTATCTTGGAAGGGGATAAAGCTAGGGGGATTGCAAAACTCCAGATCCCACCTATCAAGAAAAATACAAGGGTGGGGCAACAAGTATTATCGTTTACTATTGCCCATGGAGTCCGAGCCTGTAATGGTCGAACAGACTCTGATAGAGGAGCCGGTCACACATTTAAGAGGGGGGCATCTAAAACACAGATTGACTATATCCTTGTCGACTTAGATCTCTGGCCCTTTGTCAAGGATATGGTCATTATAGCTCGGGAAGATAGTGACCACAATGCTTTGGCGCTACGATGACGGGATTAGCTACCAAGCACAGGCTACCTAGGCTTGAGTCCACACAGGTTATTACAAATAACAACAATAGGAGAGTTAAATGGCCAATGATCTTAGCTGATTCCAACTCTCTCTCCCAAATATATTCTGTGGTGGAGCGGTCTCTTATAGACCTAAGTACTCTTACCACTGGGTCAGAGGCTGTTATGAGTATCTTTCAGGAATTAACTACAAGTATAAAACCATTCTTTTATAAACAAAGTAATAGAGTAAAGCAGCAAACAGCATCCTGGTTTAACGTTGTATGCAAAAAAGCAAGGGATGAGCTAATGGTGATGGTAAAATCGAAATCTCCTGCAGGAATTACAAACAGTAGGAGGTTATATAAACTGGCCCAAAATAAAGCAAAAAGGGACTGGGAGTGCGAAAATTGGAAATTGCTTTTAGAAGCCGCTAAACATAAGAATAGTCAATATTTTTGGCAATTATTGGCAAAGGGGTCACCAAACTTGGTGACACAAACTGATTTTCACATTCAGCCCCATGTTTGGGAAGAATATTTTGGGGCACTGTTTGCAGATCATGGGCCGTCGTTTGTTCCAGCCTTAAACAGGAATTTTTGTGAACAGGTAGTAATTGATGTTGAAAATATTACTCTTGCGGAAACAATTATGGCCATAAATTCTGTGCAGAGTGGCAAGGCACCGGGTCTCGACAAGCTTCCGGGAGATCTGTTTGGGGCTGAACCGACTGTATGGGGTCCGCTGCTACAAAAAGTCTATAATACTATCTTACAGGGGGTGCTATTCCGGAGACCTGGCGGGGTGCCGAAATCATTCCCATTTATAAAAAGGGCGATAAAGGGTCGCCGGGGAACTACAGGCCCATTAGTCTTATTGACGTATCTCAAAAAATCTTCTGTAAAATCATTTTGACCAGAATTCAAAACTGGATAGAGGAAAACAATGTTTTGTCCAACTTACAGGCAGGATTTAGGGCCGCAACTAGCACCACGGACCAAGTCTTTAGGTTCCTCCTGTTAATATGGAAAGAGGTTACAATCAGAGGAGGTCACCTATATGTAGTGTTCGTAGATTTAAAGACCGCCTTCGATTCCATTGACCGGTCCCAACTTTGGCTTGCGCTGAGTACATTAGGATTACCAGAATTCTGCTCAGAATTCTTTTTAGGTTACATCAAGATACCTTTGCTAGGGTCAGGTGGAATGTTGAAGGCAGTCTGACTAACGCCATAGCCGTTCAGAAGGGTGTTCGTCAAGGTTGCGTCCTCGCCCCTACATTGTTTATCCTTTACATTAATGGTCTAATAGGAGAACTTTTTAATTGCGGTGGCGATCCCCCAAAAATGGCTGGCAACGTAGTGCCTTGTCTGCTTTTTGCAGATGATACACTGCTTATTGCCCGAACACCCCGCGGCATTCAAAATCTTTTAAATAAATTTGCCTTAGTTTGCAAAGATAAGGGTTTAGAAATAAATGGTTTAAAAACTAAATATATGATTTTTAATCCATATAAATCAAACAAGAGAAGACTTACCTTGGGCACGCAAAGTTTGGAGCAGGTTAGTTCCTTTGATTATCTGGGTATCCCTATCAACAATAGGTTGGTATGGACTCCACAGTTAGAAAAGAGTATTGCGACCCTCCAGCATGTTGATTGTGCTATAGTGCAGAGGGCTAGGGCTTTCCCTTATCGGCCAATTTCTCCCATTATTGAAATTCACAGGGCTAAGGGCCTAGGTGCGGCCCTGTACGGGGCTGAGTTGTGGGGGCTGGAAAACTTAACAGACCTAACTCGTGCTGAAAATAAATTCATCAGAGCCATTATGAACCTCCCAGTGAATACACCACTCTTGCCACTTAGACTAGATCTTGGCCTAAAACCTATAGATCATTATGCCATCCTAAGGTCACTCTTGTATTGGATTAGGGTGTGGACAAGTAAAACACAGGTGCCCCTGAGGGAGGCTTTGGCAGAGTTGATAGCCTTGCATAACCAAAAAGGCCGCATCAAGTGGTTAAGTAAGATCAAGGTCTGGTTTACAAAAATTGGGATGGCGCAATTCTGGGAGGTCCCTGGGTCCATGACCAAACGCACGGTCCCTCTTGTTAAAAAAAGGTTTTGGGAACTAATGTTCTCAGAAAGGGTTGACCGTTTTGCACATGGCACATTGACTGCGGAGTTCTTAAATGTTAAAGGAGTATTTGCTTTTGAAGGGTTTCTGGATGATATTGAACCGCCTCAGGCGCGTGCTTTGTATGTTCAATTCAGATATGATACCCTTCCTTTGAATGCAAAGAAGAGCTCATGGGAAAACTTGTCTGTCAATCCATTGTGTCCTTTATGCCACATCTTCCCTGAGACTATTGAGCATCTTTTTTTCTGCTGCCCCTTTTACGCTGAACTTAGGAAAACCTGGCTGGCCCCTGTATGTCGCACTTTATCTTTTAATTGTCCTTTGGAAGCTATATGAATATTTAAATCAGACACCACAAGTTGGTTAGTATTTGCTGTTTCGAGGTTCTTAATGTTTGCGTGGTGGAAAAGGTCAAAAACGGGCAAATCTGTTCTTGTGTCGAAGTATTATTAATGTAATCTTAATCGGGTCCAGTGGTATTTTTTTAGACGTATGTATATTGACTATGAATGAATTAGAGCTTTGTTTTATTGTACTGTAACTTTTTAATGGTTTTTACATTGGCACATTTTTTACTGATTTTACTGCTTATGTACTGTATTTAAGATGTGAATGATCTTATTTTTGATTGATCAATAAATAATAAATAATAATAAGACATACCTTTGGCCATGTGCAGACAAACATCACCCATGGGGGCTGACATTGTCAACATTTATCAATTACACAATGACAGAAGTGACCATCATAATGCAGACCCACATATCTGCACCAATGGACACACAAATTTAGATATCTTGTGGAGACTGTAGATGTGAGGTGAACAAATACCATACCATGGCAGCAATGGGACATACAAACCATGATTATTGTGCTGACTGATGACCTAGGAGTCCCAGGGACAGCCGGGGAAATCCACCAAACAACATACAGCCAATGGCACACTAAAGATATGCCAATGCAGTGGTGCAGATGCACAAACACAAACAGGCAGCCTCACACTGCATATCAAACACAACAGGTGATGGGGAGTGTGCCAGTGTCCCCAGGCAACCCCACAACACATGAGGAGGCCTGAATCCCAATTACACAGATGTGTATACAGTGCCACACAAAAGTAACTCATGGATCGGATTCCCCTATGTGGGCAATCAGGCATTGTTAGATGAGAGGGAGCCCAAATTACACATGTCACACAAGCTTGTAGGAACAGCAACTAACACAGCAAGAGACAGACCCACCACAGCACTACTCCCAGGGACACCACATTGTGGTGACACTAGCCTGCATGATAATCCCACTGTGATGACAAAGGTAGATGTCGTTCACACGGTGAACCACAGCCATGTGTCCTGAGCAACTAACTACCATCACACCTACACAAGCACAAATCAATCAGCAGGGCCTGTCAGCCAAGGCCAATATGGAGGTAGGGGTCTTGCCGTGCAACAACTCACATTTGCACACACTCAACACCACACACCTTGATCTCCACCAATGTGCAGCTGTGAAGCTCATATGGACTGGTGACATTGCACATGCACCCATGACAATCCCAGGGGGGTGGGAACTAAGGTGTGAAACCCATCACACATGGCCAGTCAACAAGACTCGTGAATGTCTGACACACTGCACAGTACGCCGTACATGGGCATGACGTGAAATCCACCCCAATCAATGGGATCCCGGCCACAGTCACACACCAATGAAGAAGCCAAGGTGACACACAAAGAACACACATAGACAACTTCCAACATTGCAGCTCTGACCCTGAGGAGTGGCAGCAGTCACACACACAACGTGTCACAATCACTGAAAGCTACCACAAACTGTAAATTACATGACTTGTGTAACCCACAAGTGCCAAGGGGAATCCTGACTGTGTCCCATCTGCGTTTGCCCACATCCCCAGACCTGACAACAAAGACAACTAGGGATGACAACCTCATGAACATTAGTTTGCCATGCACCCACATCCCAGAGAAACCAGGTCCAAGATGCTGGATGAACACAGGACAACTCAGCAAGCATCACAAACAGGAACATCCCTAGGGACACAGCCTGTGTAGGAAAAGGGAAGGGAACACACACAGACATGCTCACACAACACGGGCCCAGCCAATGTCACAGGATTACACACTGCCATGAGGGCACTCCACTCCTGTGGAAGGTCCGCTGTGCCAAACCTTGTCTGTGCACGACTCAAACATGTCAGCAGAACACTCGGTCAGTGAGTCAACAACTACAACACACTGAAGGCTCTGCTCACATCAGCCTGGGTACGGGAGTGTCACGTCAGTCATCTGCATACACCCTAAACACGTGTCAAGCAAGTTGCACTGTATACACAGATGAGTCCTTCAACATTGATGTGCTAAACTGCATGTCCAGTGGAGATGGGCACACAGTCAGTAAAATAGAAACATTGAACAGTGGTAAGCACACCAGATGTGCATCAGTGTAAGCCAAAGATGTTAATTTACAAATGCAAAACGTACATCCATGTGTCAAATCCTGAACATTACACCCTCAGACTGCAGCAAAAGATGCTATAGATCCAGACTACATTAGGACACATATCCCATGGACCACATGGAGTCCATCACAGCAACACTTCATTTTCCTGATCTGAACACTATTACAACTGCAAATGCATGATGATACTCATCTACATCATGTACATCCAAAGAAAAACCACAATTAAACAAAAAGAGGCTTTATTCAGCAAATGTTAAATAAAAATTTGAAGTCCAAAAGAAACTAAGGCCAATGGCCAGTCCAAATACACAGTCCCAACAGGGTGATACATGACAACTTGTCACCCATTGCTTGACTGCACTGGTACGGACAGGGGACATCCCCCTCGGAGGGGCATACAAGGGGCAGGCCAGGCACAGCAGGGACAGGATCAGGGGATGCCAGAAGGAGGCAGTGAAGGGGTGGTGGGTGCAGGAGTGTCACCGGCAACTGCAGTGGAGGTGTCTGACTCAGTGGGGGCCGGCACCACTGTAGGGCACAACTCAGATGTTGTGGGTGCTGCAACCACTGCAGTGGGCCGGTCAGATGGAGTGGACTGGGTCCCCACTGCAGTGCCCGAGTCAGACGGGGTGGTTGTGGACTCCACTGCAGTGCATAACTCCAAAGGAGTGGAAGGGGGGCAGATGAGGTGGGCAGGACAGAGGGGGGACCCGGTCTCCACACCAGTGGCACAAACAGGCAGAGCGTCTGGTTTGGGGGTGGAAGAGCAAGTGGTAGGGGGAGGGCCTAAGCAGTTTGGGGATGCGGTATCGGTGTGTGGGGGAACCTGGGGGAGGGTGTGGCGGTGGAACCTGTGCAGTGGTGGCCTGGGGGATGGAGGAGAGAGACTGTGTGGTGGAGCTGCGTGGTGGTGGTGGTGGGGTCATGCCCTTCCTGGTACGGGGGGACTTTCGAATGGGGTCCTCTGTCTGCCTGTGCCTGGGGGAGGGTGCCCGGGTGTGAGGGGCACTCCCCTCTGTGTATGGTGGTCACCTCTTCCGCCTGGACTTCGTGTCAGGTGTATCTGTGGGGAAGAGGCCAAGCTCACAGAGGAAGAGCTTCTGGGAGGTGGGGGTTGCAGGTGAGGCAAGGGAAGGGCTTTTGGAGGGAGAGGTATCTGAGGACTGCGCAGTGCTCGTGGATGCTTGTGTGTGTGTCTGGGCCCCATCCCCTGTGAGTGAGGTATCAGTCCCCTGACTGTGCGTGCGTGTGCGTCTGGATTTTGGTGTGTGTGTCTTTGTGCTGCTTGTGTCTGTGCTGGTGCGTGCCGGTGCCGGTGTGTGTGTGCTTGGGACAGGTAGGGTGCTGGGTATTGTGGATGGGGCAGAGGTAGGAGGGGTGAGGGGTGAGGGACTGTTGCAGGAGGGACACTGCTGCCGTCAGTGAGGAGGCCATGGACTGATTGGTCCGATGTAGGGCAGACATGCCAGATGACATGCCCTCCATGAATGACACCAGTTGTGTCAAAAGACCCGTGTGTGCATGGAGGACACTCAGAATTGATGTCTGCCCTACACGGATCTGTTTCAGCAAGTCCACAGACTCCACACTCAGGGCAGCAGGGGGACAGAGGCAGGGGTGCGGTGCCTGGCATGAAGGAGACACGCTCCCCTACACGGGAGCCTCCACGGACATGTGGGATGGGAGCATATGGGAGGGTGGAGATGGTGGTGGTGGCGGGGACAGACTTGCTTGACGTTGCCTCTGGTCTGCTGACACCCGCCTCCACAAGGGAGTCCTCACTGGAGATGCTGTTTTCCCCAGCCGAGGTGGTCGTAGCTGAGGTATCCTCAGTGTGGCTCCCCTCACCCTCCGTGCCACTGGGTCCCTCGGTCTCCCATGCAGTGGACCCAGTCTGGCTCTGCCGCTCCTCTTGGTCCATGGAGCTGACTCCTCCTGTGGCCGTGGATGTATCTGCAAACAATCAGGATAAACAGAGCAACACTAGTCACCTGTACTGACCACACACACCACAGTAAGTACAGCACATCACAGAGCAAGCCCTGCCATCATTTGCTAGACATTGCAATTAGTGCTGACACTGATTTCAAGAAGCCCATTATCTGCCTGACAGTCAGTCATGCCACACATATCCTACCGTCCATGCACCCATCTGTCTGCTGCCTGTTGTATGCGACTAATCATATGTGCACACATGCACCACATACACAGTTGTTGGACATCCAAGAGTATATATGGAAATGTGTCACTCCAAACACATGCCATCTCCTGCCACTGACTCAGTACATGTGTCAGGAAAAGTGATGGGCAAAGTCTCTGTTGATATGCGGGTTTTGCTTCCATCACCAGACACAATGATGTCCTCATGTCCTGATAGACAATGCAACAATGGTGTGCATGCAGGACATATCACACCACTGCTGGATCACCCTTTGCGATTGGAATGTCATGGCACAGGCCTGTCTGGCAAGTCAGTCATAACTGTCTCCTGTCACAGGGGCAGTGCATACACACAACACCAGTCTGCACTGTGTCACAATCAGGGGAGTTTTAGAAATGTAAGCCCTGTAGCTGACAGGTGCACATGTGCACCCCTGGCCACCCACATCATGAGGACTGAGATGATCCCACGTCAATCAAATGAGACATTTGAGTGACTGCAAACACAAATCCATACACATGAGCACTTCACCGTCTGATGAGAATGAACCAAAGCTGCCTGCACGTCAATGTTTCATACAACATTGTGCACAGTCAAGGGATCAGAGACCTAGGCATTGACCTATGTGCAGATCCCATAGTCATAACTCAGATGGCTGGCCACCCCAAATTGTTAAATTCTCCAGGAGTCCAAATAGCAAGGCCACACCACGGTGACACAGAGGCACATACCTGAGTGCACTCTTCACAATGCCCAATATGTATGCTGACACACAGGAGTGGGAGAACAGAGTGCCTTCGATGTACGGAGTAGGCATTACAGTCCTGGTCCATGTGCAACATAGTATTACCCTGAACACTAGGCAGGTGGCTATGCATGTGTCACACACATGATGTACATTCTTCTGAGGCCCCTACCTTGGTCTCTGCAGCAGCATGGGTGTGTGGCACATACCCCAGACATGTGGTGAGTCAGAGCAGCAATTGGAACACATATTAAAGCCATACCCAGAGTACATGTCAGATCACAGGCATTGTGAGCAATTGTACCACCCATGCAGCCCACCACAAAGTTCCTGTAGCTGATGCTGTCCCCAACTTGAACCACAGGTAACTGCAAGTAAACAGTACCCAAGTGACCTAAGTCACAGACTGTGTATCAGACACCTGTGTATCAGATGAGGAGGGGACATGACACAAGTGAGGGACATGAGTCCAGGACGACATGACAGTTGTACTGTGGAAGTAGAACCAGGCTAAAGGAGTGCATAGAGCATGTCAGTCATAGTACACAGTTGAGGCTAGCACTTACCCCCTCCTTGCTGCTGTCTGGCCTTCAGCTGCCCATCCAGGTCAGGGAAGACCACCACCAGGATCCGGAGCATGTGGGGGTCAGGGTCCGGTGTCCGCCCCTCCTGCGAGGAGGCGACAGCTTCAGCTGGACCCTTGCGATCCTCCGGGTCCAGCCCCGAAGGTCCTGCCACCTCTTCTGGCAGTTGCGGATCCTGCGCCTGTAGACCCCCACAGATCGTACTGCCCGGACGATGGTCAGCCAGATCTCCTGCTTCTGGTGGGCATCAACCTCTGAGGATGACAAAGTGAAAAGGCCATTACTACACATGCAACATTTCCGTGCATCACACAGTTGGATATACATGTCTCAATCACAGGGGCATATCATCTACACAGGTAGTGCAACTATGGCTATGAACAGTTTGCCAGCAGTTACTAAATGATATCATTGCCTGGGAAGTAAAACCTTGTTGGAATGCACTGTTACTGCACTATACCTGTTCAGTGCATGTGACTACACACTTTGGGGGGTGACAACTACTCAGTGAGCATGCTAGCCACTGGTGTACACACTGTACGTCTTGCTAGTCAGACAACATGCACAATTAGTAAGGCAGTGGACAGCACACTCACCTGCTCCCCTGGTTTCCCATACAGCTTGCTGTACTGTGGAAGGAGGCTGTCCAGCAGGGCCTGGTTCGCCTCAGTGCTGAAGGCTGGGGCTCTATCCACAGTACGTGCCATAGCAGTAGCCAGAGGATGCAGAGACAGCAGCAGTGGTGGTGGCAGATGTCGTCCTGGAGCATGTAGTGCAGGCAAGTGAGCTCTCAGGGGAACAGCCAGCATTATATGTGTGCTGCAGAGGCAGATACTGTCCCATGTGTCCAAAGTGATAGGTCCAAGTCGTTTGCATCTTCTGAATCTGGCCAATCCATGGAATTGCACCACTTATACACGCCCATAGCATCCTTCAAAAGTTTAACTTCATGACACCCATGAATTTGCAACATTGTTGTGGCTGGCCAACTGAATTCACTGCATCCGACTCGTACAAGCTTCGAAAACGCGTCCGTTACCATGTCAGGCCATAGCCAATGCGTGCGCACCAAACGGTCCATTGCTGTACAACGCGTATTTCGAAAAACAACACGCATCCGTCCACATCATATGCAATGTCCAATGCGTGCGCACCGATCGGTCCATTGCTGTACAACGCGTATCCGTTCACATCATATGCAATGTCCAATGCGTGCGCACCAATCGGTCCATTGCTGTACAACGCCTATTTCGAAAAACAACACGCATCCGTCCACATCATAAGCAATGTCCAATGCGTACGCACCGATCGGTCCATTGCTGTACAACGCGTATCCGTTCACATCATATGCAATGTCCACTGCGTGTGCACTGATCGGTCCATTGCTGTACAACGCGTATTTCGAAAAACAACATGCATCCGTCCACATCATATGCAATGTCCAATGCGTGCGCACCGATCGGTCCATTGCTGTACAACGCGTCCCTGTACAAGTCACTCACATATGTCACCATGCTTGTCACTGGTGAACGTATGCCAGCCACATTTACTTGCCAGGGACTCAGGGGCACACCTACAACACCACAGCCTGTCCACACTGTATCCTAAGGCATGTAAGGCTGCATTACCTTTTCTGTGTATGGGGGTCAACATGTGGTTTTTTGGTGGCACTTGGGGGCAGCCACTCCCAGGCTGTGCACGTGTTCATGCGGACAGAATCCTTTGTGTGTTGTGCACATGACCACTGTGATGTGCAACTGTTCATTTCAGAGCATGTGGCATGGTCACATTTCCAGGTTGTGTATGTGTATGTCATGTCACATACCCCCCGAGTCCCATGTGGGAAGGTATGTACGTCACAGGGTGACCCATTGCCACAATAGTGATGGCCCTCCACAGTCTGTGTGCATGTTGTGTTTCCGATGTCTCTGATTCCATGTGCACAATGGGAGACAGTCTCCACATCCACGTTGTTTGTGCATGGACTTTGATGTTGTGCGTGTATGTGTCACAGACGTCCATGTCTGTCCTGCAGAGGCAACAGGGGCCACTACCTATGGGAGTTATGGTTGTTTTGCTGACGTGTACATGATACGCCATGTCATGCCAGGGTCCATGTGGCAATACAGGGTCCCTGGGAATCTACCTGTCAATGAGCTGTGATGCCTGTGGCACATCTGTCCTGACATGTCACTGTGGTGTATGTTTGGAACGTGACAGCAGTACATGGGTACTGTGACACAGCCTAATGATTTCCCAAAGCACAACCTGGAACTTGTTCTCAACACATGTTGAACTGTGATGTTAGATGTTGGCCATGTAGGTGCCATATATGTCCATACAGAACGGCACAAACATCAGGTACTTGTGTCTCGTAATGATGTATCATGTGATATTGAGTATGGTCAATGGCACATATGTGGGGTGACTGACAATCTTTCTTTCTTCACCTATGCACTGCAGGGCACCAGCTGTCCATAGACCATTCCCTGACCTTGCAACGATGGTTGAACGTGACTGCATCCGACGGTACCGCTTCAACAGGGCGCTGATTGAGGAATTGGCGGTGCGGATGGCCCCACATTTGCAACCTGGCCGGCCATACCCTACAGCGCTGACCCCCAAGGTGAAGGTGATGGCAGCCCTACACTTCTTTGCCACCGGTACCTTTCAACACACTGTGGCGTCTGCTGGTGGGATGTCACAGACCATGTTCAGCCGTGTGCTGCGCGATGTTTTGGAGGCAATGTTGAGATACCTGAACCAGTACATCTATTTCCCTAAACGTCAACAACTCACTGACGTCAAGAGTGACTTCTATGCCCTGGGGAGGATGCCACATGTCATTGGCTCCATTGATGGGACACATGTGGCTTTGGTACCACCACAGGCACATGAGCAGGCATACAGGAACAGGAAACATTACCATTCGATCAATGATCTGGTGGTATGTCTTGCAGATATGACATCTCACATGTGTGTGCCCGTTTCCCCGGTTTGGCACACGATGCCTACGTGATGAGGAGTAGTCGCATCCCGAGGATGATGTCACAGATGCAGAACCAGCGTGCCTGGCTTGTCGGTGTGTACTGACTTTGTACCATTGTGTGTGTTCTGCAATGTTGTATTCCACCCTCTTTTCCAACTCAGCTAATGTGCAATTGTCTGTATGTAGGTGACTCCGGATACCCCAACATGCCGTGGTTGCTGACACCCCTCAGGAACCCTATGACACCAGCCCAGATGCGCTACAATGAGGCACATGGTCGGACCAGGAGAGTGATCGAGCGGACACTTGGTCTCCTGAAGAGCCGCTTCCGCTGCCTAGACAAGACAGGAGGGGCACTCCCAGATGCCCCAGCAAAGGTGTGCAAGATTGTCATCGTCTGCTGCATGCTACACAACCTGGCAGTGCGGAAGGAGTTGCCTCTCATCCTGGATGACGATGACCAACATCCGCCACCTGTGGAGGATCCTGGCCTGGGCCACGATGCCAGTGATGATGAGGATGATGTCCGCACACAGCTCATCACCAACTTCTTCAGCTGAATGTGAGTATCCAGAGATGTCATGTCAATGATGTGAGTTTGCATGATATGTGTGGGTGGTGCTCTGGTGCTGTTTGAGTGTGGCCATGTGCTACTTGACTGGATGCGTGCAGCGATGTGTCCTTACAGGTAGTCTGTACTCCCCAACAGTGTTGACATGCTAACTTGGTTTTGTGTAGGTATCTTGTGACATGTATTGGGCATGAGTATTGCAGTTCTGTCCTGTTCTTCAGTGCTTTTGACTGTGTGTCGTGTCTGTCCTTCACAGGGTACTTTCAGAGTTGTTTGGTCAACTCGGATCCCCCAACACCATGATACAGCTTTCAGGGTGGAAGCAGTTGTTTCCCTACAGGTGATGTGCCACACACCCCTGGACTTTATTTCTTCTACACTTGTTGACTGTGTGGCCACTGCCACGTGGGATTACCTTGCATTTGTAGTGGAAACAACATGTTACAAATGTGTAATAAACCTGTGCTTCACTTTGGGATGTGCGTTGTCTGTGGTCACACATCTGACTGACATTTGCTTACTGCACCTGTGGGCTAGTTAACACAGACTCTGAATAGGTGTGGTGTCATTCCACTGTATTTCCTGGCAACATCAGTGTAGGCGATGAGTCAGATGGCCCTGGTGTCTATGTGTTGTGTAGCCCTAGTGGTGTGTCTCCCTCATATGTGTCACGTCGCCATGACTCACATGACGGTGTTGAACTTGCTGTGGCAGTTAGCATGCACAGTGTCATTTAGCAGATCATCATCTCCATGACAAAAACAACGTTGGAATCACAACAGAGGCAAGTATGGTGTATTAGTGAGTTTATTTACATACATGTGTGAGGATAGTGCACAGGATGGTGGGTGCTGTACATTGGTATTGGAATCCAAAGTTCCCAGATGAGTTGGAAGTGTTGGTAGCAGAAATGTCCTGAGTAAAGTCCACAGTCATCTGATACATTAGTCCAACTTAAACTCCCCATGTCATGTGGGAGAGGTGGGTTGCATTCGACAGGGTGAACAGTTTGCACACAAAGGAGAATTTCCAGAACAGGTGTTGGGTTCCTGGGGGATGTACATGGCCATCGGCCTCTCAGTTGTCCTTCCTCGGACGACCCCTCTTCTTTCTGGGGGACCCTCACGTGCAGGCCGCTGCGGTGCAGAGGACTCTCCACCAGAGTCATCCTCCCTCCCTGTGGCAGTTGCAGTTGTTGCGGCACCAGATGTTGTGGGCACACAGGGAGGTGTGGACATGTTGGTGCTAATCTGGCGGAGGCATGTCAATATGTCCCTCTGCACCGCTGTCAGTTCTTCCAATGTGTCCCACTTTGACTCATGCCAGACATGTGTGTCTCCACACGGGACATGTGTGTCTCCACACGGGACATGTGGGAGTCCAAGCTGGCATGATGGGCAGCCTGCTGCTGTTGAATGTCCTTGAGGATCCCCACTACCTGGCTGACCTCTCCGGTGCTATTCTGGTACGCATCAGCAATGCGTGCCAGTTGTGGGTCATCATGCAGTCCAGACCCCTCTGCAAACAGCGACCTCTGCCTACCACCCCTCCCACCACCCCTGGCCACACGTGCGGGAGCTGCCGTGGCACACACAGGTGACCCTAGGCCCCCTTGGGGGTTGGTACTGGGGTTGTTGTCCGTTGCTTCACGGTGGGCTGTGGTCCCTGTGCTGTTGTCATTCAGTGTCCTTGGTCTGTCCGTGTCGGCGGGGGTGGTCTGTGTGCTGGCAGATATTGGAGGAATGGGTGCAGGGGGTGCAGATGGTGGTCCTGCTGGTGCTGCATGATGACTCACACTGGAGGTGCCAGGTTGGTCTTCGCCATCCGATGAGGACAGAGGCAGTTCCACACCAGAGAGCTCAGGGTCCCCCGGAGCCTGGGACAGGGACTCCTCCTCATCTGCTGCTGTGTCCCCATCATCACCTGTTTTTGGAAGAGACACACAATGTATGTTATGTTTCTGCAGGCATCAATTGTTCAAACACATGACAGTTGTGACTGTACCTCTGGATGCGGCCCTGTACATTGCATTGTCCTAAGTTGTCACAGTCAGAGGTTGATATTGGTGTGGCTCATTGTCCTGCCAACCTGATGCATTTCAATGAGGATGTTGAGGTGTGTGCATGACCAGCATTGGTGGTATTTGGTTGACATCCGGACCTCCTTCTCCCCCAGCCCAGTTATCCCACCATGAAGCATGCCACCCTTGCAGTGGGTGCAGGTTGACTCTCAGGATGTCAGTCAGTGGTGTCCTGCTGTTGGTTGGTGCCCAGTTCCCAGCAGGGCCTGGTACTCCCCACAACAGAGCACCATTGTCAGACATCTTTGAAGTGGCTTTTCACTCCCTGTGAGGTGTGCATGCTTCAGTGTGAGCTTGCTGGGCCATGTGGGTGGGGGATGTTGAGCTGTGACTACCACTCCCATCATGCTATTGCCTACACCCCCCTTCCCAGCATGCACATACTTCCTTCCTTTTGAGTGGACTTCACTGTGTGTGAGTGTGACAGCAATGGCAAGATGGCTGACAGTGTGGTCCTGTTGTTTGTTGGTGCACAGTTCCCAGCAGGGCCTTGTGCTCCCCACAGCTGAGGCCAGTGTCAGACATCTTGGAAGTGGCTTTTCACTCACTCTCTTGTAGAGCACGGTCCCAGGTGTGTTGTTTGGAATTAGTGGAAGTGGTGTGTGTGTAAGGGCCTGCTGGTAGCTGTAGTCGGAGCTGGCACTCCTCCTCCCCCCAGGCCAGACATCCCACCATGAAACGTGCTTCCATTGCAGGGAGTGCAAGTTGGTTGTCAGGATGTCAGTCAGTGGTGTCCTGCTGTTGGTTGGTGCACAGTTCCCAGCAGGGCCTTGTGCTCCCCACAACAGAGCACCATTGTCATCTTTGAAGTGGCTTTTCACTCCCTGTGAGGTGTGCATGCTTCAGTGTGAGCTTGCTGGGCCATGTGGGTGGGGGATGTTGAGCTGTGACTACCACTCCCATCATGCTATTGCCTACACCCCCCTTCCCAGCATGCCCATACTTCCTTCCTTTTGACTCTGCTTTCCTGTGGGATAGTGTGCCTGTGCTGACAGGATGGCTGACAGTGTTGTCCTGGCGTTTGTTTGGCTACAAGTCCCAAAAGTGTCCCTGTGCTTCACACAGC
Source organism: Calotriton arnoldi (assembly GCA_963921515.1). Lineage (NCBI taxonomy): Eukaryota > Metazoa > Chordata > Amphibia > Caudata > Salamandridae > Calotriton > Calotriton arnoldi. The sequence continues at coordinate 2,211,648 of CAWUFW010001622.1, read as the reverse complement.
ATAACCCAGTGTGGTCGTTCTTTGTGGGATATTTAATTAGAGTGTGAGGCAATGCATTCTCCCAGGTGAGTTGTGTGGAGTTTGTGTTAAGGGGGTGTGTGAGAAAAGCTGCCGGTAACTATGGTCAGAGCTGTCAGTCCTCATTCCCACCCAGCCAGATATCCCACCATGGAACGTGCTTCCATTGCAGGGAGTGCAAGTTGGCTTTCAGGATGTCAGTCAGTGGTGTCCTGCTGTTGGTTGGTGCACAGTTCCCTGCAGTGCCTTGTGCTCCCCACAACAGAGCACCATTGTCAGACATCTTTGAAGTGGCTTTTCACTCCCTGTGAGGTGTGCATGCTTCAGTGTGAGCTTGCTGGGCCATGTGGGTGGGGGATGTTGAACTGTGACTACCACTCCCATCATGCTATTGCCTACACCCCCCTTCCCAGCATGCCCATACTTCCTTCCTTTTGACTCTGCTTCCCTGTGGGGTAGTGTGCCTGTGCTGACAGGATGGCTGACAGTGTTGTCCTGGCGTTTGTTTGGCTACAAGTCCCAAAAGTGTCCCTGTGCTTCACACAGCATAACCCAGTGTGGTAGTTCTTTGTGGGATATTTAATTACAGTGTGAGGCAATGCATTCTCCCAGGTGAGTTGTGTGGAGTTTGTGTTAAGGGGGTGTGTGAGAAAAGCTGCTGGTAACTATGGTCAGAGCTGTCAGTCCTCCTTCCCACCCAGCCAGATATCCCACCATGGAACGTGCTTCCATTGCAGGGAGTGTAAGTTGGCTTTCAGGACGTCAGTCAGTGGTGTCCTGCTGTTGGTTGGTGCACAGTTCCCAGCAGGGCCTTGTGCTCCCCACAGCAGTACCCAGTGTCAGCCATCTTGTCAGTTCTTTTCCACTCCCTGTGATGTGAGCATGGTTCAGAGTGGTGTTGATGGGCAAATTGTGAGGGTGACCAATATCTGTGACTACAACTCCCATCATGCTATTGCCTACACTCACTTCACCAGCATACACAGAATTCCTTCCTTTCAGTGAGCTTCCCTTTGAGGTGGTGTTCTAGTGGTGGCAAAATATCTGACTGTGTTTGTTGGTTATATTTGTGCCACTGCCTTGCTCTATTTGTTGTTAGGTTTGTACATGTCATGACACAGTTACATGTCACTATGAGATGGCATGTATTGTGTTTATCTGACTAACATACACATCTTGGGATGATTATCTTTTGGTTGCTGTGGATTTGCTAAGGGTGCATGGTTTGACTATCCCCTTGACAGTGATGTGTGTGTATTGTCACACAATATTGGGTATATTGGTTGTGTACTCACCAGGCTCTGGGATGTTTAATACTCCATATACGCTCACTGGTGGTAGGATGGCCCGCACCTTCTCCTCCCAGGGCCTGAGGTATAGTGGTTTGGCAGGAGGGCCACTGCTGGTGCGCTGACTCAAGGCGTAATCCTTCTTGAGTAGGTCCTTGACCCTCCTGCGCACATCATACCACCTGTTCTGGATGTCTTCCTTTGTGCGCAAACATGGTGATTGTGCGTTCACCCTGTCGACGATCCTCTCCCACATCTTGGTTTTCTGAAACATGGGGGTCAGTTGGACCAATGTACCAAACAACTGTGGCTCTACCCTGAGGATCTCATCTACCAGGACTTCCAATTCACTGTCTAGGAACTTTGGATTCTTCTTTGGGGCCATGGTGATGGGTGGTGGTGGGGATTGATGTGTGTGTGAGTGTGCAAGTGAGGGTGGGTGAGTGTAGTTTTTGCTGGGTGTATGTGAGGGTGCTATTTGTGAGGTGCTAATGGTGTGTGGCTTGTGTGATGGATGAGTTGTGAGTGTGTCTGTGGTTGCTGTCTGATGGTGTTCTGTGCTGGCAGGTCAGTTGAATTTGCAAAGGATCATGGTAGGGATTTGTGGCCTTTATATGGGTGGAGTTGTGGGTGTGTCCTTGTTCCATGTATTTTTCCCCCTGTATTTATTGACTTTGTCATTGCTTGCATTTTTTCCTTTGAGTTTTTTAGGCATGTAGGAGACGTTCTACTGACCGAGTAGGACGCTGCAGTTGGCTCTTGCGGGCTTCTCCGAGTCTTTCAAGGTGTGTTCCTGCTGGGTTTCATGTGCGGCGTACGCGTCGGTCGCGGAGTATTGGGTTGCTTCGGCTGGGTTTTGTATGCGTGTCGGTCGTACGGCTTGGGCTCCGTGCGACTGGGTCTGATTTTACACGCATTGCATCGTACTGCGCGGGTCGGAGTTCGCAGGTACGTTTCTGTCGGGTTCATTCCTGGTGCGTGTCGGTCGGTTCGATTCACGTAGTTTCCCGGCCGGATAGCTTGTTTCCGTGCGGTTCGGTTGTTCGGCTTGTGTTCCGTACGTGATTCACATGCATTTCATCGTACTACGCGGATCGGGCAGCGCCGGTACGTGTCGGTCGGACAACATTCCCGTACCGAGTCGGTCGGTATGTTTTCCAGCCCGAATCGGAATCGGCCCCTATATTTCCTATACAAATCAGAAGCACATTTGAGGAATTAGCAGCGCCTGTACGATCAAACATTAGAATGCAAACTGGGGCTGCAAATATTTTTGTGGCTGTACATAGAAGATATGAGTCGGGCTGGACAATTTTGGCTGTCAGATTGACAGGAGAATTGGGGCATTATGGGTGGGGGTAACACAACATCAAAAAACTATTGAAGCTTCAAGCCTAGACATTTTAAATACAGTGCTCAGAAAAACAAGTTACTTGGCTTCAGCAACGCTCTTTCTGTTAGATATTCTGTTTAACCGCAGAGGCTGGATATAGTCTGAAGGTGGTCCGCGACTCTCTGTGGCAAGTCTGCCATCAGCAGCAAGTTGAGGTACTAGAGTAAATGTACTCCCTGCCTTCGAAGATGGAGAAGTGACCACTGCTATCAGGTTTGTGAACAGTGAACACCCAAGGGGCTGAGGTAAGGCCAAAGGGGAGCCCGGCTACCTATAAGTGTTCTTGGTCCGACTTAAAAAGCACGTAATGCCTGTAGGTCTGCAGGTATGAAAATACAAGTCATGCAAGTCCAAGGACCCTATCCAGTCTTTTTGGTCCAGACCAGTCAAAATCTGAGCCAATGTGAGCATCTTGAATTTGCCATTCTGCAGAAAGGTATTTAGCAGACAGGGGTCCAGAAGGGGCCAGTGGCCCCCATTCTTTTTTACGAGTAAATAGTGGAAATAACATCTCTCACCTTTCAAAGAGTCTGGCACCCATTTGATGCCAGCTTTGGAGAGCAAAAGATGTACCTCGTGTATCAGGATTTTCGAGTGCTCATCCAAAGTTTGTTTTGGTGTAGAGGATAATTAGGCTGGGGAGGAAATGAAGGCTAGGAAAAAAACCTTTGAACTATCTGTTAGATTAATTTGTCTAATGGACTGGATCTCCAGTCAGGGAGGAAATGTTGGATCCTGCTCCCCACCAGCCTGGCATGAGCATCAAGGTCAAACTAAAGCTGCTTGGTTGCATCACAGGAGGGGAAACTGGAGAACTGTTATTTTTGCTACTGTGCACATTTTCTGCGTCTGCCACTCCCAAAAAGACTAAACTGGTTGCTGCAACACTAGTTGAGATAACTGCCACTAACTGTAGGCCAGCCCCTGAAGTAACCTCTGATTCTATAGTACTGGGGTCAACAGTGCAAAGGAGCTTGGCTGTCTTTGAACCTTTCTAGAGCATAGTCTGCTTTTTCTCAAAAGCTTCTGAACCCATCATAGGGCATCTCCATTAAGGACGCCTGTACACTACCTGAAATCCAGTAGACTTCATCAGTATGTGCTTCCATAAGACCATGCTGGTACCAACAGCTCTGGCAACACAATCTGCAGTATCTAGGCCAGCATAAATCACAAACTTTGCTGCATCCTGTCCACCATATATTGTTTGTTCCAAAGAGGCTCTGCGGTCTTCTGGTACTGCCAGCAAAACTTTACTTGCAGTGTCCAAGAAAGTATGCATATACCTGCCTAGCAAGCATATGGCTTGTAAGGGCATTCTCTTGCTGAATGCTTAAATCTCTTTGGAGTCTCTTTCCTGGGGATTAGTTGATAAAGAGTTATGGTTAACCTTGCTAATAGAAGCCTGTACAATGAGGCTCTCAGGTGTAGGGTGTTTAGTCAAAAAATCTGTGCCACCCGTCACAGGTCTGTGTCACCTGGCTACTGGTCTCTAACTGGTGGTCAAAATCGTTGTTTTTGCCATGTAGCCATTAAAGCGTCAGTAAGGGCTTCTTTAAAAGGCAACAGTGGCTCATAGGCCCTGTCTGAAGAATCGCTGTGAGGAGATTTGATTTTGTTTTAATGGAAGCATCTGCAATTCTAGCACCTTAGCTGCCCTCCTGATCACCTGTGCAAATGAAGCACTTTCCTCCATTGATGGTACATTTGTTGAATTGAGTTAATTTCAGGAATATATCCAATCCACTTTGAATTTGTAGGTGTATATGTAATGCATCATTAGTATAACGGGGAGGGAGCAGAACATCTCCCTTCTCTTCATCATCAGTATCCTGAGGGACCCTACATGTCAGAGTCAAAATGATAATGGGGCCTCTCTTGGTAGCTACACCTTGGTAGAGGTGTCTGGTTAGAATCAGGCTGAATGACAACCGGTTGCACTTTTGTAATCATGTAGTGTGACTTTGGTAGGGCTCTGGCTGAGGTCGGTTCAGGAACCAACATGAGTGTCAACTCCAGGCTGTCCATCTGCACTGTGTAGCTTGGATCGGAGGTAGAGTATACTGGAACCAGTCTGGGCCCAGGAACGGTTCCCATGGGGGCATATCGCAATGAGGGAGGACCCAACGGCACTACTACAACTGGAGGCTCTGGTTCCTTGGCGCCCAAAGCCCTCCTTAAGTGGCTGGTGTAACTGCAAAAATGTGCACCATGTCCTCCCTGAAGGATAAACTGGGGAATCAGCTCTGAAGTAAGGGAGGTCGAACAGGTGCGATATTCATCGTGACATCATTGCGACTTCTTTTTAAAACTTGAGTGGAGGGAATGAGTCAAGTCCTGCTTTGTTATTTTATGTTTGTGCCTGGACTTAGGCTTACCTGGTGACTTTGAGCGGGAAGTAAGCCATTGTAGGAAAGTGCCCCTTTTTGCATGGTTACCCCCTAACTTTTTGCCGGATACCTGATGCAAACTTGACTGTGTGTGTGGTGGGATCCTGCTCACCAGACGCCAGCACCTGTGTTCCTTACCAAAACTGTACCTTTGTACCGAAAATTGGCACATCCCTGGCCACAGATAAGCCCCTTGTAAAAGGTACCATGGGTCCCAAGGGCACTGTGACCACGGAAGGCCTCTAAGGGCTGCAGCACCTATTGTGCCACCCTTAGGGACCCTTCACCTTAACACCCACACACTGCTATTGCAGGCTGCGTGTTTTGGTGCAGAGAAAAGTAAAGAGTCAACATGACACACATCCCTGTGTGCCATGCCTGCATCCCACTGCCTGTGGCCTAGGTAAGTCACCCCTCTAGCAGGATGCACTAGACTACAGGTGAGGGTACAGTTGCATGAGCACTGTACCGTCACAGTGTCAAAGTCCATTCTTAGACATTGTAAGTGCAGTAAATCCATAAATAGTATATGGTCTGGGAGTTGGTCATTACGAACTCCACAGGTCCATAATGGCTTTACTGAAACCTGAGACGTTTGGTAGCAAACGTCTCAGCACATTAGACCCACACTGATGCCAGTGTGGGATTTATTGTAAAATGCACTCAGAGGGCATCTTAGAGATGCCCCCTGAAAAACGACCAGCCCTGGTGTGGTTTCTGAATGGCTACCCACCATTTGCCACCACCAGACAGGTTTATGGACCCCTGGGTAGAGAGCCTCCGCTCTCTGGGTCCAGAAACAAAGCCCATCCTGGACAGAGGTGTCATTCCTCCTCTCCCAGGATGGGATGAGTCCACAAAGGGGAAGCTTCAAAGGCCTGCCCCTTTTGTTAGCTGACCCTGCCTTTTGCTGCCCCCAGCAACTGGCTCCCACCAGTTCGGACCCCAACTTCGGGCATGAGAAGCGGGGGGAAAACCAAGACAGGAAGAGAAGTGTGCCCACCTTTGCCAACCCCGCCCCTCAGGTGGGGGAGGCGAGGTGAAAGACACATCTCAGTCCCCTCCATTTTGTAGATGAGGGACACAACCAATCAGTGAGAGGCTCATGCCCCCCTCCCACTGGAGGGTGGCATAATAGGGGGTGTACTCACCCCAAGGAAAGGACCTATTGGTCCCAACCTGCTCACCCCTGTAGCGCCCCTAAATTTTGTATTTAGGGGCAACCCTAAACCTTGCCTACTCAAATTGAAGAAGAAGAACCGAAGAGCCATGCTGAAAGAGGAAGAATAGTATGACAACTGCTTTGGCCCTAGCCCTACCAGCCTGTCCCAAATTTGACCTCCACCCAGCGAAACCCTGGCATGTCCAGCAGCCATCCAGAACCCAGAGGACCTGCCCTGCCTTTCCTAAACAGACTCTGTCTCCTGTGAGCACCGGATTTGCTCGACCACAGACTCCAACACAGACTCCGGATCCTGCTGAATTCTTGGGTCTGCACCACTCTGCACCCGACGCCCACAGCCCGAGTTTGAGTGGTCCAACACCCCGAGGAGGCCTTCCCTGCAATTCTGACCTTGCATCTGGTGATCCACTACCTGCCTTGACCTTCTATCCGATGCCTGCAGCACCAACCTGATGGGTCCCCCTGACTGTGAACGTAGCTGGTAAGAACACCCGACGCCCATAGACACCCCAGCACCCGATGCCCCACTGCCTCGGGCAGCCCAACCGACAGTGTCCAGGCATCGCCAAACCCTCCAACTTACCTCTCTTGCCAGTGGTTGCCCTTAGGAATCCTCCTTGACCGAGCCTGCAGCACTTCTTTCGAACCGGAGATCTCCGTTGAAACCAACAGGGCTCCTGACTTCTTCTTAGCAATCCCAATCCAGCCGCCTCCGTGCCGCTGGTGGTGCAGCTATTGTGCTGATTGTTGGCCCCTGCAGTGCTGATCCTAACCCCAGGAGCTTTGCTCCCACACCGAGTGGCCCCCCATTGGCTAACATTGAGCCCCTGCACTCTGCACCTGGCCTCCTAGTGCCGCTGGTGGTGCAACTTGAGTGCCTCTGTGAACCTTGGTTCTAACTCCAAACAACTATTCGTGCAGGTTGTTTACTTACCTGCAAACCGATAACATTCTTTCTTTCCATAGTGACCCATGTTGTGATTTTTGTCTCCAAAAATGTTCTTTGTTGAATTGACTTTGAACTGAATTGAAATTGTCTTACTTACCTTTGTATTGTGGGATCCATAATGTGATATTTAGGCATATCACCTCAAGTAGTCACAGTAACTGAAAAGTAATGCAAAAGTAATTTCAATGTATTCTGAACTGTTTTAAAAGCAACACCAATTTCAACTACAATTGCATTTTCTTGTAAAGTTTTGCATTTTAAAGTATATTCTACTTACCTGTGCCAAGTCCTGCTTGGCTCTAGAACTAAAATATAAGTATACCTTTTTTATACTTACCTAATTGGTCTGGATTCAGTTTATGAATGTGTGTGATCAGTTCTTGCCTGAGTGAATACAATAAGTGCCTAACACACGTCCTGACAAGTCTAACTGCTCGACCACACTACTGCAAAGAGAGCGGTTAGTGATTATCTAACTTAGCCTCTGCTATACCTCTGGGGACCCACTGGACTCTGTGCACACTATACCTTACTTTGGTATAGTATATACAGAGCCAGCTTCCTACAGCCATCCACAGGAGTGACCTTGTGACCAGCACCGAGACCAGGCCCGCGATTTTGAGTGGGAAGAATGCTTTGAAGGGAACCTTCTTAAGTGTTCGGTTATTTAGCGCTTCACCTCACAATCTCAGATTGCCTTCGGGTGCATAAGAGTGCACTTGTCACATGACTAAGACTCATGGCTAGAGCCCAGGACACACCTTGTACGGGCCTGCAACCAACATCTACTTACTGCAGTCGTAGCAGTGTTTGAAGCCTGTAGTTTTAGGGGGTGGACATAGTTCCCTAGAACATTGTAAAACTGCTTAGTAGTTCTTGAAAGTGAAGCTGTTGTGCGCATCGGAATTCGCAGAAAGAAAACGCATAAGGTGGTACTTATATGCGGCTCAGCTCTGCCTCTTTTGATGAGCAGTGGAGCTGCATGGAGCCTTCTTCCAGCATGCAGAAGTAGTGCTGTGAAATTTTCTGGATTCAATCTGACACATGGGGAATATTTAAAAGGTGGAAATTTAGAAGTATGCATCAGAAATATATTCTATGCAAGGCAATCTATTGTGCATAGGACAAGGGGTTTTCTATGAAGGTAAGCAAAATCTATTTTCCACCTTTACTATTACCTCAGCATTGTGCCTCTATCCGCTGAGTTCCAGTAGAAGCATGGTAAATACCAAGCCCATGCAATCACAGACAACCAAACTAGAGTTAACAAGACAGAGAGGTTTATTAAAGAGGAACACCACATTTACACGAGAAAGATGTAAGGGTTTGCGGAGTCTGAATGATGTTGCCTCTAGAACCTGAAAAGGGAGGTGTGCAGCTGCTCTGTCTTAGGTTGCGAGTTGAAGTGTACACTCTTGAAATTAGGAAATCATGAATGAGAAGTAGAGTTTGTACATAATGTATATGTAGTTTATGCTGCATATGCAGTATAATTTATATGCAGCGAATGCTGCATTTCAAATGTGCTTTGTCTAATATATAAGGTAATTTGCCTCCTCTGCTCATTTCCTGCTCTGTTTTGCCTTTTCTGCTCGTTTTTTGGCCCTCTGTTTTGCCTTTTTCTGCTAGTTTTTCTAACTTCTGTTTTGCCTTTTCTGCTCGTTTTTCTGCCCTCCGTTTTGCCTTTTCTGCTCCTATTCTGCCCTCTGTTTTGCCCTCTTCAGCTCTGGTTTGCCTTTTCTGCTCGTTTTTCTGTCCTCTGTTTTGCCTTTTCTGCTAGTTTTTCTCCCCTCTGTTTTGCCTTTTCTGCTAATTTATCCCCTCTTTCTTCCGTTTCCTCAAGACCTGGCTTTTTGATGGAGACCTCGCACCCCAGCGCCCAGATACCCCCAGGGTTGACAGTGCCGCCCTCTACAAATGCTGATTGATTGATTAAGCAAGAAGTTGAGATTTTGTTTGGGCAGGTTATACTCGCGCATGGCTGATTATTATGGAAATTATACATATATAAAGTGAAAGACTTTGTAGAGAGGATGTGGCCATACAGTGAGAACTGCAGACTTTGGAGCTGGGGAACCAGGTTCGAGCCTCATCCTGTGTTTCTGGGCAAATTACTTAATCTCCTCATGCCTCCCAAAAGATAAATAAAATTAATGTGTCCTTGTGACTGGTGCTCATGTAAAGCTCTCCAATACCTTCGGGTCGAGTTCGCGCTATATAAATCTACAAAAAAACACACAAAAAAGACCTTAGCGGCATCTAGTAGTCTATTAGTAATACGCACTATCATCTTCTATGGAGCTTCTAGAAAACGTACATTTCATTACAAGATGATTGCCGTGCAAAGGCGCACGTAAGGGAATCTTTTTCAGCCACTATTTAAATGTCACAAACTGTTTAAAGTGTATATTGCCTGTGAACTGGTCACATATACCTTCAACTCGAGCAGCTTGCTTAAACAATGTAGTAACCCACCACGAAATGTGTCATTCATCTTCTTATCAGCTCTGAGAAAGTATGTGCATCATGCATTTATTTCCTGATACAAATTAAAAAGTAATTCTTATAGATTATCTATTTTTTATTACAGACGAAGATAAAGAAATTTTGGAAAAATATGTTTCTTTCTGAAGCCTCTGTTGCTCTTCTCCTAGATTCATTTTGGTGGTTTCTTCTTGAAAAGTTTCAGGTAATTGGAAAAGAATTAAAGTTTTATGATGTTCCAATTAGCGTGCAGAGAACATACAGCTCTTCCATTCTGTTTGTTATGTTTTGGTAGTACTTGGGGTAGTATAGTATTTTAGATGTTTGAACAATTTGGAAACGCTAGTAGGCGGACACATGACATTACAAAATACTACAGCAACCGATATTTCTTTTAAACATGTATATTTGGTACCCTAACGTTGATCATCGGCCTGCGAAAGACCTACAGGCATGCCGAGTTAGGGTGGCCACCTCACTCCAGGTCATTCCAGTCCTGAATTGTTCACCTTCAAATCACTAATTTCAGATGCGTTATGTTCTTTGAAAGCAAAACAAGACAACAGCACCTAGTATGCATTAGACTATAACACAAAACTCCAGGGGAAACAGTGTCCTTATTGACCTGGTGGAAGGTTGTTTACCCTCTGCCCAATCCGATATGAATATTTACGCTCATACTATTTTTCCTTTTGATTATAGTTCCATTTTTTAAATGTATGTGTTTGTAGAGTATTCTTATAGTTTTGATTATCATGGCACTAGGGCAACCATGGATGGCCAGAGGGAGTGCATGCTAACAGAACAGACAGGTTTTCAGTTAGTTATGAATCAAGGCATGTGAAAGTCTTGTGCAGTTTCAGGGGTAGGTTATTCCAAAGATAAGAACCTAGGGGCATATCTACAAGGCCATGCGATAATTATCGCTCAGCGCTCTTAGCGCGAGGATAATTATCGCTGGCCAACTCTGAATTTTATTGCGGAGATAGCGTGCTATCAGCAACGCTTATCTCCAAAGCGATAAAATTCAGAGCGCAAGCTGCCAATTGTGCGATTATGCTGGAAATACAGCAATAATCGCACAAGGTTTGGCGATAGCTTGCTGATAGTGCAAGACATACTTAGCCATGATATCCACCTTACATAGGATATCATGGCTAAGTCAGTCTTGAAGCAGGCGTAAGGAAAGTAGCGATAACAGAGGTTATCGCTACTTTGCTTGTCGCTATGCTTCATAGCGTGAGGCTTGATAATAGGAGAAATGTCGCTTAGCGACATTTCTCCCGTTATTCTGGGGAGGAACGCCCACTTTGCATCTCATTAGAGATGCAAAGCTGGGCGATGGGAGAAAGGGCGAAGGAGCATGGATTCACGCGTTAGCGTGTCCTTGCTAATAGGGCGTTAAAATTATCGCTGCTTTTCGTCCGAAAACGGACGCTAAAGCGGCGATAATTTTATCGCGGGGCCTTGTAGATATGCCCCCTAGATTTTCTGCCATGGCTCTCCTGGTGATATTAGGGAAACTGGAAAAGTAGCAAAGAGATCTAACAGGAATAGGTGTGGTCACTAAAGAGGAAATTAGTTTTGGGCAGGTATTGTAAAGTGTGCATTGTAAGGCACTTTTAATTGAATCCTGTCTTCCACAGGGAGATGGTGAAGTTTGTTAATTGTATTTTATCATCAATATGAATGACAACATTTTAATTCACCCGCGAGGCAAGTAATAAATTGTTGCACTATTTTGTTTCTTAATACAACATTATTTAGTTTGTTGATATTAGCTGCAGCGGACTGTACTAGACATTAAAGGCCTACCGCAGCATTTCTGGCCAGAGCGGCAAGGAGTTAGAATATTGGCAACATTAACAAACAAGCACTGGCAAAACCAATAGCTCTGCCGTTGGCTGCCATCCTTTTTGGCTTAGGCACTTCTAGTTTTGTCATGGTTTTTGGAAAGCTGTCGTTTTCTAAAGTGCCATGCCCTCATTAATTGGAAAAAAAACATTGTCTAAAGGCAAATATATTTTCTTGAGCTCAAAAAAGCACAGTTTACCATAGTAATCTCTGGCACTGAAGGGCACTACTTTGTCTGGATGTGTTCCTGGTGAAAGGGCCTAAAGAAAATCGGGGTTGCCCTACTCTGAAGACCACCTGGAAGCAGGGAAAGGTAATTGGAGTGGTCAAAAAACCACTGTGTAGGGGTGATATGCAAATGACGATAAATAAATCAGAATGGAAGTGCATTTTCAAATGCGACTGCATTACTATAGGTCCTAACGCTATGGGGGAATGTAACTCCTCTTTCATTGTCCTTGCGGCGCCGACTGCTGTGGACCAGTTAGCAGACGCTTGTACGCAGCATTCTTTACTGACAAGCTGCACTGTGATCTGTCTGGCAGTTCTGTTCCTGCTGGTTTATGGACTGCCGTTGATCCTCTAATTCCCGACCTTTGACTCATGTTTCATGCAATTTGGTGGCACCCTACTGGCTCCGGTTTCTCATTTTATAACTACCAATCATGCTCCATTCTAAATTGTGGTTATTCTAATACAATCATCCTACATTCCAGCATAGTTTTTGATTAATTACTAAAGTCTCAAGTAAGTGGCTGCTTTTTGGGCTGGTTATGGACTCACTTTACTCACCTTTATCGCGATATTGACACGATTGACCCATTTCGCGTTTGCTCTTTCTTTTAGATTCTCGCAAGGTGACATTAGTAAAGTTTCGGACACTTAACCTATGACCTAAGAGTCTAAAAAACACATTTTTGCAGCATCAATATCCAAATTACATGTTACCCTGATTTTTTGCTAGTTCTTTTCTCGCTGATTACTTCATTAGCCTACAGTCCTGGCAATGACCCAATAATCACGAAGGGGCGAAATGCTGTAGACGTATACAGCAAATAGAACTTGTTATAGATCTTCTCCACCCAGTGACCTATGAATATTGAATATACATTGTCACTGACTACTTTCTGATTTGGTTCCTTTGTCCTATTGCTTTTATACACACTCTATTCCCTTGTATAATTTTCACTTGTGTGAGCACATATGAGCACTGCACATTCTTTTTTCTAAGACAGTAAAATGGTGTGCCCTGCAAAGTGTGATGTTTTCCTTTTTTCTCCCTTTTATTGATGAAGAACAAGTTTTAATGATTACATTGAACAGGGCGGCTCCTCCGCTATGGCGGAGGAGCATCACCCCACTTCTTTCACCAGTGCAACAAAGGAAAAATAGATAGATAGATAGATAGATAGAGAGACAGACAGACAGACAGACAGACTTGCTTCAGTAGATAGAGAAAGATAGATAGTGTAAGAAATTGAGTTGTTGGTTGAGGGGATGGAAACCCAACTCAGGCAACAACCACAATCATTGTCTGCGTGAACCACAAAAGTCACTAAATAAACCTGTGCTTAACCCTCTGATAGCCTGCCACAGAGCAGTCAGGCTTCACTTGGAAAAATGTGCATAGTATTTATGTAGCACACAAACAGTAATAAAGTGAAAACACCACACAAGAAAAATGTCAAACCAATTCAGAAAAATAAAGTACGGTTTTATTAAACAAAATGATACTAGAACAACAAAAATCCAACTAGTAGAACTGGAGGTATGCAATTTTGAGGTTTTAGGTAGATATATCACCTAATAGCACAAAGCACCACTCGCGGTCATCTGATCATGCTAGACCGGGCTACAGTTGCTATATAGGCTGACTGCGATGGAGAGCGGCCCCTATACAGGGACCAGGTTAGTCCTGCTGAAAATGTTTTCTTCTCAAAGTCTGGCGCAAAGAGTTACATTTGCGGTGCGGGAGACCGTGAGGAGCAGGTAGACCATTCCAGATGCGTGAAGAGCAGGCCTGGCATCACGGACGGTCGTTGATGTAGTGCGTAGATCTGGCTGAGCAACGCAGATGGTTGTTGCTGGAACTTCGCCTTGTTGGTCACCACCTGCTGTCATTGCTGTAGTGTGAAGTGCAGCTCTTGTGTTTCCAGTCGCTGTAGCATGAATAGTCTGGTTCCCTGGAGCAACGCATTGACGGTCATCACTGGCGTCAGAGTCTCGGCACAAATGGGCCCGTTCACAGTCTCGAAGAGCCCAAAACTTTAGTATTTCACTGTTGTTCACAGGAGGAGCTCAAGCTATGCCAGCCAAGAGTCCAGGTCCTGGGGAGACACCTCATGGGGATTTGGAACTCACTCCACCAGAAGCAGGGCTCAAGCAGGTCCAGTTGCAGGTCTAGGGAGGTCCAGTGCAGCAGCTCAAGTGTGCAGTTGCAGTGAGGCCTCTGGAGCTTGTTGTGTCCCTTTAGCTCAGACAGGAGGTCAGACAGCTGAACTTTGGAGTCACTTAGGTTACCCTGAGATGAACAAAGCCTGTCCAGTATTCCTTCTCATAGAGCAAGGCAGTCCTCAATCAACAGAGCAGTCATTTGGTAACAGCAAGGCAGCCCTTTGGGGGCCGAAGCAGTCCTTATTCTGTAATGTCCACAGATCCTGAAGTGTACTGATGAGTGGCTCTGGAGGTCCAATATTTATACCTGGTGCCAGCCTTTGAAGTTGGGGGATTCCCTATGCTTCTCCCACATCTAGTTCTGGAAATGTCTTTCCTTCCCCTGTCAAGAAGTCTGGGGTGACAAAAGACAGTGCAGGACTGGTGTCAGATTCCTTTGTGTGTCAGGCAGAGTTCTTTGAAGTGCAAGTCGGGCAGGGAACCGCCCTGCACCCCCTAGCCATCCTGGCAGAATGGCCCATCCTTCCCACACCCAGACCCCTTTCTATCACTGTTTGGGAAGAATACACAAACCCCAACAGCAGAGCCATTCACAGTCATGTGACCCAGGACACTGGCAGATGGCACAAATGTTTTAGAGAAGAAATTGCCAACTTTGAATTGTGACTTAAAATTCGACTTTTCCATTAAGAGGATTTGAAATTACAATTAATATGTGTCTAAACAGCATATCTCCATCTACTCCCAATCCAAAGTTAGCATTTATTAAATGCAATGAGATAACCTAGTGTTAATCAATGAGAGAGATAGGTCTTACAGTAGTGAAAAATGACTTCAGGAGTTTTTCTCTGCCAGGACATGTTAAACTTAAGTACACAAATCCTACTGTTTAAATACAATGCACCCTGCCCTGTGAATCTTAGGACCTACCTTAGGGGTGACATATGCATATTAAAAGGAAGGTTTAGGCCTGGCATAAGGTTTATTTTGCCAGGTCGAAAGGGTAGTGTAAAACTGCACTACAGGCAGCTGTGGCAGGATTGAGACATGTTTTAAAAGGCTACTTTAGCGGGTGGCACACTGAGTGCTGCAGACCCACTAGTAGCATTTAATTTACAGTCCCTGGGTGCATGTAGTACAATTTACTAGCAACGTACAAGTAAATTAAATGTACCAATCAGGTATATGCCAATTGTACCATCCTTTTAGGGGAGAGCACAAGCACGTTGCCACTGGTTAGCAGGGAAAAAGAGTCCCAATGCCAACAAAAATGGATACAGACGGAAAAATCTGGGAGAGACCCTGCAAGAAGGGCCAGGTCCAACATATAGCTAGATAGATAAATAGATAGATAGATAGATAGATAAGTGATTTATAGAGTGCCTGATTACTTCAACCAAGTGTCCCGCACTGAAATTTCACTCTCCAATACAGAAACTATGGAGCACGCTCAAGATAGATGGATAGATAGATAGATTTGCAAAGAGATAGATAAAGTTGCATAGATAGACAGGTAGACAAATAGCCGAGCAAGTAGCTTGATAAACGAACAAAAAGTTAAGAATTATAGATAGACAGGTGAGTAGATAGATAATTGGAATAAACGGTATAGTATTAATTAGTGATATAATAGTTAAATGTCTCCAAAGGCACAACATAAAAATCACTGAAAGCAAACTAGAAAGCCATACAAGCAGTGAATGTGGACTAAATTGGTTTATGTGAGAAATTGGGTTGCTGGTCAAGTGGGGTGTTAATCCTGCTCATGCAACAGCTACAATCCAAGTCAGAGTGGACCACAAAAGTCACTAAATTAACCTGAGCTAGACACTCTGATAGCTTGGCTTATCTTAGAGATAATGTGTAAAGTATTTATACAACATACAAACCGTAATAAAATGAAAATACAGCACTGAAAAAATCTGAAAAGTAAATTTTAAGAAATTATTCAATACCAAAATGAAAAAAACCCAATCAGTAGAACTAGAGTTATGAATTTAAAGTTTAAGATGAAAACTAGAGCCTAAAAGATCAAAGTGCCAACCTCGGATAGGTAGCCGTGCGAGACCGGGGCAAAGTCTAAAGTTATGACCGACAGCGATGGAGCGCGGGTCAAATACAAGGAGTGGACTGGGCCCTGCCTGCACTTACCTTCAAGACTTATGAAAAATATAGTTGAAAAATGTCTGAGATGGTAAAGTTCAGCAGGGCAAGGCTGAACGTGATGTCCGAGGAGGAGGAGTCATTGTCGGGGGCCGCTGGACGAAGTGCAAGTGAAGATTTCTACTTTTGGAAATAGTTGAAAATCTCCAGCGTGACGAAGCTACAGGCTGTAGCCAACACAGGCTCCACAAGGCCGACACCCCTTCTGCGAAGGACTGCTGAATAGGATTTGCTGCTGTGAAGAAGAACGGAGCAAGAGCTGCTGCGAAGTCAGGCCAACTGGCGATGCACCTCGGGCGGATCGACAAGCAGGTAGGTCCCGCTCTCATCTCGTTTCACAAAGCACGTTTTAGCCAAAACGTTTCCCAAGTTTTGGGTTTTGACTATCTGGGAACTATCTGGGAACCTTTAGCACCACTTCTAAGGGTCCAGGACTGGAGAGGCACCACTTGGAAGGTCAGGACTCACTCAGGCTGGGTCCAGGTATGGGTTCAAGATGGTTGTAGCCTTTTCTGTCCCCAAGGCTCTAATCATGAGGCCAGTTAACTATCCCTTGAATTCACTATGGTAGTACTGTGGTCAAGCAGTGAAACAGGGCTCGAGCAGCAGGTCAGGCCTCTGAGAGTTCAAGCAGGCTTCAGGTAGTAGAGCAGTCCTTCCAGGTGCAGCAAAGCAGTCTCCTGAAGTACATAGCAGGACACATCAACAGGCAGTCCTCAAAGAGTCCTTCCGCAGGTCCAGAAAGTGAACTGAAGAGTGGGTTTGAGGTACCTATTTTTTTTATACCTGGTGCCTTCTTTGAAGTGGGAGAGGTTTCTAGAAATTCCCTTTAAAGTGCTTGGAATTTTCTGCCTCCCTGCAGGGGCTCCAGCCACAAGGGACTAGTGCAAAGTTCTTTGTGTTAAGGCAGGGCCCAACCTATAGATTTGTAACAGGGCTGTGCCCAGCTCTACCACTCCCATCCTGCCAGTGATGGCACATTCAGGCACACTTAATCCCTCTATATGATGTGGCTGTCTGAGAGGAATATACAAAGACTAACTGCCAACTACACCCAGTCATGTGACCCAGGAACAGGCACCAAATAGAGCAGGAAAATACCAACTTTCTAAAGTTGATTGGGGATGAATGTTTTGATTTGTTCTGCATTCCATCCATCAATTGTGTGTCTTTTGCTTTCTCGCCCTAAGTGCATCGGATATGCCCAGACGTGGGTCCCGGGCTCACTGTGCCACTGAATTCAAGCCATCCTGGCTGATGAGGGGTGAAACCCCGAAACCGGTCCTAGGATGCCTGTTTCCGGTCCAGGGAGGACCTGGCTTGGCAGTTCGGGCTGGACTGTTCCCATGAGGCGCATATGGCCAGGTCTAAACTGGGGTGGCATGGTGAGCAAAAGAATGATGGATTTAACCCAGATCTCTTGACTGGGGGCAAATGTTTTTTTTTTTTTTTAATTTGTTTTTATTTTGAAAAATAAGAGGCACAATCAAGTTATCGTAATACATGTTACATTTGACTGATCTATTCCATTTACACTTATACAATGTTAGCAATCTGTATATATACAGCACAAAAACCATCCCGCTCGAATGGTGATTTATCCAGCATCACCATCAGCAGTATTGGTCTCCTCTGAGTATTCACATTCTCGAGGTATGGATTGCAGTTCGCAAATATCTCCTCTATAGGTGTTCCATTATCCCCATTTTTTGATCCATTTTTTGGGGCATCCCCTATGCACATACACCGTCTTCTCCGCCACCATGACAGTGTCCATATCTTTACACCATTCTGCTAAGGTAGGGTTGGCTGTTCCACCCCAGTGGCTAGCAATGTTTCTCTTGGCAATCATGATACCCAGAGTGGCCCAGGTCTGTAGTATTGAATTTAGATCTGTTGCGTCCCAGATATTAAGTAGACAGCATTTGGGCTCACTGGGGACTAAGTTACCACTCATTCTTGTGATCAGGGACATGACTGACTCCCAGTATGATACCACAACAGGACACGTCCAGATAGTATGGAAGAATGTGCCGACCTCCCCACAGTTTCTCAAACATAGCGGGTTGTCGATTTTACTAATTTTACAGAGGGTAGTTCTAGTGTAGTAAATTCTATGAAGAATTCTAAGTTGTATTAAATGTAGTTTGGATGTGATCGCTACCTCTCTGGGGGATGCGAGCGCCTCCTGCCAATCTGTGTCATCCAGATTACCCCTGGGCAGCAAATTCCGCTCCGCTCGCGGAATTTGCAGAATTTAGGCAAATTCGCGGAATTATTTTCTTGTTTGCGCTTTAAAAATGCGTTCTATCGCGCGCGATAGTGACTTACCGGCATTCCTGCATTCGCCGACGGGTTTTCCTATCCGTTCGCGTGCGCCACAAGATTTCGGTAGCCGGCCGCGCGATCCCGCGAGAGTTTGCGATCGCGAACACGTCATTCGCCGCGCCATCGGACAACGCGAGAGAGATTGCGATCGCGAACACGTCATTCGGGCGCGCAATCGGACATCCGGCGGAATGTTGGTAAAGCTTGCGATCCCAAACACGCAAAATTTTCAATCTGGAGAAGAATAATATCGCGAGCAGCATAAAACCTTCTATTAACTGATGATTTGGATGAAAAAAACCTCAGATTGATATTTGGCTGTCCTTTTCTGTCAAATTTTTTGGGGGGGAGAGGGAGGAAGTGCCACAGAGTCTCCTACTTCCTGTTCCTGTCCAGCAGGCTCCTCCCAGTGCTTTGTCCATCTCCTGTTCATTTTCCACTTGGATTTGAGCTGGAAGGATCACTCTTTGTGTCTGCTGCATCATTATCATTGGATTTGAGGATTTTTGGATTTGAGATTTTACAAGTAAGTTGGTGTTGTTTGATTGGGGCATTGCAGTAGCAGCAACTACAATTTTTGTACTTTTCATCATTTTTAAAAATAAATAGTTGTGGGTAGCCACTAGTAGGCCCAGAGCTAGTCATGGGTGGGTGCATGATGAAACATGATGAAACAACTGTTCCTTTGCTGTGTGATGTATTTATTAATTTCAAACATCATTTAGGGGGCATGGATGGCATTGGATTGATTTGCAAAATGTGTATTTTTGGGTGTATTTCAGTTTGTGGGGCTGTGTGTTAAATACATGCGTTAGTTGTGTGTGGTGTGCTGCTGGCCTTGTTTAGCCCTGTGGATTTTCGTTTTTGCATTTTATTGCATTACAGGCAAAGCAGTGTGGTTTAGCGTGCAACCTTTGCCTGGCTATTATAGGCCTGTTTTCAGAACATTGTTTTCCAGGCCTCCTGCTTGTTGCTTGTGATTTGTGAGTGTCCATGTGGCTGGTAGCCATTTTTGGTGGGAGTTATAAGTGTGCTGCTTTTGCCATATAGGCCTGCATGTGTTTCCTTTGTGGCCTAGGCTTCTTGTTGTGGTCCTGGCCATGAGGCTGATGGCCATTTTGAAGCCAGGCAGTGTGCTTTTGCCATAGGCCTGCATTGTCTGTCTTCAGTTTCTTGTTGTTGTGGGCCTGGCCATGAGACTGGCAGCCATTTTGAAGCCAGGCAGTGTGCTTTTTGCCATAGGCCTGCATTGTCTGTCTTCAGTTTCTTGTTGTTGTGGGCCTGGCCATGAGGCTGGCGGCCATTTTGAAGCCAGGCAGTTTGCTTTTTGCCAAAGGCCTGCATTGTCTGTCTTCAGTTTCTTGTTGTTGTGGGCCTGGCCATGAGGCTGGTGGCCATTTTGAAGCCAGGCAGTGTGCTTTTTGCCATAGGCCTGCATTGTCTGTCTTCAGTTTCTTGTTGTTGTGGGCCTGGCCATGAGGCTGGTGGCCATTTTGAAGCCAGGCAGTGTGCTTTTTGCCATAGGCCTGCATTGTCTGTCTTCAGTTTCTTGTTGTTGTGGGCCTGGCCATGAGGCTGGCGGCCATTTTGAAGCCAGGCAGTGTGCTTTTTGCCATAGGCCTGCATTGTCTGTCTTCAGTTTCTTGTTGTTGTGGGCCTGGCCATTTTGAAGCCCAGTAGTGTGCTTTTATCCATAGTCCTGCAAGCTTGTGGCCTAGTCTGCCAACAGGCCTTTCATCCAGTAGGCGCAGAGGTAGTCAGGGGTGCATGAAACAACTGTTTCTGTGTGTTCAGTTGAATTTATCATTTAGGGGGCATGGATGTCATTGGATTGAATTGCAAAATGTGTATTTTTGGGTGTATTTCAGTTTTTTGGGCTGTGTGTTAAATACATGCCTTAGTTGTGTGTGGTGTGCTGCAAGCCTTGTTTAGCCCTGTGGATTTTCGTTTTTGCATTTCATTGCATTACAGGCAAAGCAGACAGCAGTGTGGTTTAGCATCCAGCCTTTGCCTGGCTATTATAGGCCTGTTTTCAGTACATTGTTTTCCAGGCCTCCTGCTTGTTGCTTGTGATTTGTGAGTGTCCATGTGGCTGGTAGCCATTTCTGGTGGGAGTTATAAGTGTGCTGCTTTTGCCATATAGGCCTGCATGTGTTTCCTTTGTGGCCTAGCCTTCTTGTTGTGGTCCTGGCCATGAGGCTGGCGGCCATTTTGAAGCCAGGCAGTGTGCTTTTTGCCATAGGCCTGCATTGTCTGTCTTCAGTTTCTTGTTGTTGTGGGCCTGGCCATGAGGCTGGCGGCCATTTTGAAGCCAGGCAGTGTGCTTTTTGCCATAGTAAATATGAACATTTTCCCGCTATCGTATACCATCAGGAAGACGCTATGATTATCGGCCAATATTGCCACAAATCCTAATTACAAAAGGTCACGTGGAAACCAGAAAAAGGAAAATATGAAAATAAGTACCAAGGATAAATAAAACCTTGAATTTTGTGACTCTTTGATCAGTGAATTAGGAACTGACGAGAGATAGAGTCCATCCTAGAAACCTTCACTCCCTGGTTCTATGAATAACGAGGCGGCCAGTTAATATCAATTATCCAGCTACCTACATATTTCTTCATTTTTGACGACTGAAGGATTTATCTTATCCTCCTAAGACCATACCAGTTTCTGGAAGTCGCAGTAGCATACCTTATTTATTATAGGTGCTTTCTGATTGCAGTACTGTTGCTTTTGAATTGTTTGAGAGTCGGGAATTGTTTGTCTTGATAAAGATGGTATTATCCACTAGCCATCGAAACGCGTCGACGCAACTTTAAATACAACCCAATCTGTGCTATGGTCTGGGCCTTTTGAGTATCTAATGAAGTGAGACATACCGGGCTCCAGCCCTAGAACTTGTGTAATCACGGATGATTGTTTTTTAATGACATATCATTTTTGTCTGGTTCTATGTACTCTCATATGTTTTTTTAACTTGTTCTTTGAGATCTACTTGTATGAATTCCATATAGATATTTTGTGTTATACAATTTTATGATTTGTGTTTTTGTGGTCCTATATGTTTTAAGATTTTTTTTTTTTTAATAAAAGACTTTGATATTTTTCTAAAAATGTGGTACATTGCCTAGTTTGTCATTCAGATGTATGAGTAGCCGTCCCAACAGTATATGTGTTGTGATAGCATTTGAATGTGTGTTGTACGACTGTGCTAGGGTTTTAATTTCCAGCACTACTGTTTACAGTTATCCAGTCCAAAGGATTCCCTTTCCTATACTTTTTGCCATAGGCCTGCATTGTCTGTCTTCAGTTTCTTGTTGTTGTGGGCCTGGCCATGAGGCTGGTGGCCATTTTGAAGCCAGGCAGTGTGCTTTTTGCCATAGGCCTGCATTGTCTGTCTTCAGTTTTTTTGTTGTTGTGGGCCTGGCCATGAGGCTGGCGGCCATTTTGAAGCCAGGCAGTGTGCTTTTTGCCATAGGCCTGCATGGTTTTCCTCTTGGCTTACTGCTTGCATCCATCCCCTTTGCCAGCTGCAGCTCCCTGAAGGATGTGATGAGCAAATAATTTAATGCCAAACAGGGTCCACTTCTATTACATTTGTATTTTTGTTGTTGTTCCTCTTCTTTCCTATCCTTCCTGACAGTGTACACAGTATACCATGAAAGCCCTTGTTGACAGTCTCACAAATGGCTACACTAATTTATATCTTTTATTTGTTTGTTTGTACTACTAGTAATTGAACCACAACAACAAATGCAACATTTCACTGATGTTCTTCTCCTGGCTTCTTTGCTTTTAGGTGCACAAAAAGACAGAGGAGGAGGTGTCATCATAATCATCATCACCCGTTGTACTGCCAGGCAGAAGTCCTGCTGCGCGCCACGTCCACGTGTGACCACAGACATCTCTGCAACTTGTGCACCTGCGTCCTGCTGACATCTGAAGAAGATGGCCCCAAAGAAAGGTACCAGGTCCTCCAGTACCAAGAAAGTTGCCAGTGAGAAGAAGAAGGAACAGAAGAAGGAAGTGGCACTTGCCAAGACTGGTGTGCTGGCCAATGTGTTTTTTGGTAAAAAAAAACTTACGCCTGCAGCAGCGGTGTCCGGCGGGGACCAAGCTGGGAGCAGCACCTCCGCATCAGCGGGCCCACCCCAGCAAACTAGGCCCAAGCCCATGACTGTGGCAGAGGTAGCCAGTCTACTAACGACCAGTGATGTTGAAATGTCATTATCGCAAAGTAGTACCCAATCCACGCACTCGCAGGCGGAAACTCAGCAGATAAGTGGGCAACCACAGCTGCAACCACAGCCGCAACCCCAGCCGCAGACGCAACCCCAGCCGCAGCCGCAACCACAGCCACAACCCCAGCCGCAACCGCAGCCGCAACCCCAGCCGCAGCCGCAACCACAGCCGCAGCCGCAACCGGAACCACAGCCCACAATAGTAGTTGTTCCACCTGAAGTAGGGGAAGTTCAGGAAATCGAGCTTTTTGCAGACGAAGAGGAGCAAGCCACTGTTCCAGAAGATCCATTGTCTTCCAGACCCCCAGCAAGGAAAAGGAGGGTTAGTCCATCAACTTCTTCTTCAAGCCCCACTTCTGATGATCTAGATGCCACTTGGAAGCCACCAGCTCAGCCTGAGAGTGATGCACGCCACAAGACAAGGCTAGTGAAAAGGAAGGTTCCAGAAAGCCTTAGAGTTATGGAGGTAGATGTAGACGAGGGGGGTGATGATGATGATGATGAAGAGCCAGTCATCATGAACATCACTCCTGGGCCTGCGGAGATGGAGACCAACATTATTAGACTATCCAAAATTGCTGCGAGGGATGTAGCACGGATACCACCAACACAGGTAACGCCAACACGACCTCCAGCTTCCATATTTACCTTTGCAAAGGCCCGGCAGGGACCTACATCCAGCTCAACCACCACCTCAGTAGGTGGTGGTAATGTAAGTGCACAGAGTCAAATTCCAGGCACACCCTACAGTTCATCTGGTATTGAAAGTGGCACCTCCAGCAGCGCCAGAAAGTTCTCCTCCCCAGTTTGGGACTTCTTTTCGGTTAGCAGTAAGGAGGAGAACATTGCTATATGCTCAATTTGTCGGCAGGCTGTTAGGCGGGGTAAGCTTGGTACAAACTATGGTACCGGAGGACAAACAAGTCATCTCAAAAAACACCACAGTATCAAGTGGGAGGCTCACCTACTTCACTTAGAAAAAAGTAAAACTGGACCCATTGCTGTTGTTGGGGATGAAGAAGTAGGGGAAGATATGATCGCGGTGGAAGGTCAACAAGAGGGAGACATTTCTAGCCCTACCCCCAGCAGTGTAGTGGTAACGCCCACATCCTCAGCAACATCTCAGTGACACCGTACTAAGAGTCAGCCTGAGACACCAAGGCAACCGGGCACTGCAATGAGCAAAAGTGCAGCGTCATTGAGCCTAGCTGGGTTCAAGAAGAAAGGTGCACCACAAAGGAAAATATTCCAGCCTACCATTGACAGCATGCTTAGGTCGGAGGGGCAGTACCAACGCAATCACCCAACGGCACGGTTGTACAATGCGAAGCTGGCTAAAATGTTAGCGCTGGACCTTCTCCCTTTTTCATTTGTGGAAGGGGTGGGTTTCCTTGAATTTGTGTCAGCCATCTGCCCTAAATGGAAGGTTCCCAGCCGGTTCTATTTCGCCAGAGTTGCTGTTCCAGCACTACATCACGATGTGCTGGAATTGGTTGGACAAGCTTTGCAGCAGAGTGCTGTTCACAAAATCCACCTGACAACAGACATGTGGACCAGTTGCCAAGCCACTGATTACATGTGCATCACTGCACACTGGGTCTCTTTTGTGGGGGTTAGAGAAAAGCTATCTGAAGTAGGTGCTGTTGACACAGCTGAGATTTTTAATGCTTCTCGGAAACATGCAACTGTAGCCATGTTCGCCATGGAGAAATCTCATACTGCTGCAAACATTTTGGAAGAGTTTAACAGCAAGGTCTTTGAATGGCTGCGCCCCAGAGGGCTTCACATTGGTTTTGTTGCCACGGATAATGGCAGTAATATACTTAAGGCCATGGAGCTTGGTGCCTATTTCAGGGTCCCGTGTTTGGCGCACTGCATTAACATTATAGTTCAAGACTTTCTGAAAAAAGAACCCATAGTCAGCAACTTACTGACCACCTGCCGCAGAATATGCACGCATTTCGGCCATTCTTTTAAAGCCCGGAAGCAGCTGAGGATCATTCAACGTGACTATAGAATGCCAGTCAAAGCACTCATCCAGGAGGTAGCAACACGTTGGAACTCAACGTATTACATGCTTGACCGTCTGTTTGAGCAGTACAGACCAATCAATGAATATGTCATGCGAAGGGCGGATGCTACTGTGAAAGGCATGACCCTTCAGATGGACCAAGAGTTAAATCTCTTACAGAGATGCTTCTTCCTTTCGAGGTCTTCACACGTGAAGTCAGCAAGGAGGACTGTACTATGGGCCAAGCTATCCCATTGTTGCACATGCTAGAGCAACAGCTGAAGGAGGTGTCTGAAGCGTACATAGGTGTGGAGGAAAAAAAAGAAGCATATGAGTTGGTGGAGAGCTTATCATGTCGCTTAAGTGAAAATGCAAGGGTGCAAAATAAGATTCTGTCACAAGAACATTACATTTGTGCCACAATTCTGGATCGGCACTGCACAGTAAGACATTACTCCCTTTTTCAGAAATGGATGTTGCCCGGTACAAAACTTGGATAGCTGAGGCAGCCAGTACATTGGAAAATGAATGGCTGGTAATTAAAGGCCTCAAACCCACGTCAAGTACTGCAGCAGGGCATCCGGCGTCAAGTTCAACTTCAGAGCCTGTGGGCAGTGCATTTGGTTCACAGCTGTCACCAACACCAACACTATTGACAACAGCAAGAACCGGATCATCAGCCCCAGTACAAATGGCACAGGATTGGTATTTACAGCAAGGACTTGCTAGGTCCAGTGCTGATGCAAAGACAAAAGAGGCCGAACAAAGTGTAGCACCCCTGAACATTGACCGAATGGTCCAGGCCTACCTGGATGACCCAACAGAGGTCTACATTGATCAAAACCCATTGCGATATTGGTATGGCAAAAGGGGCCAATGGCCAGTGCTCAGCAGGCTGGTGATAAACTATCTGCTTTGCCCTGTCGCAAGTGTCTCTTCTGAACGTGTTTTCAGTGCTGCTGGTTCCATTGTAACAGTGAAAAGGACCAGTCTCTCACCCAAAAACGTGGAGAGGTTAACCATGATCAAAATAAATCAGCAATTTATACCACCGAATTACACAATACATGAATCAACGCAGGAAGATGAGGACAGCGGCTCAGGTGACGGAAGTAGCGTGTTGGATGCTGATTACCTACTTCTGGTTGAACCCCCAGAGTTTGAGGACGAGCTATACTTCCCTGACAACTAGGCTTCCACTTCTTACTGTGGTTCTCCCTTATTTACTTCTATTTGTGTGTCTGTTTTTCTGTTTGGAAACTTCAAATCACAACAAATCCATCACCACCGTCTTCGTATTTTATTGCCTTATATGAGTTTCAGCTGTCTGCATTTCAGTCCACTCCTCCGAGTCCTGCTCCTCCATCCTCCTGAATCGACCTAAATCTATTGCCCTCAAGCCAGATGATGATTTAATGTAGCATAATCAAAGAAAAACTAAAATCTTGCCTCGTTGAGTCTCTCCAAAAGAAGTGGAACATGATGATGACTACTATAGCTATCCTCCTTTCCGAGCCGATACAGACTGCTCATTAACTGAAGATGAGAAGGAACAGGTAATGAATGATGACATGCATTGGACGCTGACTGAGTGATTTGTGTTGTTGTTGTTTGTAGTGCATGAAGGTAATTCATTGTGTACTATTATCTAATCTACACACTAAAAGTAACTCAATGCAATGTTTGTTTCCATTCTTGTTTTTTAATAAAAATTTTATACTTCTACTGCAGGCCGATCCATTGCATTTTGAATATGGAAAGGGGACTCAATCTGTACACTACTGCACACTGAGTTGGACAACACACCATGATGATGACCACAGTGACATAATATCTTCGCAGTCACTCAGTATGATCCGAGATGATTGATGGAATAACTCAGGGCGTTTCATGAGTGCATTAAAAAGTAACCAAGTCAACAACAACCACTGCAGACCTACATGTCTGTGTAGTGGTGGAGTCGAGTGTGGTGGTATGACTGACAGCGGGGCATTGATTTAGTCACTTAATTTGTAAAATGCTATGTTGCTGTATATCTGCTTTGTCTGCCTCTGTCAAAAAAGGTACGCTAAATGGAGGATGGGTCACGGGTGCCGTGGGCCTGCTCTGTCCTGTTGTTGTTGGAGGTTAATGCTGGAAACAGACTACAGTAGACATGATGTATCCATGCCGCCTCTGAAAGTGTTCTTGTTGCACACCACCGTAATTTAGGCATTTTTTTCTACTTGATTTTTCAATATCCCTTTTGTTTTCCCATCTGCAATTACAGGCCGGCCCTTACCCTGTGCTACACTGGGAAAAACAACTCTCACTTACCTTACCAATGAATCTACATCTGCCAGGCAGGCAGTCGCGTCACCCAAGATTGATGGCCGGAGCGTCCATGGAAGGGAGGACCAAGACGAATGCCAAGATGCAACTCCCCATTTTGACCAGGATAACATACAGTAACAGTATCAACTTTCATCATCTTTTAAATTTGATTCATTTTTTGTCTTCAATCATTACTACTGTGTGTTGTTGTTGTTGTTATGTTTGCTCTCTGCTTATAATTCAATTCATCCCTACAGCTATTTTTGACTTTTCTTTGCTATCTTTAAGCTCGGGCCGGTACAACAGAACAGAAACTGTATGTAATTCGGGTCTCTCTGAGGGCAGACAGGCAAGGCAAATTGCATAATATACTGCTGCCCTGTACTGTCTAATTGTCTAGTAGTAGTAGTTAGTAAGTACTATCATTAACCATCAAGTTATCATCATCATGCATGCATTTCCTTTTTCTCCCTTAACAGATTTATGGATATTGTTGTCTGCCAAGATTGTGTTTTGTTGTTGTCCATGCGTACTGTTTTTCTTTGTCAAACCTTTCCCAAAACCCCCCTTCCCAACCATTCATCAAACCCTAACCCTCTTCCCCCGGGCTGTGTGACCTATTGAGGTGTGAGTAAATTAAATGTACACCAATAATTTATCACACGCTTGCTGGGGCGGATGTGGCTAAAGCAACAAAAATTCATTATCAAGGCAGGGCGAGGATCTTCTTCTGCTTGCCCACCCATGAGCAGTATAATTGCGAGAATTTTTTTACCAAAGGAACCTAATCCATCAGCATTACTTTCCGGCATAGATTGGATTTGTTGTCATCCTCCGAAACAGCACTAACGGTTACGCTTGTGTCGAGTGTACTGTAGGCCTAGTCGAGTGACTCGACACAGCTAGAGTTTGTAACTCTATGTACTAGGCTATCCCCGCCACCATTATGTTTCCTTGTATTTTGGCATATTATTGTTTGGCAGTAAGTTCCGTACTGTACTTCGTTCTACTACTCCTCCCACAGTCTCTCTCAGGCGACTGACTGTCTCATTTTCTTTTTTTTTTTGCAAATGCTACTGCCAGGGTCTACTACTTCTACCACAACCATGGCATGTTGGGAAAGAAAACCATCATCACCATGCACCCATCGCCGTGCCCAAGTTAAACATCAAGCACAGGTAAGAGAAGAAGTTTGGGGGAGGCATAATTAATAACTGAATTTTTTTCATTAATTCTATTTCACACACCCCTTTGAGTCCAGTTGCAGAATGCATAGATTAGGAGGAGAGACTGACAGTACTAGTAGGACAAGTCCCTCAGTGAGGGGTACCGCATCTGTGTGTTTGTGTCTTAGTAACTCAGCCAATTATTTAAATCAAACACTGGCTGTGGCACTGCACCAGCAAGGAAACAGTGTGACGTAAAACAGTAACCCCACCCACAAAACATTAACAACATCGTATATAAAGTCTAAATATGTAATTTACTACCCTAACAAAAATAAACTATGTAAAAAAATCCCACAACACCTGACCCACCCTCTCCCTAACCCCAACCAATGTCCATGTCCCGGAACGAAAAAGTCCAACAAATGTCCAATAGTCCAAAACCCAATGCCCGATTCCCACCCACCAAAATAAGCTATAAAAAAGGGGCAATAAATAAACGGGGTCTCAGCGGGCTCTCCAGGACACGGATGCGCTCCTCTAGGCGGGCCACGCGGCGCTTCACCGCGCGGCAGTTGCATCCACAGGGGGGGCAGCAGTGCTTCTTGCAGTGTGGCGGCGGGCGGCTGCCAGGCGGTGGCGCCGTAACACTGGAGGGGGGTGTCTGGGGCCTGGGGCATTGGAGGAGGCTGCAGCTGCTGCCGCCTCCTCCTCCTCTAGAACCACCAGCCGCTGGTATTCAGCCTGTATGGCTTCCAGCTTCCGCGCCAGGCCTTGGCTGCCAACTCCTTCCTGTCGACTTTACCTTTGGAAGGAGTAGCTATATCAAGAAGAAAAAACAAGACTATTGTAAAATATAAAAGCAGTCAGACAAATTCATTCTACACATAGTGGCACAGTAGCACTAGCAAGCACAGTATGTAACATTTGTGGTATGTATCTATCCTCCCACTACCTCGGCCTCGAACATTTGTGGGAGTTTCAGGCATTCCACCACCCATGCATCTGATTCCTATCAGACACCTATGCATGCATCCCACGTATCCTTCTCTGCCAGTCATAAATATAAAATCTCGCCCGTCCTTCCTCCTTCCACCCTTCTTTCCCTTTTCGTTCAACCCATCCATCAAGGTCATCTGATCTGACTTTTAGTCTTCTCCATAAAACTTTCACAGCTGAGTTGAAGTCCGATAGAAGAGGCCATTGGTTAGGTTACTCAGTACACTCCCGTCGCTAATGCTATTGCTAATGCTAAGTAAAGGGTGTCTTCTTCAACCGTTCACAACAACTTCTTACTTAAGTCTCAACAGTACAGTATACATTACACCCTTGCAGCGAGTGTAATGTCAATAAGTAAGGATTAGGAATATAACTTACCACTGCCCGCCACTGCTGCTGGCTCACCCCCTGCAGCTCCTCCTACAACTGCTGCATCGCCTGCACCCTCAGCGGCCGCGTCACCTTTGCCGCTGGCCCCGGTACTGGTGGTCGGTAGTACGCCTAGAAAAAACATTACACATTTTTCAGATGCCATATACACCTCCCCTATTTTTCACTAGCAAGATTGAAAAAAAGTTAATACATACATAATACATATACAACATACATCACTAGTACAAATCAGGTAGTAGAGTAGACACTAGTAGTGTTATATGGTCCCTAGGGTCATTCTAGTCTTTGCTAAGTTACCCCAAGCCATGCAACCATTTTAGCTTTGTGTCTTTTATTTTTGCGCAAGTTACCTCGCAGCTTGTTGTGAAAGACGCCTTTGAGCCCACATGAGCTCATACTGCTACTGTCTGAGCGCTGCGTACAAGGTGGAAAAACAAGCCACTTTGTTATGGAGTTCTGGTGTTAGTCCATATTGCTTATCCATAAAAATACTACACTTTTTGGCACGACTGAGAAATGCTTGCACTATACTAACGCGCACCATTTTTCTCCTAACAGACGGAAGATTTCCTTATACGAAGAACCAGAGCTTTGCAGAGCTTATGATGTAACCAGTACTAGGTTCTTCTAAGGTGAGGGGTCCCCAGAATTCTCAGATCTCCATTTATAATTTTATATAAACTAGATTCCTACCAAGGGGAGGGTGGTTCTTCCACCACTGTTCAGTTATCAGGATCTCGCCTTTTGGCTTCTATGGACTTGTAGTTGTAAGTGTAACTAAGTGTAACAATGTTTATTGTTTTAATCTTATGCATTTTGCTGTTGCTGCTGCATTATAGAACAACGTACAGAGCTTGTCAGTTGGAAATAAACCTTTTGAAATTACATAGACTCAGTGGTATTTGCTGTGGACTTACACGAGAGAGTGAGCGAAAGGGTGTTATGTTCTGGGTTGTCTACTCATTGGGTATCTTGGGGGGGGGTTTCGGAGACCTAATGAGACACTATAACTAGTCGTCGGTCAGGGGATTGTGGTGGCTTCTGATTGAGGTGTGAGGAAGGTCCAACCTCCCATCACCAACGTCCTATTTTCTTGTGCAAAGTTCTGTATGTGCAGAATCCCTACAACAGTACTAGTATGTCCTATCCTATCAAAAATTGTAAAATGTGGTTGGGCATTTTCTTGGTGGGAATTGTCGAAAAGCCTCAAGATTAAGAAGACTAGAAGTAGTAGAAGAGGACAACCCAAAGGACTGGACTCAATGGCTAGAGCTATTGGTGAATCTGAGTTTTATTTAAAATATTTTAAATAAAGAGTGGCCAACTGGGCAAGCTTAGCTACAGACAGACTAACAGTAGTAGTACAGAGAGTCATAGCAGACGCAGTTAGAGGCAGGGATAACAAGAATTTAGAAACAGATAGTATAGATCAAAGAAGAATTTGTAAAAATTAGAATTAGGATACCGAAATAATAGTTCGGAAAAAATAAGGTGCAGGAAAAGTTTGGGAAATATAATTATTAATATTAACCACTGGAGGACTTACTGGGGCCAGCAGCAGAGCCCTCGATAGAGGAGCGGTCCTGTCCCTGGGAGGCATCTTGGAGATCTTCTTGGCCCGCCGCCTGTGACCCCGTCTTCTTGCCCCTGGGTGCTGATCATGTAAGATTTCATAAAGAAAGAGACAAAAATTAAGGTTTGGTTTGAAATAAATAAAATATTTTCAAATACGCACAAAAAACATTTTTGGTAACAACAATTGCAATAAAATTGACCTATCTAATCTGATCAACTGGTAGTATTGCGAGATTCACGGACCGTCTAGCAAACCTAACTACCACCTGACCTAGCCACCTATTCCAATCCAGACGGGCCAAATGTTCAGTAAGTCTGCATTTCCATTTATTTTAGTCCTCAAAAATGCATATATGGAGGACACATGCATACATTTTTGCATACACCAAATTGTTGGCTGGTTGCTGCTGATGTTCTGCTAGTGATGATATAAGCCTATTAACACTCAGTAAACAAACTACAAAAGGTTCTACTAAGGACTGGGGTAAGCAGCACTCAGCAGCACGTGACGTGACAGAGGATGCGTCACGCACACCACTTAAAAATTACCAACTAATAAGTAACTAAACCTATCAATCCACCACTATCCCTTCTCAGTGGCAGGAGGACAAAGGAAGGACTACTCTCTCTAGCATTACGTCACTTAAGTCCTCTAAAGTAAACTCTTACATAATCATCAGGCCAAGCGAGCGCAAAGTTGCAAACAAGTAAGATTAGTAGCGCCAAGCGCCTGTGTCATAACAATCACAGATTTTTAAACGTAATTTACCTGCAATGTAAGCATCAGCATTCTTGCTGTTCGGAAAAAAAAAATATTCGCAATATATAACACAGAGCAGAAGAACACAAAGGGGTCGATTCCGATTCGGGCCGGAAAAAGCACCGACCGACTCGGAGCCGGAAAAATTACCGACCGACACGTACCAGTGGCGCCCGACACGCCAAGTACGATGCAAGCCGCGATAAATCCGACCGACACGTCAGGAAACCAAGCCGACCGACCGAGCCGCTCGGAAAATAGCAATCCGGCCGGAAAAACACGCGAATCCAACCGACCGACACGCACCCGGAACAAATCCGACCGAATCGTACCCGCCAACTCCAACCCGCAAAGTACGATGCAAGGCGCGAAAAACACGACCGAGTCGGACGGAGGACAAGCCGTACGACCGACACGCATACAAAACCGAGCCGAAGCAACACAATACACCGCGACCGACGCGTACGCAGCATACAAAACTGCACAAACACAGCGTGAACGAAACGGAAAACACCGTACGAGACCAATGCAGGGTCCGACTCGGTCACAAGAACGTTTCCAACATACACAAACAGCACAAAGGAAAAATCAACCAAAAAAAGGCCAAACAAGCAATTACCAAGCCAATAAATACTGGGGGGGTGGGGACAGAGAACAAAGACACACCCACAACTCCACCTATATAAAGGACACAAATCACTACCATGAGCCTTTGCAAATGCCATTCCACTGCCAGCACCCAAGAGAAAGCAACCACACACCCACAGCTCATCCCTCACACAAGCCACACACCAGCAGCACACCAACAAATACCTACCTCACATACACCCAGCACAACACACACCCACACACCCTCACCTGCACACCAACACACACATCACCCACCATCACCACCCATCACCATGCCCCCCAAGAAGAATCCCAAGTTCCTAGATAGTGAATTGGAAGTCATGGTAGACGAGATCCTCAGGGTGGAGCCACAGCTGTTTGGCACTCTGGTCCAACAGACCCCCATGTCGCAGAAAACCAAGATGTGGGAGAGGATCATCAACAGGGTGAACGCCCAATCACCATGTCGGCGCACAAAGACGGACATCCAGAACAGGTGGTATGACGTGCGCAGGAGGGTACGGGACCTGCTGAAGATAGACTACATCAACAGCCAACACACCGGCAGTGGCCCTCCTGCCAAGCCAATATACCTCAGGCCCTGGGAGGAGAAGGTGCGGGCCATCCTTCCGCCAGTGAGCGTATATGGACTAGAGAACATCCCAGAGCCTGGTGAGTACACAACAAATGTACACAATAAACTGCCACAAAACACACGCATCACTGTCAAGGGGAGAGTCAAACCATGCACTCATAGCAATTACACAGCAACTAGAACAGAATCATCCCAAAATGTGTATGTCAGTCAGATAAACACAACACATGCCATCAAAAAAGTCACATCCAACTGTGCCAACACATGTACAAACACAACCACAACTACAGCTAGGCAGTGGCACAAATAGAACTAACACACACATCCACACATGTAGCCACCACAACAACACCAACACACAGTGAAGACCACTCAAAGGAAGGAATTCTGTGTATGCTGGCCAAGTCAGTGTAGCCAATAGCATCATGGGAGTTGCAGTCACACATATTGCCCCCCCACAACTGTCCCATCAACACCACCATGAACCATGCGCACATCACAGGGAGTGGAGAAGGACTCACAAGATGGCTGACACTGGCTACTGCTGTGAGGAGCACAAGGCCCTGCTGGCAACTGTGCACCAACAAACAGCAGGACACCACTGACTGACATCCTGAGAGACAACTTCCACTCCCTGCAATGCAAGCACGTTCCATGGTGGGATATCTGGCTGGCTGGGTGGGAAGGGGGACTTGCAGCACTGACCATAGTCACCAGCACCTCCCCTCACACCCCCCAACACAAACTCCACAGTACCCACCTGGTAGAATGCAATGCCCTCCATCCTAACACAAGATCCCACAAAGCACCACCACCCTGGGTTATGTTGTGTGAAGCACAGGGACACTCTTGGGACTCTTAGCCAAACAACTGCCAGGACAACACTCCCAGCCATCCTGTCAGCACAGCCAGCCCACCCCACAGGGAAGCAGAGTCAAAAGGAAGGAAGCATGGGCATGCTGGGAAGGGGGGTGGAGGCAATAGCATGATGGGAGTCGTAGTCACAGACATTGCTCAGCCTCACAACTGGCCCATCAACACCACCCTGAACCATGCTCACATCACAGGGAGTGGAGAAGGACTCACAAGATGGCTGACACTGGCTACTGCTGTGGGGAGCACAAGGCCCTGCTGGCAACTGTGCACCAACAAACAGCAGGACACCACTGACTGACATCCTGAGAGACAACTTACACTCCCTGCAATGCAAGCACGTTCCATGGTGGGATATCCGGCTAGCTGGGTGGGAAGGGGGACTTGCAGCACTGACCATAGTCACAAGCACCTCCCCTCCCCCCCCCCACACAAACTCCACAGTACCCACCTGGTAGAATGCAATGCCCTCCATCCTAACACAAGATCCCACAAAGCACCACCACCCTGGGTTATGTTGTGTGAAGCACAGGGACACTCTTGGGACTCTTAGCCAAACAACTGCCAGGACAACACTCCCAGCCATCCTGTCAGCACAGCCAGCCCACCCCACAGGGAAGCAGAGTCAAAGGAAGGAAGCATGGGCATGCTGGGAAGGGGGTGGAGGCAATAGCATGATGGGAGTCGTAGTCACAGACATTGCTCAGCCTCACAACTGGCCCATCAACACCACCCTGAACCATGCTCACATCACAGGGAGTGGAGAAGGACTCACAAGATGGCTGACACTGGCTACTGCTGTGGGGAGCACAAGGCCCTGCTGCCAACTGTGCACCAACAAACAGCAGGACACCACTGACTGACATCCTGAGAGACAACTTACACTCCCTGCAATGCAAGCACGTTCCATGGTGGGATATCTGGCTGGCTGGGTGGGAAGGGGGACTTGCAGCACTGACCATAGTCACCAGCACCTCCCCTCACCCCCCCCCAACACAAACTCCACAGTACCCACCTGGTAGAATGCAATGCCCTCCATCCTAACACAAGATCCCACAAAGCACCACCACCCTGGGTTATGTTGTGTGAAGCACAGGGACACTCTTGGGACTCTTAGCCAAACAACTGCCAGGACAACACTCCCAGCCATCCTGTCAGCACAGCCAGCCCACCCCACAGGGAAGCAGAGTCAAAAGGAAGGAAGCATGGGCATGCTGGGAAGGGGGTGGAGGCAATAGCATGATGGGAGTCGTAGTCACAGACATTGCTCAGCCTCACAACTGGCCCATCAACACCACCCTGAACCATGCTCACATCACAGGGAGTGGAGAAGGACTCACAAGATGGCTGACACTGGCTACTGCTGTGGGGAGCACAAGGCCCTGCTGGCAACTGTGCACCAACAAACAGCAGGACACCACTGACTGACATCCTGAGAGACAACTTACACTCCCTGCAATGCAAGCACGTTCCATGGTGGGATAACTGACTGGGTGGGTGGGTGGGTGGGAAGGAGGTCTGGCTGTCAACCAAACACAATCAATGCAGACCATGTTCACACCCCAGAGAATACATAGAAATGCCCAAATAATGCAGGACAATGTGCCACACCAATATCAACCCCTGACTGTGACGACTTAGGACAATACAATGTACAGGCCCGCACCCCGAGGCACAGTCACAACTGTCAGGTGTGTCAACCACTGATGCCTGCAGAAACATGACATACATTGTTTGTGTCTCCCAAAAACAGGTGATGATAGGGACACAGCAGCAGACGCTGAGGAGTCCCAGTCCCAGGCTCAAGAGGATGCCGAGCTCACTGGCGTCGTACAGCCTCTGTCCTCCTCGGACGATGAACAACCTGGCACATCCGGTGCAAGTCAACATGCTGCACCAGCAGGACCACCAGCTGCAGCACCAGCAGGTCCACCAGCTGCACCCCCTGCACCCACCCCTCCAACGACTGTCACCACGAATACCATCCCTGCCGACATGGACAGAATAAGGAACAACACCAGCGCAGTGACCCTGGACCAACCTGGGGCCATGGACACCACCACCACCACCAACCCCCAAGGTGGACCAGGGTTATCTGTGCGTGCAACTGCACACACTGCACATGTCAGCAGGGGTGGTGGGAGGGGTGGGAGACAGAGGTCGCTGCTTGCAGACGTTGCTGGTGTGCATGAAGACCCACAACTGGTACGCATAGCTGATGCGTACCAGTCCAGCACCGGAGAGCTCAGCCAGGTAGTGGGGCTCCTCAGAGACATCAAACAGCAGCAGGCTGCCCATCATGCCCGCTTGGACTCCCACATGTCCCACGTGGAGTCACACATGTCACGTGTGGACTCCCACATGTCCCGCGTGGAGTCCAAGTGGGATGTACTACATGAGATGACGGCGGTGCACAGGGACATTTTACAATGCCTCCGCCAGATGAACAGCAACCAGTCCACACCTCCCTGTGTGCCAACAACATCTGGTACCGAACACACTGCAACTGCCACAGGGAGGGAGGAGGACTCTGGCGGAGAGTCCCCTGCACCGCAGCAGCCTGCACTTGAGGGCCCCCCCCAAGAAGAGGGGTCGTCCGAGGAGGGAAAGTGAGAGGCTGATGGCCAAGCGCAACTCCCAGGAAGCCTGAACCTGTTCTGGATTTTCGCCTTTGTGCACAGACTGTTCACCCTGTTGATGGCAACACTACTCCCACACATTGCATGGGGAGTACAAGTTGGAACAATGTGTCAGACAACTGTGGCCCCGATACTGGGGATCCTGTCTACCTGGACTTTCTATTCATCTAGGAACTTGGGATTGCAAGATTCATGTACAGCACAATCCATCCTATGCACTATTATCACAGATGTATCACAATAAACACAATAATACACCATACTTGCCTCTGTCGTGATTCCAACGTGGGTGCTGTTATGGGGATGATGAACAGCAAAATTACACTGTGTATGCGAACTGCAACAGCAAGGACAACACAGGCATGTGAGTACAGGCAACGTGACACATATGAGGGAGACACACCACCAGGGCTACACAACACATACACACCTAGGCCATCTGACTCATTGCCTACACTGATGTTGCCAGGGAAGACGGTGCAATGCACAGACACCACACCCATTCCCAGTTGTAGTCAAGTAGCCCACAGGTGCAGTAAGCAAATGGCAGTCAAATGTGTGACCACAGACAACGCACATCACTAAGTGAAGCACAGGTTTATTACACAGTAGCAACATGCCGTAACCACTACAGATGCAAGGTAACCCCACCTGGTAGCGGGCACACAGTCAACAACTGTAGACAGAAGGAAGTCCATGGGTGTGGCGCACATCACCTGTAGGGACACAACAGCTACCAGCCTGGATGTGCAATCACGTCGTCGGTGGACACAGTTGACCAAACGAATCTGAAAGTACCCTGTGAAGGACAGAAATGACACACAGTCAAAAGCAATGCAGTACAGGACAGAACAGCAAAACTCATGCACAATACATGTTACAAGATACCCACCCAGAACCAAGTTAGCATGTCAACACTGTTGGGGAGTACAGCCCACCTGTCACCACACATCGCAACACACATCCAGTCAAGTAGCCCATGGACACACTCCAACAGCACCAGAGCACCACCCACACATCATGCCAACTCACATCATTCACATGACACCTCAGGATACTCACATTCAGCTAAAGAAGTTGGTGATGAGCTGTGTGCGGACATCACCATCACCATCATCATCATCATCGTCACTGGCATCGTGGTCCAGGCCAGGATCCTCCACAGGTGGCGGATGTTGGTCATCGTCATCCTGGATGAGAGGCAACTCCTTCCGCACTGCCAGGTTGTGGAGCATGCAGCAGACGATGATAATCTTGCACACTTTCGCAGGGGCATATGGGAGGGACCCTCCGGTCTTGTCCAGGCAGCGGAAGCGGCTCTTCAGGAGACCAAAGGTCCGCTCAATCACTCTCCTGGTCCGACCATGTGCCTCATTGTAGCGCATCTGGGCAGGTGTCACAGGGTTCCTGAGGGGTGTCAGCAACCACGGCATGTTGGGGTATCCCGAGTCACCTACGGACAGACAAGTGCACATCAGCTGACTTGGAAAAGTGGGCGGAATACTACAGATCAGATCACACACAATGGCACAAAGTCAGTACACACCGACAAGCCAGGCACGCTGGTTCTGCATCTGTGCCATCAACCTGGGGATGCGACTACTCCTCATCACAAAGGCATCGTGTGCTGAACCAGGGAAACGGGCACACACGTGTGTGATGGTCATGTCTGCAAGACACACCACCAGTGCATTGACCGAGTGGTAGTGCTTGCGGTTCCTGTAGGCCTGCTCCTGGGCCTGTGGTGGTACCAAAGCCACATGTGTCCCATCAATGGAGCCAATGACATGCGGCATCCTCCCCAGGGCATAAAAGTCACTCTTCACGTCAGTGAGTCGTCGCAGTCTAGGGAAATAGATGTACCGGTTCAGGAAGAGCAACATTGCCGCCAAGAAATCGCGGAGCACACGGCTGAACATGGTCTGTGACATCCCACCAGCAGACGCCACAGTATGTTGGAAGGTACCGGTGGCAAAGAAGTGTAGGGCTGCCATCACCTTCACCTTGGGGGTCAGCGCTGTAGGATACGGCCGGCCAGGCTGCAAATGTGGGGACAACTGCACTGCCAAATCCTCAATCAGCTGCCTGGTGAAGCGGTACCGTCGGATGCTGTCCCGTTCCACCATCGTTGCCAGGTCTGGGAATGGCCGATGGACAGCAGGAGCCCTGCAGTGCAGAGGAGAAGTAAGCAAGATCGTCAGTCACCCCACATATGCGGCATTGAACACACTCAAGATCCCAACATACATCATCATGAGGCACAACTACATGAAGTGTGCAGTACCGGAACGACATGTATGGTACATACATGGCCAACATCTGTCAACACGGTTCTACAGGTGGCATCAATTTGTCCCAGGTTGGCCCATTGGATATCATGATGCTGTGTCACAGTCACCCCCAGTGACATGTGAGGACAGATGTGCCCCAGGCACCACAGCTCAACGACAGGCACATTCCCAGGGACCCTGTAATGCCACATGGACACTGGCATCACCTGGAGTATCATGTGTACACCACAACAAAACAAACATGACCCCCACAGGTAGTGGCCACACTTGCCATGGCAGGAGAGCCATGGACGTCTGTGACACACACGCACAACATCAGAGTCCATGCACACACAACGTGGATGTGGAGACTGTCTCCCATTGTGCACATGAAATCAGAGACATTGTAAACACTACATGCACAAAGACTGTGGAGGGCCATCACTATTGTGCCACTGGGACACCCTGGCTCAAACATACCGTCCCACATGGGACTCACGGGGTATGTGACATGACATACACAAACACCACTGTGAAATGTGACCATGGCACATGCACAGATATGAACAGTTGCACATCACAGTGGTCACGTACACGTAACACCCAGGATCCTGTCCCCATTAACACGTGCACAGCCTGGGGGTGGCTGCCCACAGGTGACACCCACAGGACAACAT
This sequence comes from Calotriton arnoldi, assembly GCA_963921515.1. Taxonomy (NCBI): domain Eukaryota; kingdom Metazoa; phylum Chordata; class Amphibia; order Caudata; family Salamandridae; genus Calotriton; species Calotriton arnoldi. Next base: position 2,172,079 of record CAWUFW010001622.1, on the reverse strand, counting down.
GTACACCAACATACACACAATAGGAAATGCAGCCTTACATGCCTTATGATAAGGTTTGGACAGGCTGTCGTGATGTAGGTGTGCCCCTCACTCCCTGGGAGCTATCTATGGCTGGCATATGTCCATCTGAGACAGGCATGCTGACATATGCCAGTCACATGTACAGTGATGCGTTGAACAGCAATGGACCGATCGGTGTCTCCGGCCGGCCCATTGCTTTCAATGTGTGCGGGTACGCGTTGTACCCCTGTGCGCGTTGAACAGCAATGGACCGATCGGTGCCTCCGGCCGGCCCATTGCTTTCAATGTGTGCGGGTACGCGTTGTACCCCTGTGCGCGTTGTACTGCAATGGACCGATCGGTGCCTCCGGCCGGCCCATTGCATTCAATGTGTGCGGGTACGCGTTGTACCCCTGTGCGCGTTGAACAGCAATGGACCGATCGGTGCCTCCGGCCGGCCCATTGCATTCAATGTGTGCGGGTACGCGTTGTACCCCTGTGCGCGTTGAACAGCAATGGACCGATCGGTGCCTCCGGCCGGCCCATTGCATTCAATGTGTGCGGGTACGCGTTGTACCCCTGTGCGCGTTGAACAGCAATGGACCGATCGGTGCCTCCGGCCGGCCCATTGCTTTCAATGTGTGCGGGTACGCGTTGTACCCCTGTGCGCGTTGAACAGCAATGGACCGATCGGTGCCTCCGGCCGGCCCATTGCTTTCAATGTGTGCGGGTACGCGTTGTACCCCTGTGCGCGTTGAACAGCAATGGACCGATCGGTGCCTCCGGCCGGCCCATTGCATTCAATGTGTGCGGGTGCGCGTTGTACCCCTGTGCGCATTGAACAGCAATGGACCGATCGGTGCCTCCGGCCGGCCCATTGCTTTCAATGTGTGCGGGTACGCGTTGTACCCCTGTGCGCGTTGAACAGCAATGGACCGATCGGTGCCTCCGGCCGGCCCATTGCTTTCAATGTGTGCGGGTACGCGTTGTACCCCTGTGCGCGTTGAACAGCAATGGACCGATCGGTGCCTCCGGCCGGCCCATTGCATTCAATGTGTGCGGGTACGCGTTGTACCCCTGTGCGCGTTGTACCTCAATGGACCGATCGGTGCGCACCCATTGACAATGGGCTTGCCTGGCAACGGACGCGTTTTCGAATATTCGAACGAGTCGGTTGCTGGAAAATCAGTTGGTCACCCACAACAATGTTGCAAAATCATGTATGTCATGAAGTTGAAATTTTGAAGGATGCTGTGGGCGTGTTTTGGTGCTGCTATTCCATGGATTGGCCAGATTCAGAAGATGCAAACGACTTGGACCTATCACTTTGGACACAAGGGACAGTATCTGCCTCTCCAGCACATATATATTGCTGCATGTTCCCCTGAGAGCCCACTTGCCTGCACTACATGCTCCAGGACGACATCTGCCACTGCACTGCTGCTGTCTCTGCCCCTCTGGACCCTGCAATGGCACGTACTGTGGAGAGAGCCCCAGCCTTCAGCCTTGAAGAGAACCAGGCCCTGCTGGACAGCCTACTTCCACAGTACAGCAAGCTGTATGGGACACCAGGGGAGCAGGTGAGTGTTCTGTGCACTGCCTTTCTGAATGTGCATTTTGTCTGACTAGCAAGGCTGAGAGTCAGCACACCACTGGCTAGCAGGCTCACTGAGTAGTTGTCACCCCCCATAGTGTGTAGTGACTTGCACTGGACAGGTATGGTGCAGTGACAGTGCTTCTGAACAGGGTTTTACTCCCCATGCAATGATACCATGTAGTGACTTCTGGAAAACTGTCCATGGGCAGCCGTGCACTGCCTGGGTACACCATGTGCCCCTGTGATTGCGACATGTATATGCAACTGTGTCATGCACGGATATGTTGCATGTGTAGTAATGGCCTTATCACTTTGTCATCCTGACAGGCTTCTGCCCATCGGAAGCATGAGATCTGGAAGGACATCGTCCGGGCTGTCCGGTCCGTGGGGGTCTACAAGCGCCGGATCCGCAACTGCCAAAAGAGGTGGCAGGACCTTCGGGGCTGGACCCGGAGGATTGCACGGGTCCAGCTGAAGCTGTCGCCTCCTCGCAGGAGGGGCGGAACACGGACCCTGACCCCCACATGCTCAGGATCCTGGCGGTGGTCTTTCCAGACCTGGATGGGCAGCTGAAGGCCAGAGAGCAGCAAGGAGGGGGTGAGTCAAAGACTGCACTGTGTACTCTGTCTAACATGCTATGTGCCCTCCTTGGGCCAGGTTGAACTGCCACAGTACAGCAGTCATGTTGTCCAGGAGCCATGTCCCTCTATTGTGCACTGCCCACTCCTCATCTGATACCCAGGTGTGGCCCTTACATGCAGGGAATTCTGTCACTTAGGACTGTGTCCTTGCAGTTTGCTTGACTCAAGGTGGGAGACAGCATCTGTTTCCCTGACTCTGTGGTGGGCATCATGGGTGGGTCCATTGCTTACACAATGCCTGTATTCTGACATGTATTCATCGTGTTACTTTGATCTGTGGTCCAATTGCTGAGCTGATCCACCACATGTGGCTGGGGTACCTGGCACACACCCATGCTGCGGGTGGGAACAATGTTTGGGCCCCAGGAGTATGTATATGACGTGTGTCACACATACTTAGCCAGCTGCCTACAGTCCAGGGCTCATCCCTCATTCATGTGGGGCTGGACAGTCATGCCTACTCCAGGCCATACAATACACTCTGTACTCCCACTCCCGTGTATCAGAGGACACATTGTGCACAGTGATTTGACCCCTCAGGTGTCTGCCTCTGTGTCAGTGTGCTGTGGATTAGTCGCCAGGACTGCTGTGGAGTTTCTTGGTAGGGGCTCAGCATGCCACTGGAGATGTGACCATAGGAGACGATACTTGTGTGACACATAGGTGTCTGATCAGCTGCCCATGCAGACTGGGGCATGTAAATGTGAAGTTCAGGCAGCTGTTCCCCATGCACAGCAGAGTGTGAGGGGCTCAGGTTCAGAGGGTAGTGTCACAGGTCTCCCATATGTCCAATAGGTATGACCTGGACAGATGAGGGTTAAGAGGATGTGTTGTGGGGGGATGTACATGTGCACTTGTGCAGCTCCAGGACTTGCATTCCCCATGACCTACTATTGTGACACAGTGCAGAGTGTTGTTGTCTGGCTGCAAAGTCATACATCACTGAGACAGTGATGTATGACTTTGCAGTCATGCCTCCGCCATGGCATGTGTCTACTGATTGGTGATCCTGCAGGGGAGTGACATGTGCTACATGCACACCATAGTGGCGCTGGCTATCAGGACATGGGTGCATCATGGTGTCTGTCGCTGGTATGCATCACATGCATTTCCTATTTGACTCTGGGCATCCCTTACATCCGTAAACCTGTACTGACTCAGTGGCAAGAGCTGTGATGTGTCCACACCGTGTCCTCTGCACTGTCCAACTACTGTGTACTTGGTGCATGTGTCAACACTGGGGTGTTGCAATCCAACAGACACCAGACAGATGGGTGCAAGGCCATGTGGGATGTGAGTGCCATGCTTGGCATCAGACTGACAATTGACTTCTCCTGTTCAATTAGTGCACTTTTAGCAATGTACAACTAATGATGCCAGGGCTTGCTCTGTGATGTGCTGTGCTCACAGTGGTGTGTGCGTTATGTGCAGGTGACTGATGTCTGTCTGTTTCCCCATTGTTTGCAGATACATCCACGGCCACGGAAGGGGACAGCTCCACGGACCAGGAGGAGCCGGAGAGCCAGACTGGGTCAGCAGCCGAGGAGTGGTCGGAGGGACCCAGTGGCACGGAGGGCGAGGGGAGCCACACCGAGGAGTCCTCAGCAGCATCCACCTCAGCTGAGGACCAGAGCAACTCGGAGGATGACTCCCTTGTGGAGGCGGGTGTCAGCAGCCACCACACCCCAGCTAGTGTTGCTGTCCCCGCCACCACCAGCACCACCACCGCCCTCCCATCGGCTCCCATTCCCCAGGTCCGTGGAGGCTCCCATGTCCGGGAGCGTGTCTCCTTTGGGCCAGGCACCGCACCCCCTGCCCCTGTGTCCCCTGCTGCCCTGAGTGAGGAGTCTGTGTACCTCCTTCGCCAGCTCCATGTAGGGCAGACAGCCATGCTGAGTGTCCTCCATGCGCACACCGCGCTGTTGACTCAGCTGGTGTCGTTCATGGAGGGCATCTCATCGGGCATGTCTGACCTACAGAGGGGCAATAGGTCCATGGACTCCTCCCTGACGGCAGCAGTGTCCCTCCTCAAACGGTCCCTCACCCCTCCTGCCTCTGCTCCATCCACACTCCCCAGCACCTTACCCATCCCAGGCACACACACACTGGCACAGGCACACACCAGCACACACACATCCAGCACACTGACACACACGCCAATGACAAAACGCACACGCACGCACATTCAGGGGACTGAAGCCAGACTCACAGGGGATGGGGCCCTGGAACACACACACGCATCCACATGCACTGCGCAGTCCTCAGTTCCCTCTCCCTCCAAAGCACCCTCCCTTGCCTCACCTGCAACCCCAAAGTCACAGCAGCTCTTCCTCTGTGACCTCGGCCTCTTCCCCACCGATGAAGCTGCTCCAGCATCCCGGGGGAAGAGGAAGCCCACCCACACGGAGCAGAGTGCCCCTCGCCCCCGGACACCCTCCCCCAGGCGCAGACGGACTGAGGCCCCCACCCGCAAGTCCCCCGGAGTGCTAAGAGCAAGACCCCGCCACCGCCCTGCAGCTCAGGCACCAGGTCTCCGTCCTCCATCCCTCAGGCCCCCACTGCACAGGTGCCCCCACCACACCCTGCCCCAGGTTCCCCCACCCACAGATATACCATCCCCAAGATGCTCCGGCCTTCTCCCCCTGCCACTTGCTCTCCCGGCACCACACCCCCCGCTGCGCTTGTCTGTGCCACTGATGTGGTGAGGGTGTCCTCCCCCTCTGTCCAACCCACCTTGCCTGTTCCCCATTCTCCTCCCCTGGAGGTAGGCACTGCAGTGGAGTCCACTACCGCCCTGTCTGACTTGGGCACTGCAGTGGCGGACCTGTCCACCCCATCTGCAGGGTCCACTGCAGTTGTGCCGGCACCCACGACATCTGAGTCATGCCCCCAGTTGTGCCGGCACACACCATGTCAGACACCTCCACTGCAGTTGTCAGTGGCTCTCCAGCACCCACCACCCCTTCCCTGACTCCCCCTGGTGAGACCTGATCCTGTCCCTGCGGTGCCTGGCCTGCCCCCCGGTTGCCCCTCCTAGTGGATTGTCCCTGGTATTGTGCAGGCATGCGTAGGGTGACATCTGCCAGTGTCACCCTGTTTGAACTTTGACAATGGACTGGCCATTGGCCTTTGCTCTAATTTCTTCTGGACGTCGTTATCAAACAACACATATGCTGAATAAAGCAACTTTCTTTTCTCTAGTGCTCATGCTTCAGATGTACATGTTGTTGGTGCAGCTAACCATGCCCTTGCTGCAGTGATGGTGATATCTGGTCTCATGATTATGAAGTGTTACTGTGCAGGAACCCATGTGGTCCAGGGGGAATGTGTCCTATCATGTGGTGTATCCATGTCATCCATAGCAGCATCTGAGGGTGTCATGTGTTCAGTATTTGGCAATGGGTTTCCTACTTACATTGGCAATTTCATATCTGTGGCTTCCACCCCTGCACATCTGTTGTGCCTGCCATCGTTGCATTTGTCTACTTCCCTGACCGTGTTGCCATCTCCAGTGGACATGCAGGTTTGGGCATCAATGGGGAGGGACTCATCCGTGTAGTCAGTGCAACATTGCTATACAAGTGTGTTGGATCTGTGCTGATGATTCCGTTGGCACATCCATGACCAGGCTGATGTGATGGGAGCCCTCATTTGGTGCTAATTGTTGATTGTGTGACCAAGTGCTCAGCTGACATGATGGGGCCCTACTGAGGCAACATATGGCACAGCTTTCCTCACACAGGAGTGGAGTCCCCTCATGGCAGTGTGTACACGTGTGACATTGCCTGCGCCCAAGGTGTGTGTTGTATGTGCATGTCTGTGTGTTCACTTTCATTCATCTGCGCATGCTGTGATCCCTAGTGTTGTACCTGTTTGTGATGCTTGCTGACTTGAGCTATGTTCCCCCAAAGTCTTCTCCCTGTGTTCTCTGTGATGTGGGTGCATGGCACATTACTGGTCATCAGGGTGTCACCCATAGGTGTGTTTGCTGTCAGGGCAGAGTTTGTGTGCTGACGCAGATGGGTCACAGTCAGGTTTCCCTTTGGCACTTGTTGTTTGCCCCTGTCATGTGATTTCCAGTTTGTGTTATCTTTCAGTGATTGTGACACGTTGTGTGTGTGACTGCTGGCACTCCTTAGGGTCCGGGCTGCAATGTTGGTTGTTGTCTATGTGTGTTCTTTGTGGGTGACCTTGGCTTCTTCATTGGTGTGTGACTGTGGCTGGGATCCCATTGGTCGGTGTGGTATTGCCGTCATGTCCATGTACAGCGTAGTGTGCAGTGTGTCAGACATTCAGGAGTCTTGTTGAGTGTCCATGTGTGATGTGTTTCTACACCTTGGTTCCCACCCACCACCCTGGAATAGTCATGGGTGCATGTGCAATGTCACCAGTGCATGTGTACTTCACTGCTGCACATTGTTGGAGGTCGAGGGGTGTGGTCTTGAGTGTGTGCAGATGAGAGTTGTTGCCCGGCTAGTCCCCTGCCTCCATGTTGGCCTTGGCTTACTGGCCATGCTGATTGATTTGTGCTTGTGTAGGTGTGATGGTAGTTAGTTGCTCAGGACACCTGACTGTGGTTCACAGTGTGAACGACATTTAGCTTTGTCATCACAGTGGTATTTTTATTCAGCCCAGGGTCACCACATTGTGGGGGCCCTGGGGGTGGTGCTGTGGTGTGTCTGTGACTTGCTGTGTCAGTTGTTGTTCCTACGTGCCTGTGTGACATGTGTGTTTTGTGCTCCCTCTCACCTGTCAATGCCTGCTTGCCCACATAGGGGATTTGGATCCATGAGTTACCTTAGTGTGGCAGTGTATGCACATCTGTATGATTGGTATTCAGCTCTCCTCATGTGTTGTGTTGTTGCCTGGGGACACTGGCACCCCCACCCCTCACCTGCTGTGTATGATGACAGTGTTGGTCTGCCTGTTTGTGTTTGTGCATCTGCACCACTGCATTGGCATATCTTGGGTGTGCCATTGGCTGTATGTTGTTTGGTGTGTTTCCCCTGCTGTCCCTGGGACTCCTAGGTCATCGGTCAGCACAGTGATCATGGTTTGTGTGTCCCATTGCTGCCATGGTATGGTATCTGTTCACCTCACATCTGCTGTCTCCACAGGGTATCTGCATTTGTGTGCCCATTGGTGCAAATATGTGGTTCTGCATTCTGATAGTCACTTCTGTCATTGTGTCATTGATGACTGTTGACGGTCTCAGCCCCCATGGGTGTTGTTTGTCTGCACATGGCCAAAGGAATGTTTCATTTGCACTGCAGTATTTGGCTCCCCCAATTTATGTTGCAATGGGACACATACACTACTTTGCCACAGATGAGTTTTTGGTTCTGTGACCAGGAATGATCCATGCAGTTTGGCAGTTGCAGCTCTTTCTTTGTCAACAATTACCTTTTGGTCACTGTGATGATGAGGGTGTAGACCCCATTGCCACAATGGTCAAAATGTGCTTCAGCTATGGACCCCACACTTACCTTTTGGTCACTGTGATGATGGGGGTTTAGACCCCATTGCCACAATGGTCAAAATGTGCTTCAGCTATGGACCCCACACTTGCCTTTTGGTCACTGTGATGATGGGGGTTTAGACCCCATTGCCACAATGGTCAAAATGTGCTTCAGCTATGGACCCCACACTTGCCTTTTGGTCACTGTGATGATGGGGGTTTAGACCCCATTGCCACAATGGTCAAAATGTGCTTCAGCTATGGACCCCACACTTGCCTTTTGGTCACTGTGATGATGGGGGTTTAGACCCCATTGCCACAATGGTCAAAATGTGCTTCAGCTATGGACCCCACACTTGCCTTTTGGTCACTGTGATGATGGGGGTTTAGGCCCCATTGCCACAATGGTCATGGGCTGCTTGCATTGTGGGTGCCACACACATATATGTGTGGCACATGTGCTAGGGGGTCACATTGTATGTTCAAAGTCATGTTCGGTGTTGTAGGCATTTGACACAGCCTGCTCACACGCTTGTCATGGTGGTGGGGGGATGTCTTAATCTTGCATTCCCTAGGTTGTGGTGTGCTTGTTGTGTCATGCATTGTCCATCCTATGAGTGGGGGTGGTAGTAGTGGTAGGCATCCAGCCCCCTGGCTAAGGGTGGTAGTAGTGGTAGGCTTCCTGCCCCCCTGGCTAAGGGTGGTAGTAGTGGTGGGCATCCTGCCCCCCTGGGTGAGGGTGGTAGTAGTGGTGGGCATCCTGCCCCCTGGCTAAGGGTGGTAGTAGTGGTGGGCATCCTGCCCCCTGGGTGAGGGTGGTAGTAGTGGTAGGCATCCTGCCCCCCTGGGTGAGGGTGGTAGTAGTGGTGGGCATCCTGCCCCCTGGCTAAGGGTGGTAGTAGTGGTGGGCATCCTGCCCCCCTGGGTGAGGGTGGTAGTAGTGGTGGGCATCCTGCCCCCCTGGGTGAGGGTGGTAGTAGTGGTGGGCATCCTGCCCCCCTGGCTAAGGGTGGTAGTAGTGGTAGGCATCCTGCCCCCTGGCTAAGGGTGGTAGTAGTGGTGGGCATCCTGCCCCCTGGCTAAGGGTGGTAGTAGTGGTAGGCATCCAGCCCCCTGGCTAAGGGTGGTAGTAGTGGTGGGCATCCTGCCCCCCGTGGGTGAGGGTGGTAGTAGTGGTGGGCATCCTGCCCCCTGGCTAAGGGTGGTAGTAGTGGTAGGCATCCTGCCACCCTGGCTAAGGGTGGTAGTAGTGGTAGGCATCCTGCCACCCTGGCTAAGGGTGGTAGTAGTGGTAGGCATCCTGCCCCCCGTGGGTGAGGGTGGTAGTAGTGGTAGGCATCCTGCCCCCTGGCTAAGGGTGGTAGTAGTGGTAGGCATCCTGCCCCCGTGGGTGAGGGTGGTAGTAGTGGTAGGCATACTGCCCCCTGGCTAAGGGTGGTAGTAGTGGTAGGCATCCAGCCCCCCTGGCTAAGGGTGGTAGTAGTGGTGGGCATCCTGCCCCCCTGGGTGAGGGTGGTAGTAGTGGTGGGCATCCTGCCCCCTGGCTAAGGGTGGTAGTAGTGGTAGGCATCCTGCCCCCTGGCTAAGGGTGGTAGTAGTGGTGGGCATCCTGCCCCCCTGGGTGAGGGTGGTAGTAGTGGTGGGCATCCTGCCCCCTGGCTAAGGGTGGTAGTAGTGGTAGGCATCCTGCCCCCTGGCTAAGGGTGGTAGTAGTGGTGGGCATCCTGCCCCCTGGGTGAGGGTGGTAGTAGTGGTGGGCATCCTGCCCCCTGGCTAAGGGTGGTAGTAGTGGTGGGCATCCTGCCCCCTGGCTGAGGGTGGTAGTAGTGGTAGGCATCCTGCCACCCTGGCTAAGGGTGGTAGTAGTGGTAGGCATCCTGCCCCCGTGGTTGAGGGTGGTAGTAGTGGTGGGCATCCTGCCCCCTGGCTAAGGGTGGTAGTAGTGGTAGGCATCCTGCCCCCGTGGGTGAGGGTGGTAGTAGTGGTAGGCATACTGCCCCCTGGCTAAGGGTGGTAGTAGTGGTAGGCATCCAGCCCCCTGGCTAAGGGTGGTAGTAGTGGTGGGCATCCTGCCCCCCTGGGTGAGGGTGGTAGTAGTGGTGGGCATCCTGCCCCCTGGCTAAGGGTGGTAGTAGTGGTGGGCATCCTGCCCCCTGGCTAAGGGTGGTAGTAGTGGTAGGCATCCTGCCACCCTGGCTAAGGGTGGTAGTAGTGGTAGGCATCCTGCCCCCCTGGCTAAGGGTGGTAGTAGTGGTAGGCATCCTGCCCCCTGGCTAAGGGTGGTAGTAGTGGTAGGCATCCAGCCCCCCTGAGTTGGGGTGGTGGCGCGCATTCAGGCCCCTGTGTGCATATGTGGCATTGGTGATGGGCATCCCGCCCCTTTGGTGCTGCTGTTGCTGGTGTAAGTATATTCAGATTCCCAGTGTATGTGTGTGATGTGTCGTGTACGTGTTGTATGTGTTTTGTGGTTGGTGTCTGACTTACCTTCTGCGCCGTACGCGTCCGTGCCTGTTCCGGTAGTAGATGTAGAATATTGGTATGATCGGGACGACGGGATTCATGGTTGGTTCGTGTCGTTCGTCCTTCTCGTTGCTTCGCGTCGTCCTCGTCGCTTGGCTTCGTCCTCGTCGCTTCGCTTCGTCCTCGTCGCTCCGCGTCGTCCTCGTCTGTGCTGTGTTCGTCTCGTAGCCGTGGATCGTGTTGTGGCGCGATTCGGAGCTTATGTGCGCCTCTCCCGGATGCTTTGACGTGCCGTGCGTAGCGACGGGTTCGGCGCGTACGGAAGCGCATCGTACTTGTTCGGCCGGACGGGGCTGCATTTTCCCTTTCGTGCGACTCGATTCTGCGTTTCCGGATTCGCCTCGGTCGGAGAACAGGACCTGGTTTGGGTGAGTACGGCTCGGCCGGAATTTTTGCTGTTGTGCGCATCGTACTTGCTCGTTCGGTGTGCTGTACGGATCGGTCGGGAAACTGGCTTTCGCATGGCTTTTTTCCCGACCGAATAGTATTGGGTGCGCCTCCGACCGAGATCGGAATCGGCCCCAAAGTAGTAATATTAAATAGCTACTCACCAAGCCCCGGGACCTCCACTCCTAGCAGGTCCAGCAGGTCCTGCTCCCGGTCCAGAATATCGGACCACCGGTGCGTCAGCTGATTATTGGTGCGCCGGACACCAGAGCAGCAAAACACTGCCCGACGCACCTTGCCCCACCGCTGCCGACGCTCCCGGAGCCCGTACCCGGAACCAGGCCTGCTGCCTGCTTCCAGGGTTAAGGGGAGGTGGCGCTGAACAAAAAAAACCAGTGCGGCCACCTCCGCCTCACTGAATAAGGCCTGTGCCTGCACCCCTCTTTGGCGCCGCCTTCCGCAAGGAAGGCGGTCACGGCTCTGGCTACGACTCCGAGCCCTGTGGCTGTGGCCCTTTGCCATGGTTCTGGGTAGGCGGGGGGCAGAAAAGAAAAGGTAGGAATTTAAAAAGTAAGTAAAAGAAATTAAAAAGCAGGTAATAGAAAAAGTGTGAAAAAGTAGTTAAAAACACACAAAAAGTAGAAAAAAACTCAAAATATAGAATCAGGAAAATAGAGAGATAGATAATAAATAAAAAAGACCAAAAAAGTTTACAGAAACAAAGGATTGAAAAGATAGAGGGAGGATTCAAAAGCAGGCCCAGAACCATAGCAATAGAGTGAAAAACAACATGGCCGCGCCCATTGCGACCGCATGGGCAAGTTCGCGCAATATTTCCCCCCCCAAGCACGCAAAAAGCGTCGCCAACACGTAATGCACGTTCCCGAACAGGAAATACTTATCGCGAACGGGCGGGAGCATGCAATACGCGACCCGGAACTGGAAATAAGCATCGCGAGCGGACGGGAGCATGCAATACGTGACCCGGAACAGGAAATAACCATCGCGAGCGGGCGGGACAAGTGAAAAACAAGATGGCCGCGCCCGTTAGCGACCGCATGGGCAAGTTAGCGATATATTTCCCCGCGAGCACGCAAAAACACATCGCGAACGGGCGGGACCAGCAATTCCGCGACTTCGCGGAATTTCTACGTGCTTGCGGAGATTTTTAACAATTTCGCGGAGATTTGCGTAACGTGACTACGCAAATTCCGCCCACCCCTAATCCAGATCGCCCAGGTCTGCCTGCCACTTGTCTTTAAGCTTCTCCATCGGGTCGGGCATGTTATTAACAATTTTTTATATGTTAAGGAGATTGCTCTTTTATCCAAATAGTCTGTTAGTAATCTGTCCTCCAGTGGGGACGCTTCCAGGCAGGGTGGTGTCTGGGGAGTGCCGCTCGAGAGCATGTTTGATCTGTTGGTATCGAAAGTGTTCAGTTGATGCCAATTTGTATCGTGTTTGGAGTTGTGTAAAGGTGATCATTTTTCCCTTAACCCAGAGGTCGCCCACCTTCGATATCCCGATAAGGTCCCAGTTGTGAAAACCTTTACTTTTTTCCAATCTTCCCAGCCTGTCTGTAACCCATAGGGGTGTCGCTCGTGTGAGTGTGTCGTGCCACCCCAACTTTTTGTGCACTGCTTTCCAAATTTGGAGCGTATGGTTGTACGGGCCCATCATCGGACGGGACTTGTTATAAAGTGCGCGATGTAGCCCCGTCGGTCCTAGCTGTAGCCTATCAAGGGCATAGGCAGGGTCTGTGTAGGGGACGTGAATCCACTGGTTCACCACGATTAGTTGGGTGGCCCAATAGTAATATTGTATGTTAGGGAGTGCGATGTCCCCATCATACCAGGAGCGATATAATTTTACCATAGCTATTTGGGCTGGTTTATTTCCCATAATAGTTTAGTTACTTCCGCCTCGATGGCCCGGAAGTATGTTTGTGGGACTGGGAAGGGTGTGTTTTGGAGGGCGTAAAGGAACCGGGGGAGCGCTATCATTTTAAATAGAGCGGCTTTCCCGAGGAGCGATAAAGGCAGCGATTGCCAGTGCTAAGTATCTTTTTGTAGTCGTTTCAGAGGAGCTTGGAGATTTAGAGTCATGAATAGTTCCGGGTCTCGGGTGATGTGGATCCCTAGGTATTTAAAAGTGTCTTTTACCACTGTTACTGCACAGCCGGCCGGGAGGAGTGGGGGAGGTCCCTTCAGGACGTAGAGCACTGACTTTGCCCAATTAATCGTATATCCTGAATATCGGCCATAGGAACTACAAATATTTAAAAGACGGGACAATGAGCGTCTCGGGGAGGACATATATAAGAGGATATCGTCCGCATGTAATGAAATGCGGTCCTGCTGGTCCTCAGTCCATTTAAGTCCTCGGATGACCGGGTCTTGACGTACCCAGGCCGCCAGAGGTTCCAGAATTAAGGCGAAGAGGAGGGGCGACAGCGGGCAGCCCTGTCTTGTGCCGCGGCGTAGTGAGATATCCCTCGATCTACGCCCATTGGCTACCACCTGGGCCACCGGAGCAGTGTATAGTAAGCGGACCCAGGAGCAAACTTTTGGTCCGAATCCTAGTTTCTGGAGAACAGCGAAGAGGAACGGCCACTCGACTGTGTTGAAGGCCATGCGGGCATCTAGGGACAGTACTATACCCTCTTCTTGGATAGTATGACTACGGCCGAGCACATTATGAAGGCGCCGGAGAATTAATGCCGTGTTTCTCCCGGGCATAAACCCGGATTGATCCGGGTGTATCAGTTTTGCTAGGTGCGGTGTAAGTCTGTTGGCCAGGGCCTTTGCCAATATCTTGGCCTCGGCGTTGATCAGCGATATTGGTCTGTAGGAGGAACAGTCCTCCACTGGTTTTCTGGGTTTATGGATGGCCACTATCGTCGCCGTCCTTTGGTCACGGGGCAATTCCCCTTTTTCCAAACTGTCTTTATACATTGCCGCCATATACGGTGCGAGTGTTGTCGTGTTACGCTTATACCACTCGATGGGAATACCGTTGGGCCCTAACGCTTTACCAGACTGTAATTTGCCGATTGCCAGCGCGATTTCTTCCGCTGAGAGTTCTACCTCTAAGGTTTGAGCTTCAAATTCCTCCAGTTTAGGAAGCTTAATATTTCGGAGGAACTCCTCGGCGTCTGTTTGCGTGACCGTTATCGTGGAGGCATAGATCTATTCGAAATGCTCCGCTAGCAGGCCCACTATGCACTGAGGATCTCGAGTTGTACCACCCGTGGGGAGTTGAAGTGCTGTTATCCATCTGTCTGCCTTTTCTTTTTTATCGAGCCAGGCCGGCCAGGAGCTTGCCGGCCTTGTCCCCATTTCCATAAATGGTATGTTGAGTCCTGGAGAGTCGCGTTTTTGCTGCCTCCCAAAGAAATTCCCTATACTCCTGTTTCTTAAGCTGCAATGGGTGGGCGTGTGCGTCAGATGGATCCTGACTGTGGGATCTCTCCAGGTCCTCCACCTCCCGTTCCAGTGTCTCTACAGTTTTGACTTTCTCCCTCTTATGGTGGGTGATTAGTGAAGTAGCTTACCCACGGAGCACTGTTTTGTATGTCTCCCAGAAGACGGTTGGGGAGGAAACGGAGGGTGCGTTTTCGGTGAAATAATATTCAGTAGTGTCAGTTAGTCCCTTCCCTATCTATGGGGACTTCAAATAACCGGGATATATGGGGAATATACGGGTCTGTGCTGTGGAGTGCCAGGTGTAAATAGTACTAAGCGGGGAATGATCAGAGATGCCTCTTGGCAAATGTGTTACTGTTAGGAAGTTCCCCTGTTCGGCTGCAGGTGCCAGTAGGTAGTCAATTCTGGAGAGGCTACTGTGCGCCCCCGAGTAGTAAGTGTATTGTTTCATGGAGGGAAAATGGGAGCGCCAAATGTCCACCATACCTATCGCGTCCAGGAAATCAGTTAGTGCCGTGTGTGAGCGGTGTTGTTGCCGGGGGGGTGTACGATCTAGGGTGTCATTCAAAGTGGCGTTGAAATCGCCACCTATTATTAAAGAGCCATGTGGGAGGCGTAGGAGGAATTCGCTGAGCGCTGAGAGTTGAGGAGTGAAGCGCAGGCGGAATGTAGACAGAGACTACGTTTACTATTCGTCCTTCCCATTGACACGAGATCGCCGCGAAGCGGCCCTGATCGTCGGTATACGTGTGCTGGACTATGAGCGGGTATTGTTTCTTTAGAAGGATCCCCACCCCGCTCGAACCAGATGTGAATTCTGAGTGGACAGCCAATCTAAAACCCCATCTGTCCAGGGCTTTGCAAACTGTCCCCGTTAGGTGGGTCTCTTGCAGTAGGGTAATCGCTGGCGCCTTACGTTTCAGATATTGTAAAACGAGCCCCCTCTTCAGTTTATCCTGAAGACCATTGACATTCCAGGAGATGATTGGTAGATGCTGTTTGGAGGATGTCATAGGGATTATGGGTTCATGTGACTGCGGCATGAGGCCTGTGTGTCGCTTGCGCAGTTTCAATTAGATTGCGGTAAAACATTGCAGGAATGTTATGCATGGTTAGATCGTGTGCCAAGGAACAAATAAAAACAAAAACAATGAAAAAATATGAACTTTCCCCGAACATCCCAACTCCCTCCCCCCTCCCTGCCTCCCTGCAAGACGGTTGCTGAATTGCCCGCCACCCCAACTTTCCAGAGTGCCTAATACCCATTACCCGGTTCCTATGTGGGGGGGATAGAGCCCTCTGTGTGTCCTTCGGGGGCTTATACATGGGATAGATTGCTCTTACAACTAGTATGAAAGAAAAGTGTTTGAGATGTTGTAGTCCTCTAGCACATAGAAAGTCTTACAAAAGGATCAATAGTCACTTGCCCATCTATAGTGTCCTGTCTCACCGGATCAGCAAAGTGGTTCGTGGTTCTTTGCTCCTTGTGGCTGTGTCCCAATGTCGTGCCTCTGTGGTTGTTGTTGTAGTTGACGCCAAATTGGCTTCACTGAGTAGTGAATCGTGTAGAGCCTGTCCCAGGGTAGGTGTGTAGCAGGAGTAGTTCAGTCCTCCTCTGGCCGAGTTTCCGTTTCCGACAAGTCCACTGTCTGAGTCCGGGATCGCTGTATTGAGCGATCTCGCACATTGTTCCGACCGGCTTTTCCCCGATGTTGGACCTGAATCCATCCCTCCAGCCAGTCCTGTGCGTCCTCTGGAGTGGTAAAGAACCATGCCTTCCCATCTGCTTCCACCCTCAATTTCGCTGGGAATAGCATAGAATATTTGAGTTCACGTTTTCTGAGTTCTTGCTTCACCACCAGGAAATTCCACCGTTGTTTAGCCACCGCCGCAGTGTAGTCGGGAAAAAAGGAAATTGTACTCTGTTGAAATCGGAGTGGCGGGGCAGCTCTCGCCGTCTGAAGGATAAGGTCTCAGTCGCGAAAATTAAAAATACATGCAAGTATGGGCCGCGGGGGCGCCCCAGGCCGGGGCTTACACCCGGGAACCCGATGGGCTCGTTCGACCGAAAAGTAATTGGAAAGACCTCTAGGCTGCAGGTGAGTCTTTACGATATCCTCCACGAAGAGATCTAGGGCAGGGCCTCCTGCGTCTTCCGGCACCCCCACCAGGCGTACATTGTTACGGCGGGAGCGGGCTTCGTGATCATCCAGCTTTGCTACCATGGCCTTGTTGTCGAGTTCCAAACATTGCACTTGTTTTTTCAGTGAGGCTGTGTCTGTCTTCACGGTGGCTGTTATGGATTCGACCTCTGTCACTCGGGAATTCAAGTTCCTAAAGTCGGCACGGATAAGTGAAAGTTCTGTGGTCACAGTATCTATACGGGACTCTAGAGAGGTATGAACTTTATTTAAGGTGGACATGATGTCCTGCAGTGTGATTTCTTTCTCCGGGGTAGTCTCTGTGGCAGAGGACACTCCAGTCTCAGTTCGATCGGTCACTTCTTTGTCTGCCTTAGAGTAGGCATATTTCTCTAATTTGTTCTGTTGGGTCACTTGTTGGCCCCGTCCCCCCATCGTGCCTCGCCCCCACGTCCACTCCCCACGGGCACTCACCGTCCAGAAGCAGTAATTGCCACCGCCTGACCGTGTTACCCAATGACGCACGCGGCCTGTCGGTTTTCCTGCTATCTGGTGTGACTCAGTGTAATGTCAGGAGTGGAACCAGAGCAGAAGGCGGGAGCCAGGGTGAGCACGGAGCATGAAGCACAGTGTTCTTGGGTTTAGCCTCAATTCATGCACACCAGGGGCCCGGGTCTGGCCAAGCAGAGGCCGCGGCTGGAGAGGGCAATGTCCCTCAGATGTCAGGGTAGATTTTCCAGTTCGGTGCCCTGTCTAGCCGTAGCGCGGGCTCCTTGTTCCCACCATTCAGCCACGCCACAGTTCAAGGGCTCCGCAAGAATCCCAAGTCCAGAGCGATCCGCGGCAAGGGTATTTCCCAGGGGCGGCGCCTCGATCAAAGCCAGCATTCACAACCCCAACCGGGCGCCTAGACGGTTCACCAAAGCGCTGCACAGTCAAGGAGTCCGCTCCACGCCCGATCAGAGCGTGATGGTCTCGGTAGTGGCCATTACAGCATTAAAATGGCGCCTATGGAGTGGATGATACCTGAGGGGAGGCGCGGTGCATAGCCGGTCTTCACCACCGTGGGATGTAGCAGGTCGATGGGACCCCTCCGCTCTCAGCTCCCCAAGGGTCTTGGTGCACAGTCGAGGCTGCAGCGATCGTCCGGGAGGTCCCGGAGGGTGAATGTTTATGTGTGCTCAGGAGCCCAGGGAGCACCCGGTCAGTGAGCGTCGTTGGGCCCGCGCCTGCACACGTCGTCGCCGGATGTCCCACCTACGCCAGTCCCCGGTCTCGGCGTGGTGTGAGGCCGCAAAGGGTGTCGTACGGCCACAGGCAGCGGGGAAGGCGTCGGAAGCTGGGCAAGTCAGTTTTCGGGTGCGGGCAGAGTTCCGACGCATCTGCAGGTTGTTATCAGTGGGTAAGGCACAGATTAATTAGCTGGATTTCTGTTGTATTTCCCCCGGAGGTCCGGAGCTCTACAAGGCGGCGGCCATTTCTTTCGGCAGCCGGCCACGCCCCCTGGGGGTGAATGTTTTGATTTGTTCTGCATTCCGTCCATCAATTGTGTGTCTTTTGCTTTTTTTGCCCTAAGTGCGCCGGGTATGCCCAGACGTGGGTCCCGGGCTCACTGTGCCACTGGATTCAAGCTTTCCTGTCTAATGAGGGGTGAAACCCCAAAACCGGTCCTAGGATGCTTGTTTCCGGTCCAGGGAGGACCTGGCTTGGCAGTTCGGGCTGGACTGTTCCCATGAGGCACAGGGTCAAGACTGATTTGCATATGGCCAGGTCTAAACTGGGATGCCATGGTGAGCAAAAGAAGGATGGATTTAACCCAGATCTCTTGACTGGGGGTGAATGTTTTGATTTGTTCTGCATTCCATCCATCAATTGTGTGTCTTTTGCTTTCTCGCCCTAAGTGGGCCGGTTATGCCCAGACGTGGGTCCCGGGCTCACTGTGCCACTGGATTCAAGCTATCTTGGCTGATGAGGGGTGAAACCCCGAAACTGGTCGTAGGATGCTTGTTTCCGGTCCAGGGAGGACCTGGCTTGGCAGTTCGGGCTGGACTGTTCCCATGACAAGGGTCAAGACTGATTTGCATATGGCCAGGTCTAAACTGGGGTGGCATGGTGAGCAAAAGAATGATGGATTTAACCCAGATCTCTTGACTGGGGGTGAATGTTTTGATTTGCTCTGCATTCAGTCCATCAATTGTGTGTCTTTAACTTTCTAAAAGTGGCATTTTCCAAATTGTAACTTAAAATCCGACATTACCATTTATTTATTTATACAGTTTGATATTGCGCGAACATGACCCATGAGGGTATCAGAGCACTTTACAGATTAAAAAAGGTTTTAAATTGCATTTTTTCAGACACCAAATATGACTTTTCTACTTCTTCCCAATCAAAAGTTACCACTTATTAAATGTAATAAGGTAGCCCAATGTGATCATATGGGAGAGGTTGGCCTCACAGTAGTGAAAAATAAATTTGTGGGTTTTTTCACTACCAGGACATGTAAAACCTAAAAGCACATGGTCAAACATGTAATTACAATGCCCCCTGCCCTATAGGCTGCCCAGGGCCTACCTTAGAGATGGCTTATATGTAAAAAAAAAACAGAAGTTTAAGGCTTGGCAAGGGGGCTATTTTGCCAAAATGAATTGGCAGTTTAAAACTGCATACAGGCTGCAATGGCAGACCTGAGACATGTTTTAAAGGGATACTTAAGTGGGTGGCACAATAAATGCTGCTGGGCCACTAGTAGCATTTAATTTACAGGCCCTGGGTATATGATATACCACTTTACTAGGGACTTATGAGTAAATTCTATATGCTAATCAGGTGTAAGCCAATTTTACAATGTTTAGGGGAGTGTGCACAAGCACTTTAGCACTGGTTAGCAGCGGTAAAGTGCACAGAGACCTAAGGTCAGCAAAACAAAACAAATTCAGTAAAAAATAAAAGGGGTGAAGGGAAAGTGTTTGGGGGTGACCCTGTAGAGAGGGCCAAGTCCAACAGTTTACCAATATAACAATTGAACGTGATTAAAATACTTACTAGCATGACAAGGAGGAGTGCAGTTATAGCTGCACTTCAATGTGTGCATACTAAAGAGAAGATAACTTTATAAAAAAACTATTTCAAATCGACACATTCTGGTATGCTGTAAAATAGCAGCAGTCAGATAAACAAAGGCCACTCCAAAAGGAATTTAAAATAGCACTATCAGGAGACTAAAACTGATAAAACTGGAATATGCCCTGTGCTCACATCCGGTACAAAGCCTCCTGCTATCATATTAGGCTTTAAACACAAAGGCAATACTAACGTGAACAAAAACACTGGCAATGAAGGGAACCAACTTGTGTGCGGATGTGCTCCTTATGAAAGAGCAAAAATGTAGTCATAGTCATTCAAGTGATGTTAGCCAATGGCTGACCCATTGCCCTATGCTGTTTACTGTAGTGGCCAGAAGCAAAATGTGAATGACACAACAACAGACCAGTGGATGAATAGAGCTGGCTGAAAGCCCCTTTAATTAAGTATATTGCACATGTAATTTTAGTAAAATTAAAAGGTCTCTGCTAACAACAGAGCTAAAAAAAGCCACATGTAAGACATCATATTACATCAGTGAAAAGCAGAAAATATGAAAAAGAAAGGGTAAGCCTCTGCACCTTTTGCCTGTTCCTCTGCTCCTTAAACTGCTTCACTTTGTTTTGCATAGCAGAGATGGGCTGTGTCATGGATGATTCTGTTCACTGCATGGCTTGTCTTCTGTGGTGCATTAGTATGTGGGAGCTTCTAGAGATGCCAATTCTTTCAGAAGCCTACCCCCTGAGTGGAACGTGATAGTTAGGATGACACCAATATTTTGTTAGGACGACTATGCCTGTGATGGTGTCAGGTGACCCTGAAGTTTGCTGTTATGAAACCCACATCACTGTGAAACTATGAGTGCACAGAGATACAGAGGTAGATAAGAGGGAAAGATCATGCTTGGTAAGGATGGCATTTCCCTCCCAGGGTTACCAACTGATCCCAGAGCACAGGTGTAAGACATTGGGTTATTATTTGAGAGTGGTGGAGGCCCTACTTAAATGATAAACGCAATCCTGTGATCCAAAAAGTCACTATATAAACCTGTGCCTAACCCTTGGTAGCTTGGCATAGAAACAGTCAGGCTTAACTTAGAGGCAATATGTAAAAGATGTATGCTGCACTCAAACAGTAATAAAGTGAAAACACAACACAAGAAATATCCCAAACTATTTGTAATAGAATTTCCACATACAGATATGCAGAATTGCAATTTTTTGAATTCTGTAACACTATTTTGCCCTTCTGATGGTGAACAATGTTTCAATATTATGGGTAATACACTTTTCTAGATCTAGAGGGAAAGACAAGAAAGGAGGTGCAAGAATATTGCATCCAAACTGCCACAGCCTCATATTTTTGTGACTATTCACAAACATTTTGCGGTTAATTTTCCATCTTGGAAATGCACACAAATTTACTGTTGTCAAAGGCAGATATAAGTGTGTCTCCTAGGTGGGAATGGGAAGGGGACATGTCCATATCTAATAAGGGTGTAATTGAAAGTGCTCCTCCAGAGGGAAACATATTTTACCTACAGAGAAATAAGCAAGAGTTACATGTACATATGAATTACTTGTGCCGATTTCAATTTTGGGAAACATCTGTGTGACTGCATTCTATGAAGTTCGAGCCTTTTCCACCTTGTGATTTTGAATCAAGCCATTTACCTGTCACAGTGTGTCGTGTAGTTCCTACAAATCTATACAGGATTTGCGTGTTTAGACAACATAAACTGAGGGATTGGTGTCCAGACTGATTCCAGACACGTCCAAAGGATATGTTAGTCTGTAGACCAGCTAGCTCACAGTGCCACTATAAGCCCCACAACCTTACCAAGGCACGAATAGTTTCTGCCAACTATCGAACATGACAACCCTGACCCCTAAGTGATCATGGAAATAGTACAGAACTTTTCACTCAGTCACTTGTGCTCACTTGGTCTCAGAGAGATACACAGAATAAATGGTGGGGAAGTTTTCAATAAGCATTTATTGAACCAGCGTCATTCTAGTATAAAATACGTGTGCTGTAACAACCATTAGACAAAAACATATGTATACGATTACAAGCACCAACAGAGTAAATACAAGGTAGAATTCTACCATGGTGCCAAGACAGTGAATATATGCAGGCATATAGATACATGGCAGTAATCATGAGTACTCCTAAGATGCAAACCCTAACAAAGTGTACCTAAGTGTGACTAGCATGTAGGTAGGTATAAAGCCAAGAATATCCCTAGGAAAGAGTCAACCCCATTACCTAATGGGAAAGAACGAAGGACCCCATCTTGGTCTCGAGTTGGACACTCCGCGAGGGATGTCAGAACACTGCGTGCTGGAGTGTCTGCGTGCAGGGACTTCAGCGTCTCGTGTAAGCATGGAAGCTTCTCCTCTGGTTTGCCCAGCGAAGATGTGGTACTTATATACCCAAAAGGTACCCTCAGGAGTTCTACCTAGATGTGTCATGGTACTGTGGGCCTGTCGTCCAAGGATGACGATAGTGGTGACTTTTGTACTGAGTTATTATACAGAAGATGGTAATCCTGCTGTGATACTAAGAATCCTCATGCATAATAAATGAGGCTAGTTTTCGAAGAAAACCACACAACATTTATTCGGCACCTAACTAGGTAAAAGGTCAGCGCCAGAGCCGTTATGTAGAGCAAGGTAGGACAAACGTAGGTAAAAGGTCGTGCAGCTACCTAGGCCTATACTGGGGTACACTGGGGCTCATGACAAGTGAACAGGAAATTTGACAATTAGTAAAACATATTTTCAATGTCAATATACAGAGTACATAAGGTGGGACAAAATACGATGCAGGTACAGGTCTTGCTAGAAAAGATGGTAACCACAGGCAAGAACGTATAAACCACGAACAATCTGTTTAGAAGGGGGCAGAGAGTGCAAAGGGGTTAATGGGCCCAAAACATGGCGGTTTAGGCTATTTTGCACTAATGTCCTTCCTTTTATGACTCTCCACTTGATTCTCAGGGTAGGGAGGGCAAGCAGTCAAAGGTTTCTCAGGGAGGTACTGTGGCACAACATTTTCAATGTCCAGCCCAGTGCTTGTCTTTTCATAAAAAATAAGTACTTTTTTATTTGACAGTAATACTAACTACTTCAGAATGCAACCCAGTATACATGTCACTGACCTGGTCACAATTCTCTATCTGATGACCCGTCTGTGTAATCTCCCACCCAGGTAAGGAGCTTGTTTCCCCCAGCAATTATAGAAGCATGAATTGTGTTCAGATGCAGATCCTGGTGCCTCACACGTCGAATATGCAATCAGCTAATCTATTTTGGTTGTTTAGCCCTGAAGATTTAGTGCGTTGTCTCTGAGTATCTCTTATGTTTAACTAGCGTGAATGGTTTAGTTTTTTTACCCTGCAGGTGAAGAACTGAGTGAGTTGGAGGCACACATCTGGCGGGGCTAGCTGGGTTCAGTCCAGCATCATGTGGCAGCCCTGGCTACTGCTTCAATGCCCGGCCAGTGAGATGGATACAGTCGCATTTGGGCTGTTGAGCAACTATGAAGCATGTACGAGCCCTGACTGGGATGACATGATCATCTGCGCAGTTACAGCCCCAATAAGGCTATGTTCACAAAGGAGTTATGGCCTGACCGGGATGGTACAATTACCAAGGCAATTGCAGCCCCAACTGGGTCGACACAATCACCATGGCAGTTGCAGCCCTGACCAAACTGGTGCATTTATGTAGGCTTTTTTACGAGATTGGAGGATTGTCTGCAGCACGGGCCACCCTTGGCTTCACTCTCAGCCAGTCTGCTTTCCCCAGGTGCCTCTTTGCCCAGTGACATGCTACGTGTCTGCTCCTGATCAGTATCTCTTCTTTCATGACAATGCAGAGTCTTTCCCTTTTTCAGAAGGCAGACAGGCTTCTAGACACTGCTCAGCTCTTCTGCAAGAGAGTGCAGATTTCCGGTAATATCTTTTCAAACCTGGTAGACTGACTGTATGGCAGACACATGCTATGGTCACACAGCCATACTTCAAGAACTCTGCAAAGGACTCCCTTCCTTGGTCCCACTTTTATACACAATTTCTAGACTATCTCACACACTGAAAAATGTAAGAACCGGTTTGGGGTGATTCTCGTTCAAGTGTCCTTCTCAGGCTACTCTATAGTCACAGCATTTGTGTAAAGTTATGCTTCTCACAGGAGGTAACACTGGGGCTGACTCCAAACTGCAGCATCCACAGCATGGACACTGTGGAGTGTGTGGTTTCTACACCTCGCTGTCATCATCCTCTCTTAAGCAGCCTCTTACTCACCTTGCAGAACAGGAACTGCATGTGCACTACTCACCCTTACTGTCACCCAACTGGCAGTGCTCACCCACAACTAATCAGAAGACCCTTGCTAACAATCATGCTGATTAAATTTCTAAAGTTTTTTCCTAAAGATATATTTTATTGAGTTTTTTCTTTTTCTCTTTTCCTCCTCCAGTAACACAATACAATTAACACATTATATGTGTCTTTAAACTTTGTTACATAGCAAAACAAATACTCAGGTTTACTTTGAACACTGGTATGCCTAGTCACAATATTATACACTGCCCACACATACAGCATACCAGTTACTGTTTAAATTATACACAGTTTAAATTATACACAGTGTGTGTACTCGGTTTCAGTTAAAAAATATACTCGGAACAGTTCATGTGGGTCTCATAAGGCGGATATAATAGATTCCTAAACAGAGACTTCCAGGTGTCACGGTTGTCCTGTAACTTTTTATACCGCCTAATCAGTTTGTTAGCTCCTCGGCTAAGGACCGTTCTGATACATCCCTTATCCGATTCTCCAGCATTGGCCTTCTGAATATTAACAAACAGATTACAATATGCCTTTTATCAAGCAAGAAATGAAATTGGACAAATCTTGTTTTGGTCTTATATTTTGCTGTAATTGAGTCAATGACTAACAGGCAGGTCTGTGACTGCAGCAGAATTGTAATTTGTAAATGATTGGTGTTTCTATAAACCACCCACATCCAGTATTCAAGTATATGTGCACAACCTCAGACTAGATGATTGTATGTAACATTTTACTCATCATATTTAGGGCATCTCATTACCATACTGGGATATGTTCTGTGGATTAAGTTGAAATGCAACAGGCAGAACCTGGCATTGCTGGTTGCCTCCATTATAAGTGTATACAATAGTATACAAAAAAAGTGATGGATGAAATGCTTGAATTAATCTCAGCCACTGGTAATTACTCGGGCCCCATCTAAGTTATTTTGCACACCATGCCACCTCAGTTTGGACCCAACCATATGCAAAACAGTTTTGACCCTGCTCCAATAGCAACAGTACAGCCCGTATTTCCAGGCCAGGTCCTCCCTGAATTGGAACACCATCAATCTAGAAAGGGTTTTACCCTAGCTAGGGCTCATAAGCTAGGCATAGCTTGATTGCAGTGACACAGTGTGCACGGGACCCACGTCTGGCAATACCTTTCCCACTTAGGGCGACACTCTAAAGTATACAGAAAGTGATGGATGGAATGGTTGAATTAACCTCAGCACTGTTAATTATTTGGTGGCGCATCCCAATCAGTCATTATTTTTCACACCATGCCAGCTCAGTTTGGACTCGACCATATGCAAATCAGGCTTGACCCTTCTCCGATTGCAAAATTCCAGCCCGAAGTGCCAAGCCAGGTCCTCCCTGAACAGGAACACAAGCAATCTGGGACCGGTTTAGCCTGAATTAGGGCTCATCAGACAGGTATGGTTCCAGTGCCCTTACGAGTGAAAGCGTTTCTTGCCATTGTTCATTGGTCCATTTCTTACTTCTCTGGCTTTCAGCTCCGGTTTATGTGTGTCCTCTTTTTGCACCTTGTAATGCCATAAAATACACACCCTTCCCTGATCAGCATTCGACCATCAGCCTTAACAACACTGATTGTCATGCAGTGTGGCCTAGATGTCCCTCCAGAGTTGTTGTGATATTCTACTCAGTGCATGAAAATGGCAGAATTGTCCCTTATCAATTCCAAATAACTCCATTGCACTTTCCAATGAAACCAGCCCACCCAACTCAAATCGGTCCCCCACCGCTTTGTGCCTCCCGCCTTCCACCTAGGCATGTACATCTCCTCATCAAGGTGAGTAAATTCAGGAAGATGACACAAAGATAAGACCAACGTGTAGGGAGGCGTTTACCCCACTGTGTTTGGTACAGTTTCCACACCTGCACCATGCCTTCTATCAGTTTATATATGGGTTCAGAGCAGTCCCCTTTGAGAACACCACACAATTACATAATTCAGATGCAAGTCCTGTAAGAGTTCCCTATCTATGCTCTAGCCTGGGTCGAACCAGCCTTCTACAAATTTCAACTGGGCCACTATATAAAATGGCGTTAAATGAGGCAATCATAAGCCATCTTCTTCTACTTCTTTTTCTACTCCAAATCAACTCAATCAGGATCAATCTCAGTTTGTTAACGTACATATGTGAATCTCATGCATAATGTATTGGAACAAATGTAAACACCTGGGCAACACGACCATTTTTGCTATAGCTATCCGGCCTGCCATCGACCATGGTAGTAAAACCCAAAGTTCCAACGACCTCTGCAAGTCTGCAACTAATACAATTGTGTTCTATTCATGCCACATCCGCTCTGTAGGAATCACTGTTGTTCTAAGTGTTGGACTTGGCCCTCTCTGCAGGATCACCCCCAGACATCTGCCTTCACCCCTCTTGTTTTCTGAGCCCATTTTTGATGGCATTTAGGACTATGTGTACTGTACCAATGCTAACCAGTGCTAAAGTGCTTGTGTCCTCTCCCTAAAACATGGTAAAATTAGCGTATACTTGATTCACATATTTAATTTACTTACAAGTCCCTAGTAAAGTGATATACCATTTTCCCAGGGCTAGTACATTAAATGATACCAGTGGGCCTGCAGCACTTATTGTGCCACCCACATAAGTAATCTGTGAAAACATGCCTCAGGCCTGCTATTGCATACTGTGTACAGTTTTAAACTACCAATACGACTTGGCAAAATAAGCCTTTTGCAAAACCTAAAGCTCCCTTTTTAATACAAATAAGTCACCCGTAGGGTGATCCCCAAAAAGCCCATAGGGCAGGGTGCCTTGTATTTACAAAGTTAGATATATACTTTTAAATTTGACATTCTTGGTAGTGAAAAACTGACAAATTTGTTCTTACTGCTGTGAGACCTACCTCTCTATAGTATAAAGTTGGGTTGCTTTATTACATTTATTACATTATTACTTTTGTTTGGGAACAGGTAGAAATATCATGTTTGATGTCCAAGGAATTGTAATTTAAAACCCTCTTTAATGGTAAAGTCTGATTTAAGTCGTGTTAGATCTTGCATCCTTGGCATGGCTTCCCCTGTCTTTTTGCCTCTACCTCCCTTGTTTTTGACTGTGTGCTGGATTTCGTTTTTGTTGGTTTAGATACTCTGGGCACTTTGTCACTGCTGATCAGTGCCAAAGTGCAAGTGCTCTCTGTGTAAATTGTAATTCGAATTGGCTATCCATGATTGGCATTTTTGATTTAATGGTAGTGCAGTGTATGTGAAAGGTAGGACATGCACTGATGTGTTCTACATGTCCTGATAGTGAAATACTGTATATTTCGTTTTTCACTATTGCAAGGACTAGCTCTCCCATAGACTATTATTGGAGCTGCAGTGTAACATTTTACAAGTACAACTTTTAATTGGGAACAGCTAGAAATTTGGAGTTTGGGCTTTCTGAACTCAGAATGTTATAACACACCTTTTAGTAAAGGTGTTTTTTTTAATTATGTGTTTGAAAATGCCACTTTTAGATAGTGGGCATTTTCTTGTTTAGCCATCCTATGTACCTCTGCCTGCTTGTGGAATCACTGTCTGGTTTTAGACTAACAGGGGCTGTTTGTCCATTCACTCCAGGCACTCACACAAAGGGAGCTGAGGTGTGCCCTGCATATGATGCCGAGTCTTCCTGGGCTAGAGTGGTGGGAGGGGTTGTCACTAACACCTGAAAAGGCTTTGGCTGCCATGCACAATGCTGTCGCCACCCCCTGCAGTGTGGTTGGACCAGGGAGACCAGAACTGGTTTTAATGGGCAAGAGAGACTTTCTGAACAAAGACTTCAAAGGGAAAAAGGGGTATAAGTATTAGACCTAAAACCCCAGAACTTTAGATTACATCTGGACTAAGAGGACCCTGCGAAGAAGAAGAGCTGAAGAGCTGCCCCTTTGCTTTGTGTTGCTTTCCTGGGTTTCCCTGCAGTTTCTGCTTCTGTCTGTGGGCAGTGGAAATAACTGGGCTTTGCCTTGCCATGGTATCCTGCTTAAGAATATTCTCCAAGGGCTTGATATAGAGCTTGCCTCCTGTTAAGAAGTCTCAAGGACACAAAGACTTCATGTACACCATCCTTGAACACTACTGCCTGACCTGCCTTGTGGTGCCAAATCCAGTTCTGAGCCATTGGAGGTTGTTCCTGGTGTAAATAACTACAAAAAACTGAAGGAACCTGCAAAATTGACACTTTTTCTTTCTTGCAAGAGTATTTTCCGACGCAGCACCTCCGTCCTGGAGGAAAATCCCAACGCACATCCCTGTCAGCGGCACATATTGATGACTCAACAAACATCTTGTTGTTGCCTCATGAGTTTTGTCTTGGTATTATCATACCTTTTGCTTACGTTGGTGAGTGATCTGTAGTATGAGGGGTGTTTTCCTTTGCAAGGCTCATTAAGCATTAAGGTGCAGGGTTATATGTAGCCTAAGCTTCATTGGTTAATGTGGGGTTTTTGCCTTAAACTTCTTGGCTGGTATTAGTATACCATTTCATCTTTATTTCTACAACCAGTTTCTAAGGTGGCTCTGTGTTCTCGCATAGAAGTTTTCATAGAAGAAACTGCCGGAGGGGACTTATATGGCACCGCTGATCTCACATCCGGAGACGACGTCATGGCGGAGCCGTATGGCGCCGTCGCCCAGCGCAGACGGACTGCTGAAAATCTTTCGGATCCAGTCTGACGCCTGGGGAGAATTCAAAGTTAAGGAATCTGCGGCTAGACTCTGTCTCTACCAGATATTATGTTACGGAAGGTATGTTTCTTGTATGTTTGCCAGAGTTGCGCCAGCATCTGATGGATAGCAAGCTGCCTGACCCCAGGAAGCTTGCTCAGGAGGCGGACCGCTGGATGAGTACAAGGTTCCACAAGGGGTAAGTGGGAGACTCAGCCAAGGGTGGGCATAGGTCCCCAGCAGAAGAGTGGGGGTGGTGGATAAAGGTAAACAGAAGATGTTCTCTGAAGGGCCCCAATCTAGTTCCCAGGGTAAAGGTTCCCAGCCCTTCAGTGATAAGAAACCTTGGATCTTTACAGGGAAGCCCGCAGACAGGGGTACCCACAAGTGTTTTGCATGTGGTCAGACCCAAGTACACACTGGCTCCCACTGGTGCGCAGTCACGTGGGTTGGTTAGTGTAGTGCTTGGGGAGGAGTTGGTTGCAGGTGATGGGTGGGAACCAGCTGAGAAGACCCTTGTCTCACTAGGGGACAGTGAGATGGTCAAGAGGACTCTTGTGCCTGAAAGCACTAAGAAATACAAGCAGTGGGTGACCATCAATGGATGGAGGGTCTGAGAGACACCGGTGTCAGTGTGACATCTGTCAGGTGTCAATTGGTGTCTGAGGAGCAGGTGGTCGCCAATATACTTCACCCTGTAGTTGCAGCAGACAACTCTGAGCGCCTGTGTAAGGTGGCACAAGTTCCCTTTGAATGGGGGGGGTCTCGGGTACCTTGAGATTATTTGTGAGCCCAACCATGCCTGTTAATTGTCTGCTTGGCAATGACCTGGAAAGTTTCCCTTGGGGAAAAGTGGAATGCCGATCTCATTTGGAGATGTTGGGTCTGCCTGAGTGGGCGTGTGTGACTACTCAGTCAATGGCTGCCAGTTGGGGTGATCAAGAAGACCTGGTCCCTGAAACAGTGGCCCAGGTACCTGCCAGAAAGAGGAAGGGCAGGGGGCATGGGAAACCCGCCTCTGAAGTTTCCACTGTCCAGGAAGAGGCTGACCTTGAGGGGGACGTCCAGGAACCTACAGGGGAGCAAGTGACCGAACTGCAGACCTACCTGAGCCGACCCATTGGCAGCAGGAAGGGGGGGTCCCACCAGGGTGGAGGTCTGTAAAGGGGGGAATGGAATGCCCCACTGGTGCTGGTTCGCGGCTGCAGGCTGCAAACTAGGCAGCTGGTGACCAGTGTGGATCACATTGGATATTCTGGGAGAATGGTCTCCTGTACAGTGTGCCTAAGGTTGTTGAGCCAGGGTCAGCCCGTGTGCTTGTGGTCTCCCCGTGTGTCTCAGAGCCTTCCTCCTTGGTCTGGCTCATGATGTGCCTTTGGCAGGACATTTGGGGCAGGACAAGACCTTTGACAGGCTTGCCACCCACTTCTTTTGGCCCCAAATTGGATGGCACTCTGATGCACATTGTAGGTCTTGCCAAACTTGCCAGGCAAGTGGAAAGATTTGGAGGAAAGCAAATGCTCCTCTCCAACCTTTTCCTGTGGTGGCCACCCCTTTGCAGTGGGTGGGAATTGACATTGTGGGGCCCTAGACCCCACAACAGCCCTAGGAAGAACAGGTACATCCTGGACTTGGTGGACCCTCTTGGCTATCCCTCTCAGAACAGCGATGGCCCCTGTGGTGTGCCGGGCACTCATAGGGATCTTTTCCTGCTTGGGTTTCCCCAGAGAGGTGGTATCTGATCGGGGTACAAACTTCATGTCCAAGTATATGATGTCTCTGTGGGAGGAGTGTGGTGTAATCTACAAGTTCACCACTGCTTACCACCCCCAAGGTAATGGTTTGGTTGAGAAATTCAACCAAACTTTGAGAGGCATGATTAAGGGTCTGGCAGAACCCATGAGGCATACGTGGGATGTCCTCTTGCCTTTCCTTCTCTTTTCTTACAGGGAGGTACTGAAGAAATCCCTAGGGTTCAGTCCCTTTGAATTACTGTATAGGCATCCTGTCAGAGGACCTCTAAGTCTGGTAAAAGAAGGCTGGGAGAAAGCTCCCAGTAAACCTCCTCAGGATGTATTTAGCTACATGCTGGCCTTCAGAAACCAGACCGCTCCCTTCAGGAAGCTTGCTCAGGAGAACTTGGAAGCAAGCCAGGAAGAGATTAAATGCTGGTATGACCAGAATGCCACTCTGGTTGAGTTTCAGCCTGGCCAGAAAGTATTCGTCATGGCCCCAGTAGAGCCTAGCACTCTTCAGGACAAGTGGAGTGGTCCTTTTGAAATGGTGGAGCGCAGGAGTGATGTCACCTATCTGGTGAACTTGAAGACTCCAAGGAACCCTTTAATAGTCCTGCATGTGTACTGCCTCTAACCTCACTTTGAAAGGTCTGAAGTAAACAAACTCTTGGCAACCTATGATGGGGTGGAAGAGGAGACCAAACCTCTTCCTGACCTCCTGTCTGCGAAGGAGCAAGATGGGTCAGTGGAAGGTGTGAACCTCTCCCCTCCACTGACCCCAGAACAACAGAGTGACTGTCGCCAGCTGTTGGAACAGTTTGCCACTCTGTTCTCCCTGACCCCAGGTGTCACCCATTGATGTACCCATGAAGTAGACATTGGGGACAGTCCTCCTGTAAAGCATAACATTTACAGATTGACTAACAGGGTCAAAGCTATCATCAAAGAAGAAGTTTCTAAGATGTTGGCGTTAGGGGTGATAGAGCCATACAACAGTCATTGGGCCAGACAAGTGGTCTTGGTCCCAAATGCTTCTGTACCCGGTACCACACCTGAACTTCGGTTCTGTGTGGACTACCGTGGGTTCAATGACATCACAAGGGCTGACGCGCACCCCATCCCCGGAGCTGATGAGCCTCATAGATCGGCTGGGAGCTGCCAAGTTCCTCAGTACATTTGATTTAACGTCTGGGTACTGGCATATTGCCTTGACTAATACCTGAATAGGCTGTGGCTGCCTTGCACAATGCTGTCTCCACCCCCTGTAGTGTAGCTAGAACAGGGAGGACAGAACTGGTTTTACTGAGCAGGAGACACTTTCTGAACAAAGACTTCAAAGGGAAGAGGGGTATAAGTATTAGACCTAAAACCCCAGAACTTTAGGAGAAATCGATGCAGCGCCTGTTTGTCTCCGCCACCTCGACCTCCCGAGCATCCTGGATTTCCACGCATCATGTCTGTGCGCCTTGCGTCACCGATGCAGCACCCGCTGACCAGAACCGTCTTGGAATCGACGCCTCACTTCCCCCTACAGTCTGGATTCAACGCATCTCTTCTCCTGTGTGCAGCAGAACTGTTGCATCGCCTCCCCAAGGACTCAGAAACTGACTCATCACTGTTGTTTCTGAACGCTTCCTTCCTCTGCTGCTGTTTCGCCTTGTGGATTTTGACGAATTTGAGATATTTTGTGTAAAAATCATGCATCCATAAATTTCTATGGACAGAATTGCTTGAAACCTTTTAAAAGTCATATTTTGAGCTGTATATGTTGGATTTTTTGTCGTTTTGGTCTTGCTTGGTTTAGATAAAGATACTTTAATTTTCTAAACTGGAGTGGTGTCCATTTGTAGTTTTTTCACTGTGTTACTGTGTGCAATATGTACAAATACTTTACACATTGACTCTGAGATAAGCCTGTCTGCTTGTGCCAAGCTACCAAGGGGGTGAGCAAGGGTTATCTAGGTGTGTAACTCGCTTATCCTGACTAGAAGAAAGGGATCCCTACTTGGACAGAGTGCACACCACTGCCAACTAGAGACTCCTATTTCTAACAAGTCACAATTCTGAGAATGCCACGTTGAGAAAGTTGCCATTTTCTCATCCTAACCATTTGGTGCTTGCATCATGTTGCTGGGTCACCTTACTAGTGTAGTTAGCAGTTAGCCTTTGTGTATTCCTCCCAGGCAGCCACATAATATGGGGACTGGGTATTTGCAGATGGGCCATCCTGGCAGGGTGGGAGACGAAGCTGTGCACAGCCCCAGGTGCACTTCAAAACAGCTGCCTCAGCCCACACACAAAGAACTTCACACTAGCCTTTTGTGCCCCCAAGACTTCCTGGGACCAGGGCAGTGAGGCAGAAAATTCCAGACTATTTTGTGAGAAACTCCAGATGTTTACTCCACTTCAAAGCTGGCACCAGGTATAAAAATAGGACCCTTAGACCCACTCTTCAGTTAACCTCTAGACCTGTGGAAGGACTCTCAGAGTACTGCCCTGCTGCCTTTGGCATGCTGTGTACTTCAGAGGACTGCCCTGCTGCACAAAGAGGACAGCCCTGCTGTCCTGCCTTGTGCCTTCAGAGGACTGCCCTGCTCCAACCATTTTGAACCAGCACCTGGACCCAGCCTGAGTGATTTCTGACCCTCCAAGTGATGCCCCCAGTCAGTCCTGGAACCTTGGAAGTGGTGCTAAGGTTGCCCAGATAACCCAAATCCAATACTTGGGACCTATAACATTTTCTGCCCAAAAACACCCTAAGAACTGAGAAGTGACTGGGACCTGCTTGCCGATCCACCAGAGGTGCATCGCCAGTCGGCCTTACTTTGCGTAGCTCCCACTATGTTCTTCTCTGCAGCAGCAAATCCCGTTCAGCTGCTCCTCGCAGAAGTGGTATCCAGCCTTGTAGAGCCCTCATCGGCTACAGCCTGCAGCTTCATCCCACTGGAGATTTTCGACTTCCATCAAAGAGACTAATGGCCTGATTTAGATCTTGGCGGACAGATTACTCTGTCACAATGGTGACAGATATCCTGTCCACTGAAATATAAATCCCATTATATCCTATGGGATTTATATTTCAGCGGATGGGATATCCATCACCGCGGTGACCGAGTAACCCGTCCGCCAAGATCTAAATCAGGCCCTAAGTCTCAAAGTAGAACGCTTCACCGCGACTTCGTCCAGTGACTCCCTGACGGCGATGCCTCTTTCATCGACATCGCCAGCTGCCTTACCCCACTGAACTTTACCTTCTCAGATATTTTTCTTCAAAAATACTTCTAAGTCTGAAGGTAAGCGGAGACCGGGCCCAATCCACTTTGTGAATCCGAACCATGCTCCATTCCAGTCGGCGATAACTTCTGACTTTGCCCCAGTCTTGTGCGACTAGATTTCTGTGGTTGGCACTTTGATCTTTTAGATGCTATTTTTTACTTTCAACTTTTAAAATTCATAACTCCAGTTCTACTTATAGGATTGTTGCAGTTTTGGTGTCAAATAGTTTATGAAAATATACTCTATTTTTCTAAACTGTTTTACTTTGTTACTGTTTAAGTACTGTATAAACAGTTTACACAAATTGCCTCTAACCTAAGCCTTACCTCTTTTGTGCCAAGCTCCCAGAGTGTGTAGCACAGGTTAATTTAGTGACTGTTTATGGTTCAACTTGACAAGGATTGTGGCTGTTATTTGAGAAGTGTTCACACCCTCCTCAACCAACAACCCAATTTTTTAACACCAAGGTACTTGTGTTCAGTGTGTGATGTGTGGTGTGATGTGAGTTCTCTGTGGGAGATTGAGGGTGAGCCTAGCTGCCGAGTTCTGGATGGTTTGTAGTCTTCTAGTAAGTTGCTTGGTGATCCTGGCGTAGCGGATGTTCCTATATTCCAACCTGCTGGTGACTAGGGCATGAGTGACAGTTTTTCTAGTGTTGCTTGGGTGCTATTTTAAGATATTCCTCAGCATCTTCAGGGTGTGGAAGCAGGATGCAGTGATAGCTTTGACTTGTGCAGTATGTCTGGTTTGCTGTGGATGATTATTCTGAGGTTCCTGGCCTGGGGTCTGGGTGTGGCTCCGAGTTTGACTGATCACCATTTGGAGACCCATGGTGAGGTGTTCTTTCCAAAGATTACTACTTCTGTCTTACCCGTGTTGGGAAAGTTGACTTTCAGTTTCTATTTAGAGACTTCGGACAGGCAGGTGGTAAACTTGTTTCTTGTGTTGTGGGTCTTCTCTGAGAGGATGAGTATGAGTTGCATGTCATCTGTATACTAGAGGATGTTGATTTTGTATGTGTGGATGACATTGGACAGAGAGATCATGGATGCGTTGAAGAGGGTGGGGCTGAGCGATGACCCTTGAGTCAATCCACAGATGAATTTGTGGACTTCTGAGGAATAAGTTACCAGGCTTCCAGTTTGTGTTCTATCCATTAAGAAGGAGGAGATCCAGTAGCTAGCGGGTCCTTGGATGCCAATCTCATGCAGGCGCCTGATGAGGATAGGGTGGGAGAAAGTGTCAAAAGCTACAGAGAGATCCAGGAGAATCAAGGCTTCAGTGTCTACTCTGTTGTCTGTGGTGGCGACAAGTGCTGTTTCTGTTCTGTAGCTGGGCCTGAATCTGGATTGTGTGGCACCAAGGAGCTGGTGATTGCAGAGGTGGTCGCGAGGTGTTGGTTGATTAGTTTCTTTAAAGCCTTTCATGGGTATGGTAGGAGGGAGCTGGGTCTGTAGTTGGAAAGTGTGACTGGGTCAGCTGATGGTTTCTTGAACAGAGCCATAATAGTCACATGGTTCCAGGTGTCCGTGAATGTGGCTTAGTTGATGGGTGGGTGGAGGATGGGTATTAGTGCCTCGCTGAACGGTAGGAGTCCTTTGGTGAAGGCGTGGTAGG
Organism: Calotriton arnoldi; assembly: GCA_963921515.1. Lineage (NCBI taxonomy): Eukaryota > Metazoa > Chordata > Amphibia > Caudata > Salamandridae > Calotriton > Calotriton arnoldi. The sequence continues at coordinate 2,137,148 of CAWUFW010001622.1, read as the reverse complement.
GGCTAGAGTGAGATGGAGTCCCCGAGTTGATGGTCTCCATGTTACCAGCAATTGTGATGGTGGTGACTGCAGGCCATGAGGTCAGGGTTTGTTCATCGACTGTGATGAGAAATTGTATTGCAACATTCACGGGGTCCAGTTGAGGGTCAAAGTTGCTGTGTATTAATCTGATGATTTTGTTACAGAAGAATTCTGAGAGCTTGTTGCAAAGGTCTTGTGAGGGGTTGACGTTGCTGAGGTAGCAGGAAGCGCAGTGAAATCTTTGATGTTGAAGATTTATTTACTGCTGTTGGTAACTGGTGTCGATGCGATCAATCAATCAGCATTTGTAGAGTGTGTCACTGTCACTCCTGGGGGTATCTGGGTGCTGGGGTGCGAGGTCTCCGTCAAAAAGCTAGTTCTTGAAGAAATGGCGGGAAGAGGGAAAAAGGCAAAACAAAGGGCAGAAAAACAAGTTAGCAGAAAAGGCAAAACACAGGGCAGAAAAATGAGCAGAGAAGGCAAAACAGAGGGCAGAAAAAGTAGCAGACAAGGCAAAACAGCAAGAAACAAGCAGAGGAGGCACAAACAGAGTGCAGCAGGTAGACAGGCAGCAGAAAGTAGCGGACTACAGGCAAGCTGGACAGGAGAACTGTTGCAGGTGAAGCTGGACGAGGAGCTGCCAGATCAGCAAGAGCTCGGCAGTCAGTATTCCGTATCTGCAGGTGGTAGCACCTTAGAGCTGATTTGAAGATGCCTGTACTCTTTATCTGCGGTGTCTTGACTTTTGTGCCATTTGACCTACAGTACAGCTTGCAATGGATTTTTATCAGCCTGAGTTCCTCTGTGTACCAGCTGGCCTCTGATTGGGCTCTTGTACTTGAGAGGAGCCAAGGTGGCGACACATGTCGAGATCCAGCTATTGAGGTTTTTGATGGCTTTCAGCAAATCGCTGGTGTGATCTGGCTTGTGCTTGTAGGAGCTGGAGGCTGACTCCTCTTCTGAGATGCTTTTCCAGCTGTGGCAAGCAGTTCTGGTGTTGGTAGGTCTGTGATGATGAGGGGTGGGTATTCAGAAACTGACAAGGGTGTGGTCTGCCCAGGTCATAGTTGTTGGCTTGTCGACTGTGATGTTGCTGATTGAGGAGAAAATCGCGTACAATAGGTGTCCGGCGGTCTGAGTTGGTTTGATAACATGCTGGGTGAGGCCAAGTTTTCCAAAGTTTTCTAAAAGGGCTTCTAGGTGAAAGTTAACATCTCCAAGGAGAATAGAGGTTCCAGCATTGATGATGAGGTTTAGTTTAGTTTAGTTTATTATGCATGATTAATAAAAAACGTTGCATACATGTATCATTACAAATTCATGCAAAGCAGAATAAAAACACAATTAAAACCATCATAAAATGCAACATATAAAAATTCACAATTTAGGGCTTTTGCAAATCATCAAATTTAAAGTGTCTGTGCATCGAGAGGTAGACTAACAGGAGCTTTGTCAAGTTAAGCAACAGTAAAACCACGGCCCAGCAATGTTGTTATTCAATATCCGTTTGCAATGTGCATTTAAGTCTCTCTGCCACTATGTCCAAAAATGTTGTGAGTCAGCAGTTTAGCTGTGTTTCCGCCAGATTAAAGCACAGCTTTACTGCCTGCCTGCAGGTCCTAATACCACTCTTTTTGAGCATTGGTCGGAGTAAGCTGCGTCTTATGTCCTTTAGGTTGAGGCAGATGCAGATGACGTGCACAAGGTCCTCGTTTCCTTTTTCGCAAAGGCGGCAGGCCTGCTCTCCTGGTCTCCTTTTCCAGGGCGGCAGGTGCGGAAGAATTGGTAAAATGCCAAAGAGAAGCTTTAGGAATTTTTCTTTTATCCTCATTTTAACTCCTGTTTTTAAATGAAATTGCGGTTTAAGGACTTTGTAGTCACTAAGCACTGTCCAGCCATGAGCACTTTTGGTCAATGTTTCCTTGTCTTCTATAATGGATACCACTCTTGTTGCTTTTGTTACGATCTTTTTAAAGCTCTGGTGATCTGTAGAGGTTGCCCAGAGGTTGGTCAGTCCCAGTCATTTTAGAGAGTCAAGCAGGTACTCCCTGGCGAGTGATTTTCCACGGCATGACAGCTCATTCCAAAGGTGCGAATTTAAGGATCCTGCCTCAGCGCCTCTGATCTTATGCCAGTTTTTATATATGCACCCCTCCTTTCCACCGATTGTTTTTGTAGCCCAAATCCTAAACGTATTTGGGCAGGTGACACGTAGTTTGGTGGATGGAAAGGTGCTCTGTAGTTGTTAGTGGTTGCTTTCTCCAAGGCCACAGCATCTCTCCCATGCATTGATTTGCTCCCATACGTTAGCGCTGGGTGTAATTTTGCTCGTATCACCTGTAACAAGGGATCGAGGGTCAGGTCTGGCAACACTTTTCTCAGAGGCTTCATTGCTAAGTAGCTCGTTGTACCCTTCCTGCGCATGGCCTCCAGTTGGGGTTTGTACGAGCCTATGCCGTCCAACAAGACTCTAAGGTATTTATAGTTTGTTACCTGGTCTAAGCGATGCCGGTCCAAGTACCAATTTATCTTTTTCCTCTTATGATAATTTATTGTCATAATTTTTGTTTTCTTTAGATTTATATTTAGGGCATTGCGGTTCCAGAAGCTATTAGTGGTATTCAAGAGATGTTGCAGGCCAATAGGGGTCCCACTTAACAGTACCAGGTCATCTGCATATAACAGGTTGGACAGCGATGTGTTTCCCAATTTCAGGGCATGCGGTGTGCTCTTGTCCAGTTCCCCAGGGAGGTCGGCCAGAAAAAGATTAAAGAGCAATGGTGCTAGAATGCACCCTTGCTTTAGCCCTTTGGAGGTGGTAATTCGCCTTGAGAGGTGCGTCCCTGCTCCTAGTTTGATCTTGACCCAGGTGTTGGTGTGTAGCAGTATCAGCTGGTTTAAAAGGGGCTTCGGTATCCCCCATTTTTTCAATTTCTGCCATAGTTTAGCATGGTCTATGTGATCAAACGCTGCGCTATAATCTATGAAGCATAGGAATAGGGGGTACTTTCCCACCTTAGCCACATCCGTCAACAGAGCAAGTGCCATAATGTTGGTAGTGGTTCCCTGTCCTCGACAAAACCCGGTTTGGTTTATGGGGATGATGGAATTTTCCGAGGCCCAGGATGTTAGTTCTTCCAGGATTATTCCCGCATAGTACTTAGCTTCTATATCAATTAGGACAACAAGTCGGTAAATTGTTTGGAACATTCCTGTTGCCCTGTTTGAAAATTGGGCTCATCGTCGATCCTTTCCATGACTGCGGGATTATTTGTGTGGTCTGTATGTCCTTGAAGAGTGGGGCCAGTACTTTGCTCCAGTATTCTGCATCGTGCTTGTACAGCATTGGGGCCTGGTGCTCCTTCTAGCCTCCCCTTGGCTATTTGTGTCATGATCTGTGTCGTGGTTATTTCGTAGCGGTCCTCGTTGTTATTCAGTGATGATTCGGGGCCTGCCGCCACTTCTACTCAAGGGTGTTTTTGTCTACTCAATGAGGAATCCTTGTGCGTGGCCTCTCTGGCCTTTTGTGTTGTTTTGACTCTGAGAGTGACGCCTCTGTCTTTTTGGATGGCCCAAGGTTCCTTATCCGCCACGTTCTCCTCTTGCCCTTTCTTGTTAAATTGATCGAATAGGTGTTTTGCCCATTGAGCCTCTGTTATGTTGGAATTTATTCCTGGGTGGGCTCGTCGTTGGAGACTGTTAATCATCCGCCAGAATCTGGCGCTGTTCTTAAGTTTAGAGTCGTGGAGTATCCTTGCCCATAGTTTTTAATTCTCTTGCCTTTTCTCATCCCATTTCTTCTTTTTTAGTAATGCCTTCAGTTTCCACAGGTCACCTTGCAGGTCTAGGTTTTGGGGAGATTTGCGAAGCTGCCTTAGTGTTTGATTTATTGTACGTTTGAGGTTCTTTGTCTCTGGTGTAGTTGCCTGCCCGGGTAAAATGACTGCTGTTTTTCCCGGTTTCTTTCCTCTCTGGGTGGCGAATTTCTCCCCAAGAGCCATTGTAAAGTTCTCCCAAGATTTTGCAGGTTGAGTTAACGTGTAATTTTCTTGGCAGAGAAGTGTCTTTGCAATTTTAGATAATTCCTCAATTTTGTTGGGTTTACACCTTATTCATTTGTAATCCGAGGTGAATTCTGTGCCAGTTGTTTTGCATGCCTCCATTGGGTGTCCTGTGTTTGCTTTTAATATCACTTCCTGGGGCAAATGGTCGCTTTGTTCGTTGTCACCTATTCTAAAGGAGTCGATGCTGTGGAACATAGGGAGTGTTACGAAGGTGAAGTCTAGGTAAGAAGAGGCAGTTGTGGAGTAAAAAGTTGGGACCGGTGGGTTGTCCTCCTTAAATCGGCCATTCAGAGCTCTCATGTTTAGTTGTTCAAGTTCTTGGAGTAGATATGTTGAACATCTCGTTGGTTTACTTGAATATGCTGGGCCCTGATTGGGTATCCCCACACAGTGGTTAGTTCCTGTGCTAGTTCATCTTCTGACCCAGTTCCAATGAGGTGAAGATTAAAATTGCCTGCCAAGATGATGTGCTCTGCGTCCTGCTCTTCTGTAACCCTTATCAGCTCCTTCACTAGCTCTTTTTCAGCTTTTAGCATTTGATTAGGGTGCACGTAAGTGTTGATTATTATAATTGGCTGGTGTTCCTCATTAAATTTGAGTGTTGTCATTGCCGTCTGTATGGCACTTGGGGCTGCAATTCGTGCCTCTACTGATACGATTGGTCCTATTGTGGTTATTGAGGCAAATATCATCAGCCCCCCTGAACGATGGCCAAAGTTAGATCCCTTTCTTGCTGGAACAAATTGTGACATGAATCCCTGAAGCTCAATCGCATGATCCTCTCAGGTTTCTTGGAGTAGTATCAAGTCAAATGATTTTAAGTAATTGAGTGTCTCGTGGTTCTCTATCTTGTTCGCCAGGCCGTTAATATTCCAGATACACATATGGATTTTCCTTGACTCCACCATGGCTGTTGTTGGGCAGGGCATCCCTTGTCATTGGGTGCACTCAGTCGTTATTGTTCACCGTATGAGCGGCCAGCTGCGGTCTATTGACAGTGGTGTTGGGCCTTTAGGCTCAAGGCCTATGTTCAAGATGGTGGCCTTTGAGTGGGTGGGGTAGGCTCCTAGGGAACTACTGCGAGCACCCTTTAAGATTGATGTGACAATTTGTGGTGATCCGTTTTTGTGGTCATTTAGAAAAGGCATTGGATAGGCTAGTTTTGTCTCAGGGTTTAGTCTTATCCCCCACTGTAAGAATGTATTTTCTTCCTTCATGATTATGTTAGCTGTCTCATTGGTATTCCATGTTGTCTTATTTGCTTCTGGACACTGCTGATTGTTAGTTGGTTGGAATTCAATTGAAAGCAGATCTGCTGAGCTTAGTTTTTCTAGGCTCGTAATGGAATGAAGTAGCTGTAATATGTTCCCCCTGTTTAATATGTCTACTCTTTCCCTTGTTTCGTATTCAGGAAAGAATATGATCGTATCCGTGTCCTTTGGGTCTTTGGCCGCGGTTTCCTGATGAGAAGTTGCTTCAGAGTGTAGAAGCCTTGGTGGAGTGGAAGTGGTCTTTCTGGAACCTTGATTGGTATTGCTGGCACGTAGGGGCTCGGCTGGTGCCTGATCTTTTTCCAGCATGTTTCTATCTTGTGCGTTCTCCCTTGGTGACCTTTGTGCTAATTCCCTAGGGTTATTCGATGGCTCATCTCTCAGTTCAGTTCTTGGGCTTTGTTCCATACTAGTAGTCGTGCTGTATTGTTGTGTTGTTGAGGCTGACTGTTTACTTGTCTAGTTGTTCCCCTGTTTGCTGTCGCTTTTTATGGCAGTTTGGATTAATGGCTTTGATGTTTGCTGCGTGCTTGGATCCAGAGTAGCGGTAGGTCTTGTGATTAAACGGTCTGTCCTCTCCTCCAGAGTAGAGGTTAAGGCACGCCAGATGGCCTCAGTTTCCACAGGGATTGTCAAGGGCTGGTCCTCTCCACAGTGGCCCAGAACGGCTACCTTCCTGTTCCTGCCCTTCCTTTTTTGTTTGCGACGCTCTTTTGTGATCAAGCAATTTCCTTTGCCGGTACTTTCTTTGGTTGGAGTTAATAGTGCGAGACCTTCTGGTAATTGATGTAAGCTAGTGGGCATGTTGCCTGTGTTTTTGTGTCCGGTCATCGTTATGTCTGTTCTGAATTTTCCATCTGTCGGGCCTTTACTTGCCATGAGAGTTCCAATGGAGTTATGCGATGTGGGGTTTGCTTTTAGTTCTGATAAGAGGTTTCCTAACATTGATGGTAACAAGGATAGTTTGTCAATAATTGGGGCGCAGATGCAGTCGGTGTGTAAGATTTGAGTTGCTTGTGCGGCTTCTTGCCCCCGCTTGGTGAGTCCGTTGAGGTCTGCTAGTTTCCTTTCTATCCCGGAGTTGAAGTCTGCTAGAGTTTGAAGAATCGTAAGCTGCATGTCCAGTTTGTGTGATTGATATTGAAGTGCCGTTGCTGAATGTTGCATCATGGTTAATAAGGTTGCCCAGATTGATTCTGTGAAGACTGATCCTGTGAAATTGTTACTCTTTACTCTGGGCGTGCTAGATGGTTCCACGCTAGTCTGATTCGAGGTGGGCTTGAAGTTATACGAGGCAACAAGTTCCTCCCATTCCTGTGATGCAAGGAAGGTCATGTCACTATCCGTTAAATGCGAGTCTTCGTGTGGTAAGGGTAGGAAGCACTCAGCTGGGGTATTGTTTGGTGGTGGACTAAAGACTGACAAGGTATCGGTTTGTATGATCGTTGTCTTCAATGGCGAGCTATTTTTTGGCTGTGGTGATGTGATCGGAGCGTTTTGCCCTCCCCGAGGGTTCTGCTCGGGGAGGAATGATTGGAGGTCCCTAAAATCCCTGAGGTCTTTGATTCCCCCTTGTTTTGGCGTGTTCATAAGTTCTGTGCCCAGCTGGCTCTTGTTTCCACAGGTGGATGTTTTGTAATCCTGGGAGCTTCTTGTTGGACTACTTATTGGACTGCTGGATATCTCCACAACAGGTCCACCTAGGGTTCTATCCCCCGGTGGGTTGTTGGCCTGGGTTTTTGTTCTGGTGACTGTATCTGTCTTGTCTGTATCCTTGTCCATATCCTTATCCTTGTCCTTATCCTTGGCTTTGCCCATTGTAGCTGGCGGTAGTCCAGTCGAGTTGGATGAATTCTTTGAGGGGTATTCTAGTCTCCCTGGTTGTAGAGGGCATTGTAAGCCCTTGATATCCTCATTTTTAGGTCGAGCATTCAAGGCCTCTTGTATATACTTTAGTATATACTTATATGTGTATGTACTTTGTGGGCTCTGGAGATCAGCCCTAGGACTTGTCTGCTTCCGCTTAGGGACTTTTTTTTTCTGTTCAACTGCCTCTATTTAACTGTCTTGATAGAAAATGACCAGTAGAGGTCAGTAAAATACCAGAATTGTTTTCTGCTTGTTCAACTGCCTCTATTTAACTGTCTTGATAGAAAACGACCAGTAGAAGTCAGTAAAATACCAGAATTGCTTTCTGCTGAGCAGTGGCGGCTCGCCGAGGGAGTGGTGTGGGGCAGTGGGACGAGGGAGGGTCAGGGTGTGGGGGTAGTGAACTTGGACATACGGTGGACAGAACTCAAAGGGAGTTCTGTCCGTAGTAAGTCCGAGTCCACTACCCCCCCTACCCCTCCCCCGCCCCGCCCAACCGCCCCGCACCACCCCCTCGGCGAGCCGCCACTGCTGCTGAGGGACTTTCTTTTCTTAAATTTTTCTGGCAACTGCCTCTATTTAACTTTCTCGATAGACCAGCAGAGGTCAGTAAAATACCAGAATCACTTTAGCATTCTCTAGATTCCAGTCCATAGAAATTGCCTTCCACGAGCACCCGTAGACAATAATATTTTTTCAAATCTTGTATTTTCAGTGATATGACCACCGAAGGCCCTTATTTTATATTAAAAACAGAGCTTTGGACTATACCATTTCCAGCTGAAAGGCAATATTTCTCTCCATGTGTTCCCATACCTGGCTTGTCACGCAGTTTGGTGCTTACTTTCCCTCCATGTTAAAGAACAGTAGATGTTTCAGCACCCACGCTAATGTGCTGCATAGCTAAATACATATAAGGTCCCAAAGGCGAGACCGATTGCATTGCAAATGCTTGTTTGAGTAGATGGCTGTGCCAGGATCTTTTAGAAATGTAAATTTTGTAAATATTTTTGGCTGGAATGTACATAGGTTCTTCCTGTGAGACACCCCCTCAATATTTATAAGCTCTTTTGATTCATCACTTTTTAATTTCATCTTCACATGATTTATAGGTTTGAGTTTTTTTGTGGACGATGGACTGCAGGCGCCACTAGGATCTATATCATTGATGGTGGAACAAATGCTGATTTCTTTGCAGTCCTTATGTAAGGGATCCCCTTTTATATCGCTTTTTATGTCGCTTTTAGAGATATCCGCTCCCTTAGGCTTTTTTTTACTTTGGCTTTGGCTTTGTTAGAGATCTCCTTACTCTGCCCGACCTCATGTCTGCCGGGTTTGCTTGTTTCTATTTTTTTGGCAATTCCTTTAGCTATCCCTTTGATCCCTTTAATCGTTTGCTTGTTTTTGTTATTCTTGTTGTGCTTGTTATGCTAATTCACTCCTCAGTGATAGTACTAATATGTGGTTGGCTCCGAGTTGGCTTTTTCCCCCGCACTTCTCCCAGTGGGCGGACTGTGCGGTTTTGCGCGGGGGAGTTGTGATGTCTGTGGTGATGCCTGTCGGAAACCACTCAGGAGAAGTGCTACCCCTAACAGGAGCAGTCTGCACCGGCCAATGTGTCTCTGCTCCTTAGACGGGTCACAAGGCCTCTAGCTGCCCTTCCCCACACCCGCTCTGCCCCGCCGGTATCCGCACCTCTCGCTGTCTCTCTGCCTTGCTGCTGTTCCAGGAAGTGCAGCAAGAGGGGCTGGGAGAGACACGCCAGGCAGGCGGAACAGGCAGGTGCGAGGAGCAGTGATCAGTCTCAGCACCAGCAATGGGGGAGTGAAGTGCGGGGAGTGAATTATCAGAGCAGCGGTGCAGCGGGCAGTGGAGCAATAGAACACGCTGGCCAATGCTCCTGCTCTCGCTTCTGCTCCCCCAACCACCGCAGCCCCCCTGACCGGCCTGGCTCGCCTTCTTCACCACCTAAAGCGCTGGAACCAGGGCTGGGGGGCGTCAGAGCAGTGCAGAGCACCAGCGTCAGGGCACTAGCACTGGTGGTATGGAGCGTTAGCGGCACAGGCATAGCTGTATGAGAGAGGGGTATGCGGCAGGTGCCACAGAGTTTGTATGCTGCTTGCCCGCCTCCTTACTCGTTCCCCCCCTCTGCTCACCGCACCACCTCCGCTCCACTACTGCCACCTCCGCAAGTTCACCAACACCAGCAAGCCTTCGCGGTGGCAGACTCTGTCTTTGCGGCTACAGCTGTGACGGCGGTGCTCTGCGCTCGCTCACCGACTCACGGCTCGCAGCACTCGGTCTTCGCAACCCGGAAGTCTCAGCTTCGCAACCCAGAACTTTTCCAATCTGCAAGGCAATTGTGCATTTCACTGTGTTACCAAGACGCAGATTTCGAATCACATCACATTGATAATGAGCGTTGTGAAAAAGTTTATTATGTCGCTGACGAAATTGGTGCGGGTCCCAGGTGGTCTGTATAGAATTATTCTGTCCAGGGAGAAGTTGGCTGTGATGCATATCTTCAACATGAGGTGTTCTATGTAGCTGGTGTGGGTGTCCGTGTAGGTGCTGCATCTGATAGTGTCTTTGAATATGATGGCAGTTCCACCTTCTAGCTGATGGTCTTGCCAAACAATGTTGCAGCTGGTGGGGATGGCTGTAGCGACGTCTGGTGCTAAAGTTAGGATGCATGCAAGTATGGAGTTTTGTTTGGGTCGTGTTTGGTCTGTGTGAGTGGATGGCTGGTTTGTGTGAGTGTGAGCGAGTGGGGTGCTGGGTGCTGTTGGTGCGGGAGTGGTGGAGATAGGATGTGGGAGAGTGCATGAGAACTTTCAGAAGGCGCCTGTTAGTGCTTCTCCTGTCTTGTGTGGTGTAGTGTGGGAGCCATGCAGTGAGCGGCTGCTGCGATTAAGACCATGGAGGAACGCAGCAGGGAATCAGTCGGTGGAGGGGAAACCCGGGTTCTTGGCACAGTGTTTGACGTGCCTTCGGAGATCAGATGGTTTTCCAAATCTCCCCAGTATGTCCATAGCTGTAGCACGGCTGCTGTAGGCTTTGTTAGATATAGTAATAGGTTGTTAGCATACAAGGAGACTAGGTTTTTTAGGCTAGTTGGGTCTATTGCCCAATTTTACATTGTAAATTTAAGATGGAACACCAGTGGCTTTATAGCCAATGCAAAGAATAATGGAGACAAAGGGCTCGCCTGACGCGTGCCTTTTGCCAACTACCATTCAGCTGAGATCAGCCCGCTTCTCTTGACTCTGGCTAAAAGTTTGGAGTATAGAAGTTAGGCCAATTGTATAAACCCAGGTCCAAAGTTCATTGCCTTGAACACAGCAAACAGATGGGACAAGGACACAGTCTCAAAAGCTTTCTCTTTGTCCAACTATTCTGTACCTCTCTGATAGACCTGACATCCTTGGTGTGGTTTCCCCCCAAATGTTTTATCTTCATCCCTCCTCTTTACTGAATTTGTTGGCATTAGGAGTCTGTGCATTTTACCACTGCTAACTAGTGCTAAATTGTTTGTACTCCCTTAGGCATGGTAACATTGGCCTATACCTGATTGTCTTATTTGGTTCACTTGTAAATCCTTAGTAAAGTGGTACTGCATGTTCCCAGGGCCTATACATTAAATGCTACTAGTAGGACTTCAGCACTCATTGTGCCACCCACTAAAGTAGGACTTTAAAACATCTCATCCTGTCATTGCAGTCTGTAGTGCAGCTTTAAATTGCCTAGTCGACCTGGCAAAATTAGCATTTTGCCGTGCCTAAACCTTCCTTTTTGAAAATATATATAAGCCATTCCTAAAGCCCCATAGGGCAAGGTGCATTGTATCTAAATAGTAGGACATGTAGACATAAGGTTTACATGTCCTGATAGTAAAAAACTCCTAAAATTATTTTTCACTACTGTAGGGCCTATCTCTCCCATTGGATTAAGATTGGGCTACCTTAGTACATTTAGTAATAGGAAAAGGTACCCAATTCATGTTTGGCGTCTCTGGAATCACAATTGAAAATCCTAACTTATGGTAAAGTCAGATTTTACTTGGGAGCAAGTAGAAATGTCATGTTTAGACTCCAATTAATAGTAATTTAAAATCCTCTTTAGTGGTAAAGTCCGATTTTAAGTATCATTTCTGGAAATGCCACTTTTAGAAGTTAGCATTTCCTTACCCTAACTATTTGGTACCGACTGCCAGTGTCACATGACTGTGAATGGCTCTGCTTTTGGGGTTTGTGTATTCCTGCCAGACAGTGAGACAAATGGGACTGGATATCGGTAGGATGGCCATCCTGCCTAGATGGCTGAGGGGATGCGGATCAGTTCCCTGCCCGACGTACACTTTAAAGAGCTTGCCTCCAGCACACACAAAGGAACCTGACACCAGTCTTTTGTCACCACAGACTTGTTGATGCCTTGGCATGGGCAAGGAAGACCTTTCCAGAATCAGATAAGGGGATAGCCTAGTATGTCCTTCCACTTCAATGGCTGGCACCAGGTAGAAATATTGGACCCTCAGAACTCCTTCAGTATACTCCTGGACCTGTGGTAGACTTTAGAAGGATTGCCTGGACCCCCAGGGGACTACCCTGATGCTACCAGAGGACTGCCCTGCTGCTTAAATGCCTGCCTTGCTGCTTGAAGGTGAACTGGACCATCTCCTTGAACCCAGGACCATCACAAGTGACTCAAAGGGCTAGTTGGCTGGGCTACTGTGTGAGCTACAGGGACATAACAAGCTCAAGATACCTTGAACCCTGCATCTGACATCTGGTGGAGTGAATCCTAACCCTGCCTCCCACAAGTGGTGCCCCCCAGGTCTTGGACCCTTGAATGTGGTGTTAGAGGTGCTAGTCCTTCCTAACCCTAAAACTTTCTCCAAAAAGTGTCCTGAGAACAGGCAGAAGACCGTAAACTACCTGCTAGCTGATCCGCCCAAGTTGCTTCACCAGTCGGCCTGACTTTGTGGTATCTCCCGCTATGTTATTCTCCATAGCAGCAAATCCTGTTCAGCAGGACCTCTCAGCGAGTTATCCGGCCCTCATTGGCTATAGTCTGCAGTTTTGTCCCGCTACAAATTTACTACATGCAGAAAAAATGACAAAGCCCAAATCCTAAAAATCTTCACCGTGACTGTCCAGCGGCTCCCCGACAACTATGCTTCCTCCTCAGACATCGTCTTCTGCCTTGCCTCGCTGAGCTCTACTTTCTCAGGGACTTTTCTTCAAAATGTCTTCTAAATCCAGAGGTAAGCCGAGACCGGGACTCAATCCACCTCATGTATTCGACTTGCGCGCCATCTCAGTTGGCCTTACCTTTTGACTTTGTCCCAATCTTGCGTGCCCAGATACCTGTGATTGGCGCTCTGATCTTTTAGGTGCTATTTTTCACTGAAAACGTTAAAAATTCAGAACCACGGTTCTACTGATTGTATTTAATTTGGTTTGGTTTCAATTTATTCATTCTAAATTTGGTATTTTTTTGTGTTGTGAGTTCACTTTATTACCGTTTATGTACGCAAAAATACTTTAGAATTTGCCTCTAAGGTAAACCTTACTGCTTTTGTGGCAAGCTACCAGAGGGTTAAGCACAAATTAATTTATTGTCATTTGTGGTTCACCCTGACAGGGATTGTGGTTGTTGTTTGAGTAGGGTTTTCACCCCCTCAACCAATAACTCAATTTCTTACACTCTCCCTCTACATGTCAGTCTCCTGACATTTAGTGGTGTGCGTCTTCTAGGCATAAAACCACATTGGTCAGTGTTTGACAAGTTAGGCACCACCCCCATAAATCTAGAAGTCAGTACGTTTTTTGTCTAAGTTGAGTATTGATAGTGGGCTTTCCCTGGTTTCAACAAAACCACCACCAGTGCCTCCTTCATAGAACTCAGTAGTATTTTCTTCGCTAATGCTTCTTGGTTCCCCATGGAGCTTCTCTGCCACTGTGTTGCTATATGCTTGATAGCATTCTGCCGGAGACCATCTGTCCTGGACATCTTGGAGGTGTTTAAATCTTTATATGTAGCCACAATTGTGTTTGGCATTATTGGCACAGGTAGGAGATAACGTTTCTATATCATGCTGGGACCATTCCTGTCCCAAAACATACAGTCTGAAATTAAACAGAACAAGAAAAGCATCATCATATCAGATCTATAGCTGCAAAATAAATGTACATGGCTGCATGCACTATTTTGTTTAACTACACTGATTATGAACTGAAGATCTGTGCTAATAAATACTTTGTCTACTCCTCTTTCACAAGTGGATTGGCCTAATATGTAAATGATCGAAGGAAATGCAAACAACAAAAATATGTAATAAACTCTCCCTTCTGTATTGGCAAAAATGACTCCCAGCTATATGCTTATTTACATCCTTGGCAGACAATATTGTGCCAAGTGTCTTGTACTGTACTCCAATGCCATATATCCAGTATTAAGACCTTCATCTTCTAATGGACTATGAGCCTGATTTAGAGTTTGGTGGGCGGATGGCTCTGTCACAAACATGATGGATTTTTGGTCCACCTTATTACAAGCGCAGTAGAATGTAATACACGTTTAATAAGGCAGCAGAGGTGGCTCCTCTGCAATGGCGGAGGCGCGTCGACCTACTGGCTCAGAGCCAGCAGGTGAAAAATAAAATGATGTTCTATCATCGTTTTATTTTTCATTTGCCGGCTCTGAGCCAGCGTATGCAGGGAGGGGTGGGACTAGGGCATGGGAGGGGGGAGGAGGAGTGCTATGTGCACTTCTAAGTGAGCCTGTGTGTTTGGCTGCCGTCTCAGGCAGGCCAAACACACATACGCACTTAGGTTTCTCCAACCCGGCTGTATTGTACAGCCGGGCCGTAGAAACTGCACAGGCTCCCTGTCCTGAGTGGAGCGTTTGTTCAGCCCACTCAGGCCAATCTCCACGCTGCTCTCATAGCATGAAAGCAGCGTGGGTATTGAACAGGTAGTCTGTCCTAGTGTATTCTGGTAGCAGGAAGAGCACAAGAGGCGCGACGTGGCCGCCGGCTTAAGGTAAGTTCTTTTTTTAAAAATTATTATTATTATTAACATCCCCGTGCTCCCCTTTGCGCTCCCCCTCCCGTGCTCCCTCCACCCGGCACCACCCTTTGTTTGTTGCAGCCACCACTGTAAGGCAGACAGGATGTATGTCCATTTGTGATGGAGTAACCCAACCTGCCAAGCTCTAAATCAGGCCCTATATGCCCTCTCAACTATCTAAGAAGTGGTTTATTTACACAGATGACAAAAGGGCTTGAATGAAAGACATTTTAAATGAGATATTAAAAGTAAGGAAAACGTAACTGCTAGAACAAGAGGAAAAGAGAGAAGCCTACCTTAGATTTTGTTATTGCCTAGGATTTTAAAGTTCTATGAATGGTGAGAAAGTAACCAATTAAGAGATGCACAGAAGAACTATAAACAGACATACCAATGTGGAAAGGACATTTTTTTAAACAGTTATGTTACTTAAATGATTTTTTGGGATAACCTAAAAAGGAATAAAATTAGATCAGAGAAAGGAGAAATATAGAAAACAAGTAGAAGAATGTGAGAAGAAAAGTTTTTAATTTTTTGTAACTTAATTACTACTGTGTTCTTTCAAAGAACAAATCACTCCTGGTGGAGAAAAGGGAATCCCAGCTTTGGCAGCATTCTAAAGGAAGAAAAGAAGACTTGAAAAGACTAGAGATTTGGAAATCATATCCAATATCCTCAATATCCGTAAGACAAACCATAAATAAAAATATTTCCTTATTCAAGGATAAACTTTAACATTGTGTACATACACATAATGCCTGTAATTGCATGTTCAATGAGCCTTTCTTGTGGACTGGTCATAAAATAGGGCTCTACCAAGATGGTGTACTGGAGGTTTAATATAGCGAGCATTACACATTGTTGTATGACAGAAATACCTGTATTTATAATTGGATTTAAAGAGATCCACCCGGAAGAGGTGCTCTGTCAGTTCTGTTCTTCTTTATTAAGAATGGACTCTTTGTCAGTGGCAACCCAATTCCGTGTTTACAGCTTAGCACTAATGGGAGTTAGTGAGTCCTTTGAATTCATTTAATTGACTCCTTTATTCGTTTTCAACTGACCACCCCACTCAGCGGCCAACCAATTTGGTGATTCTTGTCTGAGGTGGCATTGTGGGCAAAAAAAGATGCTCTGAAATGCAGTCACATTTAAACATCAAAAGGTGAGATGCATTTGAGCATTCCACCAGTCACTTGTATTCCTCAGTCCGACATGCTAAATGCGACGAATATGGTCAGACATGGGTCTGAAGCTCACTGTGCTTAGGGCTCAAGCATCTATTTCCTCAAGTAGATTACCTTTTTGGTGAAAACGACAAAAAGCACTCAAAAACTGAAGCAAAAAAAATTCTCCAGACATTGTTGTTTACCACATTCTCCATCCTTTTCAATTGCAATGACAACTTAGGTGTTAGTGTGCGGATTTCCCCCTAAGAAAGGGCCCCTATAGCTATGCTCTTTTTAAGCTTCATACTAGTGTAAAGATTACAAGAGGCTATCCATTCCTATTCTGGATTCATGTATGGTTCTGTTGAAACCCCTAGACTTCTTTTGGTTTCAGATGAACGCATTTGGAATAGGCATATTTCCTGATGTAACAGGGAAAACTTTACTGCTAGAATATGAGTGGATTGTACATCAATTTTAGAGGCTTTTGATGCAAGTTCCATTGATCTAAATGTTTGTATTGTGCCTAAACCTCAAACCTCTCAAAGAGGGTACACTCAATCTATATTTTTAGGTTGCGTGAGGAGGAAAGAACTATAAAAACCAAACAGCATTCCCACTCAGCCTCTATTACTTCTTATGAAAAGATTATTTTATTCAATCAATGAAAAACTCTAAAAGTCTAATAAATGCACACACGTTTTATATTATTCACATAATCATCTTTTTTCAAACATCAGATCATTTCGTAATATATAAAAACCACAATCTAATCCATAAAACTCTATTGATTATGTGACCTGAGCACCATATCTCGACGTACTCACACACCATTCATCTCACTAATAAAACAGTGGTAACTCTGAAGCCACCTAGAGCCTCAAAAGTGTTGATTATTGTTTCCTTAGTGTTGGAAATGACCCTCTCTGCAGGGTCAACCCCAAACCTTTTGCCTTCCTCTTCCCCTTTTTTTGCTGAATTTGTTTTTGTTGGACTTAGGACTCTATGAACTTTATCACTGCTAACGAATGTTAAAGTGCTTGTGCGGCCTGCTTAAAACATGGTAACATAGGCTCATACTCAATTGGCACATTTAATTTACTTATAATCCCTAGTAAAGTGCAGAACATGTGCCCAGGGCCTGTAAATTAATTGTTACTAATGGGCTTGCAGCACCGATTGTGCCACCCATTTAAGTGGCCCTTTAAACATGTCTCAGGCCTACCATTTCAGAACCTGTGTGTGCAGTTTTAAACTGCCATTTTGACCTGGCAAGCTGACCCTCTTGCCAGGCCAAACCCTTTCTTTTTAATCCATATAGGTCACCCCTAAGGTAGGTCCTGGACATCTCCAAGGGCAGGGTGCAGTGTAATAAAAAAGTTGGACATTTTGAGTTTTACATGTCCAGGTATTGAAAAACTCTTAAATGTATATGTCAGTACGACAAGGCCTATCTGTCCTATAAGGTAACTTTGGGATTACCTTATTACACTTTATAAGTGTAATTCCCAATAGGCAAAAGATAGACTTTTCGAGTTTGGTGTCTCTGGACTCACAATTTAAAATAACAACTTATGGTAAAGTTGGATTTTAAGTTGCAAGGCTGAGATTGCAACTTTTATAAAGTTACGATTTTCTTACTTTAACCATTCTGTGCCTCTGCTTGTCTCTGAATACACATCTGGGGTGGTTGACAGCCGGGCTTTGTGCATTTCCTCTAGACAGCCACACACAAAGGAAGCGTAGGTGTGCCTGATGGGCCATTAACATCCTGATGGGTCATCCTGGGAAGGATGGGAGGGAGGAGCTGACACTTGCAGCTGAATAGGGCTGTGCCTGTCCCCACACAAATAGCTTCATACCTTCCCTGTAGTGAGTTCAGAAGCCTGGGCAGGAAGGGCGTGGACTTTGTGTACTTCAAAGGCCTCTCTTTGAACTCTCCCCCACTTCAAAAGCACAACTGGGTATAAGTACTGAATCCCTGACACCACCAACTCAGTGCACTTCTGGGTTTGAGGATACTCTGTCAAGAAGAAGGATTGCTGTGTTGCTAAAAGGACTGTCACTCTGCTGGACTCCTGCTCTGCTGTGCCTGCCCTCTGGCCCTCCTTGCCTGGTAATGAGAAAGACTGGACCTGCATCTCTACAGCCCCAGAACCAAGTGACTCCAAAGGCTTGCTGGCTTGCGCCCTGTTCTGAAGTCTCAGGGACATCAAAGACTTCATCCAACCCTGTTAGAGCCTGTGGATTCTGCCAACTGTGAGTCCTACCCTGCCAAGTGGGTACAATCCAGTCCTGAGCCCTTGAAAGTGGGTTTTCTGGCTGTCTGTACAAAAATCCATGCAGAGTCAACTTTGCACCTGTCGGAACCGACGCATTCTCTTCAACAGAATGCATCGCGGCTCTTAGGACACCCTAGCGCCGACTGCGCAGTTTGATGCCAACACATTGACTTCATCGCCAGGGGTTTGACCACGACACATCTCCCAACTGTGCGACTCGGAACCGTCGCATCACCTACAATCCTCCGGATCAACACCAATGCCTCCGACCATTCCTCTCAGCTTGCTCCTCGATGTCGACACTTCTTCCGTGAAGGTACTTTTTGCAGCAGGCCCCACGTGGCTCCTGTATCTGACCTGTGCTTCATCGCGGTCAGCCTGACTTTTCAGATTTGATCCGGTGCAGCGCAACCAGATAGCCGCGGTTGTCACTTTATGTTTCTAAGCACTATATTTCAAGATAATGTTTAAAAATTCATAACTCCAGTTCTACTTATTGGATTTTTGTCATTTTGTTCTTGTTCATTAAATTAACCTCTCTTTTTCATTGCCTCTTAAGTTAAGCCTCACTACTATGTGCCAAGCTACCAGAGGGTGCAAAGAGGTTAATTTAGGGTGTGTATCTGATTTACCCTGACTAGGATTGTGGTTCCTACTTGGGCAGGGTCATGCCTCTGCCAACTAGAGACCTGATTTCTAACATGTACACACACCAGGATGGCTATCTAGGAAGTATAGAAAAGAATGTTTAAGAATGGACCAAAATCTCCAATATGGTTGCCATGTTGAGTCTATATATGAAATGACAGCCTTCTGGCAAATATAACAAATACCATTACAAGATCGCCAGCCACTGCTGCTAGCTTTGCCAATGCTGGCACATAATAATAAGCATATAGTCCGATAAAACCACAACATGGTTTGGATAGCCGTACTGACAATACACTTGGTGTGCAATGTCCAAGGTACACACTCACCCAACACTGTTAAAGCACCCAACAAGTCCATTTGTTTGAGGATGGTACAGTGAGCTGCTGTGATGTTTAATGCTGCTAGCATCAAGAAATTTCTGAACTTCAGAGGAGACAAATTGTACACCATTATCTGACACTAAAGACTCCTGGAAAACCTCTCTCATGCACACATCTTTTAAAAATGTTATCCCTGTTTTAGAATCTGGTTCCCTAATGAATCTTACTTTTGGCCATTTTGTGTAGTAATCAAAAAGCTCCACCAAGTCAATTCCAAGTTTAAACTATGGCCGAGAAGGAAGCTCAATGGGAGTTATGGGAGGAGTGGTTGTTTTCAATGCCTTATCGCTGATGGAACACACAACATAATCTTTGACTAATATGTCAATTTCTTTGTCCATTTGGGGCCACCAGAATGTGGACCGTACCCTACGTTTTGTAAAAGTGGCTCCCAAATGCTCATCATGGGCTTGTTCCAAAATTAATATTCTTGTAGTGACAGGGGGCACAAGTTTTGTAGGCTCAAAACCAACCCATCTTCTAGGGACAGTTCTACAGCTACTTTACTGAAGGGTTGAATACTTGGCACTAACATTTCTTTCCTTTGGCCAACCTTCCATGATATACTTAGAGACTTCACCCAACACTACATCATCATGTGTGCTCATCTTCCACTCCAATTCAGAAAATGGTCCCACTTTACCCAGTTCAACTGAAGCTACCAAGCAACTTTCATCCCAAAGGTCATAGAATTCAGCATCTACTGTGTCAGTTTTGATAGGAAAGTGAGACAGATAATTAGATCTCCCATTTTTCACTCCTGGGATATGCTCAACATCAAATTGGAATTGTAACAATCAGGCTGAAAATCTCACTATTCTCGGTGTGTTGTTTTTAACATTGTCACCACCAAGAAGGAACACTAACGTCTCGTGATCAGTTTGAAGAACAAACCGGGTTCCCCACAATTAGGTGCAAAATGTTTCGTTAGCCCACCAGTACACCAATAGTTCTTTCTCTATGACTGAGTGGTGACTTACTGGCTCACGAAGAATCCTTGAGACAAATCCAATAGTATTGTCTACATTTCCTGCTCTTTGGGTAGGAATAGCACCCAGGCCTACGTTGCTAGCATCGACTGTTCACATACACTTGAGTGCAGGATCATATGGTTTGAGAGTCCTAACATTCATCAACTGAGACTTGATCCATTCAAAAGCTGTCACACACTCCTCTCTCTAACAAAACTCCACATTTTTCAAATTTGAAATAGGTCTAGCCTTGATGAACCTTGAGTAAAATTCACAAAACCCTAGGAAACCTTTAACACCACTCTTATGCAAGAGTGTGGGTGCTTACAAAATAGCATTGATCAGCTCAGTTTGGGACTAATGCCAGAGCTCGAGATCACATGGCCTAAATACTCAACAAACCTTTTCAAAAACTCACGCCTCTCTCTTTTTAACACAGCTTCCTGTTAGTGGAAAACTGAAAGAACTTGCTTGAGTGTGTCATTATGTGTCTGGCAATCATGAGCAAATATCACCATATCGTCCTGAAAAATAGCCACCTTCTTGACTTCTTTAAGAAGTGTCACCATCACTCTCTGGAAGACTGAAGCTGCCGATGCCAAACCATATGGCATCCAACAGTACTGGTAAGGAGACAAACACTGTATAATGATGAGATTCTGGCTCCAACTCTATTTGGTGCGTTGCTGAAGCTAAATCCAGTTTAGAAAAAAATGAAGCTCCAGCAACTGAAGACAGCATCTCATTGATTTTAGCAGAAGGATGAGAATCAACCCAAATCTCTTTAAGAGCACGAAGGTCAACACAAACTCTCAACTCCCCAATCCTCTTACGTGCGACTACCAGTGGAGATAGCCACAGCGAAGACCCAACTGTTCAATAATCCCTTTCTTCACCAACAATTCTAGTTCCTTCTCCAGATCAGCATGCACACTGAAAAGCACTCCTCTTAATGTATGTTTTATAGGGATAGTGCCCTCTTTAACCTTAATTCTGAGCTTGAACCTTTTGATCTTTCCAAGTTTACTAATTTTGGTGCATAATCTACAAGTGACATTTTTCGCAGGACATTGTCTCCCCCCTTTCTTGTGACATGGATTACCACATCTGAAGCATATTCGACTGATTGAAAAATGAATTGGATTGACTTGTGCCATACGTTTGTGACACTTTCATTCAAACAGACTTATCTTTCTTACAACGAATGGGATTGACCTGTTCAATCGACCTTTAACCTTTTATTTTCGAGTTCAAGGGTTACCTAAGGACTGTAGCTGCTGCTGTCCTTAGGTAACCCTTCACTCATTCATTGGATATATTAGACTAGCCAAAATTATAGAGACCTCTTTTAAGTCAGTTCAGGAATTCGAACATAAAAGGTCAAAGGTCAATTGAACAGGTCAATCCCATTCGTTGTAAGGAAGATAAGTCAGTTTCAAAGAAAGTGTCACAAAAGAATGGTGCAAGTCAATCCAATTCATTTCTTAATCAGATGAATGCATGTTTCAGGTGTGGTAATCCATGTCACAAGAAGGGGGGAGACCATGTCCTGCCAAAAATTTCAATTGTAGGTTATGCAACAAAATTGGGCACTTTGCTAAAGTGTGCCAAAGTACCAAACATACTAAAGTTAAAATTAATGGCAGTGTCTGATGAAGGGGAGGGATTTCCTGAAGTAGATGCTGAATTCTATTACCTTGTGGATGAAAGTTGCTTGGTAGCCTCAGTTGAACTGGGTAAAGGGGGACCATTTCCTGAATTGGAGTGGAAGGCGAGCACACATGATGATGTGGTGTTGGGTGAAGTTTCTAAGTTTATCAAGGAGGGTTGGCCAAAGAAATACATTTTGGAGCCAAGTATCCAACCCTTCAGTAAAGTAGCTTAAGAAGTGTCCCAAGAATGTCGCTAGATGGGTTAGTTCTGAGACTAGACAAACTTTTACTCCCTGTCACTATGAGATAATTAATTTTGGGACGAGCCCATGAGCGGCATTTGGGAGCCACTTTTACAAAATGTATGGCATGGTCCATCTTCCGGTGACCCCAAATGGACAAAGAAATTGACATGTTAGTCAAAGATTGTGTTGTGTGTTCCACCAGCGATAAGGCATTGAAAATAACCACTCCTCCCTTAACTCCCATTGAACTTTCTTCTGGACCATGGTTAAAACTTGGAATTGACTTGATGGGGCCTTTTAATTCTCTTCCTTCTCATTCTAGGTTTACTTTGGTGCTTATTGTTTATTACACAAAATGGCCAGAAGTAAGATTCATTGGGAAACCAGATTCTAAAACAGTGATAACATGTTTAAAAGATGTGTGTATGTGGGGGGGGGGTTTCCTGGAGTGTTTAATTTCAGATACTGGTGTACAATTTGTCTTCTCTGCAATTCAGGAATTTCTTGATGCTAGCAGCATTAAACATCTTCGAAGCTCACTGTACCACCCTCAAATGAATAGACTTGTTGAGAGCTTTAACAGTGTTTAGTGAGTGTATATGTTGGCATTGCACACCATGCATGTTGTCAGTACGGATATCCAAACCATGTTGTGGTTTTAAACGACCTCAAGTCAGTCCTCTACTTTGGTTTCTCTTTTGAGCTTCTCATGGGAAGGAAACCTGCTACTGATATCAGGCCTGCAAGGATGTCAAGATAGTTGAGAAAAAAGGTAGATGTGGAAAGCATGGATGCTCTTGTGAGGAAGAATGTGTCCTTTGCTCAGCATAAACAGAAAATCTATTGTGATACTAGGAAAAACATTTTGGACAAACCCATTGTTGTTGGTGACCATATGAGAATAAACAGCGGTTCCCATGTACAGAAAAGGAGATTAAAAAAATTACCACACTAGTAAAGGTTCACAGGGTTTGGCGCAAAGCTGTCTGTGTGGAAGGTGGTCATTGGTGGAATTGTTCTGGAATTGTTAAGATCTTTCCCCAACAGTATAGTTCATATTCTAATGCTGGTCAAGATACTGCAGTAAAACAGTTCCAAGCACAGGAAGGCAGTGTACATTATGTTTCCCAAAGTGTTCAGATTGAATCCTTGCCTGTACTAAGGAGTGTATGCCAACATAGAATATCGGTCAGGTATAGATGAATTCTTCAAATTTTATAATTTGCTTCAGCAAAGTTTATAGAAATGTTCTTGTTTTGTAAAGTTGTTATCTTTATCTCATTGACAATGGTTGTTTGTCAATTTAAGCCTACATAGCTGTATTAGGAGAAGTCTTTTTGTCTATCTTGAATTTTATAATTTGCTTCTGCAATGATTAGTTATATGTACATATTTGTATAATGTTGCTGTCTTGATTCCATTTTGTTATTGGTTTTTCTAGACTGTATAGCTGTATAAGGAGAAGTATTTCTGATTAAGTTTATTTTATTATATATTTATATTTATTCTTTGCTCATTTCTTTCTTTTACCTCTTTGCTTAGTTTTGTTTAAAGAGAAAAACGAATGTAGTATCCTGGACTTCACACCCGCTCGCTATGCTGCTTTTAGGCTCGCAGCACTGCTCTTGGAATGCTGGTGTGAATTCAGGATTCTGTTAAGGACGGTTAGAACTATCACTCCGCCCGTAATTCCGAGGCTGGCGTTGCTGTCGTGGCTAGTTGCCTGGGTTTGTTCCTTGTATGAAATAAACTTATCACTCAATAAATCTGACTCCAGCGTTGTTCGTTACCACAAACAGTTACTGCTAATCCCACTAGATACACTATTGAAGACTACACTTTTTTGTAGTAAAAGAAAACATGGGCAATAATAATTGTGGCTTCTAGAAATTCTGTTGTCATTCGTATTCTCCACACCAGTTTCGCAAGGTGGAAGAGTTTTTCGGGAGAAAATATTGTCAATTAGGTTTGAATATATTCTTGATATTGCCCCTTTGTGTTCTTTCCATGTATCTTTTTGATGAAGGATGAGCTTTTAGGAGATCATCTATGTGTTGTATGCCCTTTTCTTTCCATAGTGGCCAGTCAGTTTCTTTTCCGCCTGTTAAAATGGCTCTGTTCCTCCACAGGGGAGCCTTTGAATGCATAGTTCTTGGTATTGTTATGTGCCCTTCTTCATACATACTGTGTGTACACAAGGATTCTCTTCGTGTTTTTATCATGTATATTGCAGTATCCAGTTGGTGGGCTAACTGATATGATTCTGAATGTGGCAGTCCTCCTGCAGTAAATTTTATAATAGTGCCTGAGCATTTAATTAGGTGCACCTTTTTCTTCTTTAATCTCTTACATTTCTCAATTTCTTCAACTTGTGTAGGTACACTAGTTGTGCTGTTTCTACTTAGTAGTGATAAATTGTCAAATAATTTGTTGATTAGTTCATCCATATAACTCACAGTGTATGGGACTGACTCAGAGGTGGTGCCCGTGCGCCCAGGAGATATGGGCATGCGCCTAACACAAAGTAGAAAGAACAGTTTTTATCTTTATTGTTTATACATTTTAGTATAAAGGTGTATCTATCAGATTATTCCCAAAATCCATGCGGCTGCAATTGAACATGAAACAAAACCTAATTTTCGTATGTAAAAAGAATTCTTTTTATCTTTCGGGCATCTGGTTAGGAGCCATTGGTGCAGCTACAAAATATTGTCACATACATAGAGGCACTGGATGTGTGGGTAAATATTTATATCTTTTTGATCTAACAAACTAATTTAGAATAATTTGTTGGGATATATTTGATGTTGATTTTAATATAAATACAACACATTCTCGAATTGACTTTACTCAACATGTTCAATTAATCATTTTGCTCCAGAAACAAGAATGATAGTTTAAGAGCTTAAATATCTAAGACACCTACATCATGAAACACTCTGAACTTCTAGTTAAAATATTTTTTATATTTTAGCAGTGTATTCTGAATATTCAGCAAATTTTTTCACACTTTTTATCTATGCCTGATTACTCCAGACCAGTTCTACATCAGAAGCATGTTGCTGAAAGTTTTCTATTCAAAATCTGTACATATGATGAAAATGAGGTGTCTGCTCTCAATAATGCATGTGTAAATAATTCTCTCTAGCCTAGCAAAGAAGATCAGGACTACCTATACGATCGAATCGCTGATAGTTTTGTAGCCCTTTTTTGGAGCATTCATCATAACGTAAAAGATATTTTTTTCAAGGTAAGAGGAAGTCATTGTTTACATTATTTGAGTACTGGTTTTGTCATTTACGCAGTTAATTCAAATGTCTTTCTATATTGAAGTTTAATGCCAGTCTACCTCTCCAATATGTGACACAGAGAAATGAAATTGTAAGTCTGTTTAAATTCGTAGATAGCCCTGCTATTCATTTTCCAATTACAGATGCTGGAAGATTACGGAACACAACTGTTCTAAGCAAAGAGTGTCACTATTCATCTGTCATAGTATTAAACAAGCATTGGAAATGCAATCGGTCTCGCATTTGTTTAAGTTAGAGCTATTGCCATTATAAATGGCAATGTCTTTTATTTATGTGTTATGGAGTGTATGTATGTGGTGTGTGGTGGAATTATGTGGGTTGGATTAGAATAGTTAGTTGTGTAATTGTTTGGCATGGAATTGTGTGGTGTGGAGTGGATTTGTGGGGCGGAATTATGTGACAAGGTGTGCTGTGGAAATATGTGGATAGTAATTATGTGGTATTGAATGTATTGGAAATATGTGGAGTGGGATTGTGTGTTATGGAGTGTAATTATGTGGAATGGTATTTTATGTTGTGGAGTGGTATGTAGTGGAGTTTAATTATGTGGTGTGCTGTTGAATTTTGTGGCACGATGTGAAATTGTGTGGTGGGGATTGGATGTATGTAGTGTAATTGTGTTGTTGAGTTGTATTATGTGGTTTCATGTTGAATTATGTGGTGTGAATTGGAAATATTCAGAGTTGATTGGCATTGTAAATGCAAATGTGTTTTACCTGTGTGTTATGGAGTGTAGTGGATGTATGTGGTCTGTAGCGGAATTATGATACTGTTTTGAAATTGTTAGTTGTGGAATTGTGTGGCATGGAATTGTGTGGTGTGGAGTGGATTTCTGTAATGGTATGTGCCATGATGTGTAGTTGAATTATGTGGATAGTAATTATGGTGTATATGAGGATATTGGATGTATGCTCAGTGGGATTGTGTGCTATGGGGTATACTTATGTGGGATGTTATTTTGTGTTGTGGAGTGTTATGATGTGGGATGTTATTTTGTGTTGTGGAGTGTTATGTAGTGTTATATAGTGGAGTTTAAATATATGGTGTTTTGTAGAATTTTGTGGTATGATATGTGATTATGAGATGTTTAATGGATGTGTGTAGTTTATGTAATTGTGTTGTTGATTAGGATTATGTGATTTGTTGTCAAATTATGTGGTGTGAAATGGAAATGTGTTGACTTGAATTGCGTGGCGTGGAATATTGTGGCGTGGAGTGAAAATATGCTAATGATATTATGTGGCATGGTACGGAGTGTTTTTATGTGACTTGTTGCTATGTGGTATAGTTTGCTTTTATGTGGTGTATAATTCTGTGGTTGTGAGTTGAGTGTTATTATGTGGAGTTGAATTATGTAGTGCTGAGTGGTATTATGTGGAGTGTAAATATGCTGGGTTGTGTTGATTTGTATGTTGGCGGATCTCAGTGACATCTTGCAGTAAGGTGGCATCACCAGTGGTATGGTATTTACAAAAGCACAGCTGCCTGTGGTCAGGCTCTGCCTCTTTTCAAGCCTCATTTAGACTTCTGCTCTAAATAATTGGTAAAACCCAGTATGATGCTTACAGGACCACAATAGGACATACAGTATTACGAATAATTAGGGTAGTCTACACATGGATTGTGAAGAACTTGCTCAAATGATTTTAACTACTAATTTTCCATAGGTCCGTAGAGAACAGTAACATTTTAGAATTTTTGTTGCAATAAGTGCAATATTTAAAGTCAGCAGAATTCAATGCTAGAGCTGTACTCCAATTAACCCTAGCTTTCCTTCATTTTTCCAGCACTCTACATGAGGGTTCTCTATCATAGGTGATCTAGCCTGGGCAACATACACAAGCACTTAGAGAGATACCTGGTGGCTGAGGGTACAAGCAGTTGGAGGCAGTCTTAGGGTGTACTACAGAGTGCAAAAAGCAAACACAGCACACATTCTGAACTGAATCCTTGAACTGAATTATTTGAACACGAATGTGAATATCAAGGATAAGTGATGCGTTAAACATTCATTTGCACTGAATATTTTTATAAGCAGATCCTGCTCTGTGAAAGGCCAATCAAATGCTAAAATCCAGGTTATTGTGCTCTCTAGCCACGCCTTGACTCTGGTGTAGTGACACAACCCCTTGTGTCACCACTCCTGAATGAACCTCCCTGTCCTCCAATGACATTTTACCCTTCACTGACAAACTGTGGTGCTTGCATCGGTATTCATAGCCCAAGCCCCCAGAGCAATGAAAGGGAAACGCTGTGGACACCTCGCCTTTAACCAGCACGTCGTGTTACACCCTGTATGTGTGCTGCCCATGTGTGTGGTGCATGAAAGGGGCGCAAACAGAGCAACTGTAGGGAGGTAGGAGGAAATATTGGATAGGAGGGTGCTGGTACAATGCAGAAGGAGAGGAGGACATCGAAAGGAGCAGGTGGGAGAGCAGAAAGAGGCAGTAAATTAGGAAACAAGTGAGGCTGCTGTAGAGGAAGCAAGCATGGCCCTGCAGCAGTAGGCAGGGTCGCACCCCACAATAGTGAGCTCGGTGGAGCAGGCAGCTCTAAATGACCGACATTACCCTACTGCAGCGAAGAGCAGAGACTAGACTCAAGGGACAATAAGGGAAACAGTAGCGCTGCAAGCGATTGTCATTGTACTGCAGAAGTGAAGGTTAGAGAGAGAGGAAAAAGAGCAGCGCCGGATTCTACTGTGGGTGAAAAGAAAACCAATATCAGCTGAAGTGGTTGACACCATTGGATCATGTGATACTGTGGGAAACAGAAGAGCTAGACTGCACAACACCATTTGACATCCCTGTCTGTGCCTCCCTGACATCAGAGGGAAGCTCAGAAATACCGCTGATGTCCAAACGTAGAAAGTAAGGCAAGCTGCTGCTTCTAGGTTTCGGCACTCAGCTCATCTGCTCTGAGGCTCTGTAAATCGAGTCTTATTATTCTGTCAGCGGAGGGCGTGGACGGAGTCTTGGCATCGGCTCTCCCTTATATTTAATGTTAATTAATAAAAAAAAGTGAATCAAAGTAAACAAAACACAAACACTTTCCAACATGGCACTCAAAGTATACAAGAGAGCTTGGCGGCCATGAAGAAAGATGAAACAGGGCGTAAACGTTGTGCACGAAGTGAATAAAAGAGAAACACATCAATACAATCCACGAGCAGAGGCAAACAAAAGCTAGAAAGCACTGGGAAAGGTGGGGGCCTGAGTTCACCATGTGCTGAATTTGCCAGGGCGCTGGGCATGGCCTAATGCGCGTGATATAAACAGGAGACCTTTAGCTATGTGGCTTAACAAACAGAGCTGCTGACTTTGAGCCTGGGGAACCAGGTTTGAGTCTCGGCATTGACTCTACAAAAAACATGCAGATGGTAGCAAATACATTTAAACTCAAAATAAATATAATTAAACAATGGTTGAATATGCACAATTATATGATTGGTGAACAAACCATGCATAAGCAAAAGAAAGCAAGCGGGAGGGGGAAGTGCCAGAACAGGCACCCTCGGTATGTGTCTGATGAGATGCAAAGGCTGTGTGTGTTTGTTAGCTCAAAAGCAGTGCAGTAGGGGGAAATGCATGGAAGAGGCGCCCTCGGAAGCATCTGATGAGTCAATGTCAGGTAAGTGTGGTCAGGGAAGTGTGCAGCTGTTGTTCCTGCAATGCCAGGTATGATGTAAAAGTAATTAACAAAAGAGTGCTCAGAGACTATGTAGACAAAACGGACAGAGTAAGGTCACATGTAACAGGGGCTGTCCTCATGGGAGGTTGCAACAGTAGAAAAGGAGGGACTACTTAAGAAATTAATCAAAGAAAAAGTAGCATTTCAAAAGGACAGTCAGGAGCCAATTAAGAACATAGGCTGAAGATGGGTGGAGCTTAAAGCCCATTTTCTGAATACAGCATGTCTCGAAGAGACAGCGCAAGTGCTGCCTAGGCAAGACCTAAAAAGAACTAGTAATGCCATAGTACCGAGCCTCCCAAACAGTACACTGCAAGCCCTCAGTAGGTGTAAATGAGGATGTGGGTCAAAGAATGCTAAACCAGCAGGATGAAAGATGCATTTCTGTTGGTGACAGCCCGTAGAGAGTGCCTGGGAAATAGCATGCTACCTTCTCCCGCAAATTCTTATTGAAACCTGTCTGGCATTCAATCTGGCCACTGTCTCTTCTCAGAGTATGAGTTTATTGATTTAAGATGGGCAGAAACAGAAATCAAAGTCCAAATTAATAGTAGTGTCCAGTTTTCATACGTGTTGAAATCAAGCATCATTTAAAGAGTTGTTTTGATAACTAAGGGGTTTGTTTACCCCAAAAACACTTCCCCTAAATGCTTTTACAAAGACAAAGAAAGTCACAAACAAGGTAAAAATCTAGAAAAGTGGATTTGAAGCTTAAGCATTTGAATAATTAAGGAACATTGCTAGATCCCAAATATTACGGCTAGTCAAAGTAGAGCTCAAATGATTACGTGGAGTCACATACTTTCCAGTGATCACTAAAGATGTCAGGCAACATTTGTTTGCATTTCAAGGTTCATGGGAAATGATGTAGGGTAAAACAGCCCTCTGTATTACAAGTGCACAGTGGTCAGGAGATAGGAGACACAGTAGGTAAAGTTTCTATGTACGCTCACCTACCAGTCTTCACAATTATTTCAAAGTGTGTGGTTAGTTTAAAAATAGTATATGATCAAAAGGGGGAGGGAGAAGAAGCTGCGATCCATTCGGTTTCCTAACAGTAATCAATAATCAATGGAGAATGGATCACTTGTACCTGTGTAACCAGGGTCAGGTATTCTGGCCGTCTTAAAAACCCTCATTCACGTACATAGCTGGTAGGGCGGTATATCTTGGTTGTCCGCCTAATTATAAACGTGACAGCATCATCATTGGTTTTTTTTGGTATGCTATCCTCCACCTGGAGGTAGGCCCACTGGTAATACAGTAGTAATCAGTGATAAATGGTGCTCAAGTGAGGTGAATTAAAATTGCCTGCATAACCAAACTCAAATGATTTATTCAGTTCGGAATGTAGGAAAGTAAAAACAGTGTGGTGCGTACGAAGGCAAGTTACTGGTCTAACGCACTCATTCGTCCATGTGAGTGGTCGACATGTTTCAGCCCCATATATATGCCCAGCCGGGTCGGGGGGCTTTCTTCAGGACCTATCGTTTTGTGAGGTTGCTAACTTTGGCAGCCTAGGTAGGTAGGTCATTGACTTACCAATCTTCTATATTCCTTATGGGTCAGGTAGTACCTATAACTGATGAAAAAGAACAGAGAGAGATCGTGGTAGTACATTTAGTTATTACATTGAGATGGCACTACTGTGGAGACATCTCTCTTTATGATGCTTGCCATGAACTATAAAGTGAGATTAAAAGTAATCGCTAGTTGTGTGCTATAAAAATGAATACATCACAGTTACACAGATATTGTACAGAAAAAGTGCGCACTAAGTGCGATGAGGTGCTGATGTAATGAGAAGTACACCCAGCTCAATAAGCAATATCAAAAATGGCAAATCTCTATCCCCGTTGATCCATGTGCGCTGCGCGGGGTGTTACGGAGTGAACGCCCTTTTGTTACTTTGCATTTTGAAAAGTTAACGTTATATTATCCTCGTGGTGTTTAAGTAGAACGAAGGTGCGTTACGTAAGGTACCGTGCTGCTGCTTTCCATGTGATTGTACACTTAAGCGTTATGTGTTCTATTCTATTAAGTGCCCCTTCAGAGAACAAACGCGCGTCTAAAGCAACGTCACCTTGGAGTTGGTGACCGCTGTGCGCACGTATGTGTAAATACCTTCAGTTCCCTATTTTCGGGCTTCATCGGGGGGCCGGCGGGCATAGTAACCTGCTAGGAGTAAGTAGAAAAGTAAGGAATAGGGAATACGATACGTTTTTGTGGTTTCTTCGTCTGCAATGAGGCTCCTGTGCTCGCGGGTACCTGGCGGTGCTAGTTTCAGCGACTAGTGCTTGCTCTCGAAACGGTGCCCCGGGTGACGCGTGCACATACGGAGCGGCCATTATCTATTCTTTTTGTGATGGCAATAGTGAAAAGACTTCTCTTTTCTCAATAATGTCAATTGTGCTAAATATTAAATACAAAGGAAACGCAATGTGGTTGCGATAATTTAGCCCCAGGATTGGGTTTTTCAACAGTTAAAGTCTTTAGTTTCAGGCGAATGATATTGATCAATCATGTCTTCCGAGGTATGGATGCTAAATGGGGTCATCTCTTGTAATGGTAGATTATTGTTCCGGTATAAGGTAAAATTGTGTAAATATACTTTTGGTGATAGAGACACAATAGTAATGTTTGTAGATGTGGCAGATAACGGGCTGGATAGCGCTCTGGAAAAGGAGGTAGTGCTTTCTACTAGGGTCTCCTTAGTATGCCATCAACAATGGGCATGTGCAATTGGTGTCTTTTCGTTTCTTGCGGTGTTATCACTTAATATTATGGTGTTCAAATGGGGGTTCATTTAGCTATTGATGATTTCAGAGGGGGTGAGGGGGTGAGGGGTGAATGTTTATAGTTCATAACAGTCCCCTTAATAAGTGCTATTAATGTGTTGCACTAGTTATTATCTTAAGGTGGATTTCCTGGTTTTAGACCTTTCATTCATTTTGTGTTATGCCAGGCTATGCCATGGAATATTAATATTCAGTCCTGTAATGTTTGCCTTTAGACGGTGTACCCATCTCTGCTCCTTTTCGAAAAGGATTCGCTCCGCATCTTGGTTTTTCATGGATAGGGTCTCGAGGACTACCCAATTCAGTTCTTCAGTCGTGTGGTTAAGTTCAATGTAATGGTTGCTCATCTTGGTTGTTGCTCTCTTACATTTTACATTGCTCCTTTGCTCGCAGATTCTTTGTTTTATCTTGCGGCAGGTCATTCCGATATACCTTAAACTGCAAGGGCATGTGATCATATAGATCACATGTGTTGAGTTGCAGTTGGTATGGTGTCGTATCGTCCATGTCAGGTCTGGTGTCAAGGGAAGGACCTTAGTGACTGTAGTGAGTTTGCACACTGAGCACGAACCACAAGGGTAGTGTCCAGTTATGGGGGTCATGTTCCAAGACGTAGTAATAGTTTCTCTCTTAGTCTTTGGTGCTGGTCTGGTGTGTACGAGGATATCTTTAAAGTTCTTAGTTCTTCTGTTGGCAAACCTAGGTTTTGGCCATTGTAGAGAGCCTGATGTGAGTATTCTCCAATTTTTGTTAACGATTTTCTTCACTGCGTTAATGACTGTGCTATATGTAGTGACGCAGGTGAGTATATCTTCTGCTGGTTCTTTTGGCATGATTTCTAGTAGGCTTTCTCTGGGTTGGTTCCTTGCTCTCTTCTGGCATCTTTGTATTGTTTTCATTGGATAATCTCGCTTTGATAGTTTTTGGCAGAGTTCTTTTGCTTGAGTTTTGTATTCTCCTAGTTTGCTACAGTTTCGCCTGAGGCCTAGGAACTGGCTGTATGGTAAGTTGTCTCTCAGTGGTCGAGGATGGAAACTGTTGTAGGAGAGCAAGCTGTTCTTGGAAGTTGGTTGGCATACTAAGGAGACCCTAGTAGAAAACACTACCTCCTTTTCCAGAGTGCTATCCAGCCCGTTATCTGCCACTTCTACAAACATTACTATTGTGTCTCTATCACCAAAAGTATATTTATACAATTTTACCTTATATCGGAACAATAATCCACCATTACAAGAGATGACCCCGTTTAGCATCTATACCTCGGAAGACATGATTGATCGATATCATTCGCCTGAAACTAAAGACTTTAACTGTTGAAACAACCCAATCCTGGGGCTAAATTATCGCAACCACATTGCATTTCCTTTGTATTTAATAATTAGCACATTTGACGTTATTGAGAAAAGAGAAGTCTTTTCACTATTGCCATCACAAAAAGAATAGATAATGGCCGCTCCGTACGTGCACGCATCACCCGTGGCTCCGTTTCGAGAGCGAGCACTAGTCGCTGAAACCAGCACCGCCAGGTACCTGCGAGCACAGGAGCCTCATTGCAGACGAAGAAACCACAAAAACGTATTGTATTCCCTATTCCTTACTTTTTTACTTACTCCTAGCAGGTTACTATACCCACCGGCCCCCCGATGAAGCCCAAAAATAGGGAACTGAAGGTATTTACACATACGTGCGCACAGCGGTCACAAACTCCAAGGTGACGTTGCTTTAGACGCGCGTTTGTTCTCTGAAGGGGCACTCAATAAGATAGAACACATAACGCTTAAGTGTACAATCACATGGAAAGCAGCAGCACGGTACCTTACGTAACGCACCTTCGTTCTACTTAAACACCACAAGGATAATATAACGTTAACTTTTCAAAACGCAAAGTAACAAAAGGGCGTTCACTCCGTAACACCCCGCGCAGCGCACATGTATCAACGGGGATAGAGATTGCCATTTTTTATATTGCTTATTGATCTGGGTGTACTTCTTATTACATCAGCACCTCATCGCACCTAGGGGCCTATTAGGATGGTGGGCGGACTTTCGTCTGCCCGCCACCCTAGCGGTGCTGGGACCGGCCGCCAGTGGTGCGGCGGTCCCGCACCAGCGATTAGGATGCCACCGCCGCGGTGGCATCCTCCATTCCCAGCATTGTGGCGGGCGGTGCACACAGCACTGCCCGCCACAATGCTGGGAATGCACTGTGTGCATTGGCATGCACAAGGTGGCAGGCACTGCGCGATGCCTGCCACCTTGTGCATGCCAATGTTGGGGGTACCATGGGTACCCCCCAAGTGCAGCCTCCCAACCCCCCACCCCCCAGGGGGCCCGCAAAGGGCCCCCAAAGGCATTCTCCGCATGCCTTTCCATGGCAGAGTCTCCGCCATGGAAAGGCATGTGACCGCCATCATCCTAATAAGGTTGGCGGTGCCTGCAAGGCACCGCCACCATATTGCAGGCCTTTTCCACCCGGTAGGCAATCGGGCGGATTGCCTACCGGCGGAAAACCGGCAGACGGTCTTTCCATCCGCCTGGGTCCCCACCGCCATACTAATATGGTGGTGGGGAAATGTGAGGCGGGCGGTGAGAAATGGCGGGCAGATCGCCACCGCCATGCGGGCGGTGGCGATCCGCCCTACATCCTAATCACCCCCTTGTGCGCACTTTTTCTGTACAATATCTGTGTAACTGTGATGTATTCATTTTATAGCACACAACTAGCGATTACTTTTAATCTCACTTTATATTTCATGGCAAGCATCATAAAGAGAGATGTCTCCGCAGTAGTGCCATCTCAATGTAATAACTAAATGTACTACCACAATCTCTCTCTGTTCTTTTTCATCAGCTATAGGTACTACCTGACCCATAAGGAATATAGAAGATTGGTAAGTCAATGACCTACCTACCTAGGCTGCCAAAGTTAGCAACCTCACAAAACGATAGGTCCTGAAGAAAGCCCCCGACCCGGCTGGGCATATATATGGGGCTGAAACATGTTGACCACTCACATGGACGAATGAGTGCGTTAGACCAGTAACTTGTTTTCGTACACACCACACTGTTTTTACTTTTCTACTTTCCAAACTGAATAAATCATTTGAGTTTGGCTATGCAGGCAATTTTAATTCACCTCACTTGCGCACCATTTATCACTGATCACTACTGTATTACCAGTGGGCCTACCTCCAGATGGAGGATAGCATACCAAAAAGACCCAATGATGATGCTGTCATGTTTATAATTAGGCGGACAACCAAGATATACCGCCCTACCACCTATG
This sequence comes from Calotriton arnoldi, assembly GCA_963921515.1. Classification (NCBI taxonomy): domain Eukaryota; kingdom Metazoa; phylum Chordata; class Amphibia; order Caudata; family Salamandridae; genus Calotriton; species Calotriton arnoldi. The sequence continues at coordinate 2,102,418 of CAWUFW010001622.1, read as the reverse complement.
TACGTGAATGAGGGTTTTTAAGACGGGCAGAATACCTGACCCTGGTTACACAGGTACAAGCGATCCATTCTCCATTGATTATTGATAGTTTAAAAATATACACAAGGGCTGGCAACTGAAAGTCAACACAGCATTGAAATTGCAAGTAACAACATATTTACACACAGGTAAGTCATGTCTTTGCAAAAAAAAAATAGACATGACCTTTGTAAGTGCATATTAATAGCTCATTGTAACAAATCTCCATTTAGTATACATCCCGAACTCCATCAGTCATAAGTCTTCAACACCAATTCGATATTATTTTATAACCCTTCTTTATTAATGTTGACATTTTCTCCATAAAATAGAATGAAAAAAGGTATGTCCACCCTTAAGGAGGAGCTTAAGAAAATAAGGCCAGTAAGAGAAATGCTTAAATCTAGAGTATGTACTGCACCTTAACTGACCACCTCAAAATAATTGCACTATTTAGTAACTATCACATAAAATACCTGTGGCTAAAAATACACTAAATAGGGTGGTCTTGATTCAATCAGTTGTGAGTGGCTACCGTAATACAAAGTGGAGGGGAAAACACTTCCATAAACAAAAAAGGCCATTAATTTTGACATATCATTCCTAGTCCTTTAATTGTCATTTCAACGACTATGATAAGTGCATTTGCAAGAATTCATTCCCCACCAATTATCAAAGACTGATTCTTTCACAATTGTCACCAAGTACCTTGTGCAGTGACATTAACAAACAGAAAAATAATATTTTAACTGTGATCAAGACACATGGGTGTTACTATAAACCCCTGAGCATTTTTTATGGGCATTGAGGAGGGTGCCAAAAGGAGACAAAGGTTCTATGTCTAACAGTGTATTTCAGAAAAAACACTCTTACAAATTCTTCTCTTCACATAAAAACTGGAAGACTGCTGTAAAATCCTTCTGTAAATAGCACTTGGTCCACATAATTCTGTATATCTGATGTGCTACGGAGGCCAAAGGCATTGCCGTTTTAGTGTTGGTAACAGAGTTTTGTGCCAGGCCTAGGTCCTTAGACATCCGCATTGTCCCGAAGCCACCTTGGTAATTGTTGCTGGAGGGGACCCTTCCATCATGCCTGCAACAGGATTATAGGTGTCACTTGACCAGCAATGACCTGAGATCATGTTCCGAATTTTGAGCAAGAGATTTGGGTCGCTCTCTAACCTGATTCCAAGTTTCATTGTTTCCGCTGTTCCAGTCATACCAATGGCTAACAGCATGTTGTTGCAGATCTTGGCAGCCTGTCCAGTTTCAACTTCTCTGCAATAGACAACATTCGCTCCCATGCAGCTCAATAGTTGTTAAGCAGCATCAAACTCCTGCTCAACTCGGCCAACTATAAATGTAAGGTTTCCAGATCGTGCAGCTCCAACTCCCCCAGAAAAAGGAGCATCTATAAAAACAGCTTCCGCTTTCTCCAGTGCTCTTGCCCGTTCTTTAGAAATTGCTGAATCAATCGTGCTAGAGTCTATGAACAACGAACCTTTCTTCAGTTTTTTCAGAATTCCATTCACCCCTGTATATACTTCTATTGCTTTTGAGCTTGCTGGAAGCTTAGTAATAATCCGGTCTGTTCTTTCAGCAACATCTGCTGAAGAATCTATAATTTCTTCTCCGGAGTCCAGGATTTCCTTGCAAGCCTCTGGGAAAACATCAGAAGCGACAATAAGATGTCCATGCTTCAGAAGATTTTTTTCCATTGGGTTCCCCATGGCACCAAGTCCAAAAACCACTGCAGTGGGAAAGTCTACACAGTAATATGTTTAGTGGTTAATCAATTATAAGTAGTGGTGCTTGAGGAGGTAGAGAGGGCTCCCCTCCTCCCTAATAATCGGTCAGAGACCAGCAGAACAGTATATATCAAGTCCCCCAGCACACGCAAATAAATTCAATCCAAGGTATATAAAAAATCAATTAGTTCTTTTCTTTGTCTTTTGTTCTTTATTGTTCTTGTGTTCAGATTTACTTCATATTCAATCCAAATCCAATCCAAAAAGACTTTATTCGGATAACAACTTATCCATAAAAGTAAAACATATGCAAGCATTAAAATCACAATAAATAATTCGATAACATATCAAATTCATAGTATAGCAGGCAATAGACAGATTAGGAGTATGAAAATAATTACAAGGACAAAATCAAAAATACGTATTGTTAGAAGCAAAGTGCAAGTGTACTTCACAGATCAAGTATAGATTTGCGGGCCCCTACGGCTATTCGCAGGAAAGTACCAACATGCAGGACCAATTCATCATTTTCCAATTGTAATATACAGTTAAGAGCATCAGTTAATTTAATAGGGGACATATTTTTAAAAATGGGATTAATAGCCATTGTGCATATCGCGTGCAGTATTTACAGAAAAATAAAAAGTGACATAGAGTTTGTCCACTATGACCATCACATGGGCATGGCAGGGAATCAGGTTTTGCAGTATACCCAAGGGGAAAGCAGAGCAGATGTCTTATAGTCCCAGCTCTCAAACAAAAGAGAAGTCCTCTCTCCCAGTGTGACATCGCTAAAGTGATGTAGCTAGGAAAACAGTTTTCAGTTTGCTCAATGGGTATAAATTTAGCAACAGTTTGTTTCTTTGATTCCCTCTCTAATCTTTCAGAGCTATAAAGTGCATATAGTGCTGACCTAAGAACTTTTTTGTCAATGGTCTCAGCTGTGTTTGGGTTAAAAAACAATCCATCAAAGTTCACACTTTTCAAACTCTTAATAACTCCGGCAAGCCATGGAATATCCATCCCTTTCTCGCAGCTGATACAATCATCTATTATCTCCTTTGTAAGGGTTGCTGCGGGGTTTTTCATTATGGCTAGCCAGAACAATGCAGGGCGTGCCCTTATAAAATCTTCAATGTATACTAGTTTTAATTCACTATGACATATGTTTTGGGGGGTGGAGATTGGTACACCCAAAAGCTTTCTGCAGAATCTATTTTCCTCCAATTGGACGCTAGAGCTTTTAGCAATTCCCCAAACCTCAGCGCCATAGGTGGCTATTGGTATGCACTGTGACTTAAAAATCTTTAAAATTGCTGGGATTGCTCCTGATCTTTTTAAGCGAGGGAGGCTGTGGATTGAATTAAAGGCCTTTGAGAACTTGTTCTTACAGTACACCATGTGTTCAGACCAGGTGCCGTTCGCAGCAAAGACCAGCCCCAGATAAGGAAAAGTGCTGGTGCAAGTTAATTTTTGATCTCCCACAATAATAAAGCTTAGGGGATATTTCCTTGGCCCGCAGGACATTATAAATGATTTCTTAAAATTAATACATAAATCTAAATCAGTCCATGAATCCTCGTACTAAAGTGCGTAGTGCATTTGGTGTGCGCCCAATTAAAACTGCATCATCTGCGTATAAAAGCACCGGGAGAGCTCTGCCTTTAATTCTAGGGACGTCATCAGTGAGCTTAATCAGCGATTTATGCAAATTATTTATATAAATGATAAAAAGCAGGGGGGCTAGGACGCACCCTTGCCTAACCCCTCTACCAACACTGATATCGTTAGACACCTCACCCCCGCCACTAATCCTGACCCGCGCCTTCAAGTCCCTATGCAGGTAGGCCAGAAAGAGAACAAGGGCCTCATCAAGGCCATAGGCTAAGAGGATGGACCATAGGCGAGACCTATTGACAAAGTCGAATGCGGAGGTCAGGTCCATAAAAGCTAGATAAAGTGGCGAGTGCTGTGCTATAGTATACTTTCCAATAATCAAATTAAGATTTAAACACTGCTCGTTAGTGCCAACCTTGCTCCTAAAACCTAGTTGGCATTGTTCTAAAATGTAATTGTCCTCAGCCCAAGTTAACATTTTATTGTATAAAACTCTGCCTAGAATTTTAAGGGTGTTATCTATTAAAAAAATCAGCCTATAACAACTGGCTTGTGAGCGATCATCCTTTTTAAAAATTGGGACGATTATGCTAGTGGTCCACGACTTTGGCAATGGGCTGTTGACTAAGTTATTAAAAACATTTAGCAATAGTGGGGCCCAAAAATTGGGTTTGTATTTAATGAGGTCAATAGGTAGCCCATCTGGGCCAGGGGCTTTATTGCCCGCACTCTGGCGTATGGCCTCCTCGACCTCTGTTATCGATAGTGAGACCCCAGATGGAACCGTATGGTAAAAAGGGTCAACTTCCAACACTGGCACTGAGTAAATTGTTGAAAAGTGATTTTCCCAGGTTGTACTAGTTATATTGCAACTGATAGAAGTTAATGGCTGCCCCATTGTTCTTAGTTCTTTAACTGCGGTCCAAAACATGTTCCCATTTTTTAAGCTAGCAGCATTAACAAGCGCACCCCGGTGTTCCCTTAGTAATTCTTCCTTCCTTTTGGCAATGGTCCGCTTATACATCAACCTTAGGGACTTTACCAATAGGTTGCTCCTTGGGCTGTGTAACAGGGCCTTGCGTAGCTGCCTGTTGGCCTCTGAGCACTCATGGTTAAACCATCTCGGTTCCCGTTGTGTTCGAGTGATGGGTTTGGACAGCAGAGATTTAATGGCTCCACAAAGTTTTTTGAAAGCAGTAATTGCCTCAGGGTGTGAGTCCTGAGCCTCCAAACAAAGATTAATGAGGCTCAGGTTTTCCCTAACCATTGTGCCAAATAGCTCGGTATTATCAACACCCCGCCATACCAATCTAAGGTTATCCGTGGACGGTGTTAAGTTCCTGGCACCACATTCTATATTAGGTATTGGGGCAGGGGATGATCTTAATACTATTTGAATTGGGTTAAGTCCCCACAAGTTGTGGCTATGGTTTCCACTTTCAGCAGGCTGGCCTCTAAACAGGTGTGATAAAAACATAATCGATTGTGGATGAGCAGCCCCACCCTCTGAATGTCGGTTCTAGGGGAGCATTGTCTTTTGAGATGGCAGCAATCTCCATGGCATTAGTTAGATTATGATTATTCAGGTGGTCCACTAACTCCATACCCCTGTTGCATTTTTGGCCGCTGCTATTTGGCTGTGTACTTGGCCACGGTTGAGGCAACTTGGCATTAAAATCGCCACCTAGGCAGATCCCAGTTGATTTAAAACAGTCTTTGGATTTTTGGAAGGACACAATGAAATTAAATACATTTATAAAATTCCCATTTGGTATAGAATGGAAATCATTATTATAAAAGTTAATTAAGAAAAAAGAAACCCCCCCTATTAAACATTATAGCTTAGTAATTATTATTGTTTGTACATATGGTTTTAATGGTGCCGCCTGCAGCAATGTTAACCCAAATGGATAGTCCCCCAGATGCTCGACCATGCTTAGAAGGTGTTGCTAAGATATTATGACCTTCGAACCCCTCGATAGATAAATCTTGTGTAGCCCATGTTTCTTGGAACAAGAGAATATCCTGCTCTCTGATAAGATGTAACCAGTTGGGTTGATGGAGCTTAGTGTATAACCCCGCAACATTCCAGCTTAAAATACGAAGGTCTGGACTAGCTAGAACCTTCATGGATGTCTGTGTGCTAATGTGCTTGTTTGCTGGGGGAGGATGTCTTCGTCCAACAGCGAGAGCAGGGGGCTTCACAGAAAACAATAGTCAGTCTTGGATATCCAATCCAGACAAGACCTGAAACCTGTTAGAGGTGGGGAGTTGGGGGGTCTCATTGAGGCGGGGGCCATGGTTTGGTTTATAGAAATAACCGAGAGGTAAAGCGCATATGTTAGTGCTATTGAATGTTGTGGACTCACATGATCTTAGTAACTGTCTCACCAGGGATGGTCTGCGAAAATTGATAACAATACAGTCCCCTTCAATGCTCTTTGTAGATGCGCCAACCCACCCAACTCTACGCACCATAATAATGTCGTCCGATTCAGTTGGGTGGAACCTCCTATGCCTCGATAACCAATCTACGCTTTTATTGCGTAATTGGATCCAAGACTCATGTTGGTCCCTCTTCATATTCAAAAACACAAATTCCTTAGCCAACATGTGTTTCGTCGCACTGAAGGGAACATTTTCCCGCAACTTCCTCAGGGCTAAGAGAAGTATAGAAAGCGAAAACTCTATAACGTATTATGTTGTAGTACGATCTTAATAATCACCACATAGTGACCTGGTTTGTGAAAATATCACGTGTTAAGTACACTCTGATAGTTGCGTGCAGTTGAAACCCATGCGCATAATCAACGATTCATAGTATCGAGGCAAAATATATTTTGTAAATATTCTGGTTATAACAATTGTGACAAGTACTCATGCTTCATGGGTTCAATATAGTCTGTGAGCCTTTATGACGAGTTTTCGTATTCTACATATACTGCGTTATAGTCGTAAAAGTAATAATATTTACATTGGTTCACCCTCAAAGTGTCAAATACACTGTGCAACCTTAGTCAAAAAACAGATATTGAATGTAAGGGACTCTACTGGTATTAGAGATGCCCAGAGTTCTAATACAGAGCTCCGCTAACACCTTTCCCGCATAGTTGTGACAGATCTGAGACCAATGCATGCATGGCTGCTGTTTTACGCTGTCAGGGGCTGAGATTAATCGCCTTGTTCAGAGAGAGAGAGCAAGGATAAAACAAATCCTGTCTTCATGATGAAACAAAGCCTGTCAGCTGTGTGTTAGTAATGCATGACACTAGCAGCTCTGAAGCCAGATGTTGTCACGTGACTCTGGAAATTGGGCCCGATGGCTCCCGCGTTCTCCTCAGCAGCAATTATATCTTCTGGTTCAAAGACAATATCATCATTAGTGTCCCCAACTCATCACAAACTATCACTTTAATATCGCCTTTAAAGATATTGTGCAAATGCAATCATTTTGTCACTAGATATCAACTTAACAGTTTTTTTAAAATACACACATTTTACTGAGTCATATCGGCTCTTTATTTTGGGTAAAATTGTGCAGTTCTCATAAGCAAAGGTTTCTCCCCAAATACCAGCCTTTCGTTTTCAATAAATGCTCATATTCTGTGCACGAATATCAGCTCATCTTTCTTTTTCAAGTACTTCCAGGTGTTACTGCCTCATATAACTGACTCTACCTGACATACACATATATTAGATGCCAACTATGCTCATCTTAGGCAGTTCGGACTGGACTGTCCCCATGAGAAGCAGTGTCAAGACTGATTGCATATGGCTGAGTCCAAACTGGGGTGGCGTGGTGAGCAAAAGAACGATGGATTAAACACAGATATTTTGACTGGGGGTGAATGTTTGCATTGTTCAGCATTCCGTCCATCATTTGTTCATTTTGCTTTTGTTGCCCTAAGTGGGAAGTGTATGCCCAGGCGTGGGTCCTATGCACACTGCGCCACTGGATTCAAGCTAGCCTGGCTGATGAGGGATGATGTCCCAAAACCGGTCCCAGGATCCTTGTTTCCGGTCCAGGGAGGACCTGGCTTGGTGGTTCGTTTTTTTGTTGAGCTCATAGCAGAAGTAGGAGGAGGTTTGAAGTGAGTAAAGGGGAGGTGAAGGAGGGAGGAGTCAGAGTGAAGGGTTTAGAAAGGCTTGTTTGGGAGATCTGAATAGTAAAAGAGGTATGCGGTGATGCAAGGAGGGGTAGAGGAGGGGATAGTCTAGAAAAGGTTTATTTTGGGGATTGTAGTAGTAGAATGGGGTTTGGGATGAGTGAGAGAGTGGAGGTAGAGGATATATTGAGAGAGGTAAAGGGTGAGAAATAGGGTAGTGCATTGGAGGGGCTAAATTAGAAGCAAAGTAATAAATATAAAGATACATAAGTTCATGGAAGGTATATATGTATAAGGTAGATTTAAGTTGTATTTAATATACTCAGACTTTGAAGTGTTGCTGTATTTAAAGTTAATTTGTTTTTAAATATTTTTTATATTATTAAAAGGTAGGCCAAAGATTGTCAGAGTAATACTAGGATGGCCATACCATGGCAGGGAAGTCATTTATGCTAGGGCTGGTATTATGTCAGAGGTGGCTGCGATATTGTCAGAGATGCCCACAGTATGTCAGGTAGGCCACTGTATGCCAGACACAGAAGTATGCGAGAGATGTTCAGAGTAATCCCAAGAATACCTACAAGGTAACAGGAAGGATTGCCTTACACACAAAAAGGTCAGAATAACCCCTCGGGAGGGGGGGGTGGGGTATAACATGCTAAGAAGGTCCTCCTTATAACAGGACCAGTATTGTGCCATAACTAGCCTCCATATTTAACGCATGACGGGATGACCACCAAACTTGCACAAAGAGAGTCTCTCTCTCTCTCTCTCTTTCTCTCTCTCTCACTCTCCCCTCTCACTCTCTATCTCACACCACATAGGTGACTGACAACAGAGGCCTGCAGTGCTTGGTCAATCAGAATTCAGCTTTTCAATAAGCCACATTGTGTTTATTGAAGTATGTTGAACCTTGCACTGTGAATCACACACACAATGTGTGCTCTGTGACGAGGTCTGAGTGATCCTGCCACCGAAAATCATACTCTACACATGCCTTACGGGACGCAGGACCCATCACACAAGGGAATATTATTTTGACCATTGAGTTTTAATTGGGCTACAGCTATCTGGCAGTGCAATTTGCAACAGTGTATAGGTAGCAGTGCTGCACAGTTCAAACCTTTCTAAATATAAAACTTTGGCTTGAGATTCCTCCTGGAGGTGCGGAGGGAAAGGTTGGAGGGGGGCCTTAGTGTTACTGAATGCTTCGTCCAGGTCTTCTGACATATGTTTTTCCTGTTCTCTTGGCCAGTCTTGTGTGCTCAGGCTTGCTCACGTACACCTGGGAAAGAACATTTAATCCTCATGACTACCATTTGTTAAAGCACGGCCACGGGCAAAAAGATGCAATAGCTTGCAAATGCCTAGGTAAAAACAAGATGCTTCTTGGAGATGTAGAGTTGTATGAAGTAGCTGTAATATCTCTCGTTAGCATTCCAGCTATTGCATATGAGAAATGTGGGTCCTTTTTAGTATTCTTTTTCCCAGAGAAAGACACCACTTTGTGAAAATTAGCACTGCCCTGACACCAACTTGTAGTACCACATTAAAGCTCGCCTGTTCTGGCTTGGGCCGCCGCAAGATGGCCGCGTCTCGGTGAGGCTCCGCGCATTGACCGGGACCGTTTCTCTTCATGGAGCGGCAGCAATCGAATTCGGGCGCCATGAAATGAGTGTACTGGGAGCGCAGACGCGGGGGCACAGGTAGCTGTCTTTTTTCTAATAATTTAAGCTGTTTTTCGTCCCTGTTTTCCCCGCGTCGCGTCCTCCTCAGGAGTCCTGGTTGCGCCCGCCATTTTGTTTGCTGCCGGTTGCGGCGGTGAACAGGAGCTTTTTCTTTGTTGCCTGGATTCTGGAAATGCTTTCACCCCTCATAAAAGCTAGCCCTCAATGACTTTTTGATGCATTTGGCCGCTTTTAATTTCTCCTTGCAGATTTTAAAGCCTCTCAGATATATTTTATCATCAGGAACACCTCTTATTGGTCAGCAAAGTGAGGAGACGCAGTTACAAGAAAGAGGTTTTTGTCTCTCTTTGGCTTTTAGTAGACCTCTACAGGTTTTACATTTTTCTCCTATACAGTGTCTCCTGAGGCTGCGATATATCAGTGTTTATTTATCTTTCTTCATTTACATGGAGCCTCCTTCCCCCTTCAGTCAAAAGAGTGCCTCTGCCAATATTTCTTCCCTCCGCAAGGAACCCACCACTGCTGCCTCCAAACGTCAGAAGAAGGAGCCTAGTTCTCCCACCAAATCTCCACTACCCATAACGCTGGACGACCTCATGGAGGAAATAAAGCTTATGAAACCGTTTGTGATTGATACTAATGCTACTCTTCAGAGACTAAAAGAAAAGTGGTCCAATTTAGATTCGAGAGTTTCCGTGGTGGAACAGAAGATCAGCGATGTTCAAGATGTTATTCCTCAGGTTGCTGTTATGTCCAAAGAGATAGCCCTTCTCAAAATACAAACGGAGGACTTGGAAAATCGCAATAGGTGCAATAACCTTCGAATTTATGGTATTCCTGAGGGGGAGGAGTGGTTTGACATGCTTGCATTTTTAAAAATTCACATTCCTAAAATAGTTGGTCTCAAGGAAGGCACTACTCTTAATCTGCAACGTGCTCATCATATTGGCCCTAGGCTCGGGGGTACTCCCTCCACATCGTCACTCTATCGCCCCAGAGGAATAATTGTCCTTTTTTTGGATTATACCAAACTGTTAATGGTTCTGTCTGCGGCAAAACAAAGAAAGCAGGTGTTGTGGTCTGGCCAAAGAGTTTTTCTTTCTCAGGATGTGGCCCGTGTCACTGCAGCTCGTCGTAAGGAGTTCCTTTCCTTTCGTCCTGCTCTTCGGTCAATGAATGCTAGATACGGTCTGGTGCATCCTTGCTTTTTTAAAGTCACCTACAAAGAAAGGGCCTACTCGTTTGATCGCCCTGAAGACCTACGACAGTTTATTTTTCGCCACAAAGGAGAGGAAATGGACTTTGGGAAAACCTGAACATTGTCTTTTCCATTACGCTTTAGTTCCCTTGGGTTTAGCTTCTCCTAATTTATAGGCTCTGATGGTTCTCGCCTTTTTTCCACTGTTATTTGTATGTTTCACTTGTGGTCGCTGTTGTACGTCTGCCTTTTATGGAGGCTATTCCATATTAATTATGTGGTTTCCCTTCACAGATGTCTCATGCCCTGTACGGACACCCTCCCTCGATGTTTCCTCCTTCCTGTTCCTCCCTTCCCGCTCCTAATGTTCACAGTTCCTCCTCACATATGGTAAGTGTTATTCCCTTTATTAAGTATCCCTGCATCATATGTTTGCTTGCTACAGTATCTCTCTTTTTTGCCCCATTTGTTCTTCGTATTTCCTTGGCTGCCGCTCCTTAGTTTGTTCTCCTTTTTCCCGCTCGCTTATTGACTGGTCCTCGTTGTTTCTCGTTGACTTCGTTGACTTTGTCGTCTGTCTTCCTTTTGCGGCTCCCCGCTTCCTCATGTCATCCTCTTTAGTCTGGAAATGTATTCCGCTCTTCTTGGCTGAAGTCTCTTGGCTTCTTGTCAGCTTCTCTCTGTCTATCATCTATATCCTTTTCTCTTTCTTCTCTCCTTTTCTATTTTATTCTTGTTTCCTTTTTCTTGTTCTTTTTTGTTTGTCTTATGGCTCCTTTCTCCCTTTTTCTTTCCCCATCTTATCATCTTCGATTATTCTCGTCTTTTTCGCATTTCCTATTCTTTTACTTTTTTCACATCCTTTTTCCTTACTTGTTCTTACTGCACATTTACTTATTTGTTTACATCAAACTTTCACATGTTGAACTCTCAATTTTCCCAATTTTAGAATGCTCATGGTGTTGCTTATTGCCTTTTCCTTCTCATGATGACTGAGAATGTTCGTATTGTCTCCTGGAATGTGGAGGGTTTACGTAATCCCGTCAAGAAACAAAGGGTACATACCCATCTTTCCAGATTAGATTGTAAGATTGCGATGTTACAAGAAACTCATCTTAATGACAATGATATTAACTCCCTTAAAAAACAATGGGTTGGTCATGTGTATTGTTCCCCAGCTAAAGATAGAAAAAAGTGGTGACACTATTTCATAAGTCCCTTTCCCTCACTATAGAAAAGGAGGAGAAGGATGCTGATGTACGATGGCTTCTTCTTCATCTACTTATAAATGGTTCCCCTATCTCTCTCCTTAACATTTATGGTCCCACTGGTATTGAGTCACAGTTTTGGCAATCCATATCACATACTCTCCACTCATGTTCTGATTCCAACCTCTTAGTGGGTGGGGACTGCAATCAGGTCATGGATCCTTTCACTGACAGGAAATCCACTTCTAGATATATCCCTAATAAAATGCAAAAAACCTTTACGAGCACTATTTGTTCGAGAGGTTTGATAGATGCTTGGAGGATATATAATCCGGACTGTTTGGAATTCACTTTTTACTCTCCCACACATAATTCTACATCCAGAATTGATTATATTTTTCTGAGCCCACACCTTCTCCCTAATCTAAACCATGCTGAAATTGGATCTATACTTATTTCTGATCACGCTCCTGTCTTTATTAATTTAGATCTTTCTTCTGTACCCTCCAAACCCCATAGATGGCGCTTTAATAATTATCTACTCAAAGACCCTACTTTCATCGAGCGCTTCAAAGAATTTTTGTCAGAATTCTTTCTCTTTAATGCTAATCCGGATACACCTTTTCACACCATTTGGGATGCCTTTAATGCAACAGCCAGAGGATTTATCATTGATTATGTGGCTGCTAAGAAGAAACAATATCTTAAGGAATCCGCCTCCTAACTATCTTCCATTAAGCAACTGGAGCACACTTATTTTTCTTCTAAGGACGAGGCTACTCTTAAGAAATTGGTTCAAGCTAAGCTGAATTTTAATAGGAAATCAACTGAGGAAGCTTCCGGGACGATACAAAAAATTTATTCCAACTTTTATGGTGGTTGCAATAGAGCCGGTAAATTGCTGGTGAACTTTTTGAAGGTCAAATCTCAACGATCTAAAATAGGTAATATCATTGATGATAACGGTGTTAATCACTTCAAAGATGAGGAAATATTGAAATGTTTTACGGATTTCCATAAGACCTTATACACTCCTGAATCTTCTCCTTCTGACGCTGCATTAGATGCATATTTTGATTTATTGCCTCCCCGCTCTTCCCCTTCCCCCGATTGCTCTATATTAGATAAAGACTTGTCCCTCTCTGAGATTAAGTTAGCCTTAGCTAAGTTACCCAAGGATAAGGCCCCTGGCCCGGACGGCTTTACCGCTGAATTCTATTCTTTCTTCTCACAGATTCTTCTGCCTTATCTTTTATCTCTTTTTCAGCACTTTATTTCTCACAATGAGGCTTGTGGCTCTTTTCTTGAAGCCATGATTTGTCTAATCCCAAAAAAAGATAAAGATCCCTCATCCTGTGCCAATTATCGCCCTATTTCTTTAATCAATTTAGACTGTAAAATTTTTGCTAAGGTGCTGGCCCTTTGTATTAATCAGGTAATTCCGGATTTGATTGGCTCTGAACAGACGGGGTTTGTTAAAGGAAGGACATTGGCAGACAATTCCAGAATGTTTCTAAATATCATTCATCTTGCGTCTCAGAGTTCCTCCCCCGTTGCAGCCATTAACCTCGATGCAGAGAAAGCTTTTGACCGCATCCATTGGCTTTTTAGGATTCGTGCACTCAAGTGGCATGGTTTTGGTCCCGCTATCTTGTCTCTTATATGTTTGTTATATTCTCCCCCAACCACTTCAGTTTTTGTTAACGGATCTCAATCTTCTTATTTTACTCTCCAACGAGGTACCCGTCAAGGCTGTCCTCTCTCTCCCTTGCTCTTTATCCTATCGCTTGAACCTTTTCTTCACTCTCTGCGACATTCTTCCGCCGTTCGGGGTTTCAGACACAAGGCAATTGAAATCAAGTTTACTGCTTATGCGGATGACATTTTGTTGCATATCTCCGATCCCTCTACCTCTTTGCATGCTTTTACGGATCTTTTATCTTCATTCGTCGCCTTATCAGGTTATAAGTTAAACTTTTCCAAATCCAAAGTTCTTCCATTAAACAAATACTGTTTAAAGAGTATGTTCGATGGAACTGATTTCAAATGGAACACCAATAGCATTACATGCCTGGGGATCAAATACTCTTCTTCAATTCTTAGAACTGTTCAGCTTAATTTGGAAGATGTTTTATTAAAAGTGACTAGCATGGCAGAGAAATGGTCTCCCTTATTTTTGTCATGGTGGGGTAGATTGGACACAATCAAAATGATGATGCTTCCCGTTATCAATTTTTATTTGTCCATGTTACCAGTGAAACTTCCATTAACATTTTTCAAAACTCTTAATGGAGTTTTAAGTAAATTCCTCTGGAATAACCAGAAAGCTCTTATCTCTTTGTCTTTCCTGTCTCCTCTTAAGGATCGGGGAGGTGTTAATTTTCCCAATTTTCGTCAGTACCACTCCTCCTTTTTAGTTGGTCACGCTCTTATATCGGTTTGGCATAGACTGGAGGAATCCGTGATTCAGCCGTTTCCTTTTTCCTCGTTAGTCAATTTCACTCATCCTCCTCGCTCATTTAATTCCCCAACCATTTCACAATTTATTTCAACCTTCTATCCGGTCCTTCGCAAATCTCTTTCATCTCTACAAATGTTCCTGGATTCACCTCTCTGGCATAACAAATCCATTAAACTTTCCAACCATACTATATTTTGGAAAGATTGGGCGGCTAAAGGGATCATTCAGGTTAAACATTTAGTACAAGGTACACATTTTCTATCTCCTCAGGAAGTTCAGTCTAAATTTTGCCTGCCTGCCTCTTCTCTTCTTAGGTATGATGCTTTAAGATTGCTTTTAACCCACCAGTTTTCTCTTTTCTCTGGATCTCCCTCCTCCTCATCAGACCCCCCATTAGAACCACTACCTACTTCTTTTTCTGTCCAGGCCTCTCATATCTATAAACATCATCATTTCTCTCCCCCCAATCGCCCTAAGAGTAAAATTGAACTTTTATGGGACTCTGATGCAGCATACCCTCTCTGTACACTCATTGAACTCTCTTTGGACACGAATGCCCCACACCTCCTATACTGCTAACACCACCCAAACTCTTTATTATTTTTATCAGAGGCTGTTTTTAACCCAATTATCTCTCTCCAAGTACAGTTCCGACTTGTCCCCCAACTGCTGGTCCTGTAAAAACACCCCTGGCACATTCCTACACTCCTTTTCTCTTTGCCCTAGCATTTTCTCTTTTTGGACCAAGGTCTGTAAATCTATCAGCTCAATTTGCTCTATCAACTTTCCTTTTGATATCTACTCATTTTTTTTGGGCAGTAATTCTGTAAATTGGTTCGGCAATCACAAAATGGGCACGTTTGTGGATTTGTTAATTGCTATCGCTTTTCAGGTAATTACTTCCAACTAGAAGGATGCCACTAAGGTCTCTTTTTCTGCTTGGTGGAATCTTCTCTGTTATCATCATAGGCTGGATAGAGCTTCTGCCACCGCAACTCCTTCGAAAAGAAGCCCTTTGGTCTCCACTCACCAACTATTTATCCTCTTCTGCATTACGCAACAAAGACAGTCCCTTTGTCTTTCAGCTGGCATGAGTATTATGTTATATTTCCCTTATACTGTTCTTATAAGACAATGTACTGTTCCTATTTTGTTGTGGGAAAATGTATAGTGTTTGCTATCTGATATTTCTACTTAGCATATTTGGTAAGGATGTTGATTTCTTTCCATTCTTTTTGGTTGGTTTCCATTTTTCCTTTCTTCTTTCTTTTTCTTTCTTTCGCCAAAACAAAAACGTAAAATGCTAATTTGTTATGGTACACAACTCATCACTATTGCTCCCAGCCTTTTGTTTCAGTTTTTGACAAAGGAAGTTGTCCTAAGTTTTCATTTCACCATACTTTTACATACTGTGTGATATTTTTTGAAATTCTTCTATAATTGTTGATGTAATGTTGTACCTTTGTTCGTACTTGCTTCAATAAAGCTTTTTAAACGTAAAAAAAAAAAAAGCTCACCTGTTCTAAAATGAAGTTGCACACGAGGATGTAGTTTTAATAAAATATTGAAAATATGCAAATAAATAGGATACTTGCTAAAAAAAAAGACCCTATAGCACAGGGCAGGAATTATGAGGATGTCATTCAAAAATATTGAAGAACAATTACAATTATTTACCATACTCACTTGGAAATGTTACTTGATGCCGATATTCATTTTTGGTACAAAGCAATTATGCCTTTGGTTGACTCACGGATATGCATTAGTTCATGGTCACTTGACATGTACCATCAACAGAAAACATGACATGTATCTTTATTTTTGCAATAAGAAAAATGTGTGCTCAACTGAAGCTGAGTTCATGTGTGTAATTGTGCTGTTGAAGATTCCCGGGCTAGGGAGTAATTGATCAAATACAGAATGTGCCTACTCTCAGTGGGTGTTTGAACTGTACAAGGAAATGTATTATTGTTTCTGTCTCTACAACATGTCTTCTTTAGAGACCATCGAATACGTCCTGTTGGACTCGCCCTGGTAGGAGGAAGAGGACACCGATGACTGGTGCCAATAATGATATCAAGTAATGCAAACTGTAATGCTCTTTCATTATCTGGACTAAGCTGTAATTTATTTTATAAAAAATTGTTTTCTGTTTCTGTCATGGCATAATTTGAGAGTGGACGTTAATGGAGGCCCCTCCTAATATTTTTAACAAGGAGTTGATTATTCGGCTGTGTCAATCAGACAGATGAGTGGATATTGTATACTTTTTTGTGAACAAAGTCCTGGCTTCATCTTGTCACCCACTACCAACGCTCTTCATACTTATCTTCTGGAGCAGACTCTCAGACGTATGCACTGTTGCACCAAACAGTGTTTTAACGCACGCAGAGCATGCTTTATAGGACTGGTGTGTACTATGCACAGACACTGTACTTTGACTTCGACCCCAAGCCGTTGGCTTGTTTAGGGCGCCTCATTTAACCATTCTTTAGGTACAGTTACAATCACATCTTGGATCAGGCAGGAGGATTATTTCTCTCCCACCGTAATACTTATAAGATTTAGTATTCTGTAACCTACAGCGTGATTTAATAAAATGCATCAGGTGCACGGTTTTCGGTATCAAACATGGATGATTTGTTGAATGCTAAAGTCAGAAGACCTAAAGAGCTGGAACAGCTCCTCCTTATGCCCAGGATAGAGAAGTGGACTCCAAAGGCCAGTTTGCTGGCCATTGTGGCTATAAGGACACAACAAGCTACAACCTTTTTTTTTAAGTGCCCACCAGACCAGTTACTACTGGACCTGGACTGAGCCCTGCCGGTGGCCTCTGCTGGAGTGAGGTCTGACCCTTAATTGCTGTCCCTGGGGTCCTGACACTCTTGGCTGTGTATGGCTCAGGGGTCTCCAACCTTTTCTGTAATGTGAGCTACTTCTGATCAGGGAAAATAGTCGTGAGATACTGAAGGCCAAGTAACATGTGCATTGTTACTAGTCACCCCATCACCCAGCTTCATTGACTTTAAATCGAATGTCCATGGAGCCCGATATTATGGTTTGAACAAAATACTGTGACTGGGGGTACTATGATAGGGCTGCCATGTGTGTCAGTGAGTGCATGGTCTGCGGGGATGTATGAACATGTGTGTGAATGAATGGGATACATATGTATGGGTGACTGAGAGCCTGCGTCGTATATACTTGGGGCACAGGACATACCTTTTTGCCATTTGTGGCACAGTTACATGTACAACACATACATACAACACTTTTTTTTTTTAAACGGGAAAAATTTATAGTGCAGAAAAATGTTCTGCAAAAATGTTTATAATAAGGAAACATTTTCTGCACTTGATGGAACATTTTTCTGCACTTTAAATTTCTCCCATTTAAAAAATAAAAGTGGCAGTATTTTTTGTAAATATGGCAGTGTGCCCATCAGCCACTGGGAGCAAGATGCCTGCTGTGTGTAAATGCGACACTTTGAAATGGGAGAAAATTAAACAGGAGAATTAACTTTATATTTATCTGCATTAAATAAAACGCATCATTTTAATCTTCTTCCATGTCAAAGTGTCTTTACACACAGCAGGCATATTACTCCCAGTGGCCTGTAGAGATGATGCCATATTTATAACAGGAAAATACAGTCATTTGTTTAAATGTGAGGAATTTAAAGTGAAGAACCATTCTTCATAGCACATTAGGACTTAACTGGCTTAATTTAAAATAGAGAAAAACATTCAGACAATGGTTCATAGTAACACTTTTCTTCACTTTAAAGTTCTCCCATTAAAAAACAACAAATTACAGTATTTTTCACTTATAAATATGGTACTGTGTCTACCAGCCAATGGGGGCAAGATGCCTGCTGTTTGTAAATGTGACACTTTGAAAAGGAGAAAATTAAAATGAAGAGTTAACTTAATCATTAAGTTAACTCTTCAATTTAATTTTCTCTCATTTAAAAGCATTCAGAAATATCTTTTTGTTCTCATGCTCCAATATTGAGTTGAGAAATACTTTTATTTAAAACTTAAATACCTCAGTGCTTCACTTCTGAACCTCTGTGACCCACAGGGGTCATAAATCTGAATGGATCACTGCTTATTATCAGGCTCTGCTATCTGCAGTCGATTAATAAAGTAAAATAAACGTAGCCTTTCCTTAACTTTAAAAGGAAAACACAACACTTATTTATTTCAGTTCTGAGCTAAGAATGAACCCGAGGCTGGGAGCTACTGTGAAGGTTTCTGCAAGCTACTGGTAGCTCGCGATTGACTGTTTGGAGACAACTGCTAATATCTTTGACTGTGAGGAGCCAGCTTGCCTTATCTGACCCATGTTCCATCGCGGTCGGCCTAAAATTGCCCCTACGTCCCGATCACTTGCAAACCGTACTTTCTATCGGCAGTTTACTTTTTCTTAGCACTTGCTCTCTTAAATCTTTTAAAATTCATATCTCAGGTTCCTAATTGAATTTGTGTCTTTTTGGTGTCATTTTGATTCTTAAATTGAATAACTTAAGCCTGACGTCTCTGTTGCCAAAGCTACCATCAACCTTAACTAATAATTCACTTTCTTACAGTAACCATAAAGTACCATTATCCCTTGACTTTGGTATTCTAGAGTGACACAAATTTCACTGTGCTAGATTTAAGTGGTACCTATCATCTCATTTTACCAACTCGCTGTTTTGTGATTGATACAGAATTATTTCTTGTCTAGATAGGATATGCATTTATTGCATTATTATTGAAATACCATCTTCATTAACTTGAAGAAAGGAATTTACATCATTTTGTTAACATTAAAATATTGGTACTATCTACTGAAGTTCAAGATATGATATTATGTGATGATTTACCTATATCAGGGTCCCGCATAGTGTAGGATCACTATTGAGTGTGTTATGAAGAATTTTTGGTGATCTTCCATTAGAAAAGATGTAACATATTTTAGAGACTCTTGCTCTGTATGTGTGCAAGCCCAGAGATCACAATATTTACCAGGGAGGTTATTACCACCCATTGAGATTACAGTTGAACTTTGGTCCTGCATTTTCACAGATTTATTGTGGAATTACCAGGGTCTGATGGGTGCTCAAGGATCATGTTACCACTGGATATGTGCACTAATATGTCTCATTGTCAGGATTACGTACTGCTCCAGAGAAGGCGTGTCTTCCATAGAGATGGCTTTCATCGCCACGGCTTACCTCACAACAATATTTATGATTGGGGTTCTATATATATATATATATATATATATATATATATATATATATATATATATCACATTTTTGAAAAACAGCGTGCAAAGGATTGTGTATTCAACAAGCATTGTCTTCATGCTAACACCCTATGTACAATGGTCAGACTGTGCAAGTGAACCAGATACTGGAGCAATACCTGTGATGCTTTGTTGACGGCAATAAAGGATAAATACTCAGATATTCTGCAGCATTTGCATATAACAACGCTGTTCATTCTGAAGCTGGGTATTCCCCCGTTTTTTTGCTTTATTGTATCCATATGTAGGTGTTACTATAAATTGTTGTTGATGATAAATTGGTATTGGCAGTAATTTATCTTTTTCCACCTTTTACCATGTGTTTGGATCTAACTACTAATCATCTAAAGCCAATATGCAAAGATCAGCTAACAAGAAAAGAAGGGTAGCTACTGAATATCATATAGGCGATAAGGTGTAGTTGTGCACCCAATTTCTACCTACTAGAGGTATTTCCAGAAAGCTTGGTCCACGTTTTTCAGGTCTTTTTTTGCATTTCTAGTTAATTCAAAAGCAATTAAATTGCAACTTCTTTCTAGCTGAAAGGTTCCCCCAGTATTTCACGCTTCACAAATAAAGCTGGTTGTGGACTGTTTTTTTTATCATACAAAGGTTTCCTATCCCTCTCCCACTTTTGGTTGATGGTCACTAGGAGTTTGAAGTGGCTGCAATTTGTGTGTATCGAGTGTCTAGATGTCAGCTATGCTCTTTGGTTCTCTAGAAGGGATATGATGTCTGTGACTGCATTTGGGAACCGCCACATAATAGTCATGCTCCTTGCTTATTATGTCTTTTTTTACAATCTTGCCCTGAATCTTTGAATAGTCATCCTGTAAGATTTTTATACAGCACTTAAGAGGTTATACAAGAACTTTTGAGGTGGCCATTCTGTTATGCCTTGCCAATCAGGAACCACATGTCTTCGTGGACCCTTTTGAATGAAGACTTGAACTATGAGTCTTTGCAGACCCGCTTAGTTACCTTGAGCAGCGGGATCCTTGGGGCATGCATTCCTCCCAGAAACATTGTTAAAAACACAGGAATTTGGGGAAAAGAGGTACACTTACCTGCAGGTAAATCTCCTACTCCTTGAGGCCACATTTCTTTGAACAATGGAAAAAGGGAAACAGGGCCGGACTGGGAACCGAAACCGGCCCTGGCAAACTGCTCATCCGCCCCCCCCTAGGGGTAGGGGGGGGTGCAGCCGAGCTGTTTGTGACGGTTGTTTTTGGCTGATTTTGTTACAGGGGGCCGATATTGCCGACCCCCGGTAACAAAAACGGCCCCCAGGGGCCCAAAACCGCCCCCCCCCTGGCGGCCCACCGGGGAAACGCCCGGTGCCTGCTATGGCCAGTCCGGCCTTGAAGGGAAAGAGGTTTACAACTGTGTGTATTAATAAGGTCTCTGACATCTAGTGGTCTGAGAACAAAACAACATGATTCTCAGTAGGAGAAAATGTAATGTTATTCTAGGTGTCTTGTAAATATGAGATGGTGGTATTCTGTTTCCTGGGTTGTCGGAAGAGGTGCCAGCACAGATTTCCTATCAAAATTCTCAAAGTCTGCACCTCCATGCATTTTTAATCTTTGAGGATATGTCTTCACCGCATTCTTTGCCCACTGCACCTCATTTTCTTGTTTTTGCTATCCATGTTCATGAGTTAGGATTTTTGCTGGTCTTTTCTGCTAAGTTCTAGTTAGCATTCTTTGTGTTAGGATTTCTTTTTGTTTTGGCTTTTGTGTTTGTGTTTTCAGCAGTATTTTTCTGCTGCTTGTTTGCTTTTTCCTCTCTTAGGTACCTCTAGGTTTGTTGATGCCTTGCTTGGTGTCTCTTCAACTTCCTCTCAGTGAATCTGGAGGACAGTGGTGAGACTTCTGAGCCTTCAGAGACTTACCATCTCTCACTCCAGAGTAATATGGTAAAGGAAGTGCGACCTGCCGTTAACAGTCTTGAGGAAAGCCAGTAGATGTGAGAGACTACTGATATGAGCTGAAATGTGTCACCACAAACAAGGGAGTGAGGGCAGTACATGATACCGACGCACCCCTCTTCTTTCTTGATTTAATCTTGTATGAGACACAGTCAGCCACTAATAAAAGAACTGTAATATTCCCCTCTAGTACAGTTTTATTCCATATTGTCACAAAAACGTCCTTTAAAAAAAGAAACCCTCACAACCATTTTGGTTTTGGCAAAGGAGCATCCCTCTAATGAAGTATGCTACCCAGTGTGGGTGAAGGGTTGCTTTTTTTTTTTTTTTAAGAAACCCCTAAGGATGTCCAAAGAGGTATAATTTTTTTCCCTGTGAAGTATACAGAGAACAGGGAATTGTTGATTCAATAGAATCACTTATTATAGAAATCTCCCCAGTATAGTGATATCAGTGCAATACAAAAGAGCAATCAGTATTGTACTTATTGGCTTAGCTATACTGAGTGGAAAACAACTCAATACTATACAAAAAGGGTCTCTAATAATGCCTGCTTCTGCCGCACACACTTTAACATTGTGCATAGAGTATTCCTCACCCTGGCTGTTCTGATTAAGATTATTTCACATTATCGAATAACTGCCCAAGATGTAATTCAAATTAGACAGGTTTCTTACACATGGTGTGGGCCTGTAGAGTGGATATACTGTATTGCATGAAAATAGGAGACAAGCTGAAAAAAGCAGAGGGTAGCTTTGTAACAATATATTTGAAGCAATGTATTTTGGGTCTTCATTCAAGACCACAGAAAGGGGTCAATAAATATAAATTTGCAGTAGTGGGTCTCTTGTTGGCAAAGGGGGAGATTGTAATACATTGGATGGCATGAGCTGTGACTGAAGAGATCCGTATAAGGAGTGTGTTCACGATGAGAAACTGGATGAAGATTTCAGACATTAGAGGGAAATGTTGAGCCCAGTGTGTGCAGATGTAAGAGATGTGAATTTGGATTAAGCAAAAGAGGTTTGTAAGATTCTAGGGATGGATATTCAACAGAAACCTGGATGCCCTTGGGTAGAATACATTAAATGTGCTCTAATGCAAATGCTTATGTGTACATCGACATCTAAGCATGTTTGCTATAAGTTGTTTTACGTTACTCTTTAATAACTATAAAAAAAATTGAATAAATGCATAAATGTTTGAAAGGAAAAAGCATGAAAGTATAGTTGACTCTTCCTATGAAACAAATTAGATTGGTAAAGTTACAAGTGTTCTTCAACTTAGTAGCCTTTTATAAAGTAAACATATAAATTATTGATGGATCACAATTGTTTAGATGAAAAAACACAAATTTCAATATCATGGGTTTTGTGTTGATTTGTCTGCTGACCATTTTCTCTTGCACCTACCTATCATTCTTTGAGCGCTTGTATGGGTTGTTGCCTATTACTTAGCATTCATGATTATTATTGTATGACAGTAGGTTTTATGTTCATTATTAGTTTCAATAATGTGCTTTTAGTTTTCATATTCATCCACATATGCTAGTTAGTATGCTAATATCAGTACAGAGAGATTACAATTGTACATTGGTGAAATAATTCTCATGAGTTTTCTCTGATATTACATCACATACAACAAGGGTATTTTTCTCATGAGGGTCTTGAGAATCAATATAATAGCAGCCTATTTAGCTCTCTCATGGACAGAGGATTATTTTGAACAAGAGCAAATAAGGAATTTGTCCACACAGAAATGTTTTCAAAATAGGATCAGTCTGGACCCTCCATAATTAGTCATGTAACCTCTGTGTCACTTCCTACATTAACCATAGATTCTACTAGTTTAGAAAAATAGGAACTGGAAACTATGGAAGACTGGATACTGGCCTTTTGGAAAGACTAGACTGGTAATTAATTACTGGTATGGTGGGAACTTCCTAGATCAGGAATCCACTTCTAGGTCAGTAGTGATACAGTATATATTTAACTGCACTGCACAATTGTCCCCCTCCTTACCTGGTAATGATTCATAATTCTATTGGCTCTCATATCACACTTAGTGCACCCACTCAACCCTGCATCCTACCTTCTATAGGGCGCGCCCACTGCCAGACACTTTCCAAATAGAGGCATATTTAGACATGGTGACGGTCCCAGCCCTCATGCTGGCGGATTGACCGTCCATAGAGGAAGAAGTAACCTTCCCTGTGATACTGACAGCGATTGGCAAACTAAAGCGGGGTAAGACCCTTGACCCAAACAGCATACCTGTGGAGTTCTTTAAAAGAAACGCCGGGACCCTGGGACCATATTTACTCAGAATGTACACAGAGGCAAGAGATGGGGGAACCCTACCATCAGACCTCCGCTGCGCCAAAATAGTGGTAATCCACAGGCCAGGGAAACCAGCCACAAAGTGAAGTTCATATCGCCCATTCTCACTGCTGAACATTGAGACCACAATACTGGTGACGGTATTAGCCACTCAGCTGATTGCAGTCCTAACCCCCCTGATCCACAGGGATCAATCCGGCTTAATGCCAAAAAGATCAACCAGATTTAATCTCCGCAGGCTCCATAATTGGCTGGGGACAGTTCAAGTTAGAGAGGACCCCATTATATTCCTCTCGCTAGACTCCGAGAAGGCCTTTGATGCAGTCCATTGGCCCTTTCTGATGCAGGCCTGAGGAGATTTGGGTTAGGTCCCAAGTCCCTGCACTGGATAGCGCTACTACATAGGAACCCTATGTCGGCAGTCAGAGTGAATGGGAGGTTATCCACAGAGTTCTCCGTTGGGCTGGGAACGCCACAGGGCTTTCCTTGTCACCCCGCTGTTTGCTCTCACCATGGAGCCACTGGCTTGCATAGTCTGGGAAATCCAGATATTGCGGTCTTCCACATTAAGGAGGAGGCAACGGAGGATGAGAGGATCTCACTCTATGCCGATGATATCCTACTCTGTCACCCATCCGAGCGAGGCACTACAGAGAGTGTTTAGGGTCTCTGAGCAATGTGGAGCCCATGCAGGATACTTGATAAACTGGGACGAATCAAGCCTATATCCGATCTAGTCTTAGAACCTGCATGACCCCGGTTCTTAAATCTTTGCACTGGCTCCGCATCAAAGAGTGGATTGACTTTAAGGCCTTGACCATCTTTTTTAAAGCTTTTCATAAGGTTGGTGCTGAGTACCTTAACAAACGTGTCAACCGTTATTCAACATCCAGACCCTTGCGGTCCTCCAATACTAATTTGGCCACTCTGCCCAAAATACGTCTTACTCGTACAGGCGGCAGATCCTTTGGTTTTCTGGGTGCAAAATTATGGAACAGTCTGCCGGAATCCTTGAGGCTTGACCCTAACTTACTTTCTTTTAGAAAGAGCTTAAAGACATGGTTGTTCCAATAAAATACTGGCCCTTTCACTCCTTTCTTATCGCCGTGCAAGCGCCAGGACACTCTTGTTTGAGTAGCTGTGCGCTCTACTAAATACCCGTTTTCATTTCATTTCATAGGAAGCGACCTTGACTCACTGGATATTCCAGGGAGCCTGCGTATACACAGGGAGAGATTCCAATACCTGGGGATATACATGACCTCAGACAAGGAATGTAACCTTGACCGAAATCTCTGGAGAATACTGACAGACTGCCACAGAGATGTGGAATGGTGGAGGACTTTGCCACTAATGTTGCTACGGAGGGCAGCCATGTTCAAGATGATAACCCTACCAAAACTCCTATATGTCCTTCAGAACACGTACCACAAAGTCCCAGATGAGATCTTCACCAGAATAGAAGGAGCAGTCCGGAAACTGCTATGGAATGAGAGCCACCCATGAGTGGTGCTGCGAGCACTGCAGCGCAACCATTACAATGGAGGCATATCCCTCCCAGACATATGGGCATACCACTGGATGGCTCACTTGATAGTGGTCAATGACTGGGTCTGTGCACTCGGAAATCATCCCATTTATACATTGGAGAGAAGCCAGTTTCATCCTAGATCCTATCTACAATATTGATATGGAGGAAATGGTGTAAGAAAGCTTCTGTCTGCAACCTAGATGATGATAGAAGCTTAGAAAGTGGTGGGGAAGTGCATTGGATGAGCCAAAAAGGTCACCTGAGAGACCTTCCCTTATGGGTTGGAACGCGCCTAAAAGAAATCGAGAAGCTAAGAGGATTCGGCCCATGGAACCTGATCGGGATCTCCAAGTTGGGGGATCGATTCCATTCAGCTCCCTCCAGCAAGACTACCAGCTTAATAAAACACTTCAAATACATACAACTCAAACATGCCTGGAAGGCGGAGGGACTAGATATAGCTGACAACCTGGAATACGCACCTCTAGAGGGCAGACTCCTCCGGGGGGATTTGGAGGCTAAAGTGGTTTCCTGGACTTATAAGACGATTAACAACAACATGCCCAAATCACTAAAGAAACTGAGAGAAAGAAGGGAAAGTGAGGTGGGTGAACTGGATGACATGGACTGGGTGGCGACCTTGATTCACCTGAGGGAGGCGGCAATCAAGTTTCGGCTAAGACTTATCCAATTTAAGATCCTACACAGTGTCTATTATGATCAGGTCCACCTACACAAATTTGGCAGAGCGGGGTCCCTCAACTGCCTGAGACGTGGGCAAGCAAGGGGGTCATTCCTGCATACACTTTCTGATTGTCCCAACATACAATCGTACTGGACTGCAATATTGGGAGAGTTAGGTATGATACTGGGGGAATCTATTCCAGCAGATTCAAAATATGTCCTCCTGGGTATACCCACAGACGTTAACGTCCCATGAGCCAAGTTCCTTTTCAACAACCTGGGCCTGGTAGTGGCAGAAAGAGACGTGGCAAAATATTGGGGAGCCCCGGAGCAGCCAACTCTCTGAGAATGGAAAACAGGAATGGAGTCATACATGGCAGCTGAAAGGGTCACATACAAGGCTAGAGGGTGCCCGTGGAAGTTTCATAAGGTATGCAGTCCCTGGATAAAACATCACAGCATAAATGTGGGGTTTTGCTAGGCAGTGTACCAATTAACACAGTCCTAATGACTTTTAGTAGATGACCGCCTGGAACATTATATTATTTGATAACTGCTTGATTGCCATGAACAAGCTAAAATTACACTGTACCATTGCAAAATTGAAATAATGCATGTCCACTCCAATGTAGTTGTTATTGTAGGTGATTTGTTGAACACCGCATGTTGCTTAATAAAAAAATCAAATGAAAATATTTGGAGAAAAAAGAACTGCATCCTCCCACCTTTATTGATTTCTCTTAAATTAGTTACCTATTCAGGTGAGCCCTGGCATCATTCATTACAGGGCCTTTTGTCCTTGTGTATTTGCTGTTTGTTACCATAAGTCTATTGCTGTTCTGAAGTCTTCTGCTGCTTGCCATTCTAAGGATTAGTGCTGGTATCCTAGTTGACTCCTGATGTCTTTACTGTATCCTCTGCCCAGAATCAGGGTTAGCAACTCTACCCTGTTGTGAGTAATATTCCCCCACATATTTTGTATTTTGGAATTTACTGTACTTACCCATAACTCCATATGCTACTTGAATTCAAGTCAGCTTCTCAGCTTGCAAGCAAACACTAGTTGTGACATTGCCTTACCAAAGTAACCTCTTCTGTATCTTCTCTTCCCTTTTTTACCTTCTTTCTTTTGTGAGGTATTTGTGTTATTGATACCCCTAAAGAGACTCTGAGACAACTATTATTCTCAGCAGTTCTATGTCTTCGGTGAAAGTGTGACACACCTTGACTTCTCAGAAATCTAAATTGGCCTTGTAGGCAACTCCAGGTGGTTCACCTACAGCTTTTAGGTTTGCGATACTGTGCAGCAGTCATGATGACAAATCATTCAGTGCTATTTACATTACCCATGATGTATTAAGAAGGGAATTCATATGTTTGTTGCCTGTATTTGCAATATTTAGACTTGATTTAACTATATATTAAAATAATTTTACCTAATATTTGTGTCAGTTTGGCTTTAAACAAAGACTTGTAAAATAACGCTTCATATTTCTTTTGTGTGCTTAGTTGGGGGAAGGCTGAAGGGAACCCACTTTCTTAAATTAAAACCCAATGCCTCTGACAGGTACATTACTGTTAGGTCAAAACTTGTACACTCTGTCGAGATTCGTGCCCATTTTATCTGCTCTAATTAGTATATTGGAAAACCTGTTAGTTCCTTAGAGCCATGGGAAATGTTCTGGTGGTGTGCGGGACTGACCTCTGACACGCTACATAGTGCCTAACGTTGAGCTCTCATAAACTGAGTAAGTTAAAAAGCCACAGACTCAAGAATGAGTACCGATATGGAGATACATAAATAATATTGGGTTACAGAGTCCTCACTTAGTTCAAATAAGAGTCTCTTGATTTGATGATGGTTTTCTAACTTCACTATTAACAGGACTCCCCATTATTTGGATGTTTCTAAGTCTGATGTAAAATGGAAAAAGTGCAGATAAAAGTTACACTGCTGAGGAAATATAGAATGCCTACACCCAGAGCACATTCTTGATATGATATATGATATAATAATGGTACAACACAATACACTTGGATGAATGATATAAAATAGCTGTGATGCCGATGAAGTACTAGCTTCTTTATTCTTGGTGATTATCACCAATCAGCCAACACGTGTTTTCCCCCTTTGTGGTGTATAGGCTTGGGGCGTTTTCAAGGCTGAAAATAATATACAATGATGCAAGCTTTAATATCCATTTTTAAATCATTTACATAACATTTTAGGTATAATATATTAGTTTGTTAACATTTTAAAATATTTTTACTCCTTTTATATGTGCATACACACTGTGGTTTGCACTCAGTGAGGTATTCAGACATAATTTGCTCATTTGTTCGAAGTTAGAAGAACAAGGTGAAGGTGACTGTAGGAGAGAATCCATAGTATTCCTTCTCATATTTAAATTGTGCATGACAAAGAAAGAACCTTCTTTAAAGCAGATTGAAGGCAGTATAAAACATTTAGCTGTATACAAATTACCCAGAATAATAGGTCCTGTTGAGTGACGAGCGTACGGGCGGTGGCTGCGGCATTTGCACTGGTGTGGGGGGCCACGGGGGTCGGTCAGACCTAGGGCCCTCTACCGGACTCTGGCCGGGGCACAACGCTCCGCTTTTCGAGACTTCTGGTCGGTCTGCTGCGGCCCTCCTTAGGGGCCTGGTTCTACAGGGCATCAGAGGGTGCTGGCCAAGGCGCACCCGGAGTCCAGGGTACCAGACTGGGGATGACCCATGCAGCGGCCGGGTCTGGCTGCGCGTGGGGCTCCTTCTCAGCATGGCGCTGATGCCCTCTCCTGAACCGCTATAGCGGGTGCCCCGGTCGTTGTGGTTTCCACCTACCTGCTCCTGTTGAGGGGCCTACTGCTGCAGAAGGCCTGTGTGGTGCAGCTGCGGTGTCCGCTCTGTCGGTGGGGGCCACGGGGGTCGGTTGGGCCCAGGGCCCCCACTTGCCTTCAGCGGCGGTGGGTCGGCCGGGATATCGCCCGGAGAAAGAATACGCATTGCAGGGCTCTGCCTGAGAATTTCCTCGCTGCGGCCGCTTCAACCAGTCCCCAGTTATACTTCCTGAGATAGAGACCCACGCGTCCGAGCTGCTTACCTTTGAGAGCGGGGAGCCTCCCGCCTTCGCTTCAACTGCCACTGTTTGCCGGCCCTCCGGGCCTTCGGCTGGGGAACCGCCCGGAGGCCTCACGGGGGCTCGAGTGGGGTGCTTTGGGTGGCTGTCATTCTCGATGCTGCCCGCTGCGGAGAGGGGGTGCCCCGCTCGGGGGCTGCGCCTGCAACGTTCACTTGGTGATCGGACTGGAGGGACACTGAACCACGGGTTAAGCGACTAACATAGTCCTCGACACGACCGCATCCAGTGCGCCTACAGTGGAGGGATCTCGCGGAGGTAGGGGGGCTCGCGGTCGGTCGGGCCTAGGCCTCCTTATCCTCCCCCCAGCAGGGGGTGCACCCGAAGGAATTGCCTACATTCGCTGGTGTGGAGACCGGTGCGGGGGCCAATTCAGACCTGCGCAGCCCCTACCCTTGCTACCCTTGAAGTGGCCCTGCGGTTGCTGCGAACACGGTAGGTCACATCGTTGATTGCAGTGCTACCACCTTGGGGCGGATACGGTCCTGAGCGCCGACGCAAACGCTGAGTGGGGAAATCACGGTGGTCTGACATCCTGGCCTCGCTCCCTATGCGAAGCGCGCAGCAAATCGTTACGGGCCGCCTACGTACCAATACCCACTGTGACGTACCCCCCGAGGGCCAAGCTGGGATATCGCTCATGGCTCCCGGATCCATAACTGGGGTGAGTCAGCCTGATATTGCAACCAAACTTGACACTGTACTGGCAGCGGTTGAGCGAATCGGTAATGCCTTGGACCTGACCCGCACCTCCCTGGAAGGCCGGATGGACACCATCACCTCCGACTTTACGCTTATCCGGGCCGACCAACATAAACTTTCAGACAGGTTTCGCGATGCGGAGACCTCACTTGCAGACCTTCAACCCCGATCCCGAAATCACTCCTCCGCTCTACAAGATCTGCTGGACCGAGTTTGCAACCTGGAAGAGAAGGTGGAGGACGCGGAGGGCCGTTCACGCCGTAATAATGTCCGCGTGGTCAGTCTCCCTGAAGGGACAGAGGGACAGAATCCGGAGACCTTTACAGAAACCTGGATTAAGGAGCTGATGCCCCCCGGGTCGCTCTCTCCGCAATTCGTAGTGGAGCGGGCCCACAGGGTACCCGCCCGCAGGCCGCCTCCTGAGGCTCGTCCTCGCCCATTCCTGTTTTGAGTCATGAATTTCAGGGACCGGGACGCAATTCTTCGGGAACTTCGCAAACACCCAGGCCCCAAGGTACAGAATGTCACCATCTCCCTTTTTCCAGATTACACGGCTAAAGTACAAAGGAGACGAGCCACCTTCAACGTAGTAAAGAAACAACTACGCGATCTGGACCTCCGTTACTCCCTGTTATTCCCCGTCCGCCTGCGGGTTATTAAAGACAGTAACACTAGATATTTTGACACCCCCGCAGAGGTTTGGGATTGGCTCGAGGAACAGGGGTTGGCGATGGCACCCAAATCATCAGATGAGTCCCGACTCCGCGAGCGCCCTCGCCGAGGCAGACGCAGGGGGGAAAAATAACAAGGACACGAGGCCTAAAGTGGTAGCCCCACACCCTGACCAAATCAGACTGGAGCGCCAGGAGGCCCTGCAGACGATGGCGGTCTTCCAATCCACCAGATCTCCGTCCCCGATTGACTCCGCTGCCTCTCTGCCAAAATCCGGAGTTTCCGAATCCACTCCTGAATGGTCCATGGATGCAGATTTCCCCCCACTCCAGGACGACACTCCGCAGACTGCAGATGGCATTATTTGAGCTTAGCCTGTATTAGAACATGATGTCACTCCAGGCCATGCCATTCTTAGTAATTCTTGGATGCTCTGTCTCCTGTTTTCTTGGGGTGATTGAAGGGGGAAAGCTTTATATCGGCTCCTCTCTCTCACTGGTCTGACCCCCCGAAGTCGCACAACGACATTAGTTCAGTGGCCATGACATGGCGTGTTTGTTTGGGCAGTTCCTCACGTTGGGGACCCGCTCTGCTCCTGTTTCAGGGCTTTTCACGGATCTACATTATTATTTTCTTCCCCCTACACGAGTCGCCACACGTACAGACCTGCTGCCTCTACGCCCTTCCCCCTCGGGCGGGGTTCATCACATAGGGGGTGCCATAATACACGGGTGGGATCTACTGAACTCAAGTTGTCCAGATGACCAATCTTAATATAATGACCTGGAATGTCAGGGGCATTCATACACCCTCTAAGCGGTATGCCATCTACGCCTATCTGCAGCGCCACGCAACGAGTGTGTTATTGCAGGAGACACACCTGACGACCGTAGAGGCTACCCGCTTGCGCCGTCGCTGGCGAGGTCAGGTATACAGTACCAACTATTCGTCCATGGCTAGAGGGGTGGTGATATGGGTTAAGGCGGGGGTTCCGTGGGAGGAAGAGGAGGTTCTGTCAGACCCAATGGGGCGCTACGTCTTAGTGAGCGGCAGGCTGAACGGCCAACCGATCTTGTTGGGTTCCAGATATGCCCCAAATGTCACGCAGGGCACCTTCCTTAGTGACCTTTCGGAGATACTGCTCTGGTGGAGGGAGATCCCATGGCTCCTAGGGAGCGACTTTAACGCAGTTCTCGATGTCTCACTTGACCGTTCCTTCCCCCCTCTCACTCGTACTACGGCCTCCTCCAACGCGCAGCTATTAAAATCCTGGATGGACAATTGGGCACTCTCAGACATTTGGCGGGAACGCCATCCACACTCCAGAGTGTACTCCTTTTATTCCCCGGTCCATAACTTGCATGTACGCCTTGACCGCATACTCGTAGCCTCTGCCCTACTCCCTCTGATACAGACGATTGACTGTCTCGGTCGGACACATTCTGACCATAATCCCCTGGTGATGCACCTAGCCTGGGAGGCACAGCCCCTTCCGAGTCCGGCCTGACGCCTGCAGACGGCGGCTCTAGAGGACCCCCTCTTCGCGGCTCACTAGAAGCTGCGGTAGTTAGCTATTTCGCACTCAATACAGCTTCCACGGACTCGGTTCTCACCAAATGGGAGGCCTTTAAAGTGGTAATTAGGGGACATTATCTGGGACAGACGTGGAGTATCCGCAGACAGCTGTATGCCGCATTATCCAGCATCGAGAAACAGCTACTCCCACTCGAGACGCAGGTCGTCAACAGCCCGGATCAACAGCAGTGTCTGGACGCTGCCCATCTTGAACGGGCAAACACAAGGAGATGATGGACGGAGTGCTGAAACTTTTCAAACACTCACCCCCAGTCACAGATCTGGGTTGAATCCATCATCATTCTTTAGCTCACTTTGCCACCCCAGTTCAGACACAGCTATATGCAAATCAGTCTTGACCCTGTGCCTCATGGGAACAGTCCAGCCCGAACTGCCAAGCCATGTCTTCCCTGGACCGGAAACAAACATCCTGGGACCGGTTTCGGGCTAACAGCCCTCATCAGCCAGGCTAGCTTGAATCCAGTGGCAAAGTGAGCAAGAGACCCACGTCTGGGCATACCCTGCCAACTTAGGGCGAACAAAGCAAACACAAGGAGAGGCACTTCTGGACAGATTGAGGTGCCATAATTATTTGGCACATTCGGCCCGTTCTCACTCTGCGGCGGACAAAGCCGGGAGGTTCCTGGCTTATTTGATCAGGCAGGAGCACCCCCAGTGCCCCATACAGTTACTCCTAGATGATCTAGGCCGAGAGCGAAGCACGCAGAGAGACATACATACTCTGATGACTGAACACTACACTAGATTGTATGGCAGACAACGCCCAGGACGTGGCTTCCGTTTTAGACACCGTGGAGCTGCCCACTCTTACAGTGAACCAGTTCCTGGAGCTGGACTCCCCCCTAACAGAGGACGAAATACGAGACGCATTGCGATCATTGTCCTCCGGTAAAACGCTGGTCCGGATGGCCTCCCGGCCGAAGTTTTTCAAAACATACGCGGAACATTTAGTACCACATCTCCATTCATTGTTCACAGAGGCAATCTCGGACGGGACTTTACCCCCAACCATGCGTACCGCTAATGTAGTATCTTTGTTGAAACCTGGTAAGGACCCTACGTCTCCCGGCTCCTATCGGCCGATTGCAATATTGAACACGGATTATAAGATCCTGGCAAAAGTCCTGGCTAATCGACTGGCCCCGCTTGTCCCCGATTTAGTACATTCTGATCAGAACGGCTTCGTTCCACAGCGTAACACGGCCTTGAACATACGACGCTACTTTAGAGTGGCGGAATATGCCTCAATCGATTGCCCACTTTCGGGCTGCATGGTGTTGGACCTCGAGAAGGCCTTCGATTCGCTGGCCTGGAACTTCCTCTTTGCCGTTCTGGCCCGTTTTGGGGTCGGGCCCTATTTCATTAGTTTAGCGCGACTACTGTATCGTAATCCATCGGTCCGTATTCGGACGGGGCCTTACGTTTCAGACCCAATTCAGGTGCAACGTGGAACCCGGCAGGGATGCCCGCTGTCCCCGCTTTTGTTCGCGTTGGCAGTGGAGCCGCTGGCGGTCCACGTGCGCACTCATGTTGACATGGGGATAGAGCTGGGGGATGGCATTCACACCATTTCACTATACGCAGACGATCTGCTGTTATACGCTTGAGACCTCCATAATATCCCCTCCTCACTTGATCGGGCCCTTAGCCATTTTGCACGTGCCTCGGGACTGCGAGTTAATGCAGCGAAATCTATACTTTCTCCATTTCTGAAGGATACTCCTGATCCGGGATACGTGCTGTGGGGGACTCCTGTGGCTTGGTGCGTGGACCCTTTTCGTTATCTAGGGGTTCGAGTTTATCGTACCAGAGTCGATCTTTTTGATGGGAACGTGCTCCGGGCTGCCACGGCGATTCGGTCACAGATGGGTTATTGGAAAACTCTCCCATTGGCAATCTCGGGGAGGATTGCCCTGGTCAAAATGCTGGTTCTTCCCCGCCTTCTCTACTACTTCGCCACTCTGCCCCTCATTATCTCTCCTCCTTTCTTCAGACAGTGGGAAAAGGTTGTGCGGGACTTCATATGGGGGACATCACGCCACAGAGTGTCCATGGAAAAGCTCTACCTGCCTACCGAGGTGGGTGGCCTAGAGGTGCCCAACTTCGAGCATTACTACCTGGCCTCCCAAATGCAGTGGATTGCCAGGTGGATGTCCTCCCGTTACTTGCCAGACACGGCTTCTCTACAGCCTCCACAGACGCAGAGCAGCCTTTTACAACTTTTCCATCCTTGCTCCAAGTCCAGACCCCCCGATACACTTCTTCTGAATATAGCGTACAAATGCTTCCATAGGTGTCTTTTTCTTACTAGAATCACCATCCCATATGCACCTGCTATCCCATTGCTTGGAACTCCACGAGGGGACACCTACACGACATTGACTGAGTTACATCACTGGGCCTCGGAGGGAATACAGGACGTGGGAGACCTTTTCCAAGACGGCACTCTCATCCCATACCAGGAACTCATAGCGGAGGGGAACCTGCATCCTGGGCAGTTTCTACTGCATAGAACAATCATAGCCTCTTTATCG
The DNA here is from genome assembly GCA_963921515.1 of Calotriton arnoldi. Taxonomy (NCBI): domain Eukaryota; kingdom Metazoa; phylum Chordata; class Amphibia; order Caudata; family Salamandridae; genus Calotriton; species Calotriton arnoldi. Next base: position 2,067,950 of record CAWUFW010001622.1, on the reverse strand, counting down.
ACTAAATGGGGTACACTCACTCAGGAACCTCCCACGCACCACACTTTGCAATACCTCCATGTGATGGGGACAGGAGGGCACCTCACGCGCTGGTTCGCATCTTCCCTCCGGCAGCACACGGAGGTGGACCCCACTCAGCTTCGACATCATTGGGAGGGGGCCCTGGGGAGGGCATTTACAGATAGAGAATGGGCTGTAGTCCGGGGCAGCCCGACCTACGTCCCCTGTAATCAACGGTTCATACAAATCCAATTATTTGTACTGCATCGGGCTTATCTTACTCCAGCTCAAATCAATAGATACTTCCTTCGCACAGACGCGGCTTGTCCCCGTTGCCGGCAATTAGATGCCGACATTCTTCACATGCTCTGGTGTTGTCCGGTCTTGACGGACTACTGGAACAATGTGACAACCACTCTAGCAACTTGCACCACCCGAGCCATTCCACCTAATTGGGAAGCCCATGTACTGCACCTCTTTAGCAGAAACAAAAACTATAGAGCCGCCACACGATTTCTAGACCTGGGCCTAATAACGGCCAAACGATTGATCACCAAGCGATGGAAGTCTCCTCTGTTGCCGCACCCGCTTGCTTGGCGCCGATCCCTGCTTAATTGGGCTAGGTCAGAGGGAGTGGTGCTGCGTAGAGAGGACCTACTTGGCGTCCGTATATTCCCCCTAGCGCCTCAGTGGGACACAATGGTTTCCAAGCTCCAGGAAATGATCACTCACACAGGGGACCCGAACATGTTACCTGGGGACGGGAATCAGGGTACACCCCCAGCTGGCGCGAGTGATGAGTAGCACTGACACCCATGCTGACATAGCCCCACAGATCCAGAACTTCATTACCACTAGTCTCTGACAGCTTTGGCCCCCCGGCTACATTAGATGCGGCAGCAGGTCTCAAGCGACTCCCCTTTCCCTTCCTTGGCTTATGTTGTCCTCATTTTGTTGTACCCTATGTCCCCAGTTGGGTTCGAACTGCACTATTTCTAAATCGTTTGCATGTCACCCGGTGGTGTGACTTACCAGCACTGCTCCGCCCTGTCTAGGGATATTGTCTCATAATTCGATGTGCTCGCCATAATATACACATCTATCTTTCCTGTTAATGTTGGGCATTGTGCATTGTGCTGTTGGCAATCACCTTTATTTCTTTTTCCAAATGATGCATGTGCGCTGCTCTGACTGTATGTGTTATTAAAAAATGTGCCAAACTGTTAATAAAAAGATTCAAACAAAAAATAATAGGTCCTGTTGTAAGTGAAATTGTTGTGGCTTCCAGCTTGTTACTGAGGTCTTGAGGAAAAGAAGGTGGGCATGACAATCATGAGGAGGAAAATAAAAACTTTTGATTTGGTATAGGTAAAGACAGAGGTGTTTTCGAACAAATAAAGTGGAAGGTAGAAGTGAAAAAGATCAACATTTTTATCCCATTGGTACTGGGATTATTTAATATGGCAATGCAGTCAGAGGTGTTGTCATGAAGTAGCCTAATGAGAAAAGGAGAAAAGGGACAGCTTAGTCTGTGGGAACCCAGGGGAGTGGGAGGATGTGAAGCAGTCTTTTAATGAGAACTACTCAGACACTTTATAAGGAGTCTAATGAGTCTGAAGAAAACAGGTGCCGGCGCCAGGCATATTGTTGTGAGAAGATTGAAGAGCTGTAGGTGGAAAGGATGGAGAAGGAGAACAAGGTTGTCTCCCTGTTGGAAGATGATTGGTTATCAAGAATAATAAAGAGGATTTCAATAATGCAAGTGAGACCCTTAAAGAGGTGTTGTAAGTAGTCCTTGTTTAAAATAGTGTACTTACTTGATAAGAAACGAGGAAGGGGAAAAACCATGACGATATATGGAAATGAAAAGGATCCGTGAGGGAGATACAACAAAGAGACTGCCAATGTCTATAACTAGAACTTAAGACCCGAAGGTTAACAATAAGTATAATGGGAGTCTAAAAATTACCTGTTCAACAGGAGTCTAGGGTAGAGGAATAGGAGCTTCAGAATCAAAAATGCGGTCTAAAAGCATGAGGCAGGTCTGAACCATGTCATCCATTTGGGAGGTCTGTATAGTATCTAAGGTTGTCTTGCGCCCTGGCAAAGAGGTACTTGGTTGTAATTGGTGGAAATGCTATCTAGCACAGGTCACAAATCTAATGGTGAAAGTAGGTCGGGTATCGCAAGACTAAAATCGAAGCAACCTTGAAATATATCAAGTAATTAAAAGACATTACTGTTTTACGCAGACGAGCTATAAGATGAGAACTCCTGGCTACTGTAATAAGTATTTCTACATTTTTGGAACTAAGAGTGGACGGAGTGGTGCATTAAATGCAATAACATTTTTGAGTGAGAAACAAGTAGTATATTATTGTCAGTACAAACAAAATGTTTTTTTTATTATAACATTAGATTGGTACCCCATTGCCGAAATTACAAGGATTTTGATTTTCATGATGGTCACAGAGTAGAATTGCACGATTCTCAATGGGGCAATATATTGCTGAATTGCTAGAATTATGAACATATTAATCATCTAGACATGGTTGATACATATATCAGTTACTTCCATTTCATTTGTACTGTGACATATTCCTTGATTACTATAAAAAGTCATGTACTCAATGGTTCAGAGAGAGTGAAACAAAAAAGTCAGTTTTAATTTTTGATAACAGGAACATAATAATTTGCCACCATTTCTGAAATACTTCCTATACTAATACATTCATCCCAATTGGGATGAGTGCCCTTCATCCATCTTTGATCATGTGCATGTCAGAGTTTGTTTAGTAAGTTGTGACTTGTTATTTATTTAGAGATCAGACAATGTGGAATAAATTAGGGTAACAAATGTAGACCTTGATGTATTGGATAGAGTGCTTAACTGTTGTTAGTATTCTAAGGAATCACAAAGATTTGTACAAGAGAAGGACAGAAGAGAATTATAGCTACAACCGATTATGCATTTTGGTGTCTTTGTTAAGTCGATTCTGCACAGTATCTAGCCCCAAGATCCATTCACTCTCTCTTCTACACTACTTTAGTTCTCAGCTAAAGCTGAAAGTCTGATTTTGTTCATGATATTTCAGAAATATTCTGTCAGCTGCATTTCAACATCTAACTTGTATATATTTCTATATTGTTTCTGGATCCTTGTTTTCAGAAGTCTAATAGTACTAATGCCTTAGTTTTTTGGGCAGGGACATTCTATGATGTTGACAACACACGTACTATTACAATTTGTCATCTACTTAGTTGTCATTTTAGTGCCATTGGGGAACTATACTTCCTTAAGTTTGTTTTGTCATGCCTTGCACATAGAGCAGTAATAAATAACATGTGTACAATCCTTTGGGTTTATCCAGGAAAATAGTGGTAGTACCTTTTGTCCACAAACTTGAAGTGCAATACTATTTGTTTATGATTTGGGGCTCCCCTGAAACTTATTTCAATTCAATTTCATTTTCAAAATGTATTGTTTTAGTTAGTAAAAACCATAACAATTTGCAATTAAATAGTAGGTAAAAAAGCAACAGTGCTTTCCAAATATGGAGATAAAAATATACAATGATAAAAGGAAACCATGTTAACATTCTTATTACGAAGGACTAAAAAATCAACGATCTAAGCAATAAATGTGGGGAAGTAGGTAAAAACTGATTAAAGTGCAGAGTGCAAATGTTGATGTCCCCAAGGGGCTTTGAGTGGGGTCAAAGTGTTAGTCGGGGTGGGCCTATACAGAAGGCATTCAGTTACTGGGAACTGAGAGCAAGAATGGGGGAAGGTTTGCAGCGAGTACCGCTTTCCCTCCCAGTGTGCAGTACTTGACCTAGGAGACCCTTAACATGCCAGTTCCTGTTTCAGGGTCTCCCCGTATAATAGTCCGTTATCAGTTTTTGAGAAAAGGTGGCAGACTGAGACTCTACAGGACAAGAGCGGAGTAGGTCGCCAAGCTCCTTGATGTATTTACTGCACCTCAATAGGATTGTTGTATTGGTGTGGGAGAAACACAGCAACAAGGACTCCATGCAAGAGCAACTGCCTTCGTTAGATAAATTGGTTTCAAAAGAGACCTCCTGGGGGCATCGAGCGTAGAACTGTAGCACAGAAGGTGTAACCATGATTCTTTCTTATAGCTGCAGAGTCTGAAGGCCCCCTCCTTGCCCAGATGGGCCCATGGGTTAAAGCTGGCCACTGGTAGGCCTAACAGCAGCAGCATGTATAAGATGTCTCTACAGGCCCATCTATTTATGGCTTCTGAGAAGTATGGTTGTGGCTTCCCTGATAAGTAAGAATTGTTCAAAGGCAACAGAATGCTGGAGGGCTTTAAGGAGCGAATGTTCAACAGATACGGGGTTGATTACAGCTGCCGATTGATGCAGGATATATAAGGGATAGCATCTGATGTTAATGCTAATCCTTCAATTTGTAGGGGCAATTGCTTTTTGAACTTGTCGATGCAGGGTTTCCCAGGGCTCTCAAATGTCTCTTTTAGGTGAGCTTTGAGTGAGTTTACTGGTGCTTTTAGGACCCTTATATAGAATTTCAGGGTATCAGCCTCACATGTGAGGGTTTGTCTTGGAAGGCCAAGTTCCAGATGCAGTCTGTTCCGCCGGATATATCTGGGCAATTGGAATACTCTTCTGTAGGCCGTGCATTGTGCGTGTTCTGGGCTGGGAGCGCAGGCCTAGGGAAAAGCCTGTTGCCCGTAGTGTAGTGCCGGAAGGAGAGAGGCCTTCATGACCTTCAGGATAGGTGCAACCGAGTCGCTGTTTAGGTTCTTATTGAGACAGGTGACACCGGATATGATGGCTCAAGCTTTCTTTTTCAAGACAACTAAGTGGGCTGTTGGTTTGGAGGTCTTGCTGAACCATATCCCCAGGTAATTAAACTTCATTGTTGTTTTGATGGCCGCGCCCTCATGCACCCTATTAGGAATTTCTTGTTTTTATGATGGCCAAAAATCAAGACTTTAGTCTTGTCTTGGTTGATTGTAAGGAAATTTGCTTCCTCATATTCTTGGAGTTTGCTCAGGACTCGATGATTCCCAACTTTGGTGTGGACTATAATGACGATATCATCAACATACTGTGAGATGTGTAAATTTGAGTGGCCTAGTTGAGGAGGTTCCAGGCAACTGCTCTCCAGAAAGTTGTCCAAGTCAGCTGTGTATAAGTTAAAAAGGAGGAGAGGAAGGACACATCCCTCTTTCAGGCCACCATCGATTGTGATTTTAGGGGTTACAGTGTGGGGGCCTATTCTCACGCAGTCCCCCGGGTTTGAATACAAAGAAATGATGGTCCCAAGTAGTTTTGGTTGCACTTCCCATGTGCTTAGTTTTCTCCAAAGCGTGTGGCGGTCTACCTTATTAAACACGGCACTGTAGTCAATAAAACAGTTGAAAAGTGGAGGTTGGCTTTTTTGAGCTGCTCCGAGACTCAGAATGGCAAGTGCAGTGATGTTATCAATTGTTCAAGCGACTGCATGAAACCATGTCTGAAAAAATGGCAAAAAGAGATTTACCACAGCTCAGATCTCTAGCTGTTTGAGAAGAGAGTGGACATAAACTTTGGCCTCTAGGTCTAGGAATCTATCAAGCAATAGTTGGATGGAATTGTCGGATCTCCTTTCTGGAAAATCGGGCACAGGACAGAACCCCTCTACGAGTCTGGAATTTGCATAGTGAGGAAGGCTTTTTTAAAGAGGGGGGTTGGCACCTTTGCTCAGACCTCCGTGGCACATTTAAATTGTTTGTCCGGAAGGCCATTAGGGCCTGGCGCTCCATCGTTTTTCATAGCTTTTATCTGTTTGCCGACCTGGGCCAGCATGGCCAACACCTGCTTATTTCCCGGTGTTTGATCTGCAATCCCCCAATTGAGAGCGTCATTTATTACTGTTCCCTGGCCGGTGTTTAGTGCTTTTACATGTCACACCCAGGATCCTTCTGGAACCGCATTGTGCCTGGCGCAGTTAGAAGTTTTGAGTTTATTGATGGAATTCCAAAATGGGTTAAGCTTTTTTCCTCAGCATTTGATGTATTTTTAGCCATGTTTTTTGTTCTAAGTTTATTTTTGCCTCCTAAGCTGTCTTTTTTTTGCGCAAGTTAGCGATGATCCTAGTGGAGTTTGCGGTGTAACTGAGCTTGTGAATGTGTATAGACCTTCTTAGTGCTCTTCATGCGATGACAATGTCCCTGTTGTACTGCTTGTTAGACCTGGCATCTTTGGCATGTTTTTACCCTGTCTTTTTGCTTCCGACTTCCTGTTTTTGCCTGTGTGCTGCATTTTGTTTTTGCTTGTTTTAGAACTCTGGGCACTTTACCGCTGCTGATCAGTGCTAAAGTGCAAGTTCTTCCTGTGTAAATTGTGATTATGATTGTTTATCCATGATTGGCATATTTGATATACTGGTAGGTCCCTAGTAAAGTGCACTGTGTGTCCCCAGGGCCAGTAATTCAAATGCTACTAGTGGGCCTGCAACACTGATTGTGCCACCCAAATCAAATGAGTAGCCCTGCAACCATGTCTCAGACCTGCCAGTACAGTGTCTGTGAGTGCAGTTTTAAACAACCATGTTGACCTGGCAAGTGCACCCACTTGCCAGGCCCAAACATCCCATTTTAGGTCTCGCCTGAGCCAGCGCGCATGTGCTGCGAGACTTTAAGTAAGGGCTTTTCAACTTCAAACACACGCTCGTGCGTGTGCTTTTTTTTTTCACCCGCTATTGGACTTTGCATGCGTCTTTCTTAGAAAGACAGCACGCAATTGCCCCTAGGCGGGTGCATGTCCGGGATGTGGGGTTAAGCCAGGTCTCAGTGAGGAAAACTATGTCTAGTGCGAGGGTGGCAATGAGGTCCCATAAACAGACCTGACTGTCAAGGCATTAGCACTTCATAAACATGTGAATCGAAACCCACGTGGCTGCCTTACAGATTTTTAGAACATGCACTCCACATGCTAATGTAGTGGTAGGAGCTTTAACCCTAGTGGAATAAGCCAAAACCCTTTCTGGGGGTTGCTTTTTCACCAATGCATTGCAGATCTTTTTGCACAGAACAATCCACCTCGAGATTGTGCATGTTTGCTCTGCTCTGCCCTCCTTTGCTCTGGAAAACCCTATGAAGAGCTGTTCATCCACTTGGTGTTCCTTGGTACGATCAATATAGAAACTCAATAGTCTTATAGGATCCAAATGATTGATTGAGTCTCTCTTCCTTCTTGGAGTGATGCGGTGGACCAAAGAATACCAAAATGGTGATGGCCTGACAGGCATGGACAGGAGTAACCACTTTCTGTAAAAAGGAAGCTTGGGTCCTAAAAATCAACTTGTCTGGGAAGAAGGTTGTGTAAGGTGGGTTTACACAGAGCACCTGAAGTTCACTCACATGTCCAGCAGATGTTATGGTGATGAGAAAGTCTGTCTATAAGTTCAGAGGTCTCACGGGTCAACGGTGTGGTGTCTCAAACATATCCAGAATGGCTCACATGAAAACGAGCATCTGTGAAGAAGTCAGGTGTGACTTTTGCTTGTAGATAGTGAATCCCAACGATTTATGGATGTTCGCTGTTGTCTGGAGTTGGTTGATGATTGTCTGTGGTGAGCCCTCCTTCAACAGCCAGTCTTCAGGTTAGGGGAAGCCTGGTACCCTTGACCCCCATAGAAATGCTGCGATCACCACTATCACTTTTGTGAACAGCCGAGGAGCACTGGTGAGGCTAAAGGGGAGCACTGTGAAGTGAAAATGCTCTTGGCCTACTGAACCACAGGGAGCACCTGTGGGCCTTCAGGACTGGGATGTGAAAATCAATGTGCTTCAGGACTCACAGGAACATCCAGTCTCCAGCGTCTTTCTTAGAAAGACAGCACGCAATTGGCCCAAGGCGGGTGCATGTCCGGGATGTGGGGTTAAGCCAGGTCTCAGTGAGGAAGACTATGTCTAGTGCGAGGGTGGCAATGAGGTCCCATAAACAGACCTGACTGTCAAGGCATTAGCACTTCATAAACATGTGAATCGAAACCCACGTGGCTGCCTTACAGATTTTTAGAACATGCACTCCACATGCTAATGTAGTGGTAGGAGCTTTAACCCTAGTGGAATAAGCCAAAACCCTTTCTGGGGGTTGCTTTTTCACCAATGCATTGCAGATCTTTCTGCACAGAACAATCCACCTCGAGATTGTGCATGTTTGCTCTGCTCTGCCCTCCTTTGCTCTGGAAAACCCTATGAAGAGCTGTTCATCCACTTGGTGTTCCTTGGTACGATCAATATAGAAACTCAATAGTCTTATAGGATCCAAATGATTGAGTCTCTCTTCCTTCTTGGAGTGATGCGGTGGACCAAAGAATACCAAAACGGTGATGGCCTGACAGGCATGGACAGGAGTAACCACTTTCTGTAAAAAGGAAGCTTGGGTCCTAAAAATCAACTTGTCTGGGAAGAAGGTTGTGTAAGGTGGGTTTACACAGAGCACCTGAAGTTCACTCACATGTTATGGTGATGAGAAAGTCTGTCTATAAGTTCAGAGGTCTCACGGGTCAACGGTGTGGTGTCTCAAACATATCCAGAATGGCTCACATGAAAACGAGCATCTGTGAAGAAGTCAGGTGTGACTTTCGCTTGTAGATAGTGAATCCCAACGATTTATGGATGTTCGCTGTTGTCTGGAGTTGGTTGATGACTGTCTGTGGTGAGCCCTCCTTCAACAGCCAGTCTTCAGGTTAGGGTAAGCCTGGTACCCTTGACCCCCATAGAAATGCTGCGATCACCACTATCACTTTTGTGAACAGCCGAGGAGCACTGGTGAGGCTAAAGGGGAGCACTGTGAAGTGAAAATGCTCTTGGCCTACTGAACCACAGGGAGCACCTGTGGGCCTTCAGGACTGGGATGTGAAAATCAATGTGCTTCAGGTCTCACAGGAACATCCAGTCTCCAGAGTCTAGAGCAGGCAAGACCTGGGCTAGCGTAACCATCTAAAATAGGACAAAGGCTTATTTTATATTTTCAAGAATGTGAGCACTAAGTGCAAGTCCCATTGGGGTATCACAAAGGATTTTGGTGGAAATAAATGTTGCAAACCTTTTAAAAACCACATCACAACTGGTGATTTATATAATGAGGTCTAATCCATCAACTACATGAAGGCCAAAAGAGCCAATAGGTAGCCCTTAACAGTACCCAAAGCAAGTCCTTGCTGGGCTAGGGATAGAACCAACAACAAAGCTCCAGATAACTTTGCCGAAAAAGGGCCACTGTAGTAGGTGTGGCATCAAACCACAAATTTGTCCCAATGGCTGGCATATATTGATTTAATGGAGGGACGCCTCACTGCCAAGTTCACATAAATGACCTTGAGATGGAGGCCAAAGGAGGTCAACTGCTGCCACGCAATCTCCAAGGAAGGAGATGCAAAATGTGCAGGCCTGGGCAAAACACCCTGCCCTGCGGCTGCTAAAGAAGATCCTCCAGATGCGGCAGCTTTATCAGAGGAAACCTGCTCATGCCTAGATGTTCCATGTACAACACTCTCCTGGCCCAATCTGGTGCCACTAGGATCACTTGGGCCAACTCGTTCCCGATCTTCTTCAGAACTCAGGGCAGGAGAGGCAGTGGAGGAAAAGCATACATGATTCCTGAGCTCCACTTTAGACGGAAGATGTCTCCAAATGAAAGCAGCTTTAGAAATCCCAGCATGTAGAAGTGCTGACATTTCACATCTCAGTGGTGGCAAAAAGATTGAGACAGCTATTTGTAGAAGCCAGTCTGTTCCACCTCTGGGTGGAACTGCCATTTGTGGCCCGATAGCCACCTGTGAATGAGTTTGTCTGCTTTAGCATTTAAAGATCCCATCAGGTGGTTTACCACCAGAGAAACCCCTTGGCAGTCCAGCAATTTCTAGAGAAGCAGAGCCTCTCAACACCCCACACTGCTTGTTGTAGTGTCACAGCGGTGGTATTCTCCATGAGTACCTGCCTTCCTTTGAAGGTGGTAGGAAGGCCGTCAACACCAAGTGAACTGACCTCAAGTCCACCAATTTGATGCGGAGTTGAACCTCCACTGGAGACAAGAGGCCTCTGATCTTCACCTCTTCCAGATGGCCTCCCCTGCCCAGCAATAACGCATCTGTGACCATTGTCTAGGTGGGGTAAGGAGAGGGGCCTGCCACTGATTCAACATTATCAGGAGTTGGTTGACAATTACCTGAGGTGAGCCCTCTTTCAAAAGCCAGTTGTCGAGTTAGGGGAAGTCTGGTACCCCTGAACTTCATAGATATGCTGAGCCCACAAACATTTCTTCTGTGAGCACTTGAGAGGCACTGGTGAGGCCAAAGAGGAGCACTGCGAAGTGTAAATGCTCTTGTCCCACTGAACCGTAGGGCCTGCAGGACTAGGATGTGAAAATAAACATTCTGCAGGTCCAACATGACCAGCTGGTCTCCAGGGTCTAGGGCAGGCAAGACCTGGACTAATGTGAGCATCTTGAATTTGTCCTTCTGCAGAAAGAAGCTGAGAGGGTGAAGATATAAATTAGGAAGAAAGTCTCTTTCCTTCTTCGGCACAAGGAAGTAGCAGGAGTAACACCCCAGACATTGCCACAGTGACCCCCAATGGATTTAAAATCACTCACCAGGACCGCATCAACAAGCCAGAAGGAGGAACAGCCATCATCCACAAAGAGACCGTACAGTGTACCACCGACAACACCATCACCCCCATGGACATCTCAACTTCAAGCTCCACACGGATGACAAGACAACCATCAGGGGCACCCTTGCATACTAACCTCCAGGCCTGCGCTCCAGTTTCTGCAACACCATCGCCGACTTCATTGCGGCCCTGGCCTTAGACTCCAAGGACTACATCTTCCTCGGTGACCTACATTTCCACATCGACGACCTCAACAACAAAAATAAAAAAAACACTGCACACCTCCTCGACAGTATGAGCAGCCTTGGATTGACCCAGATAGTCCATGACCCTATACAAACCGCAGGACACAGGCTGGACCCAATTTTCACCCCCAGCAACCACGTCAAATACAGCCATGTCACAGAACTTACATGGACGATCACTCCATTGTCCACTTCAGTATCTCCAACCCTGCACCACCACCCCCAAGATGACCAATGCCCCCCACCGGAGGTTGAACTAAATCTCAGAGACGAACTCCCTCAACACCTCCAAACCCTGCTACCACCACCAACCTCGAACAGAGAGTGAGAAACTTCAATGCCTGGATCACCAATTGTGCAGACAGCATCGTCCCCATCAAGAGCAAGATCCAGAAAAAATCCTCTAAAAAGGCCAGCTGGTACACCCAAGAACTCACAACAGCAAAACAGGGCAGCAAACAGATGGAGAGTAGATGGCTTGCCAGCAAGGACACCTCCGACAGGGCTGCCTTCAAGACCTCTCTGAACCTCTACTACTGCCTGCTGAGGGCAACAAAGAAGACAGCCCTTGCTTCGCACATTGATACTAGCACCAACAACACCAAGGAACTTTTCAACATCTTTAAGGAAATCTCCAATCCGGCTGTCAGCGCAAACAACATCTTACCCTCCCAGGAGCTGTGCGACAACCTCGCCCACTTCTTCCACAACAAGATTGCAACCACATACAGAAACTTTGAACCCCAATCCCACACCTACGAAATTCCTTGACAGATACACCATCACCGTAACCAACACGAGCCACACACTGACCACCTGGAACATCCTCTCCACCCAGGACACCACCTCCACCATGAAATCCATCCACTCGGGAGCTCCCACAGACCCATGCCTGCACCACATCTTCAACCTCGGAAACCAAAGGATTTGCTAGGAACTCACCCCCTACTCAGCACCTCTATTACCCCAGCAACATTTCCCGACCCCTGGAAACACTCCAAAGTCAGACCACTTCTCAAAAACCATCCGCCAACCCCTGCAAACTCAAACTACTAGCCAATCTCCCTGCTCCCATTCCTGACAAAGGTACTGGTAAAGATCATCAACAATCAACTCATGACATGCCTGGAGCAGAACTAGCTGCTCAACTCCTCCCAATCCGGCATCCGCAGCGATCACAGCACCAAAACCACCCTGTTCGCAGCCACCGACGACATTCGAACCCTCCCCGGCTGAGGGGAACAGCAGCTTTGATCCTCCTCAACCTCTCTGCAGCCTTCAACACCGTATCCCACCACACCCTAATCGAAAGTCTCCACCACATCGGTATCCAAAGGGACGAGCTCAGGGCTCATCCATCAGTCCCATGCTCTTCAATGCATATATGACCCCGCTGGTCAACATCATCAGATCCCATGGTCTCAACATACTTTCCAATGCAGATGACACCAAACTCAACCTCTCACTCACAAATGACCCTACCACCACCAAAACTAACTTCCAGAGATGCATGACAAATGTCACCGACTGGATGAAGAACAACTGCCTTCAGATGAACACAGACAAGACTAAGCATTGATCTTTGGCAACAGCAGCAACACAAGGAACAACTCCTGGTGGCCATCAGTCCTAGGACACACACCCACTCCCTCCGACCACACCAGAAACCTCAGAATCATCATTGACAACAAGCTCACTATCAAATCACAGAACAATGCTGTCTCCTCCGCCTGCTTCCTCACTCTGCGCATGCTACGTAAGATCTTCAAGTGGCTACCCCTACACCCGAGACGCACCATGGCACAGGCCCTCTTCATCAGCCAAATCGACCATGGCAATGCCCTCTACGTAGGAATCGCCGCACATCTTCTACAGAGACTTCAGACCATACAGAACACTGCAGCCAGACTCATCCTCGGCCTTCCCCAACGAACCCACATCACACCCTACCTCAGCCCACTGCACTGGTTCCCTGTATAGAAGAGATGACAATTCAAGCTGCTGGTCCATGCACACAAGGATCTACACAACCAAGGACACGCATACATTAACCACCGCCTGAACTTCCACCAACCATCGAGAAGACTACGCTCCGCCTCCCTTTCACTTCCCCATACTCCCCACATCTACCAAAGCAGAAGTGGAGGACACTCCTTCTCCCACATCGCAGCAAAGACCTGGTACAGCCTTCCCACACACCTCCTGATCATCACCTCACTACCGGAATTCCGAATGGCCCTCAAGACCTGGCTGTTTGAATAAGCCTTTGGGACATGCATGCACCTGGATATCCTATCAGGTGATTAGCTGCGCTTTATAAATCCTGATTGATTGATTGACTGATTGTTGAGAGGGGTATTTTGCTCATTCTGTCCTGCAGGACTTTTTGAACTGAGCCAGTTCCCAGACCCACCACTTTGGGATGTACTGCATTGGTGTCTATTCACAAGGTGATGAATCTGTGGATTGAAGTATCCATCAGAAGAACAAGTTTCTTACTTTCAGGAACAATCTTTCTGGTAGATTGCTCTATTTAGCCAAAGGTTCCTCACCAGTCCTGCTGCCTCTCCATTCTGTGAATTGGACTCTTTTCCATCTGAAAAGGTCCCAATCTAGAAATCTGCACACTGATAAAACCAATTTGCAGATGGGCTCTGCATCTGAGGGCATGGACAGCCGAGAAAGCAACTGATGTAAGCACGCAGGGGTGGCACTTATATACTGCTCCACGTGTCACTTCCGGAGCAGTATGACATTGACGTGACACCACCCAGTGATGCACAGGAGAACAGCTCAGAAATTGTACGCATCCAGTCTGATGTCTAAATATTATTCACAAGGTGAGGAACCTGTAGTTGGATAGAGTGTCCACCAAAAAGATTGTTACCAAAGGTAAGTAGCTTGCTCTTTTGGCTCAATGTTGCTGTGCAATCTGTTTATATAGTATTACCTTATATGTGCCAAATCAACTATTCCTGTTTGGGTATTTTCATTTAAAGAAAAATCAAATCTTTAATATTGTTTATTTGAATATAACTTTATTGTTCTCGTTCTCTGTGGAGGTGCAGATTGTACTATTAAACAATGTTTATTTGTTTTAATAAAATATGTTTTACTGCTACTACTCCTGGACCAAGGCTACTAACTGTTCCAAAAAGAAACCGTACAGTTTCATAAATAAATGTAGCAAATGAAAGTGAAGATGACGGAGTACCGACAGTCGGAAACAACAGAACACGATCAGAGGATGGGAGTAGTAATATAGTAGTTGGGAAAGTAGGATAAAAGCAAGAGGAAAATAACCTGAGATCTAGTGTGCCTCAAGGATTATGCGTATGCACGGACAGCGAAAACCGAAGATCCATAATTCGGGTGCGCGGTGTAAAGGCCTGTAAGTTAAAACAAATACAGATGAGGTGCTAAAGACGCAGGCTTAAATGGCATCCAGATCCTCAAAGAGAGAGGTTTGTGAACGAGAAGTGCAACTGGTATAGACAGAGCAGCTGCCTTTCCAAAGAATGGGATAGGCAGGAAAAGTACAGTGGCTTGCAAGTGGCAATTGCCTATAATGGAAGACATTTCAGCATAGTGATGCATAATATGCAGTTATATTGTCTTTAAAAACTAAACACTAATATGTACCAGTCTCACCTGCTATTTCATATAACAGTAGCAAACCATCAGCAGCTTCTCTATGACAATCAGAAAAAGAGCGTGTTGAGTTTGAATATTTTACTTTTATTTATACGTGTATTATATTTTGATCAGTCTTCTTTTTTAACATATATTTTAGTACAATCTGTTGTTATTTAAGGTAGCTCTCTCGTTACAGCTGGAATTCTAAATGGTATCAAATAATGTTACAGGTGTATGCTGACTGCTTATGTCAAGCCATCTCTGCTGTTTTCTTTGAAGCATTTCCAAAATCTCGTGCAGTATTTGGTGATGATTTTAAAAACGAATTAATGGACACTATTTTCCAGTGGATGTCAGGTAAGAATAAGATGCGCTTTTTATTTTATAGTAGTGATTCATTTGATTAAAGGTGGAACAGTAGTGTAATATATGACGAGCCACTCCTTACCTTCCTCGTATTTCCTGATTTCAGCTATTCTGAAAGCCAGGTTTCAAGTTTTATTGAATTCAGCACATCTGATTTCTGATAAATTAATGTAGAGGTATTATAAACTGGGACAAGTTGGGCAACTGCAGTAAATCAAGTAACTTTAATTCAGCGGATTCAGAAGGGTGGTCTGTAATGTCTATGTGGCCAGCTATATACATGGTAGAAACTATGGAAATATAGGGGCAGAGCAGGAAGATTTGGTACAACCTTTATCTTTATTTTCATTTGGCCAAAAGAAGTCTAACTTCACTGATGTTGTGCAATAGTGGGCTCGTATATTCCAGATTACTCCAGAGGCAATCACACTTGCACAAATCACCAAATACTCATGGCTCGTGGTTAAGTGTAGGCAATGAAAACTCATGCTGATCTCTGAGAGGGCACATAAAAGAATTTTAACTTCTTGTGGTCCACACCACTAATCATAGTGGAAGTGAAAATAGCCCGTTCTGGGCTGAGACATACCTCAAAGTCCAACAGGGATCTCATACAGTCATCATGAACTTGGGTAAATATGCAACTAATATTCCAGAACCAGAAAGTCTCATGGGTAGCGGAAATCCAATGGAAGTCAGAAAGGACCAGGTTCAAAATCCTGGAAGTCCAATGAGTTTATTACAGGGCCCTTCAAGCCTTCAAGTTTCTTTGAATGTCTCTTTTTGGTGTCCTGTAGTTGGCCTAGCAGGGTCTCAGGATTTCGGTATCTCTTAAGGAACCAGGCAAAACTTGGTGGTGTGAGGATGATATGCCATGTAGTCACTTGAACTTTAATGCTGGACCTTTTTAAATATTTGGCGAATAGTACAATTTACAACATCATTTCCAGCTCTCATGAAACAAAGAAAAAGACGCTCAGCTCCCATCCTGTCAGCTTAATCAAAACCAATGAAGCCCTTGTTCGTCCTAGAGCTCGTTTGCATGCTCTGAAGCACTTTGCAAACATTTCCAGCTCTCAAAATATTGACAAAAACATTGCCAACTTCTTTTCCCAGGAAATAAATGTATTCTATTCTGAAGATCCTGAAAGGCTGCTCTTTAGCCTTTGATGTTTTTTGCATAGTCTCTACCAAATGGTCGTCTTTTGAAAATCTCAATCTACAAAAGTGGCAACAACAAACAAAATAGGGAGAGAGGGGAAACTTTTAATCCCAAAATCCACAAAGGGATTGTCCCCAAATATGTTGAAGGTGATTACAGCACAAAGTGGTTTACTACCTTTGAGATGGCTTGTAAAATGAGAAAGTTACACCAGAGACATTGGGGCTCTCTACTCTGGGAGCTATTCTCAGGAAAGTGCTGAGATAGACTCCTGACACTGGTTGAGGTAGATGCTGAGTCTTATTACCTCATGAAGGATACCCTGATTGAGGGCTTTGGACTCACTACTGAAGAGTACAGGATTAGATTCAGGGAACCTCACAAAACTCTGAGTCAGTCCTGGGTGGATTTTGCTGGCTTCTCAGTTGAAACACCAGGTGGCTGGTTAAAAGGCAATAAGGTGCAAGACTATGTTGGGCTCTATAATTTGGTTATGAAGGATCACTGGTTAATATATTGTACTTCAGAAACACTGCATCAGTAACTAGTGGACTTAGGGTTGGTCTCTCCTCAGGAGTTGAGGAGGATGGCTGACCACTGTGTCAAAACAAGGGTGACCAGAAAGACCCAAGGTAGGGGTTACCAGCAGAAAGGGGGAAAATGTGCGACACAAAGGGGGAAAACACAGTCTTCTAAAGGCCTCGAAAAACCTGTTCAGGAGGGTGGGCCCATAGACACTTCCCAATTAAAGGGTGGGTACCAGGGTAAAAACTGGGATCCCAAAAAGGCTGGATGTTTCAACTGTAAGCAGAATGGGCACCAAACTGGGGACTTTTCCTGCCCCAAAAAGGCTCCCACTAATGCAGCACCCACAGGGAATGTTAGTCTCCAGATGGGATCCTTGCTGTGCTCTGACCAGGTCAGATAGCACACTGATGCTACTTTAGTCTCTGGGTGGGGATGGATATAGCTGCTTCATTGGCCATCTGGCCCAGTAACCTGGAGAAGTACAAACAAAAGCCACATAATAAGGAGTTGAAGTAGAAGTACTGAGGGGTACAAGTGCAAGTGTCACCATGGTTACTGAAAAACTGATATCCCGAGAGCAACACATAAATGGACAAACTTATCCAGTTATCAATGCTGATAACATTACCAAGAGTCATCCCATGGCTATGGTGACCTTGGAGTGGGGAGGGGTTACTAGCCAAAAGAAGGTGATTGTGTTCTCTGCTATTCCAGTAGAATGTCTGCTAGGTAATGATCTGGAGACTTCAGCATGGACTGAGGTATAGATGAGAACCCATGCAGCCATGCTGGGACTACCTGAATTGGTGTGTGTGAAAACTAGAGCACAAAGCAAAGCCAAGCAAAGCCCAGGGTGAAAGAGAGGTATTGGAGCCTGGAATAATGGCCAATCCTCCAAGAAAAAAGGCAAGAAGGCTGGGAAACCAACTTCTACTGAGACACAAGCTCAGGTCCCCTCTCTTCAGGGAACAAACCTGTCAGCCCTTGATGAAACTGAGCCCCAGGAACTTGGGCCTTACACGGTAGAGCTCCTAGGCCGAGGGGAACCCTCTAAGGAAGAACTTTGCCAGGGACCGAGGACCTTCCCTCTCTTGAGAACCTGAGACAGCAAGCTGCTGACCAGGAAAGGGGCAATGTCATTGGTTCCCCCAGGACCTACTGGGAGGGGGGACTCCTTTACACTGAGGCCAGAGACCCCAAACCTGGTGCCACTAGGAGGGTGGTAGTGCCTCAGCAGTACAGGGAGTTCTTACTCACCTTAGGACATGACATCCCCCTGGCTGGGCATCTTGGCCAGACTAAAACTTGGAGTAGGTTCTTCTACTGGCCAGGTATGTCCCAGAAAGTGAAGGAGTTTTGCAGTTCCTGTGTTACCTGCCAAGCTAGTGGCACGACAGGAAGCAAACCAAATCCAACCTTAATCTGACTACCAGGGGTTGGGGTTCCCTTGGAAAGGGTAAGGATTGACAATGTTGGCCCCCTTGACCCTCCAACTGCATCAGGAAACTGATTTATACTGGTGGTAGTGGATCATGCCACCAGGTATCCTGAAGCAATTCCCCCTTAGGACTGTCACTGCTCCTGCAGTTGCCAGAGCCCTCTTGAGGGTTTTTACTAGAGTGGGTTTTCCTAAGGAGGTAGGTTCAGACAGGGGTAGTAATTTCATGTCTGATTACATCAGAGCAATGTGGAATAAATGTGCTGTGACTTATAAGTTAGCTATCCCATATCACCCACAAACCAATGGTCTGGTTGAGAGATTCAACAATAGCATTAAAGGTATGATCAAGGGACTCCCTGATAAACTCAGAAGGAGATGGGATGTTCTTTTGCCATGCCTGATTTTTGCCTACAGAGAGTTGCCTCAGAAATGAGTGGGCTTTAGTCCCTTTGAGCTTCTGTTTGGCCATCCAGTTAGGTGTCCACTAATTCTAGTGAGGGAAGGCTGGGAGAAGCCTCTCAAACAGCCCAAACTGGACATTGCGGATTATGTGCTTTGCCTTCTTTCCAGGATGGCTGAGTACATGTAGAAAACAAACAAAAACCTTGAGACAAGCCAAGAGCTGCAGAAGCAATGGTTTGACCAAAAGGCTGCACTGGTTGAGTTCCAGCCAGGGCAGAAGGCATTGGTTTTGGAGCCTGTGGCACCTAGGGCCCTCCAAGACAGATGGAGTGATCCTACCCTATCATGGAGAGAACAGGAGACGTCACCTACTAGGTTGACCTAGGCAGTTGCAGGAGGCCTCGCAGGGTCATCAATCTCAACAACCTAAGACCTTTTCATGACAGGGCTGATGTGACCATGCTGATGGACACTGATGAGAATCAGGAAGAAGAGAGTGAACCTCTCCCTGAACTCTTCTCCAACAACCCTAAAGATGGGTCTGTTGAAGGAGTTGTCTTTTCAGACACCCTCACTTTCCCACAGCAAACTGACTGCAGGCAAGTCCTGGGCAGTATGCTGAGCTTTTTTCTTTGTCCCCTGGTCAGCTGGTCAGACAACCTGGTGTACACATGATGTGAACACTGGGGATAGCCTACCTGTCCAAAACAAAATTTACAGACAGTCTGATCAAGTCAAACAAAGCATCAGAGCTAAAGTACGCAAGATGCTGGAGTTAGGGGTGATTGAACCCTCTGAAAGTCTCTGGGCCAGCCCAGTGGTCTTAGTCCCCAAACCTCATTCCAAGGGATGTGAACCAGAGCTGAGGTTTTGTGTGGTCTATAGAGGCCTCAATGTTGTCATGAAGACAGATACCCACCCCATTCCAAGGGCTGATGAAAATTCACTGACAGGTTAGGGGCAGCCATATTTCTCAGTATTTTTAATTTAACATCAGGGTACTGGCAGATTGGTCTGACCCCAGGAGCAAAAGAGAAATCAGCATTCTCAATCCCAGATGGATATTGCCAGTTTAATGTGATGCCCTTTGGTTTAAAGAATTTTCCTGCCACATTCCAAAGGCTGGTGAACAAGGTCCTGACTGGGCTGCAATCATTTAGTGCAACATATCTTGATGATATTGCTGTCTATAGCTCCACTTGGCAGGATCACCTGATCCACCGTTTAAAGGTCATTGAGGCTCTGTAGAAAGCAGGACTCACTATCAAGGCAAGCAAGTGCGAGATAGGGCAGGGCTCAATTGTTTGCTTTGGCTACCTGGTAGTTGGAGGCCGAGTTCAACCCTTACAGCCCAAGATCCAGACAATTATGGACTGGGAAGCTCCAACCACTCAGATTGAAGTCAGGGCATTTCTTGGCTTGACTGGGTACTACAGGAGGTTTGTGAAAGGGTATGGCACCATTGTGGCTTCCCTCTCTGAACTGACCTCAAAGAAACAATCAAAGAAAGTAAACTGTACAGTGAGCTGTCAAGATGCTTTTGAAGCTCTGAATGAAGCAATGTGCTCAGCACTCATTCTAAAAGCTGCAGATTATTTAAAGCAGTTCATTGTGCAGGCATATGTCTCTGAGCATGGAATAGGAGCAGTCCTATCACAGACCAACAATGATGCCAAGGATCTGCCTGTTGCTTTCATTAGCAGGAGGTTACTCCCCAGAGAACAGTGTTGGAGTGCCATTGAGAGGGAAGCCTTTGTTGTGGTCTGGTCCCTGAAGAAGCTGAGACCACTT
The DNA here is from genome assembly GCA_963921515.1 of Calotriton arnoldi. Lineage (NCBI taxonomy): Eukaryota > Metazoa > Chordata > Amphibia > Caudata > Salamandridae > Calotriton > Calotriton arnoldi. The sequence goes on along the minus strand of CAWUFW010001622.1, from coordinate 2,047,728 downwards.
GTACAAACTGGCCACAGGTCTCTCAGTCGGCTGATGCAAAAGAAGGGGGGAAATCCTAAACTATTGAGCTGGTCCATCTCCCTACAGGGAATGAACTTTACAGTGGAACACAGGCCTGGGACTGACCATGCCAGTGCAGATGGCCTTTCCATGTTCTTCCACTTAGACAATGAAGACTCTCTTCAGAAAGGTTAGTCTCATTCCATTTCATTTGGAAGGGGGTTGTGTAGGAAAGTGCCCCTTTTTGACAAGGTCGCCCCCAGTTTTTGTGTATTTCTGATGCTTTTTGACTGAAAGTGCACTGGATCCCTACTAACCAGCCTCCCAGTGCTCTTTCCCTTAAAACAGGTAAATGTCTAATTGTAACCCGATTGGCAAGGACTTTAGCACCCCTGTAAGTCCCTAGTAAATGGTACCTCTGGTACCCAGGACATGGGTATTAAAGAGGGTCTATATAGGCTGCAGCATGTATTTTGCCACCCAAGGGGACCCACACAAGCTTCATGCAGCCTGCACTATTTCATGCAGGATGCATAAAATACTGCAAACCATTTTAAAAACATGATATGGCACACTCCCTGCGTGCCATGCCCATGCACAATGCATATACTGTATGTAATAGTTAGAGTCCTAAGGCGGGGTGCATTGTTAAATGTGAGCATATATCTGCAGGAGCAGATATTATCTTGTGATCTCTGTCTCCATTGCCACGGCATTGCAAGTGATCAGGAAGCCTTCTTAAGCAGATGTACTGGGCACTGGTCATTACGAGTTACCCAGATACATAATGGCTTTACTGAAAATAATGGTGTTTGGTATCACCTTAGAGGTACCACCTGAACCCTACCAATCATTTAGTATGCAGTCTGACTGGACTCTTCCAGCCGGCCACCACAGATGATTTTCTGACTCCCTGCTTGGGAGAGCCAACGCTCTCAGGGGTCAGTAACAATGCCTGCTCCGGAGGAAGGTGATCACCCCTCCTCCAGTAGGATGGCTACTGAATTATAATACCAAGGCCAGAGGCTTTAAAGCCTCTACCGTCTTTGATATGAGACCCCGGCTTCCCCCAGACCTGGTGAATGCCATCCCCTGGTCTGGGGCCCATTTGGAACCAGAGCAGGTGGGAAAATTAGCTAGTCAGTAGGCTTGTTGCACACCCAGTCCAGGCACACCCCTAAGGTGGACCACTTGAAGTGGACAATCGAAGAAGGGTTTCACCATCTTGTTTTTGGTGAAATGAGGATCTTTGGGTCAGGTTTATGGCCACTCTCCACAGGAAGTGGTCAAACAGAGTGTGTAGTCACCCCAGGGGTAGGTAGCCCATTTGCTACTACCCTGCACTCCGTTTAACACCCCTAAATTCAGTATTAAGGTGGCCCCCTGACACCAGGAACTCGGATTCATCTATTGGGAACCAAAAGAAGGACAAAGATGAGCAGTCACCATGAGAACATAGGACTTTACCACTACTTGGCGCCAGCCCCTGCCTTGCTGCTGGAACCTCAACAATTGCACCGACCTGACTCGACCAGAAGCTGTGCATCCTCTCAAAACTGTGGAGGACCATCCAGCAACTTCAACAACCAAGCAGAATCTCCCTTGGAGTGGAGGAGTCATCCCACTGCATCTGCAGGCACCGAAAGCTTCTACCCGGTACCTCATGTTGTTGGCCATTGGGCCCACAGAATAAGCAGCACAACAGGAGGAGGTTGCTGAGGCTCTAGGAAGTTCGTCCCATCTCTCTGCTGCGTTTTGAGATGCTAGACCCACCAGGAGCACCCTGCACCAATACCCTGATTACTGGGGCACTTGTGCCCACCAAGGTTTTTTTTTTCATTTTTTGTTGTTGTTTTTTTTGTCCTCATTTGTCGAAAGCAGTTAAAGTATGGAGATGAAAATGGATTTTCTGCTTTTTTTCGGGCATACAATGTATGAGGAGTCCGATCACTCCTTTACGGAGGGGATGTATAACATCTCGGGCCCTCTATTGGCCCAGCCGCTTTCCTTTTTTCTCCAATACTACCGGCGCATTCGGATTTACCGGCCCAGGGCTGCCAATCCATCTTGGACAGTCCCTGACAACCTGCATTACTGTTTCTTAATCATAGGACTAAATAATAAGCTTTTAAAAGAATGAAAAGGAAAATAACATAGATGAAGAAAAAACTTAACAAAAAAAAAGAGAAGAATGCTACAAAAGATTCCTCTTAAGGAGATGTATTCTTACACCAATTATCCCATATACTCCAAAATTTTGTTCTTTTCGTGTTATATGTTGCCCTGTCTAATTTTGCAATTCTATGTATAGAATTGAGCCATTCGCATTCTAAAGGTGAGACAGGTAAAATCCATTTAATACACAGCTCTCTACGCGCCAATAAAATTAACAAAAAAATAAGGGTTTTATATTGTTTAGTTATAATAGTTGTGGAGTCTTCATCTGGGATTACTCCGAAAATAACCAGCGCTATACTCACCTTAATTTCGTGCCCCACAATACTGGATATCGTTTTGCCCACTTTTTCCCAGAAGACTTGGATGGAAGAACACCGCCAAAACATATGTGCTTTGTCTGCATTTATTTCACCACACTTTAAGCACTTCTTCACGACTTGTAAACCCATTTTGGAGAGCCTTCGAGGGGTCCAGTATGCCTTGTGGATGGTAAATAAGTGATTTGTTCTTAGAGGTGCAGACCTAACACTGTGCCATAAAAAAGATAGAGATACTTGCCATAATATGTCAAGATCAAAGTTCGGCAGCTCCTTCCTCCAAGTAGTTTTAAACCAAGGCTGTAAATCTTCATGAAACTGTATCAACATCCAGTACCATGTTGAAACTTCGTTTCGACCCAATAGGCACAAAACAATTTTTGACTCAAAAAAATTGTTTCCCTTTCCACATTTTCTCAAAGCTTTGGCCCAACTTAGCAACTGGTAGTATTTGAATTTGGAGACGGAACCTTCTGTAACGTCCTGCATTTTCTGGCAAGAGATTAGTTCCGAACCCTCTAACAACTGGCCCCATCTATCAATTCCTTTTTCTTTGATTGAAACAGCAAGAGAGTCTTGTAGACAAGCTGGTGTTCCAGGCGATCTCCAAATTGGGGCATGATTGCTATAATACGGAATTTGCAATATACCCCGCGTTTGGAACCATACCTTACATGCTGCTTGAAAAATTTTTAGTCCCACCTTTTTGAAAAATTTCGGGTCACCAAATTTGAAAAGAAAGAAGCTGGATCGGTCCGGAGGGCCAAAAGTGAGAGCTTGAAAAAATGGTGAAAGATCAGCGGTGTCTCTTAATAATTGCCTGAAATGTTTTAAATGGAAGGCTCCCTGGTATTGGAGGAGATCTGGACTGGCTACTCCACCATTTTCCTTTTTTTCCCTGAACTTGCCCCAAGCTATTCTAGGTCTTTTCTTCCCCCATATAAAAATAGAAAAAAGGCCTTGTACTTTCTTTATCCAGTCTTTGTTAAACTCTAATGGAATGGAGTTAAATAAAAAAGTATATTTAGGTAAAATTGCCATTTACAGGAGGTTAGACTTGCCTAGGAAAGATAGAGGTAACGCTTCCCACTGTTGTAACTATTTCCTGACCTTAGAAGTAACTTTATCAAAATTTGTTTTTGCTAATAAATCAAGATTCTGGACCACCTCAATCCCTAGATACCTGATGCTATGTCGAACTAGGTCAGACCTGTAATCTGTGTTCCATTGCATAATCTCTGGCTGGATTAACTGCATATCCAGATAATTCGCCGAAACTCTCTAACGTTTCCCAAATGGCCGCTATTGAATCCTGTAGTTGGCCGGTAAATATCATCAGGTCATCTGCATAAAGGCCGATTTTCTTATCCCACCCATTACAGGAGAATGGTATGATGTTCCTACATGCCCTTAGTTTAATGGCGAGTGGCTCTATATACAAATTAAACAATAGGGGAGAAAGTGGGCACCCCTGCCTGGTGCCCCTGCCTATTGTAACCTGCTTAGATAAAATGCCATTTACTAAAACTCGAGCTGATGGGTTTTTATAGAGAGTCTTAATTGCAGAAACAAAAGTGTGACCCAGGTTAAAGCGTTGAATTACCTCTTGAAGGAAAGGCCAACTAACCCTATCAAACGCTTAAGCAGCGTCGCATGTCATCACCGTTAGGGGGCTGGCACTTTCCATTGCTAAGTCAATTGAACCGATCAACTCATGGGTTAAGTCATGTAAATGCCTACCCTTCATAAAACCCCTCTGATCATTGTGAATCAAAAGGCCAACCATCCGATCCAACCTTTTAGTAATTATCTGGGTATACAGTTTATAATCACTGTTAAGAAGGGAGATCGGCCTATATGATTCACATAACCCTGGATCTTTATTAGGTTTTAGCAAAATAATTATTGTGGCTAGGTCCCAGGATGTAGGAAGCTCTTGTTTTAAAATATACGCCGAATTAAAAAGATTAAGCAGAATGGGAGCCAGTTCTTCTTTCAGATGGGAATACATTTTGTTTGGGAGGGCATCAGGCCCTGCAGCCTTGCCTTTCTTTAGGCTTTTTATTGCACTATAGATTTCTTCTATTGTGAAGGGGGCGGATAATTCTTCTCTAAGTTCATCACTGAGGAGTGGGATATTAATATCCTTGAAAAAGGCTGCAATTCGATCCTTGTCCGGGTTTATATCTTCTGTGTAAAGATCTTGAAAAAATTGGACAAAAGCCTGTTCAATCTCCCAGTCGTCAGTGATTCTATTCCCTGTAACTTGGCATTTTAATTCTTTAATAGCATTTCTGGCTTGATCTGCTTTAGCCTTCCATGCCAAGAGTTTGCCGCATCCTTCCCCGTACTCATAGTTGGCAAGTTTACTTGCTTCCCATTTTTGTTTTACCTTAATCTCCAGATAATCAGCTAGATTGGTTTTCGCCTTTGCTAATTCCGTTTCAAGAACTAAGCCATTAGTTGGATTTGAACTACACCCTATATTCCCCTGTATTGCTTTGATTGTATCTTCTAAAAGTTTGATCTCCTTCTTGACCTTTTTATTATGTGACGCATTAATGCTAACTAATATGCCTCTAAGGTAAGCTTTATATGTATCCCACACCTTATATAAGGGAGCTGAGTCAAGGTTAAAAAGAAAAAACTCATTCGTAGAGTTTTTCAATTTATCAATTATTAAAGTATCTAAAAGTAGCGATCGGTTCAAAGTCCAACGCCTTTCAGTTGGCTTTTCTTTTTTTGAAAATTGCAGTGAAACTGCCGAGTGATCGGATAAATGCTCTGGAATATGGAACACTCTTAATATGGTCACTAATGGCAGCTGTTACCAGGAAAAATCTATCCTCGATCGGTGACCGTGGTTTTTATTATGGAAAGTATATTTTACCGGTTCTGTCCCCGCCTTTACACCCTTTAAGGACCAAATATCGACAAGAGCTAGGTCTTGAATTATTTGTCTTAGGGTCGCTCTCATTTTTGGTACCGTGACAGCCGCCCTCTTAGACGTTGTGTCCTGCGCAAGGTTAAGAGGTACATTAAAATCCCCCCCCCCATAATGATAGGTTCGTTTAACTCGATTAAACGTAAAACTAATGTGTTTAGAGGAGTCGGATCATCCAGGTTTGGCCCATAATATCCTACAAATGCGAGCCAAATTCCCTGGATCTTTCCCTTTGCTATTACCCATCTACCTAATGGGTCAACCCAAGTTTCACCCAAAATACATTGGGAAGCTTTTTTAAACACAATTGCCACCCCTTTTACTGTGACCGATTGAGTGGTACAAATGCAATGCTCTATCCATGGATGACTTTTTAAACTATCCGACCATTCATCTTTTAAGAGATGCGATTCTTGAATAAAAATAAGATCTGAATCACACAACTTCAAATACTCTAATATCCTTCTCCTTCTTGGTATCACCCTCAACCCATTGACATTCCATGTCAGAATTTTCAGACATCTAGACTTAGTTAGATCTGCCATTCAGAGGGATAACATTCCTGCAATTTTCTAAATAACTCCGAAATTCAAACAATAAAGGCAACCATAACACATCTGAACTAACTGCAAGATAAAACATAGGTGACATTTGAGGACTTTTTTTTTTGTATTTTCTCCCACATGCTCCCCCACCCTTTGTGAATCTTATTTTTTGCTTTTTCCTAAATTTACCATTTATGCCCGTGACCCACCCCACCCTCCCTGGGGAACCCTCCCTGTCAACTAGAGGTATACTGGTGACACCTCATTTTTTGGGCTCTCCTACTTCCTGATGGACTTATTTAATATCACTATTATACCGCTTGTGCTTTATTCTCTTCTACAAAAACTCTCACATCATTTGGATTCCGGAAATTATGCATCTTGTTATTCCGCATGACCCTTAGGGATGCGGGGAACCGAATGTTCGCAGTGGCGCCAAGATCTCTTAATTCCTGAATATATTTGCCAAGCTCCCACTGTCTATCCAGTGTTGTACGGGATATATCCGACCTTATACGGAACGACCAATCATTTATCCTATATGATCCCGCTTTTAGTGCTCCGGTAAGAATACTTTCTTTCAGTGAGTAGGTTTTGGAATTTACAAGGATCCTTCTCACTCCCTTCCTACCCACACGCAGTACAAAAGGATCGCGATGAACTCTCTGTATATCTTCCTCCAGTGAAACTTGATCAAGATCCTTATTCTGCTTCATTATAAGAGAAACTACGAAGGCCTTGATGTCCCCACCTTCCAACCCCTCAGGAACATTCAAAATTCTTATGCTATTTCGTCTTGCGTTGTTTTCAAGGGCTTCTAACTTGTCTCTCAATTCTTGTTCGCTTTTCTTTAGCTTCAAAATCTCCTCTTGATTTTCGGCCACCTTCATTGAGAACTGTTCGTGTGCAAATTCAATAGCTCCGACTCGTTCAACTAAACTATTGATTTTTTCTTCCATCGACTCACAGTGTCCTTGTATTTTTTGTTGATTACTTTCAGAAATAACAACCCTCTCCCTTATTTCAGATAACATTGTCGTCAATATGTTCTCTAAATCGGGGAAGCTCGATTGAGCTGACAATGTTCCTTACTCTCCTGAAATAGCCTGTTCTTGATGCTCCGGAGAGGATTGTGAGGCGATCACACTCTGCTCTGTCCTCGGTATTACGTTATCCGAGCTCAAGTCTGGACCGTCTTCAAGACCTACTAACGGGTCAAAGCTATTTTTTGTTGTTATTTGGACTACAGATAGTTCCTTGGAACCCGTAGCAGTAGCCATACTCTCCTCCTTTTGACTTTTTGGTATGGCCTTAAGGGGTTGTTGTGAACCTGGGCTGGACTGGTCTTTTATCTTAATAGAGGATTCATGTGTTTATACTTTGAAATACGAACGCAGAGAGGGGGTGATTTTAACTTTCCTGGGCTTCCCCTTCTTTATTTGTTTGAGTTGATTATGCCCTTGATTCCCTACAGCCCCTTTGTTCAAGTCTAATGCAGATGCGGATGCAGATGTATTATTTGGAAGAAATTTGAGTTGCGTGGTTGGAGAATTCACCTGAATTTTAGATTTAGTATTCACAATGCTTGAAGTAAGATCCTCCTTACCCCAGACCCCTCTGCTCCTTAGTGTGTACCTGTTTATGGTATTGCTGTTACTTGTTGTTACCTTAGACCCCCCTTTCTTATCCTTTTTCTCCTTTTTCTCCTTAATCCCTATATTAAATGTGGTTATACCAAGATTTTCAGTCCCCTTTCCAGAATCACCGACCTCTGGTGAGACCTGCCCCCGCCTCCTTACCGAGGTCACCAGCGTTGTTCCACTTACATTCCCCTGCTCCTGCGCCTTCTGATTTGAGATCAAAGCAGGATTTTTAAACATGCTCTTCCCGTTGCGATGCTCCTCTGCGTAGTCTTGGGCGGTGCTGAGTATTCCCAACCCGTCGGTGCCTCTTCGCGGGAAACCGGTCCTTGCTGCAGCGCGGCGGCTCCGCCTGAACTGCACTGCCGCCTCCACCCACACTCCTCCGAGCGTTTCACCAGCGATTCTCCTCCGCCGCGCAGCACCGCCGAAACCGCCGGGGCTAGCGTGGCAAAGAGACAAAAAAAACACCAAAAAAAGAGGAATTCGACCCCGTAGCACCCTCACGCCAAGTTTACAGCCCGAAATCCATTGTGGTAAGCACAAACTGCCGCTTCTAGCTTGTCGAGTCCACCATCAGCGTCGGAGAGCTCGTGACTGTTACTCACTAGCGGCCGCCATGTTCCCCTCCCGCTCTACTTACATCCCACCAAGGTTTGTTTGTTTTCAATCCAAACACCACTGCAGCAAAAACATGCAGACACATTGAGGGACTTTAGAGTTGAGCTCCACACCAAGAGTGGCCCTGCTGTGTTTCTTTTCCCTCCTCTGCAGGTACCCCAAGAACAGTGACAGCCTCCAACACTAAGAGGCTATCTAGCCAGTATCTCTGCACCCAAGACCACAGCCCAAGTACACGACTTCTGCATTCGTCCTCTTGGCCTAGGAGTCCCCATGAGTCCAGCCCCATGTTGGGTTCTTCCGGATTTGTCCCCAAGTCACCCCTTGCAGACTCTGATGTTTTTGATGGGTCCCTTTAAACTTTACCACCTAGCGCTTGAGGCTACCAATGCGACCAGCAGCTCTGCACTCGGACATCCCAGGGTAGTGTGACCAGAACTGCTGGTAGTTTCTTAGAACCTGGGCCCTAAGCACCTTAAACCTTAAAGGATACCTTCACCAACTGTTTGCAAGTATAACTATGCAGTACATGTCTTTTCCTCCCATAGAATAAAATTACTGCGTTCTAGGCTCATTCCTCAAATCTGGCAATGGGGATTTTCTACTGTTTTACCTGCAAAAATCTTTAACGTCTAAAGTAATTACCTGATCCCGAAGATCTGGGTGTCTAAAATTATACAAAAATCTATGTTATTTTTCTAAATAGATCTCGAGTTTCTTCTTGAGTGTGTGCCTCATTTATTGACTCTGTGTGTACAACAAATGCTTAACACTAACCTCTGATAAGCCTAAGCTGCTTGACCACACTACCACAAATAGAGCACATGGGATTATTATTTAAGCCCTGTAAACCAACAAGGGTTGTCTGTACTTTTTGCATGGCGTGCCCCTACATTGGCACTACCACATAAAAAGTGAGCTTCCTACATAGGGTTCCACATTTCCACCATGCCCGAGCTCACACATAGCCTTAATGTTGATACTCTCCTCCGAACCACGAAAACATTCCTCACTGCTTGGTCCACCTTGCCCCTTAATATTCTGGGGAGAATTGCCCTTGTGAAAATGATGTTGATCCCTTGCTTTTTATATGTGTTGCAAATTTTCCACTGCATATCACAAACAGTTGGTTTATCGATGTCGCGGCAAGACTCCGGGCCGTCCTATGGGTTGGCTGCCCCCTCCACTTTGCATTTGACCAATGTCATCGATCTATCTGTGACGGCGGTCTGGGTGCAGTGGACATTCATTTTTATTATTGGACCTCCCAACTCCTGATCATTAATGAGTGGATGTCTGGTGGGTGGGGTGACCTGGCGTTCAATTGGAACTGTTAAGACTGGGCCTAGATGGGGTGTTGCATCACCTATATGGATCACCTATCCCTCTTTGTACCCTGGAGGTTACAAATACAGTTTTCCTGGTATGGCAAGCGGCCAACAAACTCCTAGGATGGCACTGGAAATTTGCCTGACGCCCCTTTGGAGGGGACAATGGCTGTCTCATGCTGAGCGACTGGAGGGATTCTAACGTTGGGACCATATTGGGATTACTACCTTGGGTGAGGTGTGGCGGGGTTAATTCTTGTACTCCTTCTCAGAACTTGAGGTGCAATTTGCACTTTCCCAGTCACAGTTCCATAAGTACTTGCTAATAAGGCACAGACTCGACCACTATCACCTTCATCTAAATGCCCTGCCTGAATTTAGTCCACTGGAGGCCAGACCATTGATGAGACACTTGGATCATGTGGGGATTTCAATACTTTACCACTGCCTGGTGTGCAAGGCCCCAGAGGTATTGGGGTGTACCCAGCAGAGATAGGAGGGCTGGGGACGGGTTGGAAGATGTTTAATGACGGAAGGCTTGTATGCCCCCCTGAGAACCTGCCATCTCTGCAAGATTTAGAGTGGTCTGACTATACTACTTGCATATTACATGCATGACGCCTCTTAGACTTTGGCATGTGGGCCTCGTACCTGCACCTGTTGTACTCGTCGCTCTTCCTCAGAGGCAGACTACTTTCATATGGTCTGACAGTGTCCTTTCATCGCTCAATAAAGGAACCGTTTAGCCAAATCTCTCTACAGGATTCTGGATTGCTCGATCCGGTTGACACGAAATATGGCCCTCCTGGGCGAGTTGGGGGGCACAAGGGGCGAAAGAACACTAGTGGGACTGGCCACGCTAGTGGCTAAAAGAGACAAAGCGAAATCTTGGAAGTTGCCACGCATGCCCAGCTTAGCTGTGTGGAGATCCATCATGAACTGGTGCACTAAACAAGAGGAATCGATCTACCTTGCTAGAGGGTGCCCTAATAAATTGCCAAAAATGTGGGGTAAATGGTGGGAAGATTATGGTTTGTCCTCTACATCGAAGGAGGTGCTAAACAGGGCTCCGGACTTCTTATAACTGCTGATGATAGGGGACGGATGGGGAGGTGAAGTTTGATGGAAAAGTGATTCTTGTATTACTTTTGTTGGTGTTTATCAATACAAACGAATAACATTTGTTTATTAAAAACAACTTCAAAGTCTATGAATATGATTTTCAATCCATATATAGTGGTCTGCTACCGTTCAGATATATAAGATGACTTGAAAATCATGGATGATGAAGATACATGCCTACTGGTACTTTTAGAAACTTCAGACCACCACTTACTCCTTCCGATCCTATACCAAAGTATAAGAATATAGGGAACTGTTTTGCGCTGACTTAAACACCCCTCACATCAGGGTAACAATTTGTGAAACTTAAATCCTTTGAATCAACCTTACTCCATGTGAAAGTGGCATTCTACAAGGCTCCGTCTCACCTATTTAACATATATATTTAACCCCAGGCCAAATCACTTCAAGATTAATTTATTTTCCTACATCACAACTCTGATGATATTCAGCTGTATCTCCAAGTCTAAGATCTGTATAGTGTAACAAGTCTAAAGATGTCATCACTCTTTCTCAAAACAAACCCCTACAAAGTCCGATTGGCTGCTTCTTTTCCCCAGTCCAAAAATGACTAGCGGATCTACGCCCATTGTACGTTTACCCAATGGTTGTGCAGTCCCATGTGCAAAATCTCTTGCCTTCAGCATTGATTATAAACAAAGTCTAACTTATAACATTGCCAAACTGACTCTGCCTCCTACCAATGCCATCTACTGAGAGAGCTGACACACTACATCCCGCAAGGGAAGAGGTGTGGCGCCGCGGCCAGGGCGACTGATGCTGGAATCTGGGGCTCACGGTTCGATCACCGGCGGCAGGTCAGCCCAGCACCATGTGACTCTGGGCAATAGCTTGCTTAATCTTCCCGACGGCCCCCAGTGCCGGGATACCTTCGGGTAGCTGTTCGCACTTTACAAATACTGGATTTACATTTTACACCGACTTCATGCCTGCAGTACAAGAACTTGTACTTATTCATCTAGGAGGACATTTTCTACTGCTCTCCTTGGTGCTATCCCACATGCTGTTGCCCTGTTGGTTAAAGGATTCATGTGTTCTTTCCTCCTACAACTGGATTTTTTCGTAATGGTTATATGCCACTCAGTTATAGAAATATGTTAAATAACATATGACACAGAGAGTGCAACCCTAATGTCTTGGCCTGTAACTGCCTGAGTAAAAGTAACAAGCAGTGGCAAAGCCAATAGGTCTGGCGTTAATGTGCAAAAAGATGTAAATGCAGGTATACATAAATATGCACAGACTATTTGTACGTCATTCTTGTGCAATCAGTTTTTTCTTTGCCTTCTGTGTCTGTGCCCTGGTTTTTTTATTTAGAGTAAATGCTCAAGGCCCCCCAGGACGCTCAGTCAAGAAAACTAAGGGGACATCCAAGAGACAAGAGCTGAGACAGGCTATAGCTCACCTCACAGCTTACTACCAGCTCGGTCCCAATTATGGTGAGTGTGGATAACATGTTATCTTAGGGAGATTCTAGGGATTTTCTATGAATTTCTCAGGTTTTTAAATGCATATTCTAATATCTCGTGCAAAACAAAACCCCTACGTTCGCTCTACCTGTAGTTTTTGAGTGAATTTTCCTTATAAACGTGTTAATGTGTCACGACTTAAGCTGAACATAACTTTGCTGTAGTCTACTTACGTTTTTTGACGCTACACTGCATTAATTTCTTTTTAGCAGAACAACTCATACTTTGACAATGTTACTTAGTTGTAGGCCCTTGCAGCACATCAAGCAGTTAAGCCTGCTGCTTACATGAATTTACGTTGCTATTAAAACTGAATGGAAATAATTTATTATGGTTTTGTCTTGATTACAATTCACATAGGAGGCAACATCTGAAGTTTACAGTGCCAGATTATGTGCCATTTTATGTATAATAATAGGAGGTTAACTAGCCTTTCTGAACCTGATCATGATGTCAAAAATATGCACATCATATTATTGATAACGCAGGGTTTGTTGTGTGCTCCATTGGTTACAGGACCTGACCTCTAACCAGGTTCTAAGCCAGGAGGAGCTGGCTCTCACTTTGCATCACCAGTGGTTGTGCCCTGTGACAGATGGGCTCCAGGGGCAGTTTTCTGGGGCTGCGCCCCACTGAAATTCCTACACAAATATTAAATAGATCGATTTATTTAGAGATACGATCGTATCTCTAAACATATTGATGTATTTAAGTCTGTTCTGTCTGTCCAGCGTGCCTGTCCCACCTCACACAGAAGCAGGAGACGGAAGCCATACATATACTTTCTGAACTGGGACGCACGATGCAGGGCTTACTGTTCTAAAGCCCTTTATTGCCATTGTAGTCTATGGTAGTATTCACTGTAAGCCAGTGATGCTTTCAACATCACGGTTTCGGGTATCGGAGTCTCCGTCCCTGCGTGTGGGCAGCCGTCTGTCATTCATAGGCATAGATCCCACCCTTTCCAATTCGTCACACGTAGAAGTGGATGCAGGCACGTGTTATTTTGTACCTTGTTCTTGGTAATGGTAAGTGTTATAATGCTAATCTTGTATTATGTATACTGTGCTGAGACCCCAGGTCAAGCTAACCTCCCCCACTGTGACACTCCATTCCCTGGCTGCACTCTTTGACCTCTTTAGAAGTAGAATGCTGTATTTGTTCCCCTGCAAATTTGATCCAACAGTAGAGCAGGGTTTTTGTTCCCTTGCGAATATCAGAGCCAAGCTCAAAGGGAGGAATGTGTGCTTATAGCAAAGATGGCTGTCTGTTGTATAGCGATAAAACTTACCCTATCTTCATGCCCTTAACATTTTTGTCAAAAACATGGATTTAGGACAATTAATGTTAAAAATTTAAAGCAATGCATGTCAACGATTTAGTTCCTCTTCTATTTCACATGTTCTACTTAATCTTGCATTCCCGAAGAGTGTAAGCTATTTTATCATGTTGTGTTTCTGTATTTTTTTCTGTGCATCTTAAAACTCTTGTATAATGCATACTTTGAGTCGTGCCAGGTGTTTATGAGGGGCTTTGATGTGTTTATGAGGGGCTTTGATTGAGAGCTCTGATGCTGAGGCTGAAGCCAAAAGAAAGTGCCTGTCAGTGGGTTGGCCTCTCTGCAGAGCACACAGAACACAGTGATGTATTCCATTGGCAATTGACATTCTGTGGAAATCTGTGTGAAGGGGATACACAGATGTCAAATATTTACAAGGCAAAAAGCAAGAGAAAATAAATTGCTTAAATGTAAGTGAGTGTAGTGTATGTTTGGAAGTGGTGAAGAGAGGGAGATGCGAAGAAGTGCATTCAGGGATGAGTGAAAAGAGGGTGCTGAAGAGAAAAGAGAGGTGGTTGAAGATATGGAGATGGACGAGATATGCAGAGAAAAAGGGCATACATATCTAACATAAAGCTCACATAACTGAAGCCAAAACTCCTTCCACAGTTCTCAATACTATTTAATTCACAGACTCACAATTTAAGAGTTGAAATATTTCCAATGTTAATTATTTATAACAAATCATGGTTGTTACTCATTTATCTTAAACAACTAACAACCATTGACAAAGCCAATCGTACTGACTGTTTTAGGTGTATGTCAGTTGTTGTGTTATATATCTGGATGCAATAACATCTCAGAAAGAAATCAAAATACAGGTCGGTGGCACACTATGGGAATCAAAGAAATTTATTTTACATGCTCCCTTTTTAGAGAGCCCCCACTTTTTTTATCCCACTTAAAAAGACCTGCCTGTGAATATTTCTATATGACTGATTGCAGCCAGCTGCTGTGGGTGCTTCCTGAAGCCTGGTTAGAGCTTTTTTCCAAAGTTCATTCTGCATGCAGCGCAAGCCCCCTCAGCACAGTACACTGAGTGTGTCCGCACTGTGCAGGGGCCCCTGGTGGATGCACATCTAGGATGTCATTCATGAGATGGAGAGGTGTGCCAACCAGAATGATAACACAGCACAGTCCAGAAGAATGTTTAAGGAGGTTGTTTGGGAGTAGAAGGATAGAAATGGAAAACAGGAATGTTTGATATTGAAACAGTGTGTTATTGAGGCAGACCTCTACGCGCTAAGGTTGAAGACTTGAAAGCCAGTTTCCTGGGGAAGGGGGATGGGTCGGGATAGAATTATTTCTTCAGGCACTTAGCGTGCATTTGGGTAGTTTCGAGTGTACTGCCTGCCCAATGGCAGAGAACTGACAAGGAGAGCTGCATCATGCTCTATGTTCTAGTGGTATCAATGATACTCTATGTTAATTTTGATACTCTGAAATGCCGTAAAAATAGCAGACTGTAACACGCGTGACCTAAATGTGCACTCTGTTATTAATGCACATGCTGTTGAAGTGCTGTTTATCACACCCTGGAAAGAAGTGCAAAGGTGAGATGCAAACTGATTATTAAATCTGTGGTTGCAGGCCAGGGTGTGCATGACATTTTCAAAAGAATTGTATAGGCCAAAGCCTGCTATGGTGGAAAAGTGATAACATTTAGAAATGTAAAATATAAAACTAGAAATAAATGTACAGATACACAAAACTACAGCATTGTCATTATCATAAGGAAGGAACCCCCTAGGAATATTAGTATAATGTAGACATATTATTAATTGTCACTACATGCCATTCAAAACATGTATTATTCTCAAGGTCTCACCTATAAGGTAAGTGTAACGAACAAATATCTATTTTGTGCTAAGTATGGAAATTAATTTGTGATTATTGTATATTTTGGCTTCAGTTACATTCTTGAGAAAGTGTGTTTTTTACCACGCAACCTGTGTTGGCTGTATGAAAAGCAAACAATAGCGAATGGAATCAAATCAAATTAAATGAATTGCTAAATTGAAGATAATAAAACAGTATTTTTTTAAGAAGGCTCTTAGTTCTCTAATGATTATATGAAATGTAATGTAGGAGTAGGGTGCTTCTACAAACTCTTTATCTTGTCTAACTGGGCACCAGGGTAGCTTCTGGTATCCTGAGAACGCACCTGTGCTGGACCAATCTCTCCTAAATTACCCCAAAGTTTGGGAGTTTAAAAATGTTCTTATGTTTCTCCTCTTGTGGTGGGGTTGCTCTGTTATTTAATGTCATGCCTGTCAATTCTGCCACGCTGTCCCATACAGTACCGGGAGGACCTCAACAATTAAGGGGGCTCCTGGCCGTTAGGGGGCCCCAGTCAGCCTAAGCCCAATGAATATCTCTGATATATGAGACTCAGGGTTACCTCCTCACATTCTGCAGGGGGGGAGGGGGTGTCCATCATTTTGCGTTACACCACTACAGATATGTTTTTTGTATTGAGTGTGGCAAAGAGTGCTAACCGTGAACTATTTCGGGCATTTTTTTAAACACGACTTTAGGAGTTGCCTCCTCGTTGTCTCCTTCTCTTATTCCCTCTTTTGCAGTTTTTACTTGTAATTCAGCTTTGGGGTCCTCACTTGAGTGTCACAAGCAGGTGTTATTCCAATAATCTAAACTTGGTTATATAGTGTGCAAGAAACCATTTTTGCATTTACTTTTTTTTCCAGGTAAGTGAGTAAAACATTGCCATAAGTGACATTTTGGCAGGGTTCAGTGGAGTAGCTGATGGATAATAAACAATGATGTCAGTTCATTGTAATTTGAAATTTGATTCTAGGCATGATATGTGAACCCCTGAAAGTCAGAGATATTATCTCATATTATGTGTAAATATTGCTGTATGAGAAGTTGGACTCAGCTCCTAATTCGATAGGTGTGCGACGTGATGAGAAGGTTCCACCACCTTCTACCTATCTGGATTTACTAAGTGGTAGGATTTAGTTGAGAACATTCAAGATAGACCATTATTGGCACCTCTTCTTAGAGAAAACCCCGATTGAAACATTTGAGACTGCTTAAGTTCACGAAAAGAGGAAGAGGATGAAAAAAGAAAGACCTGCCTCATATTCAGCTATGCACAATATCGTAGGGGGTTACCCTGTGTTCCTCAGATCCTGGGTCAAATACAATACATAACGAAATGGTTCTGTCGGATCAATTTGCAAAGAAACAATAATTATATAGGGAAGTACAACTGATAGATCCTCTCTATAGGCCAAACAAGTTACCAGCCAAACACATATACATATAGGTAAGACACTGTATAGATTAAATGTATATTTTTTTAACAAAATCCATCACAAAACATCATTATTCAGAGGCTTAGAGTGAAAGAAGAGATACCTTGTGTGAGGTGAATATGAAGTGCTCATGCAGGCAGTGTGCGTGCTATTTACTATAAGTATTGTACAATTGATGTGAACACTATTCAATAAACCTGTTCTGACTCCAGTCCTAGCCTCTACATCAGCACTTGTTCCTTTCGTGCTGAATCTGACATTTGCTCCACCGTTACCTGCTCCAGATCCACCAATGGTAGAAAGTGCCTTATTTGTAGTAGTGGTTCGGAGGGCAGCTGATGCTCTACACCTGCAATTGGCCACTATAGAGACAAAGACATATGTAATATCTGAGATTCTTCAATCGAGGCTAGCTTCCTCTGAGCCATTGGTGCCATTAATTGAACCCCTTACTGATGCCTTTATGGCAGTTTGGTCCAATCCATGCTCTCCTGTCAATCTACCTGTAGGGCAGTGGACACAGACCGGCTCCTGGTGACCTAGAGTTTTTAACCCATCATCCCACACCAGAAAGGTCAATCCAACTTTCTTTCTGGCCAAATCCCCGGACAGAGAAAGCAAATGTTTTCTTTGGTTAATTTATCCTCAGATCTATTAATGCAGTTTGTCGTTTGGGAAGACACACCCCTGTGTTGTGGGCTATGGCCAGGGAAATCTTGCCAGACATCCTGAGGGCCTTGTTGACGTAAACAATATATGGTGTACAGGATGCTGCGAATTATGTCCTCCTATTTGGCCTGAACACTACTGAATGCATAGGTAGAGATATTAGCATCAGTGTCGTGCTTGGGCACCACCCTTAAATAAGCTCAACTTCGTTTTCAGGAGAAGTCCAAGCGTCCTTAATGAACATTCATTTTGATGGCGCCAGGTTACACGGTGAAAAGTCTGATTCAAGGCTGAAACACTTTAAACATAGTTGCACTGCAGCTAGGAGCTTGGGCCTGTTATAGCCAATTGAGTAATTTCCTCATCAATGTTAGGGATGGGCGGAACTCGTGGAGTTTCACCCCTGCAGAATTCGGCAGAGTTACACAAAAACTCAAGGCGATTCCGTGGAGTTCCGCCAACAGGCGGAAAATATGCATGTTGCACTACTTGCGAGCAGCACAGAAAATCAGTGCGACCTGTGCACACTAGAGCGCGCGGCCATTCCCACTGATTTGCAGACCCTGCGGTGGAACCTCAGGTTTCAGTGGGCCCAGCATCAGGGCTGCCTCTCCGACTCCATCCAGATACTGCAGGAGATATCTCAGGATCTTCTGTGGTGTCAGGCAAGCACCAACCTAATCTGTGGTAGGCCACTCTTTGCTCGCTACCCAAATATCTTGGTCATGACAGGCACTTCACTGCTGGGGGCCTCTGGTATCCAGTGGATATCCAGCATCATATCAACTTTTTGGAGCTTTGGTGAAAGCTTCTGTCCGGCCATCAAGGAGTTTTTGGTGCAGGTCCTCCCAGGCATCCCCACTATGTGTTACTGCAACAAGCAGGGCCGAGTGGGGTCTTGGGTCCTTTGCTAGGAGGCCCTATAACCATGGAAGTGGCTGTACCAGCAGAACATCTTTCTGGTAGTAACCATCTGCCAGGGTCTCTGAATGCTAGAGCAGGAGAGCTGAGTAGGTATCAGTTGGCGGACCATGAGGAATATCTCCACCCCGAGGTGTTGAGGCATCTCACGACCAGTGGGGTTCATACTGGTTAGATCTATTCACCACCATTGAGAACACACTGTGTCAACTAATTTGCACTTTACTTCAAGGTGCATTTTGGCTGCTGTGAAACGAAGGACTGTTGCACATCTTTCCACCACTACCTCTCTTGCATCAAGTTCTAAGGAAGATTAGAATGGACCGGGTACAGGTCCTCTTAATCGCCCTGGACTGGGGCACGAGGTTTGGGACCCAGAGCTCCAGAGCCTGAGCCAATCAGGCTTCCAATGCAGAAGACCTCCTTTCAGACAAAGGGACAGGTCTTGTACCTGAGCCTCTATAACCTACACCTTTGTTTGTGGAGACTGAGCAGTGGCAATTGAATGGTTTTGACTTGCTGAGGTGGTATATGTCATCTATTCAGTCGATGTCCTTCTTCAAAGTCTTTCTATATTGAGTACCTTGACAAATTTGTTGCCTATTTCGGGGCCTGAAAAATTCACCCCTCAGAAGCAAGACTTATAGATGTTATTTTCTAAGCCCAGCAAGTTCTTTCAGTGAGCACGTTGAAAGCATATCTGTTGGCAGTTTGGGATATTTTTAAATTGTCATTGTTTAAATCTCTGTTTGTCATGTGTTTCATACAGGGTTTGCCTCACATGTTTCCCCGCAAGCCACTTGTTATCCCACAATGGGAACAGAACCTCGTCCTAATGCTGCTGATGTACACACTCTTGAAGCCAATGCACGCACAAGTGCTCTTTACAACTTTTGAGTCTGAAGGCCATCTTCCTCCTTGTGATTACGTTAGCACTTTGAGTGAGTAAACTATTGACACTTTCTTTCTGGGCAAATTGGTACTGAGGACCTGGACAGCCGTTCTGCCGATGGTTGTGACTCCTTTTCTCATTGGCCAATCGGTCTCTCTGTCAGCAATTTTTACTCTGCTTCACCCAGCAAAAGAGGAACTGGGGCAAAGAAAGGGAAGACTGTGCAAAAGAGTGCCCTGTTAGGTGGATAGTCTCTGTATGAAAATCTGCTATGCACCCTAATCCTCAAGGCCTGTGAGGGCATCTGCCAGGGCAAAGGCCTCCACAATGGCACTAGTGCAAATGGTACCTGTTTTGGACATTTGCTGATTTGCAACATTGTCATCGGTGCATACGTTCGCAAAACACTACTGCCTTAATATTCAGGTACAATGGAGAGGTCTCTTTACCTACTCAGCTCTGCAGGACGTTTTGGTCTGAGTCCACATTCCATTCCCGCCACTGTATCTTCTATTAAGATGGAGCCCTACAGTTAGAAGTATCCATCAGGAGAACAAGTTACTTACCATCAGTAAAGCTCTTTCAGATTACTACTCAATTTAGCTGCAGATTACTCACTGCCTACCCACCTCCTCAATCTGTTGCATGCCCTCTTTAACATATAAAAAAAAGTCCTAATTAAGAACCCTACACACTGTTCGGACCAGTTGTTCAACGTTCCTTCTTTGAGGATGCGGAAAGGGAAAAGTTGATGAAATTGATGTCAATCAATCAATCAATCAATCAATCAATCAAACGGGACTTATAAAGAAGGGCTAATCACCTCTGAGGGTCTGCCGGCACGGAGAACCTGCTGTTAAGGGAGGGTTCAGTTGAACTGCCAGGTCTTGAGTCCCATCCTGAATTCCAACAGAGAGGATGAGGTCCGAAGGTGAATGGGGAGGTTATTCCATGACTTCGCAGAAAGGTAGAAGGAGTGCCCTCCACTGTTACTTCTGCGGATGCTGGGAGTAAGTGAGGGAGAGGGAGGCAAATTGCATGTGTCTGGAGGGATGGTGGAAGTTCAGGCGGTGGTTGATGTATGCTGGTCCTTGGTTGTGTGGGGCTTTGTAGGTGTGGATCAGCATCTTGAATTGACATCTCATCTGAATGGGGAGCCGTTGGAGATTCTTGAGGTGTGGGGTGATGTGAGCTCAATTTGGGAGGTTGAGGACGACTCTGCCCACTGAATTCTGTATGGTTTGCAGTCTCTTCAGGAGGTGTGAGGTGATTCCTACGTAGAAGCGAAGAGTGAGGAAGCAAGTGGAGGAGACTGCATTGATCTGGTTCTTCATGGTGAGCTTGATGTCCAGGTAGATGCCAAGGTTGCGAGTATGGTCTGTCGGAGTGGGTGAGGTTCCTAGTTCAGAAGGCCACCAGGAGTCGCTCAATGGGAAGGTGTTGTTCCCGAAGAAGAGCAATTTCGTTTTGTCTGTGTTGAGTTTTAGGCAGTTGTCCTTCATCCAGTCAGCGACACTCGTCATCCACCTGCAGAAGCTGGCCATCATGATGGAGGGTCTTCTGTTATTGAGAGGATTAGCTGGGTGTCATCGGCATATGATATGACGTTTAGTCCATGGGCTCTTACGATTTTGGCCAAAGGGGTCATGTAGGTGTTGAACATTTGAGAGACCCCGCAGATGGCGTTCTTAGGTTCCAAGGTGAAAGATGCTAGGCGGAGTCTCTGGGTTCTTTCAGTGAGGAAGGAGTTGATCTATGTGAGGGCGTCTTCTTGGATCATATGGATTGCCAGCGCGCAGGGGTGCCACTCTGTCACTTCTGGGGCGGTATAGAGTCACACTGCCATGACCGTTGCACAGGAGCACTGCTACAAAAATCTCCATATTCAGTCAGGCATCTGGGGATAGTCTTAATCAGAGGTTAGAAAGAGAAT
This sequence comes from Calotriton arnoldi, assembly GCA_963921515.1. Lineage (NCBI taxonomy): Eukaryota > Metazoa > Chordata > Amphibia > Caudata > Salamandridae > Calotriton > Calotriton arnoldi. The sequence goes on along the minus strand of CAWUFW010001622.1, from coordinate 2,026,511 downwards.
CCACCAGAAAGAGGTAGGTTTATCTGATTGTATGTGTAACTCTAAATGGATGTATTGATGTGTAGGCTGTACAGCTGTGTATGTTAATGTTTTTGTATATTGCAATATTTGTAATTTTTTTTATTAGGGTGTTTGTAGGAGTATGTATATAGGTATTTGTATGTGTGGGAATATGTATGACTGTGTGCACAGAAATGTGTGGGTGCAAATGTGGGGATATATGTGCAGGTGAATGTATAGCTGTTTGTGCATATATTTAATTATATTTGCTTTAAACATATGGCTGTGGCTGTGTTTTTGTGTTATATCTCTGTGCCTGTGTAATGTGTGTACATGGGTGTTGTTATAGAGTTTGGAGTGTTGTGTATGTGGTATCTCTCAGTATGAGCGTATGTGTGTGTTGAGTGTGTCATAAGCATCTGCATTTGTGTGTGAGATGTGTAGTACCTGTATGTGGCAGAGGTGTATCTGTTACTATACTTGAGTGTCTAAGTGTGGAAGGGATATGTGAAGTCCATGTGCATATTTGGGTTTCATATATATTAAGTGTATGTTGGAGGAAATGCATGTGTTTTGTGCACGGTACATGTGTATGTCATAATCTGTGTAGTATTTGCCTTTCTGTAGCTATGTGGGAGCTCTCTGTGTTGATTTTGAGTGTGAGAAGTAAGTCTATGTTTGTAGTCTGTGTGTGTGATATAGGGGTGTGTGTGATGTGTGGGATTTATGTATGTCCTGAGTGCAGTGTGAGTGCTGTAGATTGTATATCTGTATCCATATTTATGATATGCATGGAACATGGCTCTGTGTGTGCTTAATTTGTATGTATGTGTGATGTATGTGTTTTCTTGCGTGTTTGTAGTTATGTTATGAGGGTTTGTATAGCACGCATATCACCTGAGGGGTATCCGGGCGCTGGAGTAGATGAGTAGGCCGATCGGGCTTCTAGTTGAATAGCCAGGACTTCAGTATCTTGCGGAACTCGAGTATGGATGGATAGGTCCAGATGTGGTATGGAAAATTGTTCCAGGTTTTGGTGGCGATGTAGGAGAAGGAGCGTCCTCCTGATTTGCTTGTACAGCTCTTGTGCCTGAAGATCAGGACTTCTGTTTTATCTGTGCTGCGTTTTAGGCAAGGTATTTGAAGGAATGCTTTCAAATTAAGGCAGTCCTTGATCACCATACACTTTAGGAGGGTGTCGGCACTTTATCTCATTGTCTTGGAGGAATACACAAAGGCCAATTATTCAAAGTCATGTGACCCAGGACATAGGCAACAAATGATTTAAAGAAAAAAATAGCAATTTTCTAAAAGTGTTGTTATCAGAATTGTGACTTCAAATCCGACTTTTCCATTAAAAGGGATTTAAAATTACTATTCTTCTGAGAATAAACATGAGATTTTCACCAATCAAATGTTAGCACTTATCAAATGTAATAAGGTAATCTAATGTTATTTAATGGAGGGAGTTAGGCCTCCCAGCAATGAAAAAGAAATTTGGGAGCTTTTTTACAACTAGAACATGTAAAACTTACAAACACATGTCCTACCTTTTTTAATACAATGCACCATGCCCTATGAGTTGTTTAGGGTCTACCCTAGGGGTGACTTATATGTATTAAAAAGGAAGGTTTTGGCCTGGCAAAAGGTTTATTTATATAGAAAGCACAAGCACTTTAGCACAGGTTAGTGGTAACATGCACAGAGTCCAAACGCAAACAAAAATTTAATTCAGAAAACAAGAGGGATAACAGCAAAAAGGTTAGGGGTGACCCTGCATAGAGGACCAAGTCCAACAGGGCGGAAGTGTGTTTATATAGTACATGTGAGTGTATGAGTTGCAGTAGGATATTTGGGGTGTGTGCATCTGTGGATTGAGTGCATCTTATATTTGTAATAGGTCTTGTGCGCTGACAGGGAGTGACAAAAATGTATTGATTTTGGCCTTTATGGCCTCATTGACGACAGTAAAGGCCTTAAAGATGATCCTATCTTAAACAAACAGCCAATAAATGCTCCTTCTGACTGAAGTAACAGATTCAGACTTTTTCAATCCACAAAGCAAGCTGGCTGCTGTCTTTTACATTAACTGAAGATGGGTGATGAGTTTCATAGGGGTGGCTAACAATGTATAATTCCCATAGTCGACTGTAGACTGGTTAAAGACATTCACTACATGGACTCTAACTGGCACATGCATCAAGGTAGGCTTTTGCGATTCCTTAATTGCGATTATTAAGGAATCGCAATTAAGGAATCGCAAAAGCCTATGCATGTAGGAATCGCTATAAAAATAGCGATTCCTAAACATTCCTTAATTGCGACTCGCTAATTGCGAGTCGCAATTAAGGAATACCTCCTCATCAATTCCTATGGGCCTAGAGGCCCATAGGAATGAATGGGAAGACATTCTCAATTTGCGATTCGCAATTAGAGAATCGCAAATTGAGAATGCAATTTCAGGGTGCCAGGGTGTCAAAGGGACCCCTGTTGCACCCCTGAAATCTGCATATGAGTACATCTAGACACACACATGCCCCAAGGGCATGTGTGTGTGTAAATGGAACTTTGAAAAATGCACTTTAGTGCATTTTTCACAGTTTTTGTAAATTACCATGAAGTTCAACTTCATGGTAATTTGCGCCCTATTAGCGAAATCGCTAATTTTTTACTTTAATGCATTGCATTTAAGGAATCTCAATTTGCGATTCCTTAATGTAATCGCATTTGAGAATTCGCAATTAATTGCGAATTCTCAAATTGCGAGGGCCTTGACCCTTGATGCATCGCAAAAGGTAATTTTGCGATCGCAAACGGCCGATTTTTGCGAATCGCACCGTTTGCGATCGCAAAAACCTTTGATGCATGTGCCCCTAAGATCTTTTTGCAGAAAAGGCAATATGATTGGGAGCACTGTCAGATGCAAAAAATCTAATTTAGTAGTATTTGTCAGTTGAGTGGCTAAGCCCAAATTAGAATCCATGTAAATTTCTAGATTGCGTATGGACCTAGAGGAAGAGGCTGGAGGGTCAATAACTATAGGCCAGTCTTGATCACCTGCTCTGATTTTGGGGAGGCTAGCAACAATTCAGGTTTGTGGGGATAACGTTTCTAGATAGTTTGCTAACATCCACCTTCTAGTCAAAGCAAGACTTTGTACCACTGAAGTACCACTTTCATTATTTGAACTTAAGGCCACAATTCGACAATTGATTGGGTATCATTTAATTATATAGAAATGTCATCCCCAGCTGAAGTAAAACATGAGTTAGGTGTACATGTATAAGTTAAAAAGAAGAGTGCATGGAGTAGATGCCTGCAGAACCCAGAACATGGCTTTCTTTGTGGAAGAAGAGTATGGTGTCTGGGAGACCACTCGTAGCATGTCACTCACAAATGATTTCAGCCAAGACTGGGTCATCTCAACGATTCCAATTTCAGTCTCAATATCAAGATGCCATGATCAATGGTGTCAAATGTAGCAGGGAGATCCAGGAATATAATCATTCCTAGGCCTTCGTTATCCATCATTCTACATAAATCATCAAGCTCCAAGATTACTACCCAATGCGCTTCGGCCTGGCCAAAATTCACCTTAGTAGGGATGTAGTATTCCATTGGTCTAAATATATTCTTAAAGTTGGAGAAACAATAGCTTTTATAAAAGCTTAGAAACAAAGCGATAAGAGAAATGGGTTTAAAGTTTTAGAATATATTGCATCTAGAGTAAACTTTTTAGCAACAGTTTACTATTTACTTCACATAAATTGGTGGAAGGCAGTATTTCACATTGGCAGTTTTCGGGTTCTCAGAACTCCTTGATTATTTTAAAGAGCTCTTTGAGCAAAATAGTATCTCTTTGTTAAATGATGGGAAAAATAAAATTGCTGATTTTTTTCTAATTATACTCTTTGGCTTAAGCAGAGTATTTACATTTTTGCTCTTCATTAAAATTCCATGTCATTGGTGCTCAATTTGCATGTAGGACAATCATCTGTGAACCAAAGTAATAATTTAGACATATTTTTTTATAGACAGGACTCCATCAAGACTTTAAGAAATAGCTTTATTAAAGCCAGTGGGTAAATCATTGGGATTAAGGTCATCATTTCACTGAGACTGATTGGCTTGCGTGATTTTAACACCGATAGATTCAGCTGAGAATAAGCGACTGTTGACAGCAGTTGTAATGGATATGTTCATCTTTGAAGCAGGCATTTTACATATGAGAGGGACAGTAAAGTGATCTGTCCAGGTCATGTAAAAGGGGACAACAATCAAAATCCCTTTAACCTTAGAAGAAATGGAATCAACGAGGTAGCCCACTGACTTTGTGGGAAGTCTGGAAAAACGTTTTTACTTGGAGGTTTCCTACTTTTCTTTCAAATTTAGTCCCTGTCCTCCTAGGGCTACTAACCGAAGGTTCAAAACCCCCAATACTATAAATTTGTCTTTCTGTAGACAGTCTTTGTAAAATTGATCAAGGAGAGATGTTGATGATTGAGGAGGGCAATAAATCAGGAGGAATGTTAGTTGAAGCTGATTGACGAAATTAATGAAGCAAGGAGATTTGAGATTATTTTTTTACATGATAATTGAGTTTCTGGTTAGCAGAGGTATGCACCCTGTCCAAGCAGGAACGATAGTCCTTCTCAGGGTAAGTTACAAACACATCCTAAATTAACCTGTGCTCACCCTCTGGTAGCTTGGCTAAGAGCAGTCAGACTTAATTTAAGAGGCAATGTGTAAAGTGTTTGTGCAACACTTCAAACAGTAACACAATGAAAACACCACAAAAAGACTCCACACAAGATTAGAAACATAGAGCTTAATTTTATAAATAAAACAATACCAAAATGATAAAAATCCAATAAGTAGAACTTTAGAAATGAATTTTTATAGAATAAACCGTAAAATAGTGCTTAAAAGCAATAAATGGGATATCTGATCGCGTTGGACCGGTACAAAGTCAAGAGTTCAGACTGACTGTGATAGAGCATGGACCGGATACAAGGACCCAGTGAGGCCCTCTGAAAAAAGTACCTTAATCCTGGTTTGCGTCGATGAAGATACGGGGGTACAGCCGAGCGATGCGTCGGTGTTCCCCACTCAGCTGGGGTAATGCGGCCATTTTCTCCATGCAACAGTGGTGCTGCAATGGGTCTGAAGTTGATGTGCTGGTCCTGAGATGTGAAGGTTTCGAAGGCAATGCGCTGGTTTTCTCCAAGCAGTAGAGGTGATGCGTCGATCTTCTCCATTCAGTGGTGGCTATGCATTAGTTCCGAAGGCAATGCGCTGGTTACAAGTGCGATGTGCCAATCCTGTTCCATCAAGAGCATCAATTAGTTGATTCTGCTCTTGCAGCAGAGAATACGTCTGTTCCAATGGAGCAAACACTTTAGTCCCACTTCCAAGGGACCAGGACTGGGATGGCACCACTTGGTAGGGCAAACTCACAGGTTGCAGAGTCCGGGTGTAGGAGCAGGATTGAAGGAAGTCTTTTATGTCCCTGAGACTTCAGATCAGGAAGCAAGTCAGCAAGTACTTAGAGTCACTCTGGGTTCAAGTGATGTAGTCCCAGTCCTTCTCACCAAGGCAGGAGAGCAGCAGGCAGCAGGGCAGCAAGGCAGCAGTCCAGCAGAGTGGCAGCCATTTCAGCACCACAGCAGTTCTTATTCCTGGCAGAGTGATCACAGGTCCAGAGGTTTACTGAAGTCATGGTCTCAGAGGTCCAGTACATATAACCAGTTGTGCCTTTAAAGTTGGGAAGACTTCACAGAAGGGTCTTTGAAGAGCACAGAGGTCATCCCTTCCTGCCCTGGCTTCAGACTAACTACAGGGGAGTATGCAGACCTTTGTGTGTGGACAGGACACAGTCTATTCAGGTGTAAGTGTGAGGCCCAGATCTTTGTACTGGGGTGAATGTATGACATTGTTCTGCATTCTGTCCATCAATTGTTCTTTTTGCATTTGTCACCCCAAGTGGGATGGGTATGCCCAAACGTGGGTCCCGTGCTCTCCATGCCACTGGAGTCAAGCTATCCTGGCTGATGAGGGATGAAACCCCGAAACCGGTCCTAGGATGCTTGTTTTGAGTCCAGGGAGGACCTGGCCTAGCAGTTCGGGCTGGACTGTTCCCATTGGGCGCAGGGTCAAGACTGATTTGCATATGGCTGGGTTCAAACTGGAATGGCATGGGGAGAAAAAAAACGATGGATTTAGGCCCAGATCTTTGCACTGGGGTGAATGTATGACATTGTTCTGCATTCTGTCCATCAATTGTTCTTTTTGCATTTGTCACCCCAAGTGGGACTGGTATGCCGAGACGTGGGTCCCGTGCTCTCCATGCCACTGGAGTCAAGCTATCCTGGCTGATGAGGGGTGACACCGCAAAGCCGGTCCTAGGATGCTTGTTTCCAGTCCAGGGAGGACCTGGCCTAGCAGTTCGGGCTGGACTGTTCCCATTGGGCGCAGGGTCAAGAATGATTTGCATATGGCTGGGTTCAAACTGGAATGGCATGGGGAGCAAAAAAACGATGAATTTAGGCCCAGATCTTTGTACTGGGGTGAATGTATGACATTGTTCTGCATTCTGTCCATCAATTGTTCTTTTTGCATTTGTCACCCCAAGTGGGACGGGTATGCCCAGACGTGGGTCCCGTGCTCTCCATGCCACTGGAGTCAAGCTATCCTGGCTGATGAGGGGTGAAACCCCGAAACCGGTCCTAGGATGCTTGTTTCCAGTCTAGGGAGGACCTGGCCTAGCAGTTCGGGCTGGACTGTTCCCATTGGGCGCAGGGTCAAGACTGATTTGCATAAGGCTGGGTTCAAACTGGAATGGCATGGGGAGCAAAAAAACGATGGATTTAGGCCCAGATCTTTGTACTGGGGTGAATGTATGACATTGTTCTGCATTCTGTCCATCAATTGTTCTTTTTGCATTTTTCACCCCAAGTGGGACGGGTATGCCCAGACGTGGGTCCCGTGCTCTCCATGCCACTGGAGTAAAGCTATCCTGGCTGATGAGGGGTGAAACCCCGAAACCGGTCCTAGGATGCTTGTTTCCAGTCCAGGGAGGACCTGGCCTAGCAGTTCGGGCTGGACTGTTCCCATTGGGCGCAGGGTCAAGACTGATTTGCATATGGCTGGGTTCAAACTGGAATGGCATGGGGAGCAAAAAAACGATGGATTTAGGCCCAGATCTCTGTACTGGGTTGAATGTATGACATTGTTCTGCATTCTGTCCATCAATTGTTCTTTTTGCAGTGTGAGGCTGTGCTCAGCTCCTCCCTCCCATCTCCCAGGATGGCCCATCAGGTCACAGCTAAGCTCCCTTTGTGTGTGGCTGTCTAGAGGGAATACTCAAAGCCCAGCTGTCACCCAACCCAGACTGCAAAGAGATAGGCAGCAGGTACAAAAACAACTTTAAAAAAAGCCAGCTTTCTAAAAGTGGCATTTTAAGAATTCCAATTTCAAATCCGACTTCATGATAAGTTGTGATTTTAAATGGTGATTCCAGAACCATCAGATTTGAGGGTCTTATACTTATAAAATGTAATAAGGTAATCCCAATGTTATCTTATGAGAGAGATAGGCCTTGCAATAGTGAAAAACTACATTGGGAGTTTTTCACTACCAAGACATGTAAAACTTAAAAGTACATGTCCTACCTTTTAAATACATTGCATCCTGCCCTGTGAGCTATACAGGGCCTACTTTAGGGGTGACTTATTTGTATAAAAAGGGAAGGTTTGGGTCTCGCAAAAGGATTGTTTTGCCAGGTCGAAGTATAAACTGTAAATTGTGATTGGTCTGAGTGCCGTGGATCGGCGCTCAGACTCGAACAGGGAGCCTGTGCATGTTCCTCACCAGGCTGTCTAATGCAGCCTGGTAGGAACATGCAAAGTGCGTATGAACTGTTTGGTCATTCCAAAAGGGCCGGCCAAACAGTTCATGCGCACTTTGGGAATGCAAACCACTCCTCCCCTGCTCTGGCCAGCCCCCCCCCCGCCTCACACTGCACACAGGCCACTGACTACATGCAATAGAGAAAATAAAATGACAATAAAGATACGTTATTGTCATTTTATTTTTCCTTTTTGCTCAGTGGGGCAACGCTCATCCGCCTTAGCAGAGGCGATGCCACTGTAAACTGCACACACAGGCTCTGCAGTGGCAGGCCTGAGACATGGTTAAAGAACTACTTAAGTGGGTGGCACAATCAGTGCTGCAGGCCCACTAGTAGCATTTAATTTGCAGGCCCTGGGTACAAGAGGTACCACTCTACTAGGGACTTATAATTAAGTTAGAATATGACAATTGGCTGATAAACCAATGTTACCATGTTTAGGGGAGAGAGAACAAGCACTTTAGCACTGGTTAGCAGTGGTAAATTGCACAGAGTCCTAAAGCCAGCAATAAAAAGGTCAGAAAAGTGGAGGAGGTAGGAAAAATGTTGGGAAGATCAACCTAAGGCTGTCAGGTCTAACAGTATTGCAATAAATTATCTCAACTTCTTCCCCGCATTTGTCCTTACAATCTGCCTTTATAATTTTGTAACCTGATGGTACCAATTCATCCAAAAGTTGGTGATGTTGAGGGGAGACCAGAGACCAAAGTTTTGGTTAAAAGTAATGCATCTAAATAAAGTTGTTCCAGTAACAATTGTATTTTATTTCGTTGTACTACTTCTGAGCACACATTACGTAACATTGTTTTAGTATCTCATGCTTTAATATCCACATGGGTAATGATGTATACTCCTGACTCTGAGGTTATAGATGTGATTGGCACTTCATGAAGTTTCAACTGACAGGATCTCTGCGCATCAGTGCAGACAAACTCAGCATGCTTTGTCTTGACAATCAAGAGTCATGTCTGTACCTGAAGGAGGTGCAAGCAAACTTTACTTAGTGGGGTGCATCCTTGTAGTTCTTTTTGTTACTTTTGAAAGTGATTAGCCTCCTGTTCTCAAGCGTTTCCACTGCTGGGATCCCTAGTAGACTTTTTCTGCCTTCGATGGGACCTCAGCCTCATGTAAGGATTCTCGCCACTGCCTTGGATACTGTGAGAAAGTAAGGCAGGACCAAGAACAGCTGATGTTGGTGGCCCCAGATTGAGCCTGAGCTTTGGGCACTCCGAAATAGACTCTGAGCACATGCCCCCACTTCAACCACTTGTTTAGGAGAATATGCTGCCCAGCAGCTGGGCGCAGTACTCCTGCAAAACATACACCTCAATAATGAGTGAAGATTGCTCAGATGAGAGATTTTAATCTTCCCTATAAGTGGCATATGTTATTCTGGCTGCCCTCCAACCTTCCATCAAGTCAAATTACTCGAACCATAAGCCAAAAGTTGTCACCTGGTGTAAAGAAAAGCAAGTTGACCCACTACAAGTGAAGCTGTCTGATGTTCTTCCATTCATTTTGTCTTTGGCCCTGTGTAACTTTGATGTAGGCACAGTTAAAGGTTATTTAGCAATCTTTTTAGACTTTTTCAGTTGTTTGATCAGCCCTCATTTTCCAAATCACTGGTTGCAATCAGTTTTTTTAAAGTACTCTCACACATGGCTCCCTTTATAATGGCACAATGGGACCTTAATTTAGTTTTAGTGTTCCTCATATGAGCTTCATTTGGACTTTTTATAGCTGTGTTCTACAGTTGTTGACTCTGAAAACACATTGCAGTCACTGCTATTAGTCATTCTCATTGCAACCTCTGTTTACTACCTTTTTTCCTAAAAAGCTGGTGAGTCAGACCCTTTCTTCTTTTCTCCTGAAAGTGGTGACACTTTTCTTAGTGGGACAGTCCATTATGTTCCTCCCATTCTTCTCACCGCCATGTCACCTCGAACGAAGAGGAAATACTATATACTGGTTGGATCCACGACAGTTCCTCAATTTCTACCATGATAGTACTGTGTGGATCATCAGCTCTTTCTTTGATTCGCTGATGTGAAGAAAGGGAAGAAGGTCCAAAAACAAGCCTTATTGAAATAGGTTGTCGAATTGTGTTATGGCCAAAAAGGATCATCCTGAGATCCTTGGGGCTCATTCCACTAGGGTAAAAGTTGCCACTAAAACCCTAGCCCAAGGTGTTTCTGTTTTGGACATCTGCCATAAGGCCACCTGGGCATTCATCAATGGACACTACTGCACTGAGTCTGAAGTCCACATGTACAGTCATTTTGCCCACTCGGTCCTGCAGGACTTCTTGTTGTGAAGTCCACTTCTTAGACTCACCTCCTTGGAGGGTACATTGCTTTGGTATTAATCCACAAGTTCAGAAATCTGCAGTTAGAAGTATCCATTTCCTTTGGTAATGCTCTTTATGGTAGATACTCTATTCTAACCACAGATTCCTCAGCACCATCGTACCTCCTTGTTCTGTGAAGTGGAATGTTGGGAATTTTTAAGGTCCCATGTTTGATCTGAACACTGCAAGTTCATTTCTATCTGTCGGTCATGCTCCATGCCTGTGGGCTCAGAAAAGAAGTAAATAAGCTTCAGTGTACAGGGATGTTTTCTATATGCTGTAGTATGTCCCATGCAGGCCCATTGTCATTTTCCCTATGTTATCCTCAGTAAGTTGCAGGCTGCGCTCTGCTTTGCGCATGTTACTATACAAACGTATTTTGCTTCTGCCATGCTGTACTTTCACACAGAGCCTGCTGTTGTTTTTGCGTTCTGTCCTTTACTGGGATTTAGTCTGAACACTGTAGACAAGGTCAAACAACAATGCCCCTTGTTATTCTGTTCTGGTCAGGCTATAGTGCCTAGACAAAAACACACAAATGCAGCTGTTGTTTGGGAGCGCGTACTCTTTGCCATATAGGTATGCACAGACATGCAAAATACACACTTGGAGAGAGATTTTTCAGAGAAGAGATCGCGACTACACCTGAGATGTAGAACTTTCATCTTTGCATGCTAAGGTACGCGGTTCGCTGCAAACTCCAGAGGATCTTCTGATATATAATCACTTTGCTTCTGTAGAAGGGGAGGGAGGGGTTAGCCTACCCTGTCTAATATCATGAAAGCTCCTTTTATGATTTATGGATTACTTACTATGCTGGCTGTATTTGTGTTAGGCATCTTCTTAGTTATTGTGGCACGTATACAGCACACTAGAGCACGATAGTTAAAATAAATATTTTAAACTTTTCTCATATCTCTGTCTGATCTTATTGTGGACAAGTACGAGTGTGAGAGTGAAAGGGGGGGTCCTGTCACCGCTATTCCTGAGTGGGTCAGGACTATTTTGTTCTGGGGTGTCTAATCACTTGTTCCTCTGTGAGTGAGTAGGAGGGCAAGTGAGACACTATAGCTAGTCGGTCCCAGGCTCATGGGTGCTAAGGCGGTAGGATAACTCAGTCCCTACCTACTAAGGTTCTATGGCCCCCAAGCATAGTTCTGTGACTCCGCAGAATTCCTGCAACATGGCGCCGCCAACGTTTGGTCTGGTACTTTTTTGTGGGACCCCTGAGTAGGGTTTGTGCTTGTCTACAATCCCCTCACACTGTTTTCCGGAGACGTCTGTGGTGTGGGGGCTTTGCCTCCTCAGTTTGTAGGGATTACCTCCTGCTCTAGGTTTTTCAAGCTTGAATTTTAAAAGGTTTATACCCACTTTTGTGCTGCAGTTTGAATCCCTTGCTTTTCTTTTATGGCTAATCCCGTTGGGATTCCGGGTCATTGGAGCGAGGCTCTTACTCAACATTTTTTGCAGTATGGAGTCCCCAATGCTGGGTCTCCTGTTGTTTTTGTGGTCGAGGCGGACCCTGCGTACTGCTTCAAAGTTTTCTTACTCTTCGGTTACGTTCCTTGCTGTTGATGCGAATGATAATACTTTTCATTCTTATACAGCGGCTGTTGTTCCTGCGGCTTATCGCCCTTATGCGGTTATTGAACTTCCTCTTGAGGCTGGGAGCACCAGATTTGGTTTAATGGTGCCGTTCCCCATCCTATTGCTACTGTTCGAATGGGCCCCTTAAGTATTGATGGGGCCAAGTGGCCTGTGTTGGCTGGTTTTACACCGTACCCGCATTATGCCAACACAAATGTGGCAGAGATACGTTTCTTGTATGCCCAAGTAGTCCTTCTTTATCAATGCTTAATTCGATTTGTTGCCTGTGCCTTTCTGGCAGCTCCACCTGGGGCTGCACCTCCTGTGCAAGTTCCACATGGTGGGGGCTTGTTATTAGCCCTGTTATTATAAACTCTGTTATGGGCAAATGCCCCCTTGAGAAGACTTTCCTTTTTGGATTGCTCAAAAAAAAGAAAGTCAGCTTGATGCTGTCTTTTCCCCTACGGGTCCTTTGGAAAAATTCAGGACCCTTAACATGTCTTTGCCTAGTGGTCTGGTTCCCTCTTTGGCCGACTGCAACACCTGGGAGATGGTGTTTGTCACAGTGTATACACTTTGTTATGGCACCCCCTCGATGAGCGTTCTTCCAAACGTTCTCAAACATGTACAGAACTAAGGGTGGGCAGAATTTGCGTAGTCGCGTTACGCAAAGTTCCGCGAAACGGTAAAAAATCTCCGCGAGCTTCGCAGAATTCCGCGAGCATGCGGAATTGCTTGTTCCGCCCGTTCGCGATGCGTTTTTCCTGTTCGGGGACGCTGTTTGCGTGCTCGGGGGGAAATATCTCACAAACTCACCCATCCGGTCGCCAATTGGCGCGGCCATCTTGTTTCACTAGTCCCGCCCGCTCGCGATGCGTGTTTCCTGTTCGCAAACGCGGATGTCCGGTGGCGCGTCCGAATGATGGCGCACGCGAACGGATAGGAAAACTCGTCGGCGAATGCAGGGATCCCGGTAAGTCGCTACTGCGTGCGTGAAGACGCATTTTGAAAGCGCGAACAAGGAAAAAATTCCACTACGCTGCGGATTGCGGAATTTTGGGTAATTCCGCGTTCTGCGCAGAATGCGGAATTGCCAAAATTCCGCACGAGCGGTGCGGAATTTACCGCCCAGGGTTATACAGAACGAACATGGGACAGGTCCTTCCCTAGATTTTGGGATGAAGCTACTGGGTAATTTTCCTGTGATCTCCGAAATGATTCTTTCTAATGTTAAAGGTGAAGCAGCGTTCTTAATCATACGCCAGCGCCTTTCTGCAGTGACTGTTGTCGACTGCGTGCGTGAGTTGCTTGTTATTATCTCTGATGTTTATACATCCTTAGGTCGTAATAGTTTGGGTTCCAGACCATCAGTGCAATCTCTAGGCAAACCTCCTCCTGAGAAGGATAGTTCTCCAGTATTGGATCTTTTATAGATTCACATGCTTGAATCTTCCTCATCGTCATGGTGGGAGTCCCACAGTAACATAAGAAATAGCAGTAATACAACATCACCATACACCTCCATAGACCAGAAAACTCACTGAAGTAACGTTTCAGCCTCATTTTAAAAACATCCAAACTTCAGCCAATCACAGCTGAGACCTTAGAGTTCCCTTCCCCACAGAGCCACCATACCTCAGATTTCTTACTGCACGTCGTGTGATAGGGAGTCTCCCTGAGCTCTGCTCAGTTACAGTATTTTCTTCTTAACTTTTGACCTCCAGGCTCAGCTTTAGATACTCTCAAGGTATTTCTTGGACTTTATTGTTTTGACCTTCCTGCTTTTGAGATGCCAGAGCCTAAAAAGGGCTATTTAGGCCCTGTAAGACCTGTGGGAAGTGTAGGCTATTCTCTGAAGACCCCTACAAACGGTGCCAGATTGCCTCTACCCTGACCACAAACCCAGGGAATGCAAGTATTGCCGTACTTTTTCAGCAAAAACCCTCAAAGATAGAGAGGGTAGGCTGTCACTCTGGTTACAGAAATGAAAGGCTGCTTCAGATTGGGAGTCTGAACCTGAGGAAAAGGCCACTTCTTCTTCAAAGAAAAGAAAGGAGGGCAGTTCCTTTTCACATCATGGGGATTCTAAGAGATCTAAGTCCCAGGACAAATCTGAGCCTAAGCACCACAAGAAACCTCAGTCAGAGGCTTCAAAACCCTCTTCAGCTCCTGCTTCTCTGACTACTCTCAGAGACCAATCTTCTCGACCGTCGACGTCGTCGTCGACGACGAATCCACTCTCCTCCAGAAAACCAGAGGATCCTGCACCATCGATGGCTTCGGCGACGACTACGACAGTCAAGACCTTTACCATTGACTAGAATTTCTCAATCGACCACAGGTTCGTCGACAGTTCCAGTGACGACGTCCCCGCAGACGAAGGCCCTCCACGCACCGTTGACGGTACCGTCGACGGAGGGAAAAATCAGTCTCCTTCAGCCCAGGCAAATTCAGGATTTCTCCAAAATATCTCCTTTAACTCCTGCTCACCTTCTGGACTTCCAAGAGTTAGAGGATGAAGGTATGTTTGGCCTTGCATACAGTCCATCGCAGTTAGGAGTCAAGTGCCAAGATTCTGATGTTGAGGACATTGAGGGCAATGATCCATCTTCTTATCTGGCAGGGGAATTTTCTTTTGCGGAAAGAGACACATCCGTCATGCAGAGGCAGGATTCCTTCCAGGAACGTTATCCTTACGATGACAGAGAGGAGGAGGGTCATCAGTTTAGGGAATCATCATTGAACGTTCCAGTGTCTCTGGTGTCTGATCTCCATCACATGCTTAATGACTATTACAGGCGCTTTCCAGACGCAAATGCTCCTCAGAGACTTTTACCTCCCCAAGAGGTACCCACTATTCTTCTGGGCCAAAGTACTCCCAAATCCACAAGGGAAAAGACCCATCCTCCTCCTAGAGTCATCACGGAGGACACTCAGGATGCTCAGACAGAAGAAGGTGAGATACATACAGACACAGATGCCCATGATGAATGGGACTACTACATAGCCCCTATGCCACCTTCTCCTAACCCTCCTGCTGCGGATTCCCCTCTGGTAGATATCAGGAGATTTCATGATCTTCTAGAGCGTGCCTCCAAATGTTTTGATTTGCCAATGCCAACTAAACAGATTGAGTGTTTTCCATATGATTTTAAACCAAGCACTCAACGTTCAGTGAGAGCAATTTCTATAACCGACTTTCAATGACAAGAAGGGCTAAAATTAATGAAAACACCTGTCTCCGTTCCAGCTGTTATTCCAAAACTGGACAAGGAATACAAGGCTCCTGACGACTCGCCTGCATGCCTCATTGGTCACCCGAGGCCGGACTCTGTGATCATGCAAGCAGCACAGAGAAGTGCCAAGAATCCAGCATCTCCCTGCAGTGCCCCACTGGAAAAGGAGGGTTGTCGCCTCGACAATATTGGAATGAGGTTCTTGGCTCTGGAGGCTACCTCCATTAGAGCCTCTAATGCCATGGCAATTTTGGGGAGATATGACCGGCAGATGTGGTCTGACATCTCTACTCTGTTGGAGTATCTACCGGAGGAAAAAAGAAAGAGGCAAAAGATATTCTTTTGGAGGGAGAAAGAGCGCTTCGGAGGTCATTGAGATAGCTATGGATGTTTCATCCACTGCATTTCGACAAATGGCAGGAGCGACGGTTCTGCGTCGCCAGGGATGGTTAAGGGCAACCACCTTTCGTCCATTGGTCCAAGCCAAGGTTTTGGACATGCCTTTTGATGGGGAGTGCTTGTTTGGTAAGCACATAGACGAGGGGCTACAATCTATTAAGAAGGACATGGATACAGTTAAAGCCTTAGGTAATCTCCAGCAGCACCGCTTTCAGTCCTTTCGGGCTAGAGGTTGGGGGCAATTCTTATCCCGTCCGCAATTTCAGCAGCGGTACCGTCCATATCCACAGAGTACCTACCAGCCATACAACTGGTCCTTATAGTCCAACACCGCTCAGACGTATTCAAGACCGGCAGGACGCAAGAGGCAGTAATCTGCTGGAAAGTCCCAAGACTCCAATAGGAGACAATGAAACTCATCAGTCCCCTGCTACTATAGTCCCACACCACGATCACATCTTCTCTGCATCCTTTCAAAAATGGAACTCCATTTCTTCAGACAGATGGGTTCTAGATATCTTCCAACATGGCCACATGCTAAAATTCATTCAGCATCTTCCAAAAGTTCCACCACGCAAAGTTCGGCTCCGTCACCTTCCAGATCTCAAAAAGGAAATAAATTTGCTTCTTCTAAAGCAGGCCATAGAGGAAGTCCCACTCAACCAGCAAAACCAGGGGTTTTATTCTCACTTCTTCCTCATCAAAAAGAAAAATGGGAAATGGAGGCAGGTCATGGATTTTCTGGCTTCTCTCGGTCTCCTTGATGCCTATTTTCATATTCCCATTCACCCTCAACATTGAAAATTCCTCAGGTTCAAAGGCGCCAATACAAATTCAAAGTGCATTCATTTGGTTTAAAGTCCGCTCCCAGGGTGTTCACAAAGTGCATGGCACCGATAGCAGCCTTCTTAAGACGTTCAAGTCACAAGGTGTTCCCATACCTGGTCGATTGGCTCATATAGGCTCCATCTTTTCAAGCAGCAGAAATTTCAACGAGAGCCTGTCGGGTTCTCTTCCAGTCTCTAGGTCTTCGCATCAATCTGGAAAAATCGTCCATTGTCCCGGCCAAATCGTTGGTCTTTCTGGGTGCATGTCTTGACACAGGGCTGGGCAAGGCCTTTCCCACTCAGGAAAGAATAATGCGGATTCTGGATACGACAAAGCTTCTCTCAACAAAAAGTTTGTTTCTGTGCGGCAGTACAAGTCCATGCTGGGGATGGTGTCCTCTTGCATCCCACTCATTCCCAAATGCCAACTTCGCATGCAACAGCTGCAGGAACAGCTCGATGCACAGTGGGTTCAGTCTCAAGGCTCATTCAACAACAAGGTTTGCATTTCAGCATCAATGACGGCCGCTATGGCCTGGTGGATGGTCAAGGACAACCTGTCGCAAGGTCTCTCTTTCATTCACTCTGTGCCACAGCTGGTGATGACTTCGGATGCGTCAATGGATGGATGGGGGGCTCACCTTCAAGAATTACAGGTTTGCGGCAAGTGGTCCAAACAGGAATCGGAGTGTCATATAAACATTTTGGAGCTCAAAGCAGTGTTTTTAGGCCTGAAGTCCTTCTTGCCTCGGATCAAAGGTGCGTCAGTGCTCGTCAGGACGGACAACACTACAACAATGTTTTACCTCCGAAAGCAAGGCGGAACGAGATCTCGAGCGCTTTCCCTTCTTGCTCAACAGATATGGGAATGGCTCCTTGTCAACCGCATCTCCTTGCAAGTGGAGCACGTGCCAGGGATTCACAACGAGAAGGCTGACTCTCTCAGCAGGGCCTCCAAACAGTACCATGAATGGGAACTCAATGATCAACATTTGAAGGAGGTCTTTCAATCCTGGGATTACCCAACATTAGATCTGTTTGCTACAGACCTCAACAAAAAGTGTCCTCTTTTGGCCAGCAGACATCCTCATCAAAATTCATGGGGAGATGTCTTCCAGTTTCCTTGGGTGGGGATGTTCGCCTACGCATTTCCCCCATTTCCGCTCATTCCTCTAGTACTTCAGAAAATGAAGCAAGAGCCTTGTCGGATCATTCTCATTGTTCCAGGTTGGGCCAGACAGTTCTGGTACACCGAGCTGCATCGTCTATCAGAGTGTGCTCCGATTCTTTTCCCTTCAAAGGAAGATCTCCTCTACATGAACCAGGGCCAAGTGGTTCATCCACAAATCCCCTCTCTTCATTTGTCGGCTTGGCTCCTCACCATGCTGAATTTGGGGATTTGAGGCTTTCCAAGGAGTGTACTAAGATATTACAGAAGTCTCGAGCTCCGTCTACGTTGAAATGTTACACAGCTAAATGGAAGAGATTCTGTGCTTGGGGTATCTCGCAAGCATTGCATCCATTCTCATCATCTCCGGAGCAGGTGCTGCCTTTTCTCTTGCACTTAGCAAAATCAGGACTTTCTCACTCTTCCATAGAGTTCACCTTGCTTCAATTTCTAGGTATAGAAGACGCTCAAATCAAACTTCTCTGTGGTCTAACCGACTCGTCAAAGAATTTATTAAGGGACTTTTTAGAGCTTTTCTGCCTGTTAAGCCTCCTATAGTTTTGTGGCAATTAAACACTGTTGTGTCACAACTGATGCGTCCTCCCTTTGAACCAATACACAAATGCAAATTAAAGTTCCTTTCCTGGAAAGTGGCTTTCCTCTTGGCCATTACGTCAGCCAGACGTATCAGTGAAATCCAAGCTCTCACTATAAAAGAACCGTATCAGCGGTTTTTGCCAGACAGGGTTATCCTACACAGTAACCCTTCTTTTATACCTAAGGTGCCTTCAACCTACCACCTCAATGAACCGATTGTTTTACCAACGTTCTTTCCTAATCCATCCTCAGCAGCGGAAAGGAAGTTGCATTCTCTGAACATTAAACGCTGTTTAAAGTTTTCTCTGCAAAGAACGGAGACCTTCCTTAAATCCTCCCAGATACTGATCTCTTTCTCGGCACCCAGGAAAGGACAAGCCTTGACATGGGCCAGCATTGGTTATTGGGTCACCTCCACGATTCCCTTCTGTCATGAAAAAGTTGGCCGTCCGCTTCTTGCGAAAGCACAAGCTCACTCTACTAGGAAAGTCTTCCTCTGCCCTGTTTGCAGGAGCATCACTCCCGGACATTTGCAGGACGGCAATGTGGGCGAACGCTCACACATTCACGAAGCATTACTGCCTTGATGGTTGAAAAAAGGCAGATATCGCTGTTGGACATGATACACTCCGACGTCTCTTTGCCTAAGGTAGGCGGCTTTTAGCCTTCTATGTTCTTTACATGCTGTTTGTAAATTTGTATGCTTATTATTCTCTTCTTGGTTTCTGATGCTACAAGTTTACGTCATGGTGGGATGGTTCGCCTGCCCACCACCTTTCTTTTTCTCTTATTGTGTTTTTTACTTCTTACTAGTCGGATTCAAGTATGTGAATCTATAAAAGATTCATAACTGGAGATAAAACAAGTTACTTACCTGTACACTGTGGTTCTCCTGTATTGATATCTTTTATAGATTAACATGCAGCCCTTCCTCATCCCTGATTAGGCTCACCAATCACCTCAGAGTTTTTGTATACCTATACACTTGTGCTCAAAATCTGAGGTAGGGTGGCTCTGTGGGGAAGGGAACTCTGAGGTCTCAGCTATGATTGGCTGAAGTTTGGATGTTTTTTAAAATGAGGCTGAACAGTGACTTAAGTGAATTTTCTGTTCTATGGAGGTCTATGGTGATGTTGTATTACTGCTATTTCTTCTGTTACCGTGGGACTCCCACCATGACGACGGGGAAGATTGAAGCATGTGACTCTATAAAATATATCAATACTGGCGAACCACAATGTACAGGTAAGTAACTTGTGTTTTTTCCTCTCCCCTACCTAAAAAGTCATGGGATCGGTCTAAGCCACAACAACATTAGCCTAGGTCTTGTGGCGGGTCACTGCCACCAGACTTTTCTGAGCAGCAATATGATTTGCGTGATCGCACTAATATTAAGACTCTGGAGCATTTTCAAGTTCCAGATCCTCGTTCTCGTCATTCCTTTCAGGAATCGTCTGATCAACAATACTACAGAGGCGGGCAACAGGATCGCAGACAAGGCGAGTCCGTGCCGCCCAAAAGGGACGTGCAACGCTCTTTTGCCGTGAAAGTCATCCATATAGAGCCCCTTCTAAAAGAAGAAGGTTGCTGCTTTAACAGAGAAATATGCTCCAGACAGTAAGAACCCTTCTCCTGGACAGGAGTTGAGTGGTGTATTTTCTCGTCAGCACCGCAAAGGTCACTGTAGTGCGCCAGGCACTCCGCCAGTTTCTGGAGGCGAGAGCAACTGACACCTTTGTAAAAGTTGAGACTGCGGATACCCGCTTTGCACCCTCTGATCGATTTTATCATTTTGACATTCAGATCGAAGGTGATATTAAACGCACCATTAACACTATTTTCTGGCATAATTTTATTTTTTCTTATAGCGAAGGTCAATTGGCCTCACGCCTTTGTTCTCACCTGTCCTCATGGTGAGGATGTGAGTCTCCCTTCTTTTTCACATCTTGTCCCAGATGATACGAAGCATGCCTATTCTTCTGAGTGGGCCCTTGCTTTGGTCCCTGCCTTATACCGCATCCAGGCTGATTGGGATATGGATTCTCCATTAAATTTTCTTCCGATTCGTTCCACGCATCAGCCTCAACCTCAATATCCGATCAAACGTGACGCTGAGGCATCTGTTAAAGACATCCTAAGTCAGTTAGAGTATTGTATCAGGGTGTAATTGAGCTCTGTGTTTTGTCTATGAATAATCCTCTTTTTCCGGTTTAAAAACACAGTTCTTATTGAATCATCTTTGATTACAGACATTTGAACAGTCATACATGCACCTTTGCGGTGCAGTACAGCTTAGATTAATAATATCATCCGCAAAAAATTTAAGACTACCCTTGATATTTCTAACGTTTTTTCAATCACAACCTGGCTCCTGAGAGCTGTGATTGGTCTGCGTTTACCGACGCTCGTTTACCAAAGGGTTATAAGAATATCCCCGGGATTTTTGCAGCACGTATTGTGTTGCTTTTACATGACATTGATCCTAATGCTTTCTCCTATGTTGATGACATATATCTTACCAATGATGAACTAAATCCCCGTTTAGCGAGAGTGGATCGCATTATTACGCGATTTGCTGAACTTGGTTACAAGTTCAATTTTGCGAAGTCCCACATTGCATTACTTGCTGTGCTTTTTCTTGGTTGTGAATTGACCAATGAGGCTAGGGGGTTGACTTTCCATTTGTTGGAGAAATGTGCAAAATTGCAACCCCCCTTCTACCATCCAAAAATTGCAGTCTATGTTTTTTTTTTTAAGTTTGGCAAAACTTACATTGCTGATTATGCTCAGCGGATTAAACCTCTTTATCCTTTGATAAACCCCACTTTTTCCGCTTCCTCCTGGCTTCCAGTACACACTGCTGTCTTACGCGATTTGTAATCAGATCTCCTAGCTACGCAGTTCTTACAGACCAGGCTTAAAACCGCAAATTTGGTCATCCGGATTTTGCCGGGTGCAATTGGTTTCACTTATGTAACATTTAATGAGGGAGACACAGTCCCCATTGCTTATAAATCACATCTGTACACACCTGCTGAAATGCGTTTTACTTCCACTGAGAAAATTTTGACTGCGGTGCAGATGGCCATCCTTAAAGAATAGCCTCTCGCTCAAGGTAAAGGCATCTTTGTCGTTTCACCTATGCCTGCCTTAGAGGTGGTCACAAAGGCTAGTGTTCCTAATTCTAAAGCCCTTCACCCCATTGAATTCAATGGGCTGCATCTTTAACATCCATTGAGTTAACCTTTATTTTGATCCTTCCTAGCAAATGCTAGAGTGTCTTCAATATGAACTGTTCAACCTCTGCCTTCCTCTCTTCTTCCTCTTGATCAGTATAAATGTATTATTTATACTGATAGTTCGGCAAAACCAGCCGTTGGTTCTAAACAGACTTATTCTGTGGCTTCCGCTATTGTTGTTGGCACTATGATTGAGGGAGTTTTCCACTCCACTTTGATTCATACACAGTCCCTTGGTGACTGTACAGCACAGTTGGCCGAGTAGAGAGCTGTGCTTTTGGCTCTCGAACATTCAGATACTGAGTTGCCCACCCTTGTGGTGTGTGATTATTTTTTTTGCGTACAATCCTTTAATGATAATTTACATTTTTGGACACAAAATGACTTTTGGGATCCTAAAGATTTAACAATAAAGCATAAAATGCTTTGGGTCAAAGTGGCTAATCCTAAAGATCGCCTACCTCTTACACATGTTGTACACACTTTGGGCTATCAACGTGCATGCTGTTGGAAATTCAATGGAAGAAGAAGGAGCCAAATCTGCAATAGCCACAACTAAAGTAGCTGCTATTACGCGTTCTATGACTAAAATTGACGATGACATTCTGACTGCCATTGCCGCATCTCGGAATGGTGCTGCTTTTGCGCAAGGATTTGCTTCTAAATACACTTATGAGTTCAATGCTGACAAAGTTCCCTTTGTCACAATTTCTGGAGTTGGTGACCGCTTGACACCCAACCTGGACTGCAGACACTGTTTGATAGTGGCCGCTCATGAAGGTATAGATTCTGTGCATGCAGGAGTTGCTGCCACTGTTTCACTCTTACAGCAACATTATTGGTGGTGGGGTTTGTACCAGCAGGCTCTCCAGTATGTCCTGTGTTGTGGCGTTTGTCAACAAATTAAGTGTTCTACTGTTTCCCATCCACCTCAGACACATCTATATATTTCCAATCAGCTGTTTGGCTGTATCTATCTTTATCATTGCGGTCCCCTTGTTTCAGATAATTCATTCAAATAAATACATTATGATTGTAGTAGATTCTTGCTCTAGGTTCACCTGGGTCTGGCCATAGTGCTCGGCTGACGCTCAAACTGTTACTAAAGATTTGCAGACCTTTGTCGGGACTTATGCCTGTGGTGCTTTCCATTCAGACCAGGGTCTGGCTTTCGCCTCTAAGGCGTACCATGATTCAATGACGTCCATGGGGGTGCAGGTGCATTTCTCGTCTCCATATAGGCGCGAGGGCAGTTCTGTTGTGGAGCAGATGAACCATGACCTAAAACAGACTTTAACAGCGAGGATATTAGGTACGGAACGTGGCTGGTTAACTCATCTTTCTGGGGTTCAACGAGCACTTAATAGCCTCCCTAAAAGTCCACTGGGTGGGCGGACCCTGTATGAAATGCTCTCTGTCATCAAGATGTTTGTTCCAGACCTTGATGGTCTGGACATCATGGTGGCAGCCCCAACCTTTGACGTAGATAGCCACTGTGTTGTCTTACAGGATCTACAAAAATGTTGTGATGATCTGGCTAACAGTCATTTGCCTTTGACTCTCCCAGCGAAAGCAGCTGTTCGGATTCCTATTCCTGGCTGGCTTCCTAAAGTTGGTGATATGATTTGTGAAAAGGTAGCAATCAAGAAAGAATTCGGTCCCTACTACCATGCTCCTGTTCCATTGCTAGGTCTTCAGGGTACCCGAACTGTGATTTTGCCTCGACAAAGAAGATAGATTTATTTCCATTGAACATGTCAAGTTACACAATATGGCCAATTTTAAATAGCATGCTTAGAGGTGTCCCTATGCAGACTGTCGCTTTTCACCATCCTTGCTGATTCTCCCCAGCTGCCGGAGGAGGATATTGAGTCTTCAGTTGACTTGGTACCTGTTGCATCTTTTCACGCTCCATGATGGACATTGTTTATTCTGTTCCTTCAGTTGAGGCCCCTTCTGCAATGCCATCCTCAAGTCTACATGCAGACTCACAGCCTCCTTTATTCCAGTTGAGTTCTTCTGGTTACTACATTGATAAAGATAACTTTTCTTCGGACAGTTCTTCGTTGTCTTCTGTTTTGCCACCACCACCAGCGCAGATTTGTGGTTTCATCTCCTGGTTAAAACGCACTTATCTGGTTCCACCTTGGATATATATCTGGATCGTGTTTTCCATGGTATTTTTGTTCATGTGGATTGGTTTTGTGACTGTTTTTTTCCTTTTGATCAACGACCATTACCTCCCAGAACGTTCTGCTACAGAACTAGTCGATGGGGCGTTGGCCCACATTCTTCATCGGACAAAATGAAATGAGACCAGTCCCTTGTCAACATTTCATTTGTCCCAGTCACTGACGGTAATATTTGGGATAAAGTACCATTCGATATATGGACAAATGGTATTTTCAGGGTCCTACGGATACCCTGCAAATACCATATGTGTTCAGAGTTTCCATGGGTGATGTAATAGTACCTGGGCTACAATCGGATGATTGGGATGTAGATACTGTAAATTTGATGTTTTTTTAACTGTAATATTACACTGTCTTTGAGTCTGAGGATTTATATTTAAATTATGCTGAATTGTTCTGTTATCAACATTATGGACATCTTTTTTGCATAGAACAAACGGACAGCGTCCCTAACATAATTATACTCAATGGGAGCATTGCTCGACTCCACCTCAGGGTAGCACAAAAACACAAAAGATGAAGTACACATATTTCACTGGTTATAACGTTTTAGACCTAAAATCATACTATTTTAAATTGGTTCCTACTACCTTGAAGAAATATATTATTACTCAAACAAAGCTTATTAATACAGCTTCCTTCGTTGAGGAACTAGCCCTGAAAGGCCATGATTATTGATAGAACAATATTGACTTGAAATCAGTTTGGGTACACTAACTACTGGCAAGTTCGAGGTACAGAACGCTATTCCGTGCATGTCTCATGCCTACACAAATCATTTTCCAACAGACTACGTGTCTGGGATTGGCTAAAATTAAAGATTTAAATACTCCAACTATTCCATCCATTGCCACTTTTGATGATTGGCAATCTTAAACGAATTATACTGAAGACCAGCTAAGTAGTATGATACAAAACAGTACATTTAAATCCTCAATTATGGCTCCGGGTGAGTGTTTAGTATGGCCGATAGACACTAATGTTTGTCATGCTTGTTTCTTAAACTCTACATCTGAGTTCAAATCAAATAGACCTGATCCCATATATTCACAATCCACACACCCTAACACTGTTACTTCTTACTCCGTGGTGGAATTATGCCAACAATGGTTCGAACATTCCACATTGTCTTTAGTGAAACAACATCTTCCTCTCCTATCAGAAGACATGAATCTGTCTGACTTGCTTTTGGGTCCAAAATCCCCTGTTCTAAACGATTTGTTTATGCTGCTTATAATGAAATTTGGAAATTGTGGCAAATGGAAGCTGCAGTACATTTATGCCAAATTGATCAAGATCATTTGGATAAAGTACTTGCTGTAGTAGACAACAGTATTACTACTTTGTCACCTCTTATTTATAGTTTAGATAATATTGTACCGTCCATAACTGATATTGTGCAAATGATGTGTCTGCATTGTATCATGGTCAGACTCAACTTAGATCAATTATGCAATTTAGTTGGACACTCCAAACACTTAAGAACTGGCACGTTCATTGGCATTACCTTAATTCCATCCCTTTATTCTTACCATTTAATTTAACAAATAAACAGAATGAATGGCTATGAAAGACACTAGTTATACCATGTTGCACATAGAGAAACTTGAACAACTTACATTCACTATTGCGGAAAGTCCATCAGCAGTCTGGTTAATACATGGGGTTATTTCGTTGCCCATCTCGACTTTTTAGTTCTTTGTCTGCATGAAACGTTTCCCCGTAGTATCAAATTATCAAATTTGAAGTTTATTTGCGTAGTTAATTAAAACCATTGCAATACATTTTTTGTCCATTGCTACCAACACAGTACTGTACATTTATAAATAAGAAAGTAAGTCCTACCTTTCGCATAAGACAACTAAAATAGTCTATAAATATATTATTAAAAATTCTTCTTCTATTCTATTTTAAACATTGTATATACAAAAGTGTCATAGTGATCAGTAAAATGCAACTCAAAAAAAGGATCGAGAGCTTGGAAGTCTTTTAAGATGTTTTCGCTGCTCAGTCCTTGTATTTCCTAATGTCTGTAGCCTTGATCTTTTTCTCCACTCTCGCCATGAACTTTACTAGGGTACAGTTTATTTGCAGGTCCATTGGGTCAAAGCAGGCAATCACTGCCTTCCTGCATGTTCTTATCTGTCATCTGATAAACTCTTTACTGATTACTGTCCGACGATCCCATAAGGACGCTTGGCAGAGGCTCTATCCTGAGCCCAACACTCTTCAATCTTTACGTAACACCGCTGGCCAGGGTGATTAGATCGTACGGCTTTGACGTAATGTCATATGCTGACGACACTCAAATTCTAGTCACCCTTGGTCAGAACCCAACAGACACCAAGGCCTGCTTCAGGGACTGTATGCTCCATGTCAACAGGTGGATGAACGAAAACCATCTACAGCTAAATAGTGACAAAACTGAGATAGTACTCCGGGAATGCACAAAAACACTGGACTAATGATTGGTGGCCGGCAACCCTGGGCCCTAGTCCGATACCCAAACAATCGGTTCGAAATCTAGGAGTCCAAATCGATAATAATCTATCGATGAAAAATCAGGTGAACCACATAATCGGTTCCTGTTTTGGTACCATGCGCAACCTGCGTAAAGTTTTTAAATGGATCCCCTTGGAAGCCAGGAAACCGTTGGTCCAAGGATTAATTATCAATCCCATGGACTATGGAAATGCCCTACTGTCAGCAATAAATGAGGATCTTTTATCCAAGCTACAGGTTCTACAAAACACTGCAGCTAGGTTGGTCTTAAATCTTCCGTAAGGGTCTCCATCAGCCCCAAACCTGAGATGGCTCCACTGGCTGCATGTTAGAAAGAGAACGCGTTTTAAGCTTCTCTGTTTAGTACACAAAAACATGTATGGCAGGGGCCCCTGCTATTGGAAAAAGAAGTTAAACTGGCATCAACCAAGCCGGCCCCTCAGATCCAGCAACCAGCACCTCCTTACCTCCATCAGAATTCGTACAACTCGTAACGGAGGACGATCTTTCTCATTCTTAGCCCCCACTCTCTGGAACAAATTGCCATTACACCTCCGCACTATGGCCGACCACCATCGTTTTCGTAGGGAACTAAAAACATGGTCTTTTGACAACTGACCCCCCTGTTTCCTCTATCAGCTGTTTTAGTAGGAGCTGCCTGTAAGCGCCCTGAGACTTTCGGGTGAGATGAGCGCTCTACAAATGCCCCATGATTTGATTTGATATCACATGGATGATATCTTCAGGCACTTCTCCGCAGAGTGGGCATTGATCTCCATATTCTCTTCTTTGCCATGGCGGGTAATGCTCCAATATTGGCATCACTCCTAGCCTGATTGTAAAAAATGTATCCTTTGTCTGAACATTGAAGGTTGTTGTTAAGTAGCTTTGAGGGGAGAGTTTTTTGTAAATGCATAGTGTTATCCAGCCATGCCTTCTTTTTATCAGAGCCTTCTTGTCCTCTAATTGAGATAGAGTTTTGGTATTTATTTTTATTATTTTTTTCAGCGCGTCTATGCTCAGATTTTGATCCCATATAACTGTAAGGTCCAGGATTTCTGGTGATCTTTGAAAATATTCCCTCATGGCTGATCATTCTCTGCAATGGATTTCCAGTCAGAGGAAATGACCTAGGGAGCCCTCTTTCGCATATCTGAAATTTTGACAGCATTTCACAAATGTCGCGAGTCTGCCCAGAATTTGTATAACCAAACCGGACTCTAGTCTGTGTTGCGCTGGTGACCCGTACTTTGCTTGATTAAAAATTACTTTGTACATTTTTGAGACTATGTTATCTAATAGTTTGCTGTCCCGGCCTCTCAGAATCTCGCTTCCATAAGTTAGTGTGGGTAGAATTTTAGCTTGAGCCACCTGAAGTATAGGGCTAAAGGGCAATCCTTTTATTTTCCTATAGGCTCTTCCTAGGCCTGCTAAAAGGGCCTGCCCTTTCCTCTTTATTTCTTCAATTTGAGCTACAAAACTCCCATTTGAGGAGAATAGTACACCCAGATACTTGTATATGTCGGTTTTGTCCACTTTTTCCGCTGCCAGTCGCTAGCTGTATGTTCCCAGTTTTTTCTTCTGGAACGTGATAGTTTTAGTTTTGATCAGATTGATAAGTAGCCCATTTTTGTTTGAATATTGCACAATTGTATCCAGGAGTCATTGTAATCCCACTATTCATCTGCATAAAGAAGGTTTGTTGTAATAAAACCACCTAGTTTCTGGGCATAGTTATTCACTGCATTTACCAGAGGTGGGAGGTCTGCGAGAAACATATTAAAAAGTTTTGGGCCAAAAATGCATCCTTGTTTTAGGCCATCTGCTGTTTGGCGAAGGAGCCTTTTGAGATATATTCTGGTCAGGAAAATGTTGTATTCCCGGCATTTTCCTGTGTTTCCCCATTCAATTTTCCTGGACCTGCGAATGTGTTGTTCAGAACAGCTCCTGTGATACCCTTTTCCCTCTTAGTCCATGGGTCTTTAATTGGAACTATATTCTGCCCTTCCAATTGTTTAGAGTCCTTTTGTGGTGACAATAATTGAACTGATTGGTTTGTTATTGTTACTTTAATCTTGTTTTGATTATTTTCCGAAACTGGGTAATTTCCTGTGCTGTCGACAAGTTTCCGGCATGTTCTTTCTTCCTCAAAAGCTCTTATTTTCCTTGCATTTTGATGTTGATGAATTTTTAATAGAGTGTGTGGAAAGACCCGTGGTGAGGGATTTTTATTTATTGATCTCTTTTGAAATATGAAATCAGGGGATGCGGCTATGAGCTACTGTCATGATTCTGCTGACAGTCTGTTAAATTTTGTTTTGGTTTTGCTGCCTATGTTGTGGGTGTTTTGACTCAGAAGTGGAAAGGACATGATGTTGTTCCATTTGCTCACCCTCTTTTTATGTTGATGGTGCAGCAGAATCTTTTAGAGGTTTTTTAAAGCTCTGCGTTGCAGTTCCTGTAAAAACTGCATTTTGATTTGAGGTTTTTGTTGTTTTTTCTAAAGAGTCTTTTTGGGTCAGCTCATACTTTTGGCTTTCTTCTCCTTCTTCTTTTTGTATGTATTCTGCAATTTTAGACTCAGGAGTTGTACGGAGCCCATCCTCTGAACTAGACTTTTTCCGTAGGTCCCATGTGCATTGCCTAAATATTGGGTGTTCAGGCAGCCTGGTTATTTTACCAATTTTTTGATTGGAGCGTTCTGTGCCAGATTTGCTTTCAACTACCGAACAAGCTGGGTCATTGTGTCCGGGAGGCTTGCCAGTTTGTCTAGCACTGGTGAGCAGTTGCAGTTTTGCTCTATCCTTTGTACATCAGATTGAGCTCTTCTGATCAAGTATTTAAATTGGTGATTTTCTCGTCGATTCCCGCACTGTACATAGCCAGGGTATTTGGGGGCGGAGCTTGCCGGCATCGCAAATGGCCGCTTGATCGGGGGTCTCCGCGCTTCAACTTCCTATCCGGCAATAATCCTACATTACCTGGGGGAATACGCACAGTGAAGGTTGCCGCCCCGTGTCCCCGACCAGAACCGCTGCTGAAGGAGCTGTGCGGCGCGAGTGTGGGCTCTGCGTGCGCAGAGTTGCGGGCGCTCTGGAGCGAGAAGATTATTGGGCCGCTGATCCCCGGACTTGCGTCGCGGCCTAGCCGGCCGGAAGTGGTGTCTGGCTGGGGTCCACTCCTGAGGCGGACCGGTCGGCGCTTTGTAGCGGAGCTGCAGGAAGTTGCGGGCGTGCGCATTGGGTGACGGTCTGTGAGGTGCGGCGCCCAGCACTGTGTCCGCTGGTCCGAGGTCGCAGCCTGCTGTTACAGGGTGAGGTACGCCAGTGACTTGCGGAGGGGTCTGGCCCCCAGGAAGGTGAGCGCGGCGGTGTGCGGGAGCGTTGAGTTGAGCTCCGGACCTCGTCCACGGCACATTGGATATTGGCTCTTCAGGGGCCTTGGCGACGGTCAAGGTCTGCAGGGTGGGTGCACTAGTTACCACAGGCCGTCCTGCATACCCCAGGATACGTACAAATTGGGTCATCCACTGCCGGATGGGGCGCGCTGTGTACTCTGCTGTGCTCTGTTGATTGAGCCATTCTACCATTGGTGCTAATAGCAGGGGCTGGACA
The DNA here is from genome assembly GCA_963921515.1 of Calotriton arnoldi. NCBI lineage: Eukaryota > Metazoa > Chordata > Amphibia > Caudata > Salamandridae > Calotriton > Calotriton arnoldi. The sequence continues at coordinate 1,996,894 of CAWUFW010001622.1, read as the reverse complement.
TACCTGACTCCTGGGTCTGCGGCTGCACATGCAGTAGCGGATGCGCCACGGATTGCCTAGTTGCAGCAGATTACGGTGGGGAGGCTTTCGAGTGACCGCTGGTGGGGACTGGTGGAGCGCACTTCGCTGTAACGATCCTGCTGTTGAGGGGACGGGTGCCCCGCTGTTGCTATCCAGATCTATTGAAGCTTGGGTATACCAGGGCTGCTGATTTCCTTTGCTGCTCTGCCTCTGGAGCTCTACAGATTACGCTGCGTTGCTATACCTGATTCAGTTGACTGTCTCCGTGGGGGTCGCTATGGGCAGAACAGACAAGACGCAACAGCGTCTGACTTTTGAGCAGCGCAAGCCTAGAGAGCGAGCGCAGTCTGTTGACGAACGGCAGGATGGCGGTGGATGCGAGCGTGAATCGCCTGATGGTGAACTCAAAAGCATGCTGGCTTCGATGGAGAAAGGACTGCAAGCCTCTTTAACAGTTTTGGGTACAAAGATCGATTCTCTTTCCTATCGCATGGATCGGATGTCCGAAAGGGTGGACAAACACGCAGAACGCCTGGATATGGCGGAGCGTCGCATCACAGAGGCGGAGGAGGCACAAACCGAGCTGGACACTGGGCATAAGCGTATGAACAGAGTACTACAAGTGTTACAAGATAAGACCGAAGATTTGGAGGCGCGATCTCGGAGGTGTAACTTGCGAATCACTGGCCTGCCGGAATCAACATCGACCGGAAATATGGAGCAGTTCATCGAAAAATTACTGGTATCGCTTCTGGGTACTGACATATTCTCGTCCATGTTCGTGGTTGAACGAGCCCATCGCTCACTGGGCCCGCGTCCTATTCCAGGTGCCCCACCGAGGCCCATCATCGCTAAGCTGCTGAACTATCGCGACAGAGACACCGCGCTGAGAGTAGCTAGGGAGAAGCAGTCGTTGCAATATGAGGGGGCCACGCTTGCTCTGTACCCGGATTTCACCGCGAGGGTGCAGGAAGCGCGCCGCCAGTTCCTGCCACTCAAGAAACAACTCAGGGATCGCAACATGGACTATGCAATGCTATACCCGGCCCGACTTCGCGTCAATCACCAGGGCAAATCTCATTTTTTACTGATCCCAAGTTGCTGCAGAAGGCCTTGAAAGACTGGAACAGGGGACATCGAAGCAGTCCGGATAAGGATGCCACACTTGGGGCAGCTGGTGGTTCATTGGAGGAGTAGGACTGATAATTACCAGCTCGCCATACAGATAAGACTTGGGTTTATGATGAAAATGTGTGGTGTCACTATTTTTGCCCTGGGGATAATCCTACTATTGTGGGGTGCGGGGTGACGGCTTTGTTCTAAGGGGGGGACTCTAATCTCCTTATTTTCAGTCTTCAGTTTTGTAGTATTTGCGGACATATAGCATAGCATTTAGCTAATTGATCCTTTGGTTTCCTGGCTGCAGGGCGGTCCTGATAGCAGAAATGATATTACCGCTTTACTTGATGTGGATTGCAAATGCCTTAGGTTAATGTTTAATATTAGCTAGTTGGGGTGCGGGGGGGCATCCAAGGAGGGAGCGGTGACCTGCTGGCAACCTCCGCCTACGAGTGTAACACACACGCAATTGGGTAATGGAGCTTTTTGTTGGGAAGAATTGTTGTTCCCATGTTCAGAGCAATGCTCAGTTGGTATTGTTTTTTATACGTATTTGGGGATCTTTGCGTCAAGACCTGGTTGGGGTGGGCTTGATGTGGGTGGGGGGAGGAGGGTTGTTGAGGCTCAAATGTGGTACAGTACATGTCGATAGTCAGAAACGATTGCCATGCAGCAGCGCGAGTCAATACACTATTAGGATAAGGTGACACAGATCGATTCTGGAAGTACGTGATCTAGGGGGGCCGGGATACTGGGGTGGACTCGATACGAGCCCTTACGTGGAATGTTAGGGGGCTGAATAACCATAGGAAAGTTCGACAGGTCCTTTCATATTTGTCGCGACATTCTATTGATGTAGCTCTACTACAGGAAACACATCTGCCTCTTAGCTCCCCCATACTACATAGTAGAGGCCTACAAGGCAACGTCCATGCAGCCGGGTTCACAACACACGCACGTGGTGTCCTTACATGGGTCAACCCCAAGTCTGCACTCACTTTGTTCCCTTTGTGTGCTGACACTGAGGGCAGGTATGTCATCACCAGATGTTCTGGGAGGGGCATGGATCTTCTATTGGTGAATGTATATGGTCCTAATTTTGATAACCCTGCGTTTTTTGCTGCACTGGCAAATAAAGTAGGTGGTTTCAGTGATGAAGCCCAGCTATGGGGAGGTGATCTCAACTTGGTACGTGATCCCAGTCTGGATCGATCAGGTGGGCCCGAGAGACAAGTTACGGCTGCTGCCAGAGAGATTGAATGTGCGTTACTCAGGTTAGACCTGAGGGACGTGTGGCGTCTGAAATACCCGGATCTGGGGGGCTATACACACTACTCTGCGTATCATAATTTACATACCCGCATTGATTATTGGCTGGCTGCACGGCACCTCTGCAGTAAGATCCGCACATGCCAGGTGCTACCGCGGACGCTGTCTGACCATTCCCCAATTTTGTTGGCGATAGACACGCCCAACAGGGTTATTCCTCCGTTCACGTGGCGGTTTCCGCCCTATTCCTTGCTTGACACTGTGTTCAGGGAGGAACTAGCAGTGGCTATTGAGACCTACTTTGACAAGAATGTTGAGCTCTGTCGAGGACTATCAGGTTGTCTGGGAGGCATTTAAAGTTTATATTAGGGGGATCACTATATCCAAGCACTCGGGGTGCTCCGTACTATCCGGAATCGCCTGAAGCATCTGGAGGGTAAAATTAAGACTTTGGAACGCCGACTGTTGACGGCCGCGGACGACTCGGTCACGAGCGAACTTGCTGATTTGTTGGGAGAATATCATGCGGCTGCTGACGATGAGGTCAAGCATATGGGTAAATACGCCACTGCCAGGGTGTATGGAGAGGGTGAGCGTCCGGGGTCAGTCTTAGCGCACATGCTACGGAAGCGTAGGGAAGGAGTGCAGGCGGTGGTGGTTCGATCAGCAGAGGGTGGCCTATTGTCAGAGGCCTCTGCAGTTGCGGTCAGATTTCAACAATATTATACAGAATTGTATGCCACTAGGCACGGGGCCTCAGAAGGGGAAATTATTGAATATTTGTCACACATACGGTTACCGTGGCTCACCGATACACATCGTGAGTTCCTCATGCGACCCATCGAGAAAGATGAAATTCTTCTCGCTTTAACGGGTATGAGAGCGGGAAGTGCTCCGGGGTCAGATGGACTCACGGTCTCATTCTATAGGGCTTTTTTAGAGCTGTTACTCCCTCATTTGTCCACACTTTTCGATGACATTTGTGCTGCGGGCAGTATGCCACCCTCCATGTCCGAAGCAGTGATTGTCGCACTTCTCAAGCCGGGTAAGTCCTCGGAGGACTGTGCTTCGTATCGCCCTTTGTCCCTGCTCAATGTTGACACGAAAATATTCGCGAAAATCTTGGCTAATCGTCTAGTTCCCCTGGTCCCCCTGTTGGTGGCTCCAGAGCAGGCGGGGTTTGTACCGGGCAGGAACTTAACTTATAATATACGCACGGTCTTCGGTGCGTTGCAGCACATTGAACCGGGTACACCAGCGGTGGCAGTCTTTCTGGACATTGAGAAGGCGTTCGACTCTGTGGAGTGGCCGTTCATGACACAAGTCCTGACTAGGATGGGGGTGTGCCCCGTCTTTCTTCAATTAGTTGGCGCCTTTATAGTAACCCTACGGCCAGAATAAAAATAGGAAACATAGTGTCGGACCCCATACGCATATCACGGGGCACTAGACAGGGGTGCCCACTGTCCCCGTTGCTTTATGCCTTAGTGGCGGAACCTCTTGCCTGCGCGCTCCGGGAATATCATCAACATAGGGGACTTCGTTTCCCTCGCTATAATATTGTTGTGTCCACGTACGCAGATGACACGCTCTTGTATGTTAGGCGCCCGGAGACTAATCTTTCGGCGGTCCTTCGTGAGGTGGTGCGGTTTGGGGCACTTTCAGGCCTACACGTGAATTGGCCTAAGTCCATTGTATTTCCGCTTACCCCGAACACCCCTCAATTTGAACTAGACTATCCTTTGCAGTGGTCCACAGATGCAGTAAGATATCTGGGAATTCGTATCCATACGCACTCTGATATAGTTTTTAGAGAAAACTATGGGAGGGTCTTTAGTAAACTAGAGGATGACGTGGAACGATGGATTAAACTCCCGTTGTCCCTGTTAGGTAGGATATCCATCATGAAAATGGTGGTGCTGCCACGGCTGCTGTTTTTTTCACAAATATTCCGATGGTTCTTCCGCGTGTCTTTTTCAACCGTCTTACCACATTAATGGTTCGGTTGGCTTGGGCGGGAAAACAGCCAAGGGTGCAGTGGCGGATACTGGTGCTGCCTTACTCTATGGGAGGACTGGGAGCCCCGACTTCAACCTGTATTACCGGGCTGCCCAGGCTGCACAAGCATATCACTGGGTACATGGTGCCCCCGACATACCGCATCTCCGTATAGAAACGGTGGTGGCTAGCCCGCTCCCGCTCCCTGCAATGTTGTTTAAGGCTCCAGACCGCCGGACGGGCGTTTTAGACTCTATCAATGCCACTGCTCACGCCTGGCACCATTTAATGCATCTACAGGCGGGATCGATACTTTACTCTCCGGCGACGCAGATAGAATGGTGTACATGGCTACCGCCTTGTAGGGAGAGAGGGGTCACACAGGCACTACATGCATTGGGAGTCCACACAGTCGGGGACCTGTTTGTTGATGGGGTAGCCAGGGGGTGGGAGGACATCACTCCCGCGAATCAGGAACCTTCTATATTAACGAAATTTCAATTCCATAGAGTACGACATACCCTGCGTGAACTGCTGGGGGACGATTACCTAGAACCTCCGGAACTTCCAGCATTAACACTCATTCTTCGGGCGAAGTCTCCAAAACGCATCGTTTCGCTCATTTATAATTCCTCCATGGCATACAGAGCGAATCACTACACTAGAGCACGCTTGGCGTGGCAGCGCGACCTACAAGTGGACATAACGGACACTATGTGGACTTATTGCTGCACCAGTACAAAGCGGATCTCGGTTAACGGCAGACACCGACTGCTACATTTTAAATACCTCAACAGGGTTTATTATACGCCAGAAAGACTGTGCAGGTACGGTCTCAGGGATGATGCGTTATGTGAACGCTGTAATGCACCATTGGCCGACTTCCTACACCTGGCCTGGACATGTCCTGGCATAGCGGCTTTCTGGGCAGGGGTCTTTGGGGAAATAGGACGGATTACGCAGCTGATACTGGACCCGGATCCCCTACTTGCCCTTCTCGGCTACTCTCAGACAATCTCTAAAAGTGTACGTAGACTTGTAGACATGGGTTTGCTGACAGCCAAACGCAGGGTAGCTATGACCTGGTCGCGGGGACCTTTACCTACGATCACCCAGTGGAGGAATGACATGACTTACTGCAGCACACAAACGGAGCTTTTTAGTGAACTGCTCCCGCCACGCAGCAGACCCAAGAGCTTCTGGGAGCTATATAATGCATATCAACATACCAACATACGCAGTGCACACGGCACCCCTACGAATATACACAGCGGATGCGACCAATAGGTGGGGAAACACTGGTTCGCCCTTAGGGCGTGTCAGGGCCCCAACCACAATTGAACTCTTAAGATCATATGCTGGGTCGCCGCTGTTCTAGGTGTACGGAGGTCAGATAATGGGAATGTCCTGATTTTTTCTGTTTGGGTACTGTGTTGCTGGCAGCATGGCTAGTTCGAAAATTTCCGTTATTGACATAAGTATATGTGTATGTACAGGGTTATTATTCACAGTAATGCTGAGTCTCGATGTTGTTTGTTCATCGAAAATCAATAAAAATAAATTTAAAAAAAAAAAAAAAAAAAAAAAAATAGCCAGGGTATTTAGGAGACTGATATGGATATCCATTTTATTGGCCTGGTAATTTAATGCCTTCACTGAACTTTGTATAGTTTTAAGGAGTAGTACCCAATGTCCTCCATTTTCCGTCAAGCCATTGCTGGTGTGCAGTGGTGGCTCTTTTACATATGTATTAAGCAGGTTCCCATTCCTTGGTGTTCAAATAAGTAAAGTCTTTTGCCAGATCCGGGATGCCAGCAGTTATGTCTGCTCTCGTTTTGTCTACATAGAATGTTGATGGAGACTTCTCGTATATTTCTTGAGTGTTGTTTTTTCCACTCTTATCGATAGTAGTCCCCTTGATGGTTTGAGTGTCTTCTTGAGTTGGTTTTTCGTCCTGCGACATCCCATTCATACTTTCTTGTGTCTGTGGCCTGGTCTCTTCCTCTTTTAGGCGTTTTATTAAGTGGGATGGCTCTTCCACTCCTATGGATGAGCTCAATGAATTCATGTGAGCATTTGTATCAGGTTTCCCTTTTACCTGACCTTCTCTACTTTTGTTCGCTGCATCCCTTGTGGACTCAGTGTCTTTGGTCCATATATTTTCACATTTATTGAAGAGTTTCAAGGGTCCTCTGATGGGAGTACTGGAGGTTATTAGAGTGTATTGTTATTACAGACTCAAACCAGTTTTTTATTCTCCTAATGTTCTTCCTCTACTATTTCTTTCATTTGGTAATGGTCCTCATTCCGCTTTATCAATCTGGCTGGATTTATTTGTGTCTCCGTCGGTTTTTCTTGTTTACTAATTATGACAATGGGGCTAAGTGGCTGGATGAGTCCAGTAATGCTCCCATTGCTGGTGTATATTACCACCCCCACAACTTTCAATTATTTGAATTTTTCTTTTATTTTTGGTTGCGTTGGACTGGATTCCATATTGGGCAACAAAGGTTCTGGTGATTTGAGTGTGCTTCTATGCTAACTTGTTGTAGTTTTTTGAGAGTCAGATTGATTTTTAAATTCGGTCTCTTTATTTCTTCGTTTGTTCCACCGATTTTTAATGGTTCCAGGGCCTCGAGTTTTGCCTGAGGGCATATGTCCTTCTCATGCTCCTAATTTGATCAAAGTCAGATTTGGTGTTTTTTTTTTTATTTCCTATCTTCAGACTTCCTCGAGGACTGGGTTGAGTGGAAATTCACCACAATTACTTTTGGTGTACTATATTTAGATTTTCCTTGTTGGTGCTGGTGCAGGCTAGTGCAACTTTGCTTAAAGAAGTAGTAGTTTTATTGTCTGTTCTCCTTTTCCCTATAGTTGTAGTTTTAGGCATTATTGAGGACATCGGGAACTGCAGAAATGAGAGGCCCTTGGTTGCCTCCACTGAAACGAGACTCAGAAAAGACAACCTGATTGGAACCAGCTATAACACCGTGTTTTTCACTTGTATTCTTGTCACTGGCCAAGCTCAGTCTGTGTATATAATCCTGCTTGTCCTTTGTGCAGTGGGCCACAGATCATAAGTCTTAAAACGTCTTGACTTTCTTAGCTTACTTTGGCTGATGGGGGGTCTGTCTGTGGGGGGTTTGCCTGTGTGGACAGCAGGTTGCACTCTACAGGGCTTATGTCGTGGGATTTGGGGGGAAAGGCTTCAACAAAGTTGGTGATGTCCAGAAATTCTGCTCCCCCTATAGTGTAATCAAACTGGGAAACCCCTCCGTCCCTCCGTGGAAATGCTGCATAAAACTGTCACCCCCCTCTTTGGCTGCCCTTCTAACTTGCTCCGGAGTGTCGCTTGTTCTGGTGCTGGTTCTGGTGCAGGCAGAGATTTCTCTTTGATGTAGGACGATCGAGTCTCGTGATACCTGCTGATGCCAAAATTCCCGGCCTTGGTCGTTCAGCCGCTCCCAGCCCAGTATCAACTGCTCAGGCTCCGGCAGTGTGGAAGGAGCAGCAATGCAGGTGCGGGTGTGGCGGATGTGGCAGGAGAAGCGAAGAAGCAGACCTCCATAGGTGCATGCCGCACCGGCCTAAATGCTGTCCGCCTCACACCAGGCACTGTAAGCCACTGCACTAGCTGTCTTCTACCCTGGTCCGGTGCCCCTTGACAGCCAATTCCGCACTGCACTCAGGTTGCAAAGTGAGGCTGTCCGTGTCTGTAAAGCCTCAGAGCTTCGGAGCATCCGGGCTCAATTCAGCCGTGCCCCCCCACACTGTGCAACCAAGTAGCAGACTCCGACAATCCCTGCACCAGGTGAATGAACCTCCGTAGGATGAGATGAACATGCAGAGAGCGGCACAGACAGCAACTCTGCAGGAAGAGATGAACACGCGTCGAGTGACACAGACGCACCTCTTCTCAGGAAAAGATGAACACACAGTGAGTTACACACCCACATCTCTGTAGGGTTCACTTCAATGTCTCGCTGCTTTGCTGCCTCCTAATTGGGTCACGCAGTCCGTAGGTAGATATATACCCCTTGGGAGCAGCTACATACATGAGTTGTGGTCCCTGCTATTTTGTTACCAACGGCCGGACAGAGAAGTTTTTCTTACAGGGGAGGAATGTGACTCCACTGCCAGTCATTCCCTTGTTTTTCAACATGTAAAGATTCATGGCACTGTAATGTGTCTGCCCCTAATTTGGCTTGCTATTTAAAAGGAACTCCTGTTCCCGCAATTATTCCCACTATCACATTGCTTTCAAATGGAAGTTACCTTGTCCTTAATAATCAGGACTGTTGCGGTCTGCGGGCAGGAAACCTCATATCTGGTCTCCGTTTCCCAGTTAGTCACTTGCTGGAACAACGTCCTGTTTTCCCCTCCATAAGGGATTGTAGATAGTTCATTATGGCCTTCCATTTCAACTTTGAAAACAGATTTCAATAAGCTAAGCCGACTCAAAGCATTATTGTGTCAACAAAAAGTGGCTTTTACTTCAGCTTGTGAAACCTTCAAATTTCAGTTGGCGAGAACTTTCAGTGAAATACAGTCATTGTTAAACACAAATCTCCCCCTACATTTCGGTGAACTGATATATCAAATATTTAACGCTACTGATACCACGGGCCTCGCATACTTTTTTAAACTTGTGGGCTCCGGCCTCGTGACATCTTTTCAAATTATTTTTGGAGTTATCGCAGCTTTTATACATTCTTTTTTTTCGAGCGTGTTTGATGGGTTCCCGCTGCTACTCGTCTCAATTTGCGGCATTATGGTGTTGTTCCTGCTATTCCGCAATGGAGGCTTCTTTTGTGGTCCTTCCGGACCGGGCATCACTGCAGTTGTACCGTGAGCGCATGCTACAGCTGTTTGGATCGGTTCCCCTGGACATTTAACCTTCTGTTATGCTTACTTAGCCTGTGTGCAACCTGTATTTCATTGCATCCGCTGCCCCTTCCAATGGTACAATGGTTCTGTCGGGGAGAAACCAATTGCTTTGAAGAAAATGGAATTGAAAAGGTATAAGAAAACCTACTTGGTACCTATTAAATAGGTATGAAAGGTATAGCATTTACTTTGGTATAATCATGAAATGCATATCAAATGACTTTTAGAACGCATATCAAATAACATTGGAACACAAATCAAAGTAAAAACAACTAGTAGTATATGCTTGCAAAAGACTTTTCTATTATATCAATTAAAACTAGAATCAATATTTACAAGTAAACAGCGGGCTGTCAATACAGAACTTTTTTGAAAAAGGTGACATATGATACGGTGACATTAAGTGCTCAGTGATAGTGGTGCAGTGCATATATACATGGTGATATTATGTACAATTGTATTCACAAAGAACTGGAATGTGGTCAGAACGAAGGTAGGCAATAACTCTGGCAAACAGCGCGTTTGCTTCTTGATTTAAAACCCAGAGCTTTGATACAGCTGAACCAGTTATGTTCGTCGACGTTTCGACCCTGACAGAGCGTTATTGGAATGTCATGGCGGGTCTTCTTCAGGACAAGTGGGGTGGTGACAGCCCAAAAAGTGGGATGACTTGGCGAGGCGTCCCTGGCTGAGTGGAGGCCCTCAAAGCATCTGCATGTGTCAGATAAGCGCAGGGACTGAAGATTGCTTCATAGAGTGAAAACCCCAGCATGATGTGGTAATTAAATTCCAGAACTGCTGCATCCTAGCACTTTCGAATCGAGCATCACTATCCAGGACTGTCACCTGGCCCCCTTGGTGTCCACCACGTTCTGGAATTTAATTACCACATCGTGCTGGAGTTTTCACTTGGATGGCTGATATTTTTACCTCTGAAGGTTCCGTCTTCTTACTGGAATCATTAGCTTTTCACTTTGCATCCCACATTGTGGGCCCCGGTGATTTACTGTAGCTACGGGAAACAGCCATAACAACGCATGCCTTACATCGCATGCCTTTACAATGCGGTCTTTACAACGACCTCATTGTTACAACGCGAACCATTACATCGCAAGTCGTTTCAACGAATTGCTGTAGGGGGCACACTGGTGTTGGATTTAGAATCCAACACCTTCCCTGCTGTTGCACAAACTGGAGTAGGAATAGTAAATTATACTATTCCTAAGTCCAGCGCGCCCCCTACAGCAAGTCGTTGAAATGACTTGCGATGTAATAGTTTGCGTTGTAACAACGTGGTCGTTGTAAAGACTGCGTTGTAAAGGCATGCGATGTAACGCATGCAAAGTAAAAGTATATATTTGTAACTACATACCCTGAGGAACATTTTGTTGTTTGATTTTTTCACTGACCTTTGCCTATACAAAATTAGCTAACCTAAATTTCAAACGCTTTGGTTTTGCTTACTTCCTGATTTCTGTTGTCACTTTAGTACTACCTTCCTGACCAAGGGGAGGGTGTCATATGTCCCATGCAGGCCCATTGTCGTTTTCCCTATGTTAACCTGAGTATGTTGCAGGCTGTGCTCTGATTTGTGCACATTACTGTACAAACTTATTTTGCTTCTGCCACGCTGTATTTTCACACAGAACCTGCTGTTGTTTTTGCATTCTGTCCTTTCCTGGTATTTAGTCTGAACACCGTGGACAAGGTCAAACAACAATACCCCTTGTTATTCCTTTCTGGTCAGGCTATAGTGCCTAGACAAAACACACAAATGCAGCTGTTGTTTGGGAACACATACTCTTTTCTATATATGTATACACGTGCATGCAAAATACACACTTGGAGAGTGATTTTCCAGAGAAGAGATCGCGACTACACCTGAGATGTAGAACTTTCATCTGTGCATGCTAAGGTACGGGGTCCGCTGCAAACACCCAGAGATCTTCTGATACATAATCACTTTGCTTCTGTAGAAGGGGAGGGGGGTTAGTCTACCCTGTCTAATATCATGACAGCTCCTTTTATGATTTATGGATTACTTACTATGCTGACCATATTTGTGTTAGGCATCTTCTTACTTATTGTGGCACGTATACTGGTTACTAGGGCACAATAGTTAAAATAAATATTTTCAGCTTTTCTCGTGTCTCTGTCTGATCTTATTGTGGACAAGTACAGTGTGAGAGCGAAAGGGGGTGTCCTGTCACCGCAATTCCAGAAAAGGTCGGGAGTGTTGTGTTCTGGGTTGTCTAATCACTTGTTCCTCTGCGAGTGAGTAGGAGGGCAAGTGAGACACTATAGTTAGTCGATCCCAGGCTCATGGGTACTAAGGCGGTAGGATAACTCAGTCCCTGCCTACTAAGGTTCTATGGTCCCAAGCATAGTTTTGTGACTCTGCAGAATCCCTGCAACAACGTAGCTCTGTATCATGTCTGAAGGTCTCAATGGATATCAATGGCACTGCAGGAGTTTCCATCTCCAGTCTTGTGCCTAAGGAGATTCACATGGTGAGGAATCAGTAGTTAAATCTTGTATGGACCACGAAGAGCTCTACTAAAAGTAAGGAACTTTTTCGCTCGGTCATTTATGACTGTATTTGGATGTACCTGTCTTTGGATGCATAGGTGTGAGTGTATGTGGGTGAATGTTTGGAAGTTTCCATATTTGTTAGTGCTCATAGGCATGTACTCATGTGTCTATGAGTGTATATGTGTGACTATGTGTGATTTTTTTTTGCATTAGTGAGTGTTGAATTCCACTCAATATTGTTTACCTCTTGTTTTTTTAAATTGTGGTATGACCATTTATTTTTTTATTAATAAATACTCACGCATTACAGTTGAAAAAGAATAACTTTATTAATAATATATGTATAGTTGAAGAATAAACTGTTCAAGAGTAAACTATAATATATCTGTTCATAGTGTTCTCCGACATTGAAGTGCGTTTTATTTTGTTAAAAAATATCTGTGAAAGCAGTGTTTAGATTTACACATGAAATAATACAATATTTAGAATTAGTTTTGTGGTTGGTGTTAATATATATTTTATAGATTAAGAAGTTCAATTATTTAGTAGTATAGTAGAAGCAAACTAGGGATTAGAATACAATTGTGTATCCATAACTGGTGTCTTTTGGTTATCTTTTTGGTTCTCAGACAGTGCCTCTAAACCACATTTATTTAATATAAGAATGCTATGAATGCTATGCTCCCTAGGTTTACTGCAGTTAACCACATTTCTTTTCCAGTCATCGAACTATTTAAAAAAATTCTCATGATATAAAAAGACTGAAAATATGCAACAGAAACTATCCATTGTAAGAACAGTTTATCTCTTTTACAACTCATGTATGTCATCAATCTTTCACATTACCTATTTTAAGAAATCAGTTATAGAAAGGAAATCAGATTGGCATTTTGAAGCACTTTAATAAATTAAGTGCAAATGAACATTTAAAGTCAAATACTGCAAAAATCCTTCTATAAACCTATAGCGGGTGTTACCTTGGAAATTCTGACTCCAGAGATATAAGACAGGAGTTTCCTATAAATGATATTTTTGAGGTAGAAAACATAACGGCATATGCTTTGTTATATATATTTATTTTATTTTCCCAAGGGAGGCCTGACCATAATTGAAGATGCTTATTTAAACACCGCTTTTAGTGCCATCCAGTCTATGTAGCATTAAGATCTGATAATGTCCAATTTCGTGTACCACTAAAGTAGAAAGCATACCTGCCCTACAATTTGGACAAGTTATTTTGTACGGTATTCTTATTTAATAACTCAAATGGAAACAATTGGGAGCCTGATATATTCAAATATATAAAAGGCTCTGAAGGAATCTCCGTAGTTGAACTACGATATCTATTAATACACTGATGCTTTCAAACATTTGCTGATCATAAGAATGCCATGAACTGCAACGTCTTCACTCTAATACAAACATTAAAATCACTTGAGAATTCTCAATTTTAAGTGCATTGAAGCAGAAATTCACAGCATCCCTAAATTGGTATTTTGTCCTACAGGTTATTGTAAATTACTGGGTGTTCTGCTGAAGGAGTTCTCAGAGTCCTGCTACATCTCTTCTATTAGAGGAATCAATGTAAACAGAACACTGACTGTTACATTTCAGTGACGTTTACCCCAGATAAATTTGTAACTTACTACACTACACTATATTATTGAGAAATAGATACTGTATGTTCGTTTTGACAGTTTTTCTTCATTTTAGGCACTGAAACATTTATTTTTTGGGGCATTTTGTTGAGCCAAATATTTTGCAGAGGAAATAACTTGTTAGACATCTTTCATTTCTGTATTTTGTTCAGACCTGGTAAAGTAAGAAGTAATGTAGTGAGCAACTGAGCAACTGCAATGAAATTGTCTGCTATAAAATGAACATTCTTGGTTGCATTACACATAGGTGCAATGATTGAGTTGTAATCAGAGATGTACTATGAAGCCTTGTGTCGTTTAATGTAGTAAGTGCTATTGGTGACTTTTCTGTAATGCTGTGTCTGAATGCAGGCATAAATCTATTCACTGTACGTATTGCACACGCAGGTCTTGTAATTCAAGATTTGCATCTGGTGTAATACTTTCCTTTTACTTCGTACCTAATGCAACAGTAGTTTTCAGATGTGTGTATTTGGAACTGTAGCACATTCATATTTTATCTGTTCTGTGTCATCCAAATGTAGGTGTTCTTTTTATCCACACAATCATGTGAGTATAATCAGTTCCTCTGGCTTGGTATTCTTTCCTCCAGGAGAAATTCTCAACTTCTCTTGGTGGACATTTTCTTTTTTTACAGTTCAATCAAAGAATCTCTTGCAATCTTAAGGTACTGGTAAACATTTTCTGGATTTAATGAACACAATTCACCTGAAATAATACCAGCACTAATTAAAAAACTAATGTGAGTCACCCGGTGCATCTTCTGCACAACTGAAAGTCCTAAGGTACATAAAATACGCTTTAGTTCAACATGATGACGCAACCAGCATTCTCTGATTCCACATCAGCTTGCTATGAGATTGGTGATTTTACATTCCAACGTTTATCTTTTGCGTAACAGTTGCTCTACAGACTCGCTAGCACTCATATTTAAGAAGCGTGCCCCTGTTCACTTTCAGCAGACGATGGAAAGTCATTGAATAATCTCATTATCTATCTGAATCTTGGACCTTCAGTCTACAGTCTTTTATACTGGTATGTTACTACAGTTCAGTCATTATAGCAACTGCCTTCACCTGTTGCAAACAATGAGCTGCTGAGCCTTGTTCCCCATAGACTGCTTAGTTCACACTTTGCTTGACACATTTGTTACAATTCCAAAGCACTACCCATAAGTGATTACAGTGGGTGGCTACTGTAGTCCTGATAGATGTCTCTGCTTTTTTAGAGCCATTCTTTTCAAATTGACCACTGTGTTTTCAATTGAGCACCAAACATTGTCAAGTGTTCATCTATGTTGATGTCTAATAGTACTTGTATTTCCATTTCAATCCCCGAATGCCTTTTTAAATTCTATCTAAACTGACTAAATCTGCCAGATTTTCTTTTCTTTGGTTGGTACTCCCTTTACTAAAACTATTAGGGGCTGCTCTAGTTTATGACCAACACCTGATATCTCTGTATTATCTTTTAAATCCACTGGCAACTGCACATCTCTCAATTCATTCAATAATTCCATTAAAGGCAATATTGAAGTTTTAGTTTGCAGAGATACAATTGATTAAAAAGTGTGTATAGTATGCATGCTAATGATCTTGC
Source organism: Calotriton arnoldi (assembly GCA_963921515.1). Taxonomy (NCBI): domain Eukaryota; kingdom Metazoa; phylum Chordata; class Amphibia; order Caudata; family Salamandridae; genus Calotriton; species Calotriton arnoldi. Next base: position 1,981,811 of record CAWUFW010001622.1, on the reverse strand, counting down.
GTCAGTTCTTAATTTGTAAAAGAATGAGTGGCAGTGCAGAAAGCTCTGCTTAGAAGCCTACCACCAACTCTATTAAATGTTGACGCAGCAGCATACAAAGGCTTGGTAGTCTTGAATCCACTCCATGCCTCTTTAATCCACTATCAGACACTCCATGCCCTTTTATCTCAATCTTCTTGCAGGTCCCTTTGTGACAGTTTATCTTTCACTTCCTCCTTCATTACCTCTTGACTATTTTTCTCTGTCTTGCTCTCGGTAAATGTTGGAAGACAAAAAATAAGTGCCGGTCCCCAAAAATTAGTGCTGTGGCCCCCACCAGCTCAAATTAAGCTCTGTCTTGTACATATTCAATTGCTGTTTTATAAAAAGAAATGGGAACATTTCCAAATTATTGTAAATTCATCTCAATGGCATTTGATGGTCATTAATTTTGGGTACACTGTACTTGCAGAAATCTTAGCCTTTTGTTTTATAAGATCTGTCTTCAGCTATTAAGTACTAGGCCATCTTGAACCACTCAGTAGTTTTGAAATGCATGTCTATTTTATTTAGTTTGTGCTTTGTAATTTGTTTGGTGGCAGGAACTGTATGTAAGCAAAGCTATATGTTTTTTGAAACAGTTAACTACATTTTCAAATGGTTTAACCGGATTGTCAAATTCTTATCCAAGCGCAGTTGTATCAACTTCTTCTGGTGGTACAATGTCTGTGCTTTATTTAAAAGAGCTATATTGAGTTGGTCAGCCGCGGTCCATGCAGTTAAGAGCAGTGGGGCGGTGGGGCTGAGTGGGGGGGGGGAGGATTTCGACAGACGAATTAAAAATTAAATAAATAATGAATTTTCCCTCGTCGTCATCTGTTGAAATCCCCCTCCACTTTGCCCCTGCGCCCCACCGCTCTTACCTGCATGGGCCGCAGCTGATATCAGTGACAGCAATACAAATGTTTATTGTAGTTCATTGTGGGATGGGAATCTGTATCATACATGAAAGCACAGGACTTTAGATCCTCAAGCAAGTTCTTAAAAATATTCCTATGCCAGGCATTGGTGAATGGCCCTAGGGATATGTCATCTAGGTCCAAACAGAAGGTGCGTGGCAGTTGACCAGTCCTACTGGACCAAGGCCGAACTGGCCATACCGCACATCAGGCATTTCCCCGGTAGGCTGGAAGGGTGGGGGCCAGTTTTGTTACTGGAGTTTGTTTTTTTGTAGCAGCGCAGCAGTTTTGAAAGGACCCACTGCAGAGTTCCTTGTATTTCCAGTATTTTCAGGCAACAATAAAAGTGTCAATATATTTCTAGTGATTAATGCAACTGCTGGAGAGAGATCTGAGTTTTGTCTTGTGGCAGTTTTGAATCATTCAAGGTAGCGCAGACGGTTAATATGCCTGCTGCAAAGGACGCGTACCATTGCAGATCACAGAACAGTATTTTATGTACATAGTTTAGTGGGTCTCTCACTGACACCATATGCGAGTACTGAAGAAAGGAAGCTCAGGGGAAAACCTCTGGAGGAAGATCATCCTTATGGAAGAGGAAGCTTCACACACAAAATTGTGTCATGCTCCATCATCGGCAACCTCTCCCCACCATGGAAAGATAATACCTCCAGGGCGGACTCAACCTCCTGTTGGACTCGGCTCATGAGGAAGTTCTTAGATACGAGCTACTGGACACTAAGGGGATCCAGCTCAGTGAAAAAAAAATATCTTAATGCATCCTGGCCATTTGCCTTTATTCATGAGTACTTGTAGGTAAGGTTAAAAACTGTGAGGCGGTCATGTGAGAGCAATGACTGACCCTGCCATAGAAATTAGGCCAACATGTTTCTGCCCATCATCAAAGCCCAGATGGGTCTGGGGTATTCCTCACGGCCAAGGATACCTAACTTTTTCAAGGGGGCCTATTCTCCTTTTAAATAATGTGATAAAGGAAAACCTGATTTTTTTTAACAAATCTAAATTTACTCAGGCGAGTCCTACCTGAGTAGAGCACGAGAACAATCACCTAATGATGAGAAATCAAGGTTATGATTTTAGTTTAAGTTCATAACTATGCTTAAGGCATACCCCTGGGTGTCTTAAAATTACAACAAGATAGAATGTGGCATGCATGTGACAATGCACCACAAAATCACAGCACACTCAGCACACGTGATATGTGAATAAACCATGCAAAAGACATATATATACATATCACCTACTGTAAGTGCTGCGCTAGAAAAAGAGAGCTAAATCATGCAACAAATTACCAAGATAGCAGAGCTAGTCCTCTATCTTACCCTAAGTTATAGGGGATACCAGCGGGATCACAGCTAATGAGGGTATGCTGTGGGTAGTGGTATAGATATGTTTTTATAAGTCCACCTGTATATACAGCTCAGTAGATTCTCATTCTTCTGGCCCTTTAATGAGCAGAGATATAAACCAACTTACTAGTTTGAGCGTTATAAATAAGCCAACAAGACAGGCAGTCACCACGCATCATTTACTTGAAGATAATGCATATCGCATAATAATCAATCCTCCCAGAGACTATAATGAATACATTTTATTTAGATGTGGGTTGCTAGAATATCTTTTCCAGAAGGATGAACACATACAAGAAATCTGCACTGTTATTTGAAAAGACTTTATAAATATGTTAAAGGCCGGTTTTTGTGCAGGATAAATGAATAAGTGTAATTGATATATAAACATTACGGTCAGTAAAATAAAGACAATACAAATAAATATGATGGGAATTGGAAAAATGTTAAGAAAATATGTGGCAATGTTTAAATGATATATTTGATAGAATCCCTTCTCTATCTCTAGCTTCTGTCTGCATTAGCCCCATTACCTTACCAAAAATATGAGCTGCCTTCTCATAATTTAGTATTTTTTCCATTCTGCAGCCTGTTGAAAGGAGCAACACCAATCTTTGGGTATGTTATCACACTGTTCTGTTGAGAAGCAGATAGTTAGTGCTAACGTGCAACCTTAGCGCAGCCTCTTACGGCATAGATGCTCCTTCTAGAATGCCTGCGCCTCCACTCTCCTCAAGAGGCTCTTGCTTGGACATTATATACTATTTGTTAGTATTAAAAATGAACCTTGTGATTTGTGATGTAGGTGTGAATAAAATAGTGCATTCCTTTGCACCTCTAAAACAACTACATGTATCTCTACATTTCATAGTATATGAATATATGACATATGAACTTAGTGATGCACTATAAACCTACACAAAAATATTGTTAGACTGTGACTCCATGTAGCAAAATTCTAAATAAATGATTTAGAGGATCAAAAGCTGAAATAAAGAAGGTTTACAGGGGAGCAATCCTAGTGTATAAGTATACAGGAACATTCATTCTAAACATGGATATCATATGATTACATGTTTGTAGTAAAATGCCTCTTTTTGCATGATCACCCCTATTGAACTAATGCTTCTGTTTTTTTTTACTCTGCACACTGGGGCTTTGCTAACCTGGCCCCCAGGCATGTACTCAGACCCCTAGAGCATGTTGAAATTGGTTATACTCCTAATTGGTATATGTAAATTTCCTATAAGTCCCTAGTATATATTATAAAGTGTACCTAGGGCCTGTAAGTTAAATTTTACTAGTGTACTGCGCCCCCGTTGTGCCACCCACTACAGTGACAGGAGTGCAGGCCTGCCATTGTAAACTAGCTGTGGCAGTTTTTCACTGCAATTCAGTCTGTCAAAATAAACTCTTTTGATAGGTCAAAACCTTTCTGTTAAATATTAATGAGTCACTCCTATGTAGACCTTATATACCGCAAGGCAGGGTGTGTGGTCTTTAAGAGTAGGGCATGTAGAAAAGTGATATTATACATGTCCTTACATTTAAAAAGTTCCAAAACTATATTCACTGTAGCAAGGCTATATGTTCCAAAGGAAAGCACTGGGTTACATTATCATATTGAATAATTGTCATTTTTAGTTAGAAAACTGTTAGAAATATTATTAATAGACTCCTTTTAATAGTTATTTCAAATCCAATCTAGTGGTAAAATTGAATTTGTGATAACTATTAAGGAAAAGGTACTTTTAGAAACATACTTTTCCTGCCTAAAGCATTTGATGACCTATTTGCATGAGCTCCATCTGTCACCGGAATAGCTATTCAAGGCCTTGCGTGTGGAGAGGTATTTCTGTTTCTCTGGCAGGATGACCATTTGGGCTGCACCCAGGAATTTCAAAGAGGCCTACCCTGTCAAAGACCAATATTAGCTGACAAATGGGGCAGGACCCTTCTTTGTCCCCCAGTAAAGCAGTCACCAACCCCAGGTGAAAAAGGAGCTGCCCCCAGAACTGGTTTGAAGTGACCACAGAGGAGGTGTTGATCCATTCCCTGGCAACTCCTCTCGGGTGGCCACACATCTTCTGCACAAGGGGGAAACGGTTTCGCCAGCTTGGATTTGGGCAGAGATAGGCACTGTTGAATTGTTCTCTGTAGGGCACACAGGAACTGCTACAAATGTAAGGGTGTTGCCACTGGGAACCTTTTCCCTATTGGTCAGGGAAGGGCCAGGAGTCTCCCCGCCCACTTGTTAGAGCCAGGCATAAATACAGCTCCCATGAGCACCCTCTTCAGAACACTAGTGGAACTGTAAATGACAGAAGAAGGACTGCACCTGCTGTGGAGACCTGTGAGGAGATCTGAAGGGCTGGATTTGTTCGCACTTATACCCGGACAAGTAGGTTGACTCCATGAGTCCGTTGGCTGACCTCTTGTTAAGCTACAGGGCTACAGAAATCTGCAAGAAGCCCCTTTTCCTGAAGATCCTATCTAACCAGTTCCAACTGAATCTGCCCTGGACTCTGCTTCTGGCTTCTGCTGCAGTAAGTTCTTACCCCCAAGTGTTGTTCCTGATGTTTTGGGGCCCTTGACTGTGTCAAAGTGTACTCCTCCTAACATCCTGAAAAACCTGGGACTTTGAAACTTTTTGGCTCCAAAGACCTCTGGAAGACCAGCACCGACTTGCCAAGTCAATCTGATGAAGGTGTGTTGCTGCTAGGCCAAGGATTTAAGGTACTTATGCTTAGACCTTGTCTGAAGCAGCAAACCCATTTCAAAAGGACGTCGTGGAGAAAGTAGCCAGCGTCATGGAGCCCTTTTTGGCTACAACTTGTAGCTTGTCTAGAGGAATCTGAGCTCCAAAAAAGTGATTAAGCATGAACTGGGCGAAAAAAAGCATCTGGCCGATGAGAGACCTTCCATAGGTGTGAATTTTGAATTTCTCCCGCTCTGAGCTGATCTGCCAAATGTCAGTGGCGTAACCGGGGCTTGAGCCGATTACTATCCGGGCTTGTGGAGTCCTTCTTGGCCACTGCCTATTGCTTTGCCCCACTGAGGATTTTTGACTTCCAGTCCAGAGACTAAGGGCCTGATTTAGATCTTGGCAGATAGGATACTCCATCACAAACTTGACAGATATCCCATCCGCCCTATTACAAATGCATTATATCCTATGGCATTTGTAATATGGCGGCTGGGATATCTGACATGTTTGTGACAGAGTATCCTATCCACCAAGATCTAAATCAGGACTAAGTCAGAAGGTAAACCTTCTGACAAGGTCAAATCTGGTTTCTTTATCCGACCTGCTCTCAATTGAGGTTGGCCTCAAATCGTGCCTAGGTCCCAGTCAAGCGCAATCAGATTACCATGGTTGGGTTAAATGATTTATTGGCACTAATTTTATTTACAACTTTACAAATTCATATCTCTGGATTTTATCAATGACTTTTGTCATTTTGTTAATTATTCTTTTCTTCAGAAACTGGAAAGAATTCTTATGTGGTGTGTTTTTGACTTTATAACAGTTTTGGTACTTCAAAATGCTTTACATATTTTCTTAAGCTAAGCCTGCTACCAAGGGTTGAGTTCAGGTTTAAATGACTGAAACCTTTACTTGAACTCAATCAATTAATTAAGTTTCTTGTAAAGTGCAACTACTCACCCGTTAGGATCTCAAGGCGCTGAGGGGGGGAATCTGACGTTCAGTGGAAGAGCCAGATCTTGAGGTCCTTCATGAATTGCGGCAGCAAAGGTGATTGCCTGAGGTGCAGAGGCAAGGAGTTCCAGGTCTTTGCAGCGAGGTAGGAGAAGGATCTTCTTCCAGCTGTGGTCTTGCAGATCCGTGGGATGGTGGCCTGGGCCAGTTGGGCGGAGCGGAGCTGTCTGGTGAGAGTGTAGAAGGAGAGGCGGTGGTTGAGGTATGTGGGTCCGGCATTGTGGGGGCTTTGTAGGCATGTTTGAGGAGCTTGAAGGTAATCCTTTTGTTGATAAGTAGGCAGTGAAGGTCTCTCAGGTGGCTGGTGATATGGCTGCGGTGTGGGATGTTCAGGATGAGTCTGGCAGAGGCGCTCTCTGTGTTCTTTAGGCGTAGTCGAGCCTGCTGCTGACGAGCACATCAGTGACTCTTTTCCTGGACTCGGTGGGGATCCACTTGAAGATCTTATGAACCACTCAGAGTGTGTGGAAGCAGGAGGACGAGACGGTGTTGCTTTGATGGTTCATTGAGAGTGAGGAGTCGAGGACGATTCTAAGGTTTTGTGCATGGTCCGTGGGGGTGGGTGGGTGCCAAGCGTTACGGGCCACCAGGAGTTGACCCAGGTGGAGGGGGTGGAGCCCAAGATGAGGACTTTGGTCTTGTCTGAGTTGAGCTTGAGGCAGCTGTCCTTCATCTAGGTGGCGACTACCTTCATCCTGTCATGGAAGTTCCGCTTGTCGGCTGTAGGTTCGTCTGTGAGGGAGAGAATCAGCTGGGTGTCGTTGGCGTAGGAGACGATGTTGAGTCTGTGGCTTCTGACGATGGCTGCAAGCAGGGCCATGTAGATGTTGAGGGTGGGGCTCAGAGAGGATCCCTAAGGCACTCCGCAGCTGATCTCTGTGGGTTCTGAGATGAACGGTGGGAGTCTGACTCTCTGTGATCGGCCAATGAGGAAGGGGCAGATCCATACTAGGGCTTTGTCGCGGATGCTGGCATCGTGGAGTCTTGCGCAGCCGGTGTAGTAGGAGACGGTGTAGAAGGAGGCTGAGAGGTCCAGGAGGATGAGGGCGGCATCAAGGGCGGTCGAGGAGAGTACGGATGTTGTCAGTAGCGGCAAGGAGATCGGTTTTGGTGCTGTGGTTGCTTCTAAATCCTGATTGGGAGAGGTCCAGGATGTGATTCATTTTGATGAACTCAGAGAGTTGTTCGTTGATGGCTTTCTCAATTACTTTGGCTGGGAAGGGGAGCAGAGAGCTGGGTCTGTAGATCTTAAGGTCCGTCGGGTCAGCAGAGGGTTTCTTCAGCAGGGGATTGATCTCTGCGTGTTTCCAGTCTTAACGGAAGGTGGTGGACTCGATGGAGCAGTTGATGGTGTGGCAGAGCTTGGGTACGATGGAGGTGCAGGCTCTGTTGAAAATGTGGTGGGGGCAGGGATCCAATGGGCTTCAGAGTGGATGCTTTTCATGAGCCTGAGGTGTCGTCGGGTGTGAGGATGGTCCAGTTGGGCAAGGTCCACTGAGTTCTGGATTCACTGGGGGCGGTGGTTGAGGGTGGGGTGGGTTGGTCTTTGGTTGCGACGCTGTCACGGATCTTTTTAATATTGAGTTGGAAAAAGGTGGCGAGGTTGTTGCAGAAGTCTTGAGAGCGTGGATTGTCCGCTGTCTCTGTGCTGGGTATGGTGAATTCTTTGACCACGGAAAACAGTTCTTTGCTGTTGTGTGCATTGGCGTTCAGGTGTTCCTGTATGGCTGCTTTCTTTGTTGTTCTGATGAGGTGGTGTTATGCGATGATAGCGGTTTTGATGGTTTCGTGGTCTTCCACGATCTTGCTGCTCCTGCATCTTTTCTTGCGTCGTCTGCAGGTGCTCCTGGACTCTTGGTGGGTGGGCAGAACCAGCTGGCTTTCTTGGAGGGCTGTTTGCCTGAGGGTTTACTGAGGGGAGCCAGTGTGTTCACGCAGTCGGAGATCCAGCGGTGGAGGTTGCGCGCTGAGGCGTTGACGTCTTAACAAGAATAGTAACCTTATTACTTGAGGTAGACTACAATCCATACCAAGTAATAATCCACTTTCTCACAGTATTTTTAAATGATCAAGCTGCATAGTATCCTTAAGTCTTATTTGACTATGCCACATGATACAAAAACAAAACAAAAAAAGCATCAGTCTGGCAAAAGATGGCTACTCAAAGACCAGAAGCAACTGCTTGCTCTTCTCATGTTCTATTGAGTTCATTTTATTCTGAGATTGATGGCTGTCAAAAAGGTGAGGCTTCGAGATCCACACTGTCAAAGACAAAATCCAAAGCTGAAGGTGATGATATGAGGCAAGCCATGCCGGTAACTAAAGATGTAATAGATAACAGGAGTTGCAGGAGAAACTGGTTGCACCAAAATTGGCACTGAAACTGTTAAAGATGCCAACAGACAACTGAAAAGTGAAGTCATTGATGATGTAGGTGAATATGGCATCAGATTCACAGTTGTAGTTGGTGGTGCAGAAGCTGCATGAGGCATATGTGCAGGATAACTTAATACATTTGAATACTGTGAAAATGATGGTCCAAAATTCTCTTGTTGATGCACTTGTGCTAGCACTAGTAGTGACCCATTTGACACAAACTTGATGATGGGCAATTGCATAGCTCCATGCTGCATCTGATGCACCACCAAAGATTGAAAGCTTTAGCTTAGCAACAGTGTTGTTCGGTGGGTTATAGCATTTTCTTGCTTATTGTCTTAGAAGGCTGATGAGTGGACTGACTTCTACAAGAATAAAAATTGTTGCATTCCACCAAACAAGTTGGAAACAGTGAACACAAAAACATGTACAGTCTTAAAGTAAGTTGTTGTGTAGTTTCCACTAATCAGTAGTGACTGCGCGTTTGTGATTGACACCATGGATCATGCCAGACTGCTTCCATGCACCCCGCAGGGTATGTCGTCCCTTGGACCGGCTAGCACAAAGTGCCACCATAAGCTCCCCAAACCTAGCCAGGGAGCGAACTGTTCTGGCAACTACTGAAGATGACAATCCTGTTCCTTTAGGAACTGTGGTGACAGATCTAGAACCTTTCATTCTGACACTTGTGCTCTCTTTCGCTCAGAGAAATATACGAAGAATACATGAAGGGATGTTTTTCAATATTTATCGAATCGAAGTGATTCTTATATAGAAAATATGTGCTACAGTGATCAATAGACAGAAGCAGACAAAAGTTATAATAAGTGTCAAGACAGTGAATAAAAACGAAGAGTTCCACCAATGTGCTGAGACAACTTATATATACATTCATATACAGTATTTTAATAGTCTAGCGTATTCCTGCGATGCAAACCCTAACCTACGTGTCGAGGGTGTATGTGTATGATCTGCCAAGAAACCCCCTTGTAGATGATATAACTCCTTTACCTGGCGGGCAAGAATGTAAGAGCTTCATCTTGGTCACGAACTGGACTCCCCTCACAGAGATGTCAGTCAGCTGCTGGGAGAAACCTTCAGCATGCAGGGACCTCTCAAAGTCAGCAGAAGTGTCTCCTCTGATTATACTTGGGAAACAAAAGGTTATATATAGAAAGGGGCACCCTTGCCTTGGGCCGAGATTGTGATCAGGCTGCCATTGTTTGTATTCCACAGATAGTTGTGTCGTCATATGGACGTAATAACAAACGCATTTTAATAACACATGTGGGGGCCTTGTACAGAATGCCAAGGCAGTGTGATAGTGTTTTCACAAAGTTCTCTGTGTTAGCAAGATCCGTATTTCCAAGAAACTAACCCAAGTGTCACAAATGTAAATGTGTGTCAAAGGCCAATGTGACAAAGTGAAGGCAAATTTAGGATAAAACCGTGTATATGTAAAATGCCACTATTTCCTACCAGACCAAATTCGGGCACATGACACCCACTCCTCGTACACAGGTGGGCTAAGAAGCTATCCAAAGCAAACTAATCTCTTCATTAAAAGTGCATCAGCATACATTAAGGAAAATACTAAAATGTATATGATAAAAGGATGATAAAATTACTTTATAATCAAGCCCTCATGCAATTTTGGAGGGCCAAAGCATAAAGAAATCCGATAGCTGTTAAAAATATAAAAACAACAAAATGTAAAGCAATTTAAAACAAATTTGTAAGTTAAAAAAACAGGCCAAATCAAAGTTCCAACCACACAGAAAGCCAAATGTTTACATGTTCCGATTGGTAGACGAAACATTGCTGTTCCCAGCAAATTGATAGAGCAAATATGTTCCCATCCAATCCTCACAGCAGCCGCTGAGGGAGCGAAGTCTGCCACTCGATGTTCTGTTGAAACAGAGCCTAGATCCAAACCACCAGGTGTTAAGGCAACCCAGGGAAGCTCATAGAATGTGGCCAAGAGCAATGGAATCTGCAAGGGACAGCTGCACTAATGGGCCTTCAGCGGCTTCATTAGTACGTGTATGTTTTAGGTTCAACCAATTGCAACCCCAGGCACAAGTCCAGGACACACTCGTAAGTGCACAAGAGGCAGCGGAACACAGGCTGTATGCAGTGAAGCCATACAGGCCGAAATGACAGTAAGCAATGCTCACCCAGTTCTCGAAGCAAAGGCGTGACAAAGAAATGCACCATGTGTTCACGGCACAACAGGACGTGAGGCAGTGCCAGCTCCATCTGACCTTGGAACTGGGACATCGGAGAAAAACAAATATTAAAAGCAATAGCCCTGCAACTAGGAGCAGGACCAGTGGAAGCCCTTCAAAAATGCTTCTGAGGACGGAGTGGAAAAATTATGGAATAATTCCAAACACCGTCTGGAAGGTGCAGACCAACCCAGAGCCAATGCTCCTAAAAAGCCCTACAATTCAAGTCGTACTAGACATGTTAAAAATACGATGGACCTGCTCCCCAAAATGTTGTGGGAAGTTGGTACGGAGAAGCACCTATATCTCCGAAGAGGAACGCGCCACCCGAAGATCAAACATCTCCTTGGCCGAAGTTAAGGCCACATCTTTTTGAAATAATAAGGCTTTCAGTTTGCTCAGGGCATCAAAATGCACGCTGGTAAGATTTATTGAAAGTCATAGCGTATCCTCCCTAACTACACGGGCAGGTGGAAACAGGACATGTGTACAACCTGTAACAATGGAAGATACGGTCACCACATAAGCAACCCCTGGTTTCATCCTGGAGTAACCATGACTTGTCAACATCAGGTAACTCCCATTCGAGAGCAATCTGAAAGTCAGACGTATCATGGCCACCAGTGACCCTTTCAAGTAGCAGGACAAGTTCACCACAGATACATTGCATGCTCCATGCAACGAACCATCCATGCATACTAGTGCCCCACTTAAAGTATTCTCGCTGTCATAGCTGCTGAGAAAAACTTCAGTATCCTTATTCTGACACTGGAATTTGAAAGGAAGCCCCCATTGTTCGTGTATGTACCCTTCACCCAATGCTTCATATCTGTCCACTTGATGGTGTTGTAGACAGTACTGAAAGTGGAAAGTTGAGATTGGTAGTGTAATGTACCCAGGGATTATCCAATCCGAGGATGCTATCTCAGCAACATTAAAAGGTAATCTCTCCAGTCTTTCAATATATAACAGTTTATTTAGCATCCTCTCAAGCCATAGCTATCTGTTATTCTGAAAGATGGTATTGTGAAAACATAGCCATGATGTTTGTGTCGCAATGGCACGCAGTCAGAACGAAGCGTCTGCAGTGTCCAGCTTAGCAGTAGAATTGACCTAAATTGGGACTGCCCATGTTGTAACACAGAAAAGTCTTGCTGAAGCACATCTATCGTAGATGAGACAATGTTACCTAAAGAATAAATCCTACATGATAGGGAAGTCATACCGTTGTCCACTACTGCACGAGCCTTTTCTTAAATTGGCCCTGTCAATCTCATGCAGCCTCTTGTTGAGATATTTTACATATTTCATTTTAGCGGCATAAAGAAAATGCTTTTGATGTAGTTTCCGAGGTCCCATTAAAAAGTCCCGTAAGTAAGGGGTCATCAGATAAAAGGGCCAAGTGCTGTTGTACCTGAGACAGTGTCAAGGTTTTTAGCCAATGAAGGCACAACTTGCCAACACTGTAAGTTGCTACCAATCCCGAATATTGACTCTGCACATATCGCATGTCTTTCCTATCGACTGCAATCTCTTACAGGTACCTAGGAATCTAATCTGGCATTTCTTAGTGTCTATCGGGCAGACTAACCATACCTTCCAATTGGGATCTGATGAGTTATGCTTGCTCTTACGCATAATGTTATCAATAGTGTTTTCATCGTATGGTGTTAACTGCTACCAGTTGTCAAATCGTGGAAGAGTGGGAACCCGTGGTGTGTTCAAATCCATGATCTTTGCCAAGCCAAGGCATGTTGGCTGTTGCACAATTTTGTTCAGGAAAATCATTGTTGTGGTATTAAACAGACCCTAAATAAAGCCTCAGCTCACTGAACCTGCCAATATTTAGTCCCCCAGATAGATTTTACTTCTACTGTATCCCTCCAAAAGTAGAAACCTTGTACAGAGAGCTTGGAAAGGAAAGAAGCAGAGTAAATCAACTTGGTGTCATTTAACATATTTTCTTTTGCAGGTGACGGCGCAAGCCAATAATAAAATGAGGCTGGGTTAGATGTGTAATAACCAGAAGCTTTTTCAAACTTCTGTGTGAATGCTTTTGAACTACCCCTTGGTGGTGTAGGGCAATGTTCCCATTGTGTGAAGTTAAATACTTCACAAGGTGTACTAGCCTTGTGTAGGAAATGATGACCGTAATATTGAAAACAGAACAACTCATCAAAATTAAGTGTACCATCGTATAACTCATCGGAAGAAAACACAGTGAAATGTTCTAGATCTTCTAACATTTCATATAATGTATCAATGTCCCGATTATCAAAAACAGTACTAGGGGAGATAATGTCATTCAGGGAAATTTTAAACAAATGCGGAATTTGGAAGAGTTTAGTGCGACCATACACATCAAATGATACCTTGTCCCATGCAATTCTATCCGGATCTGGAACAGCTGAAATGTTCACCAGGGACAAGTCTATTTGCTCAGGCAGTGATGATGTGTGTGGTTCAGAACCAAATTTACTATGTGTACTGCAGAGTGTTCTGGTACAAAGTATCCATTCAGGAGAAGGAAGAACACAGTCACACAACCAATCAAAAGGACTAGGAAAAGTAAAGCAATTGTAATCCAAAGGTGTAGCTATGGAGAAACAAAGTATGTTCTTTTCAGCCAAATATTGAAGACACGCACCTTCTGCTCAAAGGGCATTGGCGTTTGGGGGGTGGTGCTTCCGATGTGTCAGTAGAGAAGTCATCAAAGTCAATGAAGTATCCAGCAGCCGTCTGATCTATCCTGGGCTGCTCAACAAGTTGATTTGAACACATGATCTATGATACAATGATGTAGATCTTGTTCTTTTCAGGATTCTAAATTGAAATCTGTGTTTCTTTACTTGTTGACTGCACATTTGTTGTTGGTTTCGAAACAGGTAGAAGGCATACTTCATTGTTAATTATCGTTGTCGCTTGTTGAATAGAGCAGGCTTCAGAGCAGGCTTCATTTGTAATTAAAGCTTTCATCTGAACCTCCTGTATGGCAGCGAGAGGAGAATGGTAACTACTCAGGAGCCCACGCAACTTACTGTTGAGAATCGGCCACATGGTGTGGTTTGATCGGATCAATAGAGACAAACCATTTGTTTCGGCATCCGGCAAGGGGCAGGAGAAGTACTGTTCGTGTACCTTCAACAGCCAGGACAGGTGCAGGCGCTCTGTAAGATGGTCCAAATTCTTTCATGTCACAATCTTTTCTCAGACCAGAACCCCAACCTTTGGGATCCAGCCAGTCCTTGCCAGAACCACCTTCACTTCTCCAGTGGCAGTGCGTTTTACTTGGACGTTGCATTGTTCGTCCCGGAAATCATTTGATTCCTGTAAAACAGCCAAACGTTCATTTATGTCAAAAAGTGTTTCCGGTGCCACTGTGCTGGCACTATCGAGATCTGGAACCCACATTTTTACCTCAAACAGGATCTCATAAGGAGTTCAACCAATGAGGGATTTTCTTGCCAAATTGTTGAAAGCCCTCTGGATTCCATATAGGTAATGGACCCAGCTGCGACCCGAGCCTAATATCTGTGCTGTTCAAGACTGATTTAAGTCACGGTTTTTCCTCTCCACAACTGTGTTTCCCTCGGGATAGTATGGAGAAGAGAAACGCAGGGTCACACCCAAACTTCCCATGGCCTCGTTGTAAGCGTGAGAGCTAAATGCCGGACCCTGATCAGAATGTATTGTGCCAACTGTGAATGTCCCGATAAAGACTGGCAGACCCCTTATAACAGTTTGGGCGCCAGCCGATTGCTGTTTCCATACCCGCAGGAATCGAGAGCAGGAATCCACCGCCACCAAGATATACTTGTAAGCCCTGTCAAATGATAGGGGGCTGCAATGGTTCAAGTAAACACGAGCCAAGGACTCATTAGAAATCAAAAGAGGTGCCTAGGGTGGACGTACCACAGTGAACCCCTTCATCTGATGATACATGTCGCATCTCAGGACAAAGTCCTTTGTCTGTTTGTAAAGACCCTGCAACCAATAGCATTGCTGCAATAGTGAAATTGTAGCAGTCCAACATGTGTGCGCAGAAGCCAGATGCTCATGTGCAGCCAGAATTAATTCTACTCTAAGATCACTGTTTGATAATATTCTGTTCCCCGCTCCTGAAATCTGAGCATACGGTGTGTTTTATCCATTCTGCATAATCTGGATTGTGCATTTAACTTGTAGGAATACTTGAGCAAAAAGCCTTTCAGCAGGTGTGTGTCATTGCGCGCAGCATTGGCTGCCACCATGATGTCTCTGTCTATTCTCAAACTAGTGATTGCAGCAACTGCGGCAGTGCGATCCGTCGCCTTTGGGGCTTCATCAGCAAGTGAATTCCCTGCAACAGGAACGCCAACACATTGATGACTCAATGTATGAATACATGAGCCTGTGGCAAGCATTCTTTCAGATTTGCCACCTGTTCCCAAAGCAACGTGTGCTTCGTTATGCAGCCTTTCGAATCCCTGAATCCATTATGACTCCAATAATGAAGATACTCATTAAATGACTGCACACAATAATACGAATCGCACACAATAACTGTGGGGAATCCAGCATCTGTATTTTGTAGTGCCAGTACCAGAGCCTTAAGTTCTGCCAGCTGTGCTGTACAATCACCTAGTGACTGTGTGTAATTTCTTTTCAGGATGGCAGTTTCCATTGTGCATACGACCTCTTACAACTGCGCATGCAGCTGAATATTGGTGTTTGGTCCCTACAGGAGGCTGACCAGAACCATCAGTATAAATGATGTAGTCATAGCAATCTACAGGCATGATTTCATTAGTTTCTGTTTGTACTGGAGAAATGCTTGTGTTTGTAGTGTAGCATCAAATCTGTAGTCTACATCTTTTGCAGTGAGAGAATTTGCCCATTGTACCCATCTTGGATGTAGATCTTTAGCATTCGGAATGCTTGCTCTGGTAACCGACTCTAACGTCAGTATCAGGATCACAACAATAATTTGTTTCCCTGAGCCAGGGCACGCTTTCTCACTACAGCATTCTAAACTGCTGTCAGTATTTTATACAGTGGGTACAAAACACATTTGTGCATTGGTATAGAGATGCGATTTACATGCAATCGGTACTGCGTCACCTTCATTGAACGTGACGTATGTGTACCCTGATGTCCCCTCTGTTACACAGATCATCACCAGGTTTGTTATTTACATGTGTGTGCAAATGTTTGGAAGCTATCATGTCAACTTGGATGGAACATAACATTTCTGTGTGTTCTTGTGTCCAATGTGTGCTTGAAAAGTCTGGCTGGATTAAGTCATAGAATGGTTTTATCTGTTCTGCATAATCTGGAATGTATGTTCTGCCAAAATTTAGGAATTCCAATATGAATTGTAGTCATTACAAAGTTGTTGGAGGTTGGAGCAATGCACATTTTTCTAAAAAATGGGTCTCTAGGCTTTTGCCCCCATTTGACAAATCGTATCCCAAAAAATAGGACACTGAGGTGGGCAAGCTTTGATTTTTCGAAATTGAATCTATAGCCCATGTGAGCAAAACCCAAAATTATGCGGTCTACTCTGGTCAAGTGTTCCATCATGTCATCGTCCATCAAGTATATGTTATCGACATAAGACAAAGCCTGACCATCAAAATTTTCAAGTAGTTCTGTAACTCTGGCTGAAAATTTGTATATCCTTGTTGTAAATGGCATAAATGTTTCTGAGAATCTAGCGCGGTGAAGGCTGTCAAATATCTGCTTCCAGGTGCTATGTTTTGGCAGAAAAATCCATTCGAGATATCTAGTGTTGTTTTGTATTTTTCCACACAATGTTATTCATTAGTGCGGCACTGTTTGCGTTTTGTACTGCAAATGTGCGAGTAGCTGAGTTTAAATGTCTGTAATCTAATAATAAACATGATTGATCTGGTTTCATTACAGGAAAGAGAGGATTATTCATTGAAGAGGTGCAACTTTCTATTACACCTTGGTATTTAAGTTGTTCTTGGATTTCCCTAACTTGTTGTTTTGCTTCATTCTTTACTGGATATTGTCTTTGAGGTTGTGGGGTTGTCCTCAGTGGAATGTCATGATAAGGTGAACTGTCATCCCACCCCACATGGTTGCGATATAACGCAGAAGCTAGCTCTAAAGCCTACTCCTTGGCGTAAGAGTGTTTAATTGATTGTGGACTGAGGTGGGAAAAGGCTGGTAAAAGCACTGTTTCCTCCTTTGGGCAATTCATTACGAATTCAGGTGGTCAATCTTTTTTGACTAGTAGAATATCATAACCTTGAGTGAGTGCCTCCCAAAAGAGGACCTTAATAAATCTGGGCATGTTCCCCTCCAACCGTATTGCAATACTTAATCCCCTAGGGACTTTCCCTATTTCAATGTAATTGGTAAGAGAAGTAATCTCCCACCATTTACTCAATACTCTTTTTGACAATTTCTCAAGGATAGCCAGACTCTGTTTTAATGATCTTAGTCAGTGACTTGCCCAAATTAATATTAGTACTAGTCTCTACATTTAAATCCTCATTGAACAGTGAGAGAGCATTGGCTTGCCTTTTCACAATCACTCATATTATTTCAGGATCCAACAACCTAAGCCAATAAAAGAAGGTTTATGTTTGGATCAACTGGATTTGAAAACTACATTAGTTAGTCTAACATCTCCTTCAAGCTAATTTTTCTGCATTAGCATCAGGGCTGTACTGATTTTAACCCCGTGAAATAGCCCAAACACTTCACGTCTCCGCAAGCTTGTCTCTGCCTGCGGGCAGTGAGGGCAGTGGCAGTCAGGGAGATAGTCCCACTACAGAAGGCCCGTCATGTGGCGCGGGGCTCATCCTCATCGTTCGCACGTGCCTCACTTACCCTCTTGTCTTCTGTAATATATGCCTGATGGCGAACTCCTTTTTGCTCTTGAACGTCGAAAGCAATGTTTCTTTGAAAACTTCAACAGCTAGTGGTAGCAAGCAAGCTGCTTCCCACCTAGCGATGCAGGTGCCTTCTCCTGATTCCAATGTCTCGTAGCAATAAAAAACTAGCTTGTTTGGACAACGGTGTGTCACTATATTCTACGACTGTGCTGGAAACTTTGAACAATATATATATTTACCAGTAGGTAGTTATAGTTAGGACCTAGTTTCCATAGGAAAAGTGTTTTTTGATTTGCCAATATCTTTGGCGCCGTTTGACAAATCTTCGTGAAATTTTCAAAACTAATGGGGCGCTTCGGTCAGCTCCTGTCTTGAAAGTTCCGAGATGATTCCTCAAGTGGGGGCCGAGAAAAAATGGGGGTCCTAAAATGCGTTTTCTCCATGTTAATTTCCATAGGAAACTTTAGGCAAAGCTACAGCCCGAACTGCTGAACAGAATTACACCAAATTTGGCAAAAAAGTAGCTCTTGGTTCAGAAAGTGTTCTTTTTTTTAAATGATGTAAATCCATTCAGTAGTTCTTGAGAAATTCAAAAATAAAAAAATATCGATTCTCTGGTGACCGCGTTGGATCCGCGAACCCTCCCGAGCACGAGCTTGATTCTGATTGGCTGCCAGCACTTCAAACCAGGAAGTGTTGGCAGCCATTTTGTGACTCGGTTGAACTGAGTCACAAGAAAACAGTAAAAAACGATTCAAAAAAAGAAAAGGGGGCAGGGTAGAAACACCCTGAACCCCTAGGGCTGGTTAGGGGGTCCCACATGGACCCCCAGGGCCAACAAAAACATTTTTTTTTAAATTTCGGCGGGATTCGCATACGGTAGGGCGAATCCTGCCAAAAATGTTTTTAAAAAACGAAGCGCGGTCTCCCGCAGCCCTGGGGCTTTTTGTAAAAAATGTGTGGGGGCTCCTGCCCCCCACACTGCCCTGGGGACTGCCACCTCCCCGGGGCATTAAGTATTTTTGGGCGGAAGGCCTCACAGGCCCCCCCAAGCCTCGGGGACTGCCACCTCCCCAGGGCTTTTCTAAAAAACATTTGTGTGGGGGGGAGCTCCTGTCCCCCCCACACTGCCCTGGGGACCACCACCTCCCTGGGGCTGCATGCTTTAAATTCTGGGGGGGGCACATGACCCCCTCGCAGCCCCAGGGACTGCCACCTTCCTGGGGCTACCTTTAGAAATTATGTGTGGGGGGGCTCAAGCCCCCCCACACTGCCCCAGGGACCACCACCTCCCTGGGGCACACTTTATTCAATTATGGGGGTCCGTTGCGGTCCACCTTTCAGCAATCCACTGTGTGGGGCTTACTGGAGGTAAGAGGTAGGCTAGTTGGCCCCTAAGGACCCCCAGCAGCGAAGGGGACTTCATCCCCATCCAAGAGCACGCCAGGGAGTGCGTTTGCAGAGTGGTGGGCAAAGGGGGCATGGCCTGCTATGAGAACTTACAAATCCTGCTGTGTGGGACTTATTGGAGGTAATAGGAGGGGTAGTTGGCCCCCAAGGATGTCCTTGGGGGCCAACTACCCCTCCTGTTACCTCCAATAAGTCCCCCTTTCACCACCACTCTGCAAACGCGCCTCCCGGCAAACTACGGGTTGGGGGATAAAGTCCACTATACTCTTGAGGGACTTTTGGGGCCAAGAAGCCCTCCTGGTGATCCAGCGGTGTACTAACTACAGGTACTCCACTACCACATACTCACCTGGGCCCATATAACTTCTTCCAATAATACCTAGTAGACCGCTGGAGCTTGTAGTTTATAGATTTCATGTTTCCAGGAATAGTTATTATTCTGTTCTAACTAAACCTTTCACTGATCAAAAAGTTCTTTCTTCTGGTCGATGGACCATTAGTTGGAACTAATTGATGGTGATAATTAACAAAACTTATTAAACATTCTTTAATAAAATAAAATAATCACAGACTCAGGAAGTTTTAAATCTTTATCTAAATTAATTGAATGTGAGCCATCTCAAAGCTTCAGTACAAACACCCTCATTCGCAAGAGTGTCAATTCAATCAATAATCAATAAGCAAAAACATTTCAGACTCTCACAATAACTATACTTAGAAAGGAGAGGACAGAGAGAGAAGAACATCTATCAATACAATAAATTTATATTTACCCAGAATCGTGTGAAGACCAACCCCCTGGCCAAAGGGCTGGTAAGGGTCCCCCGGGATAGATCAGGAGACAAAGACTTCAGGACAGGAATCAGGACAGGATACTTCACCTCTCTAAAATACCGTCAACTGCGTCGCACCCCTCTCTGACACTCTCTTCCTCCTTGTGGTTCTTCCGCGATCTTCTTTCTAACCCAATTAAATTAAGATGGAAGTTTCTGCATTCAGTTTCTTCATCAGCGTCTTCACAGCATCGGCACCACCCACAGCACCGACAGCTTCCCGAGCTCTGCAGCATCGACGTCTCAGCTTCTCTGCGCGCTCTCTCTGTTCTTGCTCTCTCTAACTAACTAAAACTACCTCAGTTATACCTTTCAATATTCATGTACCACCCATTAATGTTTCAATTTCATAAAATACTAACTCTGATTGGTCAGGCAAGGGGGGGATGATCATCACACCATGCTTACATTTCACTTATTTCATTGAACTATTGTTTTAAAACCCATCCCCTTAAACTTTATTAAATCGTTTCCTTTCCCATACATCTCCAAACTTTATTAATACAAATTGTTTCAATTTCATGAATAAGGCTCCTTCATATGAACTCTTCACCCTCATGTTCCCAGGGCACATCTTTCTCGTCCATGGACGGTTGACAAGTCCTTACTCATCCTTCCTTGTTCTCTCTCATGTGCGCATGTGCGGGGTCAAATCAGTCAGCTCAATTCAGACAAGTGTGGAAGGCCCAAATGCGCACTAATAACAAAATCAAAAGAAGAAATGTTATTCTCAAAAATAAATAGTTTCACTGTATACCACCAACCTCTACTCTAACCCACTTTAATTATTATTACCCTTTTCTGCATTAGCGTTAATATAAAAACTTATTTTCAATTTAGCCAAGCAGGTGCCATGCATGTGAACTTTCAAGCTGCCATTTTAATGCCTTTTGCGCATGCGCAAGATTTTCCCTCCAAGCGTTAAAACGTCATACTACGTAGATGCAGTAGAAGCATGCGCAGTAAAGATCCCTTGTTAGAGTGCGTTTTAGTCCTTCGTTCATTTTGTTAAAGTTAATAAACACATACGCAAGCTTCCTTGTCCCGAGTGTCTTTTTTAAAATACGAATTATTAATTACAAACACATAGTTAGTAATTCGTTAATGAGTTAAAACGAAAGGATTGCTTCCGAGCAAGTCTCATTTACAAGTCCTTGCTCCATCAATCCCCTCTCTGATGGCATTTTAAGCCATCACAAAATTACCCATCCCATCCCAGATACCAACTTTAGCACATCTCAGTTCTCTATTTCTTCTCTCGGTTTTTCATCAATCAACTTGTTTCCTTCTAAATTTTTCATTTTCTTATATAATTTGCCTTTCATTTCTTCCAACTGTATTTCATCATATTTTCTTTTTCGTTTCTTTCCCTTTCCTTCTCTTTTGAAATTAATTTTTCCTATCTTTCCTTTTCTACAACACTTATATATAATCATTATTATCATTACTTCGGCTATTATCATAACTAATGGCATCATTATTTGACCTAGAAAACTTTTCCCAAAATCGGTAAACCATTTCCCTATTGATGTTATACTTTTTGTAAGTCTTCCCCACACACTGTCAACCTCCAGTTGGGTCAAGTCTTTATGCATTCTTGTAATGTTTTCAATATATCCTTTAATTTCTCTGCTCTTGTCTGGAATGTAAGTGCAGCAATGTTGAATTTTCAACATACCACAGACTCCACCTTCCTTTGCTAACAATACATCAAGAGCAAGACGGTTCTGTAAAACCATAGATCTGATTGCAACCATCTCTGTGTTAATCATTAAGAATCCTCCTGCAGTGTCTGTAGAAAGACGATCAACTATGGTTGATAACTTACATATTTTCTGTGAATTAAGAATGACTCCAACTGAGGGTATAAATGCACTAAAAATATCCCCTATAATTTCTGAAAAACTAGCTCTTCTTCTACGTGTTAGTCCATTAGAATTTCCATTGGTTCCATTGATTCTGTCCATATGATACATTTTTGGAAAACTATTCCAAAGTAATAGCTCCCGTACCATCTTGCAGGTAACCTATAATATGCATTGTTCCCGCAAACATAATAGACCACTGGAAATATAGGATCAGTTCCCCCTTTTAATCCCCACTCTCCTAAAATAAGGAAGTTGTGCTCACATTCACTGGAACCAATGTAATTATTGTTATAATCTGTCTTTAATCTATGGAGGCAGAATTTTCCCCTTTTCACAAAATCCAGGGACATCGCAGCATGAGCCTTGCCATTTGCATAGATTCCCTCTTTCCCAGCCCATGGAGGTACATGGGTTTTCTGTTCATTCGCTTTCTTTATTAAATCCTGTCTCCTTTCTTCTACTAAATCCAAAAATCGTTTTCTTCTTTTCTTCATGT
The DNA here is from genome assembly GCA_963921515.1 of Calotriton arnoldi. Classification (NCBI taxonomy): domain Eukaryota; kingdom Metazoa; phylum Chordata; class Amphibia; order Caudata; family Salamandridae; genus Calotriton; species Calotriton arnoldi. The sequence continues at coordinate 1,959,723 of CAWUFW010001622.1, read as the reverse complement.
ACATGTTAGATTATCTTTATGTGCCTAAACTAAATCTATTGAACTCATTGTTAAGAAAAATTCACCCATAAACTGTGCATTTTTACTACTAACTACTGGATTCATATTCTTTCTAATAGGTAATTCAGAAAATACTATGTCTATGTCTGAATAAAAATATTGAAGTCTCCCTGTAGCATAAAATAAACTTGATAAAATACTACATGACACACCATAAGTTAAAGGTATATGGTGATACGTTACCCCTTCTGATACTGATGTGGGTAATTTCATACACACATAACAATCACTGATCTCCATCGTATTAACATACTGAAATAACAATTTAATAAACACATTTGAAGACGTATTATAGTCTGATTTATTATGATAATTTGTCTCATCTTCTACTCCTATTTCTATTTTAGTTCTTTTTATTCCATCTATCTTATCATTAGTATCTGTATTATTCTTGTCATTTGTTTTCATTAACAAAGGTACTCCTACAGTTAGGAATAACCCTACTAATATTACTAATAGAATACTACAAAAACAGAATCTAAAACATTTTCTTTTCCATCCTCGTTTTGGTCTTTCGGTAACTTCATTTTCTGCCATTTTACTCTGAGAAAATTTATTTTCTCTTTTCCTTTCTTTGTCAATTTAATTTTCTTTTTGCTCTTAAGGAGGCCTCAATTTGCTTTCATCAATCTGGGCAACATGAACTTCTTCTGTCTCATCACTTAGATCTAGGGATTCAAATTCTTTGAGTATTACATAGGTCCATTCAGGGGCCTTGTACCTTCTATTTAAATTTCTCAATCTTGGACTTCTTCGAGTTATTTTCGCTAAAGTTTGTTTAGATCGTGTTTGACTTGTAATTTCATTTACTTGTTCTTGTCCCTTTTCTGTTTTTCTCAAATGATATCTTAATTTCTTTATTCCAGTTGGCCAATTGTCTCCTTTTCTGATTCTTTTGATTTGCACTACACTTTCACCTTCTTTATCTCCTTTCAAAGTTCTTTTAATTTTACTTAATCTCGGCACAATATGTTCTCGTTCTCTGTTTTCTGTGCTTGAATCTTCTTTTACTTTCTCCTGCTCAGGTCTTATTGTATTTTGTTCTTCTTCTTCTTGAGCTTGTTCTTCTAATTCTATCTGACCCTGTTCAGGTCTTACTTCAAACTGTTCTTTTTCTGCCTGAACTTGTTCTTCTGATTCTATCTGATCCTGTTCAGGTCTTATTTCAAACTTTTCTTCTTCTTCTTCTGCCTGAACGTTTTCTTCTAATATTCCCTCCTCAGGTTCCTGAAAGTCTTTTTCTATCTCCACCTGAGTGTGTTCTTCTTCTCCTGTCTTTTCCTGACTACTTTCCTGTCTTTTCAGTTCTGTTCTTCTTCTTGTTTCAATAGCATCATCAATTATTTCAATCACTGGTATCCACTCTTCCTGACCTGTACTTGGCTGTTCATCATATGGTTGTTTTTCAGAATCTATTACTCTAGATTCTTCAATTTCACAGCTTACAACTCTTGACGCTTCAGCGTGTTTAGTCAGTGGTTGCTCTTGTTGTTCTGATGGGCTCGGAACTCTTCTGGTATGACTTGCATGAATCCAATTGGGCAAACCTGCACACTTCACTGCTGTGGTAGTGACTAGTATGACTTGACGCGGTTTATCCCACCTTGGTGCTAGACACGACTTTCTTGCATGTTTCTTCACTAGCACCCAATCTCCAGGATTCAAATCATGTGCTTGGTCTGGCTGTCTTTCAACTGCGTCTTCTCCAACCTGATGAGAGACAGAACGCACCATTTCAGCCAATCCTTTACCATAGTCCAATACCAGATCATCAGTTATATTCATTAATTTATTTCCAGGAATAAATGCTTGTCTCATTGCTCTTCCCATGAGAACTTCATGGGGGCTCATTCCTGTTTTTCTGTCTGGAATACTTCTGAGACCCATCAATACAAGAGGTAATGCATCTGGCTATTTCAGCATTGTGGATGCACTCACCTTCCCTAGTCTTGACTTTATTGTGCCATTTAGCTGTTCAACTATTCCAGACGCCTCTGGACGATAAGCACAGTGCAGTTTTTGTTCTATGTTAAATGCAGCACAGATTAATCGAATTATTTCATTATTAAAATGAGGGCCTCTATCTGATTCCAAAGTGACTGGAAAACCAAAACGTGGAATCAACTCCCTCAACAATAATTTTGCAACTGTAAGACTGTCATTTCTTTGAATGGGATAGGCTCCCACCCATCTTGAAAAGAGGCATACTATGACAAGTATATATTTCAGTCCATTGCATGGGGGCAATTCAATAAAATCCAACTGTAATCTGGTAAAGGGTCCTTCTGCCTTTCCAATCTTTCCCCAGCTAACCACTGTCTTCCTACCTGAATTTTGCTGCTGACAGGTTAGGCATCTTTGGCAAAGGCTCTCTGCGACTACCCTGAATTTCGGATTGTACCAACTCTGTCTGAATAGCCTGATCATTGAGTCTCTCCCTGTGTGTGTTGCTCCATGATACACTCTTGCCATTTTTGAAAGCAAACAATCTGGCATGACTGGTCTTCCATCTAAATACACCCATACCTCATCGTGTGGTCTCTTTGTACAAGCTGCCTTTATCCAAATTTCCTTTTCTTTTTCCTCAACTTCTTCCTGCAATTGTCTAATCTCATCCCATGTTTCTGGTACTGAGAAAAACATAAGTTGGCATCTGGTTTCACACGTTTCAATTTTTCTGTTTATGGCCACTGTATTTTTGGCACAGTATTGAGCCACTTGGTCAGCATATCTATTGCCGGCAGTCACATAGTAATTTCCTGACTGATGTGCAGCGCATTTTACAACTGCTATCTCTTTTGGCAATTGTAATGCTTCCAGCAAATCCTTCACATTTTTGCTGTTTCTAATAGGAGATCCTGAGGAAGTCAGAAATCCCCTCTGCATCCAGAGCTGGCCAAAATCGTGCACAACCCAGAACACATATTGACTGTCCGTAAATGTGGTTCCTCTCCAATTTTTCCCCTTTTTGCATGCCATTGTTAAGGCTACCAATTCGGCTACTTGTGCAGATTTGACTCCCGGTAAACAGGATGCTTCAATTACCCCAGATATCTTACAAACAGCATATGCAGCACTTAATCCTCCTTCTTGTGTCCTGAGGCAGGACCCATCTACAAATAACTCATGGTCAGCCTCCTTCAAAGGTGTCTCTTTTATGTCTGGATGTGGCTTAGTACATAATTCAGTTACGTCCAAACAATCATGATCACTCTCATCTTTCACTTCTTCATTGCATGGGTCTGGCAGTAGGGTAGCTGGGTTCATGATCGTACACCTTATCACTGTCACGTTCTCAGCTCCCAAAATCACTCTTTCATACTAAGTCAATCGACTAGGGGTGAGATGTTGTGTTCTTGTCAAAAGAATCTCAACTGAGTGTGGAACATAAACCTTTACCGGATGTCCCATCACTATCGACTCACTTTACTCCAGACTCATACAAGTAGAAGCTACTGCTTTTAAGCAGCCAGGTAATGCTGAAGCCACTGGATCCAATGTAGCTGAAAAATATGCCACTGGACGTCGACTCAATCCATGTCTCTGTGTTAAGACTGAGGGGCCGATTCCGATTCGGGCCGGAAATCTCTCTGACCGAGCCGGACCCGGAGAGATTTCCGACCGAATCGGACTCTGGCAGTCCGACCGAACGAGTACGATGCGCACGCATGCCATCGGACTCGAGTCGGTCGGACTCCCATTGAAGTCAATGGGAGCCGGTCGTACAACGCGTACGCGGGCTCCCATTGACTCAATAAGTGCGAGGCGGACAAGGGCGCCCCCTACAGCAGGTACGCGTCGATGCGCATCACGGCGTACATGCACAGGTAGGGGGGACCCATGGGTCCCCCCTGTGTGCGACTCGCGCGCCTACGCGTACAGGGGGGTCCAACGCGGACCCCCAAAGTCCGGCTCCGACAGCTTTTTCGAGCCGGACGGCGCGAGTCGATCGGACTGCTCGCGGCACGCATCGTACTTACCCGGCCGGGAAACGTCTCCATAGCGCGGTGCGAGTCGTGTCCATGCGAGTCGGTCGGAGCGTGTTGAAGCCGCGTTCGAGTCGGTCGGAGATTTCGCGGGTGCCTGCATCGTACTCGCTCGGCCGGACCCCCGTACGATTCGGTCGGGAAACAGGACTCCGAATCGGATCCGGTAAATCCGAATCCGATTTGGAGCACTACCGGCCGAGATCGGAATCGGCCCCTGAAAGTGCACAATTTTCTCTTTCACAACAAAACAACGCAAAGTCTTTTGAATAATCAGGCATGCCCAAGGCAGGAGCCTCACACAAACAATTTCGCAATTTCACAAATGCCTCTATGCAGTCATCATTCCAATCAATCGGATCTTTTGCTCTTTTCCGGGTCATTTGTATTAATGGTTTCGCTAACATAGAAAAACTATTAATCCATTGCCTACAGTACCCAACCACTCCCAGGAACATTCTCATTTCTCTCTGAGTCTATGGCAATTGCATTTCTTTGATTATTTTTATTCTTTTCGGTGTCACTTTTCTAACTCCTCTTTCTATTTTATGCCCTAAATACCTAACTTCTTGTCGACACAACTGTAATTTTTCTGGAGACACCTTGTGTCCTCCTTCAGCCAAATGGTTCAGTAATGCAATTGTATCTGTGACACAATCTTCTCGTGTTTTTGATGCCACCAGTAGGTCATCAATATACTGGACCAGAACAGATTTTCCAGGCATAATCAATGATTCTAGACGCTTTTTCAAAATCTGATTAAAAATTGAGGGACTTTCTGTGTACCCTTGAGGAACTCGACACCATGCGTAAATACGATCCTCAAACTTAAACGCAAAAAGATACTGGCTGTCTGGGTACAAAGGAATAGAAAAGAACGCTTGGCATAAATCAATTACTGTAAACCAGCCTGCATTCCAAGGTATCTGATAAAGGATCACTGCTTGATTTGGCACTATTGGACAACAGGGAACTACAATTTTATTAATTTTTTGTAAATCCTGCACTATTCTATACTTTCCGCTGGGCTTTTTCTCGCCCATTATTGGCGAATTACAAGGACTACTCATCACTTCTTTTAAAATACCTTGTTTAACCATTCGTTCAATTTCTGGAATAACTCCTGCTTTTACTTCTGGACTCATTTTGTACTGTCGAGTATTTGGATACACTGCACCTTCTTTCACTGTCACTTTAACTGGATCTATATTTGTCATTAACCCAATGTCTTTTCCTGTGAAATCCCACACTTCTGGATTAACTGTAGCTCTCAATTCTTCTGGCAATTCCTTTTCAGTCATTAGTGAAAACATTTCATCTACTTCTGTTCCCTGTTTGGCTAACATCATCTTGTATACAACATCTTCATCAGGGGTTTGGAAAGCGACACCATCTGGTGTACAATAGATTGTGCAGTTCATCTTGCACAATAGATCTCTTCCCAACAGATTTACAGGACTGGAATCGCAAACTACGAACCAATGCATTTCTTTAAAATTTCCAATGTGCACCTCCATTGGTTTTGTGATTGGGGTTCTAATCTGTTGGTTAGACACGCCTACAACTTGGATTGATCCTCCTGAGAGGGGTAGGTTTGGGATGCCTGCTGTTCTCACAGTAGACCTGGTAGCACCAGTATCCAATAGGAAAGTAAAGTCTTTACCTTCTACTTTCCCATCAACAAATGGACCTGACTGATCTACCGGCAAGGATGCGCCAAGCACGCACTCCTCTTCCTCCCCCCTCAGGCACCGTCATTGCGAGTAGTCTGAATTTTCCTCATCATTCTGCAACAAATACTGTGTAATTGTTCTATTATTCTTACCACTTTCTCCTTGAAATCCGTTGTTCGCACTGAAACTTTGATGATTCACAAAATTTGGCATAGGAGCTGGTGGCACCTGATATTGTGGAGTAACTACCTGCTGCTGTTGATTCATATGTACTTCATTCTGCATCTGTGGTATTAAATTTTGATTTGGCCCATTATTACTCTTATTATTCTGAATACTCTTACACTCGTTCTTCCAATGTCCAAGCTTTCCGCACGCATGACAAGGAAACTTCTTTTTCGCTTCTTCTCTGTCCATTCGTCCCCTATATTTATTACCATTCGCTCCTTGATCATTCTGACTCTTCTTTCGCTTGATTATCATTTTGGGCATTCGTTTTCTCCTCTTGTTGTTCCGTCAATTTTACTTGTGCCCACATCATTTTCTCTTTTAACTTTCTACGCCTGGCCTCAATGTCATCTCCGCAATATTTCGCATACTTTAAAATTTCATCCACTGTCTTACTTTGCCAACACAACATGTGCTTCTGTATCACCTGACTAATCTCTGGTTTCAAACCGTATACAAACCGATACACAAAATGTCTCATATCCTTATCACCGATATTCTCAAAACCACTATACTGCTTAAACACCTGTAATAACCTCTCATAATATGCATGTACAGATTCATTTGGTTCTTGAGTTGTTCTATCTATTTTTACCCAGTCTGTTTCTTTAGGAGGAATTTTCCCTTTCAAATACGTAATCACTTGGTGATACTTTTTCATCACCTCCTCCGAGGGTGCTCCTGTCTTTGAGTCTCTAGCATACTCCTCATTAGGCCAGTCAATTGTAATTTTACATTCTGTCCATAAATCAGCAGGTACCACTATATCAAATGGTCCATCCAAATCCTTCAATAAAACCTTTGAAACCTTCACAAATCTCTCTACCTGTTTATACCATTCAACTAGTTTTTCTCTCAGCTTTAGGAAATCATTTGTAAATGACAAAATATCTTGTCTACTCCAAGAAACATGAACATATCCACCTCCGGGAACCTCTCTCATTGGACACAATTTTTCCACTTTGCTTGATTCTCTTACTGGAAATGCAGCTGCTGCTTCTCTCGCTTGTACTTCCTCTTTCTTTCTTATCCATCTAATTCTCCATTTATCAATGTCTCCCCATTTTCGCAAAATGCTCATTCATTCCTTTATCTGTAGCCTCTTTCCAGAAACATTTACACTTTCTAGATCTTTATCAGTAAAGTCCACTTGATATGGTTTCTGTAACAACTTTGATTTCCCTATGTCTATTCCAATCTCTGAAGCAACTTTAGTCAATCTCTCATGAAATACCCTTGCTCTCCTGGTTATGCTCTTACATAAAAATAATAATTCTTCTTCATTGTAAGCATTCAATCTTTCTGTGCCCACACATCCTGTCATCATCTCTTCTAATTCCACTTTCAATCTGCTGATGTCTAAAATACTTGGTGTTGGGTTCTGATTATCTCTTTCCTGTGCCCGTCTTTCTATATCTTCAGAGGTAACTACTGTTGCGCCTCCAGTTCCTGTATGAACCAAAGGTCTTCTTTCTCTCAAATTCATAGGCGTAACTATTTTTGGAGTTTCAGTCAAAGATTCCACATTAGGGAGATCCATTAATGAAATAATTGACTCACTTTCACTAACCTGATCATCTGTAATTATTATTTCTTTCCTAGGACTATTTAATGGAATTGTCATAGGTTGTGGTTTCTGGCAAGTCTTTTTATCTCCGTACAATGGGATTACCAGACCAATAGTCACTGGTACTGTCAAAGCTTCAGTATTTAAATTCAATTGACTTATCTTCTGAACTAGTTCTCTAGTTTTTTTAAAAACATCTCTTTCATTATCCTGCAACATTCTTTTATGTGACGTATCATGTAAAATCTGTGGGGTCAATGGTATTCCCATTACTGGTGCACTTGGGGTAACCTTACTGGTTGCTTCTTGATACGGCGGTGGATTTTTAATTAAAATATCTTCTAACAACTCGTCATCTGATTCACCATATCCTGCTGTATTCATATGTTTCGTTTTCTCCTTACACTTTCCTCCAGACTGTTCCTCAGCCATTAACACTGGATATAAACCTTCTGATACCATAGCTCTCCTCCATTGTTTCATCTGCCCTTCGCGTGACTCATGCAAATGTCTTGGAAAAAATCCTCTATATCTCCCACCTCTGTATTTCTCTCGTTCATATGACTCAGTCTCCCATTCTTTCAAAGCCTCATATTGAGTTAACCTAGGTCTAGGTTCTAAATCATTCATATTCAATCTCAAATTCTGAAGAATCCTCCCATTAAATGTACCATTTTTAGGAAATGCTAACACTCCAACATCCTTCGTATATTCTATCCAGTTTTCCAACCACACTCAGGTATGATATCCTCTTTCCATCATCATAAAAGATGCTGGTGTTTTCGGTGGCGGAATAGGAATTTCCTCTCTGGTCAATACAGGCTTATCCTTTACAGAGAAATTCTTAATTTTCTTTATAAATGACATTTTTCTTTTCTCTCCATACATCCTTGAGGAACGATGTATAAAATTGTATTCTGCAAACCCTTGAAATCTTCTTCCTGTACGCCTTGTACTAACAGTCAAATCAAAATCCCTCATACAATCTCTCTCTTCACCAATCCCAACGCGGCTTCTAGCTAGCTTATCCAATTAAATCAGGCTAACGTTCGTGATCTGACCAATGTCAGCGTGGCCTTTTTCTGACGTCAGTTCTGCTCCTCTCTACTGACCCCTCCTTTACAAGGCTGCTCCTGTCACACGCCTGCTGTTTCTACCAATTCCAGTGCGGCTCACTGTGACGTCAGTCCAACTCCGGCGACTACAGATCCCTCCTTTACAAAGCTCCTCCTGTCACACGCCCGCTGCTTCTACCAATCCCAGCGCGGCTTACTGTGACATAGGTATAATTCTAGCGACTGACCCTCCCTTCACAAGGTAATACAAAAACGTATTTCTCAAAATTTTCTTTAAAATTCTTTGTTATTAACGACATAAAAACATTCGCTACTCTGTCTGTTCCACTAAATCAAAGGATAGTTTATTTCTTTTTACTGCGAGTAAAACCTTCCGCTTACTCTTCATATACTACGAGTAAAACCCTTCTGCTTACCCTTCATTCAAGCTCCAGAGAACCTGCTACTCCTCCGGTGTCACCCGTTTTGGGAAATTTGAGACCAAAGTTTCACCAGCGAACTCCTTCTGCTGTCAATCTAGCTTGGAAGCACCTGCTACTCCTTCAGGGTTACCCTTTCTAGGTGATATAACGCCTAAAGTTTCACTAGCCAACTTCTTTGCTATCAATCACTCTCACTTTTATGCAGAAAATAGTCCCTACTTTAAACTGCCAGCCCTACCTAGCTTCTCAGTGTTATTCCAACAGATGAGTAACCTCACTGCAGTGTGGTTTTTATTGCCACCCGCTATTCACTCCACTGGAATTCTGGACAACATAGAACAGAGACGCTAACTCTTTTGTTAAAACATAAATCAATAATCAATAGTCTATACTTATCACCAAACTAGTCAATAATAACCATAGCTATGCTACCAGAAAACTGATCCAGCGGTGTACTAACAACAGGTACTCCACTACCACATACTCACCTGGGCCCATATATCTTCTTCCACTAATACCTAGTAGACCGCTGGAGCTTGTAGTTTATAGATTTCATGTTTCCAGGAATAGTTATTATTCTGTTCTAACTAAACCTTTCACTGATCAAAAAGTTATTTCTTCTGGTCGATGGACCATTAGTTGGAACTAATTGATGGTGATAATTAACAAAACTTATTAAACATTCTTTAATAAAATAAAATAATCACAGACTCGGGAAGTTTTAAATCTTTATCCAAATTAATTGAATGTGAGCCATCTCAAAGTTTCAGTACAAACACCCTCATTCGCAAGAGTGTCAATTCAATCAATAATCAATAAGCAAAAATATTTCAGACTCTCACAATAACTATACTTAGAAAGGAGAGGACAGAGAGAGAAGAACATCTATCAATACAATAAATGTATATTTACCCAGAATGGTGTGAAGACCAACCCCCTGGCCAAAGGGCTGGTAAGGGTGCCCCGGGATAGATCAGGAGACAAAGACTTCAGGACAGGAATCAGGACAGGATACTTCGCCTCTCTAAAATTCCGACAACTGCGTTGCACCCCTCTCTGACACTCTCTTCCTCCTTGTGGTTCTTCCGCGATTTTTTTTCTAACCCAATTAAATTAAGATGGAAGTTTCTGCATTCATTTTCTTCATCAGCGTCTTCACAGTATCAGCACCACCCACAGCACCGACAGCTTCCCGAGCTCTGCAGCATCGACGTCTCAGCTTCTGTGCGTGCTCTCTCTGCTCTTGCTCTCTCTAACTAACTAAAACTACCTCAGTTATACCTTTCAATATTCATGTACCACCCATTAATGTTTCAATTTCATAAAATACTAACTCTGATTGGTCAGGCGAGGGGGGGATGATCATCACACCATGCTTACATTTCACTTATTTCATTGAACTATTGTTTCAAAACCCATCCCCTTAAACTTTATTAAATCGTTTCCTTTCCCATACATCTCCAAACTTTATTCATACAAACTGTTTCAATTTCATGAATAAGGCTCCTTCATATGAACTCTTCACCCTCATGTTCCCAGGGCACATCTTTCTCGTCCTTGGACGGTTGACAAGTCCTTACTCATCCTTCCTTGTTCTCTCTCATGTGCGCATGTCAAATCAGTCAGCTCAATTCAGACAAGTGCGGAAGGCCCAAATGCGCACTAATAACAAAATCAAAAGAAGAAATGTTATTCTCAAAAATAAATGGTTTCACTGTATACCACCAACCTCTACTCTAACCCACTTTAATTATTATTACCCTTTTCTGCATTTGCGTTAATATAAAAACGTATTTTCTATTTAGCCAAGCAGGTGCCATGCATGTGAACTTTCAAGCTGCCATTTTAATGCCTTTTGCGCATGCGCAAGATTTTCCCGCCAAGCGTTAAAACGTCATACTACGTAGATGCAGTAGAAGCATGCACAGTAAAGATCCCTTGTTAGAGTGCGTTTTAGTCCTTCATTCATTTTGTTAAGGTTAATAAACACATACGCAAGCTTCCTTGTCCCGCGTGTCTTTTTTAAAATGCGAATTATTAATTACAAACACATAGTTAGTAATTTGTTAATGAGTTAAAACGAAAGGATTGCTTCCGAGCAAGCCTCATTTACGAGTCCTTGCTCCATCACTGGTACCTCCTGTAAGTCCTATGCAGATGAATTCCTGAGCGCTGGTCGGAGGCCCAGCCCCCTTTCTCCACCTCTGCAAATGTGACTACTAGTTAAAGAAGCATTTGCAATGTAATAGCTCTCGCATTTGCAAAAGTTAGGGCTATTGGTTTTGTAAATGTAAAGGTTTTTTACTAATGTTTTTTGGAGTGGATGCGTTGTGTGTAGTGGAATTATGTGGTATGGTGTGCAGTGAAATTATGTGAATAGAAAGTATGTGGTATTTAGTGTATAGGAATTATGTAGAGTGGGATTATGTGTTATGGAGAGTAATTATGTGGTATGGTAGTCTGTGTTGTGGAGTAGTAACCTCAGGTTTAGTCTTCCTTGTTTCCATAGAAGCTAAAATATAAACTCAATGAGACAAAAAAAAGAAGGAACCACTGAGGAGCACTTCTGCACCTAGTCAGAGGTATGAGCAGGGCCACTGGAATTATGCGACTGTTTGGCTGCACCGACTTTCGCACAATTATACATTTTGCGCATTTGCCACATAATCCATCATCTACTGCATAATAAAATGGTACTAATGATGTGCAAACCACTCTTGCTTGTTTCTGTACCTCTCCTGCCTCTGTCTGCATTTCTCTTGCTTCTTTCTGTACCTTTTTTCCTTTTTATGCACTTCTCTTGCCTCTTTCTGCACATCTCTTCTGCTTTCTGCACCTCCCTTCTTTCTGCACCTCTCTTGCCACTTTGTGCACCTCTGTTGCTTCTTTCTGCACTTCTCTTGCCTCTTTCTGCACCCCTCTTGCCTTTTTCTGCATCTCACTTGCCTCTTTCTGCACTTCTCTTGCTTTTTTTCTGCACCTCTCGTTTCTTTCTGCAACTCTCATGTCTCTTTCATCACTTCTCTTGCTTCTTTCTGCACCTTTGGTGCTTCTTTCTGCACTTCTCTTGCCTCTTTTTGTACCCCTCTCGCCTCTTTCTGTACACCCTCTTCCCTCTTTCTGCACCTCTCTTGCCTCTTTCAGCACCTCTCTTGCCTCTTTGTGCACTTCTCCTGCCTCTTTCTACACCACACTTGTTTCTTTCTGCACTTCTATTGCTTCTTTCTGCACCTCTCTTGCTTCTTTCTGCACCCCTCTTCCCTCTTTCTGCACCTCTGTTGCCTGTTTCTGCACCTCTGTTGCCTCTTTTTGCACTTCTCTTGCATCTTTCTGCACTCCTCTTGCTTCTTTCTGCACTCTTGCCTCTTTCTGCAGTTCTCTTGCCTCCTTCTGTACCTCTGTTGCTTCTTTCTGCACTTCTCTTGCCTCTTTCTGCACCCCTCTTGTCTGTTTCTGCACCTCTCTTGCATCTTTTTGCACCTCTCTTGCCTCTTTCTGTACCTCTCTTGCCTTTTTCTGCATCTCACTTGCCTCTTTCTGCCCTTCTCTTGCTTTTTTCTGCACCTCTCGTTTCTTTCTGCAACTCTCATGTCTCTTTCATCACTTCTTTTGCTTCTTTCTCTACCTTTGTTGCTTCTTTCAGCACTTCTCTTGCCTGTTTCTGCACCTCTCTTGCCTCTTTCTGCACCTCTGTTGCTTCTTTTTGCATTCCTATTGCCTCTTTCTGCACCCTTCTTCCCTCTTGCTGCACCTCTCTTGCCTCTTTCTGCACCTCTCTTGCCTCTTTCTGCACCCCTCTTGCCTTTTTCTGCATCTCACTTGCCTCTTTCTGCACTTCTCTTGCTTTTTTTCTGCACCTCTCGTTTCTTTCTGCAACTCTCATGTCTCTTTCATCACTTCTCTTGCTTCTTTCTGCACCTTTGGTGCTTCTTTCTGCACTTCTCTTGCCTCTTTTTGTACCCCTCTCGCCTCTTTCTGTACCCCTCATGCCTCCTTCTGCACCTCTGTTGGTTCTTTCTGCACTGCTCTTGCCTGTTTCTGTACCTGTCTTGCCTCTTTCTGCACCACTGTTGCCTCTTTCTGCACCTCACTTGCCTCTTCCTGCACCCTTCTTCCCTCTTTCTGCACCTCTCTTGTTTCTTTCTGCAACTCTGTTGTCTCTTTCATCACTTCTCTTGCTTCCTTCTACCCCTCAGTTGCTTCTTTCAGCACTTCTCTTGCCACTTTCTGAACTTCTCGTGCCTGTTTCTGTACCTTTCTTGCCTCTTTCTGCACCACTGTTGCCTCTTTCTGCACCTCTCTTGCTCCTTTCTGCACCCCTCGTGCCTCTTTCTGCACCCTTCTTCCCTCTTTCTGCACCTCTATTGCCTCTTTCTTCACCCCTGTTTCCTTTTTCTGCACCTCTCTCGCCTGTTTCTGCAACTCTCTTGCCTTTCTGCAGTTCTGTTGCCACCTTCTGCACGTCTGTTGCTTCTTTATGCACTTCTCTTGCCTCTTTCTGCACCCCTCTTGTCTGTTTCTGCACCTTTGTTGGTTCTTTCTGCACTGCTCTTGCTTCTTTCTGCACCTCTCATGCAAATTTCTGCACCCCTTTTGCCTCTTTCTGCACCCCTCTTGCCCCCTTTTGAACCTCTGTTCGTTCTCTCTGCACTGCTCTTGCTGCTTCTCTCTACAACTCTCTTGCCTCTTTCTGCACTTCTCTTGCCTCTTTATGTACCTCTGTTGCTTCTTTCTGCACTCCTCTGGCCTCTTTCTGCACTTCTGTTGCTTTTTTTGCACTTCTCTTGCTTCTTTCTGCACCTCTCTTGCTTCTTTCTGAACCCCTCTTGCCTCTTTCTGCACCCTTCTTCCCTCTTTCTGCACCTCTCTTGCCTCTTTCTGCACCTCTCTTGCCTCTTTCTGCACCCCTCTTGCCTCTTTCTGCACCTCTTTTGCCTGTTTCTGTGACTCTCTTGCCTGTTTCTGCACCTCCATTGCCTCCTTCTGCACCTCTGTTGATTCTTTCTGCACTGCTCTTGCTTCTTTCTGCACCTCTTTTGCCTGTTTCTGCAACTCTCTTGCCTCTTTCTGCCCTTCTTTTGCTTCTTTCTGCAGTTCTCTTGCTTCTTTTTGCACCCCTCTTGCCTCTTTCTGCACCCTTCTTCCCTCTTTCTGCACCTTCCTTGCCTCTTTCTGCACCCCTGTACCCTTTTTCTGCACCTCTCTTGCCTCTTTCTGAAACTCTCTTGCCTCTTTCTGCAGTTCTCTTGCCTCCTTCTGCACCTCTGTTGCTTCTTTCTGCACTTCTCTTGCCTCTTTCTGCAGCCCTCCTGTCTATGTCTGCACCTCTGTTGGTTCTTTCTGCACTGCTCTTGCTTCTTTCTGGACCTCTCTTGCAAATTTCCGTACTCGTCTTGCCTCTGTCTACACCCCTCGTGCCTCCTTCTGCACCTCTGTTGGTTCTTTCTGCACTGCTCTTGCTTCTTTATGCACCTCTTTTGCCTGTTTCTGAAACTCTTTCTGTCTTTCTGCACCCCTCATTGCCTCCTTCTGCACCTCTGTTGGTTCTTTTCTGCACTGCTCTTGCTTCTCTCTGCACCTCTTCTGCCTGTTTTTGGAACTCTCTTGCCTCTTTCTGCCCTTCTCTTGCTTCTTTCTGCAGTTCTCTTGCTTCTTTTTGCACCCATCCTGCCTCTTTCTGTACTCTACTTCCCTCTTTCTGCACCTCTCTTGCCTCTTTCTGCACCCTTGTTCCCTTTTTCTGCACCTCTCTTGCCTGTTTCTGCAACTCTCTTGCCTCTTTCTGCAGTTCTCTTGCCTCCTTCTGCACCTCTGTTACTTCTTTCTGCACCTCTTTTGCCCGTTTCTGCAACTCTCTTGCCTCTTTCTGCCCTTCTCTTGCCTCTTTCTGCACCTTTCTTGCTTCTGTCTGCACCCCTCCGGCCTCCTTCTGTACCTCTGTTGGTTCTTTCTGCACTGGTCTTGCTTCTTTCCCTGTCTCTTTTTCCTGTTTCTGCAACTCTCTTGCCTCTTTCTGCCCTTCTCTTGCTTCTTTCTGCAGTTCTATTGCTTCTTTTTGCACCCCTCCTGCCTCTTTCTGCACCCTTCTTCCCTCTTTCTGCACCTCTCTTGCCTCATTCTGCACCCGTTCCCTATTTCTGCACCTCTCTTGCCTGTTTCTGCAACTCTCTTGCCTCTTTCTGCAGTTCTCTTGCCTCCTTCTGCACCTCTGTTGCTTGTTTCTGTACCTCTTTTGCCTGTTTCTGCAACTCTCTTGCCTCTTTCTGCACTTCTCTTGCCTCTTTCTGCACCTCTCGCTTCTTTCTGCACCCCTCCGGCCTCCTTCTGTACCTCTGTTGGTTCTTTCTGTACTGCTATTGCTTCTTTCTGCACCTCTTTTGCCTGTTTCTGCAACTCTCTTGCCTCTTTCTGAACTTCTCTTGTTTCTTTCTGCAGTTCTCTTGCTTCTTTTTGTATCTCTCTTGCCTCTTTCTGCACTCTTCTTCGTTCTTTCTGCACCTACCTTGCCTCTTTTCTACACCCCTGTTCCCTTTCTCTATACCTCTCTTGCCTCTTTCTGCAACTCTCTTGCCTCTTTCTGTAGTTCTCTTGCCTACATCTGCACCTGTTGCTTCTTTCTGCACTTCTCTTGCCTCTTTCTGCACCCCTCTTGTCTGTTTCTGCACCTCTGTTGGTTCTTTATGCACTGCTCTTGCTTCTTTCTGGACCTCTCTTGCAAATGTCTGCACTCCTCTTGCCTCCTTCTGCACCTCTGTTGGTTCTTTCTGCACTGCTTTTGCTTCTTTATGCTCCTCTTTTGCCTGTCTCTAAAACTCTCTTGCCGCTTTCTGCACCCCTCTTGCTTCCTTCTGCAACTCTGTTGGTTCTTTCTGCACTGCTTTTGCTTCTTTCTGCACCTCTTTTGCCTGTTTCTGGAACTCTCTTGCCTCTTTCTGCCCTTCTCTTGCTTCTTTCTGCAGTTCTCTTGCTCTTTTTTGCACCCCTCCTGCCTCATTCTGCACCCTTCTTCCCTCTTTCTGCACCTCTCTTCCCTCTTTCTGCATCCCTGTTCCCTTTTTCTGCACCTCTCTTGCCTGTTTCTGCAACTCTCTTGCCTCTTTCTGCAGTTCTCTTGCCTCCTTCTGCACCTCTGTTGCTTCTTTCGGCACCTCTTTTGCCTGTTTCTGCAACTCTCTTGCCTCTTTCTGCACTTCTCTTGCCTCTTTCTGCACCGCTCTTCCTTCTTTCTGCACCCCTCCTGCCTCCTTCTGCACCTCTTTTGGTTCTTTCTGCACTGCTATTGCTTCTTTCTGCATCTCCTTTGCCGGTTTCTGCAACTCTCATCCCTCTTTCTGCACTTCTCTTGCCTCTTTCTGCATCTCACTTGCTTCTTTCTGCACCCCTCCTGTCTCCTTCTGCACCTCTGTAGGTTCTTTCTGCACTGCTCTTGCTTCTTTCTCCACCTCTTTTGCCTGTTTCTGCAATTCTCTTGCCTCCTTCTGCCCTTCTCTTGCTTCTTTCTGCAGTACTATTGCTTCTTTTTGCACCCATCTTGCCTCTTTCTGCACCCTTCTTCCCTCTTTCTGCAACTTCCATGCCTCTTTCTGCACCCCTGTTCCCTTTTTCTGCACCTCTCTTGCCTCTTTCTGCAACTCTCTTGCCTCTTTCTGCAACTCTCTTGCCTCTGTCTGCAGTTCTCTTGCCTCCTTCTGCACCTCTGTTGCTTCTTTCTGCACTTCTCTTGCCTCTTTCTGCCCCCTCTTGTCTGTTTCTGCACCTCTGTTGGTTCTTTCTGCACAGCTCTTGCTTCTTTCTGGACCTATCTTGCAAATGTCTGCACTCCTCTTGCCTCTGTCTGCACCCCTCTTGCTTCCTTCTGCACCTCTGTTGGTTCTTTCTGCACTGCTCTTGCTTCTTTATGCACCTCTTTTGCCTGTTTCTGAAACTCTTTCTGTCTTTCTGCACCCCTCATTGCCTCCTTCTGCACCTCTGTTGGTTCTTTTCTGCACTGGTCTTGCTTCTTTCCCTGTCTCTTTTTCCTGTTTCTGCAACTCTCTTGCCTCTTTCTGCCCTTCTCGTGCTTCTTTCTGCAGTTCTATTGCTTCTTTTTGCACCCCTCCTGCCTCTTTCTGCACCCTTCTTCCCTCTTTCTGCACCTCTCTTGCCTCATTCTGCACCCGTTCCCTATTTCTGCACCTCTCTTGCCTGTTTCTGCAACTCTCTTGCCTCTTTCTGCAGTTCTCTTGCCTCCTTCTGCACCTCTGTTGCTTGTTTCTGTACCTCTTTTGCCTGTTTCTGCAACTCTCTTGCCTCTTTCTGCACTTCTCTTGCCTCTTTCTGCACCTCTCGCTTCTTTCTGCACCCCTCCGGCCTCCTTCTGTACCTCTGTTGGTTCTTTCTGTACTGCTATTGCTTCTTTCTGCACCTCTTTTGCCTGTTTCTGCAACTCTCTTGCCTCTTTCTGAACTTCTCTTGTTTCTTTCTGCAGTTCTCTTGCTTCTTTTTGTATCTCTCTTGCCTCTTTCTGCACTCTTCTTCGTTCTTTCTGCACCTACCTTGCCTCTTTTCTACACCCCTGTTCCCTTTCTCTATACTTCTCTTGCCTCTTTCTGCAACTCTCTTGCCTCTTTCTGTAGTTCTCTTGCCTACATCTGCACCTGTTGCTTCTTTCTGCACTTCTCTTGCCTCTTTCTGCACCCCTCTTGTCTGTTTCTGCACCTCTGTTGGTTCTTTATGCACTGCTCTTGCTTCTTTCTGGACCTCTCTTGCAAATGTCTGCACTCCTCTTGCCTCCTTCTGCACCTCTGTTGGTTCTTTCTGCACTGCTTTTGCTTCTTTATGCTCCTCTTTTGCCTGTCTCTAAAACTCTCTTGCCGCTTTCTGCACCCCTCTTGCTTCCTTCTGCAACTCTGTTGGTTCTTTCTGCACTGCTTTTGCTTCTTTCTGCACCTCTTTTGCCTGTTTCTGGAACTCTCTTGCCTCTTTCTGCCCTTCTCTTGCTTCTTTCTGCAGTTCTCTTGCTCTTTTTTGCACCCCTCCTGCCTCATTCTGCACCCTTCTTCCCTCTTTCTGCACCTCTCTTCCCTCTTTCTGCATCCCTGTTCCCTTTTTCTGCACATCTCTTGCCTGTTTCTGCAACTCTCTTGCCTCTTTCTGCAGTTCTCTTGCCTCCTTCTGCACCTCTGTTGCTTCTTTCGGCACCTCTTTTGCCTGTTTCTGCAACTCTCTTGCCTCTTTCTGCACTTCTCTTGCCTCTTTCTGCACCGCTCTTCCTTCTTTCTGCACCCCTCCTGCCTCCTTCTGCACCTCTTTTGGTTCTTTCTGCACTGCTATTGCTTCTTTCTGCATCTCCTTTGCCGGTTTCTGCAACTCTCATCCCTCTTTCTGCACTTCTCTTGCCTCTTTCTGCATCTCACTTGCTTCTTTCTGCACCCCTCCTGTCTCCTTCTGCACCTCTGTAGGTTCTTTCTGCACTGCTCTTGCTTCTTTCTCCACCTCTTTTGCCTGTTTCTGCAATTCTCTTGCCTCCTTCTGCCCTTCTCTTGCTTCTTTCTGCAGTACTATTGCTTCTTTTTGCACCCATCTTGCCTCTTTCTGCACCCTTCTTCCCTCTTTCTGCAACTTCCATGCCTCTTTCTGCACCCCTGTTCCCTTTTTCTGCACCTCTCTTGCCTCTTTCTGCAACTCTCTTGCCTCTTTCTGCAACTCTCTTGCCTCTGTCTGCAGTTCTCTTGCCTCCTTCTGCACCTCTGTTGCTTCTTTCTGCACTTCTCTTGCCTCTTTCTGCCCCCTCTTGTCTGTTTCTGCACCTCTGTTGGTTCTTTCTGCACAGCTCTTGCTTCTTTCTGGACCTATCTTGCAAATGTCTGCACTCCTCTTGCCTCTGTCTGCACCCCTCTTGCTTCCTTCTGCACCTCTGTTGGTTCTTTCTGCACTGCTCTTGCTTCTTTCTGCACCTCTTTTGCCTGTTTCTGGAATTCTCTTGCCTCTTTCTGCCCTTCTCTTGCTTCTTTCTGCAGTTCTCTTGCTCCTTTTTGTACCCCTCCTGCCTCTTTCTGCACCCTTCTTCCCTCTTTCTGCACCTCTCTTGCTTCTTTCTGCACCCCTGTTCCCTTTTTTGCACCTCTCTTGCCTGTTTCTGCAACTCTCCTGCCTCTTTCTGCAGTTCTCTTGCCTCCTTCTGCACCTCTGTTGCTTGTTTCTGCACCTCTTTTGCCTGTTTCTGCAACTCTCTTGCCTCTTTCTGCACTTCTCTTGCCTCTTTCTGCACCTTGCTTGCTTCTTTCTGCACCCCTCCTGCCTCCTTCTGCACCTCTGTTGGTTCTTTCTGCACTGCCATTACTTCTTTCTGCACCTCTTTTGCGTGTTTCTGCAACACTCGTGCCGCTTTCGGTGCCTCTCGTGCTTCTTTCTGCACCCCTCCTGCCTCCGTCTGCACTTCTGTAGTTTCATTCTGCACTGCTCTTGCTTCTTTCTCCACCTCTTTTGCCTGTTTCTGCAACACTCTTGCCTCTTTCTGCCCTTCTCTTGCTTCTTTCTGCAGTTCTATTGCTTCTTTTTGCACTCCTCTTGCCTCTTTCTGCACCCTTCTTCCCTCTTTCTGCACCTTCCTTGCCTCTTTCTGCACCCCTGTTCCCTTTTTCTGCACCTCTCTTCCCTCTTTCTGCAACTCTCTTGCCTCTTTCTGCAGTTCTCTTGCCTCCTTCTGCACCTCTGTTGCTTCTTTCTGTACTTCTCTTGCCTCTTTCCACACCCCTCTTGTCTATTTCTGCAACTCTGTTAGTTCTTTCTGCACTGCATTTTGCTTCTTTCTGGACCTCTCTTGCAAATGTCTGCACTCCTCTTGCCTCTGTCTGCACCCCTCTTGCCTCCTTCTGCACCTCTGTTGGTTCTTTCTGCACTGCTTTTGCTTCTTTATGCACCTCTTTTGCCTGTTTCTGGAACTCTCTTGCCTCTTTCTGCCCTTCTCTTGCTTCTTTCTGCAGTTCTTTTGCTCCTTTTTGCACCCCTCCTGCCTCTTACTGCACCCTTCTTCCCTCTTTCTGCACCTCTCTTGCCTGTTTCTGTACCCCTGTTCCCTTTTTCTGCACCTCTCTTACCTGTTTCTGTAACTCTCTTGCCTCTTTCTGCAGTTCTCTTGCCTCCTTTTGCACCTCTGTTGCTTCTTTCTGCACCTCTTTTGCCTGTTTCTGGAACTCTCTTGCCTCTTTCTGCACTTCTCTTGCCTCTTTCTGCACCTCTCTTGCCTCTGTCTGCACCCCTCTTGCTTCCTTCTGCACCTCTGTTGGTTCTTTCTGCACTGCTCTTGCTTCTTTCTGCACCTCTTTTGCCTGTTTCCGGAACTCTCTTGCCTCTTTCTGCCCTTCTCTTGCTTCTTTCTGCAGTTCTCTTGCTCCTTTTTGCACACCTCCTGCCTCTTTCTGGATCCTTCTTCCCTCTTTCTGCACCTCTCTTGCCTCTTTCTGCACTCCTGTTCCCTTTTTCTGCACCTCTCTTGCCTGTTTCTGCAACTCTCTTGCCTCTTTCTGCCGTTCTCTTGCTTCTTTCTGCACCCCACCTGCCTCCTTCTGTACCTCTGTAGGTTCTTTCTGCACTGCTCTTGCTTCTTTCTCTGCCTCTTTTGCCTGTTTCTGCAACTCTCTTGCCTCTTTCTGCCCTTCTCTTGCTTCTTTCTGCAGTTCTATTGCTTCTTTTTGCAACCCTCCTGACTCTTTCTGCACCCTTCTTCCCTCTTTCTGCACCTCTTGACTCTTTCTGCACCCCTCCTGCCTCCTTCTGCACCTCTGTAGGTTCTTTCTGCGCTGCTCTTGCTTCTTTCTCCGCCTCTTTTGCCTGTTTCTGCAACTCTCTTGCCTCTTTCTGCCCTTCTTTTGCTTCTTTCTGCAGTTCTATTGCTTCTTTTTGCATCCCTCCTGCCTCTTTCTGCACCCTTCTTCCCTTTTTCTGCACCTCTCTTGCCTTTTTCTGCAACTCTCTTGCCTCTTTCTGCAGTTCTCTTGCCTCCTTCTGCACCCCTGTTGCTTCTTTCTGCACCTCTTTTGGCAACTCTCTGGTCCCTTTCTGCACTTCTCTTGCCTCTTTCTGCACCTCTCTTGCTTCTTTCTGCACCCCTCCTGCCTCCTTCTTCACCTCTGTAGGTTCTTTCTGCACTGCTCTTGCTTCTTTCTCCACCTCTTTGGCCTATTTCTGCAATTCTCTTGCCTCTTTCTGCCCTTCTCTTGCTTCTTTCTGCAGTTTATTGCTTCTTTTTGCACCCCTCTTGCCTCTTTCTGCACCCTTCTTCCCTCTTTCTGCACCTTCCTTGCCTCTTTCTGCACCCCTGTTCCCTTTTTCTGCACCTCTCTTGCCTCTTTCTGCAACTCTCTTGCCTCTTTCTGCAGTTCTCTTGCCTCCTGCACCTCTGTTGCTTCTTTCTGCACTTCTCTTGCCTCTTTCTGCTCCCCTCTTGTCTGTTTCTGCACCTCTGTTGGTTCTTTCTGCACTGCTCCGGCTTCTTTCTGGACTTCTCTTGCAAATGTCTGCACTCCTCTTGCGTCTGTCTGCACCCCTCTTGCCTCCTTCTGTGCCTCTGTTGGTTCTTTCTGCACTGCTTTTTCTTCTTTATGCACCTCTTTTGCCTGTTTCTGTAACTCTCTTGCCCCTTTCTCCACCCCTCTTGCCTCCTTCTGCACCTCTGTTGGTTCTTTCTGCACTGCTCTTGCTTCTTTCTGCACCTCTTTTGCCTGTTTCTGGAACTCTCTTGCCTCTTTCTGCCCTTCTCTTGCTTCTTTCTGCAGTTCTCTTGCTCCTTTTTGCACCCCTCCTGCCTCTTTCTGCACCCTTCGTCCCTCTTTCTGCACCTCTCTTGCCTTTTTCTGCACCCCTGTTCCCTTTTTCTGCACCTTCTTGTCTCTTTCTGCAACTCTCTTGCCTCTTTCTACAGTTCTCTTGCCTCCTTCTGCACCTCTGTTGCTTCTTTCTGCACCTCTTTTGCCTGTTTCTGTAACCCTCTTGCCTCTTTCTGCAGTTCTCTTGCCTCCTTCTGCACCTCTGTTGCTTCTTTCTGCACTTCTCTTCCCTCTTTCTGCACCCCTCTTGTCTGTTTCTGTACCTCTGTTGGTTCTTTCTGCACTGCTCTGGCTTCTTTCTGGACCTCTCTTGCAAATGTCTGCACTCCTCTTGTCTCTGTCTGCACCCCTCTTGCCTCCTTCTGCACCTCTGTTGGTTCTTTCTGCACTGCTTTTGCTTCTTTATGCACCTCTTTTGCCTGTTTCTGGAACTCTCTTGCCTCTTTCTGCCCTTCTCTTGCTTCTTTCTGCAGTTCTCTTGCTCCTTTTTGCACCCCTCCTGCTTCTTTCTGCACCCTTCTTCCCTCTTTCTGCACCTCTCTTGCCTCTTTCTGTACCCCTGTTCCCTTTTTCTGCACCTCTCTTGCCTGTTTCTGTAACTCTCTTGCCTCTTTCTGCACCTCTCTTGCCTCTGTCTGCACCCCTCTTGCTTCCTTCTGCACCTCTGTTGGTTCTTTCTGCACTGCTCTTGCTTCTTTCTGCACCTCTTTTGCCTGTTTCCGGAACTCTCTTGCCTCTTTCTGCCCTTCTCTTGCTTCTTTCTGCAGTTCTCTTGCTCCTTTTTGCACACCTCCTGCCTCTTTCTGGATCCTTCTTCCCTCTTTCTGCACCTCTCTTGCCTCTTTCTGCACTCCTGTTCCCTTTTTCTGCACCTCTCTTGCCTGTTTCTGCAACTCTCTTGCCTCTTTCTGCCGTTTTCTTGCTTCTTTCTGCACCCCACCTGCCTCCTTCTGTACCTCTGTAGGTTCTTTCTGCACTGCTCTTGCTTCTTTCTCTGCCTCTTTTGCCTGTTTCTGCAACTCTCTTGCCTCTTTCTGCCCTTCTCTTGCTTCTTTCTGCAGTTCTATTGCTTCTTTTTGCAACCCTCCTGACTCTTTCTGCACCCTTCTTCCCTCTTTCTGCACCTCTTGCCTCTTTCTGCACCCCTCCTGCCTCCTTCTGCACCTCTGTAGGTTCTTTCTGTGCTGCTCTTGCTTCTTTCTCCGCCTCTTTTGCCTGTTTCTGCAACTCTCTTGCCTCTTTCTGCCCTTCTTTTGCTTCTTTCTGCAGTTCTATTGCTTCTTTTTGCATCCCTCCTGCCTCTTTCTGCACCCTTCTTCCCTTTTTCTGCACCTCTCTTGCCTTTTTCTGCAACTCTCTTGCCTCTTTCTGCAGTTCTCTTGCCTCCTTCTGCACCCCTGTTGCTTCTTTCTGCACCTCTTTTGGCAACTCTCTGGTCCCTTTCTGCACCTCTCTTGCTTCTTTCTGCACCCCTCCTGCCTCCTTCTGCACCTCTGTAGGTTCTTTCTGCACTGCTCTTGCTTCTTTCTCCACCTCTTTTGCATGTTTCTGCAATTCTCTTGCCTCTTTCTGCCCTTCTCTTGCTTCTTTCTGCAGTTTATTGCTTCTTTTTGCACCCCTCTTGCCTCTTTCTGCACCCTTCTTCCCTCTTTCTGCACCTTCCTTGCCTCTTTCTGCACCCCTGTTCCCTTTTTCTGCACCTCTCTTGCCTCTTTCTGCAACTCTCTTGCCTCTTTCTGCAGTTCTCTTGCCTCCTGCACCTCTGTTGCTTCTTTCTGCACTTCTCTTGCCTCTTTCTGCTCCCCTCTTGTCTGTTTCTGCACCTCTGTTGGTTCTTTCTGCACTGCTCCGGCTTCTTTCTGGACTTCTCTTGCAAATGTCTGCACTCCTCTTGCATCTGTCTGACCCCTCTTGCCTCCTTCTGTGCCTCTGTTGGTTCTTTCTGCACTGCTTTTTCTTCTTTATGCACCTCTTTTGCCTGTTTCTGTAACTCTCTTGCCCCTTTCTCCACCCCTCTTGCCTCCTTCTGCACCTCTGTTGGTTCTTTCTGCACTGCTCTTGCTTCTTTCTGCACCTCTTTTGCCTGTTTCTGGAACTCTCTTGCCTCTTTCTGCCCTTCTCTTGCTTCTTTCTGCAGTTCTCTTGCTCCTTTTTGCACCCCTCCTGCCTCTTTCTGCACCCTTCGTCCCTCTTTCTGCACCTCTCTTGCCTTTTTCTGCACCCCTGTTCCCTTTTTCTGCACCTTCTTGTCTCTTTCTGCAACTCTCTTGCCTCTTTCTGCAGTTCTCTTGCCTCCTTCTGCACCTCTGTTGCTTCTTTCTGCACCTCTTTTGCCTGTTTCTGTAACCCTCTTCCCTCTTTCTGCACCCTTCTTGTCTGTTTCTGCACCTCTGTTGGTTCTTTCTGCACTGCTCTGGCTTCTTTCTGGACCTCTCTTGCAAATGTCTGCACTCCTCTTGCATCTGTCTGCATCCCTCTTGCCTCCTTCTGCACCTCTGTTGGTTCTTTCTGCACTGCTTTTGCTTCTTTATGCACCTCTTTTGCCTGTTTCTGTAACTCTCTTGCCCCTTTCTCCACCCCTCTTGCCACCTTCTGCACCTCTGTTGGTTCTTTCTGCACTGCTCTGGCTTCTTTCTGCACCTCTTTTGCCTGTTTCTGGAACTCTCTTGCCTCTTTCTGCCCTTCTCTCGCTTCTTTCTGCAGTTCTCTTGCTCCTTTTTGCACCCCTCCTGCCTCTTTCTGCACCCTTCGTCCCTCTTTCTGCACCTCTCTTGCCTTTTTCTGCACCCCTGTTCCCTTTTTCTGCACCTCTCTTGCCTTTTTCTGCACCCCTGTTCCCTTTTTCTGCACCTCTCTTGCCTCTTTCTGCAACTCTCTTGCCTCTTTCTGCAGTTCTCTTGCCTCCTTCTGCACCTCTTTTGCTTCTTTCTGCACCTCTTTTGCCTGTTTCTGTAACCCTCTTGCCTCTTTCTGCATCCCTCTTGCCTCCTTCTGCGCCTCTGTTGGTTCTTTCTGCACTGCTCTTGCTTCTTTCTGTACCTCTTTTGCCTGTTTCTGCAACTCTCTTGCCTCTTTCTGCACTTCTCTTGCTTCTTTCTTAACTTCTCTTGCTTCGTTCTGCACCCCTCTTACTTCTTTCTGTACCTCACTTGCTACTTTCTGCACCCCTCTTGCCTCTTTCTGCACCCCTCTTCCCACTTTCTGCACCTCTCTTGCCTCTATCTGCTCCTCTCTTGCCTCTTTCTGCACTTCTCTTGCCTCTTTCTGCAATTCTTGTTTCTATTTTTGCAACTCTCTGTCAAATCTAAAGGTCTGCCTGCTCTCGTGACTGATGTATGTGTCTACTTGTACATGTATTCTCACATGTGTTATGCATCTGAAGATGCTTAAAAAGTGGGTAGCTACTCCTATAGGTGGTCAAATCTTCTTAGTTCTGCTCTGTCATTCGGTTGCACTGGCAGACATGTCTTATGTATATAGGTGTTATAGAGCCCCTCAAATATACTATTGAATACCCATGTGCCCTGTATTATGAGCAGAAAGAACTGCATACACCTTTTTGTACACAAATTTACAGAGTATGCTGTTTGAAACACAGGTATTCAAGTATTTGTATGTTTATATTTATGTAACATGTCACTAGGTAAAAGCAGAGACACACATGCATACCTTCACAAACTTGGTCAGACTTACAACAGTGATATGCTTAGGATTGCTGTTTTATATTTGGTAGGCCTAACATTCTGAGCAGTCGATTAATAGTGAACCTTCAAGAGAAAAGTGAGGTTTAAGACATCTTGGGAGAAAGATTAGTGATTAGGCTACTTTGTATGAGTCTGTTGTAAGGTACAGTCAAAGTAGGCCTCTTTCTGCACATCTCTTGCTTCTTTCTGCACATCTCTTCTTTCTGCACCTTTCTTCCTCTTTCTGCACCTCTCTTGCCTCTTTCTGCACTTTTCTTGCTTCTTTCTGCGCCTTTCTTCCTCTTTCTGCACATGTCCTCCCTATGTAGGCGTAGTTAGTAATTAGCATTTAAAAAAACCTTAGAAATTCACTGAAAAAACAGAGGTTTCAGGGACCTTACAGTTAGTATTATCATTTAAAAAACCATAGAAATTCACTGAAAAAACCACAGGTTTCAGGGACGTTATAGTTAGGAATTAGCATTTAAAAAACCTTAGAAATTAATTGAAAAAACCACAGGTTTCAGGGACGTTATAGTTAGACTGACATTTCACTCGTACAAAAACAGAGAAATTCGGCCTTTATAGTTAGCTGAGCTAACTATAACTCGCACCCCCACAATGCACTGCTGATGACGTCACATATTACATCACTCATGACATGATCAGTGACATCACGATGGCCGAATTTCTCTGTTTTTGTACGAGTGAAATGTCAGCCTAACTATAACGTCCCTGAAACCTGTGGTTTTTTCAATGAATATATATATAATGGCGACATTTGCACTAAAATAAATCTGCATTGCACTGAACAATTGGAGTCCGTTTCCTTCTTGCGAGTCGCAGATTGAGGATCTCTTCACAGTTGGGAAAATCGTGTATATATATATATGTATATATATATATATATATCCTACTGGCGGTCGCCAGTAGGTAGTTATAGTTAGGATCTGGTTTCCATAGGAAAAGCATTCCTTTAACTTTGGCGTCGTTTAACCAATATGGAGGAAATTTTGCCAAAAAAGTGTCACGGTGGGTACTATAGAGTGGGAAAGTTTGGGGGTGATCCGTGCAGTGGGGAACGGGAATTTGGGGTGCGAAATAAGGTTGTGTTTGTAATGTTAATTCCCATAGGAATCTTTAGCCACCTCTACAGCCCGAACCGCTGAACGTACTTACACCAAATGTGGCAGGGAGGTAGATGTCGGTTCAAGGAAGTGCCTTTTGCTTATTTGGTGTAAATCCATTAAGTAGTTGTTGAGAAATTTAAGATTAAAAGTCTAGTGATATCTCTGGCCAGGGATATTTTGCGGTGGTTTCGCGTTTAATCGCAAATGCGTGCGCCAATGGGAATGCTCTGATTGGCTGAATGCAACCTGAACCAAAAGTTGTGGCCAACATTTTATTGTTTGGGAAGGTTCCCAGGGCTGAAATCTGTGTGAACACCCACATAAGGGGTCAGGGTAGAGATACTCTGACCCCAAGGTTGAGAATTGGAGGTGTTAGTGACAGAAGTTATATGTCCAAAATGGATTTTTTTAATCGTGTGCAATAGTCGCGACGACGACGCGACCGCCAGAGCGCCCCCGTGTACCATGGCGGGGACATCATGACTATCAAAGTCGTTGCAAATACTGGTGAAAATATTTTTAAAATATATCAATGAATTATTAGTGTGCATTGTTATAGAGATATTGATAAATGTTTTTATAGAGTTATTTATATAGTGTGTTATCTATTGTGATGGTTAGAATTAATTGTATAGCTATAATTTTTTTATGTGGTGGAGGCTATTGAATTTCTGCTTTTGCTTTCTGCTTTCGCAATGTAACCGCGGGGATCCCGATTACCGACATCATCGCGATCTCCGGCCTCACCGCGAAAACGGAAAATAGATTTTCGAGATGGTTGTTTTAGAAATACAGTAGAAAAACATGAGTTTGAAGTGTACAGTAATAAACCTCTAGTGTGTAGAATACTGTATTGTGTGTGCATATATGTGTTTTCACTTTATGGGAAAGGCCCAATCGTCGCGGTTAACGACAACACCGCGACATCACGAATAACCGCGAAAACGAAAAATAGGTCTGTAAGATGGTTTTTAAAGAAACTTAGTACAAAAATATGAGTGTAAACATGCTTTGAAAGATGTATATAGTAATGTGTGTAGAGCAATGTTTAGAATGGATTTTTGTACATATTATTTTTGGATGTGTTGGTGACTGCTTTTGTTTTCTGTTTTTGCGACGTGTCCGCGGGGATCCCTAAAAACTAAAGATAGAAAAACCCTTTACAAAAAAACTTCACAATATTTCTGGTACTAGGGTGGCTCTGACAAGAGCCTTTGCGTTGGTTGTGTGTAAATGGCTGCTACACATAAGACCGGAAGCAGAGTTTCAGGTTACTTAGAAACACCCTGTTCCATGCATATCAAAACGCAGGTTGCTGTTATAGATACAGCCCATGCTATGGTCTCTGAGGAATGCAGAAACAGTTTTATTAAAATGCTTCCTGGCTTCCTCAATCCATGGACAAAATCAATTGGACCACTTCCATTTCTGTCTTTGGCATATGTTAGAGTACACCAGGATAGTGCGAGGGAAAAGCATCATCAATTCAGCAAAGGTAGTCTTGTTATGTTATGTTATGTTATGTTATAAGGGTTTTGTAAAGCGCTCGTACACCAATTGGTTTCATGGCGCTGTCTAGGAAGGTGAAGTCTTCATTAGGATTTCCAGTCCTACTCCAGTTAATGTGCCTAGGTCATTGCCACCACAGTGGACAATCATGAGGAAGGTTACAGGGACGTTATAGTTAGGAATCAGCATTTAAAAAACCTTAATAATTCATTGAAAAAACCAAAGGTTACACGGCTGTTATAGTTAGGAAATAGAATTTAAAAACCTTAGAAATTCACTGAAAAAACCAAAGGTTACAAGGACGTTATAGTTAGGCTCAGGTTTCACACACACAAAACCAGAGAAATTCAGCAGTTATAGTTAGCTCAGCTAATTATAACTTGCGCCCCCGCAATGCACTGCTTATGACCTTGCATATTACAGCACTCATATAGATGAATAACAAGGAAGTACGGAGGGATGAATCTCAGATTTATTCCCAGTTAGGGCACAATTAATTACCCAACGTTACTATTTAGTTTTACACAAACGTTACAAATGATTTAATTTCACACACATGCCGTTGGACCAGTCTCTGACCCATAAATCATTTAAAAAATAAATTGATCAAAAGACATACAACAATATATACAATGATCAACATAAAACATACAAATATATATATATACACAAAACACAGTTTCTCCAATACCCTAACAAAAAATTAGAAACACTAGTGTTCACCCATAATATCTGGGTGATACACTTAGAGGTAGTCCTTCTAGCACATGAGGTACCACACCTCTCTATCCTTTCAGAAATGTGCTACTGAATAATTCAACACGTTTACATTAATGGTGACTCCTCTATCAAAAAGCTGTCGACGCGGACGCGTTTCAGCCATCAATTTCTTCAGGCCTCCTCAGGACAAGAGTAAAGCAATATCTATGTGCTTGCATCACATCAATGGATCTGTTCGTTATCTCGAAGTTGGTACCGATCCTTGAGTTTGGGCACCCTCAGCGTTCTGGTATGTGCACTCTAGATGGTGCTACCTATATGTATAGGAACAATGGGAAGTCACAACAGGGTTCACGGGGTCTTATAAGTCATACTAAGAAACTCCGACAATGGGGCTCCAGTACTATACTAGTTGACTCAATGTGTCCGAGTGCGGTGGTTACCTTAGACGGTGCACGCCATCTGGTCCACCCGGGCTTCCGTATCCCGTTTTCCCAAAAGAAATAAATCGTTGTCTGTCCACCTCCGGTTAAACAGTACGCAGCTTCAATTTGCCCTGTGCACTCATGACATGGTCAGTGACATCACTCATGACATCACTGATAAAATCTCAAATGACATCACTGATTACATCTTCTACAGAATCTCTGATGCACCCACTCATACCCCAATATAACCTTTCTTACTCCAACTTCTACACTAGCATTCTCAAAACCATTGACACACCCTTACCAGTACTTACACACCAACTCACTGGTTCGTAGGTCTACACACACATCCACTTAGTTACCCATACAGCCACTCATGCACCAACTCACTCACTAATACAGCCACTGATATATCCACTCATTCACCCATACAGCCACTCACACAGTCAGTCACTCTTAGAGCTATTCACACACCTACTCACTCACCTATAGAGTCAATCACACAGCCATTTACTCACCTATACAGTTATACACATACCCACTCATTTATTCATACAGATACTAACACATACTCACTCACCTATACAGCTACTGACACAAGCACGCACTCACCCATACGGCCACTCTCACAATGACTCAGTCCCACATACAGTAACTCATATACTCCAACACTTACCTATACTGCCTTTCACATATGCAGTTACTCACTCATATACCACTGACACATCCATTTACTCACCGACATAGCCATACACACACTCACACGCCCATACAGCCAATTACACACACACTCACTAAGCCACAGAGCCACTGACTCTCCCAGGCACTCATCCGTACAGGCAGTTATACACACCCTCACCCACCTACACAGACATTGAGACAACCATACTTGTACTCAGACAACCTATCACTCACCCATACAGAAACTCACTTGCCCACTCACACACCTATACAACTACCTAGACACCAACTGACAGACAGATACAGACCCTTCACACAACAAGTCACTCACCCATACATTCAATGAGACACTTAATTATTTACTAATACAGTTACTCATGCACCAACTGAATCATCCAATCAGGCACTTATACATCCACTGATTCACCAATACACCTTAGTATGTATATTTAATGCTCATAAACTTTTTAAAAAACACTCACAGTCACTGGATGATGTCATCAGTGATGTCATTTGAGATGTCATCAGTGATGCCACTGACATGACTGTCATGAGTGATGTAATATGTGAGGTCAGAAGCAGTGCATTGCGGGGGCGCGAGTTATAGTTAGTTTAGCTAACTATAACTGCTGAATTTCTCTGGTTTTGTGTGTGTCTGAGCCTAACTATAACGTCCCTGTAACCTTTGATTTTTTCAGTGAATATATATACATATATATATATATCCCAATAGATGATATAGATGGATAGATAGATTCAGTGAAAAAAACGAAGGTTAAAGTAACAATATAGTGAGGTGTGATGAAAAGATCTGTTGTGTTTAAAAAAAACAAAAGGGTTCATGTAATGTCATAGTTAGGTGAATATGTTAGCGACAACATTGACGTTTTGAACTGGAAAAACCACCAAAATTCACCAGTTATAGTTAGCTGAGCTATCTATAACTTGCATCCCCGCCATGCACTGTTTATGACTTCATATATGACATCACTCATGAAATGTTCTATGACATTTATGTCATCCCAAATGACATCATTGATGACATCATCCAAAGAGTGTGTTAGTTTGTTTATAGTTTACATAATAGCGGGTAGCTACCATATTAGTTTTCTACCTATTTTGGTTAAGCCTGTATACAACTAACGGGTGTAAGTGTTTGCAAAACGTTGTACTCCTAATGCATCCTAGGTGTGCAGAGGTATTGAACACATTATAAATCTTTGCATTGAAGAGTAACTCTGTGTGCAGGGCACAGTTGACAACTTGTGTTCAGCATTATCCACAGACATTAACATGCTACATACTAAATATTGTAAACAGCCTTGAGTTATTAGGCAGAATCGTCACTTCATGACAATCATGACATAAAAGACTGTGTTATACAGTTCCTACAAATGTAGTGGGTCTGTGTATTAGATCAACAGAACTTAATATTACAGAAATTGAGTCTTCTTATACCATCAGTAAATGTTGGTTCGGCTAGCTCATTGTACTGCATCTAAACTTCTAAACCTCCAGCGTTTTAGATGCTGTTGGTAACCTCAAACATGACCACTCTTATTCCCAAGGAATTTGTGGAAGAGATTTAACCCTTTCATTGTTACATCATTGTTATAAGCATTACTAAAATGGTGAAAAACACAAACAATTCAACCATGTTCATTGTTCCTAATTTTACTCCTATCTATCACTAATATCCCTACTCTAGCAAGAGCATGATGGGAGTATCCTTCTGCCAGACCTAGTTGGAATCTAACCCCATACCTTGGTGTAGTGTCTCTGGAATCCGGCATCAGTGCATTAACGAATACACTCCGTATCAGCTTGCAAGCCTGCATACATCTCTACTTGTGCAGCTATCGTCCTTCCTTAGATGAATGTCAGGGGCTGCGGAGCTGCATCTCATTCATAGCTCTCAGCAGCTTGGATGATAACTCCTGTGTGAAGTGTCTCTCACGGAATTCAAAACGGACGCTGTTTAAATATTAATACACTGGCCTTATCGCGTTTTGCTAAAGACACGGAATAACATCTTTACTTAGTCTGGGGAAAAGAAGTAGTCTCCTACGATCTCATAATGAAGCATTCTCATATGTGTGGAAATAACAGTGCAGACTACAGAACAACAATAACATAACAGAGGAGAAGCACTCAATATATGAGAGTCTAAAATATGAAGGCTGTATCCATGTCTATATTACATTTCTCAAGAATGAAATAAAGAATACACTTTTTTAACATATTTGTCTGTGGTATCTTGATCAACAAACTGGAACTCTTGTCCACAGGTGTTAGAAATGGGGGTCTCTATTCGGCAGTGGCTTGCACCCTGTCCAAGTAGGGACCTTATTCTAGTCAGGGTAAGGGAGTTACACACCCAAGATAACTCCTGCTCACCTCCTTGGTAGGTTGGCATAAGCAGTTAGGCTTATCTCAGAGGCAATGTGTAAAGCATTTGTATATACACACACAGTAACACAGTGAAAACACTACAAAATGACACCACACCAGTTTTGAAAAATAACCAATATTTATCTGAATAAAACTAGGCCAAAAAATGACAGCAATCCAACATACACAAGCAAAGATATCACTTTTAAAAGGTTCAAAATAGTTCAGTCCATAGGAAAATATTGATGCGTCATTTTTATCACAAAGTACCTGGGATGTGTCAAAATCGAGGCCGAAAACAGGCGCTGGGGAAGTGACTCGCCGGAAAAGCACAGCGTTGTTTCGGTTCCTTACTCCCAGAGGAGGTGATGCGTCGGTTTCTTACTGTATTGCATCGCAGGAGAGGTGATGCATCGGTTCCTTACTGTTAGGGGAGGGGATGGATTGATCTCCGGACATGCGGCCTTGGTTCCTTACTGCTGGGCAATGTCGATGAAGAACTTGGCACACAGGGACAATGCGTCGAAAATCCAGCCTCACTGTGTCAGTGTGGCGGTGGCGGAACAGACGCTGCATTGATTTTTCAGCCTCGAAGCAGGTGATGTGTCGATTTTTTCAGCCGGACAGCAGGTCCTATGCCGGAGTTGGAGCGGGTGCCACGGACATCAGTGACACGGTGCTCAGGACTCAGGCTGTGGCAATCTTTCAAACACACAGCCGCGCTGCGTCGGAAAACAGGCGCTGAGTAGTTGATGCTTGGATATTCTTGGTTCTTAGCAGAAACACCACCTCCAAGGGCCCAGAACTGAAATTAGCACCACTTAGCAGTTCATACCTCCCAGCAGAGGATTTCTCAGGGGCTGCAGATGAAGTCTTTGATGGCTCTGAGACTTCTTAACAGGAGGAGGGCACACATAGGCCCATGGAGAACCTTGGCAAGCAGGATGTAGAAAGCAAAGTCCAGTCCTTTCACTCCCAGGACAGAAGCATCAAGCAGCAGGTCAACACAACACAGCTACAAGCAGAATGGCAGTTCCTCTCCTACAGTTTTCAGCTCTTGGTCCTGGCAGAATGTCCTCTCAGTCCAGAAGTATTCCGAAGTTATGGTGTCACAGCTCCAGTACTTATACCAATTTATGCCTTTGAAGTAGGCCAACTTCAAAGGAAAGTCTCTGTAGTGCACAAGATCCTTTCTTTCCCTGACCTGGCTCCAGACGCACTACAGGGGGATGAGGACAGCTTTGTGTGAGGACAGGCACAGCCATATTCAGGTGTCAGTGACAACTCCTCCCACCACTCTATCTCAGGAAGACCCATTTGCCTGGTGATGGGCCATCAGGATTGCAGGGCATACCTCAGCTCCCTTTGTGCGACTGTCTATAGTGAATGCACAAACAGCCTAACTGTCACGCTCCCCCAGATGTGGATTCCACAGACAGGCTGAGGCACAGAATGGTAAAGCAAGAAAATTCCCACTTTCTAAAAGTTATTTCTAAAGACAGTGGTCCCTAGACAAGGATTAATGAGAGCAAACAATAAATATAGACCCAATCAGTACTATATTTTACAGCTGTCCAGCCGGACAGGTGTTTTTAATATATAGTTGCTTAAATATACACAAAATTCAGCAAGAAACAAATAAAGTGGGACACAAGCCTGTATCCAACTTAGTGGGAAGGACGTACAACATGAAACAAAAAGGCTCAGGCAGAGTAAATTGTTTGTATAAAACACATTTTGGCAGGACAAACAAATTATAGTGGAGACACCATTACACATAATAAGTATAAAATAAAGAGGTGTATATGGCGTACAACAAGTCGACGGCATTTCGATCCTTACAAAAGATATAGGATCATCATCAGGACATTAACAATGGTATGCCTGTATACATTTTGCCTAGATCCAGGTCAGAGTGACTTGGAGGAAGTTTGTTTCAGGCGAAGACCGAGTAGAAGTCCAGGCCAAGTACAAGGAGAGTAAAGGATGCAGACAGCCGCGGCCGTGGTCTGTGCAGTTGGATGCTGGGTCAGAGTCGACCTAATAAAGGCTATAACAGCTTAAAGGAGGTGTTTGAATTGTTCGTGCCGCGGAGCGGTCTCGAAATCAGAGTGACCTATTGCAGTGGGCTGCTGTATATCAGGGACGGCAAGCCAGTAACCTGTGAGCCGCGTCCGCGGTCTCTAGTGACAAGGAATGGGGTAGAGGCCAATCTGTGAACAACCTCTGTTACAGCATGTCTTGCCTGTTGGGATCGGGGATATGAAGGACCTTCATATCCCCGATCTGTTACAGCATGTCTTGCCTGTCGGGATCGGGGATATGAAGGACCTTCATATCCCCGATCCTGACAGGCAAGACATGCTGTAACAGAGGTTGTTCACAGATTGGCCTCAACCCCATTCCTTATCACTAGAGACCGCGGACGTGGCTCACAGGTTACTGGCTTGCCGTCCCTGATATACAGCAGCCCACTACAATAGGCCACTCTGATTTCGAGACCGCTCCGCGGCGCGAACAATTCAAACGCCTCCTTTAAGCTGTTATAGCCTTTATTAGGTCGACTCTGACCCAGCATCCAACTGCACAGACCGCGGCCGCGGCTGTCTGCATCCTTTACTCTCCTTGTACTTGGCCTGGACTTCTACTCAGTCTTCACCTGAAACAAACCTCCTCCAAGTCACTCTGACCTGGATCTAGGCAAAATGTTTACAGGCATACCATTGTTAATGTCCTGATGATGATCCTATATCTTTTGTAAGGATCGAAACGCTGTCGACTTGTTGTACGCCATATACATCTCTTTATTTAATACTTATTATGTGTAATGGTGTCTCCACTATAATTTGTTTGTCCTACCAAAATGTGTCTTATACAAACAATTTACTCTGCCTGAGCCTTTTGTTTCATGTTGTACGTCCTTCCCACTAAGTTGGATACAGGCTTGTGTCCCACTTTATTTGTTTCTTGCTGAATTTTGTGTATATTTAAGCAACTATATATTAAAAACACCTGTCCGGCCGGACAGCTGTAAAATATAGTACTGATTGGGTCTATATTTATTGGTTGCTCTCATTAATCCTTGTCTAGGGACCACTGTCTTTAGAAATAATTGATTACCCAAGGTCCCTGACCAACCTTATTTGGGTTCCCTTGTTCTTCATAACACACTTTCTAAAAGTGGCATTTTCAAACACGCAAGTTAAAAACCAACTCCACTAAAAGATGTATTTTTGAATTGTGAGTTCAGGGGCCACAAGCTCCAAAATCTATCTCTTCACAATTGGAAGTTACACTTGTAGGAGGTTACAAGGCAGCTCGAATGATAACCTATGGGAGAGGCAGTCCTCGCTATAGTGAAAAACAAAATTGACAGTATTTCGCTTTCAGGACATATACAACTCACAAGTACATGTTCTAACTTTCAAAAACACTTCACCCAACCCATGGGGCTATCTTCAGCCTACCTTGGGCGTGCCTTACATGTAGTAAAAGGGGAGGTTTGAGCCTGCAAGTGGGTGCACTTGCCAGGTCCAGAAGGCAGTTTGAAACGGCCCACTCAGACACTGCAAAGGCAGGTCTGAGACATGGTTGCAGGGCTACTCATGTGGGTGGCACAATCAGTGCTGCAGGCCCACTAGTAGCATTTAATTTACAGGCCCTGGGCACACGCCTGCACTTTACTAGGAACTTACCAGTAAATTAAATATGGCAATCATGGATAACCAATCACAATTTACACAGGGAGCACTTGCACTTTATCATTGGTCAGCAGTGTTATATTGCCCAGAGTTCTAAAACCAGCAAAAACGAAATGCAGCCCACAGTCAAAAACAGGACGTCAGAAGCAAAAAAGACAGAGGAAAAACATGCCAAAGATGCCAAGTCTAACAACTGGCAAACACAGAGCTGGTGGATGATTGAATATATGTGGCTGATTGGCTTTCATTGACAAATTAGACTCATCTAATTGCCATTGTTCTTGTTTAATAAAACTATTTTCTCATTTCTTTGGATTTTTCTAAATTGCCTTGACTTTAAGTTACGACAATATAAATGTTCATATTTTAGACTGTCATATATTGAGTGCTTCTCCTTTATTATATTATTTTGTTTTGGGGTGTTTCTGGGACGGTTAGCCCTGGGAGTAGAGCACCTGTTCTTTGGGAATGATACAGTGTGCGGTGACGTATACCACAACCGCTCTACAGCTGATCCAGAGTTTTCTGGGCCCACTTGCTTGCCATTGGTACTCGGACAGACCTTTCTCTCTGACTGAGAGGTGATGAGAATTAGCATTAAGATCAAACCAAATTTCAATCAACTGTGCAACTCATTCGACTACATAATGAGGGCCAGGAGTCAGTAGCTTAGGTTAAGAAGATTTATTACATATTTAAAATTAAGTTCAAATACACTACTTGCAACACCATGCTATAAAGATACAGAATAACAACAGGAAAACCCAACGTCCTGAAGACGTTTAGGCGTGCCAGAATTAAACATATAAGAAATTCCGTCACTGCAATACAGAATATTAATGAAAAACAATCGTTGTTCAGAGAATAGTCTCAAGTTTTGTTGTCTATGAATAAGTAAATCTAGATTCACAGCAGTTAAGGTTGAGACAAAGAGAATGGTTCGACAAATCTAAAGAGTCTCAAAAATCAGGGAATTCCATTAAGGAAATCAGAGTTGAGCAAGGCAAATTAAATCTAGAAGGTTTCAGAAGCTAGGTAAAGAGCCGCCTATGGGTCAGAGAGAAAAGTGTTAGCCTAAGTCACACTTAGGAAGGGATCAGATAGGCATTGAGGTCTAAACCTCACAGGCTCCGGGAAATGCTGTAAGCATTCAGGGTCTGCTAAGAGAGAATCTAGAAAGCATCTGTCTAGAGTGAAAGGGGCATCTCCAAATCTCAAATTGTGTGATCACTAGATTATAACACACAAAGTCTACTAGGTAACAACCCCCTTGTATGCATCATCAGGGGCCCATTGTTTCAGTCCCATTCTCAGGTAGCAGATGGTTACATTGGGAAAACGTCAAACACTAGCCATGTGAATGACATCAGTTTCTCACATACACATCAGATGGCTACATTTACCCAATAGGCCTTTTAGTTGACGCTCTGGTTCTCCATGTTCCTTCATCTCGGTCTTCCTCTCAGGCTCTTCTCTCTCTCTCTAGTACAGTAAGGTATCTATTCTACAACTAACAATGCAAGTGAATATCTGCAAGAAATGTCGAGTTAACAGAAAAATGAAATCAGCTTTGATGCGGCATGGTGAAAAACAGGTCTACATATGACAACTTGAACATTAACTTCAATGGTGCACATTTAGCATGTGTGTGCACATTAAAACACAAGTGAATATACATTTCTTATGCATTAAGCTTCATATGATGTAGCAGTCAGTAAGGCTTTAAAATATGTGGCTGTAAGTATGGCTAAGATCTACATTTTAAGTCAAATACAGGAAATACTAATGCGCACATTACATAAACTTCATATCGGTTCAAGTAAAATCACATTCTACATAGGTAAGGATGATTTTTATCTAGTTTACAGATCAATAAATCAATAAATGTTATTTGTGTGAATTAACACACACACAATATGAAAATCACATTTAATCTTTATGGTGAGTTCATTATATATTATATTAGGATGGTTTGATTATCACAATCATTTATGATAAAACACATTAATATGAGCAAATCCTCTAACCCTACAGTGAAGACACTGTCTAATAATGCAACACTTACATTAGTTCATTAAACCATAGATAAAACATGTGCTAAGTACAGTTTCATACTGTGTCTCTCTGTTAAGTATCCGTGACATGTTTTGTGACGTGTGATGGTGTGCAACTTTTGTGCTGCAGCAGAACTATTACTGCAAACTTAAACAGAACTATGTCTATCAAACATAAATGCACGTGTGCCATTTTCTCTTGTTAGTGAAAAACATATTCAAACCACCATCTTAAAAAGATGCGAAGTTTAAAAAGGAAAACTAAAATGGAGACTAAATATAATCCTTGTAATAACTATGTGCACCAGGTACTAATTTTTGTAAATGTGCTTCTTCTGCTTCAGAATCTGGGCTATATGTAAAGTTTTAACAACAGTATGTAGTATCATCTTTAGCACCTTCAAACCTTGGTAATTTTAAGCGAATAGTCTCTTTTTTGACAAGTGTTGCATAGAGTGTACACTGTTCTTAGTAGATACTTTTTAATACTCTGTGGTGTATTTCTCATAAGAGTTTCATTGTCTGCAAACAGTGTGGTGCAGAGTAAACTCCCTCGATAGAATAAACACTGCTTACAGTACCTACTTTTCTACTCATATCAACTTCATTTCTCAATGTAGGTTTGGTGACTGTGATGCGGTTAATACAGATTAAAGCTCTCCATAATAGGGCATTAAGTTTGGAACAGACATTGAGTATCTCGATTTACTTGGTTTTCTTTGAACAGTTGTATACAAATTGAACACTGAGTGCAAGGAGGGTTTCCCATGTATCTGTAGTTGATTGTTAGTGTGAACTAGGTTACCTGTGAAGTGTATGGTGCAGGGACAATGTTGCTGGTAATGCATGCTTGCAACACCTAAAGGAGTTGTATCTGTGATTGCATTAATGATGCTTCATAATATTCTAAGCTGTTTTGTACTTACTTTCAGGCCTCTAATGTCTTACTAGTTTATAGAGTAATGTGTACAAAAGGAGCTTGGATGATGTCATCAGTGATGTCATCAGTGATGCCATCAATAATGCCATTTGAGATGTCATCAGTGATATCATAAGTGATGCTATAGAACATGTCATGAGTGATGTAATATGTGAGGTCATGGCGGGGGCACAAGTTATAGTAAGCTCTGCTAACTATAACTGGTGAATTTCTGTGGTTGTTTGGTTCAAAACGTAAATGTTGTCACTGACATATTCACCTAAGTATAACGTTACTTTAACCTTTGTTTTTTTTTGTGTTTTTCTAAGGTTTTTTAAAAACAAAAACAG
Source organism: Calotriton arnoldi (assembly GCA_963921515.1). Classification (NCBI taxonomy): domain Eukaryota; kingdom Metazoa; phylum Chordata; class Amphibia; order Caudata; family Salamandridae; genus Calotriton; species Calotriton arnoldi. The sequence continues at coordinate 1,920,339 of CAWUFW010001622.1, read as the reverse complement.
ATCTTTTTATCACACCTAACTATAACGTTATTTTAACTGTTGTTTTTTTATGTGAATTTTTAGTTTTTTTACATAAAGTAATATTTTATTACCATGAAAAATGCAATAAGGTGGGCAGTGGACCTCAACAGATTGCTGCACCCACACTGTTATACCCCTAAAGTAAGCCAATTTACACAATATATTTCACACCGTGTGCACTACCCTATATGCACCCTCTGCCGAAAAGGATGCTCCCTTCTCATAGGGAAATCATTTAAGACTTTACAGCCAGGGGTGCACCACATACAAAAGATTCAAAATGATCACATTTTGTTTTCTTTTTTTAAATTAATAACAACAAATTTCCATGAATCCAATCATATTCTTGAGATCAAAACACAGAATAACATTCCACCTACTTGTAGGTTATGTAGGGACCCAGAAGGCACGGCTTACTCGCATCGAGTACATGTTGGAAATCGGGAGGAACTCTCCCGTCCGGTCACCGCGGAAACCAATTGAAGTACCCCGCATAGGGCGAATATGCCTTTCCTGAAATATGGATTTTGAACATAATACCATGATATTTACCTAACCTACAAGGGGGTGGAATGTTATTCTGCTTTTCCACGGCCATCCCTTCTTTTTTTACTGATGTTTTCGGGATTTTGCATATTATAATTTGTTATAGGAATAGGAATGAAGATGTATAAAGAAACATTTAGCAGTTGCAGGATAATAATAGTGAAGGAAATTCAAAGTAATTTTTAAACAACATAGGTCAATGAATAAAGAAAGGAGATACAAGGTGGTCAAAGGCAACACATTAGATAGGTGCATGAGTAGGCTCCATCAGGGAACTACACTGTGTGAAGGAGAGGCTGGCTCATTAGAGCCTTACTTATTCACTGAGTGAGGAAGCCTAAGGTCAGGGACCACAACGCCAGGGTCTGGTGGCTCTATTGTGAGCGTATCAAGGTCTGTGTCCTCATGAAATAAGATGACTGTCTCCCAATATCATTACCCCCTGATCAGTGCTAGGGAGGAACCACAAGATCAACAGGTTCAAGTGGGAAAGGGAGCGGATAAGGATATAGGGAGAACTGTGGGGGTCAGGAGGGGAATGAGGAGAACAACCAATGGGTGGCATGAGCATGAGGGGTGCAGCGGCAAATGCGTGTCTTACAGTAGTGGCAAGTTGTGAGGCTGGCCCTTCTAACAGGAAAGAATCAAGAAATTAAGAAGGCGGGGGATCATCAGTTATAAGATCTTTAAATTGCTGTAGCATGGTGTCCCAAGCAGGGGCTATAGGGCAGTCACGTTTGCGCCTTGCATCCCTCCCAGTGCAGTTCAAAGCTTTCAGCATCGTCCCATTGGAGCAGTGCTGCATGCCATCCAGGAAGAGGGGGTGGGTGAGGGGCACACCTCGAATAGTGATGAGGTGCTTAGCTGGCAGGAGGGCCAGGTTAGCAAATCAAGCTCTCACTTTGTGGTTCTTCCTTCTGGAGAAGATATGGAGGGCCGTGGACTCCCATGAAGTCAGCTCAGTGACAATAGATAGTGTGGAATATATGATGTGCCAGTAAGCTGTCGGCATGGACAGGACCAGATCATGTGCTGGAGGTCAGCCATAGAGTTGCAACATCTGGGACATGCTAAGTCTGCTGTAGGGAAAATACGGTTAAGGCGATAGTGTGTGATGTACGCCCTGTGAAGAATAGTGAACTGAACGTTTTTGAAGGGTGCGTTCCTGGATATGGTTGGGAGGGATTCCAACGCCCTAGTCCATTTGGTATCATGTAAAGGTCTGCCAATGTCCTCCTCCCAAAGCTGCCGGAGCTGTGTGAGTGGGAGGCCCGTATGTACCCTGAGTGTGGCATAGAACCAGGTGACCAGGTGGCGTCCCACCTCAATGGTGTATAGGGTATGGATCACTGCGTATGTTGGGGGTACTTCCACTGTTGTGGCCCAGAGGGACCGTAAGGTTGCCAGCAACTGCCCATACACCAAGAATTGACTGGGAGGAATAATATGATGAAGTCATAGTTTCTCAAATGTGAGGAGTTGGGAATCCTGGAAGAGGTTTCTGACTGTGGCCAGAGAGCTGGTGTGCCAGTCCGCTAATTGTTCAGCCGTGAATGGCCCTGGAGGGCCTGGTAGGCCTTGGAGGGAGTGGCTGGGGACTACGAAATGACCTGCTTGGTCAGTTGTAAAGTCCTAATCAAACACTTCCGGGCAACATAGATGTGTAGGGACCATGACTGTCGCAACTGAGTGGTGGAGTGAAGGAGTTGGTGAAGCACCGGTATAGGGAGGGACCCATTCCCTACACTTGTCTTATACAGGTATTTGCCCCCTAACCATCTGGAGACCCACTGTAGTTGTTCTGCAAGATAGTAGTTTTCAAAGGTAAGCCCACTTAGACCTACCTGGCCCACTGGTAGCCGATGTTTGCAATGGGATACTCTCCTCCTCCTGCCGTCCCATAAGAGGTTTCTCAGTAGGCGATCTAGGTCTTGGAAGAAACAGCGGTGTGGGAACACTAGAACATTGACAAAATAATATAAAAGGCGAGGGAGGATGGTCATTTTAGATAGCACGATTCTGCCTATCAGATCAGCTTTTGCCAAAATAGCATCTTTGCGTTGAGGGCAGAGAGGATTCGCTGCAAGTTACCCACAAATTGGTCATGCTGGGAGTGGTGAAGTCTGATCCATAAGTAGCGAACTGCCACCGCTGTCCAGGCCATGGAGTATCTCCCATACGAACCTCCTGGGGGGGGGTGCATCTTGGCAGAATGGGAAAACGCATGATTTCTGCCAGTTTACCTGTAGGCCCGTAGCATCAGCGAAGTCCCGGAAGGCAGCAGCGATGGAGGAGATGTCCATGGCCGCATCTCTAATGTACAACAGTGGGATATCTGCATAGAGCATGGGTACTCACAAACATTTTCCCGGGGGCCACAACATTTGGTCTGTGGTGTGACCGAGGGCCGCACTGATGCCAGCGTGAGGTATAAAGTGGGTGTAGCGGAAGCAAAGCATGTATATCTAGTGGCTGTCTTTACAAATGAAGGTGTTCCTAAAGTTTAGAGCCTAATTACTTCCTTTCCCTAACTGAAATTAACCTATAAATAAGTGTTTGCTGGATATTTAACTTTTTTTTTCATGTTAGTGCTGAGTTGAGTAAACGGCAGCCCAGTGCTGCTGCTGCCCAGGGGGCCGCATGTAAAGGGCATGAGGTCCGCTTGCGGCCCCCGGGGCGTACTTTGAGTATCACTGGCATAGAGTGACACTACATGTGTGACCCCATCCAGAGGAATGCCCCATTGTAAGCCCTCTTGGGCAGTAGGTGGGCCAAATGCTACATCAGTATGGTGAATAAAATGGGAAACAGGGCATCCCTGGCACATCCCACAACTGATTGACAGTAGGGGTGAGATTAACTGTCCGATAAGGGCCCTGGACGATGGGCCTTGATTCAACAGTTTGGTGTATGGCTGGAGGCGCCGGCCTATGCCCACTACCTGCAGGACCTCGAAGAGATGGTCCCATGACAGGGAGTCAAACAGCTTTTCAAGGTCCTGTATAAGACTCACTGCCCGTGGAAACCGCAACGAGGCCTGATCCATGACGTCAAACAAGCGTCTTATGTTGAGGGATAAGCTACGCCCTGGAACAAAACCATTTTGATCAGAGTGGATCAGGGTGGGGAGTATTTGTAAGTATCAGTCCGATGGAATTTTGCGTAAGATTTTGTAATTAGCGCCTAACAGTGCTAATATTGGCCTAAAAGAGGAAAGGGGCGAGGGGTCACAGTCTGGTTTTAATATAAAGACCAGGAGAGATCTAGAAATGCCATAGAAATGGTGGAAGAATGCCCATGTTAAGGACTTAATTTTACATTTCCACTTGTTTGGGAGCAAGGTGGGTGGATAACCTGTCATAATACTTGATGGGGATCCCATCAAGGCCTGAAGTCTTGTTGCAGGCCAGATCATGTAAGTCCTGCTTGACTTTAGCCACTCTAATGAGCCCATCGATCTCTTCCCGTACCAGGACATCGACAGAGGGCAAGTGAAGAGGATGGAGAAGAGTTGTGCTGCCTCAAGAGTGGGGACAGGGAGAGCTTTGCATAGGGTTGTGTAGTAGGAGCTAAAGGCCTGAAGGATTGCCGATTGGGACCATGTGGTCTGATCTGCAGTAATGGCGATGTCGGTCATAGGGGGAGAGCGTGCATCCTGGCAGACTAGCCATGCCAGTAACCAGTCGGGTTTGTCACCCATGGTGTGTATGCCTGCCTGAGAGAACCCTGCTAGTAATACAATAAAACAGGTTTTCCTTTCCTGAGTAGAAATGCATGCACATTAATGCTAAAAGACGGGTATCCACACTTTGGGATTCACCCGGTAGACTAATCTTGTGATACAAGAACATTGTAACAGTTCCCCGTTTGTATCCCCGCTCACGAGCTTTACACTGGGACAACCGGTCCCCACAATAGGTATTAGCCGTTTTTTAAAATAATTATTTTGAATTAACATACACAGTTCTACTTCATTAGCTCATGTGAACCGCTTTTTCTTTATTACGGTCATTAAGCCCCTGACTTCCTAATAGTAAAACCTTGTTTGAGTAGTAATGCAATCACATTACTGCTAAAAGACGGGTATCCACACTTTGGGATTCACCCGGTAGACTAATGTGAAAGCCTTCCTCTACTTTATGCATTAGAATACCGGTTTCTGACTCTGCCATAGTATGTACTCTAAGATGATCCATGTACAGGTTCTATTATTGCGGCACATTTTACCTTTTAGATTGGGCACCACAAGGCAGACCCTTAAGGCTGGAGAGTGGATTTTCTCACCCCACATTATAGGTAAGACTGCTTTATGATAAACTACGCTTACACAGACATAAAACCCTAACAGCCACGAGATGCCTAAAGGAGCACTCTACTAACATTATGTCAGAACATGGAGGAAAATGAATTTTTATTCTTACCTTTGAATTTCAGGAAGACGAACCCCACAGAACAATACGGGTCGTCGCCAAACTGACCGCTCTGAGCTAGTGGTGGCCAGTATATGTTTTCTAATTTATTCTTTCACTAATACGAATACCTGCAGAGTGACTACTCAACTTTGAGGTCCTGACAAATGCCCCTGGATCCCTGCATGGGACCTACTAAGGGCAGAAACATGTTGACCCTTGTGAGGGATATATTTGGTTAATCCCTGGTCCTCTTTTAATCTCTATCCTAGCTGCCACAGAATAAAGTTTAAGTGGACCCCTAGAGATAGTTTTATTCATCACCCTGAGCACACTTTATTCATCACCCATTCGCCTCTCTTCACTGCTCATCTCTGAGAAAACACCTCAGCTCCTCCCCATTGGGGAGTCGCAGCCCACACCTTGGATTTTTCAATACAGGTGTGAAGAGGGAACCCATATGATGAAGCATGTCACCTAATGGTGAGTGAGGGTTCTCATCCTGAAAGGATTTCTCCTTCCCTTTTCTGTTCTGACAAGTTAATTGCACTATGTAGCTCTTATCTGTTTCACGTATAGCCAGTGTTACAAGGTATGATATTGTTATTATTTTGGGGATCAGTACACTCCTGGCTTTACAGATCCCTCCCGAACATGATTGTGGAGATCATTGCAATAAAATTGTGGCAGTGGAAATGCTCCACAGCTGCCGCCTGGCGCCTCTTGCCGTTCGCCAGAGCCTGCCTAGCCTCTTCATTCAGGGGGTGCGGGGGTTATCTAGTGCAGAGACTTCCTCTTCCACATCGCGAAGAGTCCTAGTTATTTCTCTGCAGACTCCTTCACATCCTGTATGGAGAAGCCGTTGGTCACCACCTTGAAGGCGCCTCACTTGGCAGCCTATGTGGTGGCTATACCTTGGTTGTCCCTAAAGTAGCGTGTGATGTGTGTAAGCTGAGCCTCGTAGAATATAGGATCATCAAGCGTGTCCTTAGAAAGTTGCTATGTGGGGACAGTTGAGTGTGGAGCACCCCATTCCATATCAGCTATATGTGCTATGTGGTCTGAAAGGACACTGCCCAGGTAGTCGGATTGTTGGCAGTATGGAAGGATGTCTGGAGAACATAAGAGGTGGTCCAGTCGAACATATAGATTAAGAGCGGCAGAGTAATGTGAATATAGGTGGGTCTGGGGGTTGTGAAAGCACCATATGTCGGACAAGGACCACTGCTGTGCCCAATTGGTAAATCGTTGAGAGTGCTGCCATGCCACGGCCTGGAGAGGGCGGTGATGGGATCAGTCCAACATGAGATCCAAGACAGTATTATAATCACTTCCTAGAATCCAGGGGATACCCACCAACTGAACAAGGATATGTGAGAGGTCCACCCAGAAAGCTAATGGTCCTACATTAGGGGAATAAATACAGCCTAAGAGGATAGAATCCCCATCCATGCCCCCGCAAAGATATATCTTCCAACTTTGTCAATGACTGTATGAAGTGTTTGGAACAGGGTGCCTAGGCGGATCCACAGCAGCACGCCCCAGGCAAAAGCAGAGTAGGACTTTCTGTGGATCATTACCTGCCACCTCTGGGGAAGGCCGGTGAGTTCAGTGTTGGTGAGGTGGATATCTTGGAGAAATGAGATGTAAGTCTATTGCCGCTTAATGTAGGAGTATACTACGTAGTGCCGGTTTGCTGGATGCATCCCCTTACATTTCAAGGTGACAAAGTATGTGGTATGTCTGTTGGCCATGTGTTAGGGTCAGGTGAGGTCAAGGAAGAGAAAAGGGGACGGAGATGGGTCAGTCTCTGCAATATTCAATGCTGCCAATGTAGTGGGGTAGGGGGCTAGTACCAGGAAGGAAGGAAGGAACAATGCATAATAAAAAAACAACAGTAAACCAACAACCAGAGCCTGTGGTAGAATACCACACGCCCAAGCACAAGCCCTGAGAACCAGAACATTGAGCGGGAGTGGTGGTCAATTACAGTGTTTGTCCTTGAAGTGGACAGTGAGGAGATTCGGGCATGCCATCCAAAGGAGAGGGCCAAGTCTCACAGAAAGATAACATCGGGCTGCTGGAGGGCCATGTTAGTTATCGTCCTTCATAGGACTGTCCCTCTCAGTGGGTGATCAGCGAGGGCCAAGAGCTGCATCCTAAATCTAATCGTCTGGTGTCTGTGGTGTAATCAGAGGGCCAGATGGCTGTCCATCATTATCCCAGTCGTCCATAGTGTTATCATCCTTGCTTCTGGAAGTGCCAGTGTCTGTGTGCTAAGATGGGGGAGACTGCCGCAGAGCAAATACCGCATCTAAAGCCGATTGCTGGCTCCTTTGAAGTTCACTCGAGGAGGGAGCCCTTGTGATCCCTCCAGCTCCTTTACGTGGGGGACTGCGGTGGCGCCGGCATTGTCTGGGGAGCGACTCTTTGTCGATTGGAAGTGGTGGTCATTTGTCTACCACTAAATGTGTTTCCACCCAATCCGAAATCAATTCTGTCTCGTTGAAGAAGAGAGTTTTCTGAGCTTGCAGGACCTTCAATTTAGCAGGGAAGAGCAATGAGCATTGATTATTGAGGTCCTGCAATCGGCGTTTGACGGCTAAAAAAGAGGAGCGCTGGCTTTGGGTCTGCAGGGTGTAGTCTGGGAACACAGAGACTCTGTAATGTCGTGTTCCAGGGGGGCCACCTGTCTTGCCCCCTGAAATATAGCATCCCTATCTTTGTAGCGCAACAGTTTTGCGACAATAGGACATGGGGGCTCCCAGGTGCGGCATACAGACGGGAGCCCGTGCGCTCTTTCCATTGTAAAGTGAGGGGAAAGCGATTGGGCTCACGTAAATGATTTTTCCCAGTCTCTAGGAATGTGATCATTGGCAGTGATCCCTTCGCCCCCTCCAGCATGACCACCACGCGTATGTTGTTTCGGGGGCCCTGCCACTCCGCGTCTTCCACCCTGTGCTCCAGTTGCTGCACCCGTTCAAGAAGATCTTGCATTGTCTGGCCAGGATCTGCAAGCTGGGGCTTCAGCTTCATGAGAGTGCATTCAGTTTCTGTGACTTTCGAAGCCAGTTTCCTTTGATCTTCTTGAGGAGAACGAACTCTACCCGGATTTCTGCTATGCATACCTCGACTGAGGTGTATGAGGATTCGTTGGCCTGCAGGATGGCATCGAACTTGGTCGCCTGTTCAGAGGGCCGAGGGGGAGACAAGCCCCCTCTTACATTTCAGAGAGAAAAGGGGGGAGTCCGCAAGAAGGGACACGATTGAATCTTCGCAGATTTCTGTCTCCCCATGGTGGAAGACGATGGACACTGTGGCAGAGTCTGTAGGTTTAACTGGTGGAGTCCAGTACCTGTGGGCCACAGGTCATGCCACTTCCAGTGGTTGATGTTCTATGAGGGTGTCTAAGGAGGAAGGAGGGCACAATGTAGCCAAGGGAAATGGCTGCAGCAGCCCTTCCGCACTGTAGGAGTGCCAGGTCGCACTCTGGTTGGCTACAGAGGTGTGCTGCTCTCACAATAGACAGTCAGAGCACAAGGGCCCCCACCGGTACCCTCAGCAGGGGGGACTTATTTTAGACTTCCTCCAGAGCGTTCTGCCCGCCTCCAAGCGGTATCTGTCTTGGCGTCCTCTGTGCCGTTGTCAGCGTAGCCCCAGCCACACCACAACTTTCCTAAAGGTGAATCACTGTCTCCCGTCACTGGAGTCCTGCAGGGGTACCGGCTTCACCATGCGGCAGCATCCTTCCAGGTAGCTGAGAGCAGGAGCCAGCGGCTTTCCGGGAACTGCAGATGGGATATGTCCATGTGATGTTGACCCCGAAGGCCCCTCAGGTGCTGGGCAGCCCTATTTTCCACCTGGGACCCCGGCAGTTTCCCCTGCCAGAGGAAGTGGGTCACACGGCCCTCAAGGCCCTCAGCCCGCAGACGGGCAACACCTCAGTCATCCTGTTTGTCATCTCTGCCAGGAGTTCCGACAGTCTCCCAATAAGGGGCCAGGCAAGGCTAAGGGGCACCCCTAGATGAGGGTCGTGCCCAAGCTGCAGGTCCGGAACTGAAGGTGCTGTTGGCACTATAGGAGCGTAATTTCTTGAACTTGGCCTGTCATAGGGGTAAGTCACTCAGCACATAAGGGCTCCCAGGGGCACCTCATCCATGGGGATGCAGGTCACTCTAACCACTAAGACGTCCTGCTCTCTTCTGATCAGTGCTCATGCTGCCGTCTGAATGCACCCAGCAGTTCCACAGCCACCACACAGGCCACTCACCGTCTTCCACCAGCGGAGTTCTTCAGGGGCATTGGCTCTACCATTCAGCGGTGTTCCCTCAGGCAGTGGACAGCGGGGGCCAGCCGTGAAGGTGTAGCAGTTACCCAAGCACCATAGGTGGGTGCAACTATGTCAGGCTAGATACAGTCACTAGACTACCCACTGGTGTGTTGGGGCACTCACTGGCCACCTGTACCTGGGGAGTTGGTCCACACAACCCCCGGTGCTTGCAGCTCATGCGCAGACAGCCCCCCAAGTGGCCTGCTCATTACCGCTGACCTGGGGTGTGGCCCAGGGCAGGTGTCATCGGGTCGCTTACCTCATCCGCCTCCCCAGTCCCCCTTTGGGGCCACACCTCTGTCCGGTGGTGACCCCCCTACAGGCACCAGAGGACACTTGCCAGCATTTTTGGGGTTTGTGACAGGTTGCAGGACTCGCTTGCGGCCCATCCAACAGCAGGACCTTGCCAGGCCCAGGCCCAGGCCTCGCGGTGTTGAGGGTGCGTATCAGACGCCGTCTGCAGCTCCATGGAGCAGCCCCATCTGCCGGAATTTCAAGCCTGGACAGTCCCGTCATGGTGTCAGGGAGTGCCAGGTGTCAGGAATGTACCCAACTCCATATGAAGACAGGATGAATACAGATGGGTTAGCCTGTCGCCACCATAGTTTGCTCAGCTCATATCCGCCTTCTTTGGCGGCCAGACCATGCCCCCACGGTCTTCCCTTTTTTAATGTCGGTTTCTCAATTTGGTTAATTAACAAGTCATCATAGTCAAAAAATCAACACCAAAGGAATTTCTTCAAGAGTAAGATGTATGACATTATAAGTCTATTGTTGCTATCCGTTCAAATTACAGTCTATATTTCACCCCAGCTTTTCAATGAATCACTGATCAAAAAATCGTTAATTTAAAAAAAAAAAGTAGATTTTTCAATTGTCTAATATTGCACTATCAATAATATCTTGGTTCCTAAAGACTGGGGGCGTATTACAGAGAGTGCCCTGAAGCACATCTGGCATGTGCACCCGCTTGGTGCGCCCCTGGGACACTTTGGTATTACAGAAAGGGCCACAGACACTTGTGAGGCCACTTCTGTAATACAGATAGCACTGGCGCACATGTAGCACCAACGCTATCATTAGAGCGCGTTCCCTCATTTTCATGGAGCCATGACCCCAGGCAAATGAGATAATCACTTTGCCTCTGCGCCCATGCCGTATTATGGATGCCGACGCAGAGGCAAACATGCCTTTAGGGAATGCACTGAAAGTGCACCACAAAAAGGTGTAGCACTTTCAGTGAGTGGGTTGCTGCATGCACAGTGAAACATGGAGAGGCTTTGAAGCAGCTGCGCCATATGTCACTTGAATGCGCTGACCCCAGGGCAGCACAAGTTCTTGGCTGCCCTGGAGGCAATGCCTTCACGGTAATCCGGCGCACTTAACTTGTTTGCGCACGGTACACCTATTTAAAGGTGTGCCATAGAGCAAACAGGGAAAGTGTGCCTTATATGTAGTACAACACCTGGCCCTTCAAAGGAGTTGCCAAATTGATTTACAGGATTTTGAAAGTTTTATAAAATTGGACTTTTGTTTTCAGAAACCATTGGATGACCTTGTATCACACTTTTTTCAGTGATTTTGTATGTCAGAGAATATTCCTGATATCCTTATCCTTCAACATAGTTCATATTAATTCATTATCATGACAAAAATCCCAATATTGCACTACTTGAAATCTACTGGAATCTTGTGATAATAGGTTTTAAAATTTGGTAATGCAAGGCCCCCATCAACAATGGGGCAATATAAAATGCTCAGTGATAATCTAGGACTAGAGTCTGACCATAGAAATGATGAGATCATGGACTCTATTCTTTTGACAAAATTTGCATATAAAACACATGGTGCTGCAGCAAAGAAAAGATTTAGCATGGGTGATTTTGTCATTTTAATTAAGGGTATCCTACCGAGCAGTGTAGGCAGTAATGGTTTGCATTTTAATAGAAGTATTCTAATTTGGACTAATGGAGGTTTATTACTTAGATCTAAATTATAAATCTTTTTTGATCAAAAAGATCCTCTATTCTACTTGAAAACTTGATGCTGAAATAACATTTTATGTTGCCGTTATAACAGTTCTGATGCTGGATTTTTCTGGTGGATAATTACACAATGTTATTTCAGTTTTGAATGTATTAATTTTATATACACCTACTGTCTGATACAAAGAAAATAATTCAAACACTCTTTTTTGGCATGTTGTGTCTGGTTAAAGCAATAACATAATATCTTCCGCATACCATTTTATACGAGAAGCTTGCACAAAGGTTGGGCAATTACATTATCTCTTTGTATAGTGATAGCTAGATGTTCTACAAACTATAAAAAGTAAAATAGGAAAAAGAGAACACCCTTGCTTTGTTTCTCTTTGGACTTTAAAACTGCCAGCATCCCTCAAATTTATAATCAGCCTAGCTTCAGCCCCCTTCTATAAATTGTCTATTACCCTTATGACGTGTGAGGGACATCCAGATTCACCCAAAGTATAGACGTGTATACCGGGACAACAAGGTCAAAGTAATTTCCATCATCAAGAAGGAAAATCGTTGCTGGGATTTGTTTTACATAAAAAATATCCAGGGTTTCAAAAACATTATGTGTATTTGTGTGTAACTGGCCACCCGGAATGAAACAATTTTGATCTAAATTAATTAATCCAGGGATTACTTTATTAAACCTATTAGTAAGTAATTTCATAAATATTTTATAACCTAAATTTAAAATGGAAATGGGTCGATACAAATTTGGGTCTTATGGGTTTTTATCGTTTTTTAAAAAACGAACTACACTTTTTGCTCGTTGTTGTATTTGTTTAAACTTGCAATTTCAATAAAACAGATTTGAAAAGAAAAAAACGAACTACGGTCCCAGTATTAAAAGAATGTGGAACTGTGACTCCTGTTAAGATAGAATTAACCAACTTTAAAAGATGATTATCTAAAACATTAGCAAATGTTTTGAAAAATTCTGGCGAATACCCATCAGGCCCACGAGCTTTCTGTAGCGACAAGCTATCAATTACCTCTTATAATTCATCCATTGTAAAAGGTTTAAATAAAAAAGTTCTATTTTCTAGGCCTAATCTGAACATATGAAGTTGTGAGAAAAATCTTCCAACTTATTCTGGTAAACTTCTTTAGCTTGAACATAAATTGGGACTTCCTTTATTTGCTCTGGTGCAGAAAGACAAGCCCCCGTTCTTGGCCATTTTCAAGTGAGAATAGTGCTTTTGGCTGTTTTGTCCCTACTCTGCCATACCATTAATCTTCCTGCATTATTGATTTCCTCGTATATTTTCTGCAGATATGTAGAATTATTTAGATAACTTTGAGTGTAGCAAAATTCATGGAGAGAGGTTTTAACCTATTCTAAGATTAATCTATTTAACTTGGTGTACCTCTGCATAACATTATCATAGGCCTTTCTGTCCTCGGTTTCTAGCTGCAATTGTTTTGCTCTGTTGCTCTTCCTAAAACATGTCTTTGGACATTAATAATGCCCATAAGGAAGCTTTAAATGTATAATAAGCCATTTCTTGTACCTTGGTTCCTAAAAATGAAATTCTGAAATTTCATCCTCAATTTCTGCCACACATTTTTTATTTTCTAAATTTGTTTTTATGAAAAGCTCATCTCACTGTTGGGGACTTAATAAGGCCTCTATAACTGCAAAACAACACCTGAATGATCCGAGAAACTATTTGGTAAAACAGACAAATTATTTAGGTAATGGGAAAAAAGTCGATTCTAGTTGCCGTTTTAAACCTATCTGACTCACTCGTATATTCCAGTTTATTTGGAAATAATATTCTCCAAGGATCAGTCAGCATTAAATCTACCTGATACCACCTCAAAACCCTCAGAATTTGGGGATTTACGTGCTTCTTATTGTGTAGTATATCTGTGTATCAAGGTGCTCAACTATGAAATTCGCAACCCCCTCTGAACTGCCCCTGTGGAAGACAGTTAAATCCAGCTCATGTCCTAAATATCTAGATTTTTTTTAATTTATCTGATGGGATATGGGTCTTCTGTAATAAAATTACTGATGGATTATAGTTTGAGATCCATTCTTCCACAGCCTGTCTTATTTAACCCATTTACTTTTGAAGGAAAGATCTCTAACTTATCAATCATTAAGCATTTTGGTTACTTTAAACCAGTGATACTCAAAGTACAGCCCAGGGGCCGATTGTGGCCCTCCTGACCTTTACATGCGGTCCTCCTGGTGAACAGCAGCATGAGCTGCTGTTTAGTTGCTGAGCACTAATATTCAGAAAAAATGTAAAATAAACGGGCAAGTAACTACGATGGTGTTCTGCACCACTTAACTTTAGTTAACCTGCAAATAAATGCTTGCCCGTTTATTTGACATTTTTTTAGATCACCTTACACAATCCCTGACCCACCCAGACCCACTACCACCGCCCTGCTTGCATCAGTTCGGCCCTCAATCACACCAAACACTGTACTTTGTGGCCCCTGGGCAAATGTTTGTGAGTACCCATGCTTTAAACCTTTTTAGACTATACCAGAAATTTCATACTACCACCGTCATTAAAGACACTAAACAATTATTCATGAGAAAATTCAAATATTTCATGCTCATAAAAGTATAGGAAAATAAAGTGCTATACATACATTTACACAAATGTGATCAGCTCTTATTAATAGCCAAATATCATTCTGACATCTTATTATCTTAATGATCTTCATTAATTCAAATAAATGCATAGAAAGATTTCAAATGTATGCTTAAACATATGACATTTTGCATCATGTGTACAATACTGTAACAGAATGCTATTCCCCTACTAACTAGGATAGGTGTCTCTCTGGTAGCGCTTAGAGACCTGTTGGTGATAACGCGCTCGATAAATGTAAATTACAATTACAATTACAATTACGTAAAGTATAATTCACTTTACAGTTTCCACTGCATAATTTAATGAAGTGTTTAAAGTGCATAAAGTGCGTGTTTCACTTGTGCTTAATGGACCAGATGTTTACTACAAAACTTCATACAACATGTAAAATCAATTTTGTCTAATGTACCTCCTTTTACACTTTTTACAGCACCACCCCATACCTTCCCCTCCTCGTGTTCCCTTCACCCCTGCGCTGGTGGAGGCATCCTGCCCAACACCAGAACCTCCCCAGAGCTGATAGGCTACTAGCACCCTGACCTGGTGCTAACACTCTCCGACTCTTGATAATGGTGACCCCCATGCATTCCACATGCGTAGTCCTGAAACTAAATCTGTTCATTCCTACCATACTAAGCCATATACAGCTTTAACCAAACTCATCCGAACATTATATAAACGTCAACTGGCTTTAAATTGTTTTGAAAAAATATCAGTTATGTTAAAGCTTTTAGAGCTATTGGCTTGGGCACTCCAAAACATTAACTCCCTTTTAAGTTCTTTTAAAGCATTTTGTGCATCTTTAGCTTTGGAAAACACCTGAAACTGACCCTTGAACAACATCTTAAACTTAGACATCTGAACTATGGAAGCCTGCACTTCCAATACTTAAAATTGCAGCATCATATTCTTAAACTCCTTACGTCTACATGCAATCTCTACCATTGTATCAGAGTATACGCAAAATGAAAAATCGTTTTGTGTAGAACATACTCTCCCCTTGATCAGAGAGTTAACTGGAATCGTTTGTGGATACGTTGTGGGTGGCGAAATTTGTGAAGGTATGTGAGGCTATGGGCATTCATTATTGACGAGTCCTGCAGGTATTCCAGGAGCACATGAGACCTGTTGAAGGACTCCACAAATGAGATAGAACCAACATTGTCCTCTTTTCTTCTGGGGACTACTGTGATTCTCAAATTCAGTTGTCTATAGGGGTTCTCAATCTGTTCTTGTATAACACACAAAGGGGCATATTTACAAGCCCCCATCCCCACAGGAACGTCACTTTTAATGATGTTCATGTGGCAATAGGGGCTTTGCCTTATTTACAAGACACCGTTAAGCCACTTAATTTGGCTTAACACCGCCTTGGAAATAAGAGATGTTTTTAACATGATATAAAGTAAGATGTTATCAGCAGACTTAACTATAGCATGACTTTAACTTTTGTTTTTTTCAGTAATATTCAAGTTTTTTTAACTTATTTACCCAACTCCTTAACTGAACATACCTTTTGAGCATTCGCAGTAGAGAGTTCGAAGCAGCGCATGGACGCAAGGGCTTCAACAACCCCCAACAGGCCGAAACCCCCACCGTGCACCACCCCACAAGGGGTTGTGGGTACCCCTAATGTGAGTGCTGTAATAGCACTCCAACATTTCTTTCAATATTGCAGCCAGCCAATTCAATAGCTCTGTACCACAAGACGATGCTGGACCAGCAGTGCTGAGAAGGACAAAGGGGAAAAAGCCCTCTCGGACAATCAGAACGCTCTAATATTTGAATTTGCATTCCTGCTTGATCTCATTAATGTCTACGAAGTTTCTTTTGCACCTCAATACCAGTAAAAAAAAGAGCTAAGTATGTACTTATTGTGTGTGATCTCACAGACATTCTTCATATTTTACTTGTTGCCAAAAGCTATGCCCTCTGGCTCTACAGAGGTTAAGGAAAATTGGGTCTTTGTGTCCTTTACTAAATACCTTCCGGTGTGAAAAGCTTACAGCAAACTGTCAAAACCATTGGATGATGTCATGAGTGATGTCATCAATGATGTCATTTAGCATGTCCTTATTGATGTAATGTGAGGTCATAAGCAGTAAATGATGGGGGTGCAAGCCGCACCTAGCTAAACTAGTAAGCTATAACTGGTGAATTTCAGTTTTTTTAAATGTTAGTTTTTGTATTATTTCAAAACCTAACTATAACATCACTTTAACCTCTGTTCTTTCCAGTGAATATACACAGATATTCACATTCACAACCCTACAGTTCTTCAAGTCTTTACTAGAGATCCTTCTTGAGTCAGATACAAGATATTTAAAATTATTTCACAGAACTGCAGTTCATCACGGAGATCCTATAGGTCCTTCTCAAGTCAGATACAAAAGCATTGAAATTCTTTCTTGAAGCTGCAGTTCCTCATGTCGTTACTACGGGTCCCTTTTGAGTCAGATGCAAAATCTTCATTTTCTTTCAGAGAACTAGAGTTCCTCAAGGCGTTACATATATGAATAAAAGATTGTTTCACTAAATATCTTTACTTGTTTACATTTTGCTTCTTCCTACCATGGCCCATAGAATAAGGCAGTGAGTGGGCAGTTTACTGAAACACAAATGTAGTGTCATTCAAAAGACAGTGTCTAATAATACGGTTGAAGGCACTTGACTTAATCATTCACTCCTAATAATTTCATATACTAGGATGTCTTCACAAGTGTTTCCTAGTCAAGACATTTATTGAAAGTTACAATATTGATTCAATAGCATATACCAGCATTGGCGTATTTACTTATCCTATAGAAAACAAGCACAATTCATTAGAGCATCACAAGTGTACATGTACATTTTTCTGTTGAAGCCGCACTCCCTCAACTTAGTACAGTTTTGAAGGGCTGAAGTCTAGGAAATCTAGTAATTACCTGAGATACTGCAATTATGTGAAAGGCTGGACTGATTGGCTTTCCCAATGCTTGTTTTACATTGCAATCCTCCTTCTTCTGACTCACCGATAGGCCATTTGTATTTCATGTCGCCATGCACCCTAGATGCTGTCCAGAAAATCGCAGTTTGCTCACTGTTTGAGTCTGAGATCTATGCAGAACAAAATATGGAGCAATTAATTTATTGCCATTAGTGAATCCAGCTATTAAAAGTGAGAATTTTTGTTAGTGGGCGTGCTCAGGCAAGTGTGTGACTGTACTCCTCTTCTTTCAAAGTGAATGTTTTCATTTCCGTGACCGTCTCACTATTGCCAAGTATCTATATCACAATGAAAAAGTGGGTTTACGCCATTTACTCATCTTTCACACTCTGGCATGTTTTCTATCTCCTCCATGGCATTTACATAACTTACTAACCATTTTAATGTACACTCGTTCACACTTTATAATTCGATATGTAGGATTTGAATAGTAATTGTACTTATAAATCCAGTTTTTGAAAGGTAATAATCAGTCTTCGATGAAATGTGGAGGAGCAGTTTAACAGCACTTTATTTGTGTTGTTTAGGTATGAGACCGCCGCCTTATTCATGGAAAAAATGGAATGTCTCCTGGCTGCAAAAGTCTGGCAGTGACTTGATGACAGACAAAGAAGCATGTGAGTTTGCTTTGTTTTCTGTACACTGATGTATGTTATGATTGTGCTTAAAATGTATGTTTAGTGAACGGAACACTGCCTCTTTAATTCCAGAGTCACTTCATTCAGGGTACCATTAGGCAGCCTCGAAGTTATTGCACATGCTAGTCCAGTGAGTCAATATTTGTCTCATAAATGTTTTGAGTGCAAGTGCTGTTTATGTAAACTGAGGTAAAAGAGGTTCTCAGAGTAGTACAAGTCAGTTTTAAGTATCAGCGCCAGTTTCAGGGCGGTGCGACCAGTGCTTCGTACAGGGCTCTGACATGCAGGCGGGCACTGTCCTGGGGGTAGGGGTAGGGGAGGGTGAGCGTATGGGGGGGCAGTATATAACTTAAGATTTAAAAGCACCTGCTGCCGAGTTCCTTTTGGGTCCAGTTTTCAGGAAGCTATAAAAATGTCAAGA
Organism: Calotriton arnoldi; assembly: GCA_963921515.1. NCBI lineage: Eukaryota > Metazoa > Chordata > Amphibia > Caudata > Salamandridae > Calotriton > Calotriton arnoldi. The sequence goes on along the minus strand of CAWUFW010001622.1, from coordinate 1,902,340 downwards.
TATCTCTTGTGATTAATGTTCCTGCTAGAGATCGGAGCTTCGTCTAGTGGCAGTTTTCACTTGCCATTAAAGTAGCGCAAAGGGTTAATATGCTTGCCGCAAAGAAATGATCTGTGTTTTTTGTGGATGGCTGAATGGATCAGTAAAGCCAGCCTTTTACCAGTGCTTTAAAATAAATTAAATGTATGTGAGAGAGGGGCTATGGAGAGATGAGGGGCACTTTTGCTGGGTGTTAGTGAGGGAATCCGAGAAGGAGGTAATGGGTGCCAAAAAAGATTGTTGCACCAGGCGCCATCAACACTAAAGACGGCCCTGTTCAGTACGGTTTTGCGAGGTGAGAGCCATAGGCCGGAATTTTTGTGGTGTCTTCTGTAAATAACATGTTGGCATCCTTGTCCTGACCAGTAGTTATATTCTGCGCTGCAGGAATATACAGTAGCGACCGGTAAGGTACGGCGGTGGCGGGGCAGAGGTGGTGCGGGGGTGGGTGGTTTGAATTTTTTTAAAAACCAATCACTTACCTGATCTCGCCGCATCTCTCCTCCGTCTCTCCCGCGTCGAGTGAGTCTCTTCTGGGAAGCACCCAGGCTACCCACAGCCAATCACAACGCTGCAATGCAGTGTTGTGATTGGTAAGCACCCAGGCTCCCCTGGGCCAATCACAACCGTGGTTTGGCGCTCAGCCAGGAAATGGGGGCCTGGACATGTTCACCATGCAGGCTGTAATGCAGCCTGCATGGAGAACATGCGAAGTGCGCATGACTGTTTGGCCAGGCCGAGAGGGCCGGTCAAACATTCATGTGCATTTTACAGAGTGCACATGCTTTTCACGCAGTGTGAGAATTTAGGCCCATTCACAACATTGTGTTGTCTTAAGATTCCCTGGAGTTAAACCTCCATAGAACCTCCACAGGCAACCGGGAAATGCCCATGACCTGACCTAGAATCAACAAAGAGGGAAGTTTGGTGCCAACTGTCTTGAGTCCGTTTCAAATAAAAATATACATGATTATATATATCACTCGCAACTATTAGACTGTCAGGGGTGTAGAATACAACCCCTGGGTGTCTAAGCGCTATGTTTATTGATGGAAGGGCTTTTTTGGGGAGAAAAACAGATTTGTATATACCACTCTATTCAGAGAACATGAATGTTCCCTATTTATGGTATGAAAAATAGCAACTAGATATGCAAAAGTGTGCAATAATCATAATGTGTGGCAAGCAGAGAACTGGGACTCATTTAGCTAACTATTTTTACACAGCATTCAAACCACACTTTACAGCAGACTAACCTATTGAGGAAATTGTGCTGGAAACTGGTGTGCACAAGCAACATGAAGAGGCTTACAAATTACAATATGAATTTCGTTAGTGAAAATGTGGCACCAAAAATATTTCTGCGATTATATTTGATATCAACCACTAGTTAATGATACAGAAGGACACACAGTGTCCCCTATGTGATACAGCTACACAACAACAAAATTGTTAGGTAAAATGATGTAGTTAGATGTCTTTCCTTACACAGGGCAGAAATCTATTATAAGAAAAACAACTGTGGGCCACAGACACGTTTAGTCAATGCTTGTAAACAGCTTTGTGATTGGTTGCTGGAGGATATTTAAAGGTCTGTATTAATTGTACATTGGAGTCTATCCTATATCATATTGTGCGGTTGTAAAGTACTTATTGCTCCCTAAGGCTGCTCCAAATTAGTCAGGGGTAAAAGAACAGGCAAAGGAAAGACAGAGACAGTGAGGGGAGATTTGTAGAGCGGAAGCAAATGGAGAGAAGGGAATTTAATAAAGGGAATATGCTGTTATTTTCTTTTCTTGCATAGAACAGATTGCTTTCTAAGAGCTTCTTCGAAGTGATGTGAAACCAGAATGATGGGCTATGGAATGAATTTACTTGTAGAACATGAAGGAGGAAAGATGATAGTTACTTGCACAGCATTATGGATTCCTTGGATGATTTCAAATTGCTGATCGCTGAAGAGAAGACATGAAAGGGAGGGAACTAACAGGAAAGGGGCAGGATGGTTGGAGAGAAGCAAAAGCAGAAGTTGGTCTAATGTAATGTATATCGTCCTAGCGCTGCTACTGAGGAAAGACAGATAATTGGCAACAGAGGATGAAGTTGGGAGAGATATCAGGGGTGCTGTGGTGATAGATACACAACCTTAAATTAGGGTTCCACTCGTCTTGCCCTAATGATCTGATCTCCTTTTTTTTAACCTGCACCCCACGCCCAGCATTATGGATGTGTGATTGCACATTCCCTGTAACTGTAGGTACCTATTGGCACATGCCTCCTCAACATGGATCTAAAACTGCTACCTAGCAGGTGGCTGAGGTCTCAGATGATAGAATTGCTTTCATTCTGATAGGCACCTAAGCCTAAAGGTACCACCTTGCCCTCTTCTTACAGCATACCCCTTCCATGGTTCATAGGGGATCAAAAGGTGGAGAACTTGCTACTGGAAAGCCGTGCAATTCCTCCCACTTGATGGGTTCCTCCATGGCTGTCCACTGATGCCCTCTGCCATTGTGGTTATACCTAGTCTTACAAATAGAGACACATTCCTTGATATTTGCTGTAACCCATGTTCAGCGATTACCATAGTGCCTGAACTTACTGTTCATATTTGCAACTTTCATCCCAGATGCTGCTCCTTCACAAAGAGTTTGTCTCCAAGTTGACTGACTTGGATATCCATAGCTAGCAGTCCTGAGTTGGGGCAGCTGGGTGGGTGTTTTTGAGGGTTCTGCAAAACATCAGCTATGCAGGAGTACATTGGGTGGTGCAGTGATAAATTATCCAGTAGCTGCCTAGAAAATTGTCAATGACCGGGTCATTGTTTTCATTCTGCTTTGTACATGCTCTTCGTGTTTTGTTGACGGGCCTCATGAATCTCTTCACTTCCTCATTAGCTTGTGGCTAATTGGGTTTAACCATTTCCCCAAAATGGAGTTCTAATATCTGTTTTTACGGAGTTAAGGAGTCCGTATGCAGCCAGGACTTTTTCAACTATGGGCTTTGCACATTTAAATACTGTGGATGACTCAGTCTCAAAACAGTGACTGTATCCATCAGTACAAAAACGTTTACCGTCATGGAACATACAGAAGTCTGTACTCACTGTTGCCCACGAGGTGCTAAACTCTTCCTCCATTAGTACATGTGCTGCCAAATGGATTGACAGAGGTATTTAGCATTCTGCTATGTTCTTGATGTATTGTATTGTTTTGGTGAGTTCCATGAAAGAATTGTTATTGGCATCTCTTAATGAGGATTCCTGATTGCAAGCAGTTGCTGGCTGGGTCCGGGAGAGTCATCCAGGAAAGTTGTGTGTTGTTCCTTTTCCTAACAACTTCAATAAATGTTTGGATTTTATACTCATGAGTTCATTCTCGTTTCTGACAACCATCACATGATTTTGGTGACGAGGAGACTGGGCCTAGAGTACTGCCACAGCTAGGAGCAGCACCTCTTCACACTTTGTTGGGAGTACTACTGTTGGGTGAGATTCTCCGATCTACAGACTGCTATGAGTTTGGTGAGAGCCATTTATTGGATTGTTGGAAATTATCTAGTGCATGCGAGCAGCCTGTTAAGTGCAAATTGAGCAAACTGTTGCTCTAGTGCGGTGTATCCTGCCTCACGAGCATACTGTTAGTCTAGTGCTTCCTGCCTCGCTGACTTGTTTTGGGCACCGCGCACGCCTGCTGGTCCAAGCGCTCATCTTCTCAATGCGCGCTACAGCATTCCACAGAGTCTTTGAGGGACCTTGCGCTCCAGTTGCATGAGCAGACTGGTCACCTCATGCTCTCTTATTGTTGGCCATGCTCACGCCTGCTGCTCCCGAGCTGGGCCTCATGCTTCTGACGAATGCCCGTGGGACCTCGCTCTCCAGCCGCGTGAATAGACTGGTCACCTCATGCTCTCTTATTGTTGGCCATGCTCACGCCTGCTGCTCCCGAGCTGGGGCTCATGCTTCTGACGAATGCCCGTGGGACCTCGCTCTCCAGCCGCGTGAATAGACTGGTCACCTCATGCTCTCTTATTGTTGGCCATGCTCACGCCTGCTGCTCCCGAGCTGGGCCTCATGCTTCTGACGAATGCCCGTGGGACCTCGCTCTCCAGCCACGTGAATAGACTGGTCACCTCATGCTCTCTTATTGTTGGCCATGCTCACGTCTGCTGCTCCCGAGCTGGGCCTCATGCTTCTGACGAATGCCCGTGGGACCTCGCTCTCCAGCCGCGTGAGCAGACTGTTCACCTCATGCTCTTATTGTTGGCCATGCTCACGCCTGCTGCTCCCGAGCTGGGCCTCATGCTTCTGACGAATGCCCGTGGGACCTCGCTCTCCAGCCACGTGAATAGACTGGTCACCTCATGCTCTCTTATTGTTGGCCATGCTCACGCCTGCTGCTCCCGAGCTGGGCCTCATGCTTCTGACGAATGCCCGTGGGACCTCGCTCTCCAGCCGCGTGAGCAGACTGTTCACCTCATGCTCTTATTGTTGGCCATTCTCATGCCTGCTGCTCCCGAGCTGGGCCTCATGCTTCTGACGAATGCCCGTGGGACCTCGCTCTCCAGCCGCGTGAGCAGACTGTTCACCTCATGCTCTTATTGTTGGCCATGCTCACGTCTGCTGCTCCTGAGCTGGGCCTCATGCTTCTGACGAATGCCCGTGGGACCTCGCTCTCCAGCCGCGTGAGCAGACTGTTCACCTCATGCTCTTATTGTTGGCCATGCTCACGCCTGCTGCTCCCGAGCTGGGCCTCATGCTTCTGACGAATGCCCGTGGGACCTCGCTCTCCAGCCACGTGAATAGACTGGTCACCTCATACTCCCTTATTGTTGGCCATGCTCACGCCTGCTGCTCCCGAGCTGGGCCTCATGCTTCTGACGAATGCCCGTGGGACCTCGCTCTCCAGCCGCGTGAGCAGACTGTTCACCTCATGCTCTTATTGTTGGCCATGCTCACGCCTGCTGCTCCCGAGCTGGGCCTCATGCTTCTGACGAATGCCCGTGGGACCTCGCTCTCCAGCCACGTGAATAGACTGGTCACCTCATGCTCTCTTATTGTTGGCCATGCTCACGCCTGCTGCTCCCGAGCTGGGCCTCATGCTTCTGACGAATGCCCGTGGGACCTCGCTCTCCAGCCGCGTGAGCAGACTGTTCACCTCATGCTCTTATTGTTGGCCATGCTCACGCCTGCTGCTCCCGAGCTGGGCCTCATGCTTCTGACGAATGCCCGTGGGACCTCGCTCTCCAGACGCGTGAGCAGATTGTTCACCTCTTGCTCCCTGATTGTTGACAGCGCTCAGACCTGCTGTTCCCCAGCGGGCCTCGGACTTCACCCACATGCTTGTTTCCAGACTGCTCTCGGCACATGAAAAATATATTATTCATGTGTGCTGTCTACAAATCCTTTCAGTTAACAGCTGCCACTCGCCTCAAGGACTCCTTTGGGGCACATGCCTGACCCTCATCTTCGGTTTATTCAGTGTTACTGCTCACGCTGTGCAAAGTTGCCGGCTGTCTCCTTATCGGCCATTGTGACCGTTCTGCTCTCATTGGAGGGTGTATCCATTATTTGGATTGGGTTATCCTAGTATCACAAAATTGCTGGGTTGAAAGCTATGTTTGTTCATATCCAAATATATGCCAGCTGCATTACAGTCTTCAGTTTTGATTGCAGTGGCTTTTCTGTCAGCAATAATCTAGCATGCAAATATTCCTCCTTATTTTTTGGTTGAACCTGGCACTCAGAAAAATAAATGGAAGCAGTGGTTCAAGTCGTTTGATAGCTATCTAATAGCAATGGATGGTTCTAGCTTTCATCCTGTGAGGAAACTGGTCATATTAAATACGAGTTTGGCTGAAGGCCAAAGGGTTTTTGATCACTTACTTCACTGACAACAGCTCAATGGGATGTTTATGTAGAAGCCATTAATAGATTACAGAACCACTTTAAGGATGATACTAATATTTTGGGTGAAAGACATAGATTTTTCACACGTCGACAACTAAACTATGAATCTATTGTTGTTTTTTTTAGCAGAACTTAGAGTTTAGTCTTCAACGTGTGATTTCGATGGGAATTTGGATAACTATTTTTTTTATAACTCTTTTTATTAAACAAGCTCATTGTACATCACAAGGTTGAAAGCGTGTACATACACATTACCAATTATGAATTCACGTTATGATACAGGGTGGTGGGCTCGAGCAACAGGAACCACCCAAGAATCATTTACAGCATTTTCTCTTATTGAGCCGTACTGCTTGGGGCAAGAGTCGTTCTTAGCTTGCTTTATCACGTGATTTGATGAGCGGAGTAGTGTGTCAGAGAACTCTCGGCCCCCTCTACATGCCTCTGTATCCCCACCAGGGAGACCATTTCTTCTCCCACTTTTTGATGCATCCTCTGCCTTTGTATATTACTTCCTCTGCTCATTGGCACCAGTCTAGGTCGGCCTCCCATTCTACCACCGAGGGGAGGGATGTCCCCCACCGCTGCGCTATGTTACATTTTGCTACTCCTGCAGCTAATGCCAGCCAGAGTCTATTATCTCGGGGCCAGTCCTCCTCTCCCTTTATCATCAGTAGCAGCCACTTGGTGTCCACAGGCACCTCTACCCCCAATACTCTCCACATCACTGCCGTCACCCCTCGCCAAAATGAGCTGATCACTGGGCAGTCCCATAAAATATGGAAGAAGGATCCCTCTTGCTGACAACCCCTCATACTCTGCGCCGTCTGTGTCTTTCCCAATTTGTGAAGCAATGTGCGGTGGTTGTGTGAGCGGTACAGGACACTAAGCTGTACCAGCCTGAATCTCGCATGGATCGCTATGTCTCTGGGACTTTGTAGTGCCCCTGTTCATTCTACATCAGTGAGTCTGGATTGCTGTCCATAAGCTTCCGGTATACTGTTGATGTCCCTTTATCAGGAATGCGGTCTACTAATAGTCGCTCCTCTAGAGGGGAAGAGTCGGGGGGACCGTGCCAGGTTGTATGTGTACTTTTAGGGCAAGTATAAGTGGCAGGTAGGGGAACCTCTGGGAGGGTCCCAGGTCATATTCTTGTCTCAGATAGTTGAAAGAGAGGAGCGCCCCGTTCCTCCACATGTCTCCCAGGTGTTCAACACCTATTGTCTGCCATTGCGAGAAGCCCTCCAGATCGGTCACCTCTTTCAGTTGGTCCCCGAACCATAGAGACATCATACCTGTCAGCCTAGAGTGCCAGCCCAAGTGTCTATTTGCCTCCCTCCTGAATTTGGATAACTATTTCAGAGATCAGTTGGTGGTTAACTGTTTTTGATAGGAGAATCCAAGAGAGGCTGCTCTGCTGCAGAAATCCCAGCCTGGAAGAAACTGTGGAAATTGCCAGGGGTATTGAGGGGTCTGTATAGCCTCCAAGGAGTTAGAGAAATTCAAACAAGTTTCTGATGCGGAGAGTGTTACCATTGTAGATGTGAGAACCAAGGCCAGTTCTTCATCCAAAGTTTTTTCTCATGAAGAGTTGATAAATCTAATCTGACCAATACATGTTACAGATGTGGATCCAAGTCTCACATAGCAAATTCTAAATTTGGTCCTGCAATAGGGAAAACATATATACAATGCAAAAAAGTTGGTCATTTTCCTGGAGTTAGTAAGGTTTCCCAAAAAGCAGTTCTAGTGAATGATTAAGATTTATATTTTGAGAGACATGTTACTGGGGTGATGATGCTGGCAGAGTGGTAATGTCCATTAAGATGGTAAATCACTCGGTTCTTGGTGGGAGGAAGGGAGACCCTACATTGTGATAAAGATTGGTAATGTTAAACTTGAAGTCATTGTAGACTCATGGTCTCCAGTCACTATTATAACTGACAGTTTATTCTTCAAGGAATGGAGTTCCATTGATCTTCACCCACCTGACTTGCGTAGTACTGTGGCATTTAACATAGACCTGCTGGGTTATTTTCAACAAGAAGTCACTCACAAGGATAGGGTGATTCACACAAACATTTATATAGCAAAGAGACGGTATAACATTCTCAGTTGGAGACCAACGGGAGTTTGGGATGGTGTTAAGACCGTGGATAGCTTGTCCGATTTTGCTAGCTGATGTGGGATCTTGGCAGTCCACTCACTTAGAACGGCTTTTGGATAACCACAAATCTTTGTTTGCAGACAAACTTTGTATGGTGAAGGGGTATGAGCATAAAATCATTTAAAATGTTTTTATTTTCAAATCTGTTTCTTGAATATAAGTTGAACAGGGAAAGACAAGAGAAGACAGAGCAAAATACCTCACAAATAGCATGGTACACTGGTAAAGCCCCGCATGGATTATTCTTTATAATATGAACCAAGGAAGGGTGGGGGAACAACAGAGATGGGACACTATGATTCCTCCTTAGCTTGGTACACTGGTAAACATCATTATTAAAGAAAGTTCTCCATGAGTTAGAGTCCCATTATGTGGGGGTCTTAAGGGCCCAACCCCAGTGCAGAGGCTATGTGAATAGGGTATATGCATGCCAGTGTGATAGTTTGATCGTATATTAATAGCTACGTGGTGTTGTTAGCAAGATCTGGGGATAGTGGATGTTCGACTCAACTATATAACGGGGGGAAGCGGAAACCAGGTAAGGGGGACGGGGAGGGAAAAATGTGCTCAGGTTGTCACTGGGGAGGATGCATAGAACCTTGGGGGAGGCAGCCCCATCCGGATCAGGTGCGGTCAGGAAGGTTTGATGCGAACCTCTTGAGTAAGATACGAGGGGATCTTCAAAAAGCTGTAATGCTCTGAGACGAGGGGTGATGAAGCGGGAGAGTTCTATCTGGGAGAAATTCTGGATTAATGGCTGCCAGGTGCGGTTGAATTTAGTGTCTGTGTGGTTGATGCGGCCTGTGATTATCTCGAGGGTCAGGACATGCCGTAGGCGAAGAAACCATGTCGCAATAGGTGGGGGGGGGAGGTTTCTTCCAATAAAGAGCTATGGACTGACGTGCCGCCCCTAACATTTGTGTTATTAAGCGCCAGTCTGAATGTGTCATGGCTACTAATGTTGAGGGCCTAATGCCCAACAGGGTCACTATCGGAGAGCTAGGTATAGGGAATCCCACCGTGTCTTTAATGTGGCTAAGGATCTCCTTCCAAAATAGCGTCAGATTGGGGCAAGACCACCAAATATGAATGAAGTCACCTCTTTCCCCCTGGTATCTCCAACAAGTTGGGGGGAAGCCCGGTATCATCTGCTGGATACGGGCAGGGGTAAAGTACCATTGTATCATAAGCTTATAGGCCGACTAGCATTGGGGGATGCTTTGATACATTTTTGGGATATCACGCTATAATCGGTCCCAGCTCTCTGGGGAAACCTCCTCGCCAACATCTATATTCCATTGTTTTTGGTATGTGTGGGGTTGGAGTTGCTGCTAATGTTGCAACACTTTATATGTGTGAGAGATCAATCCCCTCGATCCATCGAAGTTCCGGACTAAAGTCTCGAAGTCGGTAAGTGACCTGGTCGTTCCTTGTGTATAGGTGGGGGAGAGTAGCCAATGTCTAAGTTGGTAGTATTGCATCCTTGCACTGTTGGTGAGGTGAAATGATTTTTTGCACTGATCAAAAGTGATGAATTTGTCACCCTGGAATAAATCCTGGATTATGCGACATTCGCCTTCCGTCCAGGAGCTAAAGGCTCGAGGTTGCAACGCAGGGGGGAAGATGGGATTGTGAGCTATGGGGGTGTTAGGGGAAGGAAAGGAGGTCAGGCCCGAGATACCACCAGTTTGTCCCAAATGTCTAATACTGTTCTCGTGGGAGTAGCTATGTATGTGCTACGGGGGGAGCCCCACGGGGAAGCCAAGCTAAGTCCCACAGGGGCCTACATCTGACCGCACGATTCATGTGGAACCAATGCTTTTCGCTCTCCCGGACCACCCATTCCGAGATATAGCGGAGATGACAGGACCAATAATATTCAAGGAGGTTAGGGCATGCTAGTCCCCCCCAATCCCAGGGCAGCATCAAGACTTTGTTAGAAAAGCGCGGGCGAGCCTTGCCCCAAATAAAATTGGTTAAATCACGTTGGAGAGACTGAATATCTATTTGTGGGATTGGGGTAGGGAGGGTTTGAAATAAATATAGTATCTTTGGGAGGAGGGACATTTTAACAGTGTTAATGCGTCCTAACCAGGAGAGGGGGAGGTTTCGCCATCTGCGGATATCTTCCCGTATGACGCGTCTGTAGCTCGGCCAGTTGGCATTGGTCCAGGAAGAAAGTGAAGGAGTCAGGTCCAGACCTAGATATCGTATCGTATTCTCAGACCATTTCAGAGGGATCAGGTTCTGTAATTCTTGAACCTCCGAGGTCGGTAGGGTGAGATTCAAGGCATGGGATTTGGCTAAGTGGATTTTGAAGCCGGAGGCGTCTTCAAAAGAGTTGAGGAGTGAACCTAGTGCTGGGAGAGATGAGGACGGAGTGGTTAGGGAGAGAAGAAGGTCGTCCGCAAACAGAGAAATCTTTTGTTCATACCCTCCAAGGGGAATGCCCGAGATGGCAGGTGAACGGCGGACTGCAATCGCCAAAGGCTCCGCCACCAGGGCAAATAGGAGTGGTGATAGCGGGCACCCTTGTCCAGTGCACCTGTATATGGGGAGGTGAGGCGGCCATTGATACGGATGCGTGTAGTCGGTTGTGCATATGGGGCCATCAGCCTGGAGAACATGATAGGGCCTAGACCCATTCGACACAAGATCTCCCTGAGAAAGCGCCAATCTACTGGGTCGAAGGCTTTCTCAGCGTCTAGTGACACCAGGCAGGCAGGTAGGTCTCTATATTGTACTTTTACAATGAGGTGGGCTATGCGACAATTGTTATTTGTACCCTGGCGGTGACGGATAAATCCGACCTGATCCGGATTTATGATACCAGGTAGATAGGGTTCCAAGTGATTCTTTGTATAGATTTGCACATCTGTATTTAGGAGGGCAATGGGGTGATACGAAGTACAAAGCGAGGGGTCTTTCCCCGGTTTAGGGACAAGCACTATCTCAGCTTCTGACATAGATGGAGTGAGACCAGTGGCGTCCGCGAAATTATTAAAAAGGTGAAGAAGGTGGTTTTGGAGCTGTGGGTAGAAGGTGCGATAAAAGACAACAGGAAGACCATCAGGTCCGGGGGTTTTCCCTATTGTGAGCTGTTTGAGGGTTTTTGCTATCTCCACTTGTGAAATTGGTTCGTCTAAAAGGCTCGTGTGATGGGGGCTGATAGATTCCAAGGGACAGGAGTCAAGGAAAGAAGTAATTTTTTCTGGGACACAGGGTTCATCCACATATACATCTTTGTAGAAGTTTGAGAGAGTTAGGCTCTTGTCGAGTTCCGATGTGGCCCAGGTACCATCTGCTCGCTTAAGCTTGGAAATGTGGGCACGAGTAGCCTGGGCTTGCTGGCGCCGCGTGAGGCATGTCCCTACCTTATCCCCCTCTGTGTAGAATTTTTGTTTGAGAACCAGCAGGAGGCGTTCTGTTTTGTTGGTGCGGTGTAAGCAAAGCTGGCCTCGCAGCACAGCAAGCTGTTTTTTGTTTTGAAGTGAGGGTTGTTGATGATCTTTTCGCTCTAGCGCTTTAATATCAGCAGAGAGGGTCGACTCAAGGAGGCGAGCTTCCCGGGATCGGTACAAAAGTAGACCATTCCCGGCGAGGAGGTTTTCCAGAGCACCCATGCGGGGAAGGGGGGGCCCCACCTTCAGGATCCAGCGGGAGATGAAGGAGCTGTTTTGCTTTACTTAGTGAGCGTTTGCCCTCCCAGGAGAATATCAACGCGAAAGGATGGCCCCACTGGTATTTGATTTTGAGGTCACGAAGCTTGTCTGTGACTAGCTTAAAGTCTTTACGCCTCCGGAGGGTGGCAGGGGCAATATCTTGAAAGATTTGAATTGATTAGCCATTATAGGACAAGGCAGTGGCTCCCTGGATCTTTTTCAGGGTGGCTTCTTTTTCGACAAAGAAGTGGACCTGTGTGAGGATGTCCAGAATGAAGTCTGGGCATTCCTGGGACCAGGGACTCGATGCGCTCTGTCCAGGGTGGGCGGAGATGCGTCTTCGTTCTCACGGATACCCTGCAGGAGGTCCGCCGTGAAGGCCATGATGTTTTCGCCTTCCGGTCTGTGAGGAACCCCTCTAATGCGTAGGTTGGTACGCCGACTTCGATTTTCTAGGTCCTCCAGCTTGAGTTGTAGATTGATGTTTTGATCCTCCAGCTCCGCCATCTGACGCCATAAGCTCTCGTGATCTTCAATCCTTGCATCCATCGTGCGCTCGAGATCACCCACCCGTCCTCCGATTTCTGTGACATACCTCCGGATATCCTGTACGCCAGACTTAAAGTCTTGTTTAAGCGATCCGATTTCCGCCTTGATTTCTTGGAGGAAAGAGTTCACAAAGGCCTGCGTGATCGGTATTCCAGCTTGATCCCTGTGTGTCTCGGGCTCCGGGGAATCAGTTGCAGGCTTTGATTGAGTATTGGATTTTTACCATAGTGAGGTTACCGGATTGTCTTTAGGCGGGTCGGGATCTGGCTCTGGGTTTGGGCATAGTTGCCGATCATTCCTTGGCGGCGCCCCCGCAGGCCCGAGTTGGGTATCGCTTCAGCGTAAAGGTAATGCAGCAAGGTATGTATCGTATTCAGATGTGTCAAAGCCTGCTCAGTTTCATGCTATTAGAAGGCTATAGGCAGTGGGGGGGAAGGGTGAAAGCATGCCTTCAGGGCGAGTTCACCGGGCCCAGGTTACCGCACTATCTTTGCCGCAGGTAGGCACGGGCTGCTAGAGCCGCCAATGGAGCTTATTGTCTTTCCACCAGTATGACCTCCAGAATAGGTCCAAGTTCAGGGTCAGTGCAGGGGCTGCTGTGCTCGGGACAGATTAGTGAGGGCGGCGTCACAGGCTCTAGGCAACGTCAGAGGGGGAGCCCCAGACAGCAGTCAGAAGGGACCGGGAGAAGTGGAGGGTCCCCAGCACCCAAATCATGCCAGACTCGCGTTACCTTGGTCTCATGCAGGGAGGTACGCGTTTCCAGATAAGAGGGCGGGCTCCCGATAGAGCTGTAGGCCTCCCCAGATCACCGTGTTCACTTGTCGGCGCCTCTCAGGGTCCAGCCGGCTCTTCCCTTTGAAGCTCGAAGGCGGGAGGGCCTCGACCACTCCTTAGCTCATTGGTCCCAGGCCCCGGGTAGTGCAAGTCACACCGGGTGTTCAGCCGGGTTCTTTGTGGATGGGCCTCGCTCCGTTCACTCCAGTCATGCGGCTCTTCCCCACCGGGGAGGCAGAGGGCACTCAGACAGCGCTGGGGGCTCCTCCAGGTACCGGGGGCCCCTCATCAAGCTCGTCACAGCCAGGCGCCATCCGGGGGGGGCAGTCATAGCGTGGGAGGCAGCCTCGCAAGAGACTCCACCAATTCTCCCAGCCCATGCCGCCACAGGAGTGCAGTGTCCTGGATTCAGGGCCAGGAGTCTCGGAGCCCCACCCGAGGTCCGGCCACCTCCGAAAGCTCCGCCAGGCAGAACAGCGAGCCAGTGAGTTCAGATGCAAGGCCGGGTAGCAGGTTCTCTCTCACTGTTCCAGGACCAAGATGGCAGCGGCGGGCTCAGCAGCGATTCCTCTCGGCAGCAGTTAGCGGCCTTCCGAGGCTCACGAAGCAGTTCCCGAGCAGGTAGGAGGCATCCACTAGTGCTCCGACAGCGGGTCAAGTACTCGATAATAACTGGCGTGACCACCGGCCGGCACCTTTAGGCCGCAATGGAGCTGAGACCTAGCGATGCACGTCTCAATCCATTCGTGTCCTGGCCATGCCCCCCTCATTTTTTTTTTAATAGCAAATTTTATTGATTTTTTGTTTTTTAACCTTACAACAGGCCATTGTGGCATGAAGCAATACAGCCTAAATAAGAATTATCAAGGAACATATATTATTCGGCTATCTTCAATACACACACCATTGCAGGGCCAGTAACAAAGAAAACAAAGAAAACATTATCGTTGTCCAATACTAACATTATCCCATTTCACTAAGCATGAGGAGTGATTCCATGCATCCCAGTTGTATCCATAGATGATATTGCATAGCTACCATTACTACGTAAATGCTTTGATCTCTGCATCTAATTGACTCTCTGCACCTTCATGTATTGGCAGGGAATGTTCCTATAAGTGGCCCACCTTGCCCATATTTTGGTATGTTTCTGTGGACATCCACGAGCGATAAAAACTGGGAGCTCCAACTCCATAATGAAGTCCAATCCTGTCTTCCATTGTGAGGCCCGTGGGGGGGGTTTCAGCCTTCCACAGCCTGGCTATATCTCGCTTAGCGACTGTAAGACCTAAGAACAGTAAGTGTCTTTTGTATCTGTTACCTCCTAAACCTTCTGTACCATGTAAGAGTGTTAATTTTGGAGACCTCGGTATGTCCCAAGCCAGTACCTCAGCTAAGCAAGCGAGAACCCCTCTCCAGAACCGGTCAAGGACCAAGCAGGACCAGGTTGTATGTATGAAAGTGCCTTCGTCTGATTGATATCTGAGGCATATTGGGGTAGCAATCAACCCCGCGGTCCACAGTCTGTGTCGGGTGTAGTAACCTCTGTGGCGGTATATAAATTGGATGAGACGAAGTCGAGAGGAAATTGCGGCCTCCCGTGGTGATCGTAGGGCTTTGGCCCAGTCGTCCTCGTCCAGTGGTCCAATATCGGTATCCCAGGCGACCCTGAGAGCATCTAAGGTTGTTGGGCTATTAGTAACCAGGGTTTGATATATCTTGGATATCTTATGTTTCTTGAGATCCCCCATGAGGAGTTTGCCTTCGAGAGGGCTGAATTCAGGGAGGGTAATCACATTTTTAATGTATGGGTGAAGAGCGTTTCGCAGTTGCAGAAACTGATAGAATTGGGTATGGGGCATATGGAATTCTTTTTGGAGGTCTCCAAATGATTTAAGGACTGTGCCTTTCATACCATCCCCTAATGTTGAGACATCAATGCGGTCCAAACCGCTGAAACCCTGTAAATCAGTTAATTGTGGAAGAAGGCGATTCCGCCAAAGAGGGGTCATTTGTGTTAGACTTCCCCACCATCCGATTCTACGTAGGGTTTGTCGCCATGTTAGGATCACCATGCGTGTAGCGGTGGGAAGATCTTTGGGGTCAGTCTTATTGTATAGGAGCGAGAGAACGGTGGGGTCCCCCATCATCCACTGCTCAAGTCGATATGCAGGGTCGTTTCTAGAGCCATACTACCAGTCACTCAGAACCTGTAGGTGTGCTGCAGCATGGTAAGCTTGTATGTCAGCAGTGGCAATGCCCCCACATAAAATCATTTTGAAGCCTGATCCCATTCCTGTAATTCACACAGTGCACATTGTACCTCTGAGTATTAGAAAGAAATTGAGGGAACATCTGAATATGTTTTGCCAGGAAAAAGTGATTGAACGTGTAGATTCCTCACAATGAATTTCCCTTATTGTTGTGGCAAAGAAAAGGCCAGGAGCTCTAAGGCTGCGTGTTGACCTCAGGTTTTTGAATAAAAAGATCCAGATTGATTGTTTCTCTCTATCCAAGATTCATAAGATGTTAGCGACCTGAGATCTTTGAATCATCAGGTGGAACTGAGTGAGGAATCCAGATCTCTTACCACATTCATCACATCTTTTGGAGCTTTCAGATTTTTAAGCATGCCATATGCCCTAGCCTTGGCTGCGTACTTTTTCCAAAAACTGATGTTCAATTTGTTTGGGAGTATGGACAATGTGTTCCCCTATCAAGACAACATGCATGTCTTTACAGACATTGAAGAAAAGCATTTGTCTGTGTTAGGTGATGTTTTAAACATTTTGCAAGACAGAGGTGTTGGTTCTGGAATTTGATGTCATACATTATATGAGGTCATCGTGTTCTGATTCCATGGAATTTTTGGGTTTGAGTTGGCACTGGCAGTTACTGATTGAATTTCTATGCTGCTGGTCGCATATTTAAATGCTTAATAAAGCAACAAGAAACTTACTTTGTATGGTCAGCATCTTTACATTGGCGATGAGCGACCAGCAGCTTGTACCCAACGTGCAACATCAAAATTAAGGAAATGGATTGGTGTGAAAGACGGTCTTCAGCCTTTTGCCAAGGAGTCGTTTAAGGGGCAGTTCCTTTGATCTACATCTGTTTCTTTCCTCAGGGTTGGATGAGAAGTAAGGTGGTGAACTCTTTTGTGGTGTTATACATAAATTGTAGTTATCACTATTCAGTTGCGTCACTGAACTTTTACAGTACTGAAACCTTACGCTATCCACATTGTTGCTGGTGTTTTGGTCCTCTTTCCAAAGGATATTGGGCTTTTGACACAAACATTACATTATATCCACATCATTGCTATGTTTTGATTCTTTAGCCAAAGGATATTGGGCTTGTGACACCACGCTGTGTATGCATGCGATTTCACCATCTACTTTGTTAGGTTTTTGGTGCTATTTCTGGAGTACATAGTGTTTTTTTCTGCAAACTGTTATTTCATGAGGAAGTTGAAGAATATTCTTTCGCAGACTCATCACCATACATGATTGTATTGTATCCTGGTGCATTTCGATGATGGGCACACCATTTCTACACATGTATTGTCTCACAAAAATTGAGATACTGGTTCCTTACGCTGATTTGCACAACTGCTTGTTTTCTGCATTTCTTATCTCACTGTGATACACACAACTCACATCTGGTGGGTTCACAATTGGGTGTCGAAAAACCTGGAATAGTGCTGCATGACTGTCTTGTTGTGCATTGCCTCTTCACAGTGATATGCACACCTCTTCCTTTTATGTAATTGGTGGTAAATTAACTTCATCACAGTAACTGGTGCAACTTTTATATATTTTATTATTATATACTTCTGTATATTTGTACTGTACTCACCCTTTATTTTGTAGGGGTTCAGCAACTTGTGTATGAGATTATCCAGAATATTATTCGTCTCCTTCTTTTCTTCCAAGCCCTGGTCTTCCTGATAATAATTGGGATCAATGGAAAGAGGGTTTTGAAATGTACTGTGATACCATTGAGTACAATGCTTTTACTCAAAAGAAAAATATATGCTGTCTTACAACATTGTTTAGGACATGAAGGCAGAAAGATACTTATACACTTGTCTCATCAAACTGTTATAAGGAAAGGTGATATGGAGGATGAGTATAATTCTGCCATAAAGATGTTAGACTGCCGTTTCAAACCACACAGAAATGTTATTTTAGAAAGACACAAGTTTTATAGAAGTCATCAGTTGCCTGGTGATCCTATAATAAGTTTTGTTTGTGCTTTATGAATTTTTGTCTCTACATGTGAATATAAGACGTATGAAGATGAATTGATCAGAGACCAGATATTGTAGCACGCCAACAACAAGAAAATCCAGGAAACTTTATTAACCACTGCTAATTTAACTTTGGACATGGCTATAGAGATAGCAGCAGGGATAGAAGTACTGCATCTTATATGGCAGAAATGTCAATTTCAAAACAATCCAGTGTCTCTGATGTACATATGATGAAATCCACTTTAAACATTTTAAAGTTTATAAGACTGGAAAGATGGTGCAACCCAATGTTGTAAATGTAGTAGATGAGATTGAGACCTTTCTGTCCCATTCTGATTCCAATGACGAAAGTGTGGTGCTGTGTTTGGAGTCTGTGTTGGTGGCTGTAGTTCAGTCTTGTGTTGTGTCAGTGTGCAAAATGGGTTTATCTACTATCCATAGACCTTATTGCATGATTGGTATGGGAGAAAGTTTGGTGACTATGATGGCTGATTCAGGTTCTCTATTTGATAGGTGTTGATGACTGGGAAAAATGCTGTGATGTAACCTTGAGGCTATCTCCTCAAGACCTGTGGGGTAAGGGGACAAACCCATTTATGTATTGGATGAAATGAACATGGTAGTGTATTTTAAAGGTAACTAAACTAGTACAACGTTTATGTTGGCAAACATGGATCATCTCTGTTGGGATGGATGGAGCAGCGGAATCTGGAAATTGTTTTAGATACCAATGATCCTGATCAAGTTCTTCTGCAGAAAGAATGCTTCCAAGTTGGGTCAGTGCTGAGGCGTGGCCAAGTAAGATGGCGAAGTAGTCGTGTTTTCTAAGGGCTCCCGCCATCTCGCCATCCGAAATCATCCTGGCAGTGGAAGATAGTAAACTGCAGCATCAATAAACTTCAGACATACCTCTCCTCCCCGGATGACTGTCAGAAGCGGGCTATCAGGGATCCGACACGCCGCAGTATGAGTGGAAGCAAACAGTGAAGATCGGGGACGAGCGGACATCTTGCAATGCTCGCGGAAGGCCCGTCCACAGCGGAGAGAGAAAGGCAGCCGAAAACGCCAATCGGGACAATTGGAGCAGTGCGGGAGTTCTGTCCACAACCGCAGTGATCATCGGCGTCTCCTGAAGGTGCAGCGCTGAACAGGTACAGCTGATGGCTGGGGGCGGGGAAGATGCAAGTCTCCTGGGGTCTGACACAGCATAAAGAGACTCGCGCTGTGCATCAGATGCACGGGCGCCAAACTGATCGGCACCCACTGGCGAGGGAAAGCCCTGTTCTGTCGCACAAAAAACTGTTGGCTCAGCTGTGGTGACAGAGCCTCGCGGTCCCACATCGAAATAAAGAAGACATGACAGGGATATGTGTAGGGGGCTGACACGACCCTACCCACGAACGGCACTGGACAGCCTTATTGGGGGGTATATGGACATATGATCGGCACCTGTGGGACTCTTATCACTATACTCGCCGGGCCTGTGGAAAGACGAAGTGCAGAACAGCAGGAAAGACACAGAAACGGCAGCCACCCTGTCGGCCGTAAACAAGACGATAAGCAATAAGCGAAACCCCCTAAGCTGTGAAAGGGCAGGGGACACTTCAGAGACCCACGGATTCCCCAGAAGGGAACTGGTCCCCCAAGAGTGCGGATTGAAGCTGCAGGCAAACTTGAAAGTGTGCGCGAGCCACCAGCACACGCAGCATCTAAATTATACAGAAAAATTGGTGACAATCGAAGTAACAGGAACTGAAGAGGAAACACTGGGAACAATTAATAGACCATGTGGAATGACTGGGAGAACCTTTTGGGGAAGCTGGGTGAAGAAGTGACTCCATATAATCACGAATAGTTTGCAGCCTGGAGAGGTGGCGGAGAAACCAGCCTAGCTGAGGCTCAGTGATAGGCTGGGAAAAGCCTGCAACCATTACATCCGAGCTCAGACCCCAGTGTGCCAACTCTGGTTTGCATCCCTCAGAAGCTAAGAACCTACCATACAATATGGTGAAAGAGAAGGGTAGTAAAGCAGCCCAGACGAATAAAATTTCTAATTATGCCCAGCCACTCCCCCTGGATCAGGGGGGCACAGATGCTGGCCCGACCACTAACACAGATGAGCAGGCGCAGGATATGGGCCGACCCCCCTACATAACTGAGGTGCTCACGGCTATACATGCCACGAGAGATGAGCTAAAACATCAAATTTACTCTGTTGCCATAGACGTAAATTTACTGCGATGCGATCTGCGAAAGGTCTCAGATAGGGTCGTCACTGCTGGGCAGACGGTGGACACGCTCCAAAAAGAACTCCACACTCTGATGGATACAGTAATCAGCCTCAAGAGAAATGTGGGACGCCTCGATGAACGGGCTGAAGATGCGGAAAGAAGATCGTGGAGGAACAATCTCCCCTTTGTTGGATTCCCTGAGAAAGCAGAAAGTCCATCTGCGGAACTATTTCTGGAAGACTGGCTGACTGGTGTTCTGGCCTCAAAGAAACTTTCCAAGATTTTTACAGTGGAGAGGGCACATACGCCATTAGTCCCCACTCCGAGACCAGGGGCTCCTCCCAGGGCCCTTATAGCTAGATTCCTCAACTTCTGGGACCAAGACTCTATCCTGCAGCTTACCCTGAGCCGAGGCCCGCTGATATATGAGGGCCACCAGATTTCTATTTACCTGGATTACACGCAAAGAGTACAAGAACAGAGGCGATCCTTTCTGGTGGTGAAACGTTGTATGAGAAACTTGAATCTTAAATATAGTCTCTTCTTTCCGGCGAAGCTGGGAGTCGAAAGTGGTGGTAAAACATTATTTTTCTTTTCAGCTGGAGAGGCAAGTGAATGGCTAGATGCAAGAGGTTCCCCGGGGGCCTGTTTGGTGCCCTCCACAGTGACACCACAGAAATCCGGATCTCAGAGACAACCCAGAAACCGACATCAGCAAACCCATTCGCAAGACAGTGCAAAGAGCCGCAGCCCCAGCAGAATAAGGGTCTGCCCGGATGGAACCCTTCAGGTGTCAGATGTTGTCCCGGACTCAAGAGCCTCATCACCCAGACGCCCCGCGAATAGTAACCTGAGCGAAGACACGGATGCTTAGCGGGGGCCCAAACCGAAGACACTGGGAAGGAACTGGTTATTCTAAAGACTCCCTAAATTCTGACATTTGGTAAGACTGAACCGAGAAGGAATGTTGGGGGGGGGGGGGAGAGAGGACAATTTCGTCATGGAACTTTCCACACGAATTGTGATATATGGCGGGAGCCAGCCCCCCCAGAGGCTGGTGCCTGGCCGAGGAGTTGGAGGCCAGTCCTCACACCTCGCCAGCTAACTAGCCACTATTGTAGAATGGGTGTGAGGGGAAGGAGATGGGTAATAGTGTGTATTCTTTGTTTATTTGCATAAGGTTATACGTTTGGGGACATCTTTAGAGGGAATGGGGAGACATCTACATGCCTTTACTAGGTTAAATTCAGAAGGAGAGGGAAATGTGATATTGGCCAGGGGGAGGGTGGACATTGGGGAAGTTAAGATGTGGGTCAAAAGGTCGCTTCTTCATAGAAGCCAGTCTGAAAACCTTACAATGCTAAATGTCTGGATGGAAATGATCACCTCAGTTAAAATAGATTGGAATTATGTTGTGTGAAAGAAAGTATGATCCAAACCAAGGCGACCACCATGAGTAAGTTGATAACCTGGAATGTGCGTGGCATTGTGGCCTTTGAAAAACGAAGATGTATATTTGCCTACTTGAAAAGATATAAAGTGGAGGTGGCCTGTCTCCAGGAAACTCATGTTTGGGGAGATTCAATACAGTCCTTACGAAAAAGATGGAGGGGACAAGTGTATGCCACTTCATATTCCGGTTTTGCAAGGGGGACACTTATATGGGTGGCACCTGGGTTCCGTTTCAACACCTACATCACGTGGTTGTCACAGATGGGAGGTATGTAATCCTACCTGGGAGGTTAGATAGCACAGAAATATGTATCATTAATGTATATGCACCAAATGACGACAATGTTTCCTTTTTTCCTGACCTTCTGGAGGCGGCCTCCCCTTATTTGGGAGCACCAATAATGTTAGCAGGGGATGTCAATTGTCTTTTTGATGGTTCCCTCGATCGGGAGCCACCGCGATTCCACACTAAACCAAAAATGACTGATGCATTGCAGGGTATATTGAAAGGAATGCACCTACGAGACCTATGGTGTGAACGCCACGCCACGCCACTATGAAAAATTTTCATGCCACACACCCGCCACTGAGACCTCCAGTAGATTAGATTATTGGTTTCTCTCTGCGGATCTGGGTCGGGACGTAGGAGGGATAACTTACCTGCCAAGGTATTTGTCTGACCACTCCCCGGTCCTGCTGGAGTTGGGGGTCAGAGGAGTAGGACCCTAAATACCTCTGTGGAGGCTCAATAGAGAGGCCCTCACAGACCCTCCCTTTGTTGCCACAATATCAGAAGAACTGAATAGGTACTTCCGGGAGAACTGGGGGTCAGCCTTGTGCCGAGCAACTGAGTGGAAGGCCATGAAGGTAGTTATACGGGGAATTTGCATTAAGACTACATACAGAGTAAGATCTCAATTGGAACAGGATGTGGCAACACATGAGGCCGACCTGGGAAAATTAGAGACGGAGATCACCAAAGCCCCACAGAAGTTGAAGCAATGGAGTGAGGCCAGGGAGGCTCCGCAGATTAGAAAAATATATTCATACGACATATAGAGAGAGACTCTACAGGGAAGGAGACAGAACTGGAGCATTGTTGGCGCGCCTGATAAGGCAGGAAATTCCAGTGGCCCAGATACTGCAAATCTGAGCTGAAGAGGGGGTAATGGTATATTCACAATGGGCAATAGCCGAAGCCCTGGCAAGTCACTTACAAAAGATATACACTAGCCGCTCTGGACTAGATCCTAGGGCGATGATATTGTATCTGGACACGATACAACTCCCTCGTCTGACGCCCGAGGAAGACGAGACTCTGAGTTCTCCGATTACCAAAGACTAAATAAATGACTCTATAGGCAGTCTCAAACCGGCTAAGAGTCCGGGCTCTATAGGCCTCCCTGCAGAGTTCTATAGATGCTTTGCTCCCCTCCTGGTGGATAGACTCCTTGAAGTATATAATGAGGCATTAGGTAATGGTGTTCTTCCATCTACAATGGGAGAGGCACTTGTCGCCATGATTTTAAACAAAGACAAGGACCCCTGTCAACCGAGCTCCTACAGACCACCAATATTGTTACTAAACATCGATCTGAAAATACTAAGCGGCATCATAGCTGAACCACTCCTCCCGAAGATGTCACAACTAATTCACTTGGATCAAGCAGGATTTATTCCTGGCAGGAATACGACTTATATTCTGAGATGGCTGGCGAATGTTTGGCAGGCCCCTAGATTGCTAGATGTTGACAGTGCTGCAGCATTGTTATATGTCGAACAAGCGTTCGACTCAGTGGAGTGGTCATATATGTGCAGGTCCATCGGCGAATTGGGGTAGGTGATCAATATCTTCAATGGATCCAATTGCTCTATGCTGCCCCCACTGTTAGATTGCGGGTAGGAAGGATGGTATCAAGACAATTGACCCTAGGATGAGTCACCCATCAAGGATGACCGCTCTCACCCTTGCTTTTTGCAGTAGTGATGGAACCAATGGCCATTCGTCTGAGATTTGTGATCGATCCCTGGGGAATCAGGTTAGGAGGAACTAATCATATGGTCTTGCTGTATGCAGACGATACTCTAGTCTACCAGATACAACTGGAACGTTCCGTCCCAGTTTTGATGGCAGAAATGCAAAGTTTCAGGGAGATCTCGGGACTCCACATTAACCGTACGAAGTCCAGGGTGGTCCCAATGGGTAAATTGGCCACTGTCCAACCGGAGCTGAGGCCGCCCATTGATTTACCTTGGGCTGAAGAGGGAGAGCGATATCTAGGTATATATCTGGCAAATACAGCCGAAGCATATCATAAGCTCAATATCGGCCGCGTTTTGGAGGGGCTAAAAAGATCGATTCGTTTCTGGACTGAACTACCGTTGTCCCTCATGGGGCGCATAGCGATCATCAAAATGATTGTTTTACCCCAGTGCTTATACGTATTACAACACTCCGTCTATATAATTCCATGATCATATTTTACCATAATAGAAAGTCTCACTGAGGATCTTTTGTGGGGGAAAACTGAAGAAGAGTCCGACTAGCGACCCTCCAGAGAACATGGGACCGGAGAGGTTTGGAGGTCCCCCGACTCGAGTTTTACTACATGGCCTCTCAACTGCAACACGGAGTTCACTGGTTTGATACTGAGGATAATTGGGAGAAATCTCTGTTGGCCGGAACATATGGGGATGGCTCGCTAGCTGAATTGCTGATGTTGGAAGGTGGAGTTCACGAAAAGTGTCCATACATAATACGACATGTGGCAAAAATATGGGAAAACGTAGTGAGACAGGTTGTACAACACGCTCCGTACGCACCCGACATGCCCCTTTGGGCGATTCGGCCTTTTGCCGCCATCACGGACTCTATGTCAGTTCGTCGGTGGAGGGATGGCGGCTGCCAACTACTGGGAGCTCTCTACGTGAATGGGCAGCTCATAACCCGGGAAGAGGCACAAGATACCTTTGAACTGGGACCAGGCCAATTTCTCCAATATGGAAAAATATCTAGCGTAGCACGGGAACTTTGGCAGGGCTTCCCAGAGGAACCCCCCACTACTAATGTACTGCGGGTTGTGTTATTCATGGCACGGGGTGGGTGACTTATCTCACACCTCTATCGAGCACTAGGCGAGGACCTGCCAGTGGAGCCTCTTGGCCTATTGGACTTCAGCAATGGTGGGGTACAGTAATGAGTGAAGGGGTGCAAAAGGTCAGTGCAAATGCATGATTTAAACTCCTTCAATATAACATAGTGCATCAAACATATCTTACCCCGCGCGTACTGCATATAATATACCAATCTCGAACGGATGGATGTCCCAGATGCGGGGCTCACGGGGCAGATTTCCTCCACATGATTTGACAGTGTTCACTATTACATCCCTACTGGGAGAGGGTTCTGACTAGCGTAGGAGAAGCCACCGGTTGGAATATACCAAAAGAGATCAAACAGATACTATTGGGACTATTATCTACACCAAAAAATAAAAAGCTCAGCAGACGCTTTGTTAACCTAGGACTGGTTTTGTCCAAAAGGCGAATAGTGATAACATGGATGTGACCCCAGCCACCAAAATATACGGACTGGATGAGGGATATAAGTGAATGGGCGACCGCAGAGTCAGTGCGAATGAGATTTGTGAGAAGAGATGAAAAGGCTGAGGATGACAGGTTGGCATGGGCCACTATGTTGACGGACCTACAGGGGAGACAGGAATCGGCTTCCCAGGAGGCCTCAGGAGTGGAGCGCTCTTAATAGCACAAGGCAAACAAAGATAAGATCTAGGAAAACGCAATCATTTATGGAAAAATATGAAGCATATCTGTGGTTGATCAGGAGACTAAGACTAGTACTGACTGGAAAGGGGCGGGTGGGAGATTTGGGGAGTTATTGTTGGGGTTTGTTATATAAAATGTATTGGTTAAAGTTTATGATGGGAGAAAATAAATATGTAACAGATGAATACAACAGATGAAATGCAATCTGTAAAGTGTTAGATATAATACAATATGAACAAACTGAATGTCAATAACCGAATAGCAGTTATACTCTGTATCCTGAAGCTGTTGTTCCATGATGTACTCCTGTGGGAGTAAAATTGCAAAATGCCAATAAACAGAATTTGGAGAAAAAAAAAGTTGTGTCTGTGCAATACTCTGAGTGGGAGACAAGACTTCCTAAAATCTTTACTGATACACTTAAAAAAATGAAAGAATTCAAGCACAAAGTACAATTGAAGTCAAACACAGGTCCTGTTGTGCATAAGGTTAGAAAAGTGCCACTTATTGTTAGACCTGAATTGCGCAAAGAACTTGACAAATTGAGCTCTCAAGGCATTATTTTACACATAAAAGGATCTGAGTAGCTTGTACGCTTGTGGTTTTAGCACACTAACCAAAATTGATCTTTGAGAATGTATGTGGACCTGTGAGGTCTGAATTCTAGAATTTTGGTAGATAGGCTCCTTTACCAAACATTATACAAATGCTACCGCAAATCAAGGATGCTAAGGTGTTCATGACCTTAGATATGGCTTCTGCTTATCATCAAGTAGTTTTACTGAGGATTCCTGGCATTTAGCTTCATTTGTAACTCTGTGGGGTGCTTTCTATTTTAAACCTATGCCTTTTGGGTTAGCCTCCGCTTCTGCTGTTTTTCAGCGATTGATGGAGATGTTGTTTAGCGGTTTGAGAAGAGTGGATAATCTTTTGATTTATGCTGGGAATAAGGCAGAACATTGATTTTGTAAGAGAGGGGAATTGCCCTTATGGCAGAAAAGTGCAAATTCAGAACATAAGGTGTGGAGTATTTGCTTCACAAATTATCGGCGCAGAGAGTAAAACCTAAGGGAAAACTTGTTACGGCTATAGTTGAAGGTTCCTTTCCTGATAATAACGATCAATTGCATTCTTTTATAGGTTTGATAGAATTTTATTCCTGTTTCATTCCTAGGTTTGGGGAGAAAACACATAATTTGCATGCATTATTGAAGAAAGGGGAGTGATGAGTGGAGTCAGGAATGCATGGGGATGTTCCAGCAGATAAAGGAGGACATTAACAAAGCTATTCCTCTCAAACCATTTGACACATGTGATCGCAGTATAGTTATGAATGATGCTAACCAGTATAGTTTGTGCAGATTTGTTCCAAAGAAGGGATGGCTAAGATGACGTTGTTGCATTTGCCAGTCGCAGTTTGAGGGGTGCTGAGTCATCAAATTCTGTTATTGCGTGTGAAGCTTTGGCACGTTGGTGGGGGGAGTAAATCATTGTAGTATCGGCTTCCCAGCTTATTCACTGCTGTCATCATTTGGAATGTGAGTAGTCATGATGACATATTAGAATGTTGGGTTGTGAGCTTGTCAGTTAGGAGCTTGGGACTGAGCTGAAAGGTGACAGCTCCTGGTGGGGTCTTATCTTGTCTTTATCTTATTCTTATTACCTTAATACTTATTAACTACCACCTTGTACCATCCTACTCAATAAATACCTATTCTTACAAGAACCTACGTGGATCGATCTTCATTTACGTCACTACAATCATTTTCATCATTATCCAAGGGGCTCCAAATTTACAATTCATGTGGGTCATAAACCTTTGGTGTATTTGTTCACTACTAAGGGAGCTGGTAGGACCACACCTAGAATAGCCAAGTGGCAATACAGGTTGCAAGAATTTGATTATCATGTGGACTACATGCCTGGTGTTAAGAATATTTTGGCAGATTGTATGTCCTGTTTGCCCTTGGATGGCATAGTTGAGAATGAGGTAAATAAGAATGAAAAAAATGTGATTATGAGAATGGAATTGCCACTAGTGGTGCCATTACTGAACAGGAATGGTGTGATGCACTATCCAAAGATGAGGTATTAAAGGAAATCATGAATTATGTGGGTAAAGGTTGGCCTACTTCAAAGGTGTCTAATGCTGAGGTAAATACTTTTAGACATGTGTCACACAAACATTTTATACTGAACAACTGTTTGAGACATTTGGATGTGTTTGTAGTTCTTAAATCTTTGCAAAGTAAGGTAGTGGAACAGGCACATGAAGGACACATTGGAATACAAACTATGAAACAATGGATCAGAGAGTTGTTTTGGTGCCGTGGTTTGGATAGATTAGTGGAACGGTTTGTGAAGGAGTGTGCAAGTTATACTGTTAATGACAAATCCTAAATCACGGTGCCAAGGGCTGTGGAGTCTGTACCAGTTCCAGAAAAAGCTTGGTTGAATTTGGCTATTGATATTATTGGTCCTTTGAGTGCTCCGACTATGAGACTGTGGTGTTTGATTACTATTCTAGGTGGCCGGAAGTGAGTTTGGTGGACAATTATATCTACCTCTAAAGTTGTGTAAATTCTAGAGACATTATTTTTGAGGGAGGGAATTCCTGACGAAATGATAAATGATAATGGCCTGCAATTTGTGCCAAGGGAATTTGAAAAATTCTAGCAGAATTTAGGAATGAAACATGTTGCAATGTCCTCATATCATCTAAGAAGTAGTGGTTTGGTGGAGAGATGTAACAAGGTTGTTAAAGAAAATATTCAGTTACCTTTGGCTAGCGAAGTTTATTGTGGGCAATTCATACCACTCCCAATTCTGATACAAATGTTTCACTTTACTTAAAGTTAAAGGGAAGGTGTCCCAGAACTAAAATGACTAGACCTTGGCTCATGAACAAGGGTGTATCTTTGGAATTAATTTATGATGTGAGCGTAAATCTGGCATGAGGGTGTAACTGATAAGAAATTGAATGTTATGGTGGTGGGAGATCTGGTTAGAGATACATTGTCTCAATGCAAGGATGGATCATGACTCTCTATCCCTAAGAGGGTGATTCAAGTAACGACAAATTAAGTGAGATTGGAGAATGGGAAGTGTTGGAACATGGAAAGATTGTCGGTGGTCAGGAAGGTGCATCAAGGTCCTTGTGGGATTATGTAAAGGGAATCTTCTAGGAAAAGTGTATTGCCAGTAAAATTTAAAGACTATGTAATGTCTTGAAATATGTATATCATTATTGATAAGCATTAGTTAATGTTAGTCTGATAAGTTGTGAGGTCTTAGGAAAGGTATCTAACTTTGTTTTTTATTGGGTTCTGTTATAGTTTATTATTGAAGGAGGGAAGTTGTGGTGGGTCTTGGATTTGATATCATACATTATATGAGGTAATCCTGTCCATGTAATATTTCGGTTTGACTTGGCACTGGCAGTTGCTGATTACATTTCTGTACTGGTGGTCACATATTTAGATGTTTAATAAATCAACTAGAAACTTACTTCATGTGGACATCATCTTTACAAGAGGGATCACAGTTAAGAGGGTGAAATGTCACTTTCTCGTGAAGGAGGTTAAATATCTTGGTCATCAGATTTCTGCTGAGGGAATCAAGCCTTGAACAGGGTTGGTTTAGGCTGTTAGGAATAGTCCATGTCCAAAAGACAAAGATCAACTTTGATCCTTTCTAGGACTGTGTGAATATTATAGATAATTTTGTTTTGCATGTTGAAACTCTAAAGGAAATTATTGAGAACTAGTGTGAAATTTGGAGGAATGAAGAGAGTGTTTTTTTGAAAATTTTAAATCTGCCATTATTAATGTTCCTGCCCTGCAGGTTTTTAGGGGTGATGTACATTGTGTGGTAACTGCAAATGTGGGCTTAGGACCATTTCTCAGTCAGATCATTGGTGGGAAAGAGAATACTATTGCATTTGCTTCTAGGTGTCTGTCCAAGGCTGAACATAATTATAGCACCATCATCAAAAGAGAAGCATGTATATGGGCATGTAATCATTTCTTCACATATTTTTGGGAAGATAGGTTCGTTGGTAACAGACCACAAGGCTTTGGTATACTTGCTTACCAAAGGCGCTGTGATTTACATTTTTGTGTGAGACATATCCTGGGAGGGATAAAATCTGAAAGCAGACTTTTTCTCAAGACGCCCTGTGGAGGATTCTTTAGGGGAGAGTGATTTGGATGATGAAATGTAATGATGGATGGTGTTGCATTTTCAGAGGATGTGATTTTGTCCCAAGAATGGGCCTGTAGTTCTGATTGTGATGAATGTGTAAGAGCTTTGAGAAATTTTATTTCCAAGGGTTGGCCCAAAGAGAATGAATTACAGTCTATGATGCAAAGTTTTTTAAAGTGAAAAATGACCTATCTATTCAAAATGACCTGATTTTGAGGGGCAATTGTTTGATACCACCAACGGAATTAAGATCAAGGATAGTGCAATGTACTCATTGGGGTCATGTATGAATGACTGGGACAAAGAAGAGACTTTGTGCATATTCTTGGTGGCCAGGTATGGACATGGAGGTGGAGGTTTATAGGTTAAGCTGTAGGGAATGCAAAGATATGGAAAAATCTCTTAGAATGTACAATGTTCCTCTCACACCTGTAGAATTTCTCAAGGCTTCATGGGAAAAAATGGGGATGGATTTTACTGAGCCAGTGTATGCCTTGAATGAAGGTCTGAGGTATGCTTTAGTTGTAGTGGATTATTATTCTATATGGGTGGAGTGCTGCGATTTTATGAGAGAACCCACCACCAATCCTATCACTGACTGTTTAAGGGAGTTGTTTCGGAAAGAAGGGATTCCAAGTGGATCATGACTGATAAGGGGGTACAGTTTAAGCCAGATGCTATTTCTTTTCCTTACATCTTACGGTATAAGGCATTTGACTGTGGCCTTGTATGGCCCACAAGGGAATGGCATGGTGGAGAGAGTGAACCGTATGTTAAAGGAAACTATCCAGCTAGCTATATCTTCTGGTTCAAATGTGTGTCACCTGGTGTCAAAGATCCTTTAGGGATTTCACAATACTCCTCATTCCACCACATGAGCGGCATCGTTTGCCTTGTTTAGGCTAGACATTCGTCTAATGTGCTGGCTCCCAGTGGGGTTTTGGTGGAGACAGTTTGATAGTCGTGTGCCAAGTGAGGTTGAGGCCGACCAGAGAGTAGAAGCTGCACATTTTAAGAGCAAGCAGAGATATGATGAGTCAAGTAGAGTAAAAACTATTGATTTTAAGTTAGGAGATTTTGTGAGAATCAAAAGGCCACCAGGCTTAAGAGGAGGAAAATCCTAATTGTATCAGTGCTCGCAAGTTGTGAAGGTGTCCAAGTATTCTATCATTGTTTCAAATGGGAAATGGTGGAGCAGGAGGAGTGCAGTTAATTAAGGGTGAGAGGGATTCTAATGGGCCCAATGAAGTGTGTGAGTGAGATGGAACTTAGTTGTTTTCCTGTGTCTCATGATAGGTAGTTAGACAAGTTTGAGAGAATTTAGAGGACAAATGTGGTTGGTAGCTGGTCCTGATGATGGTGGGGAGGTTTGGTCTCCCGGTTCTAATGACAACATTGTATTGCAAGGGGTCTCTACTGCCATTGTCAAGGAAAAGCCTATTGGGAAAGTTGGACCTCAAAAGCATTTGAATGATTATGTTTTAATTTGATGTTTGTTAGTATTTTGTTTAAGTTCTTGCAAAGGACCTTGTGTTAAATGGAGTACTCATTTCGAGGGTGGCCCAGAGAAGGTGGTCTCCCCATACAATGACAGTCTTATAATAAGGTTCAAACTGAGTTGAACGTGGAACATGGATTGCTTTTTAGAGGGGATAAATTAGTTCTGCCTTACTTAGTCAGGGACACCCTGCTTGAATTCAGCGATCGTGGTCATTTGGGGTTGACTCTTGATTAAAAAAAATTAGGAAGACCTATTGGTCGCCAGCAATGTACAGGAATGTGGAGGAGTGATGTAAAAAGTGTGTGATTTGTACACAGAATGATAATGGTCTCAAGGGCTGTGCACCCCTCGTAGGTGAAATTGAAGCTTCTAAAGGAGTTTGGGAGAAACTGTCTATTGATTTTCTTGGCCCTTTTCAACTCTTACCTGTTACCCAACGGTATGGTACTGTGATAATAGATAACTTATCTAAGTGGTTAGAAGTCAAGTTTGCACGAGAACCGAACACCAAAGCTGTTGTCACATTTCTTACTAATGTATTTGCAAGAGAGAGGTATCCATTATAACTAGTATCCAACAATGGGGTGCATTGAAGACATTTTTGAAAGATGCAGGGATTAAACACAAGAGATGTAGCTTATTTCATCCACAAGCTAATGGTCAAGTAGAAAGAGCTAACAGTATTGTTACTGAGCATGTCAGAGGAGCAATGATGGAGGGTGATGATGTGGTTGTTGCTATTCAAGCCATGCTTTGATCTTATCTCAACATACCTCATTCGGTTACAGGGGTTTTGCCCTTTAAAGCATTGAGGGAAAGGAATTCTTGTGATTCTTTAAGACCTGTGTGGTTGAGAAAATGTAAGAGTATCACTTCAACCGAAGAAATACCTCAAACGATAAACCAGGTTCATGCTAAGATTAAAGTTTGTTATGGAAAAAGCAAAAATAGATATGATGCTATGAAAAGAACCAAACAGGTGTGTTTCAAAAAAGGGCATTGGGTATGAGTCATATCATCAGAATCCAGTGTGATGAAAGGTAGATTGAGTTACAGTTCTCCTTACTTAGTAGATGAAGTCAGTGACGATTGTGTGCTGTTAAATTGAGCAATGGACAATGGTGGAATTATGCACGGGTGGCTAAAGCTGCTGCAAGGGATGGTGGTATCACTAGTGAGAGTTGTGTTTCTGCTTCAGATTTTCCTGTTGTGATCAATAGCAGTGGTCGCAACAGATGGAAAAGCTGTCCCCCATTTAAATTAAATGATTATATGTTGGAATTAATTTTATCTATTTCTTGAGCTATTGTATATTCATTCACTTATCTCTTTTGCCATATTTGTTTTGATGTTATATTATTCATATATGTGATTGCAATGTTGTTTTTAATAGTTGTTATTCTTTGTTGCTTTTTTTCTTGCTTTTTTAATGTTGATGATGATCTGTATATCTTATTTGAAATTGTAAGTGGAAAGGTGTGTTGTAATCTCTGTCTCTTGTTATCGTGCGAGTCCATACTCTAGCTAATTGATTTTGTTGCCATAGTTTGGGCATTCTTTGTACTGGGCATGCTTTTGCAGGGTGGTGGTCACCTTCATTGTATCCATTGGCCTTGTGTTTTTTAACCCCACTTTTCCTCTAGTATATGGCACCTCAATAATGTGGTCTTCCTTGCATTGTATCAGCAGTTACTGATTTGTTAGGTCATGGTTCTTCAAGTTCAGTCTTGATTGCCAAATGAATGAGTGTGATCTTCATTATTTCAGCCCAAGTGTTTGACAGCTACATGAGACCTGCCGGGTCTTAAGATGTTTTCTAGGGATATATGAGTGAGAGGAAGGGCATGGACATGAAGCCTCCCTTGATGATCTCAAATCTAACCCCTTAGTCACATGTGCTTGTCTGCTCACACAAGTCTGCTCTTTGGGTCAGTCAAAGAACATATGGCCCATAGTTGGGGTTTGAAATGTTCTTGAATATGCCTTCACTCGCATACTGAAGCAGAGATGATCGCTTCACCAAACTACCTGTCTGGTGGCTTTGAAAGTGGTTCTGAGCTGGCCATACAGACATGCCATATGATAACAACTGTGGTTTTTATCACCAGCTTGCTAAATGGCTTGAAAGGGTTAGCGGCTGTCCCTACCTGGTGGCATGCAAGGGCAGGAGCAGCTGCCTAGACATCATTCAGCGCAGGTCTGCCTTCTGCCTGTTGCCTGCCGCCTTATCATTGTCTTGGTTTGGCATTACTCAGATTACCAGATTTATTGGTGTTTTTTGTTACATACAAAGGTTGAAAACCTGTCACTGGGTTTTCTTTTGTGTCTATTGCTTTCTTACTTTTCTCTTCTTTTTTGGGGGGGAAAGATTACTTTCCTGGACTTTGATGTACCACTCTCTGTCACTTCATATTTTTTGCAGATTTACTGATCTCTTTCCACAGTTTAATTTTTTCTCTTGTTTCTGTTATATATTCTTTTGGCAATCCAATTCTTTCTTTCTTTCTTTCTCACAGCATGGTGCACAATCACAGTTGTCATTATGATGGAATTTCCGTGTAGAAAGGCGCAATCCCAGTTTATCAATTGCCAATTTTATAGCCATTAATCCTTTGCTGACAGCCTAATTTGAGGTTGGTAAAGATACATCTGGTACTGTAACATGAGCAAAATATGCTTGGCAGGGCCTGCGATGCCAGCTAGACATAATAAATAATTTGTTATCCAAATGGTGCAGTGAAATGTAGTGGGGAGCTGGGTTTGCTGGCAAGTCATACTGCTCTATGGCCTCTAAACATCATCTGCCTATTGTGCTGTCATCACCGGTCTGTCTACCATGGGGACCTGAAATACCCCTATTCACCAGCAAATACTTCTTGTGAGGCAAAAAAGTAGGAATAGAGTGGGAAGAAGGGAGCCTGATATAAGCCATGCCTCTTTCTGGCCTCTACTCACTATCTGCGTTTCATCTCTCTTTGGGGAGAAAATCAATGGACTGGCTTCCCATCATGCACCAAGGGGAGCTAATACAGACAAACTAGGTACAAGGAGTAAATTTAATTTGAATAACTTGGGAATTTATAGGAGATGTACTTCTTGTTGGGCTACTGGCTCCCTTACATCCCCTGACTCAACTTTCCCTAACCGCACTCTTTCAAAATTAGGTCACTTGTGCAGATAGTCAAACTGTAGTGGTGAGAAACAGATAAAAAGTGCATTCATGTGACAAAAACTTTGGATGCACGTTTTTTCATTTGAGATTTTATAAATCGTGTGTCCGCAGTTTTGGGCCCTGATTTGTCCTATAACTGAAGAGTCTGTTGCCAGGAGAAACAACGGCTGAAGCGACAGACTTCAGGTTGATGACAACTAGTGCTATTACCAGGAAATGGTGATGGTACTCATGAGAACCGACAATTGCATCCTGTAAGGATGATGTCTGGAGCTTGCATTGTTAGGTTGGGATCCTCGAAGGTGCAGGAGTCACGTGAGAATGGAGAATATGTGGAGGATCTGAAACAATAGCAGGTCTAGAACCAGGTTTAGGTATATGTTTCCTGAACCTCCATTTAGCACCTTTCTTCTTTGGTATCTGAATTTGAAATGCTCTTAACATTGCTGATTGAAACATTAAAGAAGCAGCAGAATGACAAGTGTAACTAATCTGTGGCCAGTGTGAAAGATATCAAGGATACATACAAACACAGTACCATACCCATCCAGAGAACTACATAAAAGATGGCAGGTGGAAGTCTACAACCTACAGCGGCAAAGGGACAAGGGATAAGAACAAAGTCAAGCATCAGAAAAGGATCAGTTCAACATCTTGTACCAAGAGGGTAGAAGGACAAAGTATTGCACCAGAAAGAACAAGCAATGAGGATGAAGTATTGCATCTGAAGGCAGCAAGATTATACATAATGCGTGCACAAGGTAGTTGTCCTTTGTTGCATCCTTGGAAGTGAAGCTATGCTGTTTACTACAGTGCAGCTAGAGATCCAAATTAAGTCCAAAAGAAGAAACTTGTTGCCTCACAGGAATACGTAATAAGGTAGGGAGAAGGCAAGTGATTACAAGAGAACTTGAAAGTTAATAGAAAGAACATAGAATACGGGGTCATCATCACCTAGGGAGATGAGAAGCATCTATGGAGATCTCATTGCAAAGATCGTTTTGGCAGTTAACCCAATAGTGGTTAGACCTACACCCTAGGAGAGGTTCGGGGGCATTTTGTAGCCCGTTGGGAAGCACGGACAAAGGAATCCTCGGTGACGTGGGTATCATTTTGAAGACTAAAATGTTATGATAAATCCTAAAGCATGTGACTCTGGACTATTTTCATCTGTGTCAGAGGACAAGTTTGGCCAACACCATGAGAAGGATTTCTGTTGCATTCATTAGAGCTATGTAGGTCAAGAGAGGGAGCAAGCCATCAACATTTGAGGGCTTGAAAACTTCACAGTCATGACGGAGTGAAAGGAAATATTAGAGTAATCTATCTATGTTCTACAACATGCTCATTTATTAGTCTCCCTATTCAGGTTGTTTGTGTTCCTCGCCCCACCCCTCCGCCCCCCATTCCAAAAATTTTGAAGCTAAAGAAAGTTTCCTGGCAGAATTGGTGTCCTAAGAAGGTGAACGGTCCTGTCACCGTTGTTCACTGAAACACATGTTGATACAAACACATTGAAGCAATTGATGAATTGGGAAAAGACACTAGTACTCTACTAAGAGTTTTGCGTGGTGGGGCACGATTCATTGTTATCATGACACCTGTTATCTATGTGGGTTTTAGAGCTGTTTTTGAATGAATGAGAATGTATGGATATTTGTGATTGAGTTTTTAATATGATTTTGGGATCTGAGGGGGAGGTAATTTGGTTACTTGTGGGGCTTTTGAATTATGTTTTTATATTGATGTCAATGTTTAAACAGAAAGTATTTTTGGTTTATATATCATGTTATGAACACTAAGTGATTGAGGAAATAACAGTATTTGTAATAACTTATATTTGTATTTTTTAATTAAAAGAATTTTCTTGGCTCTTTAGTATAATCACAAGTTACTGGCAACTTGTCCATTTGATGCATTATGGAATATTTAGAAGAGTAGGTGGGTTGTCGTTCTTTTGGTTAATATATTCCTTATCAGGCAACATGTGTTTGCTCAAGGGTCCATTATTTTTACAAAGGCAGTAGTCTAAACATAGCCTTTGTTGCTTCATTGAACCAATGGTGTTGGCCACAGTGTAGCTGGAGATCCAAATTAAGTCCAGAAGAAGGCACCCATTGCTGCACAGGAATAAGGTATTAAGCAGGGAGAAGGCAAGTGATTAAAAGAGAACTTGGAAGCTAATAGCAGGAATTCAGAATGCGGGGGCATCAACACCAAGGAGATGAGAAGTATTTACATGTTTATTTCCTTTTATAGTTGGTGTCCTAAAATGGCCTCTGCATATGTAGAGCTAGGTTTTGATTGCCCATTCCAAGATGGTTTCCAACACCCCCTACCTCTTTCCTTTTGGTGGGAACCTTGGCCTCTGTTTCAGGCTCTAGGTACTTCTGACTCTCCTGATGGGCTGCCATTGGCCATGTGGTCAGGAGCACCCGCTCAGGCAAATCCAACATCTCAACATGTGATCTGAGCTCTACCAGATAGTTCCTGTCAGGCGCCAAAAGCCCTCCTACATTTGTGAAGTAAAGTTTTTATCGGAAGAAGTGTGTTGATGCTGGTTGGTAAGCCCATTCATTGCCGGTTCCCTCATATCCCAGTGCTAACCATGGCAGAAATATCAATAAAATCTGTTTTTTTGCCTAATTGTTGTTGTTTACAGGGAATTGTTGGTAGGAAAAAGTAGAGGAATCTACAAGTGTCACCACACTGTAGTCCAACAATGTATTTATTTGGGAAAACCTGGTGTAAGCTACAAATATTACATTGTGCCAAAGTTATAAATTTTTGGGGTTTTCATAAATGTTTAACTTTTGAGGTCATGTCATGTGCTCCCACATGGTTCCACCACTACTAAACAGAAACCACAAAAATAAGAAATATTGACCATAAAGTACATTAAAAGGAAAAAATAATGGTGACAAAGCTGAAATATGGTGATCTTATTAAAGCAAACATTTTGTTGATGCCATTTTTAGAAACTTCATTTACACACTCACACATACTGTCTTTCTTATCACTTTTTCAAAGAGAGCACAATGTTGCTATATTTTGGGTAGTTTCTCTGGCTACACATGAGTAAATCACAAACCCTGTGTAAGAAATGGCATTATTAATTTCAGTGGGAGAAATAATCACACGCTTTTCAGGGTGAACCCTCAAAATCACTAAATTAATCTATGGCACAGAGCAAACAGGCTTAACATAGGGCAATGTGTAAAGTATTTATACAGTACCAAAACCGTAAGTTGAAATACAAAACAATAAATAGATCCCAATAAATCCAAAACCGAATTAGAAAAATAGAGTAAATGTTAATAAGCTAAATGACATCAAAACGACAATTTTAAAAATATTTTAATTTTTTAAAAAATAAAAATAGTGCCAAAAATCATTACGTTTCAACTGCGGTCAACCACAGCAGGGGAGTCATTGCTTTTGGCCTCTGCTGGAATGAGTCCTGACACCTAAGTAGTGTTCTTGAGGTCCTGGAACCCTTGGCTGTGTCTAGGTGGACTTCTCCCACCACCCCTGAAAAGCATGGACTTTTTCAATTGAAGATTTCCGGAGGTATTATACCTTTACTCCGCAGTCTTTACCCCACATTGCCTTTACCACACAGTATTTACTCTGCAGGTAAGTAAAATGCAGATAACCAGTTATAATAGGTTTTTATCTTTACCACACATCTTTTACCCCACGGAACATTACCCCACAAGTGTGTAATATATGTGCAGTATTGTAGAGTACAGTGAAGGACTGTCATACAGTCTATGGTCAGAATCTAGTGTGTTAGAGTGTAATAGAGTAGAGTGAAGTGGTGTGGTGTGGCGTATAGTGGAGTAAAGTGTTATGGAGTGGAGTATCATGGAGTGGCGTGTTGTCTAGTGGAGTGGCGTATCATAGCGTGTTGAACAGTAGAGTTGAGTGTTGTATAGTAGAGTGTCGTTGACTGCAGTGTTGTGGAGTCGAGCGTTGTCGAGTGGAATGTTGTCGAGTACAGTGTCATCCAGTGGCATAGAGCAGTGAAGAGTGTTGTACAATTTAGTGGCATATAGTGGAGTACAGTTCAGTGTTGTAGAGTGTCGTCCAGTAGAGTGGCGGAGAGTATCTTACAGTGTAGTGTCATACACTGGAGTGTCGTAGAGTGGTGTGTCGTGCAATGGACAGTGGTACAGTATTGTACAGTGTAAGAGAGTGTTGTAGAGTGGAGTGCCATTGTCACATGGCTAGGTAAGGCCCAGGAAGAAACACTGCAATTTTACATGTATGGGTTTCTAAAATTGTCTTCTTTTTCCACATGCTGACTTTTGACACATTTGCTTATGTGACAGTACATGATTAGTTTCTTTGAATCCACATTGCTTACAATGCAATTCCACTTCATAAGTACACTATCACGACACCTTGAACATTTGGTACAAGGCCTGAACATACATTGTGCAAATGTTGTTGTTTATTATTTGTCCATAGGGCGACGGCGCTATGACTGAGACAATAAACAATGTCAGCTCGACTCAAGCCTCGACATGGAAGCATGTATGCTGTTGTTATAAATACACATGCATTTCCATACTCTAATTAGAGGAGCACTCTGCTGTCATTGAGAGGTAATCGCTATCATTGGAGTTTTAGCATAGCTGATTCTTGTTTACTCTCTGTGAGGAGGGATGTCCAACCTGTGATCAAGACAGGGATTTCAGGTACGGGGGATTTATATCATCGAGTAAGGGATTCTCGGCAGAGCACCTGCCCTAGGCACCTAGGTTAGGGAAGTAGGAGTACACTAAACACATTACTTATATGTCAGCATGTATACACTGTTTTAGCACGAATGTGGAACCGTTCATTCTTTTCACTGCCTATATATTGCTAATCACTTTCATCTGCTTATGTGTATTATCTATTGCAGCGCATATATTTTATACCAGAATCGCAATGGTTCAATAAATGTTGAAAACGCCTCTGTGTGTATTTCTTGTATATCTCTCTCAGTGAGCACGAGTGACTGAGCGAAAAGGTTCTAGATCTGTTACCACGATTCCTTGGGGTCAGAACTTGTCATGTTCTGAGATTGCCCAAACCATTTGTTACCTTACTAGGTTTGGCGGTACTTATGATGGCACTGTGAGCTAGCAGGACTATAGGCCAACATATCCTGAGCGGGTGCTCTGAATCAGTCTGGTACCATCCCAACATTCCCAAACATTTCCTACTGAAAAGTGGAAACCGTGCGACATGGCGCTGCCAACATTGTAGATTGGGTTCTTATTTAATGGATCGCCTGAGTAGTTCTCTTGTACATACCTAGAGACCCCTACACATCTCCTAACCAGAGACGTCCCTGGTGGTAGGGACTATCCTCCTCAGCTCAGTAGGGAACTCCTATGTGTTGGCTGCAGCTTGTTTAAGCTTAAACACTTGAAAGGATTAATTCCCATAGTGTTACCATCTGTAATCCAATATGTCAGGAGGCGACTACACTGACACACTTAGCATTGCTGAGAACTGCAGACATGCAGTTGCTCCAAATGTATTACAACATGGTCTCACACTTATGGGTGGAGATGTTACCTTCGTGGTTGAGGCTCACAAAGCATATAGGACAGAGGTGTTCTCTTCATTGGTTAAATTCTCAGCAGCAGACAGCATATCAGGGCTATTTCACAAATACAAACAAGATGAAGTTCCAGACAATTACAGACTATATGAAGAAATAGAAATACCTTTAACAAACCAAGAACACAGAAATTGGTTTGATGGCACACTACCATACACAACAGAAGAAGTTAGACTAGGTCCCCTCAGTAATGAGGGAGCAACATGACCGGTCTTAGCCGGCTACACACCGCATCCTAATGCTGATAATTTGTCAGTAGTATAATTGCGTAGACTATACAAACAGTGACAATATACAGATGTTTGTCACAGTTTGCTATGCGAACATTGACACTTAACCTTGCGCACACTGTTCAAGCTGCACAACCACAATTGACTACACCAGGCATCAGCCCACAAACACTAAATGGAGTAATGAGTAAGGTTCCCACCAAACGGGAGGAGATTCCATTCTGGATTGCACAAAAAACAAGTCAGCTTGAAACAGTGTTTCATCATACTGGACAGCAGGAAAAATACTGAATATTAACAATTTGCTTGCCGATGGGGATGGCTCCCACTGTGTAAGACTGCACCACGAGGGGTAGAGTCTTTGCTGTGGTATATGCCAGAACACAGTACTCCTTCATTAGCTGTTTTGCCAGAAGTGCTTCAACACATTAAGAATGAGTACAAGGCAGCACCTGCCCTGGATTTGGGGATGAAACTGATAGGCAATTTTACAGTGGTAGCCGCCATTATGTTAAGTAATGTAAACGGGGAGGCAGCAGCATTGGCTATACGCCAGCGCCTATAGAATTTAGCTCCAGGACAACAGGAGCATGAATTACCTAAAATTATTGAAGAAACCTATGCTACGCTGGGTAGAGATAATTTGGGAGCCAGACCTGGTAAACCACAACTAAAGAGTAATTCTGAAAAGGATAACTCTAAGCAAGCACCTGAATCTTCCACAAAGAAGAAGTGGGATAATAAGAAAACGAAAACAAAACTAAATCACGGGGTGGGTTTCCCCCACAGGAAGCCACTGAGAAACGCTCTAATCTGCGTAACCGTGATAATATTAGATCGACTGACAGGTATCGGGATACTGATACACGTTCGTCTCATTCCTTTCAGGAGTACTCCGATAAATGTTCAGAGAGCGGAGGACGTTCAGAGCGCAGATCGGAGAAGCATGTGAAACCCAAGGACTCACAATGCTCAACTGACTACATCATTAAACAGAAAGACAAACCTAAAACTTCAGAACCTCAGTTCAAAAAGACGAAGGTAGCTGGACGTAAGGTCAGGCATGCTGCGGATATTGAGGACACTGCTTCTGAGCGGTAGTGGGCAGTGACCATGCTGGACAGCGTGGCAGAAGTTATGAAAGTCCGCCAGACCTGGTGGATTGTCTGGCGGGAGTAGCTCTGAGTGAATATATCCTAGTGGAGACACAGGATACTAGGGTAAGCATCCCAAATTGTTTATATAAAATACAACTCCAATTGGAGGGGGACGTACCTAGGAAAATGAATGTTCTCTTTTGGGAGGATTTAACATATGGTTACGATATTCTTTTAGCTGATAAGGATTGGCCACCTGATTTCGCAATGGATTTCCCCAACGGAGAAACAGTAACTTAACCTGCTTTTTCCAACCTCATTCCAGAATCTGTTAAACATTCATATGCCAAGGAGTGGGCATGAACACTTGCTCCTGCATTATACCGCAACCATGTGGGGTGGGAGGACAGTTCCCCTTATCATGAACTTCCAGTGAGGACTACCCCAAAACCTCAAAGACAACACTCCTTTAAAAATGAGGTTAAAGACAGGTTAGGGAGATTGTAGAACAACTTGAATACCAAGGTGTAATAGAAAGTTGCTCCTCGCCTATGAATAATCCATTATTTCTCATGATGAAAGGAGACCATTCATATCTAGTTTTAGATAAGACACCTAAACACAGGTACTCGCACATTTGAAGTACAAAACGCTCACAGCGCAGCACTAATGAACAACATACTACATAAAAAATACAGAACTACACTAAATATCTCGAATTGATTTTTCTGACATAATATAGCACCTGGAAGCAGGTATTTGACATACTCAGTTCTCAAAAACATTTCTGTCAATTGTCACAGGGGTATAAGAATAGCCCAGGCTGTTTTCAGCCAGGGTAACACAACTTCTAGAAAATTTTGATGATCAGGCATTGTTCTATGTCAATGACATATACATGACGGACGATGAACTTTCGGTACACTTGACAAGAGTAGATCGCATAATTCTGGGATTTGCTCACATGGGATACAAATTTAACTTTAACAAAATCAAAAATTGCCCAGGTCAATGTCCTGTTTCTTGGTTACAAGTTGTCAAGTGAAGGCAAAAGCCTGGCAACACACTTCTTAGAGAAGTGTGTACTCCTACAACCTCCAACAACGTTGAAGAGGTTACCATCCATATTAGGATTTCTAAATTTACATTCCAGATTGCGTAGAATAGGTTAAACCATTCTACGACCTGATCCGACCAGATTTCTCAAGTGCACGCTGGACCACTGAACACACACAATTATTGCATACATAGTACAAGCTGACATGCTAGTTTCAAAACCTTTGCGCACACGTGTAAACACAAGAAACTTGGTGATCCACGTAATTGCGGGGACATCAGGGTACACATATGAAATTCAATGAAGGTGACACTGTACCGTTTGCATATAAATCGCATTTATATACTTATGCTGAAATGCGTTTTGCTCCAACAGAAAAAATACTGACAGCGGTACAGACTGCTGTGGTGAGGGAGAGAGCATTGGCTCAGGGAAAACAAATTATTGTTGAGACCCCGATGCCGACCTTAGAGCTGTCACCCGAGCAAGCTTTCCAAACGCAAAAGCATTGCAGTAATGTTGGATAAAATGGGCTAACTCACTCACCCCAACAGATGTAGACTACAGATTTGAGTCTACATTACAAACACAAGCCTTTCTTCTATATGAGAATCCTAGTGGGAACAAACCAATTAAGTTTATTCTGTAGATACTGAGGGCCATTACTGTATAGGGATCTGTAGACCAAACAGAGAAGTTTAACTCGTATACGCATTTTTATTGGCAGCCAATGTAGGCTTCTTAAAATATGTACTGAAGGCGATAGGGGTGGACGATGGCATATTGTGTTTTGGACCACCTGCAATTTGGAAAACAGTCCTTCATTCATGGAGGCCAATAGCGCATATCCATAGTCCAGACGACTGATTATCAGAGCCTGGACTAGGGATTTTCTTGCTTGCAATGGTATCCATTGAAATACTTTTCTTAAAGCATGCATGATGCCAAAACATGTGCCCGTAAGGTGGTTTACATGTTCCTTCATGGACATTTTCTAATCTAACTGCTGCCTTTGGAGTAGGAATTGTACCTAGGTTTGCAGGTCACCAGTCATCCGA
Source organism: Calotriton arnoldi (assembly GCA_963921515.1). NCBI lineage: Eukaryota > Metazoa > Chordata > Amphibia > Caudata > Salamandridae > Calotriton > Calotriton arnoldi. The sequence continues at coordinate 1,859,576 of CAWUFW010001622.1, read as the reverse complement.
CCAAATCATATGGGCTTTCCCAAACAGTATGATCTCAGTTTTCCTTAAATTGAGTTGCAGACAGTTTTGCTGCATCCACTTGGCAATATGGTTCATGCAGTCACAGAATCTAGTTTGGTATCTTCAGGTTGAGGTGCCATTGTGATGACAAGCTAAGTGTCATCTGCATAAGAGATGACATAAAAACCATATGATGTTATCACTTGTGCAAGAGGAGCCACGTATATGTTAAAAAGAGTGGGGCTCAGTGCAGATCCTTGTGGCACTCCCTTGTCCAAGTATATGATTCTGGAGACATAGGAACCTAACTGCACCATATGTATCTGTCCACTCAGAAAGTTCCTTAACCAGCCTTATGCTTTCCCGCCGACACCAATATCTTCTAGTCTCTTAATTCGGACTATATGGGAGATGATGTCGAACACAGCCAATAAATCCAATAAAACCAACATTGCTGAGTCACCATCGTCAAGTGAAAGTCTTATATTATCTAATACTTCCACTAGGGCTGTCCCCGTGCTATGCAATGCACGGAAGCCTGACTGGGAAGGATCAAGCAGATGTCGGCTTTCTAAAAATGCCATCAATTGTGTATTCACCAATGTCTCAATGATTTGCCTAAAAAAGGAAGTAAGGAGATGGGTCTAAAATGTTCTAATTCTTTAGGGTCTGCCATGGGTTTTTAAGAATTGGTTTGACCTTCGCTGATTTCCATTTTGCTGGAACTTATTCCCAGTTCAATGAAAGATTCATCAGATCAGTAAGGCAGTGCAGGAGAGCAGGTGCCAAACTGGACATGATATTGGGAGGAGCCAGGTCTTCTGATGACCCTGATTTAACCCTGTTTAATAAGGCGCTGACTTCTGTTGCGTTACTATAGTAAACTCCTTCAGTAATACTGGACAGGTACTTTCCTTCCTGCTGTGCTCCATATTTGTTTAATCTGCTTTCTCTTTGACAAAGGTGTTGTAAATTGTAATAACGTTATTATTATGAAAAAGCTTGCCAGCTCTTCTATCAAGTTATGTGAAGCAGGGATAGATCCTTCACTTGATATGGGATTAGTGAATTCTTTTGAGAATTCTATGCAATTCTTTGTGTGAGTTAGCTGCGTTGGTAATTCTATTAACAATATGTGTTTTCTTGGCACCTTTAATGTTATCAAGGTATTGTCTATGAGCCTTTTTGTAGGTTGATCTATCTTCGGTCTTTTGATGAGCTCTATATGCGTTCTAGTTTTCTACAAGCAGTCTTCTCTGTCCTCAGGGAGGCCGTAAACCAAGGGGCCACCTTGGTCTTATGCTTGCATTTGCCCATAGTGGCAGAGGCCAACTTATCCAATACTTGAGAAATGGCATTTTCAAAAGCCGCGAATGCCTCAACTAGATTGGTGTAGTTCGTTAAGGAAGGAGGGCAGAAATGAGAAGTAGAGGTGGCTATGTCAAGTTTCCTCCATGATCTGCTTAGCTTTGTGGCTGAGGCCATGAACTCCGTAGAAACCTCTGCCTGAAAATGAAATTTAATGGCATAGTGGTCTGACCAGACCAAAGGAGAGGTGGGATAGACCCTAATATTAGGTTCATTAGTGAACACTAGATCTAAGGTGTGCCCTGCAATATGCGTGGGTCCAACCACCTTTTGATACAGACCTAGTGATTCCAAATCCGAGATTAGACGTATTGTATCAGGGTCAGAGGTCAGTTCTGCATGGTAGTTAAAATCTTCAACCATCAGGAAATTGTCTGCAGCAAAGATATAAGGGGCTATGAATTCAATCAGTTTATTACTGAAGTCCTGTTTTGGTCCCGGGGGTCTGTACACGAGAGCTCCTCTCTAGGGATGGGCGGAATTTGCGTAGTCGCGTTACGCAAATCTCCGCGAAATTGTTAAAAATCTCCGCGAGCACGTAGAAATTCCGCGAAGACGCGGAATTGCTTGCCCCGCCCGTTCGCGATGTGTTTTTGCGTGCTCGCGGGGAAATATATCGCTAACTTGCCCATGCGGTCGCTAATGGGCGCGGCCATCTTGTTTTTCACTTGTCCCGCCCGCTCGCGATGGTTATTTCCTGTTCCGGGTCGCGTATTGTATGCTCCCGCCCACTCGCGATAAGTATTTCCTGTTCGGGAATGTGTATTACGTGTTTGCGATGCTTTTTGCGTGCTCGGGGGGGGGGAATATCGCGCGAACTTGCCCATGCGGTCGAAATGGGCGCGGCCATCTTGTTTTTCACTCTATTGCTATGGTTCTGGGCCTGCTTTTCAATCCTCCCTCTATCTTTTCAATCCTTTGTTTCTGGAAACTTTTTTGATCTTTTTATTTATTATCTATCTCTCTATTTTCCTGATTCTATATTTTGAGTTTTTTTCTACTTTTTGTGTTTTTCACTACTTTTTCACTCTTTTTCTATTACCTGCTTTTTCATTTCTTTTACTTACTCTTTTAATTCCTACCTTTTCTTTTCCGCCCCCCCGCCTACCCAGAACCATGGCAAAGGGCCACAGGGCTCGTAGCCAGAGCCGCGACCGCCTTCCTTGCGGAAGGCGGCGCCAAAGGGTGCAGGCACGGGCCTTATTTGGTGAGGCGGAGGTGGCCGCACTGGTTTTTGTGCAGCGCCACCTCCCCTTAACCCTGGCAGCAGGCGGCAGGCCTGGGTCCGGGTACGGACTCCGGGAGCATCGGCAGCGGTGGGGCAAGGTGCGTCGGGCAGTGTTTCGCTGCTCTGGTGTCCGGCGCACCTATAACCAGCTGACGCACCGGTGGTCCGATATTCTGGACCGGGAGCAGGACCTGCTGGACCTGCTAGGAGTGGAGGTCCCAGGGCTTGGTGAGTAGCTATTTAATATTACTACTTTGTGTTCTTCTGCTCTGTGTTATATATTGCGAATATTTTTTTTCCGACCAGCAAGAATGCTGCTGCTTACATTGCAGGTAAATTACGTTTAAAAATCTTCTGTGATTGTTATGACACAGGCGCTCGGCGCTACTAATCTTACTTGTTTGCAACTTTGCGCTCGCTTGGCCTGATGATTATGTAAGAGTTTACTTTAGAGAACTTAAGTTAGGTAATGCTAGAGAGACTCTAGTCCTTCCTTTGTCCTCCTGCCACTAAGAAGGGATAGTGGTGGATTGATAGGTTTAGTTACTTATTAGTATTAGTTGGTAATTTTTAAGTGGTGTGCGTGATGCATCCTCTCTCACGTCACGTACTGCTGAGTGCTGCTTACCCCAGTCCTTAATAGAACCTTTTGTAGTTTGTTTAGTGAGTGTTAATAGGCTTATATCATCACTAGCAGAACATCAGCAGCAACCAACCAACAATTTGGTGTATGCAAAAATGTATGCATGTGTCCTCCATCTATGCATTTTTGAGGACTAAAATAAATGGAAATGCAGACTTAGTGAACAATTGGCCCGTCTGGATTGGAATAGGTGGGCTAGGTCAGGTGGTACTTAGGCTTACTAGACGGTCCGTGAATCTCGCAATACTACTAGTCGATCAGATTAGATAGGTCAATTTTATTGCAATTGTTGTTCACAAAAATGTTTTTGGAGAGCATTTTAAAATATTTTATTTGTTTCACACCAAACTTTAATTTTTGTCTCTTTCTTTATGAAATCTTACATGATCAGCACCCAGGGGCAAGAAGACGGGGTCACAGGCGGCGGGACAAGATCATCAAGATGCCTCCCAGGGCCAGGACCGCTCCTCTACCGAGGGCTCTGCTGCTGGCCCCAGTAAGTCCTCCAGTGGTTAATATTAATAATTATATTTCCCTAACTTTTCCTGCAGCTTATTTTTTCCGAACTATTATTTCGGTTTCCTAATTCTATTTTTTACAAATTCTTCTTCGATCTAGACTATCTGTTTCTAAATTCTTGTTATCCCTGCCTCTAACTGCGTCTGCTATGACTCTCTGTACTACTACTATTAGTCTGTCTGTAGCTAAGCTTGCCCAGTTGGCCACTCTTTATTTAAAAGGTTTTAAATAAAACTCAGATTCACCAATAGCTCTAGCCATTGAGTCCAGTCCTTTGGGTTGTCCTCTTCTAGTCTTCTTAATCTTGAGGCTTTTCGACAATTCCCACCAACAAAATGCCCAACCAGATTTTACTATTTTTGATAGGATAGGACATACTACTACTGTTGTAGGGATTCTGCACATACAGAACTTTGCACAAGAAAATAGGACGTTGGTGATGGGAGGTTGGACCTTCCTCACACCTCAATCAGAAGCCACCACAATCCCCTAACCGATTAGTTATAGTGTCTCATTAGCTCTCCTAACCCCCCCCCCCAAGATACCCAATGAGTAGACAACCCAGAACATAACACTCCCGACCTCTCAGTCGCAGAAGCAATGCACACCCTTTCGCTCACTCACTAGTGTAAGTCCACACCAAATACCACAGAGTCTATGTAAGTTCAAAGGTTTATTTTCAACTGACAAGCTCTGTACGTTGTTCTATAATGCAGCAGCAACAGCAAAATGCATAAGATTAAAACACTAAACATTGTTACACTTAGTTACACTTACAACTACAAGTCCATAGAAGACAAAAGGCGAAATCATGATAACTGAACAGTGGTGGAAGAACCACCCTCCCCTTGGTAGGAATATAGTTTATATAAAATTATAAATGAAGATCTCTGAGCAAATTCTGGGGACCCCTCACCTTAGAAGAACCTAGTACTGGTTACATCATAAGCTCTGCAAACCTCTGGTTCGTAGAAGGGAATCTTCCGTCTGTTATGAGAAAAATGGTGCGCGTTAGTATAGTGCAAGCATTTCTCAGTCGTGCCAAAAAGTGTAGTATTTTTATGGATAAGCAATATGGACTAACACCAGAACTCCATAACAAGGTGGCTTGTTTTTCGACCTTGTACGCAGCGCTCAGACAGTAGCAGTATGAGCTCATGTGGGTCAAAGGCGTCTTACACAACAAGCTGCGAGGTAACTTGTGCAAAAATAAAAGACACAAAGCTAAAATGGTTGCATGGCTCGGGGTAACTTAGCAAAGACTAGAATGACCCTAGGGACCATATAACGCTACTAGTGTCTACTCTACTACCTGATTTGTACTAGTGATGTATGTTGTATATGTATTATGTATGTATTAACTTTTTTCCAATCTTGCTAGTGAAAAATAGGGGAGGTGTATATGGCATCTGAAAAATGTGTAATGTTTTTCTAGGCGTACTACCGACCACCAGTACCGGGGCCAGCGGCGAAGGTGACGCGGCCGCTGAGGGTGTAGGAGGAGATGCGGCAGTTGCAGGAGGAGCTGCAGGGGTGAGCCAGCAGCAGTGGCTGGCGTTGGTAAGTTATATTCCTAATCCTTACTTATTGACATTACACTCGCTGCAAGGGTGTAATGTATACTGTACTGTTGAGACTTAAGTAAGAGTTGCTGTGAACGGTTGAAGAAGACACCCTTTACTTAGCATTAGCAATAGCATTAGCGGCGGGAGTGTACTGTTGAGTAACCAATGGCCTCTTCTATCTGACTTCAACTCAGCTGTGAAAGTTTTATGGAGAAGACTAAAAGTCAGATCAGATGACCTTGATGGATGGGTTGAACGAAAAGGGAAAGAAGGATGGAAGGAGGAAGGACGGGCGAGATTTTATATTTATGACTGGCAGAGAAGGATACGTGGGATGCATGCATAGGTGGCTGATAGGAATCAGATGCATGGGTGGTGGAATGCCTGAAACTCCCACAAATGTTAGAGGCTGAGGTAGTGGGAGGATAGATACATACCACAAATGTTATGTACTGTGCTTGCTAGTGCTACTGTGCCACTATGTGTAGAATTAATTTGTCTTACTGCTTTGCTAAGAGTATATTTTACAATAGTCTTGTTTTTTCTTCTTGATATAGCTACTCCTTCCAAAGTGAAAGTAGACAGGAAGGAGTTGGCAGCCAAGGTCCGGCGCCGGAAGCTGGAGGCCATACAAACCGAATACCGGCAGCTGGTGGTTCTGGAGGAGGAGGAGGAGACGGCAGCAGCTGCAGCCTCCTCCAATGCCCCGGGCCCTAGCCACCCCCCTCCAGTGTTACGGCGCCACCGTCTGGCAGCCGCCCGCCGCTGTACTTCTAGCACTGCTGCCCCACCTCTGTGGATGCAATTGCCGCGCATTGAAGCACCGCGTGGCCCGTCTAGAGGAGCGTATTCGTGTCCTGGAGAGGCGAGCCCGCCGATGAACAGACCCTGTTGATTGCCCCTTTTTTATTGCTTATTTTGGTGGGTGGGAATTGGGCGTTGGGGTTTTCACTTTTGGACAATTGGACATTTAATTTGTTGGACTTTTTCGTTCCGGGCAATGGACATTGGTTGGGGTTGGGGAGAGGGGTGGGTCAGGTGTTGTTGTGGGATTTTTTTTACATAGTTTATTTTTGTTAGGGGATTAAATTATATATTTATACTTTATATACGATGTTGTTAATGTTTTGTGGGTGGGGTTACTGTTTTACGTCACACGGTTTCCTTGCTGGTGCAGGGCCACAGCCAGTGTTTGATTTAAATAATTGGCTGACTTAGTAAGACACAAACAGATAGATGCGGTACCCCTCACTGAGGGACTTGTCCTACTGGTACTGTCAGTCTCTCCTCCTAGTCTATGCATTCTGCAACTGGACTCAAAGGGGTGTGAAATAGAATTAATGAAAAAATTTCCATTATTAATTATGCCTCCCCCAAACTTCTTCTCTTACCTGTGCTTGATGTTTAACTTAGGCACGGCGATGGCTGCATGGTGATGATGGTTTTCTCTCCCAACATGCCATGGTTGTGGTGGTAGTAGTAGTAGACCCTGGCAGTAGCATTTGCAAAAAAAAGAAAATGAGACAGCCAGTCGCTTGAGAGAGAATGTGGGAGGAGTAGTAGAACGAAGTACAGTACGGAACTTACTGCCAAACAATAATATGCCAAAATACAATAAAACATAATGGTGGCGGGGATAGCCTAGTACATAGAGTTACAAACTCTAGCTGTGTCGAGTCACTCGACTAGGCCTACAGTACACTCAACACAAGCGTAACCGTTAGTGCTGTGTAGGAGGATGACAACAAATCCAATCGATGCCGGCAATTAATGCTGATGGATTAGGTTCCTTTGGTAAAAAAATGATCTCGCAAATATACTGCTCATGGGTGGGCAAACAGAAGAAGATCCTCGCCCTGCCTTGAAATTGAATTAGTGTTGCTTTTGCCACATCCGTCCCAGCAAGCGTGTGATAAATTATTGGTGTACATTTAATTTAGTCACACCTCAATAAGTCACACAGCCCGGGGGAAGAGGGTTAGGGTTTGATGAATGGTTGGAAAGGGGGGTTTGGGGAAAGGTTTGACAAAGAAAAACAGTACGCATGGACAACAACAAAACACAATCTTGGCAGACGACCATATCCATAAATCTGTTAAGGGAGAAAAAGGAAATGCATGCATGATGATGATAACTTGATGGTTAATGATAAGTAGTACTTACTAACTACTACTAGACAATTAGACAGTACAGGGCAGCAGTATATTATGCAATTTGCCTTGCCTGTCTGCCCTCCGAGAGACCCGAATTACATACAGTTTCTGTTCTGTTGTACCGGCCCGGGCTTACTATTAAAGATAGCAAAGAAAATTCAAAAATAGCTGTAGGGATGAATTGAATTATAAGCAGAGAGCAAACATAATAATAACAACAACACCCAGTAGTAATGATTGAAGACAAAAAATGAATCAAATTATTTAAAAGATGATGAAAGTTGATACTGTTACTGTATGTTATCCTGGTCAAAATGGGGAGTTGCATCTCGGCATTCCTCTTGGTCCTCCCTTCCATGGACGCTCCGGCCATCAATCTTGGGTGACGCCACTGCCTGCCTGGCAGATGTAGATTCATTGGTAAAGTAAGTGAGAGTTGTTTTTCCCAGTATAGCACAGGGTAAGGGCCGGCCTGTAATTGTAGATGGAAAAACAAAAGGGATATTGAAAAATCAAGTAGAAAAAAAATGCATAAATTACTGTGGAGTGCAACAAGAACACTTTCAGAGGCGGCATGGATACATCATGTCTACTCTAGTCTGTTTCCAGCATTAACCTCCAACAACAGGACAGAGCAGGCCCATGGCATCCGTGACCCATCCTCCATTTAGCGTATATTTTTTTACAGAGGCAGATATACAGAAACATAGCATTTTACAAATTAAGTGACTAAATCAATGCCCCGCTGTCAGTCATACCACCACACTCGACTCCACCACTACACAGACATGTAGGTCTGCAGTGGTTGTTGTTGACTTGTTTACCTTTTATGCCACTCATGAAACGCCCTGAGTTATTCCATCAATCATCTCGGATCATACTGAGTGACTGCAAAGATATTATGTCACTGTGGTCATCATCATGGTGTGTTGTCCAACTCAGTGTGCAGTGTACAGATTGAGTCCCCTTTCCATATTCAAAATGCAATGGATCGGCCTGCAGTAAAAGTAGAAATTTGGTATTAAAAAACAAGAATGGAAACAAACGTTGCATTGAGTTACTTTTAGTGTGTAGATTAGATAATAGTACACAATGAATTAACTTCATGCACTACAAACAACAACAACACAAATCACTCAGTCAGCGTCCAATGCATGTCATCATTCATTACCTGTTCCTTCTCATCTTCAGTTAATGGGCAGTCTCTCTCGGCTCGGAAAGGAGGATAGCAATAGTAGTCATCATCACGTTCCACTTCTTTGGAGAGACTCAACGAGGCAAGATTTTCTTTTTTCTTCGATTATGCTACATCCAATCATCATCTGGCTTGAGGGCAATAGATTTAGGGTGATTCAGGAGGATGGAGGAGCAGGACTCGGAGGAGTGAACTGAAATGCAGACAGCTGAAACTCATATATGGCAATAAAAGACGAAGACGGTGGTGATGGATTTGTTGTGATTTGAAGTTTCCAACCAGAAAGACAGACATACAAATAAAAATAAATAAGGGAGGATGACAGTAAGAAGTGGAAGCCTAGTTGTCAGGGAAGTATAGCTCGTCCTCAAACTCTGGGGGTTCAACCAGAAGTAGGTAATCAGCATCTAACACGCTACTTCCATCACCTGAGCCGCTGTCCTCATCTTCCTGCGTTGATTCATGTATTGTGTAATTCGGTGGTATAAATTGCTGATTCATTTAGATCATGGTTAACTTTTCCACGTTTTTGGGTGAGAGACTGGTCCTTTTCACTGTTACAATGGAACCAGCAGCACTGAAAACATGTTCAGAAGAGACACTTGCGACAGGGCAAGCCAGATAGTTTATCGCCAGCCTGCTGAGCACTGGCCATTGGCCCCTTTTGCCATACCAATACCGCAATGGGTTTTGATCAATGTAGACCTCTGTTGGGTCATCCAGGTAGGCCTGGACCATCTGGTCAATGTTCAGGGGTGCTACACTTTGTTCGGCCTCTTTTGTCTTTGCATCAGCACTGGACCTAGCAAGTCCTTGCTGTAAATACCAATCCTGTGCCGTTTTTACTGGGGCTGATGATCCGGTTCTTGCTGTTGTCGATAGTGTTGGTGTTGGTGACAGCTGTGAACCAAATGCACTGCCCTCAGGCTCTGAAGTTGAACTTGACGCCGGATGCCCTGCTGCAGTACTTGTTGTGGGTTTGAGTACCGGGCCTTTAATTACCAGCCGTTCATTTTCCAATTTACTGGCTGCCTCAGCTATCCAAGTTTTGTACCGGGCAACATCCACTTCTGAAAAAGGGAGTAATGTCTTACTGTTCAGTGCCGATTTGTACCGTGGATCCAGAATTGTGGCACAAATGCAATGTTCTTGTGACAAAATCTTAGTTTGCAACCTTGCATTTTCATTTAAGCGACATAAGCTCTCCACCAACTCATATGCTTCTTTTTTTTCCTCCACACCTATGTACGCTTCGGATACCTCCTTCAGCTGTTGCTCTAGCATGTGCAACAATGGGATAGCTTGGCCCATAGTACAGTCCTCCTTGCTGACTTCACGTGTGAAGACCTCGAAAGGAAGAAGCATCTCTGTCAGGCATTTAACTAGGCACCATTGGTCCATCTGAAGGGTCATGCCTTTCACAGTAGCATCCGCCCTTCGCATGACATATTCATTGATTGGTCTGTACTGCTCAAACAGACGGTCAAGCATGTAATACGTTGAGTTCCAACGTGTTGCCACCTCCTGGATGAGTGCTTTGACTGGCATTCTATAGTCAAATTGAATGATCCTCAGCTGCTTCCGGGCTTTAAAAGAATGGCTGAAATGAGTGCATATTCTGCGGCAGGTGGTCAGTAAATTGCTGACTATGGGTTCTTTTTTCAGAAAGTCTTGAACTATAATGTTAATGCAGTGCGCCAAACACGGGACCCTGAAATAGGCACCAACCTCCATGGCCTTAAGTACATTACTGCCATTATCTGTGGCAACAAAACCAATGTTAAGCTCTCTTGGGCGCAGCCATTCAAAGATCTTGCAGTTAAACTCTTCCGAAATGTTTGCAGCAGTATGAGATTTCTCCATGGCGAACATGGCTACAGTTGCATGTTTCCGAGAAGCATTAAAAATCTCAGCTGTGTCAACAGCACCTACTTCAGATAGCTTTTCTCTAACTCCCACAAAAGAGACCCAGCGTGCAGTGATGCACATGTAATCAGTGGCTTGGCAACTGGTCCACATGTCTGTTGTCAGGTGGATTTTGTGAACAGCACTCTGCTGCAAAGCTTGTCCAACCAATTCCAGCACATCGTGATGTAGTGCTGGAACAGCACTACATCACGATGTAGGCGAAATAGGACCGGCTGGGAACCTTCCATTTAGGGCATATGGCTGACACAAATTCAAGGAAACCCACCCCTTCCACAAATGAAAAAGGGAGAAGGTCCAGCGCTAACATTTTAGCCAGCTTCGCATTGTACAACCGTGCCGTTGGATGGTTGCGTTGGTACTGCCCCTCTGACCTAAGCATGCTGTCTATGGTAGGCTGGAATATTTTCCTTTGTGGTGCACCTGTCTTCTTGATCCCAGTTAGGCTCAACGACGCCGCACTTTCTCATTGCAGCACTCGGTTGCCTTGGTGTCTCAGGCTGACTCTTACTACGGTGCCACTGAGATGTTGCTGAGGATGTGGGCGGTACCACTACACTGCTGGGGATAGGGCTAGAAATGTCTCCCTCTTGTTGACCTTCCACCGCGATCATATCTTCCCCTACTTCTTCATCCCCAACAACAGCAATGGGTCCAGTTTTACTTTTTTCTAAGTGAAGTAGGTGAGCCTCCCACTTGATACTGTGGTGTTTTTTTAGATGACTTGTTTGTCCTCCGGTACCATAGTTTGTACCAAGCTTACCCCGCCTAACAGCCTGCCGACAAATTGAGCATATAGCAATGTTCTCCTCCTCACTGCTAACCGAAAAGAAGTCCCAAACTGGGGAGGAGAACTTTCTGGCGCTGCTGGAGGTGCCACTTTCAATACCAGATGAACTGGAGGGTGTGCCTGGAATTTGACTCTGTGCACTTACATTACCACCACCTACTGAGGTGGTGGTTGAGCTGGATGTAGGTCCCTGCCGGACCTTTGCAAAGGCAAATATGGAAGCTGGAGGTCGTGTTGGTGTTACCTGTGTTGGTGGTATCCGTGCTACATCCTCGCAGCGATTTTGGATAGTCTAATAATGTTGGTCTCCATCTCCTCTGGCCCGGGAGTGATGTTCATGATGACTGGCTCTTCATCATCATCACCCCCTCGTCTACATCTACCTCCATAACTCTAAGGCTTTCTGGAACCTTCCTTTTCACTAGCCTTGTCTTGTGGCGTGCATCACTCTCAGACTGAGCTGGTGGCTTCCAAGTGGCATCTAGATCATCAGAAGCGGGGCTTGAAGAAGAAGTTGATGGACTAACCCTCCTTTTCCTTGCTGGGGGTCTGGAAGACAATGGATCTTCTGAAACAGTGGCTTGCTCCTCTTCGTCTGCAAAAAGCTCGATTTCCTGAACTGCCCCTACTTCAGGTGGAACAACTACTATTGTGGGCTGTGGTTGCGGCTGCGGTTGCGGCTGCGGTTGCAGCTGTGGTTGCGGCTGTGGTTGCGGTTGCGGCTGTGGCTGGGGCTGCGGCTGGGGCTGGGGCTGCGGCTGGGGCTGCGGCTGGGGCTGCGGCTGGGTTGCGGTTGCGGTTGCGGCTGAGGTTGCGGCTGCGGTTGCGCACTTATCTGCTGAGTTTCCACCTGCGAGTGCGTTGATTGGGTACTACTTTGCGATAATGACATTTCAACATCACTGCTCGTTAGTAGACTGGCTACCTCTGCCACACTCATGGGCTTGGGCCTAGGTTGGTGGGGTGGGCCCGCTGATGCGGAGGTGCTGCTCCCAGCTTGGTCCCCGCCGGACACCGCTGCTGCAGGCGTAAGTTTTTTTTTACCAAAAAACACATCGGGCGGCACACCAGTCTTGGCAAGTGCCACTTCCTTCTTCTGTTCCTTCTTCTTCTGACTGGCAACTTTCTTGGTACTGGAGGACCTGGTCCCTTTCTTTGGGGCCATCTTCTTCAGATGTCAGCAGGACGCAGGTGCACAAGTTGCAGAGATGTCTGTGGTCACACGTGGACGTGACGTGGTGCGCAGCAGGACTTCTGTCTGGCAGTACAACGGGTGATGATGATGACACCTCCTCCTCTGTCTTTTTGTGCACCTAAAAGCAAAGAAGCCAGGAGAAGAACATCAGTGAAATGTTGCATTTGTTGTTGTGGTTCAATTACTACTAGTACAAACAAACAAATAAAATATATAAGTTAGTGTAGCCATTTGTGAGACTGTCAACAAGGGCTTTCATGGTTTACTGTGTACACTCTTAGGAAGGATAGGGAAGAAGAGGAACAACAACAAAAATACAAATGTAATGGAAGTGGACCCTGTTTGGCATTACATTATTTGCTCATCACATCATTCAGGGAGCTGCAGCTGGCAAAGGGGATGGATGGAAGCAGTAAGCCAAGAGAAAAACCATGCAGGCCTAAATGGCAAAAGCAGCACACTTATAACTCCCACCAGAAATGGCTACCAGCCACATGGACACTCACAAATCACAAGCAACAAGCAGGAGGCCTGGAAAACAATGTACTGAAAACAGGCCTATAATAGCCATGCAAAGGCTGCATGCTAAACCATACTGCTTTGCCTGTAATGCAATAAAATGCAAAAACGAAAATCCACAGGGCTAAACAAGGCCTGCAACACACCACACACAACTAAGGCATTTATTTAACACACACCCAAAAAAACTGAAATACACCCAAAAATACACATTTTGCAATTCAATCCAATGCCATCCATGCCCTAAATGATGTTTAAATTCAACAGAACACACAGAAACAGTTGTTTCATGCACCCCTGACTACCTCTGAGCCTACTGGATGAAAGGCCTGTTGGCAGACTAAGCCACAAGCTTGCAGGCCTATGGATAAAAGCACACTACCGGGTTTCAAAATGGCCACCAGCCACATGGCCAGGCCCACAACAACAAGAAACTGAAGACAGACAATGCAGGCCTATGGCAAAAGCACACTGCCTGGCTTCAAAATGGCCTCCAGCCTCATGGCCAGGCCCACAACAACAAGAAACTGAAGACAGACAATGCAGGCCTATGGCAAAAAGCACACTGCCTGGCTTCAAAATGGCCTCCAGCCTCATGGCCAGGCCCACCACAACAAGAAACTGAAGACAGACAATGCAGGCCTATGGCAAAAAGCACACTGCCTGGCTTCAAAATGGCCACCAGCCTCATGGCCAGGACCACAACACGAAGCCTAGGCCACAAAGGAAACACATGCAGGCCTATATGGCAAAAGCAGCACACTTATAACTCCCACCAGAAATGGCTACCAGCCACATGGACACTCACAAATCACAAGCAACAAGCAGGAGGCCTGGAAAACAATGTACTGAAAACAGGCCTATAATAGCCAGGCAAAGTCTGCATGCTAAACCACACTGCTTTGCCTGTAATGCAATAAAATGCAAAAACGAAAATCCACAGGGCTAAACAAGGCCTGCAACACACCACACACAACTAAGGCATGTATTTAACACACACCCAAAAAAACTGAAATACACCCAAAAATACACATTTTTGCAATTCAATCCAATGCCATCCATGTGCCCTAAATGATGTTTGAAATAAATAAATACATCACACAGCAAAGGAACAGTTGTTTCATCATGTTTCATCATGCACCCCCCCATGACTAGCTCTGGGCCTACTGGCTACCAACAACTATTTATTTTTAAAAATGATGAAAAGTACCAAAATTGTAGTTGCAGCAACTGCAATGCCCCAATCAAACAACACCAACTTACTTGTAAAATCTCAAATCCAAAAGTCCTCAAATCCAATGATAATGATGCAGCAGACACAAAGAGTGATCCTTCCAGCTCAAATCCAAGTGAAAAATGAACAGGAGATGGACAAAGCACTGGGAGGAGCCTGCTGGACAGGAACAGGAAGTAGGAGACTCTGTGGCACTTTCTCCCTCCAAAAAAATGTGACAAAAAAGGACAGCCAAATATCAATCTGAGGTTTTTTTTTCATCCAAATCATCATTTTATAGAAGGTTTTATGCTGCTCGAGATATTATTCTTCTCCAGATTGAAAATTTTGCGTGTTCGGGATCGCGAGCTTTACCAACATTCCGCCGGATGTCCGATGGCGCGCCCGAATGACGTGTTCGCGATTGCAATCTCTCGCGGTGTCCGATGGCGCGGCGAATGATGTGTTCACGATCGCAAACTCTTGCGGGATCGCGCGGCCAGCTACCGAAATATCGTGGCGAACGGATAGGAAAACTCGTCGGCGAACACAGGAATCCCGGTAAGTCGCTATCGCGCGCGCTAGAACACATTTTTAAAGCGCAAACAAGAAAATAATTCCGCTACGCCGCGGATCGCGGAATTGTTGGCAATTCCGCGATCTCCGCGTAACGCGAATTTGCCTCAATTCCGCAAATTCCGCGAGCGGAGCGAAAATTTGACGCCCAGGGTTACTCCTCTCCAGGTTCCTTTCCCTGATGTTTCCAGTCTAAAAATACATAATTCCACCCAGTCTGTAATATATGACTCTGCTAAGGTAACCTTTATCCGGTTACAAAAGGCGATGGCAATACCCCCTCCTCTTTTTTTTTTCCTCTGTCCTGCTTGCTTAACTTATAGTTGGAGGGAAAAGCTAGTGAAATATCTTGAAGGGCTGCTGAATGTAGCAAAGTCTCTATTAAAAAACAGATATCTGGCTTTTCCACATTCAGCATGTTTCATAGCTCTAATGCATGTTTAGAAATTGAGAAGGTATAACAGTATAGACCCTGGAATTTATTCTGCTGGTCTTTGTCTTTAAGTCCTGAAAGTTTAGACCTCAGTTGGGGAAGAGAAAGGGTATAATTAAAATTACATTTATTACAGGAATATTGGCCTTCGTTTTCTAAGACTAGGTTAGGTATATTGCTAGAATTATTAGTACATGTAGCTATGGCTTGTTCCCTGAGTTTCTCCAGTTCAGAGCTAGAGTAACGGAGAGGCAGTATGATGATACCTTTCTTATACCTGATAGTGGAAAAGGGGCATGGGTCCTGGTGACTGGCGGCGGTCAGGCTCCGACGGGTGCACTCGGGCTTGCCTTGCATTGAAGCCCTAAATAGGCTGTGACTATCAGGTGGGAGAGGGGAGATGCGGAAAACTAGACTGCTAACCGCTGAAAAGAAAATGGTGGAAGCGGGGGGCTAGCCTTCCGATCATGTGGGGCACACAAAACAAGTCCCTCTGCTCAAACAGCACATACTGCGGCGGAACGACGACTGCTTTCCAAGTAAGGTAGTACCAAATACTGTTAAAACCTTTAATAAAATCCTAAGAGTGTATAAAAAAAAAAATGATGCAATTTCTTACGCTTATTTAGGTGTAAGGAAAGTTTCTGTTGGCTAATATGATATTCGCATTGCAGTTATCAGCGTATATGTGTGGTATCTCTACCTGAAAATCCTCTTTCATCACATCATGACAGCTGTCAATGCTGCACGCAATGACACCCATTTTCCGAAAGGCTTTCCACTCAAGTACACCTACAAGTTAGATTCACAAAGCATACCATTTGCTCACATTCGTGGAATGGGGGATAGAGTAATACCAAATTCAGACCACAGGTTAGGATTAATTCTAGTTGCACAGGAGGGTTTTGCTTCCGCACATGCAGCAAAGCTACTGGTGGCCAGGTCTCTATAAAGGGAACAAGGACTTTGTCCTTAAATGCGACATCTGCCAGCAGATGAAGGTTTCCACGGTGGCACGTACACCACAGACACCTCTATTGCTCTCGAACAAGCCACTGGCTTGTGTTGATCTGGACCATTGCGGCCCTTTGTCATCAGATGGGGCTTACAAGTATATCTTGGTGGCATTGGATTCCTGCTCTCGATTCCTATGGGTATGGTCACAGCAGTCAGCTGACGCCGAAACTTTTATAAAGGGTCTTTGAGTCTTTATCGGGGCATTGGCAGTTGGCATACTACATTCCAACCAAGGTCCAGCGTTTTCCTCCAGGCCTTACAAAGAAGCCATGGGAAGTTTGGGTGTGACCCTGCAGTATTCCTCCCCTTACCATCCTGAGGGAAACATGGTCGTGGAGAGAACAAAACCGGACTTAAAGCAGTCTTTAACATCTAGGGTACTATGCTCATGTCGCAGTTGGGTCTATCATCTATATGGGGTCCAAAGGGCACTCAACAATCTGCCTAGAAAATCTGTGGGTGCTCGGACTACTTATAAAATCCTGCTAGGGGTAAAGATGTGGTATCCCTGACCTCAACAATCTCAGCACAGTGGTGATGGAAACACCATTTGATCTAAACGAACATCTGGATGTTTTACAAGAACTGAACAGTTTCCGGAACAGACAAAGCAAAATTCAAGTAAAATGCACCACCACCAGAGAAGTGAAGGAAGTACCGGCTAGACTTGGCTGGACCCCTAAGGTTGGGGATCTGGTCAGATAGAAAACTGTGGACAACAAAGAATTCGGAACATTCTACAGAGCACCTGTGCCTGTCCTGGTTGTTGAAGGTACCAGAACAGTACTTCTTCCACCCCTTGCCGGCTGCAAAAAAAGTGATTCATTTCCATTGATCTGATCAAACCACACTATGTGGCACATTCTCAACAGTAGGCCATGTGGGCTCCTGGGTAGTTACCTGCCTCCTCTCGCTACCATACAGGAGGTTCAGATGGAAGCTTTGATAACTGATGAAGCATCCTTTCCCCAATGAGAGATCACGGTAACCAACACTGAAGTATCCCTTCTACCAGTTACTACAACAACTGTAAGCGCAACTAGTACAGAAACACAGATTTCTATTCAGAATACTGACATAAGTCCTGTTTATGTCAACATACTACGGATACGAGTCAACTCCCAGTTCTACAAACCCTGCAGAGCTGCCAAAAATAGATTGGACTGCCTCTGGCTACTTCATCAACTTTGATGATTTTTCCTCAGATTCATCTGATCCACCTACCGTTTCGGCTGAGACTGCGTGTTTTCTATCTTTGGCTGAAAAATACTAATTTGGGGCCTCCATGATTACACCTTCGGATTACAATTGCATTACTTTTCCTGGTCCTTTAGATTTGTTTTGTGACAGTCTTCTTCCTGCTTTACAATGGACACTATCTTCCTGAATGCTCTGCCGTACAAATTGTGACCTGTTTGAAGGTACATCTAATTAGGATGAAATGTTTTGCCTTCAACATTATGGTTATCATTTCCTGTGTAAAGCAAGTATGCCACGTGCTGTTTTCAATTACACACAATGGGAACATTGCCCTACACCACCATGGGGTAGTTACAAAATATTTTTCTGGTTATTATACATTAGACCCAGTGTCTTATTAATATAAGCTTGCACCATCACCTGCAAAGAAAAATATGCAGGCAAACAACAAGCTGATATATTCTGCTTCTTTTCTTTCCCAACTGTCTACACAAAAGTTTGACTTTTAGGGGGACATTATTGATCAATTTGGGGGACAAAAGATTGGCAGGTTCAGAGGATTGAGGCTTTATTTAGAGCACGCCTAATACCACAACAAATGCTTTTCCTGAATATGACAGTGCAACAAAAGTCTTGTCTTGGGTTAGCTAAGATAAAAGATTTGATCACACCACGCATTCCCACATTTACAGACTGGCAGCAGTTTACAAAATACAAGGAGGAAACACTTGACATCATGCTACATAATGGAACTTACAATACATCAGACACCAATTCATGGGGATGGTTAGTGTGGCCGTTAGATACTAACCGATGTCAAGCACGATTCCTGGGTAACACCAAGGGCTTTACGATCAGTAGACCTGGCCAGCCTTATGAGCAGACAGAACACTCGGAGGTGGTAACAATGTACAGTGTTGGCAAGTGGGCGTCAATGTTGACAAATGTTTTTAATAGTTTAACCCATTCTAATATACCTGCTTCCTGGGCTACGTCGACAATTGTACTGATCTTTAAAAAGGGGGATCAAGCTTCACCAAAGTGCTGTCGCCCAATTTCTTTGATAGATATTCTGGCTAGAATTTTTGGCAGGGTTATATATAACAGGATTTTGGAATGGGCTGGTAGCATCATAATTCTAAATCGCTGCCACTATGGATTTCACCGGATAGGCACTATTGAGCAGTGTTTGAACTTGAATTTAGTCTTAGGTAAATATGCAGTGGCCATGCAAACCCTCTTCTATCTTGCTTTTCTAGACTTGTCCATGGCTTTTGATTGCGTAAATCAATCAAGTTTATGGCAACTCCTCCATGAAATAGTATTGGATGCTCCATTAGTCCATTTCCTGGCATTACTACATACAAATTCTAAAGCATGGGTTAGATTTGGCCAAAATGGCGAAGTAACCGTGAAATCAAGGAAGAGTGTGGAGTTCGGCAGGGGTGCATACTTTTTATACTTTATTTAAATAAGCTGACACCAACATTGATATCTTGCACCTTAGATGTCCCGCAGATAAATGGCACACCGCTCCCAGCTTTGCTTTACGCGAACGATGCCGTGCTAATCGCCCGCACACTGAAAGCCCTGCACATGTTAGTCCATTCATTTGTGCAGTTTATGGCTAATTTAGATTTATTAACCAATTTTAACAAATCATTCATAATGGCATGTGGCCCTATGTGCATCCGCCTCTCAAGCATATTAATCGGCCCTAATCGCTTTCTATGTACTAGCTCATTCCCCTATGTGGGGATAACTTTTAGAACAACCGGCTCATGGGCCCTAAATTTATTGCAGCGTAAGGGGAAACTATCAAGGGCAGTCAGCTCACTTCTCAGCCTTCCATCTCCGCCATGTGGTTGGACTGTTGCCCACTTAATTCAGATATATACTTTTCTGTGTGTCCCGGTGAAAGCTTATGGGGCAGAAATTTGGGGCATTGTGGATTGTGCGGCTCTCCAAACAGAGGAGAACCACGTTCTTAGAAAGATTCTGTCTGTCTCCTGCTTTACTTCTCATTTTATATGCCACATGGAGATAGGCTTAGGTTACATTAGTGACAGAATAGGAACGCAACCGCCCTTACTGTGGCTATCCATCTGGAAGACAGAAGAAGCTTCCCTTACCAGAGTTATAATTAATGACTGTTTAGCGTGTGTTAGAGGACTTATAATTCCTTGGCTGGCATATGTAGAGAAATCTTTTGAAGACATAGGCCTGATCCACGCTTTCAGCAATGTGGTTTTATCTGCCTCCTTGGGGAAGAAGTATGTCCAGGCCTTATTGTAAAAACAACAATTGATGGACAGAATGCAGAACACTGTCATACATTCGCCCCAGTACAGAGATGCCATTCTAGTTTGAACCCAGCCATATGCAAATCAGTCTTGACCCTGTGCCCAATGGGAACAGTCCAGCCTGAACTGCCAGGCCAGGTCCTTCCTGGACTGGAAACAAGCATCCTAGGACCGGTTTTGGGGTTTCACCCCTCATCAGCCTTCTTGTAAGCATAGGCACAAGCCCAGAGGCTACAAATTGAGATATCCAAATCAACTGTTGCAGCTTACTTATGTTTGAGCTCTGAGATATCCCCCATTACCTATCTATGGAATGCTGGGGGGGGATGGGAACGTTCACTATTGTTCCGCTTCAGGGCCGACACAATTAAATATTTGCTTAGTTTTCCCTTAGGTTTTCAGCATCATCTTGAATCTAAAATGTGTCCTTGTAATGATTGTTCCGGACAGTCCATGCTCCATTTTTATCTTTTTTGTGACTTTTACAAAAAAAATATCAAATTGTTTTTAATTCCTTTAATGAAATCCCGAAAGCTTAGGCACTGTGCTGTAACTTACTACCACCTCCAGCAGTTATCTGATGACAAGTCTTGCTGCTGTGTAAGTTCTTTTTGGCATGCTGCAGTACGATTCAGGGGCACAATGCACTTTGATTAATCCGGTTTTTAGATGTTTTTATTGAGGATACATGTGTCATTTGCGATTGACTTGCTGCTATTGTACTTTAGCACTTTATGTCATTGATTGATATCGCAAATTGGTTACTGAGGTGTAGTTGGATGTACTTGTTTTGTTTTTATTTTATATGCATGCATTTTTAATATTATATATCACATTGATTGTGCTGTTAAGGGCTTTGGATATGCAGTTATGAATGCTATTTTATTAATGTCATCATGCACTTTTATGGTTGCATTCACATTAGAATAAAGTTTGTTCAAGCACGATTCCTGTAGATCAGTAGGCTTGACTAGCGTTATGTGCAGACAGAACACTTGGGAGTGGTAACAACGTACAGTGTTGGGAAGTTGTGCCTTGATTGGCTAAAAACCTCAACGCTGTCACAGGTGAACCAACACTTGACTCGGCTTTCAGATGACCTAGAACTACGGGACTTCTTGTTAGGTCCTCGATAACCACGTAAAAAACACTTATTGTATGCAATATACAATGAAATATGAAAAGTTTCTCAGCAGAAAGCTGATAAAAGACTGTGCGAGATTGACAGGGCTAATTTAGAGAGGGCTCTAGCAGTAGTTAATAATGGCTTGGCCACCCTGTCCTCTAGAATGTACTCCCTGGGTAACAGTGTCATAAGCAATAAACATCATACAACATGACATGTCTACATTACAACATGAGCCATCACAACTTAGATCCATACTGCTATTGAGTTGGACGCTTCAGACACGTACCATGGTGATATATTAATGCCATAAGCCTGATTTCACCTTACCAACAGCAAATACTCATGGTATGCAAAGATGCAACATACACTAGAGAGGCTGCTGTTCACTGTTGCTAAAACACCTTCCATGGATTGAATAATCCACAGGTTCATTACTCTGCCAATTTCGACATATTTTTCCAATACTGCTTCGAACACCATCAAGTGGACAGATATGAAGCTTTAGGGTAAAGCTATGTACATGAATATTGGTAGTTACCTTTCAAATATCGATGAAGTTTTTCTCACTGGTTCCTGCTGCAAGAATGCTTTAAGTAGTTCCTTAGTTTGCAAGGAGTGTTCGTTCCACAGGGCCTGTAATGCTTCTGTACCAAACTTATCTTGCTACTTGAAAGGTTCCTCAGTGGCCATGATTTTTCCGGCTTTCAGATTACTCTCGAATGGGAGTTATTTGATGTTGAAATGTTCAAGGTTGCTGCAGGATGAGAGCGAGCATCACCTATCTTGTCACGGTTACTTCCGCTGTCACTTGTTGTAAACAAGTATTGTTTCCATCTGCCCGTACAGTTAGGGAGGCGATGCTTTGGCCTTCAATAATGCTTTCAAAAGTGCATTTTGATGCCCTGAGTAAATTGAAAGCCTTATTGTTTCAGAAATATGTGGCCTTAACATCTGCAAAGGAGAGGTTTGATCTTCAAGTTGCAAGGTCTTCTTCTGAGGTACAGTAGCTACTACGCACTAATTTCCCACAGCAGGAGAATTGGTGCACCGCATTTTTAATATGTCTCATACCGCGGGGGTAGTGCTCTTTTGTAAATGTTGAGGCTATGGCTTGGTTAGCACCTTCCAGACAGTCATTCCATCATGTATTCACTTTGTGCTCGGAAATATTTTTAAGGTCTTCCACTGGTCCTGTTCCTGGTTGTCAGGACTGTGATTTTAATTTTCCTGCTCCGCAATGGAGGTCCCATTTCAAAATCGAAGGGAACTGGCACTACCACATGTGTTCCTGTTCCGTGAACGCATGGTACAATGTTTCGGCACACCCTTGCTTCAGGAATTGAATGAGCATTGGTTGTTATCGTTTCGGCCTATGTGGCTTCACTGCATGCAGCCCGTATTCCGCTGTCTGCTGTGTACTTTTGAGTGTGCACTTGACTTCTTCCTAGGAACGCAATCAGTGCAACCTCTGGACATATACGTACTGTTGGACCCCTTAAAGGCCCATTTGTATCACTGTCCGCTGCGTATTCCGTTGCTTCTGAATGCATTCTACAAGCCTTCCTGGGATGCTCCTGCACCTAGTTAATTGGATCTTTGCTCGGGTCCTGCAGACTTTTCACTGGCTGTGGTCACTCCTTCAGCGGCTGCTGTGGGGTTTGGATGGGAAGACATTTGCTCCATAAACCTGGCCCGAGGTCTGCCTCTGGGATCATCGTCTGTGGCTGCTTGGGGCAGAAATGTTTCGTCTACCACTCGGAACACATAAAAAATTGGCTTCTTCTGTTTGGTGGGAACATTTTGATTCTGCCTGTTTTTAACATCTTCTATTCCTTTTAAATATTGTTTTTATATTTGCTTTTATAATTTTATTACTGCCTTTCTGTATGCTTTGATTCTCAAATTGTATTATTGCCTTTTTTAAATTTTTGGGACTTTTGGCATCTCTTTATGTAAACACATGCTGTAGCATTGCTATGGATAGCTTTCTTATAATGAGATAGCTTTTAGTTGACTTATGTCTGAGAAGTGGGTGTCACGTGGCTAGGTTAGGCCAAGGAAGAAACACTGCCATTTTACATGTATGCATTTCTAAAGCTGCCTTCTTTTTCCACACGCTGACTTTTGACACAATTTTGCTTACGTGACAGTGCACGATTGGTATCTCTGAATCCACACTGCTTACAATTCCACTTCGTAAGTACACTATCATGACACCTTGAACTTTCAGTACAAGGCCTGCACATACATTGAACAAATGTTGTTTATTATTCGTACATAAGGGGACGGCGCTATCACAGAGACAATAAACAATGTCAGCTTACTGAAGCCTTGATAAAGAAGCATGAATACTGTTCTTCTAAACACACACACATTTCCGTACTCTAATTAGAGGAGCACTCTGCTATCATTGCAAGGTCATCGCTATTGTCAGCGTTTCAGCACAGCTGATTCCTGTTTACCCTCTGCAAGGAGGATTTAGATCATCCAATAGGGGATTCTTGTCAGAGCACCCGCCCTAAGCACCTAGGTTGGGGAATGCATAAGTTCAAGTACATTATACACAGTACTTATATGCCAAGATAGATACACTGTTTAGCACGATGATGGAATCGTTCATTCTTTTTCACTGTCTTCATATTGCTAATCACTTTTGTCTGCTTCTGTCTATTAACCATTGCAGGACATATATTTTATACAAGAATCGCGATGGTTCAATAAATATTGAAAATGCCCCTTTATGTAGTTCTTGTATATATATCTCTCTGAGTGAGCACGAGTGCACGAGCGTAAATGTTCTAGATCTGTTACCACGATCCTTGGGGGTCATGTTTTGAGGTTACCCAAACCATTAATTACCTTACTAAATTGAGGGGTACTTATTGTGGCACTGTGAGCTAGCAGGACTATAGGCCAACATATCCTGAGCTAGGTGCACGGAATCAGTCTGGTACCATCCCAACATTTATGTTGTCCAACAAACGAATAGTTCCTACTGAAAAGTGGAAACTATGCAACACCGTTTCATATAGTGGAATGGCGTGTCGTAGAGAGGAGTGGAGTGGCATGTGCTAGAGCATGGGTACTCGCAAACATTTGACCAGGGGCCACAAAGTACGGTCTGTGGTGTGACCGAGGGCCACACTGATGCCAGCAGGGTGGCGGTAGTGGGTCTGGGTGGGTCAGGGATTGTGTAAGGAGGTCTAACAAAATGTTTAATAAACGGGCAAGCATTTATCAGCAGTTTAATAAATGCTTGCCCGTTTATTTAACATTTGTTTCTGAATATTAGTGCTCATCAACTAGACAGCAGCTCATGCTGCTGTTCACCAGGGGGGGCGCATGTAAAGGTCAAGAGGGCTGCAAGTGTCCTCCAGGCTGTACTTTGAGTATCATGGTGCTAGAGCATCATACAGTGTAATACAATAGGGTAGAGTGGAGTAAAATATCATAGTATGGTGTTGTACAGTGACCGGCATACAGTGGGGTGTCGAACAGTGGTGTAGAGTGGGCTTAAGTAGAGTACAGTGGAATGGAGTTCAGTGGAGTCATGTAGGAAACAGTGTAGTAAACTGTAATACAGTGGAGTGTTATGTTGTATAGTACAGTGGCATGAAGTAGAGTGGCCTTGTGTATCATACAGTATAGTAAAGTGTCATAGAGTGGAGTTCTGTGTGGTATAGTGGATGGGTGTCTCATATAGGGGAAACATCCATTACAACGCAGGCATTACAAAGCAATGCCTTTACAATGCGGTCAATAAAACGCAAGTTCCATTACAACGCAAGCAGTTACAATGCATGACATTACAACGCATATCCCTCACTGGCCAGCACATTCCCTGAGGTAAGCACCCGGCAGTGTTAGAATAGTAATTTTCGTTGTAATGGAACATGCGTTGTCATGGCTTGTGTTGTAATGGTATGTGTTGTAATGGCAGTTGCGTTGTAAAAAAAACGTGTTGTAAAGGTATGCGTTTGCGTTGTAATGTCATACATCCCTCATATAGTGTTGGAAAGTGTAGTACAGTAGAATACAGTTGAGTGATAGAGTAGAGTGTTGCCGAGTGGAGTGGCGTAGAGTACAGTCTTGTAGAGTGTGGTAGACTGTAGTGGTATAAAGTGTAGAGTCGAGCAGTGGAGTGCAGTAGAGTGGAGTAGTGTGTCTTAGAGTATAGTGGAGTAAAGTGTGGTGGAGTAGCACAGAGGTAGCTGCGCAGTGTGTCTTAGAGTAGAGTAGAGTGCTGTAGAGGGACATAGGGTGGAGTAGATTGTTATACAGTGGAGAGTAGGAGCATACAGTGTTGTACAGTGGCATATAATGTAGTAGAGTGCACTTTTATAGAGAAGAGTGGAGTGTCGTATGTTGGAGTGTCGTACATTAGTGTAGAGTGGGATAAACTGTTGTACAGTAGAGTCGATTGGAGTGGCGTAGTCTAGAGTGGACTAAACTTTCTGATAGTGGAGAGGCATCTCGTATAGTACAGTGCCATGGAGTGGAGTACAGTGTAGTGGTGTAGAATAGAGTGGAGTAAAGTGTTACAGAGTGGTGTGTCATGTCATACAGTGGAGTGGTATGCCGTGGAGTGAAGTGAAGTGGAGTACAGTGTTGTAGAGTGAAGTGAGGTAGAGTAGGTTGTAGTACAGTGGAGTGACAGAGTGTTGTAGGGTTGAGTGGCATACAGTGCTGAAGAGTGGAGTAGAGTAGTGTATTATAGAGTAGAGCGGAGTAAATTCTTGTGGAGTGGTGTAGAGGGAGTTGTGCAGAGTGTTGTACAGTCTGGTAGAGTGGCATGGAGTGGACTGCAGTGTACTATAGTGACATAGACTGGAGTACACTGTTGTACGGGGGAGTAGTGTAGTGTGGAGAAGAATTTAGTCAATTAGAGGGGCGTAGAATGTGATACAGTTAGTAGAGGCTCATACAGCGGAGTAGACTCGAATGGCTTAGACTGGAGTGGAGTAGCATGTTGTGTCGTAAAGTGTCATCTCATAGAGTTTCGTGGCATAGAGCGTTGTGGTGTACAGGGTGGTGATGTCGAGTGGAGTGGCGTAGAGTGGAATTGCATACAGTGGAATGGCGGACAGTGAATTGCATATAGTGGAATAGCGTAGAGTGGAGTGGCGTACAGTGGAGTAGTTTAGAGGAAAATATAGTATAGAGTGGAGTAGCATGCAGTCGAGTAACTTATAGTGGAGTGTCCTAAATTAGAGTGGGATACAGTGGAGTGGGGTAGAGTGGAATAGCAAACAGTGGGGTGGGGTACAGTGGACTAGCGTACATTGGAGTGCCATACAGTGAAATAGCATACAGTGGAGTGGAGTGGTGTAGAGTGAAGTACTATAGATTGTAGTGGCATACAGTGGCATACAGTAGGATAGCATTTATTGGAGTGACTTACAGTGCAGTGGCGTAGAGGCAAATAGCATAGAATGGAGTGGCATACAATGTAGTGGCAAACATTGGAGCAGCATACAGTGGAGTGGGGTAGAGTGAAACAGCATAGAGTGGAGCGCATAGAGTGGAGTTCAATACAGTAGAATAGCATAGAGTAGGTTGGCGTAGAGTGGAGTTGTGTGCAGTGGAGTGGCGTAGAGTGGAGGGGCATACAGTGGAGTGGCATGCTGTGGAGTGGCCTACAGTGGAGTGACATACAGTGGAATAGCGTAGAATGGAGTGGCATACAGCAGAATAGCGTACAGTGGAGTGTTGTACAGTGGATTGGCATATAGTGGAATACCTTAGATTGGAGTGGTATATATTGTAGAGTGGGATAGAGTGCAATAGCATATATATATTTTCCTTTAAGGACATGCTCAACATTAACCTTTACATGTTCTACCTCTAAACACCATAAACCCTTCCTTTATGGGCAATATGGCCTGCTTGGGGGTAACCTATTATTATTTAAAAGCAATGCTTAGGCCTGCTTAAAAGAGTTATTTTTACACATCGAATTTGCAGCTTAACACTGCCACAGGCAGGGCTGCGCATGATGGGAGTCTTTTACATGTTGCGGCACACATGTGTGCATGCATATTGATGTGTAAGCAGTCCAGTGTTCCTTACTGTAGCTGCGCTGCAGCAGCCTTACCTTAAAAGGTAGACACTGGCAGCAAACACGCTCAGTATAATTACCATGAATTAAACTCAGCTAGTGAGACTCACACACTGTAAAGGTCCAAAACCTGGGTGATCAAAAGCAAAATAATCCTGTCCTGGTGGACTAAATGGGCAGGACCCATTTTCAACACAAGGTCAGCTAACTGACCCTCGGAGTCCACTTCTTATTCCTAGAGACCTGTGGAAGACAGAAGAAAAACCGAACCTGCTGTTGTGACGTGTGTGGAGAACCATAAGGGCTGGGTCTGCTCCCACTTTTACTCAGGGCTAAGAAATGGAAGTATTAGTTGGATGACCTCCTTTTAAGCTACAGGGACACACAAGCTGCAAGAAGCCCAGTTTGCTGAAGGAGCGCAGCAGGCCAGTTGTAACTGGACCTGCACTGGATCCTGCTGATGGCGTCTGGGCAGTGAGTCCTGATCCCCAAGTACTGTTCCAGAGGTTCTGGAAACTCTTGGCTGGTATCAAAGTGTATTCCACCTGCCTAACCCTAGAACCTGGGACTTAGAAACATTTAAAATATTTTTGCCTGGAGAACTGACAGAAGACTGGGACCAAACTGCCAAGGATGTATCGCTGGTGGGCCTGACTTCACCGCAGGTTCTGCTATGTTCTTCTCTGCAGTATCAAATCTGATTGAGCAGGCCTGACATAGCCCCTCTCCGGCTGCAGCCTGCAGCCTTGACCTGCGGAAGGAATCTGACTTCCAGAAAAGAGTCTAAGTCCTAAGGCAGAAATGCTCACCAGACCCAATGCAGAGCAGCATACGATTAACATCGCAGGTTTCACTGAGACGTCCTTTTTCGGCACCTTGCTGTCAACAACTCGGTCTTGGAATCCAAACTGCTGCCTTGCCCCACTGAGGACTATACATTCTCAGAAACTTTCTAAGTCAGAAGGTAACTGTTTGACCAGGACCAACCTGGCCCTTGTAAAATTCGACCCACCCTCCATTGCAGTTGGCCTTAAAACTTACCTTTGTCCCAGTCTAGCGCAGCCAATTACTTGCAGTTGGCACTTTGTGCTTTTAGGGGCTATTTTTATTCAAAACTTTAAAAGTTCATGTCTCTGCTTCCCCTTATTAGATTTTTGTCATCTTAGTGTAATTTTCCTCATTAAAATATTCTCAAATTTAAGTGATTTGGAGTGCTATGTTTTTTTCTTGTGTTCTTGACTTTTTATCTGTATTTGTGCTTATAAATGATTTTGACATTTTCTTAGGTTAAGTCTGTCTGCTCTGCGCCCCAGATTTAAATTACTGAATCTTTACAGGACCTAACAAGAGTAGTGACATTATTACTCATCTAAACATTTCAACACTAAAAAGGAAAAGAAAGGAAAAAATTGCAATCGAAGTTACCCCCCTCCCCCCTGGTCCTCTGGCCCACACGGTGTAGTGTAACACAATAGAAAGTTTTAGTCACTGGTTTGGCTATAAGGAAACACAAAGATATACATTTGTACATACATATATATACACATCCCTAGGCAATAAAAGACAGAAAATAGCATGGTGTTACTCAAATTCGGGCAGGTTGACTGCAGGGGATGTGGGAGACGTAAGTGGCGCGGGTCCAACCGGGGACACCGGAGGGGTAAGTGAGTCAAGGGCTTTGAATGTTTCTAGTATTTGGTCCCATTCCATAGAGATAGGAATCTTGTGCTGGCCTCGGAATTCTTCTTGCCTAATGATTACGCTCTCTGCGGTGCCCTACCTGATCATTTCCGACTGCCAGGCCAGTGCTGTAGGGGGATGGGCGGATTTCCACCTCATTGTGATGGCTTGTTTCGCCACAAGCACAGCCAGGTCTGCAAATCTATACTGAACTTTTTGTTTCTTGGGGCATTTATGCAGGCCCAGTAGACAGCTGTCCACAGCTGACCAAACAGCCGTACCAGTGACCTCCCGGACTCTATAACTGATTGTTTGCCAGTATAACCGCAAGCGAGGGCAATCCCATAGCATGTGAAGCAGGTCCGCGTCCGCTTCCTGACACCTGGGGCAAGAGAGCTGAGCATCAGGGTAGATGCAATTAAGACAATGTGGTGTAAGATATGCCCTATGTAGTATCATGTATTGTATGTATTTAAATTTAGCATTGCGGGAGACTTTCTTGGGAAATTCTAAAATAGAGGCCCATTCTCGATCCGTTAACTCCCTCCCCAAATCCAGTGACCACTTAGTCCGAAGTGGAGTCAGCGACGTTCCTGAGTGTATTCGAATACCACTATAGAGCCACCGGGTGAGAGGACGACCTGTGCCCATCAAATATGTTGCATATACTAGTTCATGCTTTGGGGGTTCGATCCCAGCAGGGGACCAATGGCGTTTGAGATAGTGGGTGATGGTAGCATGAAGAAGAAACAGTGTCGAGGGGACCCCTTGAGTACGAGTGAAATTATCATGGTCTGCTAGTGCACCCTCTATGAACAGTGCCCCAACAGTTGTCACTCCCTCCCGTTCCCAGGGGGACACGATCCACTTCGAGATTGACCCGTGTGCGGCAGGGATCCCAAGTAAGGGAATATTGGGAGAGTATGGCTCATATCTCTCACATTACACAGATCTTTGAGCAATCACTTAAAGTACAGCACCCGCATTACTCATACTATTAAAATCACTCACATCACCCATGCTACTGAAATCACTGACACAATTCATAGCACTCGCATAATATATCGCACCTTATATACATCACTCACGCCACTTGTGTCGTTTACACCACTCACCAGTGGCGGCTCACTGCTTTCAAGCAGTGCGAGAAACAAAAACCTGTTTGTGCTGCTTTGTGGGCGGGCTCCTCTACTTTGCCAGCAGGGAAGTGGAGGAGTGGTTAGCCCACTCCTAAGTGCACAATGGCTGTTTGGTCGGCCCTCTAGGGCCCAAACCAGTCATGCGCACTTTCCCGCTTCTCCATGAAGGCTGCATTACAGCCTGCATGGAGAACATGCCCACTCCTCCAGCCCCTGGCTGAGCGCTGTGCGCATTGCAGCATTGGGATTGGCTTAGGGGAGGAAGCCTGGCTACCTGCTTCCTGTTCCTGAAGTCAGAGGCAGAAGAGCAGGAGCAGAGACGCGGGACCTGGCGGCGGCAAAGTAAGTGATTTTTTTTAAAAATCTCACTCACTCCAGCAATCGTGACCACCCGAAAGACACCCTCCCCCTGTGACCCCCCACACCCGCCCACCACCCGCGAGCTATGCCAGCCGCCCCTGCCACTCACATAACAGCAGCGACGGAATAAACATCCCTCCCTTCCATCATAAGTTTGAGTAGTCACAACTCCTTTTCTTAATCTCTTCTAAGCATTATTTCATGGGTGCAATTCCATAAATTCGTAAGTAGGAAGTCCAGAACATGTTTTAGTAGGTTATGTGACGTTACAAAGCATGCCATTACCCCACATGCCGTTGCAACGCCAAACTTTACCCAGTCTTGCTGTCGGGGGAGCGCTGGAAGTTGGAATAGATTAATTTTCTATTCTAACTCCAGTGTGTGCAACAGTAGGGAAGGTGTTGGAGTTAAATCCAACACCTTCTACCCACTGCTGCACATCTTTTTCGTTGCACCGGCATGCGGGGTAAATGCATGCGTTGTAACGGTTGCGGTGTAAAGGCTGTTTCCCGTTTTAATAATGTACAATGATAAATATCAGGCAGAAACGTTATGCCCCTTGCCCTAACTTACCTACCATGTCTACCTTACCATACCAATCTGCCATACTTACTAAACCTACCTACAATATCTAATGTAATAGCAATCTTCAATGATAGTTAGGTAAACTCAATTCTATTATAATAGAATTAGAACTCTGGAATGATTTTGATCTAATTGTGAGTTTGGTTCTGTACTAAAGATGAGTTGGCTTGAGCAATGATGAAATTGTTAATATCCAGAAAAGTTTGTCTTTATCGCACGGAAATCACCAAAAAGACATGCTGGACAGTAACTTGTTTCATTGCACGTTGAGTGTTTAAAGGATCTGGCTCATTGGCACTAGGAAACCGAAAGCCAGTTTAATCTAGAGCAACACAATTAGTATTTTGTAAAGCATTTCTCTTTAATTACCACATAAGAAATATCTTTTGCAGCATGCCTTAGGATTTAAGTTTACGTGAAACTGGATTTGGTTGCATTTTAAAGCACATTATACTTTTACAAAGATAAATAGACTTTCTTTAGATAATCTTTTTCAGTATAATGTTGCCTTAATCCAATCTAGCTTGAAGAAAACATATATTAATTGATAATTTGTGAGTCTACAGTGCGTTTTTGAAAACTTGAAAAGTCACTATGTATTTGTGATAGAATTGTAAAAACAATGCATTGAAATTTTCATGTATGCATATTACTTTGTCATAATATTTTCTTTTTATAAAATATAATAAACAGAATTTGTTGTGAATATGCTAAAAAAAAAAGTGCCCTAATTACTCAGTTATATGGTATCAGTCATGCACTTTGTTGGACCTGGCTCTTTCTTCAGGGTTACCCCAGATTGTTACCTACCTTTGCTGGAGCCTTTTTTGTTAGCTTTTAGGACTCTTTACTCCTGCTAACCATTGGCAAAGTGCTTGTGTTCTCCCTTCTAAACACGGTAAAATCAGCATACACCTGATTGGAATATTTCATTTACTTATAAGTCCCTAGTTTATAGTACTAAATGTA
This sequence comes from Calotriton arnoldi, assembly GCA_963921515.1. NCBI lineage: Eukaryota > Metazoa > Chordata > Amphibia > Caudata > Salamandridae > Calotriton > Calotriton arnoldi. The sequence continues at coordinate 1,827,813 of CAWUFW010001622.1, read as the reverse complement.
CCCAGGGCCTGTACATTAAATGCTACTAGTGGGCTGAAGCACTCATTGTGCCACCCACTAAAGTAGCACTGTGAAACATGTCTCATGACTGCCACTGCAGCCTTTAGTGCAGTTCTAAACTGTCACTTCGACCTGGCAAAATAAACCTTTTGCCAGGCACAAACTGCCCTTTTTAGGTGAAATCTATTGTATTTAATATATCTTAGAAGGGACTTGCATCCCACCTTCACTTTTTTTTGGCCCCTGTGCTTGTCACTTTATTTTCCTTGTTTCTATTGGTTGTAGGCGTTCTACTTTCTGTTGTTTCTTGTGCGTTTCTCTTATCAGTCTCCCATGTCCCAAGTACACATTCTCATCCACTTTGATGGGTGGAACTTCTTTTATTTGGTTAAGGCTTAACAGTGTTAACTGTTTACCTTTCATTATCTTCCCCTGTTTGCACGCATTTGTCAAAAGAGCTCCCTGCCGCAGGGTCACAAGAAGAGCAGGACAGGGTCTGTTTACTCTCTCTTTTTTTATGGAACAATACGGTTTATTAACCTGCAGAGTCAAAATACACAGCTATCCACCTACATCCATTGGCCGGCAGTGACACAGTGATCAGTATACACAGCATAGGCCTATAACCTGGAGGCCGCCGCATTGAGCAGGTAGATTTCAACAAATGTAACTAAACAACATAAAAACCAAGACCATCTCCGCCCCCTGCATCTCCGCACAAAATGGACCATAAAAGCAAAGTAACAGTTGAACCTGTACGGCAAGAGAGAGTATAAATGCACCAATTAAGGGTTAGTCGGGACTTGTTACCTCTGAGGGGATCAGTCTGAGCAACCCCAAGTATGTTGGACATGTCAGGTCCCGAAACGCAGGACAAATGATTGCAATGAAGGAGGCTCATCTATACGGGAAAGATGCTACTTGGGGATCAGTGGACATCGACAGCCTTTCCATACCAACAATAAACCATAATTTATGTAACCAGGAAACATGTCCTGGCACCCTATTAGTCCCCCATAATGACAGAATAGCCTGCCAAGCTGCTCCCAGTGCCAGAGCCATCTGCTGGCCACAAAGGGAGCACAAGGGTAAGGTTAAGGGGTTTAGGAGATCCAGAATGGTGTATGCAGGAAATCGGGGTATAGAGGTATCGAAAGCCTTATCAATGTAATTGAGCACCTGGTCCCAAAATTGGCTGAGTTCTGGGCAATGCCACAGGAGATGCACTAGTGTTCCTTTGTGGCCCCAGCCATGCCAACATTCTTTAGAACGCTCCGGATTCCATTTGTGGAGACGGACGGGCGCCAGGTACCAATAGGTACCGAAAGGTTTAAAATTTGAGACTTTTGTAGGTTTACCTTAAAGCCAGAGACAGCGCTAAAGAGACGGAGTTCATCAAGCAAAGCAGGTAAGGAAACTAGAGGGTTACTTAGCAATAGTATAACGGCATCAGCGTAAATTCCGAACCAATGAAATCCCAGAGATCGTTGAATGACCCTTCAACCTTTGTGCCATCGGTTCCATTTAAAGGGCGAAAAGAAGAGGAGAAAGAGGGCCCCCCCCGACGTGTGCCCAAAGAATAGAGAAGGAAGCAGAGGTCACCTCATTAACCCAGACATAGGTCCGTGGAGAGCTGTAGATACAGCTGACCCACCTGATGAAGGTGTCGCGGAAGCCAAAATGCCAGAGGGTCACAAAAAGATACGGCCAGTGGACACGGTCAAAGGCTTTTTCTGCATCAATGGAGAGAAGGAGAGATTCCCTCTGCGACCAATGTTATTTGTCGAGGAGATGCAGAAGCCACTTAGTGTTGTACCCACACTGCCTAGATGGAATGAATGCCGCTTGGTCGGGGTCAGTCAGCCCTTGCATAAGAGGATTCAGACGATGTGCCAGAGTACTAGTGAAAAGCTTAGCGTCTGTGTTTAATAAAAAGAGGGGCCTGTAGGAGCTGTAGACAGTGGGGTCTTTACTAGGTTTAGGTATCACTGATATGACTGCCTCTAGCATTGAGTCGGTGAGGGAGCCCGCCTCCCCAAGAAAGAATTATAGACCCTCGTCAAGACAGGAGCAAGATCATGACAAAAGGTTTTGTGAATTAAAGCAATAAAGCTGTCTGGGCCCCGGGATTTAGAGGTCTTGAGCTGAGCGATCACCAAAATCACCCCACCCAGCCAAATAGGTTGATCAAGCAGCTCCGCTTCAGTTGGCGGAAGCGTTGTCAGGGCAACTCCGTCTAGAAATCGAGAGGGGTTTTTTAAGGAGGCTGTCAGAGGAAGAGTAGAGGGAGCTATAGAAGTCCTGAAAGGCCGAAGCAATCTCAGCATCCGAGTGGACCGTTTGTGAAGTGTTAAGGCAAATCTCCTTCATTGCGACAGACTGAATTTTGCTTTTGAGTCTGTGTGCAAGCATACGCCCACATCAATTAGCCCCAAGATAGAATTTGTGCTTCAGCCGAAGTAAAGCATAATCAGCCCTATCGTAGTCAAGGCATTTAAGAAGGAGTCTCTTCCTCTCAAGCTCCCTCCCGATTCTGGGGGCCCCAGATCGTTTATGAGCAGCCTCCAGAACTCCCACCTTTTGCTTAAGAGTTTGTCACTTTTCTTTGCGTATGCGGATATGGCAATCAATTCCCCCCTCACCACTAATTGAGCACCTCCCACACTGAAGGCAGCGGGATGCCCCCTGTAGCATTCATGCACAAATATTCAATCAAACACTTCCGTACCGCCAGTACTGTGACCTGTGAATGAAAGAGGGAGTCACAGAGTCGCTAATGAGATGGCCAGGAGAGGGGAAAATCAAGTCGAAAAGTTAGGATGATGGGAACATGGTCTAAAAGCGATCATAGAGTAATGTCCACCGCCGTGGTGGAGGCCAACAGAGAAGAAGAGACCAGAAAGTGGTCAATGCGACCGTATGTTTTGTGAGCGGCCAAGAAGAAGGTGTAGTCTCTAGCAGAGGGGTGAAGGTGACTTCACGCCAGGAGTCTTGAAGGCTGCAATCAGCAAACCATTGCAGGCCCTTTGCTGAGAAGGCTCCCGCCTGACTGAACTGCTGCCCAGAGCAATCGTTACCAGAGTCCATTACCAAGTTCAGGTCTCCCCCACCAGAAGAGCAGTATCAGGTGTATTAAGAACTTCTGCAAGAGATTCATAATGACGTTTTTTGGGAGTCTTTAGGGGCATTGATACTCACTATGGTGAAGCATGTCGTGCCTACTCTAAAATGTACAGCCAGCAGACGTCCCTTAACTTCCGATATAGTCGATAGAACTTCCCCTTTGAACTCCTAGAGAGGAGTGTAGCTACACCATTCCTCTTAGAGAAGCCAGAGGACCACCACTGTTGGGGAAACCATCATGAGTGCATACTAGGTATGTCTTTGGGGAGCAATTGAGGTTCTTGCAAAAGGCAAATGTTGCTGCCCGATTGCTCTAATAGGGAAAGTACTGCTGCCCTTTTGACAGGGTTATTGAGACCCCGAACGTTGAAGATCAATACTTTAAGATCCTGGAATGGTGCATGGCAGAAGAGATATTGAAATACAGCCAGCACTTGCCCCGGACATAAAATGCCCACAAAAGTGCTGATAGAGAGAGTATGTGCGGAGGAGTAAAAAGAAAACCCCAAAAAACTGAAGAACTGGTCATGCCAGTTCGTAAAACATTGCAACAATGACAGAAGTCCGTCAGGTGATAAACAAGTGGGGAACACGGGTCAGGCGAAGGGGAAAGAGAGCACCAAAGCCCACAAGTGTTCATCGATAAGGCAACAAACAAACCCACACTGTGAGAAAAGCCCCATCCCCGCCCCGATGAAGTCCTCCTGCTTAAGAGTAAAGTGTGGAGAAGTGTCAGGGACTGTCCGGGACTATGTAGGGAACACAGTCAGGGACTTGGGCAAGGACTGGGAATGGGGTAGAAAACGTACACAGAGAGAGGAGTACAGTGCTGCCCAGGATCACACAGGAAGTCAGAGGAGAAAAGGGATCCAAAGGGGAAGCCTGTACAAAGGAACAAGATGGCTAAGACTCAGAAAGGAAGGGCACTCACAAGGCAATTTAGCATTCAGACTAACTACACCCAGGACGACGTGCAAGACATATATATAATACAACATTAACAATAAAGGGGATGTGGGGTAAAGCACTCAGGAGCTCCACACGGTAAGACTGAAGCTCAGTAAGTTCCTCACCCACAATTGCTGTTACAGATACTGACTGAAAATACCCACATATAGGATATGTATGCAAAGGCAGGGTCTGTGGGTCTATGGTGATGTTATAACAGTAACTCAAAGACAATACTCACAGTGTACAAGAAACACCACCTAGGTAGTCAGCTGTGCCCATGGATCCTGGCGATCAAACAGGAACACGCAAGGCAGTAACAGCAAAGGGGTAGAACTAAACACAAGCACAATAGACAAGGAGGAGTGCTTAACAGGAAAGGAAGGAAATCACAGGGCACACTTGGCAGAAAGCAGGTAACAAACATACAAGGTAACAGAAGCAAGACAGCAAAAATAGAAAGACAGCAAACTAGACCTGGAACCAAGGAAATGGGAAGAAAGGCAGGGACTGGAAAAGGATATACAGAAGGGGAGAGGCTACAAGGATATACTAGAACAGTGCAGGTTCAGGAATCAAGAAAACAAAGTAGCATAGAAGGCAGTGCTGGGGCAAGAACAAGAATTGAGCAACAGCTCAGGAGTCAAAGTAGCACTGCAGGTAGTGCTAGTTCAGGAGAAGGGAAACTGCTGCAGGTCAGGAACAAGGAATGCTAAGGCTCAGGAGTCAAGGTAGCACTGCAAGCAGTGCTAGTTCAGGAGAAGGGAAACTGCTGCAGGCCAGGAACAAGGAATGCTAAGGCTCAGGAGTCAAGGTAGCACTGCAGGCAGGGCTAGTTCAGGAGAAGGGAAACTGCTGCAGGTCAGGAACAAGGAATGCGAAGGCTCAGGAGTCAAGGTAGCACTGCAGGCAGTGCTAGTTCAGGAGAAGGGAAACTGCTGCAGGTCGGAACAAGGAATGCTAAGGCTCAGGAGTCAAGGTAGCACTGCAGGCAGTGCTAGTTCAGGAAACAGGAAATAGATACAGCTCAGGAAACAAGGAGTCAAGAGAGCACTGCAAGCAGTGCAAATCAGGAACAAGAAATAGCTGAAGCCCAGGAGCAGGAACAAAGAATAACTATAGCTCAGGAACTCAGGAAACAAGGTAGCACTGCAGGCAGTGCTAATTCAGGCACAAGTAATAGCTGTAGCTCAGGAATCAAGGAACAAGGATTAACTATAGCTAAGGAATCACTGGAAACAAGGATCGGTCTCACCGGTATACAGCTACAATCACCAACACTGGGCTGAAGGGAGCTGGGGCTTAAAAGAGCTCACAGTAATCACATGCATCAGGTGTGAGCAGGCTAGCAGCAGCCAGCCACAGGTGAACTGAATTCCTCCACCCATCCTTGGCCTGCAGGGGTGGAGACAAAGCAGTGAGCAGGGGATTATAGGTAATGGAGTTTCCAGCATGAGCAGACTGGCTTCCAGAAAACCCGGCATGGATTGGGAATGGATGCCAATTCCTAAATGATGTCCAAATGCCTGGAAGTCAGGATATGCATACAGGGGAGTGTCTGGAAGCATATTAGAATACTGGAAAGCCCCAAAATTCGGCCCCCTGGTGGTGGGAACGAGAGCACAGGGAGCGAATCGTGACAAGAAACCTAGAACCCTGTCATCCGGGAGCCACAGAATGCACGGGAGAGCCTGCCAGTAAGGAAAGTACAGATTGCTTCTCTTTAGCGATGGTGGCCGTATCCGGTTCAAGTCTCCGAGAAGAATCTTTCTTCTTGTGCCATCTCTGCTGTCTGCGTTCCCCCTCGCCCGGAGGGCTGGTATTGCCTTCATTAACTGTGGAGTCTGCAAGTCCTATGACGTTGAGTACCTCCTTAAGAGTTTGTATCTGCCATAGCTTGCCTTCATGTCGAAAGATAAGGTGGAAGGGGTGACCCCAGGAATACGAGATCCCAGCTGCTCGTAGATGGGCCGTGACAAGACAGAAGTCTCTGCACTTCTGGAGAGTTACTGCGGATAAATCCGGATACATTATAGGCGAGTGGCCTCTAAACTGAATCAGTTGGGCCTCCCGGGCCTTGTGTATGATAGATTCTTTTAAGTTGAAAGTCAAGCACACATGTAAGTATGTCTGCCTGTGGGGCACCCCCAGATCTGGGTAAGCCAACTCGGTGAACACAGTACATCTGGATCTCAGTACCCTCAGGGGACTCCAAAATGTGGCAAAAACAGGCCCCCACATATTCCAGTAAGTCACTTCCTTTTGCTTGAGGTGGGACCCCTCTAATACGCACATTATTTCGGCAGGACCGATTTTCCAGGTCCTCTGCATGGGCTTTGAGATCAACGTACTGCTCCCTTAGCCACAGAATCTCTTGCTGCATCATTTTCAGTTCCTCGTCTCTCCCGGTTTCACGGTCTTCTATTGCTGACACCCTGTACCCCACCTACTCTAGGTCCCGGCGCACTTCCTTCAGGTCCGTGGAGAGCTCGGTCTTCATAGTCTGTTAGTCCTCCCGGAGAGACGCAAACAGCGATGCCAAAAAGGATTTCGTGACAGGCCCGTCCGGTTCCTCCACACCCGGTAGTAGGTCTGAATCAGGCACGAGTGAGTTCGTGGTGCCTTCTGTACCGACGCACTTTGTAAGCATGTCCTTGAGAGAACTGTCCTTTATTGATCACATGGTGAACATGTTGAAGGTCCCTTCACAGTTTAACTATATGCAGGGGCGCAAATAGGTCAGCAGATGCAAGGCACCGGGTTCCCTTCGCTCCGTCTCTCAGGGACCACCGCCCAATGTCAGTTTATAGGAAGACCCTTTAGTACATGGCTGGGCCCACAGGCTGAACAAGAAGCGTTGAGGTAGCCCCACAAGATCTGGGGTGAAAGTGCCTGAGCCAACACCCAAGCCTGCGGAAAATGTCTAGACTGCCAGGGCCTTGCTAGAGGGTCAGCGCCACCACAGAGAGGCTAGTGGTCCGGGGACCACCCCGGGCTGATTCCCCCTAGAGAAATGTGAGGTGGTCCCCTCCGTCAGCTCCAGGTGCAGTGTCTTCTCAGGCCCCTCGGGACATTTAGGATAAAGGGGGGGTATCGCAGCCTCATGCACCCCCCATCGGAGAGGTGCCCGGCAGGGCCTTCGCAGTCGCACCACTCACTGTTCTGCAGATTCCACTGGAGGCTGGGTCCCTCAGTCGTTGGTACCCTACCGGGGGCCAGACACCAGCCCAAGCCCTCCATCAAAAGAGCAACAAGGGCCGGACTCAAGGCAAAGACCCCAGCAACAGGTGTGCCGCCGGCGCGGCATCGCTGGGGCCTGTTGGCGACCTACCACCTCTTATAGACCAGTGCCTTCCAATTAGCTTTCAGGCATCATGTGGCTGCCGGGCCACATCCCTCTCCATTCTGGCCCATCGGTAGTGCAGGAATAAAAAAGGGGGGACGCGCTACTCCCTTCTACCTCACCCCCCCAATTGTAGACAGAGGCAGGCTCCAAAACAAGCACACACCGGGCCAGCAGCTCCCTGGCCAGAGTTCCAAAGCACCCCAGGAAGCCCGTCGGGAATCAGGCACCGACCCAGGCCCCCCAGCAACACAGCAAGGGCCAGACTCTAGGCAAGGGCTCCCCCCGTCAGACGCTTCTCTGTAGAGCGGCCGCCAAGGCCCGAAGGCCACTCACCTCCTTCCTCCAGCCATCACCATCCACTGAGGTCTCAAGTAACTAGGACCGTCAGGGCCACACACCGCTCTGATCCGGCCCAGCAGGATTGCAGAGACGAGGGGGAGGCCGCACTGCTCAGTTCTCCTCGCTAGCCCCTAAGGCCGATAGGCTCGGGTCATGCGGCAGCCAAACATCAGGACATCCGCTCTCCCAAAGGGGGTCCAAGTCACTGGGGCCCCTCGTCCTCCATCCGCGGACCCGGCCCAGGCAGCAGAGCACGACCCCAGTGCTGGTTGGAACATACAGCATGCACCCCTCTGGCTGCAATGTCCTTATGGCGTCTGCCACCGCAGCCTTCCAGCTCTCCTGAGTTCGTCGTTGGAGCAGCCACGTGGTCGCCAGGCCGCAGTCCTCCACTCTGCCAAGGGGTACCCTCGGATGCACAGGGTCACCCAAAATCGGGGGCAACACTGCACTCTGTCTTCCATAGCATTTTCACCTGGGCCACCAGCAGGCAGGTCGGCGCTTTCCATGGCTAGTGATCAGCGGGGACCGAGAGACAGAAAAGTGTTTCTCACCCGTCTGCCATCTTGGCCACGCCCACTCTTTCTTTTTTTAATTGTCCTATTGCTGTGTGTGTTTCATTTCAAAGCAGGGCTGTTTCACCCCCAGGCCCAATCCTCCTGACGTCTGCTGCTGAAATTGATAAAATCCAAGACTCATTCATTTCCTAACACCGCCACCACCCCCACCCCCTGCCCCCCACAGAGACACTCCTGATTCAAAATGTCCGGCTTTGTTTCATTTCAGCCCCTAGTTCCTCAATTATACCCAGGCAGACAAACAGAGCCGGTAAACTGACATATTTAGTTCTCAGCCAGTGCTTCCTACTTCCTTCGAGCACTTTTTTGTTTCCATGCCCTGTAGAGAGGGTCTACTGTCCTCTAACATGGTCCTTTTTCTGTTTTTGTGCAAAAGGTAGAGGGTCGGCTTCACTTTGAGTAAAGCACTTTTTCTGTTTTTATGCTCCATATGGAGGAGCTTCTTCCTTCTGAAGAAGTCTGTTACTGGCTTTTATTGCTTGCTCCCCCACACCTTCACGTGGCTGGCTCAAGATGGTTGCCACTCTGCACCAGAGAAGGTGTGGGGGAGGAGGAGTGGGGTCTAGCCCCCAAAACTGATACTGAGCACAGCGCCGCTCGGGGCATATGGAGAACCTCTCTTTTTTTGCAAGCCTCTGTGGCATGGCGGTGGGGGGTGTTGCTGAGTGACACTAGCAGCACCTGGGGTCAGCCTGTTGGGGAGACTCACAGCCAGCGCTGCAGACTCCCAAGTGAGGGATCCCTCGGCACCAGGTGAACTGTGTTGCCTCTGGGTGCACCTCTCTTCAGTTTGGGCTGGTCAGGTCAACACTTACTGGGAAGCTATGCCTGTGGCAGAATGGCTGATGCGTTTGGTGAACCTGCTCTCCAGATATTGCAGTGAGAAGCTGTTTGCTCATCGTCAACCTGGGTATGAGAAAAAGCCCAAACTGTGAGCCTGCAGCTGGCCCAATGGGTCATTGTTGAGCTCCTCACTACATGTCTCCAGTCCCCCACCCACCCCGCAACAACTGTGTCCCTTGACAGCTTTGTCCCCAGGTGAATCCCTTGTCAGGTTTCTGTGGTTCCCCGGCTGTCAGCCCGGCAGGGATGCAGGGGTTTGAGTCTTCTTGTATACTGGCTGTCTCAGTATGGTTTCTGGTTGCCAACTGTACCTAGAGAGGCAGTGGGTTTCCTGTAGCACATTGTTGTTCACAGATGCTGGTGAGTCGCCCCATATGCAGCAATACTCAACGCTGTCTTTCACACATGCTCACCTTCCTGTTCCTTTCACTTCCCCTCCTGCTCTCTTCCTGGGTGCCATATCCCGCTTATTCTTAGAATTCCCACACCCACGCTGTGCTGCGGAAGGTTTAGTTTCTTCATGCACTTCCACTGTGTGTAATCTGCCCCCTCCCCCGTAGCTCCTGCGTGAGTTTTATATGGTCTTCTTAGAAATGGATTTTTAAAAAATCATTTTCAGTCATTGCAGATGCGAGTACAGTACAGCTCCCTACACTCGAGTGTCTGCATGCGCCAAGACAATAGTCCTAAATTATAATTTCCACGACATCGCTGGAGGAAGGACACAATAACTGACGTCACTCCTCGGTTTTCCAATTTAAAACGCCATGCCCAGTCACGTAGCACGAATGGGTTAGGTTATACTTCTGTTTTCCTCCAGAGTTTCAAGTGTTTGATCTTATCACTAAAGCCATTTAAACAAAACATTAGTGGGTTAAGCACTTCCTGCTGACATCTATGTGACAGGTGGGTCACAAGGTTCAGAGCCTACCATTGTCACCTCAGCCAAGGATACTGAGAGTACCGGATTAGATTGAATTGGGGAGGTTTTTGTCCTCCCTGCCTCACTACTCCTGTTAAGACACAATATAAACTTCCATTTTGTTTTGTAAACCTCTTTTACCACCTACAGTTGGGACCTGTATCAAAACTGATACATTTTCCTATACCGCTCCTGCAATGGTTGAAAGGTTGCAACAAAAAAATGCCTTCAACAGTCAGACAAAATCTTGTTAGGTTTTGCCTGCACAGTGCGCGCGCTGTGCTTGTTTGGTTTGTCCTCCACACTTTACCTAATCTCCCCGTGGCTACACACATCTTTAAAACGCACTTGGCCACTGCATGTGTTTTTTCTTTATCCTCCTCCCTTTACCTAATCTCGACACATTATATTTCCACCAGTTACTGCACAATATATTGGCTTTCTCTATAAACAAGTCATGACACTTTTATAGACTTCAGTGCCTTATATTGCACAACTCGATCACCAAGCTAAAACTTACAACAAAACAAAAATTATTAATCACATAGGCGAAACCTGTTGCATTTACCAATGCTTGTTAATATTTCTAAGACACCTCTAAAGTAAGCACTAAAGGCTCATAGAGCAAGGTGTATGGTATTTAAAAAGTAGAATGTGTGCTTAGGTTTTACATGTCCTGGCAGGGAAAAACTCCCAAAGTCGTTTTTCACAGTAGAAAGGCTATCTCTACTATAGACTAACAGTAGGTTACCTTATTACACTTAATAAGTGATACATTAAGTTTGGGAGCAGATAGGAAAATACTTCTTCTGCTCATTTAAATTGTAATTTAAAATCCTCTCTTCTGGTACAGTCACATACTATTCTGAAAATGCCACTTTTAGAAAGTTGGCATTTTCCTGTTTGTACCAAATGTGCCTCTCTGCCAGTTCAGGGTCACTTGAATGTTACTGGCTCGCATGTGGTGACAGACATGTAACAAAAAGACCTTGGACTGGGGAATGGTGTTCCTTTCCTGGGGGTTGCACTCAGCCCTTCCTGAACTACAAAGTGTAGCCTGAGGGCTGCACACACCCCCTTCTTGATTTCTGAAGCTGCCTGCCATGTCACTGTCAAATGCAGCTGACACCTGGGCATGCCTGTGCTTTGTTACCCTAGACAGTTGGGAGCCAAACACAGGGGAAGAGAGAGACCCTACACAGAGGCTGGCACTGGGTATAAAAGTGCCACGCTCAGAACCTCTAGTCAGACCACTCCTGGACCTGTGGAATATTCAGAAGAAGGACTGCCCTGCTGTCTGAAGAAGAGAGACAACCTGCTTGCCTTGAACCCAGGACCCCCAGAAGTGACAACAAGAGTCAGTTGGCTGGCCAGCTGTTTGAGGAGCTACAGGAACACAACAAGCTTCCAAAGCACTCTCCTGCTTCTCAACTGACCAGACCCAACTGAATCTGAGGTGGTTCCCTCCACTGGCCACTGGGGGAGTGAGTCCTGACCCGCCAAATGCTGTCCTTCAGGTCCTGGATCCTATGCTGGAGTCAGAGTGTACTCCTCCCTCCTCAACTGAAGGTTTCACCAGACCCAAAGCAACGCTGTGCAGACTGACGTAGTACTTTGCATTGCAGCACCTCACAGCCCCTGACTCATGGATTCATCGGATCTGACACAGTGAGGTCTTGATCTGCAGCTTCAATGCATCCGATGCAGAAAGACACAGGACAATGCAAGGGCCTCATAGCGTAGCACCATGCAGCGCCTGAAGCAACGCAGAGTCTTGCATTGCCGCGCCACGCAGTCCTGCACCAAAGGCAAAAAGCACACCTGGTCCCGTACCTGCCCAGTTCTTCATCGTGGTCATCCTGAACTTGTGACTTTGCCCCAGTCTGGTGCAGACAGATGCTCGCAGTTGATGCTTTGCGCCTTTCTGGCACTATTTTTCCTTAAACTTTAAAAACTCCTAACTCCGGTTGTTCTGATTAGATTTTTATCGTTTTGGTGTCATTTTATTTATTCAAATATCTCTTATTCTCTAAATAGGCTTGGGATTTTTCCTGTATTGTGTTTTCACTTTATTATTGTTTCAGTGCTGCATAAATGCTTTACACATTGCCTCTAAGTTAAACCTGACTGCTTTTGTGCCAAGCTATCAGAGGACATGACTTTTGTGGTTCACAGTGACAAGGATTATTTATTACTTGAGTGCAGCTCACGGATTGTGCCAACTAATAACCCAGTTTTTTACACACTCTGTGTTATGAGAATGTTAGCTAAAGAAACTGTTATTTGAACTAATCACTGTAGCATTACATCCTAATCAACCTCTCCTCAAGAACACATTACAATTCAGCTACCAATACTCTCTAGCCCCAATCCTCCTAATGCTCTTCTTCCCAGCCAGACGTTTTGCAATAAGCTTGTGGAATTTAAAAAAAATAAAGTGCAGGTAGTATTTGATAAATGTGATTCTACCCGATCCTTTATGGATCCGAGCACAAAGCTTGCTTACCCAAGCCTTAATAACAGTGAGCTCCGCAATTTTCCACCTTTGACTACCGACCAAGTGCTTGAGTTAATAGGTCACACTAAATCAGGAGCCCCGTTAGACCCCTGCCTGCCCAAAGTATTCCATGACATAGCGGACAAGATAGCCTTGGTTCTTACTACTTTGGTAAACATCATTATCAAGGTAGGCACTTTCCCCATGGAATGGAAAATAGCCTCAATTCTTCCTTTGTTGAAAAAAGTCCTCACTTAACCCTAAGGAAGAGAAAAATTATCGATCAATTTCACATCTACCATTTCTAGCGAAGGCCCTTGAGAAGCATTTTAATAGTACTCTCTCAAGGTACCTAGAGAATAATGAGTTTTTGGATGAGGCACAGTTTAGGTTTAGGTCAAGCTACAGAACTGAGTCAGCTTTGGTCATAGTTTTCGATGAGATTAGACACATCATAGACAACAGACAGGGGGGGCTGCGATAGTCTTTTTGGACCTTTTCCGCAGCCTTTGATACCATGAGCCACGCAGTCCAGCTTGAACGTCTAGCAGAAATCAGAAACGCTGGGTCAGCCCATTATTTTCTCTCTTCATTTTTAACAAATAGAGCGCAGAGTGTGGCCCTTGAAGAGTACAACTCAAAATCCTTTTCTCTGCCTTGTGGTGTTGCCAAGGTGCCATCACTGAGCCCAACACTTTTTCATATTTATGTGACTCCCTTGGCTAAGTTGATTCATTCTTTTGGCTTTGCCATAGTGTCTTATGCCGACGACACTCAAATAGTTATGTCGATCTCAAGTAATATAGATGAGGTCGCCGACTGATTCAACAGAAGTATTTGTGCGATTGTCAGCTCGATGAGCAGCAAAACTGTCTGAAGTTGAATTTAGAAAAAACAGAGGTCCTCCTTTTTGGCAAGGGCACCGCTTTCTGGAATTAATCTTGGTGGCCTCAGACTCTAGGTCCTCCCTCTTTGCCACTTTTTTCAAAACAGGAGTTCTGTCCTGGATTGCTTTAAATTCAGAGGGAGAGAGTTCCAGAGTTTGGGTGCAAGGTAGCTAAAAGAGCTCCCGCCCTTACAAACTCTCTTCACTCTCGGAACTTGAGCTAATAAGGCCTCAGAAGACCTAAGCTGCCTCAAAGGGGAATAAGATGTATTGAGGATGCAAATAAGTCGCACTGGTCTTCCTGAAGATCCTGTAGTAGTAACAGAGAGCTTTAAAAGCAACACGCTTCTTCACTGGAAGTTAGTGAGGCTTAAGAAGTGCAGGGCCCATGGGAGCCCATTTAGGAAGATGTAATAGCAGCTGAGTTGCCGAGTTCTGAACCCGTTCGAGTCTCAACAGCCATGACTGGGAAACACCCAAGTAGAAGATATTGCAGTAATCCAGCCACGAGATGACTAAAGCTTGAATAACTGTCTTTTGAGCAGATAATGGTAGGAGACCAATAAAGGTTTTCAGAGACTTGAGAACCCCAAAACACCAGCCTGCTAAAGCCGTGACTTGGTCTTTGAAAGTAAGCTTTTGGTCAAATCAAATGCCCAAGTTCTTGACCTTAGGCTTTGATGATGGAAAAGAACCAAGTTGCGCTGGCCACCAGTCAGGAGACCAAATGGCAGGCTGAGTGCCCAGCATAAGGACCTCAGTCTTACCTGTGTTTAACTTCAGGAAGTTGAGGTCCATCCACTGGGCAACCTCTGACAGACAGGCCCTCAGGGAGGCAGCCCCACTGGCAGAGTTTTGAGATAAGGTGACGATCAACTGAGTGTCATTGGCATACAATAAAATATCCAAGCTGTGATGCTCAGTGACATCAGCCAGGGGGCGCATATATAGGCTGAATAATGTAAAGCTCAAGGAGGAGCCTTGAGGCACCGCCTGTGACACTGGGACCACCTTTGATCAAAAAAGCTTTTGGAAAACCTGATAGGAACGGGCCTGCAAGAAGGAAAAAGACAGCTGTGAGATATGGTGTCAAAGGCCGTACTCAAGTCCAGCAGCAATAATGCTGCAGTGTCTCCTATCTCCACAACCTGGCACATGGACTCAGGTACGAGCTGCAGGGCAGACCGGTACTGTACAGTGGGCGAAAGCCCGACTAAGTTATGTGCAAAAGATACCTTTCCTCAATGAACCCTACAATCTGCTGATTATTATGCTTTTCTGCCACTTTCGACAGAAAAGGAAGCAGTGAGATAGGCTTATAATTCTCTAGCTTGGAGGGATCTAACAAAAGCTTTTTAAGCAATGGAACCACTGAGGAATGCTTCTAACGCAGAGGCACCTGAGCCACCATGAAATAATTATTCAAAAGATCACTGAAAACAGGAAGTAGCTCATTCATTCCATGCTCCAAAATGCCGGATCATGAGGACAGCCAGACTCGACTGATGCCATGCAGGTCCGTAGCTCCAAAAGTGCAATAGGTTTAAACTATAAAGGTTTATCAGGGTCTGTAGAGGGCTCAAACCAACAGTCAAGACATAGAGCATTTCTGGCAGTCTCCAGAAAGGAGAAGTAGATACCTGCTACTTTATCAGAAAAATAATCAGCAAGAGTATTGCAACTATCCTCTGACGGGGCAACATCAGCCGGAACATGATCCATCAAGGATAAGGTTTTACCAATCGCAAATATCTCTCTAGAAGAATTTTGTGCCAACTCAATTTTATTTGCAGTGAATGCCTTACGCACATGCTTAATACGACTTTGATAAAAATTTCAAGGCTAAGGGATAAATCTCACTACTAGCCTTATCAAAGTTCCTGCGGCACATGTGTGCACAGCGTTTACAATTTTTTAAAATTTTAAGCATGGCTAGTTCCTCATTGAACCAGTCCACTGAGGGTTTGATTCTGCATACTACCATCTCAACTATAGGTGTGATACAGTCAAGCGCCCCCAGAAATCCAGTTATCCACTTGCACATTAGCAGTGGTGACACAAATGTCAAGTTTGGGGCCAGTTATTGCCAAGGCATTAGTAAAATTGCAGATAGTAACATTGGCTCATTTCCTAGATCTAAACATCTCATCAGAGATTGCGCTAGAGAAGACTTTCCACAAGGGCACCTGAAAAGGCATAGCTAAATGGTCAGACCTTAGGAGAGGCAGGGAAAAATCAACCACAAGCTCACTTAAGTTAGAAAAAATAGGGTCAAATGTATGCCCGCCTTATGTGTAGGACAAGAAACTAGTTGCAACAGTTGAAGCCCTGCTAAATCAGCACATAGCGCAATTGCCAAGGGGCAAGAGAAATCCTCAAAATGAAGATTAAGATCCCATATCACAGTAAAATTAGAATAATGCAGTACTAGAGAAGGAAGAACATCAGCCAGGGAAGCGATGAAATTCGCTGCTGAGCCAAGCGGCTGATAAATCAATATCCCAGAAAGGGTAAAATTACTTGGACAGGCCAAAGAAATTAGATCTGCCTCGCAGCCAGCTATAGTCAATTTGGAGAAGGTACATGAACGAGATTGCTTAAAGATAACAGCAATGCCCCCATCCTTTGAGCTTGCCTACCCAATCTAACTATTATATAGTCTTTCGGGACAGCCAGCAGGACATCAGGATCTACATTTTCAGAAAGCCCCATCAAAGAAATTGCCCTATGGAGATAATCAGAGATGAAGTCACACAATTTAAGCTTGTGCTTCATCAAAGAGCGGCAATTTAGAGAATAAAAAAGGGCTTTAACAGGAGCTCGAGAGGGCCCACTCGCCTCAGCACCAGAATTTAAAATGTGTAAAGTCATTGCACTCACCTAAAAAATCTCAGATTTAAAATGCAAAGGCGCAAAACCAGAGCGTTTGCATACTCGCACTGCAGCCGGATCCAAAACCTGACAACAGCCATGGGGAAACGCAGGTGTTAACTTCCTACGCTCCATAAAAGAGTACTGTTTGAGTGGTATGGTCGTACAACCGGGGTCCTGGCCACTGGTGCCATCCAGGCATGGATGGGCTTGCCTTGGGCGCGCCTTTGACGCACCAGCAGCAGGAACGCACATCTTGCATCCTTTAACGCCCACCAGTAAAAGGGGGCGTGGCCAAAGGCATGACGAGCCCAAGAACGGTGGGACAAAGAAAAACAAAACAAGAGCCCAGCAAACCCCCACCCTCCCTCCCTTCTTTCCTGGAAGGCTTCCCTATCGGGGGGAGCACTGGCATAATTAAACAGATTAAAACAAAGGTGAAGAATTAAAATAATAAAAGCACACAGTGGGTAGCCTGCCCTTAAGATGGCTACTACTACTACTAAGTGAGTTGGTAGCTCATTAGTCAGGTTGCCTCACAATTGGGTCAGTGTCACCAGTAGGGAATTGTATAAGAGGAACTGTTCGGGCGGTAGGTCGGACTCACCCATTAATGTCTCATAGGGGCTGAGGGCACCATCATTGTCGAGGTCTGCCAGTGTATGCAGTTCCACCGCGGAGGTAATGGTGGCATTTTTAGGAGTGCCTTGTAGGACTAAAGCTGGTGTACAGGGAGTTGCTGAGCATGTGAGGTAAAGGCTCCAGCAACAGCAGAAGTGTGTGACACCTAACAGCAGGGTCTTGGGTGTCTTGGCTCGGGTGGTGGGGTGAAACAGGTGAAGGACACAGGTCAATGTCCAGGGTGGTAGCGCAGTGGCCGTATCAGCCAACTGTTGGACCAGAAAGCCACTTGGGGAGATAATATTGTTTTAGGTTCGGTACTGCCTGGCCGCCTTGTTCCAGGGGCGAGTATAATTTCACCAACACTACTCTGCAACTCCCAAAATTCCAGATGAATTCCCTGGACCTCTGCTCATATTCACAGAAAAATGTGGTTGCGACATATAGAGGTAGATTGGAAAAGTAATATAAGAATCGAGGAAGGACCACCATCTTCTGTAGGGCCACCCGACCCATCTCTGACAGCTGTAGTGTCTGCCAAAAAGCCATTTGAGTTCCGACAGATGTAGCTGTCCATGTGAATTGAACAGATCCTCTAGGGAGTGGTACACCCGTAGTCCCAAGTACCGGAATGTTATGGGTTGCCAGGCTATAGAGACCCCAGGAAAGGCTAGACCTGGGTCCAACAAGTCCGGTGTAAAGGGGAATAAGCATGAATTTACCCAGTTGACGCAGAGGCCATACATCGTCGCAAAGCGCTGCAGTGCTTGTTGAACACGTCGGGCCATTATGGATGTCCTTGAGGTATAGAAGGAGATCATCTGCATAAAGGGATACAGCATGCAGACTGTCTCCTAGATGTACGCCCCAAGCCACCCCTTGTCTCTGAAGATCCGCAGCTAGCGGTTCTATCGCTAGTAAGAGGAGTAGTGGGGAGAGTGGGTAGCCGGGTGCCCTTATCATTTGATATCGGCTCGGAGATAGAGAAGCCAGTTTTGACTCTAATCAAAGGGCGATTGTATAGTAACTGCCCTAGTCTCAGAAAGCTGGACCCAATACCATATCGCTGCAGCACCTCAAACAGGAATAGCCATTTCAGAGAATCAGAGGCTTTTTCTAAGTCCAACACAAGGCTCCCTGCCCGGGGCAAGTGTTGCAGTGAATCTGCCAGGACACGGAAAAAACGGAGGTTCAAAGAGGTGTTGCATGCTGGTACGAACCCGTTTTGGTACGGGTGGATCAACGTTGAAACTAGAGGCACTCATCTAGTTGTAAGGGTTTTAGTTAGGATCCTATAATCTGTATTCAGAAATGCCAACGGCCTATATGAACCTAGCTCTGTGGGGTCCTTGTCGGGTTTGGGAAGAGAAAAAAACAAGGTTTCACAATGGCAGTCGGATAAGGTAGCCGCAGAAAGGAGTTTCAGCCGAGGAGCAACCAGTGGGGCATAAACTTTATAAAATTAACCAGGTAAGCCATCGGGACCCGACGTCTTGCACCTAGCATGTGCGCAAATGCTTTCCTGCAATTCAAACTGTGTGATAGGGTCGTCCAGTTCTGCTCCCTGCTCTGGGGTTGTACGAGGCAGCGTGATCGAGGAGAAAAATGTGTTGAGTGAATCAGGATCGACCGAAGTGGCTTACGGATATAAGGATATATAATGGCGTGGGAGCTTGGTGTGTATCTCATTCTGAGTATAAAATAAAGTGCCGGTGGCGGAACGCAGTGTCAGTATAGGAGAACAAGATTGGTTCTGGTGGATGAGCCATGCCAGCAAACGGCTCAGTCTGTCCGCAGTAGCATGCGTGCAGGCTGAGTGAGCCTCATAATTGAGACAGTGCAGTCTCTCCAACAGAGACGTGTGTTCCCGGCATTTATTTTCCAAGCGTTGTATCTCAGTATGGTCACTTACTGCTCATATTTCGTGCCAGAGGAGTGTGCACTCAAGACGGGTAAGATCACAGCATTCCCATGCAGTGCCCATGTACAGTGACCTTGAGAGCATCCTATTCAGGAAGTCGTGTTGATGCTGTTCCATCAGTATGATCAAAATAGTTGGTTATGGCAGTACCTAGTGACACCAGGAAGAAAAGGGACTCCAGGGCCCTCGGCTGTAACCGCCAAGTGGGGATGGCTGGTGTAGCAATGTTCCACGCCAACTGTAAAAACTGAAGATTTGGGTCAGAGTGGGTACGACCCAAATAGTCAGTCTGTAAAACTGAGGGCAGTGAGTTAGTTGTGCAAAGAAGTCTGTCATGCCGAACATGCAAATGATGTGGGGCAGAGAAGATTACGTTGACGCCAGCGTCAAGTAACTGCCAGTGTTGAAGCCAGCTGCAGAGAGCCCGTGTGGTAGAGACTGTGGGCGTTTTGGGCAATGGGGGAAATGGGTGGTCAAGTCCTGGTTCAAGAACACTATAAAGGTCACCCCCTATAAGTCATGGTGAGCCCGCCCCAGCGAGAGAGCTTGCCTGACAGTTTGTCAAGAAAAATGGTTTCTTCTGAATTGTGTGCATATACTGAGCCTAAATAGTGGCTATCGGCCATCAAGTGACCTTGCACAAAAATATACATGCCATCTATGTCAATGTCTATCTCGTCAGCTACAAAGGGGTTCCCTGACGTAACCCATATTAACGCCCCTCTAGCATAGGTGGAAAAAGTAGTGGCAAATAACTGACCGCAACAGCGCTTTTGAACCCTGGTGGTCTCCGGGAGTGTCAAGTCTGTCTCCTGTAGGAGTGCAATATGAATGAAACGTCGCCTGAGGCAGGAGTAAATGGAATATCTTTATGTAGGCATATATATGCCTCTCACGTTCCATGTGAGAATGTTACTGGGAGCCATCAAGAGGGAATCATGCTGTCGGTAAGTGCACAACGGTCAGGAGTGCATCGTAGAGACAGCGGCCGGTGTACATGGGTGTGGGTGTGAGTGTAGAGTCGGGCTCCATCTAACAACAAAAAGGAAAACATCTGAACAATCGTAAACCAAAAGACGAAAACCGGAAATTCCATCAGAGCAGAGGGACAATGTGTATCCGCCCAAACTATCTAGTTCGGTGTAACTATCAAAAAGGAAGAAGGTACCTGTAGGGGAGGTGGAGCATGAGAAGCTCAGTAGGAGGCCCCCAGTATGTCAAGCGAGTAGGCGTTAGTAGGATATTTAGCATAGTAGCATTTGTGACATAGTAATTAAATGCACATTAAGACCAACATTTTGCCTTCAGGAGAAAGGAGGAGAGGGGTGAAAGGGAAGGCAAATTGCAATACATGTTGTTCCACCACTCAGAGCATGTGGCAATGCTGTGTAGAGTCAGCAGTAGGACAGTAAGTAGGACGTTACGTTTCTGCAAGGGTCCCTGGTTGTAGCACTGGAGCTGGATTCAGCCTAGATTATGCCGTCTGCGGTCTGTGGTGTTACTTTGGGAAGCACAATTGAGACTGCCTCAGAAGGCCCATTACTTGAAGAGGAATATAGCTCCTTACAACGCATGCGATTTGATCGCATGCCATTACAATGCGGTCGGTACAAGGGCCGCGTTGTTAGTACGCAATACCATTACATCGCAAGTCATTACAACGACTTGCAGTAGGGGGCGCGCTGGACTTAGGAATAGTATTATTTACTATTCCTACTCCAGTTTGTGCAACAGCAGGGAAGGTGTTGGATTTTAAATCCAATACCAGTGCGCCCCCTACAGCAAGTCGTTGTAATGACTTGCGATGTAATGGTATTGCGTACTAACAACGCGGTCGTTGTAACAACCATGTTGTAATGGCATTGCGTTGTGGAGACAGCGTCGTAAACGCTGTTTCCCCTTGAAGAGCCATCGTCACTGCCAGATTTGGTGAGGTTTTCGTCTAGATCCAAGGCTTTAACCGATTCACCGATGGCCACCGCTGTTTGCAAGGCCATGCGTTGGTCTCGTATTATGTGCTCCAGATCCGGGGCATGTTCTGGTCGCAGAGGGCGGTTCCTGCACCTTCCGCTGCCCTGTCAGTAGTAAGATGACAACCCCTGCAATCCATTCAGGGTCTGCCGAGGCACAGACCAGCGAGCCAGATCCCCCGACTCAAGCCACTCCCAAGCTGCCTCAGGGGTATCAAAGAATCTTGTTTTTCCGTTAGACACAACTTGTATGCACACAGGTAAAAGGAGTGAGTACTTCAGATTATGTGTTCGCAACTGATGTTTTACGACTAAAAGGGATTTCCTCTGCTCCGTCTCTGAACCATGATAGTATAATCTGGGAATAGCATTATGCAAGCATTTTCCACCATAATATCTAAGAGCGCCTGTGCCTCCGTCAGCAGAGTCTCTGTCAACATAATTAAGCAGTTGGAACAGCAGGGTCCTCTGGTTTGATCCCGGCAGGGGACACAGTGTTGGGACCCGGTGGGCGCGTTTTATGGAGAAAAACTGTGATAATGCTTCCGGCAGGTTCAGTTTGCATGTTTAGCGCTCTGTGTAGGTGGCAGCGTCCCATCCTTCTACTCCCTATGGCAATCCCACCATGCAGATATTCTTTCATTGGAAGCGATCTTCGGCGTCTTCCACTCTGCGCTCCAGAACATGCACTTGGTCAGATAGTGCCTGTATGGAGGTCTCAGTTTCACGAGTTCTGGGAGCAATCGATCTTGTTTTCGAGAGAGGTTCTTGTGTGATCCAGGGAGGTTCCGAGTCACTCCACCACCTCTAGAACGGCATCCAGTTTGCTCGCCATTGCTGTAGAGGAGTTTGAGTTGTCCGGTCGATCTCTCAGGGTGGGACCGTTTGGGATTGTGCTACCTGTTCTGTATCGCAAGTGGCCCATGGCGCCAATCATGGAGGGTACGTCCCCTGTGGTAGGACAGGTAGATAAGTCACAGGGCCTGTTGAGATTACCAGATGAGCCACCAGTCACAACAAACCAAGTGTCGCCTGTGTGTCCAATTTTGGGTGCTGTTGTTCGTACTATCCAAGATAAGTAAAAACAGACTACAATTAGGACTCAGAAATGGTGCCTAATAAAGGTGATTGTGCGGCATCATCGGTACAGGTGGCAGGCAGTAGTAATGAGCCCCCGAAGTCCCTGGATTGGCGGGGGAATGTTGTGGTTGTTCAACGGATTAAGGGCCCGCTTGCATGCGCCAGTAGATCCCACATGTGCGCAGCAGCCTGAGCAGCTCAGTGTCAGGGATCACCTGCATATCTACTTCATGATGATGAGGCATAGAGAAAGGCAGGGGCATCTCGAGTCCAGAGTAAGGAGATACATGCGGCGCCCAGAGCAGGTCACAGTCTGCCGTGCAAGCAGGTGTTGCCTCGGCACCCCACTGGCCGGTGCAAGATCTCCAGCGGGGCCCCACTCAGTCGCACAGGGTGTTTTTCAGGGTCACTCTGCTGGGGCACAACCTGCCAGCGGGGTCAGGCACGGATTAAGTGTGTGGCCTCGGGACTCAGCCACAACAGAGGCCCGGGGATAATGTAGTGAGGGGAGAGTGACAGGGGAAGGTGGTGCACCAACTCCCATCGTGGGCCACCCCAGCACTTCACCTGGAATACAGGTCCCGGCGCAGTCCCGACACCCCAGCCCTCCATGGGTCAGAGGGCCCGCGCTCTCCTCAGGGGGGTTTACCTGAGTGGCTCATTAAGGTGGTGGACCAGGCGGCAGGCACGCTTATGCTCTCTCCACCTGCCCGGACCCGCCACTGCACCAGTCTCACCTGCAGTTGACGCGGGCCAGGAAGGGCGGCTTAGGCCTCTGCTTTCACAGCAGCATCGGCAAGCTAGGCGCCGTGGGCCCACAGACACATCCGCAGTGGGAAACGTCCTTTAGGAAGAAGCCGGAATCATGCTGTGCCTTCACAGTGCCGGCAACAGAACGAATGCGTCTTTAGCACGCAATCATTCTGCACGCAAGTTGTTGCAACAACTTGCTTTTGGGGGGCGCAATGGTGGAGTGGTGTTGGAATTAAAAGCCAACACCTTCCCTACTGTTGTGCAGACTGGAGTAGGAATAGTAAATTAAACTATTCCAATATCCAGCACCGCCCTAAGGCAAGTCGTTAAAACTACTTGCTTACATAAAAAATGCGTGTCGTATTCGTTCAAATGACGGAGTTCCTAAGGCATGTGTGAAAAACGCATGCCGAATTCCATCATACATTCATCCACTGCACCAGGCAGGCCGCCACCCCAACGCGCCTCCAGACATCAGTGTCCAAAGACATCCCCTGTCTTCCTTTGGGGGTGGCTGGGGTACCAGTCAGGGGTGTGGTTGGGTAATGAGCAGCCCTCTCCTTTTCAGCTAAGCCAAACTGGTTCTGGGACCAGCTCCCCCTCCCACTGGGCTGATGCCAAGCTGGCTACAGAGAGCCCAGGAAACAGAAGGCTTATCTTCCCCAGGTCTCCCTTCACTCTTAACTATGAATGGTCAGGCCTCACCCTTGTCCCTTTCCAGTTAATGCATTTCCTGAACGATCCCCAGCTGCTGTTCTGAGCTAATATGTGTCACATTCTTCACATCCAGGTCTTCCTGGCAAAAGGCCGAAGCCATTGTTCCTGCTCTAGCAGCACACCTAATTAAGGGGAAGCACTGACAGGCCAGCTGCTGGCAGGCTAATGCTATTTAGCCTTTTCAAGGTTCAGGTAGACAAAGGTTAACATTTTGAAAGTTATGTTTCCTAAACATTTATTAAAAATCTGACCTCTCCACTGAATTGGATTTGTAGTAAACATTAAAAATAGTGTTTGAAATATTCTGGTAGCTTTCCCCAAATGTTAGCAGAGGTATGGCTTTATTCTGAACTTTAGTTTTTTGTGTAGGACAGCTAAAGCTACAGCCCTTCACAGTGAAAATAGCTTTAGGGGGGCTCGTCACTGAGGGTACATGCCAATAGTAAATGCTTGTATGTATGTCATTTAAATACTGCACCCCTACCTTGTGGGCTACAAGGCCTACTTAGCGGTGACCTATTTAATATTTAAAAGTAGGGTTTTTTCCTAACTAAAATGGTTATTGTGATCAGGGTCGGACTGGTCGTAGTGGGCACCGGGCATTTTCCCGGTGGGCCGCCAGGGTGGGGTCTGGTTTTGGACCCCTGGGGGGCGTTTTTGTTACCGGGGGCCGGCAATATCGGCCCCCTGTAACAAAATCGGCCGAAACTGGCCCTAGAAAACAGCTCGGCCGCACTCCCCCTCTCCCCCATGGAGGGCCGGACGATCAGTTTGCCAGGGCGGGTTTAGGTTCCCAGTCCGGCCCTGATTTTGATTGGTTCACCTGCAGGTTTAAAGGGTGCAGGAGCCGGGCTACACAGATAGGCCTAAAGCCATGTTTTTTTTGTCAGCCTAGTAGATACCATAACGTGCTGCAGTCTACAAGAGACATTACATTTTTCCAAGCCATTGTTATATTTTCCTACACAACATACTAAGGTCTTACTGGACTGATTTTGCCAAGTTGTAAGGGTCAGAACACATATACTAGTGCCTGAATAGCAGTGCCCCTTCGTTCAGAGTTGAAAAACCAGCAATACCAGTCAGCAAAAAAGGAGGCACTGTCTCACAACTGATATTTCAGCCACATACAGTGCCCCTAATTCCGTCTTTAGGCTACAGCTTTCAATTTGTGGTGATAAAGGTCTTTCTCCAAGTTTGAAAATATGCAAACCGATGATCTGTTAAGTTATTTATAAGATAGATGTAGTTTAAACAAACTGGAATGTCAAACTGCCCTTCTTGTCAAAACAGAAACCAAAGTAATAACAATTTTCTACCATGTTAAGACTTCTGTGCTTCAGTCTAAATTGTCTCCTGGGAATATATGGCTGACTAACTATTACTTCATGTTATTGGGATACGGATTTTTAGGTACAAATAGTTTTCAATCGAAACATAAACTTATGAAGTGCATTTTCTCTTTTTGTAACCAATGTTGACGTGGGAGTGAACTTCAGTGACTTATATCATGGTGAACGACAAATGAACACATCAATACTGTGTGAAATGTTTTGACAAATTTGCTATTGCACATTAGCCACAGGAGAGGAACCTCATTAGATAATCAGATGCACCACGCTCTTCTCCCCTGGTTTCTGCAGATCCAGAACCCACCTTCACAGAGGCACTATTAGCGGCCTACAAATAAAAGACAGTGCTAGTATACAAAATCAACTATGATTATTGATCTCAATCTTCTACACACTGACTCCAGGAAAATGTCCTGTAACAAAGAGTTTAAGATGCAGATGATAGATCCCTCAGCAACAAATGTACATTTGGACAATGTACAAATGGAACAGACTGATCCCAACTCAACACACGCTGAACTGCTACTCAGGCTCTTATCACCAGTAAACTGGACTACAGCAACGCAATCTATGTTGGCATCACCGTCCAGCTCATCTCAAGACTGCATGCCATCCAAATGCAGCAACAAGACTTACCCTCAGACACCCACCCTCATACTCATGATCTTGCATCTCAAAGACGTCCACTGACTCCTCATCCTCAAACATACACTCTTTGAGCTCCTCAAATACGCTCAAAGCCCTACTCAATATAGGCCCCTCTTACATCAACAAAACATCAACTTCCACAACCCAGCCAGGAACCTCCATCCTGCCAGACACCTGCTCGCCCACATTCTCTGTATCAGTGTGCATTCTCGTACCTGGCTCCGAATGTATGGAATGACCTCCTGCTTTTCAGAGTCTCCCCTTCAATCCTTGACTTAAACAAGAAACTGAAGCCCTGGCTGTCAGCCCTAGGCCATACCAGCTTCTTCAATGTCTGGATGCCCTTGCTGGTGAGATGCGCACTCTACAAGTAAACATAACATAACAAGGTCCTGACATTGAGATGTTTATAGAATACTGGACCAAATTAATTTTTTAGTTTCTTCCAAGTTCTTGCATTACAGGGACAAGGACACTATCCTGCAGTTCAGTAGGCGACTTGAGTAAACCGAATACAAAAACAAACGCTTTGCTCCTTTATCCTGACTTTATACAAGGAGTCCTATTACTGCCAAGAAGAAACCAGGTGATCTATGATTGAGGTACATGATAATGTTTCCATTGTGAAAGATAAGCATGTTACTTCTCATTCTTCAGAAGATATATAGGACAGGCAAGATGGTTGGAAGAAACAATGCCATACGAAAAGAAGATGTGAGAGCGCAACCCTGATAGAGGGCTGTGAGTCTAGTAGCATACCAAGAAAACCTGATACACAACATCAGCTAGATACCTGACTAACCACAGATCAGATGCTCCGAAGGTTTGCTCAAGTACGTTGTGGCTCAGCATATGAAGAATTTATCTCTAGACTGACTGCAACAAACCGAGAAGATCAACCGCAGGCACTGACTGAACCGGCACACATCTGATATGATGTAACACTGTCTAACAGTCTTTGATGGATTCCCTAGTCCCCTCGTCATTGTAATAATTGGTAGAATGGGTGGGAGCCCATGGCCTTTGCTTCAAATGTTTTGGTGATTATGTACGACCTACATATGACGCAAGCTGCTTTTATATGAAGATTAACTACATGATAGTCATAAGTAGCTGTTTGCAGATCGGTGGTTGGGTGGAGTATATTTGTACCATTTCCTGCCCTTCCAAGACGGTCATCATTAATGGACCACAAAATGCCCCCCTCCCCTGTGATTGGATACGAATTCAGAGATAGTGGCCTGCAAGGAGCTGCATGACAGCATGCCACCATCCCTGTGTTTACATTCCCAAATGAGAAACTTTTTTTTAAAAGCATCCCGTGTTTCTTAAAGGAAATGAGGCTGCATTCAAAAATACCATTTCAGAAGACATGGAGGATTCAGTAATATTTCAGTTAGGGTGCAAACCATTGATACAGCTCCTGGTGAATCAAAAATATGAAGGGCTGCAATATCCACACCATTTGCGATTTGGAATTAGTTGTTAAACCTATTTTGTGATTCAGAAAGACTTTGCAGAATTGCAAAATGGATTTGATACATGCCAAAACACCATTTTGCCCTTTAAGACTCTGTGATTTTTCAAATCTTAAGGTTTATAGCCACGAAATGGTTTCAAATGTATGGGCTTTTGTCCTTATCTCTATGTTTGGGTTATTAGAAGTTTTAATTTTGGCGCAACATACCCTTTGTGGATTGAGGAGGTGGGTAGTTTTGAACCTGCCATGCAAGGTTGTTGGGTACAGGAGGTGAGAGGGTGGGATTATATTAGGTTGAGATTTACACTGATGTGAAAAATACAGTGGTTAGTATCTATATCCGTTCTGGGTATTACGATGAATTCTACACTGAAGGTGTATGGTTACTGGCAAAATGGCAATTAGAATCACAAGTATATCCCATGCCTCTTGAAGAATTCTCTCTTGGGATGTCAATTACTTTTGGGACAAACATCAGCAAGGAATTGACTCCCAGTTCTGACAACACCACAAAACAAACTTGGTGTTACTTTGTGAGATTGGGTGCTTAATAGCTAAAGATTTAAGCATTTGGATCTGACGGCCAAGGTGTGGGGGCAGGAGTTCTAAATAAGATCAGTCTGAGTCTAATGCTAGAAAACTGATAGCATGCTTGAGTGTAAGAGAAGAGCCCTCTAGATAGGTAAGGGAGATCTCATACTGGCTAGGCCTGCATCTCACTACAGATAAAGACAAGGTAGATGAGTTCAAGAAGTACTCTGAAATCTTATATAGTTCATGGTCAAGAGTTTCTGACTGGGACACTGGGCACTTCCTAGGGGCTCTGAACATACTCATACTGTCAAACACTGATGACTTGAAACTAGAAGAAAGTCTGCCAGTTGATGAGATAGCAACGGTTATAGGCCAGTTACAATCAGTAATTGTCCCTGACTCTAATGGCTTACCTATAGAATTATTCAAATGTTTACCCAAAAAACATTATCCCCAATTAATTAAATGATGTGAAAAAATAGGGATCAATGGTGCCCTACACGTGTCATGTCATAATTGTATTAATACAAAAAACAGAATTTCAATGTTCACCTTATTGTCCCATATGACTGCCTCTCATGGCAATGAACACCCCAACCAATGTGTTAGAAAATATATTTTTACATCTATTTCCTTCTCTGATACAACCAGCCCAATCTAACCTCAGCCCATGAACCCACCAGACTGAGTATGCCAGTTTCATATTAGTTTGAACTGTGCAGATTCCCTTGCCACATGGTCCATTGACCCTGAGAATGCATTTTGATCGATAGAATGAAACTTTCTAGTTGTAATGTTGCACAACTGGGCACAGACTGCATTTTATTTTGTGGAGCCACGTGCTATATCATAGCCCAGCACCACTGATTAGGGTAATTAGAACCTCATTAAAAGTTCTAAATAGAAAGAATAGACAGGGAAGTCCTCTTTCCCCACTCTTGTTTCCATTTCCAGTAGAACCTCTGGCACACGGATTCCATTCAAGAGATGGAGCCAACGATCACTCATCTTTCTGCGCAGAAGTCATACTGCTATTAATGGGTAACCCACAATCTACAAAACCCAAAATGTTGCAAATATTTTGCAGATTAAGGGAATATAGAAAGTTTCTAGGTTTCACTATCAATGAGTATAAAGCAACCCTTTTCCCTGTGAGGCAGTGGATGTGGAATTCCCAGGGTGAGTGCCACATTAATGTACTGGAAAGCAGGTTCCTCTATGTGGGGATGGAATTTGTAAACGATCGAGATGCTTTCTGTAAATATAACCTTGCCTCTTTGATTCCGGGTTTCCCGGATGAAGCAGCACACTGAAGTAAGATCCCTTTTTCTTTATTAGGCAGAACTGCAATCTTTAAGATGATTTAATTGCCCACAATTTGTATGTTTTGCAGAGCACAACATTTTGTAAACTTGAGATGATCTTTTGTAAGTAGAATGCACATTTAGAACTCTGATTTGGGTGTTTAAGAACCCTTGGATTGCCCTCTCAAAACTTGTCCGCTTAACATATGAGGGGGGTATTGCTTTTCTACACCTGAGGAGTGGCTCTTTAGCAACACATCTGGTGACATTCAACAAATGGGGCTACTCCTCTGTAGTTGAATTTTCCATCAAACTAGATAGATTGATCAAGCGCTCAAACATGTACCTGCATTATCTATATGATGTAAAAATACCCATTGACATGTCCTTGGCCACTGCCACAGATCACAGTTGTAGGACATTGGGTTACTGGTGGAAGGGGGTGAAATCCTACTTAAGCAGCAACCACAGTTAATTTCCGGATAACATGCAAGCAGACCCCAAATTAACCTATGCTTAACCATTTTTTAGCTTGGCACAAAGCAGTCAGGCTTAACTTTGAGGCAATGTGTTAAGTATTTATGCAGCGCTTCAAACAGTAATAAAGTAAAAACACAACAAGGGTAAAATCACACACAAATTTAGGAAGAATAGGGTCAAATTTAATAAATTACTTGACACCAAAATGACAAAAAACCATACAGTAGAACCAGAGATATGAAATGTAATCTTTTGTTTAGTAAGGATAGTGCTTAAAAGCACAAAATGGCAAGTGTAGTTATCTGGTCGCGCTGGACCGGGTCAAAGTCACAAGTTCAGACCGACTGCAATAGAGCATGGGCCAGATACAGGGAACAAGTTAGGCCCGCTGAACAAAGTACCTTAAATCCTGACTGCGGAGCATTTCGAGATCCCGTGTAGAGCAGCAACGGTTCCGATGAGCTGTGGGCTTTGATGCGAGGGCCTGGGATAAGAATGCATTGCTCTGGGATGGTTCCGAGGAGCTGTAGGGTGGTGATGTGAGGTCTTGTGTCCAGGATGCGTCACACACATATAGGGGTGTTCAACCACTTCTCTTCATCCATTTTTCTGTTGTTGTGTCATTCACATTTTGCTTCTGCCCACTATAGCATATTGCATGAGTGGGTCAGAATATTTAAGCCACTTGTTAATTTCACCTTGAGTGACTGCATTTTGCTCTCTAACAAGGAGCACATATGCACACCAGCTAGTTCTCTTCGGTGACAGTGTTTTTGGTTTTACTTTATAATGACTTTAGTGTTGCCTTTGTGTTTGGAGCCTGATAGCAGGACACTTCTGATGTACATTCCATCTTAATCAGATCCCATCTCCTGCCAGAGCTGTTCTAAATTCCTTTTGGAGTGTTTTGCTTTTCTGACTGCTGTTATTTCACAGCATACCAGATTGTGTCCGTTTGAAACTATTCTGTATAAAGTTATCCTCTTTTTACTTTTTTTTCTTTTTTTCCTTCTTTCTTCTCTTCTTTTCTTTTCTCTTCTCTTCTCGTCTCTTCTCTTCCTTCCTTTTTTCTTTCTTTCCTTCTTACTTGTTCCTTCTCTTTCTTTCATGCTTGCCTTCTTTCATTCCTTTTTCTTTCCCAAATTCTTTGTTTTTCTCTTTTTCCTTTATTTTATCTCTTTCCTTCTCTATTTCTCTCCTTACTTCTTTCTGTCTTTCTTAATCTTTCTTCCTTCTCTCTTTTTTCTTGCTGGCTTCTCCCTTTCTTTTTCTTCTCTTTCTTTCTCTTTCATTGCCTCTCTTTCTTTTGTTCCCATTCTTTCTTTTTGTCTCTTTCCTTCCTTCTTTCTTTCTTTCCTTCCTTCTTTCTTTCCTTATCTTCTTTATTTCTCTCTTTCCCTCTTTCTTTCCTTACATACTTCTTTCTTTTTTTCAGTTTCCCTCCTTGTCTCTCTTTCCTTTTTCTTTCTCTTTCTTTCTTTCTTTGCTTCTTTCTTTCTTTCTTCTGCTAGAAAGGTTGACTTTTTTAGGTGTGTGTTAGCCACGAACTGTTGTTTTTACGAACATTTTATATATAACATACTTATAGGGGTTTCAGCTAGACTTCATCCTTTATTCTATGCTTGGTGTCATTCACACTTCTATTCCACCTACTCCAGTATGCATTAAGGAGCAATGCATCTGCCCACTTCAGCCACTGGCTGCCTTCACTACGAGTTGCTGCCCTTTCACAAGGAACACATCGACACACAAAGTAGTTCCCTTCAGTGCCAGGAAGTACTATGGTATTGTGTGATTTTTTTCAGACCAAAAAACAGTTTTGTCTGTAGCAATTTTGTTTTTAGACTGATGAGGGCCCGGCATATTCCCCAAACAATATGGTTTTGCAAAAACCATGACAAAACAAGAATTGGCAGAAGGCTAGAGACCAACGCCAGACCTATTGGCTTTGCCAATGTGTGTTATACCTGGTGCCCACTTTGAAGTGGGAGGAGCTTCCGGAGTTTCCCCTTACAGAGGTGGCTGGAATTTTCTGCATCCCTGCCCTGGTCTCAGTCTGTCTGGGGGCACAATAGTCTTATCTGATGTCCTTTATGTGTGAGCTGAGCCTCTGCCTTTGAAGTGGAAGTGTGGTAGGTGACAGTTCTGCCCCCCTGTCAAGTCAGAAATGGTCCATCCTGCCAATCACCAGACCCTCTATTGCCTGGCTGTCTGGGAAAAATACACAAAGGACAATGCCAACTACACCTAGTCATGTGACCCAGGAACAGGCTGCAGGCAACAAATGGTTAGGACACGAAAATGCCTACTTTCTAAAAGTGGCGTTTCAGAATTGTGGCTTAAAATCCAACTTTATCATTAAAGAGGATTTTAAGTTACAGTTTCTCAGACACCAAACTTGACTTTCCTACCTGCTCCGACTCAAAAGTTAGCACTTAATAAATGTAATAATGCAACCCAGTGGGTAGGAGTAGAAAGCAAGGATACCTTTCCTCATCATGCATGTCCCCAAAAGTGACAGGTCTATGTGTCACCAAAAGTGACAGCTGGTGCACAAAAAGTTTGGTGACATGATGAGTGTGTGGCAGCCCTAACAGGAGATGAGCTGTGAATGTGCAGGCCGTCCTCAAATCCCCCACCCCCAAGGGTGGCAGTGTGAGGTTCATGAAACACTTGTCCTTAAAAGTGTCAGGGTATTTCTGTCCTTAAAAGTGACAGCTTGTGTGCAAAAAGTTTCAGGACATGATGTATGTGTGGCAGCCCTAACCGGTTGAGCTGTGTGGGGGTGTGTCAGAGCGAGAGAAATGTGTGCGCAAAAAGTGTCTTCATGTAAGAGGGCGATGCCTGGGCCTGTTTAAAATGCGTGCAGAGCAAAGCTGAGAACAGGAAGAAAAAAAAAAAACTAATTAGCCAGTCCCAAGCTTCCCAGGAGAATGAGTACCAAGCACAGCTGATTACGCAGCTCTTCCCACGACAGGCCGTAGGTTTAACAAGAAGCTGTCAAAATGCTAATGGGTGTTTCTAAGAAACAAAGCCCTGATTAGAAAATGTACCATGGTCATCCGTCATGGCCCCAAACTTCAGCCGGAGCCGTCCTTCCCAGGAGAATGATTCCTAAGCAAAGGTGATTACCCAGCTCGTCCCACAGCAGGCACGTAGGTTTAATTAACAGAGGTCAAATGTTAAAGGGACATCAAGCATAAGCTGTACACCCATCAGAAAATGTTCCCACCAAGGGACCCCAACTACCAGGTTCTAAACACCACCTCCATAAAGGGTGGTGACCTACTTAGCATGCCAGGACAAGTATAAAAAGCATACTAGGGGGGGGTCAGCAGAAATAGACATTCAAAAATCCGTTTTGGAACGCCGTGTTTGGACTGTTTGCTGCACAGACCTGCATCAGAAACTTAAGGCCACAATGGATCAGAGCAACTTCTCACAGATTGACGCTGCCTGCTATACACTGATGAAGGTAAATAAAATAGGGGGGCGCAATGTTGCATGTTTAAGGATGTAAGGTTTTATTTAAAGTATTGGGGCAATACATTTAAGGTGAACAAGGTTGCATTTTTAAAAGGGGTTTAGCGCTATGTAGGACTGTGTTTATAGTGTTTTAAATAATATATAATGTGGGGTTGTGGGCTGGTGTCTAATGTGAATAAGGTTGGAGGTGAAACGTGGTTGTAATTTTAAGTTTTTTAAAAGGCGCAAAGTGCATGGGAACTGTATGTAATGTGAATAAAGGCTGGTTTTGGTCGTGGCGCAGGGTTGTAACCTTTAGATTATGCAGGTTATAGAAACATTTTACCATGAAGCCGTGCATTTAAAAGTGAATGCCACTAACAGTTTTGT
The DNA here is from genome assembly GCA_963921515.1 of Calotriton arnoldi. NCBI lineage: Eukaryota > Metazoa > Chordata > Amphibia > Caudata > Salamandridae > Calotriton > Calotriton arnoldi. The sequence goes on along the minus strand of CAWUFW010001622.1, from coordinate 1,794,745 downwards.
GTATGCACAGGGCTATAGCATTAAGACTTGTACAGCGCCTAGAAACAATTTTACAGGAATCACTGATGGCTTTAAGGGCCCCACAGGCAACAAAATAAACCATATAAATTAACAATAAAAACACAGTTTTATACTCACCCAAAGGCTATGCTGGTGCTGAGGGGTCTCTGGAGCAGGTCGTGGCTGTTCACAGGGACGTTAGTTGCCATGGGGATTAGGCTTGAAGCTCTAGGGTCCTGTGTGGTCGAGTCCGTTGTGGTGTCAGAGGCCCAAAGCTGTTGAGGGAGGCCCCAGAGCCCGCGGTGTTACTTGCGTGGCTCTGGGGGGTTTGTGGCAGGTACCTATGTGGGGCAGAGGCCCCCCAAATATGTTGATGCCTCCCCTGAGCCCTCTGAGGTCCGTGAGGGCTCTGGGTTATTTGCGACATGGAGATCGAGGGCCCCATGTGTGATAAACACATTTCCCAAAGCCCGCTTACCATGGGCGCTGCTCTGGGGCTGGGGGTCGGTTGTGATTCTACCGGGGACCAGGGGGGCTATGTGCGACATGGGGGCGGCACATTTAAATCAAAATAAAAGCCCCAGAGCCATCGGTGCACCTTGGGGGGCTCTGGGGGGATCCTGTGGCAGGTGTGTGGTGGGGGTTCGCGGCGCCTGTATTTATAAAGGCCCCAGAGCACGCCGAGCACTATCGGTGCTCTGGGGATTGCGGCAGAATTGTTTTAAAAATAGAACCACCACGGAGCCCGCTGTGCTCCATGCGGAGCTCCGGGTGGCTTGTGCGGCAGTGGTGGGGGCTCCTGAGGCCTTTGGTCGGTGTGGGGCACTATGCCTCGTTTTTTAAAATTGAAGCCCCCGGAGCCCGCTGTGCTCCATGCGGAGCTCCGGGTGGCTTGTGCGGCAGTGGTGGTGGCTCCTGAGGCCTTTGGTCAATGTGGGGCACTATGCCTCATTTTTTAAAATTGAAGCCCCCGGAGCCCGCTTACTGATGGTGCTGCACTGGGTAGCTGGGGCATCGGGGCGGGGCCTTCCTTCGCAAATGCGGCGTGGAAGCTCCCGGCTGGGGCTTCCTCCACGGCGGCTGTGCCGCAAGGGGGGCATTCAATAAAAAAGAATAAAAAAAAGAATAAAATGTATTTACAGCCACAGGGAATGTAGAGCAGCATCCCTGTGCCTTTTATTTTGTTTGTTTTCTTTTTTTTTTAATGGGGGCATATTTATTTAGCGCAAACTCGACCTAAACGTTTCGGAGCGCTTTTTGAAGCCAATGTTAAGTTACACAAGCACACATTCCTTTTAGGTGCACAGTGTGTGTTGGTACATTAAATGATTTACCCTGAATCACAGGATGTTGAGCAGGGTGTTTCTCATGCTTTTGCTCGCCCCGCCAGCCCTTTTTAAAAGCCGCAGCTGCCAAGATCATTGTTTCCCCTGCTTCCAGGGAAACATAAAATAAATAAATAAAATAACACGTGATTAATGCTCTTTCTGGAGAGGGATATGTGTTTTTGTCTAGGGGCTGTTTTGCGGGTGCATCAATTACCCCAGAGGTTTAATAGGTATGTTGCAAAGAATGTGTACCCTGTAGACCATGCTGCGCATAAGGTATTGAGGGTCAGATTGTGACTGCTTTTTTCCTAGGAGATATCCTGTTGCTACTTGCAGTTTATAAGTTAATATCCTAACCTGGCGCAGTGGTTATTAAATGGTTACAAAGAACATCTTGAGGACTGTATACTATGGATATGCACAAATGATATGGGTGTATACATGGTAGGGCATGTGGGTGGCAACCATGGGTTCTTATTAAAAAGTAAGCGGCATGTACCTAGCTGTTGTTTTACGTATACCCAGTGTAAGGATGCATGTCTCTATGTAATATGTATTTACGTTTTCTAAGGTTAATGTAACAAACTGTAATGCCATGTTTATGAGGTGTAGTTTTAAAACAGCCTTTTGTTTTATCTAACCCTAAACACAGGACATTCCTGTAATAACCGTCAACGACGCATAAATGCTCACCCTGCAAGCAGGTATATGTATTTAGAGGTGTATAGTTCTGAGTAGTTTTTGTACTCCAATGTCTCAGAGCCTCTGCTTTTCTAATGGTATTCTCATGTATGTATGATTTTATAGATTATGATGCCGATCTAAAACTAGATCTAGAGCAGTACCTGGGGGCTCAAAGCGCGTCGCTGAGTGTGCAGGATAACGCAGTTCTTTCAGGTAAATCAAAAATGCAGGGGTTCTTTAAACGGTCTAAGACTTAGGATTTGTTAGACCAAAAAACCACAGCAGCGAAATGTAGGAGGGCTCCTCAGAAGGGGTTGCTAAGGCCATGTTTATACCACAAATGTGATTTTTTTTTTTTCTTTGCAGGGCCCTCGGAGGCATGCCCGGACGGCGCGGTTGTGCAAGAGACGGCTCAGCCACCAAAAGAAAGGCCTCTGAAAAGGAAATCTTCAACATCTAAAGAGGGACGTGTGACAAAGAAAAGAGCTGGGAAAAGACCTCTAACAGGTGTGTGTTTACAAAAGAGTGCGAAAAAAAAAAAAAAAAAACTCTGGGTTTTATTCTCGCAAGTAGAAGGGGCCCTCGCCATGTAGTAGTGGATGTATAAAGGGGGGCTGTGTAGAAATTGTGTTGGGGTGTCTTTGGGTAGTGTAAGCAGCTTATACAGGTTCTTTATTTTTTTCTAATATATATATATTTTTTATCTTACATTCTAGGAGTCGTTCAAAAGAACACCGGTGAAAATACGTGTAAGGTCAAGAGGTCTGCGAAACCATTAAGGGACATAACAAAGGCTGTTCAGAATGCAGAGCCTGCCGCAAAATGTGTGAGTAGGCGTGTACGCCAGGACCGTCTCTGCACATACTACACGCACATACAACAGAGAACCGGCACTGCTGTAAAATGTCAAATCAACCCCTCCTCCAGCATGTTGAACACTCCTACAGGAATGTCTATTCTACACAGGGCGGGGGACAACAGCGGAGACGTGCTTACAAGTCCAGACAACGTAATACCGGTTCGGTGTAAAAGCGATGCTACGTATCTGAACCCTATCCATGCCTCAAAAGGGAGTCCGCTCTCAAACAAATCCACCCTTAACAAGAAGCCAAGGGTTCCGGACCCCCAACCCGGTTCTTTAAACCTCAAGAAGATGCCTGTGGTCCCAGAGTCCCAAACAAAGCCTTTAGACCTCAAGAAGAAACCTGTGGTCCTTGAACCCCAAACTATGCCTCTAGATCTCTCATTAAAAAATATTGTGACATCTGTGAATGAGCCCTCTACATCCCTGATCTCTAATGGGCCAACGGCTGTGACGGCAGGTGCAGAAGAACTGGTACAACCACAACCCCCTAAAGTGAATCGCCTCTCAAGAAACTATCTTAAGAAGAAGCAGGGGGTACAGGCGTTACAAGTGGAAACAATAGCCGATCCCTTAATCATGCCCATTACACCGCAGGGCCCTACCCATACCCTGAAGCCCTCTATAGTTTTGGTATCTGTAGAGGGGCTCCCCCTAGACCAACCCCCAAAACCGGCTATAATCATGCCTTATGGGCTTAGGAACTCAGAGTCTGAAAATGCTCAACCCTCAGGACCAACTTATAATGGCCTCAGTGGGTGCCTCAAGGCGTTGACAGGGCTTGTAGACAAACTTGATAGACCCTCAGAAGCAGCGCACAAGGGTCCTTCCAACACGTACAATGGGGATGTGTATACGGATGTTAGACATTCACCCGACCACAACACCGACAATTCCTTAGCCGATGGGGCCCTCGATTATTTCGACGGTCATTTACACTCCCCAACCCTTATGTCACCTATCACCCCTCTGGGAGCGTACGACCCAACCAGCCCCGCGTCCAGTGTAAACCACACATCACCACCAGCAATATACGGCGATAATAGTACGGGCTTGGACGACTGGTCAAATCAGGGTTTGGAGGGCGTATTTAGTGAGGACCCTTCCTCGGTCCCCCGGGGTGTTCGCACTGGGACCCTGTTTCTATGATCCCACCGGTCCCTCAGTTACAGAATGGTGTTGTGGCGGTCGGGGCGAGAGATGGTCCAGGGGTGTTACAGGCCGTTGTACAACCAAGCACTGTATTCATCCCTAATCCGCCGCAATATGATTCTGTAAACCCAAAAGAGGTAATAGGGGCCCATGTGAAAGACATACAGCTGGCGGTCAGAAAGCTAAAACGCCAAGCGAACACCGCCACCTTAAAACTGGGGGTGTGCGGTAGCGACGACAGGGCGGGGCTGGAGGCGCAGCGGAAGATACTGCATATGGTTGACCATTGTAAAAGGGTGATCCTCCAAACGTGTCAAACAACAGTGGCCGACATCTGGAGTATCCCTGCGTGACTAGGCCTATGACGGCCCCTAAAGAATCAACATGCCGAGGGTATTAATAAAAGTACGCGCAAATCTAAATATAGCAGTAAGGTCCACACGGTACTGACAAAGTCCCTGCGCTTCTTACGATTGCTCAAGCGTAAAAAGTACATGGACCCCCTCAAACAAAGTCATACAGTTTCACAAACAGCGTCTGAATCACATACACCAGTACCATGCACCCGGCATTACATAAGTTCAGGAGAGAACAGCCCGAGGGGGGTGCAATTGAAGGGATTGAGGGGTAGAGCGCCAACACGCCAACACCAGGAACACCCAGAAGTTCCGAGGGCTGGGTCTGTAGCAGAGGCCTCTATGAGCACGGCGACCACAGACACAAACCATACTGTTCAGATAGGCTGGGGTAGGCTACCTAGAAAAGCATGGTCCCGTAAAAAACAAAAGTGGGCTAACAGCGATAAGCAGCGCAGGCTTTTAATAAGTAAACTAAAGAAAGCCAGAATATGCGCTACACGGCTGCTTAAAAAGCCCCCAGAGCCCTTGCTAAACCAGAATCCCCAAAATGATACAGCAGCAAACTCCCCCACAAGTCAGATTCCTCGTGATGAGGATTCAGAGACCGTGTTCTTAGAGAGCGTTAGAAGCTACAGCCGGACTGTAGAGAGATTTAACGCTACAGAACACTACGAGGAGTTTAGGTTTATTCACCTTCACCAGATAAGGTCCTCCACTCATGGGGTTTTAGCCTTTCATCAGGCTGTGCAAACACTCATAGAAAGGTTGTTACGCGATGTGGGTCCTAATGATTTTTTCCAGCTACGCTTCCAGGGGCAGGGTTTTGACAGTCCTTTGTTCACCAAACGAAAGTCCTGCGATGTGTTTGATGCCGTGGAATTTTTAGAAAACCTCGAGAGGCTTTTACAGAGTAAGGCTGAACTAGTCGCCTATGGCACTTTCAGAGTCATAGCCCTCATTGTACGGGGTCGTGAGGGGGGTGTTTCCAGGCCTTTAAAGAGCGTGCTATACAGCAAGATAATTGGTAAGAAACAACGATGGCTGCTCAACTTTAACAACGGAACAGCCAACACCTGTCTGGCGGCCAGCATCGTGGGGTTGCTGATGGGGCGCAACACCACCGACGATGTCATCCTGTCTAGAGCGGCTGAAGCCCATGAGGTCCTTGAAATACCACCAGACCGTATGGTCGGCTTTGGCGACATAGGTCTTTTTGAGAACTATTTCGCCGTTACGGTGAAAGTTCTTTATCACAGCGGTTCTTGGAAGTACATTACAACTGGGGAACGTGTGAAAAACAAGACCGTAAATGTCCTTCACCATGAAAATCACTTTTACGGTATCTTGAACCTTAAACGTTTTCTGGGAGTCAAGTACGTGTGCACATATTGCGACCATATATACAACACTAAGGCACATCATCAGTGTGAAATGCACTGTAAGATGTGCCAGAGGGACGGTTGCGTCATAGACGCCTCTTTGAAGGTGAGGTGCCGCACCTGTAAGATGTTTTGTCGCTCGCAAGCCTGCTTGAGCATACACCGCAAAGCTGTTAAATGCATCCCTAAAATGGACTGCCGAGAGTGCGACAGATCACAAATGCAAAGGCATGAAATGCCCAAGGTGTCAGACTCCATGTAGGGTGGGAATTGTACACCGGTGTTACATGGCTAAAGGCAGACCCCCGACCAAAACCGAAGACTACATAGTGTTTGATATAGAGTGCACACAAGAGACGGGGGTACACCAACCTAACTATATTTACGCACACCATCTAACTTCTGATGACTGCTGGGAGTTTGAGGGGCGAACGTGCGTTGGTGATTTCCTTAATACATTCATTCAATCCAAATTCAAAGGGTATACCATGCTGGCCCATAACTCAAAAGCATACGACTCATTCTTTATTTTACAAAATTTGATTCGTGAAAAAGTGCAAGTAGAACTCATCACTCAAGGTTCCAAGCTGATGTTGTTAATGGCTGGCCAGTTACAAATAAGGTTCATAGACACCCTCAATTTCCTACCCATGAAATTGAGCAAGCTGCCAAAAGCCTTTGGTTTCCCTGGGTGTAAAGGTTATTTTCCACACTTTTTTAACACATGGGCGAACCAGAATTATGTGGGGCCCATGCCGCCTCCGGACAGCTACGGGGTTGAATATATGATGCCTTCTGAGAAAGAGAGCTTTCTACAATGGTACTCTGAAAACCGTGAAAAGGAGTTTCATTTTCAAACCGAGTTGAAAGCTTATTGTCAGGCGGATGTAATGATCCTGAGACAAGCATGCAACCTCTTCAGAGATGTTGTGGTGTCTATAACTAAGAAAGTCAGGGTCTTGAAACCCAAGACGCCTCAAATGACTAAGAAAGTCAGGGTCTTGAAACCCAAGACGCCTCAAATGACAAAGACGGTCGAATACATAGTCCCTTTTCAAAGCATCACGCTGGCCTCCATGTGTATGTCCATCTACAAACACATGTTTTTAAGACCAAAAAGTATCGCTCTAGTGCCGCCAGACCTCTATAACGGTAAACAGAAACGTTATTCAACCCCGTCTATCCAATGGCTCATGTACGTCTCTGAGAAGGAAGACATACATATTCAACACGCCTTACAGGGTGGTGAATACCGCCTGGGTCCCTATTACCTGGATGGGTACGCTGTAATTAAGGGAATGCCAACGGCCTTTGAATACAACGGCTGTTTTTACCACGGCTGCCCTCAGTGTTACAAACCCCACGAGTTTAACAGACTGATGGGTGCCAAATTTGAGCACTTACACAGACGTACTCTAATGAGGGCGCAGTATGTTGAAAAATGCGGCTTTGCTATGAGGGTCCTATGGGAGCATGAGTGGTCAGATATGCTAACAACCGACACAGAGCTCCGCTCTTTCCTTCAGAGTCGTGATTTACCACAACCTCTGGAGCCCCGCGATGCCTTATTCGGGGGTCGTACAAATGCCATACAACTGTACAGGGCCATTGGTGAGGGTGAGAAAATACACTACTATGATTTCACCAGTCTGTACCCATTTGTAAACAAAATGAAGGTATACCCCTTAGGACACCCCACCATCATATATAGAAACTTTAAGCCCCTTTCCGAATACTTTGGGCTAGTCAAATGCGAAATCTATCCCCCAAGGCATCTTTACTTTCCAGTGTTACCATACAGAGTCGATGGTAAACTGATGTTCCCCCTCCTTCGAACATGCGCAGTGTTTAAAGAGGTTGGTGGTTGTAGTCATACCGAAGAACAAAGGATGCTCACAGGGACCTGGTGTAGCATCGAGGTCCAAGCTGCCTTAGAGAAAGGCTACAGACTCGGGAGAGTACACGAGGTGTGGCATTTTAAGAGGACCACGACACGTCTCTTTTCACGCTACATTAATTTGTTTCTCAGAGACAAGCAGGAGGCCTCATGATACCCCGAATGGTGTACTAGTCAAGATGCAAAGCAGAAATACATCGATGACTACCACGCTCACGAGGGTATACGTTTACGATCCCATTTGATAGAGGTCAACCCTGCCCGGCGCCAGTTAGCCAAACTCTGCCTCAACTCCTTATGGGGAAAATTCGCACAGCGCACAAACATGTCAAATACAACCTTAATAACAGATCCTGACGAACTGTTTAAGTACCTTTTTGCCCCTTGTTATGAGGTGTCCAGCTGCGAGTTTATCGATGACGAGACCGCGGCTGTGTGTTGGAAATACACAAAAGAGTACCCCACAACGTGTAACAACATAAACATCTTCGTAGCCTGCTTCACGACAGCCCACGCCCGTCTAGAGCTTTACAGGGTTATGGATAAACTCCAGGACCGCTGTTTGTATCACAATACCGATTCTGTGATTTTTCTGAGTAAACCGGGGGATGAAGATCCTCCTCTTGGGGATTATCTAGGTAATTTGACCAGCGAACTCGATAAGGATGAACATATAATAGAATTTACTTCATCCGGACCTAAGACCTACTCCTACAAAACAAACAACAATAAGGTGTGCATGAAGGTCAAAGGTATAACATTAAATGTCAGTAACACCCTAAAAATCAATTTTGACAGTCTGAAGGATCTGGTGCACGAATACTCTGCATCGGACTCCCATGAAAATGATAAAACCATAGTTGTGAATCAGCCCTGCATAGTCAGATCCAAAAAGAAATGGGAAATTACAACACAGCCCCTACATAAAACCTTACGCGTTGTTTTTGACAAAAGGGTCCTGACTACGGACTATAAAACACTGCCGTACGGTTATTAGGCGCATTAGAGAGGTCAACACCGCACTATGGACACCAGATTACAACATCCGTTCTCCTGCGTGTTAGCTGGGCCCTCAAACTGCGGTAAAAGCTACTTTATAAAAAAGCTCTTAGAAAATGCTGCTGGTGCTTTATCCCAAACACCTAATAACATTGTATGGCTTTATTCGTGCTGGCAAGATCTTTATACCGACCTGTCCCGCAGTTTCCCACATATCACATTTATAGAAGGTATACCTGATAATCTCAACGACGATGAGCTGCTGCCCCCGACCCTTGTAAACATGGTAATTGTCGATGACCTTATGCGTGAAGGTGGCGACCATCCTGAGTTAGAGAGAGCTTTTACTCAATATTCACACCATCGCAACCTAAGCATATGCTACATTGTGCAGAACTTGTTTTACAAGGGTAAGAACAGTCACTCTATAGCTCTCAATGCCTCAAAACTTGTTTTATTTAAAAACCCCCGTGACAAACAACAAATATCCGTCATAGCTAAACAGATGTACCCGGGAAACACTCACTTCTTCATGGAGGCCTTTAACGACGCTACAGCAAAACCCCACGGCTACCTGCTGGTTGACTTAAAAAATAATACTCTAGAAGACTACAGACTGAGGGCTGATATTTTTCCCCCTGATCTCCCCGTCGCTTACGCCCCAAAGACCAAGTCCCGAGCCTATAAAAAGTCGAGCTGAACACCTTTAGAGACATTTGCAGTCAGACCCTTAAAACACCGTGTTGACCATGTCTGACCGCCTACGCAGCAATTTAGCGCTCCTGAAAATGCTGGTTACAGCCAGTCCCCAGCACAGAAAGGCCATCCTCTATGCTGCTTCTGACGATTTAGTGGCGGCCATTTCAGAAATAGCCCTAAACACCCTAGAAGGTAATGTCCCTATATCAAAGAGCCAGTTACAGGTGTTGAAGAAGAAGCGACATCTTATCAAGAAGCTCAGTAATTAAAGGGCCTCACTCATCACCAAGAAGAAACTGGTGAAACAGTCTGGGGGTTTTATAGGCTCCTTGCTGGGCATAGCTATACCCATAATTACAAGCCTCCTCTCGGGCCTGTGATGGAGCATGCCGCAAAGATGTATTTGGTTCCTAGACAACAGTTGGAGCAGCTGGGCTCTTCTGCGGACAAGGCCTGGGATATACGGCGAAATGAGACTCTACGACTGGATGCTGAAATTAAAGACATTTTGAACCGGACTGATCTAAACCCATACGACAAAGCTACCCTTTACACCAGCACCCTTAAAAATTTTCTAAGCTACTACAAGCAGTGGGATACCGAAAAAAATAAGCTAACTCTATATGCCCCGGACTCTGAACAGCCAGCAACGCCGGCGCCTGCTCTGCAACCACAGCAGCCGCAGCCGGCCCCGCCCTCGGATATCTTTGTTGACGACCTCCTAAAATATATAAGTCAGAGGCACAGGGGGGCCGCTCAGATGTTGATGAGTAAACTCGCCGCTTCTAAAGACCTAACAGCGTGAAATGAACGCAGCGAATTTCTCTACAAGGGGCAGCCGGTTGTTGGTTCACACATGTACGATCTAGTCAAAGGTCTCACTCACCCCAAGACCCTGACGCATCAAAATGCTCCTAGAGGCTGGGATCAGTTTCTACAAGCAGCCCCTGAACTCAACATCCCTTCCACTCTTGTGGGTAATAACGATCACCGCCGCATGCTTGAAAGTTTAAAGACACCCCTCCCTCCATCTCCAGCCTCCTCTGACGCCCCACGACTATCCCTCTCTTGGAGTACCCCACTTGCGCCATCTGTACGGAGAAAAAGGCCTCTGTCCTAAGCCCATACATGGATTCATCCTTAATGTTTCTACAGACTTTTTGAATAACTGTACCTATTACATGTATATTCGTGTCTGATTTCTCTTCATATATTTCTTTAGTAATAGATGTCATTGTAATGCGCAACCTACATAACTGTTTGTAATAAACCCTTTTATAACTTTTCAACCCGTCTCACTCGTCTTTTAAAACATTTTAATTATGGGGTATGTGGCAGCATAGAAATACAGAGTCTGAATGCGTGTTTTAAAAAAATTTCTTTATTTTAAACGTTCATCATTAAACATACACTTGTTACATTCCCTTACAATTTTGACAGACGCTATATTCTGTTTTCACAGGTCTGACCGATGCCCTTGTGTTTTCTTTTACATATTTCACAACTAGACTGTCATTGTTAACAAGGTCCCTCGAATATAGATTTAAGAAATTTCTAAACGTCATACCCTCCGCCATTTTACTAATAAAATAAATACAGTGTTCCCCGCATGTGATGGCTAACGAATCCTGGACCCTTAGCTTGTTATACTCAACCGGCGCTGTGGCTTTTTTCACAAACTTGAATATGGGCTGTGTATAGATACTGTGTTCGGGGAACTCTGCTGTACTGTCAAACACTGTAACCTTGTCACTATCTATAAACACGGCCGCCCAGTGTGTTCCACCCCTGTAATGAGGATCTGTGTTAAAGACTAGGGTGCGTGGTCTTTCCGGCCCTATTTCGGTCGGTAGCCCATCGCTAGGGAAAACACCTAAAAAGTATTTCCTAGCGTATTTATGTCTGCTTAAGAAGTCCCGTATCTGCACAGTGTCCATTTCACAAACGTTTTAAAGATAGTCAAACAAAATCTGTCTGGCATGGTTGATCTGAATGATGCTGTCAAATACCGAGAATACGACCATGTTCACATTCGCATGTAGTGGATTACTAAATCGTATTTCAGCTTTAGATTGCCGTTTTTGACCAGGTTGTAGTGATCACCGTCTTCCATGTCAGGAGTCAGGTCGAATACGAACAGCGTGTATCCGGCCCCATAGCCTTCTCTTGTCACGGCTACCCCGCAGTCCCGTAGATGCTTCCTGGTTATCGAAACCAGCCCCTGGTATTCCCTGATGTAGTTGGAGGTTATAAAACTGGGTGTGTAGGGTTTTGCAGGAATCACGGTGCCCTCATGGACCAGCGCAGTATAGTTGATGTTGTAGTGCTTAAAATTGAAGGGATTTGAGCCGTAGACGCCGCTAAAAGCTGTATTGTCCACAAACCCGATGATGATAAGCTTGGGTAGTTGTCCCATAAATAAATTCTGTTGCTGAGTTAACCGGGTACCGGCAGGGATGCTGAATACCTTCAGAGCTACTCTTTCCACAGCGTACTTGGCGTTTGATATTTGCAAAGCGTCGGCGTGAGCAAGTCTGACACTCGGGGACACTTTCACCCTCTTTACAAACAGACTCGCTGACAGTATGTCCAGCTTGTACTGGTCCGCATCCCCGCTGATGAGACAGAATGCGTCCTTGTTGCGCGTGAGCTTGATCTTAAGATCAATTCCGTTGATGAGCAGCTTATCTTGGAAGAAGAGGTCTGAATGTATGCGCCCCAGGAGGTCAAACTGGCGACTGCCCCCCGCAAAACTTGCTCTTTTTACAAAACCCTGATTATCACCGTCCAGCTCCTTGGCTTCAAAGTGTCCGGCTGTGTCCTTGTAGAAGAGTCCCGCTGAAAGCTGCGTGTCGAGGGCGTTGCTACTGTAATTTAGAATACTCTCGAGGTAGGCTCTGTAGGCGTACATGTTATCGCTCTGTCTGATGAGTCGATCGCCCAGGGTGATGTCCACCTGATTAAACAAGGTTGCTAGGGGGTAAGCGATCGTCGCCACTTTAGCGTCTGCGGCTATGTCGGAACCTTCCGGATTTACGATTTTACACATAAGATGGAGTAGCGTGTTGTTGAGATCCAAATACATATCCGTGGACCCTGATACATAAAACTCTATAGGTGCCAGAGGCGTCAAAGCTGCTAAAGGTGATACCTCCATGAAGAAGCTGTTTTCGATGCTTGTCTGCGTGGGCTTTAGAGTAAACAAGTCTAACTCGGATTTGGCGCACTCGCCCGATGCACAGTGTACGAAAGCCATACTTTAGTTTGTGGCGCTTTAAAAAATATTTAGTTTAGAGGCGGATCTCTTCTTCTTCGATGTTCTCTTCCGTCTTGGGGTTTTTCTTTTCTGAGTGCATTTTGAAGAACTCCTCCTTTTTTTATAGGGGGCAGGCGGTCCTCTGCGTCTTGAAGCGTGGCGCTTCCTTTTAATAGTGGCGCGAGACCTGTACACCAAACCGGCGCCTTCTTGCGGCTGTTTGTTCATGCGTTCGGCAACCGCCGAAGGAACAGACCCTACCATGTCCTGGGCAATGTTCGTAGCCGCCGCTTTAACATGCGGTTTTACAATTTCATAGCCTTTTCTCAAGAAGGGCATAGCTCTTCTAAACAGACTGCGGAAGAAACCTCCTAGACCAGCCCCGTACATAACCGGGGACCCTTGAAAGTACGGCGGGCCGCCATAGCCAGCCTGGTTTCGGTAATAGTCCCTGTACATAGACGGGTCCCCGTATGTTTTCACAACCACCATGATGCCTGCTTAATAGCCTCTGTCACGTCTCGGCCTTAAATGAAGCTTAACAATAACTTTCCCATATTTAAAGGACACTGGGACGGACTGATCATCGAAGATCATAATTGATATAGTGTCAAAATGGTTTTTAGAAACTGCGACGTATTCGGGTTTGTTGAATTGAATATTGACCATCGTATTATTTTCGCCCTGTACATGGACCCATCTTAACAACGGCGAGTAACTATCGCCGATCCTCTGGGCCTCCACAATATCGCTATACACCAAGAGCGTGTAGAACCCCCCGTTAATATCAGGGCATGTATGATCCTGTTCGATCGGACTTTTCGCATTCTGTACTGTGCCTAAAACTCTTCTTAATTTACCGGAACAGTTAAATGACGTGGTGCGACTCAGGGCTTTAAGAAACACCTTCCTTCTGACGTTATCTAGCGACAGATGAGTATTCGTATATGTTTCGATGTTGCCTATGGCTTTGTTGATGGCGTCGACAACACTTAAAACGGTTGGGTAGTATCCGTATGGGATGCTCTCGTGCATGCTCATAGGGTCCTGCTCAAGCTTTATGTAAAACTTCGCCTCGCTCTGTGTAAATGTATTCCAGGTTCTAGGGTATTGGATCTCGGTTAGGGCTACCTCCCAATCCCCTTTCAGGTCCACAGGCTTAGCCAGTTTCACTGTATAATTAGAAATCTCGTTGTCGGGGAACATGCCTTTAGAAGCGTTGGACGGCAGGGTGATATAAAAGGGTGTTGTCTCCATCTTAACAGCAGCTTTTAGACGGTCCTCAGCTCACACACCCTTCAGGGAGCTTGCCAACACCCAACTGTTAAATTTCTCCGGCCATCCCCGCCATTTGACATATGCCTGACTATTAGCACCTCTACCTTTCCTTTTCAGAATCTTTTCAACCCTATACACCCTGTGCGGATCGTCGGGGATCCTTTGTAACTCTTCCTTGTAAAAGACCCCCGACACGGATTCCCCATCGTAGTCCTTTAACCTGTAAATATACAGCCCTTCTTTAAGCTCCACACTTTCCACTATAAATATTTCGTCGCTAAAAGTCTGTTGGTAGCCCTTCGTAAAGACACCTTTCAAATTTGAAATCCTTACGTGATCACCTTTTTTAAAAATAGGCTTCTTCACCTTTGTAGCGAAATTACGACCGTACACCGTTCTCCAAACAGATAATGAATTACTAGGAGTTACCTCTACGGGCGCTGTTTTGATGGTCCTATGATAAGTGGCATTATATACAGCTAAAAAAGCCTGTAGAACATCGACGTATTTGTAGGTGTTGTGGGCCGTAAAATACCTCCACATCTTAGACTTTAAAGTTCTGTTAAACCGCTCTACAACCGCTGCTTTAACCTCTGTGTGTGTTACAAAATGTTGAGCCTCGTGGTGCTTTAATAATTTCTGAAATGTCTTGTTTATGAATTCTTTACCGGCGTCTGTTTGTAGTTTTTGAGAAATTCGGCCCTTCTCAAAGATGGCTTTAAAAGCGGCCGTGACGCTAGCCCCACTTTTATCGCGTAGCGCTTCTGCGTAGGTGTACTTGGACAAGACGTCTATGACGGTTAATATATAACGAGCGTCGCTGTTATGTTTTGCTATATCTTGAAGGCTGATAATATCCGCCTGCCATTGATAATCTATTTGCGCATTAACGATTGTAGGGCGCCTCTTAAAGCGTCTTCTGGCGGGTTTATGGAGTGAATACGCCTCCTCTCCTGATAACCATGTCTTCACCAGATCTCTGCTTACAGGTTCGTTTTCATCTACAGCCCCTCTATACAGAGCTTCGGCGCTTCCCAAGCTGCCAACTCCCCTTGTATCGTAATAAAGTTTTCTTAACAGGGCCCCCGTCATGTTATCATCCGTTACACCGCCGGCAATGAATGACACTTGCTTTGCGTAAGGACATTTTATTAAAAATAAAGAATATTAACAAAACATACACAGAAGGTACTTTACATTTTCACAGTAAGCGTCATAAGGACGGATTAACACATAGCCACCTTATGGCACAACATCTCACTACTTTGTTCTAAATACATGCTATCATGTAACGCTAAATAAGACCTTATTTAAAATAGTCTTCGGGGGGCCAAAGACCCTATTTTTCTATTTTTTTTATACAGATTACACATACGCCTTTCTACAAGTCTTTCTATCATCTTTCTATCAAAAGTTGTGCACATACCCTGCATACATGGTAGTTTTAAGTTCGGTTCCTGGGCGTATCGGATCTCATTGAGTGCCACTGACAAGATCCTCACCATCTCAGGGTGCACATATTTCTTTTCAGTGTACAGACCGTACACCACCCTTATCAGTTTATACACTTTGTACGGGTCTAACAAACTTCAAATATATCGTATTGTTCTTGTTCTGTGTGATTCGCACAAGCACTCGTGCGCCGCCTGCTGAGGATCGTTCATTTGATGGCTGTGACAAAGGCTGTAATAGTCACGCTTGACACATTTTAGTACCACCGCCGCGGCGAAACCCCTAACACACTGTCTGGCAATGTCGGACAATCCTGGATCTTCCTTTTCACATGCTCCGTTCTTAGAGCCGCATACACATTTGTCGCACCCAACACTGTTTTGGCAAGTGGGGCTTTCTGCCTGTTTTGAACACCACAGACAATTGAAGATTACATTGCTCGCTTTTGCAGGCCGCCACTCTGCCGCTGGCCTTTTTGGGGCTTCTCTCTAGGATTCAAAAGAAGAAAGATTGACAGGCCATTAAGTGAAGAAATAAAATACATCATTATGTAGCTGCCTGCGCATAACATTTTCCTACTAACCTCGGCATTTTCACCGCCCTCTGCGACGGCTCTGAACTCTTGAGAGTCGCTAATGTCCTGTGACGCCCCGTCATCTTCGACGCTTGTACCCGGCTGTTGCACAATGACCTTCTCAGCAGCCATATCCTCCTGAAGGTCCATGTCTTCATTGACGGTTGTGTTAGGAGGTGCTACAACTTCTTTACC
The DNA here is from genome assembly GCA_963921515.1 of Calotriton arnoldi. Classification (NCBI taxonomy): domain Eukaryota; kingdom Metazoa; phylum Chordata; class Amphibia; order Caudata; family Salamandridae; genus Calotriton; species Calotriton arnoldi. Next base: position 1,778,631 of record CAWUFW010001622.1, on the reverse strand, counting down.
ATAGTGCATTATGAAGTAGGTACATCCAGCTGAGGTTGCTCTCTAGGGGTCAAAAAGAAGAAAGATTGACCGGCCGTTAGTTGAAGAAATAAAATACATCATTTTGTAACTGCCTGCGCATAACATTTTTACTAACCTCGGCATTTTCACCGCCCTCTGCGGCGGCTCTGAAATCTTGAGAGTCACTAATGTCCTGCGAGGCCCCGTCATCTTCGACGCTTGTAGCTGGCTGTTGCACGGCGACCTTCTCAGGCGCCGTATCCGCCTGAAAGCTCATGTCTTCATCGATGGGTGTGTTAGGTGGAACTATCGATTCTTCATCTTCCTCCATGTCCACGAAACTGAGGCTAGCATACACGCTGCCACTACACGAGCCCTCACTCTCGCTGCTGTCGCCCTTAATCGGGGACATCCGGTATATGCAATCCTTGAGACTGAGTTCTTCCATAGACCGACAAAGGCCATTGCCAAAACCAGTAACGGCGCAGCCCATATCCTTAGGTGTTTCTTGTTGAGCATTCTCGTCCATTACCAAGGGTGTTAAGCTGCGGTAATATCTATTGATAGGGGTCTGGGACCCACCCATCAATGGTCTTTTCACAAGCGGGCTGTATCTCGTCATTTTGATGTGGGCACCTTTTCGTATTCAGGCGTCTGCTTGCTGTACAAGACTCTTAAGGATGCCTTATATGTATCCTAAATAGCCTCTAAAAGGGGGGCGTACACCTCTACATCACAACATGGACAACCAACGTCATAGGGTTCTGACTCGCTGCCGTCTCCAAAAACAGCCCCCGCCCTATGGCAGACCGCCCCTTGGGTCAAATGGGCACCTACATCTATCATAAGGGTTTGGCACCTGACACTTTTAAGGACACAACGGGGGCTTGGCACCTGTCACTTTTAAGGACACAGCAAGGTGGGGCGTGGCACCTGTCACTTTTAAGGACACAACAAGGGGCTTGGCATCTGTCACTTTTAAGGACACAGCTAGGGGGGCGTGGCACCTGTCACTTTTAACGACACAGCGAGGGGGGCGTGGCACCTGTCACTTTTAAGGACACAACAAGGGGCTTGGCATCTGTCACTTTTAAGGACACAGCTAGGGGGGCATGGCACCTGTCACTTTTGGGGACACGCATGATGAGGAAAGGTATCCTTGCTTTCTACTGGTAGGCTATGCAAGAGTGAAAAACAAATATAAGAGTTTTTCACTACCAGGACATGTAAAACTTAAAAGTGGTAGTGAATTTTCCCCCACCCGTCAACAGTGAGAAGGCTAATAAGGTTGTGTGAGGAGAGGTCACCAATCTCTACGATAATTTTAGCTTTGCCCTTAGGGTACTTTTACAAACAGTCCAACCAGCCACCATGCACATATTCTATCAAATGTGACCACCAGCCAAGACACAGCCTGTCAGCTAACAATAGATATGCACCTCTTACTGACCTAAATGAAACTGACTGACTGTGTGTACTCGGATCAAGGTTGTGTCCTCCAGATGAACAAGGGATCGAACTGTCTTCGCACGGTTTAAGTAAAGTGGCTGCTGACTCACGTTTTGATGTCTGATTATGGGCATACATGCATGCGATCAAGACACTTAGTCCTTGTTGTAAGAGGTCCTTCTCTGAAAATAATTTGCTGGAATATCGCCAGCATTCGTACTAAGATAAATCTCCTGGCCTGGCAAGAATTTTTGAAAAACTTTAATATTCTCTTATTTCAGGAGACGTGGGAGCTCAATGCTGTTGCCTTTGATGGGTTTTTATGCTTGAGTGTACCTGTCTCTCCATCCCGCTCTGGTTGTCCATCTGGTGTGCTGAGTTGTGGATTAAGCTGTCGCTGGGTGGCTATGCAGAGGTTGTAGATACCCCTTGCTTTGATTTTCAAGTAGTCATTTTCAAGGGGACTGTGTCTTTGCATCTGGTACATTTTTACAATACCGATTTTGTTAGCGTCCCTATCCAGCGGTTTCCTGTCCTTTTTTAATTAATCAATACTATGGCGGAAGCTTCTTCAAACAAGGGTCATCAATTGTATTTGTGTCTGGCAGGAGACTTCAATGTAAAAATGCTAAACCTAGGCAAATCGGTGGGGGCACGTAAGGGGGTAGGGATAGATAAGAGAGGGAAGATGATGGGGGCTCTCAACTCAACAGCTGACCTACTTAATGTATTGGATGTGACTGGTATAGATGACTTGAGGTTACCCACGTTCTGGGGTGGGCCTATCATTGATTATATTTTTATATCCGGTAATTAAACAGATTTACTGGCGTATGGCACCACCATTAACTTTGAACTTTGTGATCATAACCCTCTAACTGCTGTTTTGAACCTGCCACCTTGCAAACACTCCCAGTCTTAGGCTGGTTTGGAGACTTGCAGATCCACATTCAGCACTAGGAATAGTTGTGGCTAAGAACATAGAGCATGTTGGCTGACGATGTGGAGACAGGATGGATTGTTGCCTCCTCTGAGGCTTTGTGCCTTGGTATTAAGCAGTCTCTTCTCAAAGCAGTGCGTCGTGAGCTGCGTTGGTTCAACCAGGAATGCTCAGCCGCAAATCGAGCATTACGGAAGGCCCTCCATTCAATCCTGTGGGATTATGCAGAAATAGCAACCCTCCAAAAGAGTTATAAACTGACGACTGCCAGCTGCTGGAGGGAAGTAACCGCCAAGCAATGGGACACATTAGCCAATGCGGCTACTACCAATAATAGCAGGTTTTTTCTGGGACGAAGTAGCAAATTTGAGGACTATAATTCAACATGTGTCCCAAACGAGCTGCTACATTGATGACACGACCTGGGTGGTGCATTTTTCCCAGATTTACATCGAACCCTTACCGCTGGAATTACACCCCGGCTTGGCTTTGCAGGCAACCTTGCAAGATGTTACAGCTGCAATACAGCAGAGTGCTAGCAACAAGTCCCCTGGTGCAGATGGCGTTCTGATTGATTTAATCAGATGTAATTCTAATCTATGGACCCCAATGTTTTCAATAGTCTGACTCATCGTAATGTACCAATTTCTTGGGCATCCTCAACCATTGTCCTGCTATTCAAGAAGGGGGATAGGTCATGCCAGGGTGTTACCAACCAATATCCCTAATTGACATTCCTGCAAAGATCCTAGGCAGGGTTATATTCAATAGGTTGCTGGAATGGGCTGAAGATAATAACATCTTAAAACCCTGACAATATGTTTTAGGAGAAAGGTCGTTACCATTAAACAGTGCCTCAATTTAAATGTTATCCTGGGAAAATACATGGTGGCAAAACAAACCCCACTTTATCTTGCCTTTATAAACTTGTCCATGGCTTTTGACTGCGTCAATTGGTCGAAGCTCTTTCAAGCTCTACTAGATATGAGTATGGACATGACACTGGTTTATATACTGATTTTGCTGCATACCAATACAAAGGTAAGGGTGAGATTTGGGCAAAATAGGGAACTGTCAAGTGAAATGAATATAAATCGGGGGATCCGACAGAGGTGTATTCTAGCACCCCTGTTATTCGTTTTGTATATACATAATCTCACACCTAAACTGGTTGTCTGTACTTGGGATGTACCTGTGATAAAAAGTGTTCCCATGCCTGTGTTGATGTTCCAGACGGCGCAGTGCTAATTGCCCGTACCCGAAAGCCCTGTATCTGTTAGTTTGTTCGTTCGCACATTTTATTGGCAGTCTTGATCTTTTAACAAATGTTAATAAATCTTTTATATTGGTATGTGGCCCGAAGTGCTCGTGCCTCAATAGTATCTCTGTGGGCTCTAGTTTTCTTACAAGCACTCACAGGGGTTATTTTTAGCACAACAGGTTCCTGGGCCCCAAACATAGCACAACGCAGGGAGAAGCTTTCACAGGCGGTTCGTTCATTACTTAGCCTTCCATCACCACAAGGTGGCAGGCTTTTGGACCCTTTGATTAAGATTTACACCTCTCATTGTGTCCCAGTGGCTCCTTACGGTGTGGAGAATGCACCTATTTAAACAGAGGAAAAGCACTTCTGTAGGAAGATACTGCGCACCCCCACTCCACACTTTATCTGCCACTATGAGTTAGGCCTAGGATATATGATCGACAGATTTTGGACCCGCCCGCCTTTGGTTTGGCTGTCCGTGTGGAAAACGGAAGAAGCTGCCCTTACAAGGGATATAATCAGTAACTGCTTAGCATGTGATAAAGGCCTGTCAATACCCTGGCTGACATATGTAAAGAATGCATTTGAGGGATTTGGTCTAAGCCATGCCTTTTCGAGCACAGCACCCCACACTTTACCAGGGAAAAAGCAGCTTCAAGCCCTCTTATTAGCCAAGGTACAAGGTTACAGGCTGGAGGTAGAATCCCTCAATCCTATGGTTACAACTTATCTGCGCATGTGCCCGGAGAAGCCCTTTATCAGTTACTTGTGGGAAGGTAGAGGAAGATCGTACTGAGCACTGATATTTAGATTCAGGGCTGATACTGTGAATTACTGGTTGTCTTTCCCTCTTGGCTACCAAAATAAGATCGATTTCCAACCATGACCTTGTGATGATCACTTTTGTCAATCTATGTTGCATTTCATCTTTTTTTGTGGTTATTACATAAGATTTATGGAGAAATATCTGGTTTCCTTATTGAAGGTTAGAAATCAGAGACAGTGCTGGCTTGCGTATCAATATTTAAGGGAGCTGTCAGGCGCTGAAGTGTGTTCCATGTTAGCTCATTCCTGCATGCTGTGGTCCTCTTAAGGGGCACTATGTGCACTGACTAACCAGGTTCGCTACCGCATTCGGCCCGATGCTGTAATGTGATTTTACTTACACGCACTGATTGTATGTTTTTAACTAATTCTTATTATTACGCATGTCTCTATGTTAGCTAATCACTGCGTGTTGCGGTCTGTGTGGAGGTGCATCACCCACCTTGACTAAGTACATTCTCTCTGCAACTGGCTCAGTGCCGCTGCCTGTAATGTGATTTTACTGATATGCACTGTTTGTATACTTCTAACAAATGTATTTTACCATATGTCTGTATGTCTATGGGCCTCAAAATAACTTCTGCTTTTGATTCCTTAGACGACATGACAAACCCTTTTCATCCCGATCTCTTTTAGGACTTTTTAAAGATTTTTGCTGTTTCATGATTTTATTTGCTCTTAGCAGAAGATGACTTTGTCCTTTAGGGTGCCTTGCGACAATTACGAATGTTTTTATTGCTCACTGTTTGTTTTAACATGTATTGTTTGTAACTGCACTGTGCACTTTTATGGTTCTATTGAGTCTCATAAAGTTGATTGAATTGAACTTAAACGTACTTGTCCACCTTTTTAAATACAATGTACCCTGCCCTATGGGCTGTTTAGGGCCTACCCTAGGGGTGACTTATATGTATCAAAAAGGAAGGTTTAGGCCTGGGAAAAGGTTTCTTATACCATGTTGGAATGGCAGTTTAAAACTGCACACCCCTGCTGCAATGGCATGCCTGAGGCATGTTTAAAAGGGCTACTTAATTGGGTGGCAAAATTGGTGCTCCAGACACACTAGTAGCATTTAATTTACAGACCCTGGGTACATATATTGCCACTTTACTAGGGACTTAAAAATAAATTAAATGTGCCAAATGGGTGTAAGCCAATTTTACCATGTCTAAAGGAGAGAGAGCACAAAAACTTTATCACTGATTAGCAGTGGTAAAGTGCACAAAGATTTGGAACAAAGAGGATCACACATGGAGATTTACCGAGCTCAAGTACAAATTTAATAATGAGGTACGGTGGCCGACATGGGCCTGATTTCACTTAAGATGAACTTGACTGCAAGCTAGGATTGATGAATAATACTCAAATTGTGAAGATTAACATCTCATGCATTGGAACCCCGGAAAAGAAATAATATGTGTTTGAAATAAGGAAATTTTTGAATGAAGAATAAGCCATGAAGAAGTCCCAGGACGGGACGAAACGCGTTGGCTACTTTTGGAGGATCAATTTTGTAAAGAATAAAGAAATTCAAAATCAACAAAAGCGTTTCCATATATTTGATCGTGATTTATTTAATGTGTTTAGAAAACCTGTTGAGACCCAATCAATATTGTAATAGTTTATCTCAATTTCAATCGATTATTGGAGCTATTCAAGAATAGTGGGTGCTGATCGTTTTTGTCTTTGAGTGCACAAAGGCCTAAAAGTCAACAATAAATGGGTTCAGAAAACGGTAGATTGAAAGCAAAAAGTTTAAGGATCTCCCAGCAGAAAAACGGCCAGGTCCAACAGCAGTGCTAGGTTCAAAGTTTTCAAACGACGAGGTAATAACAATAACTTAATGAGGGAGACCCCATTGTGAATGGGCTCTGCACTGAAAGAGGTGACTTAGATGAGGTTATAGAACTTTGGTTCTCATTTGTCTATTGAAGTTAGCTGATGTAGTGGGGCCCGCAGGTGTGAAATCCTTTTTTGAATTAAAAGCAGAGCTTAAACCTTCTGACAGGAATACTTCAAACACCTATTAGTTCAATGAGGTTTAGAGATAATCAGGACTGTCTTTGGCTAGTAAAGGGTTCTGATTAAATTTCCCAGTTCCAATGCAAAATCTAACTTTTGGGGTTTCTAGCGGGATGAAAAGCGTCCTGCGTTTCGATTCCTCACATGTTCAAGCACAGCAATACAGAGGCACTCCCCCTTTCACAGGGACACCTGTAAAGGACCTGCCGACAGAAGAGAAACCTCCAAATTCCAGGAAGGCCCCACCAAGTTCCTAAAATGGATTTGTAATTTTTTAAGCAGAAAAAACGCCCACCAGATCCCTCTCCTGAGGATACCCTTCAAGGTCACGGAGCCGAAACGCTAGATAAAGTCTACTGCCCACAATGGACTATTTTTCTCCTGTTCCCCCTGAATATTGACCTATTTACATGGCATATTTCACTTCTTTTTCGAATTAAGAGCTGGTCTTTTCTAAATTTTAATATAAACTATTGGTTTACGTGCCAAATGCTTACAATTGTGCCACTGTTTTGTACCTCTTTCTTTCACTGGTGATAGTCTGCACTTTCCCTAACACTGAAAAATTCATGAAATGTAATGATGGTATCTTTCTCTTACAAACCATTAATTATGGTTTTGGTTACTATATAATTGGCAGACAATATTTGATTAAGGGATTTACTGTGGAACAATTGAATTTTCTACTTTGTTTCCTCGTTTACTGTGTTTTTTTTATCAGACTAGGGCGTCTCTATTCTTTTCTGCACATTAGTACATTGGGTCAAACTTCCCCTAGTTTATAAGGACCCAACCATTTCCCTTGTGGAGTGTTGTACCCCAGTTTCCAGCTGCTCACCTTGATGCCTACATATCGCCTTCCTTCTTCTTGCTTCTCAGATTGATTCTGCCACGAAAACTAGAGTAGAGCCCCCTCATGCTGATAGACTTTGGAACTGACAAAATGAGGACATCTGAGTTTTGAGAGTTTCTGTTTCTGAGACACTGTGAAACCTTGATGTGCAGGTATTTTTAGCACAAAAACGGAGAAACTATTTCAGTACAAAATGTTTATAGATAGATAGTTTAGATCGGTATTAGTTTTGGTTTGTGACCAGGGTACAGTGAACCAGAACATTGTGTTCGCACTACCATGAAAAGAACTCTTGCTCCCATCCTATCCTCTCTATCCGTCCATCCTATTGTGGAGATATCAAAATGATCTATCACAAAACAACCTGGTTTTGCAAGGGGGGCACCTGCATTTTTGTTCCCGGAAAATGTGATTTTTTCATCTAAATATGAGGTTTGCAGGGGATTCTGGGTAGGGAAATGTTGGGGGATCCACGCAAGCTACACCTACCTGGACTCCTCAGGTTGTCTAGTTTTCAGAAATGTCTGGGTCTGGTAGGTTTCCCTAGATGCCCACCGAGCAAAAATGCAGGTGCCCCATTGCAAAACCAGGCTGTTTTGCGTTTGTGGTCCCGGGCTCGACGGCCATCTAGGGAAACCTACCAAACCTAGACATTTCTGAAAACTAGACACCCAGGGGAGTCCAGGGAGGTGTGGCTTGCATGGATCCCCTAAGGTGTCCTTGTGATCGATAATTTTGAAGTCTCCGCAGTACGTTTTGGGCCATTTTCTGTCACAGGCACTAGGCCTAACCACACAAGTGAGGTACCATGTTTATCCGGAGACTTGGGGGAATGCTGGGTGGGTGGAAGTTTGTGGCTCCCCGCAAATTCTAAAACTTTCCATCACAGAAATGTGAGGAAAATGTATTTCTTTTTACAAAGTTTGAGGTTTGCGAGGGATTCTGGGTAACAGAACCTGGCGAGAGCCACACAAGTCACCCCCATCCTGACTTCCCCTGGGTGTCTAGTTTGCAAACATGTACAGGTTTATTAGGTTCCCTTAAGAGCCGGCTGAGCTAGGCTCTAAAATCCACATCTAGGCTCATTGTGAAAAAAGGGCCCAAATTCACTGGAAAAATGTGATGTGTCCATGTTGCGTTTTGGGCCGTTTCCTGTCACGGGCACTAGGCCTACCCACGCAAGTGAGGTACCATTTTTATCGGGAAATGCTGTGTGGGTGGAAGTTTGTGGGTCCCCGCAGATTCCGAGCTTTCCTTCACAGAAATGTGAGGTTAATGTGTTTTATTTTTACAAAGTTTGACGTTTGCAAGGGATTCTGGGTAACAGAACCGTGTGAGAGCCACACAAGTTACCCCTTCCTGGATTCCCTGGGTGTCTAGGTTTCAAAAACCTACAGGTTTGCTAGGTTTCCCTAGGTGCTGGCTGTGCTTGGGCCCAAAATCCACAGCTAGGCACATTGCAAATAAAAGGTCAGTTCCTAGTGGGCCTTCTGCCGCCCTTGGGGGGAGGAGGGGCAGATCAGGGGTTATTGCCCCGATATGCCATTGTCATCCCCAAGCAGGGATCCACTAGGGAGGGTATAATTGGAAAGGGGAGACACTCCCCATTCCAACGATACCTCTCCCGTGTGATTCTTTGCTGGGGGGCTGAGATAGCCCCAGGAGCACCGAAGCACTAAAACTGAAATGAGCCTATCGGCTCATTTCAGTTTCAATGTAATGACGTCAGCGCACCATGTGTGCGATCGTCATTGCATTGAAACAAAAAAAATGTCTGGGGAGGTTGGGGAACTCTTCCCCCTCCTCCTGAGGCAAAAATAAAAAAAATTGAAAGAAATTTAGTGCGCGTGTGCTCATGACAGCATGATTCCATCATGAGCACATGACCACTTGTGCTCATGATGGAACAATTCCGTCATGAGCACCGAAGGAGTTAATTGAACTGTGTCTAATATCTGTTTGCAACAAATATCTAATAGTTTTGATGTATTTATTTTTGCACTAGAAGTTTTATTCGTATTCTTCATGTTTGCAAACATGCTCGCTCTTTCATATGCTATGCACCAAGGTTTTAAGCGGTCTGTGGGAAAAGTGATGGTTTTACCATGTAGTATATGGGATGAAGTACTCCTCGCGTACATGATAAGGATATTGCAAGTCAGCTCGGAGTTCCATAACCCTATAAAGGAACTCGGACAACCGCCTTCTTTCTTTATATTGTTATGGAACTTGTCTGTGACTTGCAATATCCTTATAATATACTGCAGGGGGTACTTTATCCCTTATATTTCAGGACTTATTGTGGCACCCAGATACATTGCTCACAAACAGGGCAACAATATTACTACAAATTTACTCACCTGTAGGAGAGACATGGACTGGTGTTTGGCTGTGGAAAAATGAATTTACGAAAGACGTGTTTGACCAAAGAAATGAGAACATTATGGAGATAATCGATGAATGAGTGGCATGCTGGTGCTCTTACATAATAAACTGTGCTACCATAGTATATATCTGGGAGTGTCTATTATAGAGTTGTGAATACCTTACATATATACTGATCTTCTGGTGTATTGAGGTTCCAGTGTGCCCGCCAGGGGGGTTTATACATACCTTGTTGATGTCTGCTGAGGAGTGCTAAATATTTGTGTATCTTTTATCTTATACAGAAATAAATAAGAATTCCACAAACTAAGTCTTCTCAAAAACATTAAGGGGTTAATTCTAAACATGACAGTAATACTGAACAGTACATGTTAACTCACCTTTATGACCAATTAGAGGAGTGTGAGGGAATTAACTGAATTCTGATAAATACCAGCAAACTCAAAAGCTTGCCATAATATAATTCTGTCAACATTACCTAATGTGCCTTGCATATACAGAAAAGCTCGAAATAGTTTTTTTTAGTTTGACATAAATATCAATCATAAGAGTGAAGTCATGTTATGCTGTACCAGTTTATTTTCCAAAGCATGTCTGATAATTTTAAATAATGTTACTTTCTCAAGGTGATAATTGAAGCTGGAAAGTAATAAAAAATACTTTTTAACACAATCTAACAAAAGTTATAGGATGATGACTATAAGGATTGAGCCATAGCAATTTGAGGTCTGTCTCCACCCACCATCTTTTGTAATGATCATGACTTAAATAGGCTTTAGGGAAGCCCCCTTCAGTTGTTAGTTTCTTTGGGTCTGCCCTTTTCAGACTTTACTTGTTTGAAATCTCTTTCACAATTTGGGTCTATCCACATGGAGTATTGCATAAACCTATATTTTGCAGTAGGCAAAGCAGTCCATCTCTATCCCCTACTACTGTGCATCATATACAAACCCTCCATTTTGTGGCATAAATGATGATGTTGGAGACAGAGGGCCAGCTATCACACAAGGATGCATTGCTGCTCTAGGAATGATACACCTAGTCATGTGATCCAGGATCAGGCTGTAGGCACTGGATGGTTAGGACAAGAAAATGGCAACTTTCTAAAAGTAACTCTCACACGGAGGGTCAAAAGGAAGTATATGCTACAAAATAGAGTAATCTATCCTATACTACATCCAGGCAAATGTTACTCACAAGATATAGGGTAGCAGGGTGCAACTAGGGAAAGGCTGTGGCAGGGGAGGGGGCACAAAGGGTGTTTTGACGAAAACCCTCACTCACCCGAGGGTGACATGCTTCATCATTGGGTTCCTCCAACACACTGGGACCGCAAGGTACCCAGTGTGGGCTACAACTTCCTGTCAGGGAAGGAGCAGGAGTGTTTTACATGAAGCACGTAAGATTTCAATACCTCAAGGGTGAAAGTGAGGGGCAGAGTGAAACAAAAAAAGTTGTGTGTTTAAAACTATCTCCGTAGGGACAACAACTTTATTATTACGTCCTACGGGATAGAGGATAAAAGCATTGTGAGACAGGGTTATGGATGTGTACCCTGTAATGTGGTCAACATGTTTCTGCCCTAAATGACATCTAAGTTCAAGGCATTCATCAGGACCAAGATCTTCAATCACTCTGCTAGAAAAACGTGCAAAAGTAAAATAAGAAAAATACTCAGGCCTCTATCTCTTGACCATCCATGCATCGCAGTAAAAATCAGTGCGGTAGGTCAGATGGCCCTACAAGAGAACATTAAAAACAACATATTAAAAGGGTATAGCAAAACACCAACGTGCACCATCACCATATACACAGGTGAAAACCTTTTCCACAATAAGTTCATAGTGATCTTACCTTGGAACAACGTCTACAGTCTGACTCTACCATCTACAGAGTCTCTCACCACGTAGATTCCTCTAGTTAGAGGTACAATAAAAATGCGTCACAAGCATGAACAGGCCAGCACACAGACATATGCTTCAATGTAGCTACTATTGAATAGGTAAATGATTGTATCAAGATTTAGAGGCACTCATCCTCATTACATGCTAAATGTTAATACAGATTAATTGTATGCATACAGATGAGGACAATGCACTTATACATGGCCCATCAGTTATGCCATCGTTAAGACATAGTGAGGGCTTCATAGTATCTCCATGGTGGTCGATTGTGACCTTTATCACATTTCACAATAAACGACTGTGCAATATAGCACAACAAGGTAAACAACCATTGTGACAACTGGGATATAAAGAACCTCATATGTAGAGCCTTATGGGTCCTAAACTGTAGAAAAGCCGATATATAACTGGCAAAGGGTGTTGGGAACTAAGTGTGGTAATTTATAAAAATACAACGGGTAGTAACAAGACATTACATTACGGGAGCCAACTAAGTTAGCCGAAATAATAAGATGCAAAGTACTGGACGCTTCCTCAACAGAGCGGAAGTCTGCAATAACAGTAGTGTAGACCATGCCCCCAAAGACAGCAGCCTAAGTAGAAGCCTAACGAAGCTGACCCGTCTAAGAACTATCAGTTAGTGCCAGCAAAACCCATGAGGACCTGACCCAGATGGAGTATGCACCGCGTTGTCTTGCGGGCAAAATAGGACAGAACAATAAATTGCACTCACCTTACGTTACACGGTGGTGCTCCATCATAGCCTCTGGAAGGAGTAAGGGGCCGCCCGGGCGGAGTGCCTTATAAGCCAGAGTGAGGCAAAGAGCTGCAACTAATGGAGATTGACTACGACGTCCGCATGCGCTTGACGTCGAAAACAACGTGCGCATATGCAATTGTCAGAGCAACGCGACCAAAACGGAAGCGTCCCCCGGCGCACACGTTGCCATGACCACCATAGTAAAGAAAAAAGAAAAAGGAAAAAAGTGTCCTACGGCGCTCGCGTATTAAAGTACGCAGCTCCGCTGCAAACATGGATTGTATTATTGCCATGGCCCAACTAGATGGTCCATAATAGGTGGGCCAAATATGCAAACAGAGGTTAACAGCAGTCACAATCTAAGGGGACAGCCCTGATATATTACAGTGGAGGCAACATACAAAATCAAACGGGCTTGCAACATAAACAAGACCATTGAACACTCGCAAAAGAGACCAGGAGATGAATCAAAAGTTTTTTTAAATGAACGGCCTCAGTCTACGCTGTTGTGTAAATCAAAAGCAGTCTATATTCAGAATTACCATCAATGCATGACTAGGAGCCGTAGAGGTGCAGCAGATGGAGGGGCCAGGAGTGTAACAAAAGAGCCACAGAATATCAATATAGCTGCAATAGTGTATGTGCTCACATCTGGTAGACATAAGACAAATGTATGAGCCCAAATCTGATAGCCATAGGGCACAAGCATATCATCCACCAGGTGTAGTGTAGAGCAATTAAGTGAGTAGGGTGATGAGAATTCAAAGCTGCAGCATAGAGGTACATAATTTAAATGGTGCACCACAGTATATCATCGTTTAGACCAGTCTGATGGCTGCCTAGTCTAAACACCCATCGCTGTTCTCTGTGAAACAGTATTGCATCTAAGGGGCCCATGTCTCTATGGTAGTGTGGTTTAACTAGGACCACCCATCTGAAGTCCTCCTCTATGTGTCCTGCATCTAGAAAATGGCGTGTGAGTTTGGTGTTAGATTTATTGCGCTTGATGGAACTACTGTGTTCAATCATTCTGGTTTTGACCTTGCAGGTGGTCATGCCCACGTATTTCAGATTACAAGGGCACTGGATCAAGTAGATAACTGCCTCAGAGTTACAATTGGTGTGATTGGTAATCTTCCAGGGTGTTTTAAGTCCCAGATCCAGTTGTATACTCTGTGTTGTTACGTGACACACCACGCACGTGCCGCAGGGAAAATGGCCTTGTATGGGTGCGTCTGTCATGATTGCACGTGGAATGTCTGCAGTACGGGGCTGGCGTGGTCTAGTGTGCACCAGAATGTTGCTCAGGTTCCTACTGCATTTGAAGGCAAACAAGGGTTTCTCACAAACCTTCTTGCCTTTATTCAGTATGTGCCAGTTAGAATTGACAGCCTTCTTGATTGTGTCACTCAGGTGACTGTATGTACTCACACACACCAGGTGATCAGAGGGGACTTTGGTGTAGCTCTCTAGCAGCGCTTCCTGATTATTATTGCGAGCCCTCTTACTTGCTCTGCGCACCAAATGAGAAGGATATTGTCGTGCACGAAGGTTCTCGCTATGATTGTTGGCATGTTCCTGGTATCTGGTCAATTCAGTGAAGTTCCTCCTCAGACGCAAAAATTACCCCACCGGGAGGTTGTCCCGGAGGGCTCAAGGATGAAAGCTTTTGTAGTTAAGGAGGGCATTACGAGCCATAGGCTTCTGGTACAGTTCCGTGTATATCTGTCCCTCTTTGGGATAGAGTTTAAGATCAAGGAATGGAAGTGATTCTTTACTTGACTCACATGTGAATTTGAGATGGACATTCAGGGAGTTAAGCCAGAGGGAGAAATCCTGCAGAGAAGCCTGGTCGCCCTCCCAGATGACCAGAATGTCATCAATGTATCGCTTCCGCAGCACAAGTTTTCTGTGGAAGGGATTCACTGTTGGATAAATGTGAGTTTCCTCAAACAAGTGCATGTATAAATTGGTCATGCAAGGGGCACAGGTGCTGTCCATAGAAGTGCCAGTCACCTGCCAGTAGAGTTGGTCCTCAAAAGAGAAAAAATTCTCTCTCATGGCAAGGGTGGCGCAGTCCATGACGAAAGATGTTGGAGTCAGTTCACTGCGAGGGTTATGTAATAGAAGCTATTCAATTGTCCTGAGGGCATCTTCTTGTGGGATATTGGTTTAGAACGCCTCAATGTCAAAGGAGGCCAGAAGGTGTATATCAGGATCAAATTGAATGGTGGTCAAAAAGGACAGGACATGTTTAGTATCCTGAAGATACAATGGTATCTTAGCCACTATTGGCCTGAGGAACCAGTCCACAAATTGTGACAGGGGTTCTAGAATAGAACCAATGCCGGATACAATGGGACGGCCCGGTGGAGGTCTCTGGGCTTTATGTATCTTCGGCAGGATATAAAATGCTGGGATTCTAGGATGGCTAGGTATCAAGAACACTGCCTCATTCTTAGTAATCCAACCAGACTCTGCAGCTTTGTTGACAATGTTGGAGATGGTTTTTCGAAGTCTAGATGTGGGGTTGCGTGCAATCGGCTTGTAGTATTTAGTGTCCTATAGCTGGCATAGACACTCAGCACAGTACATCACAGCATCCATAACTACTGTGGCTCCACCCTTGTCGGCTGGCTTAATAACAATCTGGGGATCCGATACCAATTCCTGTGAGCACCGATCCTCCTCCCTAGTCAGAGTAAACAAGCATTGGCATAGCCAATAGGTCTCACCTTTGGGACCTTATAAGTGTTTTGCCAGAGGTGTTTGGAAGTTTGGTAAGAGATGCAATTTAACATAAAGGGATCCCACACCTCGTTGATACATTCAGTACCCGCAGTTTAATCAAACGAGAAGAGGGCATGGGGAAACCTCTTATAATATCGCAATCAATGCAGAAGGCACGCTTTACTGCAACTTGTGCGTGCTTTCACCTTATAAATATTTAACACACGATCCGAGGCAGTTGAATGCTAGAAGCGAGAAGTGAGGGAGAGAGGAAGGGAGGGAGAGAGAGAGAAAGAGACGGAGAGAGGAAGAGACAGAGAGAGGAAGGGAAGGAGAGAGGGAGGGAGAGAGTGAGAGAGAGAGAGGAAGGGACAGAGAGGTAGGGACAGAGAGAGGGAGGGAACGAGGGAGAGAGGGAGGGAGGGAGAGAGGAAGGGAAGGAGAGTGGGAGAGAGAGGGAGGAAGGGATGGAGAGAGGGAGGGAGAGAAGGAAGAAGAGCGGGAGGGAGGGAGAGAGGAAGGGACGGAGAGAGGGACAGAGTGAGGAAGAGTGGGAAGGAGGGAGAGAGGAAGGGATAGATGGAGGGAGAAAGGAAGGGACGGAGGGAGGGAGTAAGAGAGGTAGGGACGGAGAGAGGGAGGGAGGGATGGAGAGCAGGAGGGAGGGGGAAAGGAGGGAGAGAGGAAGGGACGGAGGGAGGGAGAGAGGAAGGGCCGGAGGGAGAGTGAGTGAAAAAAAGAAAGAATGAGAAATAGCAATGAAGAGAGGGGTGAGAACGAGAAAGAAGACAAGAGTTAAAGAGAGAATAGAGAAAGCAGAAGAGAAGAAAGATGAGAGGAAGAGAGAGAGAGAGACACACATGTAGCGCAGGAGCGAGACTATGTGAAAGAGAGAAAAAGTGACCGAAAGAGAGGGAGTACGAGCGAGCGGGAAACAGGGTGAATAAGAGAGATGAACAGCTAGAGAGGGAGAGAGAGAGGGGCGGAGACTGTGTGAGAGAGGCAGGTAGACGTCACCGGCAGCAGAGCTGACGCTGTCCCCTTGGGTCGGTAAGTACTCACACAGGTCAGTGTGAGAGGCGCAGCCATTCAAGCGCTATGTTACACAGTCTAACTAAATACAAACGAAACTGTTTAAGCAAAACAAATCGGACATTAAAATGAAGCGTAAAAAAGAGAAACAAATGCTAATCCGAAATGCAGTTTTAGCTGGACCCCCTTGAAGCACTGACATTTTACTGTAGCGCTGACTGTGGCGGTGTCTTAACATCTAAACAAAAGGACAAGTTGAGGCATCAGGTGCACGGAGGGCAGCGGAAAGGGCAGGGGGCCATGCCTTTCTAATCTGAAATGCAGTGTTAGCTGGACCCCCTTTAAGCACTCACATTTCACAGTAGCGCTGACTGTGGCGGTGTCTTAGCATCTAAACAAAAGGACAAGTTGAGGCATCAGGTGCACAGAGGGCAGCGGAAAGGGCAGGGGGCCATGCCTTGCTAATCCGAAATGCAGTTTTAGCTGGACCCCTTGAAGCACTGACATTTCACAGTAGCGCTGACTGTGGCGGTGTCTTAACATCTAAACAAAAGGACAAGTTGAGGCATCAGGTGCACAGAGGGCAGCGGAAAGGGCAGGGAGCCATGCCTTGCTAATCCGAAATGCAGTTTTAGCTGGACCCCCTTGAAGCACTGACATTTCACAGTAGCGTTGACTGTGGCGGTGTCTTAACATCTAAACAAAAGGACAAGTTGAGGCATCAGGTGCACGGAGGGCAGCGGAAAGGGCAGGGGGCCATGCCTGGCGAGGTATGTGTGCGCCGCATAATTCACAGATGAGGTATGTGTGTGCCGCATAATTCACAGGGTCAAAACCCAATCCTGCTTCCTGGCTCACCTCTGACGCCCACTGACCCAGCTGTGGAATTTAAAGACTCTTTAATTTTAGGAAGAACGCGATCTCCGATGGAACGAAAAATAGGCATTTTTTTAAAGAAAAATAATTAAAAGAACAAGTTCTCAATACCACAAGAGAGGGGCAGGTTATCAGAAGGGGCCGGTGAGGCCCTTTGACGTTAAATCAACAATGGCAGCGCCTTTCTATACCATAGGCTCTTCACTGAGAGTCATAAACGTTAGAATAGTTGCAGGATGAAAGCGTGGCAGCGAAAGTCAAAGCAACCGCGCTAATTAGAAAAACAGATGGCACCCTGTGCGCCGCTGCTCGCTCCCGACAGCAAAAGGCCATGGGAGTGAACATTTTAAGAAGAGGTGGGACATGCACCCGCCTTTGGCCAATTGCGTGCTTTCATTTTTTGAAAGCCACACGCAAAGGCCAATAGAATTTGACAAGCAGACGCACGAGCTTTCAGAAAGCTTTCTGGATGTCTGCAGTGATTACAAGAGGCCCTCTCCTACAGCAGCGCATGGGCGCTGCGCTAGGCGAGACCTAAAAAGGGGCGTCTTGCTGACCTCTTGTTGGAGTTGAAGGACTGCAAAACTTCTTTTTCAAAAGTAGCCACCTCCGGTGGTAATTATTGCAGTGTTAGGAGAAACGTGGACTTGTTCCTAAGGCCCGTATTACAGGTAGTCTCTGGTCTGGTGTTGGCAGGGTCATCGAAGAAAAAGGACAAACGTATCTTCCGAAAGAAGGCGAAGAGTTCCTGATGTGTTTTAAAATCGTCACCCATATCGGTAGGCACAAAACCCAGCCCTTTCTCAAGTACTACTGTCTCGA
Organism: Calotriton arnoldi; assembly: GCA_963921515.1. NCBI lineage: Eukaryota > Metazoa > Chordata > Amphibia > Caudata > Salamandridae > Calotriton > Calotriton arnoldi. Next base: position 1,760,769 of record CAWUFW010001622.1, on the reverse strand, counting down.
GTGGAGATAAAAATCTCTGGCTCAGGTTGACTATTAAGTCATTGCAGCGCTGGTGGACGCGCTTGTCATGCTCTGCATGATCTGTTATTCTAGGGCAGGATCCCATTGTACCTGGGGTCTCTGTTGTTCTGGTCTCATATCCTGTGAGCGACCTCTGTTGCCTCCTCGTCGTCCTCTTCATCCTCTGTCCTGGCCTAAAAAAGGCGGTTGGTAGCCTGGTCCATTATATGGAAATGGTTGGAGTGGATGTGGGTGAAAGGGCCAGTGTTGTGGTGGCCACCACGGCGTCGGTTGTGGCATAGGGGCAAAATTACCATGTCTTCTCATCGGTCTGGTTTGATACGATGAGTCTGAATCCCTGGAGCCTGAGTCCTCTGACTGGCTCCAATCGTCCGAATTGATGTCCATTCATCCGTATTACGCCTCGGGCTCCTCTCCGGTTGATCTTCTTGACCTGTTGTGTGACATAGTCATCGGCTCCCTGAATGTCCATCTCAAATTCACATGTGAGTCAAGTAAAGAATCACTTCCATTCCTTGATCTAAGACTCTATCCCAAAGAGGGACAGATAAACACAGAACGGTACCAGAAGCCTATGGCTAATTAATGCCCTCCTTAACTACAGAAGCTTTCATCCTCAACCCTCCGGGACAACCTTCCGGTGGGGCAATTTTTGCATCTTAGGAGGAACTGCACTGAATTGACCAGATACCAGGAACATGCAAACAATCTTAGCGAGAACCTTCGTGCACGACAATATCCTTCTCATTTGGTGCGCAGAGCAAGTAAGAGGGCTCGCAATAATAATCGGGAAGTGCTGTTAGAGACCTACACCAAAGTCCCCTCTGATCGCCTGGTATGTGTGAGTACATACAGTCACCTGAGTGACATAATCAAGAAGGCTGTCAATTCTAACTGGCACATACTGAATAAAGGCAAGAAGGTTTGTGAGAAACCCTTGTTTGCCTTCAAACGCAGTAGGAACCTGAGCAACATTCTGGTGCACACTAGACCACGCCAGCCCCGTACTGCAGACATTCCACGTGCAATTTGGACCGGCACACCCATACAAGGCCATTTTCCCTGCGGCACGTGCATGGTGTGTCACCTAACAACACGGAGTTTACAACTGGATCTGGGACTTAATACACCCTGGAAGCTTACCAACCACACCAATTGTAACTCTGTGGCAGTTATCTACTTGATCCAGTGCCCTTGTAATCTGAAATACGTGGGCATGACCACCCGCAAGGTCAAAACAAGAAAACGCAAGAAATCTAACACAAAACTCACACGCCATTTTCTATATGCAGGCCACACAGAGGAGGACTTCAGATGGGTGGTCCTAGATAAACCACACTACCATAGAGACATGGGCCCCTTAGATGCAATACTGTTTCACAGAGAACAGCGGTGGGTGTTTAGACTAGGCAGCCATCAGACTGGTCTAAACGATGATATACTGTGGTGCACCATTTAAATTATGTACCTCTATGCTGCAGCTTTGAATTCTCATCACCCTACTCACTTAATTGCTCTACACTACACCTAGTGGATTATATGCTTGTGCCCTATGGCTATCAGATTTGGGCTCATACATTTGTCTTATGACTACCAGATGTGAGCACATACACTATCGCAGCTATCTCAATATTCTGTGGCTCTTTTGTTACACTCCTGGCCCCTCCATCTGCTGCACCTCTACGGCTCCTAGTCACGCGTTAATGGTAATTCTGAATATAGACCGCTTTAGATTTACACAACAGCGTAGACTGAGGCCGTTTATTTAAAAAACTTTTGATTCATCTCCTGGTCTCTTTTGCGAGTGTTCAATGGTCTTGTTTATGTTACAAGCCCGTTTGATTTTGTAGGTTGCCTCCACTGTAATATATCAGGGTTGTCCACTTAGATTGTGACTGCTGTTAACCTCTGTTTGCATATTTGGCCCACCTATTATGGACCATCTAGTTGGGCCGTGGCAATAATGCAATCCATGTTTGCAGCGAAGGCACGTACTTTAATACGCGAGCGCCGTAGGACGCTTTTTTCCTTTACTATGTTAGTCAAGGCAAAGTGTGCGCCGGAGGACGCTTCCGTTTTGGTCGCGTTGCTCTGACAATTGCATACGCGCACGGTGTTTTCGACATCACGCACATGCGGACGTCGTAGTTAATCTCTGTTAGACGCAGCTTTTTGCCTCACTCCGGCTTATAAGGCACTCCGCCCGGGTGGCCCCTCACTCCCTCCGGAGGCTATGACGGAGCACCACTGTGTGACGTAAGGCGAGTGCAATTTATTGTTCTGCCCTATTTTGCCCGCAAGACAACGCGGTGCATACTCCAACCGGGTCGGGTCCTCATGGGTTTTGCTGGCACTAACTGATAGTTCTTAGACGGGTCAGTTTCGTTAGGCTTCTACTTAGGCTGCTATCTTTGGAGGCACGGTCTACACTACTGTTATTGCAGACTTCCGCTCTGTTGAGGAAGCGTCCAGTACTACCCGTGGCATTTTTATAAATTACCACACTTAGTTCCCAACACCCTTTGCCAGCTATATCTCTGGGCTTCTCTACAGTTTAGGACCCATAAGGCTCTACATATGAGGTTCTTTATATCCCAGTTGTCACAATGGTTGTTTACCTTGTTGTGCTATATTGCACAGTCGTTTATTGTGAAATGTGATAAAGGTCACATTAGACCAACATGGAGATACTATGAAGCCCTCACTATGTCTTAACGATGGCATGGCTGATTGGCCATGTATAAGTGCATTGTCCTCATCTGTATGCATACAATTAATCTGTATTTCCATTTAGCATGCAATGAGGATGAGTGCCTCTAAATCGTGATACAATCATTTACCTATTCAATAGTAGCTACATTGAAGCATATGTCTGTGTGCTGGCCTGTTCATGCTAGTGACTCATTTTTATTGTACCTCGAACTAGAGGAATCTACGTGGTGAGAGACTCTGGAGATGGTAGAGTCGGACTGTACACATTGGTCAGAGGTAAGATCACTATGAACTTATTGTGGAAAAGGTTTTCACCTGTGTATATGGTGATGGTGCACGTTGGTGTTTTGCTATACCCTTTTAATATGTTGTTTTTACTGTTCTCTTGTAGGGCCATCTGACCTACCGCACAGATTGTTACTGCGACGCATGGTTGGTCAAGAGTAGAGGCCCGAGTATTTTTCTTATTTTACTTTTGCACGTTTTTCTAGCAGAGTGATTGAAGATCTTGGTCCTGATGAATGCCTTGAACTTAGATGTCATTTAGGGCAGAAACATGTTGACCACATTACAGGGTACACATCCATAACCCTGTCTCACAATGCTTTTATCCTCTATCCCGTAGGACGTAATAATAAAGTTGTTGTCCCTACGGAGATAGTTTTAAACACACAACTTTTTTTGTTGCACTCTGCCCCTCACTTTCACCCTTGAGGTATTGAAATCTTACGTGCTTTATATAAAACACTCCTGCTCCTTCCCCGAGGGGAAGTTGTAGCCCACACTGGGTACCTTGCGGTCCCAGTGTGTTGGAGGAACCCAATGATGAAGCATGTCACCCTCGGGTAAGTGAGGGTTTTTGTCCAAACACGCTTTGTACCGCCTCCCCTGCCACAGCCTTTCCCTAGTTTCACCCTGCTACCCTATATCTTGTGTGAGTAACAACTTTCTAAAAGTAGCATTTTTAGAATTGTGATTAAAAATCTGACTTTAACATTGAGAGCTCTTAATTGCAATTCTTTAGACACCAAACTCAAACTGTCTACCTGCTCACAATTGGAAGTTACAGCTTATTGAATGTAGTAAGGCAACTCCAATGTTATACTATGGGACAGCTATGTCTCATAGTAGTGAAAAACAACTTTTGGAGTTTTTCACTACCAGGACATGTAAAACTTAAAAGTACATGTCCTACTTTTTAAATACACTACACCCCGCCTTCTGGGCTGTTCAGCGCCTACCCTACGGGGGACTTATGTGTATTAAAAGGAAAGTTTAGGCCTGGCAAAAGATTTATTTTGCCAGGTTGAAATGGTAGTTTAAACTGCACACACAGGCTGAAATGGCACGCTTGAGACATGTTTCAAGGGCTACTTAAGTGGGTGGTACAATCAGTGCTGCTGGCCCACTAGTAGCATTTAATTTAAAGGCCCTGGGTACAAGGTAGTACCCCTTTACTAGGGACTTACAGGTAAATTATTTGTGCCAATTGGCTGTAAGCCAATTCTACCATGTTTTAAGGAAAGAGCACAAGAACTTTAGCAATGGTTAGCAGTGGTAAAGAGCACAGAGTCCTAAAATCCAGCAGAAATGGCTTCAGGAAAAAGGAGGGTGAAGTTAAAAAGCCTGGAGGGATTACTCTGCAGACAAGGCCACGTCCAACACTAACTATGTTTTTAAAGTGTGGTCTTTTTGTTGTCCATTCTTCCTTTGTCTGCTTACAACTGCTAACTACCACTCCACCCTCCAAAATACCGAGCTAATAAGGGACAGGAATTGCTATCTTAGGTATTGTGCACTGCAAAACCCATGGGTAGAGGTTTACTGACCCATGCAGGTCTTCATTTGTGATCTTTGTATAGACTGTTGTGACCTGTTTTATCCAGGCAAGTAGAAATATATTAATTCTGCGAGATTTGCCTCGCACTTGCTTTTAATATTTAGTACTAGACAGAATCGGTGCAATTATTATACACTTTCTTGCAGGTTTCCTATTGAGGCCTTTGGACAGATGTACTAAAAATGTAGTCACAAAAACAGTGGTTTCAATTTGCCTATTGACTTTTTGTTACTGCTAAATTATGCAAGCCAACCCATGTACGAATAGGTCAGTTATTAAAATAGGGAATAAGTGGTTTGCAATCCAAGCTGCCTTATTAATATTCATGAGGTAGGTTGAAAATTGTGATGCACTCTGAATGGTGATCATCATAGTGATGGTGGCCTGCTACAGTAAGCAGTCCACTATGTCTGTTATCACGTTTAAATAAAGTAAGCTTTTTTATTTTTTAAATGCAGCCCGAATTTCTTAAAGAGTTGGCTGTGGTCCCCAGTCCAATTTCCAGTTTATGAGTTACCACCTCAATTGAGGGGTGATAACTTTTTTACCTTTTTAATCTTTTAACGTGCTGTGCCCCCCTGTGTGCATCCAAATGGAGTGAGGCACAAGGGGGCCCTTTAGGGGCCCCTTTCCTTACTTGCTGCCACTGTTTTTATGGAGGAAAGACCTACATGAAATCAGTAGCGTTGAGGAAAATCGTTATATGCTTAGCGGGACCGTAGCGGTCCTGCCAAGCATATTACTGCCTCAAGACCGCTGTGCCACCACCACGGAACAGTGGTTCTCTGGCGGCGGTGGCGGTCTCAAAGCGACATGACAGCCAAGGTCAAAATGTGGCGGTCGGAAGACCGCCACCGCCGCGAGTCTGGTTGTCAGAGGACCAACACACTCGTAATTACGCCCAGAGTGTTTAGAAAGGGCTGTGTGGCCGGAGGCCTGGTAACCAATGGAATTGATCCACCAAGTATTAAAGCTGCCGTATGCTTGGGGCGGCACACTAATGGAGTTGCTATATACAGTTGGGCAACAAACGATATGAGGTTCTGGAGAATGAGTGAAACCCACAAATCTTTCAGGGCATGTTTAATAATAACTGTTTTCAACTTTATTTTAAGCATGCTCAGTCACTTCTGTTTCTGCATCCTGCAACCCCCAGTAAATTTGAATTGTTATAGTAACTGGACTACCCGCTTAAAAATGTATAGGACAGCAATTGATGAAAGAAACTTTGAAAAGGGCCACTGTTGCCTGAGGCTGTGTTGAACAACCTGCATAACAGACCCGCATCCAGAGAGATCTGCTCTAAGTCGCAGTGCTCAGAATTTATGTGACAAGACTCAGATAATAAAGGTGAGCGTGGTAATGAGCCTGCTGTCAGTGAATTCATTCCTTAGGTACAGCAAACTAATGTATTCAATAGAATGTTCTTGAAAAACAGAACTGGGGAAGTTTTGCAGAATGCTTATTAATGCCATTGTTAGTCACTATATGTATAATATTATCTACAATGATAACAACTCTGTGGTGGCATACAGCTAAAACAGACGCTTAACTATTACTACGACAGGTATTAACTTCACACATAATAACAGCGATACAGTAATTGACAAATTAAAATGATTCTGTTAAGTGATATTTTTAAATAGTTTGCCATGCCAGAGCAAACCCAAGAATTAAATTCAGCAGTGTTTAATTTATTACTCAAGGCAATTATCTAGTGATTTTTTGGTGTCACCTAGGCATTATGATTTACTTAGGCTCTAGCAAGTTAAAGATGTGCTGGATCTACCAGATAGTCAAATTGCAGATACTCATCTAAGCACTAGGCTGACAGCCAAAATGTAAACCCATGCAGAGAATGGTAAAAGTGTTTATGGAGGTATGTGTTGCTGGGCACAATATAGTTGGCATTAATGTTCCCTACAAGAAAAATCTTTCCCATGAGCCATAAACACACTGTCACTCTGCACTATGAGTCTGGAACTTAGAAAAAAAGCAGGAACCAAAAAGTGTAAAACAGTTATGAAACTTCAGGTATAATAGGTCTGGTTAAATGTATATGACTACTCAAAGTAATGTTATTCCAGATATTGATGCTTCTTTTAAATCAGAAGGATCAATGGAATCTTACAAGATTGTTATCTGCTTACACCGACACTTATAATATTGTTATTTCTTTGTAAAGTGATCAAATGGATAAGGAAAATAAGGAGAGAGGTAAAAGGGAAGGCAGTTCCAGACAGCCTGAAAAATTCAGGATTTAAATGTGTTTTTGATTAATCAAATTACTCCCATCACAATTTTTAAAATTAAGGAAATTATATCAGAGGGGTGACATTAATACAGTGTGAATGACTGTGTCTTTAAAACTGCAAACTGTAAGAAAGTACTTATTTTTGAGTGATCACCTGCATGTTTTGTGGACTAATGCTGCTGGTTTTTGAACTCTGCATACTGGGGCGTTTCTGTTCACCAGTGCGTGTGCTCTGACCCCCTAATAACATGATAGAATTCTTACCTTCTTGCCCCTCATATGTCTGGTCTGGAGGACTTCTTACATGGTCTTCCCACTAAAAGGCTGCCCAAGATGGAGAGGGAACTCCTGTAGGGGCTCGTCACTCCCCAAGAGTTGAGGAGACTTTGAGTCTACTGCAGTCAGGCAAGACACTGGGCCCTAATGGGTTTCCTGTGGAATTCTTTTAAGACTATTGGTTGCAGTTGGAGGGATCCCTGAGTGGGGTTTTTATGCAAGCCCTGAAGTGGGGTGTGGAGGGACCCCTGAGTGGAGTCTTTAAACAAGCCCTGAAAGCTTCCACCAGGCATTCAGTTGCCCAACATTGTGGTCATTCCAAAACCTATCCACCCCCAGAACTTTGCTCTTCGTACCAAACTATTTCACTGTTGAGGTAGAAATCTGGGTCAAAGCCTTGGCTAACTGATCAGCTCCCTAATACATCCGGACCAATCCGACTTCATGCCGAACCAAGCCACGAGGCACAACATCAGGCGAGTTCAGAGTGCCTTGGCGTTGGCGGGTAGATTACCAGGGTCACAGGCTCTTTTCCTGGTTGGCTTCCATAAAGCCTTTTATACCGTAGGTTGGGATTAGCTGTTCTCCCTACTGACAAAGATGAATTTTGGCCCTAACTTCACAAGATCAATACAGCTGCTCTACAAACAATGGACCACATGGATTACAATTGGGGGTTTGTTCTCTAATATCTTTCGAGTACAGCATGGTGCCCATCAGGGATGCTCACTTTCCTCTTTGCTCTTGGCCCTCGTGATCGAGCTCCCAGCTTAATGGCGAAGAGTAGAAGGTCTAGGAAGGAGGCTGAAGTGGGTCTCCAGTGTATCTGACAGAGTGACGTGGTACGCTGATGATCTTATATTCTTAGACACACCTCAACAATCCAGACCCAGAGCTCTCCAGGTCCTACAAATTTTCGCAAACGTCTCCGGACTCCTCATCAATAAATCAAAATCCTTGGTATATTTGATTGAGCCTTCCCCATAGAGGACGGAATAGGTGGGAGACCTGAAGGTGTTGGAAAGGGGCTTTAAATATCTTGGGGTGGTTGTAACTACTGACATCTGATTGTGATGGGAGAAATATATTCAACCACGGATCGATCGGCTGTCTAAAAATCTCGCGTTTTGGTCTGCACTCCCATTATTCTTTCTGGGGCGATCTGCTATTCACAAAATAGTGGTTTTGCCCTGCCTACTATACCAACTGCAGAATTTTACTTACCCATCCACTGCTCTTTCTTCACTCGTATCAATGCAACATTGAGGGGGTTTCTGTGGAACCAATGCCCTCCACACTATGCATTGTCAAAATGCTTTTAATAAACATAGGAGGGGGGACTGGATACTTCAGACATTACATCCTACTACAGAGCTTCCCACCTGACTGTCCTATACAAATGGTGGTTTCATAGCATAAGACCCAGCTTTCACATCTGAGAAATGGGTAAAGCAGGATGTTCAGATCTCTTAATTACTATACTGGGGCCTACCTCCCTGGATCTACCACTGGCTATGAAGAATCTAGCTTTGGCAGGTGTCAGAACTGCAGGGCATTAGGGAATGGGATCTTATAGACATTTCAAAATTGGGGGACATCCTGTTGGGAGTAGTACTAAAATCCTTGGAAGAACTGCAGGAAGAATACAGCCTAAATTGCAGTCAATTCTTTAGGTACCTACATCTCCGTCATGCCATAATGCTTTGCATAACTGAGCTAGAGGGTATTCCTGAACATAACCCACTGCAAGGCAAGGTTATATTGTGAAAGATGACCCCTAGACTCTCACATAATTATTGCTCCCTAGTCAAAAATACCCGATTCCTTTGGCAAATGGCAGAACTCGTAGGAGAGGGATTTGGGCTCCCTTTCAGAAGATGGCTAGAGAGAGGCACAGGTATCCCTCAAAGAGGCTGCAATCGCCTCACAATTCTGAGCCATACAATTGAAGTGTTTCAATCGGGCATATTTTTCATGTGGCAGACTCTGGAAAATGGGAGTAGTGACTTCACTGTTATGTTTAATTTGCTCGATCCAGCAAGGGAGACCTGAAATGTTGGGGTGGTGGTTGCCCAGAGATCTCAGATGAGCACTCCTGGGTATCACAACAAATGTAGACAGCAACAGATATAAAATGACACTGCTGTTGTTGGCCAAGAGAAACATAGCAAAAGCATGGAAGGATTGCGCACCCCCATCATTGGAGGTATGTAAGAAGGGGTTCAACCGCCTTATGACTGTGGAAAGGCCCCTTTATGCTGCCAAGGGGTGTCCATACAATCATTAAACGATCTGGAGAGAATGATGCCATTACAGAAGTATTCTCCTGTACCTTGTACCTGAAGATTATGGACTTTACATTATGAAACTAGTGGTCTGGCAGCCGCAAGGATCTAGTGCAAATGTGTTTAGGCCAAAAGGAAAGGCAATGGAGAATGGGGATGGTTTACGGACTTGGTTATAGACTGTACGCATGCATTCCTGGCAGAGCAACAACAATCCCTTCAGTATAAGTGTCCCTGATTGTGTACCTTTCTTTTTTTCTTGAATGAAGATGAAAAACCCTAATGAAATGTTTTATTCTACAAAAATGATAGAATTGGCTAATACATAATTGGCATATTTAACTTTCTAATAAGGTAATAGCATATGTGCAAGAAAATACATGAATGGCATGGAAAGTAAAATGTCACCTATGGACTACAGCACATGTAGTGCTATCCACTAAGCTGGAAACATGGCTTCAGACCTTTGTGTGTAGGCTGGCCTCTGCAGCTTTTAAACTTGCAGACAAACCTGTCAAAATAACCCCTTTTTCAAAGGAAAAACCCTACTTTTTAATATTAAATAAGGCACCACTATTAGACCTTGTGGTTCACAAAGTAAGGTTTCTTGTATTTGAAACTGGAACATGTAAGAATTTCATGATGGCATGTTCCTAGAGTGATATGCCACCAAAAGCTGTTTTGACTGGGCTGTAGCTGATCATAGGAGGAAAACGTAGGTGTATTTAAAATACTATTTTCTAAAACTTTCATCTGGGATAAGCAACAGAGATGACTCAACCATTGTTTTGAGATGTGTACTGAAAAAGTACCTTTTAAAATGTTATTCTTTGCCTGTCTCAAGCTCCAATGGGCTAATTAGCGTTAACCATCCTGTAGCTGGCTTTCTTGTCAGTGCCTATCCTTTGATGTGGTGTGAAAACTGCTCACAGAGCAGAAACAAAGGCTTGAGCCTTTTGGCAGGAAGACCTATGTGTGAGGAATGTGACTCATCCTCTCTCAGGAAAAACAGTTAGGTAGGGCTCAGGAACTATATTAACTTGAAGGAGGTCATGGTGAAGCCAGCCCATTCATATATAAGTGTAGAGTGAGACCTTAGGAAGAGGAGTCCCTTTATCCCAGAGCCAACTGTAGCCAGCCTGGCACCAATCCAGTGGAAGGTGGAGCTTATACCAGAATTAGTTTGGTGTGGTTGAGGAGGACTGCTTACTTCCCTAGACATACTCCCGATTGGGCTACCAGGATCCTGCTGGGGCAAGATGGTTCTGTCATACTGGTTTTCACTAAGAATAGTAAGATGGTTTGCAGTAAAGCAAACCAGATGTGCTGAAAAAGGGGAATGAGGTCCCCCTTGGAAGATTTCTCATTGAATAGGGAGTGGCCAGAGGTCGACCCCACCCATAGGCTAGTGCATTGTTGAATAATGGCACCTTAGCCCTAGATCCTCATTACACATCTAGACCTGTGCATAAACAGAAGAGGGCTGAACCTGCTGTCTGTGTCTTGTGTGGAGACCTGAAGGGCTGGACCTGCTGTCACTTTTACCCAGGACTGAGAAGTAGACTCCTGGAGTCAGTTGGCTGATCTCCTGAGTTGCTATAAGGACATAACAAGCTGCAAGAGACCTTTTCTGGAAGTGATCATCTGACCATTTGCAACTGGACCTTGACCAGACCCTGTTGGAGTGAGTCCTGACTCCTAAGTTCTATCCCTGAGATACTAGTAGCCATAGATATGACCAAGAAAAGCTGCCCCAGAAAGTCTGAAAATGTTTGGACTTCTAAGGCCTACAGGAATTCTATGTAGTCCTGCAACAAAGATGTCTGAATTTTAGAGTCATTTATTAGATGCAACTTTAAGCTTGCTCCACTGAAGGACATTGAGGGCCCAAAAAAAAAAGGGCCTTTAATTATAGTTTGGTTGATGGGATGCTCTGCTTTGGGCTATAATACACTGGTAATACTGCCGACGGTGCATCTGCCACGCTTGTGATGTGGTATGACAAACTCTAAATAAGGCCCTAAGTCCGAGGTAGGCATCTTGACCATAGGAAGGAACGAAAAGTATTTGACCATTGAGAGGACTCAGGCACAATTAGATTTATTTCCCTCTGAGTTTCTCCCTACCAAAACCAATGGCTTCAGCAGGACCTTGTCGAACAGCTTTCTGACTTCGAAAGAACTTTATTGAATAAATCCTGCAACCTTGTGGATCAATGATTTCGACTGCCATAAAAAAGCTGAAGTTAGAAGGTAAAAACTTTCAACAGGATGACCTGCTTGGTGTGTCGGGCCTCTGCTCCATTGCTGTAGGCCTGAAATTGTGCCTAGGTTCTAGTCTGCCATGAACAGTAACTTCTGATCCCCTCTTTACTTTTTTTGACACTCTATGTCATAAAAGTTTTAAAAGTTGTATATTTAGTTCCCCATATTGGATTTTAATCATCGTTGTGTCATTATTCTAATTCAAATTTTCTCTATTTTTAGAAATGTTGGGATTTTTATTGTGTTATGTTTTGTCTTTTTAACTGTTTTGGTAGTGGTAAATACTTTCCACACATTTCCTTACATTAAGCCTGTCTGCTCTGTGCCACGGCTTTAAGGGGTTTGGTCGAGGGTTATTTGCTAAACTTATGTATTGCATCTGACGAGATTTCGGACTTATTACTTGGGAAGGACCCACGTCTCCCCAACAAATAACCTGTGTTCTTAAACAAACCTTTAACTTGACCCAGTATTGATATCTGCCTGTTGACTTTACTAGTATCAAGGTACTTGATGCCTATTCACACAATCAGCGATTATTATTATTTTTTTAAAAGCATTGGCAAAGTCAATAGTCTCAACTATAAAAGCCCATGGTACCGGCTTTGCTACTGCTTTTTGCCATTCTCATGCAAGCACATGTATCAAGATTAATGTGCATGCATGGTCAGCAATCTTGCAATGGGTTTTATTTTATTGAAAACCCACTTGAGGGTAGATGTGGATGCGTACACATTTTTATTTACCTTCTAACATGAAAACCAGCAACATTATAACAGTCTAAATATTAAAAGGGTAACAAATTTAAATAATAAAAAAAATATAAAAGTATTAAAAAAAAAAGAAAACAAGTGGATGACTGCGCAAAAAGGAAGCACGCAGACTGTCACAACTTTGCAGCTACTGGGACCTCATAATTTCTTTTTTTTTTTTAAGAAATAAAACGGGCAGTGAAACAAGGAGCATGGGAGTAGAAACAGAAAAAAAGTGCTTGACACCCGGTTGCACTACAGCTGCGAGGGCCTCACAAAAATAAAAAAGAAATGAAGTGGGTGGTGAGTATGGAAGTGCTGATACACAATTTAAAAAAGCCCCCTTAAGGCAGCATTGGAAGGACCCAAGTGATCCAATTACTGTGAGATAGAAATGTGCCTATTGGGGAAAGACAAAAGAATAGGGATGAAAGTCAGTGAATCAGAGTGGACACCAGAGATTGACAATAAATCTATTCAATGATGATCAAGGGACTGACCTAAATCCCACTGTAAGTATATGATATGTATTGGAAACAACAGGCCTGCTCACAGACAGCTAAAGCTGCCTGTAGCGGAGTAGGGGTGGGGGAAACACCTGGAGTTAAATAAAATTTTTGCATGATTCCGCGAAGTTCCATCCACCCGTACCTAGCACCCAGAGAGTGAAAAGCTCACTGACGGGGCTGTGAAAGGCAGCAGGAGTTCCCCGTGCATCATGAATAGCTAGTGCCAGCCCTCTCCTATGGCTGCCAAGCACCTGCGCCACGTCCTGCTTATTTTTTTTCACACTCTCCTAAGATAAGATCACTAAAAATTACCCACACATGCCAGAAAAATAAGGAAATCACAACCATTCTTACATTGTGCTTTTTCAGTTGTCTTTGCTACATTTTGATCAGTTAAGACAAGGCACGCGCTGCCCACCGCAGTGAAACATCAGGCAGAGAAAAGTTTCAACAAAGAAGATTAGAAAGCACACAGACTTACCATCTCAACCTCGCCCCTGTGGTTGAGGACGGCGCAGTGCCCTTCCTGGTGTGTCCCCATCACGGACGTGTCACGGGGATCGGGGATCACTGGAGCGTTGGACCAAGTGACAACTCCTACAGGGCTCACCTCCCTACAGTGGGAAAGTCGAGGCGCCACCTGGGTGTGCGAGGAGCAGGGGCCTGGCTCCTTAATCCAATTGGTCACATATTTGTTTTCACCTCACCCAGTGTGTGCACTGGGGAGCTTCAGAGAGGCTGACCCTGTAGAGCAGAGCATGGCATAGAATCGCAGGGTCTGTGCTGGGAGTAATCCTCTGCACTCAGCCCATTAAAAGAGCTTACTGCTGGCCGCCAATGCCAGATCTCATCAGCGAGGTGTGCGCTTGCACCTCTCACAACAAGGTACCTGCCTTTAGTGCTATTTTCTCCCTTACAAGCTCGGTGCTCAATTGTTTTTGGGGTGCACGCAGAAAAGGCCAGTTCCTGGAGTAGATACAGTCGTCATGTAGTGTCACTTCTTCTTCCTGCTTTTTAAGCCAATCCCTGCCGGCTGATTCCAGGTAGTCTCCTCCTATGCCGGAAAAGAAAAGAAGAGTAAACAGGACCATGGAGGGTGCACATGCTAACAATGGGGAATAATTGTGGGACCACGGTTACTTGAGTGAGTCCCTGCCTCTCTCACTCTGCCGCAATGTGTGCGAAAGGCCTGCGCAAATTAGAAGCATCGCTTTAAGTCAGCAGCACGTTATGAGTCTAGGGGTGGGCTCCAGTAAAATCTGCCACGCAGTCGTTGGCAAAGTTATTGCCAAACTCTGTGCAGAGTGGGCAAACTCTGTGAACTTCACCTGCAGAGCGGAGTTTACCGCCCACCCCTATGACCGAGACCTAAAATGAGCTAGCACTATCTAAAGAATGAATAAGATACATGTAGAGTGCAATACAATTGCCTGATAGCTTTATGATGCTTGAGCTGAATAGCCAAATATCAGAAGATATAGGTGTTATGTGCCTTTCTAAACAAATGGGGATTTGTTTAGTTAGAGAAGATGCAGCAGACAGTTCCAAGGAGTTGGTGCCATGACAAAGACATTTGTTTCTCCATCTATGAAAGGCCCACATGACCTCTCCAATAGAGATAACTTAGTAAAAATATATTATAATCTACCGGTTTCAAAATATCTTGTTTCTGTTATAATAGAGCAGGTTGAGGTCTCTGAAGCTTCAAAGGGTCCACAGAATGAAAGTTTACACGCAAAGGTCCTACAAATGATAATTATTGTAGAACTTATTTTAAATGCTTACTCTGATTTTTTAAAACCCAAAGTAAGAACAACAAGTTCACAAAAGCAGAGGGTAGTTCATTCTACTGATGGAAATCATAACCGTAAATGTACTGCATTATATAATAAACTCATCAACATATGAAACATGATTCTGATCTGAAGATAAAATTCATTCCAACAGGGAGAATGGTAGTGGCCAATTGTTAGCTGACCGAGTCAAAGAAAATAATACCATGACCAACAAAGTGAGGGGGTGGTTACTATACGTGATTTATTTTAAATAAGATGCCTCCCTTATATCCAATGGTAATAGTCTCTTGGAATATTGTGGGTGTAGCCAGGCACATGGAAGACAAAGGAGAAGATAAATATTTGGTCATGTGGCTTGCTTTTAACTTATTTCATAGTGAATTTTAATTCTTTTACAAAATATTCATTGCATTAAATTATGTTTTATACAGAGAGATGAAAATAAAACGTGAGCTTGACTTGCTTTTTTTTTTTAAGAGGCATGGCACTTATAGGATAGTTAATTTGAAGGTTTTTCCCAGTGTGATATATAGACTATGCCATCTCCCAAGGTCAGGCCTAAAGGAGGTTAAACCACTTTGGGGAAAATTGGCAATGGATGATCATAGAAAATCATCACAGCAGATGATTTTCTACTGATCACTCCCATTTACCACATGTGTTATTGTTGACAAAAAGAAATGTAGTGATATACCATGTTCATTGTGACTATTACTAGGGAGGAGAGACAAGTCTACCCATAAATGTATCAATATTCTCTATGTAGATATAATCTTAATTGCTGTAATTTTCAGGATAAGTTCTCAGATATTAGTTTCCAATCTTCAGTTAATTGGAAAGCCTGTCATGAATTGGTGTCTAATGGTACAGGGGAATGACTGCTAAATTAATTTCTGTCTTTCTAACCATCATTAAATAGTCGCTTTATCAAGGACCAGCCTGGTCATGTCACCCGTTTGCAATGACTGGTAGAAATGCAACCACAGACTATCCATGGTTCAATGGGCAGTTCTTTCCTAAAACAGTAGATTTCAAAATTGTGGTCAACTATACTAATGCCCATTTACCCAAACTGATAACATTAGGTTGTGTTAGAAATTAACTAAAAATAATCTAGCAGACCGGTCACATTGTAGTAGTAAGGAGTAATTGAATTCACCTTCAATTATTGTTTCTGTATTTATGTATAAGTTAGAAAAGCTACAGCTTAAGTACTCACATTTCAAGGGCCCTCTGCTATACTATACTTTTATACATTGTCATAGGTAAACGGCAAACATTGTCTAAAATTATATTATGATAATGTTTGTTCTGGTTTTCAATAATAATGTTAAATGCTAACCAGTTGCCACTTCTAACAGCTTGCTTGCCGACAACAGTAAACAGTAGAACTTTATGTGCAGGCTTTGGGGTTCTGATGCCCCGATGCATGTGTCGGTGGTGATGAGTATATGACAGGTTGAATACACAGCATCAGCTGTGTGAATGATGCAAAATAGTGGTTGACAATCTCATATATATTGCCCAAGTGCGAACACATAAAAATAAACCACTGTGCGACATCATGAAACATTGGCAAGTTCAAAAAACTTTAGCATCTAACAATAAAAGTAAAAAGGTATCGTACTTATGTTCTTATTTCTTGTAATTACTATTATTTGTATCTTTGTTTTTCATTTATTTTTTATTGCATATAAGAAAGATATGAATTGGCCATGTTAGATTGTTTATATTTAAAATAAATATTATTTAAGTTAAAAATTAAATGGAAGATTTGAAACTGGACATCGAAATATCATTTTGGATTCAAAACTGGGAGGATTAATTTGAGAAATCAAAGCAAACTTTTAAAAATCAAATATGAAATTGCTGTTGTGGTCTTTACACTCTACCAAAATTAATTGTAAAAAATATGGTCAATATTTTCTAGTATAGTCATCAACAGCCGGTGGTGTTTATTGTTTTGTTGACAAGCTTTTCTCAATGTCATTAGCTCTAACTAATAATGTATTTAATAACTAGTGAAATACTGAATTAATTCAAAGTCATGGCGATATAAAATTATAAAATGTGTATTCACTTCTGATTCAAACTTATAGAAGGACAAAACAAAAAGGAACAAGACTATTGGAGACCAGTGTTCTAAGTGTTGTTAGAATGATATGCATGTTAGTGTAAGATGGATTACCATTCTAGGGAGATGACAAGAAATTTAATTGCCTCAAAATGGAAATCATCTCGGAATTATTAGAACTCACAGCTAAATTTTACCCGTTTCTCACTGATCATATGGAACATTATCGAAATTCTGGATATGGAAAGCTATCCTATTTGTCCAAAGCAATATGTGACAAATTCATATGAAAATCTATTTTGTATGGTTGAGGCGTACAAAATCAACCTGCAGCAAATCATGTTGAATGTTGTATATTATTATATGTTATTATATGCTATTAATTTGAATATAGAATTTGAATCTACAGCTCCTGACAGAAAATGCCAAGCTATGAGGATTCTATTTTGAAACCAAATTGAGATTCCAGAAGAGAAATGGATGTGACTTGCTAGAGAGGCTACTGAGAAAAACAATGGTATAGTTCTGGTTGCTTGTTGATAAAAAGGAAAAGGAAATAATTAATCATCATAGAAATTAGTTAATATGAATAGGTAACATTTACTGATGAATTGTAAAGTCTAGGATTAGTCATTAGCAACTCTATTTTTCATTGTTGGGTTCCCAATTGTTGTGCTGCTTTGATTAGTGATATTGAAAAGTTGGTATTATCATTAAATCATCCCAAGCACTTCAAAGCTATGTTAAAAAGTAATGCTATATTTTGAGCCACAGAACCATTTGAGTTGTTTGCTGAGGTTTATAATAGAAGGTTGTTGCTAGATTCTTGGACTGATAGCTTATGAACACCATTAATTGCAAGATTTATCAAATCAAATAGATCTTGCTTTTTTAAACAGGCACTGCTAAAGTAAATAGGTCTATTTGTCTGGCTTGTACCTGAAAACGGTGTCAGATCTGGCAATGCTTCATGATACTACAAACCCGGTCCTACAATTTGCTATTGTTATACTCTGCACCTGCCAAAGATATGAGAGGTAAACAAAAAGAAAAACACACAAAAATACTGTCAAATGAGGCATTCACTTGCCATTAGAGTTTTGGAAAGGTGCAGTCGGAACTTTTGCGATGCAGGCTCTCTCAGGCCCTTCAAGTCAAAGTCAACTCTTGCTATAGCAGTCTGTAATACCGTAGGCCACTGCTAGAGGCCCTACAAGTCAGATGAAAGTCCAGTTAGTAGAAGGCTGCAATATCATAGACTATTAGACGTCCCTCTAGTCATTCACAAGGTCTTGAATTAAGCAGGTCACAGAACTTTAGGCAGTTACTAGAGCTCCTAAAGGTGTCCACCAATGCCTCTTCAGTCTCTGGATACTAGAGAATTATGAACAGAACAGGTGCCCTCGATTGCCTCCTTTCGGTGGAAGTGGAAAAATATGGCAAAAACCTCAACTGTGTGCTTTTGTTTTCAGCGGGCCAGATCATGTTGAGGGTGTTCTGGAAGAAGTCACATTAATATTGATAGGTATTACCAGAAGTCACACTAATAGTGATAGGTATTACCAGACAATTTTATGTAAAGAAAAATAACTTTATTCAGTATTTAGAAAAGCTCTTTTAATTGTTTTCTAGAAGGTGTTTTCTTTTGTGCAAGGTGTGATACGGTTATGACGGCGATGAAGTGTGTGGGATTACTTCTTGAAGCCCGCGACCCAAATCTCGTGGGCAAAGTTAAGCTTAGCAATGCATTTGACAACATAAATCGAGGGGAGGTATTGGACATAGTAAGATTTTTACAAATCAAAAATAATTTACTTACTTTGTTAATAAAAGTTCATAAGAAGGCTTTGTTGCAAATTCAAATAGGAAACTATTCTAAGTACTTTTGAAAGAGGAATACTTATAATGGCATGAAGCAAGATTGTATCCTTGTGTATATGCTCTTTATTGTGTACATTGCTGACTTTTTTGCTTAAACCTGTTAATTGTTTTCTCCTAAATTGTACATATTTCTGAAATATTTGGTACTTATCGTCAAAACACCCATTGGTCTCCAGTGACTTTTGTCTGATCTCCAAGCTGACAGTAATGAGAACAAATTGCAAATTAATTTGAAGAAACCAAAGCTAATGATGTTTAGTGATAAATCTTTGAAATGTTGTTGGAAAGGTGACTGAGTCCCAATCAGAAATGTGAAGTATTATGGCTACCTGTGTCTCATGTTATCATCGTGTCTTGCTTGGGTATACCCAAATGCGCTTCTAAGTGATACTTGCAGGAAGGCTGCAACAGCAGTATGGAGGTTGTTTTATGGTGTGGTCTCATTTACTTATGTCCTTGGGGTATCTAATTGTAAAATCAAGTACATTTTAGGATACTTTTTTATGGATAACTAGGGATAGTTGTATATGGTGGCCACTGTAATTCAACACTGCATTAAATTGAATTTGTGGAATTCAAAAGGATCTTGAAACAAAGGTAGTGGTCTCCCCAAGCGATAATTCACTTGGAAATGGGAAACGTCTCAACGGGCATGTCAAATGATGAAACATCCTTGTTGTAAAGTCCCCAATTGGCATGTTAAGTGATGAAGCATCCTTGTTGTATTACTTTAATCTTTTTAGCTTTAATCTTTTTGATACAATATCAATCCACTGTAATCTCTGAGATTTAATTACTGCTGACATGCTGGTATGCATACAGTTCTTTAAGTATGTTGCGATAAAAGTATGAGTCAGAATGAGTTACAGAGGATTCTTTGTCTTTTAGAATATTGAAACAAAAAATTAAGAACTCCTTAAAATTGTTTAAATTTAGAGCTTGTTCCCTACAAGTCCAACATACTAGAGTTGGCTCCTTTTTATATGTCCTTGCAGTCCTAATTGTGTTTAAAGTAAGCAATGAACTCCTGACTGCCCCAAACACATATGCATTTTAAACTACAACATGAAATTAGGGATACTATTGGCATGTGGTATTATTATAATGTAGTAAAACATATCTGCAATTGTGTGGCACGGAGGTTGACTCAGTTTCTAATATCTAAGTCTGGAGTTAGACCTTTGGTTTTTAATAAGAATATATTTACTTTATGTACAGGGGCTTTCAGTAAGACCTCTTTATCCATTGATCTACTGTAGTGTCAATCATGTGTTGCTTCTGCACATCACAGCATACATCCCCCTTCAGCCACTGGGTTACTTGACTGTGAGTGATGGCCTGCTGCTCTTGCACAATGTGCACATCCATGCAATAAATTGTTCTCTTAAGTGCCAGGAACTACTGGTGAAATGCGTGCTCTTATGTACAAAATATGTATGTCTCATAGGTTTTAGACATGGCTTGTTTTCATACAGTGTGTGCCTTCATACAAAACATTTCACAAACAAAACAAGCATTGGCATCTCCAAAAGTTCAGCCACCAATGCCAAACCTATTGGCTTTGTCACTGCTTGTTATTCATTTCTTTGCGTTATTAGGTCCAAGAACAATGTATTTGAAACAATTATTCATAAAGTATAATCTGATTAGATCAGTGTTTCCCAAACTGTGATTCACAAACCAATTTCTGGTGGGTCGCGAAAGACCTGATGTTCAAAAGTTAAGCAAACAATAAATAAAGATGCCTTTACATTTTGCATTTATCTTGTCACATTTTCTGTGCTTCAAAAGAGAGCGCTCAAATGACAGGCTATGTCTTCTGACAAATTGCTGCTTATTCTTTTAGCATGAGGATTGGTGTTTACTTTTCTTACTGCAAAGTGAGGAATTTGTAAAGTGAACAATGTGGCCAATATTGCTGGATACAAGGAGTGTGAAAAAAGGCTGTAGAATGTCATTTTATTGTAACATACAACAAAATGTAAATACCTGTAAATTAACAGTAAACATATTTCAGAATATATCAGCAGCTAGGAAAGCGAAAATTAAGCACTTTGTTTTGTAATTCTGAAGTGTGGAGGAAACAAGGATCTTAATTGGATCAAAACAAATCAAGACACTTGATTTGGTGAGGCTTAAATGATAAATATTCACTGAAACCTGATGTCCACACATTATCATTTGTGTTCCATATAGTTTTATCAGTAAAACTGTATTTGTGTGCTGTTTAGTAGCCATTTCAATGGAAAATGAGCAGTCTGTAAATGACTGTGCTCTACTGCACAGTGGTTTAGAAATATATTTGCGACAGTGCTCTCCGCAGCTACATACCACACCCTTATCACTCTCCAGCTGAATACATTTGCTACACTTGTTATTTGTGTGGAGGGAGGATTTTTCACAATTCCTATAATTTCATTGATGTAACACATTGATGTTAGCAGCTGCACTCTGAAAAGTGTTCCAGCACGACTGGCGTCAAGGTGCTGAAATATGTCCCTAAGTCCAGTTGTAAAACAAACCCTTGCAAGTATTCCCAAGCAAGACTCCGGGTGAACCTTGCAGTATATGTTGCTGCTATTTTATCACTTCACAAAGCCATTTTAACAGAGAATGTGCTCACTTTATATGATCATACACAATCATCCCACTTGTGTATGACTTTCACACGTAAATGGAGAAATGAGGATGTGGCCTAACGGCCAAAGCTGTTGACTTTGGATCTGGGGAACCAGGTTGGAGTCCTGGCATTTGCTCAACATCCTTTGTTTCTGGGCAAATCACTTAATATCCTGTGCTTAAAATATGGTCAAAATGCACCACTGGGCCTCGTTTTAACATAAAAAATGCATATGAGACTTTACCCCAAACTCTGCTGCAGAAGCGTTCTTTAAAATTTGCTAAAATCTCTGATTTTAGGGAAAGGATGTTGCAGGCCAGCACCCCATTATGAAACATGTTACAGTTCCAGACTTCAGGGCAGTTCACCATTTGCCACTTTTATGGGCAGATCAATATATTGGCTGCAATCCGATAAAGACATATCAAAGGATGTGGTCAAGGTTGTGACACTTACAAAAAAAATTGTTGGACAGGAACGCAAAATATTGTGAAGAGTATGTTATTTTGGTAATTCACAGCAATTTGAAAGCATGTCTACTATTACATTAAAATATTATTCCCACCTCATGTCCATTAAAGTTGGGTTAGTCACAAAAGTTTGCCCTTCTAAAAATTGGGTTGCAATTCTAAAATAATTTGGAAGCACTGGATTATATGCTAAACTGTGGGTTTCAATGTGTTTGTACACTCAAGTGTAGACATTTTTTCAAGGATAATTACATGATTAGTATATGACTAACTCTGTTTTAATTTATGTACCTGAGGCCACCTAATTACTAAAGGAAGTGTTCTTTCCTACCTTTTTTATAGTTTTTATACTGATTTTTTTATTCTTATTTGACTGTTATATGTTCAACGATTACCAAATAAAAGATTGTTACCAATTGAAAGTATTGTACAGATTTGGTAGTTCTATACTGACAGAATTAAGCTATTTCTCAAGATTCCGGGTTTTCTTTCCTTTCTCACTAAACTACTATCATCCAACTTTGGTCTCAAAGGCCCATTCATTGCTAAAAACAATCTCATTATCTGCTCATTGTCATGCATCCTTCAAAGACTAAGGCATCCATCTCTCTCTTTGCTGACAACTCTGGTAAACTTCAGTCTACCTAAAAATCAACAATACCAATCATCAGCTTTCTAGTTGCCAGGACTAACTATTCTAGTTGATTTGACTACAGCTTCAGAAGACTAGTGAGAAGTTATAATTACAAATCAGTGGCACATAACTACAAAAAACAGTTTTGTGACAAGATTTTTTTCCATGTTTAGTGATTAATGTATAGTAGAAAACATCCCTTTCCTTGTAAAATGTGGGTCTTTCAAGGAGGAAACACAAAATGTTTTTGGGATTTAATTAAGTGTTTATGTTTACTAGTAGCAGGGAGTCCAGTTTACATACGTGTTACGAGATTTGCAAAAACTCCTCAGTTTATAGTATCCTATAGTTTTTATTCAGTATTGCGTTTGTCTGACAACAGTATGTTGCAAATGACGGTATGCATATTTGTCTTCTTCCCTGTTAGCTATTGATTAAAAAAAAGTGCTACAGTCAATCATTTCTGTCTGCAAACCAGTGTACACTGGCAGAGTGTTGTGTACTAGACTCAGTGTCTGGTCATGGGGAAAAACGCATGCAGCTCAGAAAATGTTGTTATTCAGTTAGAATTAAAATCAGGTGAAACAGATGCAGCTTAATAAGTTTTTTTTATAAATAACATCAACTTAAATAGCTTAGAACAATAAACTTCAAATACAACTTAAAATATTGTTTAATGCTGTAAACCAGAGAAAGCATGAATATTTGCTAAAAAAATATTATGTCATATGCCCCGAATTATACAAAGGATAGGTATGTTACATAGAAGAAAAGCCCTCCGAGATATTTGAACTATTATTTCAGAATTATATAAAATGATATCGTGTGAAATGTGAGATGAAGCACATGTATTCCTATTGTTTTATAATTCTGAAATTCCCTTAAAATATGAATTCCCCTCTACAAATGAGCAGCATTCATTTATCTGTTCTTCTAATTTTGTATAACTGTTTAACAGTGGTGCAATGTTAATCTTTTAAAATAGATTTCTAAAGACAATAGAACAAAATGACAAGTATAGTCTTTTTCTTTGTACTTTTATGCTAATTACTTTTCATGGTTTATGCTTTGATACAACATGTTATAGTACTGCTTAATAGACACTTACAAATTTGACTCGATAATCTGATAAATCATTCCAGCAGCCATTAATACCAACTTATTTCATATAACATTATCATCTGCTTCTTTATTATTATTATTATAGCAGCCATATTTATCAAGCAGATCACTTAATATATATTTATATATATACATTATCAGATAATCAAGTCAGTTCTTTCTCTCCAGGGTAACATAATTTAAGAAATTACCCAGTCATTTAAAAAAAAAAAAAAAAAATTTATCTGATTGTACAAATCTTTACAATTTTTACAACTTTTAGTTACTAAATCTTTGTGTATATTTTCAGACTTTTGTTTAATTCAGCCATTTAAAATAAACATAAATGCGCAAGTCCAGCTTGTTCAGTAGTATTCCAGCCTCTCTTGAATATTCATAGGTTCTGCTCAGACTAAAGTCCTTCTGCTGGAACTGGTGCGTTGTAGATCATGTGTTATTGGAGATACCCATTGGAAGAAAATGGGATGCTTTTTGTCCCTTCTTGGATTTCTTTCCTTTCATTGGTATACCTTTATTGTTTATTGCAACAAACATCCTTTTCCCTGTGTGCCGCCACTTTGCTGATGCATATGTGTTGTAATTATTTTCTAGTATAATTTCTTCAAAATTGCAGTCTTCATTCCTCAGTTTCTGCCAAAAAGGAAAGCACTTGAAATTAGTTCCATTTAACATACATTTGCATTTTTTCTTCAGAATGCAAGGTCAATGACATTTTATCAGGTCAATGTGTCATTTCCTGATGGAATTCCAGAAATCTGGAATGTAATGAAATTACTTTCTATTTCAGTCATGAATTCACCATCCTAATATTAAATTAGGCTTAAGCCATATTATCTTTGCAGCCATCCATCAAACAAATTTAGTTAGGAAGAAACACCCCTCAGCTAGATTTTATGATTAACCCAATACATGAAAGACTGGAATGTTGAAGAAGTAATCTATAAAACAAGCCATTGCCCTGAAATGTTTCTTAAAATATGGGGCGAACGGCAGAGTCTGGATGATGACATGGCCTAGGCTGCAATGTCTCTTGCCCTTGATGCTACCTATCTCACTGAGGCTTGTTTATGAGAGGGAATGATTATAGTATACTCTTAGTGGGTGTGATACCCATTGGGATGGAGGAGGTGGGCTGAAATCCTTCTACATCAGATGCACCATACTACTGTTTGTGATTTCATGGATGATTGCCTAGTTTGCAAGCTGCAGATTCCAATTTAAACCTAGAATGTATGCATTTACATATTATGTTATGTTTATTTGTAAAGAGCACTATCACCTGCGAGGGTATTCTTGTTCTGAGCAGGTGTGTGTGCCTAGCCCTGCCAATGGTAGGTTGGTTAATTGAAAAGCAAGGTCGTCAGCTTTTTGCGGAATTCAGGAACAGAGGAGGAGGAGGCTCTGATGTGGAGTGGGAGGTCCTTGCATACGTTTGGAGTGATGTAAGAGAACGCCTGTCCTCCTGATCTGGTTGTGTGTATGCGTAGGATGTGTGCAAGTTGTAAGAGTAGGTGGAATATCTCTAAGTGATGTATAATGCCTTTAGGTTGGTTGCATGCTGCTCATTTCTATTCTTACTGGGCACATTGTGCTGTGATGTCATGAATGTTCTGTGGGATTATTCAATGTATGTAATTTGAAGAATCTCAGTTCCCCAGGTGACTGAGCTAAAATTATCTTATTCCTGGCAGTGTCTGTTAAATGCATCTCTCACAATGATATTTTCATTTTTTTTTGTTTTTGTTTATTTATAGTTTATGGCATAGTGCTACTCAACTTCTAGCATGTCAGAGCATTTTACATGTACACTTCAGGTTGTGGTGCATACATTATTATAAGGAAATGTTGAGACATAAAAAGAGACATTTTGCATCAGGTAGTATTGACAGTATTGGAACAGGAGCATTTCATAGCTGAGGAAGTAAACCCATGGCTGTAACACCCATGGAACATTTATGGATGCCATGGGTATAGTACAGTTCTTATCGTACAGAAAATGTAAATATAAATTAGGCATTATTTGTTCATAGTTGGATAATCTTTTTGTTCAACAGCTCTTGATACATGTTAAGCATATGAGGCTTCCTTTTGTAGAGCAGAGGGGATGCAGGAACCGAGATTATGTTGGGTGTGGTAAGAAAAGCTTCAGTTGGTTTTAAAGTATTGAAGAGAATGTTCTATTCCTATATGAGATGAGGGTATTCCAAATTTTCTTTAGAAGTTCCATTTGGTGGCAAACAAGGTAATCACAAGAAGTAGTAGAGATTGAAAATGTTCTCTTGCAATCAGCTCTCTCAAGTGTCTGTTAAAGGTAGGCTGTTGAGTTAAAATGAAGGACTTTTTGAGGTAAACTGTTTTGCAGAGTCTGCAGGCCACAAGGGGAGCCAGATGAGAGGTTCAATAAAAGCTGAGATCCAACTCATTTTTCCAGTGTTCAATTGCTGCCAGAGAGGTAAGGCCTGCTTTAGGAAGTCTAGTACGAACTTATTGCTATGTGTGTGTTACTTCAATAAACCTGCTTAAGTGGCATAGCCTAAATCCATTTTTTTTCCTTACTTGTATCTTGCTAAATCTTTATTGTAGACTACATGTACATATTAAGTTAGCAATCGAAGACATTTGTCTCCAGGAAATTCTATAATATTGATTGCTAGGAGCCAAAATCTTTCAATCAGATTAATATGATCAACAGTGTAAAAACAGTTGTGAAAATGTGCATCTTATATTTTGACATGTTAACTTCCCATGAACCATGAGAAGTTTTGGCAGCATTTAAAAAAGGGCTACTTCTATTTTCTATTGAGAACATGAAAAACAATAAAAATCCAGTACACTAAAGTTAGTTTTGCAGATGCCTAGTCACAATATTATTGAATATTATTGAATATGTCATTCTCATTTTTTTTAATTACCTTGATATTGTGCCCACTACGTTCTGAAACAGAATCTATAATGTATTCTCTCCCTGTAAATGGAACAGTAGAAGGAAGAGTGTGTAATTGGTTATACTTGTGTCTGAGATATTCCATTGTTACAACAATAACACCTTTGCTGAGAAAGCTTCAGGGGTTTGATTTCATTATGAAGACATAAAATACATATTGTTATTTATGAGTGGCATTACATAAAGAGTATCAAAGTGGAAAAGATCATGTGTTAATAAACATGTAAAGGTTTGTCTGTAGGGCAAGTGGACCATTTGGATTCAGCTTTATGATGCAAGGCTAATTAATGATTAACTTCCCTAAAGATCCACCCTGAAGGCAAAAAGGCTTCAGATCAGCTTGCGGGCAGATTCAGGTGAAATTACCATACTAATTAAAAAAAAACTCACGAAGACAACTTTTTCAGCCAAAAAAAAACCTTACACAAAACGTCTTTATTTAATGTAAGGAGGACCATTGATATGTTTAGGTCCCGTTTTACAAAATGATGGTAACTGGTCATCTGCTAAAATGGCGCATGCTCCATACAACAACTTATCAGTTCCTCCTCTGCATTTAGAGGTGGGCAAATCGCCTAGTTTCTGATGGTGGTGCCTCAGCAAGCTTCACCGCCAGAAACATCCCATCAGCAAACCACCCACCTAATGCTCACAGCAGGAATAGCACTGGAAGGGTGGACCTTCTGACACTTTATTTCATGTTTATGACCACAATGCAGTGCATGACAGTCGTAAAATGGAATAAAATGTCCACCATGCACATTTCATTTCTATTTAGGGATTTGTTTCTGGGAAATAAAAACATAGGCCTTGCCGCACGGTCGCTTGAGGCACTTTCATGAAAATTCCCACTGATATGGCTTGGTACTGTAAATTTGGCAGGCCATCTTGTTGATCTCAAAAATTATCTTTGGTCTTCCTCGTACAGAGCAGTCCACATTTAAAATAGTATTTGGGGAAATCCCTTGAGCAAATGTCTCTTATCAGTTGCCGATGGTATGGCTTTGGCATTTCTCCTGATAAGTTACTCAAACAATAGCTACTAAAATTGTCAGGCACATTTTGGCATTTCTTATATACTTATTCATATGGATTCAATGTATGCTGCTAATTCATACACCAATATGGTCATATGTCTCGGACCTCCACCTTCCAGCTCATCTACAAACCTCCTGGGCACTTCATTGATGAATTCTCAGATCTCTTAACTACCTTGCCCATCTGACATGCACACACCACCCACTTGGGTGACTTCACCTCAAAGGCAACAAAAGCTCACAAAAAACAAGAGACACTCTCTTCAGCCTCATCAATATACTCAATGTGGTACAGCAAGTCACAAACCCAACACACTAAAACAGCCACATCCTTGACCTTGTCTTCTCAAGAAAACCAAAAATCCACTGCAAAACACTCATACTGCTGGACAGGACAGACTACTTTGCCATGTCTATCTCCATGCTTTGCATCCTACCGACAAATCAAGGTCATCACAAAAGAGAAGATCAAACCTCCAGATCCTTCAAAGACTTCTCCATAGACTTGAACTCATCTCTCGACTCCACATCTGACACCAATACCCTTCTATGCAAAAACAACCTCAACAATTTTTTGAGAGCTAAGTTGTGAGAAAGTGGATTATAACTTGGGGTGGATGGTAGTCCATCACAAGTAATAATGTCACTATTCTTGTTAGGTCCAGTGAAGGTTTCAGCAATTTAAACTTGTGCTCAACCGCTGACAGTTATGTCAAAGAGCAGACAGGCTTAACTTAACAAAAATTGCAAAGCATATACAAGTAGCCAAACAGTTAAAAAGTCAGAAACTCAACACAATACAAATACCATGCTAATTTATACCAAGAGAGTATTTTAATGAACAAAATTACCCCAAAAATGCATAAATCCAATAGAAAGACAAGAATTTTTTAAGTTTTAGAAAAAAATAGCACTAAAAAGCACAAAGCGACAACTGAGGGCAACAGGTTATGCTACACTGGGACGAAGGTAAGGTTTAAGGCCAACCACGATGGAGCATAGGTCGGACACAGAAAACTGTCTCTTCCTGGTCAAACATTTTACCTTCTAACGTAGGGCCTTATTACGAGCTTGGGGTCCCCGGCAGTGGCGGTCCAAGCACGGTGAACTCGGCGATCTGACCGCCATATTACGAGTTGGATGGATCTGCTTTGCAGAGACCGCTGCTGGACTGCCGAGACCACCAGCAGACCGCAGGGTTTGCAGTCAGGGAAATGCAGCCACCGTAGGACGGTACAGGGTAGCCGTACCGCCATCCGTATTACAAGTTGCCTGTTCCACAAGCAACCCACAGCGGCCGACTGTCTGCTTCAAGGTGGCGGTGGCGCAGGGTTTGGGGTGCGTACTCACCCCTTTCTTCTTCTTCCAGGCAGATTCTAACGTGGATCCCTTTCTCCAGGTCCCCCTTTCACAGCAGGAGGATCTTCACGCCGAGGATTACCACCCTGTTTGTGACGATCTACAGGTGAGTCTTTTTCTAACCATATACCCATTGCCAGGACTGTCCACATATGAGCTGAACACTGGTAATGGGTGTATGGTATTTTTCCACATATAGCATGCATATGTGTCCATCTGACACATCTGCAGTCGAAATGCACACAAAGGCATTGATATATTTGTGAAAAATACTCACCATCGCTGCAAGATACCTGGCTCCACACCGCCAGCCCCGTAGTCAGCTTGTAATACTGCGGTTTGTGGGCAGCCAGCACTGTAGGCTGCTGGCAGGGGCAGACGCGTCCTAAGGCGGTCGGACCACCAAACTCGTAAAAAGGCCCTTAGCCTCTGAAATGGTAGTCAAAAATCCTCAGTGGGGCAAGGCAGCAGGCTGTGGCCGAGAAGGGTTCCATGAGGCTGAATAGCTTTTGGATGAAGTCCAGGTGACGCTATTGTCTTTTGACAGGTAAGCCCCGAAAGAGAGAAATTCAAAGATCGTGGCCAGGGAAGGTCCCTCGCCGGCCGTAGACTTTTGGCGCCTTCGCCTAGTGAAGATTTCTGCCTTCGGATTTAGTCACTTTTTTGGAGCTCCGATTCCTCCTGCTGGTCAAGGCTATAAGCAATAGCCAAACAGGTTTCCATGAGGCTGGCTAGATTCTTTGTGTGTCCTGCTGAAACGGATGTGTTGCAGCATAAAATCTCTGATCTGAGCGGGAGTATTAGGAATTGGGTCTCTAGTTGTCAGACATTTGCACCCCGTCCAATTAGGGACTACAATCCTAGTCAGAGTAAGTCAGATACACAACCTAAGTTAACCTGTGCTTATTCTCTGGTAGCTTGGCAAAGAGCAGTCAGGCTTATTTAAGAGGCAATGTATAAATTATTTGTGCAACACATTAATTATAGTAGCACAGTGA
This sequence comes from Calotriton arnoldi, assembly GCA_963921515.1. Classification (NCBI taxonomy): domain Eukaryota; kingdom Metazoa; phylum Chordata; class Amphibia; order Caudata; family Salamandridae; genus Calotriton; species Calotriton arnoldi. The sequence goes on along the minus strand of CAWUFW010001622.1, from coordinate 1,730,921 downwards.
AAACACCACAAAAAGACTCCATACCAAGTTAGAAAAGTAAAGTATATGTTTATGAGTAACACAAGACCAAAATGCCACAAATCCAATAAGGAGAACCAGAGTTATGAATTTTGAAAGATGAACTTGAAAATATAGTGCTTAAAAGTATACAGCGCCATCCGGGGACATCTGGTCGTGCTGAACCGGGTCAAATTTGAAAAGTCAAGCTGACCGAGTGGGAACGCAGGTCGGATACAGGAGCCATGCAGGCCCCACTGAAAACAGTTCGTTCACTGAGGAAATGTCGAGAAAAAGCTGCGAAGAGCAGTTGGAGGCGATGCACCGGTTTGAATGACCGTAGAAGACGCGCCGGTTCCAAGTCGCTATTTTGGGGATGCGTCAGTGCTGAGTCCCTGGCGATGAAGGCAATGCGTCGACGTCGAACCGCACTGTCGTCGCTGTGGAGTCCTCGAAGCGGCAATGCATAGGCGTCGAAGGTGAATGCGCCGGTTACTGCCAGGGTAAAGCGGATGATGGATGAATTCTGCAGGCAAACAGCCAGGAAACCCACTTCTAAGGGACCAGGACTAGATTGCACCACTTGGCAGGGCAGGACTCACATTTGGCAGAGTCCAGAGGCTGTAGCAGAGTTGAATGAAGTCTTTGATGTCCCTGAGACTTCAGAACATATTGCAAGCCAGCAAGCCCTTGGAGTTACTCGGTTCTGGGGATGTAGAGATGCAGGTCCAGTCCTTCTCACTACCAGGCAAGGAGGGCAGCAGGGCAGGCACAGCAAGAGCAGGAGTCAGCAAATGTCCAGCAGAGTCCACCAGAATGACGGTCCTTTCAGCAGCACAGCAGTCCTTCTTTTTGGCAGAGTGTCCTCAGGTCCAGAAGTGTACTGAGTTGGTGGTGTCAGAGATCCAGTACTTATACACATTCATGCCTTTGAAGTAGGGGAGACTTCAAAGAGAGGCCTTTCAGTACTTTGCCCTGGTCCAGCGTGACCATATATCTACAGTTGGTGCTTTGTGCTTTGGTTCTACTGATTGGATTTTTGTCATTTTGGTCTGCTTTATTTATTAAAATAAGTTGTTTTTCTAGCTTGTTGTGGAATCTTTTTGTGTGCTGTTTTCACCTTATTACTGTTTGAAGTGTTGCACAAATTCCTTATACATTGCCTCTAAGTTAAGACCGACTGCTACCAGAGGGGTAAGCACATGTTAAATTAGGGTTGGCTTCTGCCTCACTCTGGCAAGGATTGAGGTTGCTGCTTGACCAGGGCTTACACCCCAGTCAACCAACAACCCAATTTCTCACAATTATGCATTCCTCTCTTCTTACTTATTAACTTTTTGCTTGCCTTTGACCATTGTTAGAAATGGGGTCACTGGTTGGCAGTATTATGCACACTGTCCAAGCAGGGACTCACTCACACTCAGTAAGTAAGTTACACCCTCAGAATAACCGGTGTTCACCCACTTGGTAGCTTGGCAAGAGCAGTCAGGCTTTTCCCAGGAGGAAATGTGTAAAATATTTATACACACACAAACACAGTAACACAGTGAAAATAGCACAAAAGTACTCCACACCAGTTTAGAAAAATAGGCAATATTTATCTGAGTAAAACAAGATCAAAACAGCAAAAAACCAACATACACAAATCAAATTTCGAATTCTCAGATTAAATGCAGTTATAGTGTTTAGAAACACTATAACAACGTGCTTGATGGAGTCGAATCTCAAAGTTCGGGACCGACTGTGATGGGCGTGCTGCGGAGTAGTACAGACCCTGGTTACAGTACCTTAGAAACAATAACAAACAAAGAAGTTGCGAGGAGCCAGGGTGGAGAGGCGTCGCAGGTGCTGATGCAGCATTGATTCTTTACTGTTGTTGCAGGTCGTTGGCATGTTGGTGATCGGGCCATTGCAAGGCACAGGGGAGGTGATGTGGCATTGGCAGTGAGCAGCGGTTCCGCTGGTGGTGCGGGGGTCGATGAAGTGTCAAGATTCACGCCATGCAGCGTTGATTTCACAGTGTCGATGTCACACCACGGGGGCCACCCTGTGGCATCGGTGTACACAGTACTCCCTCTGTGGGGGTTCATCGGAGGCACCGCTGCATCGTCAGGCCTGTATTGCAAGTCGCGGTTATTGCGTTGAGCGGGGACCGCAGCTTCGGTGCAGGCAGCGGCACGGTGTTAAGGAGTGGCACCGGCTCCGACATCACACTTGAAGTCGATGTGCTGGTTTCTTCTTTCTTAGCACAGTAAACTTGCTTCCAAGGGCCCAGAACTGGAATTGGCACCACTTGGCAGAGTAGGGCTCTCAGCAGAACAGCCCAGATGCTGCGGTTGAAGTCTTTGATGGCCCTGAGACTTCCAACACGAGGCAAACTCAACTCAAACCCTTGGAGAAACTTGGAAAGCAGGATGTAGAAAGCAAAGTCCAGTCCTTTCACTCCCAGGACAGAAGCACATCAAAGCAAACAGCAAAGTAGCAGTCCCTCCGGACAGCAACACAGCTCTTCTTCCTGGCAGAATCCAAGTATATGGTGTCAGAGATCCACTACTTATACCCATTTCAGCCTTTGAAGTAGGCAAACTTCAAAGAAAGGTCTTTGTAGTGCACAAGACCCTGCCCTTCCTGGCCATGGCTCCAGCCACGCTACAGGTGGGTAGAGACTGCTTTGTGAAGGGACAGGCACAGCCCTATTCAGGTGCAAGAGTCAACTGCTCCCACCACTCTAGCTCAGGAATACTCATCAGCCTGGTGATGGGCCATCAGGATATGCAGGGCACACCTCAGCTCCATTTCTGTGTGACTGTGTAGAGTGAATACACAAAGCCCAACTGTCATCCAACCCATGTGTGTATTCTGAGGACAGGCAGAGGCACAGAATGCTTAAACAAGAAAATGCCAAATCTCTAAAAGTGGTATTTTCTGACCTGCAATTTAAAAACCAACTTCACTATTTTTAAATTGTGAGTCCAGACACCAAACTCCAATCCTCTATCAGCTCCCATTGTAAAATGTTACAAGGCAGCTCCAATGCTAACCTATGGGAGAGATGGGCCTTGCTGTAGTGAAAAATGCATATAGCAGTTTTTCACTACTAGGGCATGTAAAACTTAAAACCATGTGCCCTACCTTTTAAATACATTGCACACTGCCCACAGGGCTACCTAGGACCTACTTCAGGGGTGCCTTACATATAATAGAAGGGAAGGTTTGGGCCTGGCAGGTAGGGGTACTTGCCAGGTCTAAGTGGCAGTTTAAAACTGACTGCAGACACAGACACTGCAGTGGCAGACCTGAGACATGTTTGCTGGGCTATGTGGGTGGCACCATCAGTGCTGCAGGTCCACTAGTAGCATTTGAGTTACAGGCCCAGGGCACACCTGATGCACTGTTCTGAGGACTTACTAGCAAATCAAATAGCCCAATCATGGAGAAACCAAATACGCTTACATTTTAGAGAGGGAGCACTTACGCTTTAGGACTGGTCAGCAGTGTTAAAGTGCCCAAAGTCCTAAAGCCAGCAAAAACGAAATCCAAACACAGTCAAAAACAGGAGGCCAGAGGCAAAAAGACAGGGGGAACCATGCCAAAAGATGCCAGATCTAACAACCATGTACAGTGCTCCACTGTGTTTGGCCATATACATACATAAATACATATGTCAGATCCTAATCTTTCAAAAAATCTTTAATTGTGGGTGTAATGACTAATAACCAGTTTGAATCCAAGATGATGAAATATTTTATCTGCAAGTGTCCAAGATTGTTGGATGTTTCACGTTTTTTTCGACTGAATGTTAAACACAATGACTGATTGGCAGCAGGATTGGCTTAGTCCTTTAGTAATAACACATGCTCAGATTACTGTTCTAAATTCTTCCTTTTGCAGTTCTCCTATGACTGACTTTCTCATCTTCAATCAATCAAATATTACTTCCTGCTCTTAGGTTCCTCCTGCAGAACTATCCTCTTGATTGTGGTGTCACTGCTTCTTCATGTTTCCAGTGTCACTGCATCCACGCCATATTTATCTGTACTGGTCCCCTTGAATTCTCAGCTAAGTCACCTTAAAACAGGGCTACAAATTTGGGGTTTTAGAAGCATTACTGTATAGTGATAATATCCCATTCATTAGTATTTTTTTCATATTACACTGACGCTGTAGTAAATTCCTGCTCATAATTCAGTTATCTATTTTTGTTAACCAATTGTACTATCAGAAGGCAAGACTTTATTGGCAAGCCATGGTTTTCTTGTTCAAATGGCTCCTCTGTAGAGAGTGGCATTCAGTCTTGCAACCTTCCATTATAATTCCTACTCAGAGGAAGGTGAGGAAGACCTCTTTCACTATTAGGGCACCACAAATTTGATAAACGTTTCTTGAAAATGTATACTTTGTAATGGGCATCACAATTTAACTGTCACTGCAGCACTGTGTTAACAGTAGGGGGACCAGTACTATTTCTCCCATGTGCCCCCAGGGGGCGGACTCTGACACAGCACCTAACAGGCTCATTTAAGGCAGCGCTCGAGCCTGGAGTGTGGGATATACTCACCTCAACACAACTTTGCCAACAGGAGGGAGACTATGTCTCCCTTCTTCCCCCAGGGGCGGAATCTGACACAGGGCCTGTCAGGTGCATTTAAGGCCGAGCTCAGCCCTACAGCACGAGATATGCTTACAGCAGCACTTTGCCAACAGGAAGGGGACCAGGACTACGTTCCTCAGCTTCCCCCAGGGGGGCAGACTCTGACACAGCACCTGGCGGGCGCGTTGAAGGCAGTACTGGGCCCCAAAGCTTGGGATACGCTCAATGCAGCACTTTGCCAACAGGAGGGGGACCAGGACTATGTCTCCCAGCATCCACCAGGGGGCGGACTCTGACACAGCACCTGTTGGGCACATTTAAGGCAGCGCTCAGCCCCACAGTGCGGGATACGCTCACCGCAGCACTTTGTCAACAGGAGGGGGACCAGGATTACATCTCCCAGAGGTGGATTCTGACACAGCACCTGTCGGGGGACACATAAAAGGCAGTGTTTGGCCCCACAGTGCGGGGCGCACCTGGGCACATGACCAGGCCAAGAGAGAGCCCATCTTCACCCGTCATTGCATGGAGGAGACCGGACTGGGCCTGCCCTCATGGAGTCTGCTTTTTGGACCAGGATATTGGTCGCTTCACTGTCTCACCACTTAACATCGTATGTTTAGGTGAGATCTACCCTATGGTCACTTTTATTTTGTTGTTTCTGAAAGTCCGTCTTGGTGTTAAGCGTGTCTCTTAGACCTGTCTTATCTGGATTAAATGCTCATTCACTGTGGCATCAAGTAACTTAAGGGGCACAATGCGTAAACGTAAGTTGGGGTCATCTAATTCAGCTAGGTCTAAAAATTCCACACTGGATGGGTTTATTGAGCGAGCGGTGGGAGTCATCGATAAAGAGATCCAGCTTGCTGGGCGATGGCTGTCTCTTGTTGCTGGCAGTTAGGATCCACCAGCATCCGCTGCTTCTGCTGTCTCATCTGTGCCCACTGGAGGATCTCAAAGTTATGGGTCAAGTGGCCCTACCCCCAACTCTCATTCGCTTTTAGCCTGTTCGTCACCTCTGGTGCTGACTCTGCCCCCACAGCCTGCTCACCTCCGGCAAAGTGTAGGAAGCCTGGCAAACAATCGAGACTGACAGCAAATGTGGCAAACTCTCCAACCCAGGCTTTTTGCAATCCATCTCGCCCTTCTAATTCTCCTCTGGGTGCTGATTGTGATTTCAATGACCTCCTCACTCGGATGTCTGATCTTTTCATCACAATCTTGTCTTCTATTCTTTCCCTCTTGCTTGAGAGATCATCTGCTGTTGAAAAAAAGCTGTCCCAAGTCCTGGAGCCTCACATGGTAGGGGAATTCCCAGCTTAATTTCAGACCTTATGGCTACTCAACCTTCCACCTCTGTGGATGTCAACAAGGACACACTCACCTCTATTCACCCTCTTACACACTACTGCTTGGCGCCTCCTGTGTGGTGCCACTTGTTCAACAGCCGCCCATGCCACCTCCATCAGGCACCCTTGGGGGCTGCCTTACTCCACCAGCTTTGGATATCCCTAGGAGGAACTTATCAGTGTTACATCTGCCTCCGGCTGCCAACCCTTACATCATGGTTCTAGCCAATGTTATCAAACTTGAGCCTCATGCAACTGAGAGCACCGAACAGCTTATGTATAAGGTCATGCATTGGCTGCACTCTTATGTTCACTGTAAAGACAAGGTGTTTTTGGACACTTTGTTTGCATACAGGTTGGCCTCGGTGGGAAGTATGGACAAAGAGTTCAAGGGTGCTTGTGATATTGTCAATTTTGCTAATCCACTTGTTGCTGGTAACTTGATCCGTTCTTCCAACTCAGGCCTGGTTAGGCCAAGTAATGTGAAGCTATAGCCATTGGGTTATTTCTATAGGGATTTGGGTTGGAGGGGTGGTGTTCTAAGCGCTAGGTGTTCTCTTCAGCTGCCACTGTGTGTATCTCACCCTACTTCTACTAACAACCATTTTTCTGGGGTGTGCGATATTGATTGCCTCCCAGGCCATGCCCCGTCACCCTCTAATGATTCTGGTACTGCAGAGATGTCAAAGGCATTACTATCCAATGATCCAACTAGAGAGGTCTCAAATGATAGCTGTTCTAGGTTCCTTTGTGTTTTTTCTTGCCTGTGAAACCAGGTTAATTTGTTGAGTTGGAACATTGTAGGGCTTGCAGCCAAAGTTCTGCTGAAGAATTGGGTGGACTTCATGTCAATGTATGATATCATTATTCTGCGGCAGACTTGGCCTCTAGGGATTTATTTTGTGATGGGTTCAGCTGTTTTTCTGTCCCGACCACACCCTCTGAGATGCGCATGGCTCAGACTGGGTTAACTGGTTGGTTTAAGACCTCTCTTGACTGTGTCATTTCACCTATTCCCACTTATAACAGAACAGACTTTTGTATGCATTTTTAGTTGAATGACCTTAATTTCTAAGTTTCGTTCCTATTAATTTTTATGACGACAATTTTTCTACAATTTTAACCCTAACTTGGTTCCTTTTTTTCGAGTTTATTGGTGAGGTGTAACTTAGCTAGAAACTGGATTGAACTTAGTTTTAGTTGGGACTTTTCACGCAAACCTCAGAGATGAAGTGGATGGATTAGCTGGTTTATACTTTCATATTTTAAAACTTTATTCACTAGCTATCCCAGCAGGTCCTGGGACTGCAGAGGATAATTGCTACTTCCTTATCTGCTTAAGCGTAACCTTTGTAATGTGTTTGAACGATCTGCGCCCCCCCATGTGGGGGGCCTAGCTCATCCACCATTGATTATATTTTTGTCAGAAGTAATCTGTTTAATTTTATTGAGGATGGGGCTGTTATTCCAAGTATCTTTAGCGATCATAACCTCCTTTCCATCACGATGGGAGGCTCTGTGCCCTGTTACCGGACTGTTGCTTTAGGAGGTACTAATGTTTTTCTGAAAAGCGGTGGACTTAGGTTGATGTGAAAATCCGCCAACCTGATTGAAATCCAGCGAAGGGTTTGTGATGACCACTTGTCCCTGCTCTTTGACTAACTTAGACCAATCGACCATGATGATTGTTTTGTGGACACCTTCACCACCATAGGCCACACTATCAGATTGTATCTTCTGAAACCTATTGCCCTTGTTAGGAAGCCTGCTCACTCCTGGTTTGACAAGGCATGTAGGGAAGCCCAGAGGGACTTGTCCCCTAAAGGTTCCCCCTAGGCACCTGGCTGCTACTGCCAGCAGGAGGCTTTATAAATTTGCCACTAACCGGAGGAATGCTGAACAAAGGGAAGAAGTTTAGTCCACCTTTGGTTATTTCATGCAGGGCTAGAGACACTGGTTTGTTTTGGCACGCTGTCAACAATAACATTTTACAAACTGATTCTTATTTGGTTTGTGCCAATATTAGTGTGGACAGCTGGGTAGAGCATTTCAGGAAAGTTCACCATACAACCGACATGGTCAGTGGGGTACCTAAAACTAACAGGCCGTCTTTTCCACTGGGCATAGAGTTCATTGTTCAATGGATGAAGTGGTGGAGGCAATCCGTGAAAGCCCTATGCATAATGTCCGAGGCTCAATGGGGTCTTCAAGGATCTATCTATATAAACTGGAGGTGGTCCTGTGGGCACCCGTACTTACTAAATATGCCAATGTGGCGTGTAACAGTGGTATCCCTCAGTCTTAGTGTTCAGCATTTATTGTGCCTATTTTTAAAAAAAAAGGCACAATAGGGCTTCCCCTAGATGTTACAGACCTATTTCCCTTCTAAGCTCCACTGTGAAAGTTATTGGCAGGCTTGTTCTTAACATTATTATGTCTTGGTCTTTGGACAATCATATTACTTCTAATGTCCAGTATGATGTTAGATCTGGATGGATTTGAATTCCATCTTAGTTGGTAAGGGGACAGATTTGTCAACTGTGAACAGGCGTAGAATCCCTGTCCTTTTGTATGCAGATGATGCTGTCCTATTGTCCGCAACATCCAATGGACTCCAGTACTGCTGGACACTTTTGTGAGCTTTATGGATGGCCTTGGTCCGGTCACGAATTTGGCCAAATCTTTCATCATGACTTCATGAATTCCTAAATTGTGAAGCCTGGCTCTTCAGGTAACCTGTATTGCTAGAACTAGTGAATTCCTCTACTTGGGGGTCACTTTTGACTCCCGGGGGACCTGGGGCCCATGTTTAACACACAGGAGACTTAAGTTCTGCAACTCGATTGGTTACCTCTTGGTAACAAGCATATTACCTCCATTGGTGAGATTTTGAAAAAGAGGTGCCTTCCCTTTTTAATTTATGGCTCTGGTTTGTGGGGTTACAAGGCAGTTAAATTTCTGCAGGATGAGGAGAATAGAGCTTGCAAGTGCATCCTCAGTGTTTCACCTAGGTCATCGACTTTCTCTGTTCACGAGGAACTAAGACTACCATATGTAGCTGATGATATCAACCTGGCCCCATTGATGTTATGGTGCTCCACCTGGTGTAACCCTGAATCCTCTCTAAATAAGGAGATCATCCAGGATTGCCTTTTATGCGCTAAGGGTAATCTCATTTAATGGTTCAGGTATATCAATGCCACTTGTACCTGCAGACCCAATTATTTTCACCTCGCCAGCTAATATCACTGTGAGGGACAAGAGCTGGATTAAGTTCAGTTTCAGAGATCTTAGAAGGGAGGAAAAGGAATTGTTAGAGCTGAAGAAGCTGACCAACAAGGAGTATCTGTTTGTCTAAACAACTTTAGGGCTGCAACCATATTTGGAGCTGGTACCTAAAACAAGGGGCAGAGTTTTATTGAACAGATTTAGGCTTGGCCAGATTCGGAGCCAGCTCACATTCCCTTTATCCCAGTTTGACCCAAAGGAATCCTGGTTTGTCCTTGTGACAAGCACTCTTTGCAAACACTAGTCTATTTTGTATTTTTTTGTAGATATTATCGCTGTTTTACCAGACAGTTTTTAATCCTGCTTCATCGTCACACCTGTGTCTTTAGACGCATCCCCGCCCTTTTTTTCCTGCAGTAGCTCCCTACCCTGAAAGTTTGCGTAGGAGTGGTTACCTTTCTTAAGCACGCCCTTCGACGCAGGCAAACACTCTCACTGCCTTGACTTTTAGTGTGTTTTTATAGTCAGAGGGCCGTGCTGAGCTTTCGCTGCGGTGTCTTAAGGGAATCTGGTGTTTTTATGGGAGGTTTTTTATTTATGCTATGTGTGGAATGTTTTTTTTTTACTTAAAGTTCTCCCTGGGGTGTCTTAAGGGTTCTCGGAGTTATTACGGATTGTTTTTTTATGTCATGTGTGGTTTTGCAGGAGTTTTTTTTTTAATTATCTTATGCCATGTGTGGTTTTATTTTGCTTAGAGGATTTTCTGCATTGAGTTAGATGTCAAGCCATATGATTAGTTAAGTCTTTTTATGTTTTAAATTTGTTTGGCATTTGGCCTACCTTTTTAATGTTTTTCAATGTTTTTGTGCTTTCATGGGGTTTTTTAATGAACCAAATAAAGTGATTGAAATTAAATAAAAACTGTTAGAACTCTAACTCTGAGGTGTGGTTATAAATAGGACTTTGAAACCCCAATCAGATGTATTTTATTCAGAAGAAAAAGTGAGCAAGAGTAATCCTCTTGATAAAAGAAAAATCATATGCCGAAATGTAAAATCACTGAATCGTCTCTCGTCTACCAAAAATATACAAAACAGGTATCTTGTTTGAAGATGCACTTCTTCGCGTTGAATGTATTGGTGGCACTTGTTATTGCTTCTAAAAGCTGTAAAGTAATAATTTCCTTAAATGATTACTTCATTTCACATGTCAAAATTAAAACCATAACATTCAATCTGGTGTACTAAACCGTTCCACACAATTAGGGCTACCATTCATCAAGTACAAGCATTAAGTTGCTGTTACATAAGTGCCCGTTCTGTTAAGTTGAGCACAGCCACTTCTAAAGTGGTCAGATTTTCAGAATGGTGAATAGCTTGGTTTTGTTTGCAACGTCACTTCAATTATGCACTGCATCCCTCCAGGACGGACAGGTGCTAGCCACCTTGCAACATTTTGTTTTGGCTACATACAGGCCTATTAGAATGGGGGTGGGGGGTTACGGGGTTGTTATTCCCCAGCTCCTACACTTTATAGGCCTTGTGTTCATAGGGCAACCATTTACATATAAATTTGAAAGCAAAGTTACCCTCTTAGTAATGATAATGCAGTTAACACAGCTAATGCCACTAGATAGCGAAAAATGCTCGATCTGCGGTATTTCCACTTTCACTACCTGTTGAAAATGGTGGCATTTTTGTGTTATTGACTGCCCACTTTCAGTACAGCACATTTTGTTTCAACTACAAAGGGCCCCACTTCAGTTTGTTTTCCCCAGCCTTGCACAAATATCTAACATCATTGTCTACATACACAGTAGCAGCCCGTCCCCTGACATAGTGGCGGGTGGGTCAGAGGAGGAAGGTGGGGAGGGCGGGAGGGTTCAGGGGACAATTAAAATAAAAAATAAAATTAAAAAAAACTTACCTGAACGCTGCTGCCGACGACCGTCGCCACATCGCGCTCCTCCAGGCTTCTTCTGGGCACAGGCTCCCAGACTGCTGCATGAAAGCAGCGTCGGGATTGTCCTGAGCGCTGGCAACTTGCGCTCCCAAGGAGACTGGGAGGCTGTTCCTGCTCTCTCGGGCTGGGGAGAGCTTCACTGCACATTAGGGTTTGGCCAGCCTGAGACGGCAATCCAAACCCTCATGCGCAGTGAAGGGAGTGCCCACCATTCCCCCACCAGCAGTGTCATCCCCTGGACCTGACCCCAAGACTCGTCAGAGTCCTTGGGGCGGGTCCAGGGATTAAAATAAAATGTTATTAAACGGGTTTAAACCCTGTTTTATTATCATTTTATTTGCTGGTGGTGGCTGGGGGGGGTGGCTCTCCTCCGCTCTAATGCAGCGGCCGCCACTGTACATACACCCTCTAGAGTAGCTACAGGGAACCCCATGGGGATCTATGCAGACGGAGAGTGCTCCCAGCCTTGTAGATACACTCAGACTATCTCAAAGTGCAAGGATCCACTTCACATTTTTGTTAGACTAGCAGCACGGGTGCACAGAGTAGAAACTGGGCACCTGAATGTGTGTAATCCTCTGCCCAGCAGGGAACTGTGACAGATATGAGGGTTTGCTTGTGTACCTGTTGAAGGTCCTGTTATTATAGTTACTTGTCATGCACAGATTTTGGTAATGGAGCCATCAGCATTTGAGGCAATGCCAGCATATTGTATTCTACACAGCGGTGAAGATCATTTGTGAATCTTACTCTGGGTCATTATTTTCAGCATTTAAATTTTTTTATTAACTGTAATATTATATTTGAATTTTGAAAGGAAATAATGAATTATTCACAAAGGTATGTTTGCTTGTGTAGATCTACTCTTGTGTAGCTATACTTCTACCTCTTTTTGCTATTTACCATATCAGAAGGGAGATTTACACTAAGGGCCTGATTATGATGTCGGTCGGAGTTGCTTCCAATCAACACCGTTTTGGTGTAGGAACTGCCTGGCTAAGGCTTGCAGTTCCGCACACCGAATTACGATCCAAACTCCCATTTCTCAATGGGAACTTGTGCGGTGGGCAGCACAAGCTCCTATTGAGAAATGGGAGTTTGTGAAAATCCCTGCACCGTGTGGCAGGCACCTCATGGTGCAGGGATTTTCAAGGGGGCACCATGCCCCAGGCCCAGATGCGGAGGGCCAGATGCGAAGGGGGCCATGCTAGGGGCCCCCAATGTTGCTTTCCGACAGCCTTTCCATGGCTGACATGGAAAGGCTGTCGGAAACCGACTCATAAACCAGACGGCGAAAATGCCATCCTTAAGGGATTGAGAGGAGTTTACGACTGACCGAAGAGCTCCATGAGCCCGTCAGAAGTCGTGGATTGGTCCCTCCGACTGCTGCCTCCAACCGCAGCAGTAGATTTGCATTGTAATGAGGGTCAATATGAGGGGTTGGGGACCATATGACCAATTTATTTACTTTCCATTTTTTTGTGGAGATTGCCACCACCTGGTAAAAGATCTCCTTATAGAAAATATCAGGGGCGGCTCTTCCATTATGGTGGAGGAGCATCGCCCCACTGCTAAATGGCAGCAGATGAAAAATAAAATGATGATTATCATTGTATTTTTCACTTACTCAGCCAGTCCGCCGAGTCGAGGGCAGGGTAGGGCCATCCTCTGCGTCGCAGCAGCAGCCTGGGAGTCAGAGTGGTGGGCACTGGTACCGCACATGTCGGTTTGGCCAGCCTTCTTAGGATGGCCAAACCGACATGCGCACTAAGATCTCTCCAGCCGAGCTGTGTTGCACAGCTGGGTGGAGAACCAACACAGGCTCCCAGGCCCTAACTGAGCTTCATTTCAGCCAGCTCAGACAAATCCTGGCACTTCTCTCATGCTGGGTAATAGCATGAGAGCAGCGTCTGGACTGGGTGGGGAGGGGAGCAGAGAAGCACCGAGGCGGCACGGGAGCAGAGGCGCACCAGCAGGTAAGTCCTTTTTTTACATTTTTATTCCCCCCGCGCTGCCCCGCCAAGTGTTATTGGCAGCAGCCGCCACTGAAAAATATAGGGAAATTTAATGTAGTTTATTATTTTTAAACAAATAAAATAAATACAATTTAAAATGAGATAAAAATGTGAAATAGTTTTATACAAATAAAATAATTACAATTAATTTAATGTAAAATAATTTAAAACGAATAATACTAACCTAGGACTAAAGAAATCTAGAACCTCCTAAAATTAATTATCTATTGAATTGCAAATGAATGTGAATGTACTTATCAATTTTTAGATAATATTTTTGAACAATACTTAAAAAGGCAATCTTCCATGTTCAGTAACATTTTTACTTTGATTTTATTTGTACCAAACTGGGTAAAATGTTGGATCTAATTGTAATAATGTTTAGGCTTTTTAAATGAAGTTAAACATTTCATTTAAGTGGATTATTACATTAAATAAATGTATTAACGTTTTGCATTATTTATACGTGCGTTTTTTAGACTAAAAAACTAATATATTTCAATTAAGAGGAGTTAGAGAGGGACACGCTAACACAACATACACATTTACAAAAGAGTAAAACAATTGTAATTCACAAAGTACACTTTTAATTCTGCCACAGTTCTAATAGTGACATACACGCAAAAGTGTACTTCCACATTTGTTCCTAAACCCTTTACTTGTGTGCGCTTAGATTTCCACCACCAGGCTATAGACCTCTGTAAAGGAAACTTGGATCGGCTGAAGTGAGGACCTCTAGCTTTAGGTTTGTGAATGCCATTTTGGAGTATGTGAAGTAGTACTACTTGAGAATACTTTACATCCTCCAAAATGCTTTTTGTGAATCAGGCCTAAAACCTCTCTCACTACTTAAGATCTCAGGCGTTCCGGTCACTCCCCTTCCCTCTACGTGCGAATCGTGCCCATAACAATTCCTTGTCTTCCACTGCTTCACATGATAAGTCCTTTATCCCTTCTCTGAGTTCGAGTCTGACAGAAAATGTGATTACGATCGTAAATTCCACATCATGATTTTCAGAGTCAGATTTTGTGGACCTTTTGAACCATAAAGGTCGCTTTTGAAAGTGACCAACTTTCCAGTATGGCACATTTTACAGCATTGTAAACTGGCAGTAAACTTAGGGTAAGGCACGGAAGAAGGGCAATGGTAGGGTAAAGGGTAGTCCTGTTTAACATAATGAAGACAAACAAGCTTGTAAGTTTGTAGGTTTTCACAAGTATTTTTATAAACAATGTGCAGGTTGTTTATCACTTTAAACAGTGATACATTTACCACTGGGAAAGGAAGGAGTAAGTTAATTTCCAAAGTAAAAGAAAGAGGAGGGGTAATAGCTTTCTCTGTGGGGAAAAAAAAAATGGCACAGGTGTAAATGCAGATTTTTGATTATTTTTCTTACAAATTCAGGTTTCCGCCGAGTGGAACGTTTGCATGAGTTTTTTTAATCAGTGAGTATACTCCTGAAAATGTACAGGTATTGTGGTTTTCGACAAGTGTTCTTAGGATTCTTTGTGATTCCACAAAAAGTTGGAAAAGCATGCCGCACACGGAATACATCTATCTAAGTATATTTCCTACTTCTTTGTACAATAGTTGTGAAATAGGTCTTTTGTCTTCAAATCTCCCTAAAGGTTTTCCAAGAGCTTACATTACATATACTTTATTCTCTCCTAACTCACCCACCTCAGCCTCTCCGTCTTCCGTTCCTACACAATAACCCCATCATTTCATCTGCTTTTTCGCTTTTTTGGGTCTTTTGTGTTTTTCCTACGATGTCACGCTCATGCTGTTTATTTTCAAATCATTATGTTATTTCCTACTTTGCCTGTTTACCTCCATAGCTAATCCATTTTGCTTCCCGAGTTCTCAATTCTGTGTACCTGTTCGCAATATGTTGTGCTCTCAGCGTACTGTGCTAGAAGGAAGAACAGACACACAAAACAAGTGTGTGCAAAATGAAATTACCATTACCTTTGCATAGACTTTCCCAGACTTGTTCATTGCTAGGTAATATTCACTCTCCACTCCTTTGATTACCACTATTCCAACTTCCACTGTCCTGATTTCCAGAATACCTGCAACAAATAACAGCACGTTGAGTAAAGTGTTCATTCCCTGCTAAAGCTGGTGTACAGTGCAAGCAAGGAGAAAGGCCGGATACTGGTAATCAGCGGGTGATACTTCTGGTTTTATTTAAAAGCTGCTTGTTATTAAAACAAAGACACGGCTATTGTAAGGACACGCGTGGAGCGCAGACGAGAGCGCGGTTTCCCCTGGAAGAAGGATCCGCCTGTATACATCTATTCAGACACGTGCTTGCTTGCACGCTAGAGTCGGCTTCCTCTGCTGCTGTCTGAGTCCCACTCAGAGTCAAAGCCCCTGTAGCATGCCTCACATTGATCCTGCCTCTATGGAATTATGTTTATAAGAATCAAGCGTCCAGTTATTTGAAAGAAAGTCCTTTTAGGATGGAATGTTCTAAAAAAAAAAAAATGTCTAAAGCTAGAAAAAGCATAACATTTCAGAGTATTTGTTAGACATGTTAGACAGCAGAAATCTTACATCTTAGGAATGAAAGAAAACAGACCAAGATATAATGTGCCATTTGTTAAATAAATGAACTGCCTGACCTTTGTGAGCAGTGAACACTGATATGGTCCCATAATATATCTCGATGGGAAGATAAACAGTTACACGTTTTCTTAAAAACATTTATATTCTGGTAAAAGATGAGAAATGTAAGTTTGCATGCCATGGCTAACCACTTTTACGTGGCCGTGAACGTTTATAATATATCACTAGCCTTGAGTTAGTGATTAGCCAAGCACTTGTAAAGTTTTTTGAACATGTGTATCCATCTTTGTCACCTCATATGAGTAGTTCTGAATCTAATCAGTGGACTAAAGCGAAAACAGTATGCCTGTCAATCAAGGTTGCACCTATACAAAATATGTTGTTTCTATTTTAGTAGGATATTTTTATTATAAATCGATCGTACATTTATTTGAGTCCTTACTGTTATGATATCGACGTTTCACAAGCCCTGCGACTGTATGGACAAAGCGCAGCATCTTTTCCTAAAGTAATGAGGTGCTACTGGATTTAAAGTTATATTTGTGACGTGATATCTCACCACTCATTCACCTTCAAATCAGAATCAGGCTACTGTAACCTGTAGAAATATATGATTTCCATCTGGTCGTCTTAAGTTCTTATGGCCCAAGAATTTCTCCAAATGCCGCCTTGAATTTCAAGTTCCGATTTATTTTATAGGCATGACTCGGACAAGCATGGCCCATGGCAGATCAGCTTCCGTCCTAAAAAACATTCTTATTTGCTTTTTTCAAAAACACATTCGCTTGTCAAGTGCATATTCATAAATATCAATTAAAAGTCAAAATATGGCACCCTTCTGCTAGGTCCTAAATCCTGACCTCTCCTTCACCTTTACCAGAGATTATTATGAATCAGAACTGAACGCATTTCTAGTACATAAAAGGTTAAAATACACCTACCTTAATGCTTCAATATACGTTTGTGGGTAAAATGTTATACTTTTAAGTGGGGCTTATTTTACTCCATAGCATAACAACAAGATCAGTAAGGGAGAAAAGAAGAACAGTCCTAAATGTGGGTCTACATTCGGGACATGTGCCCGTATGGTTGCCTCATGTGTCCGTCTCTAGCTATTTCGGCATATAATATTTACTGGCATCTCAAGTAAATTCTTATAAAAAATATTAAAAAGTTATCCGAGAATGTAAAAAAATAAATAAGAGATTTAACAATAAACCAAAAAGAAAGCATACATCATGCTGTCAATCACTGGTAGAGTGTTAATTGTATTTCTAATTATACGAGGGAAACCCACCTGTAAAAGGCCTATCTAGACTAGCTGAACATATAGTTCAACGCCAATTGTATATGCACCCAAAAGCGTTTTTTTGTGCGTATTAGGCTATAGGGTGGCACAGGTTTAAATTTAGCAACTATATTGGGGGTGATCAATGGCACTGGCATTGGAAAGCTACACAACACATCAGCTGCACTGCATTTGGCAGAACGCAGGAGGTACCAGGCTTGTTCTAAATCAACCACAGAATGTGTTTTTGAGACAGCTCCTCCCATCACAAGCGAGCATCTACCATCACGCTGCTTCTGAAATTCAGGGTGAAAGTTATTGTGAGTGAGTGCCATTGGAAAAACCTATCACCTACGGGCAAGCCATGGAGTCATTCACAGTTTCACAGTTTATTTTATTTATTGTTTCAGCTAACAGCCTTACAATATTTTTAAAATCGTGCAGTATAAGAACAACTCAAGAAAAACATGGGCACAGCAATCTATCAATAAATTAATTAGAAAATTAAAATACAAGTATAGTAAAATGCTAAAAATGTATCTTTTCATCAAAGGCGTACAACCTAAGAAAAAGAGCATGTTTGAATTCTTCAAATACAGTAAAGTGCGAGTGCAGTGAAAAAGGTGCACATTACCATCAAAGGCAACATCCCAAATAAGAGAAGAACGTATGCATCGCTATCAATTAAAAAAAAAAAACATAAGAACATTTGGGAATTATCTTCTTTTTGGATGTAAACAAGCTGCCAACCCACCTAGGGAGTAAAAGTGCAGTGATTAAAAATAGTGCAAAATTGTGCAATTTGTGCATAAAATAACAGTGTGTTCCATTATGGGAAACAACCAGCTTCATAGAGCCTACCTACTTAAACATAATCCTAGATTGGAGGGCAACTCTCTCAGGCAGGGCAACGTAACCCATAAATATGATGCTATGGAGGTAACCACATTCATGTCATCTGATTTAATACATAACACCATTGCTGGTTTAACACATCTGACCCCATAGTATTTAAAAAGGGGGAAGAGCCACTTCTGCTGGGCAACTACATATTTTTTACAAAACAGCATAAAATGGGTTAGATTGTCCAGACTACCAACACTACAATCACAGCAATCGTATCTACCATTAATTATATGTATACGTATAAAGAAATCCCTGGTCGGGAGGATACCTAACCGCAATCTTAAGTACAATGTTTGCTTCAATTCAGGGTATAGCATGTCTAGATATTCTGGACACGAAAGGCCATAGGTGTTACTGAAATAATTGCTCGTAAGAGATCCCTGCTTTAGCTCCTAGCGTTTATTTATCTGCGTGTATTTATAATACCGTTCTTTAATCAAATCTGCAGTATCCTGTCTAATACTACCAGGAGCTTCCCACAAAGACATCAACTGGAGCTCCTTTTAAAAAATTTGTACATGTGACGACCATGTATGGCCTCGGCAGGAGCAGCTAGCTGTGACTTCCTCTAGGATTTCTAAATAAACTGTGGCCTTAGAGTTCCTTACCAGTCTAACCCAGTAAAGAATTGGCCTGTGAGCAATAATTTCTGATATAGGAGTAAAATTAAGCTCCACGTACAGTGCCGCTAGAGGGATACCTGGCCCGAACCCAGCAAATTTCACAGGAAATTATTCTCAACTAATTGGAGTGGGTGGACATTCCCAAACCCCCATAGTTCTGCACTGTACAGTGCAGCAGCCACTGGCCTTTGCTTAAATATTTGTAAAATAACACTGATACTTCTGGCACCGGCCTTAAGTCTAAACTTTAAAACTGCTCCAGCCAATTGTCTCAAAACTAGCGTAGCCTTCTGTATTTGACTGCCCCTTCACAAATTCTCTGTAAATCGAATTCCCAAATAGTCAAACTGCTTAACAATATCCAAGGGTATACCTTCAACTGAAGGCTTTCGCTTAAAACAGGGGAGGGCCTCAATACCATACACTTTGTTTTGCTACCATTAATGGTTAGCGACTTCTTGTCACAGTACTGCACAAAGCGTGTTAGTAGCCTATGGACGGCATTTTCTGTTTGTGCCATCAATACAGCGTAATCCGTTTATAATAATATTTTCACCCGCTTTCCGGCTACAGTTGGAATATCTATGGGGTCTTCAATCAAATAGTCAACTGCATAATTTTAAAAAAAAGGCAAAATAGTAAGGGAGCTAACACACACCCTTGCCGGACACCTTTATCGACCGGGAAGGGTACAGTACACTCCCAGCCCGGCCCATACTGTACATTGGCCGTGTTACTAGTATGTAGGACCTGTATGGCCATAACTAGCGAGGGGTCAATACCCAGGTCCACTAGGGATCTCCACAGCTTCTCTCTATAGACTAAATCTAAATCTGCTTTCAAGTCCACAAATATTAGGTACAGCGATGACTTCCTCATCACGGTAAACCTATAGGAAATCGTATATAACCGGAGAGCCTGGTCAATGGTCCCAATGCTGGGCCTGAATCCAGCTCACACTTCAGTCCAAATGTGAGCATCGACCCACCCCTGGAGGCGGTTGAGCAGGACTTTCCCCAAACTTTTTCCTGCACCATCCAGAAGGGAGATTGGACGATAGTTGGATGGCAATAATAGCCGAGTGCCATGAAGGGGGTGCAGCATTTCCAGCAAGTGCTGAATTGAAAACTCGAGTAAGAATGCTGGCCCACAAATATGGCTCTTCACAATTTATATCAATAGGCATCATATCGGGGCCTGGGTCTTTATGTTTCTTTGCATCAGTCAGGGCTTTCACCACCTCTGGTACTAGCATGTCCATTACACAAGGCCCACAGCAGATGTTCTCTCGGGCTGACAGGGGATTGTAGGGTTAGCACTATATAAATTACTAAAGTGGCTTGTCCAAACAGATGGCCCAATATACGTTTCTATAATGTGCACTGAGCCCCTCTCCACCCATGATACCAATTCTCAGAATGTTTGGGATTTTTTTTTCCTGTGCAGCCTCCTTCAATTCCTCCCAGAGAGTCAGTTGGTACAGAAGTTTCTTGGTTCTCAGAAGTCATTTATAATCAGCCCTAAACTCTCTGAACAGTATTTCGCTTTGTGGGCTATGGTGTTGTTGTACTAGGGCAGATGATACAACTCACTTCATTCTACGGCATTCCTCATGATACCAAGTAACCCGTATGATCTTTATCCCACCATCCAACAAGGAGACTGTGGGCCCAATGGGCTTAGACCACAGGGCCTTCAGCTCCTCTGCCATCTTATTGTAGGCTGCTAGGGTTGCACCATTGTCATCACAAGGAAAGTTCAAAATTACAGAACCATACTTAATCTTTTACTCTGTAGAAATGGCAGTTTTTGTAAATATTTCTCCCTGCTCCATCTTATCCTCTTTCTACAGTTCGATACCACAGTTATATTTCTATGACTCCTTTCCACTGGGCTATTTTCAACAGCTCCCTGCCTTAGACATAATTCTAGGCAAAGTACCACAGGATCATGATCACTCTCCACTCTCCTGACAGCTGTCATATTGCGCACACATTCCCAGCCCTCTATATTAATTAAAATATAATCAATTATTGATGCACTTCTCCCATTATCAAAAGTTGCCAAACAGTGCTATATGAGGGAGTACGACCATTAATAAAACGCAGGCGATAGTTTATCAGAAACTCAGAGAACGCGCCTCCCTTTTTGGTGGATTTAAAATTGCTCAAGGCTGACTCAGCAATACCCAAACTACGATCTTCCACTATGACTTCATTGCTGATAACTACATCCGATGGTTGTGTATTAAAATCTCCACAAATCAATAACACATACTTCGCCCCAAAATAACTTGCGAATAGCTTCATCCTCCTTAATGCTATCAATGCAAATTACTAAATTCCTCCAGATCACCTGTACCTCTGGGGACCACCAGGTAGAATATAAACATTCACTATACCAATCACCCCACTTTCTGGGCCCGTAAGCCAAATTCTCACATGTTGAACTTTAGAGGACAGTTTAGCTACCCCAAGTTGCTCTGGCCTACATTCCAGCTTACACAACACCCAGACAGTGACCCCATCCGAGGGCCGACCCCTCCGAGAGTGGGTGGCCTGCTTACTGCAATCTAGAAAACCCTTAATGCTAATACTATCCAGGGCCATGTTTCTTGGAAGCAGCATATGTCATATTGCGCAACAAACTTCATCCAATCCTCATACTCTATTTTGCTACCCAGGCCTGCTATATTCCCTGATAATACGTACAAATTATCTTTATTAAACTTGTTAGTAATAATGTCTCTGGATTGCCCAGTAGGACACAAAGTAGTATGACAAACTTTTCCATACTCAATCAGAGTCGCATATAGGATGATTTCCAGGCTTAGTTGGCAGCGTTGCTGCTATCCATGCCCAGTCATTGTGGTCAACCTTGATTTCTTTGTTCCCAGAGTTTAAGAGCCTGATTGACTTGGAATGGTTACAAGAAGTAATACGCAAATTCTCATAAGCTACATCATTTACGTTCAATTGCTCACTCTTCGATGCCCTCGCAAATGATTTGTGATTAGGGGGGCACTCTGGGAATTTGTGGCTCATATTGCTCTGATGAGGAGATGACTTTCCGGACTAAGCTTTGGCAGTTCAGTACATTCACCCAAATACATCTATATGGCTGAGAACCATCTAGCAATACTGGGAAGTGCAAATTTGACTCTAGAAGAACAGGTACTAATCCTACTTAAATCTGGCCCAAGTGACCGATTAATTAATTTCACTGCCCTCATGTCACTTGACAAAATAACTATTCTGGGATGGCATATAAGAGGGATAGTAATCTTGCTCTGTTAAGAAATATTGTTGAGCTGATATCCGGAAAGAGGTCAATAAATTCCAGGCAGCATTCATTATTTTCTCTAATGGCTTTAATGTCTCTGGCTGCTGAGGAATTATTTTTCTCCAGTAACGTACCTTTTATAGATTCACATGCTTGAATCTTCCCCGTCGTCATGGTGGGAGTCCCACGGTAACAGTAAAACAGCAGTATTAAAACTTCAACATTCAATTGGCCATAGGAATTCACTAGTTTACCTATTACCATTGTTTTAAAACATCCAAACTCCAGCCAATCAGAGCTTAGACCATAGAGTCCCCTTCCCCTGCCGGGCCAACATACCTCAGATTTCTTACCGCATGTCGTGTGTTAGGGAGTCTCCCTGAGCTCTGCTCAGTCACAATGTTTCTACTGTTGCCCTTTTGAACTTCCAGCTAGCTGTCCATCTCTTCACTTCATATTTTCTTCTGAGGTACAGTCCAGAAGTGTGTGTACCTATTTTTTCTTCATTATGTCAGAGTCTAAAAAAGGGATGTTTAGGCCCTGTAAGACTTGTGGAAAGTCCAGACTATCTTCTCAGGACCCACATAAGGAGTGTCTTTACTGCTTGTATCAAGACCAGAAGCCCAGAGAATGCAATTACTTTCGAACTTTCTACACAAAAACTCTAAAAGACTGAGGGTAGCCTACTTCTTTGGCTGCAAAGGAAAAAAGCAGCAAAAGGCTCGGACTCTAAGGCTGAGGAGAAGCCTCATACCTCCTCCAGGAAAAGAAAACAAGAAGGGTCTTCCTCTTCACTTCACCCTAAAAAATCCAGGTCTCAAAGTAAAGAGAGGATTGAGGAGAAAAGAGCCAAGAAAGACCATCCCGGTCCTCCTCCTTCTCACCAGAGGCCTGGTTCTGCTCCACTGTCAACGCCTCATACTCCTTCCAAGGAATCATCAGCTGACAAAACCCACTCGTCGACGGACAGACCAAATAGATACCCACCGGAGGGTATCTATTTGGAGATCTCCTTACAATTAAAAGGAAGTAGATTTACCTAAGGTGATTAGGATACTTGTACTAAAAAACTATACGAGAATAACATATGCAGTTAAAATGTTGAACCAAGGCAAAGGTTGAGGATTCAAGTAATAACCACCGGAGGGTTTTTATGCAATGTAATGTATCTCCCATCAAATAACCCCTTGGGATAAGTGCGGAATAAGTAAGCTATAATAGTCCAACGACATTAGTAAAATGGCAACAAACGTGAGAGAATTTATAAATGGGCACAAAAACATCATTGTTAAATAATTATTAGGGATAATAGCACTTGAGATATTAGACAATCACCAAATACACATTAGTGATGGTGTTTAGTATTCACTACACGTCCCACAATTCCTAGCAACACAAACAGGAAATATGCAATTCGCATGACGTATTTATCAAGCGCGGCTGTTTTTGAAATCTTACCTGTGAACAAGGTCTCTGTGAGACCGTAACGCGTTGAGAGGAATTCAATTTGGTTGTGAATTTGTTGATGGAGAAGCAATAAAAGGAACTATAATCTACCCCTGAGTGCGACCCGAGTCTTTTTACAAATTCATTTGTAAAATCATGAAATATGCTCTTTATGGTTGTTATTCGTATTTGGTTTCTGGGTCGCCTCAACAGCTCCTTTTGGATTTAGATTTCATTTCTTTTTTAGATCGTGCAGGCTGCTTTTTTGCTTGTAACAATGATTGGGCCTTGTTCATCGTCATTCTGTGTAGATTTGTCTACTTCCAGAGCTGTAATGTTACTTGTATTGTTTGGTTCTCCAGGGGGACAGGCAGACTTTGGTTCTTGAGCAGTCACACTCTCCGTTGTTTTTGTACTGACCAGGCTCTCTCTTTGGGCCTGGACTATCTTGCACCCCTTCGTTTTGGAAAAAAGGCAGTTTAACAAATAGTCAGGGAAAGCAGGATCAGTTCTTTTCTTTCTTTTGGGTTTACCTTTTTTATCACCCCTCTTCGTCAGCTTCACAGTGGAACTCGAATTTACATCATTCAATATTTGTGGGCATGGACTCTCTGGGGATACATAACACTTGGTCGGAGCTTCCCACTGCGGGTCCTCCTGGCACAGCCTTGCTGTCCTCCACAACAGGAGTGGAGGTGAGTTCAGTCATTTGGCACCTGAGGACAGTATCAGGAATGTCAGAAATAGTGCTAATTTTTGGTTCCTCTTCTGATTTAAATATCAGGGGAGCGCGCTGCTTGGTTGTATCTTTGCACACTGGGCTACTTGTAGCCATACTTTCCAATTGAATCATGGAGATTACTTTTTTGTCTATCAGGTTTTTATCACACTTAGGTAATCCATCTGTGGTGCTTTGTCATTGATACTAGCTGGTTTTTGGGTGCTCAGAATTCTTGTCACACTTGACAGATCCGTCTGTGAGGCTTCATCGTATTTCATACTCGCAGGCATGAGGGCAGAAGGATCAGAGTTAATAATGATTCTTTTTGATCAGATTCCCCTAGAGTCTTCTCTAAGAGCAAAAGAATTGAAGATAAAACCCTATTAAAGGCATTAATTGCTTCAGAAATTGAAAAGCCTTGTGCTGCCTCCAAGTTGATCAGAGTGCTTCCAGAAGACTGGATGCTCTGGAAGATTGAGTCGTCGAATTGGGAGTCCCCTGTGGAAGCCCTGTTGTTCTCTTCTGGGGGGGCTTCCATTTCCGCCTCCACCTGCGCTTCAGCCTGTGCCTCTTCACTATTGTCTAAAATGATTATTGGATCATCAGAATTTCCAGGCCCCCCAGTGCGCACCTTCCCTCGCACTGTGACATTTGTAGGCACATCAGGCAGAGTATAGTCCAGAAACACCAAAGAGCTAGTACTGAAGGACTTGTTACCAGGGCATTTTGTTCCCAACTCATCCATTGGAGCTGCAGAGCTTTGGGTTGCTAACTCTTGTGTAAGGCATGCCAATATCCCAGTGGATGAGTGGTTGATATCTCTACCTAGTTTTTCTGCTACTACCACGGAGTTGCTTGTCGGCGGCAGATGCCCTAGGCCTTGCTCACCTTTGAGAGTAGGTTCCCCCAGCATTATTGATGTGCCCCACAGATTGTCCTTTACAGTCTCCTGGCTCACCACTGCTTTGACGGAAGGTGTATTATCAATTTCTTTATTGTTTTTTTAAACTTTATTTATCACTTTGGTAATCATCAAGACATAGCAATATTACAAGTTCACTGTCGTTTACATAGCAGTATAATGGAAAAAAAACAGGGAGAAAGCAATTTGGAAAAGCATCATATCATTATCTCAAAATAGACATGTCATAGGCATTGAAAACCCAGCAAAACACGGCCGTATTAAAAGAAACGTGCAGTTCCACAGGTCTATCCCCTCCTATACGTCTTGACAGTTCGTGGTGTACAGTGAGACTCAAGATTCATTTAAACATCTTCACTCAGTATAAGTTGAGAAGACTTAAGGAAGAACAACTTAGAAGGAGCACACCAAATGTACAATGTCGGTATTATGTGTTGTTAGCCAACTCACCCTACTCCTTCTGGGACTATACCGTGGTGCAGTTGAGAGCTAGAGGCTTGCAGCAGATTTTCTGCGTATAGCCTTAATGGACCCCAGATGTCTTTAGGCCGGGAAGTACCCGGTAGTAACCTGGCATATACCTCACAATTTGTATTACAGTAAGCTAGGCTGCGCAGCCAACCTGCCTGGGTAGGAGCAGCTTTGCGGCCCCACAATAAGGCAATTTCACGTTTGGCTAACAGTAAACTTAGGGCTGCGAAACGTCTGACCGTTTTGGGGAAGTTCACCGTATATCCCATTAGCGCGACTTCCGGAATGGGGGTAAGGGTCAGCTTCGTCATGGTCCCTAGTGTGCTGTGTACTTCTTCCCAGTAGGTGCGAAGTTTGGGGCAGGGCCATGTGAGGTGAGCAAAATCAGCATGCGGACCTGCGCATTTGCGACAGGTGTGCGGTCTGGTCGGGTCTAGTTTGTGTGCCTTGGCGGGGGTGATATAAATTCTACGCAGGAATTTGTAATGCAGCAGCTTATGTCTACTGTTGAGGGAGACATCCTTTGTCACTGCGCAGCATTTAGCCCACTGATCGTCCGTGATGGGATAGCCCAGGTCTTTCTCCCAGTCCACGCAAATCTTGTCGTCTTGCGCAGGCAGTAGAGCCGCACAGGCCTTATATAGCTTAGAGATGAGGTGTGCCCCGCTAGGGCTTTCGATTATTAGCGTTGGGGAGGGGGTGGGGGGGGAACGATTCCGACTCCAGGGGAAAGCCTGGCAGCTTTACGCGCAGCGTAGAGCGGATACGGCTCAGTACAAAGCTGTCCATGAAGGTGGAGAGCTGGAAACGGATATCTTCCGATGGGGAGAAAATATGCCCCTGAGGGTAGAGGTCCTGTAGTGTTGTGATGTCGAATTTGGTTAAAGTGCGCTGGATCAGTCTTTCGCCAGTGATTGGAAGCCAACGGGCGTTCGGGACAGGCAAGGCCGAGGAGTACAGTATGGGGGCAGCAGTGACCCATCGCAGCTTGTCCCAGGCCCAACTGGTGGTGGAGACCGTCTGTATATCTGTAGGAACTCTGGGAACTCCCCGGGGCAACACAGTTGATAACCGTTCGGGAAGGACAAAGTCCGCCTCCAGACGAAGATAGGGGATCCGTGCGTCTGGGTGGAACCATGCATGTGCGTAGCAGCATTGAGCCACTAAGTAGTATAGTTGGAGATCCGGTACGCCATATCCACCTCTATCGTATGGCAGAGTAAGAATTTGCCAGCGAACGCGTGCCTGCTTGCCTCCCCATACCAGCCTTATGAGGAGCTTGCGCAATTGCAAAAAAAACCCGTTGGTGAGGGGGATAGGTATATTATTAAAAAGATACAGAAACTTGGGCAGCACTATCATCTTAAGAATTGCGACCCGGCCGGCTATGGACAAGGGTAAGTGGATCCATCTCTCAATTTGAGATTCAAGAGCAGTAATTGCTTGACCATAATTGAGGCGAATATTCTGGGCAGCGTCAAGATGTATATGAATGCCCAGATATTTGACGGAATCTGTGCACCATTCAAGAGGGAATTCGCACTCCCAGGGGGTCATACTGGAAGTTAACAGGAAGATGACCGACTTACGCCAGTTAATGCTGAGGCCAGAGAAGAGGCCGAATCGCAGTATTTCTCTGATGAGAGGCTCTAAGTTAACCCGGGGATCCCTAACGTAAAGGATGGTGTCATCTGCATATAGGGAAACAAGGAGGGGGCCAGTGCTGAATTGCAAGCCCCTTTGCAGGTGCCGCTCCTGAAAGTGGCAAATTAGGGGATCCATGGGCAAAATAAACAATAAGGGTGATAGTGGGCAGCCCTGGCGTGTGCCGCGGGAGAGCGAGAAGGGACGGGATAAGGTGCCGTTTATGCGGAGCCGCGCTGTGGGGTGTCTGTATAGCAGGGCAGTGGTGGCTATGAAGCCCATGGGCATGCCCTTGCGGTGCATTATCGAAAGGAAGAAGAGCCATTCTAGAGAATCAAAAGGCCTTCTCTGTGTCTAACAGGATTGCAGCTGCAGGGACCGTAGGGTTGATTCTATGGAGGACCGAGAAAAGAGTCCTAAGATTTAAAGAGGTGGACCGGTGGGGGACAAAGCCGGATTAGGCCGGAGATATGATGAATTCCATCAGCTGGGAGAGGCGATTAGCGATGATTTTGGCTAATATTTTATAGTCTAAGTTCAGGAGGGATAATGGCCTGTAGGAACCACAGGACGCCGGATCTTTTCCGGGTTTGGGGAGAAGGATCACGACCGCTTCCCTGAGCGTGGGGGGCAGTATTTGTTTCTCGAGGGCCTCAGCATAGACTTCAATCAGCTGTGGGGCTAGCAGGTCTCTATATGTATTATAGAAGTCCCCAGTGAAGCCGTCTAATCCGGGAGCTGAGGAAGAGCGGAGAGTGTCTATGGCACCAAGAACCTCTGTTTCCGAGATCGGTTCTGCGAGGAAGTCTTGCATGTCCTTCTCTAGGTATACCAAAGCTATTTCGGATAAATAAGCTTCCTGTACCAAAGGGTCACCCCCTGTTCTGGTGGAGTACAAGGCCGTGAAGTAATCTAAGAATTCCTCATGGATTTCCGAAGTGGAGGTGAGCGTCTGATCTGCAGAGGAGCGTATTTCGGTGATGCAGGTTTTACTGTAGGGGGGCCGTAGCATCTGTGCCAGGACCCTGCCCGGTCTCTCACCCTCCCCGTATCGCCTAGCGGTTTGGTATTTGCCAAGGTATAGTATCTCGCAGTCTGCAGCCTCACGGAATTCAATCAGGAGAGCTAACCGGCGACCTGTCGTGTCAGTAACTGAGGAGGTCAGTGCAGTGTCGTCTAAGTTAGCGAGTTCGCGCTCAATATGGGAGATCGTGGTGCGGAGGCTCTTCAGCACACCGGAGTGTTTAGCTATGCTCACGCCTCTGATGTAAGCCTTGAAGCCCTCCCACAGGACCGCCCATGTGTCCACTGACCCAGTGTTTATGGTGAAATAGTCTTCTATGGCCTCGCGAACTTCTTCTTTAAAAAGATCGTCATAGAGTGCACGGCTCGGGAAGCGCCATTGGCGTTCAAACCCCTCTGGACGAGGGATCCTCAAATGGAGCTGGACCGGAGAGTGGTCGGAGTAGGTTCTCGGGAGCGTCTCCAGTGCCTGAAACCAGTTAGCAATAGCAGGGGAAACCAGCCAAAAGTCGATTCTCGTCCAAGTGTCGTGTTGGCCAGAGTAGTGTGTATATGCATTTTGGGTGTGATTGCGCTGGCGCCAAATGTCTATCAGGGAAATCTGCTCGCAGAGGGCCAAGAGCGCATGTCTGGAGCGCGGTTTGGTGTCGGGGGTTGAGGCTGTGCTGTCCAGGTTCGGATTAAGAAGCAAATTAAAGTCCCCCCCCACCAGGAGCGGGCAAGTGTCCAACTTTAATAACTGGGCGTATAAGGAGTGATAAAATTCAGGCGAATCAGTGTTCGGGGCATAGACACAAACCAGAGCCATACTGTGTCCCATGAGAGAACCCGTGACCATAATGCATCTACCCTCCTTATTCCTGACCACAGAGCCTAAGCTAAAGGGAACACGCTTGTGAATAAGAATGGCCGTCCCCCTGGCATAGTTACTGAAATCGGCAAAGTACCGGTGAGCCCCCCAACTGGCAGCAAAGCGGAGTGAGTCAGTGATGGGTAAGTGTGTTTCCTGCAAAAAGGCCACATCTACTCTATGTCGGAGGAGGTAATGGATAACATGTCATCTTTTACGATTATCGTTGAGGCCTCTTACATTCCAAGCCATAAAGGACAAACCTGACGGACCCTCTACATTACCCGGCTGGGCCATTGGGAGTGCATATCAAACATGCAATGTAAATACGACAATGAAAACAAAAAAGGTGTGACAGTGAACATATCAACATCTTACTAGGAACATCTGAGCTAAAATCCAGTGATCTACAATGCAACAGATGCGCAGTAACCCACCCCCCACCCCCCACCCAACCTCCTCCAAAAGGGAGAGAGGCATACCCCAGAACTAAAGGCGTATCCCGATATACCAATAAACTTTGTACTGCAATGGCGAAGAGCCCAACAAGGTATATAAGAAGTCAAAGAAAGAAACCAAAGGCGTACACCACGAGGGGTGGCAACGCCACGCCAGTTAAGCAGACATTAGAAACATACTGGAGAACTGAACATTAATATCCCAACTTATGAGCAGTTTCGGACAGCAGCCTGCAGGGTGTACTTATCAGCCTGTACCCGCACTGGAAAACAGTTCCATGCTGGCGTTAGAGCCACTTCCAGAGGGCGAAGATCTACCCCCATCTGCCCCCCGCCGATTGCTGTTTTGTTTGTAAGTGCGGCAGAATTCCTGCGCCTCCGTCGGGGAGTCGAAAATGTGGGGTCGGCCATTTACATCCACTCATAGCCTCGCAGGGTAGAGCATGCCGTATTTCAGGCCCAAGTTTCTGAGTGTGGCCTTGACCCTGTTGTACTTGCGGCGGGCCTCCTGCACCATGAGAGTGAAGTCTGGATATAGCGCAATTTTGGAGCCCTGCCAGTCAGTGTCACCTTTCTCTCTGGCAAGGCGCAGGGCTGTATCGCAGTCACAGAAGTTCATTATGCGGGCGATGATAGGCCGCGGGGGAAGGCCTGGATTTGGCCTGGGTCCCAACGAACGGTGAGCACGCTCCACCAAGAAGCCCGGGGTGAAGGACTCCCTGCCAAACATGTCCGTTAGTAAGGATTCGACAAAGAGGTCCAGGCGGCCTGTTGACGTGGGCTCCGGGACCCCTAAGATGCGGACGTTATTGCGCCAACTGCGCGCCTAGAGGTCTTCGTTCTTCATGGCCACGTCTTTAAGGATGCGCTCCATGCGCTCCAGCCTTTTGAGGGAATGCGCCGTCCCATCCTCTATGTCTGAGATCCGTGCCTCCGCCACGTCCAAGCGCTGGTCATGCGAATGGATTTGAGCCCCCATGTCCTCCAGGCGTCTATCCGGCGTGTCGAAGCGTCCATCAAGCGCCCGGAACCCAGCCTTCATTTCCAGGAGCAGTGTGGATGTCTGCGCCGAGAGAGCGTCAGTGCCGACTGCGCCCAAGCTATTCTCTGCCATGGTGGGGACGTTGACACGATATTGCTCCACGATTTTCTCAAACGGCAGTGTCTTTTGTTTTGGGTCTTTACGGCCCATGCCGTTGCAGAGTTGAGCTGTGTGGGCTATGGCGATGCTAGGCCGCGCCGTATGGGATGGTTAGGTCTGGGGGAAAGACTAAAGTTTATGATGAAGTTTCAGTCCGATGGGCTGGAGGTAGGACCCTAAATGCCGACTGGTAACAACCCCTGATTGAGCAGAAGGTGGGAGGGAGGTCCTCGCCCACACAGAGGGCTAGGAGTCGCTTTCGTGGCGCTTACATGCCCTGCGCGGTAGCTCGACGGGGAAGCAGGTTCTCACCTCGTTTATGTGGCGGCCCCGTGACGGCCAAGGATAGATGCTGGCAGGCTGGTATGGCCGTCTGGTCAGCAGGTAAGCCATGCCGATACTGCGGAGTCGCGAGTTGCTGGACAGGCCGAGTGCTGTGTTACAGGACCCACCACGGGTGAGCCGGTGCGGAAAGGCGCTGGCGGCAGCAGGCTCAGCTAGGGGAGTACGTCGCAGAGGTGGCGTTGCACCCAGTGCATTGCAGGGACCCACTAATGTCCGGATGTGGGTGCAGGCAGCGCGTGAGGAACAAGCACGAACAGTGGCTCTCAGTTTCGGCGCCAGGCGGAAGCCCCGGGATGTCTCAGGGATGGCAAGGCCTCATGTCTGCTGCTCTCCCTCTGCTGCCGGTGAGCCGCTATGAAGAGGGCGCGGCAGCTCAACCCCCCGCGCCGCCTGGCCCGCACCCTTCAATGGCGAGGTTGTCCCTGCTAAGGCTCACCGCGGGCCCTGTCCCCGCGAGGCCTACCGGGGGGGAGGGGCAGGGTGGAGGATGCAGGCCCACGCAGCAGCAGAATGTGAGCGGGCCCAGGAGGGGGGGGGGGGAGCGCCGATCGTTGCCAATGCCCAGCGGACTCACCCGGTGTCACCACTGCTGCAAAGGCACGCGAGTCAGCCGCAACAGGTGCCGTCTTTCCGGGCAGGTCTCGTTGAGTTTTCCGCGTCTCCGGCGTGGGCGCGCACCTCTTCCCGGGTCCGCAGTCGGGTGGCGCCGCTCGGATCCTCAGGCTGAGCACATTTTGAGCAGCTCTGCTTGGTCACCACAAGTTGTGCCGTGCTCTGATGCCGGGTATAGCGGCGGATGTGTGCTAATTAGTGGGACATTACAGCCGGTCTGCTAGCAACTGGCAGAGCTTCAACGCCGCGCGGCCATGTTGGTCGGCGGCTTGGCCACGCCCCCCCTTTATTGATCTTTTGATAGAAACTTGCGATCAGGTTTAAGGTGGGTCTGTCCCTGGGTCTATCCAAAATAGGGGAGGTAGGTTGAAATTGTGATTGGAGTTGTCATTGTGCCGCAACAGACTGTTTGCTGGATCACAGCTGCGGGATCCGATGTACTGGTGTTCCCCTTTCGTATGCTTTCCTTCCCCTTTAGGTATGTTGCAAGCAACTTAATAAAACCTTAGTGCCTCTTTTTGCCAAAGACATGGTGCTAAGACTCAACAGGCACAGAGTTCTTGTTAAAAAGAAATGTTAAAAGTGTCAGCTGCCAGACGCAGGTACTCCCAAAGTACTCGCACCCACATTTCAAAGTTCCTCAAACTGGGGCAATCCTTCTGGTGAGGCAACTTCTTCCACTTTTTTTCTGCGTCTTTGTGCTCTAGGATTCTTCAGGAGGGTACTAAGAAGACCGTTTGGAGCTGGAGATCCAACATAGGTATTCTAGTATGACAGACAGTGGCGAGTGGGGAGAAGCAGGGCAGCAAGCCACACCGCAACCTCATTGCTTCCTCCCTTCTAGCCACAGCAGCTCTAACAGAAGCCACGCTAGGAGGCTTGTAACTGAATTGGCCGCCTACCATCTGCCTCAAAGAATCCAATACTTGACACGGGCCATGTACCCTCTAGAACCCTCTTTAAGACATTCTTTCAATACCTCAGGGCTTGCAGGCACTCAGTCAATCCTTCACTCACCGCCCCTCAGCACCTGCCCAAACCCTCCAAACGTACACTCACCGCCTGCTGCTCTTAGCTATCTTCATGAGTCTTTCTTTGGGGGCGGGAGCGGAGTCTAAGGTTTGGGTCTGGGTCATGGCCTCTCCTACACCCAGTGAACCTGCTGCAGCCCAGTTGTTTCAATGTCTCAAATATCTCAGCTTCTAGGCAGGGTAGGCAGAAAAGGGGGGTAAGTGAAAAGCTCAGCACCACGAATACTGTGCACGCTATTACACGCGGAGCGGGGGGGCAAATGGTGGCTAGCAACAGCCACAACCTGCTGATTCAACCAGGGGGTAGGGAGCAAGCCGGTTTTCACGCCCCCACGATGACTCTGCACATCTGTGCCAGCAACATCTGCATCTCCTTGTGCCTGAGAGTTCCCACTCTCCCCTTCCTACCAAGGATCCGGAAACGCAAGTGAGGGGGTCAGGGGTATATTGCCAGGGATATATGGTTGTGGTTGACCCCCAGGTGCCGGGCTATATCTTCTGGGGACCAGTGAGGGAAGCTTACTGCACCTGTTTGCTTTGCTTTGGTCCCAGCTTCTCCACGGGTGCCAAGTTAGCAAGAATAAAGGGTCCAAAGTCCTCTTCTTGTCGTGTCAAATCCCCTAATTATTAGGTAGGTGTTCACTCCACCGGGGTTTAGACGCTTAATACCCCAATTTATAAATGTTCAGGATAAGGTAGGAGTGTTTTCCCATTAAATAATGAATCAAAGTCGTATCCGTTTGTAAGTAACTTCCATTCTTTATTATAAGGTAGACGATTTGGTATGCAATGTAGTTTGAGGAACAGCCAACACATGTTTCACCCCCTCGGGCTGACATGCCTGGGGCTTTCTCAAGGTTTTAAAACAAAGTTAGTCTCTTCTCGTCCTCAGTCAATATTTAGTTACATTTCTGTATGTCCGGGTTAAATCCCACTTCCGAGTGTTTTCGGCTCAGTAGCGCTGCTGAAAGGCTGGAGATTGTAGGACGAGGGTCTTCGGGGAAGGGGTAGGCGCACAGTATTTTGTTTTCCTCTGTACGGCGTGGTGCGGCACAATGTGAGATCAAAGGTGCCTTTCCCAGACGCCCGCCCTCTCCACGGACTCTCACTGGGGCGCTGTGCTGCTCAGGCTCCGCTCAGCCCTGCTCCACCTTCACTTCCTGCAATACTTGGCTCTGGGCTCCATTGAAATTCGCTTCTCCCACTCGACGAAACTGCTCAGCAACTGGAATCATTCATACTATGTGGTCAGATATGGAAATAACCACATATCAGCACCTACCATTGATTTGGGATATGTTAATTGTGGTTGGGCATGAAAAAAAATTCCAGCAATAAGATAGTGTACACCGGAAGGCTAAACTCATCATGGAAAGAGATATATTTAGATGCAATTGAAACCTTTAACACAACATGAACTTGCACCAGCATCTGTAACAAAAGTTTTGCAATCCCCAGAAGAAGCCTACTGGTAAGTGTAATGATGCTTGACTGACTGACTGTATAAGACTCTCTTGTCGGCTATGCTTAGCCGTAGACAGAGTAAATGTATCTTTCTTTGGTGTTAAATTACTGTCAAGAAGCTGACTGTTGTATTCTATGTTGTGTATTGATTATTTGAATATAATTCTATGGCTGAATAATTCAATTTATATAAAAAAAATGGTACATGCAGTCCATGATTTGCGCTTCCCTCAGTGTTGACTGTAGTATCACACTACGTCAACACTGAGGGGAGCGCAAATCATGGACTGCTCAACACTGAGGGGAGTGCAAATCATGGACTGCATGTACCATGATGCAAAGGAGCAAACATTTCTGGGATATGATGTAGTGTCCGGCCACACCCTTTTCCCTGCCCAAACTGATTTTCATGACCTCCTCTATCATTTATAACACGTTCCTAATGTTCCTTTTTGTAAGAAATTATTTTCCGGCCCATTGATTACTCTTAATCCGGCCGGAGAGTACGGCTGGAGCCGGAGAGTACGGCTGGAGCCGGACAGTAGGGCCCGGGTGCGGAGAGTACGGCCCGACTCCGGACGTAAAGATACGACTCGTAAATGACCTCTGTGAATACCAAAAGTCATAAAGTTAGACTTTTGTTTCAGATTGCCTTGGTGAATCGGGCCCAGCATTTGCTGTCTGTCGCCAAGACCTATTGATATAAATAACTGGCGGTCGCCAGTAGGTAGTTATGGGTAGGACCTAGCTTTCATAGGAAAAGCGTTTTATGTTTTGCCAATCACTTTGGTGCTGTTTGACAAATCTTCACAAAATTTTCAAAACTATTACTAAGCTCAGTTAAGCTGCAGTACTGAAAGTTTCAGGGTGATCCATCAAGCAGGGGCCGAGAAAAAGGGGGGGTCCCAAAATGCGTTTTACCCATGTTAATTCCCATTGGGATTTTGAACACGACAACAGTCCAAACTGCAGGACAGAATTACACCAAATTTGGCAGAAAACTAGCTCTTGGTCCAGACAGCGTGCTTTTTGTGATTTGGTGTAAATCCGTTCAGTAATTTTAGAGATATTAAATGAAAAACAAATTTGTATGTCTAGGGGCATGGCACCAGTGCTGAAATCTGATTGGCTGCCAACACTTCAACCAGGAAGTGTTGGCAACCATTTTGGGACTCAGACTGACCCAGTGCCAAAAAACATTAAAAATGAAGAAAAGGAGGCAGGGTAGGAATACCCCGAACCCCTAGGTCTGGTAGTGGGGTCCCACAAAAACCCCTCCGGAGGTTAAAAATATTTTGTTTTTCAATTTTGCTGCAAAATCGAGGGTGAATCCAAAAATTCACAGCACATTTGAGAAAGAAACAAGTGCAGTCTCCCGCGCTTGTTTACACCATAGTCCCTGGGTGGGCCTGGTCCTGGGGGCAAGTGGGCATAAAAAAAAAGAAAAGGAGGGGTGCACGGGCCCCCCTCCTAGGGTCTTTTTAGCCTTGGGGTCCACCACCTCTTTATTTATTATATGAGAGGGGGGACTCATGGACCCCCTCCATTAGTCTTATTGAGCCCCGGGGACCACCACCTACCTGGTGCTAAAACTTAACTTCTAAAGGGTGGCCGCGCAGACCCCCTGGGCACCACCACCTCCCTGGGAGCAAAGACATATTTAAAACTGTGAGGGGGCCATATACGGCCCTGGGGACCACCACATCCCTGGGGCGAGCCTGTGAAAAGTAAAGCAGGGGGGCCATGCGGCCCCCCTCCTGGAGTCAATAATGGCCCTGGGGACTGCCACCCCCCAGGACCAGCTACTGCTATCTCCAAAGGGGGACCCAGAAGAAAGAGGTCTGGCACCAGGGATGGGGTCCCTGAGGCTTAAATCGGTCTGGGGAGGGGAGCAGTGCAGCCCCTCTCCCCAATTAACTTTTGAACAGGCCCCGGGGGATGGAGTCCCCGGGGCCCAAATCATCGCATGGAGGTGGGGCCACGGGGCCCCATCCCCATAGCTGCCAAGTTTTCAGGCAACTTATGAGTGGCATTTCCAAGGTTTCATTGTGCCTATGAGTGTCATTCTGCTGCCAAATGCCTGACACTGTGAGTGACAGACACAAGGAAGCAATAAAGTTCATATAAAGAGACAAAATGAAAAAATTGCCTCCCATTTCCGCCTTGAGAAGTTCTAGAACAGGCACTGAAATGTAAGGTCACTACCCGTACTTCCCCTTTTATATTATGATGGCATGATATCCATGGAAGCTTCATTAGTACCCACTTTTCAAGGGGGCTCATTACAGGCTACATAAGTTTAGCTTTAAAAATGGCTGCTGGAAGTTGTGA
The DNA here is from genome assembly GCA_963921515.1 of Calotriton arnoldi. Lineage (NCBI taxonomy): Eukaryota > Metazoa > Chordata > Amphibia > Caudata > Salamandridae > Calotriton > Calotriton arnoldi. Next base: position 1,694,649 of record CAWUFW010001622.1, on the reverse strand, counting down.
TGTGTGCATCTCATTATTGCTAGAGCTGGCGCAACTGCCACCTGAGCCTTGTCATTCTCAGCCTGAGGGTTGTGATGGGTAAACTCCTGCCATTAATTAAATGTTTTCTCGTGCGTGCTTTCCTCATGACTCATCACTTGCCAAGAAGGGGGAAGAAGTCAAGGATGGAAAAAGAGTGGGGGGAATTGGGCCTGAAAACAGATGAGGCAGCTGGGCGGAGGTCAGTAAATATGCTGGACATTCTGCAGTGCCTGATGCTAATTGTAACAAAAAAACCCTACTGTGTTTGTACAGTTATGGTCTCTGTCTCTGAGGTTGGCAGGCCACGTATGTGGAACTCTCTTGGTGCCGACACTGTTCCTCCCGTGCTTCATTTCATGGATGGTTGGCTTCCGGTGCTCAGATTAAACCACCAGCTCAGATACTACATCTACTAGCTGCGGTAGGAAGAGCTTATACTGGTTATCCTGCTGACACTTACGTAGTGCCTCAACTTCCCTGGGCAGCCCGAGATTGAAACATCATATGCCCCTCTTTGCTGAGCCCGCCGCACTTTAGTAGCATCTAGGAACTGTATGTGATGCCACCCTATCTATGGAGGGCATGGCATAGTACAGTTAAAATACAGTTAATTGAACCTGCACAGTGGAATGAAATAGGTCAATAGGCAGACCCCCAAATGGTGGGGTGGGCCCGGAAAACAATGTTTTTGTTTTGTGTGGCACAAGTCAGGGCTGGAGCCAGAGATAGCCCAGATAAAAAGTTTAGATTAAGTAAACAACTTGCTGTGCACATGCCTCGATCACCACGACAACCAAATCTCCTCTCTGAAACCTGTCCCAGTCCTGCAGCCATTTTGTGTGTCTGAAATCTAAATTGAAGAAAAGTGTGGGTTGGGGTTTCAGTATCTAATTGGAAGGGCGGCCTAATGCAGTTATTGCACATGCTGCAGAGATCAGACAAGTGAACTGGAGTGCAGAGAGAAAGTGTGTGCCACACCTTACTAGACGCCAGTACCGAAGTCCCTGGGGAGTCTTCCACGTTCTTTGGCAGTTCTGGTGAGGTTGGGTCCCCAAGCTGCTGCAGCTGCAGTTCAGGTAGGATAAGACTGTTGCTCCACACATGGTCAAATCCTCAGCTCAGCTGTCAGCTCAGCTGTGTCTGACAGTGACTTGGTTGGCCGACGATGCTTTTACATGTTTCCTTGGCTCGCCCAGCCACCTGGCGAGGAAAGTGAAACATGAGGAAAGTGAAACACCTCTCCCCCTTTCCTCACTGGGCCACATGTGTTGAATGTGTTGACTAGTCTAGACAACTACTTGGGGGCAGGGGCTGGAGGCTGGGAGAGTAGAGAGTGGGAAGAACAATGTGATTGTAGATCCAAACATGCTCCTCATAGAGTGAGAGGCTGTCATACCACAGACTTCTGTTTCCCACCTGGAAACAATACAGCAACATACAAGACTCAAGAAGAGTCTCCGTCACCATAGCAACGAGTGAGCCCAGGCCTGCGACAGGCTAAGAAGCTAAAAACTGTCTTAGGCAGGCAGAGCGGCACTGCACCTCAAGCTGCAAACTGCGTACAGGTTGCTTTTATTAATGGACTCTTGATCCCCGCAGTGCAGAGGAGCTTTTAAATGCATAACTAAAGCATTTTAGTTCAGTAAGGCGTACACCAGCACTAAAATTTGCCTCTGATGTGTGGCACTTGGCAAGGCTGCCTCCCCCATTAACGTTTTGCTACAAAACCGGACCCTGGTAACAAAACCGGCCCCCACCCTGGCAGCCCACTGGGGAAAAGTCGAGTGACCGCTGCAGCCAGTACGGCCCTGGTTACAGGGACGTTATAGTTAGGACATTAGGACATAGAATCTTAAAACCTTGGAAATTCACTGGGGCGTTATAGTTAGGATGAGATTTTACTCATACAAAACCATAGAAATTCAGCAGTTATAGTTACCTGAGCTAACTATAATTTACACCCCTGCAATGCACTGCTTACGAACTCACATGTTACGTCACTCATGACATGGTCAGTGAAATCACTGATGACATCTCAAATTACATCACTGATGACATCACTGATGACATCATCCATCAGGAGCAAAAAATACTGCTCCCTGCGTGTGGGAGCAATTTTATCTTCTGTTTTCCTGCCCGCTTGATAGCGGTCTAGCGAGGGGGGCCACGTGGCCCCCCTCCACCTCAATTTTATTTGGCCTGCCCCGGAGAGGTGGCGGACCCCGGGGCCAAGATTGGCTATTGGGAGGGGGACTGCGTCCGCCCACCTCCCCAACATAAACAGTAGTTTTTACCCCCTGGATCTGGCCCACCTGGGGGCAGATGGTTAAATAAGCGCGGGAGACCACACTTTTTATTTTCAATTTTGCTACAAATATGTGTATCTACCAAGATTTCACAGCAAAATTGAAAAAAAAAAAATGTTTTTTACCCCCAGCAGGGTCCCTGTGAGACCCCACCACCAGGACTACAGGGTCAGGGTTTATACATGTCACAATCATCTTATTCCTTCTCTCTATAGGAAACCAACAGAAAGAAACATGTTGTTGCAATATAAGAGCTTCCATCCTAGGGACTTGACAGATGGACTCCCCAATGGACAGTTTCTCAGATTGCGTAGAAACTGTACCCTCAAGGAAGATTTTTTTTAAAGAAAGGAGGCATACTCAGTGAGAAAATCTGTGAGAGAGGTTACTTCAAATGTCTTGTGAAAAATTGTATGAAGAGAGCCTGGTTCAGCCCAAGGTAGCGGATACTACAGACCAGGGTTAAGGACATATCAGACAAAATTGCATGCGTGACAACATTCTGTCCATAAACCAATAAATAGTGAAGATTATAAAGAAACACTGGCCTGTTCTAACCACCGTTGATGCCCATTGGGAACCCCCTTTATTTAAATACAAGAAAGGCAAAACCATCAGGGACCATCTTGTTCATGCTAATTCTGATGTCACCAGACCAAATGACACCATCCTGTCCGCTTGGGGCCTCAGCACACATCTTACTGTGCTTTATGAGCTTTGGTCTACAAGTATTAAGTGAGACCATTTCCAGTGTTACAACCAGTATGTAACCTTCTCTTTTTCATCTCCAATTTTACTACACTCTACCTTGTCAGCCCCATCACTAACTATTGCTACCCTCTCAGTCCCCCAGGTTACCCTTCAGTCCTGATGAGACCCTAGCATCCGCAATTAGGGTCGAGACTTCATTGACATCTAAAAGAGACAGACCTTTGTTGTGTACAATTAACACTTTGTGTATTTACCTTTTGTGTCTCATGATTTAAAGAAGGATAAAGAAACCAATTTATTGTTCATACTCACTCGTATGGTCACATGTTCTATATCTGGTTCTGCTTTTTTCACTTGCAGTGCTTTATAAAATCTTTCCACCATTCACCTCATTATAAATGTGATGAGAATTGCTGAACCGAATTGGATGAAGTAATTATGGATCAGTGGTTGTCAGAATTTTATTCAAGCTTGTAATAACATATAGGGGCCGATTCCGATCTCGGCCGGTAGTGCTCCGAATCGGATTCGGCTTTACCGGATCCGATTCGGAGCCCTGTTTCCCGACCGAACCGTACGCGGGTCCGGCCGAGCGAGTACGATGCGAAATCGCCGACCGACTCGTCCGGGCGTCCCGACCGCTCCGACCGACTCGCTCCCGGCTCGAACCGCTCCGACAGACTCGCTCGGACTCGACTCGCACCACGCAATGGAGACGTTTACCGGCCGGGTAAGTACGATGCGCGCCGCGAGCAGTCCGACCGAGCTGCGCACTCCGGCTCGAAAGAGCAGTCGGAGCCGTACTTTGGGGGTCCGTGTCGGACCCCCTGTACGCGTAGCCGCGCGAGTCGCACACAGGGGGACCCATGGGTCCCCCTACCTGTGCGTGTACGGCGCGAATCGCTCGCCGCGTACCCGCTGTAGGGGGCGCCCTTGTCCGACTCGCACCCATTGAGTCAATGGGAGCCCGCGTACGCGTTGTACGACCGGCTCCCATTGACTTCAATGGGAGTCCGACCGACTCCGATAACATACGGACGCATCGTACTCGTTCGGTCGGACTGCACGGGTCCGATTCGGTCGGAAATCTCTCCGGGTCCGGCTCGGTCGGAGAAATTTCCGGCCCGAATCGGAATCGACCCCTAAGTCTTTCTAGAATATATGTCTGCTCTATTTTAGCTTATTCTATACAGATTAAATCTGCACAGAAGGAAATCTGTGTAATCAATTTGTTTTTGAAAAGGAGTTTCACGTGAACACTTGTACTCAGTTGCTACATTTAGAAAGTTGGCATTTTCTTGTCCCAACCATTTAGTACCTGCAGCCTGTATCCTGGGTCACATGATTAGGTGAGCTGGAAGCTGATCTATGTGTATTACTCCCAGACAGTGAGACAAAGGGAGGATAGGTTTTGGCAGGATGGGCTATCTCTGACTTGATAGGGAGAGCAACTGTCACCTACCACACTTGCACATAACAAAGGCTTTGCCACAGCACGCTCCCTAAGGGTTTCACACTAGTCTATTGTGCCCACAGACAAGCTATGGCCAGGGCAGGAACACAGGAAATTCCAAACATCCCTGGGGGTAGAAACCTCAAGAACATTCTCCTACTTCAAAGCTAGCACCAAGTATAAATACTGGACCCTTTAGACCCAGCTCTTCAAAACACCTTTGAGCCTGTGGAAGACTCAGAAGGACGGATGTGCTGCTCTGCTTCAAAAAGACTGCTACTCTATCTGCCCTGCTGCCTGAGTGAGAAAGGACCTGTATCTTGAACCCAGGAGCACCAGAGTGACTTCAAGGGCTAGTTGACTGGCCTCCTGATCAGAGCCTCACAAACATAACAGGCTCCAACCACCTGGAACCCAGCACTTGGGCGCTGTCTGCTGTGAGTCTTGCCCCCAAGGGGTGCCTCCCCCAGTTCTGGACCCTTGGGAGTGGGCCTGAAAGTGCTCCGCCAGCCCAGCTGTGGTCCAAGCAAAACCGAAGCAGCACAAGGCATCGCCTTGCAACTTCACATCAAAACTGTCGCTGTGCGAAGCATCCCCGACACAGGACCTAGCAGCTCCCTAGGCACTGCCGCTGCACAATGTATCCTTGACACAGGACCTCGCATCATAGTCTGCAGCTCCTTAGAACCGCTGCTGCGCAAAGCATGTCCGACGCAGAACTTTGCACCGCAAGCCTCCATCGACAGCATCCTCCACGACAGCGCAGGACCTCACATTGCAAGGTTCGTCAGCGACTTCATCAGAACCGCCACTGCATGATGCATCTCTGATGCAGGACCTTGCATCATAGCCCTTAGTCTCCTTGAAACCACTGCCGCTTCGCACCCAGGATTTTAGGTACTTTGTTCGGCGGACCTAACTTGGTCCCAGTATTCGGGCCATGCTCCATCACAGTCAGTCTCAATTTGTGACTTTGCCCTGGTCTGGCACAACCAGATAACCACAGTTAGCACTTTTAAATCTTTAAAATTGCTTATCTACGGTTCTACTGATTTTATTTTTTGTCACTTTGTTCTCAAATAATTTATTACATTTTACTATATTTTTCTTAATTGTTATGGGATTTTTCTTATATTTTGTTTCCACTTTATTACTGTTTGAACTGTGACATAAATACTTTACACATTGCCTTAGTCTAAGTTAAGCCTGACTGCTTCGTGCCAAGTTACAAAAGGGTTGAGCAAAGGTTAATTTGGGATTTACTCGTGATGCCATTTTCTCCATGTAGGTTGCAGCCTACATGGAGAAAATGGAGAGTGCGCATGACTGGTTTGGTCGGCCCCAGAGGGTCGACCAAACAGTCAGGGCCCACAGCATTGGGCTAGCCACTCCTACCCTGCCCTCGAGCAGTCCCGCCCACCTGCCCGCCCCCAACCAAACCCTTCTGCTTTCTCGCAGTGCGAGAAGCAGAACTGTAAAATGGTAATTATAATACCATTTTATGTTTCTGCTTCTCACACTGCGAGAAAGCAGTGGGGTGACGCACCTCCGCCTAGATGGAGGAGCCGCCCCTGTTTAAATGGAGTGGGGCGCATGGACCCATGCTTTTTAAAAACATGTTGCCGCAAATTTGCGGAAAGTCTGCAAATTTGTGGCAGAATTTAAAAAAAAAAAACATTTTTGGTCCCAGGCGGGGTCCCATTGGGTCCCCTCCACCAGCCTAGGGGTTTCAGAGTATCCATACCCTGTTATGTCTTTTTGTAAACTTTTCCTATGATGGCTGTCGCCACATCCTTATTGATATGGTGGCAGCCATTCAGATCTCACAATGAGATCTGTAAGCCCCATGGATCCTCCACAGATTGAAATATACAATTATTTTGAGCCTTCATTGCTCAAAAACTACTAAACAGATTTACACCAAATCACAAAAAACACTCTGGACCAAGTTCTATTGAGCTTTCTGCCAAATGTGATGTAAATCTGTTCAGCCGTTTGGGCTGTAGCTGTTTTTTTTTTTTTACCAGTTTTGAATAAGGTGGGGGCTGATGGATAATCCCTAAGTGACACAAGAAGATGAGAAAGGAGCCAAAGTTACTGTCTGAGTCCTGCCTGACTGAAAGATCCAAGCCATCCTAGTGCCTTTCTGCAGATATCCTTCTTGAATAGCCTATTGAGCAGATTAGTATGCGAGTGTCAAATGGTGCAGACAGATCCAGTAAGATCTAGGCAGCAGACTGATCTCACATCACCCTGAAGTCATCCACAACTAATTTATCTACTGTCTACGTACTGTGCCCAGACCTGAAGCCAGATTGTGATTGATCTAACAGGGTGTTAGACTACATAATTAGATAATTGTGTATTGATAGGATGAAGGGGCCTCAGTTATCCAGCTGATGAGGGCTTTAGTCGGTGTGAAATTTGAATTTTCCCGCTTGGACCTTTTCCCACGAAAAACAACAGCTTCAGCAGGACCTCTTCCAATGCCCTCCAGCTTTGAAAAAACTTAGTTGTTTTTTTATTGAGGAGGAAGAAATTCCATAGAGGAAAAGAGCACAGATTTTCCATCATTACTTCATTTCATAAATACATCATTCATCCCATAATCATAAATCAATAATTACATCAGTAAGAAATTGTCCATAAAGTAAACATACATAATAAATTATTACACCCAAGCTCAATAATTAGTATATTCATCCGTAAAAAAACTGCTACTAAAAAGGCTAGAACGTAAATATCATCTGGTCGCCGAAAGATGCTAAAGTGTGTCTAAACAACTGGCTACTGGCAACCAGACAGCAGTTCTCCTCGCCCTTGCCTTTACATTGATGGAGACTCTCCTCAAGACAATACATTGGCATCAGGCTGGCTAACCATTGACAAAAAGAAGGAGGCTCCGGGTTCAGCCACACTACTGCAATACAAATTCCAGCTATCGCCGTAGCAACAAATATAGGATAGAATGTACGTCTATCATTCTTGAGATGAGCGTCTACCCCTAATAACATAACTTGTAGTGTGAGACAAATCTGAATGTTTACGATCATGCTCAGCTTCTTACAGATTTTGTTTCTACGTGGTACTAACTCAATACAAGCATAAAACATGTGAACTGTATCAGCCTTGCTGTACTCACATCCCGAACAGTTTCAATCAGGTCTTTTTCCCCCAGCTAAACATTTTCTGAAGGGTGTTAATATAAGTTGTACAGCATATTATAATATTGATGTCTTAACCCAGCACATAAGTGTCTCCGTCCCTAAATTCAAAGATTGCTGAATGAAGATCTTACTAGGAGTTTTAATTTTGGCACCACCCCAGGGGTTCAAGGACTGGACAACTTCTTTCTGCTCTAGCGAGATGTTGCCATTATTACGTTTATGAAAAAAATCTGATTTGCAGATGTTTAAAACAGTTTTGCTTAGGCAATCCATACTTCTGCTGCAATTCCACCACAAAAGAACAAATGTGGCCTTTAAAAAATATATCCCCTATTTTCCATATGCCAGCTTTCTCCCATACTAGACAAAATGTGTAGTGAAATACTGAGGGACACAGGAGAGAATGCCAGAGAGGAAAATAAAAACTATACCTTGCCATGCCCATTTTACACCTCAAATTTAACCAGATTCTTTGAGCAGCCTCAATTGTCATGAACCTAACTTTTTTCAAGTAGCTATGTTCCATGATTGTTGGAAAACATCCTCTTGTCTCTTTACCCTAGATTAGTTCTTAAATACAAGGCAGACTACCTGAATCAAGATACGTACCACAAGAGCCAAACAATCAACAGCTCCATGTGCTGCAGCATGGATGCCCAGTAGTAGTACCTAAAGTTGGGTACTGCCCAGCCCCTCCATCTAATGGGATTCAGGGTTCTTCTTGGCCTTTTATATTCTCAGTTCAAGCTGTTACAGATATCGTCAAACTTCCTGAACCAATCCTGCCCAGCCCCAAAGGGATTGCTTCTAATAGGCAAAGAACCTTTGAAAGCACCAACATTTGACTGCATTGCCCAATTCTTGTTTGATGGAGATTGTTTATGCATGCCAGAGCTCTCTTGATTTAATACAATATTGGATCTTAGTTTAATGAAATTACATTATCTACCTTGCTGGTTATGTTAACTCCCAGTTAGACCGCACTATCAGTCTTCCGACAATCATCAAGCCCTTATCACATGTACTAAGTGTATTCATGTCACTTCCGAATAGTTGCAAACATAGCGGATGAAGACTTTATACTTACAAGTGCGATACAGTGGAGGTATACAGGACTGACAGAGTTGCTAAGCCAGTGGTCTGGAAAAGGCAGCGTTGAAAAATTTAAATATTTCCCATAACACTCTCCTTCAATTGACGATAAATACTTTCATTTATAATGTTGTAAGTTTCATTAAATTTATTTGTACGGCACAAACGAGACCGCAGGTGCAACAGAATGCTCTGCGAACTTAAGTTCGAAAAAAATTCTTGGACATTCTTTGCAATGGTAACGTTTTTGTTATGTTGGCAACCAATTTGACAAAATCTCACAATTTAAGGCTTTCTACATATGTAGCTATCTTGTCTACACATCTTGCATCATTTTTCCAGGTCCTAGATACGAATCGTGCCTTATAAATTGGGTTTCATGCCATAAAACTAATGGCTTACCGTTTTTTAAACATTCTGAATGACCTAAGCGCACTGCCAGGCTTTCTCTATGCACTGGACAACTGATTTATTGTGTCAACAATGTCTGCCCGTCAGCAAAGTCCTAATGCTATGCTTAGAGGCTTTCTAGCAAGAGATCAAAGACCCTCGTTTTGGGAGCCCATTAATCAGGGAGACTTCCTACCCTTGGGCTGTTGAAAAACACATATTTGGGACCATTTAGAAGAGGCGATTTTGTTGATCTATTCATGAATTTAGTATAGCCTAAAGGGTTGATGCCCTAGATTGAGGCCAAGAGGTTAATACATCCCTGTGCATGCCATCTTAATTACCTACTTCCCGTCTTAATTGGAGACTAGCCCCATATGCTTTGAAGCCTTCTCCCATGATCAATTTGTGCTTAAGGTTTATGCATGCCCCCTTCTCTACAATTCATAGAGCTCATCTTCAAATGAGGAGGCATAAAGGCATCTTAGTTCCAATTACACCATATTAGCCAGATCAAGCCGTGTTCCCTGCACTTGCTCAATATTTCACAGACTTCCAAAGATCTCGGCATTTTTTGATCTTGTACAGAATGTCAAGCAGTGCTCACAATTTCCTCACTTCAGGGAGTTATATCTAATAACCTACTTTGTATCAGAGATGTCTTTTCTGTGGCTTTCAGAAAGAGTGTTCCTGTCAGACCTATGTCCACCAGGAATAATAAGCATTGTGTTGTGACGACAACATGACACGGAGACAGGGAGCAGGTTCCAAAGATTTATTCAAGGCCAACACAGAATCAGCGCACCGCCTCCTTCAGCCAGCAGCCGCTCAACTGACAGGTCGCGAGCGCCCACAACAGAATAGAACCTTCACATTCCAACATTCCACCGTGGCGCGAGGAGCGGAGCCACGGTGTTAACAAGATCACAACACATTGCCAAAGCCAACAGGTCTGATATATATTTGGAAGTACCTAGATGCTTCCACACATGCACTCAGCCACTCGTCCTTGTACTCATGCATGTAATCATCCACCAGTTGACTCATTCTTGAATTCACCCAGTGTCCCACCCAAAATAGCACACACAAAAACTCCCTAATGAATGAAAAGATACTTTTAGTTATTAGCCAGACCTGCTGGTTTTACTGCTAGTTTGTGAGGGATAGGATAGTGCTTCCTGGTAGTGTGTGACTGCTAGTCTGTGAGGATTGTATTAGTGCTTCTGGTAGTGTATGATCACTGCTAGTCTGTGAATAGTCTAAGAGTCCTATTGGTGGTATGAGAGTAGTGTTGATAGCTTATGAATGCTAGCCTGGGAGGGGCCTAAGAGTGCTGTCAGTAGTGTGAGACAGCTAGTGTATCAAAAGTGTGAGAGTGCTGTCATTAATGTCAGACTGCTTTTCTCTGAGGGGTGTGTGGCTGTCAATAATGTGCCACTACTAGTATGTAAGGGGTATTAGCCTTGGGCCGTAGCCACGGGTGGGCAGAACGGCCCCCCCAGGCTTTCCTTTGGCCAAGCCCCCCCCAATTGAAAGGCCAGAAACTGAGTGTCTGTTGTTTAAAAGTATAGTTAAGTTTGACAGTGCACATAAACTGTGGTATCTATCCTGACTGCCTACTTATACTGAAACTGAAAGAAACTCATACTGTCCAAAGTAAGACAACCAGGTAGAGAGAGAGGCAGAGGCAAGGGCAATGGGCGCCAGGCTGCCCTGCGCGGACATACTAAATGGTACGAATATTAGGTATGAATCATCATGAGTTCAGGAGGCCAGATCGATAGCTGAAGTCTCACTTCCGTAAATAAAGGCACTGCAACAGGGTGACATGCAGCATAACTGCACTGCTCTTGAGTCTCGTAGATTATCTGCGCAGCATATAACCAGTGCTTAATTTGAGCCGGTGCTCAGCACCGGCACTTAATTTGTTTCTGGTGCTCGGCACCGGCACCTAATTGTCAACACCATACTTGGAACAGTCTACCACATGGTGGCGCTGCTCATCTAATTTAGAGATGAGCAGAACAACAGTTGTTTAGGAATACAATATACATAAAAAAATTGCTAACACCTACCTCCCCAGCCATTCCTTTAGCTTTGGGGACCTGGAATAATCTGAACTGTCGCAATTACATGCGAGAGAGATGGTTAGTAGTTGTTTTGGCAGCGATGTCAAAGGCGATGGGTGGTGTAAGCTGCAGTGGCCTCCTGGTCAGAGCCCTGGCACTTAATATTTTACAAATTAAGCACTGCATATAACTGGGGTCTGCAAGGACACAGATGCAAGGTGAGTGATGGTACCTAGCATACACTTAGACAACTGTTTTGTACCGCATGTGAACATAGCAATGCGCAGTACAGCAGCGTTCTGATCTTTCACTGTGTTTGTACCATTGATTACTGACCCAGACCACCACCACCAGTACATGACAGGGGCTGCTCCTTGTGACTGACCTTGCACAGAAAATGGCCAGACAGTAAATGATCCAGCCATTGTAAGGTAAACAGTAACCAGTACCTGACCTGTTTTTCTTTCCCACTAACTATAGACTGTTTGAGTTCCGTAAGTGTTGTCTATTTCAATCCTTTCACCCAAACAAAACTCACTGCTCCTTTTGCTCAACATGGCTGTTTTCTAGTAGGCACAATTGCAAGCCAGCTAATTCATACAGTCCTTTGTGTGTCTCACAAAGAACAGCATGCTTTTACAATCACACCAAAGACTCAAAGGGAGTGGATAGTTGGTAACCCTTTACCAGCTACAGCGGGGTTGGGTTTTTGATGGGCCTCTTCTGTCTGCAGCAAGGGAGGGAGGGTGAGTGATTGAAAGGATGGATGGATGGATATGTGAGTGAAATGAAGGATGGGGGGTGAATGAAGGGCTGGATGGATAGCTGCATGGATGAATGAGTGAAAGAATGGATGAGTGAAAGGCAGGGAGGATGTATGAATGGATAGATGGATGTGTGAAAGGGTGGATGGATGAAGAGAAAGGATGGATGAATTAGTGAGTGAGTGAAAAGACTACTGATGAGTGAAAGTGTAAATTGATGGATGGAGTGAAAGGCTGATAGAGGGACAGGTTGAACGGATGCATGGATGAGTGAAAGGATGGATGGAAGGACAGATGTGTGAAAGAATGGATGAATGAGTGAGTGAAAGGGAGGATAGATGGCTGGCTGAATGAAAGGGTGATTGAATGGGTGAGTGAAAGCGAAGATGAGTGAAAGGGTAAATGAATGGATGGATGAGTGAGTGAGTGAAATGGTGGATGGGTGTGTGAAAAGAAGGATAGACAGATGCATGGATGATTGAGTGAAAGGGTGAATGGATGGATGGATGAGAGAAAGGATGGATAAGTAAGTAAAAAGATGGCTTGATGAGTGAAAGGGTAAATGGATGGATCGATCAGTGGATGGATGTCTGAGTGAAAGGATGGATGAGTGAAAGAATGGATGTAAGGATGGATGAATGGCCAAAAGGATAGATGAGTGGAAGCGAGGATGGTTGGATGAATGAAAGGATGGATGGATGAGTCAGTGAAACGATGAATAAAGGAGTGTTAGGGTAAATGGATAGATGAGTTGATTGGTGGGTCGAAGGGTGGGTGGATGAGTGAAAGGATCAGTGGATGAGTGAAAGGATGAATGGCTGGGAGAAAGGATGGATGAATGAAAGGGAGGATGGATGGATTGAGTGAAAGGATAAATGATGAGCGAAAAGTAGGATGGAAGGAGTGAAAGGATAGATGGATGAGCGAAGGGGTGGATGAATAAGTGAAAGCATGGATAGCTGAAAGGATGGATATGTTTGATGGATAGGTTTATAAATATATGGATAGGTTTGGATATAGATGGGCAGACGGAATGGCGGAATGGTGGCAGACTAAATGTTGGTTGAAAGACTGAATGGATGACAAAATGTAAAGATGAAATGGTGAATATCAGCGGTTGGATGGAAGGATGAAAAGATGAAAAGATGACTGGATCAATGCTTGGAAGGAAGAGACAAGAAAGCTTGTTTAGGGAGGGTCTCGATGACTTGCTTCACTTGCTTGGTGCCATAACAGCTTTGGTTCAATGTGGGGAGTATTTTAATTTTTGGGCAACTCCATTGATGTTGCTTGAAAGCTTAGCACATGCTCAGATATACTGCTGTCATTGTGTTGAATATCATTTAACCTGTCCCAGGAGACTTGTGTGCAGCAAACAGATCACTGATTCAACTTAACAAGTTCTGTGCATGAATTGCCTTTGCATTTTTGTAGTTGCAGTGTAATCCAACATAATATTGGGACTTGAAGTCCCAGAATACAAGGCAAAAAAAGTTACTGGCCGAAGTACTCGTGCAAGAAACTGGAAATCTTCTGAGCGCTGGTGTTTAGTAAAAGAAAAGAGAGGGCCCCTCCCCATTGCAAGTCTGTACAGCCAATCTGTAATTTTGAAAGATGTTTGACTTGTATACGATCATCAATCATTAGTATGGCACTCACACACTTTCTGGTATGTGTATACAACATCGTCTGCCATTAATATGCATAGCTGGCAAGTTTCTCAGGTCCATGTCTGATTTTCTGCTCCAATCCACTTTTTTTCTTTGAATTTTGGAACTTGTAGACTTGTTTTATAATAGAATAAACACAACTACAAGTCCCAGAATTCAAAGAAAAAGACTGGACTGAAACAGTACTTCATGCATGTACCTTGGAAAATTGGCAGGACTGATAATTGGGGCATCCATAGGGTATCTGAACTGTCTTCCGCACATTGCTGGTGTGGCGATGTGGACCAGTAATTAGAATACTTTTACAACTTCCTTTAAGAGCACTCTGCTTTTAATCAATGCATTTCAAACATTGCTGGAGAGAGAATATGCCAGTCAACGCCAATAACTAACCGATTTTTAGTGGTTCCTCGAAAGAGCCCTGAACTTAGGCACTACACTTGCTCGAATTCCCCATAAATCTATAAAGCATTAGAACGTATACCTTTCTGAGGCTGATGGGTCTCTTAGAGGGTTCCCCATGCGGTTAGTCTGCTTTAATCCCACCCTCCTGCCACCAGTTTGGTTTTATGAGTTTTGTTTGCTTTTACTCTTATACCCCTCTCCAGTTCTTTCATTCACTTTAGGGGCCCCCTTAGCTTTTTAACGGATCTTGCATCCTTTCTTCTACAAAGAAGGACTCTTATTCTGTAAAGCAGTTATTCAAGCGCAGTTAAGCAGGGCTGGTCCCCAAGAAACGTGCTGCTATGGATTAAAGCGACACTTTTATAAATTAGCGGGGAAGGAAAATAAACAATGGTAAGTGATGTGGAAAAGGAAAAACGAAGGCGAAGAAATTGAGAAGTTGTAGGGAGAATTTGAACATAATGAAAGGAAGGAGCTAATAGAATGTATGAGATCAATAGAAAGGAATACAAATGAAGGGGAGTAGGGCAGAGTCAGAGGCAAGATTTTTCAATTAACTAGGCTACATGTACAGATAATTCCTGAGGAGGACGTTTCTGTGTTGTTATTGCCCTTTCTGAAAAGCAGTATTTCTTGAGCATCTTAAGTGCTTTGTGATCTCCGGTCGTAGTGTTGGATCCCCAAGAAGGCCATTACAACCTTTCAGCTTTCTGGGTTCATAAATTGAGTACTATTAAAGTAGATAATAGAAACTTCTTTTTTGCAATCTTCTTAAACTTTGAAACAGTGAAATTAGACCCTGTAAAATAATAATGTATTATCTCGGAGTGGGTCCTAGTGTGGTAGTTCAGTGCACTAATGTTTCTACTTTAGATGCCTCTGTCTAGCTGTGTGGTCAAATTCCAGTGGGCCCTCAATTCAACCTTTTATTAGACCTGTGTGAAATTTGCTTAATTTTCTTTGTGGAAATTATGCAAAATGCTGATCTATATTTCTTTTGCTATTTTTTAGCATGAAATGAGTCCCTGTGTCTATTTTGAGATCGTAAGAGTGTATTTCACATTAAAAAAATGGAGAAAATGCAAAGAACAGTTGCTTGCGTTCTATTCGTTCTCATTGTCCCTGTGTTCCCATAATTGTATATTTAGATGAAAAAAAAATCTGAATTATGCAACATGGTGTAATAAAAGTAATCTTGGGCATTTCGTGTAATAAGCGTAATGTAAAATGCACGAAATTATGTGAGATTACACCATCATAAACAGAAGTTTGCCGGGGCTACCTTTTATCCATCCCACATAGAGTAAATAAACACCACTGAGGTTATTGCCATCAGCATAAAGAGACCACTATGAGAGTGACTACTCACTTTACAAAACAGACATTTCCATACTGTCCTTGTTACACTAATGGTCTTTAATGATCTAAAGATGTGTAGAACTGTCACAGCACCAGACCCTCAGACTGACAGGAAAAAAAACTGCATGTATGAATGGTTGACAGTTTATGCTCAGCCTATCACACATGCACAATTTGTGCTGTTTTGATCGCTGATGCACCTCCACTCTGTTAGAGATCAGAAGCCTGACAACAGAGCCGGCAGCTCTCTAGCAGAGCATTGTATGTCTGCAATCAAAAGCCAATTACACGCACTGCGTCATGCTTGCAGTGTGATTACCAATGTAGGGCATGTCACATAACTATTCAGCACATGGGTAGGCACATGGGGGTGGTCTGTTTCATAGGCCTTGGCCTTGTCGATCACACTGTAAATGGCATAGGACCCCCCACGTGGAAGGAGCAAAGTAAGAACCAAGAGGTAGCCAGAACATGATCCTTAACACAATAACAATGGTGTAGCTAGAGCATCATCATGGGCACTAGTACAACCAAGGAAAATGGGACCATTAGCTGCTCTTTGAGTTGTAAAATAGCAATAATCAGGGCTCAGTAGGAGACTCAAACCACTGGGCCCAGGCGCCATTGCACCTGCTGCAACTCTGAAAGCTGTGTCATTGCATGGTAAGCATATATACATATAATCATATATAACATAATGGGGTGTTTTATTGCACAAAATGCAACATATGAAATCCAGTTTTCACAGGGAACCCTGAACTCTGGAAAATAGTTTACTGTTCCTTGTGATATATGAGCTTCATTATCATAATGAAAGCCACAACAGCTCTGCAGAACTTCACCATTGTCTGAGCTGCTTGGATTATGAATCAAGGGATGACCAATATTATGCGTAAAAGTTATCTAGATTATGAAGCATGAGAAAAGCAAATTATGCAGCATTGTGGTGCACATTTTTTTGTATTTTGAACCATTTGCACTACAAAAAATGTGGCAAATGTGTTTAATCCATTATCATGTAGTTTTGGCTGCCGACAGATAACAGCATAATCTCATTGGCACTGAGCATTCAAGAGTCTGTTCATTGAACAAAGTCTAAACATTATACTTATAGTCAGTGCTCATTGTTAGCTGAAACGTGAAGAGAACAACTTCAACAATCTTTTTGGTCAACTCTACATACAGAATAGAAGCGGGTGGGCTTTATTCTAAAATTCAACATTCTAAACTATATAATTGTTGCTTTCTTTGTTCTAAAGACAAGCAAAAAGGTACAGTTCAGTATTTCGCTTACTATTTTCAAAATTGTCCCCAAAATTAAAATGATAGTCAAGAATCATACCAAGAGAGAGAGAGAGTTAGAGCCGGACAGACACAGAATATACATAAAAGGTAACTTTGTTATTTGGTCCAGTATTTCCATCAAAGTGTTTTGGTGACATTATAAACCACAAGGCTGATGGCCGAGCGGTTTGTGAATGTTGCTGAACTCTCACGATGGCTGTATCGGACCATTTTTAAGTTCTCTTTTATATGTCTTTAATATTACATGTTTCGTTTGTGGGATTTAGCTTGAAAGAGCTATTTTATTCAAAATGGACCTACCAGTTGACACTGATTGGAATTAGAATGCTAAGGTTTTGTTTACCTTCCATCAATAAACTGTTGCTAAGGAAATGGACAATGCTGAATGTCAGTAGCTTTATGCACTTCTATGACTGCAGAGTTTATCACCCAACTATGGATTTACAGCACTTGCTGTATACTTTGCCCCATAATGTGCCTAATACAGATAGATTAAAAAAAATATTCCTAGTACAACGGAAG
Organism: Calotriton arnoldi; assembly: GCA_963921515.1. NCBI lineage: Eukaryota > Metazoa > Chordata > Amphibia > Caudata > Salamandridae > Calotriton > Calotriton arnoldi. The sequence goes on along the minus strand of CAWUFW010001622.1, from coordinate 1,677,415 downwards.
GGTAATGCTGTTAGAGAATATGCCACAAAATTTTGATTTTATGTAACATAATTTAGATAAACTTGTTGCATAATTTTGATAACCCTGCCACCTAACCCTATTAGTCCTGACAATGCTAAAGCTCTGCAGAGTGGGCTGGGGCCTGTCATTATGATGTTGAAAACTATATTTCTCAGAGAACTGTAAAATATTTTTCATATCTATATGTCTTCAATGGTCTGTGTATGTCAGTGTGCATGTGTTTGTGTGTGTGTGTGTGCAAGGATTGTGGTGTGTATGAGTGTGCCTGAGTATGTGTAAGGGTGATTGTGTAATGGGACTGCCCCTGGTGTAAATTTAGCTCTGGCATAATATATTTGATACTTGACATATTAAGTGAGTCCATGTCCTGACAGGATGATTAGTGATATGCAAGTTATAATTTATCCATGCGTGGCTCTAGTACATGTGAGTACTTGATAAAAATGACAAACCAAGATTGAGACCCCAAACATACATTTGCTAAAAGTGAAACATTTCATAACACTGATAAGCTTTTGTTTTGGCGGATAGAGTATATTCTCATAAAATGAGAATCTTAAATTCAATAGCAAAAGAGTGCATATTTCATAGAAATGATCAATTTAAAGCCGATATTTAAATGACAATCACTACTGTAATCTGAGAATGTAGGTTGAATGATTGATATAAAATGTATGTATGTATGTTTGTATATTGATTTCTATAGCACAAACCGAGACAGAAAGCAGCAGAGTGCTGGCCAGGATCAAAGATAATCATAAAGTCAACCAATGATATTAGAGGTAGTGGTGTTGTGGATGGTTAATGCATTGTGACGCAGTGTTCAATTAAGAGGGGAGTCTTCAACTCTTTCGTAAATTGGATCAGAGTTGGTGATGTCCTGAGGGATGCTATTTCAGATCCTTGGTGCATAGAGGGGAAAGGCATTCTGGAGAGGTGTGGTGCAGCGGCCAGGGCAGCTGACTTCGGAGCACAGGGTTCACGGTTCGATCCCCTGCTCCGGCGGCAGCTCAGCTCAGCACCGTGTGACTCTGGGCAATAGCTCACTTAATTTCCACGACGGCCCCCAGCGCCTTGAGACCCCTAAGGGTGAGTAGTTCGCGCTTTACAAAAATACGGATTTAGATTCTGTCATTATGATGTTGAAAACTATATTTCTCAGAGAACTGTAAAATATCTTTCATATCTATATGTCTTCAGTGGTCTGTGTATGTCGGTGTGTGTGTGTTTGTATGTGAGGATTGTGGTGTGTATGAGTGTGTATCTGTGATTGTGTGATGGGACTACCCCTGGTGTAAATTTAGCTCTGGCATGATATATTTGATTCTTGACATATTAAGTGAGTCCATGTCCTGACATGATGATTAGTGATATGCAAGTTATAATTTATCCAAGCGTGGCTTTAGTACATGTGAGTACTTATAAAAATGACAAACCAAGATTGAGACCCCAAACATACATTTGCTAAAAGTGAAACATTTCATAACACTGATAAGCTTTTGTTTTGGGGGATTGAGTATATTCTCATAAAATGAGAAGCATGAATTCAATAGCAAAAGAGGGCATATTTCTTAGAAACAATACATTTAAAGCTGATATTTAAATGACAATCACTGCTGTAATCTGAAAATGTAGGTTGAATGATTGGTATGTTTAGTAACAGAAGAACAAACGGCTGACCAAGGTTAAGCACATCGAACCCATATATATAGTCTATTTAGAGGTGGTGCAATCGCTTCCAGCATCCGCCATCCAAGGATGCAGAAAATGACAAAATGTTCAGGAATAAGGAAGGTGCACACAATGCGAAGTCAAACAGTCGGACCGAGTTTATCCAAAAAGTGCTTCTTTTATTGGGTTTATCATAAAAACTGGCACACAGCCAACACGTTTCGTTCCCGGTTGCCAGAGGGAACTTCGTCAGGGCTGTAACAATTACAAACAAACATAACATAAATACCACATAACATCAACAGAACAAACGTAAATAATAAAATCACAAACTTGAGATGACCTGCATAAGACCACAATAAAACATCAATACATACAAAACGCTCGCACAATTATACATTAGTTAGAACATGTATACTTTACATCAACCACAAAGAAATCCGAAGAAATCAGAAAGAGAACCAATCATAATTCCAAGAGAGAAGAGGAAGAGAAGCAGAAAGTAATAAAAAATAAAAAAACAGACAATTATCTATGATGGGTACACATATACATATATGCAATACAATAATTTACTTCCAATACGATACAATTGATTGCATCCAAAAATAGGGGGGGGACATAAAAATATACCTCACATACGGAAGGCAAAGTACAGAGGAAAATATAGGTAGAACCTGGTAAGACGGATGAGTGAGAATAAATATCCGCAAGTAAGAGACAACGTACTTTTCAGAAAGTTAAGAAAAGGGGTGAAAAGAATCCTCACCTCAATAGTGTCAAACTTAGAAGGAAGCAAGTCATTTATAGAATTGTGAAAAGTATAAAAAATATGCCACAATGACTAGACAACGTCCAGAAAAGAGGGTGATCATATTCCTCACCTCTGAAATATCAGGCTTCAAACTCGGTATGTAGAAAGTAACAATAAGTATATCAATCCAAATCGCATTAAGTATCAATGCAGCAGTCGGCACATATAGTAAAATCTATAATAGAAACGGAAAAATGAACACAACTATCGTCCCATGGGTACCAATAACCAAGGCTACGACTAGGCACTATACAGTAAGTACAAAACAGCTTACGCTAATTAAAATAAAATAAGAGAGCTCCATATGTCGGACAATCTGTGTGTTCCAAGATAGAACCGTCACCCATAGGATAAATAGATTTTACTATATGTGCCGACTGCTGCATTGATACTTAATGCGATTTGGATTGATATACTTATTGTTACTTTCTACATACCGAGTTTGAAGCCTGATATTTCAGAGGTGAGGAATATGTTCACCCTCTTTCTGGACGTTGTCTAGTCATTGTGGCATATTTTTATACTTTTCACAATTCTATAAATGACTTGCTTCCTTCTAAGTTTGACACTATTGATGTGAGGATTCTTTTCACTCCTTTTCTTAACTTTCTGAAAAGTACGTTGTCTCTTACTTGCGGATATTTATTCTCACTCATCCGTCTTACCAGGTTCTACCTATATTTTCCTCTGTACTTGCCTTCCGTATGTGAGGTATATTTTTATGTCCCCGCCTATTTTTGGATGCAATCAATTGTATCGTATTGGTAGTAAATTATTGTATTGTATATATGTATATGTGTATATGTGTACCCATCATAGATAATTGTCTGTTTTTATTTTTTTATTACTTTCTGCTTCTCTTCCTCTTCTCTCTTGGAATTATGATTGGTTCTTTCTGATTTCTTCGGATTTCTTTGTGGTTGATGTAAAGTATACATGTTCTAACTAATGTATAATTGTGCGAGCGTTTTGTATGTATTGATGTTTTATTGTGGTCTTATGCAGGTCATCTCAAGTTTGTGATTTTATTATTTACGTTTGTTCTGTTGATGTTATGTGGTATTTATGTTCTGTTTGTTTGTAATTGTTACAGCCCTGACGAAGTTCCCTCTGGCAACCGGGAACGAAACGCGTTGGCTGTGTGCCAGTTTTTATGATAAACCCAATAAAAGAAGCACTTTTTGGATAAACTCGGTCCGACTGTTTGACTTCGCATTGTGTGCACCTTCCTTATTCCTGATTGGTATGTCTGTATATTGTATTTCTATAGTACAAACCATGACGGAAAGCAGCAGCGTGCTGGCCAAAATCAAAGATAATCAGAAAGTCAACAAATGATATTAGAGGTAGGGGGCTGTGGATGGGTGATGCATTGTGACGCAGTGATCAGTTAAGAGGAAAGTCTTCAACTCTTTCCTAAATTGGATCAGAGTTGGTGATGTCCTGAGGGATGCAGGGATGCTATTCCAGATCCTGGGTGCATAGAGGGGAAAAGCATGCTGCTTTGTTTTTACTTTTCTACACTTCTTAGTCTGCATTCTGATGGTGTCCTGGCTGAGTCTCAACATACCCATCAGAGATTGGGAACTGGTCTGCAAGATAAGTGGATTGTTGGTCGTGATGACTTTGTACATGATGCCACTAGCTTTAGAGATGAGGCAAGCTTCAAGAGGAGACAATGAACCTCCCTCAGGATGGGGGTGATATGGTCTTATTTCTTCAGTCTCTGGATGAGACAAGCTGCGGCATGCAGGATGCCTTATGGAGTGCCAGTGTGGAGTATGATAGGCGATGAAACAGGGAGTTTCCACCATCAAGATGCAACAGTGCAAATGCTTAAACAGCAGTTATAAAGTCACTTTCTGAAAGAAACTGGTTCCCTTTCTTTAGAAGCAAGAGCTGATACCAGTCCATCTTTGTTTTGTTGGCAGTGCTTCCTTCAAACTTGTAAGAGCACTATGGCCTAAGGAACAGCACTGTGCAAAATATGTGGCTTTGCTGTGCATACATATGATTGTGACATACCTGACATTATTATTTTCCCACTCTTCAGAAAGATTATCTGGTATAACCACTCACCTTCAAATATTATGGAGGAAGTAAGGTTTACAAACTTTGCTTGATTGCTCATTGCAGTTTGGGGCAGGTAAATATGCCCCAGCACAATAAAACATTACCAGCCACCACTGCTCTGACATTCTGGGTTTACACAGTTTCTGTTTTCACTGCTCTCGAAAGACTGCATTGCTCTGTTGAATCTTTATGCCATTCTGCATTGATGTTTGCTATATCCTAAGCACATCGGGTGTGTGTTTGGGAGGAAGTACATTTTGTTGTTGTCCTTCAAGTCCTGAAAGGCATGGGTGAGCTAAAATTAAGGACATAATGCTCTGAACGCATAGAAGTAATCAATCTACAAAGAGGGTCCATCAAAGTACAGGCTTTGTGAGTACACTCAAAGTTGTAATTTTTGTAAGGGGCAAGCTTATAATTTGTCATTTGAACATATTAGCAATGATTTTGTAGAGCTGATCCAGAACTGAAAATAATTGGTCAGTGTCGGATTTTTGCTGCAAAATTGTTGGGCACCAAGTGGGTACAAGCATATGTTCCAGGTCCTACAGTGGTGATCTGACACCTATACGTTTTTTAAGCTAATTTGTTTTATTGTATTCACATTAAAATTCAATTACAATGCACCGATGCTTTTGGCCAGAAACTATAAAATGTACTAGTCACATATATTTTATCCTACCGTTGCTTAGTAAACCAACAGCCACCTTACCTATGAAGTCCTCTTTAATAAAATCCAGTTTTTACCTGTATTGTGTTATTTGCCATTAGTGTGCTGAAAAAATTGGGCAAGGAACCCCAAATCCATTGTAAAGCCATATTTAAATTATATCCCATTTTGATCAATGCAATTGATACAATATGCTTTATTATGCAATATGCACCCAAACTATCATAAACACCCATTAGGAGGGACCTTCAATCCTCCTGTAGAGCTTGCTTTAACTCTTATTTAGTTTTGTGTAAGGCAATTGGCATAATGTGCTCAAGTTGCAGCACTGGGTACAAATGTTTCCAGAAACCGTTCATAATAGCCTCAACCCACTGTTAAAGTGTCTTTGCTTTAGCTTCAGTTTTCACTAGCATGTTTTAAAATTAACTATTAGTCTCCCATTTCCTCCATAACACTAGAAAATCATACCATAACCAAAAATACAGAAAAATATATTTTGCCTATTTTAAAATATATTTGAAATGTAAATATTTTTTCAAACAAAGTCTGTGGATAAAAAAACCATTACTTTCCACCTGAACCACCTCTTGTCATTATATGGATCCATGCCCCTCAAAACATCTACTTCTGGCTACGGCCCTAGTGTGAGAGTGTTTTTGCTAGAGTGTAACTACTACTCAGGTGAGAGTGCTGGTGGTAGTGCGAAACGCTACCTTGTGGCGGGTGAGAGAGTGCTTCCGGTAGTGCATGACTGCTGGCCTGTGAGGATGCTCTCTGTATTTATAGAGTTTTGTATTTCCACCGTAAAAACTTTAGCAGTTTCTCTCATGTTTTCATTGAGGCCAAGGCAGAAGACATGTTGTGTACCTATTAAATAGTGGACGTTTTACTCTAGAAACAGTTCTACAGCAGTCGTTCATATGCAGAGTCCTCTCCTTTGCTTGTAAGCATCGATGGTCTGCTTTGAGGGACGTCTTAAGGAAATTCGATGGGCCCTGGCAAAACATATTAGGGGCCCCCGATCAGAACAATTTTGAAATTATTTTACCCATTTTCTGCTAATTGAAGCCCCGTGATTTCATACAATTTTGAATTATATGTTAAAGGTTGACCTAGAGAAATAGCAGTAAGAGAGGAAAGGTTCACTGGGCAATTGCCCACTTTCCCCATGAAACATGGTTGCTGTTTGTTCAGCAGTAACTGGCACTGCAGCTGTTGGAGCTGTTGAGCAAGCTGGGGAAATGGACAGTAGCAGGATAGTAGCATGGTTGGTTTCTTATGGGGACAGTGGGCAAACACAATGCTTCTCTATTGCAGTTCATATTGGGATAGGGAAACTGGTTCGGGAATCTCACGCCAATCAGGGGACATTTGGAGTCATTTACATCTGGAGTCCTGGGATACCTTACTATTGGACCTAAAAGAACACCGAGTATACTTCTTTAGCATTTGCCTCTGAGGGAAGCGAGGCAGAACAGTCTACGACTTAACTTTGGTGGGTGCTGTGGGTTCGAAAAATAGAACTCTGCAAAAATACTATACCACTTAATACACCAATTGATAGCTAGTGCTTTTATAAAAAAATTTTTTAAAGTACTTTAATTTACACACACCTAAATGCTAAACTATATATTACAAATGGAAACCAGACCTCTTTATCTCTAACCGAACAAGAAAGTGGTGTTATAAGATCTCTTTGTATTAAACCATGTAAAGCTGCATCCTGTAGTGTTTGTCATGTGTCATGGAGTTCACAACATAAAACTCCTTCCTCTTGTATCCGTCACAGATTTAACAATGTAAAACTATTTCCTATCCTTTTGTTAGAGGTCTCAATGCAAAACATCTTCCTATTGCATTTTTCAGGGAGTTCACAAACTAAAACTCCTTTCTACTGTATTTGTCATGGAGTTACACATTGCAAAGCCCATTCCTACTGCATTTGACACAGCGCCTAGAGTCTGCATTAATAGTAGTCAGTCACATGTAAGTAATGCTGCTACTTCATAGGTGGGCAAATTTGCCACCCAATCAAATATCCATGAAGAAAGAGATCAATAACTGGGTGGAGTCAAAGCCCTGAAACCACATCACTACTGGTTCCACACATAGCCCTCACTACATTGTGATTCAGCACTTGACCATAGGTGTAATAAGGAAGAGCACTCAAAGGCTTACTCAGGCAGAGGGAGTGGGGTAGAATCTTAGAATGCCACAAAGCAAGCAATAACTCTAATAAATCAATGCCAATCTAGTGTGTTTCCACTAAATTGAAAAAGTACTTTAACACGCACAAAGCCAAATACTAAGCATAATTGTGCAAAGGTACACAGTGAAAACCAGATTTCTCTAGCTTCTCTTGAACTAGAGATCTGTGCAAGAAAGTCTCTGAGAGTTAAACAACATAAAGCACCTTCCTTCCTGTGGTGTTTGTCATAGAGTTCACAATGTAAAACCCAATTTATTTGTCACAGACTTTATAGTATAAACCCCGTTTTTAGGTCGAGCCTGAGCCAGCGCGCAAGCGCTGCTCTAGCGATCTGTTGTAGGTAGAGTACGGAGGAGAAGCCCATATTTTTCATTGACTTGTGTCTTTGTCCTTCGTAAATGCTGGCATTTGATTCCTTAATAGTCTTGTTAGTCCCTCCTTAGTACGGCCATGTCGTCATTTGTATCCTCCCACGGTTACTGGCCCCTATACTTGGTTGTTACACGGTACGTGTACTATTTTTTCGTTATTGAGCTTCTCCTAAATTAGGCACGATGACGTGCTTCGCTTACATTCAGCACCATGCCCGCTTTCACTTTCAAAGCGCAGCCGGGGCAATGGCGGCCGTTTGTTTTCAATGCCATAGGTCTCGCATTTTTCATGATAGAATACGGCACCGTTTAATTTTTAGGCTCTTTTATTTAATGATTTGTCTATTAATCCCTCTGCCAGTAGTCTACCCAAACAAAACGACTCAGTTTCTGGTATTTAGCCGGCTAAATCGCAGCTAAACCTTTGCAATGATATCGTTTTGTTTAAAGCGCTTCCTACATATTGCGGCTTTATAGCGCTGTAAATAACAATGATGCTACTACACTACCTTACACAATTTCACGTCTCCCATATCGATCTCCTTGTAACATAAGCAGGCACATTCATAGTAAAACATGTCCAATCCTTCTTAACCCACCCTGTCCTCCCAAGCACCAACACAGAAAAGCAAAAATGCGTCGGTGCTCACCTGAAAAGAGGGGTGTCTGGCTGGGGGAGAGGGGGTTCTACAGAGGGCTGCCCCCTTCCCCCTCACGCAGAGGTTAGCCGTGTCTTCCCATCTGGCAGTGAGACGCTTGCCTCAGCAGGCACACACGCATTACATTACTGCAGGGCATGGACGGAGGGGGCGAGGCACTGGACGGTCACTGCAGGGGTTAATCGGACCGCTGCTTCTCACAGGAATGGTAACGGGGAGAGAGGGGAAGCTTCTGCCTGGCTGCAATTTCCTCAACATCTTCTGCTGCAGCAGCAACATGCACAGCCGTGGGAGCGCGGGATAATACAGGCAGAGAGCACACTTGTAGCCCGGGCACAGGAGCAGCACCTCTCCCGCTCTGCTACAATCTGCTCCTCCTTTCATCCTCCTGGTCGCTATGGCCCCCAAAGCTCACTGGAGAATGTTCTGTGTCCTATTCGTACCTGCGCTTCTTCCGGCTATTACAGGTAAGAAATAATTTTATATTTTAAAGTACGCGCCCTGTGGTGTTGTTAGGTCTCGCGCCTAGCGTTGCAGTGCGCAGGACTGCTCGCGCAGCGCGAGACCTCTAGAAAGGGCTTTAGAAAGCTAACCACACGCTTGTGCGTGTGGTTTTGCTTTCCGCGGCTGCCATTGGCTTTCGTGTGCTTTTTTTTACAAAATCCAACACGCAATTGGACAAAGGCGGGCGCATGTCCCGCCTTTGCTATGCCCATTCCCGTCGGTGGCCAGCACGCGCAGTAGCGCGCGTTCGTCTCGCTGCTGCACTCCCTCCCCCCCGCTCCTCTGTGGTGCGCGCGCACCACTGGTTTTCATTTGCATTTAAAAATGTGCCTGTGGGCTCAAAAGCGAATCTTTAACCACTATGATTGCCATCAAATGCGTCTTTTAGTGTAAAAAAATCTATACGTGGCAGACCATCGTCATTTAATAAACACTACTTGCATGGGGTGTGGGCAAATGTGCTCTGCATCTGCAACAATCTTTGATTTTCATGCTCCGTGTACCGTGCGTCGTTCAGTGAAAGCATTCTTCACAAATCCTTACATTGGGGGCATTTATCTTTTTCCTCTTTGTTATTAAATAATCAATGCGCAACAGCAACTGAAATTCTTGTTTTTGCATAGGAGGCGCGGGCTTTTCGTGGCTAGGTTCAAGCTATGCCAGTAGTGTCTCTTTCCGTTGTCAGCACCATATGTTCTTTGTGACCTGTCTTAAACAAAACGCAGCGCCAAGAAAAAAAGCCACAGAGATAAATCAGAACAGGGGCGCTGAAAAGAGGATATTATTACACAGGCTCCTAATCTGTACAATTTTTAAGGTATTTAAATACAGTGACGAGACGGGGAGAACTCATGATGTCTCGATCGAAAGTAGAGCGTGACAATGAAATTCAAAAGACACACCCGTTCAACTTGCCAACACACATCAGCACAGAATGCGCACAGGGCGGGTCTCACAGTTGTAAGGTCTGCCAAAGCAGCCTAGACATCCCTCCTCCCGGCCACCCCCATACTGCCCCCCCACTCCCCCCCAAAAAAAAATTGCGTTAAAAAAAATGCGTGATACGCGCATTGGTAATTTGGCCTTAAATAAAGGTCCAGAAATGGGACTCCCACGATAGTGTTTCAGAATATAAAAAGCGCAGGCTGTCCTGCATTTATTCATTGGAACGAAGTAAACGGTGTACTGGAAAGACTGATGATTTTAATAACTTCATATTTTAAAATTGTGGTTTAAGAAGGTCACGGGGAAAAGGGCGTGCAGATACAATATTTTACAAAACTATTAATTCTATAAATCATAATGGTGTATTGTCACATGTTCACCATTGTAACTTCTTACCAAATTCTTAGAACCATGAGTGGGAAGAATTTGGAAGAAGTGGGTTACCAGAATGAGAAGAGGTAAGAAATTAAGCACTCGCAGTCAGAAGGGGGCGATTGAGTTAATATATCTGATGCCCCATTGTTCACAAAAACGCGTACATCGGAAGTTTAATCAGCCCGCCCTTCACTTTTTGGTAACACCCCCCCCCCCCACATGACTGAGTGAGTGGCACTTTTGTGCTGTGGGAAGGCCTGTTTGCGCCCGGTTGAAATGACAGACTCGCCATCCACCACACGCTCAAAACCGCACCACCTAAAATGTAACTTAGTTTAAATGAAATGTATGCGTTTCTCTCCGCGCAGCTTAACTGAGCCGCAGAGAGTAATGCACAGCAGGTAAAAACACTTTTAGTTAACCAGCCTGCTAGAAAATGCGTAAAACGGATCCCAGCCATCCCTTGACGTAGGACCGAAAAACCCGAATGTCTGAGAATTAAAGAGAAGAGCACGAGGCTTGCAATGAGCTAGCACCCTCAATATTTGATGCTTAATAAATGCACGCTGTGCCTACCATTCCAAAGCGAATTATTTGCATACAAAAAGAGCATGATGATTTAATTAAACATGGAAGATGTGGCAAGTGAGTAGTAGTGCCGTATTCACGCCTCAGGTCAATGTGTCGTCTAAAGGGCGAACTCTAGCCCTCTGCGGCGTGGTCCCAAAGAGGGAGTAGACATTGAGTTAGTGGCGACACCAGGAGGTCAGTCAGCGTAAAGACATCCTCCGATTGTACCAGTCTATAACTCAGTTCTGGAAGCTGGTACATTCAGCATCAGAACCTTCGGTTGCCTCAATGAACTGCGTGGTGGAAGAGGGTGCATGGGAGGATTACCTGCAGGATTTATATAGTCCGGGGAGAGTAATTGAAGAGGAGGTATCACGGGTCTGGAGTGGTCTGGTAGAAGATCTAAAACCGGACTGTTCAGTAGCAAGTGTGCTTAGAACGATAAAGACCCTGAACCTATCAAGAGCAGCAGGTCCGGATAACCTACCAGCTGTGATAATAAAATTGAACCCGTCCTGGTGGGCTGAATTTTTCTCAGGTATGTTTTTAGTAATTTTAGAATCTGGGACGATCCCTCTAAACTGGAAGGGAGCGATAATAAGGCCGATTCATAAAAAAGGGGATATTTATGCCCCAAAGAATTATAGATTAATTAACTTATTAGATATCGGAGAAAAGATCTTTGCTAAAATAATATTAGGGAAATTAAAAGACTGGGCAGAACAGAGATCCATTGTACCAGTTGAACAAGGGGGATTCAAAGAAGGACACTCCACCATAGACCATTGCTTTGCCTTATGGGCATTGGCCAGAAAATCGATAGAGCAAAATGGGAAGTTGTTTTGTTGCTTTGTCGATTTTCGGGCAGCTTTTGACTCTGTGGATCGTAAGTGCCTCTGGGAGGACTTGGAAAAATATGGTATCCCGGAAGGCATATTATTGATATTAAAAGAGCAACACAAAGGGAATTGGGCCCAGGTAATTAGAGATACGCAAGGGTCACTGACTCATAAGATGATGGTAGGGAATGGCCTTAGACAGGGGTGAGTTTTGGCCCCTATGTTATTTGCAATTTTCTTAGCAGACCTCCCCGCAGTTTTAGAAGTAGAAAGAAGTGCAAGCCCTAGAATGAGCGGAAATAAAGTGTCCTGCCTTTTATATGCGGATGATCTCGTGATTCTTGATCAAACAGAGCTAGGTCTCCAAAGGAAACTAAATGCTTTTAAGAATTATTGCGATAGAAAGTTCTTAAAAGTTAATATGGAAAAGACAAAGGTTTTATGCTTTGGGAAGAGAGGTAAGAATTTTAACTGGTTTTAGGTCAAGACAAACTGGATATAGTTTCTGAGTATATTTATTTGGGCCTCTGGTTTGATAGTGCGCTAAAATGGGGTACCCACCTGGAGGCCCAAAAAGCGAAAGCTTTCTCGTCAGTCTGTGGCCTAAAAAAATTTAATAAGGAATACGGCGAAATGTCACATAGACCTATGTTAAAGGCGTTTGAAGCAATGATCCCCCCGCAAGTACTGTACGGGGCAGAAGTTCTTTACCTGAGTGGTAAATGCGGGTGGGATCGGGAACAAGGCAAGATTTTAAAAATGCTATTGTCACTACCAAGCTGTACAATGATTCAAGCTATTAGAATGGAGCTAGGGTCAATAGCATGGACCGTACAGACACAAATGTCCCTGGTGAGATTTTGGAAACGTCAGGATCCAGGTGGTGTGCAGAGGGTATCACAATGGTGCAGAGAGGAGATTCAATTAAGTAATCTTAGTTGGGCAAAGGATGTAAGAAGAAACCTCCAGAAAATAGCAGTGCACCTAAAGGTGAGACTTTCGCACCCATCCCTGGAAATAGATTTCACAAAGAGAATGCTTAGAGAGCAAGGGCTGATCTATTCAAGATCACTGGACCTAGATTATATGAAAGAGAAAAAATCAGTTCAGTGGTTAAAAAGCTCATGGGCAAACGAAGCATGGCTCCCGTATTTGGATATTCTGCCAAGCCAAGGGCTAAGATATGAAATTTTAAGGATACGAGCTGGTATTAACCCTTGGAAATTGGAAGAAAAAATAAAGGCAGCTCTGATTCAAACAGACGGCATTTGTAAATGTGGGTTAGGAATAAGAAATGATATTTTGCATATATTGCTCGATTGCACATTGGTTTTAGCTTTACGCAAATTGTTTTTACGTCCAATATTTTTAAAAAATGAGGTAAGCTCTCGTGCCCAAGCTGTATGTCTACTTACCGAAATGCCAACGTTAGGCATCGCAATTGCAATGGGAAAATTTTTGAAAGCTATTAAAAATTTAGTAAGGGAGAATTTACAGGGGCACTGTTTTTAAATGTATTTTAGTGTCCTCCCATCAACTGAGAGTTTTTATGGACTTAGATGTTTTTACAATTAGTATTTATTTGTATAGAATTTATACTGACTCCAGCACCTGGATCCCTAATGTGTTTTGTGTATTGTGTACTGTGTACTGTTTAAAGACTGTGGTCTAAATAAACAAAGTTTTCTCTCTCTCTCAGTCTATAACTCAGGCCTCTCCAACGAGTAGCTCCTGAGCTGCTGGAAGCTCTCCAGCTACATGTGAGGAGCTCTCCTGTGTGCAGATCAGCTTACTAAATTAAAAACTTTTGCTTGATTGAATTAATATAGCTATACTAACATTGAAAAGTGCATTTTCATGATAAAAATATGTGTATTTTCATAACACATCAAGAAAAAATAGTTTAATTTGTTGTTAGGAGGCCTTCACCCACCCCTGTCCCAAGTTTGACACCTACCCACAGCCATGGCATGTGTGAAAAAAATACATGTCAGGAGTCTAACTGCCTTTCTTTCACTAAAAAGACAACTCTGTTTTAAGCACAATGGGGCAGATTTACAAGGCCCTTGCGCCACTTTTCCCATGTTAAAAATGACGCAAAAGTGGCGCAAGGGGCTTGTAAATCTGCCCCAATGTTTTTAGGTTGAGCCTGGCAGGGCATGCGCTGCGAGCCATGCTGTATTGGTGTATGGACTTGAAGCCCCGCCCACTCTCCGCCCATGTTTGTCATTGGCTTGTGTCATTGTCCTTCCTAAACGCTGGCTTCTGATTCGTTAGTAGGCTTGTTAGTCCCTCCTTAGTACCACCTTGTCTTCATTTGTAACCTCCCATGAGGACTGGCCCTTTTACGTCAGTTGTTACACAGTATGTCTTTTTTACTCTGTAAGCACTATTTTCTTTAATGGTTTCTCCTATTGCAGGCACTACATGCTTTCCTGCAACATTCAGCCCATTCAGCGCGCCATGCGCGCTTTCACAGGGCGCATTTACAAAACAAGCATTTGGAATGCAATAGGTCTCGCATTTCCTAGAGTTTAAGCTAATAGCATTTTAAATGACAATGCCTTTTATTTATGTTCTAAAAACCAAAACATAAATAAGGCATTGGCCTTTACAATGCCAATAGCTCAAACTTGCGTAAATGCGAGACCTATTGCATTGCAAATGCTTGTTTTTTTACTGCTGCGTGTGTTTTAGATAGCGCTTAAAATTAGCACTCACCTAGGGTGCAGGTGAACTATACATTTTCAGATAAGACAGTTGTGGCATAGCAAAAGCGTGCTTTGCCCAGGATCACTCAAACCAGTGATACCAGAATTAAAACTCGGATCTTTCGTCTCTCTACTAGAAAGAAAATGCTTGTATACCAGGTACCTGTTAACCATGATTACAAAACACAGGCTGAAATACCTTCTGAGAAAAAACCAACTACTGACACCATGTTGACAGTTTTGGAAGTGGGTTTTTTCTAAATATGTCAAAATAGATACAGATACCAAATGCCCCATATTGTTGACAACTTCAGCTAATGCCCTCTTCTTATCCAACAACGCATTGCAACTTGGGACTTTTAGTTTCGCTTTAACGTTTGTACGTAAAATCTAAATGTTTACAGAAGTTCAATGTAATGGGTTGTACACTTGTTCATGGACACCAGTAATGCCCGTGTGACACCTTCAGCCAGTCCTTGTAGTTGATTGCATGCTGTTTTTTTTGTTGTTTTTTTTTTTATCATAGTCCAAAAGCAAAACTGCATTCAGCAGAGTGCAACTTATTAGCTAAATGGCCAGGACTGGCGGGAGGTTTCATACACGAGTAGTGTGCCTTCGCACCTGTTTTAGATTTTATCTGGAAGTTGTGTTTACTTTTTCTCTGTTGGTCATTTTTTTAAGATAAGATATTTACTGTTCTCTGTTTCCTAGTGTACTGTTTGCTGAGATGTAAATACAGTTTATTACATCGCTGCATGTTAGAAAGATGTCACGTGTCCGGTTTTCAAGGGAGAGTGGTGCCACCTCACTTCATTTCATCACCTTACAACTTTCCCATTCCTGGGCTTTTCTGAGTCAAAACATTGTACTCAGCTAGATCAAACCAACACTACAACTCCCAGAATGCATTTGGTTGTCAAATGAAAGTGTAGGTCTGGGAACCTGGCACTTTAATGATAGGGAACGTCCCAATGGGTCTATCACAGATGTCCAATTAAACTACGTATGCTTAGTTTCCCAGGTCCATGTGTGATGTGCTGCTCTAGTCAATGTTTTTCTTTCAATTCTGAGACTTGTAGTCTTATTAATTCCATTATAAAACAGGACTACAAGTCCCAGAATTCCAATTTAAAAGCTGGACTGGAGCAGCACATCAGCATGGACCTGGATATTTGGCAGCAGCGACTCAGGTGTTCTCTCTGGGGACCAGGGCTCTGGGGCTCCGTTTCTCGGCATCTCAGACTTGATCTTCGGGATGCAGTTCAAGAGTGGTCTCAAAATCCCCTCTTCACAGTCCTCTTACCGTCCTAGACTCTCTACCCTTCCACGCTGTAGCCCCCTTCCACAATGCGCCCCTCCTTCCATGCAGCACCCCCCACACTGCACTCCCATCCACACTGCACCTTCCCTTCCACACTGCACCCACTCTTTCCACAACTCTTGCTGCCCATCATGGTAGAGCATCTGCAGCCACGGGAGGAGGAAGACCCATGACATAGCGCTGCTCGGATTACATCACGATGTGGATTGTTTTTTAGGTCGCGCCTAGCTTTGCAGCGCGCATGCGCTGCTTGCTCTGGCGAGATCTATTGTGAGAGAAGACATTTGAGAAGGGGGCTTGAAGCCCCGTCTCATTTTCATTGGCCGGCATCACCGTTTATGCTAAACGGTGACCTGCCATTGGAAATGAGTTTTTTTGCCGCTGCCCTGTCTCCTTTTGGGACGGCCCCTCCGGACTGGATTGCCTGCTTCACGGCTGTCGTGAAGCAATTTCTTATCTCAAGGAGGCGTGTTATATTAACAAGCCGGGAGATCCAGTCCGGATGGGCCGTCCCAAAGGAGACTAGGGCGTCAGCATGTTTATTTTGCATCGCGCTTTCACTTAAAGTGAAAGCACGATGCAAAAATAAACAGCGGCTGCCTTCCCGCAATGGCGAGCGCTTGTTTTAGAAGCCCTAGGACCATGGTTCGGGTCAATAACTGAGCAATGTCTGTTCCTGTATTATCAGGGGCATGTGACGTCATTTCCGCTCTACCATGATCCTGTTACAGCGACTCCATTGGCAATGTTCACCACTGGAAGTTGTCTGGTTTGGCCTATTTGGTATGCTAATCTGTTGGGCTGCGATTCGGGTGCCTGCAACACGTGTATACCTCGAGGACCAATTATCTTTGTCAGTAGGCATCCGAACACTTTCCTCCAAGTTATGAGAGACGCGGATGATAACTTCTCTCGCAAGTTGTCAGCCGTTCCTGACCCTTCGCCTTTCCACCGCGTTCCAGTGCCATCCTAAGATATACAATGCTGGTGCAGACACCGCAGAGCATACCCGGTGTATAAACACATGTGCAGGGGGTTGGGGGGGCAGAGGGCTGCAGGTGAGAAGTAATCGGTTGGTACAAGTACTGCAATGAAGTGTTCATACCTCCAAAGTGCACATATTTCAACTTTTCAACGCTGTGATCACGTTCACTTCCTATTTAATTTCGGGTCTAAACTTCATTTCTCTTGAAATGGTCAGAATCCATGTTGGTGTTGGGTCCTGTATGTAAAGGTGTGTATTTGTATTTGTATTGGGCACGTGCGTGGTGACTGGGGGACCCTCCAGCCGAGGGGCTTTTTGCATCTATGGTACTGGACTTCGGGAATGGGTAACTGGTGTTAAAGTGTATAGATTACAGCTGCAGTATGTTGTCAGCGTTGAACACGTTTGATACTAAATGTATGGGCAATGTGCATCACACACCTTTTAGTTAAACATAAACTGTTTGTTTTTAATGAAATGTGGAACGAATACTTGTTGAAATGCCGGTCATCGCAACGTTTCAGTTTTGGGGGAAAAAATGGAGTGCGTTTTTACGAAATGTCTGCTGACTGGAGGTAATTGGGAAGGGTCTGGGCATGTGTTGCATAGCGCCTAGTCCTGGTGTACAGGCTGTGTTTAAAAGATTATGTTGGTACACACACGAACAGCTGCGCTGAAAATTAAGTGAATTGTCCAGAATCACAGTGGTTTTTTTTTTTTAAAGAAAATCCAGCTTTAAACTCAGGTTTTCTCCGATTCACAAGCAGTGATGTGGTCTGTGGACCACCTTTTTCTCGACGTGTGCGGTCTTTGTGGGTGGGAAGAAGTGATGTGCGGGGGGAGGGTTTTTTGTCTCCTGCATAGGTTGTGACTTCAGCTAATGGAATGATGCGCTATTTAAAGCGCCGAGAGTGAAGGCTGCAGGGTTTACTTTCGTGCACGGGCGCGTGCCCGTCTTGTCACTGCTCTTGTTGTGACGTGTGTAGGCTGTATATCTGTGCTTGGGGGGGGGGGGCTTCACAGTGGGGTGCTAGTAGCGAATAAATGGACTAAGGGGTAATGTTAAAATCAGGGTCCTAAGTGACACTGCCTCCCAGAAGCACAATAGGCGCCCTCATCAGAACCCCGCTGAATGGACCTAGGGTTTTATCGACCTCGGAAGGATGAAAGGTCGCGCCAGTCCCACCGGACTGATGTCTCTGTGGACGACTGATCGGTTGTACAGACAATCCTTGCAGTGCATGCATCCGGTTACAAAACGTGGTGTTCACAGCGCTTCACACGAGGGAGCTGTGTCAGGGAGCTGGATATGTGAATCATATGTTGTTCCAGTTAATAACTATGTTGTTAGTATCGGTCTAATTGGTAGGAGTACTAGCGAGGGGGTGGTTTTAATGTTATTGCATACTTATTGGTCGTAGTAGAGGTGTTTTTGTTATTATCGTCGGTAGAATGAGTTCGCATAACACTTATTTCTCGTGCGCCTACATCCGAGCTAAAATAACCCCGTTTCCATAAATAGACAGCAGAGTGGGATGATGTGGGATAGTTGTAAAGTTCATGCACCTGGGTCTGGTATACTTCAGTATTAATCCCGGCTTTTCTACTTCACCAAATGATGTGATCTTGGGCAGATCACCTGTTCTTCGGCTCTTGCCCAGCTTCATTTGAGACATTTGTTACAAAAAGAAAGATCACTAGATAGCTGCCAAAGGCTTTGCAAGATTTCCAAATATTTGCGAGTTTTCAGTGCATCTCTGCGTTACTAGCGCTTGTTTGCAGTGAGGCGCGGATGGATGGGCGGCCATTGCCGCCCCTCTATGGTATGTGTTCTTAAGTAAAGATATTCTGAGGTGCACGTCCATGATTGCAATAATCATGCGGAAAAGGCTGCAAACGTTCAATCACAATTCCAGTGACCCTGACTATATAACAGATAGATGTTCCATTAGAAGTTAAAGTGAAATTAGGTTTAAGAAATAAAACCAAACCGCACCGAAACTAACCAATTAAGTTAGGCCACATCCCACGCCAGGAGAACCAAAACGTCCCACCTCTGGCCCCTAAAAATTAACTACTCATAGTTATCATCATGATAAGCCATCCCCCCACCCTCTAAGCACACGGGGGAGGGGCTGGTACTCTCCCATGCACTAACTGGGCCACAGAGGCATGGAGTCGGCATGAGTCACGCGGGCGGGGATACCAGTGTCTGGCCAGCATGATAAGTGGCCCATGCCCGCCTCCCCCACACAGCACGTTCCTGGGACATCACCAGATGTTGCCGGATGACTAATGGGTCTGCAGTCCGGCCACACGGTGACCCAACACGCCCTGCGCAGGAGGAGGCGGTAAACATGCAACGCTCCCTTGGTAACCTGGGAAGTCAAGAGTGGAGGCGTCGCGGGGGCGGAAGCCGAGTAGTTCTTCAGAACTTCTGCAAACACAACGCTGTTCACGAGCCCCCACCCCTCGTGTGAACTTTATACTAGTCCCGCCCTGTAATTAAGTGCTTCTCGCACCACTATCAAAAGCAGCGTGCACGCCTTTCACGCCAGTGCCATAAAAAGTGCGAGGCAGTCAGACACGCTACATAAAAACAAGTCTGAATGATAATGCTATCTGACAAATACACTCTCTCTTCAGGCGCTTCCGCCTACTAAATATTTACTTTGTCTCCAAGTGCCAAAGTTCGGAGGCTGAGAGGGTGGCTCAGTGAGTTGAGTGTTCCTTGCCCATACAAGCAACGTAATGCATATGACAAACCCTTCCGCGTAAGTGTTAACATATTCGCAGCGCTCATCAACGAACGAGTAGTGTGAAACGCTAAGAAACAAGCTACCCAAACGTTTTAACGCCTGCTTTAACAGCTATATACGTGGCCACTGAAATTATGCAGTAGTGGAGGGCCAAATTATGCGGCAAGAAAGCAAGTTATGCATTTCAATGCAGAACATTTTATGATAGTGTTACTTGATAATTGTCGTTTTCACGTGATCATCGCCTAGCAAAGGTTTCACCTCATTAGTACCAGGTTAACCTTCAAATACAGTAATAAGCAACAGAAAAATTACCAGTCAACCTTTGCATACGGTTTTACACTACAGTGCATGGCAACACGTTGCTGTGATTCTGGTAACTTTAGATCCGTTTGAGCTAGAAACATTTCTTGTTAAACTCATCTGCTGTGTGAACTGCAGATTTTATGTGGCAAATGCGGCACGTCCATGACTGCAATAATCATGCGGAAAAGGCTGCGACCGTTGAATCACAATTCCAGTGACCCTGACTATATAACAGATAGGTGTTCCATTAAAGTTAAGGTGAAATTATGATTACGAAATAAAACCAAACCGCACCGAAACTAACCAGTTAAGCTAGGCCACATCCCACGCCAGGAGAACCAAAACTTCCCACACCTCGCCCCTAAAAATTGACTACTCATGGTTATCATGATGAGCCATCCCCCCACCCTCTAAGCACAAGTGCAGCATTTCCCTACATAAGAAGGCTCATCAGATACATCCGCGCAGATATGAATGTATATAAACACGCACACACATTTATGTATACAAACACTGACATGTGTGTATGTATATATATATATATATATATATATATATATATATATATATATATATATATATATGCAGTAAAAATCGCCTCTACCAAGGTAGGAATCCGTTGAACAGACGAAGCGAACCCAAATGATGGTGCAATTTGGTGTTTATTACATGCCCAACACCACCGCCGCCATAACGCGTTTCAGCCCACGTGGGGCCTTGATCACATGACACAGTTGAGGGAGCGGTTTCAACATTTAAAGTGCAAGTGTGTGACGTTTTTCCTGTGCATCAGCTGTGATACTGAAACATAGACATGGAAAAAATACTGACATATAGAAACACATCCATATTGCGTAGAAAACTGTAGGGTAATAATGTTAATACATCACTAAAGTGCAAAAGATAGAGCATACATGATATAATATCATGAAAATAGCAGCACATTGAATAAATACATACTTAATATCAAACTGTCCAGCTCTAAAAAAGTCTTACTAATTAGTAAAACCAACCTCATATTGGTGAATAAAAATGAAGCTAAAAAAAGTAAAACAATGTAAAACTTTTTTCACAAATAGCAGCATTATTCAAAATTCATATGAGTCCATGTTAGCACCTAGTATATACCCATAAGGTGGAGATGTTCCAAAGAATAGAGCCCAAGTGGGCAATTGACAAAAAATCCATGTCTCATTTTAAATCAGTGCAAAAAATGCACAAAATCATGTCACAATCTAAAGTGCAAATACCATGTGCAAAAAGTGTAAAACGACAGACAATACATTAAAATTGAATTCTTAAGTTAAAATATTTTAAAAACATTTTTTCTCGAGTAGGTAGGCAGCTACATAGGTATATAGTCTTAATCTCATTGATTAATTAAAGATGAGTGAAAAAATCTTCACTAGCGTTCAGTCCATTTGGTGTTTTACAGTCCATTTCTATAATGTACCTTGTTTCTAGTCTGCGTAACATGGATTCACGATCCCCACCTCTTCAGTGGTGGGACCATATCAATTACAAAGTACTTTAAATCACAGGAATTTTTGGCATGGGCTTCCTCAAAGTGTCTAGCGACAGGATATGCAGCATCACCGTTGTTGATGGCACGAATGTGCTGGAGTATCCTCTTGTGGACCGGCAACTTGGTGCTTCCCACATAGTGCAGGCCACAGGGACACTCCAGCACATATACTGCAAATTCAGACTTACATGTAAGTTTTTTCTGAAAACGAACAAGTCTGTTAGTAAGCGGATTCATATATTCAGTCTTACTAACTCCATTCCTGCAGGCTTTACAAACAGAACACTTAATGAAACCTTTACTCATGTTTAGCCACGAACTACTGGTTCTAACCTCAGGGCTACTTGACACCAAACAGTTACTCATTGATCTCGCCTTTCTATATGTTATACTGGGAGATCGTGACAATTGGGTCCCCAATACTGGATCGCTCTTAATCAGTGCCCAATTTCTGTTCACTATCTTGCGAATCGTATTGTGTTGATTATTGTAGGTTAGAATCAGTCTGGTCTCAGTTTGCTCATTCTGTACCAACTTGGTTTTACCTGCTAACACCTGTGGTCTACCAGGTTCATTGGCTTTACGTATGGCTTTACGTATGGCTATATCGACCACTTCTGTATAAACTTGCGCGCACACGTGTATGTGTATATTGTACATTAATAAAAGCCAGTACCATTTACAATACAAAACTCACTAGTACAAATGCAATGCAATAGATTTCGCAATTACAACAAAGTGAGCTATTGCCATTTTGCATTACACCATTTAATTAATGCTTCACGAAGGGAAAAAAAAACCCAATAACAGTTACAATGCCAATAGCTCAAAACAATGTCATTGCGAGTCCTATTGCATTGTAAATGCTTGTTGAAGACCTTTTCTGTGACGACGATGCTCCCTGGAGACTGCCTCTGACTCAAGAGCGGAGCGGTACGGATCCTCCCGAGTCTGGGCTGATGCAGAGTCCCGCCGCAGCAGCCGCTGGGCGAGTCTTTCTTGCCATTCACCGCACCTGAGCTCCCACTGCTGCTGGTGATCGTTGAAACCTGCGGATTATTGCCTAACCAATCGCCCGTGGCTCCACTGAGTGAGTATTTGCGACAGCCTAAAAAGGCAAATGCAGTGTTCCACCAACACCGATAACGACGAGGGATTATAAACAATGCCGGATGACCCTCCCAAGCACCGGATCCTTGAGGCTCTAACCGGTCTCAGTCTCCGCTATGGTTCTTTGTTTCAGCACAATATAACCGCTTTTTACATTTTGCGGTGTTTTTGTGCTAACGCGGCCTGACTCCAAAATGGTGGCCATCAGCGCGTGACCGAGAGCACTTCACCCTTCTCCTATGGGGCTGCGGTGCAGAGGATGACCAATCTGGGCTAATGCTGATCTTAGTGAAGTACCGCTGAATATTAGGTTCGCTAACTTTCATAATGATATGGTTATTGTGGTGACTTACGTCGCGTGTGGCCTGACCTTAAGATGGCGCACGAGATAACTAACTACAGCAATGGTGTGCCCGACTCAAATCAATTTCAACTACACCACACGGGGGGACCTTCGCCCAATAGGATCATCCTCCCATAAGTTTGCCATGCAAGGTGCCAGTGCCCATTATAATTTTAACTGTGCCCGGTTCATAGGGAGATGGTTTTTTATGCTGACTTTGGTCCCTTGGCAGCGTCCCCTGAGACCGGACCTTTATCGAGGTCGGAGCCCGCGGCTTGAGGTATGTAGTCATTGTCAGTGGCTGCGCACCGTCCCTCCACACGCAATTCACCCCTCTGAGCGAGATGATTCCTTAACTCCCAACACCAGGGATCCTTCTTTCTTTTTTACCGACGCCAGCGTTCTCTTCCTATGACCTAGCAACACAATTTGACCTTTGAGATTGCCGTCAATGGAACTCTGACGATGCCCCATGGGCGGAAACCGAAACTGTTTGTACTTACGGCGGAGCCCGATTACCCTTGGCCGTTGCCCGGTGGAGCTGTCCTATGACGCTATAGAGGAGTCTGGCTCTGGTTCACCCCTCAGCCATCACCTACCCAGCCGGACATTGTTTTTCACGGTTTTATCTGTCTTTCACTCTGACTGCTTTCCTCCCCCTGATTGACTTTCCCCTCCGGCCTGCCTGACTATCGGCATTCCCCTCCCCTGGTTTACCTTTCCCCCCCCCCTACCGTCCTTTCCCCATAAGATGCGTGTTCTTGGCTATGCTATGCGCTAATTTCTTATATTATTATGTAATCTCATGTTTTTTATCCTAAGCCTATACTTGTAACTGCAACTGTTTATGTAACTGATGTAATTCTCGGAACCTGTAACCCGTTGATCCTCATGTAAAGCGCTCCGATACCTCCGGGTCTAGCCAGCGCTATATAAAACTCTGCAAATAAAAATAAATAAAATAGTTTGTCACAAGTATTCTCGCGCCACTGCATCTGCCTGCCGTCCCCTTTGAAATGTACAAAGGCAACAATAAATAGCAGGCTTTCGCTTTACTAAACTTTTAATACTCGAGGTGTCTGCATTTCACATCGTCGCTCCAAATGCATCAGTTATCTCCGCTTCATTCAGTCACCCTCCCACCATGCACCCACCCTTAACCCCTTCCTCGATTTTGTTTTCCTGAGCACCAGCCAGCACAGGACAAGCGCATTCACTTAAAACATACAGCGCCTTGCATCCGGAGTCTCTCTTCTGGGTCCCCTCCTTTCTAGCCCTCACAACATCCCCACCACGCATAGCTTATCTCCCTCAACGGACCATAAATCTTCTCAGGCTGCCCATTTGTTTTGCTCTCACGTCCTCTCTCCCGTTGTCCGTGTGTTACAAATGCTTGTTATTTAAAATGCAGAGAGTAAGTTTTTATTTTTAATTTACCCGGGAGGATTTCTACAGCCCTTTTAAACTTTACTCTTTCCTTCCCCCCCCCCCCATTACCCTTCGACTGCACCCAGCCAATGAAAACAAGCATTTACAATGCAATAGGTCTCGCATTTGCGAGAATTTGAGCCATTGGCATTGTAAATGACAATGCCTTTTATTTACGTATTGGTTTTGAAAACATAAATAAAAGGCATTGTCATTTACAATGCCAATAGCTTAAACGCGTGCAAATGCGAGACCTATTGCATTGCAAATGCTTGTTTCTGTCAGAGTTCACATAGCAAAATTCTTTCCTAAAGCATTTGTCAAAGATGATAGTACCCCTTCCTATTGGAGATTGGATCTGTCATACCAATGTCTCTATCACCTAGGAGCAATGCGACTAATTCAACTAATTCATAGACTGGCAAACACAGCTGGCACCCAATCAAATGTTCACAAAAAAGATCAACAGGGTGGCAGCACCAAAGGTCCTCTTTTAACACAGTTGTTTTTTTTCTTTTTCATGAATATATTAATTGTGGTAGACAACTAAATCTGTCTCTAGTCTGGCCTGGAAAGTTTATTTCAGTAAAGCGTGGCAAAACAGATGGGTCCCATTACATTTAACATGGTAGTAACGATCCCTTAATTGTTGTTTAACCATCTTTAATCACTACTGGTCTTATAAAATCTTTGCTGGTCAGCCAGTTCCAGTTCTTTGGGCTGTACACTTTTAGACAGAACTGTCATTGGTATGCACTCGAGTATGCATATGTCTTATACGTAAGCCTGTGAGATCTCACTATCCATCATCCTGAGACCAGATAGTGACAGTGATAGTACCATGCTGCTCCTATCCATGCATTCTTGTTGATTAATGGCCTTCCCTGGCACTGACGCATTCCTGCCGTGCTTACCTGGATGCCACAATGCCCGAGGAAAATGGCTGTGTTTCTATATTGTAATACAGCTACGACCAGTCTGGCGCCCATTGAGAAGCAGAAGTAGCACACAAATGTAGGCCACCACTCACAGGTTAATTCCAGTGAATATGATTGATTGATTTTTTTCATTGTATCTCACATTGGTGTCAGAGAATAGGCACATTCACGTTGCACTATGGTAGAAAATTACACTACGTCTGATACCCGTGGGTACAATACCTGTGAGTATTAGCTGTTATTGCCTTGCACATGGAGTTCCACCTGACCTTCTCGCCTACTGGGTTCAGTCATTCTTTATGTTGGATTAAACCAGCCTGGTTAATGTGTCCCTACATCTTATTAGGTCTGATGGGTTGAAAAGTCATCAACAAATTGTACAAGCAAACTGATGGCTCCTTCTAAATTGGCCTTAGTATTAAGAGCATAATTTGCTTTTAATGTAATGGAATGATTTCTGGTTGCTTGCCTTTAAAACACACACTCTTCACTGGTTGACAGTATTCACGTTCTTTTGTTGTGATTTTTCTTTAGCTTGGGACACACTGCACTGTTTTGTGAAGGCAGTTGTAAAATAGTCACAGTGTTTGACTAAAAGAATTGTGTAATGACATGTAGAAAATGTCATTGAATAACAGACTGGTATATTTTGGTCATGAATTGAAATTTAGCACTCATTGCATATAGTGATCTTGCTATAAAAATTAAATAGCATATTGAATGAGTTTTATAGGAACCATAATGCATGATAAAACTATATACCCTGGCTCATCTGGGCTGCTCTTGTTTCAAGAATGTCCATTTTGCATAGAAAATCAGTTACATTGCAAAATACTGACCTTGTTGCAAACCATTGATGCACTTTCCACATACTGACTTGAAACCAGTTGTTAGCACATTAGATTCTAAATTTAGTCACTTCTAGGCTTGTCAATCGAAATGTACTTACTGCATACAAAACTAGATTCTATGCACAAATTACCAAATTTATACAAACGGTCAAGTGGAAACGCCTATGGGGACACCCCCGAAAGAACCTCACAAACTGCGGGGTGCATAAAAAGAAGCATAATCACACAGCTCAACACCATGAGCATACTTAGGACCACCTCAACTGAAGCCCCCAGCAACGTTCCACCCACCAACAAGCCCTAGCTTCTAAACCCCCATGTACCTAACCAAACTGTAGGTGCTTTAACAAAAAGTCAGCAATCAATGATAATGAAACATATCAGCATTATAAAACATTTCTTGTCTTACTAAAATACACAGCCTGCAGCAATAAAACATTGAAACAGTGAATATTTAGGTCACTCTTAATTTTGCATGGAGCACATTTGTCAGGAACCTCAGAGGACCTACCAGCAAAGATCCATCAGTTCCAGAGCTTCTTGGAAAAAGCCTTTATTCCAAGCGTGCTTAAAACAGCAGTGAAATCTGTCAGTGTCACTTTTAAAGTGTCCCAAGAGACGTGTGGGGTGTCTTGAAATTTAATTGGGGCTCCTAGGTCTTATGGGGCCCACCACTGGTCATAAGTGCCCCTGTAGAATCACACTGCAATTGTAGTGCCCCGCATTCCTGGGGCACCACAGTAGAAATGGTCCTTCACCCTCGGGTGAATTATCTTAACTGGGTGCAGATGAAGCCAGTAAATAGTCCTTTTCTGGGTTTTGTTTTACCTAAATGTGCACTTCCTTTTTTTCCTTCTAGTGGATGCCCCTGTCCCACGTAAGGGAAAAACAGCAAGGTGATAGATGGAATGCTTGAAATACTCACAACCGGAAAAGGCAAGATGGCGGCCGTGCGGACGGCCGAGTGAGCTGACTATCCACTCTCTCTTGCTGACCTGTGATTATGCAATTCTGATCTCCGCCGTCTAAGGGGAGAAAAAACGGACGGGGGATAAGCTTAAGTCCGTATACATTTTGACAACTTACCGTCCACGTCTGGCTGGCCTGGATGATCTGGAGGACGCCGCGCTGGATGTGGAGTGTTTCGCTCCTGTATCGCTTGGCATCTCACAGCCTGAGCTGCTTGGTAACCACGTTTTCTCGCTCATCCACACAGGCAGTGAGAGCCAAAATAATGCCGCCGAAGTCGAGTAGCAGAAGAGGAAGCGGTATGCCGGCCGGCCCGGAGGATCCAGGGAAAACTATTCTTGTCGGCGGCAGGGATAACTGTGAGACTTCTGTCAGGAACAACACCACCGCTCGCGGTAAACAGACTGTGCCGGCGCTGTTCAAAGCCCACAGTCAGAAAGGCAATGCAGTGCTTAATGCTCCCGGCGCTGGAACCTCTGGAATGGGGAAAACACAGGAGGCAGCTCCCCTCGTCTCTGAGTCGATCAACGCGCAGGCAGCCATGGCTAAGGAAGAATGCACAAGAGACTGTGCGAGTGGAGAACTACCAGCGCGAGAATTGTTGAGTCGGGGGGGGGCGCCCATTGTCATTTGGACATCATGATTCAGTTGGGAAATCTGGTGACAACACGGTGGATCTCACTGTAGTGGCGACGGTATCTACAACCCATGTACAGCAGTCGCAAAGTATTGTGGGAAATGGAGTCCCTATAGGCCAGGATTCTGGAAGCTCAGAATTAATTTTGCAATCAGGCACCGCCATCCAGAAAAATGGCAACATGGAGGATCTCACTGTAGTGGCGACGGTATCTACAACCCATGTACAGCAGTCGCAAAGGATTGTGGGAAATGGAGTCCCTATAGGTCAGGATTCTGGAAGCTCAGAATTTACTTTGCAATCAGGCACAGCTATTCAGAAAGAGGGTAACGATCCCACTGGTAGGGAGGAAGATGTTGGCGACAAATTTTTTTCATTATCGGACTTATCGAACTCTTCTGAGGAAGATAGTCCGTATAAAGACTGGGCGGGTGAAGGGAGCGACATAAGTAGCTCACAATGGGAAGAAGAGAATGACAGATATAATTCAGAGACAGTAAGGAAATTGAGAGATTTGCCTATTTTTCCCACTTTGGCGGAGGGGGCAACTGGCACTTTGTCTTGGGATTACTCTTATTCATCAGGTCTGGGTGGGAAGGAGAGCAACAGCGATGGACCAGTATCAGGAGTCCCATCCGGTGGCCCAGCCATCGAACCCAAGTGCCCTGAAGAAGTTACTCTGTCCACAATTTATCAGGTGATTATGGCCCATAGGGAGGAGACAAGGGCTGAGAGCTCTCGTACACAAGGGGCTTGCAGGAGATTGCAAAATTCTATCCGAAGGATTGCTAAAACATGTTCGGACTTTGCTACAAGAATTGGGGAAGCAGAAACCAGGATTTCCCAGCTCGAGGATGAGCTGGCCTCGCAGAAAACTAAGACTGATTTGATACAATCCGCTAAAAATGACACTCTGCTGAAACTGATTGATTTGGAGAATCGGGCCAGGCGAAATAATTTAAGAATTTTGGGTATCCCGGAGGGCAAAGAAGGCCGGGACCCTCGTCAGTTTGTGATCAAGCTTTTTGAAGAGGCTTTCCCGGATTTGCTACAGTGGGACTGGAAGACTCAAATTCAAAGGGCCCATCGCTTTCCTTTTAACCAACGCAAATCAGGGGGTGAATCAGATACTCGCCCTCGTGCCAT
This sequence comes from Calotriton arnoldi, assembly GCA_963921515.1. NCBI lineage: Eukaryota > Metazoa > Chordata > Amphibia > Caudata > Salamandridae > Calotriton > Calotriton arnoldi. The sequence continues at coordinate 1,648,662 of CAWUFW010001622.1, read as the reverse complement.
CTTAATATCCCTTAATAATTTCCTGGCCAGAGAATCCCTATATGATCTTGCCAGGCCAGACCGGAAAAGGTCTGGTAACGGCTGCTAATTTTTTGTCCGCCCCGACTACTGTCAAAAGACAGTTGAAAAGCGCTGGCTTCTCCGTCAATTAATTCCTGAATTCCAGGCAAAGGGAGCGCAGATTTTTTTGTTAAATCCGGCTAAATTGAAGGTGATTTATCATGGACAAACACACTATTTTCAATCGGAAGTCCAGGCTAAGGAATTTTTAATGTCCATTAAACCTGTGTAAAAGCCTATTGACAGAATTACGCTTTAGAAGAAATCTCCCCTTTTTCCCTTATTTTTTTTCCTCTCTCTTCTGCATTAGGCTTTAAGGACCTGAAGGTCTTTTATGATAATTAGTAACAAGGATGTGGAAAATTTATGTTTTTCTCTCTCCTCTTTATATTGTATTGGTGTTTTTTTTTTCCTTGTTGCTCTGAATTGCCTTTTTTTTTTTTTTTTTTTTACTTGTTGGTTTATACGTAAAAGTCTGGCAATGTGAGGGTGGGTGGTTCCTTCAGCTCAGCATCACCAGGGACCGTAGGTCCCCATGCCTTATGTGGTGGGTGTGAGGGAGGGGGGGTGGGGAGGAAGGGGTGGGTGGGGGTGGAGGGAACAGGGAGGAGGGGGTCACAGTCTTTTCGTCATAGGTGTAGTTATGGCAATAGTTATAATGCTGATAATAAGCAATATACATTTGATTTTCTTTTTTGGAATTCTACTTAGAAAAATTGGAGCAAAGTATCAGGGTGGTATCGGGCAGTCAATGACTATCTTTAGGGACAATGGATAGGAGTAATATCATCCGTATTTGTTCTTTAAATTGCTGTGGTCTTAACGATAGGAAGAAGAGAGGTATTCTTGCAAAAATTATAAGGCATTTGGGTGCTGATGTACTATGTCTCCAGGAGACTCATCTTCCCTGGAATAATCGAGCTTGGTTAAAAGATTTAGGGTTAGAGCTTCTTGCATGTACTCGACAAGCAACAACTACTCGGGGGGGTAGCAAAAATGGTAAGACATGGTATATCTACAAATAAGCGTGTCGAGGAGGATAACTTAGGTCGTTGGGCAATTGTTGAAGCGACCATCAAAGGCTTATCATACACTATTTGCTCCCTGTATGGCTCTAATTTGGACGACCCGACGGTCCTAAATTTTTTGAGTATTGAACTTGCCTCATGGTCCTCTCCTATAATTTTGTGTGGGGACTTTAATAATCATCTGAATGCTAATTTCAATCTTCATAGCAATTCCCCATACTTAGGGAGGAAGGGCAAGACATTCAAGGCTTTACGGGGGCTGTGTCAGGAATACGGACTGGTAGATGTCTGGCAAAGACAGCGTCAGGCCGAGCCCGGATATACGTTTTTCTCTGCCCCTCATTGTAAATTTGTAAGGCTAGATTATTTTTTGGTATCCAATCTAATTGTTGAAGGGGTTAATTGTGAATTGTATCCTAGATTAATATCGGATCACAATCCATTAATAATACAACTCCCATCAATTAGGTCTATACAAGCTGTGTCAACTTGGACATTTGACAGGAAGCTATTATTGGACAAGGAATACTGTAGTTATATGGCAAAATGGATGGTCGAATTCTTTGGTAGAAATAAGGACACTGCGTCCGAATTGGTAGTCTGGGATGCTTTTAAACCAGCAGTTAGGGGGGAAACTTTAAGTTTTTCTCTCCATCGGCAGAGGGTGATAAAAGAGAGGATTAATGCCTGGGTCGATCAACTTCGGGACATAGAGGCAGAGCTTATTCGAGTAATCGGTGATTCGGAGAAAAGGGAGGCATGTCAAAGACAGTTAGCTATTGTAAGAATTAAAATACACCAACATTATGGGGAGGAACTTGCCATAAAATTTACTCAACATCGGGCAAACATATACGAATTTGGCGAAAACACCGGCAGATTGTTGGCCAAACGACTACAACATAAGGGGGTCGCTAATAGAGTTTGTCGCATTAAAGACCAAAGGGGGCAAATTCAGGATCACCCGCTTAAAGTTTTGGAGGCCTTTCAGGAGTTTTATAGGGGACTCTACTCTCCTGATGGGGGGGACCCAATGTCATCGGGTGAGGAGTTTCTTTATGACTATATAACATCCAAGGTTACACCAGAAGATAGGGCAATGCTCTCTGCTCAGATCACGAGGGAAGAAATAGAATTTGCTATAACCTCATTGGCAGCGGGTAAGGCTGCCGGCCCTGATTCTCTACCTCTGGAATTTTTTCGTACTTTTAGGCAAACCCTCTATGGTGAGCTCGAATCACTGTTCTTACTAGCTCAGAAGGGCCAGACTCCCGACTCCTGGCATAAGACTACTATTGTAGTCTTCAAAAAAAAAGATAAACCAGAACTCAGTCCTTCCTCCTATCGCCCCACACCTCTGACCATATTAGACGGGCAATAGCCCTATTTGATTGGGCCCAAGGCTCTAAGGCACCCTTGGGGATGATCCTGTTGGACGCAGAAAAGGCGTTCGACAGGGTCTCCTGGGGGTTCCTCTGGTTAATGTTAAAAACTAAAGGATTTCTGCAGGAGTTTATTACAGCCATACAGGCTCTGTACGTTTCTCCGGAGGCCCGTGTTCGGATTTCTGGTCAAGACTCTAATCCTTTTGAGATTAAGAGAGGAACCCGTCAGGGGTGCCCGTGCTCCCCGCTATTATTCTCGATATACATCGATCCGCTTCTTAGTAAATTGGATGCTAATCCTCAGATTAAAGCGGCTATGGCTAATGGTGTGGCGTATAAAACATTGGCCTATGCCGATGATGTTGCTATTTTTACAACGGATATAAGATCTGCTCTTCCGGCAGTGTATGATCTAACGAAGCAGTTTGGCTTAGTGTCTGGCTATAGGCTAAATGTCGATAAAACCCAGGTCCTACATTCAGACACTTTAAAGCCAATAGAGAGTCCAACAGTATCATCAGCAACTTATCTGGGGGTAAAGATTACGTCGTCTGTTGAGCAGATACCGGAAATGAATTTACTGCCGATATTGAAAGATGTTGATCAGATACTAGTAAGATTAGATCATCTTCATCTCTCGTTACACGGACGCTGCAATGCTATTAAAATGTTGATTTTTCCTAAGTTTTTATATTTATTTCGAGTCATACCTTTGGAATTTCCGGCTTTGTGTATCTCAAAAGCAGAAAGAGTATGTATAAGATTTTTATGGGGATACCACAAAGCTAGGAGGGCAGCCAAATGGCTAATACTTCCAAGACTAAGGGGGGGCTGGGGACTACCCTCCTTAATGTTATATCACTGGGCAGCTCTCCTACAGCATATGGGGCTATTGCTGGTTGGGGTCAAAGCGGCAGTTCCTGAATTTGTTAGACCTATTATTTTTGAAATGTTACTAGGGGAAGTTGCCCAAAATTGTTTAACAAAAATTGTTGAACCTAGCTACTACAAGAAAACAAAATTTAAAGTTATTCAATCAGCTTATACTGTTTGGAAAAAAATGCGACATCGGTTTGGGATCTCGAATGTAAATGTTTATACCTCTCTGTCTGCAAATGGGCTTTTACCTCCAATTTTTCAGGACCAGATAACCATTAATTGGGGGGTCCTGGGAATAAATGTATTGGGTCATTTCTTTTGTGAAGGTCAGATCACTTCGTTTTCTAACTTACAAGGTAAATACGGGCTCCCTGCCTGGCACTTTTTTAAGTTCCGACAGATCAGGGGTTACTTGGCTAAAACTATTGCACAGGGGAAAGTCCAGTTTGGGAAAATACCCTTGGTGGGCACTATAGTCAATAGATCTCGGATTGGGAAGCTCTATCAGATGCTGATAGCTGGTCTCCCTGATGATTTGGCCACTCAAAATGATAGATGGGACAGGAAATTCGGGCGGGAGGGTACTGATCTGGAAGTATCTTTTGAGCTAGCTAATCGGGTTTTAATAACAGGTACTCTGAGGGCCCAACATTATATGTCGTCCTTGGATTTATATTATACCCCGGGGAAAATTGCTAAATGGTCTGGATCCTGCAGGAACTCGTGTAGCAGGTGTGGTCTATTGGCAGCAGACACGATTCACATGTTCTTCACCTGTCCTACACTTAAAAAATGTCTACAAGATATTGAATTATTTCTAGGGCAGATTCTGGGTAAGATTATCTTGTTAACACCAGCTCTAGTAATCTTAGAGGTTGACCAAATGCAAAATACGGTAGAGCGGACCAGATTTGAAACAGATTTTGTGTTTATAGCAATGACTATCTTGAGAGCAGGAATTACATCTCAATGGATCAGTCCTGAATCTCCTACCTTTACTAATTGGAGGGCCCGGCTGCTAGCTATTTTCAGTATGGAATTAGCGGTATTTAGACTAAAAGGCCGTAGGAGACGGGGTATAGGGGAAAAAATTTGGGCTCCAGTAATTAATTGTATTGGGTGAATACTGTTTTCGAAATTCTTGAAAATGGTTTTTTTTTTTTTTTCCTCTCCTTTTTTTCTTTTCTGTTTTTTTTTTTCTTGTTTTCCAGTTTATAAATATTTGCCTATGTCAAATCACATTGATTGTTTACATTGCCATAACTATGCGTTTTGTTTTTTAATAAGAAAAAAGAAAAAAAGAAATACTCACAACCACTGGCATTCGCTCTGGGTCACATCCCAATCCATCGTTTTTCGCCCACCATGCCTCCTCAGTTTGGACCCAGCCATATGCAATTCAGTCTTGAACCTCCTCTTCATGGGAACAGTCCAACCCAAACTGCAAGGCCAGGTCCTCCCTGTAACGGAACACAAGCAACCTAGGAGCCGTTTCGCACTAGTTAGGGCTTTTCAGCCAGGTATAGCTTGGTTCCAGTGGCACAGTGCATCGTAAGGCACGCACACACTCTCTGATGGTGATTGCATTGGAGCTCAATCATAGAAAGCCAGGACAGCTCCCCACCATCCAGTCAATTCGTCTCTTACCTGTGGAGAGCCAGCTTCTGCTTTCCTAGCTCCACTCCCCCTTGCACTTCTTTTAAAGGCAGGGATCAAGGCAGGAGATTAGCAGTTCCAGTGCCCCTTGTCCCCAGCTCATGGGCTTGGAGCTCCGTTGACTCTTTGTTGGCAGGTGAATCAGCCCCTGCCTGTGGGCAAACCCAAAGAATTCAGTGTGATACTAGCAGGTCCGCTGGGGAACTAGCCCTGCAAAGGGACATAACAAAAGACCAGATTATGTGCAGCAGTGCACCCAAATCTGAGGGTACCCCAGGGTACCCCTGCTATCGATCATAATGCTGTGAATGAGCAGCTGCTGACAATTTCAGTATCTCTGGCTCAGCTGTGCCAACACAGAGGAGCCCTTATTGTTTGGCTTCTTCTGCAATGCTCCAGCCACCAGAATTGCGTTTTTGGGGTCACCTGGCATATGAAATTATTGGTTGTTTTAATGCTTGACTGTTCTGTGCTTTTCCTAAGCTCCTGGTTGTTATTCCACTTCTTAAGAAACCTTTGCTCCAGCCACCAGGATTGCATTCTTGGGGTCTCCTAGCATCTAAAATTATTGGTTGTTTTTGTGCTCGATTGTTCCGTGCTTTTGCTCAGCTCCTGATTGATATTCCACTTCTTAAGAAACCTTTGCTAGGCCACTTACCCCTGTACACTTTGACCTAGCTCATTACTCCCCTTTTCATGGGTTTGTCTACCACCAGGTCTTATTCTCGCTTGATTTTAATTCAGTCCTGTTTCCCCTCCTGCTTTCTACCCTGTTCATTCTACTGACTGAGGCTGCTCTTCTTTGTTATCTGACACCTCCATCTTTGTCCTCACACTAAGTTTTCGTCTCCTCATATTCTCTTGGATCAGTCCACTGCCATTGACACTTCTAATCACTCTTTCATTTCCACTACTCTCACAACACTTAGCATCTCTAGCTCCACTCTTTCCTTGCTTGCCTCCTATCTTTCTGATGCTCCAGCTTTCCATCCTTAACCCTCTGTTATTTTCTATTTACACCACCCCGTTATCCTTCATTACCTATTCTTTCGCCTTTCCTGTCATTTCTAGGTTGATCAATCTGAAAGGTTTGCTGCATTCTTTTCCTATGGCACTTCTCCGAGCACCTCGATTTCTGTTTTTTGTCAGTGCAAACGAATTCTCGTCCTTTCTCTACTTTTCAGACCTCATGCCCTACATCAGCAATGCTTTTAATTGCCTTTTCTTGCGTTTATCTTGTAAGGCGCACACCTCTCCTTCTTTTGCCTCCCATCACAGGCTTCCTTTTCATTCCTGTGTTCTCTTCTACTTATTATCTATCATCTTGAAATTTATTTGTAGTCTGTTGCCTCTTTTTTTAATCTTTGCTTGTTTCTGTCTATTCTTTTAGCAATCTGCAGTCTGCCTCATCGCTTCAGTTTGTTTCCCCATGTCCCTTGTGCCCAGTTTTATTCTGTTCCTTTCCATTTCATGCTCCTGCACTGCATTCCCTGCCAATTGCTTATTGCTCTGCTTCTACCTTCTGTCACGATATGCTCCCTGCACTCGCTTACTTGCCGCTAGGGTCCATACCTGTGGGAATTTCCAATGCTGACCTAAGCTCTTTGTGCTATATCCATGGACTAACTTCAAGTCTCTCAAACACTATTCAAAACATTTCTATCTTTTGGATCCATGTCAGGTTTTGTGGCAGCTAGAATGCTTATTCTCCCAAGATTTATATTTCTAATAAGACATGCCCTAGTGGCAAATGCCTAATCTGATTTTGAGTTCTCTATGGTGTTCAGCCTCTGAGTTATGTGGCTCACCTCATGGAAAGCAAGCCACTGCTTGTCATACTGGATATCGTAGTAGCCCATTGCAGGGTGTCCATCATTTCCCACATCACCAGGTGCGTTCTTCACAGATTCAGAACAGCAGGCTTCAAACTCCCTGGGAATGGATAACAGCAAAAAAGTGTTCTGGTGGGACTGCGATAGCAGGGGATGATCCTCTTGCTGCTGGATAACAAAACCCCAGAACGACTCTCAGAACCACACCTGCTCCCTCAGCACCAGTGGGATCGGGGCTTGTGGCACTACACCTTTTTAACTATGCCCCAAGTTCCACATACCAGCACATCCCACTTGTGCCTAGTAATGGACAGGTTAAATGCTACTCCATGAGTGGTGCAAGTTCTACACCAGCCATGGATGTGACTTTATAGAGCTCCATTGCCTTTTTTAGCATACCAACTGCTCTTTGAACTGCACCAGCTCCCATGTGGCTCTTTGACTATGCTATGTGCTCCTTCGACTCACACATCCAGCGAATGATGAAGAGAGATTGTGAGCTCATCATATGGTACTGAAGAAGCAGAATATGCACTGTGCCCACCACTGTTGTGACTTTGCACACCCATGCCTTTGATTGATCATGCTCTTCATAAACCCGGCACCAAGCTGTGGAGACAACATCTCTGGCTAACCACAGTGGGGAGTGGTACCAGTGAAGCAGGATTCAGCTAGGTGTACGGAAGGCAGCTCTATTGTGTGCTCAGCAGCAGAACTAATGCAACGGATACTGTGAACAGAAATTAAAAACATACTACACCATTGCACTGGTTCTTTGCCATCCATGCATTGCAATGGAAGAAATTTTACGAAAATTAACTCACATATTAACCAATCAAAAAGTTGTATGACAGCAAAATGGATAAACAAAATTCTCCTCGATATGTATGTTTCTTATTTGTTTATTAATCACAAATGCTGTTGCAGACAGTTAAATGTGCCTCCAGCTACAAATAAAACGCCTTTGTAAAGGGCTGTGGCAAAAGAAGTATTAATATGTGCTTGTTAACTCTTCTTATTGTGATCTCCGAGCCTTATATTCAAAAGAGCGTGTGAACTAATACATGAAACCAAAGAGGGGGAAGTATATGTGCATGTAAGTCATTTTTAGGTCGAGCCTGCGTGAGCATGCACTAGCGCATGAGCTCTCGTTTGCGGACACTTGTATTCTATAATGGGCTTGGAACCCGCCCATTACTTACCATTTGTTTGCAGCGCTCTCACTCTTCTTTGCTGCCTTCTAATTGTGCAGTGCTTGCCGTGCGTCACTTCCTTTTCTCTCAGTGGCGTATGGACAAAGCACAGATTAAATACATTTAATTAGAGTCTGTCTGCTAGCCATCAGCTGCTTGCGCTATGATGCAGGTACTATTATTTTTTTTCAAAGCACTAACAGTCAACGCTGGCTGCGCCATATTGCTTTTTTTTTTACCTTCCTCCACCTGCCGCATCCTGATTCTTCTCCCCCCTGCACTCCCGACCCTGTTTCTTTCCCCTCTAACGCCCTCTCTACTGTTTATCTTTTTCCCCTCTCAGAAGTAAAAAAGTGGGTTCTAAAGCACCCAATATCGTCACATAGCCTGTTTGTGAGCATGGGTATTAATAGATAGGCTGCTGAACACACAGCAATATGCCCATGGTCACACAGTTTGTGTATGTACTGACCCCATGTTTAGCCTTCAGGTCTTCTGTAACAGTACAATTTTTTTTACGATGCTCCACATTTATTCTCTTCACTGAAATGTGCAATACTGGACAGATGGCAACATTTCCTTGATCCTCGTGTCCACTACCTGTGAAAATTTGATGCACTTGGCAGCACTCCCCCCCCCTCTCCTCCCCCCCCACCACTGTTAAGCGCCATTTAAAAAATGGACTGTCAGGAAGGACTCGTTAATTTGGGTGTTTCTTTTATAGTTTGAAAGTTACATGGGAATAGCTTTACCTAATAAGCGCTTTGCGTTCAAATGGCATCCCCACAGGTATGGGTAGAGGGTATTTATTATGTGCGAGATGTACATTTTTTCTGCTCTGGTTTGTGTCACTGTGTATCAGAGTTTTGTGTATAGCCTTGCCAAGCTCAGTGGTAGATAACAGGATAAGTGCTCTGTTTTGGGCAGGCAGGCGTGTTAACCTGAAGAGCTTCACATGTTTTTTCCCAGATGTACATTCGTGCGGTGGCCTCAACTTAGAGACTGTGACCAGTTAATACACCACAAGGTGGCTTCAATAACATAGCGCTACATCGCCTAAACTAACATGAGATTATAGCATGAAATAACAACACCCTAGCATGATATAACATCATGATACAACATATCCTGATACACAAGCATGGCCGTAGCCAGAAGTATATATTTTGGGGGGCATGGCCCCATATAATGATAAGAGGTGGTTTGGGGTGGGAAGTAATGGTTTTCGATCTACAGAGTTTGTTTGAAAAAAAATGTACATTTTGAATATATTTTAAAATAGGAAATGTCTATTATTGAGTATTTTGGGGTATGGTATGATTCTCAAGTGTTATGGAAGAAATGGGAGACAAATACTTAATTTTAAAATATGTTAGTCAAAACTGAAGTTAAAGTACAGACACTTTAACAGTGGGTTGAGGCTAATACGAATGATTTCTTGAAACATTTGTTCCCAGTGTTGCAATGTGAGCACATTATGCGAATTGCCTTACACAGAACTAAATAAGAGTTAAAGCAAGCTGTACAGGAGGAGGGAGGGTACCCCCAATGGGTCTTTATGCTAGTTTGTGTGCATATTGCATAATGAAACATATTGTAGCAATTGCATTGATCAAAATGGATGTAATCTAAATATGGCATTACAATGGATTTTGTGTTCCTTGCCCAAACGTTTACAGCAAAATGATGGCAAATAACTCATGGTTCAACAATACAGGTAACAACTGGATTTAAATAAAGATGACTTCATAAGTAGGGGGCTGTTGGGTCACTAACCAACAGTAGGGTTAAATATATGTAACTAGTACATTTTTAAAGCATGTCTGGCCAAAAGCATCAGTGCACCGTAATTGAATTTTATTGTGAATACAATAAAGCAAATGAGCTTAATAAACATATAGGTGTCAGCTCACTATTATGGGACCCAGAACATATGCTTGTACCCACTTGGTGCCCAACAATAATGCTGTGAAAATCTGACACTGACCAATTATTTCCAGTTCTGGATCAGCTCTACAGATCATTACCAATATGTTCAAAATTATGAGCCTGCCTCTTACACAATTGACAACTTTGAGTGTACACACACACACACACAAAGCCTTTACTTAAATAGGCCCTTTTTTTTAGACTGATTATTTCTATGCGTTCAGAGCATTATGTCTAATTTTAGCTCACCTATGCCCTTGAGGACTTGAAGGACAACAACAAAATGTACTGCCTCCCACACACATACCCTATGTGCTCAGGATATAGCAAACATCAATGCAGAATGGCATAAAGATTCAACAGAGCGATGTAGTCTTTCGAGAACAGTGAAAACAGAAACTGTCTAAACTGAGAATGTCAGAGCAGTGGTGGCTGGTAATGTTTTATTGTGCTGGGGCATATTTACCTGCCCCAAACTGCACTGAGCAATCAAGCAAAGTTTGTAAACCTCACTTCCTTCATACTATTTGGAGGTGAGTAGTTATACCAGATAATCTTTCTGAAGAGTGGGAAAATAATAATGTCAGAAATCTCACAATCTTATGTATGCACAGCATATTTTGCACAGTGCTATTCCTTAGGTCACAGTGTTCTTACAAGTTTGAAGAAAGCACTACCAACAAAACAAAGATCAACTGGTGCCAGCACTTGCTTCTAAAGAAAGGGAAACAGTTTCTTTCAGAAAGTGACTTTAGAACTGCTGTTTAAGCACTTGAACTGTTGCATCTCGATGGTGGAAACTCCCTGTTTCATTACCTATCATACTTCACACTGGCACTCCATAAGGCACCCTATATGCTGCAGCTTGTCTAATCTACGGCCTGAATAATAAGACCACATCACCCCCATTCTGAGGGAACTCCATTGTCTCCTCTTGAATCTTGCCTCATCTCTAAAACTAGCGGCACGTGGTACAAAGTAATCACAACCAACATTCCACTTATCTTGCATACCAGTTCACAATCTCTGATGGGTGTGTTGAGACCCAGCCAGGACACCATCAAAATGCAGGCTAAGAAATGTAGAAAAGTAAAAACAAGGTAGCATGCCATTACCCTCTATGCACCCAGGATCTAGAATAGCATCTTGCATCCCTCAGGACATCACCCTCTTTGACCCAAGTTAGGAAAGAGTTGAAGACTCGCTTATTAAAAGAACACTGCATCCCAATGCACTACCCATCCACAACCCTGCTACCTCTACTATCATTTGTTGATTTTATGATTATCTTTGATTATCCTTGATCCTGGCCAGTGCTCTGCTGCTTTCCGTCTCGGTTGGTGCTATAGAAATACAATATACATGCATACAGTTGAAATCAATCATTCATCCTACATTCTCAGATTACAGTACTGATTGCCATGTAAATATCAGCTTTAAATTGATTGTCAAAAATGCAAAATGTTGGTCCCAAATCCTCAGTTTTACAGTTTCTAAGAAATATGCACTCTTTTGCTATTGAATTAATGCTCTTCATTTAATGAGAATATACTCAGTTTTCCGAAACAAAAGCTCATCGGTGTTATGAAATGTTTCACGTTTAGCAAATGTATGTGTAACAGGGTTACAATGATGACCCAGACCAGGTGGATGTTGTAGGATAAACATGCACAGGAGAAACTGTTAATCATAGTTTTTTTTTCTGGGTCACATAACCGCCACCACACTATGCAGTCTATTTGACAGATTGTAGTGGGTAACATGCAGGAGTTGCTTACTTTACAGTGTTCTCTTAGTCTAGTTTAACCTTGCATACAGAAGAAGCATGAAATAGGAGACCTACTTGTCCTGCCGGTCCTTCTGTTTAGACACCTGTGCTCCATGAACTCCCTCTGTAGTGTTAGGCTCCCAGAGTCTGCAGTCCTACCCACCCTCAAAACCCCATCAGTGCACCCCACGCCTGTGCCCAAGAGACCACCCGGTTAAGACCCTTTCCCGGTACTCACCTGAGGCTGTGACTCGGTAAGTGAGTCACAGCAGTCTCCTCCTTATCGCCTTTCCCTTGATTCTGGTTGAGTTCCTCCGACGGCTGCCGCTGTTCCACTTCACGCGTCTTGACCGGCCCTCCCGTTGTGTCGATACTGGCTTCCTTTTTTCTTTGACTCCGCTTTCCATAGTTCTGCCTTCTCCTTCCGTCTGTCCTCTCTCCGTTGATGTCTCTTCGCAAGACCTGAGCCGCTTCCGCTTCTTCCGGGTTGCGACGACATTGTACCTCAGGGCTGAACTATAAGTGGTCGTGAATGCTTGCAAGGGTGCTGGAGCTCTCTTTGGCAATGTGATGCTCTCTTGTCCCCCCACTCTGAGAAGAAATTAGACTTTGAACATGAATTGCACCACCAACTGATTAATTATTTCATGTGTCTAATTCTGTCATTTGATCATATTTATTGTATTCATTGGTGGTATCACAAAGTTATAAATCTCTTTACATTATGTGTGGGGGTATTTTTTTCTGTGTATATATCAATATTTTGTCAAATGTTGAACCCTGAGTTTGTAGGACGTGTGAGTATGTGTGGGTATGTTTCTGTTTGTTTGAATGAATGTGTGGGTGTGATGTAGGATGCGCTTGGGCTATTGGGATATAATTCTTATTATGTATTTATATAAACTGCAAAAATATAATGAATAAACAAATTTGATATTTTTGGTATTTAAGGTTTTTTGTATTGTATTCTGGAAGGCCAGTGTTTTCAAGTGTGTGGAATTGTATCAGTGACTTAGCACCGTATGACTTTGTACACAGGCAGAGAATTATTGTTATTGTTATGATTGCATTTCTGTGCTCCACCACTAGAACGTCTGTCTGTATCAGACTCATGTACCCGGGTCCCAATCCGGGCTACTGCTACCTGCGTCATCATATGACTCACCACAGTACATCCCACTCATGCTTGATCGGGCCATGAGGAAACCGGAGCTCTCAATAGGAAGTCCAAGCTAGCCTGCAACCTCCCAGGTAGGTGCTGAGCCTGAAATGAGAAGGGTTGAAGGGCTACGAACCACTTGATAATTCTGGCATTGGTATCTTTGTTACAGGACAACCAAACCAAAGGAGCATGATCAATGAAGTAAAGGTCCTCCTGAGTAGATAATATTGCAGTGCCTCCACCGCCCACTTAATCGCGAGACATTCCTTCCCGATGGTGGGGTAGTGTGTCTCACGCAGTAACAACTTCCGACTGATATGAACCATAGGGTGTAGATGACCTGCAGGGTCAGGTTGGGACAACACTGCACCTAAACTCTGGTCCGAGGCATCTGTTTGCAGAACAAATTGCTTGGTAAAGTCCTGACATATCAATACAGGGAGATTACATAAGGAGTTTTTTTAAACTGTCAAAACTTTGCTGGTGGGAGTGGGACCATTCTGTGATTTTCTTCAAGAGATCTGTCAAGGGGGAAGCAATCTCCGAAAACCTAGGAGTGAACCGACGATAATATAAAATAAGACCCCAGAAGGATCTCACGGCCTTCATATCGACAGGCCTGGGAAGTTACTATATTGCCTTTATCTTGTCAACCTGCGGGCTGATTTTCCCTTTTCTTATTTGGTACCCCAAATATCTGGTTAGCCGTGAGTCCTGCCTGACGGAGGGTAGTAAGAACCGCGTCCAGGTGTTCTAGATGTAACTTCCATGTGGTACTGTAGATGATGATATCGTCCAAATAGGCCACCTCGTAGCCCTGATGTTGCAGTAACAACACATCCATTAGCCTCAGAAAGGTTGCTGGAGGCCCAAGAAACCAAAAGTGCAGTACACGGAACTGATATAGTCCTGACGGGGTAGAAAATACAGTTTTTTCTTTAGCAGATTAAGTCAGGGGTATCTGCCAATATATATACTTCTGGCTATGGCCATGCCAATCCCTTCTTTAGTTTCCAATGTGGTGAGTTAGGTGGCCGACCCAAGGTCATTGATAAGCTTGTTGTATTCTCCTTAGGGTGTCCATAACGGGCTTTCCAAATATCATGTCCTTATATAGGCATAATTCGCCCTGCCCTTATATAGGCATAGAATCCCAGACCTTATTTAGGCATTAAACCGTGCACTCCAAATACAGGCATGGTCTCTGACATCCGTCCACCCTAACGTCACAACGAGTTCATGAAGAACAGACCCTTAGGCTGCGGGAGTTTCCCTAGCTCAGGACTATTGATTTCTTCAAGGCCTCATCTATTATGCATGAACCATTATTCCTTAGGGGTTCATCCATGACGTCTTTCGCTACCCAATTCACGTCAATGCTAACATTCCTAAGGTACTCTCAGGTATAAATAAACCTCCCCTAGCCCTTGTAAACTAGAGGAGACCTCGACTTCAGAGGAGCCCGTATCCCGGCCTGACGCACTGAGAAGACGCTGCCATTCCCTGCACGCAGAGAGCCCAGCTTCCAGCGATCCGACTTCCCTTGCGGGGTGTTGGAGTTCGAGTCTGGCAAAGAGATTCCAACCTCTCTCATTCTTCAGGTATGGAGCTGATAAGAACCTAGAGGGACTCTTGGCATACTAGACTTAACATACTCGTAGTATACCATAGTAAGGAATACTTCACCTACTTCATACCTTGTCCTACACCTAGGTTAGGTTAGGTACATTGGGGTAGAACTAGCTTAGCACCGCATCGTATGAGTACTCGCATTTTTAGTCTGTTATTTATGTAACAGCATTTGTACTATAAGATAATACTATCGCAGTATTATTTATTTCTACTGCTCACCCTGTACATTATTTATCTCGCATACTGTCTTGTGATCGTAACAGCACATTATACTTACAACAGAAACAAGACTGTTCAATAAATCTTTTATTGAAAACGCCAGTCTATTATTTCTGTGTAACTCTGAGGAAAACTAAGCATGCACAACTGAGCTGAGTGAAATAGTTATCTAGTGTTTCCACGACTCTGGGACACGTTCTGATTCTAAAAGGGAAACATATTGGTCATGTTTTGCGGCTGCCAGAAACTACTCCCTTCTTGTTGTCAAGGAGTTCCTAGTGGCCTCTGAGCTAGCTGGCACAAGTAATTAAGTTTAATATACTCGATAGGGACATACTGACCTCAGTCCTATGTCAAACCTATAGGATACATTATTCCAATGCGCAGAGCCTATTAGGGAAATAGGAGCTACACTACATGGCGCCCAACGGTTTGGTTAGGCAGTAATTCAATGTTAGATACTGAGTAACTCAGCCGTGCTATTTTCTCTCAGACCCCTACCCATATACTCCAAAAGACGTCTGGAGTGGGCAGAGTTTAGTATCCACCAAGGCTACATAGGGAAGCACCCTATATATTAGCTGTTTGGTTTGCTCAACGTTGAAGGATACAGTGTTCCAAAATATTGTGCACCTTATCTTTGTTTCCTTGAAACTTGTTCTACATTTTTCAAACAACAAAAATGCCTGACGGTGACAATGACACCGGAAACGGTGGAGCTGCGGCTGATCCAGCCCAAGCAGCACTTTTTAACCTTACAGGTTTAAATGAAACCGAGGAGGGTGTTATAAACATCCCTCAAAACTTAAGAAGAGCCATAACTCTAAAACTTATAAAACATGGCCCATCGCCAAGAGGAGGTAGAGCAGTTTTCGTGATAGAGGCACATGAATCATTTCAGACAGAGGTATTCTATTCATGGGTACTACTTCCGGAATGCAATCCAACATCACAAACATTTCACTTCTACAAAGAAGATGATCTACCAGAGGAATACATTCCTTTCGAGGATATTGAAATTCCATTAACATACCAAGAGCATCAGCTCTGGTTTAAAGGCGCCTAAAACATCACAAAAACATTACCAGGCTCGGTCCTCTAGGTAGACCAGGAGCAACATGGCCGATTTTAGCCGGCTACACACCTCATCCTGAACTGGATATAATGACAGATGAGGAATTACATACTCAAATAAAAGAGTTAATAAAAATCTACAGACAATTGGTCCAATATGTCATGCGGACTTTTACAGTCCGACCACCATTGACATATCCAAATCCAACTCCCCAACAGGGGAATACACTAAAAATTACACCCCAGACTCTCAACTCAGTCATGGGTAAAATGCCCACAAAACGTGAGCAAATTCCATTTTGGATAGCTCAAAAAATTACTCAAATCGAAGCAGTATTTCCAAATACTAGCCCGCATGAGAAACACAGAATCCTAACAATCAGTTTACCGATGGGGATCACACCACAACTGGAAGACTGCACCACTTGGGGCTCAGTCTTTGCTGCCATCTATACTAAAACACATGGTATTCCGTCAATTGCAATAATACCTGATGTCCTAAAACAAATTCAAAACGAATATGGGGCAGAGCCTGCTCTAAATTTAGGTATGAAATTACTGAAAAATTTTGACCAGGTCTCAACAATAATATTAGTTAATATTAAAGGAGAGGCAGCAGCAGTGGCGATCCGCCAAAAATTGAGGGAATTCGATGTTACAGAACATCAAACTGAGCAACCCAGAATTATAGAACAATCTTATGCAGAATTAGGCAGAGATAGTTTGGGTGGAAGACCACTGAAACCAAAACTATCTGAAAGTCCTGAGAAGGACTCAATAAAACAAACTCCTACATCTTCTAAAAAGAAGTGGGAGTCTACTAAACAAAAATCAAACGAGAAACGTTCTCAATCCCGAGGTAGATCTCCTCAAAAGGAGCCCTCTGAAAGGAGGTATAACCTCAGGAATAGGGATAATTTGAGAAAACCTGATAGGCATCAAGATACTGATACACGTTCCTCTCGTCCCTTTCAGATCTCACCACAGACTTCGGAAAGAAGAGGACGGACAGAACACAGAGAAGAACGCGTGACATCGAAAGACGACAAACACGCTCCAAAAACTAAGGCTAAACCTCAATTCTCCAAAAAGAAGGTAGCAGGTCTGAAGATCAGACATGCCGAGAATACTGAGATCACAACTCAAGAACGGAGAATGGGCTCAGATCATGCTGGACAGTGCAGCAGAAGTCACAATAGTTCCCCAGAACGTGAAGGAACTTCTGGAGATAGTGGACTTGAATGAATACATTATAGTAGAGACTGTAGACACCAGGGTTAGTACTCCAAAGGTTATTTGAAATAACACTCCGGATGGAGGGAGACAAACCTAGACAGGTGAAAGCAATCTTTTGGGAAAAACTATCAAAGGGCTATGACATACTTCTAGCAGAAAAGGACTGGCCACCACAATTTGTCAGGGAGTGCCCACACGGCGAGGACATTATTATGCCTGCCTTCTCCAACCGTATTCCAATTAACCTAAAATATACATATGCCAGGAAATGGGCAGTAGCCCAGGCCCCAGCATTATATAAAAATCATGTAGGATGGGATGAGGATTCACCTCACCATAAAATACATCTGAAACATGAACCAACTGCACAAAGGCAGTACCAAATAAAGCAAGAAGCTAAAAAACAGGTCAGGGAGATCTTAGATCAACTTGAATACCTAGGGGTGATTGAAACATGCACCTCCTCAATGAACAATCCTTGGTTTCCTGTCTCCAAACCAGACACAACATATCGTCTAGTTTTGGATTACAGACATCTAAACACTTGTTCTAAAACTTTTGCAGTGCAAAATGCACATAGCACAGCATTAATGAATAACATTGTGCGCAAAAAATATAAAACCACATTAGATATCTCAAATGGTTTCTTTTGTCAAAACATAGCACCTGAAAGCAGGTACTTAACAGCATTCTCCATAATGGGGACCCAGCGTCACTTTTGTCGACTCCCACAAGGGTTCAAGAATAGCCCAGGCTTATTCTCAACGAGGGTAATGGAGTTACTACAAATTTATGACAATGAGGCATTGTCCTATGTCGATGATATATATCTGACAGACGATGACCTAGTAAAACACTTGAACAGGGTGAGCACCATTATACTGGGATTCGCCTCTGAGGGTTACAAATTCAACTTTAAAAAGTCCAGAATTGCCCATCTCAATGTCCTATTTTTTAGGATATGAGCTTTCAAGTGAAGGCAAGAGCTTGGCAGCTAACTTTTTAGAAAAGTGTGCGCTGATCCAACCTCCAAAAACGCTAAAAAACTTACAATCCATCCTGGGTTTCTTAAATTTTGGAAGAACATACATTCTAAACTACGCAGAAAGGGTTAAACCTCTCTACGCATTAATCAAACCTCATTTTTCAATCAAAAACTGGACACAGGAACACACAGAAATTTTGTGCTTCACTCCAGGCTAACATGTTAGCAACAAATCACTTACAAACACGCGTAAGTGAACGAAATTTGGTGATCCGAATAATTTCGGGTCAATGCGGATTCACCTACTTAACTTTCAATGAGGGTGAAAAAATACCAATAGCGTATAAATCACACTTGTACACACAAGCGGAAATGCGCTTCAGTTCTACTGAAAAATTCTAACAGCAGTTCAAACCGCTGTAGCAAAAAGAGCCTTAGCCCAAGGGAAACGCATCATTGTCGTAACCCCAGTACCTGCTTTAGAAGCGGTTACAAAAGCAAGCATTCCAAATGCTAAAGCATTGCATCCAAGATGGATACAATGGGTTAATTCTCTTGCTGCAACAGATGTTGAATATGTTTTTGATCCAGATTTGAAAACACAAGCATTCCTGCAGTATGAACATGAATGTCCTCTGCCTACTGAAATTCTGCCTCTCGATCAGTACGAATTCATAATTTATACTGACGGATCCGCACAACCCGCAATAGGGGGTAAGCAAGCTTACAGTGCAGCGTGTGCTATCGTTAAAGGTCGCATGCGAAATGGCATCTTCAGACCTATGGTCACTAAAACAAAGTCTCTAGGAGATTGTACAGCTCAGCGAGCTGAACTACAAGCATTCCAACTGGCACTTGAAAGTACAGATCGAGAATTCCCCACACTAATCGTGTGCGATTCCTTTTACTGTGTGCAGTCGTATAATGAATATATACAAAACTGGCTTGAAAATGGTTTCAATGATGCGAAGGTGGCACAATAAAGCACAAATTGCTTTGGGAAGAAGTAGTTCAGCTGAGAAACGAACTACCAAAGGCTCACATGATCCACACACTGAGTCATCAACGTGATGGCGTTCACGTTGCAGGAATTCATTGGCTGACGAAGCCGCAAGGGGGCTGTGCAAACGGCTTCCGTAGCTGCGATCACTGCTCAAAAACAAAAATAGACGGTGAGATAATGTTGGCTGTCAATGCATCAAGCAAAGGCAGCAGTGCAGCATTACCAAAAAAGTTTCCACTCAAGTACTCTTATGTAATTGATGCGAACAACGTTCCTTTGCTCGAATCCCTGGAGTGGGGGATAGGGTAATACCAAACAAGGAACGCAGATTAGGACTAATCCTAGCAGCACACAATGGGATAGCTTCTGCACATGCAGGTGTTTCGGCAACAGTATCTTTACTCAAGCATAGATATTGGTGGCCGGGCATTCGGAAACAAACTAAAAACTATGTTTCAGAATGCGATATATGCCAACAGATGAAAGTCTCAACAGTGAAACGTCCTGCGCAGACACCCCTGTTAATTTCAGACAAACCATTAGCTTGTGTTTACCTGGACCACTGCGGTCCCTTGCACAGGGCGGTAATTATAAATACATCATGGTTGCAGTGGATTCATGCTCTAGGTTCCTATGGTTATGGCCTCAGCGCTCAGCTGACGCTCGAACTGTTATAAAAGATTTGCGAGTCTTTATCGGCATATACGCAATAGGCACGTTACATTCTGACCAGGGTCCTGCGTTTAGCTCTCGGGCTTACAAAGAAGCCATGGCCAGTCTGGGCGTTGCTTTGCGGTACTCCTCTCCATTCCATCCTGAGGGAAATTTGGTTGTGGAAAGGAAAAACCGGGACATAAAGCAGTCTATAACAGCTAGAGTATTAGGCTCGGGTGACGGGTGGGTCAAACACCTTAGTGGAGTTCAACATGCACTTGAGGCCAAAAGTTCTCTAGGGGGGGTCACTCCATATGAGGTCCTATTTGGGACAAGAATGTGGGTACCAGACTTAGAAAACGTAGGCACAGTGGTGGAAAATAAACCCTTTGATATCAAAGATCGTTTGGCTGTTTTACAGGACTTAAACAAATTAAGAACGAAACAAAGCAACGTATTCCTACAGTCAACCACCACTGGGGATCAACCGGCTGTCCCAGCAAGGCCTGTCTGGATTCCAAAGTTGGGGATCTAGTCAGGGAAAAATTGCGGACAAGAAGGAATTTGGACCTTCTTACAGACAACCAGTACCTGTCCTAGCAGTTCAAGGAACAAGAACAGTACTACTGCCGCCCCTTGCTGGAAGAAAGGAGAAAAGATTTGTGTCCATCGACCTGATCAAACCACAGTATGTGGCCAATACTAAATAGTAGGCCTCGTGGACTCCGACCTAGTAGCAAACGCACTCCTCTCGCTACTATCCAAGAGGTTCATACTGAAAGACTAATAACAATCGAAAATTCAGCTGAAACAAATGAAGGACTATGCAACAACGCTATGGAACTCATCCCTCTTGAAGAACAAGTAACAGTTCATCCAAATACACCTGTCTACACCAACGTAACAAGTGATAAACTGGTTCCAGTGATTTCTACAAATCCTGATGCAATTCAAACAATTGACAGAACTGCTTCTGGCTACTTCATTAACTTTGATACGTTCTCAGAAGATCCGAGTGAACCTGAAACGACGCCAGTGTCATTAAAATTCAAGCAGCAAGTACAAGACTTTCTTCATTTTGTGAAAAAGACTTATTTGGTTTCTCCATGGATTGAACTCTGGATTATATCTGGACTTTTTGTTTTCCTGCTCTGGCTAGCTTTGGTAACAACAGTAAGCATGCTTATAAGTGGCAGATACATCCATGTGAACACTGAAGGAAAAGACGTAAACGTACTTTTGAAACCTCATAAATCTTCCCATCGTGAAGCAAGAGACTTATCATCAGTGAACATCACAGCTGTTCCTATACACGATGGTATAGTGTGGGACAAAACAGATTTTGATATATTCGGTCCAACGGAAGAATTGAACATTCCACATTTGTTTAAAATTTCACTAAGTGATCTAATCACGTCCAGTACCTATTCTGATGATTGGGACTTTGAGACTGTGACTGATATTATGTTTGACCTAGAAAACTCTGCTGCATTTTCTAAAAATGAATATTTAGAGGGTTCATCAGACTATGAACAACTATATTGTTATAATCACTATGGTCATCATTTTTTGCATAAATCTGCATATCCAAGAAATGTGTTTATGTTTAACCAATGGGAACATTGTCCTACACCGCAAAACCAAAGAGGATGATGGACGGAGTGTTGAACATTGCAAGCACTCGCCCCCAGTCAACTGATCTGGGTTTAATCCATCATCATTCTTTAGCTCACTCCGCCACTCCAGTTCAGACATGGCCATATGCAAATCAGTCTGACCCTGTGCCTCATGGGAACAGTCCAGCCCGAACTGCCAAGCCATGTCTTCCCTGGACCAGAAACAAGCATCCTGGGACCGGTTTCTGGCTTACAGCCGTCATCAGCCAGGCTATCTTGAATCCAGTGGCAAAGTGAGCAAGGGACCCACGTCTGGGCATACCCTGCCAACTTAGGGCGCACATAGCAAAACCAAAGGGGATGATGGACGGAGTGTTGAACATTGCAAGCACTCACCCCCAGTCAACTGATCTGGGTTTAATCCATCATCATTCTTTAGCTCACTCCGCCACTCCAGTTCAGACATGGCCATATGCAAATCAGTCTGACCCTGTGCCTCATGGGAACAGTCCAGCCCGAACTGCCAAGCCATGTCTTCCTGGACCGGAAACCAGCATCCTGGGACCGGTTTCTGGCTTACAGCCGTCATCAGCCAGGCTATCTTGAATCCAGTGGCAAAGTGAGCAAGGGACCCACGTCTGGGCATACCCTGCCAACTTAGGGCGCACATAGCAAAACCAAAGGGGATGATGGACGGAGTGTTGAACATTGCAAGCACTCACCCCAGTCAACTGATCTGGGTTTAATCCATCATCATGCTTTAGCTCACTCCGCCACCCCAGTTCAGACATGGCCATATGCAAATCAGTCTGACCGTAAGCGTGCTTATAAGTGGCAGATACATCCATGTGAACACTGAAGGAAAAGACGTAAACGTACTTTTGAAACCTCATAAATCTTCCCATCATGAAGCAAGAGACTTGTCATCAGTGAACATCACAGCTGTTCCTATACACGATGGTATAGTGTGGGACAAAACAGATTTTGATATATTCGGTCCAACAGAAGAATTGAACATTCCACATTTGTTTAAAATTTCACTAAGTGATCTAATCACGTCCAGTACCTATTCTGATGATTGGGACTTTGAGACTGTGACTGATATTATGTTTGACCTAGAAAACTCTGCTGCTTTTTCTAAAAATGAATATTTAGAGGGTTCATCAGACTATGAACAACTATATTGTTATAATCACTATGGTCATCATTTTTTGCATAAATCTGCATATCCAAGAAATGTGTTTGTGTTTAACCAATGGGAACATTGTCCTACACCACCTAAAGGTAGTTCAAAAACATTTGCCAGTAAATTTCCATATTTTTCAGGATATAATACATCTGATCCAGAAATGTTTTACTATAAAAATGTAAACGACAGGTATGAAAATTATGTTAACAAATACAAAACAGATTTATTCTGCATTATTTAATGCCATATGTCTAGACAGGGTTTCGACTTTTGGAAGGACGACACAAAAACGTTGTGGGGTACTAAAGAATGGCAAGTACAGGGGATAGAAGCCTTATTTAGAGCCTGCATCATCCCTGAACAAATAATGTTTTTGAATGAAACAATCCAACAAACATCTTCTCTTGGATTAGCCAAGATCAAAGAGATGAACACACCTTCTGTACCAACTCCTGCAAAAAATAATGAAACACAGGCAGTGGTGACAGTTGAGAATATACTACAACTCAACAGATCTAATCTTGATTGGAAAAAATGGTTGATCTGGCCCACAGACACGAATAACTGTCAGGAAAAATTCCTGAATAAAACTCAGGGCTTTACTATTCATAGGCCAGACCCAAGATACGTCCAAAGGCAACATCCGGGGGTAGTAACAACATACAGTGTAGGGAAGTTATGCCTCGATTGGCTGCATACATCTACACTACAGGATGTGAAACAACACTTATCCTTACTTGCAAAAGACGCAGACCTTAGGGATTTCTTGCTTGGACCAAGAAAACCGCGTCAAAAACGTTTTATATGCCGGCATCTATGCTGCATACAATGAAGCATGGAAGGTGTCACAGATAGAGGCCGCAGAACGAATACGTGAACTTGATCGTATTAATTTAGAGAAATCACTCTCTGTGGTCGACAATGGGTTAACAACTTTGTCCTCCAGAATTTATTCACTGGACGGCATTGTATCCTCTGCTATCGACATACTAGAACAAGGTTTGGCGATGTTACAACAAGGCCAATCTCAATTACGTTCTATTATGTTATTAAGCTGGGCGCTGCACCAATTGCGAGTGGGCTATGTGCCTTGGCGTTTCATCAACACAACGGCTCTGTTTGCAGAATACAATCTAACTGATAAACAGATCGAAATGGCACAGAGAGGAGCGAAGTATACAGTGCTGAGCATTGAAAAACTGGAAAAGTTACCATTCACAGTGGCAGAAAAACCAGCTACAGAATGGCTTATTCATGGAAAAATTACACTACCTGTGACTAATTTTCAGTTTCAGTATTACTTCAGACAAATGCAAGCAGGCAAATATGAAAGGTTGGGTAAGGAATACATTAAAACATCGTGGGATTTACCGTATACATATAGATGTTGGAGTGGGGATCGTGAAGTGTTTTTAAGCGGTAAAAACTGTAAACGTGCACTAAGCGGTTCACTTATATGTCAAGACATTTCCTTGCACGGGGCTTGTAATGGTTCTGTGGCAAATTTGTCTTGCCATCAGCAGGGTACACCAGCTGCTGTGATTAATCCAACGTTCGGACAACTTTCTAATGGGAGTTACCTCATGTTGAATGATCAGAGTTGCTGTGGCATGCTGCCAGGCATCCCATATCTAGTAACGGTCAACTCCAGGGTCACTTGCTGTATGCAAGTATTGTTTCCCCAATAGACACAGTCAGGAGTCGCCTCTATGGCCTTCGCTGAACGTCTCTTTTATAAGATTTGATACTTTAAGCAGAATGAAAGCCATGCTTTTACAACAAACAGTGCCTTTGACCTCGGCCAAAGAAACCTATGATCTGCAAATTGCAAGGACTTCGGCTGAGATACAGACTTTAATACGTACAAACTGCCCTATACATTTCGTGGAAATGATAGGACGAATTTTCAACATGTCTGATACAACAGGAATTGTACATGTATTTAAGGGCATCTGCTCGGGTCTGTTAGCACCTTTCCAGGCAATACTCGGAATCATCCCGAACTTTGCACATTCGGTGTTTGGTGGCATACCATTAATTCTAGCACTTGTTGCCGGAATTCTATTTCTCTTCCTGCTATTGCGCTCTGGCCAGCCAATTCGCCAACATCACTCCGAGCGAAATGGAGAAAGCTCTCCTTGAACGAAAGTGCAGTGAGCAAATAGTACAGCTTTTGGGCATAAATCGTCTACGGGACCTTAATACCACATGGTTCCTGTCATTCAGACCAATCTGGCAAGATTGCATCTTACCTGTTCTACGATGCCTGCTATGCGGTGTAGAATGCGTGTTGGACACCTGTCTAACATTTCCATCGGATGCGCCAACGGACGTCGATACTCTGCTGGACCAGATAACGGCCCATGCTATGTGTTGTCCCCAGCGGCTTCCTATCCTGATGACAGCATTCATTGAGATCTCACAAACTCTTCCGGCAGCTGCTGAGGTACGAGAAAGAACTACAGGCACACAGGTAACAACGGACGCAAACATTGCGACAATTGAAAACAATGCTTCACATCTGTGCGATTAACCTGCTTCACGAGGTGTTCCAACTCACACCAACTACAGTGGATGATGTTTTGTCTATAGAAATAGATGATCTAATGTTTACACCAGACCCGTAAACTGACTCTGATTCAGCATACAGTGTTCCAGAAATACAGCAACAATTTGGCCTTCATTTTTCAAAATCTTGGAACTCTACCAAAATTGAACTTTTTCCCATTTTTCGAACGAAAATGGTACTTCAATCTGCTTAAAGTAGAACTAGCCTTATAGTACAGACTAAGCGGTCCTTCAACAGACATTTAGTCGTCTTATGTGTCTAAAAACAGTTCATTTGATTTTCAGGACATGAAATGACTTGATTTTTTGTACAACTTATCGATCATTTTCTGTCACATGTTAATATTACTGCTTACTTCATTCCAATTGCATTTATTTTCGCATTTTATGCCTGAAATGATAAGCAATGCTTCGAATGTACAGTATCTTTTTGCATTCTAATATGTTTTTTTAAATGCCTTTTTTAAAATGGTTTTATGAAATATTTTAGAAATATGCGGTACTCCGTTTTTATGTTTAGCATTTTAAATGTTTAGCATTTATGTATCATCGTATACACGAAAGAGGAGTGGGTGTTGTATTCTCCTTAGGGTGTCCATAACGGGCTTTCCAAATATCATGTCCTTATATAGGCATAATTCGCCCTGCCCTTATATAGGCATAGAATCCCAGACCTTATTTAGGCATTAAACCGTGCACTCCAAATACAGGCATGGTCCCTGACATCCGTCCACCCTAACGTCACAACGAGTTCATGAAGAACAGACCCTTAGGCTGCGGGAGTTTCCCTAGCTCAGGACTATTGATTTCTTCAAGGCCTCATCTATTATGCATGAACCATTATTCTTTAGGGGTTCATCCATGACGTCTTTCGCTACCCAATTCACGTCAATGCTAACATTCCTAAGGTACTCTCAGGTATAAATATACCTTCCCTAGCCCTTGTAAACTAGAGGAGACCTCGACTTCAGAGGAGCCCGTATCCCGGCCTGACGCACTGAGAAGACGCTGCCATTCCCTGCACGCAGAGAGCCCAGCTTCCAGTGATCTGACTTCCCTTGCGGGGTGTTGGAGTTCGAGTCTGGCAAAGAGATTCCAACCTCTCTCATTCTTCAGGTATGGAGCTGATAAGAACCTAGAGGGACTCTTGGCATACTAGGCATACTAGACTTAACATACTCTTAGTATACCATAGTAAAGAATACTTCACCTACTTCATACCTTGTCCTACACCTAGGTTAGGTTAGGTACATTGGGGTAGAACTAGCTTAGCACCGCATCGTATGAGTACTCGCATTTTTAGTCTGTGTTATTTATGTAACAGCATTTGTACTATAAGATAATGCTATCGCAGTATTATTTATTTCTACTGCTCACCCTGTACATTATTTATCTCGCATACTGTCTTGTGATCGTAACAGCACATTATACTTACAACAGAAACAAGACTGTTCAATAAATCTTTTATTGAAAACGCCTCGTCTATTATTTCTGTGTAACTCTGAGGAAAACTAAGCATGCACAACTGAGCTGAGTGAAATAGTTATCTAGTGTTTCCACGACTCTGGGACACGTTCTGATTCTAAAGGGAAACATATTGGTCATGTTTTGCGGCTGCCAGAAACTACTCCTTCTTGTTGTCAAGGAGTTTCTAGTGGCCTCTGAGCTAGCTGGCACAAGTAATTAAGTTTAATATACTCGATAGGGACATACTGACCTCAGTCCTATGTCAAACCTATAGGATATATTATTCCAATGCGCAGAGCCTATTAGGGAAATAGGAGCTACACTACAAGCTCATCCACCGTGGGCATAGGGTATGTGTCAAATTTGGATAGATTGTTGAGCCGGCGGAAGTCTATGCAGAATGTCACTGAGCCATTGTTTTTTGGCACACCGTGGGCTTTGGATGGCTCAATTATCCCCCCTTCTAACATGCTGGATACCTCTTTCTCAACTGCCTGGCGTCTGGCTTCTGGGTTGTGGTAGGGACGAAGACGCACCACCCGACCCTTCTCTGTCTGTATATCGTGTTGTACTAAGGTTATTTTCAAGGGACAGCCTGTAAAGAAAGTGTGATGTTGTTAGATAAGTGGTATTAGCTTATTATTGGAGGAAGGTAAAAGAATCCTTGCCCTCTCGCCTAACTTTAGTTCTGCACATCCTAGGATGCCTATTTCCAGTCCAGGGAGGACTTGGCCTGGCAGTTCAGGCTGGACTGTTGCCATTGGGTGCAGGGTCAAGACTGATTTGCATATGGCTGGGTTCAAACTGGAATGGCATGGTGAGTAAAAAAACGATGGATTTAGGCCCAGATCTCTGTATTGAACGTATGACATTGTTCTGCATTCTGTCCATCAATTGTTCGTTTTGCATTTCTAATTGGGCAGCACTTGCCACGCGTCACTTCTTTTTCTCTCCGTGGCCCATGGACCAAGCAAGATCAAAAAAATGTAATTAGTGTCCGTCCGCTGACCATCCGCTGCTTGTGCTGTGATTCAGGTACTATATTTCTTTTTAAAAAAGCGATATGATGCGATCAAAGCTGGCCAAATCATATCGCTTTTTTCCTTCGCCAACCCGCCCCATCCTGATTCTTCTCCTCTTGCCTTCTCGTCTCTGTTTCTTTTCCCCCTAACACCCACCCGCCTGTCGTGTTTCTTTACCCCCTCCCAGAAGTAAAAAACAACAAAAACACTATAAGGGGGGGTCTAGAACTTTCTTTTAACTGTACCATTACCCACCCACGCTCCCCCATTAACCATTCCCACACGCCCCCCGTTACCCAACCCACCCGATTGCCAAAGCCAACAGCAAGCCCATAGGCGAGACCTATTGGCTTTGCCAATGCTTGTTCTCGTTGTCTTTTCTCTGTTAAGATTATGTTTTGAAATGTAGTAGTATTCATTTAGTAAATATGCAGCCAAGATATTTTTCAAAGCGCAAATAGTTTACATTTTAACTTAACGCACAGGAAGCTTACGCATTATCTGCTTCCTACGTGCATAGTAATATAGTGAACCAAATTTTGAAAACTACAGCCAGCCAGTTCAGTATAGCCAATGTCAGCGAGTTATGATCCCAAGTTCAAGAGCATAGGCTGGCTAACAGTTGGGTTGTTTCAGATGGCATCCACCCTGTGCACTATTTTATAGCGGTCCTGGAGAAAACTAGAGCCCCAACTAATACCAGACAACTGCCTAACTCACTAGGCACTAACGATTCACGGAGAAAAAAGGCAAACCTTTTAAAAATGTTTAGGTGTTGCAAAATGTATCAACACAATAACAGCATAGTCAGACTATAATTCTCGCTTGAGCAGGTGAAATGCTGTCATTGCCTTCATTCTTTGTTCCCCTTGGGAAAATCTTCATTGCTAACTGAGGAGGAAGAGAGCAAGAAGGGGTGGAATCGTCTTACCATTGCATCGCTGTTAAAATCACATCAATACTACCAGAAAATGATATTTTTATGTAGTGGTTATTCATTTAGCAATATTTATATAGATCTTACAAGGCCCAAGTTCATGAAACTTTACATGAATCAATGGTATTTCACATGTAATCAGGGGAAATGATAGAGGCATATATCATATGCATAGATATACAACTAGGCAAGAAAATAGGTCATCTAAAAGGCCCAAGAGCATCAGAGCACTTTACATTGAATCAGCTGTAATTCACACATAAGCAGGCACAATCAAAGGGATATACATTTTATTTACCGGGACAGATATATCAATAAACACAAACAGGTAATGGACAAGCAGTAACAAGCTTGTTAATGTCCTGACACCCAGGTCGCATCAGACAACATCTAATGGAAGGCGTGATCACTGCAGGTTTTTAAACCCATAGTGTATAACACTGATGGCAGTCCTTCAGGTAAATCTATGCTGAGTTAGAGAATATTGAAAGCGTGGGTACAAGGGCCATGGGAGATAATGAACTCCTCTATTGTTTTCAAAGTATTCCAACACCGTTAGCCCTCAACCCCAGAGAGCCTTTAGCAAGAAATATTTTAGAAAAACAAATATCAAAAAACTAGCATCAAAGTTTTAAAGTAAACATAAAAAATACCTTGTGCATTGAAGGAGGCTACTGGGGTTCAATTAGTGTTCCAGCCTGTGAGTCTGATGTTAGACACACAAAATTTCACCTGTTGCATTCACCTGAGGTACCACTGAAGCATATTTAACCTTATGAAATTGGAGGAGCTTAAGATTCAGCACTTGCGCATGGAACAAACTGAAATCGGTCATTTCCCAAGTGTGTAACAATACCTATTTTGCCATTTTTAATAAGTTTTATAATGTTCGTTCTCAAAGCGCATATCTATCTGCATTCTTAAAATGCACTTTAAAACGTGTAAAGTTTGAATGGTCCTCAGTCTCCTCACTTTCCCCGGTTAGATGGATGTGTTGGTCATTTTTGTGGATGCTAAAAACTAATTAAGTAAACATGTACCATCAGATGCATCTTATTCAAAGTATAAAATAACTTGACACTTTGAAGTGTATCACTTCTAGGCACGATTTAGGCATGCTATGACAAAGCGGGGTCAGTAATATAAACCTCTACATATTTAATTGGAGCAGTTGCGAGAAATTAGGCTTGTGAGTGTTGTAGGATACAACTGAAACCACAGAAATTCAGTTTGACTCTTGATGCCTCATTAAGTTAGCGAAAGAAACATCTACTGAGATTTCTCCGCACCTTTGTGCATTTTTCTGAATGGGCCATCCATGACCTGCTGGGACCCGCAGTGCGCGAGTATGTTACCGTAGAGATGTGTAAAATTGTGGGACTTTTTTAATCTCCTCAAACTCGGTCTGTTTAAATTATGTTGCAATGGAAAGGTAGCAGATGAAAAAGTCTAAAAGTAGTTTTTGCAATAGAACAAACAGTGCAAACTTCTTTTAGTGGGAGAATTCTCCCACAAAAACGTGTTTTTGCAGCACCACTAGATGGTCACTGAGACATACAGTGAGAACACCGAATAAGCTATGTAGGTGAAGTGAAGGCCTTGCCATTATCTTCAGGAACTGTTTTGAATGTAAGCCGATATCCACTTTGAAAATAACCCTGTTTGAATGCCTTTAAGCAGTCATCATTCATACACAGCCATGCGGTCTACTGTCCTAAACTCACAACCAACTCCATTAAACAATTGTCAGATTATATCACACCAAATCAGTAAGCTGCACTGACCTTGATCCTTCTGCGTGCACTAATATCTGGCGAATGCAAAACCACCAGCCATTTCCTCTGTCTGCTGCCTTAGTAATGGGATACCAGTGCAGTTGCATGAATTAATAAAAAAACATTTATCATAAATCTTTCCATGACAGAATTTCTGCATCAAAAAGCTGTTCCATAGGCATTCATTTAGTATAGTCTAGATGAACTCACTGTTGCACTCAGTTATTTGAAACAATCTCCTATAAAAAGATCAGCTAATCATTGCCTCAGTAGCTCAACAAAAGCCTTGTGAAGATGGTAATTCTGACAATTTACCAAGTCAAACACAAGTGCTACAATCAAAATTTACATAATCCAAAAATATTAGTTTAGGTAGCTGTGAAGCCTCCTCAGTTCTAGCAAATGGTATTAATTTACCAGTAGTAGCACACATTCATTTAGGAAGTCGAGTCTTTTGACAATAGCTAGGTTATCTATAAGCTTGGATTCAACTAAGAACTAGTTCCATAATGTGTAAAAGTGGGACATACCAAACATTAGCATTTGTAAGTACTTGCAGTGTCTGGATACAAAAGTGTTATTTCATTGCATAAAATGCAGTAGTAGTTCCCTACTGTGAAATCCTACTTAGGCAAAAAGTAATACTTTGCTTAATTTGACTTAGGGAGCCACTATGAACATCACTCGCTCACTGTATGTATTGTATTGCAGTATGTATCCAAATATTTTAATAATTGGTCAAATAGATTTTTGTATGCTTTAAAAGGATGCTGCTGAAAATGCTTATCTGTTCATGAAGCCTGGTGAGTAAGTAAATTATTCAGATATGCTCTGCCTTCCAGAGTGACAAAGACGTCCTCTATTTCGGCTGAATAGTGATAGGAGTAAAAGGAGTCAAATGTCCAATACTAGAATATCAGTCTCTCGCTCCACGTAACACCAGCTTCCACCTAATTCAATACTACATACTACACAGAGCTTATCTTACCTCAGACAAAATAACTAGGGCGCAGCGGGGACAAACTGATGCCGTTTGTCCCCGCTGTGCCCTACTCTACTCCCCTCCACATGCTCTGGGCCTGCCTGTCACCTTGCAACTATTGGCTAGGCGTGACCACACATTTATCGGTCTGCCCAGGTAAATCCACACTACATTTTTGGGAGGTGTGCCTCTTAGGAATATGACGTAGGGACAAAAAATACAGAGCCACCACTTGGTTTATTGACTTAGGGCTCTTCCTAGCGAAGTGCTTGATCACTCACCAGTGGAAATCGCCTAGTCCTCCTGCGGTCAAAGCCTGGGAATGTTCCATGCAAGCCTGGAACTGCCCTACGCAGGGAAAACACAATAGGCCTTCAGTAATACCCCTTGCATCCTGTTGAGACCATACTAGCTGATTTCCTTGCTGCCTTATCAGCCACTGGTGACTTATCTGAGGATGTTAGGATTCATATAGACACCGACAAAATCAGATGCACTAGACTCTCAACCCTAAAACCCTTTCCTCATCACATTATTTATATTTTACAGGTCATTGCTCTACAACTCTGCTCCTTTCTTTTCACCCCCTTTTTCTCTTCTTATTTTTTCACATGCTTTAACATGGCACAGACTTGTTTTTACAGTTTGCTGTTTTATTTTTTGAATTATTGAATCTTGTGCTCATCATCCATAACAGTAATGATCTACAGGCTCTTTTCCAAGATAAAGTCATATTTCTGGCAGCGTCATAAACTAGGAAATCATTATATGTGGCAGCAGTAATTTGTCATTGTAACCGAATTACTGGGGCAGTGAAGGGCATGATAGAGATTCTTCAGTCATTAAGTTGAAAAGCAAAGAGTGCGAAAACCATAATATATGTTTATCTCCCTCCTGCAAGTCTGAATACTTATGCCCGTAGACCACGAGGATAAATGAACTATGTTCAGTCTCTGAACCAGTCGCCAGTTGTTACTGGAGGGTACAGTCATAGATGTTGTAAAGGAACGTGTGAGTCTTTAGACATGGTATTCTATGCTTGTAATATTTCAGGTATTGTAATTATATATTGTATCTGGGTTGAATAAAATTGATATATGCAACACAGTCATCATGGCTATTGATATTTGCTTAGAACAAACAAACCACTTGTGTGCCGTTGTAGTGCTTATGATGCATTAGCAACAGGGACTCACAGTATTGTCAACTATTAACCAATTATGTGGGGCTTTATCCTTAACCCATTAACTCTAAATCCCCATGAAGACACTATGTCTCAATTAACTTAATGGTAGTATTACATGCTCGAATCAATTGTCTTTATTTTTCTTTGCTATTCAAACAAGAGCGCTCCTGGATAGTTCTCCTTCAATTTCAAAGAAATTCTATAGCTCAGTTGCATTACATACAGTGGAGGATTTGTTTGCTAACTTTGAAGTCATTTAGAATGGAGATTCAATTTATGGCTAAATGTGGGTGGATGCCGAAGCTGCATAACCCATGTGATGCAGCACCCCAGTGTGTGCTGAAGCACCAAGCAAAAGCCATGGCCCATTGCTCTCCTGCAGTAATAACGGTGGTGCGGCCATCTTCTGTTTCCCAAGAGAAAAATACATCAACAAGACCTGCCATGAGTCGTTGTTCATCTACTGCATTCCTGAAATTCAGTGACTTTGGGGCTGCTGTCTCTCGTTTTTTACATAGATATATTGCTTCAGAGCAATGGTGGAAGGAGCGTCTGTGTGTACCCTAACTGGCACTACACCCACATCCATTCAGCCATACCAGGGAGAGCCGGGGATTGCCAGAAAGTGGTGAGAACTCCCTTATGTCAATGTAATAGTCTAGCAGTACTGTAAGAGTACTGTAGGGTTAATTCCTTACAGTGTTCTGTGGCATCCTACTTAAGTGGGTGAACAAACCAGCGTTGAATTAAGAGGACAATCCGAGAAGAGAGGCATTGGAATGTTCTAGTAACATTTTTGTCTCTTTTTTTGGGCTCTTCACTCTATAACTCGATGAACTGAGCAATGGCCTGTGATGTCTGTTAAGAATGGTATGCTTTGTAAATGTTCAGTTTTTGAGGTGGATGTTATTTCTCAGCAAGAAACGTTCCTTAACAACCTATGAACTGTGTCTCTGAGTTCTAATTTGCGAGTTGATACAATTTCGAGGCAATTGACATATGCTGAAGTATTTTCCTTCCATGACATCATGTGGTAGTACTTTCCTCCCCTGAAAAGCCTTTGAGTTCTTAACCACTCTTCAGTTGTCACTACCATTTCGGTTGAATAATCAATTAGCCACGCATAAATATTTAGCAAAGAATTAACATCCACGCCTAATGACATTAACGAGTCTCTAAAACACAGATCAAAAATTCCAGGAGAAAAACAAAAGAGATCTGTGATTGATTCCAAGACCACTAAGACAAGGCAAGATTCGAATGTTTGGAAATCTAAAGAGTAAATAATACTTAACAGGAGGTGGATAACGTGGTTCTATGGCCAGGGAAAGATATGGGCCTAGTGTGGATCCCCTGACTTTGATTTATAGAGTGCAATCCCAAAACACCTCAAGTAACATAATCGACTAGTAGTATGCTGGTCAGCTTATTGAACAACATTTTACTTGAAATCCGTAAATTAAAAAACATCACAACCAAAATCATAAAATGTTGGCACCTAAGTGTCTTGAAACACATTAAACATGAAGCTTGAGACAATTTCAGATAGAATTGACCATATGGAACAATGGCTGCCAGATGTGGAACATCATATAAAATTCCAGAATGATGCTGTCGGGAGTAGTAGACTCAGATTCTGAGGGTTAACTGGTCTACACCATATATACTTAATCGGATATTGAAGATCAGCAACAGGTTTCAGATAACAGAATCACCACCTTACTTAAGGATGTAGCAGATCAAAATATCAATCATGAAACCTTGATGTATTCAAATATAAATGGTGTTTCTTATTCTAATGATCAGGAGCTTTGTAGTTTAACAAAGACTCAGCCCTTTTAGTGCATGCCCATTCGCTGGTGAGGAGATGTGCTCTCAAATATAGATTACATGTGCTTGCTTTATGGAGTCTAAAGTCTAGAAAAATGATCCTTGGCAATTTAATGCAACCTATTAGCAAGAAGTGGGGTTGTCCTTCCATTTTGTTGCTATGGTGATAAAAACGATCCATCCATCCATCCATCCATCACATGTGGGAGCCTTCTTACTGAATATTAGTGGTTTCAAGCCTCATATTTCACAGAAAACAGGCATAACTGTGAGTTATTTCCTGTAATTCACAGTGCTGAATTTAGCTTCCCTAAACAAATAAAAAAGTTAAACAGGGCATTTTCTCATTCTTTCAGTGCTGCTACAAGAATGATTTCACCATGACAGTGCTAATCTTGGACCATTAATCAGCACACTTGACATATTCACCCATACAGGCCCATCCATAATGCAAGCATTTACCAATGAATCCTCTCCTGTGTGTGGAAATAAACATAGTAAAGGCAAGAGCTTGTCAGCGAAAAGTTACATTGTACCACATTGCACTTTTTTTTCCCCTGTATATATGGCATGTTAAATAACTCAATAGTGTTTCTAGTATCAATATATTATAAAAGAAAGCGCATTTTAGAATGCATGTTTTTAATTTCCTTACAATGCGCTTTGCATTTAAAATTTGGTTTATAATAGTACACTTTGTTGCATACACACATATTAAATATTAGCAACTTTGTTATGAACCCCAAAGTACCCCAATATAGTCCCAGGTAGTTACATGACCTTTTACCTACATCTGTCCTACCATTGTGCTACATAACGGGTCTGGCGCTGACCTTTTACCTAGTTAGGTGCTACATGACTGTTGTGTGGTTTTCTCCGAAAACTAGCCTCATGTATTATGCATGAGGATTCTCAGTATCACAGAAGGATTACCATCTTCTGCATGATAACTCTGTATAAGGGGCACCTCTATTGTCATCCTTGCCCGACATGCCCATAGTACACTTCTGGGTAGAACCCGTGAGGGTACCTTTCGGGTATATAAGCACTACATCTTCAAACCATGGGCAAACCAGAGGTGAAAAAGACTTCCATGCTGACGCGAGGCGCTGAGGTTCCTGCACGCAGACACTCCAGCACGCAATGGTCTGGCATCCCTTGCGGGGTGTCCTTCTTGAGACCAAGACGGAGTCCTTCACTCTCCCACACCAGGTAATGGGGTTGGCTTCATCCTAAGGGGATTCTTGGCTAAACACCTACATACATGCTAGGTACACTTAGTTAGGGTTTGAATCGTAGGAGTACGCATTATTACTGTCATGAAT
This sequence comes from Calotriton arnoldi, assembly GCA_963921515.1. Lineage (NCBI taxonomy): Eukaryota > Metazoa > Chordata > Amphibia > Caudata > Salamandridae > Calotriton > Calotriton arnoldi. The sequence continues at coordinate 1,613,070 of CAWUFW010001622.1, read as the reverse complement.
TCCTATGCCTGCATATATTCATTGTTTTAGCACTATGGTAGAACTCTACCTTTTCTTTACTCTGCTGGTGCTTACAACCGTATATATCTGTTTCTGTCTCATGGATGTTGCAGCACACATATTTTATACTAGAATCACGCTGGTTCAATAAATACTTATTGAAAACGTCCCCACCGTTTATTCTGTGTATCTCTCTGAGACAATGTGAGCATGAGTGAACGAGCGAAAAGTACTGTACTGTTTCCGCGATCCCTGAGGGGTCAGTGTTGTCATGTTCGATACTTGCCAGAAAGCTATTCATTCCTAGGTAAAAGGGGATGGTAGTGGTACTGTGAGCTAGCTGGACTAACAGACTAACATATCCTTTGGGGGTGTCTGGAATCAGTTTGGACACCAATCCCTCAGTTTATGTTGTCTAAACGCCCAGATCCTATATAGATTTGTAGGAACTACACGATACCTGATCCCCAAAAGAAACACACACTTCGCAAAACATCAACAGAAATATCTGTATTCCCAGGCAAACAGTGAATACTAAACCAATGAATCTCAAATCCTCTAAATCTGTCTAAAGAGTACTAAACTCAATAAATCATGTAATATAAAAATACATAACTAGTAGCATGTAATATACTCCTATATTGCCAGCTCGGGTTTCAATGGCCTTGCAGTCTATAAAAGTCAACACAACTCCTGGTTGGCAATATAGGACCATATCACACATTTACTCATTATGTAATCTCGCTCTTTCTCTCTGTATGTATGTATATACATATATGTGTGTATATTAGATGATTGGGTCAAACCTTCTATGGGGAGAGCGTTTTAGTAGTAAATTTGGTGCCGTTTGATGTATTATCAGAATTTTTTTTTTTTTTTAATTCATACACCTCAGCTGCTTCCTGGAAAGTTTCAGGGTGATCCGTCAAGCGGAGGGCCAAGAAAATGTAAGGTCCCAAAACACAATTTCCCCATGCAATTTGCATAGCGTAACATTTTAAACTAAAAAAAACCACTAAATATCACCAGTTGTAGTTTATGCTTTGCGTATGCCTTTACAGACATAACTCATGACAAGTTCTATGACATCATTGATGACATCACAGATAACATCTCAAATTGCATGATTGATGACATCTCTGGGCATGGAGGAGGCACATGTTCTAGTTATCTCAGTAAGCTGTACCTGGTGAATTTCCGTGTTACATTTCACCTGACATTTTCAACTAATTATAACATCACTAACCTTTGTTTTTATTCTGAGATTATTTATAAATATATGGACCAGCTTGAATTTAAAAATGGCAAGAGTAACCTAAACATGTTAAGTCTCTGCAGATGTTGTTGGAAATTGTTTGATACCCCCATCTATGTTCCCACTATTGGATCTTCACAAAACCTGAAATACCTACACTGGGTGAAACTTGCAAACTGCCAGCCACATTTCATGCAGATTCCTCAAACAGCACAAAAGTTATTAGCAAATGAAAATGTTATGGCCCCTCCTTTATCTTTGCACCCCCCCCCTTAAGGAATTTGCATAAAACCATATATACCAATAGAAACCTAATCCTTCTAAAGTGCTACCAAATTTTGTGCAAGTCTATCATACAGTGCCGGCGTAATTAGCAAATAAACACTGTTTGCACCTCCCCTTATCTGCTCCTCCTTTGATAAACTTGCACACATTTGAAAAAAAAAAAATGATTAGGCTAAACATGCTAAGTGGCAAATGCCATGCATATATGTCAAATAATGCAAAAGTTATAAGCAAAGCAAAAAGAACTTTTGCAAATGACATGATATACGAATGTATTAACCCTTTGACTTCCACCTGGCAACTTTTAAACTGTTAACATCTCAAAAACTACCTAAGGGATGAATAAAAGCTCACTTTCTGCATAAAAAACTACATACTTCCTAAGTTTGTCATACATCCATTCAGCTGTTTTTCCTGTAGCAGTGAGCAAAGGTTCATATGGGAGCTAAAATAGGAAAACATATCTGTTCTATGGCATGTGTGGCTGTCGATACACATGCTCTGCATACTCCTGCCATCTAGTGTTCGGCCAGGAGTTGTGCAAGCTGTGTTTCTTCGTAGAAGTCTTTCGAGTCACGAGGTCTACTGACTCCTTCTCTCGGTGATATTGCGCATGGGCATCGACTCCATTGTTTGATTGTTTTCTCACGGCCATCGGGTTTGGATGTCTTCGATCTGTGCATTGACTCCATTTGGTTCGATTCTTCGGTTCTTTACTGTCCTCGGCGGTATTGTTTCTCGTTCGCGCTTTCAACATTCGCTTTCGTTTGGAAAACTCATCAGTTCAAATTCATTCATCCAACAGCCCTTTGGAGCACCACCCTTTCGGGCCTACCTTCAGCGTCTTACCTACCCCCTTCGAAGATGTGTTTCTGGTGATGGAACGCACGCCTTTTAGTTTCTGCCCTCATTGCCACGTGAAATACCTGCACACAGGCCAACACCTATGTGCAATCTCTGCCTTTCACCCGACCACAAGGAAGGTGGCTGCGACCCGTGTAAGTCGTTTCGGTCGAAGAAAACCCTACTGGACCAAAAGGCCACAGATGACACTCCCAATATCTTTGACAAGGAGTTCGCCCAAGAAGAGCAAACCATCGAAGAAGAAGAGACCTTCTCGATCGAGGACAGCTCCAGCTCCGACGCTTGACCCTGCTAGGTAGGTCGCTCCCCCTCCGCACAGCACCGCCTGTGTGTCCTTGCCCCAGCTGCCGCTGCTGAGGAAGTTAGAGGCCCTCCTCCACCCGCAGGCTACCACCTGCGCCTCATCCCTGGTGGCCAGTGGTAGGCCGTAGGTTTGTATCCTCATCTGTATCTTTATTGTATTGCCTTTATTGTTATTTTGGTGTCTGTGACTGCTGTTGTCTGTTTTCCCCCGGTGCCTGTATTGGTCTGTGCCCTCTTTTTCCTTCTGTTCCCCTCGCTGCCCCCGTGTTTCTCTGCCCGTTTTTGCCTTCTGTTCCCTTCGTTGCCCCTGTAATTCTGTGCCCGTTTTTGCCTTCTGTTCCCCTGTTGCCCCCGTAATTCTGTGCCCGTTTTTGCCTTCTGTTCCCCTGTTGCCCCCGTAATTCTGTGCCCGTTTTTGCCTTCTGTTCCCCTGTTGCCCCGTAATTCTGTGCCCGTTTTTGCCTTCTGTTCCCTTGTTGCCCCCGTAATTCGGTGCCCTTTTGCCTTCTGCTCCCTTAGTCGCCCCTCACCGCTCCGGCTCCAGCCGCTGCGTCCCCTGCGGCCCCACCCCCCTGACCGCCCATTCGCTGCCCCTGCCCTGCCTCCCGCCTCCCGCCTCCCAGCTGCTCCTCCCTCCCACCTCCCCATATATGGCGGCCGAAGGCGCACCTAAGGCAAGCCCGTCTGCGCCCGTCCGCGCCTGGACCGCACCCAGCGCCAGTACCCCTGGTCCCCGCGCCCGCCACGACGACTGCCGCCGCTACGATGCCAGCAGACTCCACGCCCTCAACTCCGGACGGACCCACACCTGCTTCAAAGCCGCCCCGAAAAGCACACAGGGTCCCTTCACCTGCCGGAACTGCAGCTACACCAGCCTCAGAGCCGCCGAACCACCCGCCAAGAAAGGCCACAATCACCTCCGATGCATCCTACTGAACACCCGCTCCGCACGCAAACATGCCGTCGAGCTCTGGGACCTGCTCGACACTTCATCCCCGGACGTCGCCTTCCTGACAGAGACCTGGATGAACAACTCCTCCGCACCCGACATCGCCATTGCCATCCCAGACGGCTACAAGATCACCCGCAGAGACCGCACCAATGGAGTCGGAGGAGGAATCGCCATCATCCACAAGAACAGCATCAGGGTCTCGACTAGCACCGACGACACTCTCAGCACCGCCGAACACATGCATTTCCAGATCCACACAGACCCCAACTCCACCCTCAGAGGCACCCTCGTCTACAGACCCCCCGGACCCTGACCCCAGATCAGCGACTCCATCGCCGACTTCATCAGCACGCACGCCCTGACCTCCACCGACTACATCCTCCTCGGAGACCTGAACTTTCACCTTGAGAACAACAACGACAGCAACTCCACCACCCTGATCGATAACCTCGCCAACCTCGGACTGAGGTAACTCGTTACAACGCCTACCCACTCCGCCGGCCACACGCTCGACCCAGTCTTCTCCTCAAGCTCCCACGTCTCCTTCAGCCACACCACCGAACTCCTCTGGAACGACCACCTCTGCATCCACTTCACCTTCCAGAAACCCACCACACACCACTGCACCCAACAGATCCCCCGCCGCTGCTGGAGCAAAATCACCGAAGACCAACTACACGCAAACCTCGCTCTCAGCCCACCCACCGAACCCTCCAACACCGACGACGCTGCCCACAGCCTCACACACTGGATCGACGACTGCGCCAGCACCCTCGCCCCGCTGAAGAAACCCTCCTACAGAGAGACACCAGCAAGAGGGCCAGCTGGTTCACCCCAGTACTCCTAGCCTCCAAGCGAGCCTGCCGGAAACTAAAGAAGAAATGGCACAGTGAGCAGACTCCGGACAGCCACGCAGCCCACAAGGACGCCATCCACAACCACCATCACCTCATCAGGACTGCTAAGAGGACCTCCTTCAAAGTCCGCCTCGACAACAACGCACACAATAGCAAGGAGCTCTTCAACATCGTGAAGGAACTCTCCAACCCCAGCTCCAACACCAACGACATCTCGCCGTCGCAAGCCCTGTGCGACTCCCTCGCCACTTTTTTTCACCGCAAGATAGCAGACATCCACGACAGCTTCAACACCCAGACAGCCCCAACAGACATCAACACAACAGACTCTCCGCACACCATCGACCACGACCCCCTGCTAGTCTGGGCCAACGTGAGCATCGATGACACCATCAAGACCATGAGCACAATCCACTCCGGCTCCCCGTCAGACCCATTCCCGCACCACATCTTCAACAAACCAGCAGCTCCATCGCACCCCATCTGCGCAACGTCATCAATCTCTCCCTCGAGACCGCGACCTTCCCAGAGAGCTGGAAACACGCAGAGATCAACGCCCTACTCAAGAAACCCAAGGCGGACCCAAGAGACCTCAAGAACTTCCGGCCCATCTCTCTGCTTCCGTTCCCGGCCAAGGTCATCGAAAAGATAGTCAACAGACAGCTAACCCGATACCTCGAAGAAAACAGAATCCTGGACCCTTCCCAGTCAGGGTTCCGCAGCAACCACAGCACCGAGACTGCCCTCATCGCCGCCACCGACATCAGGACCCTGCTGGACAACGGTGAGACCGCAGCCCTCATCCTCCTGGACCTCTCCGCCGCCTTCGACACAGTCTGCCACCACACACTACGCGCACGCCTCCACGCCGTAGGGATCCGCGACAAGGCTCTGGAATGGACCACCTCCTTCCTCTCCGGCAGAACCCAGAGCGTCCGCCTCCCCCCATTCCGATCCGAAGCCTCCGAGATCATCTGCGGCGTACCCCAGGGATCTTCCCTCAGCCCGACACTGTTCAACATCTACATGGCCCCGCTCGCACACGTCGCCCGACAGCACGACCTCAACATAATCTCCTACGCCGACGACACTCAACTGATCCTCTCCCCCACCAAGGACCCCATCACCGCCAAATCCAACCTCCATGAAGGAATGAAGGCCGTCGCCGACTAGATGAAGATCAGCCGACTGAAGCTGAACTCGGACAAGACGGAGATCCTCATCCTCGGCTCCAACCCCTCAGCCTGGGACGACTCCTGGTGGCCGACAGCACTGGGGGCACCCCCGACACCCACCGACCACGCACGCAACCTGGGAATCATCCTCGACTCAACGCTCTCCATGACCAAGCAAGTCAACGCCGTCTCCTCCTCCTGCTTCAACACCCTCCGCATGCTCCACAAGATCTACAGGTGGATCGCGACAGATACAAGAAGAACAGTCACCCAGGCCCTTGTTAGCAGCAGACTCGACTAAGGAAATGCCCTCTACGCGGGAGCCCCGACCAAGCTCATCCAACGACTGCAACGCAACCAAAACGCCTCTGCATGACTGATCCTCGACGTCCCACGCCACATCACCCCCCACCTGAGAAACCTGCACTGGCTCCCCGTCAACAAGAGGATATCCTTCAAGCTCCTCATCCACGCACACAAGGCACTCCACAAGACCGGCCCATCCTACCTCAACAGACGATTTTCCTTCTACATCCCCAACCGCCAGCTCCGCTCCGCCGGCCTCGCACTCGCCACCGTCCCTCGCATCCGAAGAACAACCACCGGCGGGAGATCCTTCTCCCACCTCGCCGCCAAGACCTGGAACACCCTCCCACTGAGCCTACGACAGACTCAAGACCTGCTGACCTTCAGGAGGCTACTCAAGACCTGACTGTTTGACCAGTAGCGGACCCCCCTCCCAGCGACTTGAGACCCTCGCGGGTATGTAGTGCGCTCTACAAATGTCTGATTGATTGATGGAGATGCAGGAACTCCAATACGCCCAGTGCGTGAGTATTTTGACCCCTGCCCCAGCTCCTCCATACAAGCCGAACAAAAAATGTTCAGCTCCACCACCCCTACTATTAGAGATCGCCAGACCACCACTGCCTTCTGGCCATGGTCAGATCTGAAAAACTGTTTCGGACACCCCGCCATTGGGCCCGGCATCGTAGATTACTACCAAGGACAAGCCTCCACCATTCACCTTTTTGGACTGAGAGCATGGTTCGGCACTGACCTGACCTTCGGTACTGACTAGGCAGCCAACCCCATCTCCCTCGGTGCCGAAAAAGCATCACATCTCGAACCCTCGGTACTGAAACCTTCTGAGCCAAAAGCTCTAGAACATCATCGGCTTCCACATCTCCTGTTGAACCCATTCTGGAAAAGATGGACATTAGCCAGCCGAAAATATAAATCCAAGTGTGAACTGGTCGCATTCTTGCTTAACTTTCCTCTCCTCCACCTCCAAAGAGGAAATTGACATTTGAGAAGAAATTAGATGTTTCCCTTCCTCCCAGGAAGAAAACAAAGGACAAGGTTACTAGCCCTGCCTATCAACCACCTCCTACACTGTCTCAATCTCCATCCCCCCTCATTCTCCTCAGCCATTGTCACCACAGCATAATATATTGGACAACTCACCTCACAGGGTCACCACAGTCCGACACTGGTGGGTTAGGGGGGCCATTAGGGGATCCTGACCCATAGGATACGCATGACACATCGCACTACACCAAATGATCCTGATCTGTACCCAGCTCGTCCTCCCGCTCCTGAGGACATAACCTCCTACCAGGAGGTCATTGCTAGAGCAGCAGCTTTCCATAATGTGTAGCTCCACAAGGAACCGCTCAAACAGGATTTCCTATTCAATACATTAGCTTTACCCCCAGGGAAACACAGTGTCTGCCAATGTTACCAGGCATGATGAAACATGCAGACAACATTTTTAAGGACCCTGCTAGGGCCAGGATTATCACTCCTAGGGTAGATAAAAAATATAAGGCAGCGCCATCAAACCATTTATTTATTCGGAGTCAAGTGCCACCATACTCCATTGTAAAAACCACTGCACGAAAAAGGTCCAATTCCCAGGCTACCAGGGATTCCCCTCTCAGAAAAGGAAAGCAAGCACATAGATGCTGCAGGAAAAAGGGTTGCAGCGCAGTCGGCCAGTCATTGGCGTATCGCCAACTCGAAGGCCTTATTGACCCGTTATGACAGAGCCCATTGGGACTAAATGGAATAGCTCCTCCAGTACCTCCCTGAAGAATATAGAAAAAATATCCAACAAATTGTTACAAAGGGCCAAGCCATCAGCAACACTTCTATTCGCTGTGCCCTTGATGCTGCAGATCCTGCAGCTCGGGGAATTAACACTAGCCTTCTTCTTAGGCGACATGCTTAGCTACGATGTTCCGGATTTAAGCAGGAGGTCTAACAGGCTGTTCTAAACATGCCATTCCACAAGGAACATCCCTTTGGCCCACAAGTAGATTCTACCTTAAAAACAAAGAAAAAAGACACTGACACGGCAAAAGGTATGGGAGAGTTACAAACTCCCACTCCCAGAGGAACTTTTCGTTTACCAAGCTCTAGGGGTACAAAAAGGTCCACCTCCACAGAGGCATCCACCTTCCAACAGAAACAGCCACAAACGTCTTACACCAAGGGTTACTACAGAGGCTCGTTCAGCTCGTTCAGAGGCAACAATAAAGGTAAGGGTAAGGATGCCTCCTCTCGAAGAGCAACACCCTCTGCAAAACACTGACTACCCCACCCCCCTTGACCACACAACACCTGTCGGAGGCAGACATCAATTTTTCCACCCAGTCTGGCATACCATCACTACAAACAAATGGGTGTTAGCCGCTATCCAAGATGGCTATTGTCTGGAGCTCATTACCACACGGCCCAACATTCCACCTCACACTCAGAGGTTATGGCAGGAACATCAAACACTACTCAAGCAGGACGTCCAAGCCCTTCTCCTCAAAGGAGCCATAGAACCCGTTCCACTCCAACAGAAGGACTCAGGGGCATGCTCTCTGTACTTCCTAATCTCCAAAAAGGATGGGTCTCTAAGACCAATCTTAGATCTCAAGCCTCTGCACAAGAACAAGTACATCCTATCAGAACACTTCCATCTTACAGGATATCCTTCCGCTTCTTCAACAGAGCAACTTAATGGCAACATTAGACCTAAAGGACGCTTACTTTCACATAGCAATACACCCTGCTCACAGCAAATACTTAAGATTTATGATAGAAGGCAAACATTATCAGTTCAAGGTTCTTCCATTCAATTTCAGTACTGCACCTCTAGTATTCATGAAATGTCTGGCAGTGGTCGCTGCACATTTGCGAAGACAAAATGTTCACGTGTTCCCCTACTTAGACGATTGGCTTATCAAATCCTGTACACATCAGCAGTGCCACCAACACACTCAGATGACAATAGATTTACTTCATAGCCTAGGGTTCACTATCAACATCCCCAAGTCTCACCTCCAACTTCTACAAGTTCAACCTTATAGCAATCCTAAACACACGCTTATTAGCCTATCCCAATCCCGCTCAAATTCAAAACTTTCAGGCAACCTTGCCCTAGTTCCAGACAAATCAGACACTCACAGGGAGGGTGGTTATGCGTCTGCAAGGAGCGATGGCTTCCTGCACTGCCATACTTCCCCATGCAAGATTACACATGCGTCCCCTGCAGCAATGTCTAGCTTGCCAGTGGTCTCAGTCACAGGGTCAACTGGAGGATCTAGAGTTGATAGACCACCACACTCAACCTTCTCTGCAATGGTGGAACACCAACAATCAGTTGAAAGGGCGACCTTTTCTGGACCCTGTTCCCCACATCACTTTCACCACAGACGTATCACAACGGGGTGGGGTGCCCACCTACAGAACCTAACAGTACAAGGTTTTTGGGATGCAGCACATCAATCTCTGCACATCAAGTACCTAGAACTTCAAGTGATCTACGTAGCACTGAAAGCTTTCCCTACTCACCTGTCTCACAAGGTTGTCCTAGTCCGGACAGACAATACGACAGTCATGTATAACCTACAAAAATGGGGATACACGGTCTTCAGAACTATCATACCTATCTCAGGCCATTTGGAAGTGGACTACATCACAGCATTCACATGTTGGCAGAATACCTTCTGGGAACAGACAATGACTTAGCAGACCTGCTCAGCAGGATGCAGCAACAAGTCCACTAATGGGAACTCCACCCACAAGTCCTCTTGCCATACTTTCAAAATTGGGGGGTCCCTCACATCGACCTTTTCACCACAGCATTAAACACAAAATGCCCAAACTTTGCCTCCTGGTACCCACACCCACTATCCAAGGGCAATGCACTAAGGATGCGTTAGTCAGGGATATTTGCCTACGCTTTTCCTCCTCTCCCACTTCTTCCCTTCCTGGTTTGGAAGCTCAGGCAAACTTCTCTTACACTCATCCTGGTAGCTCCCACATGGGGGCATCACCTTGGTTCACAACACTCCTAGACCTCTCTGAAGTTCCACACGAGAAGGTCCCAAACAGGCCTGAACTTCTCACTCAAAATCAAGGGCAAATCAGGCACCCAGACCGGAAAATTCTCAACTTAGCAATTTGGCTCCTTAGGTCTTAGAATTTAGCTACCTTGACTTGCCACCAAAATGTATGGCTATTCTCAAGGAAACACGCAGACCCACCACTAGAGCCTGTTATGCAGTAAAATGGAAGTGATTTGTTTGCTACGGTCAATCCAAATGAATTGATCCTCTACAAGCTATGGAGGAAAACATTGTCTGATACCTACATTTTTACAAAAAGCAAATTTAGCATACACTTCTATACGGTTACACCTCAATGCAATCGCTGCCACCTCCAAAATAGACAGCATCTGTCACTTTTTCAAAATTCCAGGCAACAAAGCCTTCATGGAAGGACTCAATCGAGTTATTCCACTAAGGGTTCCTCCAGCACCCTCCTGAAACCTTAACATCATACTCAGACAAAGTGGCATTCTTAGTTGCCATTACCTCACTCAGGCGTGTTAGTGAGCTGCTCCTCCTTTCAAATACATAAAGACAAAGTGGTTCTTCGCACCAACCCTAAATTCCTTTTTAAAGTAGTCTCTCAATTTCACCTCAACCAATCCATTGAGTGGCCAGTTTCAGTTACAGGGTAAGTAACATATTCCTTATTCGATCCTTCTTCATTTTTATCAGCCTACACAGAACTGCACAATAATTGGCAATCCAGAACTTGGCTGCAAACACTAAAAGAGTGCCAAATTTGGTTTAGATCCATGGATTAGAACTAGAGCGCCAATCAAAAATGTATTTTCAATTAAAATTGGTCAGCACACTTCAGCCGTTTGCTGAGCTAACTGCAAGAGATAGGGCTCTGCTTTTGCACAATTTCCACATCCACAGATAAAGTAGTGCTTGGGAGTACTGGCTTAATACGTGCTTTTTATTTTGCCCATTTTATTATTTTCCTTTTGTATTTTTGAAAAATCTTTTTTCTTATGTCCTTTTCTTTTTTTAAATGAGGTCTTTTTTAAAATTTGTGCATGAAAGCATGGGAGCTCCCCGTACAATGCTACTGGGCCCTCGCTTCTACTAGAAGTGCACTGCCTTTCACATTCACACTGCTAGAGGCTGCCATCTTGAGAGGATTTTTGTAAAACCTTATTACGAAAACAGCACACACGATTGGAAAATTTCGTTTTGTAAAACTTTATTACAAAATATGTCTCCCCATGCATGTGCATGTGCACAAATACATCTGCGTACACTGGTGGCCATCTTTAAATGTTTTTGTAATAAAGTTATACAAAACATTTATACACCAAAAACGTATTGGCAAAGCCAATATATTTGCACTTAGTGCTTGTTTTTCTTACAGCTTTTCAAAAAGGTCTACCAGAGCTCAAAGGTAAAGCCCAATTTTTGCAAACAATTGTATCTTTCTTGATTGATAAGTTTACAATTGGCACATCATTTGCTTGGATATCCAACAAAATCCGTTTAGCTTGGTGAGGGCCGGACGTGCCATTACAGTGATGATACTTCTGTTCCAAGTTGAACAGATAGATGATCCAGAAAGTCAACTCACTCCACTACCAGACGAAACTCAAGATTCTGCTCCTTCATAGGCCAGCTACTCATGCACAGTCAGCAAGAAGAGGCATGCTTATATCACACTTTCTGTGACGCAGTAAATGAATAGAGCAGTCACTGTATCTTTTATGACAGTCTACAAGCATCACTAGAGAAGCCTAATATTCGGTTCACTGCAAAAATCAATCAATAAAATCTTTATTCGATCTATATACAAACAGATCATAAAAGCACAATTTCATCAATAAAACGAGATCAACAAATATTACTAAAACCATAAAAACAATTAAAATCTTATGGACTTTGAGAGTCTCTTGGGTCACAGTCTCTTAATACACCTGCATTTGTACATGGTTACCATGATTTAAGGTGACAAATCCCTCAGCTTTCTCTTCCTCAGACAAGCCCACAAAAAGGACGCTACCGAAAAGCAGATAAAAGGGTCAGAGAGAGCCTTTAGAAAATACAAAGCCACCCTGCATTGGGTAAAATTATAGCGCCTTAAAATTGGGAGGATAAAAACTTCTTTCAGTATGATAAAACTTGCAGAACAGTACCAAATGTAACTCTGACTGAGACGAATGATTGTCACACGGGCATGGGCTCAGGTGTGTATGCTTGAATTTTTTTTCTGGAAACCCAAGCATCAGAGGGATGAAGTTCAAACGGAAGCGTAGCAGAATAAATCTATGGTGAGCAATAGTGATGCAGGAGAGATATGAATAACCTCCCCTAGGTCTTGGCGGGATACAATCATATGCAATAGATGCCTTTGGCGCGGATTCTTTTCCCTACGAATAAAATTGGCCCTCAGCAAATATAGCTCGATTATTTTTTGTTTTGAGACCCTGCTACAAGAGGCAGGGTCCGTAAATAGTTCTCCCTGCCCAATTGCATTCAGTTCAACCTCTACATATCTGAGCCAGCCAATCCTGCTATGGCCCTCCAGCTTCAGGCAGTCACCAATTATACGTTGAGTTAGTTTAACGGTGGTCCTGCGCCAAATCGAGATCCACAGAAGGATTGGCGCCAATCTATTGGCATCAGATAGGTAGGGTAACCCCAGTTCAGAGTGCAGGATGTAATTGGAGAATGAATGTGGGAGCGAGACCCTGGTTTTAAAGAAGCTATCTTCCATTCTCTGTAGTTGGTCAATATGGGCCATCCCCCAAACTCCCGCCCCTTAGGTTACTGCTGCCTTTGTTTTTGCATAATAAATGTTTTTAATCGTGTCCAGAGGGCTGGCTCCCAGCTTCTTGGTGAAGCCCTTTATTGCTTGATGGCTTCTTTCCATACCTAAGACTCTGGCCACCACCAGATTTGTCCAGGAGTGGTTTTTGTCAAACAAGACTCCCAGGTAGGAAAAGACTCAACCACTTACTCAACCACTTCGATTTTCTTTGAAGCCAGATGGAAATAAGGGGATTTAGCTCCTCTGGCAGCTCCCGCTATGATGATGAAAGATTTTGCTTCATTCACTCTAAGATCTAATGAAGCCATGAAAGAAGCATATGAAGTTATCAGGCTCTGGAGGGCTACCCCTGTCCTAGCGATTAGGACAGCGTCGTCAGCATACGCCAGTATTGGAAGGGGGATGTTTTCAAATATAGGCACGTCTAAGGATGAGTCAGACAGGGCCGCCTCCACCATGTTTGTGTAGATGGAAAAGAGAAACGGGGCGAGGACGCATCCCTGCCTGACCCCTTTCTCAATCCTGAAAGAGCGCATGCATTCCCCATTTAAGCTATCTTGAACGCAGGCGGTGGCATTAGCATATAACTGACGTATAAACCGGATGATCAGGGGATCAAGCCCCATCTCCTCCATCATGGACCACAGCTTCTGGTGAGACACACAGTCAAAGGCTGCCGACAGGTCCATAAAGGCCATTTAGATCTTCCCGCCTTTTGCCTTAGTGTATTTATCTATACAGAGGGAGAGATTGAGGCATTGATCCACTGTCCCCTTCCCCTTCTGGAAGCCATATTGCGCCTGCATCAAGATGTTAAGATTTTGCGCCCATTCCTCCAGTCTAGCTAATAGGAGCCAACCCATGAGCTTGGCGGGGGTGTCCAGAACGGAAATGGGTCTGTAGTTCATCGGGCTGCACCTATCTCCTTTCTTATAGATTGGAACTATTACGCTATGGTTCCAGGATGGTGGGGGGCCCTCTACGGCTATGCTATTAAAGACTTTTTTTAGTAGGGGTACCCACATGTCGTAGTTATCCTGGAAAAAGTCGATCTGGACCCGGGGCCTTGCCTGGAACGCAAGCCTCCAGCCCTCTTCTAACTTCATATAATGAGAATGTCAAGTTGCCTTGTGGTAAGGGAAATAAATCAGACGACAGAGGCACGGGGGGGGGGGGGAGTTTAAACCGAAGATACTTTCAAAGTGTCCCACCAAATCTTTAAAATAGGGGGTGTTTATAACTTTCCTGAAAGTCCCTACTATTGCCTGAGCTGGCAGCTTGCTCAAGGTCATTCCAGGCCTTCTCCCTTATATCCTTCACTCGTTTGTTTCTGGTGGACTTGTAGTCGCTGCGTAGTGATCTTGTCAGTGCTGGGTCTCTCGGACGATTTTTTAAAGCATTGATAAGGGCTCTTCTTGCTAGGGAACATGAGGAATCAAACCAGCGACTGGGTGGATTACCATTAGCCGGCTTAGGACGAGTGATTGCCAGTTTTAGTTTTATTATGAGGGCTCTGAACTGGGAGACTAGTTGTTCGGGGGAGGGCACCTCTACCAGGCAGCCTAAAATACCATCCCTTACTTGAGCTATTATTACAGGAACCATGTTCTGCTTCACAACCTGTGCCCACTTTAATTGGTAACCATTATTCCTGGTTAGCACGATGTTGTCTACTGTCTGTTGACATTTCTTCACATTGTGGGGGATGGTTAGCTGGATAGATAGGATAGCATGATCACTGTGACACGTAAATAGGTTATCTATCTGGTCCACTCTGTCGCCTATTGTAGAGGAGACTAGGATGAAATCAATCGTGGACTCATAGTTGTTCCGCCTAAATGTTTTCTCTATCTGGCCTGTTTTAGAGCTGTTGGTTATGCTTAGGTGTCTCATATATAGCAGTCTGTTAAGGCTATCACCATATTCATTGTGTGAGAAGTGTAGGAGAGGGTTACCCAAAGGGTCGTCCAACCCACACACCCTAGCCTCATTATACTAACACAAATGGATGTTAAAATCCCCCACCCAAATTATATTGAGTGGACCCTTTTGTGAATGTGAGTTTATTGTTTCTAACTCATTGTTTAGTTCGTCTGCTACTAGCTTCATGTTTCTCCCAAATTCATTATTATAGAAATTAATTAAAATCTGATGCCCTTCATTTCTAAGCTCCAGTTGGAGAATGTGGAAGTGATTATTCGGGGCGCCAACCAGCCTTGTGTATATGGGCATGGTGTTAGAAATTAAAGGTATTAGTCCCCCTTTCGCTCTACCCGACGCTGAGGGCGCTGCGGGTGTATGATGGGTACGGTACCCTGGGAAAAAAACTGGCTCCATGGCCCAGGTTTCCTGAAAGCAAATAATCTCCGTTGCTAGCCAGAGACTACACCACTGGTCATTGCCTACCTTTGAAGAGATTCCTGCCACATTCCACGACAATAGGCTAATTTTGTTTCTGACAGCTAAACTATGGGGTTGGGAAGTCGTAGGAAGATCCTGCGTTGCAGACACCGGATTAACTAATGTGGCGATTCTACTGCAAAGTGGGTAAGTGGCTATTGGAAGTCAGTCGCAAGATTCCAGGTCAGAGAGGGGAGCAAATCTGTTATATAGTCTGACCCCCGGGGTGATACTGGAGCCCACTGCATGTCTCGAAAGAAATTGGCCTGATCTTATCCTACACCTCTGACCGTTTCCTGAGATAACACCCTGTTTATGAAAGTGCTCCAGTGGCAAAGGAATAATCTGTGTGTTCCTAAGGGATAATCTATGTGAGTTTTTGAAGAGAGAAGTGCCCATATATATATATTGTTGAAGTTTATCACCACACAGTCTCCGGCAGTGGATTTAGTGGAACTGCCCACCTACCCCACTCTCCTAGCCATAATGATTGTCTTAGCCAACTGGTGGCTGGTGGTTCCCGGGTCCATAAGATGATGTGAAAGCCAGTGCAGGTTTTTATCCATTAGCTGAAAGGTGGATTTGTACTGTTTGTCCCGCAAGGGAGGGACATTCGCCAGGACCAACACCAAGGGAGAGGCTGCTGGTGGGAGGTGGAGGGCTAGATGTGATTGGTTTTCCACGGCAGCCGTGGGGGTATATTGAGTTCCCAATGGATTAAGGACCATTCTTGAATCCCCCTGCCCTAGTGGAGCCTGGTGTACTAGGCCTCTTGTGTCCAAAGGCTGAGAAGATGAAGCCTCCAGGTGTTTGTTGGAGTGGTCAGGAACTGTGGGGGCAACCTGCCCCGAACGATAATGCTGGAAGGCATACCCACAGTCAGTGGATCGGTCGAGTCCCGGTCATCACCCGCACCAGTACATGTGGGGTCAGTAATCAGAGGGACCCGCGGGGATCAGACGGGTAAGGTCTGTGACTCTAGGCCAGCTAAGCGTTCCTCAATTTGTGTAAGCGTGGATAGGATAGGGTCCAGTAAGGTGTTCATCATCTTGCTTACTTCTTCCCAAAATGCATTGTCCAGAACTGCGTATGGGGATGAGGTGTTTGCGGCTGTTGGCCTCAATGGTGTTGATGGGCTCACTGTTGCTGGCTTGGATTGAGCAACCTTTGGTTTAGGGGGACGGGTGATTTTAGTTGGCTTGGCCTTAGCAGGTCCGCCACCCCAACGACGCTTCGATGGAGGATCAATTTCTGAGTCAGTATGGGGTGAAGGCACAGTGCCCCTCTTATTAATGTTGGGTGTGGCTGTCATGACAGGCGAAGGTTCCCCTTGTCCAGGTGGAAAGTCACCAGATATTGCTGGATGTGTCAATGAAGTGTGTGAAATGTTCGCAGGCTGAGTCCCTGAAGGTGACACATGGGGGAAAAGAAGGGGTTCCATAGATAAACGCCTCTCTGTCAGTTCAATTTCGTGAGTGAGGACGCTCGCTGCTCTGGTCAAGAACGCATCAAGTGTAGATACAGTCCCACCACCCGCCTTCTCCATAGTGGCTTTCCGTTTCACCATATTGACAGGAACTAATAAACAGGGGAATTGCAACAGTACCTTTAATCCAGTGCAGGACGTTAGAGGGGGGGGGCCAGCCCATCCTCCTCCGGGCGTGAACGGGCCTGCCCATGGCCCAGGCTTTGCCCGGGCAAGTCCCCGTGCGCATCCCGCACCGCGGGCTGGCGTCTCTTTTGCATGCGCGTCCGCGCGCTGTGGAAGTCGGGAATTGAAGTCCCCCTCTGGTGTGAATGTCAGCTGTGCCCAGGATTGCAGAGAAACGGCTACGAAAAGCCACGGGCCGGCGTCTCCTTTGTATGCGAGTCCGCACGCTGTGGAGGTCAGGAATTGAAGTCCCCCTCATGCGTGAATGTCAGTAGTGCTCAGGATTGCAGAGAAACGGCTACGAAAAGCCGCGGGCCGGCGTCTCCTTTGTATTGGCATCTGCACGCTGTGGAGGTTGGGAATTGAGGTCCCCCCCCCCCCAGGCGTGAATGTCAGCTGTGCCCAGGATTGCAGAGAAACGGCTAGGCAAAGCAGCAGGCCGGCGTCTTCTTTGTATGCGCGTCCGCACGCTGTGGAGGTCGGTAATTGAAGTCCCCCTCAGGCGTGAATGTCAGCTGTGCCCAGGATTGCAGAGAAACCGCTACGAAAAGCCGCGGGCCGGCGTCTCCTTTGTATGCGCGTCCGCGCGCTGTGGAGGTCGGGAATTGAAGTCCTCCTCAAGCGTGAATGTCAGCTGTGTCCAGGGTTGCAGAGAAACTGCAAAAATCAATCAGGCTGATTTTCATAAACAGTAAAATGGATAATGCAACACACGTTTCAATATTCATTAATATACAACTCCTTTTTAATTAATATGAAATTTGTAGAAAATGTAAATGCTTATTATAGAAATGCGTTTGCAAAGGGACCCTCAAAGAGCCTCTTTGTGTGCTCGCAATAGAATACATCAATATTAACATAAAACGTCTTCTGAGGAAGACTGACAAGATTTATTTGGCTCACAGCGATTTAAATGAGCCAGTACAGATTGCGTATCCCGCTATAGCCTCTGGCATAATAAAAACCAGTTTTATCTTCTATATTTTGTATTCTCCTGAAGGGTTCACAGATTCCTGCGCCACGCACCTTACATTTAAAAATGTAAATCTCTCGAAAACCAGACTAAAGCATAAATGATGCTTCCGAGCTGATATTAAGTTAGCGTGAATGGAATTTACATATCTGAGTCTAAATGTGAGTTTTATTAAAAGGTATTACATTTCAATGTACGAAAATAAGTTCTAGGTTAGAATATTTTTTTAACGTTAACACAATTTAAAAAGTAGAGAGGATTCTGCAAACTTGGCAGAAAATTGTTATTAAATAGTCGCTGAGCCAAGTTTCTGATACAAAGATATACTTTTCTTACCAAAGATACAAGCTTAATACTTAACTATAGCAGTGTGGTTTTAGAGACCATGTCCCTAGTTTGCAACTTGTGTGGACTATTATTTACATATGTAATGTTTGGTAAAGCTAGTGAGAGATCAGTTGGGCAGTGATAACTGGTTAGTGGCCTTCCCAGTTGTCCACCCAGTATTTCTGCCCTGGTGAAACTTATAGTTGACAGGCATAAATGGTTTGTGCTGGATCCATTGTTGCAGTTGAGTTTTGGGATATTTGTCTATATACTTTAAGCCAAAAATCTAGTCATCAAAGACAATTATGGACTGAAACAAATGTAGACAAAAAACCACTTCAAACATGCAACTGGAACCAATTATATTTTTTCTCATATGAATACATCAAATGTTCAAAAACAACACCGCAGCAGTTGGATCCCACAGAAGCAAGTTGTTAATGAGTAAGTAGAGTTTCAACCCGGGACAGCTGAACAATGCTGCTTGTGAAGTAAAAGGGACCATTTACTTCTGCATTTATCAATGTGACATTTTCTTAGGAGCTGATTAGCCGTGTCCTAGTGGATTTAAATTTCTTATAAAACCAAGGATTCTTGAGATTTGTATTGGTAGGACACAGTGTTTACCGGGATGAGACCTTGTAGTATTACCACATACAATTTGAACTGGGAAGCAGCCCACTTGATAGGCACATAACTTGATCTAGTTGAGAATAGGTTATAAAATATTGCCCTTTGTGTAGTAAGAAACACATGCAAGAAACCACGACGCGATTCAGCGAAACGTGCCGTTGTTTGTGTGCACAATAAAGTCCATTGTGCTGTCCTCAGGTGTGCCGCTGTTTTCTTCGGGATCTGTCCCGAAGAACTGGTTTCGTTTATTTTGGACGGCTGCTGCCGCCGTCGCAGGCACCGGCATCGCAGGAAGTGGATCGGCGAAGTGTAGCAGTAGTTTGAAGATATATATATGATATGCACAAAAAGGTGCAAAGGAAAATATTGTGAAAAAGTCAGCCCCCAGGTACGACTATTTATTGTTTTTCTTTTTTTTTTTTTTACATTTTGTAAAACTTTCTTACAAGATACACAATTTTGTATGTGTTATGAAGTGATCTAGCATCCATGTGCATGGAGATAATCTAAGGCGTACGAATAATAAGGCACATCCTATGATGCAGAATGTTTATGCTTAATAAGTATTCTTATTTTCTGTTTGCTGTTTTGTAATTGTTATATTGCAGCAACGAGGAGGGAGCTGTATGCTAGAGTAACACCAGGACATTCATCCGGGGCATCAAAGCAATGAACGGCTACCATCAATATTTAGCATTACAAAAACATTTTTGAAGGTATCACATAAAAACACAAAAGACAAAAAGCCAGAAATGAAAATTAAATCAAAATAATCACTTTACAGGTGTTTCTATTCTCCCAAAATACGGCACAAACTTAATTAAATCAGTCAAATACATTTTTGCACACCCTTTTATCCTCCTGGAACCAACTAGACATATTCCTAGATAAAACCTGGTATACAGTGAACATGGTGAAATCCCACACTCAGGCCTTTCAATACACATGGAGCCACTATGTGGCACACGTTATTGGCACCTTCACATGGTCCCTTATTGAGGCAACAATATCGTATAGTGGAACACAAAGGGGAGCCTGAAACCCCTGCACAGAGTGGGTTTTCAACTCTTGTTTGGAAGATCTCCGCAGCAGATGTCCATTAGGTGCTTTTGTATCGCCCCTGAACATCGGTGGCAGAATGAGAAGTGTTTTGATTTTTGATTTGCCTTTCTACATTTTGGAAGCTGGCAGTTCTGCACACTGCGTTTGAGGGTACACATTACTTTTTCCACTTTCATCAGGAAGTGGGAACCATTCAAGGTGAGTACTCCGTTGTGCAGACAGAGATATCATATAATGAGTATGAATGTTAACATTACTCCGCAATGCCAAAGATGCATTAGGCTCAAAGTTTATTTCCTTGTAAAGAGCCATCAAATGAGCATTTACCTGTCCCATTAATTATGAATTGTCTCCTTACGGTCGTTCGTTGATTAACATATTTAACTGGTCCTCCTACTTCCATGTTAGTAGGTGGACTCCAATATCAGAACATTTGAATAAATCCCACGTTCATCTTTGTTTCTCTGCTAAGTTGAAAAGAAATGTTGTTTGATTGGAGAGGAGCATTAGAAGGCGATTATCAGACCACCAAAAGAAGCTAAAATGGGAAATCTACAATTTAGCATTGAGGATTAGTTGTAAATCTCAAACATACATTTAATAATTAAACAAACATAACTTTTAATCTTGTAGAGCTTCATTCCACTTTCTCCTCATTCCGTTTTAAGCGCTGTAGCAAACTGGTGTTACTATTCCCCTTTTAATTGGTACCTAATTTCAAAAAGAGATGAATTAGATAGCTTGCCCTTGCCGTGATTCTCAACCTGCCAATTACGGCGCAAGCGTTTTATCCGACTTAATCCTCTCGTAGAACATGTGGTTAGGAGGTCGTCCTTTTTGGTCAAAGCTTGGAGCACTATGATGTAAGTTATCGGGGTCATTTACTTTTAAGAGTCTGATAGCAATGCAGGTTTTCCATTTATTAAAGGGATGTTTGAATTTAGCTTAGAGTCATGGTATTATATACTCCTCAGAGACTTACAATATCCTCATAATGTATGACACGTACTTTATCCCATTTATGCTAATTATACTAATAATAATAACATTATAAGCATTGTGACAGCTGTTACTAATATGAATAATGATAGTGAAGTTACCAACCTTGAAAAGATGGAAAGTTGAGTCTCTTTTGCCATAGTTTGATCTCATAATTCATGAAGATATCAGCAGCATAATCTCACTGATACATTTTGCCAGCTCTGGAGAATCATTTCTAACAGACTTTACAAACCTTTCCAGCTTCAATGTTATGCGGTAGATCTGAATTTCTTAGTAGGACACTTTCATTTTCAGCTATCAAAAGAGACCACATTCTACCTTAGAACCTCATAAATCGACACCGAAAATCTGACCGAAGACCGGTACATATAAGGAACTACAGGAACTATGATCGAAATATTTGCTCCTCGTTGTAATTGCAAATCCAGTCTCTCCATGCACCTATATTTCCATTCTTAGCAAAGTTAGAGATCATCAAAGCAGCTAGGGGAAACCAAGTAGATAAAATACACAGGACCTTGCATCAAAGCATTTAATAAACAGGAGTATAGTGCAGCCATTTTTCTCACAATTGCTTTAAACAACTTCAATAATGTCCTGATTTAGGTACATTTCCGTGATTGATACCCCTTTGAATATGAAGAACACACTACAACCAGGGTTGTTTCACCCTTAGGTCTATTGTCTCAAAGTCATCAACTACCAGATGAACAACACTTGTCTCCAGCTTAATACTGAATAAATGAAGGCAATACTTTTTGTTTAAAATGTGGAGCAGCGATGTGTGCTATTCATCCTGTTTTTGATAATGGCAATCTCTGCGAGGTGCATAAATTGCAAAAGATAATGTATCATTATTTACCCAGACATATCGTTAGAACTACACGTATCAGAAGTAGTTAAATAATGTTTTCCCAATGCCATCAATTCACAAAAATCATGTCATCTGTTTCCTCAAAGAATTGGTTTGTAGTAGGCAGATGTGCCAACAATTACGTTTAGCAAAGGATCTTATTCATTTCTCCTAAAGCTTAGGGCCTAATTTAGATCTTGGTGTACGGGTTACTCCTTTACTCCAGTGACGGATATCCCGTCCAACGATACATAAATCCCATTATTCCTATGGGATTTATATTTTGGCAGACAGGATGTCCATCACCATTGTGACAGAGTAACCTGTCCACCATGATCTAAGTCAGGCCCTAAGCTTTCATAACACCTGGAAGCCGCACAAAATGCAGGTGTGTAACTTGTTTATTCTGGCAGTAAGTCATAGAGGTCATTTTGTGGTAGAGTGTCTGGCATAGCAATGCATTCCTGTCCTAGGGCTAGCAACCATCTCATTCTCTACAGTCTGCAGACTTTGGCTAACATGTAAAACACAACAATTTGTATTGCACTAAAGGGTTGTTGACATCAATATTACATGCCGAATATCTGTGCAGAACATTGTAAGATCACAGTCCGTTACCCTTGTTTGTGTAATAGCACAGTAGCAGGACAACAGTACTCTCATGAGGACTCCAAAGGCTACTCTGGAGAATCCTACTTTCAGACAAACAATTAGGAACGAGATAGAATACAATTTTAGGGAAATGATGAGATGACCTGTGAGATGCTATGGACAAGTCACTGAATCATACATTAATCATAAATACTACAGGAATACTCAGGAGAAGGATACAAATAAATTAGAATTTCAGCTGAGAGACTTGGAGCGGTTTGGCCCCACCTCAAACGACATCTGAAAGGACTCTAGAATTAATCTCCAAGAAAAGGGGAGTGATTGCTCAACTATAGGAACTCCTTCACTGTGTATATTATCAATCTTATGTTGGGAAGATGCACAGTGTGTGAGGTAAGAATTTGGGAGACTTCTGACCTGGCCAATCAGGTATGGGATTATAGGCACCCCGATAAATGAACTCAGAGGTGACTTGAGTCGTGACATATACAGTGCTTTAAGTGGAAATAGAGAAGTGCAGGTACTCCTTCTTTCGACTACCTGTATGCTCCTGAGAAGTGCTGGTACTGTCCATTTCAAATGAAAGAAGTGCAGATACTCAGTACTGAATAGTACCTGCCTATTTAAAGCACTGTACATATATGTGTGTATGTATATGGTATTCACAGCCAGCCATAAATCATGTTTTCCGACAGTACTACTCAGTTATAAACAGCTGATACAGTAAAGCATGAGCAATGACTGATAAGTAGTGGTCTGCGAAATTTGTGTCCTTTGCGTAATTACGCAAAATTTCTGAGAAATTAAGTGTAATTATATTAAATGAAAAATCAGTATTTGGGGTTATATTTTATTATAAAATGCATTCCTGTATCCATTTTGAACATGAGGCCGCATTTCAATCAAAAAATCTTTAGCACACAAAACAGAAGTGCCCTAAACAGCAACCGCTTGCGTTCTGGTCATTTGCCTTGTTCCCATGTGCTTGCACTAAACTTTTGCTGTGCAAAGCACGTACTTATTTGGCATGCTATAATAGCATAATTTTAAGAATGTCACACAACAAGTTTAATATGAAAATACGAAAATTGTGCAAGATTCCAGCGCCTTAATGCAATTTTGCCTGGACCTACTGATAAGGTATTTGGAGAGGGCTAATTAATCTTATCTGAAATTAAGACTGCACTTAAGGATTTGGCAATGGGAAAGCGCCAGAGGCTGGTTGATAACCAACACTATAAAACCTATGTCCATGAACTAGCACCCAAACTACTGGCCCTGTATGATGAAGCCTATCATGTGGGGGCATTACCATGCACCATCTTAGAAGCACTGATTGTACTGGTCCCTATATGTGGTTGCTATGTGCGCAATAAAACTGTTTAGGCCATTATCCAACTTAAATATGGATTATAAGATCGTTAGCAAGGTTACAGTGAACCATCTTCTAGAAAGGCTACTAACTATGGTCCATCCAGATCACAGCAGGTTTATACCAGGCAGGAACACAGGCATGTATAACACATACTCGAGAAGTTCTTGGCAATGGTGCAAGCATGGGTGGACCTCACCATAGTCTTAGAAAAAGCCTTTGAAATGGTTGGAGGTATATTGTTATGTAAAGTGGTGGAAGCATTAGAATGCTAGGATGGATCAGAACAGTTAAAGCTGGGGAGAATCATATCTGATTCTTACAATGTTGAACTGGGGATCCATCAAGGGTGCCCATTGTATCCACCAATTTTTGCACTAGTTATGGAATCCCTTGCAAAGGTTCTGAGAGTGATAGGAAGGAATATTTGCAGTGACATTGCCTCTCTGTGTGCAGATGACGTATTATTGGTTTATCTGAGAGATGGGCAGGATCGAATCATGACCACCCTACAGGAATTCTGACTCATGTCAGGACTACAGGTTTCTAGGTTTAAGTCCTGTGTGTTTTTCAATTAGCCTGTGGATGTTGGACCAAGTGATGCCATGGCAGTACATACCCTCAAGTGGGAACTCCAGACTTTCAGGACTTTAATGATGTCTCCAACAACATAGAGGGCATTTCAGTCACTTAGATGCTGTGTTATCTTTCAGAAGATGCTTCTGAACACAATAATGGGAAAGGTGGCACTATCTAAAATGACTTTTCTTTGCCTGGAATCTGATCCCCAAATTTCTGTACATACTATACCCAGCAGTAACACTGAAATGCACTATGTGCCAAATATTAGCCTCAGACTTTTAATCACATAGTTTGGAAGTGTTGAGTGATCACTGGATATTGGCAGAAATAGTGAGTGTATTAGGGCTGCCATTCTGAGAACAGAGGTTTGTTTTTTAGGCCTGATGTCCTGAAACAAGAAAAAGAAATCGAGTAATAGGTTCCCTGACGTGACATTGTTGGTAGTCGAAAGACATATAGCTCAAGCCTGGAGGTCTCCAGTGGTATATCAAGTGGCAAGAGATAGTATTAGTGTGGGTAATGATGAGAGGCTGTGATCTGGCAGTGTTATGTTGTCCAGCATACTAAGGGCCAACATAGCAGTGGCAGACTGAATGGTCCCACTTACCCTATATGTCCTGCCTGGCTCTCAGTACTTGAATACTCAAACAAAATTGGTGAGATGCCTCAGCCAACCACAACCACATATGAGAGATGGTGATTTTATTGGCCTTGGTAGTTCTTATAGTCTTCTTTTTATGGTCTACAATGGACTATACATAAGGTGTTGGATTCCTGAAATGTGTCTGTATTTTGAGTGAAACAAAAAAGAACAAGCTCACTACCTACCTAACCCAAACTCTTGAGGGGTCTCTAGTTCAAGAACAAGGGGAAAGCGGAACCCAACATTTTTTTTAAAGAACCTTCACTCACCAACCAAGTTGGGACATGTTTCATCATTGGTTTCCCAACCTGGTTGCTGAATGCCTCCAGGATGTGCTTAAATGACTGATTACATCGGAGCTGGTTTGTTTGTGAAGTGAAAGTGAAAGTGGTTTAAAATTGACTCAAGGCCTCCTACCTCAGGTGGTGTTTTAATAGTGGGGGCCTTGGGCAAGTTTAAAAACAATGGTGGATATCTCTGAGGTATTAGTAGTCCTTTGTATCCGTAACCATGGTCAACATGTTTCAGCCATCTTTACTCAGTGCCCCTGTGGGTCAATATGGCTTTCGTCAGGGCCTATGGAAAAAAACGAATGCACGCTAAAACATGCACGAACCACTAGAAGTGAGCAGCTGTTGTTCGTGGTTATTGTGTTTTTCCACACTATTTTATTAGCACCCAAAAAAAAAGCACTAAGGGCCAGATGCACGAAGCATATTTGCTTTCGCAAATGGCCCGATTTGCACATTGGTGACCACAAAATGTTTTTTGTGATGTACAAATCCCAATTTGGAATTGGGTAACTTACCCAAGAGCAATTTGGGTTTTACGATTCGGTATTTGAAAGGGGCGTGTTGAGGGCGTCCCTTTCTAATACCAAATTGGAAAGGTATGTATAAATGTCTTGCAACTGACATGCGGTCACAAAACATTCGCAATTTGCCGTCAATTGAAAGTTGGTGGTAACTCATTCGCAATGGGAATGAGAATGGATGAAAAATTATTTTTTAAGAGTAGGCAGTGGTCAAAGTTACATTTTTTTTTGTAAAAGCATCCCGTTTCCCCTTGGGGAAAACAGGATGCATTAAACAAGCATTTGCAATGCAACAGGTCTCGCATTTGCGAGAGTTTAAGCTATTGGCATTGTAAATGACAATGCCTTTTATTGATCTGTCTTAAAAATAAAAGGCATTGTCATTTACAATGCCACTTGCACAAATTGTGGCAAATTCGGGACCTATTGCATTGCAAATGCTTGTTTTCATTGCTGGGGAAGTCGAAGGATGATGGGGGAAAGAGCTTTTTACTTCAGTTGAGGGAAGCTTTTTCCTGCTCCTTACATGGTGCTGTATGCAGGCGGACGGGCTGGGGCAAGGCATGTCAACTGTATTAGACTCCTGGTTTGGTTTATCAGATCCAGAGTGGATAATTCCGGGACCAGAGAAACCCCAAGCCTTGGGTGTATTTCTCTCTTGACAACTCGTTACAAGGGCCAAAGTAAGCTACTGTACGCAAGACATCACAGGGAGTGAAACATTCCTAGCACACGACTCAAGGACGGTTAATGCACCCGCTGTGCAGAAACTGAAAATTTCCTTCTTAATGCACCCGCTGTGCAGAAACTGAAAACCCCCTTCTTATATAGTGCAACTGCCAGCGCTATGTTTTCGTTTCTGACAAAAAGAAACTCTCGGGATACAAATATCTCATGACTGGGAAGCAAAAAAAACCAGTGAGCAAAATCGTGAGGAGTAAATGGTTTAAAGGAACAATGACAATGCTGGAGGTAACTATAGAGTAAGGAAAGGGTTAAATTTAAAAGGTAAATGGAAAGGGTTGATTTAAATGAAAAGGGTTGTAGGAATCCTCCCGGGTAAATTTAAAAACAAATACTCACTTTGCATTTTAAATAACAAGCATTTGTAACACAGGGACAACGGAGAGAGGACGTGAGAGCAAACCAAATGAGTAGCCTGATAAGATTTATGGCCCAATGAGGGAGATAAACTATGCGACCTGGGGATATTGTGAGGTCTGGCAGGGAGGGGCCCAGAAGAGAGACTCCGGAGGCGAAACTCTGCATAATTTAAGTGAATACGCTTGTCCTGTGCTGGCGCACTGCTCAGGGAAATGGAGATAAACACCTATAGCTGAACCTAACCTGGGGAGTGGGGGTTTTCAGCAAATGCGCGAAAACACACGTATGTACACATATTTCACATGTAAGTGCTCCTACGTAATTTTCGCAAGTCGCAGCATGCCCCAAACAGTAGCTGCTTGGGATGGCCCCAATGATGAAGCAGGTCACCTAGGGGAAACCCTGGGTAAATGAGGGGACTCAAGAAAAGGATTCTTCTTTTCTCAGTACAGGGGTGAGTTTTCGCGCATTTGCTGAAAACCCCCACTCCCCAGGTTAGGTTCAGCGATCCGTCATTTACGGATTTGTGTAACATTACATATATTTAGGAGGGTGAACCTAACCTTAACCTCCTTCTCCCTCTAATTTTGTTTGGATAAACACCTATAAACATATTTGATACATATGGAGAGACGATGTGGCATAACATGCAAAGTTGGGGACTTTGAAATTGTGAACGTGGTTCGAGTCTCTGCACACTCTGTGCCTTCCCCAAAAAAATGCAGACATGTCAAGTATTAAAAGTTTTGTAAAACAATAGCGAAACCCTGCTATTTATTAGTGCCTTTGTATGATTTAAAAGGGGACGGCAAGTGGATGCAGTGGCGCGAGAATACTTAATGAAAAATGAAAACAAGTGCTTGTGTTTTCAGGCGATACTCGTAAGTTGAAGCAATTAACGAGGATCAGCTGAAAACAAACGTGCTAATTAAACACACACACGTTTTACTCCTATCTACAGCTATTATACTGGGGAATGACTACCTTACCTGAGCCCCAGGGATGTTCGCCGCGTCTAAAGAAAGGGGAACAGCGCATACGCACCACATCACGTCTAGAAAAAGAAAATCGATGGTGCTCCCAAAAACATTGTAGCAGGTGTATGAGCTACAATACTAATGTTAACCTAGCCTTTCTAGTCTTTATGCAGCAAGACTGAAACCTCTACCATTTACTCTGAATCCAGCACCCTATACTGTGCTCTGTGAATACGTAAAAATAAAAAAATCTGCTTTGGCCCTTTAACAGAGTTAGGCGGTCACGCAAGCCTCACAGATGTCAGACCTCCCACTCACCCCCTTGCCGTTTGGTAAAATAACGCTTTGGCGCCCTCGTCTTTGGTAATGAGGACAGATGCTATCTTCTAGGAGCAACAAGGTGGTGCCTGTTTTCTATTGGCGCCCAGGGAGTCAGAGAAAACACTTAATGTAAGCAGGGGCAGGTTAAAAGGGAGTAGCTTTGAAGCAAACAGATGTATTTATCACACGTGTTCAGAGTGCGTCACCCATGGATCAGCTCTAACGCTGCTGGTATATTCCTGCCAGAAATAACTCCATGAGAGTACCGATACGATCTCTTACATGTAACAACTAGCTCGTTTCGGGGAAATGGTAATTGGGAAAATGGTTGAGGTAAGTAAAGGATGAGTAACGGTAAAATAAAAATCAAAGGACAACGTAAATAAAAAAAAAATTAAGACATCAGTTATTTTCAACTTCTTAAAATGAAATGCAGAAATATTTACAAACATCAGTGCAGAGAAAAACTACAAACAGATGATCTAAGCTAAGATTGCCCCATTATAGCCCTTGGATGGCTGTACCGGGTATTTGTAGTTTGCGTGGGGCCGCTGCTCCCATGCATTTACTGCCAAATAAAACGACTTTTATTTTTGACGCTGATTTCTGTGTGGTTGGTTGATTAAAAGATGTACCTTTTCAAAACATAGCAGCCTTTGTTTTTCAGGGACTCTCCTTACGCCATACTCTAAGAAATCGGTAAAAGCCCCCATGCCGTGCTGCCAGGCCTTAATTCAGATTCATGGGAAAATCCAAATTAGCGTACACCTTGTGTGTCCTGCATGCAGATGAGCGCGGCTTCATGTGGAAGCAAAGCGTCAGATGGAACTGAAATGTGCTTTTATTGTTGGTCTTTGCAACGCATCTTCAGTCGAAATTGCGTGTGGGGGTTAAACAAAACGGCAACGAAGAACCTACAAAAACACTTGGGAGGACAAAAGCACTGCCAACAATTATTATACACTGGCGCACAGACGGTGCTCGTGATGGGCTATTTTACAAGGGAGGGGTGGGTGGCTGGGTTCTCCTACTCTACAGAGGTTCAGTGTGTGTACGGTGTGGGAAGGAAGGGCAGCTACTCGGACAAAGTGACGGAAATTGTCTAACTCTTTAATAACCCGCGTGCCTCGATGGAAGCGCACATTCCGAAAGAAACCCCGAGTGATAAGAGTCTCAACTTACAGTCTTTTTTGCAGTCGCTGAACTCGAATTAAGAGAAGGGAACTGCCCCTTTGGCGTGACAAACAGATAGTGTATGCTGCCTGTGGATTATAGTTAGGTGCACACCATACACAACCTCGATCACCATACCGGAGCCTACACAAAGAATACTGAAGAAAAGAGACGGGCGCGCTATTGCTACAGTGGACAGATGAACCATGTGTGCAGGTCCGATAACAGGGCTTTTTTTCATTTCGGGGCTGGAGGAGAAGCTTGTGTTAAGCTAGAGCCCAAGCTAGCTGTGGAATTCACAATGGGTACAACACACATCACCGATCCCTATCCCACTGTGACGCGTAGCAGTAGTAATGAAGAGCGCGTGAGGTGCACAACCGACCGTCTTGGGGATTTTCTTTCAATGTGAAGCAACGAAGGAGAACGGGGAACAGCCGCAATTAACGGTAAAGCGCAAAATGGGGCACTTGTAGAAAAAAAAAAATAGATCCCTAAACAACAAGGAGACACAAAACAATCATTTTGGCAAGCCGGTAACGCAATATAAACATTTACACGCGCACCTCATCTACTCGTATCAAAGTAATGAGTTTCTTTAGCCCGTTAAAGTCCGACTAATGGCGGAGCAGCCAAGCCGCCTCCCTCCTGACACGGTTCCAGCTCCTCTTCGAGAATGTGGTGGGCAGGAGTGAAGCGCTGTGTTTATCATCTGACTGCCTTGTCCTGTCTGCCACAAAAAGGCTCTTGCAGCCACGTCAGAAAAGTTCTGCAGGGAAGGTTTAAACAAGCAAAAAAAGTGCTTACCCCACTAATTAAAGGACACCGTCTAACGCCGCAAGCAAACGATCCAGTCCGGATGGGCCATCCGAGAAGGAGACAGGGCGGTCACCAAAAAGCCTCACTTTTAATCGGAGGCCAGCGTTTACCATAAAGGATGACGCCGGCCAATAGAAAGGATGGACGGAGCTTTTACTCCACTTCCGAAATCTGCTCTATTACAAGAGGTCTTGCAGAGCGAGCAACGCATGCGCTGCAACGCTAGGCGAGACCTAAAAAATTATTGCTTATTTAAAAGCAATCACAGACATGGTGGTCTGCTGAAACCCCAGCAGGCCACCATTCCTGTGATGGCAGCGAAACGTAGTTGGTCAGAAATTGAAACCTACCTCATTAATATTCATGAGGTAGGCCTAGTTGTGACCCACTTCGAATCGCTAATGAAACACAAAAGAGTTTCATACATTGGGAATAGCGATTTCCTAATTGCGCTTTGCAAAAAATCGCAATTAGGCAATCATCGAATTTTGCGTGATTATGAGAAAGCAAATTATACGAATTTTGCACACCCCGACACTAATAACATATGACATAAGCCACTCATGACAGTTTGAATGTATGCCTGCTTGGAAAGGGAAGTATAGTAAATAAAACCCACAAGTGCAACTTACAAACAAAATTAGATATAACTTATGAGAGTCATAGTTATGTTTATTTTATGCAAACTGAGCCCATAGTTGGTTGCATGATTAACTTAAGGTATGAACTTGTATTCAGAGAGAAAAAAGTGTGATTTTAAATTCCCATAGGCCAATATTCTAAATAACCTTTGT
Organism: Calotriton arnoldi; assembly: GCA_963921515.1. Classification (NCBI taxonomy): domain Eukaryota; kingdom Metazoa; phylum Chordata; class Amphibia; order Caudata; family Salamandridae; genus Calotriton; species Calotriton arnoldi. The sequence continues at coordinate 1,582,118 of CAWUFW010001622.1, read as the reverse complement.
TGTCTCATTAAAAGTATGTCTTCCAGTAAGCACTGAGAGCAATGGGCAATCATTGACTACCAAAATGACAATAGACTGCCATTAGTTGTGAACTTTAAAATTTTACAAGACACCGGGCCCTATATACAAAGTATCATTTTCATAAGTGTGATTTACACATAGAAATTCAGACCTGAGTCACACCTATGTTTGGAGTAAGTAATACTCACAAAAAGACTTTTTGATGTGGGTTCCGGACACTATGGGCAAAGCCAGCGGCATCCTGACCGCTGCATTACATTGATGCCGCAGGGCTGGTGGTGTTGCGCAGGCGGTGCCATAGGTCCCAGACACTATGGGCAAAGCCAGCGGCATCCTGACCGCCGCATTACATTCTTGTCGCGGGGCAGGTGGTGTTGCGCCGGCGGTGCCACAGCAGCAACATGCTTCGGCTCATAGAGAGAGCCTGTAGCACATGACGCCGCGGGGCAGCGCCACTGGCACGTCTAGTGCACTGTTGCCATGCACCATGTCGTGCATGACACAGATGACAGTGCAGGCATATAGGGGCACAACGTTTGCCCCCAGCCAAAATTTCTAATGGGTTGAATCGCCCTGGGGCCATTTTTGTGGCCCCTTCTCCGGCTTCCGCTGACATTCTCATGGCAGGGTCCCCACCATGAAAAAGGTCGGTGGAAAAGCAGGCTGTAATGGCCACAACACCGCCTCTATTAACCGCTGCTGTCCACACTGCTGCCACCATGGGAGATCACCTATTGGCGGAGGCAGTGGTTTGGAGGCGGTCTGACGATGGTCTCACTGCCTGCATTGTAATTCGGCAGTCAGACTGCCAGGTATGTGGGCGGTCGTACTGCCAGAAAGCGACGGCGATCCCAGGACTGCTGAAGTCTAAATCAGAGCCTATGTGTCCTGAAGACAAGCTATTTTTGAAACACTCATAATGTTCTTGGAGAAGTTTTCTTAAATGTTATTGTCATGTGGCCACGGATTTCAAAATCTGTTTACAGTGTTTTTCTGTGCCTTATTTAAATATATTTCCTATTATGGTAACGTCTAATTCCAAAAAAGTTAAATGCTGCAGCAGAATATCACACCAGGTGGAGAATTTGTGGTTGTATAACCTGATGGCTTTGGTTTTGAAATGTTGCATGCCTGATTCATCATGTCTTCATCATAAAATGGATAAGTTGAATAACAGGCAAAAAAGAATGACCATAATTGGGGAAATATATCTATTAATATTGAGGTGTGCCCCTCAAAGTCCATATTCTAATGCTAATTTATTTTATCCTTTATGAATTGTCTGTTTAAAAATCCTTATTTGATCATCAAGAAATGTTACTTTAAAGTAGCGGGTTAGCTGATGAGCATACTCTGAATGAAACCAAGGGATGCCCCTCCTCCTTCCTCATGTGATAGTTTGCGATCATGCTACCTTGAGCATTAGCGTTCTAGCATCTTTCCCTTTGTAAGTATCAGGCAATGTATAATCATCAGTTTGAAGACAAGACTTGTTCTTACTTTTATTCTCGAAAGGTCACCACTGATTGTAAAATAGGTTAATCTGTGGTATTCGGTATACTGGCACACCTCTTTTGTTATGGCCTGTACAAGATGATACTGGTGCTTTTGTCTAAATGAATATAAATAGGTGATATCTAATTAATGCTGGATATCAAGAAATTAGCTTATCTCTTTGGATCCCATTAACAATGGTTGAAAATTCTACTAACACATCCTCATTCACTGTGCCTCACAGTTACATGACTCAGTATTTCGCTCCCTCCAAGATGCCTTTGGAATTGAGTGGCAGCTAAAAAACACTCCCATTCCTCCACATACCACTTGTTTCTAACTAAGATTCACTAATATTCCACCGCATTTCAAAAAAATATTATTTCTGATGCCAGAGAAAATTGAAATATGTGTTAAAAATCCATACCTCATGGTCATCTATATTCACACATGAACTACCCCATTACTTAGGATGAGTGCAGTACTTTTAATGGTGTAGAATGGCTGTTTACTACGCTAAACATAATATTGTAACACTTTAAACTACATGCCAGATTTAGACTGCGTCAATGATTAATTTTATGGTAGCTCTGGTATAGAAGAATCCCACATCTACCACCAGTACTGGTTCTCTATATCCATATTTAATTACACATCTAGATCGCAGATTATATTTGGAGGTGCTCAAACAGTGTTCAACACCCTGCTACCAATCTGGTGTACAGTAGGTTGAAAAGATCCAATCCGAACAAATAATCAACAATTTTGAGCACTCAAAATTCCGCTGCTTATAAGCAACAAAATTTTGAGTGCTCCAGTGTCATATGTTAAATATGTGTAATTGATGAACGCAGTTGAACAGTTTCTGCAATCATACTTTCGCTTTAACTTCTAAAATAAAAATTGTTAATATATTGGTACCAAGCTTTATATATGAAGACGTTTCGTGCATATCGTACGAAAATTATTATCAAAATGTGAAATTGAAGGATAACAGTGAATACCCGGTAGATTTTTTTAACTAAACCTTTTGATAGTTTTTACTGTTCTGCATCTTCTAATATGCAATATTTTCTGCAAGGATGTTATGTAATTCCATCATAAATTATGAAAACCATTTAACATAGTACTTCTACTTCTCACATGCTCTAATTCACAAGCAAATTAGTCTTGGTTGCACCAACATATGGTTCTGGGAACATGAATACATTAACAGAAACTGCATGTTTCTGCCCGAGGTTAGAGCATTTTATAAACCTGAAAGCCCCTAACCACTCAATTGTGATACACTATTATTTTTACACTTTTTATAGAAAATATCATAGAATGTATTATACTTTTGGCCGATTAGATTAAAAAAAGTCTACCATATATAGCATCTTTGTTGGACTTGGCCTTTCTGTAGGGTCATACGCAAACTTTTTGCCTCCGCTCCTCCTATTTTTTACTGAGTTTGTTTTGTTGGCCCAGGAACTCTTTGCACTTTACCACTGCTAATAAATGCTAAAGTGCTTGTGCTCTCTCCTCTAAACATGAAAATATTAGCTTCTGACCAATTGGCAAATTTTATTTACTTGTAAGTCCCTAGTAAAGTGGTTCTACATGTACCCAGGACCTGTAAATGAAATGCTACATGTGGGCCTGCAGCACTGATTGTGCCACCCACTTAAGTAGCCCTTAAACCATGTCTCAGGCTTGCCATTGTAGCCTGTGTGTGACGTTTTTAAACTATCATGTTGGCCTGGCAAAATAAACCTTTTGCCAGGCCAAAACCTTTCTTTTTGATACATATAAGTCACCCTAGGCTAGGCTCTGGACAGCCCACAGGGCAGGGTGCGCTGTATTTAAAAAGGTACCTTTTAGTTTTACATGTCCTGGTAGTGAAACACTCTTACATTTGTTTTTCCCTACTGTAAGGCCTACCTCTCCCATAGGATAACATTGGAGTTACCTTATTACATTTAATAAGCTGTAATGTTCAAATGGGAGCAGGTAAGCAGTTGATGTTTGGTATCTGTGGAGTTGTAATGAATAATTCTAACTTATGGTAAAGTCGGATTTTGAATTACAATTTTGAAAATGCCACTTTTAGAAAGTTGGCATTTTCCTGCCTTAGCTATTTAGTGCCTGTAAGCCTGACTCTGGGTCACATGACTGGGTGTAGCTGACAGTTGAACTTTGTGTATTTCTACTAGGCAGCCACACACAATAGGGAGCTTAGGTGTACCTGGATGGGCCATCACTGGCAGGATGGGATAGGCTGTGTCCTGCCTCCCCATAAAGGGCTGCATACCCCCTGTAGTTATTCTTGAGTCAGGGCAAAAAAGCAGAGCACCTGTGCACTTCAGAGCCATGCCTCCAGAAGCGTCTTCTCCCCACTTCAAAGGCGCTAATGGGTATAAATGTTGGACCTCAGGGCACCAACTCTTCAGCACACTTCTGGACCTGTGGATACTCAGGCAGGATGAAGGACTGCTGTGCTGCTGAAAGGACTGCCACTCTGCTGAACTGCTACTCTGAAGGACTGCTACCCTGCTGTGCTGACCTGCTGCCCTCTTGCTTTAGTGGGAAGGACTGGACCTGCATTTCTGAACCCGGGACCCCAGAGTGACTCCAAGGGCTAGTTAGCTGGCTCCTAACCAGAAGCCTCAGGGACAAAACTGCCTTCCATCAGCCTTGAACCCAGCATAGAACTCTGCCATCTGTGAGTCCTTCCCTCCCAAGTGGTGCTTCACAGCACAACTTCATCAGAACCAACGCCAGACAACGCAAAGCCTCACAAAGCAATTCCGTGCAGACTGCGCACCAGGATTTAAGGTACTTTGTCCAGCGGGCCTAACTTGGCCCCTGTAGACGGCCCGCACTCCATGGTGGTTAGCCTGAACTTGTGACTTTGTCCTTGTCTGGAGTGACCAGATAACCACAGTTGGCGCTTTGTGTTTTTTGGCGCTATTTGCACTAAAATCGCATATCTCTGTTTTTACTGATTGGATGTTTGTAATTTTGGTCTTGTTTTATTTATTAGAAATTACTCTATTCTTCTATTCTGGTGGGGGATTCTTTTGTCTTTTGTGGTGTATTTTCAATGTGTTACTGTTTGAGGTTTTGCACAAATCATCATCATCATAAATCTTTATTCGGCTATACAGCCATAAAAGCACATAAAATGTCATAGTATACAAAATACATTAGAAAAATAAAATACTATAAAATAGATCAAAATATAAAATTCATTCAATTACAGAATAAAAGCAGATCATTCGGAAGATAAGATTAAAAAAATTACAGTACACTAGCAGAAGTTCAATACAGCGGTCCAGATCTAAAATGGAAAGTGGGCTGCGGGAGGAAAACCATCAACAGGCCTCCCTTTTCTGTCTAAGGCTCCACATAAACATCAAAAAACATAAAACAGCAAATACTATAGGCTGTCTAGGGTCACTTCTTAAGATTCTAATCACTGCTCTGTATTCCCTGAAACACAGGTTGCGACATACTGGAAGGATTCACTTTCTTTTGTACCCATGATATGTCGGACAGAAGAATGCAACATGTTCAATAGTTTAATCTACCTCGTGGCAAAACATACAGAACCCATCATGCTCCAAGGCTGCACACTTCCAATTTGCTGTGACAGAGCGGAGAGGCAAGGTCCCCATGCAAACTTTAAAATAAAGTAATTTAGCTAGCGGAGGCTCAATCTCATCCAGGAATCCTTCTCAACAATAATCATCTTTGTACTCCAGAAAGGAAGCTATTGGGTACCAACCATGGCGGGAACTAGAGTCAACCCATCTAGGTAGCTCTAGTAAAAACCCTTTATTGTTGCTTTTGGACCCCGACAGCTTCCCCAGGGGTAGACCATAAGTTTGTGAGCACAATCTGGAGGAGTAGTGACTTGACAAACCTAAGCCAGGGGATCGTAGAGGCCCCAGACTGCCCCAAAACGTCCACCAAACCTTGTCAGTATGGGAGAAGCTCAGCAAAGTCTCCGCCAATACAATAAAGATTTTAGGTCTACTTTGTCAACAACAGATCTAAGACCAAAGACAAGATGTAAAGGAATAAGCAGGGTGCTAACTGGTAGGTTAATAAGGTGTCACACAAAATGTTTTTCAATAATCCCCCTGGTTCTAAGGTTGTGGTTCCCGTAAAGATCCCCACCATAACGGGTAGCCCCAAGAGCTTGAAGATTGTAAATTTCAAGGGCTGGTGATATAGGACAAAAAAAATTGTTCCGACCTCACAATACCCCCAGAGTAATGTTCTAGTTTAAGTCTGCACTGGATCTGGGGTGACCAATCAAACTGCTCTGCAAGCATAAACAGTAGGTAATCGAATAGATAAACTCTCTCCAGCGGTACATTATTGAGAGTCGGGTTGGAACGAGTTGTTGGAACAAGGATTAAAAACCATGTACTTGGTTTTACCAATGTTAATCTCCAGGTCCCTCTGCCTGCAGAAGAACCCAAACCGATCCAAAAGCTTCTGAATCCCCATTGGTGTTTTTGATATCAGAAGTGCTTCGTCTGCAAACAGTAGGGCCGGAACCTTCACCCTGGCTAAGCTCGGGGCATCTTTCTCACACTTCACTAGCTGGGACTTCAGATCATTATTATAAAGAAGAAACAGGGTTGGGGCCAATACACACCCTTTCCTCACACCCATTTGAATGAGATGCGGGCTGTCAACTCACCCTGTGTTCCTCATCAGACCTGGGCAAAATTGTTGTTGTACAGCCTAATGATGACATTCAAGAGGTATGGCGGAACTCCAATTCCCGCACCTTCCACAAGGACTCCCTAGGAACAAGGTCAAATGCGGACCAAAAGTCCACAAAGATCATATTCAGTCGATTGTGTTTCTAGTAAAGCAGCTGGAGGTGGAACACCTGATCGATAGTTCCTATGCCGCCCTTAAATCCTGCTTGCAGTGGAGACAGCACACCAATATCAGCTATCCAGTTACATAACCTGACCAAAATGATCTGACTTAATCCGTGGGAGGTATCTAGAAGGCTGATGTGTCTGTAATTAGAGGGTAGAGACCTAGAACCCTTTTTGTAGATAGGGATAATCTCTGCCCCTGCCCAAGATGAGGGCATAGAGGCACCTTTCACTTTGACGTTATTAACTAAGAAAAACAGGGTCAACAGACATCTTTATCAGCCTTCAAGAGATCTACAGGTATCTTGTCCAAACAAGGGGCTTTATTAGGGGTTATCCAGTCAATAGCTTTAATAAGGGCTCGAAAAATCATTTAATTTTTACTAGACCTGCAGGTCTTGTAACCTACAAAATCTACTCGACCTAACTGAAATGCACTTGACAGCAAGCAAATGTGACAAGTTAACAAGATTTAAAGGCATTTTTATTGCTCATTTACTTTGTGTGCCTTTAAATCTTGCTCTCTTGTTACAATTCCTCTGCTTTCAGAGACAGAGGTCAAAACTCAGTTTATTTTCCTACTCCCCAGAAAGGGCGAGTAGGACGTAAAAATAGCTAATTAAATCTGGCTCGCAAATGTGAACGGGCGAGTGGGTTTTTCGAGCCCTGCTAATCTCATCGCTGGAAATAAGACAAACTTCAGGGGCCTCAAGTTCAGAACTGGAGGCTACTGAGGAAAAACTACCTACTCCGCCGCCCACAGCTATAGCCACCTGCCTGGTAACCCCTTCAGAGGATGTTCCAGCCCAGTGACACCCAAGTACAACGCTGACAAATGGTCAACCCAGGCAGCAGCAGAAATGTTATTGTCCATTGGGGCATGATCGTTAGGGCTATCATTAGCAAGGATGCGCCAAAAGGTGCGCTGATCCTTCCCTTTAATGGCGCATAACATGGAATTCCATCTTGCATTAACCTAAGCTGTATTGCGCTAAGAATTGCAGCTTTGTAAGACAGCCTAGCTTCTTGAATCATATTACTACTCCCGTCTTTGATGGCTTTAGAAAGAGCATGTGTGACTGTTCTACAAGATTTGAAAACCAGGGTGCTTCTTTTTTCCTTTTGGGAAAGGTCTTAGACTCTACTAGAAAAAGATTCCTTAGAGAGGTAAACGTAGAAATATGAATAACACTCAGTGTCATCAAGGAGTCAGCGTGCATCAAGTGCACCCTCACAACCAGCGCAGCATCTAGCCCAGTGGTCACCACCTCATTAACTTTTCTCAGAGCTTCCCTGGATTCTGCCAAGGAGCTCCATTTAAGCCTACCGGTGTTGTTGGTGGGAACAAGCCTTCTGTCAAAGGTTTCATTAATAGAATTAGATAGAGAGGAACCCAAAACCCCCATTGTTAAAACCATGGCATTGTGATCACTATCCTGTCCAGCAAGATGTAATCAATAAGGCTGGGGGGCGTGGTCTGCTGCCCAAGATGGTGGTCGCTTAAGCGACGAGCTCCGGGCCGGGGCATCTCATCCAATTTATTATCCGACACTCCCTACCTTGCCAGACGTGAATTCCAGCGCCGGTGCACTGAGAGCACAGGCGGGCCGCCTCGACGCTGCTTCCCGGAGCTCTGGGACCCCGGCGGAGGGGACTTTCGGGCGGCAGCGAGTTCCGGCCTCTCCAGGGGCCTGCTCCGAATCTGAGGCCTCGGACTGCCCTGATTGCTGGCTGGGCGGAGGGCGCCGGCTCCCGGCCGTGAGTGGCACTCTGGCTCCCGGCTCCAAGGCCTGCACGCCCACTTGCCGGGGTTGCTACTGCCTGGCTCTACCGGAGCACGGACTGGGCGCGCTGGGGTGCTCTGGGCTGCCGCTACTGCAGGAGGTACGTGGGGCGCACCGGTGAGTGGGTGCTGTGCTGCCCGTCGTAGCGGGCCCCCCGGGGGAGGCCCCGGCTGAAACAGGGATCATCTCGCGCCACGCATCGGTGGCGAGTCCCCGGCTGTCCCGGCACTGCCCTGCTGAGTTGGGGAACGGAGGGAAGCGCTTGTGGAGGATTGCTGCCTAGGACTCCCTGATCCCTCCCTGATCACGAGGTGAGCGCCACTGATGGGCACGAGGCCTGCGTGTGGTGCCCTCTTCCCCTCTGCGACCCGGAGAGCTGGTGGCCCCTGGGATCTCCGAGCGGAGCTGTGGACTGGCTGAGCTCGGGGTACTGGGACGGGCTGAGGTGTCCCTACTGCCCCCCCGGCCTGATAGTTGGAGCGGTGAGGCTCCTTTCCGATTAAGGGGCCCCTTCGCGTCACAAATCGGTGGCGGCTCCTTGGCTGGACCTGGGGTGATCCAGGCTGTACCTGGGCTGGCGCTGGACCAGGACGGATGTTCTGCTGCGACTGGTGGTCCGCCTTGAAGTGGAGGCTGGTGGGGCGCTCGGTTGGGCTGTGGACTGCTGGGGCTTAGCACCGCGGGGGCCGCATGTGGATCTCCTGATACCCTCTGTTCCGGTCTCTGTCCAGTGCATCGGAGGGGCCCACTGCTGCATACGCTGTCGGCGGCCTTGCCCTACCTGGGTGCCCCCCCTGTGATACTTACGACTGAGTGGTGTGGCATTCCCACTATTGCCTTACGGCTGTACTGCCAGTCAGTGGTGGGTGCTAGGTGCCTGGCTAGGCTCCTCTCCGGCTGCCCCCGACTCTGGCTGCAACAGGGTTTCTAACATTTGAACGCGGTGGCCGAGGGTATATAGTCCTATTACGCAACGCCGCCAGCCATGGGCAAAGGAAAGCCTAGAGCGGCTACAAGGTCGGGATGAGCTGGTTCTCTCTCTCCGCCTTCGGGCCATTCTTCTACCCAGTCTCATCATACAGAGGGACGTGCTGGTACCAAGGCTTCAGTGGATAAACTGGACATGATCTTGCAGGAAATCCGAGATTCTCGCTCTGTGATGGAAGCACAACTGGGCATGATCTCAGTAGATCTCAATCTATTGAAGGACGATCATAAGAAGCTTGCGGAGAAAGTTAAAACGGCTGACCAGAAGGTGGAAAGCATGGTGCCTCAGGTGCAGGCCCATGAGGAGCAACTCAATCAAATGCGCCAACAGCTGGACTCCCTCCAGGCCTGGGCTGATGACGCGGAAGGCCGGGCACGCCGGAATAATCTCCGAATAGTAGGACTGCCAGAGGGAACGGAGGGATCTACACCCACGGAGTACATAGAACACTGGCTAAAGTCTAGCGTGGCCCCGATCGGTTTGTTTGTGCACTTCACGGTTGAGCGGGCGCACCGTGTCCCTACACGTCGTCCATTACCAGGCGCCAACCCACGTCCTATCTTGGCCAGGATTTTGAATTTTAGGGATCGGGATCACTTATTGCAGGCGGCACGAGATAAAGGACCGCTGCAGATTGACAATGCGAAGATTTCCATATTCCCCGATTACACCCTGGCGGTCCAGCGCAGAAGGTTTTCCTTTATGGAGGTGAAGGCGCGTGCCCGGGCAGCGGGACTGTCATTTGCCTTATTGTTTCCGGCCAAACTAAAAATCCTCTATAATCAGCGCTCCCTGTTTTTTGATACTCCGGATAGTGCTTGGGACTGGCTGGACAAGACGTTCCCCGATGTTCATCCTATGAGGCGCATGGACTCCTCGCTGCCAACGACACAGTGCCCCCCTCGAAGGCGAAAGAGGGGGCTTCTCACTCAGAGTTTGGCCTCCAGTCCCCTGGTCCGTCAGCAAATGAAAGAGGGCAGGCAAAGGGCGCTCCATACGGCCTCGACCTTCCGTACCACCCGTCCGTCTATCAGTACCAGTCCGCCTGAAGGAGCTAATACGGACACTGACTCCGATGGCAGTGTTGCACTGTTTCCTTCTGTGACCACTCAACTTAGTAATGATCCTTTGGCCTCAGCTGGCTCACAGTTATGTGGCACATAGCCTTGTATGTCAGCCTTAGTCTGCTGTTGACTCACTGTCTAGGGCGTGATGCTGTAGCTCTAACTATGCTTATTTACCTAACCAGGAGTATGTTATGGCATGTGCATGTAGTGCGATAGGTAGGGACTGAATAGTAGGTCCCCTGGCCCGGCCCGCGTTCTGGGCGTTTTCATGTATTAATCACTGTTTTAGTGTGGATGCTGATAGTGTTAGCGGCCTTCCCCCATAGGCGTTAGCATTTGTTGAATGTGAAGCATGTTATTTATGTTTCTATGGTTTGGTCGAACGAAGTTTGGGCGTTGGACCCAGTATTGGGATAATGTTGAGTTATATGTATTGATGCTGCATGGTCTGGGGGTTGTGGGTGGGTGGTGTGGGGTGGTGGGCGGGGATGGGACCCTGGGGGTTTTTTGGCTACCTTTTGATGATGTCTGCTGTTACTTCTTATACTTTTGTCTCATGGAACGTCCGGGGTATGGGGTCTATTGCTAAAAGGCATAGAATTGCTGCACAATTACACCGTTGTAAAGCACAGATAATATGCTTACAGGAGACACACTTGGTTCCCTCCGAAACTATGAAACTACACAGGAGATGGCGGGGTCAATTTTACGCAACCGCCTACTCGGCCTTTTCTAGGGGAGCTGTAATCTGGATCCGGGCGGGGATCCCTTTTTCTCTTACTGAGAGCAAAATTGATGATCAGGGCCGGTTTGTCCTACTACTGGGAGAGTTAGATGGTAGACAAGTAGTGCTGGGGTCCCTGTACGCTCCAAATACTGATCAAGAAGCATTTCTAACACGAGTCTCCCGAGCACCTGCTGATTGGTCCCATTTCCCATGGCTTTTAGGCGGTGACCTAAACGCGGTGTTTGACCTAGGTTTGGATCGTTCCCATCCTCCCTTATTTAACACGGCGGCGAGGGCGCAGGCCGAGGCCTTAACACGTTGGGCACAAGGCTGGAATTTAGTGGATGTATGGCGGGCTTTACATGGGAATATGAGAGAATATTCCTTTTACTCTTACCCACACAAGCTACATACACGTTTGGATTACTTTCTTTGCTCCCCCGAATTATCCTCTTCCATCTCGCACTGTGAGTACCTGGGCAAGACTATATCTGACCATAATTCCATAGAGTTATTGATGAAATGGAGCCGCTCCCCTGCTCCTATTCCAACGTGGAGAATGCAGCCTATACAATTGGAAGACCAGGTGTATCGGGCCACATTGGCTACGGCTATTGATCAGTATTTTGGGGAGAATGAGGGTACCGCCTCGTCCAGATCTATTGAGTGGGAGGCCTTTAAGGTGACAGTGCGCGGGGTGGCCATGGGGACTTTGACAGGATCTCGGAGGGAAACGATTAGGGACCTAACAGATTTGGAGAGGGACTTGCAGGCCTTAGAGGTAGCGGCTCAAAGAAGCGCTGATGGTGGAGAGCCACTACAGTCCGCCAGGATTCAATACGCTGACTTGCTGGAACGTTTACGCATAATAGATTTTAATGCATACACACTGCGCACCCATTCCGAGGCGGATAGGGCAGGCACATTATTGGCCAGACTGATACGCCCCACAGCGAGCCCTACTCCCATTTTAGCAATAAATACGATTCATACCGCGTTGGTTACCTCTCAGGGTGAGATGAATGTTGCGTTTCGGGAATATTATGCTCGTTTATATACCGCACCCCTCTTGGATGTCTCGACTCCCACACGCTCCTTCCTGTCCACGGTCCAACTTTCTACAGTTACGGATGAGATCGCTAAGGACCTGGCAGCTCTGATTACTATTGCAGAGATTCGGGTGGCGTTGAAGGCATTGGCCCGACACAAAACGCCAGGCTCCGACGGTCTCCCTGTGGAGTTTTATACTACCTTTGCTGATAAGCTGCTCCCTAGGTTGTTGCAACTATATTCTTCCTCGTTGGAAGACGGAGTTCTGCCCCCCACCGCTAGAGAGGCGATAGTCACGTCTCTACTGAAACCTGATAAGGTACCGACTGATCTTCTATCTTATAGACCTCTTTTGATTCTTATACAGAATACAAGATACTCAGCAAGGTCTTAGCATCGCGGCTACTTCCACTTCTTCCCCAATTGATCCATACGGATCAATGCGGATTTATAACCCAGCGCAGCACCTCTTTGAATATCCGCCGACTTCATGCCCTAATGCACGCGGCGTCAGAAACTTCGCCTCTTGCTGGTTGCTTGTCTTTAGACGTGCGACAAGCCTTTGATACCTTGAGCTGGTCCTATATGCTAGCGGTACTGTCCAAATTCGGCTTCCCTCAATCATATTGTAAATGGATTCAACTGTTGTATACTAATCCCACAGCGCGGGCAAAGACGGGAACGACCATCTCTTCCTCTTACACTATCTCTCGGGGTACGCAGCCAGGGATGCCCCCTATCCCCTCTGCTCTTTGTGTTGGCCCTCGAACCTCTTGCGCAATATCTGCGTCAGGTCATGGTCCCTTACGGCATCCCTTTGCGTGGAGTGGTACACTCGATATCACTCTACGCTGATGATATGTTATTATATTTCCGAGACTTAGATGCCAATAAACGCACGATAGCCGCTGCCTTTTCTAATTTCGGGGAAATTTCGGGTTTGTATCTTAACGCCTCTAAATCAGTCGCCTTCTCTTTCTATAATACTTATACTTCTCCCGTCTTACAATTTGGTCAGATGCAATTCAGAGTGGAACCCGTCACTTTTAAATATTTAGGGATTAATATATACAGATCCACCGCCGTTACTATAGATGGTAATGTGGTGCGCACCATTAATTCATTACGCTCCCAGATCGCCTTTTGGAAAACGTTTCCGTTAACGGTGGCGGGCCGCTTGGCGGTGTCAAAAATGGTGATGTTGCCCCACCTCCTCTATTACTTTGTGAACCTACCGGTTGTCCTCCCGGCCTGGATTTTTAAAACTATAGACACACTGTTGACATCCTTGATATGGGGGACGGGCAGACACAGATTGACGTTGGCAAAGTTGCGGCTTCCTAGTGCTGCGGGGGGTATGGGGGCGCCGGATTTTAAGACGTACTGTATAGTGGGACAATTTCAGTGGATGGCGTAATGGTTAGCGGGTAAGAATCTCTTTGAAATTGGACACTCCCCGGACTCTTTAAAACGGGGAATCTTTCAATCACAATTATGCCCGGGCGCACAGAAACTGCGCGATCCTCCTTATCTGCTGCATGTTGCATTACATTATTGGAAACTAGCTTATAAATTGGCAAAAGTGCCACTTCCATATGCTCCGAACATCCCGATCTGTGGGCTGCCCACCAGGCGTGGGATCATCTTGATGAACCGAATAAGAGGTTGGACGCGAGAAGGGGTAGGGTCCGTTGGGGATCTCTTCTTGGAGGGCCACATGATGCCCCACGAGGAGTTTGTACGTACTTATTCGGTGCCTGGAACCTTGTTTCTCACTCATGCTGCTATTGTGCGCTATATTCTGAGCTTTTGGCTCATAGAACAGAGGGAACCCCCAACTTTTCAGTTGCTGAAATCACTACACATTATGGGGCACGGACGACACTTGGTGCGCTGGCTATATCAAGGCTTGAGGGACCATTTACACATTCCATTATTGCATCTTAGGCAGAAGTGGGACACGATCTTAGGGCGGGACCTAGATGACAGAGAATGGGCCCAAATGTTAGAGCACCCACGACGAGTCTCACGTAATTTTCGCCTAAAAACGATCCAATTATTCATATTGCATAAAGCGTACCTTGCCCCGGCAACGATACGCAAGATGTTTCCAGCTGCGTCCTCGGTGTGTCCACGATGTAAGGCGCCCGACGCTACTTTTACTCATATGATATGGTATTGTCCAGTGCTGCGGGGGTTTTGGACAGAGGTGGCCCCGAGTCTGGTAGTGCTGACAGAACACACACCATGGGACACAATTGAGGCCTGTCTCCTGGGGCTCTTCCCCCTCCCTAGAAAGGCGAAATTGCTTCGCCGATTTGCAGGTTTAACTTTGATGCTAGCCAAACGTATGATCACACAGCGCTGGAAGTCTAATTCAGCGCCCCGTGTAGGCACTTGGCATGAGGAGGTGATCCGGTGGGCGGTTGCAGAGAGGGAGACTTTGCAGCGAGAGGAGTATAGGGGGCTGCGAAAACGACCAATTTCTTTGGATTGGGCGCACTTAGTGGAATTGTTTAGGGCTTCTGGGGGAGACGAGTTGGAGGACTCACAGATTGCAGTGCTTGGACGTGGTGAGAGGGTCTGATTGCTAATGGCACTAAAAAATGCTCACTTTTCCCTAGTGCCTCCTATGCCTTTCTTTTCTCATCTATGTTGCCCCCTTTTGTCCTTCGCTGCTTTCCCCCTTCCTGGGGGCCCTTTCCCCCCCTCCCCCCTCTTTCCCCCTCCCCCACACCCCCTTCCCCGATGGTAACAGACCAGACAGGCACCAGATGCAGGAACATCGGCTCGGTGTCTTGTCTCAGTGGCAGCAAATGGGTTACTTGTTTAGTTTGGGTGTTGCGGGGGGTGGGATTTCTGGGTGGGAGTTTAACGGAATGCTGCGACTAGTCGATTATCTCTAGGTCTTTATTCAGGGAACGTGTATACAGTTTGTACAGTAATACAGCTCATAATGTTGCACTTAATGTGGCGTGGATTTACTCAATGTATGCTTTTGATCCAGGACAGATGCAGGAACAATGCTACCTTGTCATTGAAAATGTAACTAAAATGTTTACTATTGACTGTGTACACATGTATAGTCTCTGCAGTAGTTAATAAACATATTTAAAAAAAAAAAAAATCAATAAGGCTAGAGCAATGGGAACAATTGTATGTGTGGCTCCCCTCTTTGTCTGAACTGGATCTCGCATTGCAGGCTTGGAGACCATTATTAAGTGTAAAACCATCTAATTGTAACACAGCAGTTGACCACTTCTTAACGGGGGAGTATGACACCGAGAATTGAACAAACTTAATCTTCCTCACCACTGAGAACTTAAAAATAGGTGCTAAGGGGCTCAAATTTACAATTAAAGTCCCGTGCCACATCCCTGGAGTGTACAGCAGGTAAAGTTGCCATATGTGAATCAATCAGGTCTATAGCTTGCAATTCATCTCTGCTACCCACCCCTCCCCCGCCCGGCCTGCAATATACGTTATATATAAGAAATGCACCACCAGAGGGAAAAAGCAAACAAACACATAGAATGTCTGGGGAGCCCAAGGTCAGAACTTTGAGGTGATCTAGAAAAGAAGGCCAATCTGTTTTGAAATCCTATGTCTTTTGTTCTAAAGATGTTATTTTCTTCACTCCCAACAAGTCCCATAATCTGCAGTCAATATCTTTGGTCTGGTAGTCTACTCTTTCCCTATAATGCTGTAATTGCCTGTACAGCTGCACATGTCAAGTACATTTGGGAGGCCCTAATCAGGCCCTAATCAGCCCATAGTGCAGGGTGCATTATATTTAAAAAGTTGGACATGTACTTTTTAGTTTTACATGTCCTGGTAGTGAAAAACTCTTACTGTGAGGCCTACCTCTCCCAAAGGATAACATTGGCTTGCCTTATTACATTTAATGAGTGATGACTTTTACTTGGAAGCAGGTAGAAATGTCATGTTTGGTGTCTAGGGAATTGTACTTTAAAATCCTCTTTATAGTAGAGAGACCCGGTGTTGACAGGATGGGCCATCCAAGGCAGGATGGGGGAGGAGGGGAGTAGAACTGTGTACAGCCCCACTTGTACCTCAAAGACAGCTCACACACAAAGAACTTCACACTAGCCTATTGCAGCTGCAGACAGACTGGGGCCAAGGGTGGAAGGCAGGAAGTTCCAGATATTTCTGTGGGGGGGACTCCAGAGGTTTCTTCCACTTCAAAGTGGGCACCAGGTATAAAATAGAGCTCTCCGAGCCACTCTTCAGTTTACTTCTGGACTTGCAAAAGGACTCAGAGGACTGCCCTGCTGCCTGTGGCCTGCAGTGTACTTCAGTGGATTGCCCAGCTGCACCCAGAGGACTACCCTGCTGCCTGAAGCCTGTCCTGTGCCCTCTGAGGTCTGCCCTGCTGCTTGAGAGCTGCCTCCTGCTTGAACTCAAGACTTCTAGAGTGACTCCAGGGGATAGTTAGCTTGTCTCCTGATCAGAGACTTAAGGACACACTAGGCTCCAACCTTCTTGAACCAGCACTTTGACCTAGCCTGAGTGAGTCCTGGACCCTTGGAAATGGTGCTAAACGTGCCCAGATAGCCCACATCCAAAACATGGGACTTCGAATATTTTCTGGCAAAAATTGCTTTTAGAACCGAGAGGAGCGTGGAACCTATCTGCTCGACGATGCGTCCAAGGAGATTCGCTGGTCATCCTGACTTCGCTGCAGCTCCGCTACATTATTCTCCGCCGCTGCAAATCCTGTTCAGCGGCTCCTCGCAAAAGGAGTATCTGGCCTCGTGGAGTCTGCTACAGTCTGCAGCTTCATCCTGCTAGAGGTTTTCAACTTCCATAAAAGAGACTTAGTTCAAACGTAGAAATCTTCACTGCAATTTCGCCAAGTGTTTGCCGACGATGATGCCTCCTCCTCGCTCGGACCCCGGCTGCCTTGCCCCGCTGAACCTTACCTTCACAAACATTTTTCTCCTAACATTTTTCTAATTCCGAAGGTAAGCGCAACCGGGCTCAGTCTACTTCATGTATCCAAAGCGCGCTCCATCATGTTCGGCCATTACTTTTGAATTTGCTTGGTCTCGCATGACTAAATGTCCGTGGTTAACACTTTAAACTTTACAAATTCATAGCTGTGGTTCAACTGATAGGTTTTTTATTGTTTTTGTGTCAAATAATTTATTAAAATGTACTCTATTTTTCTAAATTAGTGTGGATTTTTCTAATGTTATGTTTTCACTTTATTACTGTTTAAGTGTTGCATAAATATTTTACACGTTGCCTCTAAGTTAAGTCTGACTGCTTTTGAACCAAGGTATCTGAAGGTTAAGCAAAGGATAATTTAGTGACTTTTTGTGGCTCACCCTGTCAAGGATTCTGGCCGTTGTTTGAGTAGGGCTTCAACCCACTCAACCAACAACCCAGTTTCTCACACTGGTGCTCAGTGGTGGAATCCAGTACTTTGTCTATGTGCAGTACAGTACCATACAGTGATTAGTGTAACACTATAATCCCATATAAATAATTTGTTACCAATTTGATTTTTTTAAATTCTCCTTAATTAGGCATTTTTGCTTTCTCTACATTCACTCCCATTCAACCTGACTGTTTGTGACTCTGTCTGCAAATATAAAGTTTGAGCTCAGCAACCTATAGATCTATACAGCAGCTGAGCTCAGATAATTTTGCAAGGAGAGGGGGCCACAAACAAAAAAGGAGCTCCAAATCGGAGCAGCTCCAGAATGCCCTCAGAGCCTGGGAAGAGGCCCACCAGTTCGTAGCCACAAGAGACCCCCCCCCCCAAAACCAACAATCCAATTTCTCACACACAAGAACACCCATTCATTTCCCAGATATTTGATGAAGTGGCCATTCTCTGGCCCATCTGTGAAGTTTTTTGTCACAGTAGTACATTCACTCACTCAATCATTCCTAACTAGGCACCATTCTAGACAGATTTACTTCTACAAATATCTCTTTGTTTATGCTCTGAAGCATTTTTTGTCCTGATGATGGCCCACTGAACTAACAACATTTGAAGCATTCCTGAAGCTGAAGCTGTAGGCAATGATACCTCTGTCTGGAGTGGGCTGGTGGATTTATATCTGATTGTCTTTGGACTAATATCACCATATACTCTATATTGGTCTTTTTCCCTCTTTTGTCTGCTTTTATGCACTTTAACCTGCAAGCTGGGTGAACATTTCAGCACTAAGTACTTTTTGATAGATCATGTTTGTAAATTGAAAAAGAGAACTACTGCAAATGGTCTATGTTTAGCTACATTCACTGTTACGTTGTAATTTTTAGGAAACACTAGTTGAATATGTATGATGTGTTGCCTATGAAAATACCAACGTGAATCCTTGTTCTCATTGTAGTGCTGAAACAAGGCTTTTTACTGGGGTCAGAGCAGAGAGTCAAAAAAATGCGACCATTCAATATCCCACCTTACCATGCCCTTGGCATCCTTTAAAAATGGAAAATATTAGGTATATGTAATCTGATACTTTACATTGCTGTATTTGATGGCAAGCAGTGCATCTAAATGTTTAAAAAAATGACTCCGTTATGCGAATTCAAGCAAAGAATATTGCAACCAATATTCAAATTGTTAATACTTAGAATTACATTTGGATTTTTGTCACAGCTGTATATTGGTTAGCAGTGTACTATCATACATACAATTTCAAATTGGAATGCCTATGAAATGTGCTCCTGGTGTTGCACTGGTTGTCTAAAATGTCTTAACAGTCTTATCAGGCATCAATTTTTCTCCAACTCAAGCAGAAATAAAAGAGCTATTTCACAGTTGATGGAAAAGTTACAATAACATATTAGAATATATTGTGATCACGTCTGGTCACCTAAAATAAAATCCACTAATGCTTTAGATGATAAAGGCCTGTACTGTCCCAACCCTCAAAAGGGTGCAGCTCCAAACATAAAAAATCTAAACATAAAGGAGGCGATGCTGTACGTCATGAAAGAGGTAATTACATCCATGAGTTTTTTCCATTAGTTTGACAAGCTTCATGATCTGCCGTTGTTCGTCCTCGTAAAGAATATAGTGTAAATTAGCTCCAAATCGCAGGGATGTGGGGAATCTGTCTCCCTTCCTAGAGTTGTTTTAAGTCATGGGCATGGTGGGCAATTGCCCTGGGACCCCACCTTCTCACAGGCCCCTAGGAAAATGAACTTTTTCTCTCTTGCTGCTGTCTATTTCTCTATCTCAGACTTTAATGTATAATTAGATATTGTATGGCATCATGGGGCTTCAATTAGCAGAACTTTGGTAAAAGAAATTCAAAGTTCTTTTGACCAGGGGTCCCCCAATATATTCTTTGCCCTGGGCTCCCAAAAGTCCACAACACTTCCCTCTTCTTTTGACTAGAGGACAAATTCGTATTACTTCAGGAGGAGGATCTTTACTCATCTCTTCCACAGTGCAGTTTGACAGCGTACTTGTGGTTCTGTTAAACCATTCATAGCTTAACTTTTCAGTATCATCAAGCTACTCGAATGTATCCTTAGAAAGTCTGTCATATCAACCATTTCTAGAATAAAGTCGAGGGAAGCGTGTTTCTGAATGGACTCTCTAGTACTCTTAACTGACTGACATATTTATGAGCAAGCTTTCTGGCATATTTCAAACTCAAACTGTGGCGCACATACTAAGGTTATAAGCAGTGGCGCCACTAGGAGGGTGCGGGGGGTGCGGACCGCACCGGGTGACACCATCACATGGGGTGACACCTTTCCCAAATGAGACTATTTACTAAATAGTCTCATTTGGGAAAGGTGTCACCCCATGTGATGGTGTCATGGGGTAAGTCGTGAGGGGGTGACACCATGAGTTACCGAGTTACCGCACTGGGTGACACCAACCCTAGTGACGCCGCTGGTTATAAGTAACAGTCTATTTTATACATTATCTGTGTATGCCCGTTCAATTAACTGTTTGTAAAACTTAAATGTTTGAGAGTTCGTACTTGTTGACATGCACTTATATTATGTCTCATTGGGGCACACCCACAGCGGACCACTAGATTTGTCAAATGTATGTGATGGGTACTACTACCATAATTACTTACGGGTAATTACATTGCTCCAATGTAATCTTCCCTGTTTCCCTGTCCACTCGCATGTATGGTCAAATAGTAAGAAGGCCGCCTACTCTCACAGGACTCACCTGTACTCTTTCTATTTCTATTTTGACACCGGAAGAGAAACCCTCCCCTTCCATAGGGGCTGTCTCACCTCTACCTCTACCTCTTCCTGAAATGTAAAAGTTGTTCTCTCCCAGAGAACTGACTTGCAGATAACTCTCCCAAAAATGGGTGGGTTCAGGGAGGAAACGAAGAGGGTTGGCGTCTGGCCCACTGAAACCATTTTGATGCTGCAGCAAAGAATGTAGTGGGAGCTTCGGCAAAGTCAGGCCCACTGGCGATGCATCCTTGGCGGATAGGCTGGCAGTATGGTCCTGGTCCCACAATGGTTCTCTAGCCGAAAAGTTAGCAAAAGGTTTTGTAGTGCAGGTTTTTAGGTTTAGGCAGAAGATGTACACTCTGACACCAGCCATAAAATAAAAATAAATAAATAAAATAAAATAAATAAAGCCAAGGGTTCCAGGACCAGCACTTGGGTGTCAGGATTCACTCCAAAAGAAGCCACCAGTATGGTCCAGGGAATGTTCAGTTGAAACTGGTCAGCTGGGCTCTCCAAGAAAAGTGCATTGTTTGCCGATTTTGTGTCCCTGTAGCTTAACACAACTGACCCTTGGAGTCCACTTCTTTGTCCTGAGCACAAGTGGGAGCAGGTCCAGTCCTTTGGGTTCTCCTCACAGGTCTCAACAGCAGGTGCAGCCCTTCTTCTGTCTTCCACAGTAGTGTTCTGAAGAGAGTGCAGAGAGGTGCCATTTATCCCGAGCGATAGCTTGTGGGTGGGTGTGACTCTTGGCCCTTTCCTAACCAATAGGGAAAAAGTTCCCATGGGTACCCCTATACTCTTTTGCTGCAGTTCCTCTGTGCTCTAGTACAAACAATCACACAGTGCCCCTATCTACATAAATCAAACATGGGAGAACCTGCCTTCCCCTGTGCGCAGCTCCTGTGCCCACTCTAGAGGTGTGACCAAGGAAATGAGCAACAAATTCTCTGAGGTCACTCAAAACATGTTCTGGGAACAGCTTCTCTCCTACTGGGATTGGTGCCTGACTGGCTAGAGGGACAAAAGATGGGGCAGGCCCAGGTGGTAGCTCCATCTGCCTGTGATAGGGTAGGTCTCTTTGAAGTTAAGTTTTGGCAGTGCTCAGATGGTCATCCTGTTAGAGGAGCAGAACACCTCCCCACACCCAAGGCCTTTGTCTCAGCTCTGGGAGCAAGTTCACACCTCACCAAGGAGCTATTCAGCTCCTGGTTGACAGTTGGAAGCTCATGCAAATGGGATTCTGGAGACTTTAGGCAGGCAAAAGGTAACTTTTTTAATGTACTTTTTGTAAAATATTTAGTACAAATCTAACTTTACCAATTAATTGGGTTCTTAATGAATATTTTAGAAAGTCCTGGAATGAACTTTTTAGCTGGTTCGTAGGAGATAACTTTATTAAGTTCAATAATGTATCCCAAAGCTTTCCTATGGTACAGCAAATCCTGCCACAGTGAAAATGGCTTTTAGGACCTTTTCACTGTAAGGACAAGTGTAACATTAAACCTTTACATGTTCTACTTTTATATACTCAGGACCCTGCTGCATTGGACATTAAGGCCTACTTCGGGGTCACATATTAATATTTAGAAGGAGGGTTTATATCAGCCAAAAGGGGTCTTTCTAACAAACTGAATTTGCAGTTTTAAAAATAACTACTGTAGTAGGCCTGCAGGCATGTTTTGCACTGTCACTGTAGTGGTGGCATAACGTGTGCCACCACTACAGTGACAGTCCGCTAGTGACAATTAACTTTCAGGCCCTGGGTACACCTTGTACTATATAGTAGAGATTTACAGGTACTTTAAATATGCCAATTAAGTATATAATGAAATTGAAATGCTTTAAGGGCCAGATCACATGCACTGGGGCCTGGTTAGCTCAGTAAAAAAATTAGAAGCATCAGTCAAAACAAGCATTTGCAATGCATCGGTCTCGCCTTTGGGACCTTATATGTATTTAGCAATGCAGCATATTAGCCTGGGTGCTGAAACATCTGCTGTTCTTTTAATATGGAGGGAAAGTGAGCACCAAACTGCGTGACACTCCAGGTATGGGAACACATGGAGAGAAATATTGCCTTTCAGCGGGAAATGGTATAGTCCAAAGCTCTGTTTTTAATATAGAATTAGGGCCTTCGTGGTTATATCAGTTAAAATACAAGATTTGAAAAAAATATTATTATCTACGGGTGCTCGTGGAAGACAATTTCTATGGACCAATCTCTGTGTGGGCAGAAGGACATGGAGGAGGTAGGTAGTATGGGTGACAGGCAGTGTGTGGAAAGCTGGACACGGGAGACCTTAATAGCACTTAGCATTAATTAATGTACCTCACGACAGGATCCAGAGAGGCGTGCGAATCACCATCTCCAGGTTTTAGTGAGAAATGCTCTTTCCCCTTGTGTTTGCCATTACAAAACACAATATGCTCTGAATGCGAACTTAAAGGGAGTCGCAAGATTGGTCTCAGAATGGTGGTGAAAAACAGGGTTTTAGGTGGGATTAAAAAACTGGGGTCTATCAAAGGTGCGTGGCCGATATAATTAAGGGCGTGGCTTAAAAGCACTGAAGCTAAAAATCTGTGCTTAGCATAGTGTGCCGCCCGCTGTGTATTTTGCTGTTTCTGTGATTGCATCCAGGTATATGATACTACAAGTAACATCATACCTACAACAAGCCAGGACTATTGGCTTTGTTAATGGTTGTTGGTTGCATAAAATAAATAAGCAACAACTATGGCTTTGTTGTATATAATATTGAAAATGCGTCAGTTCTGAAATGATGAGACTGTGAAAGAACTAAAACGAGTCTCTGAAGTTACATCAAAGGCTTTGAACAGTGGTACTGCTGCAGAGTTGAGATTTTTTTCACCCTGAGAGTGGGGGCAAAAATGGAGAGCCCGATAGGGACCCGTCTCAGCACCTGTTAGTTAGAACTGCCGGTGCTAAGCACCGGCAGGACCCGGCCCACTTAAATTACTGATGCTTTCTCCTATAAAGATGAATAACCAGTGCATTGTACCTCCACAAGAACATCTTCTGTCCATGATTCTGCTGTTTTTATTATGACAGATTGCCATTTTCATTTGCTGCTCTGTGTTGAGCAGTAATCCTTAACCGATAATAAATTAGCTTCGTTCTTCACATTTCAGTTCTGATTGGCAGCGTTTAAAGACATAATCGATTCCGGGCAACAGAAGGACAACAATGGCTGATCACCGTAGACAAACTTATTTACATAGCGCCATCTGCCATGGACTACTGACTCTCTGTTGTTTATCTTCCGTTCTACGTTTTGTTGAGAACAACTTTGGGATGTGGAAGCACCTGACGCTCCGATGCAGCCTGGCTTTGTGATCGAGAATAGGATGAGCTGTTTGTTTTGGTTTTATTTATTTAAATTCCGTCTTCCAGGTGCGGTACTCTGCCGGGCATGCGAGCCAGCTGCTTCTCTTCCATAATGGCTCGGAGTAGACCAGAGACAAGGTTTATCACACTTTGTTAAGCCTTCTCAACACAAATCAACAAATAGCAAAAAAAATACTTTCTGAACGGGCATTTTCTTTCTGTGGCATGAGGCACAAAGAAATTGATGGAATCTGCATTGCTCGTACTCAAAGAAGCAGTAATTACAGTGTGGCAAAGTCACTAGCACAACAGTGATGCTTTAGAATCTCACAACAGTCAGTGCTATGCCCAGGTGCAGCAGGTCAAGGTGGTACCCTGGCACTTGAACACCACAGGGCTGTAGGTGGGTGAGGAGGAATACGACGACTGCCTGGCTAATACCAGGGATCCCTACAAGGGTTGTGACTCTTTTTGCAAACGATGACAGTAATTCAATTCTGACATTCTGTGAAAAAGGACAGTGAAGTTCCCGCCCAAGTACATCACCACCGCCAAATCACATCGTGCAACTGGCAAGCCTCCGTAGGAGATATTTAGACAAAAACTGTAACTTCCAGCCACTGCTGTTTATACAGTGCTGCAATGTATTTCATATTAAAATGATGTGAGGAACATGAAAACAAAACTTCACATACAACAATTAAGATAGATAAACGCATGACTGCCAATTTTGCAACGGCGTTTCTATTTAAGAAAATCCATTTTAAGGTGGCCACTGAGGCGAATGCATATATTGTGACATCTGAGCATGGACAGCCATGTCAAAACAATAAATTAAAGGTGAAATAGTGACAAACAAATGTGTGCAAAAGCACACAAAAGAAGCGAGCAGCAATTTGTAGCTCTTGGGCATTCATAATTATTTTAAAACATTACCACTGAGATGAGGAGCAGGACAGGGTGCAAGGCAAGGAGCATCAGTGATCGGCGCGGCCCTCCTTCCTCGGCGTCTACTGGTTACGGGGTGGTTTCGGAGCAGGACAGGGTGCAAGGCAAGGAGCATCAGTGATCGGCGCGGCCCTCCTTCTCGGCGTCTACTGGTTACGGGGGTGGTTTCGGAGCAGGACAGGGTGCAAGGCAAGGAGCATCAGTGATCGGCGCGGCCCTCCTTCTCGGCGTCTACTGGTTACGGGGGTGTTTTCGGAGCAGGACAGGGTGCAAGGCAAGGAGCATCAGTGATCGGCGCGGCCCTCCTTCTCGGCGTTTACTGGTTACGGGGGTGGTTTCATGGTGCCCATGAAGTTTCTGGACCTGTACCACGCCTCCGGTGGCTGGACTTGAAGCAGAGTCCCCGCCGGTCAAGCCTTTTTGCGTGTCCTACCTATAACAAGCAGTCCCTGCATTGGAGACCTCTTCTGGTCTCGGGCGGGTTCGGGTGCAGCATGGAGCAAAGTCTCCTGTTTAAACAGAGCCCCTGAACTGGGCCGTATGGCCTTAGCCGAGGTAGACGTGGGACAGGCGGCACGGCTCCACTCACTGAGCCCCGCCCATCAGAGAGGCACTCGTTCCTCTGCAGCTTCCTGAATCGTCTCGGCCTCGGGATGGCCCGCAAAACAGAACAGGTGCTGTCTCTGCCAGGACAGCAGCGGTGACTTCCGGATCGGAGCCCTCGCGCTCCAGGGGAGTGGTGGGGCTACCACCGGACTTCTCCTTGGCGTTGCCCCAGCAACACGGGGCTAATCCACGCTGAGTAGCGCGCGCTCAAGAGGCATCCAAAGCGCTCACCATGCGAGGGCTTACATTGAAAAACAAGCATGTGCAATGCAATAGGACTCGCATTTATGCGAGACCTATTGCATTGTAAGGGGGAGTGCGGGCGGGCACGAGCATGACGGAGTGCCTGGAGGAGAGCGGGGGCCACCAAGAAGTCACGGACTGCGGGAGGGATGGGGAGGGACGGGAAAAAAGTAGTCTGTGCAGTAAAGGGGCTGATAGCCACGGAAGGACACAAATGACGACATGGCTGTCATGGAGAGGGACTAACAAGCCGAAAACCAATCAGAATGCAGCATTTAGGATGTAAGTCAATCCAAAAGATGGGCGGAGAGTGGGCGGGGCTTAAACAAAGCTTCCCCACTATAGTATATACTGCATGTCTCAACGAGACAGCGCAAGCGCTGCCTAGGCGAAACCTAAAAAAATGGGGCTGATCATGCAAACACAAGCATTTTCTTAAACTTCCCTCCTCCCTGGCAGCAGAAATATTCTGTACTTTACATATACCTAGAATAAAAGTATAATACGAATGAACACCACCTGTTGTTTTCACTCTTATTTGGAATAGTATTAATATCCGTGTTTGATTATGAATGTGAGGTAAACCATTCTAGCTTAACTTGTTTTCAGTTAGAAAAGCCAGTCATAAGAAGGGCTTCAATGTAATAAAAATTTTACTTAATGTTGCTTACATTCTTATGTTGAAAACATGCTTCTGAAAATAAGTTCCCATGCTTCCATTGCGAATAGATCACATTATGCATCTCTTACCTCTACAAATTCCAGTTGTTGGTCATTCAGATGCTGGGAAATGGGTTTGGATTTTCAGGAACACCGCCCTATCGGAGGAGTACTAAAGTAGCAAAATCATCAGCTCAACAACCCTTTAGTACGTGTTGCTCTCTGGATGTAAGTTCAAGAGTAAGTGATAGGTGTTGTCAAGCTTTTGTTAAAATCCGTTTAATTTGGATTAAGGTTTGGGATTATGCTGCCACCATCATGGTTGATAATGTGTTGCCAAAACCTGGAAATATAATACTTTGATAACTTGTTTGTATATGGCACCTCTTATTAAATGTGTTAGCTCTTTATACATGCTGTAAATAACTATCACCTTTAACCTACTCATTTTTATCACTCTGGAAAGTGAAATGCCGAGTTGCAGTTGCTGGAATTCGATCTTGACACCATCACACCAGATGTCAGCAGACAGTGCTTAACTGGCTGTGACATCGGATGTAAGAGAAAGGATACTATTTTTGCAATTACTTTTTTGGGATGAGCTAACTCCCATTACCTTTTACTACTCGCCTATCTGTTTTTATGCTCCCAGGTAAAGTTGTCTCTGCAACTGGCCAGCTACATTATTGAAGCAGACAAGATATTTATAGGAAGGAAATTCAGGAGAATTACATTATGGCTTAAGCAGGTTTGGGACACACCAATATGGTTTAAGAAGGGTTAGGCCTGTGGTGCCAAAGATTGAAATCTATCTCGTTAATCTTGTTATGCCGGATGATTGCTGTAGGTTTTGGATGTGAGGGGACCGTGGGACTAAAGTAATATTTCTTGACTGCAAAGAATATTAACAAAACGTGACTGGCAGATGAGTGTGAATGAGCTAGGTTGGACAAAATAAGCGCTTGCTGCTGATATCTATCTGTATGTAATCTGCAGGTCACACATTTGAATACCAAAAATTAGTGTTCTTATGCATGAAATACGCAGACAATTTGTTTACTTTTTTCTAAATGTGTAATGTGTTTATCTATAATTCTGTTAAGGGTGCATGGCCAATATTTCATTAATGCCCAGAGCTTCAAAGTTAATTTGAACATCAAGGATTGCAGCTTTTGTATAATCAAATTTTGCATTACTAATATGCTTTACCTGGATTAGTTTATCTTATACACGCAGAGAACCGATGCAAATTGGCAGTGTTTTATTTCGTTGTGACGTTTGTGCGGAACTCAAGGTAGCGTTTTTGCAGTATGTGTACGTCGCGTAGAAAGATAAACAAGCATTTGCAATGCAATCGGTCTCGCATTTGTGAAAGTTAAAGCTGTTGGCGCTGTAAATGAGAAAGTTTTTAACTTTTTTTGGGGGTTTCCAAGTATTTAGCACTGTAGTTCCATAACGTTAAGCGCTGCCAAAGCCAGTAGGTTTGGCCTATCACTTATAGTGCCTTGATGTTTCCATCCATGCTCTTACATCCATGCAGGTAATCATATTTGTTTGACATAAAATTAAAAGTGCCTAACTGCGTCTATCCTCATGATTTGTCAGGTCACCATGGTAACGTGCACCCCTTTAATGGATAGGAGACACTACCCAGACATGGATCCACTTACCCAGCACTAAAGAAACAAATGAGCAGAGCTTCAAACATGCTTTACAGAATCAAATAATACACGTTGTGCTTGTAGACTTAGTAGCACAACTCTAGTGATAGAAGAACAAGCCGGATGGCTGTCTGCAGTAGAGTGAGCCTCACGCAAATGCTATTAAAAACTAAATGCAACAGAGGATCAAAATAGTATATGCTATAGTGATGAAAGTATAGGCCACATGATTGGGCAGAAGAGTGAGCCTCATGTACAGCTCTGTTGGCGAGGTAATGAACAGCAATTAAAAAATGCCAAAGTCCCTAATTGGGAAAGCATATATACATTTACGGGCTGTCTTCCGTTGGGAGGTAGCCATGGCTAAGGAGGGTGTCTGCAATTTAGCGAAAATCACCCCAGCAGATTAACAAGAAGCGAGGACTGCCCGTGAGATAAAGGCACCAGAAACAGAGATGGAAAAAGGCTCTCCAAGAGCGAATGGCAAAACGTAACCAGTGGGGGAAGGGTAGGCCTAAGGGGAAATGAAGGGGGAACTAAAGAACCTCTGCAAACTGAGCCAACGAGGTACCAAAAAAAGCTGAAGCAGTAAATAAAACCCTGGGTCATGAAAACACTGTACTGGCTCAGGCGGCCGCTGCGCAGTGTTGGAGTGAGCAAAAGAAAAGGTTAAATTCAAACAAACTTAAATTACAGCAGTGCAAATTGCCAAAGGCATTATTACTTTAAACAAACATAGTGGCCAATCCGCTCCATTAGTCAAGTGCGCCACTTCCCTGGGACCTCCGTTGTTCACCCCGGCACACGCCTGCACTTACAGTACTGTTCTCTTCCTGCACCGCCCCATTACAGTCCGCTGCTGTTGCCCTTAAAGTCATTTTGAGGAAGCAGACGAGTATGTATGGAAACTGGAGTCTGTGCAAGGAGAAGGATGCAGGAGTGGGGAATGGAAAGAAGCAGGCTCTACTATGTATAGCTTAGCGGCCATGCTGGTAAAGAGACTAGGAAGAGATCCGTTGCAGCAGGAGCTGCGTCCCAGAAAGTAATGCTGGTAAAGAGCTAGCAGGCAGACCGAAATGAATGAGCTGGATGGGGTAGGGGAGAAGAAGAAACCAACAGGAGTGCTTGGGGTGAGGGGGTCTACTTTCTCCTGACAAAGCCCCTGATAAGGTCCGTACTGTTATGTTCCAAACCTACCCAGCATGGCTGCCCACTCTACTCTGGTCCCCAGCTGAGAGTATACATTGAGCCTGTCCCCTTGGTATAAGACAGAAAAATATCCAGTGCACATACCGTTTGAAGTCCCTCATTAGCCTTCTCAGTGCCGGCGTAAACATTGCTGATGATTAAAATAACTCTTTAAACTTTCCCTAGTGCAGAAAAGACCAGTTTGCCTCCTTTAAGAACCCAGAGTACAAACAACCTCAAGTAACGCGCAGCAACACCCAAGGGAAGCAGAAGATTCGACAGGATGAAACCAAATCGCGGGTGGAACTACAGGGTTTAGCCTGCCATTACCAGAAAAAACTAAAGCGTACTTCCGCAAGATTGCAAACGCATTAGCGCTACTGAATGTATTTAAAAAAAAATAAGTTTGTAGCAGTTCTAGCGCATTATGAAGCATTTGTCCTTACACTTATATAAATAAATACTCCCCCCTCTACTTCAATGATGGCACATCCCAAAGCACACAATTCGTAAGATTAAGTGAGGCGCTCCAGAAATGGCCGCCGCAAAGACATTAAAGTATGTACCAAGAGCGCCGCGCTCACAGTTACAGTTTAACGCACTAGCGCTACTGAATGTATTTTAAAACAAGGAGTGACGGGCGGGTGGCACTCGGGGTGGCACACAGAGGGCGGATGGCAGTGCGGGGGGGACGACGGTGGGGAGAACGACACAGCCGTGCATTGAGCACTGCCACAAGTATGAAGCAATGCAATAAACACAAAAAAGAGTTCCCAAAATAACAGTTACGCTGTCTAAGCATAACAAACCTGTACTTGGTCGGTGCCGCACGGGAAAAAAACGGAAGTGACGTTGGCTGTCTAAACCAATTACACAGCAGCAAAGAAGACCGACACTGCCCTGAACAAATAATAAGCAGCAGCGGAAGCTACCTCAATTCACTGAATACTTCAGGTCTTGCGGCTGTCTAGGCTCGACCTAAAAAGGAAACAACTACGTCGAAAGTAACTTGCCTTAGGGACCTTGTCTTGCACTGGATTTAAAAAGGGGACATAATTAATGGTATTTAAACAAAAAAGGCTGTCCCTAGTAAGACTTCCTACAAGTACCTACAGAATCTCTAGAGATGTATATCCACAAGGGGCATCTCACAAAAGGTGAAAGACTGGCCTCACACACCACCTGGTGTCATGCTTCATCATAGGCCGTCCTCGCCCTCTAAAAACTCCATTTGATAGAGGGCGGGCATACACCTGAAGACAGGGATGCACTTCTAAAAGGCCAGTCTTTCACCTTTTGTGAGATCCCCCTTGTGGATATACATCTCTAGAGATTCTGTAGGTACTTGTAGGAAGTCTTACTAGGGACAGCCTTTTTTGTGTTTAAATACTATATAGGAGGCTGGCTCGTCCCTAAGCCCTGTGCCTCTAGTTCCCTCCCCTAGTTTTATACTAGGGCTAGTGTGTGTGTCTTGACATAATTAATGGACCTGTCGGACAAATTACTGTAGTGTTCCTCATCACTTCCAGCCCAAGAGAGCTTTTCCAGTGCTGTCATGGAAGAGGTTTTCATGATCTGTTCTGATATGTGTTTACGATGCAAGCAGGGCCTCCTGTCTCTCTGGGAAGGAAGTCTCTAACAGCGACACATGGTTGCTGCAGTCACAGCCTCTGAATCAAACAGTGTGGTCTTTTAATTTTTTTTTAGGCAAATGTTTGTTTCACTTCTTTATGCAAATGAGTTCTTCAGCCCTGCCAAGTACCACGGATCAGGTGTTAGACTAAATCATTTTAGTGCTGGTGCCGGCATCACCGCACTAAAATACGTTAGTCACACTTTTTATAGCTCCTGGGACCAACTTTATAAGGGGTGCTTCTCTATTCATATAATGCAGCCAGCGCGCTCTGCGATTCAGCTTTCCCAGCGCAATTAACATTATCAGCTCCTCACTGATTTAGCCGGACGGGAAGCTTTTTATCATAGGTGGCAATTTAAAATGAGACTTGACGGTATGTTTTGTGGTAAGTATTCAGTGACCTCCTATTTTTGTATGGACCTTAAAATCCCTAAAGCGGACGTGACGTTAAGGTCGTTGCTCTGGTACGCACGCAGATCTTTCAGTGCATAGTTGTATGGCTTAGAAACAGGCGGCGGTGGGAGGATCCTGGAGTCGCCGTTTTCAACAAACTGCTTTTGAAAGGTATAGTTCTGCTGTCAGTGTTGTTCATAGTCTAAATGTTGTTAAGTCAATTTGTGTTCTGTGTGCAGCTGATTTCACACTCGCTACAGCCCCTGTCAAAGCTACGGGCGGTTGCTATCTTTAAAAGTATATTAGCAGCGATCTGAATGTGCTTCATTCAGTGCATGCTCAGAGAGTGGTGGTGTATTAGCAATATGAGAGAGTTAAAAAAATTATTGTGTCGTGCTAGGCCGCCCTAGATTTAACAGAGCCAATGCTACATCAGTGTGTTTAACTCTCCATAAAGAACCAGGTCACGTTTTGCAGCACTTTTGTTTTACAGATCCTGGGACAAACCCAATATAAGGGGCGCTGCATTGTTAAACTGCCTTGGCAGCACGTTTGTAGTAAATAATTAATTGGTCCGGCTTCTCTGGGCCATGTGCCGGCTTTAGCACTGGTGGCGCCCAGTGCGACAATGTTAGTTGGCGCCCCCCAATGACCACCTCCACCACGGATTCTCTCATTAGCACCCTTTAACAGCGACCAAGTCTCCATAACCACTCTCTCTCACATGCATTGAATTAGTTATATAGCGCCACTCATACCAGTAAAGGATGTCAGAGCACTTTGCATCACACACACATTACACAGAGACAATCAAACATAGGTGTGTAGATCAGCTTATAGGAAATGTTACATAAGCCAAAGGACTAAAAGTGTAGGAGTCACATGTCATCCATACTGGTAGGCCGTATAGTTTAGGAGTGCTTGGTGTGGAGAAGCACAAACTCAGAGTCGAAAAAGAAACAGCATAGTTGGGAGTTTTCTTTAATAAAAAAGAATCGATTTCTACCCAAATTAACCCTTTTTGCAACAGTAATCTATGCTCTAATGTATACTTTGCAGTGTGTATGCAGCTCTATGATGAAAGTTAATACCTCACTGTTCTATATTAGGACTTTATGTTATCAATTGCAAGGAATAAAAGGATGTCTCTTTTAAAAGCAGTAACCTGCTGATCTATTTACATTATATGCACTCTGTAATCTACATGGTACACCTTCTTTGCAGCAGGCATATTAACCCTCTGCACTACCTTCAGATAGGTCAAAACATCAACTATACAAAACTCCAATCTCTCTCCAGGAAGAACATTAATCACAAGAGTTAACTTGACATTTTTGTGAGGCCTGGTAATTGCTGGAGGAAAGGAACGCGGCAGCAGGTGCTTTAAAAGCATAAACTTGCAAACACAGCGCCCCCAGGAAGCCAGCACCCGGTGCGGTGGCACCGGTCGCACCGCCCTAGAGCCGGCCCTGGGTCTGGCATTAGTGTACGTGAAAAGGACCGGAATACAGCACCACGTTGATGGTCCCTTGTTGTTTTCCAGTATGCGACTTCTAGTGATTGGCCCAAGCAAGGAGTTTGTGTTTTGCAGCTCTGGCTGATGTGCCCTGTGACCCATGTGCTTTGTGTGGCACAGGTGCAGGTTTTCATGGTGGAGGGCAGCAGGGGGACTGCACATGATATTTTCTTCAACAACTCCCAGACATGGTTTCTCTTCCCTCCAGCCAGTCCCTTCAGGCCCCTGGAAACACGGCCTGGGCTGCTGGATGCTGTTGACTTAATAGTCAACAAGCTGTAGTCCTCATCTGCCGTCCAGCCTCATGTGTGGTTTCCCTGTAGCCTGGTCCGATCCGAGTGGTCGAGTACACACTTTAAAAGAACTAATCACCTATCGGCCGCCTTATCAGCGCCTACAACAGTGTGCACTGCTGCACTCTAGAGCATAAACTTCAAGGGCTGTACACAACAGTTTGCACCCCATGCCCCCTCAGGACGGCCTCAGTATCAGTATTCTCCCTGCTGGCAGAGTCTGGGTGGCACAAGTAAGTCCGGCAGCAGAGCACTGAACTGAATGTAATGAGGACAATGTCAGTGGTGGGAGAGGAAGGGGAAAAGATATGTTTAAAAGGACAAAATAATTGTGTCTAATTTTGTTGGTCTTTTACCTTCATATAACTACATATAAAATAACGCCTACACTTTACATGAATGATAAATGTAAGTTCAAATAATGTGTGGGAAATGCACTCTTTTACATTCCGCAACCTCAATTGGTTAATGCAGTCTCTATGCAGATGTCTGTCTTTGTGTAAACAGAGAAGAATCTTGGTTGGCAGTGACTTCTTTACTCATAGTGCTACGAGGTCCCATCCTGGGACTGAGAAAACACTTTTGACTATATAAGCCATTAACTGTATTAAAGACATTATAAGATAAGTGTCACTCAAAGTGCACACATCTGGCTGTAGAATGTCACTCCTAAGCACACTGAAACCATGGAAAAGTCACACATCTGTAAACTTGGTATCTATGTTCCTTTGCCATCTTGAAATGACAGTCGTTTAATCGCCTAACAGAGGTTATGTTGCAGTTCCCACTGTAGTCCTTCTTTTTCAAGGGCACTTTGGAGTCTGCAACCAGAAGCGATGTTTCATTTAGCAGCAGTTGAGTCACCAGTTGGATTTGTGTGCTGCAGGGCTCTGTGGATTTCTCTTGCATTAAGGACAGAGAGCTGTACACTGACTATAATAGACTTTTTGATCTTTTATGTCATTATAACCATCAACTTCCTAAGTGTGTGCTGTTATATATTTTTCTTTGTATGTTTCCTAGAGTCCCTATATATTGAGCATTTTCTTATTTGCTCACCAATGCTTCAGACAATATAAGCTACTATTTAATTGCTATAATTTGGTAACTCATATAAATTTATTTATTATTGTGCACTAATGTGTGTTACATTTGACGTAATATTCTGATAGTATGCTCCTAGTTCATACATTCATACATGCTTTTAAATTGTTGATGCTTACAAATAGGCATGATGGCTTTTGGCTTCCATATGGATGTGTGAGTAAATATTCACATTATTCTTCCCACCTGCCATCATGAATCACGTGGTTAATTTTTCCCAAAATAAACCGTTTGAATAATATAAATTGATTGTTAACAGCCCTATCAGGGAGAACACAATGCTTCTATCACAGAATAAGCAGAGAGCAGCACAGTTCATGGTGAAACTGCACCAAGGTCACTCTCTCATGACAGTTCTTCTACAGAGACATAATTTGGTCTAGTTTTGGAGAGAGAAGTTGCAGAGAAAATAAATAAATGAAGTTCAAATGTGCACGTGTGATGAGTATATCTCAATACTGAACCCTCATTGAATGAAGAACATTTAGATACTAAGATTAGTCGTGTCTGGATTCCTAAAATGCACATTTGCTATGTTTTCATGATTTTTATATTCTGTGCATTCACATTCCCTACAATTGTGTTGATACCTGTGAAAATCTTGTTATTTTCACTATGCACTAAAACTGGCTGAAAATAAAGTCTTAAAAGTAAAAGCATGGATTTCTTGCGTGTGCACACTTATGGTGAAATTTGGCAGGAACTCACAACAATAAATCATTAAGCCTGGGTTTTTGGCAGGTTGTGTAACGTGACTAACACAAATTCTCTTTAGATAAGTTGAGAGAGTTGTGTCTGCTATCCCCGCTCAAACTGATAAGTTGGTGCATACCTGTCTTTGACTGAATCTAACTGGTTCTTCGTCATAAAATGTAAATGTAAAATGTAAAAAAAAAAAAATGTAACGTCATAGGAAGTCCCTGACAACATAACAGTGCACCCATGTTAGCCAAGAATTCTATCAACTTCTAATAGCATATGTTTTCCCCCTGTTATCGGTTTTCTGTCCAACTGTTTTTTTTTAATGTTTGTAACGTGTGGCACGGTTACCTGTAGAGATTTTTCCTGATTGAACCAACATCTGTGCAAGCACCTATACCAGGATTCTAATCTGAGCCTCTGATTGCAAGGCCAGTTTCTAACTCACTATAGCTGTGGTTTCCACTGCACCACATATATGGTTGCTGCTTTGTGGAGTCGTAAATGTGCCACTCTCTTGGGGTATTCACAGTTGTTTTTAAGTTAGACGCCCAGCGCTGCTCCCTCTGCTTTGATAAAACAAGGAGTCATGCACATGTGTGCCACCATGTGGGCTGTCCAACTGTTGCTAAATGCATATAGAATTGTTTTGTTTTTGGTGCTCACTTTTTGTTTTAAAATATTACATCCATTGAAAGCCTCATTGGTCTGCTACTATGCCTGTCACCTAGTTTAACATCCATTGATAGACTCTGATATTCTCTAAATTGACCTCTTGCATTAATATTCTTACCGTGTTTACATATTCGCAAAGTGGGTTTAAAGGAGAATCACACAGTTATTTGTTCAAGCATTGATTGGGATAATTTGGTCAGAATCCAAAAATTGTTGATTTTGGCAAACTGGGATGATTTTTCCATCTCCAGATGGGATGATTTCTCTTGGAATTCTAGCCTATGGTTATGAACTAAAGCAAAGAAAATACAGAAATTTGCAAATTATAGTTGGGAGCACAATCCATAACGTACACAACAGCCACGCTAACCATGACTCTTTTTTTAGATGGATTAATGAGACTTTATAAAAAATATGTACGGTGCTATAAGCAGTGCTAATCATAACTTCACTTTAACCTTTGTTTTTTCAGTAAATGTTGAGGTTTTTTTATTATATATCACATCCATTAATTCCCTTATCCATTCCTAGATCCATTAGAGCCCATCCATCTGTAATCAGGCCCAGCTCCCACCCAAAGGTGTGGCTGTTGGGCAAGCACAGCAGTATTGCTGTAATACCTTATTTTTAATGTTTGTAGGCCTCGTGAATCCTATGCTGGATTCACAAATCCTGAGACAAATCCAGGAGGGTCCTGGATCTGGGAATCCAACACAGCATTTATAAATCCAGTGATATAAATATATTTTTTTTTTATTTTATAATCATT
Source organism: Calotriton arnoldi (assembly GCA_963921515.1). Classification (NCBI taxonomy): domain Eukaryota; kingdom Metazoa; phylum Chordata; class Amphibia; order Caudata; family Salamandridae; genus Calotriton; species Calotriton arnoldi. Next base: position 1,546,168 of record CAWUFW010001622.1, on the reverse strand, counting down.
GGGGTTCCCTTTGGGGCCATCTTTGAGGGGGCTGATGATGTGGTTGCACTCAGCATGCCCCTTTATGCCCTTTATCTTTTGATTTTTCAAACAATGTTCTCAGTGCACTGTGATGGGTAATGGCGGCCGAAACAGAGTTTTTCTGTGCCAGCCAGCCAATCAGAGCACCGCATATATGCTAATCCAAAGCTGCAAAGCGTGACAGCGGAAACAGCTCCCTTGTCCAATGGTGTGCCATCATGTGTTTTTTACTGGATTTGAGTATCCTCCCTAGATTTGGTAGCTCTGAAATGTAACCTCTTCGTGCCCAACCCAAGCATATTACACTTTGTGGCTCTGCGTGTATGTTTTAGGCCATGCTATTTATTTCCATGTGTAGTAGTTATAAATAAAGATTTATAATGATAGCCAGAGTGCAAGAGGTTAAATTCATGCAGAGAGATAGAATCACAATATCTAAGCATGACTCACAAGAGGCTTCCTGGATATTTGGGTAGGTGTTATCCCATGTAAAGTAATTGTTTCAGATAATCTCTGACAGTAAACAGTGTTTTTCACATGACAATTTCCCTGTACTGTGGTACTATCTCTGAATATAACTTTGAACTGTAGTGATGTGTGAAAACGTATTTTTAATACACACACGCACGCACACACACACACACACTCTTCCCCTCCCCCCGTTCCTTTCAGCAAAAAAATAGCACTTCTCAAAAGAGGCTTCAGAAAAGGTCTGTGGCAGCTAGATTGGGAATTTGGAAGGTTCTCCTAAATCCTGTAATGGCCCAACTAATGACAGAGTCTCAATAATGTAGCAGTATTTACCTAACCGGTTTAGCTGCAAGCTGAACAGTGAAACACTTGCACAGCTGGCGCTAGGCAACAGATGTCACTTTCAAAATAATGGATTACCAAACTGAAAAGTAGTGAGATTTAAAAAACATGTTCCCAGATACCTTCATTCATTGATACGTTTTCCGGGAATTGTCCAGTAGCGTGTTGACCAGCTGGATCAGTTTTTAGCACGCTTCATGGCACACACAAGCCCACTGACAATCTCTGCAGATCCAGCTGCTAGTACACAAACAGGTGTTTCAACTTGAATGTCTTTGAAATATTAATCTGGAGAAAACGTATGTTTAGAAAGTCGACAGAGATGGAGACAGAAACATGTAGGCATCTTGCAAAGATGTAACTTAACTCAGCACAACAAAGTATATAAACTCACTAATAGTCCACGACTGTCAGTAACATTAAATTACAAGGACATCATTTCCTATGTTTTTCTCATGGAGTACGAGGCCCTGTCAGTCAGTCAAGGCGATTTAGACAGCTCGTTTTTGCCATATGTTCAGACTCTATAGCCAGACTTTACTCCCCCTAAATAATTCAAATTCGCCCCCCCACCCCCCCTGCGCTTCACGTCTTCAGTCACGTCTCTTTCTACAGTATGACATTTAAACTGGGTGTCGCATCTGCACAAAACACATAAATCTCCAACTGAACAACGATTAGAGCAAAAAGGGAAAAAATCTATCCTAAATTGCAACGGAATTTGTTTGTCCTGGGCTTTAACACACACTAAACAATGCAATAGCCGTTACTCAATCGGAAAACATTCACTATATTGTTGTTTATCATGGAAAACTAACATGTGAACGCATTTGTGGACTGCAGTTGTCATGCACATTCTGACTATTTGTGCATTTGGTAAGATTATATTTTTTCAGATACAGTAGTAACCTAATTTCGCTATAGCCATGTTAAAGTTATTTCTTATTGTTTGTGCCTGATAGGCTGACATAATCAGCTGCATAGCGTCATTGTGCGCCAAATATCCAACAGCTGCCACCATGTGTAGCTAGCCTTATGGGCTTGCCTTCCTTTCTCACGTCAAGATGTCAGGTTAATCAGCTAATGTGCACTGTGCCGTGGTGCTCCCGTGGCTCTTGCAGTGCCACCCGTCGTGGAAGTAAGGTAGCACATGTACCAAGGCAGCGTCGGTATGCACTGTGGACCGTGGCATGGTACACGCTGCACTCTCTGCCCACACTCAAAGTACCTCTTATCAGATGGCTACCCTTGCTTCCTTGTACGAGTCGTGTTATCAAGGGCATTGATTGGTCCAATAGATGTAACTGAGCGAACCTACACAACGAGACAATACACTGAGTTGTTAAATGGTAACTCCAGACGTATCTCCCTGCTGACAGAGAGCTTTATCCAGACCTGTTTACGTACAGTACGGCTAGCGACTGGGCAACCACCACATAGCACCCTAACGGTGTCATCACATGCACATTTTTAAGGGAGGAGTGACTGAAATTACCATTGCACACAAGTCAACACTGAATCGCCTATGCCATGAGTTCCGGCAATATATGATCCTAATAATGCATTTGTTTGAGTCTGATCTGAGCCGCTGATTAATGATTGGGTGTGGCTGGACACATTGTGCTCGTTTTGGGCAACTGAAATTATGCTTTACAATGATCACAATGCACCATGTACAGTATCGTAGGAGACCCAAACAATTTAAAATTCAAGTAACAAGATCATGAATGTTGTTGTCCCCTTTGCGGGGTGTTAGAGTTCCAAGATCCGGCAGGAGATTCCCACCTCTCTCATTCTCAAGGTATGGAGCTGACTAGAACCTAGAGGGACTCTTGGCATACCATACTTGGCATACTAGACTTAACATACTCTTAGTATACCATACTAGAGAATACTCCACCTACTTCTACTCTTCCCTACACCTAGACTAGGTTAGGTACACTGGGGTAGAACTAGCTTAGAGACGCAACATATGAGTACTCGCATTTTTAGCTCATGTAATTTATGTACGTGAATTTATGCTACCCTTAAGGTATAACGGTTCATACATAATAGATGAGTTCTTGGAGAAATCAATAGTCCTGTGCTAGGGGAACTCCCGAAGCTTAAGGGTCTGGTTTTCTAAGAACTCGTAGTGACGTTAGGGTGGACGGATGTCGGTGACCATGCCTGTATTTGGAGTGCACAGTTAATGCCTAAATAAGGACAGGGATTATATGCCTATATAAGGGCATGGCGAATTGTGCCTATATAAGGACATGATTCAGGAAAGCCTATATACGGACCCCTAAAGCGGAATACAACACCCACTCCATCTTCGAATGAACGATAATACTAAATGCTAAACATTTTTTAAATGCTAAACATAAAATTGAGTACCACATATTGCTAAAAACATTTCTAAAAGCATTGTAAAAGAAGCTCAAAACTGTTGAAATGCAATAGGTACTGTACATTTAAAGCATAGTTTTCATTCTAAGCATATAACGGAAGTAAAATGCAACGTGAATGAAACAGAAATATATACATAAGATGAAATGGTCTATAAGTTCTTAAAATCAAAGCCATTGCATATCATGGAATTAAAATGAAATTTTTAGACAAGTAAGGTGACAAGGTGTCCCTGGAAGTATTCAAAGAAGTCCGTTTTATAAGACTAGTTTTACTGTAAGCAGCTTGTTCTTTTGCCATGTCATTTCGAAGATTAAAAAGAAAAAGTTCAATTTCTGGGAAAAGTTCCAATTTTGAAAAATATGAAAGCCAACTTTTCATTGTTGCCCTGGTACACTGTGAGCCGAATCAAAGTCAGTGTATGGGTCTGGCGTAAACATTAGATCATCTATTTCCGTAGCCAAAATATCGTCCACCGAAGTTGGTGACATTTAGAACACTTCGTGTAGAAGATTAATTGCACAAAGATGTGAAGCATCGCCGTCAACAATGGATGCCACAGCAATGTTCGTGTCCGTTGTTACCTGTGTGCCCGTTGATCCATCTCGTACCTCAGCAGCAGCCGGAAGCGTCTGTGAGATCTCAATGAATGCCGCCATCAGGATTGGAAGCCTCTGGGGACAACACACAGCATGGGCCGTTATCGGGTCCAGCAGAGTATCGATATCCGTTGGCATGAATGATGGGAGTGTTAGACAGGTGTTTAGCACGCATTCTTCACCGCAAAACAGGCAGCGTAGAACAGGTAAGATGCAATCTTGCCAGATTGGTCTGAATGACAGGAACCACGTTGTATTAAGTTCCCGTAGACGAGGCATGCCCAAAAGCTGTACTATTCGCTCACGGCATTTCCGTTCAAGGAGGGCTCTCTCCACATTGCTCGGAGTGATGTTGGCTAAGAGGCTTGCCATAGCGTAGTAGGAGGAATAGAAACAGAATTCCTGCAACAAGTGCTAGAATTAACGGCACACCACCAAACACCGAATGTGCGAAGTTTGGGATGATTCCGAGGACAGCCTGGAAAGGTGCTAATAGTCCGGAACAGATGGTCTTAAATACATGTACAATTCCGCTTGTATCTGACATGTTAAAGATACGTCCTATCATTTCTCACGAAATGTATAGGGCAGTTTGTACGAATTAAAGCTTGTATCTCAGCCGAAGTCCTTGCAACTTGTAGATCATAGGTTTCTTTGGCCGAGGTCAAAGGCACTGATTGTTGTATAAGCATGGCTTTCATTCTGCTTAAAGTATCAAATCGTATAAAAGAGACATTCAACGAAGGCCATAAAGGCGACTCCCTGACTGTGTCTATTGGGGCAAACAATACTTGCATACAGCAAGTGACCCTGGAGTTGACCGTTACTAGATATGGGATGCCTGGCAACATGCCACAGCAACTCTGATCATTCAACATGAGGTAACTCCCATTAGAAAGTTGTCCAAACGTTGGATTAATCACAGCAGCTGGTGTACCCTGCTGGTGGCAGGACAAATTTGCCACAGAACCATTACAAGCCCCGTGTAAAGAAATGTCCTGACAAATCAGTGAACCGCTTAGTGCATTTTCACAGTGTGTACCGCTCAGAAACACTTCACGATCCCCACGCCAACATCTGTATGTGTAAGGTAAATTCCAGGATGTCTTAATGTATTCTTTACCCAACCTTTCATATTTGCCTGCTTGCATTTGTTTGAGGCAATACTGAAACTGGAAAGTAGTCACAGGTAGACTAATTTTGCCATGAATAAGCCATTCTGTAGCTGGTTTTTCTGCCACTGTGAATGGTAATTTTTCAAGTTTTTCAATGCTCAGTACTGTATACTTTGCTCCCCTTTGTGCCAGTTCGATCTGTTTATCAGTTAGATTGTATTCTGCAAACAGAGCCGTCGTGTTGATAAACGCCAAGGCACATAGCCCGCACGCAAAGATTGCAGCGTCCAGCTTAATAACATAATAGAACGTAATTGAGACTGGCCTTGTTGTAACATGGCTAAATCTTGTTCCAGTATGTCGATAGCAGAGGATACAATACTGTCCAATGAATAAATTCTGGAGGACAAAGTTGTTAACCCATTGTCGACCACAGAGAGATTTTCTCTAAATTAATACGATCAAGTTCACGTATTCGTTCTGCGGCCTCCATCTGTGACACCTTCCATGCTTCATTATAAGCAGCATAGATGCCAGCATATATGAAACGTTTTTGACGCGGTTTTCTTGGTCCAAGCAAGAATTCCCTAAGGTCTGCGTCTTCTTTAAGTAAAGATAAGTGTTGTTTCACATCCTTAAGTGTAGATTTTTGCAGCCAATCGAGGCATAATTTTCCTACACTGTATGTTGTTACTACCCCCGGATGCTGTCTTTGGACGTATCTTGGGTCTGGTCTATGAATAGTAAACCCCTGTGTTTTATTCAGGAATCTATCTTGACAGTTGTTTGTGTCTGTGGGCCAGATCAACCATTTTCTCCAATCAGGATTTGTTCTGTTGAGTTGTAGTATGGTGTCAACTGTAACCGCTGCCTGTGTATTGTTATCACTTGCAGGTGTTGGTACAGAAGGATTTTTCATGTCTTTGATCTTGGCTAACCCAAGGCAAGACGTTTGTTGGACCGTGTCATTCAAAAACATTATTTGTTGAGGGACGATACAGGCTCTAAACAAAGCTTCTATCCCCTGCACTTGCCAATCTTTAGTACCCCAGACAGATTTTGTGTCTATTGTGTCTTTCCATAAGTCAAAACCCTATCTAGACAATTGGGCAATAAATGCTGCAGAGTAAATCTGTTTTGTATTTGTTAACATAATTTTCAGTCCTGTTTTGTTTACATTTCTATAGTAAAATGTTTCTGGATCAGATGTATTGTATCCTGAAAAGTATGGAAACTTTTAGCAAATGTTTTTGAACTACCTTTTGGTGGTGTAGGACAATGCTCCGATTGGTTAAACATAAACACATTTCTAGGTGTTGCAGATTTATGCAAAAATGATGACCATAGTGCTTATAGCAATACAGCTGTTCATAGTCTGATGAACCCTCTAAATATTCATTATTAGAAAATGCAGCAGTCTTTTCTAGGTCAAACATTATGTCATTTACAGTTTCAAAGTCCCAATCATCAGAATAGGTACTGGATGAAACAAAATCACTTAGTGAAATCTTAAATAAATGTGGAATGTTCAAATGTTCCGTCGGGCCAAAGATATCGAAATCAGTTTTGCCCCACACTATACCATCCTGTATAGGAACGGTTGTGATGTTCACTGCAGACAAGTCTCTTGTTTCACGATGGGATGATTTGTGAGGTTTCAAAAGTAAGTTCACTTCTTTTCTTTCAATGTCCAAATGGATGTATCTGCCATTTATAAGCACGCTCATAGTCATAACCAAAGCTAGCCAAAGCAGGAAGAAAAATATTCCAGAAATAACCCAAAGTTCAATCCAAGGTGAAACTAGATAAGTCTTTTTAAAAAAATGCAAAAAGTCTTGTACTTGCTGTTTAAAAGTTTTTGATGCTGGCGACGTCTCGGGCTCACTAAGATCCTCAGAAAACGTATCAAAGTTAATGAAATAGCCAGAAGCAGTTCTGTCAATTGTCGGAATTGCATCAGGATTTGTTGAAATCGCTGGAACCAGTTGATCACTTGTTACATTGGTGTAGACAGGTGTATTTGGACGAACTGTTACTTGAGTTTCAAGAGGGATGAGTTCCATAGCATTGTTGCTCAGTCCTTCATCTGTTACTGCTGAATTCTCGATGGTTATCAGTCTTTCAGCCTGAACCTCTTGGATAGTAGCGAGAGGAGTGTGTCTGCTACTAGGTCGGAGTCCACGAGGCCTACTACTTAGTATTGGCCACATGTTGTGGTTTGATGAGGTCGATGGACACAAATCTTTTCTCCTTTTTTCCAGCAAGGGGCGGCAGAAGTACTGTTCTTGTTCCGTGGATGGTCAGGACAGGTACTGGTTGTCTGTAAGAAGGTCCAAATTCCTTCTTGTCTGCAATTTTCTCTCTGACTAGATCCCCAACTTTAGGAATCCAGACAGGCCTTGCTGGGACCGCCAGTTTTCCCCAGTGGTGGTTGGCTGCAGGAATACGTTGCTTTGTTTCGTTCTTAGTTCATTTAAGTCCTGTAAAACAGCCAAACGATCTTTGATATCAAAGGGTTTATTTTCCACCACTGTGCTTCTACATTCCAGATTGGGTACCCACATTCTTGTCCCAAATAGGACCTCATATGGAGTGACCCCCCCTAGAGAACTTCTTTGCAAATTGTTTAATGAGCGTTGGACCCCATAAAGATGTTTGACCCACCCATCACCCGAACCTAATACCCTAACTGTTATAGACTGCTTTATGTCCCGGTTTTTCCTTTCCACAACAGAATTTCACCTCAGGATGAAATGGAGAGGAGTACCGCAATGCAACGCCCAGACTGCCATGGCGTCTTTGTAAGCCCGAGAGCTAAACGCAGGGCCCTGGTCAGAATGTAGCGTGCCTATTGCGTATGTGCCGATAAAGACTCGCAAATCTTTTATAACAGTTCGAGCGTTAGCCGAGCGCTGAGGCCATATCCATAGGAACCTTGACTTAGTATTTGTGGGGTTGCAGTTGTCCACGAGGACGCCTGTGCATAGATAGTCTAATGCTGTCTAACAATGGTGTCTGTACTGGGCAGCTACATTCGTAGCATGGTGTCTGGTAGCTTTCTCGCTGTACTTTACAGTCTATGCAGTTATTGATGAATATGTGTATTTCTGTATTCATTCCAGGCCACCAGTACATCTCTTTTAATGTCAATATTGTTTTAGAGATCCCTTGATGTGACAGACCCTCCCCAGATGTGTTTCATAAATCAAAGCTGCTCTATCGTTCCATGTTTGGAATTACCCTATCCCCCACTCCAGGGATTCGAGCAAAAGGAACGTTGTTCGCATCAATTAAGGGAAGAGGTGTGGTGCTGCGGCCAGGGCGACTGACACCGGACGCTGTGGCTCACGGTTCGATCACCGGTGGCAGGTCAGCCCAGCACCATGTGACTCTGGGCAATAGCTTGCTAAATCTTCCCGACGGCCCCCAGCGCCGGGATGCCTCCGGGTAGCTGTGCGCTTTACAAATACTGGATTTACAATTACATAAGAGTACTTGAGTGGAAACTTTTTTGGTAACGCTGCACCACTGCCTTTGCTCGTAGCATTGACAGCCAACATTATCTCACTGTCTATTTTTGTTTTTGAACGAGTGATCGCAGCTACGGAAGCCGTCTGAATAGCCCCTGCGGCTTCGTCAGCCAATGAATTCCTGCAACGTGAACGCCATCACGTTGATGACTCAGTGTATGGATCACGTGAGCCTTTGGTAGTTCGTTTTTAACTGAACTACTTGTTCCCAAAGCGTTTTATGCTTTATTGTGCCACCTTTGCATCTTTGAACCCGTTTTCAAGCCAAGTTTGTATATATTCATTATACGACTGCACACAGTAGAAAGAATCGCACACTATGAGTGTGGGGAATTCTCGATCTGTACTTTCAAGTGCCAGTTTGAATGCTTGCAGTTCAGCTCGCTGAGCTGTGCAATCTCCTAGAGACTGGGTTTTTGTGACCATAGGTCTGAATTTGCCATCGCGCATGCGACCTTTAATGATTGCGCACGCTGCACTGTAAGCTTGCTTACTCCCTGTTGCGGGTTGTGCGGATCCGTCAGTGTAAATTATGAATTCATACTGATCGAGAGGCAGAATCTCAGTAGGCAGAGGACATTCATGTTCATATTGCAGGAATGCTTGTGTTTTTAGATCGGGATCAAAATATATTCAACATCTGTTGCAGCAAGAGAATTAACCCATTGTATCCATCTTGGATGTAATGCTTTAGCATTTGGAATGCTTGCTTTAGTTACCGCCTCTAAGGCCTGAACTGGGGTTACGACAATAATGCGTTTCCCTTGGGCTAGAGCTCTTTCTTTTTCTACTGCAGTTTGAACTGCTGTCAGTATTTTTTCAGTTGAAGTGAAGCGCATTTCTGCTTGTGTATACAAATGTGATTTGTATGCAATTGGTATTTTTTCACCCTCATTAAATGTTAAGTAGGTGAATCCGCATTGACCCGAAATTATTCAGATCACTAAATTGCGTTGACTTACGCGTGTTTGTAAGTGATTTGTTGCTAACATGTTAGCTTGGAGTGAACGCAAGATGTCTGTGTGTTCCTGTGTCCAGTTTTTGATTGAAAAATCAGGTTTGATTAATGCGTAGAGAGGTTTAACCCTTTCCGCGTAATTTAGAATGTAAGTTCTTTCAAAATTGAGGAAACCCAGGATGGAATGTAAATTTTTCAGCGTTTAAGGAGGTTGGAGCAGCACACACCTTTCTAAAAAGTTGGCTGCCAAGCTCTTGCCTTCACTTGAAAGCTCATATCCTAGAAACAAGACATTGAGATGGGCAATTCTGGACTTTTTGAAGTTGAATTTGTAGCCCTCAGATGCGAAGCCCAGTATAATGGTGCTCACCCTGTTCAAGTGTTTGTCCAGGTCATCGTCTGTCAGATAGATGTCATCGACATATGACAATGCCTCATTATCATAAATTTGTAGTAACTCCGTTACCCTCGCTGAGAATAAGCCCGGGCTGTTCTTGAACCCTTGTGGAGTCGACAAAATTGACGCTGGTCCCCATTATTGAGAAAGCTGTTAAGTACCTGCTTTCAGGTGCTATGTTTTGACAAAAGAAACCATTTGAAATGTCTAATGTGGTTTTATATTTTTTACGCACAGTGTTATTCATTAATGCTGTACAATGTGCATTTTGTACTGCAAAAGTTTTAGAACAAGTGTTTAAGTGTCTGTAATCCAAAACTAGACGATATGTATTGTCTGGTTTGGAGACAGGAAACAAAGGATTGTTCATTGAGGAGGTGCATGTTTCAATCACCCCTTGGTATTCAAGTTGATCTAAGATCTCCCTGACCTGTTTTTTAGCTTTTTGCTTTATTGGGTACTGCCTTTGTGCAGTAGGTTCATTTTTCAGATGTATTTTATGGTGAGGTGAATCCTCATCCCATCCTACATGATTTTTGTATAATGCTGGGGCCTGGGCCACTGCCCATTTCCTGGCATAAGTATATTTTAGATGAATTGGAATATGGTTAGAGAAGGCAGGCATAATAATGTCCTCGCCATGTGGGCACTCCCTGACAAATTGTGGTGGCCAGTCTTTTTCTGCTAGAAGTATGTCATTGCCCCTTGATAGTCTTTCCCCAAAAAGTGCTTTCACCTGTCTAGGTATGTCTCCCTCCATCCGGAGTGTTATTTCATATAACTTTTGTGGAGTACTAACCCTGGTGTCTACAGTCTCAACTGTAATGTACTCATTCAAGTCCACTATCTCCAGAAGTTCCTTCAGGTTCTGGTGAGCTATTGTGACTTCTGCTGCACTGTCCAGCATTGTCTGAGCCCATTCTCCGTTCTTGAGTTGTGTTCTCAGCATGTCTGATCTTCAGACCTGCTACTTTCTTCTTTGAGAATTGAGGTTTTGATTTATTTTTCGGAACGTGTTTGTCGTCTTTCGATTTCACGCGTTCTTCTCTATGTTCTGACCGTCCTCTTCTTTCCGATGTATGTGACGAGATCTGAAAGGTACGAGAGGAACGTGTATCAGTATCTTGATACCTGTCAGGCTTTTTTAAATTATCCCTATTCCTGAGGTTATACCTCCTTTCAGAGGGCTCCTTTTGAGGAGACCTACCTCAGGATTGAGAACGTTTCTCGTTTGAGTTTTGTTTATTAGTTTCCCACTTCTTTTAAGAAGATGTAGGAGTTTGTTTAATAGAGTCCTTTTCAGGACTTTCAGATAGTTTCGGCTTCACTGGTCTTCCACCCAAACTATCTCTGCCTAATTCTGCATAAGATTGTTCTATTATTCTGGGTAGTTCAGTTTGATGTTCTGTAACATCGAATTCCCTTAATCGTTGGCGGATCGCCAATGCTGCTGCCTCCCCTTTAATATTAGATAATATTATTGTTGAGACCTGGTCGAAATTTTTTAGTAATTTCATACCTAAATTCAGAGCAGGCTCTGCCCCGTATTCGTTTTGAATTTGTTTCAGGACATCAGGTATTACCGCAATTGACGGAACACCATGTGTTTTAGTATAGATGGCAGCAAAGACTGAGCCCCAAGTGGTGCAGTCATCCAGTTGTGGTGTGATCCCCATCGGTAAACAGATTGTTAGTTTTCTGTGTTTCTCATATGGGCTAGTATTAGGAAATACTGCTTCAATTTGAGTAATTTTTTGAGCTATCCAGAATGGAATTTGCTCACGTTTTGTGGGCATTTTTCCCATGACTGCGTATAAAGTCTGTGGTGTAATTTTTAGTGTATTCCCCTGTTGAGGAGTTTGATTTGGAAGTGTCAATGGTGGTTGGACTGTAAAAGTCTGCATGACGAATTGGACTAATTGTCTGTAGATTTTTATTAACTCTTGTAGTTGAGTAAGTAGTTCCTCATCTGACATTATATCGAGTTCAGGATGAGGAGTGTAGCCGGCTAAAATCGGCCATGTTGCTCCTGGTCTACCTAGTGGACCGAGCCTGGTTATGTTTTTGTGATGTTTTAGGGCGCCTTTAAACCAGAGCTGATGCTCCTGGTTTGTTAGTGGAATTTCAATATCCTCGAAAGGAATATATTCCTCTGGTGGTTCATCTTCTTTGTAGAAGTGAAACAGTCTTGTTACTGAATTTGATTCAGGAAATATTACCCATGAATAGAATACCTCTGTCTGAAAGGATTCGTGTGCCTCTATCACGAAAACTGCTCTACCGCCTCTCGGTGGTAGGCCATGTTTTATAAGTTTTAGAGTGATGGCTCTTCTTACGTTTGGAGCGATGTCTATAACACCCTCCTCAGGTTCATTTAAACCTGTAAAGTTAAAAACTGTTATGGCTGGGTCAGCCGCAGCTCCACCGGTGTCGGTGGCATTTTCCTGGTTGGACATTTGTTTTTTGAAAAATGTAGAACAAGTTTCAAGGAAACAAAAAGATAAGGTGCACATTATTTTGGAACACTGTATCCTTCAACGTTGAACAAACCAAACAACTAATATATAGGGTGCTTCCCTATTTAGTTATGGCGGATGTTAGAAATGGGGGTCTCTAGTTGGCAATGGCTGGCCACTGTCCAAGTAGGGACCCTTCTTCCTAAGTCAGAGTAAGAGGGTTACCCTCCTTGATACCCCTGCTCAACCCTGTGGTAACGTAGCACGAGCAGGTAGGCTTATCTCAGAGGCAGGGTGTGAAGCATTTATGACCATACACAGTAACACAGTGAGGAACACTACAAAGGGACACCACACAAGTAGTTATAAAAAATAAGTATCTTTATATAAAGGCAGATTTATCACAAGACCAATAACTGTAAAAGCCACAATACTGTCAAAAATAGGATAGCTGTTGAAGGGCTGTCAAAAATAGTTCAAAGGTTGCAAAAATAAGGTTCAAGTTCAAAGCAGTGGTCTCTGCGACCCTTTCTTTCACAAAGTACCTGGGTTTAGTAGCAAAACCAACAAAATGTCGCAAATAAGCTGTAGCGATGATTCTCGGCACCTGAGGCCGGCGATGCGTTGAAATCCTTGCCGCAAGGGAGGATGATGCGCCGATCTGCGTGATGCGTGCGGAGACGATGCGACAAACTTCTGCACGCTGGACCGCCGATGCGATGACTTTCTTGCCGCGTGGGAGAAGTCGATGCGGCGATCCTGTTACGCTGTACGATCGTGTTGCGATGCGAAGACAAGACGCTCCGCGAGGGAGCGACGAAATTCGGTGCGATGCGATCAAAGTGGCGGACGCACGGCGTCCGCAATGCGATGTCTCGAAGCGATGATTTCTTTAGGGGTTGCGAGTGCGCGGCGACAGCAGCGCGATGATCTTTCCAGCGCGTCTCGGCTGCAGCGGCTCGCAAAGGGGCGTCAGCGATGGTTTCGTGTTGCGGGCCCTCGGCGGCAGTAGCGCGATGATTTTCCCAGCGCTCTCGACTGCAGCGGCCCGCAAAGATGCGTTAGCGTCGATTTCCCACACTCTCTTCTCTGATGCAAACTAGAGGCCCTGGAACTCACAGGAGCCTCATCAGCAGATAGCAGTCCTCGCAGGGAGGAAGCAGGAGGTTGGTGGTGGAGTCTGATGTGCCTGAGACTCCAGCAGGAGGCTAGCTCTTTTCCTAGCCCTTGGGTAATTGCTTGTAACAAAAATAAAAGTTCTCTCAAGAGTTCCTTTTCCTCTTCTTCAAGGTCCAGTGGTCACTGCTGCAGGCCAGTGCAAGAAACAACACACAAGCACAGGGACAGTCACTTCCTGCAGATTCCTCCAGTGGCACGGACAGAGTTTCCTCTCCAGATCCAAAAGCAATACAAAAGTGTAGGGGTTTGAGCACAGATATTTATACCCCAAAAGTCTTTGTTCTTAGAAGCTACAAGTCACTGAACCTAGCCAGAACCAGTTCTGCTCAGGCCTGGAGCACTTTGTTTACCAGGCTGCATCCTTCCTTTCAGAAAGAGGGGGTCTGCTAGCAGACACACAGTGGGAGGTGGAGCCAGCATTCACCTTGCCAGGCACAGCCCTATTCAGGTCAAGGAGCCACCCCTCCCCACACTCTAAATGCAGATCTCTCTATTCAACCCAGGTCTGACTCAGCCTGCCCTGCCCCTCTAAAACCAGACAGCCAATACACATAACAGCAGAGCACACTGGAAGGCTTAGGCAAGAAAATACCTACTTTCTAAAAGTGGTATTTTCAAACACAGAATATAAAAATAAACTTCACTAAAAGATGTATTTTAATATTCTGAGCTCAGGCATACTAAATTCGTTTTTCTACCATGTTCCTGGGGTCAGTTAGGACTATAGGATGTAATAGTCAAACTGCCCATTCTAGCCTATGAGGAACAGGTAGCCTTACAGTAGTGAAAAACGAAATGGGGTGTAATTCACTACCAGGACATGCTACACACACCAAGGCATGTCCTACCTTACACATACAATGCACCCTACCATAGGGGTGACTTACATGATGCCAAGGGAAGGTTCAGGGGCTGGGAAGTGGGTGCACTTCACAGCCAAGATGGCAGTTCTGGACTGCACACAGACACTGCAGTGGCAGGTCTGAGACACACTTTACAAGCTGCTTCTGTGGGTGGCACACATCAGTGCTGCAGGCCCACCAGCAGCATTTGGTTTACCAGCCCTGGGCACACACAGGCCACACTACTAGGGACTAACAGGTAAACCAAATAAGCCAATCAGGGATATACCAATTCATATAGACATATTTACAAAGGAGAGCATATGCACTTTAGCACTGAACAGCAGTGGTAAAGTGCCCAGAGTCATAAAACCAACAGAAACAGGTCAGCAAAAATACAGGAGGCAGGCAAAAGTTTAGGGGTGACCCTGCAAAAAGGGCCATTTCCAACACAACCCCCTTCCAGCCAAAACGCAGGGTAGACCAATCACTACTTTGATGGGCTTCCCTGCTTCGGGCGATAGAACACGGAACTGGCCCGCAACTGCAGGGGCATATGCCAGCTCTACTCCAATCTGAACCCTGGTGGATCCCTCTGTCCACACTCCTAGGGCCCACTAAGATAACCAATGGGGAACTCTTCCCCTCACCTGTGGACACCACCTGTGCAGCATCTAACCTTAACTGGCCCCCAGGTGTGTCCCAACAGATAAACAACAAGTCCCAGTAGTCACTGACAGTAGTCAGTGATGAACTCCAAGCCCTATACCTCTCAGGGCTCTCAAACTTTTGTGGCATCAGAGAGTGAGGGGCAGTAACCCCAGGTGTCTGGCACCTTTTGTCCACTCTCCCTCCTGTCCGGTCAGGCCACGCGTCCGGACACTGACCCACCAGCCCTGGGCCTGTACCCAACGGCGGGGCCAGCGACTGGGGTGGGCTCCCCACACCCGGTCCTTCTCTTTGGGGCTCGGTACCCTCCCACCTGGAGCGGTACCCCCTTCCAGAATTGTCAGGGCACCTGAGGCAGGTGTCCTGCATAACTCGCCCACCAGTTCAGGGGTTCTATCCTGCAACTGGTATCCCAGCATAGGGTCTGTACCCTTAGACTGGGCGGAGGTCAGGGGTGAGGCTGCCCTCTCCCCGCCCCTTTACTGGGGCCCGGCACCCTCCCACCTGGAGAGGTGCCTCCATAACACAAACCGGGAGGGGCACTGTTAGCAGTTGCCCCTTCCTCCAGATCAGGGGGGACACCCTGAACCTGGCCCCCCAACCTAGGGTCTGTACCCTTAGGCTGGGTCTGTGCCTGGCAACCCAGGACTTCTGGGGGAATACACCAATTCCCCCCAAGGAAAGCACACTCCTCTAGAGTTGTGCAACAGTCTATGCCTGGCGCACCAGGACTTCCTGGGGAGCACACAGGCCCCCCCTCAAGGGAAACACACCCCTCCACCAGTTCAGGGCTTGGACCCTGCAACTGATCTACCAACCTGGAAAAACCCTTAGGTTGCACCGGGGTCAGAGGCGAGGACTCCCTCCCTCTGCACCCCCTTCCAGCATACTGCACCCTCCCACCTGGAGTGGTGCTCTTAGAAAAAAATGGTCGGGACACTGCTTACAGTTGTCCCTCCCTCCAGGTCAGACAACTCCTGGATCTGACTTACCAACCCAGGGACCAACCCCTGTGGCTGAACAACTGCCTGGCCAACCAGGACTGAAGTGGTGTCACCATGGTCACTCCTAGGGGCTCAGCCCTTCTGACTGGCCCCTGACCCACTGGCTCTCCCACTGGGGACTCCTTCCCCCTTTCATCCCTCAGACTGGACTTCTGTACCCTCCCCTAGGAGTGGCACTGCCAGGCACAAGAACTGATGGAGGCCTGACTACAGGCACTCCCAGCTCACCTAACACTGGGGTACCCCCCACAATGGACGGTCCATCCAGACAGACTAGGCTCCCCACCTGGTGTTCCCTCATGGAACCATCCAGTCCTGGGGACTGAGGCTGGGGCACTTCGGGACCTATCCCAGTCTCACTCCTGCTCCCACGAGACAGGATGTGAGGCCCTACAACCTCCTCACAACAAGGGGACCCAGCTGTAACACTCCTAACCTTTCCCAGCACTCTGGGTTGGAAAACTTCTGAACCACTTCTCTTAGGGTCATTCCCTAATGCCTCTACAGAGCCTCTGGTACTCACCCAGAGGTCTGCCTCCTGTGCAAGTTCCCTAGGATCAGAGAACTCGCACTCTAACACATGTTGGTTTAGCTCTGGAAAATAGGAACTCACAATATGCTCTCCCACAATTGGATTACACAGTTCCACGCAGGTGCTAACCTTTACCTCACAATCCAGTGTCTCACACACGTACCCCACACCACTCTCCTGAAATGGGCGAGACATTAACTGACTGTCTCTATCACTCAACCCACACTCTTCTGGGCGGTCCTCACACTCATACACCAGGACTTCAACCACGGGGAACCCCTCTCCCTGCACCTCTCATCCAGAGTCGGTAGAGTATCCCTCCTTTCACTAGGACTATGGGCCCCTGCGCTAGTTCCCCAATCCACCTCAGGGACACTGCATATTAATGGAGCTACCTCATATCCTTGAATCCCCTGGTGTAGATCAACCCCTCCTTCAAGTCAGGTGCTACATCTCTGGGTGGGTGTACTACACTGTCATCACTATATACTTCAATTTTGCTGCCACCACTGGACCCCACCCTCTCTGGGGAATCCAGACAATTAAAACTGCGCTCCAGGGGTAACCTACCCTCTTGAGCTAACTTCTCCTTTTCTGCTATCTGCGCTAGGTGCGCCTCCAGCTGGGCAATCTCTATTTGGAGCCTCTCTAATTTCAGCTGGTTCTCCCTCTCCCTCTGTCTGTCCAACTCCTCTGGGGACCATGAAGGGGATTGGGCACTACCCTGTGCACTAGATCCAGCAAGGGACTCCCTACCTATGGGACCTTCCCGCCTGTCCACCAACTCCTCTGGGGACCATGAGGGGAATCTGGCACTACCATAGGCACTAGACTCATCAAGGAACTCCCCACCTATGAGATAGTCCATAACACTTTCTTCCTCCTCTTCAGACTCTCCAGAGCCACCCTCAGACCAACTACCCTCTTGGTAGGTGTACTGGGACTCCAAGAATCTCCATCTGTCTTGTTGCCAAAGTCTCAGGGATGTCTGCAGGGATAGCTGAGTCTCCTTCCTACTCACTGCTAAGCCCCTCTCCTCACAGAACATCCTTAGCTCCTCTAGACTGTAGGTCAACAGATCATCTATATAAAAGGTAGGTCTCATTTCAGCAAGACCCATTGTAGCAATAACTGGCAATATCAATAATAATAATAAAAAATAGGCTTGCCCGTTGTAACAATCACGGGCAATATCAATAAAAGATAGAAGAAAACTTCTCAAGAAAATGTATGCGGGTAAAAATCACCGGCAATATCAATTACAATATAGGATCCAACAATTCTCAAAAATGTATGCGGGTACTATCACCTGGCAATATCAATAAAACATAGGCTTGCCCATTGTAACAATCACGGGCAATATCAATAAAAGATAGAAGAAAACTTCTCAAGAAAATGTATGCGGGTAAAAAATCACCGGCAATATCAATCACAATATAGGATCCAACAATTCTCAAAAATGTATGCGGGTACTATCACCGGCAATATCAATAAAACATAGGCTTGCCCATTGTAACAATCACGGGCAATATCAATAAAAGATAGAAGAAAACTTCTCAAGAAAATGTATGCGGGTAAAAATCACCGGCAATATCAATTACAATATAGGATCCAACAATTCTCAAAAATGTATGCGGGTACTATCACCTGGCAATATCAATAAAACATAGGCTTGCCCATTGTAACAATCACAGGAAATATCAATAAAAGATAGAATCAAAAAAAAACTTCAAAAATATATGTGGTTGCGTTATGGTCTGCACTCACTAGTAGTGTACACTATAATTACTGTATGCGATCATAAATGCAAGTCCAGATCCTCACCGCTGACCACCAATGTTAGAAATGGGGGTCTCTAGTTGGCAATGGCTGGCCACTGTCCAAGTAGGGACCCTTCTTCCTAAGTCAGAGTAAGAGGGCTACCCTCCTTGATACCCCTGCTCAACCCTGTGGTAACGTAGCACGAGCAGGTAGGCTTATCTCAGAGGCAGGGTGTGAAGCATTTATGACCATACACAGTAACACAGTGAGGAACACTACAAAGGGACACCACACAAGTAGTTATAAAAAATAAGTATCTTTATATAAAGGCAGATTTATCACAAGACCAATAACTGTAAAAGCCACAATACTGTCAAAAATAGGATAGCTGTTGAAGGGCTGTCAAAAATAGTTCAAAGGTTGCAAAAATAAGGTTCAAGTTCAAAGCAGTGGTCTCTGCGACCCTTTCTTTCACAAAGTACCTGGGTTTAGTAGCAAAACCAACAAAATGTCGCAAATAAGCTGTAGCGATGATTCTCGGCACGCGAGGCCGGCGATGCGTTGAAATCCTTGCCGCAAGGGAGGATGATGCGCCGATCTGCGTGATGCGTGCGGAGACGATGCGACAAACTTCTGCACGCTGGACCGCCGATGCGATGACTTTCTTGCCGCGTGGGAGAAGTCGATGCGGCGATCCTGTTGCGCTGTGCGATCGTGTTGCGATGCGAAGACAAGACGCTCCGCGAGGGAGCGACGAAATTCGGTGCGATGCGATCAAAGTGGCGGACGCACGGCGTCCGCAATGCGATGTCTCGAAGCGATGATTTCTTTAAGGGTTGCGAGTGCGCGGCGACAGCAGCGCGATGATCTTTCCAGCGCGTCTCGGCTGCAGCGGCTCGCAAAGGGGCGTCAGCGATGGTTTCGTGTTGCGGGCCCTCGGCGGCAGTAGCGCGATGATTTTCCCAGCGCTCTCGACTGCAGCGGCCCGCAAAGATGCGTTAGCGTCGATTTCCCACACTCTCTTCTCTGATGCAAACTAGAGGCCCTGGAACTCACAGGAGCCTCATCAGCAGATAGCAGTCCTCGCAGGGAGGAAGCAGGAGGTTGGTGGTGGAGTCTGATGTGCCTGAGACTCCAGCAGGAGGCTAGCTCTTTTCCTAGCCCTTGGGTAATTGCTTGTAACAAAAATAAAAGTTCTCTCAAGAGTTCCTTTTCCTCTTCTTCAAGGTCCAGTGGTCACTGCTGCAGGCCAGTGCAAGAAACAACACACAAGCACAGGGACAGTCACTTCCTGCAGATTCCTCCAGTGGCACGGACAGAGTTTCCTCTCCAGATCCAAAAGCAATACAAAAGTGTAGGGGTTTGAGCACAGATATTTATACCCCAAAAGTCTTTGTTCTTAGAAGCTACCAGTCACTGAACCTAGCCAGAACCAGTTCTGCTCAGGCCTGGAGCACTTTGTTTACCAGGCTGCATCCTTCCTTTCAGAAAGAGGGGGTCTGCTAGCAGACACACAGTGGGAGGTGGAGCCAGCATTCACCTTGCCAGGCACAGCCCTATTCAGGTCAAGGAGCCACCCCTCCCCACACTCTAAATGCAGATCTCTCTATTCAACCCAGGTCTGACTCAGCCTGCCCTGCCCCTCTAAAACCAGACAGCCAATACACATAACAGCAGAGCACACTGGAAGGCTTAGGCAAGAAAATACCTACTTTCTAAAAGTGGTATTTTCAAACACAGAATATAAAAATAAACTTCACTAAAAGATGTATTTTAATATTCTGAGCTCAGGCATACTAAATTCGTTTTTCTACCATGTTCCTGGGGTCAGTTAGGACTATAGGATGTAATAGTCAAACTGCCCATTCTAGCCTATGAGGAACAGGTAGCCTTACAGTAGTGAAAAACGAAATGGGGTGTAATTCACTACCAGGACATGCTACACACACCAAGGCATGTCCTACCTCACACATACAATGCACCCTACCATAGGGGTGACTTACATGATGCCAAGGGAAGGTTCAGGGGCTGGGAAGTGGGTGCACTTCACAGCCAAGATGGCAGTTCTGGACTGCACACAGACACTGCAGTGGCAGGTCTGAGACACACTTTACAAGCTGCTTCTGTGGGTGGCACACATCAGTGCTGCAGGCCCACCAGCAGCATTTGGTTTACCAGCCCTGGGCACACACAGGCCACACTACTAGGGACTAACAGGTAAACCAAATAAGCCAATCAGGGATATACCAATTCATATAGACATATTTACAAAGGGAGAGCATATGCACTTTAGCACTGAACAGCAGTGGTAAAGTGCCCAGAGTCATAAAACCAACAGAAACAGGTCAGCAAAAATACAGGAGGCAGGCAAAAGTTTAGGGGTGACCCTGCAAAAGGGCCATTTCCAACACAACCCCCTTCCAGCCAAAACGCAGGGTAGACCAATCACTACTTTGATGGGCTTCCCTGCTTCGAGCGATAGAACACGGAACTGGCCCGCAACTGCAGGGGCATATGCCAGCTCTACTCCAATCTGAACCCTGGTGGATCCCTCTGTCCACACTCCTAGGGCCCACTAAGATAACCAACGGGGAACTCTTCCCCTCACCTGTGGACACCACCTGTGCAGCATCTAACCTTAACTGGCCCCCAGGTGTGTCCCAATAGATAAACAACAAGTCCCAGTAGTCACTGACAGTAGTCAGTGATGAACTCCAAGCCCTATACCTCTCAGGGCTCTCAAACTTTTGTGGTATCAGAGAGTGTGGGGCAGTAACCCCAGGTGTCTGGCACCTTTTGTCCACTCTCCCTCCTGTCAGGTCAGGCAACGCGTCCTGACACTGACCCACCAGCCCTGGGCCTGTACCCAATGGCGGGGCCAGCGACTGGGGTGGGCTCCCCCACACCCGGTCCTTCTCTTTGGGGCTCGGTACCCTCCCACTTGGAGCGGTACCCCCCTCCAGAATTGTCAGGGCACCTGAGGCAGGTGTCCTGTATAATTCGCCCACCAGTTCAGGGGCTCTATCCTGCAACTGGTATCCCAACATAGGGTCTGTACCCTTAGACTGGGCGGAGGTCAGGGGTGAGGCTGCCCTCTCCCCGCCCCCTTTACTGGGGCCCGGCACCCTCCCACCTGGAGAGGTGCCTCCATAACACAAACCGGGAGGGGCACTGTTAGCAGTTGCCCCTTCCTCCAGATCAGGGGGGACACCCTGAACCTGGCCCCCCAACCTAGGGTCTGTACCCTTAGGCTGGGCCTGTGCCTGGCAACCCAGGACTTCTGGGGGAATACACCAATTCCCCCAAGGAAAGCACACTCCTCTAGAGTTGTGCAACAGTCTATGCCTGGCGCACCAGGACGTCCTGGGGAGCACACAGGCCCCCCTCAAGGAAAACACACCCCTCCACCAGTTCAGGGCCTTGGACCCTGCAACTGATCTACCAACCTGAAAAAACCCTTAGGTTGCACCGGGGTCAGAGGCGAGGACTCCTTCCCTCTGCACCCCCTTCCAGCATACTGCACCCTCCCACCTGGAGTGGTGCTCTTCGAAAAAAATGGTCGGGACACTGCTTACAGTTGTCCCTCCCTCCAGGGCAGACAACTCCTGGATCTGACTTACCAACCCAGGGACCAACCCCTGTGGCTGAACAACTGCCTGGCCAACCAGGACTGAAGTGGTGTCACCATGGTCACTCCTAGGGGCTCAGCCCTTCTGACTGGCCCCTGACCCACTGGCTCTCCCACTGGGGACTCCTTCCCCCTTTCATCCCTCAGACTGGACTTCCGTACCCTCCCCTAGGAGTGGCACTGCCAGGCACAAGAACTGATGGAGGCCTGACTACAGGCACTCCCAGCTCACCTAACACTGGGGTACCCCCCACAATGGACGGTCCATCCAGACAGACTAGGCTCCCCACCTGGTGTTCCCTCATGGAACCATCCAGTCCTGGGGACTGAGGCTGGGGCACTTCGGGACCTATCCCAGTCTCACTCCTGCTCCCACGAGACAGGATGTGAGGCCCTACAACCTCCTCACAACAAGGGGACCCAGCTGTAACACTCCTAACCTTTCCCAGCACTCTGGGTTGGAAAACTTCTGAACCACTTCTCTTAGGGTCATTCCCTAATGCCTCTACAGAGCCTCTGGTACTCACCCAGAGGTCTGCCTCCTGTGCAAGTTCCCTAGGATCAGAGAACTCGCACTCTAACACATGTTGGTTTAGCTCTGGAAAATAGGAACTCACAATATGCTCTCCCACAATTGGATTACACAGTTCCACGCAGGTGCTAACCTTTACCTCACAATCCAGTGTCTCACACACGTACCCCACACCACTCTCTTGAAATGGGCGAGACATTAACTGACTGTCTCTATCACTCAACCCACACTCTTCTGGGCGGTCCTCACACTCATACACCAGGACTTCAACCACGGGGAACCCCTCTCCCTGCACCTCTCATCCAGAGTCGGTAGAGTATCCCTCCTTTCACTAGGACTATGGGCCCCTGCGCTAGTTCCCCAATCCACCTCAGGGACACTGCATATTAATGGAGCTACCTCATATCCTTGAATCCCCTGGTGTAGATCAACCCCTCCTTCAAGTCAGGTGCTACATCTCTGGGTGGGTGTACTACACTGTCATCACTATATACTTCAATTTTGCTGCCACCACTGGACCCCACCCTCTCTGGGGAATCCAGACAATTAAAACTGCGCTCCAGGGGTAACCTACCCTCTTGAGCTAACTTCTCCTTTTCTGCTATCTGCGCTAGGTGCGCCTCCAGCTGGGCAATCTCTATTTGGAGCCTCTCTAATTTCAGCTGGTTCTCCCTCTCCCTCTGTCTGTCCAACTCCTCTGGGGACCATGAAGGGGATTGGGCACTACCCTGTGCACTAGATCCAGCAAGGGACTCCCTACCTATGGGACCTTCCCGCCTGTCCACCAACTCCTCTGGGGACCATGAGGGGAATCTGGCACTACCATAGGCACTAGACTCATCAAGGAACTCCCCACCTATGAGATAGTCCATAACACTTTCTTCCTCCTCTTCAGACTCTCCAGAGCCACCCTCAGACCAACTACCCTCTTGGTAGGTGTACTGGGACTCCAAGAATCTCCATCTGTCTTGTTGCCAAAGTCTCAGGGATGTCTGCAGGGATAGCTGAGTCTCCTTCCTACTCACTGCTAAGCCCCTCTCCTCACAGAACATCCTTAGCTCCTCTAGACTGTAGGTCAACAGATCATCTATATAAAAGGTAGGTCTCATTTCAGCAAGACCCATTGTAGCAATAACTGGCAATATCAATAATAAAAAAAATAGGCTTGCCCGTTGTAACAATCACGGGCAATATCAATAAAAGATAGAAGAAAACTTCTCAAGAAAATGTATGCGGGTAAAAAATCACCGGCAATATCAATTACAATATAGGATCCAACAATTCTCAAAAATGTATGCGGGTACTATCACCTGTCATTATCAATAAAACATAGGCTTGCCCATTGTAACAATCACGGGCAATATCAATAAAAGATAGAAGAAAACTTCTCAAGAAAATGTATGCGGGTAAAAAATCACTGGCAATATCAATCACAATATAGGATCCAACAATTCTCAAAAATGTATGCGGGTACTATCACCGGCAATATCAATAAAACATAGGCTTGCCCATTGTAACAATCACGGGCAATATCAATAAAAGATAGAAGAAAACTTCTCAAGAAAATGTATGCGGGTAAAAAATCACCGGCAATATCAATTACAATATAGGATCCAACAATTCTCAAAAATGTATGCGGGTACTATCACCTGGCAATATCAATAAAACATAGGCTTGCCCATTGTAACAATCACGGGCAATATCAATAAAAGATAGAATCAAAAAAAAACTTCAAAAATATATGTGGTTGCGTTATGGTCTGCACTCACTAGTAGTGTACACTATAATTACTGTATGCGATCATAAATGCAAGTCCAGATCCTCACCGCTGACCACCAATGTTAGAAATGGGGGTCTCTAGTTGGCAATGGCTGGCCACTGTCCAAGTAGGGACCCTTCTTCCTAAGTCAGAGTAAGAGGGCTACCCTCCTTGATACCCCTGCTCAACCCTGTGGTAACGTAGCACGAGCAGGTAGGCTTATCTCAGAGGCAGGGTGTGAAGCATTTATGACCATACACAGTAACACAGTGAGGAACACTACAAAGGGACACCACACAAGTAGTTATAAAAAATAAGTATCTTTATATAAAGGCAGATTTATCACAAGACCAATAACTGTAAAAGCCACAATACTGTCAAAAATAGGATAGCTGTTGAAGGGCTGTCAAAAATAGTTCAAAGGTTGCAAAAATAAGGTTCAAGTTCAAAGCAGTGGTCTCTGCGACCCTTTCTTTCACAAAGTACCTGGGTTTAGTAGCAAAACCAACAAAATGTCGCAAATAAGCTGTAGCGATGATTCTCGGCACGCGAGGCCGGCGATGCGTTGAAATCCTTGCCGCAAGGGAGGATGATGCGCCGATCTGCGTGATGCGTGCGGAGACGATGCGACAAACTTCTGCACGCTGGACCGCCGATGCGATGACTTTCTTGCCGCGTGGGAGAAGTCGATGCGGCGATCCTGTTGCGCTGTGCGATCGTGTTGCGATGCGAAGACAAGACGCTCCACGAGGGAGCGACGAAATTCGGTGCGATGCGATCAAAGTGGCGGACGCACGGCGTCCGCAATGCGATGTCTCGAAGCGATGATTTCTTTAAGGGTTGAGAGTGCGCGGCGACAGCAGCGCGATGATCTTTCCAGCGCGTCTCGGCTGCAGCGGCTCGCAAAGGGGCGTCAGCGATGGTTTCGTGTTGCGGGCCCTCGGCGGCAGTAGCGCGATGATTTTCCCAGGGCTCTCGACTGCAGCGGCCCGCAAAGATGCGTTAGCGTCGATTTCCCACACTCTCTTCTCTGATGCAAACTAGAGGCCCTGGAACTCACAGGAGCCTCATCAGCAGATAGCAGTCCTCGCAGGGAGGAAGCAGGAGGTTGGTGGTGGAGTCTGATGTGCCTGAGACTCCAGCAGGAGGCTAGCTCTTTTCCTAGCCCTTGGGTAATTGCTTGTAACAAAAATAAAAGTTCTCTCAAAAGTTCCTTTTCCTCTTCTTCAAGGTCCAGTGGTCACTGCTGCAGGCCAGTGCAAGAAACAACACACAAGCACAGGGACAGTCACTTCCTGCAGATTCCTCCAGTGGCACGGACAGAGTTTCTTCTCCAGATCCAAAAGCAATACAAAAGTGTAGGGGTTTGAGCACAGATATTTATACCCCAAAAGTCTTTGTTCTTAGAAGCTACCAGTCACTGAACCTAGCCAGAACCAGTTCTGCTCAGGCTTGGAGCACTTTGTTTACCAGACTGCATCCTTCCTTTCAGAAAGAGGGAGTCTGCTAGCAGACACACAGTGGGAGGTGGAGCCAGCATTCACCTTGCCAGGCACAGCCCTATTCAGGTCAAGGAGCCACCCCTCCCCACACTCTAAATGCAGATCTCTCTATTCAACCCAGGTCTGACTCAGCCTGCCCTGCCCCTCTAAAACCAGACAGCCAATACACATAACAGCAGAGCACACTGGAAGGCTTAGGCAAGAAAATACCTACTTTCTAAAAGTGGTATTTTCAAACACAGAATATAAAAATAAACTTCACTAAAAGATGTATTTTAATATTCTGAGCTCAGGCATACTAAATTCGTTTTTCTACCATGTTCCTGGGGTCAGCTAGGACTATAGAATGTAATAGTCAAACTGCCCATTCTAGCCTATGAGGAACAGGTAGCCTTACAGTAGTGAAAAATGAAATGGAGCATAATTCACTACCAGGACATGCTACACACACCAAGGCATGTCCTACCTCACACATACAAGGCACCCTACCATAGGGGTGACTTACATGATGCCAAGGGAAGGTTCAGGGGCTGGGAAGTGGGTGCACTTCACAGCCAAGATGGCAGTTCTGGACTGCACACAGACACTGCAGTGGCAGGTCTGAGACACACTTTACAAGCTGCTTCTGTGGGTGGCACACATCAGTGCTGCAGGCCCACCAGCAGCATTTGGTTTACCAGCCCTGGGCACACACAGGCCACACTACTAGGGACTAACAGGTAAACCAAATAAGCCAATCAGGGACATACCAATTCATATAGACATATTTACAAAGGGAGAGCATATGCACTTTAGCACTGAACAGCAGTGGTAAAGTGCCCAGAGTCATAAAACCAACAGAAACAGATCAGCAAAAATACAGGAGGCAGGCAAAAAGTTTAGGGGTGACCCTGCAAAAAGGGCCATTTCCAACAGCGGATATTTAACCCTACCCACTCCAGAAGTCTTATGGAGTATGTGAGTAGGGGTCTCTGAGAAAAGCACGAATGAGTTACTAAGTATCTAGCGTTAAATTACTGCCTTACCAAACCGTTGGGCGCCATGTAGTGTAGTTCCTATTTCCCTCATAGGCTCTGCGCATTGGAATAATATAACCTATAGGTTTGACGTAGGACTAAGGTCGGTATGTCCCTATCGATTATATTAAACTTAATTACCTGTGCCAGCTAGCTCAGAGGCCACTAGAAACTCCTTGAGAACAAGAAGGGAGTAGTTTCTGGCAACCGAAAAACATGACAACTTTGTTTCCCTTTAGAAGCGGAACATGTCTCAGAATCGTGGAAACAATAGATAACAGTTTCACTCATTCAATTGTGCATGTTTAGTTTCTACAGAGTTACACTGAAAGGAAAGACGGGCGTTTCGATAAAAAGGGTTTTATTGAACAGTCTTGTTTCTCGTGTAAGAGATATGTGCTGTTATGATCACTAGACAGTATGCAAGATAAATAAAGTACAGCGTGAGCAGTAGAAATAAATAATACTGCGCTAGCATTATCTTTTAGCATATATTCACGTACATAAATAACATGAGCTAAAAATGCGAGTACTCATACGATGCGTCTCTAAGCTAGTTCTACCCCAGTGTACCTAACCTAGTCTAGGTGTAGGGAAGAGTAGAAGTAGGTGGAGTATTCTCTAGTATGGTATACTAAGAGTATGTTAAGTCTAGTATGCCAAGTATGATATGCCAAGAGTCCCTCTAGGTTCTAGTCAGCTCCATACCTTGAGAATGAGAGAGGTGGGAATCTCCTGCCGGATCTTGGAACTCTAACACCCCGCAAAGGGAGTCAGAACACTGGAAGCTGGATTCATCTGCGTGCAGAAATGACAGCGTCTTCTCAGTGCGTCAGGCCGGGATACGGGCTCCTCTGAAGTCGAGGTCTCCTCTAACTTGCTTGGGCAAGGGAAGGTATATTTATACCTGGTAGGTGTCTTGGAATGTTAGCATTGACGTGAAGTCGGACAGAGGAAGACGTCAGGAATGAACCCTTAAGGTATAACGGTTCATACATAATAGATGAGTTCTTGGAGAAATCAATAGTCCTGTGCTAGGGAACTCCTGAAGCTTAAGGGTCTGGTTTTCTAAGAACTCGTTGTGGCTGGTTAGGGTGGACGGATGTCGGTGACCATGCCTGTATTTGGAGTGCACAGTTAATGCCTAAATAAGGACAGGGATTCTATGCCTATATAAGGGCATGGTGAATTGTGCCTATATAAGGACATGATTCAGGAAAGCCTATATACGGACCCCTAAAACGGAATACAACAGGAGCAGGCAGAGAAAAAAGCAAATCAGAGATCTTTTGAACAAATTAATTTTTAGTTGTCCCTTCCTAAGATGGTAAGAGAGGTCATTTCAGAGCAGAGGACCCAGAAACTAGAGCATCACAGAATTATAGATCTTATATATCGGGCCTTTACAATAAAAGGCTTCATGGCAATAGCAAAGTGCCTGGAAGTTGATAAGTCTTTCTACTAGAAACCAGTGAAGCTCTCCCAGCTTGGAAAAGCAGACTCGCTGCTGTGTTCTGTACTGTCTGAAGCTGTTCGACCAGGTAATGGGAAAGTCTCAACTAGAGGGAGTTTCCATAGATTAGACAAGACAGAATGAAAGCCCATTCTTCTGGTGATCAAAAGAGAGATGAAGACTTTTACAGAGTAAACAAATATGATAAAAAGCAATTGGAATTGACCTTATAGATTTGAGTTGAAAAGGATAAGCCACGAGTCAAAATAGAACCCAAGGTTCTTAACAATATCACAGGAAATAGGCAAAGTTCCTAAGTCACAGAGCCATCTGCCAACCATAAAGTTGGAGTGCTTCCAACCACCAGGACCTCAGTTTTCTCTGTGCTAAGTTTAAACCAATTGTTCCCCATCCAACAGGCAAACTTGGCTAAGGTATCTCTAAACCAAAATTGAGAGACTGGGATATCATCATTGAGTTTTAGAATAAGTTGGATGTCATCCACATATGACTTTACAGTGACACCCTCAAAGTAGATGTGATAGAGTAAGGGAGTAATGCACATGTTGAAAAGAGTGGGGCTTAATAAAGACCCCCTCTAGAACTCCACATGGCAAGCGCCGAAACTAAAAGCAAAACGTGGTAAGATGGATAGTCTGAGAATGTGAATTCTAAAAGGAGCTATCCAGGCCTCAGCTTTTCCCTGTTCCCCGCAAGTTTCTAACCATGTTTAGAGATTTGAATATAACACTGTATCAAAAGGTGCCGGTCCACAAGGTCAAACAGCACAGATTCACTGTTGCACTAGCAACCTGAGGTCATCAGTGACAGCAAGAAAAGCTGACTGTGCTGTGAAAAAGGTGAAAGCCAGATTAGGAAGGATCCAGAAGAGATTGAGAAATAATATAGCGCGATAGCCGAGTATTATTATGTTTCTCTAGAAGCTTAATGGGTAGCAGAAGGAAAGAAATAGGGCAAAAAATAGCAAGGACAGCTGAGGGCTTCTTAAGAAGAGGTGTAGCCAATGCTTTCTTCTAACCATCCAGAACAGTAGCTTCTGTGATAGACATATTACAGACTTCCGTCAGGACAGTGC
The DNA here is from genome assembly GCA_963921515.1 of Calotriton arnoldi. Taxonomy (NCBI): domain Eukaryota; kingdom Metazoa; phylum Chordata; class Amphibia; order Caudata; family Salamandridae; genus Calotriton; species Calotriton arnoldi. The sequence goes on along the minus strand of CAWUFW010001622.1, from coordinate 1,516,915 downwards.
TAACAGCAGAGGCCACCATCTGTATCACCGAAGGAGACAAGCATCTAGAGGTGACCAGGATTTAAGCAGGTGACCTGGATTTAAGCAGTAGAGCTTAAGTTGCGGATGAAGTAAAGAAAACTTGGATAGGACCCATCTAAATAAACTACTCAATATGAATTTGGCCTCAACAGATGAAGTAGTAGTAGGCTCCTTGAAAGTACACGCAATATTGTTAATTATTTCGAAACATAAAAGTAGAATAACAAAGAACATAAATCAGCAGAAGGCTGTAGGGTGGATGCCTTACCAGAAGACTGTGAAGAATACCGACTCGAGCAGAATTACAGGAGGATTTCATTTTTGTAGCATAGTATGGAGAACAAGCAGCTTGGATTTGTTTCTCATAATATTTCATGGCCTTCTGATAAAGGGTCTTCTCATCCATGGCATTGTTGAGTCTCGAAAACAATGCGGCTGAAGGAAGTGAGGTAGCTGAACATTTAATTTTAGAAAAAACAAGAGAATAAAGAGAGAGCTTTTCTGATACTATTACTGAAGACCAGAGTAGACATGTTTTTTAGCAGATGCGTAAGTTGGTGAGAATCAAGAGCCAAGCAGGGACGAAACATGGTCTTAAAAGAGGAAGAGTTGCTCACCACAGAAGGAAAGGTAAAATGGAACGGAACCTCTCAATGACCATTCCTACGTAGCATAGAAAAAGGAAGTATCTTAATGTGCTAAAAGGAGTAGAAAACAGGATTAACAAGGTGCCCACCCACATGCGTAGCATAGGGGACTCACTGCGTAAGTCTGAGAGTGAAGCAAACAAGCCAGAAACGCTGCCTCACAGGCAAGAGAAGGAGAGCTAAGCCAAATATTAAATATTCCCAGCACCTGGAGATTGAACTCTTGTAATGCAATAGAGTTCAAAATGTCACCAAAAGAAGCACCAAACTTTCCAACTCAGCCCCAAGGACGGTAAACGAGACCCATAGTGACTGTGAGAGAGGGAGTACAAAAGATTTTACAGAACACACAGTCAACCAAAGCAGCATCTCTTTGTGTATCAAGGGCGCTAGTCAGGGGGCCCCAAAAGATCAAATTCACTCCACCACCTGGGCGTGTGGTATGATCAACATGATAAATCCTGTGGCCGTAGGAATAAGGAATAGGTGATGCTAAGTCTGGCCCATGAGCCATGGGCAGCCATGTCTCTGGAATAAAAAACACAGGAGGTGTTTTTCAAAATAAAATTGCATAGTTCAACTCTATATAGAGACAACTCTGTTTTCGAGACAACAGAAGAGTCTGGAAACATAAGACTTACTAGCAAGGAAGTGTCACAAAAGGAAAGAGGAAAAGACAGTGAATGTCTGGTATCTCTTAGGCATCCAAGACCACAGTAACATCTATACAATCAGGAGGGTGTTACTTAAGGTTTAAACTAAAGAGTAAAATCTGAATGAAGACTTTTGAGAAGCATAACTTCCCCTGTGCATAGACGGTGTGCTGATGAGTGTATACAGGCTTGTCTTTAAGCGCCCCATCAGCATAACTGCTACAAGCGTCCACTGAGCAATGAGCATATGCACTCCAGTGCCCCTGAGATACAGGAGGGTGGCATATATCCAAGTGGCCTTCTCACACTAGAAAACTAGAAGGTCAGCCCAGAAATCCTTCCAAGACTGTGGCAGTTCTGTTGATGAGGAGCAGGGCAAATCTTAAAAATATACCTGACACCTATACTCACCAGGAGCACTGACTGTGATATCAAAAGAACCAGGCAAGAATTTGGAAATGCAAGAGAGTACACACTACAAAAAAGAGGACAAGAAACTGATAGAAAATTAATACAAAACAGAACTTTCACCATGTAGCAATAAGAATATCAAACAAATATACAACAATCGGTTAGGCAACACAAAGGGCATCACTTGTTAAAAGATAATGCACAGAAAAGTATGAAAGGTGAAATGCGAGAACTAATAACCGGTTGGCCTCTGACTTTTAACACAGAGATTGATTGGCTGCTCTTCTCTAGCTGTTACTTCCCGCACACTGCCAAATAATTGCAGAGCAAGTATACAGATGTGCAGACTGGGTGAAGCACTAGAAATTCCTGCCTTTTGAAGCTCCTTGATAGGCAATAAAGGTGTCTTTGGCCAGTATTAATTTAAAAAATATATAAATTAGGTCATCTTTGGAGTGAAACGGTGTTTTGGAAAGTGAGGCTAATGGTGTGCATTTTAGTATTGTGCATTAAAATAGCAATGAGAGACTTCCATCCAGGATGGCGGTGTGCGGCAGAGATCTACACGGCTCGAGGCCCTTGCCTTGTAAAACCTCAACCATGAAGAAAAATGCCCCCGTCTTTTTTTTTTAAACACATTTTTATTGGCATTTTGCAATATACTGTCACAATATAATCAATGCACATCACAACAATACGTTTCATTAGTCTTAGGCAACATAGGAAACAGGGGGGAACCCCTCATTAGCTTTCCACTTACAATTAAAGGAATACCATGACATATTTCAGCAATTCGAGCGTCCAGGCCAGCCAAGCCTAACAAATTGCCAGCCCAAGGGGAACTGCTCACCTTATAACCTTAGGTTTCTTAAGCATTTATTAGCAAATCAGGATATTACACAAGGCCCTCTCCATATTATAGTGCATTACACCATTGCTAGCACGGAACCTTTGCAGTAGCCATTTAAGGAGTCAAAACAAAAAAACAAACATTTAACAACCAACATGTTTGATTCAAATATCATCGGAAGGGTCATCACTGTCACACATAAGGACTGGTCAAATGCCAGTCTGCCACACTTCAATCTAGCACTCTATAGAAAGGGAGAGGAGTATCCATGGCAGTGGGAGTGTGTGCACATGTGCACATACATCAAAGATCGGGGGGCATGTTGCAGTCGTCTCTCATCCTGTGGTGTGTGCTGTCTCCGTCCCTGGGCATGCGGGCCAGCATAGAATCAAGGGGGTGATCCCCCTATTCTGAGTCCAGGGCAGATCTCTTCGAGTCTAGATTGGAGGATCGCCTATGTTGCATCCCCCGTGTCCAACCCACCCTGCGAAGGACTATCCTGTCCATCTTCACAACTTCCCTCGCTTTCTGCTATACTATCTGCATCACCAGATGGTTCCTCCCTGTTTTGCAGTATCTCAGACCACAGGTCTGCGATAGTATCTTCCCTGATAAGGGCTCTCTCTTCTGTCCGAGCCCAGCACGTTACATCTCATGCCCAGGCCTCTAGCTGAGGGCCTCCCTCCGACTTCCATACAAGCACTATGTGCCTCTTAGCCAACGTCATGGCCAAATCCAGGAACCGGGATCCCACTATCTTTGCTTTAGGCCTCAAGAACAGACCCAACAGGCACGTGCCCAAGGAACAGGTAAGTGAGCGACCTAAACCCCAGCCAATTTATGCATCACCTTCTCCCAAAACGTGCAGTTTGTGGAAATTTCACATCATATGTTCAAAATCAGCATCAAATACAGCACATCTAATGCAGAGTCATGGCTCCCCACCATAAATGTCCTGTAGTCTATGGGGTGGTAGATAGGTCATGTGAGTGTAATTAAATTGTGTTAAACGTCAGGCGCGTGTTCCTGGATACCCGCTTAGAGTACGCCAGAACCCTCCATTCACTTTTGGAAAGTTCATGCCCCAATAGGTCCACCCATCTTGTTCGCGGAGCTAGAAGTTGTTTCTGCGCCATTTCACCAGGTGTCTTGTATTCCCCATAGTCGACATCAACTGGAGTCTTGGACTCATCCCTGCCAGTGGACCATAAATCCCGGAACGAGATCATCAGCGCCTTAAATGTCAGGAATGGACCCTGGGGCAGTCCATTTTGTTTCAGTAATTCTTCCAATGGGATCAGTGTTTCTAGGTGGAAGCAGTCTCCTACTGTAGTTAGCCCTGCATCCGTCCATGCCTTCAGCTATGGCGCACTGTAGCATGTAAACGGGTCGCCATGAGGGAAGCCCACCAACAGCAAGGCCAGGGCATATAGCGGGTGTCCACCAGTCAGTCGCAGACATCGCCTCCAACATGCCAGGGCCATCGACAGCAGCACCCCTGGTCTTGGAAGCTCCACCTTTCGAGCAAGTAGTTTCACAAGTAGGGCCTCCTACGTAGTGAATCTGCCTGTCTGTCCCACTTATTCCTACCTGGAACCAGCCAACCAATGGGTTACCCACTGTAACTGGGCTGATATATAATAAAGTTCAAAAGCTGCGTCAGGGGGACGTGTCAGGGGGACGCGAAGAGTTTCTAATGACACCCTGTGTCTGCCGCCATCCCACACCAGCTAACTTAGCATAGAATCCAACTGTTGGAACTAAGCTCCAGGGATTTCAACCAGGAGACTGGCGAAAAAATATAATAGTTGCAGTAACATCGCCATCTCAGTTAGGGAAATCCGCTCCATAATGGGAAATTTCAGAGATCGCCAGAAAGGGATACATGTCCGGAGAGATCGGAGGGCACCTCCCAAATTCCCCTCCCTTAGGTCATCTCAGGAATGGAACACCTGAATTTCCAAGTACCATAACATCATTGGGGCCTAGCTCAACTCTTGTGGCATGTGATTCAGACTCTGACTGCCGGCCACCACGGGGAAAAGATAGGTCTTGGTCTTATTCAATCGGAGGCCAGAGTTCTGCTCAAATTTGTCCAGCAAAGCCATTGCATGCTGCACCTCTGTTGAACCATTGTTAAAATCAAATATCAGAATATCGGCATATAAGGAAATTATATGCTCTCTGCCATCCACCATCACACCGTAGCCTGCCCATTATCGCCGGAGCAGTTCTGCCAAGGGTTCTATCGCTAGGGCAAACAGAAGATGCGACAGCGGGCATCCCTGCCTTGTGCCTCTATAAACCTTGTACCTTGCAGAGATACTGTGGCCCTTCTTAACTCTCGCCGTTGGAGAGGAGTACAACAATCGAACTCATTTCACCCACTGTTCCCCCAATTGCATTCAGAGCATTACCCCATAAAGATAATCCCACCGGACCAAATAGAAGGCCTTCTCTAGATCGATCAACATAATCACTATGCGTGGGAGGGTCAAAAAGCCCAGGTGGTGTAAGACCTGCTACAACTGACGAAGGTTAAGGGACATACTCCTCACCGGCAGGAACCCATTTTGATCACTATGCAATTAAGTTTGGCAAGTCTGCAAGTAGCCGATGCGCCAGGACCTTACTAAGAACTTTAAAGCCCATGTTCAACATGGACAGGGGACGGAATGCTGCAACCGAGGCATCCTGCATCTTAGTATCGGGAGAGGGATCACTTTTTCCTTCTCTAGTCAAGTCAGGCAGAGAGCCTTTACTGAACCCCTCCGCATATAAAGTTTCTAGTCAGTGGACTAGAGAATCAGTAAATGCTGCATAAAAATCTGCGGGGGGCTGAGCTGAGAGGCAAGATGGCTGACTGACCTGACGAGGGTTGCTGCTGCGGTCCCCTACGCTCCGCGCTCCACGCTCCGCAATTTGTGCTCTGTAGTCTGTGCTCCGTACTCCGCATTATGGCATGATGCTGTAGGTGGGCGCTAGGTGCTACGAGGTGCTATGAGATCGGTGGGCGCCAGAACTCTGCTGCGGACAAACGCTCTTGCTGCTCTGATTCGGTTGCTGGTTCGGAGTCCATACTGCTCCCGCCAGGTTTTTGCGGTCTCTTCCGGGCGGAGCTGGCGTTTGGTGCACCCGGAGTGGACTATGCCTCCCAAGCAAGACAGAACGACCAGGGGGGCGCAAGGAGTTCAGGGAGCATTACAAGGTACGGCGCAGACCCACCGAGTTTCCAATACCCCTAATCTGGATCACGGGAATGTACCAGCTAATCCCCCCACTCGAGGTTTGATCCCAGGACGGCGGGGCGCTCATGGAAAGAAGGCTGTCATCAAAGTTCTCACTAGCGATATTGGCACTGCCGGGGGGACTCGGCTACGCACTGCAGCTGCGGTGGCGGCTACTGAGGGGGGATTAAGGCAGCCGACGTTGGTCGAGGCATTTGCAATGGCCTCGCCTGCGCTCCCTGCCACCCTAAGTAAAAGGTTAAATCAGCCCTTACCTGACCCCTCGATTCCAGGTAACAGGGGAGAAATAGCCGAGAAGGGCGAGACTGTGCAAGCTGATCTAACAATTAGCCTGACATCTGACCTGCTAGTACAACCCGTTTGGGGGTTGAGCACACAAGCGGATTTGGAATTACCTAATGGAACTTTGATAATTGGTAATTCAGTTCTGGCGGATTTAGCAGAGCCAGTAGAAACAGAGGTACTATCTGCACCTTTACAGCTACAGTCACAGTTAGTAGCCTCACTGGGGGAGGATATTGATTTGCTGGAAAATACCGGGGATATACCTGCGCATAGCTCAGCGGCTCCGACTGGCCCCGCTCCTGACGTCTCTGAGCAATTGCTTCATTTGCCTCAACTCCCTGCGATGCATGGCTCTCCTGAGGGGGATACATTTTATTCATTAAATGATGATTCTGACTCGCCTATTCTTAGTGATATCAGTATTTCGGAGGAAACGGACTCGGGGGAATCATCTACCGTACAAAGGGTAAACCATGACAAATTAGCTTCTCGTAGGCGAAGAACCAGATCCAAGACGTGTCCTACAAGCATGGGTCATTCTACGGCCCGTAATCTGGAATGGGATTACTCGGCTACCAGCCAGGTTTATGAGAACGGGAGGTCAGGGGCAGTAGGGGCAGTAGGGGCAGAGGGGGGGTCAGATGAACCTTCCGGGACCCCCACTCGTCCTCCTTCTTTGGATTTAGTCTACTCCACGTTAAAACAAATGCAGAGTGAGGCTAGGAGTGAAAGTAGGAGGGCGAACCATGCTACAAAGAAACTGCAGGCCTCCATTCGTAAAATGAATAAACTGTGCTCCGAAATGTCCGAAAGGGTGACCCAGGTGGAGGATAGAACAGTTGCTCTGGAGGAGGCTGTGGATAAACTACAAGAGTCTAAAGGGCAGCAGGAGAAACAGGCATTGGACATGTGTTGGAAACTCGAAGATTTCGAGAATCATCAACGGAGAAATAATGTCCGTATCCTTGGGATTGCCGAAAATGTGGAAGGAGGGAATACATTGTCCTTTACCGTTTCCTTGCTAAAAAAAGCATTCCCCGAACTCTCTCACTGGTCTTGGGAGTTGGAGATCCAGCGTGCCCATCGTTTTCCAATGGTTCAGAAGAGGAACTATTCATCAGAACACCCCAGGGCAATTCTGATTTATGTTGGGAACTTCATTTTGCGACAGGCTTTAATAGATATGGCGAGACCAGATGCTAAGCGAACGTGTGATGGACACACACTTTTTACGCGGCCTGATTTTTGCCACGCCACGGTAGAGCGAGGTGGAGGCTTCGCCAAATGATCCCTGGGCTTAAGGGCTGGGTTGTGAAGCCTATCTCCTCTACTCACTGCCCGCCTTAAGATAATCGCTATGGGACAGGTCCACTTTTTTCAGTCAGAAATTAAGGTCAAGGAATTTATGGTTGAATTGAAGGCTTCCAAAGGAGGGGGTGCTCTTTGGAAGTTAAAAGTGTCTAATTGCTAACCGCAGTATAAGTTGTTTAGTCTGATGAGCACTTTATATCTTACTTTTGGTTTGAATAATGATTTTTTTTAAATGTCCGTTAGATGCCGGGGTACAAGGGTGTGGTGCTGTGTGGGGTGGGGGGCCGGCGGTGGCTCGAGTCGTGTGCTCAGACTGCCACACATAGGTCTGACTGACCTATTTGCCTTGTTGGGGAGTAGGGGGAGGGGAGGGTAGGGGAGAGGTTTTGCCCAAGGGGCTCTGGGGGTTGAGTTACAGCACAGCACAGTTTCACAAATATGGAACACTCCACAGAGGATCTAGGAAGCATATAGTGGGTTTTTGGTTTAGAGATGTTATGGAGCGTGGGGTTGTATTAAGACAGAGGAAGAGTAACGATGTTATGTATAAGGAAAGGTTTCAAAATTTAAATTATAAATTAAAAATTTAGTTAAAATTGAGGAGGAGCTGGCAACGGCAGTGAAGACAGGGTTAGCCTTAGAGGACATTATACTCAGGCTTGCCTGGGCTAAGGCAGAAATTGGAGACCGCGCTGCATCAAAGGCGGCAGAGCTTTTCTTAGCCAAAAGAGAAGAATCTCATGAATTTAGTGAACGGGTGGGCCACATGTTGGCAGTTAGACTTAGGCAAAGGAGTGCCCAATGTGAAATAAATGAAATAAAAGATGCACACGGAAGCCTAATTACTGACCCATCTGGGATTCAAGAAATATTTAGGCAATTCTATCAACAACTATATGATGCAGATTCCCTGGTACAGCAGAGCCCTAATTCAGGGATATCTTAAGAATATACCACTGCAGACTATAGAGAGCGAGGATTGTATGAAACTTGAGGCTGCTCTAACACAAGATGAGATTTTCTGTGCTTTAAAGAACCTCTCTTCCGGTAAGGCCGCGGACCTGATCAGATCCCCTGGAATTCTATAAAACCTTTTGGGAGGAAGTGGGACCTGATTTGGTTGAAGTAATATCCCTAGCGCAACTCGGGGGTCCAGCCCCTGATTCTTGGTCAGGAGCGGACATTATATTAATTTTAAAAAGGGAAATCACCTCAGGAACCCGGGTCATATCGGCCAATTACTTTGATAAATAGTGATGTAAAAATACTATCTAAAAGCTCTCGCAACAAGGTTAAATTTTTATCATCGGGAAGGTAATACATCCATATCAACATGGGTTTATACTCGGGGAGAGGGACCACCCAACACATTCGAGGGTAATAACTTTATTTGATGCAGCAGAGTCTCAGGGGACCCTTATGGCTATGTTGCTTTTAGACGCAGAGAAAGCCTTCGATAGGGTCTCCTGGGATTATCAGGGAGGCAATGAGTTGGTTTGGTTTAGGACCGGGTTTTATTAAGGCTATCAGTAACTTATATAAAGCACCCACAGCCCGCCTCAGAATTAATGGGAAATACACTGCGCCATTTGGGATAAAAAGGGTACGAGGCAGGGTGCCCATGTTCACCCCTGTTATTTGCAATTTATTTAGATCCTTTATTACGACAACTTGAATCCAGCCGGGAAATTGAGCCTATTATATATCACGAGATACCCACAAAGGTTCTTGCCTAAGCGGATGACATGGCCCTGGTAACCCCTAACCCCTTATCAGCAATAAAGGCAGTTGAGGATATAGTCCTAGCATTTAGGAGATCTCGGGATATTCCTTAAATAAACAAAAACTCAAATTGTAGTGAATGGGGAGATTGTCAGCTCTGATTCACGTATGATAGACTCAGCGGAGTATCTGGGGATTACTATAGCTTCAGATTTGGATAAATTAGTGGCTGTAAATATTGATCCGATAATACTGAAGGCTAATACAGATTTAGATAAATTTCATAATCTACATTTGTCACTGGTTGGCCGCAGTAATGTGGTCAAAATGGTTTTTCTCCCCAAAGGTCTTATATCTATTTAGGGCAATCCCCTTGGTATTTGAGAAAAAATGGCTCATTCTTACTAGATAAGTTGATTAATCGATTCATATGGGCACATGGTAAAACAAGAAGGGCTTTACGATACAGCGTCTTTACCTTTGGATAGAGGAGGGCTGGGCAGTCCCAGACTTTGAACTCTATTATTGGAGCTACGTGCACTTCAGTACATGTGCCGGATGTTTGGTGGGGGACATAAAGAACCAGCCGAGGTTGATAAGTTGCCAGATGTCTATAGGTTATTGGTGGGGAGGATGCAGCAACCTGTTTTCTGAAGTTCAGCGAGCCTAGCTATTATAAAAAAACTAAATTTAAAACTATGCACGCAGCTTTTAAAATCTGGGCCGCCTTAAAGAAAAAAATGGGAATAGGGAGAATGAATTTTTATACTCAACTGTGTGGTAACCCCACGCTCCTACTGTTTCAGATCAAACTATGACTCTGTGGGCAGATTGTGGCATTGATGAAAGTAGGGGACCTTATGGGGCCAGAGCGTCACTTTTATCAATTCAAGGATATTCAGGATAAGTTTGGAATTGATACACGGAATTTTTTCAAATATCTTCAAATCAGAAGCTTCACTAGTAGAAAAAGGCGGGTGGGCTTATAGGTTTTGGTAGGTCTGAAATTATTAGAGCAATAAGAAGCAGTGAGGGTTGTAGCATTAAAAGAATATATAATGAATTAAATGCAACAAAATTGGATGATCTTGAAAAACATGGCAAGAAATGGGAGGATAGGCTGGGTACTGACTCAGACAATTTTATTCAATCTTTGGAGTTGGCGAGGACAGTATTATGTTCTGCTGGGCTTCAAGCCCAGCACTACAAAACAGCTTTCTCTATACTATACTCCGGCTAAGATCCTACAATGGGGGTCAAGAGGAACTACATGTCCACGCTGTAATTCATCTAACGCAGATTTGGTTCATATGTTTTCCGCTTGTCCACGCCTTGATAGGATTAAATCATCCATTACTGCATTTTTTGAATCTATTTTGGGCTTTAGAGGTTAAATTAACCCCAGCTCCCAATGCTACTTGGGGTGGATAATAGCCAGGGTCAATCGGGGTTGGATCAGTTTCTTTTTCTTGCTATGGCAGTTTTACGTATAACTATTGCTTCAGTTTGGTTAGATCAATCCGCACCAACATTTCAGTTATGGTTAGGCTCGACTCTTTCAATATTCAATTTGGAAAGGGAATATATGAAAGAAAGGGTAAAAGAGGGAAAATCGTAGGTAGACGGATATGGGCTCCTATGCATAGTTGGAAGGAATCGCTGGTTCATAATGGACCCTAGATATATATATATATATATATATATATATATATATTTTTTTTTCTTCTTTTTTGTGTTTTTAAAGAATCTGAGTCGCGACAAAGGAGGCTCACATGCTCTTTTTGTCGGTTTCTTTCTTCCTCTTTTTTCTTCCTCTTTTCCTTTCATGGTTTTTTCCAAAGGTCTCAAGATTTTGACAAATACCTTCATTGTAGGGTTGTTTGGTGATATGCTTTTTAAGACTATTTATTCTTTTGTGTCTGTAAGTAACTGATATAATGCTGTGCTATATATTTAAAATGCAATAAAAAATCTGCGGGGAGTCCGTCAGATCATGGCAACTTTCCATTAGCCATCTCCCTGTTGCAGCCCTACTTTCCTGGCCCGACACTGGGCCACCTGGTTTCTCCCCAGCCGTTCGGTCCAAGCTCTGCAGGGGCACTCTATCTAAGAAGGCCCTCAAGCCACGTATGTCCATTGGCTCTGGTCTCCCATAAAGGGGCTCATAGTATTCCCTGAACACCGCATTGATCTCACCCGGGGCATAAAGTGGCGTATTGTTGCAGGATCAAACCTGGGCAATAGGCGACCCCCGGGATTCCAGACGGATAAGAAGCGAGCAATCTACCAAGTCTACCCTCTTCATCATGTGCCCTCTCCATGTAAGCTTTGTAGTCCAGGCAACGCAGGCGCTCTAGTGGGGCATTATACAGCTCCCTTGCCTCGTGGAGCCTGAGCTGCATATGGTCATCTGCCCCAATGCATTGTCTAAATCATGCAATTCAATATCCAGGTCAAATAGCGTATGGTTGAGCTCTTTCCTCAAACACATCGACTGGCCCACACAGTGTCCCCTCACCACCACCTTAAATGCCTCCCATTCGACTGCTGCAGATGGAGTGGACGCCTGATTATGTGCAAAATATTCTGTGACAGTATTACCATAGTGTCTCTGAAACATGCATCTTCAAGCCATGGAGATTAAACCTCCACGTGGGAATCTCCGTGCGATCCCTGACAGGCATGAACTTTAGGAGGAGTGGGCTGTGGTCGGACACCGTACGTCCCAGGTACTCAGTGTGTGACATCTATTGGCAAACCCTGTGGAGCAAAGAAACCTATCTAGCTGAGTATGTAGGTGGTGTATATGAGAGTAATAAGAATATTCCCTGTCCAGCCCATGATGTACCCTCCAAATGGCCACCACGTTCCAGTGTCCCAACCAGTTCCTGAAACCTCCTGAAACTCTATGCGCCGGCGCCCCTTGTAAGGAAGGATTCAGTGATCTTTTACAACATCTGTCACACAATTGTAGTCGCCTCCATGCCACTGGAATCAAGCTATCCTGGCTGAAGAGGGGTGAAACCCCGAAACCGGTCCTAGGATGCTTGTTTCCAGTCTAGGGAGGACCTGGCCTGGCAGTTCGGGCTGGACTGTTCCCATTGTGCAAAGGGTCAAGACTGATTTGCATATTGCTGGGTTCAAACTGGAATGGCATGGTGAGCAAAAAACATGGATTTGGGCCCAGATCTCTGTACTGGGGTGAATGTATGACATTGTTCTGCATTCTGTCCATCAATTGTTGTTTTTGCATTTGTCACCCCGAGTGGGACGGGTATGCCCAGACGGGTCCCGTGCTTCCATGCCACTGGAATCAAGCTATCCTGGCTGAAGAGGGGTGAAACCCCAAAACCGGTCCTAGGATGCTTGTTTCCAGTCCAGGGAGGACCTGGCCTGGCAGTTCGGGCTGGACTGTTCCCATTGGGCACAGGGGTCAAGACTGATTTGCATATGGCTGGGTTCAAACTGGAATGGCATGGTGAGTAAAAAAAACATGGATTTAGGCCCAGATCTCTGTACTGGGGTGAATGTATGACATTGTTCTGCATTCTGTCCATCAATTGTTGTTTTTGCATTTGTCACCCCGAGTGGGGCGGGTATGCCCAGACGTGGGTCCCGTGTTCTCCATGCCACTGGAATCAAGTTATCCTGGCTGAAGAGGGTGAAACCTCAAAACCGGTCCTAGGATGCTTGTTTCCAGTCCAGGGAGGACCTGGCCTTGGCAGTTCGGGCTGGACTGTTCCCATTGGGCACAGGGTCAAGACTGATTTGCATATGGCTGGGTTCAAACTGAATGGCATGGTGAGCAAAAACCATGGATTTAGGCCCAGATCTCTGTACTGGGGTGAATGTATGACATTGTTCTGCACTCTGTCCATCAATTGTTGTTTTTGCATTTGTCACCTCCCAGTGGGACGGGTATGCCCAGACGTGGGTCCCGTGTTTCTCATGCCACTGGAATCAAGCTATCCCTGGCTGAAGAGGGGTGAAACCCCAAAACCAGTCCTAGGATGCTTGTTTCCAGTCCGGGGAGGACCTGGCTTGGCAGTTCGGGCTGGACTGTTCCCATTGGGCACAGGGTCAAGACTGATTTGCATATGGCTGGGTTCAAACTGGAATGGCATGGTGAGCAAAAAAACGATGGATTTAGGCCCAGATCTCTGTACTGGGGATGTATGACATTGTTCTGCATTCTGTCCATCAATTGTTGCTTTTGCATTTGTCACCCCGAGTGGACGGGTATGCCAAGACGTGGTCCCGTGCTCTCCATGCCACTGGAATCAAGCTATCCTGGCTGAAGAGGGTGAAACTCCGAAACCGGTCCTAGGATGCTTGTTTCCAGTCCAGGGAGGACCTGGCCTGGCAGATCGGGCTGGACTGTTCCCATTGGGCACAGGGTCAAGACTGATTTGCATATGGCTGTGTTCAAACTGGAATGGCATAGGTGAGCAAAAACCATGGATTTAGGCCCAGATCTCTGTACTGGGGTGAATGTATGACATTGTTCTCGCATTCTGTCCATCAATTGTTGTTTTTGCATTTGTCACTCCTGAGTGGGACGGGTATGCCCAGACGTGGGTCCCGTGCTCTCCATGCCACAGGAATCAAGCTATCCTGGCTGAAGAGGGTGAAACCCCGAAACCGGTCCTAAGATGCTTGTTTCAGTCCAGGGAGGACCTGGCCTGGCAGTTTGGGCTGGACTGTTCCCATTGGGCACAGGGTCAAGACTGATTTGCATATGGCTGGGTTCAAACTGGAATGGCATGGTGAGCAAAAACGATGGGATTTAGGCCCAGATCTCTGTACTGGGGTGAATGTATGACATTGTTCTGCATTCTGTCCATCAATTGTTGTTTTTGCATTTGTCACCCCGAGTGGGACGGGTATGTCTAGACGTGGGTCCCGTGCTCTCCATGCCAGTGGAATCAAGCTTTCCTGGCTGAAGAGGGGTGAAACCCCGAAACCGGTCCTAGGATGCTTGTTTCCAGTCCAGAGAGGACCTGGCCTGGCAGTTCGGGCTGGACTGTTCCCATTGGGCACAGGGTCAAGACTGATTTGCATATGGCTGGGTTCAAACTGGAATGGCATGGTGAGCAAAAAAACGATGGATTTAGGCCCAGATCTCTGTACTGGGGTGACATTGTTCTGCATTCTGTCCATCAATTGTTGTTTTTGCCTCCCAAAAGGAGGTCAGCAGTAGCAATTAAGGCCAATTGGGAGGATAATGTTTGTAGAAACCCTGGTTTCCTGGTTTGGAGCATAAATGCTTCTCAACGTTATTCTCTGGCCCAACAATCTACTTCGCACCAGAACATAGCGCCCATCCTTGTCTATCACAGTTTGCATGTGTTCAAAGGGCGTCCCCACCCTAACCCATATAAGTGCCCCCCTAGCGAATGCAGAGTATGTGGTCGCAACGGTCTGTCCTCGCCACCTCCGTCTTAGTCACTCCACTTAACATCCAGTAGGGTGTGTTTCCTGCAGCATGGCTCTTTGGACACCCCGCCTCGTCGGGTATCTATGGATGTTACTCCGTTTAGAGGCCGACCCCATCCCCCTAATATTCCACAACATAAACCTAAGTATAAATTTAGAGTTCCCCATTCATAAAATCTACAGAGAACCCTACTCTCCTCCCTCCCAACCCCACCTCCATCCTCCTCTCCAAAGGAAAGACAAGTGTACTACCTCCCGAGATACACTAAAATAACCCCCAACTGCAAAGTCCCACACCCACGAGCATCCCAGCAATGGCCAACCGCCTAAACCTGAAAATAAAAAACATTAGTACTAGTAGGCTGCCTCCAGAATCCCAGCAAAGTCCACACCGGGTGGGGTGGGCTGGGCCTTTGGACACCAAAAGTGCTGCTCCTGCCCACTCATCCATAGTAGGATCAGCATATGCAAACCCGGGTATAGGGAGCAGCCACCAAAACCTTAGACATCGCAAACTCAGCCAGTATTAGCTTCTTACAGCTAGTATATCATATAGGCTACAGTGATAGGGAGCATCCCAGAACAGCCTCCACCTCAAACAAGGTATAGGAATTCCCATTCTACCTGCAGGAACTAAGAGACAGGAGGGTATTAACTACATTGTCAGTCTTGTGTTCATCAGATCAGTTCCTCCGCCGGCTGAGGGGTGACCTGAGGTAAGGCTTAATTATTGCTAACGAGGCTTCAGAATCAGACACCAGTGAGTTGTTCCCAGGCGGTGTCTCAGGTTCCTCACACTGCATTTTTGTCGTTACCAGTTCCGTCACTGCCACCAATGCCGCTGCACGTTCCTGCTATGCCTGCAATGGGGATGGTTTCTTCAGAGAGCGACCACGAGATGGTCTCCTAGTACGTTTCTGCATCCGTGCCCTGCCGCCGCTGCTCTAGGCCTAGGACCCGGGAGGGCCTCACCAGCCGTATATGCTTCCAGCCAAGCCACAACACTGTCCAGATCATCACAAAAATGTGTTTTCCCATCTAGGATAATGCGAAGCCTGGCGGGGAACATCAGAGAGTACTGTAGCCCAGCCTCACGGAGAGCCTGTTTGACTTCCAAAAAGGATGCTCGCTGTGTCTATACCCGAGCAGTGAAGTTCGGGAACATTGATACTTTGGCATTATCCACTACAAAGGGGCCCTCTGATCTAGCCCTCTGTAGTGTAGTGTCCCTGTCCTTATAATGCAGTAGTCTGGTCACCACCGGGGGCGGGGGGCGGCCAGGGGCCAGCGGGCGCGCCAGCACCCGGTGCGCTCATTCAAGAGCAATAAAAGGGGTTAGGTCGTTCTGCGCTACGTCCGTCTGCAGGCATTTTTCATGGTCGGATACCATATCTGGACCTTCCGCTCCTTCAGGAAATCCCACCACTCGAATATTATTGTGGCGATTATGACCCTCCGCATCTTCTGCCCTCCTTTGCAGGGTACGCACCCTGTCTTGATAGAACCTCCACCTTGTGGGTCAGTGTCTTCTGCTCAGGGTGTACCTCGTTCAAGGAGGTGTCAACTTCTCCCACTCCCTCTGTTAGTTTGCGAAGTTCTGCACGCAGAAGACCCAAGCCCGCTGACACTGTACTCATTTCCTGCTGGAGTGTGAGCTTGGTGTCCGCGATAGCAGCCAAGACTTTATCGAAGTGTGCCTGTATGGAAGGTTCCGGAATGTCTTGGCCTCCCGCCCCCTCAACTGCAGGCGGGGAAGATTCCTCTATGCCAGTCTGTGCTGCCATTTGTTTAGCCTTCAGCTTTCCCATTATTTCGCAGGAGGCACTGTCCTTACTCCCAGGACCAGTTGCTGAACCGCGTCTGGGCCCAGCGTACCTTACTTTTCTTCTACCAGAAGCGCTTGTATAGTCTCCTCACAAGACAGAGATGTGTGTGCCCACCAGGCGCAGGACAAGGGCAATCCTAACCGGCACCAGGCCAAGGCAACTCAAGTCTCAGGCCACCACTTTCCAACACTGCACAGCCACGAAGATGTGGATCGCACTATTCCACACAAGTCACTTTTATGGACCCTTCCCTCCACAGACGTTCTTAGGATGCCTGTACCCCGCAGTGTCTGTATCCCCTGTTCCTGCAGCCCAGGATTCCCCCAGCACAGCGAGATGGGCCCCGCACCATCCCAACAAGACAAGTCTCATCAAAATGGTGACTGGCTAGATGGATTTTCCCTCTCTTTGACCCACCGGGTCTCTGGGGCCAACTTCCTCCTCGCCCCTCTCCAAGGATCTGTGCTCAACTCAGCGCCCGGCACCCCCAACGGGGCCTAGAGGTGATCTTGTAGTGCCCCATGTACCTTTCAGTATCGGCAATAGTTGTGCAGGTGTGTCGCGCCCCTTCTGTTGGGCGCCTTGATTTGGAGTTGCTCCTCACGGCCACGTGGCGTCAGCAAGTAGGTCCCCGTAAAATGGCACGGTGACTGTGGGAAAGCCAGCAGGGCCTTCTCTGCCTGACCTCTTCTTTGCTCTCATTAGTGCTCTCCACTGGCCACCTGGTATCTCGCCCTCACACTCCCCGGTTGTGGGGTCCGGGATCCTTTATAGTTCTGTGCCGCCGTCGCGCCTCTCATCACCAGCACCGGCACCGCCCATGGCCTCAATACGGCCCCAGACCATGGGCTCTAACAGCCCCCGCGGTCCCCCTGGATCAGGCCTGACATGCAGCACTTCCACTCTCAGGCGGCCTTCAGGATCTTAGCGGCGTTGCTCAGGAGATTCTACTCGCGGCCGCGCTGCGTTAGCAGGCAAGCTTCCTCCTTGAGGCCTGGCAACCGCAACAGTGCTAACACGGCCTCCACCTCACAGCCTCGTCCCCACTCTCACCAGTGCCTCATACTGTCCTGCTGGGACCTTGCCCTCACACTCCCCGGTTGTGGGGCCCAGGTGTCTTTATTACGTTGTGCCTCCTCCTCGCCTCTCATCACCAGCGCCTTCACAGCTCCCATTCGCGATGCAGCCCCGGACCGCGGACCCTAGCCACCCCCACTGTCCCAGTGGATCTCGCCCGTCTTTCGGTTCCTCCACTCTCAGGCGGTCCTCGGGATCTCTGCGGTGTTTACTCGGGCCCACTACAGTGGTCGACGGTACCCCGGGCTCCCGCTCGTACTCTCCAGCTCCTACTTAGATCCCGATTGTCGTCCAGTGCAGTGTGTTGGCTGCCGTCTTGCGGGGGTAGATATCGTCAGCCCTCTCTGGCCTCGCTGTCCTTCAGTCTTACTGCCGACCGCCTCCATTACGCATTGGACCCCCGCAGGAGGTCCCCCACTCTAAATCAACTGATGTGGCTGCTTGTCCTGCTTCCCAGGGTCCAAAGACCCTAAGGATTTTTGGCAGGCAGGAGTGAAGCGACAAGCTCACAAGTCCGCCATTCTCAGCTCCAAAGCCACGCCCCAAATGCCTCAGTCTTAAAATGAAGAAGTAAACAGTGGACACCCAGCTTCACCCCCAGTGGCGGAATCCCACTGTAGCTGATATAACTGATGAAGGAGGTTGTGGAGCAGGTGACAGTCTGGTGCATCAGTAGAGGTGGTGAGTGAATGTGCTGGACCCTGCAGGCTGAATCTAGTGCCCTCCCCCTCCCCGCCTGGACTTCGGTTCTACGGTAGGGATTTGTTGTTTGAGAGTCACCCCACCCCATGGCGATCCAGAGGGCCTGAGTGCAATGGCTGCAGCAGGTGGAGAAGTCCTTGTGACCAATCGATCCCACACTGAAATATTTTTGTCACACTATTGTCCAACCTCCCTCTCTCCCCCCATCTTGAGGAGACCCTAAGGGGCCTGAGAAAAAGTGTAACATCAGGTGAGGCAGATGGTAGTGGCTTGGGAAGGCAGCAGGTCCTGGCAGTGGTGTGGATTCCGGGAATGCATGAGAGGAATCTTAGTGCGCATACAGCTATTAGAAGTGCTAG
The DNA here is from genome assembly GCA_963921515.1 of Calotriton arnoldi. Classification (NCBI taxonomy): domain Eukaryota; kingdom Metazoa; phylum Chordata; class Amphibia; order Caudata; family Salamandridae; genus Calotriton; species Calotriton arnoldi. The sequence goes on along the minus strand of CAWUFW010001622.1, from coordinate 1,498,367 downwards.
GAGTAACAAGAGAGTGGAGGGGGCACAAAACACTGCTCAAACCCACCCTTCAAAGGAACACCGACAAAACATGCGACGTGGCCCACTAAATATTAGAAACACTCAAACCATGGAAAAGAGGTCGCTCCAGGGCTATTGAAACTGAAGAAAGAGGCAGTGGAAGGAGCAGCGCCCCCAACTCACATAGAAAGTTGCTAATATCACTGAGAAAGGGCCTCTCAGCACTATAACAAAACAAACCTGAAAATAAAATCTAAAAGCTTCTTAGGGCCTCAAGAAATGGTGCAATAGGAGGGCCTCATGATTGGACTGCAGCCAAGTGGCAACTGCTATAGGCCTCACCCAGGGAAGTTATTGTCCCGAAAGTGAAGTCCATCCTTGTTCCAAACTACCAAAAACAAAGTATTTTAAAAGGGACAGACCTAATTCAGCACAGCCCTTGTCATAAGACCCTGCTATTAATCCCACACTACCCAGGCCCAAACAAATTGAAGTGCACAGAAGAGAAGGCATTTCAAAATATTTGATTACAGCGCCGAGACACCCCCGGGTATTTGTGCGCTATATAAATTGCATAAATAAATAAATAAATTACAAAAGGCCCAAGTGACACTCAACCAACAGAAGTAAAAATAGCAGGCTACTACTCAGGGCAAATCAACCAAATAAGACTTGAAGGCCTGTCTGTCAGACCTGAAATCTGACAAGGACAAAACAATCACACACTGTCAGTGGACTCGAAAATCTGAAATACCAAAAAATGGCAGGGATAGAGATGGACATGCAGTCAATTAATGAAGATTGGAGGCGGGCAAAAATAGACTAAAAAATAATGCATCTACATAAGAACTCCTTTATGCCTCTGTTTCTCATTTGAAAAAATTAAAAGCTAAGTAATTGTAGGACAAATATGAAGATCTTGAAAACAGTTTCATGAATGACAACATTTGCATCCGTAAACTGAAAGATGAGACAGAAATATAAGCTATTTATACCTGGGTGGAGCTCATTTTAGGATAAATACTACTCGATCCTCAAGAGAGAGGCAAGAATGGACTTTGTGAGAGCCAACAGAGTGATGAGACAGTCCAAAGACCAGACCACAAGATGCATAGACATAGTACTTTGGCTAATTTTAAGGTCAAAGAAGAAGTCTTGCAGAATACCAGACTGGCAGGGCAGATCAAACATGAAGTTCAACAATTTTCCTATACCTCACAGCTGTTATCCTATAGAGGAGAAATGTTCTAAAATCTTTGATGCAAATTCTAAACGAGCAAAAAGTAAAATATTGATGGATCATCCCCACTGTCCTACTATTTACCTGCAAAGGCACTGAAAATGTTATCGATTAAAGGGAAAAGGGTGTGAGAGTCCCTAAAATCGGACAACACCGCACTGCCACAGGATGACCAAGCAGATTCAAGAGCAGGAAAACAGCATAAGACCCAGGAACAAGCAATGTGGTATATTCAGGTCTGCAGAGACTATAGACTGCACTAGGGGATGCATGTGATCCCAACACCCAGAAATCCAAGACTTCTCTCTCACAGAACCTACCCTTGTTTCGACTATGTCTTCATCTCAATAAGCATGATCTGTAGACAAAAAATCCCTGAAGTCTTCGAACTTAGCTCTCCAAAGAGGCAGATCAACGAGGAGGTGAACAATATGAAAATCCAGATGCATTAACTTGAAGGGAGGGCGAAGGAAGGGCAATAGAGAGTCCACTGAGAGAGGACCGTTGGGGTAGGGATACCCATTAACTATGTAACTTTACCATAGTATTCAACTATTAAAATGTATGTTTTGATCCATTGACATGAGATAATTCACATCAATTAACACTTTTTGGGGGTTTAAGATTGAAATTTTCAATAACAACATGTTTGTAAATGTATCCAGAGTTAAATTTGTCAATCTGGCCCAAAGAAAATTTCAGAAACCTTCTCAATATTTTGCAGGCAGGTGTACATGGAACAGAATAACTAGCACAAAAGGTTAATACTATACAATTCAAATTATTATCTCTTAATAACGTGGATTCCTTTAAAAGGCACAGAAGCTCTAGAACTATATTCACAGGCATGATCTGGACAATATATTTTTTACAGGAATGACACCTCAAACATGAAGAATAGGTTATGTTCATTGCAATACTAGGCATGTGCATTGTCAAAAACTAGCTATACTGTGTAAATATAGTGCAGGTTCAGAATGAGGTACAGTGGTGAAGGACCCTGATGGTTGATCCATAAAACTTCACATACAAAGATCACCACGCTCACTCTTACTCATAAACATCTATACACCAAATACTGCACACGACAAATTCATAAAACATATAACAGGTACATAAATAATAATAATTATGGAGGACACTACTGACTGATAAAGTAATTCTGGGGGATGATTTCAATCTAGGATGGGAACCATACTTGGACAGATCCTCTTTTGGTTGCTCATTGGCTAATGTGGCATCTTAAGGCCTGCAGAGACTATAGACTGTATTAGAGGATGTAGGCGATCACCCAGAAATTCAAGACTTCTCTTTTACGAATCTACCCTTGTATCGACTATTTCTTCATGTCAATAAGCATTATTCAAAATCAAAAAATCCCTGAAGTCTTTCAACTTAACCAAGAAGGGTACACCTCTCAAGCAACTAGATGGGATGCATTTATGATAACTCTGAGGAGGGAGGCAATTTAAATGAGGGCATAAAGAAAATGTTAATAGACGATAAATTAACAATAGAATTGCAATTCCTCCGGAGGTTAGATTAAAAACAAGACCCAACCAGGAAATATGATGCAGATTAGCAACAGTGAGTTGCTAATCATATATCCTTAGGACGAATAGAGTCAAGAATAATTTTTTTAAATTGAGACACACAATCTAACAAAAAGACAATAAAGTAAGGACACTCCTTGCCAGACAGTTAAGGATCCAGAGAGCTAAAAACCAGATAAAGAAATTGAACTCTCTGATGGAGCATGGGCCCTTAAAGCAAAAGAGAAACAAGAAGCATTCAGGGACTTTTGTTCAGAAAATGTATTCCAAAGACATTGAGGCTATAAATAAGTTTAGGGAACTTGTGGACAGATGTGGGATCACTGAATGTCCACAAACATGAAAAGTGGAGATAGATCATCCAATAGATATCATAGAAGTTATAAAAGCGATCAAGCGATCAAGGATATGAGTGAGTGTAATTTCACTGCCCCAGACAAATTCACTGTGCTATTTTGTAAAGCATTCTTACCTAAATATATAACATCCCTTTCTATTTCTTTACAAGTGACTCTGGCGTCACACCATGTGGCCATAAGTATGATTCACCAACTGGAAAAGTCACCAGTGGAATTCTCCGCCTACCGGCCTATGGCCCCTCTCAATATCAATGTAAATTTTTTCTCTAAGGTCAATTTCAATAGACTTGAGATGGTGCTGCCATAGTTGGTTGAGGCCGACCAGGTGGGTCTCATAAAGGATTGGCAAAGCTAAAATAATGTGAGGCTAGTGAAAGACGTAGTTCAAAATATTTCCTGTAAACAAAAAAATGCCAGCTATCCACTTAAATCTAGACCTAGAGAAGGTTTTTAATAAGGACAGTTGGTAGTATTTAGATGAAATCTTAAAAGGAATTAGTAAGTAAGTAACTGACTTATAAAGCGCAGGAATGCCCAAAGGCGTCTTGGCGCTAGAGTCAGACATCAGGACCAGTAGCAGAACCTAATGCGAGGGAGAGTGCGCGAAAGGCCACGTTTTTAGCAGTTTTCTCAATTGTAGTAGATCTGATTGAGTTCTAAGTTTAAAGGGCAGAGAATTCCACAATTTGCAAGTGGAGAAGGAAGAACTTCTGCCACCCCAGCATCCCTTGTTGAATCTGGGGATGATCACCATTAAGGCAGCAGATGACCGAAGCACACGCTTTGAAGGGTACCATTGGAGGGTTTTTCTGAAATGTTCAGTGCCAGCATTTGGAAGTCATTGCAGGTTGTTGATGGCTTGGGAGACTGGGCTGAATTTGGGGATTTTCATGATCAGATGAGCTGCAGCATTCTGGAGAGTCTGGAGTTTGCTCAGTAAACGTTGTTGGATACCCATGTACAGAGCATTGGAGTAGTCAATCCTAAAATTGACTAAGGCAATAACAACTGATATTTGGAGCTCTAGCGGGATGAAAAGAAAAATCTTCCTCAGATTCTCAGCAGGAAGAAGCAGGATGAAGGGACCTGATTTATTTGGTCCGAGAATGAAAGATTTCTGTCAGAGAAAACACCTAAGTTTTGGGATTTATCAACTGGACAAGGGAGTCAACCAAGGTTATGAGGCCACCAGGAGACAGATCAAAAGGATGTGTCCTTACTGAATAGAATTACCTCAGTTTTGTCTGATTTTAACTTGAGACACGTTTCCCGCATCCAGATAATAATTTGCTCCATGCAGTTATTAAACTGTTGGTCACCTCTTCGACATCACACGAGACAGAGACCACAGTAGGCCATGGACTGAAAATGAGAGGGTGGATCATGGCAATTTACCTGGCGATTGAAGCCAGGATTAAGGACAATGGTCATCTCATACATTTACCCTCAAGAAAGGGATGAGGCAGGACTGCCCTCTATCTCCTTTAATTTTTGACTTGTCAATAGATCTACTTGTGATTCATGTTGATAATAATGAGGACATTCAGAGTATCAGGTTTGGAGGGGGACTACATAAAATATGCCTCTTCACTGATGATATTTTGCTGATGCTCGAAACCTGGAGCACTCACTGCCAGCGGTCACACACATAATAGAAGATTTTGAAAAGGTATCTGGTTTAAGATAAACTGACAAAGGTCAGAGATACTGATTATATCCCTTTCAGATAGAGAAATACAACAATCAGCTGCACTTGCCTATAAAGAGGGTCTGCAGTCTCAATAAGGTTTCTAGGCTTTCTCCTGTCGAATAGCCTGAAGGAAAGTTACAGGTCAAATTGACCAGACATAAGGAGATAATTTAGAAGAGGTTTGGAGAGGTGGACCCCTTTGTACATTCCCCAGGTGGGTAGACTTCACAATCTCAATATAAATATACTGCCCGATATGCTATTCCTAGTTCAGTCTCTCCCAGTAGCAATCCCTGAGAATGAATTAAAATTTCTTCATGGAAAATAATATCCTTTATATGGGCAAAAGATAGGCTGAGATGTAGTTCAAAAGTACTGAAAATACACTGTGACAAGGGAGGACTACTATGGCCTGACATATTCACATACTATATAGCAGCACATCTCAAGGTGGTCATAGAATGGACTACAAGAAAACCAGAAAAGTGATGGCTGCACATGCACAGGGCAATAGCTGGGAAATCTCTATGGGACCTCCCCTGGTTGCTAAAATCCCAAAGCCCTGAAATACATGTGTTTCGATTCTGGTAAAGGCAGTGCTAGAAATATGGGATGAAATAACTAAAGGAGGGAAGTTAATGACCTTCCCATTCTCTAATACCCTGATACACGTCAATCCAGCTTTCAAGCCAGCATCCTTGGAAGAGATGTTTAAACAATCGGAAAAAGGTGAATGGCAAGTAATTTCAGATATGGTCAACAGGGATGAAATAAAATCATTTGAAGAGTTCAAGAGGGACCCTGGAATAGTTTAGAATGACAATACCTCCAACCTCTATACAACATATAACATCTATAGAATCATCTATAGCATCTATACAAAAATTGCCATAACACTTCTGGGCTCTAGAGGTCTGATAATATATATCTATAAAAATTTAAAGAATAAATCAGAGGGTTCCTCATTGAGATATCAACAACTAGGTCTGACATCTCAAATAGGGAAATTCCAGATGGTGACTGGGAAAACATGTGGAAGTACATTTCTAAACCAAACAAAAACATCCCCTATAAAGAGTCAAGTTTCAAATTCATATATCATTGGTTTGTGACCCCCAGAGAAGTTAGATTAGGTCTTCTGAACAGTCTCTGACAGATTTTAGACGGGGATGTGAGAAACAGACGTACTGCAGTAAACATCTGGTGGGTCTGCCCTATGATACAAATCTTCTGAAAAGAAGTTCTGTGTCACATCAGGAAAATACTAGCCTTTGAAATGTTCACCAACCCTTCCCCACAAGGACACAGATCTAATGACCCCTACAAGCACAGATCTTCTTTGGCAAATTCTGTGTTATGGCTTCAGCTCAGAAGATGAATGAAAACTAGCAAGCCTCTTGATTGCAAAGAAGAAATAAGCATTTGCAAAGCCACTAAGCCTACCTTTAACATGCTGCGGTGTGCAAATATTATTTGCATGCATTAGCACATTCACACCAGACTATTAACTATGCTAATTCATGATATATATGACAGGCCATGTAACATTCCCCCAGTGGTACCAGGAATGTGTATATTTGTCAAAACAATAAAGAGATTTTAGGTCTTGCAGATGTTGTCAGTCTACCATTGAAACTATAAAAATTGGAAAGCTTTTGGCCTCCCCCAGACTATACGTGAAAGTAGCACACAACACTCTATACAGTATTTACCCCAAGAGCCATCTTATAACTCTCATTGAAGGATTGTGTCTATGAAGAAGACACCAATAGGCAAACAAATAAAATTGTTACATAACATGTACCTAACATACACTGAGTCCATGGAAATCAGAAACCAAATAGTATTGGATTAATTTCTGGTGTCCATACCAATACTAGCAGAAGTAAAACATCCTAACTGTAACCTGGAATGGAAATGGTTTAAGCCATAGACCACAGAGGATGATGTTGGCTGCAAGCAACAAAGGTGGTGATGTTACAGAGACATCAACAGACCCAATAAGGCCTTCTGTTTTAAACACATTGATATAAAGGAAATCTTCAGTATCTGCAGTGAACAGACTATTGCAGGTCGCAAAAATAATCCAATGGGCTTTTCCATAACACTGTAAAGATATTCTTGAGTCCAAACTTGCCAAAATCTGTAACAATATCTTTAATTCAATAGTAGTTTACCTCTACCCTCCCACTCTGTCACCAAAGTGAGAATCTGTTTCCACCTCATTGTTTGAACATCAAAGAGCAGTTGAATCTTGCCAATAAAATAAAACCATCTAAATCATACTGGGGGCCCTATTTAGCCCTCATGTTTCAAAGAGCTCTTTCCTGTTATTGTGACAGACGCAAGAAACAGAATACCTTCTTCTCTCAATCAAAAGTCGTTGTAGGCCCTCTGAAAGAAACCATCATAGACTTAATCTTGAGCAAAAATGACCACAGATGAATATACTGCCAAACTATCTGTATATTACTAAGATGCCTTTAAATCAAAATCATAGAAAGGAAAGTTGCAAAACAGTTCCAAGAAGATGTTGAGGTTAACCATCTTTTCCATGGCCACCTATCAAGAGTCACTGAATCACCTCGAATGAACATAAGGAAGGTGCTTCTTCTCCATAAAGCAGCTCTTGAACTCCTTGACCTGTTTGTGGCTTATGTCAGAGTGCACTATGCAATCGTGTTGGAAAGGGAAGAGCAGTTGGCAGACACATCAGGTCCTGCGCTCTCATGGTGCAAACAGCCTTTCAGAGAGGATAAGGATGGAAAGCATCAGTGAGCACCAAGAAACCAGAAAATATCAGCTATTGCCAAAAAAGGACATTCTTGGGTTAGGGTTCACAAATTGTAACCGACTTTTAATACGTCTCCATAAAGAAGTGTTGTATGCATGTTTTTTTATTTTTCACTTACAAATACAGTTTACTTCGTACACCTAGTAATGTTTGAGGGATATATATCGGCGTATGCCGTCAGCCAATGTCCTGAAAAAAATAATTATGCCCAGCTAGGGGCGGGCAAAGTTGCAAAGTTTTCCCTTTGTAATATTTGCGGTTTTCTTCAAATCTCTGTAGCCTTTGTGAAAGAGCAAGTTCAAATTGTGAGAAATAAATTCTACTTAAATAGATTTTGCTGAAGAAGTCTTGGCAACATCTCATTTTAAGTGGGATGTTTCACTCAAATTTTTTTTGAAGGGGGCGTGGCCAACAGGCGGTGAAGATGGCCGCTAGTTAGAGCGGCTCCGGCGCCGTCGCCCCTTAACTCGCATCTATCCTGTCTCTTATCCGTCCACAGGAGCTCTATTCCTGCGGTGCTGTTCCTGGGAGTGGCTGGGAAGCGCATCGGCCTTCCAGAACGTACACAGAGCCGGTGGGAGCGGCTGGAACAGGTGTGGCCTGACGCGACGAGTCTGCCGCGGATTTGTGTAGACCTTGCACCCGGCTTCGAGAGGGTGGTGGCGGCCCAATGATCTGCGGGCGCGTCGCGCTGCCGACGACGGGCGCGACCCTCTGCAGCGGGGGAGGCCCACCCACAACACCTATGAACATCCTGGTATGAGGACATAGCAGAGCAGTCACCTGGCCCGGCATTAAAGAGAGGACCGGCTTTTGGACGAGGTGAGCAGATCTCCGGAGGGGCCCTGTGGCGGGACAAACCTCCGGCCGGCGAAACACGTATCAGACTAATACGCCGGGGGTATAGTGGGGACGAGCAGTGTTCACTGAACTGCCGCCCCGACTGGACACCTCGGGCTGGACTGGCCTGTTCCCCCCCCTCATTGAAATCCTGAATAACAGCCGCAATACGGAGGGCAGCCATTTTGCTGACACTGTGGCGGTTAATACCCCATCCTGGGCGTTACGGACGTGCCTGCGGCGAGTGGTGTGACTGGGTATCCTGAGCTGGTTGAGGGGACAGCACAAGAGCCGAACTTCGCCACAACGACCTTATGAGCCCTGCATGGCGCTGCTGAGGTGCGGAGGTTTTGCTGGGCCTTACATCGGACCCGCGAGTTGAGGGTGTCGCACTGAGGACCAAGGGCTATATCTGTGAGGCCGTGGACCTGAAGTTGCTGCCCCTAATTGCCCGGAGACGCTGCCCTATCGCTGCACCTACAGAGACGCCCTAATTCGCCAGGCTTGAGCATCGTCACTCAGAGAGGGTACTGTGAGCGGCTGTGGTTCTGCGACAGGGGGAGAAAGCCGACAGGCCACGCGGTGACCAACGCGGTAGGCGGCGGTGAGTACCCCTGGTTGTGGTCTCTACGGTCATAAACCGAAAATGGCGACAATTAAGGGCAACCGAACTGGACACCAACAAAAAATTGATAAATGTGTTTTGCAAAAGTCACATGATGGGGGGCAGCCGGCTCTAGGGGCGGAATACGATCCCCAGCAGAAAACGAATGAACAAGATACACCCACGCTTCAAGATGTCTTGGCGGCTATCAATGGAGTCCGCACATCACTCGAGGGTCATATTGACTCGGTTTCTACGGACATCTCCCTCCTTAGAGCAGACCTACGTAAAATGGATTTGTGGATGAAAGAAGTGGAAGATGCCACACAAGAAATGGGAGTGGACGTGGCCGAGCTGAAAAAACAAGTCTCTGCTCTTCAACAAAAGACCGAGTACATGGAGATTCAGCTCGACGATTACGAGGGGAGGTCGCGATGCAACAACGTTCCCATCCTTGGGGTGCCGGAAAGGGTGGAGGGCCCAGCAGCTGACCTCTTCGTTGAAGATCTTGTGACTAAACATCTGCGGCCTAAAAACCTCTCCAACTACTTCTCCATTGAGAGAGCCCATCGCATTCCTGGGGGTAGGCCCGAACCAGGGGCGTCCCGCGGCCCATACTGGCGAGGGTGTTTAATTTCCGAGATCGAGACAGTATCCTCCAGACAGCTCGAAGTGCCCCTCCTCTCAAATTCGAAAACAGCATTATCACCTTTTTCCCTGACTTTACTGCTAAAATTCAGAAACAAAGACGTTCCTTTCTGGAAGTTAAGAAAGCGCTCAGGGAAAGGGAATTCAAATATGCCATGCTGTTCCCGGCGAAGTTACGAGTGGAAGCTGAGGGTAAAACCTGGTTCTTCACGGATCCTGCGGAGGCGAGGGAGTGGCTGGATGGCTGGCGATGCGTAGGAGAAACAGGACGGCAGGAGCGGAAAGAACGATGAACACTGATGTATACTGTCAATGGATATGCCTGTCATGAGTGCGATGGCCTTCGGGGAGCAGGATCCCCGGACTATCCGTGTGTGACCCACACTCGGTCCCGCCTCATGGATAACTCGATTGAGACTCCCACGGGTCTATATCATAGGAGGTGGGCTGACAGGGGGATGAGCCCGCTGTGGACCGTCTGACATAGTGATGGGCGATGTGCCCCCCCGGCTGGCCGTGATGGAGATGTACTGACCTATTGCCTGCGAGGTCGCTCTCTGAGACAGTGATGAATATATGCTATTGTACCTAAGTGAGTTCCTGTGGCTTAGAATTTTACATATGCCTAGCGAGATGGGAGGGACAGGTTGAGTTCACGGTTTCCGTTATTGCAGGGGTTGGAGGGCGACGGGCACTCTGCACTGTTGGGGAAACGGATTACTCACTTCCGTTATGCAGGGAGGGGGTGGGAGGAGTGTTGGGTGGGAGGGATTGTTGGTTAGTTGGTTATTTTAGTCTTACACAGCAAGGTGATGTACAACTATTGTTACGAATGATGCTTGAATCAGATGCACCCATGTTTCATGGCTACGCACTACAGTTCCGGGAATGTTTCTCCTTTTCAAGGCCTGCTGATGTCCACCTGCTGACACATTGGATATTGTGCGGTATGAATACCCGTATTGTACGGTACTACCATAGTTTCGACAAAATGGGTACCCCATCACTGATATGCTTGGATTGCTTACATGCCTCTGTCCATGGGTCCCAAAACTGATCTTAGGTTCCTGACGTGGAACGTAAATGGATTGGGGGTTAAATTAAAACGAGGCATAGTCCTTCAATATCTAAAGAGACAGACTCCAGATTTTGCCCTCTTGCAAGAAACCCACCTAATTGGCAATACGTGTAAGGCCCTCAGCAGATGGGGGTATCAACTAATCGCACACTCTGGTTTCACGTCGGGTTCCCGTGGGGGTGCTCCTGCGTAGGAACTGCCCCTACATGGTAAAGAACAAATGGGTACATGAGTACGGCAGGTTTGTGGCGGTGTCCGGCTCATGGGAGGGGAAGACACTTAATATACTCTCGGTATATGTCCCCCCCGCGTTGCATCAATCCACTCTCCGAGACCTTAGTAAACTTATTCTTGATCTTCCAATTGGCACGCTGGTGATCGGGGGAGACTTTAATCTTGTGGCGGATGGTCTGATTGATCGTTCCCCCTCACGTAGCGATCCTGTGTCAGGGTCCAAATTAGCTACCTTTTTATCGGCCCTCGGCCTAGTTGACATCTGGCGACATTTTCACCCTACCACTTCGCAATTTACTTTTCACTCTGAGGCCCACAATAGCCAGTCGCGAATCGATTATATGCTCACACATACGCATGACCTTCCCGGATTTAGCGAGGCGCGCTGCCTGGCTCGAGGCATCTCGGACCACTCCCCTATTTTCACTAAAATAACGTTGGGTCCCCAAACTAAATATACGACTCTGACCATAAACCCATGGGCTCTTAAGATACCACATGTCAAGGCAGCACTGATTAAGGACACCGAGTTGTATTTCAAAGAAAACGTTGGCTCGGTCGCCTCGGCCCAGGTCCTCTGGGGCACCTTTGGGGCTGTCGTGAAGGGAAGAGCCCTCGCCCTTATGACAGGTCATAAACGAGAAATGATGAGGTGTATCGGCAAACTAGAGTTAGATATTCTCCATGGCGAAACTGGACTGGCACAGTCCCATGATACGGCAGCACAGCAACTATTGGCTGCCAAAATACTAGACTACAAACAAACTCTTACTGAAGCGGCAAAGGCCAAACAAAAATCTATCTACCACAAGGTCTATGAGCATGGGGAGCGGATGGGCAAGCTTCTGGTCTGGCTAGAAAAAAGAGAGCAAGCATCGAGGTGGGTACATCAAATAAATGGACCCAATGGGGAAGAAATCACCAATCCTCAACAAATAGCAGAAACATTTGCCACTTATTTCGACTCGGTGTATACATCTACCGCAACAATCTCAGCATCTGAGGCTCGGGAGTTTCTCTCAACCATCAAGGTCCCCTCTCTATCGTCAGAAGACAGGGACTCTCTGGAAGGAGATCCCACTGATGACGAAATCCAATTGGCCATTAGGGATATCCGTTCGAGCAAGGCTATGGGACCCAACGGTATCCCAATTGAGTTTTTTAAATCGACGGCCTCTAAACTATCTCTTCATTTATGCCAAATGTATTTAGAGAGTTATGAGAAAGGGGCTTTACCAGAGGAGGTCCAACTTGCTACAATAGTGGTTATCCACAGGCTTGGTAAACCACCAGCTGATTGCAAAGCATATCGACCCATTTCTCTTCTCACTACAGAGGCTAAAATACTTGCAAAATTACTGGCCAACAGACATCTCCCCCTGCTCACCGGACTGATCCACCCGGATCAATCCGGCTTTATGCCAGGCCGCAACACCGCTCTGAACCTCCGGCACCTACATGGTGTATTGGGCAGACAGTAGACGATTAGAGAAGATGTGGCCCTGTTGGCTCTGGACACTCAAATGGCCTTCGATACCATCGAATGGAACTATTTATTCGCGGTCCTAGAAAGAATGGGTTTTGGGCCCCATTTTGTCAACTGGATCAAGCTGTTGTATACTGGTCCTACCGCCCAAGTGGTGGTGAACCAACACACCTCCAGAAAGTTTCAATTGGGCAGGGGAACCCCGCAGGGATACCCCCTCTCGCCATTAATATTTGCTTTGATGCTTGAGCCCCTGGCGATCTGGGTGAGAGGTGACCCCCTGGTTCGTGGACTCAAGTGGGCCAATGATCACGAGGACAGAATTTCATTATACGCGGACGATATACTGTTATACATGGCCTCTCCGACACCTATTCTACATCGTATGCTCCACGGCAACCACTCGGGCTATATAATAAACTGGTCCAAATCACAACTATATCTAGTATATGGTTCGCCTCCGCAAATACCGAGAGGTTACCAGATCCCGATAACACGAGAGGGCTTTCATTACCTAGGCATCTACAGCACAACTGATTCCTCCCGTTTTTATGACATGAACTTACAGGGCCCCTTGACGCACTTCCGCTCCGATGTTAAACACTGGTGCACCCTTCCGCTCACTCTTCTGGGGCGTGCTGCCCTTTTTAAAATGTTGGCGTTTCCTCTATGTGCGACAGAACACCCCCGATAGGATTCCGGACTCCTATTTTTCTAATATAGACAGCGCCGTGCGCGCTTTGCTGTGGGATGGGCGAGCTCCTCGTATAGCGCTGCACAAGCTGTCGGCGGGGTGGTATGACGGGGGAATTGCGTTGCCGGACCTACGACTATATTATCAGGAGTTTCAATTAGTGGTGATCAATCGTTGGGCACATGGGGATAGGGGAGATCCGAGTCTCCGCACCGACTGGTGGGTCATGGGACAGGGCGGTTTTAATAGAGCTCTCTACACAAATTCCAATGAACTACACCTGACTGGACCAACAGCACGCACGATTGAAACCTGGCATAGGGTTAACAAAAAACTGGGCTGGCACAATATAATAACTCTTGCAACCCCCTTGTAGGAACCTGAACAACTGGGACACCTAAGTGCCTGCCCCGGTTTCGACAAATGGGACCTCATTGGTATCTCTAGGGTTGGGGACCTATGGAACTCTAAGGGGCTGATCACTTTTGCCACTCTACAGAAGGAGTACGACCTTGCACAAACCGAAACATTCTGATATTTGCAGATCAGTATTGCACTTAAAACAGCGATACCGGGGGGCGACCCACCTCCTGAAGCCTCACCACTTGAAGATAGGTTGCTACTCGACCCTATGGATAAGAAGGCTATCTCCCTCACATACAAAAAACTGATTAATAACCGACCGGATCCCCTGGCGCGTCTGCGACAACAGTGGGAGGCAGCTCTGGGAGAGCTAGATGAAGACGATTGGCGAGACGCCCTAGCCTCGTCCAAAGAGGTTGCAATCCCCATGAGGCTGAGATTGGTCCAGCTTAAAACTTACACCACACCTATTTGGCGGCTGGGGTGTTGGTCAGGATGGGAAGAAGGCCTGATTCGTCCTGTCTCACACAATGTCACCGGGATGGGACCTTCTTTATTTATTTGTTTATTTATTTTATTTATTTATTTGTTTTATATAGCGCACGAATCACCCCATAAGGGTATCTCAGCGCATGGACTGCCTAAGAATGTCAAGGAGAAATGATCAAAACAGCGATGTTTTTAACAGTTTCCTGAAAACCAGGTAATCTGTACATTGTCGCAGCGATAGGGGGAGTTCGTTCCAATAGAGAGGGGCAATATGGTAAAAGCCTTACCTCCTTGGCGGGATTTTTTGAAACGGGGGACTTGTATCAGGGCTTTAGCTCCTGGAGCGAAGGGGTCTAGAAGGTACATAACTGACAAATTTGTCATTTAGGTAGCTGGGGCCTAATTTGTTGACTGGCTTTGTAGGCCATACAACAAATTTTAAATTTAATTCTTTTCCGTATGGGCAGCCAATGTAATTTCTGGAGTAAGGGGAGGGAGGCAGTTCTAGGGGGAGCATTGGTTACCAATCGAGCCGCCGTATTCTGGACAACCTGTAATCTACTTAAAGCACTTTCGTTGGCTGAAATGAACAGTGCATCACAATAATCCAGGCGACTTAGGATTAGTGCCTGGATCAAGGTTTTCCGGGAAGATAACGGCAAAAAGGGAAGACTCTTCTGAGCATGCTGAGGTTGTGGAAGCAAGCTCCGATGGTAGAAGAGACGTGGTCTCCCAGTGTAAGTTTATGGTCCAATCGGACTCCTAAATTTTTTACCACCTGTTTAGGACAAGGTGTGTGGCCCAATTCCTCTGGCCACCAGCTAGGGGACCGTTTCACCGTAGCCTCGCCAAACAACATTATTTCTGTTTTAGCCGTATTCAGTTGTAAATAATTAATTTTCATCCATTCCGCTATGGTCTTCATTCCTTCACCAAAGGTGGTTTGAATATTGGGGTTGGATTTATCAAGTGAGAGGAGTAATTGAGTATCATCCGCATAGGATATGGGGATGAATCCCAGTTTCCTCAACAACCTCGCTAAGGGAGTCACATAGATGTTAAACAAGGTTGGGCTCAAACAAGAACCCTGTGGTACTCCCTTGGTCACCTTGGTGGTTTTAGAATGGTACGGGCCTAAATTGACGGTTTGTGTTCTGTTTGATAGAAAATTAGACAACCATTTTAAGGCATTTCCTGTGATGCCTATATCACCCAATCTACTGAGTAATATTTGGTGGGAGATGGTGTCAAATGCTAGTGGAGAGGTCAAGCAGCACCAAAAGTACCGCTTGACCCTCATCCAGCAGCATTCTAATATTGTCTGTAACTGCCAACGAGAGTGGATTCCGTGCTGTATCTAGGACGGAATCCCGATTGTGAGGAGTCCAGAATATTATTGGCTTCAATAAAATCAGAGAGATGTGTGTTGATGTGCTTCTCCAAGATTTTTGTGTGTAGGGGAAGGAGAGAGATGGGTCGGTAATTTGTAACGTCTTCTGATGATGTTTTGGAATTCTTTTAATCGGGATTATTTGTGCAGCTTTCCAATCTAGAGGGAGGACTCCTTCCCTCAGGGAGCTATTAAGAATATCACATATAGGGTTGGCTAAGTGTTTGTGTAGAGTGGCTATAGTTTTTGCAGGTATGATGTCCAATGGAGAGCCTGATTTTGCGCATTTTAAAAGTGCTTCTGTGCCTTCAACTGTGAGTAATGGGAAATGTTCTAATGAACAAATTGGTGCCGGGATATGTAGGGGTTCCATTTCCAGATTAGTTTGAGAATTTATTGTGGAAGTAATTTTGTCATAGATCGTGTCAATTTTCTGAATGAAGTGGCTGGCTATGTTATCGCACAGCGTTTGCGATGGAACTGACTCTGTGTCACAGGCTGTGGGACTTGTGAATGTTTTTAAAATTTGATAGAGGCATTTCTGTGAGCTCCCTGCTTGTTCAAGAGTGGTTGCAATGTGGGTTTTCCTAGCATTTTTCAGGTTACGGTGGTATTGACTTAATGCTTCTTTAAATTTTTCTCTATCTGTTAAATCGTGTGAACGCCGCCAAAGGCGTTCTAGTTTTTTGCATAAGCCTTTTTCTTGTCGTAGGGTGGTTGAATACCACGAAGCCTGACGTCGTTTTATATTCCTAGGGCATTGCTTCAAAGGAGCTAAACTGTCTATAGTTGCCAATAGGCTAACATTAAAAGAGGTTAGACGTTTTTCAACATTTTCTAATTCCGAATGTTGAGGTTGGCAAAATGTAGCTTCAAAAAGTGCTGGTGTAATTAAATGCCATTGTCTGTAACTTTTTTTTTGATAGCATTTAGGACTTGAGTGTGCTTTTTGGCTGTTAATACGAAATTGGACCATAGAATGGTCCGACCAAGTCAGGGGATGAGTGTCTACGTAGGCTACATCAGGAGAATTAGTTAAGATGATGTCTAACGTATGGCCAGCTCGATGCGTTGGGGCTGTATTTATTACGGCAAAATTGAGTGCAGACAATTCAGTCAAAAAAGATGAAACCTCAGGATTATCTTGAATTTCACTATGTATATTGAAATCTCCAAGAAGTAAAAATTTCTGGAAGATATAACATGAGGGGCAATAAGTTCCAAGAGTTGTGTAGTGGTGTTGGTCAGTGGTCCTGGTGGACGATATACTAAGGCTCCTTTCCAGCTGAGGCTATGATGCAGATTCATACTAAAAACCAGTATTTCTAGCTGGTCGTTGCAGATTTGGTCTAGAATAGTAAAAGTAATGGGGTTTTTGTAGATTATGGCTATTCCTCCACAAGTCCTGTGTGGTCTATCTAATTTTAGTATGTGGTAGCCATCAGGAGTGCTACTGCTATGTCGGGATTGGAATGGGGTTTAATCCAAGTTTCTGTTAGAAACCCTATATGGGAATTGTTGGAGGACAATAGATCCCATATATTGGTAGCATGTTTGGGCAGAGATCTTACGTTGGCCAAGAAGCAATTCCAAACATTGCTGATGTCCGATCCGGCTGTGTACGTACTTTCAGTGGGATGAGGAACAGATTCGAAGTGCTGCGTCGATTCTCTAATAGTCCTCTTGGAGTGGGCTAATTTACATTGGTACTGGCAGTTACCACAGGAAAAAGGTCCCATTACCTCAGTAGGAGAGGGGCAGGCCTTAATAGATGTTACTATGTGTGCATTGCCGGACCCAATTTTCGCCAACTCTCTACCGGTATACCTACAGGGAGGCCTCACCTTTTGGGCTGAGAATAGCCGGAACCGGCAGGGGTTCCTGCTCCTAGCGACGTCCAAGCGCGGACGAGCGCAGACGGGCTTGCCTTAGGCGCGCTTCGGCGCGCCAGCGGCGCGCCCGCTGCGCGCGTCCGCTGCGCGTCTGTGTAGGCATATGTTTTATAGTTGGCTAACTAGACTGCTAACCTCCCGTCAGGGTTGGGAGGGAAGTGGTCAACTCCCACTTCCGGTTAGTAGCGCCTCCTCCAGACAACCGGAACAATCCGTGCTGGACCGGGAGGATACCAAGTGCAGAGCTTCCAATACCCAGGTAATTTTTTTAAGCTATGTGCAAAAAAGCAGATTTAAAAGTGGTTAAAAACAAAGTGCAACAGATGCAATGCTTAACACAGCCTTCCACATAATTTGGGAATGTCCGGTGGCCCAAGCATACTGGAAAGCCACCACCGCACAATTACAGACCCCAGGGGGTAAGGCTCTGACGATATCTCCGAAGCTCTGTCTGTTGAATATTTGGGAGGCCACTGACCTCACTCAGACCGAGAAGTCATGGGTCTCGCTGGGGTGGGCAATTGCTAAACGTAATATTGCACAGAAGTGGGGGGTGGGGGAGATGCCGTGTGTTAGAAATTGGGCCTCTGACATGGACAGAGCAATGGTCGCAGAGAAGGACGTTTTTAAGCATAGAGGATGCCCCCAAAAATGGGATCGTAAGTGGGCTGCATGGAACACACCCGGGGGGACATCTGTTTATCACCAACGGTGGAACTTCGCCGCGGAGCATCTAGATTAAATGATTTGTTGTTGACATTAACCCTGGGCAAAGCACTACGCTACGCTCGCGTAGTTTGCGAAGTTTGCGCTACTTTGCACAACGCGAATTGCACGTAGCACAGTGCAAACACGCGTAGCGTAGCGTAGTGCAGCGGTCATTTTTTGCTTGCTCGCGGTCCTCAACGTCAAGTTGGCGACCGCGAGCAAGCAAAATGACATCCCGGCGAGACTTTTTCCTCGTTCGCGATCAGCAACATTAAGTTGCCGATCGCGAGCGTGGAAAATAAACCTCCGGGCGAGATTCTCAACGCTGGGAGGTCAGGTTTCTCATTGCGAGTGGTCGCGTATGCTCGCAACCGCTCGCGATGAGAAACTACCAGTCCGCGTTGAGAAAGCTGCCGCTCGAGTAAAAATCTACTCGAGCGGCAGTAAAAGACAGCTCGCACTGTGCAAGATGCCGTTTCAATGATTGCACAGTGCGGACAAGCATCCAGCACTGTGCAATCATTGCGAACAGTGCACTACGCAGTTCGCGTAGTGCTACGCGTAGCTCGCGTAGTGCGAACTGCACTTTGCGTAGCTTCGCGTAGCGCTACTTCGCGAACTACGCCCAGGCTTAGTTGACATATACAAGCTGAGACAGTGAAACCCTACAAGGAACTAGCACCTGACCTGCTATCCCTATTTATTATACTTGTGTTGGGAAGTACCCAAAACTTGCGTGTGCACACTGTAAGCGCACCCACTGTCACTGTGCAGTCCAATACTGGAATTAACAATGTTTAACATGAGCAAAGAGTGCACCACTAAAAGGTAAACAATCACACAGCATATTATCCAATCCGTGTCCAAAGGTGTTTCTTCAAATTCTTCGTTTATTCAAAAAGTAAAAACAATTCAAGTTGGAATGAACAGTTGACGCATTTCGTCCAAACAAATGGACTTCTTCAGGGCATCTATGAGGCACTCCTAACATGTAGCGTCAGGGTATCCATGGTGGATATGACCAGCGGAGGAAGTAGGCAAATCTCGTCCACTCTGATTATAATGAGAGCAAAATGTGCTTTACTTTAGTGAAAAAAGCCAGAACCAAGGTCCGGTTAGCAAAATTCATACAATCACACCCTTGTAAGGTGGACCATATAATAGGGGCAATCGCAGGTTCCAAACCGTGATAAGCCCGGAACCGCAGCCGAGTCCTGCCTCCTTGCAAGATGTTCTCCGCTCCAGTTATAGAAATGTATCAGTCATTTTCATGTGGTGCCAAGACATCATTGTACGACAACAAAAAATGAAATAACCCACAACGGATTCTGTAGAATGTAGTGGAAAAAATGATCAGGAGCTGACAAAAATAAAGAAACAGAGATGAGTACTGTCATTTGGTTTGCGAATCTGTCTTCTTCAGTGGACCTAGTTGCACCTTGGGCCAGATGTCCGCCCATTTGTAGTGGTTGCAAACGGGAATTCGGACCGTTTGCAACCGCTAAAAAGGGTTGTAGCATGAGCCAAACCTATTTTGCGACTCCTTAACCTGTTACCGACTCGCGAAATTGGTTTTGCGAGTCCCTATCAGGAAGGGGCATGCCAAGGGCGTCTCTTCCTAATAGCAAATTGCAGGAGGATGTAAGATTGTTTTGCGACCGCAAATGCGGTCGCAAAACATTTGCATTTACTATAAATTTCAAATTGGTGGTAAGCCAGTCGCAGAAGGGAAGGGGTCCACAGGGGACCCATTCCCCTTTGTGATTGACAGTGAAAATGTTTTTTAAGAGCAGGCAGTGGTCCCACGGACCACTGCCTGCTCCTAAAAAATGAAACGTTTCATTTTTATTTTTTAAATGCATCCTGTTTTCCTTCAAGGAAAATGAGCTGCATTTAAAAAAAATACTGCTGTATTGAGAAAGCAGTCATGCACATTGTGGTCTGCTGAACCCAGCAGGCCACCATCCCTGTGAGTGCCGGCCTTTCCCAATAGGTAGCAAAATGCGAACTGCCTCATAAATATTAATGAGGTAGGTCATTTGCGACCCATTTGGGAATCGCATACAGTATTTCAGACACTGTTGTACATCAGTGTTTGCGTGTCTCAAACACTGAGGGTCGTCAGTGGCGTAACAAAATTTGAGGGGGCCCCCTGCAAAATTAATGCAGGGGCCCCTCACTCTCCGGACACAGTCCGGAGCTCTCAGTGCAAGGACCTGCCAGTGCCAGAGGGGGCCCCGGAGCACCCTGCACATCTGGTCCATAGTACTTCCGAACTGTACATGTAGTACAATGATATTAACCTAGGTGTGTTTGAAATAGTTTACCTATGCTCTGTCAATCCACAATGTAATGTTGTAGAATGGGCCGGGACACTAGGAATGGCGCAGTAAGAGTACAGATGGAAGGAGAGCAGGGAGGCGGAACAGGAGGAGCTAAGATGGACAGTAAGGAGCAGGGAAAGCAAGAAGGCAGACGTATGAAAAATAAAGCTCCCACCGTTTTCCATATATTGCGTCAGTGCCGTCTGTTCCAGTGTCACAACATTACAGCTGGCGACGAAGGTGGTCGTTGACCCTGGCTGCACATTGTCCGGTGCAGTGGTGTCACGTCGAGCGCTCCGCTGCCTCGGAGCTGCTGTGCCGCGACCCGGGAGCCCACCGCCCGGTCGCGTGTTCCTCCTGTTGTGTCTGCCGCGTGTTTGTACCTTCAGCCGCGACCTGGGAGCCCACCCCGGTCGCGTGTGCTTCCTGCTGTGCCTGCCGCGTGTGCATTTCGTCGCGACCCGGGAGCCCACCCCGGTCGCGCAGGAGCCAGTTGTGCTGTGCCCACTTTGCTGTCCGGCCCGTAAGCGTCCATCTGAGGCGTATTTGGTGCCTGTTCTGGCCCTGGTGGCTGCATCTACCTGTAAGTAGGTCCCCAGTGCCTGCGTTACTGACTGTACCTGCTCGCTGGGCAGCTCCCACGCTGCCGGTGATCCCTGCTTCTAGCCTACACTCTCGCGAGGAGCGAGATTTCCCCGGCGGCCATCTTGAGGTCAGGCGCCTCATCCAATCCACTGCCAGAATTACACGGCGGCCATTTGGAAGTCAGGCAATCGCCTGGAAATGCATTCAAACTGCAAAAAAAACCTAGCTGAATGACATTACTTCTGAAGTTAGAGTGGAACACCTGTTTTTCCGCCGCATGCTCATAAAGACTGGTAACGCTAGTAGTGTTTTGGCATTCGTATACTAGCTGCTGCGCCCGCTGCATTCCTGGGTCCTTCGTTGCTGATCCTGCACCCTGCTACAAGTGCTGTTATCATCTACTTTACTGCCTCTGCGCCAGGTGACAGGCGCTGTGAGGCTTCCTGTGTTCGGACACCTCCCTGCCAATCATCTGCATAACCCCACACCATGTCTGGGTTCCCCACATCGAGGCAGCATCATGCCTCCCCTGGCGCCAGCGCCAGGCCAGAGTCCCCTACATCAATGTCCCAGACGGGAGGCCACAGACTTGCCATGTTGGGAGTCCCTTTCCTACGCCTGCCGGAACCCCTAGTTCTCATATCTGGGGGAGGAATGGGCCTTCGCTGGCAGGAATGGTTAGAAGATTTTGAGGACTTCATGAAAGGTTCACATGTGACTAATGAGGATCAGCAACTTATTGCACTACGCAATCTAATTGGGAAAGATGTTGGACAGAACATAAAGGAACTTCCGGCTGATGCTGCGTTGTCCTACGCAGATGTGCGTGACGCACTAAACAGAACATTTCTTCACAAAAGAAACATTGATTATGAACGTTACACCTTCAATCTGGCAACACAAGAAAAAGATGAGTCTATGGGAACTTTCATCACGCGCCTCAAACGCTTGGCCCGTTACTGCGAGTTTGACTCTTTCACACGGAAGACGCTCTTCGTTTGCGAATCATCGAAGGATGTCAGTCTGAGTCTTTACGAAGACGCCTTTTAAAGAAAAGTTACTCCCTTGATGAGATTGAAGAAATGACGCGAGTCAATGATCAGGCCGAAGAGCATGCAAAACGAATGGAAGCTGGAAGAGGTGAAAAACGAGAACAAGCATTCCGGCTCCAATCTCGTACCACAGACAGGTCTTCCCCTGCGAAGCAACGACCATCGAGATCCAAAGTTTATTCTCACCGTCCAAGTCATCGTCACAGTCTCAGTCGGACTGACAAAAGACAGGAGTGCCAACTTAAATGTTATCGCTGTGGATATGATTTCCCTCACACTGAGACATGCACCGCACTAGGTCAAAGATGTAGGAAGTGTGGCAGGGACAATCACTTTGAGAACGTTTGCAGAGCACCTCGCAAAGACACTCATTGACAATCAAGACAACCCAATACTCGCCATCATGCCAAAGCAGTGTGGGACCGCAGAGACCCTTCCACCGGCTCATCGCGGTCCAGCCTTCGCTCTCACGTCACATACAAATCGCGACGATCAGAATCTCGAGAGTCGAGGTCGCCTTCACCAGTATCGCAAGACAGTGATGAATATGTCTGCATGGTTGCGGATCCTGACAGACTGAAGAAATACCCGCGACTCCATCTTCAAATGGGCAAACACATGGCCAAGTTTGTACTGGACAGTGGGCATCCCTCAACTACATTTCAGTTGCAGAATACAATAAAATGAATCCACAACCGCACCTGCACAAAGCTGCCGTGCGAGTATATACATGGATGTCAAAGGAACCCCTCCCTTGTCTAAGACAATTTCAGACTGAGCTCACATACAAAGACAGGACCATTCCAGCTCGAATTTATGTCATTGAAGGTCCTGAAGCAGATTGTCTTCTTAGCTTGCCCACGGCGGAACGACTTCAATTAGTAGAAATATTGTATCGAGTTGATGACGAACCGGACATAGTGCCCAAGTTTCCAAAACTATTCACCGGGCTCGGGAAGATGGCTCATTGTCAAGTTCGATTGCACATAAATGAACGTGTGACACCCATAGCACAACACCACAGGAAAATTCCATTTTATCTTCAGCAGTCAGTAGAAGAGGAAGTGCAGGATCTTCTCCGGGCTGACATCATTGAGAGAACGTCAGGACCCACTCCTTGGATCTCTCCAGTGGTCATAGTACCGAAAAAGGTTCACCTGGCAAAGTACGTCTCTGTGTTGATATGAGAGCACCCAATACCGCCATTGAAAGAGAGAGACACCCGGGACCTCATATCAGTGACATGATCACGTCACTCAATGGGGCGCAAATCTTCTCCAAACTAGACCTCAATAAGGGCTATCACCAGCTTGAACTCCACGAAACATCGAGGTATATCACCACATTCTCGACTCACCAAGGCCTGTTCAGATACAAACGGCTCAGCTTTGGGGTCTCGTCTGCAGCTGAGATCTTTCAAGAGGCAATCAGAAGAGTCATTCACCACATTCCTAACACTCTAAACTACAGTGATGACATTCTCGTGTATGGAGCGACAATACATGAACATGACAAGGCGCTGGATCGGGTATGTCATGCTCTTTTGGACGCCAACCTAACATTAAATAAAGACAAATGCGAATTCCACAAGTCCACATTGAAGTTCTTTGGACACATTTCTCAGGCACAGGCATGAGGCCTGATCCTGAAAAGATCGCAGCGTTGAACGATACCCCTAGGCCTCGAGACGCTGGGGATGTGCGTTCGTTTCTAAGCATGGCAAGCTACTGTGCACGCTATATCAAGGATTACGCCACTCTCAGCTACCCTCTGAGAAAATTGACCAAACAAGGCCACCCATTCCAATGGACTACTAGATGTGATCAAGCCTTTCACTCGATTAAAGCTTCTGTTGAGTCTGCCAATAACCTCGCTTATTTCAATCCTCGGCGGAAAACTGAAATCACTGTGGATTCAAGTCCCGTGGGCCTTGTAGCTATATTGGCTCAGTATGACAGAGAGGGTGATCAACAATACATTGTAGCCTATGCCAGTCGGAGCCTAACAGACACAGAGAGAGCATATTCCCAGCCCGAAAAGGAAAGCCTGGCGGTAGTCTGGGCCTGTGAATATTTCATCTATGGAAAACACTTTACGTTCATCACGGACCATCAGGCCCTGCTAACTATTTTTGGAAATCCCCGAGCCAAAATGCAACCCAGAATAGAGCGTTGGGGCATCCGTCTTCAAGAGTATACCTATACTATCGTCCACAAACCTGGAAAAGCTGCAAATCCAGCTGACTATATGTCAAGACATCCTAAGTCAACTTCCAAATCAAATCCGTCACTAGCGGAGGAATACATCCATTTTGTAGTGGCTCAAGCCAAACCACCAGCAGTCCCTCTGGAGGCCATCCTTGAAGCAACAATGAAGATGTCACCTTACAAAATGTGAAACACCGCATCAAGACAAACAGCTGGAGACATCTGGAAGAGGGCGGACAGAGTAAACAAGTTGACAGTCATGAACTGACCTCGTTTAGACATGTGAAGGATGAATTGTCAATTACCTCAGATGGTCTTTTGCTACGAGACAAACAAATCATCATTCCGAAACAGCTGCGCCAAGGAGTTATCAACTTAGCACATGAAGGGCACAGAGGTATCGTAGCCACGAAGAGAGCGCTGCGTGAGCGGGTGTGGTTCCCCACCCTTGATCAGATGGTTGAACTCACACTGAAAGACTGCCCGCAATGTCAGCTAGTAAGTCGAGAGGAGCCACCTGCACCCCTACAAATGTCAGAATTGCCGGAAGGCGTCTGGCAACATGTCGCAGTAGACTTCTTTGGCCCGCTACAATCTGGCAAATACATTCTGGTTGTAATGGATGAATACTCACATTTTCCAATTGCGCACCTCATATCATCAACCAAAGCTGCCACCACCATACCCGTGTTGGATTAAGTTTTTGCAGCGTGGGTTATACCGAAGGTGGTGAAAACAGACAATGGCCCACCATTCAATGGGCAAGACTTTGCTGCATTTGCCAATCACCTCAATTTCAGACATAGGAAGATCACTCCCCTGCGGCCACAAGCCAATGGGATGGTAGAAAGATTTATGGCCACTCTGAAAAAAACCATTCAGCAAGCAGAACTTTCAAAGTGTGATGTTCAAGTGGCATTAAATGAGGTGTTACGAGCATATCGAACCACACCACTTAGTACCACAGACAGATGTCCCGCAACCTTGATGTTGGGTCGCACGGTGCGCACAAGAATACCGGCCTGGGAAGACATAACTAGTGGTACTCATCAAGACTCTGATCACGAAGAATTAGCAGCAAGAGACAGACTAAAAAAGGATAAGATGAAAGAATATGCGGACAGTCGGCGGAAAGCTAAACAGTCATCCATTCAAGAAGGAGACTGGGTGCTGGTACGGCAAGAACAACAAAGAAAAGCAGACAGTCGATATCATGCTTGCCCACTGCTGGTGACAAAACAAAAGGGGACTATGGTCACGGCTGCGTCAGAGGACAAGAGAATCACAAGGAATGTGGCGCACTTCCAGAAATGCACACCCACTGTCAGAGAAGCGTTGGCTGTGCCTGACAGTGCATTGAAAGGGGATGCAACTGTGATGGGAAGTGAGCACCGGCCCTCCACCTCTCCTGGCGAAGGGGAGCAGTCGACTCAGGAGGTAGCCCACCGGCCGCAGCGTCTCCATCGAAGACCCGCCGACTCATTGAAGAACTGTAACTATGTTGTTTCTTTTTTTTTGTTGTGTATCCTGGTATGAAAAGACACATTTCAGGTGACTCAAGTTGTTTAAGAAGGGGGAGATGTAATGTTGTAGAATGTGCCAGGACACTAGGACTGGCGCAGTAAGAGTACAGATGGGAGGAGAGCAGGGAGGCGGAACAGGAGGAGCTAAGATGGACAGTAAGGAGCAGGGGAAGGAAGAAGGCAGACGTATGAAAAATAAAGCTCCCACCGTTTTCCATATATTGCGTCAGTGTCATCTGTTCCAGTGTCACGACACTACACACTAGTGTATGAAGATATTCTCAGAAAAGTATTTTAAGTGTTCTTCATTTTGTTCTTGTGGTCTTCCAAGTGACCGAGTCGCGGCAGCCTTATGGATAGGCTTTACTCCTTGTGAAAATATTCCACCTGATTTTTCTCTTTTCCGAGATCTTAAGTTCATTATTATTATACATCTTATTTGCTTGTACTCTGGCGGCGTGAAAAACAGGATTTTCCTTATTTGTTAACAGGTCTGGTCCTGAAAAGTATGTCCCCTGGAGAAGCTGCCTTGTATCAAATCTCCTCCAGCATGCTTTCAGGTCTTGGATCCCGTTTCCATCTCACCATATCAAGTTTTACAGCTCGGCAGAGGAGCTCCTATGTTTATGATTTTCAAATGTGCTATTGCTTATATTCGCAATACAAAATCACAAGCACAAGATGAAACTAACAAAAATGCCTTTCACATATCTTTAGTGAAATGCTCAAATAACACAAATGTAAAATGACTGCACATTTTTGATCTAACGCAGTAAACTCAAATATTAAAACATCTTCGAGATTCAATAACAAACAGACACACCATGCCATGGCATATGCATATATGCAGACCCTACTCCAGAAGGGTCCTAACATAAGTCCTTACCTGCTCTTCTCGCTGTAGAAGCCTCTCCAAGAAATGCTTGGCCATTTAGAGTTCAGTGTTGCTTTCTGATAAAATGAAAACAGCCTCCACTGTGTGTGAATAGCTTGCATTCTCTTTTCCTCCGAACATAACTTGGAGTTAAGTGAATTCTGCCTTGAATGGCTAAGATCAGTCCAGGTTTGCCCTACGATAGGTTACATGTCCCCTGCCTTTGCGCCATCCGTGAATTTGAGGACCAATTATTCCAAGTGGTTGAAAGGATGTTGTATTACCCTGAACACATCAGATGCAACACTTTTATATGTATACATTTAAATCCGATGTCACAAACATCACTTGAGGGAACTGAGTCCATCTGCTCCTTAAGGTTGTGGGCAATGGATTTGTGTTAGTGTTTTTAAGAGTTGTGTGGTTGATAGAAATCCAGATCTACGCTTTTCCATAACAAGGTCCTTAGAGCTCAGTAACCTCTGACAAGCTAAATGGAAGTTTCTCCTCCTGTGGCTAATATACCTGTACACTCAGGTACCATTTTCTTACCTCAGGACCATCTAAATCCACAATCAACTGGAGAACGTCCAAGGGAGAAACAGTCAGAAACTGTTTTCCTTAGGCTTCAGTGGTTTTCATTGCGACTCCTCTAAGTTTGGTATCATTTAGAGAAAGGATTTTGGAAAGCAGGGCTTTCAAAGTGATGCCTTCTGTGATTTTTACCTACCGGAGTTCCTCATGTTATCAACCGCTATCAAAGACATTTGTGGGATTGGTTGTCCAAGGCATAGCTGACAAGGTTTCAGATTGCTATGTGTGACATTTTCATAATTTCAGTGTAATTGTGAGTGACATTTCAATAACTATGAGTGACACTTTCTCCTGAGCAAAATCAAGCAATTTAGACGATTGCAATTTACCATCCTTTAACAGTGACCCACAAGTCTCCATAACCACTCTCTCTCACATGCTTTTGTTTTGTTTTTTAGAGCTACTCATACCAGTGTAGGGTGTCAGAGCACTTTACATCACACAGAGACAATGAATCATGTGTGTAAAGCAGTGTATAGGAAATGTTACATAAGAGGTGTAGGAAAGGAGTCATAGGTCATTCATACTGGGTATAGTATAAAGAGTGCTTGATCTGGAGAAGCAGAATCTCAGAATTTAAAATGTGCCACCACAGTTGGGGGTTCTCTCTTTACTAATAAGAATTGATTTCTACCCAAATGAACTCTTTTTGCAACATTAGGATAATGAAAGACTGGGGAGAAATCAACTCTTAAACCTATACCTTGCAGTTTGCATGCAGCTGTTTGATAACAGTTAATAGCTCACTGTGCTACATTAGGATTTTAATTTATACATTGCAACTATTAAAAGGATCTCTCCAACAAAACCAGTAAGGCACTGAACTATTTAAATTATATGCATTTCTGTGAGCTGCACGGTGCTCGTGCTTTGCAGCAGGCATATTAACCCTCTGTGTAAAATTTCCACTAGACAAAACTCGATCGATCCCAAGGTGGTCCATTGATCACCAGAGTTACTGTTTTCTTGACATTTTTATTGTTGCTTGAAACTTGCTTGGGGCAAGGAACAGGTCTGGTGCTATTGGAATGTGGCAGATATATCGGCGAGCGGGGATATTGGCTGACATGAGGTCAGTGCCCCTCACCAAGGCCAGCAAATGTGCAAAAGGAGGTGGGTACATTACCACCGATCCGCGAGAAGACCCGGGTGGCCTGCGGGGATGAGTCTGCAAGGCGTTGGTTAAAACTCCGGTCAAATCAAATGGAGCAATCAGGTGAGCATGGAACAGCTGTGCACACCGGTCATGTGTGACAACGTCCGTGTGCAAACCTGCTGCCATCTTTACCAAACGTTGCTCCATCTGCATAATTTGGACAGGGGACTAGGGTTGTTTAAATATCATGACACGACCCTGTGCGCTGCAGTACGTTTGTTACTGTGGTGAACCCCTTTGTGTCTGCCAAGGAGGCAGACTCTAACTGCATCTGGAGTTTTCAGCTCAATGCTGTTTCCCCTGCTACCGACCCGGCCCGGCACCCTCCCATCTTCTCAAAGAATACCCTACTGTCCAATGCTCCATCCATCTACCAACTCCAGCGCCCACGATCGGCCTATACTTACAGCGGGTCGAGATCCTGCACCCTTCGTGTCCATCTGAACGCGGTGAGGCTAAGTAAGTAAGGGTGACTTTACTGTTGGGCCTCACAGCTTGGACCCCCTCCTTCTTTCTCCCTTTCACTAAACTGCTGCTCTCCAAACACACAAGAATCGCAAAGGCTCCTCTACTGCTGATCAATGCACCATCTATGAGCCTATATGCATACAGCGGGTCAAGTGCCCCTCTCTGCCATCCTTGCTCCTTGGTGTCAGTCGGAAGCTGCTTCCCTATTACATCGAATTACAATCTTATCCTAGAATCACTTGAAAAGCAGTCACTTACTCACTTTGTAAGGCGAGAGTGGCACAGCAATTAGGTACGGCCCGCCTCGTGGCCACAACGACGGAACTCCCGTGGCAAACGTCATCGGTCCGGGTATGAGATTCAAAGTGACTCTCAGCAATAAATGAGAGTTCCATCGGCCGCCACGGTCAGCTCCGGGCGGTCGTGGGTATATCTGCATTTTCATTTATTTCACAACTTAAGGCGGAGCAGAGCTCTGCCATTACCAGTGCAGCCTCCCTCCCACAACCACCCGCTCTCGACATCGCTCTCACTGATGTCATCTAACAGGAATGCGCACGGGTAATATTGTTACAATGTTGCTCTGCAGCTAGCCAGGCCCCAAGCCTGCCAGGAGCAGCGCGCATGGCGCACTGCTGCTAAATTCAGCTTTCCTTTCAGTTTGCATTGATTATTGGTGCTTCCTAGCCGAGGCGGCACTATGCTTTTATGCGTGACTTTCCATTTCAGTGCGGTGATGCGGAACACCACACTGAAATGCGTTAGTCTAACGCCTGATGCATGATACTTGGCAGAGCTGCCAAGGAGACAGAAACAGATTGTGCTATTTATAACTCCTCCTTAGTGTTGAGGAAGCACTTGACTGACATCACGGGGAGGGATAGCACAACCCTTAGAAGAAGAATGCATAAAAGCATGGGTGAGGAGACGGGGCAGACTGCATGTCTTATATACACTTGTACATAATGGGAATTTCGGTTGAAGCATGCAGTGAAAGTTTTGAAGAACAGGCCAATGAAATCTGGGGATATGAACTGGATAGCTAAACTATCAGTATAACCACTTCCAGGTTAAAAACTCAATTTCCAGGGAAATCCTGGCAGCAAGAGTATTTGAATCTGTTATATGTATTCAGTAGTTGCCTCACAACTTTCAGTTGAGTTGTATGGCTTTCCATTCTGACTAGTTTGTCATCTGAGTTCCCCGTTCTTCACCTTTCTCATTCTTTCCCTTACAAGTTTCCCTCATGGTAGTCGGGTTTTAACCAGGCTTAGGTTGTGCATTTGCCTATTGTACTAAGCACATCAATCATCTGGAAGGACTGCTCTCATCTAGATGTTCCGGTGTCCTGGATGTTGTGGGAACTCATACCAGCACATTCCACCTAGGAGTTTGGTAAGCATTGACAAATGCTGATTATAGTGAATAGTAAACTTTCTGTCTTTTCCAATCCAATAACCGTGTTTCTTTGTAACAAAGACTATATACCTGCTGTGCTTGTCGACCCCATTGACGTCTCAAAGAAGGGAATCAGTCAGAACACCGCAGCTTCAACCATGCATGTTCCGACATCACAAGCGTACCCACGCTTGCCTTAACCATGCATATGCCTTAACCGCGCATATGCGTGGTTAAGGCATATGTGCGGTCTAGTTGCTGGCTGGCTGGCGGAAGCAGGAAGAGGAAAGATTGGGAGAGGATGCGACGCAACGCGGTGAGGTAAGTGGGGTTTGGGGGTGGGGTTAGTTTGTAAGGGCTGGGGGTGGTTATCAGGGATGGGGTTTGGGTTAGTTTTCAGGGCTGGGTGAGTCGGGAGTTTTAGGGTTCAAGGCAGGGGACAGGAAATGGGTAGTTTTCAGGCTGAGGGGCAGTTGGGCTGGGGCAGGGGAAGGTGGGCCTAGGTTTGAGGGGTGGGAGCTGGTGTTAGGCCTCTGGGAGGGGGGCTGAGTTTGGTGTAGTCTTTAGGCGGCTGAGATTTAGAGCTCAGGGCAGGAGACAGGAAAGGGGCAGTTTTCAGGCTGAGGGGGAAGTTGGGCTGGGACAGGGGGAAAGTGGGTGTAGGGTTAAGGGGGTGGGGCTAGTTTTAGGGCTCAGGGACAGTGGCTGAGGTCGAAGTCGTTTTTAGGGGGCAGAGTTTTAGGGCTCAGGGCAGGGGACAGGAAAGGGGCAGTTTTCAGGCTGAGGGGGTAGTTGGGCTGGGGCAGGGGGGAGGTGGGGGGAGGTTTTAGGGGGTAGGGGCTGTTTTAAGGGCTCAGGGTGGGGGGCTGGATTCGGAGTAGTTTTTAGGGGGCTGCGTTTTAGGGCTCAGGGCAAGGGACAGGAAAGGGGCAGTTTTGAGGCCGAGGGGGCAGGTGGGCTAGGGCAGGGTGGAGGTGGGGTTAGGCTTTAGGGGGTGGGGTTGGTTTTAGGGCTCAGGTAGGGAGCTGGGTTTGAGTTGTTTTCTAGGGCTAGGGGGTCGGTTTTAAGGATCAGGATAGTGAGTCGGGGTAGTTTATAGGGTCGGGGCAGGTAAAATAGACTGCAAGAGTGCCGAATTTTAGGGCTCAGGGCAGAGGAGCAGGAGTGTGATCTTTATCACACATGTCCCTTTACCAATCATTACTTGACCATGAAATTGCGTAGTAAAGGTATGCGTGGTAAAGACGCAGTCGTGGTTAAGACAGCATGGTTCAGGCATGCGTTGTTAAGGCATGAGTTGTTCCATCACACAACCCTCAAAGAAGCAGCACCTGTGTCTCTCTCCCTCGCCATTCTCTGCTTCTCTCTGATTAATGTGGATATGTGTAAACCCATTGACAAAACGTTTTCAGGAAAATTGAGATACCGTATTCTTTGCTCAGAGCTTGACCCTATCAGATTGGAAGAACTTCGGTTTTCCCGCTATGGACACACCACTAAGGTTAAAACCTGGCAGAATTCATAGGCATTTGACTTCGATAGAGCAGTGGCTCTATTAGTCACACTCCTGAATCCTGTCGCCATCCTTACTGATATCTTACTTGAGCAACTGTAACAGTTCAGCTTTGACTATAATCCATTTATTACACAATACCTTTCCTAAAATATGTTTTTTGAAACCGGGAACTTTACTGCCCTTCAGTGTGTGAAATGGAGACAGTGCTTACAATGTCTCTCCTCAGAGAAGCAAGTGTGCCCAACGCTTTTGATCCGATCCATTCTGCAGTCAGGGCAGATATATGCCTGAACATCGGAAGACTTGGTCTTCCCCAGAGTAAATATTTGAGAAGATTGTGCCGCCAAGATTGGAGCATCTGCACCTTAGAGAATGCGTTTCAGAACTAGATTATAAGTGAGGAAGTAATCTTTAAGTACAAGTCAGGCAGAGAAGGACTACTATTGTTTGGAAGTAATCCCAAGGACTCGGAGATGAAAATTACATTCCTTTCTGGAATACGGAAGTTTTGCCAAATTGCCAAAGCCTTTCACATGAAAGTATGTGCCACAGTGTAAACGAAAGACTAGCTTTTGCTTTGTACAGAATGCATCACTTACAAACGTAACCTCCAGGACTAAATTACACTCATATGGCCAACTAATACGTTGTAGGCAGCCTTCACATCCTTTGCGCTTCCAATGGAAACAAGATGTTTTGGGCAGCACCAATGCACTTAATTAAAGTGGGTGGATAGGAAAATTCAGTGATCTATTGCTTTTACAAACCTTTTGTTCAAGCCTAACGTAGTATGAGTAACATCTTTGCTATGATCAGATGTTAGAGGCAAACAGGTTGTTCTTACCCTTCCAACGGTGTCTGGAAAAGTTGCTTCTCAGCCATTACAGGACAAACTAGTGCCTCAGGAGAGAGATATTCTTCGTATTTCTGTAACAACTCAAGAAATGACAAGATAGTAGTCCTCTCACCAATACGTGTCGCCATCTGCTTACCCACAAGCCTTCAGGCTCACATATGCCCTATAAGAGTACCATTTAATCATAATCTCACTCCTTTCGCTTCAGGAAATAGATTTTCTTCATTCACATCTCTAGCATAAAAATTTGATTTGAAAGTCCACGGAACCACTCACAATTCATCACAAATTGTAGTTTAAATCCTTTACGAATACACGTTTTGATGCTTTGATCTATGGCCAACCTATAGTCACAAACTCACTCACAACTTTGAGAATTTCATCGGAATCATAAAATCT
This sequence comes from Calotriton arnoldi, assembly GCA_963921515.1. Lineage (NCBI taxonomy): Eukaryota > Metazoa > Chordata > Amphibia > Caudata > Salamandridae > Calotriton > Calotriton arnoldi. The sequence continues at coordinate 1,465,353 of CAWUFW010001622.1, read as the reverse complement.
GTACCATTCTTCCGCATCTTATGCATTTTCTTTAACCCATTCAACCAGAACAGGTTCATCTCCAAAATAAACATAAGGAAGAAGTAGTCTATACAAACAGTCCACAGCTTTGTTGCTTGCACCTGGGACATATATTCCACTCATTATGTAGTGTAACAGACTTTCAGATCACCTTCTGATCATCTGGGTGAAATACACACTACATTTAGAGGAGAATATTTGTACAAGAGGGTGATCCATTCTCACAGTAAATGGCAAATCCCATAAGAAAAAATGAAAGTGTTGAACCACCATGGCACAGCTAGAGCTTCAAACTCAATCACCAAACCTCTCTTCAGCACCATTAAGTGAATGTGACACAAAAGCTATTACTCTTTCTTCATCATCCACAATTTGTGAGAGCATTGCTCATAATGCTGACAGACTGGCATCAGTAGATAAGAATGTTTTCCTACACATGTCAAATTGGTCCAATGTGGGTAAAACACCAGAACTGCTCTTGATCGCCTCAAGAGCTTTAACACATCCTTCATTACACTCAAATTTGACACCTTTGTTAAGTAATTATCATAATAGCAAGGACAATTTAGCAAAATTTGGAATAAACTTCGAGCAAAATTCCACCAAACCCAGAAATTAGCATCTTTATTTCTGGGTAAAGGCACCTCTATTATGCTTTTGGCCAACTTCAACTTGGGACTAAAGCCTTCAGAGGAGATTGTGTGCCCTAAACAAGACACTAACGACACTTTGAATTTTCATTTCTCTTTCTTGAGTGTAAGGCCAAAACTGTGCATTCGATTCAACACTCGCCATGAGATGTCATCATGCTCACATTTATCCACTCCAGACACTAGTAGATCATCTTAAATACCAAAACCTTAGGTATATCCTCAAAATATTCTCCATCACACTTTGTAAACAAGCCGCACCTGACGCTAACCCAAAGGTCATGCAAAGAAATATATATGCTCCCAATGGAGTGACATAAGATGTTAAATGTCTAGAGTCTGCATGCAATGGAATTTGATGTTAAGCGGAAGAGAGGTCCATCACACTAAACAATTTGGCCTTATTTAAGATGAACAAAGACACAGTAATATTGGGCAAAGGTTGTCTGTCAACCCAAATGTGTTTGTTAAGATTGAATAAATCAACAGACATTCTGATTTTCTTCCTGCCCTCGTTGGATGCCAAAACTACACTCTACTACTACTCATATGACTCAATCTCTTCAATAATTCCTGCTTACAAGATTTTTTGAAGCTCTTCTTTTAAAGGGCCTAACATCAATTGAAGCACTTTTCTAATCTTATGTACATAAGGCACCACATTCTTCTCAAGAGTGATTTTATATTAAAGTCCCTTTAAGGTATCAGTAGTGCTCCTGATAACATCATCAAATTCCCAGCAGGTTGGGGGTTAAGTGAAATGCTCATGTCATCTTGATAATGCCTCCCTAACAAATTATCTCCTCTTTTCGCCACATAAACCTTCCCCACTGTTTCCTTGTCCAGGAACTGTATTCTTGTAATTGTGTACCTGATCACATCAATTTTACTACCACCATAACCCATAGGATTGATGTTCGCTGATTGTAACTCTAATTTCAGAGCCAATTTTTATCCTTAACCATGGTATAAGGTGAGCTAGAATCCACCAACATACTTACTGGCTTTCCACCTATAAGAATTTTACATTCTGGCATCACACAGGGATCACTATCCACACAACTATCACTCTTGATACTCAGAATCATTTCTTTCTCGGACTCAATTAAAGACACTTTGACTTTTTGAGCATGTACATACTCTGGCATAATGTCCCTTCTTCACACATTTTTTTTCAGCTAGCAGATCTCACAAAACATCTGGGACTGGGAGTAGTGGGTTTCACTGTCACATCTAAAACATTTTCCATGGATTGCTTTGTTGCTGTTATTCTTAGGTTTACTACTGCTATCATCAACCACATTTTGAACACGATCACCTTCTATTGCACTAACTTTCTATTCACTTGTTGACACACATGCAGAATAACTCTCTTTGCCTTTACCATCTTTCATCTCTCTCACCCATGTAGAGGTATTATCCATTCCATCTAGGATAGCAATGGCATTCTGAAGATCTGGGTTTCTCACAAGGAGTTTTTCTTGAACCCCAGGACAATTAGTACATCTAACTAGTTGGCCTCTAATCAATGAATCAGTTAAGTTTTCAAAATCACATGTGTGTGCCAAGGTCTTCAATGATGGAACATAATTCCAAGTTTTCTCCATTTTCCTTTGCACCCTTGAAAAAAATGTTTGCCTTTTTAGTGGAATGTTAATCTGAGATCCAAAATGTCATTCCAGCATGAAACAGGCATCTCATACAAGTCACCAGGTTCTTCATCTTCTCTTCCCACTTGTATTTTGTCAAGACTTTCATAAATGTGTCTCCCTTCCACGCCCAAATTGTGACGTAAAACTGCCTGCATACGTACTGCTGAAAACTACTCACCATCAATAGCAAGGAGGTAAAAAATCAAATAGTTTTTTCACGTCAACAAAGGGCCACCTTTTTCAGTAAGAAATTGTGGAGGTTGTGACATATTTGCAGCAGCCATGGTGAACACTTGTAGACTCACAGTTAACCGGGTTCCCTTGAGATAAAAATGTCTCTGTCAATGACACACTGGTGTGCCTATCACTGCAGAAATGTACATGTACAATGCTCTCACCTTGATTGCATTGAATATATTACTGCAACTGATCACTACCACTGGTGAGTGAAGTATTTTTTTAGATGCAAGTTGTTCGAATATGTGGAATAGGAGTGCCTGTCACTGTTGACAGACAACATATACTGGAGTAAGAGTAAATTCAATCCACCACAATCCTATAGTACTAAACAGGGTTGTTCCCAAACACAAAAAATAGCTACCACGTACGCAGAGTTATGTGCCTTTGACGGGTGTTTGGACTTGTATTGTTGAAATGAGCCCAAGCTTCTATACTGGTCACCAAGGTTTGTTAATGTTGCTATTGAAGATTGGAGTAACACCGTACCTTATCCTGTCCAAAGATGGCTACAGAATGCTGAGAGGAAATTTTTCCAGGCAATAGATCTTGTACAGTTTCACACAGCACGAAGTACCACTAATAAAAATAAACGTTTCTGGCTCCTGCGATCCCTTAAAATCAGAAAAATGCTTCAGTCAGACAGCAGAACAAGGGGTGTTCCTTGTGGCTCCTCTCAAAACTTCAATCAGTTGTGAGGTGAGATGAGTGTTTCCATTCAATTCCCTGGGTTAGTCCACTAGTGGTCTCTGGTCTGTGTGACAGACAACTCATCACCAATATTAAGTCGCCATTGATCAGGCAAGTCATCATGTGGTAGGAACAAGTTTATTGATCAAATGAGAAGCATAAGAGACCTCCAGCTCCTGGTTAATTTATCTTTCATAAAATAACAGCCAATAATAAAACCATGCTCCTGTATCATCCTTATGACTTCAGCAGGGTTCTCACCATGACATCAGAAAGATTCAACAGCCAAAGGATAGAGATGACATTAGCATTACAATAAGGTTACAACACAGTTGTATTGGTTATTTTGTCAAGAAAAAAGTTCCTTGCAAAATATATAAAGTATCAGAAGATCTCACTGGTGTATTGTTCAGGGACATCCACCTTGGGTCCTTGTGCATCTCCCTTTCCTTCATTTGGTTGTATCTTCTTGTAATCTTTATATATTTTAATGAATTGTCTCCAGAATTGTATAGTATTTTAAAAATGTCCTAATTGGAGAAATTTGTAGACGCAATATTCATTTCATGCCACATACCTCTTCTCACGTGACAGCATCACATTAAAGTGCTAGCAGGGTGTCATTTTAAAGAACATGTGTGTTGCACCGGAAGACTGTTTCTCCATGGGCAATCAACAATAGAAACTGTTAGAGACATAACTACTTTCCTGCTTGCTGTATCTTCTGCAAAAAACGCCTCTCTCGCTCTTTTTTAACAGTGTATGACTTGACTGTTAGCTCCCAACCATTGAACACAAGACTAAGTGTTCAGAAGTGATATATAACTAAACAGTCTTCTAATCGTTTCATTTTCTTGTTTGACAATAAATTGAATGAGCTTTAAATACATGTGGGCTGATCCAAAGAAGGGCCAGGAAAACAGTGCCAAATGAAATATGTGTTTGAGTCTACATAATTCCGACTTTTTAAGAATTCTCAAAAAAAGACCATTCTTGGGAAGTACTGGCCAGCTTCTGCTGCTTCTTCTCCTTCGCCTTCCTATTGTCAACCGTCAGATGCAGAGGAGAGGTCCAACATACACAAACAGACTGCATTTCCATCATCGATACCCATTTGGGCAAAGACAATCCTTCAAAGTGCTTTTTCATTATGCAAAAGTTGTTTTGGTTTGTCCACTGGGAAACAAAATGTTTCCTCCATGGAAAACCACCCTTTCTTACTCAACGATCAAAATGGCCCGTTCTCATCCCTCCCGATTCTCATCCGCCAAATAGATTTGCTCCTGCCCTTGACATGGATAAATCTGTGATTAATTTCAGGGTTGGAAACTAACTGCAATTTTGTGGGACTAGTCCCTTGGGACCCCACAAAGTGCCTGGAAACTGACGAGTTGAGTGTGTGCCTGCTGGCTGTGGGAAAGTGAGGACAGTGCGCTTAGTGGAAGGTGCTGTCTACAGCCTGAGCTTTGAGCACCGTGCTGTGAGCCAGAACTGGAGTGAGCCCGTTGTGCCTGAAGGCAGTTGGAGGAGGAAGCGGGGGAGGCTTGAGGCAGGAAGGGGTGTGAGCCCTGTGGTGCTGCGGTCCTGCGGTGGGCAGCTATTGGGTTGGAGGTAAATCAGAAGACGTTTTCTCCCACGTGGAGCACGGTGCAAATACTGTAATGCGTTCTTGGCGCGGAGAGAGGGGCGCAGTAATGTATGGCTTATGCAAGCATGGGGGACTCCCACTTTGTAGGGAGGGCGAGGAATACCCCCGTAGTCGTGGCAGTGTGGCTAGCCAAAGGATGCCAGTGGCAGCCTAGCACAACTAGAGCACGAAGGTGGCGGCAGATCTCAGCTGAAGACTTGAAAGGCAGGAGGAGGAGGTAAGTGCATTTGTTCATTGTGACTCTTAAGTATTATCTTAAGTATCATCTATCTACCAAAGATGCCTCTATTTAAGATAAAAGGCGCCCCCATGACGGGACCGCAGGCCAGTGAAAGACCCACTAAATTGGCGCGCAGATAGCTCCGACACTGCAACCGACCCGCGAACAGCGGGGCGCCTTGGAGGACACTGTGGAGGTGAAGATTAGAAGCACCCCCTGAGCTGCAACCCTCACTATTAACCCCACTGCTGCCCTGCAAGTAAAACTGAAACCTACCCCTTACGTAATCAGCCCATACCCGGCGAGGCCGTTCCTCCCTCCCTCCCCTCGGAGGGCCGCGAGGAGACCCTGGGCCTGTCACCAATTCTGCATGCGGCGGGCCCAACGGGAGAGAGAGCGAGCCAGATCACTGACTCAAAGAGAGTCCAGAGAGCGGTGGGAGGGCCCTAAGCGGGTGGTGGAGCGGTGGCCCGCCACGGGCGTAACCAGTGATCATCCTTCAGTGGCCACCAACATAATCGACCCGCGAGGCCCGGTACCACACACACCCCCCCCCGAGTGTCTGGGTGTGACCTGCTCTCGGAAGCCCGGGCTCTCTGCGTGTCGCCCCCGGGGCCGGTGTGGTGCCTCTGCCCGCGGCCTGCCGGGATTCCCACTCAGCCACCCAAAGTCATCCTAGGGGCCTGCTACTCAGTTTGCCGCCAGACAGACAACAACAGCAAAGATTGGACAGGTGTCCTGGGAACCCAACCAAGAGAGAAGACTAACCATGCCAGAAGACCTAAAGGGAGCCGGGGAGCCAAGGGCGGACTCACGTCCAGCGGCAGTGGCCTTTTAGGCGCTGCAGCCTATACGAAACGGCTGCATAATCCTGCACGCAGCCAGCCAGAGGTTCAGACACCTGCTCTCTATCCTGCCTGACGCTCTCCCCCCTCTCTGGCGACCCGCACTCGACCAACCGCATCCCCGGTGACCCGATAGCGGGGTGCGCTCCACCATGGGGAAGGACAAGGGGACGAAGACTCAACCGACCCAAACCAAAATGGACCAATACGCAGTCGGTGCCCCCGCTCAAAGCGAATCCGCACCCTCCGCGACGGACCGCCCTGGGGAGACCTGGCTACCATACTGAATGCCATCAAGAATTGCCAAGCATCGATGGAGACCAAAATAGGGGAAGTCAGGGTGGACATGGCTCTCATCCGTCAAGATCTCCGCAACGCAACTCACCGGGTGACGGCAGCAGAGTCCCGTCTATCAGAAGTAGAAGATGACGTCTCCACTCTAAAAAAGCAAGTAAAGCAGCTTCTAACCCATATATCAGATCTCCACAGACGGGCCGAGGACGCCGAAAACCGCTCACATCGAAACAACCTCCGCCTGGTTTGCCTTCCCGAGGGCACAGAACCCACTCAGATCGCCACCTTCATTGAGGAATGGATCAGGTCCTGGATGCCGGCAGATGCCCTCTCCCCATGGTTCGTTGTTGAGCAGGCCCACCACGCTCTTGCCCCCAAACAGCCGCCGGGAGACCCGCACCGACCAATCATCATGAAAATCCTCAACATCAGGGACCGAGACGTCATTCTCCAAGAGGCCAGCTCGCAAAAAGAATTACTCCACAAAGGGGTCAAGCTCATGCTTTTTCCTGACTATACTAAAGAGGTACAGGCCCACAGATTTTCTTATCTCCACGTGAAACAGAAGCTGTGTGCTCTCAATCTGCCTTACCGGCTCCTTTTTCCCGCCCGCCTTAAGGTGATGTTCCAGGGCAAATCCCTTTTCTTTGATACGCCAGAGGTGGCGTGGACCTGGTCCATGGAAGACTGCCCGATCCACCCAATGAAAAGCATCCCTATGACAGAGTCCCAGCCGGGGCCACGTGGGGCTGTGCCTGCGGCCCCCCAAGGGTGGCGCGCTGGTTCCCGGAAATGACTGAACACCTGCAGGGTGACACCCCCCTCACCGACTCGCTCCCCCCCGCAGGGGGTGGTTCCCCCGGACTCCAGAACAGCTCCGGTGTTCCAGACCTGACGGCCGCCGGGGCCCCAACGGCTTCCCGAGACCCAGCTCTGAAGATACCGACCTCTCACACAGCCCCCGCATTGGACCCTAAGCGCTACCATGATGAGCACTTCAGCTAGAAGAACTGGTATCCTTGCACATTGAGGGGCCCACTACATAGCCCAATAGCATGCCCCACCGTTGACTGATCACCTATTTCTTTTTTAGGCTTTGTTTACAGGACGACAGATGCTTCATTTTGGGAAGTATGGGGTGAGGGGTTGGTTGGGTTTATTGACTGGGATCGTTTTCCCAGCAATTAGTTGCGTTACGTTATGTTACTACGGCACCATGCACTACACCCAGAAATCTCCCTGGGACGATTCTGGTGATGACCCCAAATGCACTCAGCCTCCACCAAAACCTGAGAATTTTATCCACCTTAGTGACTCCACCCACTGGGTCCCTACTCCACCACACTGCCACAATGCCCAATCCCTACACTGGGGGTGAACCCCTGACGGTCCTCTCGTGGAACGTCAATGGCCTTCTAGATAAAATCAAACGCACTGAGGTTTTAAGGTACACTCGAAGGGTCAACCCAGACATTCTACTACTACTACAAGAAACGCACTTGATGGGAAACCACTGTCCCTTCTTAGCACGCCAGGGGTTTGACAGGGTATGGCACCCTGGGTTCTCTAGAGGTACACGCGGGATGGCAGTCCTCCTGCGACGCTCCTTTCCCTTCTCACCGACCCAAGCACTTACTGACCCTCAAGGCCTATTCACTACTCTTACGGATACTCTTGGGAACTCCACTGTTAACTTCATGTCACTATATGCGCCTCCGGCAACCTTGGAATCCACCCTTCAATCTGCAATGGGGACATTATCCACCCTTCCTCAGTGCCTGACCATAGTTGGGGGAGACTTTAACGCTGTCCCGGAACCCACAACCGATGCCACGGGTACCTCGACCTCCCATAGGAAAGGAGGGAGCAAACGCCTCACAGACTGGGCCTCCATGCTGGGCCTCTGCGACGTCTGGTGCACCTGGCACCCGCTACAGTACACGCACACATCGGCTGCACACCATACCCACTCTCGCATAGATCTCATCTTTATGCCGGCCCAGGACTGCCGAGCTGACTCGGACATTCAAATACTGGCGCGTGGAGTGTCTGTCCACTCCCCACTACTCTTGAGGATAGGGGGGCCCACAGGGGCGCTACGACCCATGTGGCGACTAAACGCCTGGTTTCTTCAAGATCCGTAATATAAAGAGAAAGTGGGAGAAGAGCTAAGCACCTATTTCCGGAATGAAGGCACAGTGCAACTACAAGGCACACTGTGGGAAGCGGGTAAGGCAACAATTCGGGGATATGCGAAAGGGTTCCTCAAACACAAACAACAGATCCAAGACCACCGACTCTCCCAGCTTGAAACCCAACCCCTCCGCCTGGAGCGCACGCTTGGTGCGGGGGAAGGAGAACCGGAACGCCGTCAACTGCACCTCGTGCGAGAAGAGATCAAAAATATCTCTCTTGAATCTGCCAAAGTGGTCTTGCGGTCCTCGGTGGCCAGGGTCTATGGATGGGGAGACAAGAACGGAAAGCTGCTCCATTGGCTCGCCACCCACCCCATGGCCAACCGGATTGTCCCTGAAATCTGTGATGCGCAGGGGCAAGTTTCTCGCACCCCGGTGGCAATTGCACAGGCCTTTGCAGCCTATTACAGAGAGCTGTACTCAACAGACCCCTCGCATAGGGTGCAACACAGTTCCTCCTTTTTGAGCGATACCCCCCTTCCGCGGCTCTCCCGGGCCCGAAGAAATCGGAGACGTTATTTCCTCACTCGCCACCCATAAAACTCCCGGTCCAGATGGGTTTCCTGCGGAGTATTACACAGCATTCCGAGAGACCCTGATCCCGAGACTCCATGCCCTCTTCGAAGAAACTATAGAGTGGGGCGCCTTCCCAACAGCCACAGACATTGCCACCATTGTGGTCATACCCAAAGTACATACCCCACCGCCCTCCTGTGCCCAATACCGCCCAATTTCACTCATCAATACAGAGGTCATAATCTATGCAACCATCCTCGCCACTCGCATGAAGCAAGTGCTCCACACCCTCATCCACCCCGACCAGTGTGGCTTCATGTCATACCGCAGCACGAGACACTGTCTCAGAGCCTACAAGTAGCCCTTACCCACCGTAGTCGCTTGACACCATACTTGGCTCTAGTGCTGCTTGATTTTGAAAAGGCCTTTGATAGGGTTAACTGGCGCTACATTGAAGAGGTGTTGGGCAGGGCAGGATTCGGGCCCTCCTACCAAAGAATGGTGAAGGTCCTTTACTCCACTCTGTCTGCCAGAGTCCTCATAAATGGCACACTATCGGACACTTTTCCGATTGCGAGGGGGACCCCCCAGGGATTGCCCTCTTTCCCCTCTCTTATTCGCCCTCGCAATTGAGCCCTTGGCGTGTCAAATCCGGAGTGATGACCTGATCCAGGGTAGGCGCTGGCAGGGATCCCTTGAGGACCGGATTGCCTTATACGCCGACGACATACTCCTCTATCTGGCAGACCCGGCCCAGTCGGGACCAAGAGCTCTCCATATCCTCCATTTATTCGAGAAGGCGTCGGGACTCCGTCTCAATTCGGCCAAATCCACGGTGGTGCCTCTCCATGTCTCTAGGGAATGTGTGGATTGGCAAACAATCATTCCCCTGCGTAGGCTCTCATTCAAATATCTTGGGATCTGGGTGGCACTCCTTCCCGACTTGACCTGGTCACTTAACCTCACCCCACTCCTCAAGCGTGTCAAAGATGATCTCGACTGCTGTCAGACTCTTCCGCTGAATCCCCTGGGCAGAGTCGCACTCCTTTAAATGATGGTTCTCCCCCATCTTTTATACACCATTCAAAACCTTCTGTTCCACCTTCCTTGCAGCTGGTTCCATGACCTGGATGGGGTAGTCACGACTTTCCTCTGGGACAGGGCGAGATCACGTCTGGCCCTCACAATGTGTCAACGACCCACCTACGACGGGGGTATGGGGATGACAAACCCATTCTTGTACTATCTAGCCACTCGCCTTTTAGTGATCCACGACTGGTTTAATGGTGGATGGTCGAACCCAACCTACTGCCTGGAGCTGGAGAGCCTCGGATTCTCCCGAGTCCAAGCCATGCTTTACTAAGCCCCAATTCCATGCACTTACCAGCAGTTACCCGCACAGTCTTTCTGGCTTGGCGCTCCATGCTGCGCCATATTCACTGGGACACCAAACTCACACTGCAGACACCGTTGTGGCATGGCACCTGGTTGCGGGAGGTCGCAACACTACCAGGGTTCCAGAAATGGGATTTAATTGGCATAACTTGTTTGGGTGATATTTGGAAGGGTGAACACCTGTCCTCCCTGAAATCTGTGATGCGCAGGGGCAAGTTTCTCGCACCCCGGTGGCAATTGCACAGACCTTTGCAGCCTATTACAGAGAGCTGTACTCAACAGACCCCTCGCATCGGGTGCAACACAGTTCCTCCTTTTTGAGTGATACCACCCTTCCGCGGCTCTCCTGGGCAGAGAGCACAAGCCTGGAAGAACCTATCACACCTGAAGAAATCGGAGACGCTATTTCCGCACTCGCCACCCATAAAACTCCCGGTCTAGATGGGTTTCCTGCGGAGTATTACACAGCATTCCGAGAGACACTGACCCCGAGACTCCATGCCCTCTTCGAAGAAACTATAGAGTGGGGCGCCTTCCCAACAGCCACAGACATTGCCACCATTGTGGTCATACCCAAAGTACATCCCCCACTGCCCTCCTGTGCCCAATACCGCCCAATTTCACTCATCAATACGGAGGTCATAATCTATGCAACCATCCTCGCCACTCGCATGAAGCAAGTGCTCCACACCCTCATCCACCCCGACCAGTGTGGCTTCATGCCATACCGCAGCACGAGACACTGTCTCAGACACCTACAAGAAGCCCTTACCCACCGTAGTCGCCTGACACCATACTTAGCTCTAGTGCTGCTTGATTTTGAAAAGGCCTTTGATAGGGTTAACTGGCGCTACATTGAAGAGGTATAGGGCAGGGCAGGATTCGGGCCCTCCTACCAAAGAATGGTGAAGGTCCTTTACTCCACTCCGTCTGCCAGAGTCCTCATAAATGGCACACTATCGGACACTTTTCCGATTGCGAGGGGGACCCGCCAGGGATTGCCCGCTTTCCCCTCTCTTATTCGCCCTCGCAATTGAGCCCTTGGCGTGTCGCATCCGGAGTGATGACCTGATCCAGGGTTGGCGCTGGCAGGGATCCCTTGAGGACCGGATTGCCTTATACGCCGACGCCATACTCCTCTATCTGGCAGACCCGGCCCGGTCGGGACCAAGAGCTCTCCATATCCTCCATTTATTCGTGAAGGCGTCGGGACTCCGTCTCAATCCGGCCAAATCCACGGTGGTGCCTCTCCATGTCTCTAGGGAATGTGTGGATTGGCAAACAATCATTCCCCTGCATAGGCTCTCATTCAAATATCTTGGGATCTGGCTGGCACTCCTTCCCGACTTGACCTGGTCACTTAACCTCACCCCACTCCTCAAGCGTGTCAAAGATGATCTCGACCGCTGTCAGACTCTTCCGCTGAATCCCCTGGGCAGAGTCGCACTTCTTTAAATGATGGTTCTCCCCCGTCTTTTATACACCATTCAAAACCTTCTGCTCCACCATCCTTGCAGCTGGTTCCGTGACCTGGATGGGGTAATCACGACTTTCCTCTGGGACAGTGCGAGATCACGTCTGGCCCTCACAACGTGTCAACGACCCACCTACGACGGGGGTATGGGGATGACAAACCCATTCTTGTACTATCTAGCCACTCGCCTTTTAGTGATCCACGACTGGTTTAATGGTGGATGGTCGGACGCAACCTACCGCCTGGAGCTGGAGAGCCTCGGATTCTCCCGAGTCCAACCCATGCTTTACTAAGGCCTAATTCCATGCACTTACCAGAAGTTACCCGCACAGTCTTCCAGGCTTGGCGCTCCATGCTGCGCCATATTCACTGGGACACCAAACTCACACTGCAGACACCGTTGTGGCAAGGCACCTGGTTGCGGGAGGTCGCGACACTACCAGGGTTCCAGAAATGGGATTTAATTGGCATAACTTGTTTGGGTGATATTTGGAAGGGTGAACACCTGTCCTCCTTCCAAGATCTCCAGCAGACATATTCCTTGCACTCCGCCCAATTCTTTAGCTACCTTCAGCTGCGACACGCCCTGACCTTCCATGTCCCCGACCACACAATTGTCCCTGAATTCAGCCCTTTAGAGGCCAAACTTCTTATGCGGAACCTGGGAAAGGGGGGGATATCCCAAATTTATCGCTTTCTGATCAACAACACCCCATCCACACTAGAACCTCTCAAGGCCCGTTGGGACCGCTGGCTTGGTCCTCTTGAGGAGGAAGACTGGAGAGACGCCCTGATGGCCCCTAGGACACTTATGATCTCCGCTAGGCTCCGCCTTATTCAGATCTACTACCTACACTGTGCATATCTTACCCCGGTGCGGTTCCACAGGGCAGGCTTCCTCCCGACCCCACACTGTCCACGCTGTAAAGCAGAAACAGCCAACTACTATCACATGGTCTGGTCCTGCGTCGTCCTAGCCAAATACTGGGCATCCATTGTGGCTGAACTGAGTGAGGTGCTGGGGTGGGAGGTCCCCCTCAATCCATGTGCCCTTCTTCTGGGGGTGATGGAGGGACTGGATGGCTCCCGGGCTGATAAATTATTCCTGGGGACAGCCACTCTCGAAGCCAAAAGAGATATAGGAGCACCCTGGAAGGAATCAACATCTCCCTCCTTAACCAAATGGCGTAGGGGCATAGATTCGTGCGCCACCCAAGAAAAAGCTGTATATGAGGCGAAAGGGTGCCCAGCTAAGCATGAATATATATGGGGAAAGTGGCTGGGACCGGTGGTTTGATTATCCGTGGTACGGGTGGACTAATACTTCACGCGAACAGAATGGGGAGATCACTTGTAACTATGTTGCAATACCTAATATATCAACACAGTGCTGTGTCTATGTTGTTGTTATTTCTAAAAATGCCAATAAAGTTGGTTATCAAAAAAAAAGAAAAAAGGCATAAAAATTGAGAAGCAGTAAAAAGCAAGAATGCAGGAAGGAGGAGAGAAGATGTATTGATAATAGGAGACCTTGTGCCTTCTCCCCATGTAGAAGACACTCAAGTAGCAGCCGGTGGAACCTCAGTAGTGGACAAAGCCTGTATCAGAAAAATCACAGGCGGTCTCAAGTAAAGACTTTGTGGGAAAGCATTTCAAGCCCTCTATATTACAGGAGGTTACAAATATGGGACATGTGGTTTCATCGGGGGTGACCTTCAGGAGTCATTGATCGCACGAGAGAAGAAAAATCTGGACTTATTTGGGCCCTCAGGTGTGATTCACCCCTGGCTTTCCTCTTCCCCATGTTTGTTTCATCCATCAGAGCTGAGTTTTGCATGCTCCGGGGAAAGGACGTGGCAGAAGTCAGTGTAGAAGGTCTATCAGTGGATGGTCACTCAAAGAGGGTGCTGCCAGGAGGTCCCAAGATATCTGGATGGGGTCCCAATGGTGGCAACCAAGGGACATTGGCTATCTCCGCGGCAAATATTGACTCTCTGCTGTCAGGCCCATCCCTGATGTTAGGCGTTCTTCTGCTAAAGCAGAAAACATTATATGGGCTATTTGAAGCTTTGTTAGCAGCAAATGAGTCTTTGAGAGTGAAGACTGGAGTGTTAAAGTAGATATTGTAAGAATTAAAAGCAATTAATTCATGTATGCCCTCATTGGTAAGACCAGTAATCCCTCAACCAGTGTCAAAAGAGGTGCTCCCTGGGCCAAGGGGAACAGGGATACACCTCAGTTTATCTGTCCAAAAAGCTGATGTTGGTGAGGAGAAGGAACCATGGGTGGGGTATGAGCTGGCCTTTGGATCAATTAAAGGGGAGAAAAAGGAGTCTGGGTTTAAAAGTAAGGTCACCATCCCAAAAGTGCAGGCCAGATCAAGCCCAAGTGGCACCTCTTACCTCGATAAAGAGACAGCTAATGATAAGAGGGGCAGGTGCAGACAGAGAAGAGGGGAGCGCCAAAAAGGATTAAAGGTGAGGGTCTGGTTGGCACTGACAAACTGTAGGAGGGCGCTAGGTCAAAGAGAAGAACCCACGCCAGTAAAAGTTCCAAGGAAAGGAAGCTCTCCTAGCAGTGAGTCAGGAGCCCTAAGAACCCTGAGGCTTCTCAGGACCTAGGAAAATATGTAGTCCTAGAGCTGGCATGCACCATGCGTAGGGTGCCAAGAGTAAATTATGTGTACTTGGAGGTGACCCGAAAGGGGAAAAAAGCGAATAAATGGAAGCCTCTAAATAGGTCAAGTATTTGGATTATATTCTCAGCTTATAAGGTACTGGAGGAGATTGTGTCAAGAGATATTGAGTACATAGCCTTCATTCAGTCCAAAGTAGGTAGAGAGGTAACAAAAGTCAAATTTAGTTCTCCAGTGTTTGTAGACTTGGTATTAGAGGCAAGTGACATGCTGAATAAATTAGGACTAAGAATAGTACAGGTGAGGTGGAACCTCCCCGCCCAGATCCTCCCTTGTTAGCAAACCATGCCGGCTTAAGTCAAGAACAGCTAAACTTGGTGATTGGCGGGGAGGCAAGTCCGTCCCATTCCCGGGTGGTGGGGTATAATCGCGGCACCCTAAAGGTAACTATTCCGTCCCAGCCACGGGAGAGATTGACAGATCTGATCCCTCTACGCATTAGGTTTGCACCTCTAAGCGTTGATAGGAAGAGTGTCCTTTCCTGGAGGGGACAGGTAGACTAGGGAGTCGTCGCACCCACCAGCTTGGGGGTTGTTTCCTGGAATGTATATGGGCTGAGGAATTTAATAAAAGCAACAGATCTTTCGCATTTATGGGAGGGAAATGAGATACTCTATTTCCAGGAGACCTGGTTGGCGGGTGAGGAGCTCCACCAGAGTGGATTTATTCAGTTTGTAAAAGATGGGACTAAATTGGGCCTTGGGCGGTTGGTATCGACTAAATGCAGTAAGGGGGCAAAAATTATTGAGACAAGTAGTGATTTGCTACTAGCTTGTTCACTGGATCTCTATGAGGGTTGTCAGCGCCAAAATAATTTGATAGTTGTAAATGTCTATATAAATCAAGAGGAGTCTCAGAAGGAGATGTGGGAGGTGTTCCAGAGGGATGGTAGAGCTAGAAGAGCTCCCGGGGGACCCCCGATTCTCCTCCTAGGGGACATTAATCTACGCCTTGATCCAGGGAAGGTCAATTTTGAGGGTTTAGATATGTTAGAGTGTTATGGTATCCCCAACGCAATTTTCCCAAAATGTGATCAGTCCAGGTTTGAAAGGAAAATTGCATGTTTTCTCCATGAGTTAGGGTTTGTATGCTTAAATGGCCGCTTTAAAGGGGATGATCCAGCAGCTCAAACATTTTTGTATGGGAATCATCAGCACCCTATTGATTATATGTTTATTCAGGCGTGGGTTTTTGAACTCGGTATAGAATTCAAGGTGTTAAGAATAAGGGGTATTGATCATTGGGGGTTAAATTTGGCCATAGAGGCAGCACCAATATCGAGGGAGCGAGTTATCCCAATGGAAGTAGACTTTTCAAAATTTTTAACAATGAGGATAGATGAAGAATACATTGACCAATTGATGCAGTATCAAATCCTTCAAGAGATGGTCCTTGATAGGGCCGTAGGTCAACCAAACTTGGTATGGTATGCAAAAACCATTGCTGAGGTTGTATATCGGTTGAGATCAGTAGTAAGGTTATGTAATAAGGAAGTAAAAAAGAATCTATCTTGCCAGCCTCCTAAGCAGCAGTGGTTTGATAAAGAGTGAGTACTCGCTTGGAAGGAGTTTAGGAAAGCAGGAAGGGCAAGGCGGCCCACCGGCCCTGTAAATGAAAATGAGGTCTATATCTGTAAGAAAAGGGAGTATGAGGCCCTGGTGATGAGAAAGAAGCAGGCTTTCTACCAGTCAAACTGAGACCTTAAGATCAGTACTTTACAAGGAAAAGACATGAGGAAGTTCTAAAAGTTGGTCCCCGAGGAGATGTAGTATTACCTCCCCCCTCCCCCCGGCTAGATGTATAGTGCCAGAAACTGACTGGGTAACCTTTTTAAGTAATATTTATAAGAGCAGGAAGATAACTGCGAGGGAGTGCTGTCTAAATTTTGGGGGAGGAAGCCTTGGAGTCTTTCTCCATTTAATCTACTGCCAAGTTAATAACCTCTCTAAATTTAACTAAAGTGGTAGGACCGGATAATTTGCCAACAATTGTTATTAAGTCAAACCCAATTTGGTGGGCAGGATTTTTCTCAAAAGTTTTTACATCCATTACCAAGACTGGTATAGTACCTCCTAGCTGGAAGAACGCAATAATTAAATCCATACATATAGAAGGCGCGATGAATGTTCCACGCAATTATCGTTTGATAAGCCTGCTGGACGTAGGTGCAAATTGTATTCTAAGGTTATTCCCAGGACTTTAAGGGAATTGGATTGAGGGAAACGGAATTGTTCCTATGGAACACAGGGGCTTTCAACCTGGGCACTCAACAATAGATCATTGCTTCAGAATGTGGGCCTCGGGGCACAAGGTGAAGGAAACAACTGGGAGTGTATTCTGCTGTTCTGTTGATTTTAGTCCAGCTTTCGATTTGGTAGATCGTAGTATACTCTGAACTAAATTAAAATAAGCCCACCACGCTGTTCTCCTTGTTCCTTGTCGACCTTCCGTGGGAATTGTTAACTCAGTCCTTTTCACCAAAAATAGAGGGTAGACATGTGTCATGTCTACTCTATGCAGATAATTTGGCAATTTTGGACTTGCCCAAGTAGGCCTGCAGAGGAAGTTGACCAGATTCAATAATTATTGTGAGGCTAATAAATTGAAGATGAATCTGGAAAAATCAAAAATAATCCCTTTTGGGGAAAAAGGGAAGCCGTATATGTGGCTGTTAGATAATAGCAGGGTTGAGGTTGTATCATCATATAAATACCTTGGTATGACGTTTACAAGACAATTGAGCTGGGTCCTGCATAAAAAATTGGTGGAGATGAGGGCAGCAGCAACAATAGGGGGCCTTGTTCATTTTAAGAACACCTTTGATGGCCCATCCTGGTCTCTCCTTTTGACGGCTTACAATGCAATGGTCCCTACTCAGTGCCTCTACGGGGCCGAGGTATTGTCCCTAAGTATTGAGGTAAGTTGGGAAGATGTGAGAGCAAGTGTTTGAAAAAATTGTTAGCTCTCCCAAAAAGTGCAATGAGCCAGGCAATAAGGCCAGAGACGTTTTAAGGCATGGGTAAAGTGGGCCCTGGCCCAGGGCTCCAGCCTTTCAGGGAGGCCCCTGCTAGACCCAGCCCTGCTCTTGCCCTTATGCCCTTGAATAACTCTTAACAGACTTTTTAAAATACCATTTTCTTTGAATTTATTTTTAATGTGCGTAATGCATTAGAATCTATTACAGACATTTGGCAGAGAAAAGTTTGTTTTCCAACACCATGAACTGTCCATAAAAACAGTTTTTTGTAGATCAAAATAGG
Organism: Calotriton arnoldi; assembly: GCA_963921515.1. Classification (NCBI taxonomy): domain Eukaryota; kingdom Metazoa; phylum Chordata; class Amphibia; order Caudata; family Salamandridae; genus Calotriton; species Calotriton arnoldi. The sequence continues at coordinate 1,447,561 of CAWUFW010001622.1, read as the reverse complement.
ACCTCACACATGACAAATAACGAGGGGTCACTAAGATTATTAGCAATCATATTAGTGAGCTGCTGCTGAATTATAATATTGAACACACAGGTCACTATCCCTGAATATTAGATGTAAATTCATTTAGAATTTGTACCAGCATGCCTGTGCACTGTCAGTGACCTGGCCAAAGAGGGCATGAAAGAGCTGAAATTGGAACATAAGTTAAAATCTGTTAAAATACGTTTGGCCCAGGCCCCCCAAAATCCTTAAGATGTCCCTGAATTAATGCAAAAAAGAATTCCACCACATGGGGAAATGTGTATGTGTTTATCAAGAGCAATTGGGCATTATCACTTATATCTGGGAAAGATTTTTTTCCTGTAAACAAGCCGCTTTCCTGCTTCACATTCAATATGTGGGATTTCCCTAGTCTTCGTCAACCTGAATTTGCAGGCATTCACCAAATTCACATAGCTATGCCCGTAACGCTCCCTTAACCATAAACTTTCATACATGCAATGTAAGGTATATTTGCAGATGTTATGCCTTTATAAGTGCACCGTATGAATAAACATTTCTCCGATTCTGGGATTCTGTGGCTCAGGGGGCAGATTTTACATTTGCACAGTATATTTGTGTGCACCTAAGAAACACTTTGATAGTCAAAGCTGTGTCTGAATTTGACCCAAAGAGGTTATGGGCCAACAGTTAGCGTTCTTAATTGCCTACAAATGGAAACCTGAATGACTGAATATTGGCCAGTGGAAGTATTCGTAGCAATCTGCCATACAAATTTCCAGGCAACTCTTGGTAATGGCTGTAAATCTCACAAAAACAATAATACACTTCAAAGACAGGCTGGAAACCACAGAAGGAGATTCTCCCATTTAAGCAGAGCTTTGTGAACAGAGCCATCAGTCTCTAACAATTTGGCAGTTTCTGCCCTGCTCATCATCAGTGGTTTGAATGAACTGTGTGCAGAGTCAGATTCCAATGGAGACCAATATCAGTAATTATGGACTACATTTTGAGGAATCTGATAGGTTCTCCCACTATCATTATTCCAATGAATATGTCTTGGGATGGGAGTGTCCCGTGCTTGATGTCTAGGCATGTACGCCTGCCCTCAGTCCCAAACTGCTTGTGAAATTGTTATCCTGACTTTTTATTTGGCCCTGCCATCACGCTATTCTAGCATGTATGCAGAGGCCTGTGCCTGTAAATGAGCGGTCGGGAACCTATTCTGTGACATGCAGGGGAGCTCAGAGCATTCCTTTGTAGCAGGCATAGGACTAATGTCCATGTCGTCAGTGAATCACATAAAGTCAGTGTGGGGCCAGCGCCAAAAGATTTCTGTGAATCATTAGTCTGACCAGACCTTTTTGTCTATGTCAGGGAGAGTATAGTCTACTAAATTTCTGCTGTTATGTGAGCTCCAGATCCTTGTGCTGACATTCCATCTGCATGTCGAGTTCGAGTAAGTGCAGTGAGTGTGTAGTATTTGTATGGTCGAAGTACTCTGTGTGTGGTGAGAATGTAAGTACTGGAACCAATGGCATCCATTTTGGATGCCCCCTGGCTTAGCATCATTTGATGAAACAGTGGTTCTGTCGGATTAATTCTCAATATTTACCCTTTCAGTAGAGTTTATGTTAACAAGTACTCTCCTCTGCCTTATGGCAATATCATGCAGCTATGCACACACACAAAATACAATACAGTCATGCATTTGACAACAATGTAGAATGCCTCAGATTTGTTACTTTCACTAGAGAGATAACATAGCTTGATAGGGTGCTCTGTGCGCAGTCAAAACAAGTGCTCCCCAGTGTAGGGAATAGCTAGAGCCAGCAAGAGACTTGGGAGGAAATGAAGCCCGGAGCGACCCATATTTGGAAGGGGGGATCCCCGTTACATTTTTCCTGAAAGGTTCTGGTCATGAACAGTACGAAAAATTATGGAAATATTAAGCATCATGTGTGATCGAACTCCGATGGTGGAATTCGGAACGCTTCATCAACACGTAGGTGGGAGCCTAGACCAGAGAGGAGGCTGCAACTGAAACACACTTCACAAGATCAACATCAGTCCATGGCTGCAACCAGCGGCGTCACTAGGGTTGGTGTCACCCAGTGCGGTAACTCGGTAACTCATGGTGTCACCCCCTCACGACTTACCCCATGACACCATCACATGGGGTGACACCTTTCCCAAATGAGACTATTTAGTAAATAGTCTCATTTGGGAAAGGTGTCACCCCATGTGATGGTGTCACCCGGTTCGGTCCGCACCCCCCGCACCTCCTAGTGACGCCAATGGCTGCAACTGCTGTGCCAGCGTTCTACCAGCAAACCACCAAAGGAAGCCACACCTTCCTATGATGAGGGGTTACTGCCGTGCTGAGATCCTTTAGTAGTCAAGGAACTAATTTAGAATTTGGTGGATTGGTTACTCCATCACAAACATGGAGAAGTGTAAAATTACTCCACGCCAAAGAACATGTTAGGAGTGCATTATAGCCAAATGCAGTCTGCTCTTGCATGCAAAGATGTTTTAAAGCATGGGCAAAGGGGGCCCTGGCTCAGGTCCCCAGCCTTTTAGGGGGCCCCCTGATAGAGCCAGCTCTGTTCTTTCCCTGATGACCTTGAATAATTCTTAACAGACTTTTTAAAATACCGTTTTCTTGAATTTATTTTTAATGTGGGTGATGTATTAGAGTCTATTACGGACATTTGGCAGAGAAATGTTTGTTTTTCAACGCCATGGACTGTCCATAAAAACAGTTTCTTTTAGATCAAAATAGGACTTGACATAAGACAAATAACGAGGGGTCACAAAGATTATTAGCAATTATATTAGTGAGCTGCTGCTGAATTATAATATTGAAAATACAAGTCACTATCCCTGAATATTAGATGTAAATTCAGTTTGAATTTGGACCAGCATGCCTGTGCACTGTCAGTGTGACCTGGCCAAAGAGGGCATGAAAGAGCTGAAATTGGATCATAAGTTCAAATCTGTTAAAATACATTTGGCCCAGGCCCCCCAGAATCCTTAATATGTCCCTGAAATAATGCAAACAAAATTTCCACCACATGGGGAAATGTGTATGCGTTTATTAAGAGCAATTGGGCATTATCACTTATATATGGGAAAGATTTTTCCCTGTAAACAATAACCCTGGGCAAAGCACTACGCTACGCTCGCGTAGTTTGCGAAGTTTGCGCTACTTCGCACTACGCGAATTGCACGTAGCACAGTGCAAACACGCGTAGCGTAGTGCAGCGGTAATTTTTTGCTTGCTTGCGGTCCTCAACGTCAAGTTGGCGACCGCGAGCAAGCAAAATGACATCCCGGCGAGACTTTTTCCTCGTTCGCGATCAGCAACATCAAGTTGCCGATCGCGAGCGTGGAAAATAAACCTCCCGGCGAGATTCTCAACGCGGGGAGGTCAGGTTTCTCATTGCGAGTGGTCTCGTATGCTCGCGACCGCTCGCGATGAGAAACTACCAGTCCGCGTTGAGAAAGCTGCCGCTCGAGTAAAAATCTATTCGAGCGGCAGTAAAAGACAGCTCGCACTGTGCAAGATGCCGTTTTCAATGATTGCACAGTGTGGACAAGCATCCGGCACTGTGCAATCATCACGAACAGCGCACTACGCAGTTCGCGTAGTGCTACGCGTAGCTCGCGTAGTGCGAAGTGCACTTCGCGTAGCTTCGCGTAGCGCTACTTCGCGAACTACGCCCAGGGTTAGTAAACAAGCCGCTTTCCTGCTTCACATTCAATATGTGGGATTTCCCTAGTCTTCGTCAACCTGAATTTGCAGGCGTTCACCAAATTCACATAGCTATGCCCGTAACGCTCCCTTAACCACAAACTTTCATACATGCAATGTAAGGTATATTTGCAGATATTATGCCTTTATAAGTGCACCGTATGAATAAACATTTCTGCGATTCTGGGATTCTGTGGTCAGGGTGCGGATTTTACACTTTGATAGTCAAAGCTGTGTCTGAATTTGACCCAAAGAGGTTATGGGCCAACAGTTAGATTTGCAGAATTAAAAGAAGCCTGTAGATAAGAGTCTAGATTGGCTGATATGGAGTATGTAGGGAATAGACTGTCTGAAAGTATATGGTAGAATCTTGGGTAAATAGGAGGGCATTTCCGTACTTATCAGCACTTCCTGACGCCCGGCTACGCTTAGCACTATTAAAATTTTGGGTAGCCTTAAATGTGCAATATATAAATGAAATGAAAAATGTTAATTTTTTTTAGATGCAGAGAATAATTGCACATCGGAATGGCGTTTTCAAAATTTAATTTGTTAATTGACTGCCGTCATTTTAATAGGTTTCGTCGTTTGATGTTAAAACCGCCTTTGAAAAGATATGATATAAATCATCGTAATAAAGCACTTGCACTTTTGTTGAATATAGGATATTTAGACATTGTATGCGCCCTGGCAAAATTTATAAAAAATATGTTTGGATTAGCAATGCAAGAGGTTCAGTTAATTATTTAGTGGTGGGTGCTAGGGGAATGGAGATTATATGTATTAAATAGCGGTGTATTGGGTACTAAGCTGGTTTACAAGCAGGGAGTGGGAGAGGTGGGGGGGCATTTAGAACAATATTTTATTTAGTTTTAAACTGTATGTTTTAAAGACAAGTGTCTAAACATTAATAAAGTTGAACTTTAACTTTGGACTAACCACAACCCTTTGACTTTGCCACTGTTTGCAGATTGACCCACTATAGAATGTTCACCGTCCTATCCTTGTGAGCAGATTTGTTCACAGGGATGATGTGTTCAGGTTAATTTCCCTTTTTCAGAGGCAAAGTGACAGCATTATGCCCTCATGAAAGTCTAGGGGGCATATTCACAAGGACTTATCGCCGAGTTATCGCCACCTTAACGCATCAAAAGTGGAAATAGATTTAACGCCCCATTCACAAGTGGGTGCAAACTGCAGACATCGCCAGTATTCCCGCGATAACTGCCGCAAAACTTATCTCCACGGGTGACACCACCAACTAACCCTAATGAGATGCAGAGTAGGCGTTCCAGTGCAAAAACTCACGAAAACACCACAACACCACTTTCACAATGAACTGCCAGATCTGCGATGCGAACCAAAAACAGGTGATAAGCCGCGGTAGCAGCAGGGAATTAACACCTGCCTTTTGCTGGTGTTAAGCAGGACGACTACCTGCAGTATGAAAGGGAGCCCAGCCAAGAGGCACATCTGAAGACCCACAGATGCCATGGAGCCAATGATCATGCAGCTCGGAGACCCATGAGGGCCACAACACCCACCGCCACCACCCCCAGGACCCGCCCTGCCCCCCCCCGGACCACCACAGAGGCAGCGTACACAAAGACAGCGGACCCACCTTAAACGCACCAGCCGCACAGACCTAACGCCAGAGGAGGTCATTGCCCACTACAGGCCCAAAAGGACAACCATCCCCCGCATCCTGACCCACATCGCCCACCGGCTGACGGTATCAACACAGCGGACAACCAACATCCCTCCGCAGACAAAGCTGCCGGCTGTGCTGCACATGTTGGCCTCTGGTACCTTCCAACCCACAACTGCCAGAGTCGGAGGAGTCTCACAGCCAGCCCAATCCAAGTTCATCACACCTGTCCTAGATGCCATCATCAGCCTGGTACCCCAGCACCTCCACTTCACCCACACTGCGCAGGAGCAGCTGGAGACCAAGCAAGGCTTCTACGCCATAGCTGGATTCCCTCACGTGTTGGGGGCAATCGACTGCACACATGTACCCCTCGTGCCCCCTGCCGACACTGCACACAACTACCGCAATAGAAAGCACAAGCATTCCATCAATGTGCAGGCAATAGTGGACCACCGGGGGCTCCTCAACAATGTTGTGGCCAACTCCCCAGGCAGTGTGCATGATTCATACATCTCCCGACAGTCCATCATCAACCAGCGCTCCCAGGATGGCACCTATGGAAATGCATTGCTCGTTGGTAAGTACCAAATGAACATACCACACACCTCCACTCCACAGTCATGCAACTCACGACACTGGCAATGGGCACGCAGCAAAACTGCATGCAACATGCCACACAACATGCCAACCGACCAGACACAACAACACGACTCCATTGGGAACCTGGGCTTGCCATGCACACAACCCAGCCATGGCATGGCACCACAGCCACACAATAGCAGAATGTGAGGAGAGGCCTGGAGCAGGCATGTGCGAGAGCGGCAAGTGACTAATGAATGAGAACCTACCCAATGCTAGGTGTGGCGTGGATGTGTCGGACATACTTCAGTGTGCAAACCACGGAAATGGCCATGTGGACATTAACTGCTGGTGCATGGAGTGTAGTGGCCAGTGGACGCTACCATGTCCCCACAGGCAGTGGGGCAGAACGCGGAAATGTCGCTTGTTACGTCCCCCCCTGTATGCGCGGGCGGAGTGGGTTGGCCCTGCGTACGCCAGGCCTGCGTAGGGTTGTGAATAAAACGCCCGTCACACTGGGCGTGGTTCTCATTCGGAATGGCCAACATGTCGGCCAGGGCGGCGCCTCTCAGCCCGCCACGAGGCCGGCGCCGGGCACGGCGGGGCCTAGGACCCTGTGCGCCTGCTGCACCCCGGGCCGCTGGTCCCCAGACCCGTCATGCCTGCCCCAGCGCACCAAGGAGGCTCCGCTCACCTGCCGACACCGGCGTGTGTCAAAGAGGGCCCACCACGTGCCGGTGCAAGCTCCAAGCCCCAGTCCCGCGACCTCTGCAGCCTCCGCAGACCATCGCTGGCCTCCACGACGCTGGCCCACAGCACTCCTTTTTCGTTTACATACTCCACCGGCATACTCTTCGGCCCATTTGTTGGCACATGTTGTACTGAGTCGTGAGTTTTGAATGGCAGTGACCCCAAGTCTGTGGCAGCGTCCACATCACTAAACTCCCTCCGATCAGTGAAGCCAAAGTCTGCATCTCAAGCCTGCAACACGTGGTGCCACTAACCCTGTTCAACGCAAACCTGCGACACGTGGTGCCACTAACCCTGTTCGACGCAAGCCGGCGACACTTGGATGAGGGCTCAAGCCTACACTGCGGTCCAGTAGGTCCCACATGTGGAACTGTGTCCTGAGTTTTGAATGGCAGTGACCCCAAGTCTGTGGCAGCGTCCACATCACTAAACTCCCTCCGATCAGTGAAGCCAAAGTCTGAATCGCAAGCCTGCGACACGTGGTGCCACTAACCCTGTTCAATGCAAGCCTGCGACACGTGGTGCCACTAACCCTGTTCAACGCAAGCCGGCGACACTTGGATGAGGGCTCAGGCCAACACTCAGGTCCAGTAGGTCCCACATGTGGAACTGTGTCCTGAGTTTAGAATGGCAGTGACCAAATGTTAATTGCCGCGTTTATATCACTGAACTCCCTTCGATCAGTGTCCCAAACTCTGCATCGCAAGCACACGACACGTGTCTGTGGGTCCGTGCTGACCGCTGCCCCCGGCCTACACTGCGGTCCAGTAGGTCCCACATGTGGAACTGTGTCTTGGGTAACTTATGGAGGAGTTCACACCATTGGACACGCCTCATCGCAGGCGGCATCCCCTATCAGCACCGGTGCCACTAACTCTGTGCGCAATGAGTCATGGGCACTCTCTGGTTGAACTTTGGTGGCGTCTGAGTCCATGGCCTGGGGGTTGTCTGCATCATCATCTGGCTGGGACGGACTTGGTGTTCGACATGTGTCTGTTCCATTCATCTCCACCATAGTGACTGTTTCTGCGTGGTTCTGCCCTCTGCATCATGCCCTGGGGGTACACCTTCCACTGTCCACCGAGACACTCCGCGACAACCCCCTTTGACATCTACGAGAACCTGCTCTGCTCTCGTGACCCTGCCCCAGTGCACCGCAAGTCAGGGGCCCGTGGCGGTAGGCCCGTGCAGGACGCTGTGCATCCGGGGCCACTAACTCTGTGCAGCTCAAGTCATGGAGCCTTTATGGTTGAATGGTTGTGTCCTTTACGATGTACACTGTTGTCGTTTTTTGACTGCACCAGGCACTGCATGACGGCTGGTGTACACACACCCCACACACATCCAACACAGGTGTCACTCGACACGTGAGCCTGCTAATAAAAGTGGCATGGCGCACGTGCCCGTAGCCATTCACACCATCTAAGCAAGTGTGTCCGTGTGGTCATTATGTCAGCATGATGGGCCCGAGCCCTGCAACATCACAGTGTGCTGTCTTCAGCGGACGATACCATGTCACCTCAGCAGTGGCTAAGACCTTGAACATGTAGCTTCGCCTGCCCCCCCCTGCATGCACAAGCGGCGTGTGCTGGTCCGGCGTACGTCAGGTCAGCGCCGGGGTGTGCTGATTCGGCAGGGGGATCAGGGCGTGGCTCTGGTCTGGCCTTGAGCAGGAAGTGCGGTAAGCGTGTCTCTGTGATGGAGTGTTGTCGCCACCAGGGCCACAGTAGTCGATGTTGCAATGTAGCATGCACCCGGAGGGCGGGCCCGCACGTACGGGGAAATGTAGGAGCGCAAGACCGCTCGGGGTCTTGGCTCACACATGCCAAGTGTTATGTGTATCAGTCTTGCGGCTGCATAAGTCAGATGCCTAGCCTCAATCGCAGCGCGATCACAGCCAGCCATGGACTGTACACCTGTGTCCACCCTGTCCAGACCATTGGCCTGCACTCACGTAGCCGCACACCCTCAACAGCCAGCTTCATGGTGTTGTTGACATGCCGCTGGACATGCGCAGACAGGCATGACAATGGTGTGCCGTAGGAGTGCACGTGATACAACCGCGCAGCGCACACAAGTGTGGGTGCTCGTGGGAGGGAGGAGCAGCTGTGAGGCAACGTAACACACAGTGAGGCCGCTCATGTGCCACGTGCTCGGCATATCATCCATGATTCCCTGGGTCGCAGACATACCACCTCACCCACGACAGGCCTCTGTACATCTCCTGTATGCAAGCAGATGGTAAAGTTACTGTAGGGATGAAAGGTCCTTTGTCTGAACTATCAGGCGGAAGCACATCTGCAGCTCCGAGCTGGGACTTGCATGTACCCAGCACCCCCTGACAGATACGATAGCATTTGCTGGCGACTCCCACACTACGCACTGCCCGACGTGAGACCAACGTGTACACATCCCACACACAGAAGTCCTTGGTCGTAGTTAGCGTGCGTGAAATGACCTTCACACGTACTCCCACCCCACCTCAGGCCTACACCCGTTGCACACAGACACTGCTCATTGATTCGAGCTGTGGCATTTCATCCACAGAACTGGCGCGGGTCAGCACGGTGCCGCTTCAAGCAGAGCCACTGACGCAATGGCAGACCATCCCGGACACATGCACAACTCCAGTCACGTGGACCGGTACCGTGCACGTCTGCTGCATGTACTGGGGGCACTGCCATTGGCAGTGCTGCGGATCAGTTACCGGCTAAGCTTCCGCCTTGCCAACGTCACCTGCGTTCAGCCTGTGTTGCATTGTCGCTCGTGCATATTCGAGTGGACCATGGATGTCTGCCTCTCCAACGTAACGGTAGCTGACCTGGATTTCGACGTGTGTGTGCGCCCCCTGTTGGACCACAACCAGGAGTGTCACCGTGATGCCCGTTTATAGCATGCCTGGATCATTGGCATGCATGCTGGCAACTGGACCTGGGAGATTGCACGAGTCGTCGTGTGCAGTGACCACATTGAGCCGCTCCCCTATTGGGCTTTAGTGCCAATTGGGGCCAGGGGTTGGAGTCAGCACATCTGTCCGGGATAGCTGATGGGTTACGTCGCCGACATGTTCGATGTAGTCGACAACGAGCTCATGTTGGAAATGTTGGCCTACGCTGCTGCACTCGCGTTCATGGACGAGTGACAATGTACCTGCAGTCACAACTGAATGTGACCCCTTGCACGTGTCCCGGCGCCTGGTTGCATGTTGGGGATCTGGTCACATGTCCCAAGACGACAGTGGACATGGCTGCATTGGCCTGGACTCCGGATACATGCGCGGACAACCAACGCGCGTTGGCACTGACTTGTGTGGGTGATGGACTCCCCCGGGGTGGACATGGGCGCTTTCCAACGTTCCTCATTCAGACATGCTGCTGCATTGGTCTGCATGTTGTGGCACTTCTCTTGGCCGTACTGACACGCAATTGTTGATGAGGTTTCCGCACCTTCACTTGTCTCCAACTGTGATGAGTGTTGATATGTATGCAAATGTGTGTGTCACGGCCTATCTGGGTCACAGCCATACATGCATTGCTACCCCATCAGGGCTGTGGGTTGGTACTTGTGCATTATCATGTCCCTGTTTCGTGCTTTGCTAGATGCGTATGGCCATTTACCGGCCACAAGCGGGTGCACTTGTGTCCTGTGTTCGGTTGTGCAAATGTTGGTGTTTGTACCACTTTGTGTTCGATGTTGGGGTGCTCTGCTTCCTATGTGTGTGTGCTGCATTGTGTGTGAGATGGCCCGTCAGCTCTGATTTGTCTCACCCATCTCCCTTTCAGTCAGTGTGGTTTTCACTTCTGTGCTTGTTCAGTGGCGTGATATTGCCGACTTGTGTGACTTGTGCTCTTGGTTGGTGTTGTTACTCTTGGGCATGGTTTGTCTGCAGTTGTGCTGTGCTTAATTGTGCATGTGTGACATTGTGCTCATCTCCCCGGTCCCCCCAGTCCCTGGTCGTTCCTCTCCCTGTTGCTGTTGTGTCTGTTGATTTTGAGCAGTTTCCGGTCCCCGACTCCTGCCACCATCTCCAGACTGATGTGGTGGACACCATTTCCTCCATGTCATCCAGCTCCTGGTGTGGTGCTGGACTCCCACCTCCGGTGTGCATTGCTGCCTTCTAGTTGTTGGCGTGTTTCTGCTTGTTTTTGCGTTTTGCATTATTCCAGCTGTTCTGGTTTTCTTCCATTGTCCTCCTCCGCTCTCCGGCTGCATTCACCTTGTCCACGATAGACTGCCATGTACAATGTTTTGTTGCCAATTGGGCTTGTGGGGTTGTGTACTAGCTCCGACTGCCTCCATTGTGCTTCGCTGTTGTTTTCTGTTTGGTTTGTCTTCCTTTTTCCTGCTTTTGTTGTGCTTATTTCCGCCTAGCGTGTGTGTGTCGCGGGCCTGGCGCTGCTTATCGCTGCTTTCCTCATCGCGAATGGGCTCATCGCACGTTTTTTTGCGTTGGGGTTTGTGTTTTTATCTCCGTCGCGGTGGTTGTATCACGGACATTGGCCGCGTTTTCGGGAAACTATTGCATGGTACCGCCGTGTTGTGAATTCCACGTTGACACAGGGTTATTTTCCCGCAATAGACTGCGATGTGTAAAGTTGCGTTAACATTTTTTGGAGATGTTTAGCACACGTTCTTGTGAATATACCACGAGATCTGCACACTTAACACAGTTGTCTGTCGAGCCCATTGCGCTCTTAGTCAACCTTTCATATTTATTTGAAAATATTTGCGAGCCCCTGTAAAGAGGTCCTGTATCTAGTAACTTAATGTCCTTAGTTGGGTCATTACAATAAAGATTATGGGGCCGATTCACAGAACTAATCTGAGACAAAATCCTAAACTTACTACTTTTGGTATTCACAGAAGGCATTTAGTAGTAGTAAAGTTAGGATTCTTAACTTTACTACTACTAAATGCCTTTTGTGAATACCAAAAGTAGTAAGTTTAGGATTTTGTCTCAGATTACTTTTGTGAATCGGGCCCTAGGTGTTTGATACATGATTGACAAACAGTGATGACTTACAGCATGTTGACCATAGAGAGGATATGTTGGGTAAAGACATTACAAATGAAATGCCTGAAGTAGAAAGATGACTTATTAGATACACATATTTAAACTGTAATGGACAGTGTGATGGTTTATAAGTGGTGGTGCTAAATTAGGGTGTCGTAATATGGATGATTACAAATAATTTCTGGGCTTATGAGGTTGGCCATATTAATGTGCTTCGAGAGAATGCAGGGATGACTTAGAAGAACATTCTAAACAAAACAAGTATTGAAATAACCAAGGTGTCTGTGGTAAGTGCCTTGTACTATGTTATATTACATGCACATGTGTGTACGCGTGCATTATTGTTGTTATTTAAGTTGTCCACAGGCGCGACATGAATAGTTGGTGAGGAATCCCGCCAGTGGCCAGAGAGCGGTTGGGATCCGTACCGGCTGGACGTGTCGTGTTGTGAGTCATTGTACTTTTGGAATAAACCCACTACAACCAAGCATTGCTTTGTGGACATTCACTCTTATTACATTGTCTGGCTTACAGTTTGTGAAAAGAGCTGCAGAGTTACCGAGGGAGAACTGTCTTCAATGGGAAGTGTTAGGTGAGTGCAGCCAACGGGGCTGTCAGCCTCTGGTGTGAGGACCGTGCCAGAAATGGGGAAGGCCCTTCTGCTGCTAACAGATCTGTCTGGCTATGAGTACACTAAAAACTACTAAGCTACATCTACAATACCATAGTGTAAAGTCAATGACAGTGTAAACATCAATAAAATGACATGGCCCTCTCACAACATACAGCTGATGCTGTCTGTAGAAAGACGCTAAAAAGTCATGAAGGAGAATCTGGCTGTGTGGGAAGGTGTCATAACACTCAGGAATTTGTGGTTGACTGTAGATAGAGCCCTGGTAAAGCGTGGCACAAAATGAGCTGGACATACTCTGAAATTAACATATTAATCCCCTTGTACTCTTATTGAACATCAAGGGTGTTGTGTTAACTGTGGTATATCAATGATTTATGAGGAAAATAGGAGCAGTTCTTTGTGTTTTTCTGTAATTTAAAATACCTGTGACTTTATTATCTCAATATGGACTGCCATATTTACGCAGACTTTCAAAACCAGCTCATTTCTCTATATGCCTTTTGAAATGTCTTCCGTGAACTGGAATTGATGCCAGCAGGCTAGCACTGTCCTAGAAAGTCAAAGGCATCCCTGCTTCTGCTAGACAGAAACAAATGTCTGTCGACTGTTACTCTTTTCCATTTTCTAATTTTTAAATCATACCTGGGAATGCAATGATAGGAGGTTTGAACGCTGCCAACTCCTAAGCAAAGGTCCCCAGCACATTAACTGAGAGTGTTTATAATAGTTACATAGTAGGCGATGGGATTATTAAAAAGATATCGAGCTGCGCATATTATTGACTAGTGATAGTGAAAAGCAGCAGGTTTTAGGCTAATGCAAAGTGCATTTATGGGCACTGTCTTTCACTTTTTTCAAATTTCAGTCTTCTGCCAGTATAGAGTAGATATGAGTTGCGATACCGGACCTGAGCAACATAGTTGTGGCATAATTTGTAAAATCTTAGCTTTGATTGCTTGGGTGGTTACTGTCGGAATTGTTTCAGTACAATGTAATGGGGCTGATTTTCCATAAGCAATGACTTTCTGTGGCATTCATGGTGAGAATGCACTGGCTAGATCTAAAGTAATATCTTCATAGACCAAACCACAAAGCTTACCGACCGAGGCCTTTTCTGTTCTATGAATGTACCAGAGCTAAGCGTGCACTTATGTTTCCTGCAGTGCTTAATTTGAGCCAGTGCTTTTCGGTGCTCAGCACCGGCACTTAATTGGTTTCCGGTGCTCGGCACCGGCACCTAATTGTCAACACCATACTTGGAACAGTCTGCCACATGGTGGTGCTGCTCATCTAATTTGGAGATGAGCAGAACAACGGTTGTTTAGGTATACAATATACATTAAAAAATTGCTAACACCTACCTCCCCAGCCATTCCTTTAGCTTTGGGGACCTGGAATAATCTGAACTGTCTCATTTACATGCGAGAGAGAGGGTTAGTAGTTGTTTTGGCAGCGATGACAAGGGCGATGGGTGGTGCAAGCTGCAGTGGCCTCCTGGTCAGAGCCCTGGCACTTAATATTTTACAAATTAAGCACTGGTTTCCTGTGTGGCCTAACGACATTCATATAAAGTGTTGCACTTGACATCATTATTGAGGTGCATTCACTATAGAGTTAAAGAATTCATACATACGCTGTGTGCCTTAACAGTATTAAATGAGATATATTCTTTGGAGACTTGATGAATAAACCATCATCACCTGTTTAGAATGTGTTTATTTAGAAACAACAATAGATTTATGTAATGTGTGCAGATATTTCATATATTTCATATAAAATGTAGTTCTTAGCCATACTTACACATGTGCATTAAAGATTTTACTGTATACCACATGCAATATGAATCTAATGTACTGACAAGTTGTATTCATTTGTGTTTGAAAGTGCACATGCATATTAAATGTGCACCATTGATTTAATACTTTAAAGTTGTCCTGACCAGGCCTGTTTTCCATTCTGCATAAAATACTGTTTTCCATTTCTGCTTGCATGGCTTTTCCTTTGCAGCTGCGTTCACATTGATTGTTAGTTTGAGAATAGAAACAAAACTGTAGTAGCAATAGAAAGAGAGCCTGAGAAAAAGTCCTTGACAAAGTAACATGGAGAGCCAGAACGTTAATTGAAGGGTCCTATTCAGCATTATTGCAACATGGCTTGGTTGAACAAGGACAATGTTGTTCCCATGTGAATATGCGATGTTACATCGCATGCCAATACAACGCGGTCGTTACGAGGACCGTGTTGTTACATCGCATACCATTACTACGCAAGTCGTTATAACGACTTGCTGTAGGGGGCGCTGGAAGTTGGACTAGTATAATTTACTATTCCAACTCCGGTCTGTGCAACAGTAGGGAAGGTGTTGGATTTTAAATCCAACACCTTCTGCCCCCTACAGCAAGTCGTTGTAACGACTTGCGTTGTAATGGTTTGCGATGTAACAACGCAGTTGTTGTAACGGCCGCGTTGTAATGGCATGCGATGTATCGCATGCGATGTAAAGGATGTCTCCCGCCCATGTTCAGTCTGGGACATTTCGTAAATGTTCCAGCTTACGACTTAAGAATGGAAAAGGACAATGGAACCCCTGAAGATACGAACAGAGGGGTGGTACCTGAGAGATTTTAGTGCAAATAATTGGATTCTAGACTGTCTGGGATGGCTGCCACTTTTACTTTGACTTTGAGAGGTTTAGATCTCTATGCTTATTCCCTTTGATTCTTTGCTGAGTGTGGGTCAGGCTAACACTCAAATTCCTCTGACCCAAGAAGACTCTTGACTGAGCTTTTGAGATGCTGACACCTTCCTTTAACTTCTTTACGTCCTTTATTTTCCAAACTTTCTCGTAATTTCACATTTTTTTGCATTTCCCTGAATTTTGAGATTCCTTAGACTATTGAACTTTCCTCTTAATCTGGACTTTAACCTAGATGATTCTAGATTTTACTCATGTATAAAAGAGAGAATCAGAAACTCTTCTCTGAGCACCAAATATTGGTATTGATCTTTTGTATTGCTGTGACTGAACTTCTTGTTTTTCTCATACTGGTACGGCTAAACTTCTTTAGAAGGTTGGGTTTCCCATTTGTTATCCTTTACCTTTATAGCATGGTACAAAGATTTGTGTACCTTAACTTGACTGCTAATTTGTAGTAAATCTTCTTAACTATAGTCACTAATTCCTGGTCCTTATTGTGTAGCCAAATGGGTTACACTGTTAATTGAAATTGATTGATGAAATGCTAACTCCCATCATATCTGAGGCGGGAAAGGAAAAATTCATCGGAGGACAAATGGTAAGAGGGTTGGCCCAGAAAGCTGGATCACATACACCAATATCGCAAGGGCCACAGAAATACAGCCTAGAGCTGCACAACGGCTGGTTGCTTGCCCCTGGACCCTTATATGAAAACACATGCTTACGAATATTTTTATTAGATGCTATGGACTCTTTAAAATAAATGCAGTCTTGTCGACAGTCTAGGGACCAGCAGAACCGGCACAGCCATGCATGCGCCCACAGACACTGCTCGATAGACTACATATTTTTCAATTACTGATTGAGAAATGGCAAACGAGCACAATGGAAATGTTAGTAACATACTCAAGTAAGAGCTTAAAGGTGCTCCTGAATTTAATTTCAAGACCTATCTAGGCAGAAAAAAGATAAAGTATACCCTTCTGATCCAGGTACCCTACGTTAAACTTAGGTTATGTGCTTGTGTTACATTGTGCCATTGGTGTGGCCTTGTAGGACCCTGAACAGTTGGGACAATAATTTTCTGCATGAGTCAATTATTTCTCACTGATCTGGGTGTATGTCTCGTGTTCTGAGAAGTTTGAAAGTTGATTGGCTGTGATAGGTCGTGAGTGTAGATATGTTTTTTGAAACCGGGAATGAAAATGTTACAGTAAAGATTCTCCTTGGTTTCATACAGGATCTCAGGAGACATGTTTTAGTCTTTGTGGTGTGGTTTTGTGTCTAAGTGTGTGAGCTATAGGACTTTTCTGTTTAGTGTGTAGTTTCATAATGATAATTATTTTCCTTTGTTCAGCAGGTTATTTTGGGTGTAAAACTAGGCGCATCAAATAGCCTGCATCCACCTTTACTACTGTGTTGTGCGAACAAGTATATGCGGAATGGTTTGTCTAATGTGTTGGGGTGGGCAGTAAACTCCACTCCACTGGAGGAGTGCGCGGAGTTTTGCCACTCCGCACTCCACTTGGAGCACGGAGTTCGGCAAAAACTCTACCAACCGCTGCGCGGCAGAGTTTACCGGCACCCGCCATTAGAGAGCTCTTTGTATTGTGTCTCAAGCTCTGCTGCAGTAACCGGACTGATCTTCTGGTAGTAAGGTGAGCAGGGTGAGTTCTGAAGAAGAAGGAAAGCCCAACTGTAGGAAGGTAGAGTGTTGGAGGAGGAGCGTATAGTTTTGAGGAAAATGTGCCATTAGCAACTGGGTAAACAATAAGAGAAGGGAGGATTGCTGTGTAGCCATATTGGGATTCTTGTCACCTATTTATGCGAGAGGGCAAGTTGTTGGAATTTCGGTTTAGACTTGCCCAGTGCTGTGCATTCTATTTTGAACATGGTACTGTGCCTCCTGTGGTGGCCTCTCAAAGCCCCCTCTTACTAAATTAAAGGCAGTGGTCATCCCATTCTGGTGGGTCTTCAAGCTTGCGTGGCGAGGAAGAACTGCAAATGACTGTCCTGTTTTTACCTCTAGTCTCGACCTGGTCCCCCTCGGCACCACCAGGGTGCAATGACCACTGGCCTACAAGGGCGTTGGCATTGCTTTCCCCCAGACTCATCTCAAGTATTCCTCAAGTATTTCCTGTGCCCCCGCCGCCCTGTGCCCGTGCTCCTTGCAAGGGTTAGATCAGGATGGATGAAATACAAATACACTGCTGGGGTGTTCTTTAACACCACTGTTTGACGATTATCAAAGTATTTTGTGAGATGGGGAAAAGTATCAGCTGTTTCACAAATTGAGGAGTACACTCAAGAATAGCAACCAACAGGATAAAGTAGGTTAATTGCATGTGTGCATTCAATTAGGCGAGCCCATTGAGTGGTGCCATTGTAGTGAAAGGGGTTTGGCTGGAAGGAATGGCTGGCACCATTTTAGTGTGATCAACAAGTTTCCATCCAAGCATTCTTTGGTGAGTTTGGCTTCTCACCAGGGCCTTGTTATGAGTGGGCTGCAAATCGCAATTTGATTCTAAACCACGAGTTTTCTGCCACATTTCATTACTAAAATATGCAGTATTGGTAATTCCACGTACGGGAATTCCATTTCGGTAAATCGGAGTCATCCATGATGAGGGCTGAAGTGCATCACTGCATGCAGTGGAATTGTTAGTAAAATGAAGAGGTGATCTATAACTGCTTTTCAAGTTGTTGAAAAAAATAAATACTTTAAATATCTTATGGCCAACGTCCCGAAATTGGCATGTTATGTACAAGATTTTATTATATTTTGCATGGATGCCATGGAATGAATACACCCGAATGTTGGAAAATCAAGTGAAGCGTAAGAAGTTAAATCCGCTCCATTCAGGCGCCAGAACGCTGTACTCAATAAAGTAGCCGTATTGAAAGTATTTTTTTAGTATATTGTAAATATAGCTTCCTAGTAGCGTCCGTCTTTCCGATGCATTTTTGTAACCATACCTCTACTAATCCGTGTGATTTGTAAATTGAGATTAAATTAAAGTTTAAATTTATGGTAATAACCACTCTGAACTAAAACATTAATATAGATTGCTTAATAATGTTGAGGTGTACGTTTGCAGCATATGACTTTATTAACAACATATATATCTGAGATGTGTTTGCAATCCCATGCTGTATTTGAGCTTTTCTGAGCCAGGTTGCCGAACATCATTTTGCTTACCATGTGTACACAAGTCACCAGACGGTCAGAAGACTTCTCTCATGCGGTGTTCCTGAGGGGGACGCTTTAGTGCGATGCACAGTGTCAGCATGGGTAGAAGTGGATTATATTTTCTATGGGTGGGCGGGACTCCGCAGAATCTCGTGGAGTTTTTATGAAAATCCGCAGAATTCTGCTGAGTAAAACTCTAAGGAGTTCCGCCCATCCCTACTAATGTGTTGTTTTTGATCTGCGAACATTATATTGGTTGTGTGGGGAATAAGATGCACAGCTGGAGATCATCATATTGCCAACAATATATTTTGTCTAATGTACTCTGTGAGCACAGTTTGTTTGAGCAGTGGGGCTTAATGGGAGGTTCATGTCGCCAAATGCATGGCTTTGGTGATGTGTTGAGTGTATGCTGATACAGCATATTTCTGCTGAAAAGTATCTGATTTTGCTTCACATTATAAACCTTCTTAATAAATGTAGATTTGTAGGAGCATAGTATTATATGTAGTGAAATTTAATAACTAAACCTGCACTTTTCGTTCTCACCCCATAAAATACTTACAAGGGGCAGGTCAACAAAAAGTACTATAGGTAGCTTGCTTTCAAAACCTGGTCTCTTTCTACTGAGGAGTCCCACGTTCGTCACCAACAATAGCACAATTCATATAATCTGAGGCACACTCGGAAAGCCCATGAATAACAAACCTTTGTTGTGCATAACAGAGCCGGTCAGAATTATATGTTGTGTGTGGGACCCCACTTTGTGTCTATTCCATCACAAAACAGTAGTGCAGGGAGCGAGAAAATAAGGTATGTGGTTCCCACTCACAATATATACTGTAACATGTGTCTTATTTCTCCTCCCCACTTCCTTGCATCTCTCATATACCTCCTCCTTCACCTTGTGCGGACAGAAACTGTCTAGCTTCTCCTCGCATATTACCTTATTTCTCTCATTGCACTCATTCCAGTAGAAGAAGGAGGAAAGTGTATGCACACGACAGTCTCTTCGACTCAAAACATGTTGCTATACAGATGCAAGCATGTCTTTGTTGCTCAGAGGCTTTAGAAAAACAGGGTGGTAAAGGAGGGTGGAGTGAAGGGGCAACAAAGATAGGCCACTACTATCAGTCTGATGGGGGCATCACAAAATGCTGTTTTTCACCCTAATGTTTTATCAGTGCTGTGTCACAGTGATGAACAATGACTTTCAGAATCCAATGTTGCCTCCTTTAGAAATTAAAGATGCTCATTCATAACAAATGAAGTGGAAAAGGTACGGTCCTATAAATAAAAATACAATGATGACTCAACAGACTTCAGTTTACAAGCCAGTGAGGTGAAAAGGGTACACTGTATGTCAGTTAAAAGGCACACATTGCCGGTAGAAAACCTCTAGCAAGTTATGCAGCTTTAGAAAAGGCTGACGACCGTAGGTAAGGCAGCCACACTATATTGTTACAGGCCAGGATAAACGTGAATTATATCAAACATTACAATATATGTTTGATTGTTACTTTGAAACTGTCGAATTACAGCGTCCTTTGCAATGTCGTTTCACAAGCGGTAATTAAAATCAGGCCAACCTGACTATGTAATGTAATAATCAGGGACTTCCAACATGGCCGACACCTGGGTGTGATCTGCTCTTGTTCAAAAGAAATCCTTCAATACGCTCTATATAACACCAACTGCAATTGAAAGTTGCTCAGGACACCTGTTCACCACCAGCCTGCACAGATGAAGGAAACACAGTAGCAAAAAACAATAAAAGAGACTCAGAAGCTCTACCAGTATAAGTAAGTTGAGTTTGCTGTCAGAATGAGGCGGACTGTTAAATATGTAAAACATAGTGCAGTTCCTTCCATTGGATGTCCTCTGTTATGGAAATTAAGCACTGCTCTTTATATTAGACTCAGAAACAAGGTAAATCGCCTTAAGACGGGAGTTTGGGTATTAAATCAGGTTGGGCGCTGGATGATTGATAGGGGACACATAGTAGGAGTGATTGTAACTCGCTCAGTGAAAGTGGGTGTGTCATTTTGAATATCGGAATAATTTGTTCTCGAATCTGTGCTGGCAAATCCCCTCAAAATCCTTACCCAGGCACCCCTTAACATTAAAACCCGACAGACATACAGCAAGAACCCTATTTACCTCCTCCCACTCCCCCCACAAAACTGCAGATCTCAATTTGACTTACACAAGACAATGGCACAGAAACCATAACAGTGACCCGCACTGCACGTCGTAAGAACTCTTAAACGCCTCTAACATAAGATCAAATCATTTGAGTTAAAAAGAAGGAAGGATAAGCTTTTTGATAGAAGACAAAAATATTCCCTTAGCCGATACCTTTAGTAGAAAACAAGAACAGAAATGTACAGCATAGGATTCAGTGCAGCAAGATAAGACTCGAAGATCATCAAACAACAAGGGTCTCCAACAGTAGTAATCTTGAATTCCATCAACTGCTTACACTTTGCAACGTCCCAGCACTCAGAAAATGCAGAGGATTACAATGAGCGGAAAAGCTATAACCCATAGAAACAAGCATTGGAAATGCAATAGGTCTCGCATTTTTTTAAGTTAGAGCTATTGGCATTGTAAATGGCAATGTCTGTTACCTACTCAGGGATGATGGAGGGAGCAGTTGGTGTCGGAGTGCCAAAATGCTCTGTTGGAGAGTGACTGGCCAAAAGTAAACCATACAAGCAGCGACTTTTAAAATTATGTGTTTAGCCAGAACTTTTGGCTATGTTGTAGAGCATTGTGGCTGCTGTGCATTATGTTGAAAAGTTATAATAAAAAGTGTTAAGCATTCTTGTTACCTTTATATAAACGAAGACAACATTATATACAACTGAAAAACCTGATTAAAAAAAGATTTTAACATAAAAAATGTCTTCTAGTTTTTTGTACTTGCACTGCTGGCAACTTCTTCCTGCCTGTTCTCATGCTTGTTTGTTATAAAAAAATTTGTTATGGGGGAGCGGGACATAAATAACGGGGAAGTGGAGGTAGGAAAACAGTAATTTAATTAGAACACGAGCAGCGGACGGACACTAGGGGAGAATCAACAGATGCCAGATTCCAAGGCCAGATTGACGTGATGCTTAGGTGGTGCGCTGATGCAAAATGGTGGTGGTGAATAATGTTTGGTGCTCAGGTGGTGACACTATATGGTGTGGATTGGAGGTACGTTGTGGATTGTGGAGTTGAAATATGTTGTTTGGTGTATAATTATGCGGTGTGTATTGGAAATGTGTGGAGTTGAATTGTGTGGCCTGGAACTGTGGTGTTGAGTGAAATCATGCTTAGTGAAATTGTGTCATGGTGTGGAGTGCATTTATGTTGATTGGTGGTATGTGGTATAGAGTGCATTTATGTGGCGTGTATTTATGTTGCATTGAGTACAGTGCAATTATGTGGCGTGTAATTATGTGGCACTGAGTGGTATTATGTGGAGTGTATTTATGTTGTATTGAGTAGAGAGTAATTATGTGGCGTGTAATTATGTGGTACTGAGTGGTATGTGGAGTGTATTTATGTTGCATTGAGTTGAGTGTAATTATGTGGCGTGAAACTATGTCTCACTGAGTGGTATTTTGTGGAGTGTATTTATGTTGCATTGAGTTGAGTGTAATTATGTGACGTGAAACTATGTCTCACTGAGTGGTATTTTGTGGAGTGTATTTATGTTGCATTGAGTAGAGTGTAATTATGTGGCGTCTAATTATGTGCCACAGTGGTATTATGTGGAGTGTATTTATGTTGCATTGAATAGAGTGTAATTATGTGACGTGTAATTATGTGGCACTGAGTGGTATTATTTGGAGTGTATGTTGCATTGAGTGCAGTGTAATTATGTAGCATATAATTATGTGGCACTGAGTGGTATTTGGAGTGTATGTTGCATTGAGTGCAGTGTAATTATGTAGCATATAATTATGTGACACTGAGTGGTATTGTGTGGAGTGTATGTTGCATTTAGTAGAGTGTAATTATGTGGCGTGTAATTATGTGGCGCTGAGTGGTATTATTTGGAGTGTATGTTGCATTGAGTGCAGTGTAATTATGTAGTATATAATTATGTGGCACTGAGTGGTATTTAGAGTGTATGTTGCATTAAGTGCAGTGTAATTATGTAGCATATAATTATGTGGCACTGTGTGGTATTATGTGGAGTGTATTTATGTTGCATTGAGTAGAGTGTAAATATGTGGCATGTAATTATGTGGCACTGAGTGGTATTATATGGAGTGTATTTATGTTGCATTGAGTAGACTGTAATTATGTGGCGTGTAATTATGTGTAACAAAGATATTGGACACATTGTCAGAGGAGAAGCCATGAATAGCAGTAATCTGGATCAACTAGAGTGTGTTCAAAATATATTTAGGCTTACAAGATCTAATGAATTACCTTAATCAAAACAGGAGACTATTACAGTCTGCACCACCATCCTCAGATGTTCTTAAGGAAAAGGAAGAGTATCTGTCAAAGATTTAAATTATATATGGGATAAAGTACTCCCTGCTGTACATTATAAGGATATTGCAAGTCACAGAGGACTTCCATGACCATATAGAGAATTGAGGCAAAAGGCTGAGTTCCTCTATATGGTTATGGAACTCTGAGATGACTTGCAAGATCCTTACCATCTATGGCAGTGAGTACTTTATTCCTTATAATGCATGGTCACCTCATTCGCTTTCCCACAAAACATTTAAATCCTTGGGGGCAGATTTACAAGAACTGGCGCATCTCTGCAGATTAGCAGAGATGCGCCAGTTAATTTGCGACACATAAAATAACCCTTGTGCCACCATGGATGCGTCGCATTTACAATGCGGCGCACCGTGGCACAAGGATAGACAGATGCCTGACGCATCTTTTGGCGTAAGGGCAGTGCATTGCTGGAGTCGTGTCGCAAGCACAACGCAACTCCAGCAATAGTCAGGAATGCCTATTCTTATCAGGCTGCGTCACTCCTTACGCCTGCTTCAAACAGGCGCAAGGTTTTGACGCAGTGGCGTCGTAAAAGTGACTCAGTGAAATCTTGTAGATTTCACTGGGTCACTTTTACGAGGCTTTCTTGCGTCAGAACGCCCACCCTGCATACATTATACCTGACGCAGGTAAAATGTAGCGCAGGGCTTTACAACGTGACGCATCTCCCTAGATGCGTCACGCTGTAAATATGTCGGAACGTGGCGCATTGTTTACGACACCGCTGCGTCTCAGAAGTGACGCAACGGCGGCGTAAAGTTGTCGCAAGGGGCTTGTAAATCTGCCCCTTGGTGTGTAACTCTTTCATATGAAAGTGAGAGCATGTTTTCAAACATGAAGAATAAAAACAGACTCTTTAGTGCAAAATGAAACGCATACAAAAAGCTGTTCGTTATTTGTTGCAAAAAGGTATTAGAATCTGTTAAATACAAGTTAGTTCTTTTTTTTTTAAACCACAGTAGCTCGGAATGTGTAGAAACATGCAGAAAGAGTCTAACTTTTCCATAATTACCTAACGAGTGTAGAAAATAAACATGTTGCCATAATGATCCCCTTTCTGCTTGCCACTGTAATGTAGAAAAACAGAGCAGAAGAAAGAAAAGCAATGTTTTGTTCCTTAAACATCTGTTTTAATTATGCTTTGGGTGCTGACCTGCCTTTCATCTCAGTTGCTGCCTCTGGCAGGAGGCATTGTGACATTAGAACTCAACTGTAATAAGTTATTGCAGTTGAGTTCTGACGTCATTTCATTATGATAGGTGACTGGGTGCATCACAAGTCGCCTATTATAAATTAGAGACAGGTTTTTATACAGAAATTGCAGAATCCCATGTATTTTAAGAAGTACATAGACAAATCATGGAAAGCATAGAGAGGTTACTGCCCAGAAGAACCCTGAGATTTATCACTTCAACCCAGTGTAATCTCAAGGATTTTACGGGGGCCCCTGCAAGGCATATTTTGGGGGTTCCTTTTCCAAACAACGTTGAATTTCATTATCCATTGACTGATCATTCTAGCCTGCAAGATACATAGCAATATTGAATTAAACATCAAAGTATCAGAAATGGGTTACAGAAAAACAGAAGAAAACGTCTAGATTGAGAAATAAAGTTGAAACAGAGACAAAAATCACTTTCTCCGGTGGCTACTTGGAAGATTGGGGCCCTCTGCAATTGTCCACTTTGCCCATGCCTTAAAACATCTGTGCCTCAACCACTGGAGATGGTGCATTGCCCCAAGCTGAAGGCCACCATTCCTCAGTCCAGGTATTAAGAGGTCCGTGTGCCAGTGAAAGTACACCGCCTGGCACAGTACACTGGAACGTAATTTCGTTGCAGTAATAAACCACGAATTGTTTGCTGTTCCCTCGGGGTTTCATTTAAGGGTAAACGGCTTTTATTTTTTACAAATTGCAGTTTTATATAGCGCAAACTCGCCTCGAAGTATTAGGGCGCTTTACATGAGCACCAGTTGCATTACAGACGGACACATTAATTTTAGGCACGGGGAGATTAAGTGATTTGCCCAGAATCACGAGACGTTTGAGCCTCCCGTCAGACTCGAACGTGGGGCCTTAGCTTTAAAGTCGCCGCTTTAGCCACCACAACCAGACAGGAGGCAGACCAAGGTACGGGAGTTCCCCTTGGGGTGTTACTTGTTACTTGCTTGCCACATGGCGAGCCCGGTCCTGACGTGCCCTGAAATCGACCCTCGTCAGTGCGCGTGCTCACGCCGGCACTCCTTGGTGGGACGTGTTGCCCTGTTATCTCCCCGGCCAGGCCTACCTGTCTTTGTTGATCCTGCCAGGTCAGGTGCATCTGTAGGGGCCATATTTGTTCACCGTAGTTTCCAGTACCCCCTTCATGCAGTCGGAAGACCGGTCGTCTCCCACAAGCACACGGTTCCGAACTGGGTAAGACGAGTGACCATTATTTTTTTATTTAATTGTTTTATTATATATGAAGGCTCGGGGCACATAGTTACATGGGTGCAGTTATGACTGTGGCGAGGTAGTTCTGGGGATGACCGAACCCCTTTTGAGCGGGTCCTCAGTTACAAATGAGAACTATATGCACTTATCGTACCGTGGCATCTTCAAACTCACTCTGTACACGTATACCGCTGTGCCGTAAAACTATTTAAGCAGGCCTTTTGTATTTTTGGTGAGAGGATAAAAGGTGTGTCGGGCTGCATTCTGCAGATCTCGTAAAGCTGCGTCATTAAGGTCCATCAGAGAGTCTGGGGGTGGAGGCGGTTTGGTTCTAGAGGAAGTTGAAAGATTTCCTCAAAGGGGGACTACGGCTGGGGCAACAGTTTCATAAATTTGGCAGAGAATAACACTCAGTGACTGTTTTATGGTTAAAAATGGTGGCCGCGCGGTAAAAAGAAATAAACAGTGGTGCGCGCGCACCACAGAGGAGCGGGGGGAGGGAGCACGCAGCAAGGCGAACGCGCGCTGCTGCGCGTGCTGGCCACCGACGGGAATGGGAGGAGCAAAGGCGGGACATGCGCCCGCCTTTGCCCAATCGCGTACCGTTTTTACAAAAAAAAAACACGCTACAGCCAATGTGGGCTTCGGAAACCAAAACCACACGCACGAGCGTGTGGGTAGCTTTCTGAAGCCCTTTCTAGAGGTCTCGCGCTGCGCGAGCAGGGCTGCGCACTGCAACGCTAGGCGCGAGACCTAAAAATTAGGTCCTTTTCACTATACACATGATTTGTCTAAACATATATATTATGTTATGCACATAACAGACAGAAGAACAGTACTTTAAACGTCTGTGTTAACTAAAGGAAACGGTAGAATGATTGCATAGACCCATTCCATTACATCTGAGAAATACAAATATGAAATGATAGGGCGCAGTAGAAAGTGGAAAAATGAATGTACAATTCGGAATCACTATTTGACAATATAAGGAAGGAGAAGGCTGAGAAGACCCAGAAGTGCCAGGGAAAAAAGATCTTCAAACCACGGGTAGAACATGTTAGAGATTAATGTTTTGAGATAGTTGGGGAAATGATTTTCTATTTCAACTAAATCAGATGCCGAATTTCTCAACAATTGTCATGTCTGTGGACATTTTTGTTAATTATAGCCTCAGACGTGGTATGTGAAGGGACACTGTGCTTGGCATGGTAGCTGCTATCTTGATGAAACATAGCCCATTTTATAGCTTGAAAAGGTCCTGTCGAAGCGTATCATCCCACTTCTGAAATCTTCTCCCTGAGCTAATAGAGGACCAAACTTTAATTGCCCTTTACCTTTTTCCCATTTTGTAAGTTTTAGACCAACATTTTTTCATACATTTCCACTTCACGTTTTGACATGGAAAACGTGGGACTTTGTTTTAGGTGCAGCCTTGCACTTTTATTGAACTTGCAAAAATGTGTCGAGTCTCTGCAAGCAACGTGGATGAGCACTGTGGAACACCCTTGTGATAACCAGAAAAGGAGTGTATGTTAGCGCTGCTATTTTCTGTGTAACAGCCACTGGAAGCTACTTTCCATGGTTAACCAAATTAAGAACATACTAACCATTGGAACGTGGTGCATTAGCACTCAGATTTATTGATAGAATTAGGTATGCTATTTAACATATCTGTGGCACTGGATAACAGAATGAAGTGTTTCCAAAAAAAAAGGCACTGAGGGATGGAAACCTAATGTAAAGGTTAGGGAGACAGTACTTAGACTATACTGAGTTGTGGTGATTTGTTGACATGCTAAGGAGCACACAATTTAGCCAAGCTTGGAGCTGGTATTAAGACATCCGTCTACCGCCTCTGAAGTCAGCTATTTGTCTCTAGAGAGGCGGTTGCCTTTATCGACTTCTACCTGATTGGAGGTCCTTTTCTTTCTCATTTTTACACAGCAGGCAACATGACTTGGTAAAAGCTTCTTCAGTTGCTAGCTATCAATATGGATTCATGACAAACCTTGTGTAGTGCAAGTCCAGTCAGTCTTGGAAAGTTCTGTTCTATTAACATGTGAGGACTTTGCACTAAAGCATTTGCTGCATTGTTCACTGAGAATTGTCATTGCCATTTTTTTTAAATGGATTTGATAAAGGTACAAATAGATTTCCTTTAATTCTAAGAAATTATTCAAAATCTGAAATATTGCGTGGCACATTTTTTGACAATGCCCAATAAATTGTTCTCATATAAATGTTATTCTTCAAATTCCATTTTGATAATGGATCTGTTAAGTACTAGCTTTTCAACGCTACGTATCTTACAAATACGTTTTGAGCAGTATGAAAGAAGCAGCTGCATATCATCCTATACACTCATTTAAAAGTGGACGATCAAACCTGTAACTTTTATAATCATGGTAAAAGGCACTCCTGTTAAAAAAGGTCCAGGACGTTCGGCACAGTAGCAAGTCAAGACTGTCAGAGGGAGCGCAACAGTATTTCTATTTTAGCGTTGAAGTGCAAGTTCATCGGGATGGAATTCAAGCAGGCGTTTCACTTTCACAGGTTGGGTCTAATTTTACCAAAAACTTTTAAAACGTTGACAATACCGAAGGTCCGTTTTTAAGTTCAGTGGCATTTCTAGATTTCATATTTGGAAGATTTGAGACACTTGGAATAGTTTCCCAAGCAGAGCCATTGGCCAATTACCAGTGGACTGGTTACTACTTCGAGGTCAAACAGCTCTCCCTCAAGAAGCACAGGCTGACGAGGCAGGCTGAGACAGGTGTAGGCAGCATAGGGTGTGCATGCTGCTCATGCCTCCCCTGAGACACACCAGTGACTCACTCTGTTCACGTTATAATGTCTGGGTGTTGTAGCATCGCAGTGCCTGCCGTCCCGTGTCCGTCCAGTCATCAAAACGCAATTTTAGGTTTAGCAAGACTGAAAGAATGTGCAAGTTGCTTCAATTTCAACTTTTCTTCTAGTTTCCTTCAGTGCAACAATCTGGGGGAAAAATGCACTGTCAATGCATAACGATGCATATGTTTTACTGTCATGACTTCCCAACCAGAAGTGGCTGCATGCCTGTATCTTCAGAGATGTGAACATAAAGTGCCATCACAAATTTAGACCTGCATAAATAAAGTGACAGACATCCTATTCCAGCCCCACTCGCATTGCCTCTATTTATATGTGTGCTCCATGAATCAGCTACTTTAATTTTAGATTATTATAAATATCTCCAGATAATCTTTTCTTAATGAACCTATTTTCAATCAAGGAAGAATTGCTGCCCTAAAAAAGGCCTTGCAAACGATGTGTGTGGTATGGTATAAGGTTCTGTTTCGAGGAAGTCTTGTACGGCTCAGAAAACGCCCCCATTGTCAAAACTCATCATTGTTTATGCTCTTGCCTTGCAGTCTGTCTCGAACTGTTGTCCCACTCCTTGAGGATCCTCTATAAACTTCTGAAAATTCCGATGTTTTTTCTTTTATGTACCATGGGAAAGTTTCCTACCCAGGACTGACAGTGCTAGGCGTGGCAAGTAAATGTCAGCTACTATATCATATATCAATTCATGTGTCAAAAGAGACGTCTGGCATGAAATAGGTATCTAACAATTACAAGGGGAAGGATGACAGTTTAAGAAACCTCACACAATGACTATAACACATTCATATGTGTAAAGCAGCACATTATTACCGCCAAAGCCCCATTTTGAAGGAAGGGCTGTGACAAAATGTTGCTTTCAAAATGATCTAACGTTTAAATCTGATGGTATATTTGGGTGATTTCCTTTACGGTGGTACACACGCAGGAAAAATATGTAGATCAATTACACTTTAGGCAGCATACTCAAGTATAGGAATGGTTAGGGATAAATAAAGATGGCATATGACAATTCTGTGTCAAAAAAATCCTTAGATTTCTGAATGCTGCAAGAGAGAAAATTGCTATTATTACTGCAACATCTAAGCATGGTACATGTATGAATTCTGCAGAATTTTACAAGAGATGACTGGCAGTAAAGGCTACAGCCAGACTGTCATAAGTCTTTTTGTAATAAATTTAGCAAACCGATGTCATCGCAAAAGCTTATTTTCAAAACATTTTTTTTTCTTCATGTCATTATTTACAATTGTCCCACTCAGCTCTGATACTGAGGACGAATTTGAGCATGTTGCATGAAATTAAATATTTTAGGTAATTAGGGTATGTTTTCAAAATGTAAGAATTCTTTTCAACTGACCTTTATCGTGCTAAACTCAAATGTATATGCTGCAAAGGCTGCAAAATATATTTACTTCACTGCACGCCTATGAAGAGACTTTCTATACTCATTCTGCCCACTGTAGAAGTATTTTAAAACCCGCCAAATGGGATTTGGCCCTTTACTTAACTTCTTTTTAGGTGCATTGTTCTGGCCTTGTTTACTTCGATACTTGCCAAGAAATGAAAATAAAAGTGAAATAACAATTGTATGCAGGTGTGTAATATACATGTTCACTGGCAACAAGTATGTTATTGCCCCCATGTCTTTGTAACTGTTGAAACCTACAATCTGACTGTGAAACAAGGCAATTCAGATTCCATCTGTAACTAATACATTAGCAGAACCACAGCATGCCAGCACTATATGATTTAATGGGATACTGTTTAAATGAACTCCAAATGTTTTGCTGCAACATACACCAGATCTGTCCTTGTGTTGGCAAAGGAAACCGATTGCACACACAGCAAGGGATCATCTTGCAGGAGGCACTGCCTACCTCACAGGAGGTACCTCTAGGTGTGCTTGGTGCTTACTAGTTGCCAAATTGTCTTCCTGAAATGCGCAATTGGCTAGGGAAATGTTTTATTATCCTAGCAAACTAAAGAAAGTGGTCACCGACCTGTTGCAAACACTTTTAAGACCTAACATATCGAGAGAGAGAGAGAGATTGATAAAGTTCACTTACTGTAGATGTTGTTTGGTTCCGTTGTCCCGGTCACATTGCCGTGTTTGTCAATCCTCAGATACCACTGTGTTCTACAGAAAAGTTTTCTTTTTCGTACATCCCCTCCCTCCAGATGAGTATAACTCCTGGTGTGGCGCTCCGGGCTGGAGCAGTTCACATTTGTCGCCATTTGTTCGGGAGTCATGTCATTGCAAGCCAAGGACATGGAGCCCAGCAAGAAGATAATGTGGACGCACGGTCTGTAGAGCAGCGTTGGCAGGATCCAAGTTAGTATCCATTTGCGCATTATAGTGCAGTGCTCTGGGTTTTCCTGAACAACATAATGAAAGTCAGATCTCAAATGGATTGCTGCTGCGAGGTACGCCACCCGCGTCCTTCCTTCCCACCGGATAGTAAATTGGTCTAGATGGGAGGACGCACTCTTCCTGGAGTATGGATCCTCTTTATTCTGGTGTCACTGCTCTCAGAAGCACGTTTGTGGAAGGTGTCCTCTAGAAAGCCAAGTTAGAGAACTCCTGGTGGTCGTGACCTTTCGTGCTGCTCGAGTCCACTGCCAGCACTGGGAGTGAGAGAGCTGCGAGAGAGAAGGGTATGCACACAACTGTAGTGAGGCTGAAACATTCTGGGGTCACAGGACAGCATCCCTGGCTGGGCTGACGTACACACAAGCCGCATTAGTTACACGTCCTATCTCTGTATTCAACTCCTTGTGATTAGTGGTTAGGCATGCACGGACCGGGACATAGACCGTCTACAGCACAGCCTGGTCTACATTAAGCTAGTCGGCATTTTACATTCTGAAACTGTCTAGGGAGCTTGAGTAGAAAGCGACGTTCACCTGTGGCACACTTACCTCTGCAGGCGACCATGCCTCCGTGGGAGAGTCCGCTCATGTTCCTGCTCAGCTGTCAGGACACGCTCCCGGCCGGAGCTCACGCTTGGCATGGGGTTCAGCGGGGTCTACCGGGGGCTTCTAACTCGCGTCGTTTTTGTAGCAAACTCAAAAAACAGACAAGAGCAGCAGACTTCCCAAAACTGTGCGGCCCGCCTCACTGCTCCGTTGGCTCGCTCCTCGCCCCCCTTGATAACAGCTGCACATGCGAGGGTGCCATGACTGCGCTGTCTCTGCAACACGAGATGAAGCCGCTCCAGCGAGCTACGAACTATTTCTCAACTCGGGAAGATTCCAGCAGAAGCACGCTCTTAGCTCCCTCTGATGACCGCAGGACACCAGCAGCAGCATTTTATTCTTCCTGTGCTGCTGAGTGGCTCGCTCTAATTACTTCCAAGTGGGGACAACAACAGCTCTCCACACAGATGGCAGTCCTACTGAGAGAGGGACGAGGGAGAGAGAGAAAACCCCTCTTGCGTGTTGATTTATGGAAAGAATTACGATTCTAAAGTCCTGGGACCTCCCTCAGTATAGTGAAGAACCGCGGGTTAGGATACGTCCATAAAGTAGTGCCCGCGGACCCACTTTATGAGGCAGCACACACTCCTGTATGCAGTTGTGATGCTTTGAAACCTAACGCACTTATTTGTTGCCCTTTGAAACATTTTAGCAGATACTGCCAAGACAGGATCTGTTTGGGTCACCATAACATGCATTTTGTAGGGGTTATTTCGCTTCACAAAACAATGTCCCAGTGAACTAACTTAGCATTTTGAATCTGAACTAAAATTCTCCTAAAACGAGTTAACACTAAGCAACGACCACGTTTATGTTTCAGGACATTAAGGCTTTATTTATTTATGTCTTTTGATTTACAGCATACATCAGGCTCCTTTGCCCTTTCAGTCTTTGCGCTTTCCGCTGAGACTGTCAAACATTATACAACGTGCTGTAAAATGTAACTTTTTTATTATATACAATATTTTTCCTCTGGGAGCACGGCTTAAACCAACGTTTTGCTAGCAATGAGACAGTCCTGTACAGTAGTATGATGTGCCTCCATTGAAGTGCATGAATGATTTGCACTATCAACCCAGAACTCCAATGAGAAGCACTCTTTAGGCAGGGGGGCTAGCACACTGCTGATACGTCACTTTTTCATATATTGAAAGTGACGCACAGGCGGCGCAAGTGGCTTGTAAATAAGCCCCTTAGTAGCCAACACCAAACTGTGTGACTGGTGTTAGGTGAAATGAGCTCTGGTAACAAGTAAAGATGTCTATAGCTAGACCTAAAACGCTCTCTTCAGTTCCATGCATTGTTGCTGGTGAGTATTGGGGAAGGTGTGCACGTGTGTGAGAGAGAGGGGGTAATCGCTAATTTCAAAGGTCTTTTTGAATCACTCATTAAACCACAATAGGGTGACATTCTTAATACCAAATGAGGGGAAAAAACCTCCTGCAGTTCTAGCTAAAGCGGGGGAAGAGCATTGTTGACATTTTAAAATCCACCACAATATAGTACCCTTGCCTCACAGGGGCAGTGTGTATATGATGCAGGACAAGGGGATTGCAGGGGAAAGTTAGGTGACTTCGTTTTATATGGCTGTTTGCTGCTGTCAATGAGGTTACCTGCACAAATCGGGGCCACAGAGCGGAAGGCAATCATTTTAAAGCAAATTCTTATTTAGTAAGCTTCAACAATTAGGTATCCTAGAAGGGATTCTGAAGAAAATGCTGAAGTCTAATATAGTACAATATATGCCTAACATACATTAGAGCAGATAAAGATCAAATCACACAGAAAATACTGAGAAGCAATAAAACGCAATCAACCTTCTTTATATTGCAAGGCAAAGGTGCTGCAAAACAAAGTAAAGTGACAGTTCAGTGCCCCCTGTTTTTAGAAGCACTATTACTACCCAGGTCCATATGGTTATTGGGTTTGGCCCTGTTGATTTTCCTTCGCTGTTAATGAGTGAAGATTGGTATGAAGGTACAGAATGGTAGTAGAAATTGGTCTGGACGCAGTGCTGGTTCGGTGCTTAACACACTCTGGAAATACAAACATGGCAGTGTTGCTTTACATACTGGGGACATTTGAACCTGACCTGGCTGTTGCACTTTCCTAACTGTCTGTGGGGTTTACTTTTACTTGCTCAGCAATGTGGATCTAGCCTGTCTGTGTTGCTATATATATATATATATATATATATATATATATATATATATATATATATATATATATATATATATATATATAAATGGGTTATGCGAAAACTGTTCTGGCTGTGGTGCATTACAATGATGCATTGAGGGAACTAACTAAGCTATGATGCGTAAGACACTGAATCACTGTAGAACTGACATTGCTCTAGTGCATCGGTTCTTAACATGTTGATTTGTGTGGACCCCCAATAAATCATTATTGGAATTCGGGGACCCACACTGAGTCAGTACTGAAAGACCAGAATCCCTAGCCTAAGCAATTTCTGTGATTTGAACCTCGAAACCAAACACAAAAATACTACAAGTAAACACCATACAAATGCTCAAATATTGAAATGATTTGTTTAATTCACAATGAAACATAGAAAAGTTTTTCAAATTTTCAATTTTGCTAATTTATTTTTATATACTTTATGAATGTTAATTTTAATATTATTTAATTTAGTAAAACAGTAATGGATCAACTGAGTAGGCCTCGCGGACTCCCAGGGGTCCTCGGACCACAGGTTAAGAATCACTGCTCTAGTGCTTAGCATAATGAGGAAGTACTGACTTCACTCTGGTGCTTTATTCGCTAGAGCAATTTCAACCTATCCATAGAGTGGTGGCTCACATACTGGGCCAGTGCTGGAA
Organism: Calotriton arnoldi; assembly: GCA_963921515.1. Taxonomy (NCBI): domain Eukaryota; kingdom Metazoa; phylum Chordata; class Amphibia; order Caudata; family Salamandridae; genus Calotriton; species Calotriton arnoldi. The sequence goes on along the minus strand of CAWUFW010001622.1, from coordinate 1,413,637 downwards.
TGCCTGTAGAGCTTTATATACTCTGGTATTGTGAACAGTAGACGGGCTATGTTTTGTTAGATGGTGAGATATTGTGAAATTGGCTTGACCACAGTAATTAATATAGTAGGGAAAAGTGGACATTTGCAGCATTTCAGTATCTGGATCCTGATGGATAATGCTATTATATGATTTGAGTGTGTTAGAACAATAACATGTAACCTGTAGCAAGTAACTTGAACTACACCAAGCAACAGCTAGCTGATTAAGAGCAACATGTGGGAGTGATCCTGAAGCTGAGCAAAGGGCCCGCTGTCTAGCTCAGATTTCACAGTCTGTAGGCAGAACTGAAAAGATGAGTTTTTAGATTTTTGGGGAATCTTAGGAATCTTGTGTGCTTTGTACCCCAAAGGTGCCCTTGCACTGCGAGGCCGAGCGTTCTAGTATTTCGGAGCCAAGTGCGAAAATGTGTGACCGCTCAAGCGGCTGTGAGAGAAATAAGAGCTTTGGAGCAAAAATGCATTGCTAGACCTAAGGAATCTGCCAGGGATTTAAGAGAGAAGGTGTTCTTGGAGATAGTTGAGCCTTTTCAGTGTTGAACAGCAGACACAGAAAATCAGGAAAATAATCCACTTTCTGGTAAATAACTGATGTAGAGTTAAAATGATGTGAAATGGAAGAGCAAGAGGGGAGAGGAAGGATGAGTCTGTACTAGTGGCACACATTATAAAATATAAGAGGGTAATCCCAGATAGATTGTGTTGCAATAGTCCAGATGTGACAAAGTCAGCACCTAAATCACCAGTTTACAAAGATTTTGTGGACTGTAGTTGATGCCTTCCTAAAGGATTTAAAAATTAAAAAAACGTAGAAATAACTTTTAATGTAAATCTTCAAAGTAAGACGAAGTCGACATCGCACTCTGCCTGGGTGCTATACCAGCCAGCACTGCCTGGAGGTAAAGGTAAGTAACCTCTCTAGCAGGCCTTACAGCCCTAAGGCAGGGTACACTATACAATGGGTGAGGGCATATCTACATGAGCAAAATTGCCTCTGCAAATTAGGGTCCATTCCTTAATGTTGTAGGTGCCAGTGAAGCCACAAAGAGTACATGGGCTGGGAACTCAACAACTCGAGTTTCACAGCACCATGATGGCTTCACTGAACACAGGAGTGTTTAGTGCCAAACTACTCCTCTCAATAAATCCACACTGATGCCAGTGTGAGATTTGTTGTACCATATACTCATAGGGCACCTCAAAGGTGCCCCCTAAAAACCTACCAACCCTGGTGTGGTCCCTGACCAGCTGTAGGCAGCCAGCCAACACCAGACATGCTTCTGGAGCCCTGGGTAGAGAGCCCCTGCTCTCTGGGACCAGAAACAATTCTCATCCTGGGCAGAGGTGTCACACCACCTCCTCCAGGATGGGCCAGGGCTTGAAGCGGGAAGCTTCAAAGGCCTGCCGCCTTTGTAATGCGACCCCCCAGCCTCTGCTGCTAGCAGCAGATGGCAGCCCCTGGTTTACACCCTCAATTTGGGCGGGAAAACCGGCGGGAAAACTTAGGAGAATAGGAAGTGTGCCCACCTCTGCCAACTCCATCCCGTAGGTGGGGGAGGTGAGGTGAAGCACATCTTTCAGTCCCCACCATTTTGAAGATGTGGAGACCCCTCCAATCAGGACTAGGTCTATGCCCCCTCTCACAGGAGGCTAGCATAATAGAGGGTGTAGTCACCACAGGTAATGTGCCCATTGACCCTACCTGCTACTCCCCCAAAACACCCCTAAATGTAGTATTTAGGTGGCTCCCCCACACCTAGAAACAAGATCTGCGATCACCTAAGAAGAAACCCCTGCAGAGAAGACTGAAGATGACAACTGCCTTGGTCCCAGCCCCCTGTCTCCAGCTTCTGCGAACCTGCGACCTGTCATGCAGCCAGCGACCTCTGAAAACCCGGGGAGGACTGCTGCCTTAAAAAAAGACTCCAATCTCCCGAGGACAGTGGACCTGTCCAGAAGAAATTGACTCCAAGGGCTCTAGATCCAGCTGGACCCGCAATCCCTACACACTCTGTATCAAACGCACACGGCCCGAGTCTGAGTGGTCTACCTGCCCAGTGATGTCTCCCTAGCGATCCTGACCTTGAGTCCAGCGTTGGCTGACCGCTCCTGACCTCCATGAATCCAACGTTGAAAGGCACCCCTGCAGCCAAAGTCCCTGCGCCTTGGTGAGCTGAACCAACGGTGCCCCTGCAATCCCCTACATTTCTACTTATCTCTGCTGTCATTGGTCTCCCCCTTGCAACCTCCGGTGCGATGCCTGCAGCCTGTTTTTCAAAAGAAGAAACTCCATTGATAAGCATTCGATGCCCGACGCTGATTTTGCACCCTTCACCCGGCCACCCCTGTGCCACTGGTGGTGTATGTTTGGTGCTACTTGGTGGACCCCCCTGTGTTTGTGCTAACCCCCAAAGCTTGGGCCCTGCAACTGATCCACTTACCTGTAAGCAGTGTGGCACCGGGCACCCGCAGTTTCCATTGGAAAGAATTGAGCCGAACTCCGACTTTCACCTCTGCATCCGTATGCCACTGTGCCGTTGGTGGTGCAGTTTTTGTACTCACCTGAGCCTTGCTCCTTGCTGACCTTTGGGCCCGTAGACTGGATTTGAAAGTGTGGTACTTACCTTTTAAACAGCATTATTGTGTTCCCCATAGGATAACATTAAACTGCTTCGAAAATATTCTGTCGACTTTTGAAAGTGAAAAGTATTTTTATTTAAAACATACTTACCTTATTGCGAAGATCTTGGTCTTAGAATAAAATACAAGCAAAGCTTATTTTGATAAAATTGATGTGGATTCCCGTTTTGAGTTGTGTGTCCATTATTGGTCAATGTTGTGCTATAAATGTCTTGCACTCCTTTGTGTTAGGCCTAAGGCTGCTCGCCCACAATACCACTAATAGAGCACTTTGGGTTTTATATTGAGCCCTGTACACTTTTGGGGAACCCCTGAACTCTGTGCAGGGTATAACCACATAGTGGGCATACCGTATACAGAGCCAGCGTCCCACATACCTAACATGGAAAAACGTCAGAGCAAAGGCAATACACTTTTAACCACAGGGTGTATCATGCTTTCTGTGTGGATAAGCGCTTCAGCATCCCTCATAGAGGTAGTAAGCACTTTATAAATGCTATAAATCAATACAGAATAATACAATATATTATTAAACTTAACTTTTGAAATCATTGACCCTTTAGAGTGCATTACATACAGGAGATGACTCATTCTACTCTTGCTTTGTTGACATTGCACAGCTGACCCTTCTTAGTAAAAGGTCAGTGCATTTGGGAAAAATAAGCAGAAGAGGAGATTTTGTGAAATCAGTGTGTACTTAATACTATGTGCTTGCACCTCATCTTATAGCAAGGGTATTAGGACTATCGTGATGGGTGTAGTGTTGTGACATCAATTTTTACCAGCATTAAGAACATCATAAATTCATGTTACTATTGTTCTCATTCTTATAGGTTGTCCAACAATGATACCGTAGTAATGATGGGGCATCACAATTCACATTGGATGACTTTAGAACACTAAGGCCCACATGCATCAAATAAAGATTTAGCGATTCTAAAATAGCGAGAAATAAGGAATCGCTATTACTGAATCGTTAAACCGAATGCATCAAATTAATCGGTAAATATGTTCGATTCCTTAAAAAATGGCTAAAATATTTACCGATTACTTATTTACTGAATCTGTATTTGCGAATTTGCAATTTAAGAAACGGTAATTGCGAAAGCGTCAATTGTCTCATGGAGATGACATCACAAGCAGGAAGTGATTCTCAGATTCCACACACCTGCACACAGGGAGAGACTGAGGAGGAGGAAGACTGTTGGTGCTCAGCCTGGAAAATACTTTTACCTGCAGAAGTTGAGACAAACAAACACCATGGACACAGGAAAAAAACAGCAAAAAGGAGAAGGCAGGAAGAGGAAGATTACATTCAGTGAGAGGGAACTTGAAATACTCACTGAGGAAGTTGTACAAAAACATGACCAGCTGTTTGGGAAACTATCCCTGCATGTTGCAGAGTCAGTGAAGAGGAAGATCTGGCTTGGGATACAAGCCAGGGTCAATTCTGTGGGGGTAACACACCATGACATCAACAACCTACAGAAGAGATGGCATGACCTTCGCAGCCGGGCAAAAGAGAGAGTGGCTCAAAGGCTGGACTCTGCAAGAAAAACAGGAGGGGGAACATCCACTCAGCCTGCAAACACCCCACTGGACGACTTGGTGGAATCCACTCTGCAGCCAGAGGCAGTTGTCGGGATCACGCAGATTGACACCTCAGGACATGCGGGGACCTCCCAAGGTAAGAGCACAACCAAACATATTTTTATAGAAATGTAACCCAAACTGCCACAAATGCATACCCTGCGTAGTGTAGCAGACATGAGTCCAGTCCACCTCTTACTTGCAACCCCTAATGCATTGTGGAAGTTGTATGCATACAAATGATATGGCAAAGCATGGATGGAGTAGCACAGCTCAACTGCAGCATAGTAAAGCAAGGAAGTGACAACAGTAGACTTTCTACATCACAGAAGTCAATTTATTAGACCTTTGTAAGCGCAATGTCACAAACATGTGCAAAAAAATATATATTTCATTTTTCAAAAAAAAATGATCTTGCACTGTTTTCCTCACAGATGCATCACAGGAGAGTGACGTGGCAGACGTCCACGATTCTGAGGGACATACAGAACAGCCAGATGAAGAACAAGAGATGCCAGCATCATCGCCCCTACCTGTTCCCACTCATCGCAGGAGAAGAGTCCAACCACTGCCCGATTTGGTTAGTGAGGAGGACAACCAAACAGGAGCGCACCCACAGGGCACTGCCCATACACCACCACCCCCAACACCAGAGGGAACAATCCTGCAACGTCACAGTCCGTTCCGCAGGCGAAGGCCAAGTGCATTTCTGAGGTCTGCTGAGGACGCTGGTGAAGCTGCCTGCAGTGTGCTGGAGTCCAAGATGCTGAGGGTCCAGCGCCTGCAACAAAAGAACATGCGTATTATGCAGGAGCAACTAGGAACAATGGTCACACACATGGGTGGTATACGTGACTGCATGAAGGAGCAGACAACTGCACTCGTTGAGGGGCTCAGGGCAAACAGTGGGAAACTTGACCGTGTATCAACAGCCATTGAACAGATGTGCAGGGTCATCCATGCTGAGCATGTCTCTAATGCCAGGAGGCAACACCATTCTATGGGGCGCATGCGCGGATACACCAGGGCCATCAACAGGCTGAGTACTACAACAGCTCAGCTTTACAGGCGTGCAGTCGGCATGCAGGTTGAGATGACCCACTGCTGTGGGGATGTGGCCAGGGGCCTAATCCAGGTCACCACTGCTGTGGAAGGGCTACAGACAGCAGCAGCCAGTGGGAGCCTCATGCATGGAGGGGGGGACAGTGAGGAGGCCTCCAGCCTTAGCAGCCTACTGGAGCCTGTGGCACATAGCAGGAGGCGCAGTAGCAGGAGTCAGGCAGGCACAGAAGGCCCCATGTCCGATGTAGCTGGGCCTACTACAAGGGCCACAGGAGGGCGTCACAGGAAGACTTAGACATTTGGACATTTAAACAATCTGGTGAGGTAACCAGATATGCGTTGCTTATTCACACTGTAGTTGCAGTCCCAAGGCAATGGAAAGCAATTGTCTGTACATGGTATGTGTGCATTAACACAACCACACAACTGTCACATTAAACCTTTAACCAAATACTGTGTTGTCATGTGCTTACTCACCTTAGAAGTAATGTTGCGTGATTTCTGCTCTTCTTTGTCTGCCCTCTGCTGCATTTGGTCCGCCTGCTGCATGGGGTGGTTGTGTCGGCTGTATGTCCTGTTCTGGCTCGCTGTCAGAGTCCACCAAGGGTATGCCTCTATTAGTGGCTATGTTGTGCAACATAGCACACGTTGCCACAATCTTACAGCATTTCTCCGGACTATACTGTAATGCCCCACCGGTCTTGTGTAGGATGCGGAATCGTGATTTTAGTACCCCAAATGTCCTTTCTATCACATTGTGCGTCGCAATGTGCGCACGATTGTAACATCGCTCCCTTTGTGTGGCAGGATTCAGGTATGGGGTGAGTATGTAAGACCTCACAGGGTATGCGCTATCACCTACAGGATGTGAGAGATAAACATACATTAGTCACTGCTATGTGTCACCATGGCGAACAGATTTGAAATACAGTATTACATTGATTTACCCAGAAGATATCCTTCTCTAAAATCCCCCGCAAGTAGACGTCTGTAGAGACCACTGTGCCGGAAGATGTAGGCGTCATGTGCACTGCCAGGGTAACTTGCCACTATGTCAGTGATTAGTGTTTTGGAGTTGCATGTTACCTGTATGTTGAGTGAATGGTAAGATTTCCGGTTGCGGTAGATATACTCATTCACTGCAGGGGGACATATGGGTACATGCGTCCCATCGATGGAACCAATCACATGTGGGAAATGTGCAACCTGATAAAAATCCAATTTGGTTTGCATCAATTCCTGTGGTGTCGTGGGGAACCTGATGTGGGTGTGTATCCTCTGCAACATGGCATTTAGGAAACAGTTAAAAAAGTGCAATAGGGCACTTTGGGAGACCCCTCCAGCTGCAGCAATTACTCCCTGGAAGGTCCCTTAAGCTAGGAGATGCAGGGAACACAGGACTTGCACATGGGTGGGTATGGCATGTGTCCTGCTGGTCTGCCGCTGCAGTATAGGGTCTAACTCAGCAATTAGATCTAAGATAGCTGCAGCATTCAGCCTATATTTATCATAGATCTCCTCCTCCGTCTGCCCTAGCAATGTGACGCGCACTCTGAAGATTCTCTCCTGGATCCTCCTTCTCCTCTGTGCTGCTGCTCTCAGCCTCATCCTCCTCGCCACGACGTAGAGCGCTGCCATAGTGGGTTATTGTGATGCATTCTGGGACTGTTTAAGTTGTTTGCTGTTGATTTCCACCTTTTTTTGGTTATGTGTAATTTTTACCACCTGATTTGATTTCTTCTAGTTTAAGGAATGCAGATAGCGATTTTTGGCTAGTTCTGTATTTGCGAAAACTTGATGCATCCCATTTTGCGATTTCTTAATGGCGCTTCATAAAATACAGAATCTGTATAACCGATTCTGTATTTTATGAAGCGCTAATATTGCGAAAACTACTATTTTGTGCGAATTTGCTTCATGCATCAGAACTGGCTATTTTGCGATCGGAAACTGCATTTTTACCAATTCGCAATGTTTCCGCTCGCGAATTAGCTTGATGCATGTGGGCCTATATAACATCTACTGCTTAGGCATCTCTTTGTTGCCTTGAGCCCACGCAATTTTATACACATTTTCGAAAACAGTCTCATGTTGGGTGGACTTTAATTTCAGGAAGCTCATGCCTTTCTTTTTCAAGTACCATATACTATTATATCCCGAGTTAGCTAGTCATTTTAAAAAAAAATAATCAACTTTATTGATTTTTGGAAGAAAGACACGACGATGTGTAATACAGCACAATGACAGAATACAAAAGTAAAATTAATCCCTAAAATAAATAAAGATGAAACTTTAAAATTGTGTTCATGGAATATTAATGTCATACGCAAAAAAATAAGCAATGCTTATTTAACCCCAATGACTAGTTATTGTCATGTTATATTGCTACAGGAAACATGGTGTGTCAACCCCGTAATACTTGAGGGATACAAAGGATATTTCATGCCAGCAATTAAACAAAGTAAATGGGGGCGCCCCAGTGGGGGTTTAGCCGCATTTGTTGCTCTAGAATTAAGAGTGGAACACGAACTAATTGATACGAATAATTCCAATTTATTGATAGTAAAGTTGCGGTATATGGAAAATAATCTCTCAAAAAACCTGTTTATAATAAACGTATATATACAACCTACAGCTACTGCGAGAATCGATATGACTAATACCCTGATTGCATTTTTATCTAAGCTAATGATGAATGACCCTTTCTCAGAGTACATTATCACAGGGGATTTTAATTTAAATTTGTTTGTACCTTACATGAGAGATGAGTTAATCCAAGAACAAGATTATCTCTGGGCAATTCCGCAACAATACCTTCCAACAGTTCCTAACGTCTTTCAAAGCAAATTAAGCGTAACCTTTGTCAAAGATGTGGAAGCACTGGGCTTAAGAATCCTAAATGGGAGGTTACCCCAAGACTCCCCACCGGCATGGACATTTCAATCGCAGGATCATAAATCACGAATCGACTATACAATGGTATCCTTGAATATCTTTATTAATGTGATCTCTTTTTCAATTGTAAAAACATCTGAGAGTGATCACGGGCAACAAATAATTATTACCAACTTGACCCTCGACAAGCATACTGAATATGAAACACTGCCAGGACAGACGGGTTCAGTAAATTACAGGAAACTAATTTGGAAGGAGCACAGCAAAGATGTGACTAACATGATGGCCCTTAAATTGGTGGAAACTTCTTTTGAAAATAACACCTTAACTGCGATTGACCAATGGGTGGATTTTATACAAAAACTTGTTAATACCTTTAAGCAAAAAACTTTTAAAAAACAACCGGTGCAAGCAGAAAGTGGGAAGAAATTTACGTTAACCTTAACAACGAGAATTATGAAAAGATCGCGTAATCAATTGAGGAGACAGATAAAAAAGAATCCGAGAAATATGGACTTGTGTTTAAAATTAAAAGGGGTCAACCGCAACTTGCAGAAGTTACTGTGGGACGAAAGGAATAAAAAAAAACACGATCTGTGGGCTAAAGTACTCTTTTGTAGTAAAAAATCAAATTCCAGAGAATTCTGGACATTAATAAATGGTTTAGTGCGACCAAACAGAACAGCTGTAACATCTTCCTTAACAGAGAATGAATGGATCAGGTTCCTGTCTATACATCTTAATCCTTGTGGGGATAAAACAGAGTTGAAAGTTAGGGCCAATATGATTGAACTAACAAAGAACGACATGATACAAGAGATTGATATAACGAGTAAACAAATTTGTAAGTTAATCCAGAAACAAAAAAATGGTGCGCCTGGCCCGAACGGTATCCCGTTTGCACTTTATAAGAATCACCCCAGTCTATGGTCAGGTTACCTGACGAAGGTTTTCAAGGAAATTGTAAAGTCAACATCGATACCTGAAACTTGGAAGGGATCATTGATAGCTCCTATTTACAAAAAAGGAGATTGGTCTCTGCCGGAAAACTACCGACTCATTACGCTCCAGGATACTGATGCCAAATTATTTGCAGGTGTACTGTTATCTAACTTAACTGATTGGGTAAGAGAAAAGCAGATAATCCCTCTGAACCAAACTGGATTTACACAAGGCTTAGGTACTACAACAAATATCCTTGTATTATCTGTCCTAATGGACAAATACATTGCAAAGAAACAACCACTATACTTATGCTTTGTAGATTTTAAGTCGGCTTTCGACTGTGTGCATAGAGATATTTTATGGCAGAAGTTAATTGATCAAGGTATACCACAATCCCTTTTAAAATTAATCCAACTTCTTTACACTGACACATGGGTCAGGGTTCGGATGGGTGATGGACAAACAGTATCAGAAAAAATACCAACAGCGTCAGGTTTGAAACAAGGATGTGTTCTGGCCCCACTGCTTTTTAACTTATTTTTAGCTGATCTTACGCAAGCCTTAGATGAGGTGAATGCTTGTCCACCGAAATTAGTCAATACTCCAATATCAAACCTGCTATATGCAGATGATGTTATCCTACTAAGTCAAACGAGGGTTGGACTACAACGCCTGCTAAATAAGATCTCTAACTACTCTAAAGAAAATAGAATGGTGATCAACGAAACTAAGACAAAAATTATGGAGGTTAATAAATACTCAAGGTCAAAACATAAGTATAAATGGATTTTGGATAACTCACAATTAGAACAAGTGAGTACATATAGATACTTAGGAGTACTATTTGATGACCGAGGATCATTTCAACCACACAAGATTGATATTCAACGGAGAGCAAAAATATTACTAGCGGCTTTCAGAATTATACAGAAATCGATAGGATGGCAGAGTTATGGACCGCTGTTGAAAATAATATCAGCAAAACTTTTGCCAACTCTGACATATGGAAGTGAAGCATTGTGTGGAAAAGACTCACTTATAATCAACAATTCAGTTACAAACATCTATAAAGCTCTCTTTTTAATTCCACATAATGCATCACCCGCGCAGATACGAATGGAATTTGGGTTGACTAATCAGGCATTTGCGCGGAAAGGCCAATTTATTAAAGTCTGGAAAAGGATAAAAACGGATACTACAAATCAATTGTCCACATTATTGTGGCAGGAAATAAATTTAAACCGGAAAGCCCAGGCGTGGAAATATCTATTTACATCATTAGAAGAATATTCAGTAAACTCAGTCTGGGAAATGCCAATTACTGCGAACTCATTTAAAAAGTTATCAATAGTACAACTAAGCATCTATCATTACTCTTGGATAAAGAGACCTTCTCAAAAAGAAAGCATGCGTGGCCTCTAATGAATGGATATACCAAGGTAAAAGTGCAATCGTATCTCGAAATTCCTTGGTCTGTTAAGTATAAGCAAATATTCATAAATGCTCGTTTTGGAGTGTTCCCGGGCGTATGTCATCTAATGCCATGGTTGCGCACAGAGGCAGCAACGACTTGTAACTTATGCAAACTTGGTGAAGAGAACATCATGCACCTCCTCTGTATTTGTCCTGAACTGAAGGTTGAGAGAGTATCCATTCTTAAAAGACATTTTAATGTTCGTGGAATAAGGAGCTGCAGGCAAGCTCTGATAAGATGCCTTCATACTGACGATATAAGTTTAACTTCAGCTTTTGTAAAGTTCTTAACGCAACTGAGAATTAAGTTAGAACATCAAAAACTAAAAGAAAGTAATGTAGGATGTACATAATATGTAAATAGTATAATGAATTTGATGCCCAAATGTTTTTATAATCAATTTTTATAATTGGATTTTTATTATCAAGAATTATTGCATATATATTGTAAGGTTTTAATTAATCAAACAATAAACTTTCATTCATTCAATACAGCAATACATTTTGCAATTTACCCTGGTTGCCTGGAGTGCGGAGGGCAGCCTCTCTTTCTGTACAACATAACACATTAAATCAGGTGCGAGAAGTCAGTAGAGCCAGTTGTACATTTTTCACCCACTAGCCCAGTCATTTACCCTATAGACAATCATATTTGGCCGGACACCCTCATGCCTCATACACAGGCTTTTCCTGCATTGTGCACTAGTCAACCCCTCTGCACCATTGCGACCCTGTTGAGGGTGAGGGGGGCAGGGTTCTTTCACTTGAACGCTATGCCTCTTTTGGCCACCATGGTGGCCGTCCCTAAAAAGCTCTGTCCGCCCGAGAACCACCCAAGCCCTCCAATACTCCTAAGATGAGGACCAGGGGAGTAAGCGGGATCTCCCAGCTCAGGACCGTGTTGAGCTCATTCACTACAGCTGACCAGTATTTGTTTAAGACGGTGCAGGACCAGCTCCTGTGATAAAAATCAGCCAGAGCCTCCGCACATCGAGGGCAATTAGGGGTCAGGAGGAGGCCAGCACAATGCAATCTGACCGGGGTGAGATAAGCGCAGTGCAGATAATACGTCTAGATCAATCTCAACTTGGAGGAGATAGTGATCACTCGGGGGGGAGGCATAAGAGCATCTCGACAGTCCTCATCCTCAAAATGGCCTAACCCCTGCTACCAACGCGCTCATAAGTAATCTATTGTGGTTGGAACTTTATTAATAAGGGAGCAGTAAATCTGGGATACCCCTCCTTTCCCCAAACTTCCCATCAGGAGTTTGGCCTCCATTGGGCTGAACTCAGGGAGTGTAATGTCGGTAGGAACAAGTAGAGTGATTGTGTGTCTGAGTTGTAGATATTTATAACAATTGAGTGGAGTTGAGGGAGTAGATGCCCTGTAGGTCTTGGAATGTGCGTAGGTGACTCCCCGCCCAGACATCTCCACGTTGTGTGAAACCAATAAGATCCCATTTCTGGGACCCCTCCAGTGCTGCGACCTCTTTCAGCCAGGTGCCATGCCACAAAGGTGTCTGAAGTGTAAGCTTCATATCCCAGTGAGCATGACAAAGTGCGGAACGCCATTCCATGAAGACCGTGCTGGTCACCGTGGGAATGGTACGAGGAACTGGGGAACCGTAAAGCATGGCCTGGATTTGGGGGAACCCCAGAGCTTCCAGTTCCAGCCGTTAGGCTGGGTCTGTTCAGCCCCCGGAAAACCAGTCATTAATCACCAGGACGTGAGCCTCTAGACAGTAGAGGAAGAGGTTGGTCATCCCCAGCCCATCGTCATATGGGGCCCGTTGACAGTGATCAAGTGGCAGATGTGGCCGCAAGCTACCCCATAGAAATGTAGTTGCCAATTTGTCCAGAATGTGAGACCAATGCCGTGGAAGGTGAAGCGGCAGGTTCTGCAGCACATACAAGAATTGGGAGGAGTATCATCATTTTATATAGGGCGATCCTGCCCATTGGGTTCAATGGGAGGAGTGTCCACATGCGGAGGTCCTCCTTAGTCTTCTTCACTAATGGGGTGAGATTAAGGGACCAAGTGAGCTCTGGGTGAAGTGCCACCCAGACCCCCAAATAATGAAAACTAAGGCGTCGGGTTGCCCTTCCACACAGGTACGAGAGATGTGAAGGGGTACTAGTATTGTTTTGACAGGGTTAACTGGCAGACCAGATACGTTGCTAATAAGCTGGAGAATGCGCAGGCAGCGGGGCCTGCCTGAGCGGGGTCCGCCATAAACAGGAGGACATCGTCCACGTAAATGGCAATGCGGTCTTCATGGGAATCACTCCACTGCCATCCTTGTATCTAGGCGTCACATCTAATGAAGAAGGCAAGGGGCCCTATCGCCAAGGCGAAGAGGAGAGGAGATAAAGGGCAGCATTGTCTTTTTCTGCAAACTAATGGGGAAAATGCCAGAAAGGGCTCCATTTATTAAGACTCGGGCCAAAGGGGTAGAGTAGAGCACACGTATGAGACCCCACAAGTGCTGGCCAAGCCTGCCTGCACAAGCACTGCCTCTAAGTATTGCCAGTCCACTGTGTCAAAGGCCTTTTCAACGTCAATTGATAACAGAGTCAAGTAAGGTGGGAGAAGGTGACGATGGGCCAGTGCCACGTGGAGGCATTGAAGGCAGTGTCTCGTGCTACGGTGGGGCATAAATCCACACTGGTCCGGGTGAATCAGGGTGTGGATTACCCGTTTAAGATGAGTTGCTAGGACCATGGCGTAGATTTTAACCTCGGTGTTGATGAGGGAGATCGGACGGTAGTCCAAGCAGGAGGATGACGGAGGCTGTGTTTTGGGAGTAACAACGATCGTGGCTATGTCAATGTCTACTAGGAAAGTACTGTTCTTCGCTGCTTCCTCGTACAGGGCGTGGAGTTGTGGAGATAGAGTATCTTTGAAGGCCTTGTATTCCTCTGCCGGGTACCCATCAGGGCCCGGGGTCTTCCCAGTCGCGATGGCCGAAATAGCTGCCACTATTTCATCTAGCGAAATAGGTTGATCAAGTAATTGGACATCTGCGTCCAAGAGTTGCGGGGGCGGTATCTCCCATAGGAAATGGAGGCCATGTCCCTGGCCTGCCAATGAGGCCGCCATATAGAGGTGCCGGTAGTGTTCGTGGATAGTCTGTGCAATGGCAGCAGGGATGTGCTGAGCCTGACCCTCAGCGTCCACAATCTCTGGAATTTTCCGATTTGCTAAGATGCGGAAGGAAAGCCAATAGAGGAGTTTGCCATTTTTTGTCTCCCCAGTCATAGACTCCGGCTGTGGAAGTTCTCCACATCTGTTTCGCAGTGTCCAGGGTGATATGACGGATTTTTTCCTGCAGGAGCCCAAGTTGCCGAGGAGTGTTGCCTCGGCCATCCGTGGCCAAGGTCTGCTCCAGACGGATGGCCTGAGCCTCTAGCCGAGAGAGACGTTACTCTCAGGCCTTATGCTTATTTTTGAGGTAGCCTTAGCGAACCCCCTGATGATGGCCTTACCCGCCGCCAAAAGGGCTTCATTTTGCTGAAAATAAAACTTAAGTTCGTTTCCTAGGGCCTGCTTATAGAAACCAGGTGTTCCGCCACAATATGGGACGGAGAGCTCCAGTGGGGCCTTCCAAACGGAGAAGAAGGGGAGCATGGTCAAATATTCCCCGAGTGAGGATTTGAATATCAGTGACCGCACAACATTCAAGGGCAGGCATGAATTTTAAGTCAATGCAGGAGTGAGTACGGTGAGCTGCCGAAGTGTGGGTATATTGGAGCAGGTGGGGGTTCCATGTTCTCCACGCATTGCATAGGTTGAACCTGGAAGCACATTCTGACGTTTAGCGTTTGTGCAGCGATGAAGGTAGGGGGTCCGTGTGGCATCACAGTCGGGAGCTAAGACTTGCGGGAGGGCTGACAACACTGCAGAGAGGTGTCAAGACGAGATTGAGGGTATGCCCATCCAGTGTTCCCGTGAGGGCAATGAATTGCCCCTGAGGATCTTTAGTATCCTTGGTGACCGTGAATGGGAAGGAACAGCATAAGAGGGTCGCTACACCATGGGAGCCTCATGTAAACACTGCGTGAAAGACCCTGTTGTAACCCAGGTGCATCAGGAATGGGCAGTGATGCCGCAGTAAGGCATTGGGAAGGAACCGCTGCAAGTATTTTCGGACTGCAGTGAGTTCGGCACGAACTATAAACGCGTTAATGTTCCATGAAAGGATCTGGAGGGGCTCAAAGTGAAGGTAAGGCAGAGTCATGGCTGCGATTGGTGAAGAGGTTGGGCGTACTTGTCCGGGGCGTGGGTAGGCCCCTGGGCGTCATGCTCAGGGAAAGTAAGGGAGGCGCTTCTGGGCGAAGCGACCTGTAAGTATGCAGTGGAAAAATTTTGTGTCACAAGCTGAACTCAAAGAAACGAAATGCAACAACATATAAACAAAGTCCCCAACATTCCCCCCAACCAACCCCTCAGCCCATACTTCATTCCCGGAAGCATCTGTCACCCTAAATAGAGAACTAAAAGCCAACACTGTGAACTTGGGAGTGGAGTGGTGGACCTCTCCATGCTGCAAGATCGTGAAAGTTCAGGAGTTTGGGACAGGCCATAAGTGTGAGGCCTGCGTTATCTTCCTCTATAGTCTGTATGGTATCACTCTCTGATCACTGGGCTCCGTGAGAGGTCAGTGTCCTCCAGGCCAGCAACGGGCGGGCGTCAGACCGTCCACCCGGTTCACCCAAACTGGACTTCAGGTCCTGCGTCAGCCGAGGCGAAGAGGCGGATGCAGGAGACCCAGGTGCACTCTGTACCGCAAGGGTGGACGATGAGGAAGGCACTCTCCTGGTGTTGCGTCCCCTGCTGGAGCGGGTACGCCTCCTCTGAGGTTTGGGGGTCCCATCCGTTACAGCATGCATGTGTCGTTGTGAGGGGGAGCAGTGGGCGGCCACCTGTCGGTTGAGAGGCCACTCCTCTGTGGCCCAGGTCAGTGCCTCTTCTGGGATATTAAAGAAGTAGGTTTTGTTGTTGAAGACCACTCTGAGGCGAGCCGGAAACAGGAGTCTGTGTGGAAGGTTGAGAGCCCGGAGCGTTTGCTTTACTGCTGTATAGGAGCAACGCTGGGCTAGCTCCTCTTTGGTGTAGTCATAAAAGATCAAAATCTTGTTATCTTGGTAGGAGAGGGTGGGCCGAGAGTGAGTCTCCTGCAGGATATCATCTCTATCTTTAAAATTGAGCACTCGGGCGATAATTGGTCTTTGAGGGGCCCTGGGAGGAGGTCTGGGCACGAGGGCCCAGTGAGCTCAATCCACAACAAACCATGCTGAGAGACGATCCGGGGGCAGCCAGGATCTAATCCAAGTCTTTAAGAAGGTTGCTGCCTGTGTCGGTGCCGCTCCCTCCGGAATGGCAATGAAACAGAGATTATTCCGGCGAGAGTGATTCTCGGCACCTTTAGCCCGTCGATGGAGTTCAGTGGTGTGAGTCAGTAGCCTGGAGAACTGCGATTTCAGCATCCCAACGTCGTCTTCCACCATGGATATGCGGCATTCCGCTTCAGAGATCCTGTCCATTGCATTTCGGAGGTCTTGTCTGATGAGAGCCATGCCAACACGCACCTCCCCTATCTTGGTCTCCATAGAGTCTTGAGAGGAACGGATAGCCTGGAGGATGGTCGCCAAGTCTCCCTCCTTTAAAGGATTCCTAGCTGGGGTGGTGTCTCCAGCAGTGGAGCAACCTGTGGTGTATTGGTCTATCTGGGTTTGAGAGGGAGGAGGTTTTGGTTGTTTATCCTTGCCCATGATGAGCACGTGGGGAGGGAGATGCCCCCGTTGAGATATGCCAATTCAAGGAGGAAGTAACACCGCTCAGCCAGGGGACCAGTGCGTAGGCCAGGGAGGGCAGAGTCGACACCCCTACTTCCCATCAGCCGCTCACCCGGTTGCCTCCCCACCAGGCGAGGCTGCAGGGAAGGCAATGGTGACTTGATCAGGGAATGATGAATGATACACCACCGTCTTAGGGGCTTCGTGATGCTCAGTGAGCCACAGGGCCTCGGGGGTGACACACTGGAGGGGCCCACTGCCAAATGTCTCCAGGGCAGGAGAGGCCGGTAGGCCAGTCTAAGTCCAGGGGCCCCCTGCCCACTGCATCCAAGGTTCCTCTGGGGGTGCCCTAGTGATGGATCAACCCCTGCTTCTCACATGCTCCCTTCAGCTTCTCAGCTTCCCAGGCGGGCATCGCAGCTACCCAGTGCCTCATCCATGGTCCACTCCCAGGCCCCCTTCCTCCCAGCAGGAGCTAAGGGGCCAGGGAGAGGGCCCCAGGAATAGGTAAGTTTCACTCCAGCCCCCCTGTGCCCCTGGCTAGGCGTCACTCCACAGGCAGTCCAGTCCCAGGCACGACCGGCGGGTGTGGCTCTTGACGAGTGGTAAGTCTCTTAGGGGGCCCCGTGCCT
Source organism: Calotriton arnoldi (assembly GCA_963921515.1). Lineage (NCBI taxonomy): Eukaryota > Metazoa > Chordata > Amphibia > Caudata > Salamandridae > Calotriton > Calotriton arnoldi. The sequence goes on along the minus strand of CAWUFW010001622.1, from coordinate 1,396,564 downwards.
CCCGGGGGTCCAACACAACTATCTGCTCCCCACACACGGCCTCCTCACCTGCCCAGTCATTGCCCTGTGGAGTGCCTCCTGTCAATCAGCTGACAGCAGGCCCATCACAGAGCTAAGCAGGACCGGGGCAAGAGGGCCTCTCCAGGACGGCCCCCCTCTCTTAGGCTGGCTCAGTCGCAGGCTCATTTGGAGCCAGAGTGCCGCCGGCAGGTATAATCAGCAGGGGTCGAGATCCGCCCTTTGGACCTCTGCGCCACCCGTCAGGATCAGCACAGCTGCTCCTCACCAGTGGCGTCTTTCTCAATCACCAGGCCGTGCTCCCCCGCAAGCCGTCATGCAGAGTCGGGGGCAGCGGCGAAAAGCAGCCATTCAAAGCTGGTGCTGCAATGCAGGGCGTTGGACCGGAGGGCCACGAACGGCCCTCTACACGATGAAGCAGGCAGGCTGGACGGAGAGGTCCAGAGCACTCTTAGAGTGTGACCGCCATTTTGATGCTCGTAGCCACGCCCCCTAGCTAGTCATTTAAAGACTGCAAATATGATGTACAATGGTGATAAGTCATTTGGTAGATGGCTGTACGCTGGGCCATGAAGAATACATTCATGCAATTTTGCACTAATATGTAAATGATTAAACCAAACAGCACAGAGATAGCCAATTTCAAGATGTGTGGTAGGAGTTTCTGGGCCTCAAACAAAACCAATTGTGTATAGGATGCAAGATGCTTATTGGTGTAATTAGTTATCAGGATAGCCGTATCGACGCTCTAATTAAGAGAGTTGAGACGTGGGATCGGGACTGCCGAGTCTTCAAAAGATTGAGTCTGAGCCAAACAAATAAACCCTTATGAGACAGAGTTCCAAATAAAACCCTATAGGTTTTTTCAAAATTGAGATCATTATAGGAAGGCAAGAAGTGGTAAGTTAATTAATAGCAATGTCCCAGTAGTAAATCAAATAAGGCATACCTCCAAAGAAAGCAAGTAGTCAGGCCTAATTGTAGGTAAACAAGAGGTCTAAAATAGAGACTGCCTCCAAAGCAAAGAAAGTCTGGAAAATATCTTAAAACATCATCTTTTATATGTTTGTTAGACAGAAAAGTCACTCACATTCAGTGGTGAGATGTGATATATTCGGGTTTAACTAGCAATGCATCATTCTAGTAAGTCAATGAACATTCTAATTCATAATATACATCCATTATGATACATCTAGAAACACCTACTTTACTGCATATTAATGAATCTGCATATTAATGGTGTGCGTGGGAAACGAAAGAAACTACATGAACTTTATAAAACACAGAAATACAATGGATAGTTCAAATGACCTTAATAGTTACAAAGATAGGAACATCCTGAAAATGACTTTCACAACAAAGCACAAATTAACTCAGTTTATTAATAGAGAGACCATAGATAAGACTTCTATTTAGCTGATTTTCTGAAACGGAACATGACGGACATGAATGTGCAAAACCTTGCTCACATAAAATAAAAGTGTAGATTTCTTTATGCAAATAAGAATAAATGTCAAAGCAAACTTGTTGAGACCTAGTCATGCCACCTTAAACTTATCTGACTTATGCATTATTTTTCTAATTGTTAAAAACCCTCTAACAGTCACACAGAATTTTCCTTGTTAAATCTACTCCAACGAACACCGGTTCTTTACTTCCTACGAGAGAGGGAAAGAGAGCAAATCAGAAGCCTAGATCCCATTTTCCCGCCTTATGTCTCCCTCTTCCTCCTTGTATGCACTAAACCCATCCTCCTTTACCCCTTCCCCTCCTCCCAATATCCATTAGCAGGTGTAGAAAGACTCTTCCCTAAAAGGCCTGGTCTATCCACTGATTACTTCTTGGGAGCCTGTCTTTCCCCTACCCTTCCCCTGTAAGACCTTAGTTGTCCCCATCATTTTCTTTTTTCCTCTCCTCAGGACTCCTCATGGATGTGTGGGTGGTATTCATATCATATAAGTAAGTGGCTGTGCACCTTTCATATGGTTGCAAGAGAGCATCCTTCAATATTTGGAATGTTCCAGGCGCTTGATGTGGGCTAAAAGACAGAGCTTTGAAATTGGACAATCTTCTTGGAGTCGCAAAAGCGGTTTGTTTGTGGGCTGAGGTAAAATAACCTCTCTTCAGATGAAGTATAGTAATGCAGGTAGGTTCTCATACACTCAACAGTACACCTCCCTGGGCATGGGATTTGTGTTGAAAAAAAGACAACTGATTCTTTTGTCAAAAATCTATAAAGAATTGCATCGATCTGTCTGATTTTGGGATGATAGGAGTAGGAAAGCACTAATATTTTCAGGATGGTTCAATAACCTCAATGTCCTTTCTGTTTCTTCTTGAACAAATTTCCATCTAGCTTTAGGTATTCTAGCGGGTCAAAGGCATTAACATTTGTTTTAAACCGGTATGATACTAAGGAGCTATGTGAGGTGGTATCAGCAATGCTTGTTGAAAGATCTGTCAAATCTCTTGTTTTGTTGGTTCTAAAGGTAGCCATGCCCATGACCTCCTACCTAGTATGACTGGATTAGTGTAGAAACGTCTCTGTCCATGTTTGTTTTCCTATAATTATGAGACAGGGCTGAACCCCGTCCATAGGTTCCCATCATTTCCATATATTGAAATGTATATATTTATATACGTATTTTGTTGCAATTATCTTTTTGGTCAGTTCAGTAGCTGATGTGTCCAACTGTTTCAGTGACACTACAGGGTCCAGGCCATTAGGCCAACATATTGGTTTTTAAGAGAATGAGTACGTTGTCAACTGGTTTTCAAGTTCTCAGCCTGCTGCCTGAATGTACAATAATTATTTTCTGCTTCCATGTTTTTTTCTGTATGAACATAAATAAGCAACTTCTTTTGGGTGCACACACACTCTTGAAGATGTAATAAATATTGCCTGTGTTTGTTTGTTCCTCCTAATATTTATGGGCTATGCCAAGTAGTGCCTTAAATTGTCACTTTGATATGAGTTCAAACAGATTACAATTTGCGGATGGCTGCGGAATGTTGCTATGACTAAACAGCACTAGAGGAAACATTTATCTTAAACATTACATTGTGGTTCCACAGTGCTTCACTGAATCTCTTTTATTTTTCTGTTGTACCTCTCAACCCAACTGACTCTGGGTAATATACAGCATTATTTGGTGCATTATGGCTAATGTTTGGCACAGTTGTTGCATCATTGTAAGACAAAGCATGTACTGTGGTCAGTAATGCTTAAACGTGAGCAAACTTACACTTGCAAAGAAAAGGATTAATGAATCACACAGATGTCCAGTGATAACACTTTATATGTGAAAATACTGTGTATTAAGTAACATAATCCACATAGTCTTCTACTGAATGGATCTAATGGATTGACCATGTCCATGCAAATAATCTGAAATGGAACCAGGATTACCTTTGTCAGTTTCAGCGCTACTTTCATTATGTTTTTGACATATTGAACATCTTTGGCAGAGAAAAGTTCTGTACTTGGCCAAAGAATACTCTCTTGTCCCAGCCCAGCTTCCATCCTCTGATGAAATGAATATCAATATGAGCAAGGGTGAAGGATCCTCTTCCAGAGAACCCATGGTACTCTGAATTGTAATTAGTCCAGTTCTACCTCTGTAAATGCAATTTCATATAATAGCCCTATTTATATGAAGGTACACCTCTTTCTCGTTTTCTGAATCATTCTAGAATGTGATTTTATATTCTTAGAGAAAATGGGGCTTCTTTCAACCATTTATCGTCTCCTGGATTAGGAAGTGTTAGAAATGGGGTTTCTGGTTGGCAGAGGTATGCACCCTGCCCAAGCAGGAACCACCACTCTAGTTAGGGCAAGTTAGATACACACGGAAAGATAACCTGTGCTCACCCTCTCGGAGCTTGGCACAGAGCAGTCAGGCTTATCTATAGAAGCAATGTGTAAAGTATTTGTGCAACACACACACAGTAACACAATGACCACAAAAAGACTCCACACAGGCTTAGAACAATAGCGAATATTTAACTGAGTAAATCAAGACCAAAATGACAAAAATCCAATAAGTATAACTGAAGTTATGAATTTTTAAAGGATAAACCAAAAATACCGCTTAGAAGTTAACAGCGCTAAAAGGTTACTTGAGGTCCCTCTAGACCAGTGCAAATTCAAAGTTCAGGCCGATTGCGATGGAGGGCATGCTGCCCACAGGACTCAGACAGGTCCCGCTGACAAAGTTTTTTGGTGGAGCAAGCATCGATGTCGAAGATTCAATGCGAGGAGTCGCCACCTCTTCGTCGATCCTGTGTATAGAGGCGAAGCGTTGGCGCCGATCCACATATTCAATGAAAATATTGGCATCTAACCCCTTTATTATGCAGGTGCTGCATCGATGTCGAGCCACGCTGACTGTTGGTGTGAAGCCGCACAGTCTGTCGAGGTGATGTCATTGATCGGCTCCCGCATTGGCGCTGAAGGCCAATGCATCTGTTGCGATGGGCACAAAGTCATCAGTGTATTGATTTTGATGCTAAAACAGCTGCAGAACCAACTTCTGAGGCCCAGGACTGAAAGGGGCACCTCAGGCATGGGTAGGACTCACAGATGGCAGAGTCCAGCAGCACAGCAGAGTTGCAAGAAATCTTTTATGACCATGAGACTTCAGAATACAGAAGGCAAGCCAGCAAGCCCTTGGAGTCACTCTGGGATCAAGTGAGATGGGTCCAGTCCTTGTTCTCAGCAGTGTAGAGATCAGTAAGCAGCAGGGCCACTCAGCACAGCAGTGAAGCAGTTCCTTAGAACAGTTAGTCAAGCAGAGTGGCAATCCTTGTATCACAGCAGTCCTTACTCATGGCAGAGTTTTTCACAGGTCCAGTAGTGTACTGTCTTGGTAGGGTCAGAGCCCCAGTACTTATACCGAAATGTGCCTTTGAAGTGGGAGGTGACTTCAAAGCAGCTCATTGAAGTGCACAGGTCTCCTTCTATCCCGTCCTTGTCTGCCAGGCTATCTGTGGCGTGTAATCAGCCTTTGTGTGGGACACAGGGCACTCTCTATTCAGATGTTTAAATGACGGCTTGGAAGCGGGCGTGCCGCTGGCGCATCAAAGGCAAGCCCGTCTGCACCCGAACGGGACCAGGGGCCAGGAACCATGGTTAATTTCCTTGGATTCAGATACAGTACACAGCGGACCAACTGCTAACACTTAGAACACCTTCTGGAAATTGTTGTAAACGCAGATGTCAAATAGTTAGGGGCGCTGACACACCTCAGGTATGCACTCATTGTAATTATGAGTTAAAACTCCCTGGTGAGTGTAATACACAGAACCAAATGCCTCATGTAGGAACTAACTCATGGAAATTAGGTCTAATTAACAGTCGCTTCCACCCTAAGCATAAAACAGAAATTCAACTGTTATTGGAGGGGAAGAACTTGATGCCTTGTTTATTATGGAAAGTTGGCTTTCTAATGGTCCTCCCTCCCAGGTTTCAGATATATAGAGAGGATTGCATAGGAAAGGCAGGGGGTGGTATTGCCATCTTGATAAAAGATGAATATAAATGTGTTATGAACTCCCTCCCTATTTTAGATTGTGAAAGTCTTCAATTTGCCATCACATTCTCTCCTTCTTGTACTTTCTCAGGATTATTACTATATAGACCCCCCAAGACCTAACGCCGATTTTCTGGATAGTCTAATAGACACCATGGCTAGCTTAATAGTGAGGAAGCACATATCACTATTCTTGGGGATTTAAATATCCACCTTGACGATCTGAATCCCCCTCATGTAAAGAGACTATTGCAGGAACTAGAGGGGTTACAGTTAACCCAGATTTATAAACAGTGCTACTCATGTCAAAGGACATATACTTGACCCTTTAATTTGTAATGACCCCAAAATCTCAGTCTATTCCCCAGTACCTGTGCCGTAGACAGACCACCATTTTATTCCTTTTGCATTGTGTAACTAGGGATGTCAAAAACCAATTCAACCCACGACTAGCAATCAGTCGAGAAACTGGGCTAAGCTTAACCCAGAAGAGTGGGGAAATCTTTGGTATCCTCGGCTCCAAACCTAAAAGGAAATGTAGAAAATGCTTACACTAGTCGGGAAAGCTGGATCACCCAATTTTTAGACATGGTTGCCCCAAAAACAATTTTTAAGTTAAAAACTAAGGTTAAAAAGGCACCTTGGTTTAATGCTCATTTAGCAGCCTTAAGGAAAAATTGTAAAAAGCTGGAAAGAAAATGGAGGAAGGACTATGACTCACAGTTGAAAGCAAGTTATAAGGTGGCCATTAGGCTATACCATAACAACATTAAAGAAGCCCAGGCGAAATGTTTTGAAAATAAGATCAATCAGGCTCAGAACTCCCCCAAGGAATTGTTTAAGGCGGTGAAATCCCTAACTACCTTAAACCAAGACAATTCTCCCTCTCAATCCTCGGAGGAAAAATTTAATGACCTAGCCACTTTCTACCACAAAAAAGTAATGGATGTATATGGCTCCTTTCAGAGAGGGACAGTGACAGCCATAAGTCATGAAAAAGACCATCTTCGGGTCCACACTACTCCCACTCTCTCTCACTTTCCACTCATCACTAAAAACACTGGGCAAACGTTGATGAGTAAAATCAGGTTCGGCTCCCCACTAGATCCTGCCCCACCCCAGGTACTTTACAAAGTTATAGGGGAGGTGCTTCCGTCAATAGTGGAAATCATGAACCAGTCTTTAGAGGCAGGAAACACGCAATTATCAGACCACTGCTAAAGAAACCCAACCCAGTAACTATCTGCCTATCTCACTCCTACCATTTATTGGAAAGTTGGTAGAGGAACATATTAATGGGGTACTATCTGAGTTTCTGGAAAGCTACTTTTACCTTCACCCCACGCAGATGGGCTTTCGTGCACAACATAGCACGGAATCTGCTCTTTTAGCAGTCTCAGAAAAATTAAAAGGTACTCTTGTCCAAGGTAGGTCAGCCACTATACTGCTGCTAGATCTAAGCGTGGCTTTTGACACAGTGGATCACTGCATTCTACAAAATAGACTCAGGGTAATCTGTATACAGGAGAAAGCCTTGGATTGGCTGGGATCCTTTAAGAAGAGCAGATGGTTCCAAGTAATGGAGGCTAACTATGCGTCCGTTGGCTGACTTGGTCCAGGAGTTTGGCCTCTCCATGGTCTCGTATGCAGATGATACACAGCTGGTGGTCTCATTTGACTCAGGATTGAATGCTAAATCCGATCAACTGGCGCTGTGTTTGGAAAGAGTGGTGGGGTGGATGACAAGCAGCTGTCCTAAGCTGAATGGGGACAAGACAGAGCTGATGATCCTTGGAAATAAAGCGGTCCCCAGGCCTCTGTCCAGCTGGCCAAGCTGTATGGGTAATCTGCCAGCCCCAAGTCCTTCAATTAAGAACTTCGGATGCTGGATGGATAGGGAATTAACAATGGTGGTTCAAGCAAAGAAACTAGCAGGGTCATGCGTTGGTTTACTGAGAATGCTCAGATAGGTTCTGGAGCTGATTCCAAATCACTTAAAGAAAACAGTAATACACACATTGGTTACCTCACGTCTTGATTATGGAAATTCCCTCTATTTAGGAGCCTAACAATGTGTTATTAAACAACTTCAAGTGGTGCAGAATGCAGCAGCTAGGCTCGTGTGCAAGGTGCCAATACAGGAGCCAGTGGGAAAACATCTGAAAGCTATACACTGGTTACCGATTGAGGCTAGAATCAAATCTAAGGCACTTTGCCTTACACACAAAGCCATAAATAAAAGGGGTCCCCAGAAAATCAGTGACTTGGTGGCTTCATATGTCCCCAACAGATGCCTAGGATCTCACTCTGAAAGATTATTATGAACTACTAGTATCAAGAGAGCGAGATGGGGAGGCAGATCTTTCTCACATCTGGCTCCTAAATTATGGAACTCGCTACCTTGCGATCTAAGATTCCTGGAAGTGGAATCAAATCTTAGAAAAAAGCTGACAACATGGCTTTTTTACCAGTACCATTAATAATCTCTTGCTCTCTATGTACCATCTCTTACTTTCAGCGCTCGGAAGCCCTCGGGTAGCTCTGAGCTTTATAAATCCCACAACATACATACATACATACATAAATGTGTCAGCTCCCACTCCTCCTTCCTGCCCAGGAATGCTATCAGAATGCAGATGAATGCAGATGAGTCTTTTGACACACCCACCCTTACTGTGCTTGTGGCTGTCTAAAGGGAATGCACAAAGTGTAGCTGTCACCCAGCCCAGACGTGTATTGGAGACAGGATGCAAGGCACATAGAGCAGTAAGAGCAGAGAAATATCCACTTTCTAAAACGTGGCATTTCCAAAATAGTAATGTTAAATCCAACTTTACCATTAAAGTGGATTTATCATTACCATTCCAAAAATATGAAACATGATGCAGCTACTCCCTTTTATTCAGGAATTACGGCTTAAAAGTGTTTTAAGGAATTCCCAATGCTAGCCTATGAGAGGAGTAGGCCGCACTGAAGCTGTTTGTCACTACCAGGACATGTAGAACTTAAAAGTACACGTCCTACCTTTTACTTAAACAGCACCCTGCCTTTAGGGCTACCTAGGGCTTACCGTAGGGGTGACCTATGTGTAATAAAAGGGGGGTTTAAGGCTTGTCAAGTGGTTTTAAATACCAAGTCAAATTGACAATACACTTCACACACAAGCCTTGCCATGGCAGGCCTGAGACAGTTTGAAAGGCTACTTGTGTGGGTGGCACAACCAGTGCTGGAGGCTCACTAGTATAATTTAGAATATAGGCCCTGGGTATGGTACACCACTTTACAAGGACTTCAACAGGTAAACTTAATATGCCAATCAGGTATACACCATGGTTGCCACGTTTTGGGGAGAAGCTCATGCACTTCAGCACTGGTTAGCAGTGGGTAAGTGCTCAGAGTCCTAAGGCCAAAAAAAAGATACAGCAGAAAGTGGAGGTAAGCAGGCACAAAGTTGGGGGAGGACCAGCCTAAGAATGACAGGTCTAACATGTGTCTCCCCCTAGCTGAAAGTTGGGAGATCTACCCAACCTCTGGGGAGTTCTCTTCGCTAAGGCAGAAAAACCTGGATAGACGATCAACATTGGCATGGTCTACCCCTGGTCTGTGTTCCACCCTCAAGTCCATACCCTGTTGGGAAATGGACCACCTTAACAATTTTAGATTCTCACCCCTCGTTTGCATGAGCCACCTGAGGGGCCTGTGGTCAGTCTGAATCAGGAAGTGAGTGCCAAACAGGTATGGCCTCAACTTTTTCAGTGCCCAGACCGCAAAAGCTTCTCTCTCTATAGAACTCCACCTCCTAGAGATGAAGGGAGGCCTGTTGCAGAACCTGAAGCACTACCTGAAGGTGAAAGGTGGTCCTTCCAACTGCTACTGAAGACAGCTATGTTATCCAGATAGGCAGCTGAGAAGGCCTCCATACCAGCAAGTACCTGGTTCACCAACCTCTGGAAGGTGGCACAGGGATTCTTTTTTTTTTAATATAACAATTTTTATTAAAGTGAAAGCACAGAGTCATCATTGCGATATCACAGTACATATCAAATATGGTGAATTACAATACATCAATAGTCATGTGTGACACGGAGGTGGTTGGGAGAATATTGTTCTGTTCTTCTGCGCATCGCCATGTCTTCAGTTGGTGACGTACAAATCTCCCCCCTAAAGGCGTTCCATCCCCCCATTTCCTGTCCCATTTCTTGGGGCAACCTCGTAATTTGTAGACCTCCTTCTCTGCTATCATGCATCTATCCATCTCCGCCACCCATCCAATCATGGAAGGCCGTTTATTAGATCCCCACAGCATTGCTATAGCCCGTTTCACCAACAGGTACCCCAATGCCACCCATTGTTGCTCGATTTCCGTCAAATCGGTGGCTTCCCATATATTCAATATTCCCAATCGAGGTGACAATTGGAGCTGCTTGCCCAGTGTGTCCTTCATTTTTTTGGTTGCATTATGCCATAGGGGGCGTACCTCGGGACAGTCCCATAAGATATGATAGAAGGTACTATCTTGACCACATCGTCTGAGGCATAGTGCGTCTGCCCGGTTGCCTATCTTGGCCAGGAGTACACCGGAGAGATAGGTTCTGTGTAGGATTTTTAGTTGGATAAGGCGAAAGCGATGATTTATCGCCGTTTCCTTGGGGGACATTAATGCAGTCTGCCAGTCGTCATCATCTAGTGGCCCTATGTCTGTCTGCCAATGATCCCGAAGAGTCTGAAAGGAGTCGGGTAGGTTAATACAAAGCTTCGGATATGTGCAGGAGACAGCCTTTGTTGGAAGCGGTTCTGAGAGTAAGCGGTCCTCCAGAGGGGAAGAGTCTGGTAAGGAGGATATGTCTGGAATATTGGTGAGAAGTGCATGTCTAATCTGCAAATATCGAAAAACTTCCCCCGGTGCAAGGGCGTGTTTGGTTTGCAGCTCTTTGAAGATGAGAAGTTTGCCCCTGTGTATTAGGTCCCCTATATTAGTAATACCAATAGTGTCCCATTTATCGAATCCTGTATGATGACAAAGCAGACCCAACCGCTGAGAGGACCAAAGCGGTGTGCTTTTTGTAAGTTTATCCGCCCATCCCAGGCGTCTGGTGATCTGGTGCCAAATAGTTACTGTTTGCTCATAGGCCCCAAGTAACGGCCCCTTCGGGTCTTACTATGGAGGGCGCCTAGATAGCCCTCCCGTCCAGTTTGATAGCGTTCTAGGTGAAATGCCGGATTCGACGGGGAGCCATGAATCCATTGGTTAATGGCTACTAGTTGTGTGGCCCAATAATATAGACGCAAATCCGGCAGGGCAATTCCCCCATCGTACCACCCCTTTGTCAGTTTCCGGAGGGCAATGCGAGGCGTCCCTCCATCCCACAATAAAGTGCAGATCTCTCCTTCGATGGTAGTAAAGTATGTGTTGGAAATTGGGAATGGACAGTTTTGGAGCACGTATAAAAATCTAGGGAGTGCAAGCATTTTAAATAGGGCTGCCCTTCCCAGGAGGGACAAGGGCAGTGATCTCCAGTGTTTGACGTCGTCTTGTAGCCGTCGGAGGGGGCCCAGAAGATTTCGATCATAAAAAGTTTTAGGGTCGGGTGTAATATAGATTCCTAAGTATTTGAAACCTCCAGTGGCTACTTCAATCGCGTAACCACCCGGTAGTTTAGGTGGGGGGCCATGTAAGACGCAGAGTACCGACTTGGACCAATTGATGGTGTACCCCGCATATTTACCAAAATTGGTGATGACGTTGAGCAGCCTATTAATTGAGGCCCGTGGGGACGCCAAATAGATCAGAATATCGCCAGCATATAACGAGATTTTATCTTCCTTATCCTCGCTCCATCGCAGTCCACGTATCGAGACATCACGCCTTATCCAGTGTGCTAGTGGCTCGAGAGTCAACGCGAATAGTAGGGGGGACAGGGGACATCCTTGTCTGGTCCCTCTCTTCAAGGCAAATGTACGGGATGTGTGATTGTTTACTCTGACTTGACCTAGCAGTTCAGTGTATAGCAGTGCCACCCACTGTCGAAACCAGGGACCGAAACCAAACCTCGCCGGGACTTCAAAGAGGTAGGGCCATTCTATCGAATCAAACGCCATGGCGGCATCTAATGACAATATAACCGCGTCTTCCTGTAGATACGTCTGCCTGCCAAGGACGTTGTGAACGCGACGGATATTTAAAGCTGTGTTACGGCCTGGCACGAACCCCGATTGATCGTCATGGACCAGTGAAGGGAGGACTGCGACCAAGCGGGACGCGAGGAGTTTGGCTAATACCTTGGCTTCTGAGCTTATTAAGGATATGGGCCTATACGAGCCACAATCGGTCGCCGGTTTGCCGGGCTTATGTATAACGACAATAGATGCTAGTCTTTGATCCAAGGGAAGGACACCCTGCTCCAGAATCTCTTCATACATGTTTTTGAGATGTGGGGCCACTTTGAGGGCCATTCCCTTGAGGAATTCGATCGGGATCCCATTGGGCCCCATTGCCTTCCCTGAGTTGATAGCAAATATTGCTTTACTGATTTCTTCTGCTGTTATATCTGCATCTAGGGCTTCCCTATCACTATCTGAAAGTGTGGGTAGGGTCATTTCCTCTAGGAGCTGACGCGAATCGCCAGAGGAAGTGATGGTCCTGGAGGTATATACCGCCTCCAGGTGGTCTGCAAATGTTTCTGCCACCTCTTGTGGGTCAGTTACCTGCTTCCCGTCCTCTAGTATGAGTTCAGGGACCCATCTAGCCGCCTGATCCTGCTGCTCTAGCCATGCCAGCATTTTTCCAGCTCTTTCCCCCAGTTTGTACATTCTATGGCGGGTACGGAGGAGTCTTGCCTGAGTTTTTTCACGCGCAAGGGCGTTATACTCTAGTTGCTTATTCCGGAGATTGCGGGCTGTATCTTCAGTGGGGGAGGTGTTATGTTCTGTATCTAATTGGAGCAGCTCACTTTCTAATTGAGTCAGTTGTGTATTTTCGTTCCTAATATACCCGATCTTTAATGTTAATGCATGCCCCTTAATTACTGCCTTATAGGCCTCCCAAATAGTGTTTGCCGAGTCAACAGAGCTGACGTTTTCATTAAAATAGTGGTCCGTGTGTTCAGCAAGGTCTTCTTTAATATCTGGGATCGTGAGAAGCCATGGGTTAATGACTATAGGGCCACGGGTACAGTGCCGATTAAAGGGAAGTTCAACCCTGAGGGGGGAATGGTCCGATATACCTCTTGGGAGCCCAGTGGGGTGGCGAAAGTGGCCTATATCTGCAAGGGAAGTGAGAAAATAGTCAATGCGGGACATACTTTTGTGCGCATTGGAGTAATGAGTGAAATAGACTGCGGTGGGATTCAATGTGCGCCAGATGTCCGTGAGACCCATGGCTTGGGTGAAGTCGGCCATGTGTGTGTTGCGTCGGGGAGACGGTTTCTGGGGGTGCCTGTCGAGCCTATCGTCCATTATCATATTGAAGTCTCCGCCTAGTATTAGAGTACCCGGGGGAAGATCTATTAGAATTTTGCCCAGGTCTTGCAATGCTACCCTACCCAGCGAGGGCGGAAGATATACCGATATTACATTTAGTGATTTGCCTTCCCACGACGCCTCCAACACAGCAAATCTACCCTGTGGGTCAGTCCAGACACGGGTGGGTGTAAGGGCGAGACTTTTGCGTATCAGGATCCCCTTGCCTCTGGAGCCTGAAGTGAACCCTGCATGGACTAAAAGCTTGTACCCCCATCTGTTAAGAGCCTTACAACAATTTCCCACCAAGTGTGTTTCTTGTAATAGTACCAGGTCAGGCGATTGCCTCTTAAGGTATTGTAGGACAACTCCTCTTTTTATCTTACTCCCCAGGCCATTAACATTCCACGTCATTATTGATAACTTAATGTTTCTTGTGTCTGTCATGTCGGGTAGTAGTGAAGAGCAGAGGGGGAATGCGATGCGATCGTTAGTGTTGTATCAGCCATTCCCAATCTTGAAGAGCAGTCTAGCATAACAGTAATGATAAAGCCTCTCCCATCCCGCCCGCCCAAGTATGTGGATGATGTTTGCATTTTAGTACTTGGACACGGTGAAGTTAAGTTCGCTTGGATGCTCTGTGTAAGTTCAACTGTAACATAGAAAATCCCAACTACACCCCTCCCCCACCCCTTACCCCCCTCCCTGCCCCCCTGCCAGTGGAATCCCAACTTTCCACTCCCCAACAAGGCAGAGTGCCTGTCGCCCACCCCGTCATGTGTAGGGTGTCTGGCTAACCACCTCTACCCACCGCCTATGCAACGTAGTATGTTCATGGTATACTTAAGTAGTCAATTCTAGTCCGATCCTTTAGGCATTTTTTTCCCTCTTAAAGATGTTAAGTGTCTGAGGCGTAAGCTCCGTAGGGGAAATGTTGCCACAGAGATATGCTTGGCAATCACCCAGGGAGTTATTTTGTGGAGGCCGCAAATTTTATAATGGAGAGTACAGATGTGGCCTGGTGGTGTTGTTGAAAACAAATAAAGTCCAGCAGTCTGATTCAGAGTTTCCCGTCTGGGTCCTCCCCTGAGCGGTGTTCTTTTGATGCCGGAGGAGCATATTGGTTAGTGTTGAGACCCTTGTTGTTGTGGCTGTCCGACGTTTTTCCCACTCGACGCCAGCCCTCCAGCCATTCCCAGGCTTCCTCTGGGGACAGAAAAAACCATGATTTCCCCTCAGATTCCACTCGAAGCTTAGCTGGGAACAGCATGGAGTATTTGATGTCTTTGTCGCGTAGGGCTTTTTTAACCGCTGTGAAGCTGCGTCTCTGCGCCTGAACTTTGACAGTAAAGTCCGGGAAGAAGGTGATAATCGCATTATCGATCTTCACAGGAGGTCCAGCCCGCGCCGTCTGTAGAATGATGTCCCTATCTCGAAAGTTAAAGACTCTTGCAATTATGGGCCTGGGGGGGCCCCAGGCTTCGGAAGCCCTCCAGGGACCCTGTGGGCCCGCTCAATGGAAAAATAGCTAGAGAGGAGCTTAGGTTGGAGTTTGTTGATCACCAGGTCTTCCACAAAAAGATCCACGGTCCGCCCCTCCGATCTTTCAGGAACTCCTAGGATACGGATATTGCTCTGTCTCGCCCTCCCTTCATAATCATCCAGGAGCTCCTCCATTCTTTTCTGCTGGTCCTGGAGTTGGGCTACTTGTTGTTGTAGAGTAGAGGTGTCAGTCACGAGGGCTTTCATTGTAATTTCTACGTCTTTGACCCTAGAGTCCATTTTCTTTAGATCCGCTCTCAAGAGAGTTACCTCTATGTTCACAGAGTTGATTCGAGTCTCCAGAGAGGTTCGTACACCAGCTATGGCCTCCATGACGTCTTCTAGAGTAAGAGTTTTGGTTGAAGAGCGAGGCTGTGACATTTTGGGGTCTTCTCCTGTCGTCACGTCGGCGTCTTCACCTTGCTTGGACCAGGCAAACTTCGCCAGCTGTTTCTGAGTCTGGGATTTGAGACCTTTGTTGGTGGCCATCTTTGGTGTGCAGGAGGCAAGGGAGCACGAGGGTACTGAGAGACACACCTATAGTTGCCGCTGCCTATGCGGGGGAAGAAGGCTATCCCCCGCCGGTCTGTCGGTGTTCCAGGTGAGTCTGATAGTTTAAGAAGGAGTATGGCCAACCTCCGGCAGCAGGATGAATCAGATTCACTATCGGAGCACTCTGTATGTGGTCTGTAAGCAGTGGTAAGAGGTCTTCTATGTAGCAAACAAGATGCAGGGCACGGCGCAGGTCGGTCATGTAGGAGGGAGTCTCCTTAGTCCCACTCTCAATATATATTGAAGTCTGTCGATTGACGGCGTAGAACGATCCCCCCTCGGTGGTGCCAAATCTAGGGGATCTTGAGGTGGTCGAAAGTTGCCTTGGGCCTGTCTGTTGAAGTGTAGCTGCAGCCTCAGTCTAGGGGGGGAGGCCAGGAGTGCGTTGCCCAGCGTATTTCCTGAAGCGGCCTTGCATCGGGGATGCACGCCCCACTTGTGGTATAGCCGGCGGTAGGCCTCAAAGCATGGGCCTCAATTTCCAGGGCCGCCCGATGTCCACGCACTCTCCCGCAGGCGTCGTGTTAGGGAGCTTTTAAATAGAGCGTGTGGTGCGATGGGCCCAATGTCAGCAGTACTCGGTGCGGTGGCCTGGCTCTGTCCGAAGTCACCCTATCGGTCCGAAAAACAGGGAGGAGCGAGCAGTCCCCAGTGGCCTCCCGAGCAGGCCCCAAAGCCGGGGCCTCGATTTTCGCCTGGCCGCCCGGCCCCTCTCAGTCCTCATAGAGCGGTGGAGGTGTCTACTGCACGTCCATTCCCACCCTGGCGCTCCGTCGGCCCACCTCACCTTCAGTACTGGCTAGCTCTCGAGAGGTGTAACAGCTTCAGGGATGATTCGGCAATATCGCGGAAGGGCCGCAAAGCCGGGGACCTCGATTTGTCTGCAAGCCGGTCCAGCCTCCACCTCCCGTGGGCCGCAGTCGTGGGTCGCCCGCCTCCTCCCACAGCTGTGCTCGAACTTCTCTGCCTCTTCGACACCGCCCGGAGGTCTCCCACTTGTGTAGTAGCTTGAATCAACGGCTACCTTTTCCTCAAAGGCAGCTCTGCTGTGGGTCGCTAGCGCCGACCGCAACGTTTTCTTCTCAGGCCGCCATTGTGATACGCCCCGGGCGTCCCGAATCAGCAGCTCTCGTTGGCCTCAGTGTAGGCGTTGCTCAATCTGCGAGCAGCGCACACTTGCTGGATCGGTTTAGGAGGAGATTCCTGAGATACGAGGGGAATCTACCTCGTTGCAGACAGAGAAATTTGCGGATGTTACGGCGAAGGCTGCGGAGCCGCCTCAAAGAGGGACCATTCCCGGTGGCCGCTAGCCACGCCCCCGGCACAGGCATTCTTAAGTCCAAAGGGCATCACACAAAATTTATAGTGGCCCTCTGAAGTGGAGAAGACTGACACCTTCTGTTAGGGTGATCTGCTGGTACCCGGATGTAAGATCAAAGGTACTTAGGTACTGGGCAGCCTCTAACCTGTCAATGAGCTCATCAGCCAGGGGGATGGGATGAGCATCAGTCTTTGTCACAGAGTTTAGCCCTCTCTAATCCACACAGAACCTCAGTTCAGGTGTGGTGCCCGGTGGGGCAGCTTTTGGTACCAGAATCACAGGACTGAATCAGGGGCTACTGGAGGGCTCTATCACCCCCAATTCCAGCATCTTAGAGACTTTTCTCTTGATGCTGGTCCTCACCTTATGTGACAACCTATAAGACGTATTCTTAACAGGGAGATTGTACTGCGTGTCCATATGATGGTTACACAGGTGGGAATAAGGGAGAACAAAGAGAGTACTGTCCCAGCCCTTGATGCCACTCCTCCTGCAGCTTTTAACTTAGAGTTGGGGAAAGGATTACTCCCTCCACAGACCCATCTTTCTCCCTGGAGTCCAAGAGGTCAGGGAAAAGTTCACTCTCCTTTTCTTCTTCTCCATTTGTCATTAACAGCATGGTTATCTCAGACCTCTCAAAGCGATTGGTGTGAAGCACCCTGTGGGGATGCCTGGGGTCTTAAGGTCCACCAGGTAGGTGTCCTTACCCTTCCTCTCAATCACCTCATAGGACCCAGTCCAACGATCCTGGAGGGCCCTGGGTTCCACAGGTTCCATCGCCAACACTTTCTGCCCAGGTTGTAATTCCACAGTGGTAGAAGTTTGGTCATACCACTCTTTCATCATAGCCTAACTCGCATCCAAGTTGTCAGAAAGCCAGCATGTAGCTCCAGGGAGTCATCCTGGAAACTTGTTCCCATCTTTCACCAGACTCAGAAGTCCTCTAACAGGGTGCCCATACAGACGGTCAAATGGGCTGAAGCCCACACCCTTCTGTGGTACCTCTCTCTAGGCAAACAACAGGCATGGTAAGAGGATGTCCCACTTATTCCTTAGGGCCTCTGGTAGGCCTCAAATTATGCCTTTCAGGGTCTTGCTGAATCTCTCAGCAAGCCCATTGCTTTGTGGATGGTAAGGAGTGGAGAACCTCCAGGTTACCCCCCACTCCTTCCACATCAACTACATGTTTGCAGACATGAAGTTTGTGCCTCTGTCAGACACAACTTCCATTGGGAAACCAACTCGGGCAAAAATCTCCATCATGGCCTCTGCCACTGCAGGTGCAGTCATGGTCCTCAGAGGGATTGCCTCTGGGTACCTAGTGCCATGATCCACTAGAACCTGGATAAACATGTTGCCTGATGCAGTCTTGGGATCCATAGGCCCAACTATGTCAATGCCCACCCTCTCAAAAAGTGTGCCATTAACAGGCAAGGGATTACAAGGGGCTCTCAGCCTATGCCCTGTCTTCCTACTGGCCTGGCAGGTTACACAAGTCCTTCAGAATGCATCTAAGGATGTCGTAATCCTGGGCCAATAAAAGTGTGGGACAAACCTTGCAAAGGTCTTGTCTTGGTGCAGGTGTCCCGCCTTGGGGAATCTCATGAGCTAACTCGAGGAGCAAGGCCATGTAGCCTTGGGGGACCACTAGGGACCTTGCAGACCCATGCATAGGAGCCTAAGGTTCACGGTAAAGGAGGTTTTCATCCCAGTAAATGTGATAACTCCCAGAGACATCACCTGCTGCTTGGGCTTCAGCCTGTTTCCTCATGTGCTCAAGGGTTAGGCGCTCCCTCTGTGCCCTACAGACCTCCTCCTTGGTGGGTCCTCCTTTTACATACCATCCAGCAAGAGTAGGCCGGTCACCAATGGAAGAAGTACCCCCCTCAATGGGCTCCGGGGCGGCCACTGCAGGTGCCCCATCCACCTCACTGAGAAGACACTTAGGGGCTGGTTTACCACGCCATCTGCTTTTCCCCTTTGTAGCAGCTGGATGGGCCATTGTTCCAGGCTCCAGCCCTTTTGGACTCCCATTCTGGACAGCCATGGACCTTGTTGTTGCACAGACCAAATCAGGTAACCCCACATCTCTACATGAGCCTTGAGCTACACTTTCTTCCAGATAGTGTGCTCAAGGTCATTACCCAACAAACAGTTCAAAGGCATGACAGGGCTCACAGCAATTTTCAGAAGACCTGTAACACCTCCCCCCACTCAAAGGGAACAAGGGTCACTGGATAGTGACCCTCTCTGTTGTCAGCCACCATAACTTGGTGGAATGCATTTGGAATTACCTGCTCTGGGGACATCCAGCTGACTCCCTATCGTAGTCATGCTGGCACCTGTTTCCCTCAGAGTCTCAATACCTTGCTCATTGATGGTGACCCATTGCCTTTACTGAGTAGTATTTGAGGGCACATGGGTCTTAGGAACCATCTTACTGACACCCAGGGACAATAAGGTAACCCCATTAACTGGGGCAAACTCCTCTCCTAGCACTACACTAGACACCCTGCGATTATTTCCTCCAGTGGGAGGTGGTGCTCTTTTTGTACTTTTGTACTTGTGCCCAGATTGGGAATGTAAACCAGATCCTTTTCCATGCGAGTTGTTTTGGTAGCCTTTAGAGAACCTTGCCTTTTTTTATCTCCCCTCTCCTTCTTCTGGTCGGGAACCCTGACCACCCTTTTGGGAGTCCCCCCCAGATGCCTTCTTGGACACTCTGATGCTGACCCAGATCCTGAGCAAGTTTCCTGGAGTTGGTTAACTTGCTATCCACTAGGTTTTGACGCAGCTCTGGAAAACAAATATCAAGCATGTGCTCCTTCAAAATCAAGCTGTACAGCCCTGAATACTCATCAACCTTGCTGCCCCTGACCCAGCCCTTCAGTGCCTTGCTGGCATAATCCAAGAAATCCACCCATGTTTATGATGAGATCTTGTGGCTGCACCTGCATCTGAGTCTATACCTCTCAGGGGTCAGTCCAAACTTGCTCACTAGGATGTCCTTCATTGTAGTGTAGAATGTCTAGTCCTCTAACTCTAGTGTAAGGAGTGTGCCCCTTTTCACAGCGGGCATATACCTACACAAACTACCACCCCAGAACGCCTCTGGGACCTTGTGCTCTCTCAGAGCTACCTCTTAGGCTGCAAACCATTTGTCTGTGTCATCCCCCACCACATAACTGGGCACCAAATCCTTTGGGATTCCTACTCTGGACTCCCCAGTGAACACTGTAAGTATGCTGCCACCATTGCATTTGCTGGACTCCTCTCTCAGGGCTCTGATGCCCAGCCCTCTCATGCTGAGCTCATGGGCCATTTTCTCTCCTCAATGGCCAGTTTTTTCTCCTCTAGAACTTGCTCTCTGTCCATATTAGCAAGGGCCTGCTCCCTCTCTAGCTTGGGAAGGGCCTGCTCCTTCTCCAATTTCAATTTGGCAAGCTCTGGCTTCAGTTTTCTCTCCTCCCTCCCGTCCTCCAGCTCCTTTGGGGACAGGTTTCTAGAATGCACACTGCTGCCTGATCTGCTGCAGACTTCCAGTCCTGGGAGGATGTCCCCCCCCCCCATCAGCAGGATGCATGTCAAGTCCTCCATCTTGGTCCTGTTCCAATTCCTCCTCCCTAGATTCTGATTCCTCTCTTCATCCACTTCTCCTTCTGGGTGAGCTGCTGCCAATGCTCTTAAGGCTTTCTGAAGCTCTGCCTTCTTGGCTCTTCCCTTATGGAACACCCTTCTCTCCTAGAAAAAAAACCCTGAGCTGGGCCACTGTGTATGCCTCCAGGTTGGCCAGCTCGAATTGCATCTTGCCAGGTAGGACCACAGACATTATAGAGAAAATGAGTATGGGACAAAAAGATTTTTGGAAATATTAAAGATGTCAATCAGGGAGAATTGAAAAAGGTTCCAATTGGTCTTACGTATAGAGTTGTAGTGAACACTGAATTACTATATGGTATTACACAAACACAAGTCCTATCCTCACCACTGATCACCAATGTTAGAACTGGGGTTTCTGGTTGACAGAGGTATGCATCCTGTCCAAGTTGGAACCACCACTCTAGTCAGGGTAAGCTCACTAAAAGATAACCTGTGCTCACCCTCTGGTAGCTTGGCAAAGAGCAGTTAGGCTTATCTAAAGGGGCAATGTGTAAAGTATTTATGCAACACACACACAGTAACACAATGAAAATGCCACAAAAAGACTCCACACAGGTTTAGAAAAATAGAGATTATATATCTGAGTAAATCAAACCAAAACAACAGAAATTCAATAAGTAGAACCAGAGTTATTAATTTTAAAAAAAATAAACCGAAAATAGTGCTTAGAATTCAATAGCGCTAAAAGGTTACTTGAGGTCACGCTAGACCAGAGCAAATCCAAAGTTCAGGCCGACTGCAATGGAGGGCAGACTGGCTACAGCACTCAGACAGGTCCCGCTGACAAAGTACCTTGGATGGAGCAAGCATCGATGTTGAAGACTCGATGCAAGGAGACAAGGAGGCGAAGTGCCGTCATCAATCCCGTTGATGGAGGCGTAGCGTTGGCGCCGATCCACGCAGTCGATGAAAGCTTCGCCGTCAAACCCCTTTACGATGCAGGTGCTGCGTCGATGTCGAGCCATGCTGTCTGTCGGTGTCGAGCCGTGTAGTCCGTCAAGGTGATGTTATCGATCGGCTACTGTGTAGGCGTCAAAGGGCAATGTGTGAGTTCTGATCAGCACAAAGTCATCACTGCATCGATTTTGGTGCAAAGACAGCTGCAGAATCCACTTCTGAAACCCAGAACTGGAAAGGGCTTGCAGAGTCCAGCAACACCAGCAGAGTTGCAAAAAGTCATTTATGACCCTGAGACTTCAGAAAACAGGAGACAAGCCAGCAAGCCCTTGGAGTCACTCTGGGTTCAAGGGCTGGTGGGTCGGGTCCTTGTCCTTAGCAGGGCAGAGATCTGCAGGCAGCAGGACAGCTCAGCACAGCAGTGAAGCAGTTCCTGTCTTGGTAGAGTCAGAGCCCCAGTATTTATAAATATGCCTTTGAAATGGGGGATGACTTCAATGTAGTTTCTTAAGATGCACAGGTCCCCTTTTTTAATCAGCCTTTTGTGTGGGACACAGAACACTGCCTATTCAGATGTAAGTGTCAGCTCCCACTCCCTCTTCCTGCCCAGGAAGGCTATCAGAATGCAGATGAAAGCAAATGAGTCATCTGTCACACCCACCTTTCCAGTGTTTGTGGCTGTTTAGAGGGAATGCACAAAGTGTAGCTGTCACCCAGCCTAAACGTGTTTTGGAAACATGATGCAAGGCACATAGAGCAGTAAGAGCAGAGAAATGTCCACTTTCTAAAAGTAGCCTTTCTAAAATATTAATGTTAAATCCAACATTACCTTTAAAGAGGATTTATCATTACCATGGCAAAGATGTGAAACATGATGCAGGTACTCACTTCTAATCAGGGATTGCAGATTAAAAGTTTTTTAAGGGAGGGTGGCGGTGTAGTTGTTTTTTCTCCTGCCTCCTTACGGTACAAAAATACAGCATGGCGCCGACGCGCAGAGGACGCACGCAGCGGGCGTGCCGCCGGCGCGCCAAAGGAAAACCCGTCTGCCCCTGTCCGAGCCTGGATCGGGCCCAGGGCCGGTCCCCCTGGTCAGGGCCGACTAAATCGCCTGCAGCGGGTAAAATATCGTGGAGAGGTCCTGCTTAATCTCAATTCGGGGATTAAATCAACTTCCTGTCATAGACTTAACCCATTAGACCTGTCACAATCGATGATCTGCCCCATATGCAACATCACCTTCCAAAAAGTTGCCTCAACTGGGGGGCAGTAGCGGTCGGTGGTGGGAGTGCCGCCGGGCACTGACGTGGGGAGGGGCAGGGTGGGGGTAGTAAACTACGGATTACGGGCGATTACAGGTAAGTACACATATAAATAAATAAAACGAATTTCGTTTCTCGCGCTGCATCGTCAAATGTGATGCAGCGCGAAACGAAATTCGTTTTATTTATTTATATGTGTACTTACCTGTAATCGCCCGTAATCCGTAGTTTACTACACCCCACCCTGCCCCTCCCCCGCCCCACATCAGCGCCCGGCGGCACTCCCACCACCGACCGCTACTGCTGGGGGGTTGGGGGGGCAACGGTGGCATGCTGGCCTCTGACGGCGCTGGTCCACCTAGTAAGAGCCCAGTACTTCATGGCGCCCTTCTTAATGCAAGATCACTAATTAAACACTCTATGGAGATTGCAGAATTTATCTCCAGTCAGCACTTAGATTTATTATTTATTACCGAAACCTGGGCGGATGTCCTTTCAGGTCCTGAATTCATTGATGCCACCCCTACAGGTTTCTCCTGCTTCCATTTAGATAGACAAGGTGGGAGAGGGGTCGGGCTCGCTATATTTTACAGAGAACAGTGGCACGCTGCATTCTCATCAGTTAACATTGAGGGCTCAGAGACTGTTCTGTTCAGTATTGAAGTATCTAAAACTCAATCCTTCAACGGCCTGCTTATTTACCGTCCACCAGGAACTAAAACTCGGTTTGTTGACGGGATTAGCCTAGTACTAGATTCACATCTATTGAAGAATGATCATACGGTTCTTGGCGACTTCAATTTCCACTTGGAAAAACAAACGAACACCGATACAGGTCACCTTTTAGATACTTTATCTGGCTTAGGGCTGGATCAGATTGTGGAAGGCCCTACGCATTCTGCCGGTCACTTACTGGACGGAATTTTTACTAATAACCCTAATATTAACTTTACTCATACTTGGGGGCGTGGTCTCGCCAGCGGCAAGATGGCTTCGCACTGAGCGAGCTCTGCTGGCCATGCCTGTAATATCCGCCATCATCCGTCTTCAGAGGGAAGCAACTGTCCCAAAATTGCAGCACCTTGTTCCTGATCTCTCCCGCTGGGGCTCCGTCGGTCCTGACATCCCGTGGCTGGGTCGCTACTGGGCGAGGGGCTGGCCGGCCTCACATGCGCTCTCCCGGGTCTCGGCGGCTGTATCAGCCCAGATGTGATCTGCGGGATCCCGCCTGTGGCTGGAGCTGAGCTGCGATTCCATGCAGTGTGCCCGCGCCTGTCCGGGCGACATCTGGCTTTCTGGCGATCCCGGCTTGCCCCCTGCCCGCACTGTGAGCGCAGCGGCCACCGGGCGGAGCGGAGCGGAGGCCCTGGCTCCCCGGCGGTTCGGCTTAGCTGGGGACCCCCAGCCTCCTGGATCCTTCACCTGCGGGAGATCCCCCCGATGGCTGTCTGTCCTGCTCTGGAGCGACGACGAGGTACTGGAGACATATGTACTCTCAAGTAAGGCCGCGGCGTGTGGGACTACGGCGCTTCTCCTGCCGACTGCCTGGGCCCTGTCTCCCTCCCTGCTCCAGGCACGTATTGAGGCGGCCTCGGCGCCCCTGCCGGCAGTGGTTCGCCCCCTGTGATCTGCGTTCTGGGCTGGCGCTGTGTGTTGCTGGGCCTGGTGGCCACACTGCCCACATACCATTTGCTGGTGACCCCGGGCTGGATGCCCCCGGCTGTGTCTCCGGCTGCCTGCGCCTGGCCCCCCACATGCCCGTCTGTGGATTGCCTGGATTTGCTCTGGGGCCCCTTCCTCCCTCTAACCTCCTCTTCCGTCGACAGCCTGCCCACGCTACTCTCCCGCCTGGTGTCCTACAGGCCTGTGTCCAGTGTGCATAACTTCATTTCCCCTGGCTCCACTGATTGCGGCCTGGCAGGCTCTGTCGTGGGCCTACGCATTACTGCCCAGGCCGGTACAGACTGCTGCGCGCCTCTTGTGGCACCCTTGGTTCTCCTCCGTAGCGTCAGCCAACCTGGGAGCCCCCCCACGCCCTGAGCCATTGTCACGGGCCTGCTTCCACCGCCTCCTTGCGGCCTATCTGCGTTGTTTCCCAGGCCCGCTGGGGGCTGCCGTGCCGGGCCTTGCGGGGGTTCGCTGGGCCTGACCCGCCCTGACGCCTTGTGATCTCCCCGGACCCCGCCGAGACTTTGCTGACTGTACACTTGGTCACCCTACAAGATCGCTATGGGGAAAACCGACGCCAGGCAGCCCAAGCTCATATTCACTGGGCGGGGGGGCGGGCAGGGGTGGCGAGCTGCCCCCTGATGCCAGCGAACAGTCCACCCAGATGGATCTTCCCGGTGAGCAAGACGACAGCCTTCGCGCTATACTGCTGGAAGTAAAATCTAGCCTGAAGTCTATAGGCGCAAAGATAGATCACCTCACGTCACGCCTCGATCAGGTCAAGCAGCAGGTAGACTCTCACGATGCCCGCATCGACCAGCTCGAAGCGAGGGTCTCCGAGGCTGACGACGTTGGTGCCGAAAACAAGTAGAGGCTCCTCAAGATGGATCAGATCCTTGAAGTTATACGCGCCAAGAATGAAGACCTTGAGGCGCGCTCCCAGAGGAACAACATATGGGTCATTGGCCTACCGGAGTCCACTGCAACCGGGGGAATGGAAGACTACCTTGAATCCCTGCTCTGCGAACTCTTTGGCACGGTCCTGTCCGAACACTTCATCATTGAGCGAGCGCATAGGTCCCTTGGTCCGCGTCCTCCTCCTGGGGCCCCTGCGAGACCCATAATTGCCCGCTTGCTAAATTATTGGGACCGTGACTCCATCCTCCGAAGGGCCAGAGAGTTGGGGGAGGTCCGCCACCAGGGCAACGTTCTGTCCTTCTACCCTGATTTCACCCTATCCGTCCAGGCGGACGGCAGGGATTTTCTTCCTGTCAAACGCATACTACAGCAACTCCACATCACATATGCTCTGATGTACCCTGCAAAGCTCCGCATTGACTCTGGTGATAAACCGAAATTCTTCACAGATCCGAAGGCTGCCCTCACTTTTGTCAAACAGTTGCAGAAGTCTTCCCTGTGGAGCCATCGCACTATATCCGAAGACAGCCGTACAAGTGACAATGACTGATTTCTGCTTGCCCAGATTCATTTTACAGTGGCACTTGGCACTCCACTTACACTCTGTCTAACTATCCTTTAAGCCCTGAGCTATGCATGCTGTTATTATGTGTCTTTTTGCTATTGCCTCCCTCTATGATCTCCAACGCCCGGCCACCCTGCCTCAATGGCATGGGGGTAACCGGCTGAGCCCTCGCACCCCGAAGGGATAATTCCCACACCAGTTCTAAGTTTTCCAAGTTTGGGGTCCTTGGGCGGTTGGGGGGGGTTCCGATACTCAACCTAATTGGGGGGTTGGAGTGGGTGGGGGGGGATGAGGGATTTTATTTCAGGGGTCCATACTTGGCACCCTGTCTCATGGGTTTTGTTATATTGCTACTTCTTTATTGTTACAGGCATGGCACAGATCGCATCCATTATACAACACCCTGCCTCTCGTGGCACTAGGCACCTCTACTTGACTACCGACCACAGACGCTGCATCATTAACTCTCTTTTGGCCACTACATGACTGACACCACCTTCCTGACTTGGAACATTAGAGGCATGAATGACTATCGCAAGGCACGTCTCATGCACGCATACCTTATTAGGCATAAAGTGGACGTGTGTTTCCTCCAAGAGACACACCTTCTGCCCACTACTGCATCCAGACTGTGCTCCCGATATTGGGGGGAAACCTACTCTGTATTTTACTCTAACGACGCACGCGGCGTCACCATTCTCTTTAGGAAAGACCTCCCATGGCACGTAAACAATCCTTCATTGACACCGAGGGCCGGTATGTGATACTTGTCGGTACATCAGCCAATGATTCTTGCGGCGCTCTATGGCCCTAACATTGACGACCCTAGCTTCTTCTCCCAGGTTTGGAACATTATATCCTCCCTTGGTCCCCTCCCTCTGATATGGGGCGGTGATTTCAATATTGCACCCTCGATAACGCTGGTTCGCTCAGGAGCTCGTATGCATCACCCTCAGGCCACAGCCACCCTACGTTCCATATCCGAGGATAACTCCCTGCTCGATGCCTGGCGCCATTTACACCCAGACGCGTGCGAGGGCTCTTGCGTGTCCTGCACACACGGATCCTGGTCCCGCATTGACCTATGGCTCATTACCCATGACGTTGCATCCTGGACCTCCTCCGTAGATCATTTGGCCCGCACTTTATCAGATCATGCCCCGGTGCGCTTGTGCTTGCGCTTCCCGCTCACCCTCCACCTCATGTTTACATGGTGCCTGCCTCCCAATGCACTGCGCGACGCAGCTTTTCGCAAAGAAATCCGGGGCGCCATCACTGAATATTACAAGCATAACACCGGCTCTGTTGAGTCACCCTCGACACTCTGGGAGGCCTTTAAGGTCGTTATCCGGGGGGAATGCATTGCAAGACAATCCGGGGTGCTTAAATCCCTTAGAGGAACTCTCGAGCGTTTAGAGGCAGACATTAAAGTACTTGACCTACAGCATGCCCAGGACCCCAGCCCCGCCACCCCCGCCGCCATCAGAACTAAACTTTCCGAATATCACGCGGACGCAGAAAGGGAGGTTACTTTCTTGGGTAAGGAATCCCGAGCCCGCCGATATGCGGAGGGCGACCGCCCTGGTAAAACCCTTGCTAACTTATTAAGGAAGCCACACGCCTCCTCATACATCACGATGCTCAGCGATGAGACTGCCAGAAGGACCACTTCCCCCAGTGACATTATTGCTAGGGTCTCCGCTTTTTATGCCCAACTATACTCTGCCGGCGAGGCAACCCCTCGCGAAATCCTGGACCAATATTTTGACTCGATCGAGCTTTTATGGCTCGGCAACGGGCACCGTGAATACTTAGATGAGCCATTCACCTTTAAAGAGATTATCAAAGTAATCGCAGGATTTCCGAGCGAGAAAGCTCCCGCCTGTGATGGGCTGACTCCTGCATTTTATAAAGAATATGCGCCCCTTCTCGTACCCCATCTTGCCGAGATGTATAATGAGTCCCTCACCCTTGGCAGATTCCCCCCTTCACTCCGCGAAGCCATGATCACTCTCCTCCTCAAACCTGATAAACCCCCAGAGAGTTGCGACTCCTACCGCCCCCTATCACTGATCAATACAGATAACAAGATATATGCCAAATTACTAGCCAACCGCCTTCTCCCCCTCATGCCCCTGATAGCCCACCCTGATCAATCAGGGTTCATACCTGGCCGCTCCACATCGCACAACCTGCGCACCATTTTCTCCGTGATGCATCAAATCAACCCTGCATTACCCGCAGTGGCCGCCCTGCTGGACACCACCAAGTCCTTTGATACGCTGGAATGGCCCTTTCTCTTTTATCTATTGAATCGGCTGGGCTTCAGTCAGATCTTCATTCAGAAGATCCAACTCCTTTACACACTCCCGACAGTGTGCATCAGGATTAACGGATGGGTCACCGACCCCATTACTATCGCCAGGGGTACCAGGCAGGGCTGCCCCCTGTCTCCTACGCTCTTCGCCATCACTATGGAGCCCCTTGCAGCTCGTCTATGCCAACATCACACACAACGGGGTATCAGCTTCTCATCTCGAGGCCTGGTGACCTCTATGTACACAGACGATGTCAAAATATACATTCGGGAACCACAGGAGAATCTTGCCCCTATGACTAGGCAGGTGATCCGCTTTGGCTGCTACTCCGGGGTGCAGGTCAACTAGGGTAAATCCGTCCTTTTCCCCCTAACTGATGCGACTAAGTAATTTCCCACAGAATACCCGTTCATGTGGGCTACTAGTCCCACCAGATACCTTGGCATCTGGCTAAGCAGAGACTTGGATGAGTTGTGGAAATCTAATTTCAGTAATGCTATAGAATGGCTCGAAACCAAAATACTCTCTCGGCAAAAGCTCCCCCTCTCGTTGGCCGGTCGAATCGCGATAACCAAAATGGTTGTGCTCCCGAAATTTTTATATCTATTTTTAAACATTCCCATCCCACTTACTTTGCAATTTTTAAAAGACTACGTTCCAATGTAATTACGTTGATTTGGGCCGGGCGCCAGCACCGTATTGCCTATGATATCCTAACACTCCCTCTAGCCTGTGGCGGTATGGGGGCCCCTGACCTCAAGCTCTACGCGCTCTGCGCCCAAGCCAGCTTCCTCCATTTTTGGTTACACCCAACACCTTTTCCGCCTCATGTGGCTGTTGAGACGGACCTTCCTTCCCCTTGGCCACTACAGACGGCATTGTTTCTACCACACAGGGTCCCCCGGACCGAAATAGACACAGTGGAATGTGTGCGCTGGGCCTGGGATGGGCTCCGCAGGTACACTCGGGATAGAGATTTATTTGCTCCCTCAGCTCTCTAACAACCCCTCCTTCCCTCCGCTGCAAATTGCCGTCATGGCACGCCGCGCGGCGAATTTGGGTATTCACACCATCGCTGACCTCTACCCCAACAGCTTTCTCACTCTCCCCGAGAGCACAGCGCCACTCGATAAATTGCTTTACTATTAGATAAGAGCCACCAGTAAAAACACTAATCCTGCATTCCCACTCGCTCCCCAGTCTAACGCCGCTCTGGAGTACATTCATTCTGCCACATCCCCACGTAAACTAGTCACTCGATTGTATGCGCATGCATTAGCGGCTTCCCCAATTGATACTGAGCGCGCCCATAATGCATGGGGGTCCGAGTTAGCTGACGGCCTCTCACCAGCGCAGTGGCAATATTGCTGCAACCAAACTAAACGACTCTCCCCTAATTACTGGCTGCGGCTCATTCACTCTAAATTCTTACACTGGCACTACCGTACTCCAACCGCACTACACAAGATGGGTTTGACTGATAGCAATAGATGTGCACGCTGTGCTGTCCCTGACGTGACTTTTGTGCACTTGGCTTGGTCGTGCCCCAAGGTTTCTGAATTTTGGCTGGAGGTGTGCACAACTATCAGCGATATAACTACGGAGCGCATCGACCCTGACCCACTCCTATGCCTATTGGGCCATGTCAAAGACGTTACTGACGCCAACCGCAAACTAACCGCGATGATACTTGTCTTGGCCAAGTGTCGAGTG
This sequence comes from Calotriton arnoldi, assembly GCA_963921515.1. Classification (NCBI taxonomy): domain Eukaryota; kingdom Metazoa; phylum Chordata; class Amphibia; order Caudata; family Salamandridae; genus Calotriton; species Calotriton arnoldi. The sequence continues at coordinate 1,367,141 of CAWUFW010001622.1, read as the reverse complement.
GCAATTCACTGGGGCCGCAGGCCGGCACCACAGCCCAAACACCGGCTAGCGGATGCAGCTCATTGTCAGACACATTTGGGTGAATACTGGGACTTGATGCCTGTGGCCAACAGACCACTTGACATATGGGGCCCTTTTATCGCCTATTTACACTGAGCAGCCGACTCCCGGGAAGCCCCAGATGGGTCATCGCCCCTGATTCCCATGCTACTGAAGCTAGCCCCGACAGATCTGCCTCCTAACACTCGACATGTCACTTATACACAATACGCACAATTCGGCCATACTTCCTTTCATCAAAGGCATGCTGTTGTGCAACTTTTTTATCTTTCTTTTGATCTGGTCAACTGTGTATGCTTTGTAATGGATGTCATACTATCTAATGGAAATGCATAACTGTATCATGCCTTAATGTTTAATAAAGGCTTTTTAAAAATTAAAAAAAAACAAAAAAAACTTTACTCATACTTTGCCATGCATTTGGACGGATCATTCTGCGGTAATGTTGGACCTAAAACTCCACACCATCTCCACCCCTAGAATTCAGAAACTATGTTAAATAGCCAGGGCATGGAATAAAATCCAAACCCCTGATCTCGACACCCTACTTTCTCAATCAATGATCACAAAGGAGACCAATCCCAACCAGATGGCTTAGGAGTATCATAATTGGCTTCTCTCAGCCCTAAATGTGGTGGCCTCTGCCAGGAATTTGAAAACTAAGTATAGAATGATCTCTCAGCCATGGTTCATGGACTCGCTCAAAGCACTTAAACAAGAGTGCCGGAGACTAGAACACAAATGGTGCTCCAAGCATTGTAGTGAGGAACGAGTGAAATATAAAGCCTGTCTCAATAGCTATAAAGAGACCATCTTGCAAGCCAAAACATAATTCTACACAGCTCAAGTCAATCTTGCCACTAACACCTCTAAAACCCTTTTTTTCAAACCATAAAAAAACTGACTATCCCAAGGGTAGCTGAAACGACCTCTGCCTCCTTAGAGCTCTGTAATTCTCTTGCCAGGACCTACCAGGCAAAAGTCCTAAATATTTTTAATAATTTTAACATTAGTGGCTCATCTACCATTCTCTCAAATGCATGCCCTAAGCCAATCAGCTTTAGGCAATTTTTCCTCCTCCTGCAGCACAAATTGCCGAACTTATTCCCAAGATCAGGGCAGGATCCCCTAGTGATCCATGCCCCCCTAGGGTGGTTCATATGATACCGGAAGTTATAGCTCGTTACCTGGCCGTTATTCAAAACCAGCATTTTCCCTATCAGCTGGAAAGCTGCATCAGTGCTCCCCCTTCTAAAGAAACCCACCCTCGATCCTCTCGATCCTCTTAATTATAGACCAATCGCACGACTTCCCCTTCCGGCCAAATTAGCGGAGAAAATCTTGAACATGCAACTCGCCTCCTTCTTGGAGTACAATCGTTTCCTAGATGATACTCAGCATGGTTTCAGAGAAAACCACAGTACTGAATCTGCATTGCTCACAGCCACCGAGGAAATCAGTTCATCTCTCGATAAGGGAGGCAATGCAGTGCTGATCCTGCTTGATCTCTCGGCGTCCTTTGACATGGTCAACCATGAGATAATGATTGACCGTCTGCAGGACCTTGGTATTGGCGACTTAGCGCTATGGCTGCTCAAATCCTTTCTCTCAGGACGCCAACAAAAGGTGTCATTGGGGAGTTTTAACTCGGGAACTTTCTGCTTGCCTTGTGGAGTTCCTCAAGGATCTTCTCTGTCCCCAACCTTATTTAATCTGTACATTACTCCACTTGCGGCTTTGATCAGATCATTTGGGCTATCGTTGGCATCGTATGCCGACGATACTCAGATTATAGTCTCAATAGCTATAAATGAAATGTGGGCTGGCGAGACATTCAATATATGTATGAGTGCAGTCAATAGCTGGATGACCAAGAACTGTTTTAAGCTTAATTCCTCGAAAACAGAGATCATTCAATTCAGTAATAATCCAGCTGTCTGGTCCCCTGAGTGGTGGCCATCAGATTTGGGTACAGTGCCCACGCCTACATCCAAGGTAAAAAACCTGGGGTTTATGCTTGACAATGAACTAAAATTTAAAGAACAAATCAACTTAATCACTTCTTCCTCCTTCTATTGGTTTAGATTGGTCAAGAAAATTGGAAAATTCCTGCCGGCTGACTTACTGATATCGGTGGTCATAGCCTTAGTCCTTTCACGTTTGGACTATTGTAATAGTCTTTACATCAGCCTCTCCAATGCCTCACTTAAAAAATTGCAGACCATTTAAAATGCAGCAGCTTGGTTTCTCCTTAGAGTCCCCAAACATCAGTCTGCAAGGGCCTCTAACAGGCAATTGCACTGGCTTCCAGTCTATCACCGCATCTCTTTTAAGGCTCTCTGTCTTGCGTACAAGACATCTACGGAAAGGCACCCGCCTATTTGAAGGCAAAACTGGTGCGCTACTTCACCAGCAGAAATCTTCGGTCTAGCTCAGCAAACCTGTTGAGGGTTGCTCCTTTCAAACATGCAACCTTGGGAGATAGAAGATTTTTTAGAATTACAGCTCTTCTCTGGAATCGCTTGCCTCTGGAATTGAAATTAGCACCCACGCTCATGGCATTCAGAAGGAACCTGAAAACGTGGTTATTTAACTAATGATTCAGCAGCACATGACCCTCATGCCGCTCCCTCTTGACTCTCAGTGCCAAGACGCCTCTGGGTATTCGTGCGCTTTACAAGTTGTATCATTCATTCATTAAGGATTTTCCAATGCTAGCATATGAGAGGAGTAGGCCTCACTGTTGTTAAAAAACGAATTTAGCAGTTTGTCACTACCAGGACATATAGAACTTAAAAGTACATGTCCTACTTTTTGCTTACACCACACCCTGCCCATAGGGCTACCTAAGGCCTACATTCAGAGTTGACTTATGTGTAATAAAAGGGGAGCTTAAGGCTTGGCAAGTGGAGAGGTGTGGTGCAGCGGACAGGGCAGCTGACTTTGGTGCACAGGGCTCACGGTTCGATCCCTGGTTCCAGTGGCAGCTCAGCACCATATGACTCTGGGCAATAGCTCACTTAATTTCCATGACGGCCCCCAGCGCCTTGAGACCCGTAAGAGTGAGTAGTTCGCGCTTTACAAATACGGATTTAGATTTTTTTTTTTTTAAATGCCAAGTCAAAGTGGCAGTAAATTGCACACACAGGCCTTGCCATGGCAGGCCTGAGAAAGGTTTGAATGGCTACTTGTGTGGGTGGCACAACCAGTGCTGCAGGCCCACTAGTGGCATTTAGATTACAGGCCCTGGGTACAATTTATAATGGACTTACAGGTAAACTAAATATGCCAATTGGGTATACACCAATGTCACCATGTTTTGGGGAGAAGCACATGCACTTCAACACTGGTTAGCAGTGGTAAAGTGCTCAGAGTCCTAAGGCCAACAGAAAGATACAGCAAGAAGTGGAGGTAAGCAGGCACAAAGTTGGGGGAAGATCACCCTAAGGATGGCAGGTCTAACAGGAAGTATCAGAAAAGAATGCCATTAGAAAATTGTAGATATATATCTCTAACACTCTGATTTTCTGGTAAAGATGATACCACTCTTATTTGAGTTTGCCTTGATTTTACCTGACTCCTAACTTGACAGATAATATTTAGTGCGTCTGTGTAATCAATATTAATCATTTGTAAACTATGTATGTAATTCTTCTTATAAAGTCAGAATATAATGTAACCAAGCCTAATACACTTGTTAGACTAGGAAAAGCGCAGTGAATTCATGCCACTTTCCAGTAACATACTGCTAAGTGTTACATATGCTCACCAGCATCCCGATCCACACCTAAACACATGCCCTGCAGTGTGGTGAGGTCATATTCAGAGGCAGGGCACTGTACACAGAGGCGCCATCTTGGAAGGCAGCGCTCTAGTGGTTCAGGTGTCCAATACATTACTATAAAAGGTTGGCAGCAGCATGGGCGCGTTAAGCATTCTGCCAGCTAAGAGGTTATAGCCAGCTTTTGGGTAACTGGGGGAATTCTATGCTCAATTCTTTTAATGCACTGGTTCTAATGAAAACTGTGAATTTAAATATGTCTGACTACTCACTGCGTTGCACATGTTTTTAGAAATACTGAACTCTGAATACCAAACAGTTTTATAAAAGCACCATTTCCTAAAAACTTACCACTTTTCAGTAACATACCGCTAAGTGCTTACATATGCTCACCCGCATCCCAATCTGCACAGAAACACACGCTCTGCGACGTGGTGAGTGGAGGTCAGATTTAGAGGCAGGGCACTGTACAAGGAGATGACATCTTGAATGGCAGCGCTCTAGTGGTTCAGGAGTCCAATACACTACTATAAAAGGATGGGCACAGCATGGATGTGCAGCGGGCGGACCAATGGCAAACCCGTCTGCGCCCTGACCGCAGCCAGACACCATGCTAGCAAAGATCCCAAATTACCCACACCCTGACAGATCTACTCAAACTGAGACCCATAGGTAAACGGTGCAACAACCCTCGGTTCATAGACTGCAAAAGTCCAGTCTGCTGCCGCTACTGTAAGATGCTGTTTCACCCTCTAAATCTTTGAGTCAGCAATAAGAGAGAGCAGCTGAACACCCAAATGAAGCTAAAAGCCGCTCTGATAAATGTCCGCTCTTTATCCAAGCATGCCTTAGACATCTACAACTTGATTGAGGAGAATCAACTAGATGTCCTCCTCAAGATGGAAACTTGGCTAAATGAGGACTCTTGTCCCAATTTGCAATTGGCTCTCCCCCATACTATCCATTTATACAAGTAGACCGAGTATGCAGGAGGGTTGGTGGAGTTGCCATAGCTTTCAAGAAGTCACTAAAATGCATTACATTTCAGGTGGAGGACCTGGCTGGTGCCTAGACCCTAGGTTTTATCATCTCACCCTCCACCCAGTGCTCTTTTGCGGGACTCCTGCTATATCGTCCCCCGGATTATGCGGTAGACTTTATTAATTACATCTCACAAGCACTGGGCCACAAAATTGTTCACTATGCCAATTTCACTATTTTGGGTGATTATAACATCCAACTTGATAACCCTCTGGACAACTCTGAATTTAAACTGACTGAGTCAATTGCTAATCTGGATCTCTCCAGGACTCTAAGAGGACACACACACAAAGCAGGCCACACTATTGATTCTATTTTCACTAATACCCCCACTAGACCTAGACAGGCTTAAAGAAGTTCAATGGTGGGATCATTTCACTTTACCCTTCTCTTGGTCTTGGTCCCCTTCGAAACATTCTGGAAGAATAGGAACCACCATCATAAACCGTGACTGGAATAAAGTGTATATACCTCTATTGAGGGAGACCCTTGTAGCCACCAAACCCACACTAAAGGGCAACACTGTGGCCGATGAAATCAAGGTGAGCAACTGGCTTACAGAAGCCGCTTATATAGTGACACCTACAGCTAATAATAGGACCTTTAGATGTAAACCATCTGCCCAATGGTTTACTAGGGAACTAACAGAAGAGAGAAAACACTGTAAATTACTAGAACACGAATGGCGAGAACAATATGATGCTGCCAATAAAAGTCATTACAAACTGACTCTTACCATCTGAACCTGACATGCCACACCTTCTACTCTAATATACTAAGGAAAGCCAACAACAATGCAAAAGAATTTTTTTAAATTATATCTGACTTCACAGACCCTAAAAGCACTGCACCCCCCTTGAATCTAGCAATACCCTATGTTCCCAACTGAGCACGTTTTTGAATTCAAAATTAAAAAAATTCAGGATAATTTAATGAAAGTGCAAGATAATGAGTCACTAAACTCTGTATGCCATTCAATACCCCAGGCCCATGACAAACTCATACAGTTTATGCCCCCAGCAGTTGAAAACCTGGAAAGCCTCTGTGCTAAAAGTAAATCAAGTATGCCCCTGGACCATTTTCCCCCTCAAGTCATGAGCCTTATAAGGGACTGCCTATACCCCACTTTCCACAATATTTTTACTTCTTCACTATACTCAGGGATAGTGCCCCTCTCATGGAAAAAGGAAAATGTTAACCCCCTGCTAAAAACAGACAAATGCAGATCCTAATTCTTTCAAATTTTAGACCCATCTACCTGCTCCCCGGGGCTTCTAAGATCATTGAAAAAGTCATTAACACTCAGTTAACACTATTCATGGATACAAATAATCTCCTACATCCTTCACAATCAGGTTTCAGGGCCCTCCACAGTACGGAGTCTGCACTCATGGAAATTACTGATTCCATCAAATTCACATTGGATGCCGTCATAATACTGCACTAATTCTATTAAATCTCTCAGGTACATTTGCCATGATCTCACACGAGATCCTGCTATACTGGCTCACCCAAATTGGGGTGAAGGGTAAGGCTTGGGCCTGGCTGAGTTCCTTTCTAGAGGACCGGGTGCAGGCAGTCTGGCTCAAACCTTACTATTCAAATTGCCTAAAAGCTCAAGTATGGAGGGCCTCAAGGCTCTGCCCTGAGTCCCACACTTTTTAATATACATACATGATGACGTTTGCGTACCTTGAGTCTTTCGGCATCCAAGTCGTCTCGTATTCAGACGATACACAACATCTGCTGACCTACAACAATAATGAGTTAGAGATAAAAGTGAAATTTGCTGCCTGTGTGACAACTGTGATGGAATGGCTGAAAGCAACTTCCTTCAATGCAACCCAGATAAAACAGAGGTCTTGCTGTTTGGCAACAACCCCCTGCCCGGCTGCTCCGGGATTTAGCCAACCAATCGTTCTGCACCTCCTCCCCTAGCCAAAGTGGCAAAAAACCTAGGAGTTCTTATTGACACTAATCTATACCTTAAACCCAGCTCTCAGCTGTGGTCAAAACCGCCTGCTGGATCTTTAGGATGCTAAAGAAATTCCTAAACTCCTGCCATGGGAAGGCCAGAAAGCTGTGGTACAAGCTTTGATCCTATCCAGACTCCACTATGCTAACATCTTGAACATAGGAATCCCAGACTACCTCATTCAGAAATTACAAAAGTTACAAAATATGGCCGTCCGTCTCATGTTTAACCTTCCTAAGCAAGCTCAATATCTCAGTACTGAAGCCAGCTGCACTGGCTCCCAGTGCAGAACAGAGTCATTTTTAAAGCACTCATGGGGGCGCACACAACCTTCCACAGGATAGGTCCAAATATTTACTGGACAAGTTTGACCACCCCTATTACCCTAAAAGATCTTTGAGGTCACAATCAACTCTTTTTTGTCCATTCCATTTACTAGACTAAAGAAATGGGGCAGCTCAGCCTGCTCAGTATTGGCAGCTAAACACTAGAACGAACTCCCTCTGCCCCTCAGATGTTTTCCTGACAAAAAGATCTTCTGCAAACAACTGAAAACCTACCTGTTCAAAGACTAAAGTGGCTCATTCCTCCCATCAGCTCTAGGCCTAGCGCCGCGACACTCACGTAGTAGCCATGCACTTTACAAATCCCATCAATTATTTTTTCAAATTCTGAGGAATATCTTTCATAATTTAAATAAAAAGTGGTACAATTGTCATTTTGCATATGTATGGACACAATGAAAAATGTATTTATACAGGGGATAGCAGCAGCAGGCACCATGCGTCGCACCATGCTAGTATAGTCCACTTTCCAATGCTTAAGTAACATTCAAGGGTTATTTCATCCCAGTGATTTTATAAAAATTGTGTACATAGAAAGGTAAACAGTGCATAAATGGACAGTGGATCACTTGTATGACCATGAGGATACAAAGTAGTATTTTAAATGCAAGAAAATCATGGTGAATATTTCAACCTCACAATCACTCTGGCGGGGTCTTCAAAAGGATGAGATAATTCATTTGGGGTTTTTGTCCCAAGCAATGTAGTCATCGCTGGCCAGATACTGCGCACTTTATTTGGTGGTTTGAGCTCAGTGAGAACCCAAATGACCTGCCATGATACAGCAGAAGAGCTGCTAAAGTCACAACAATGTCTCTGTTTTAATTTAAATATTCAACAGAAAGCTGTATTATACCAGCTAAGAGAATGGGCGTCCGCAGGGGGGGGCAAGGAGGGGCGCTTGCCCCCCCCTGGAGTGCCCCTCCTTGCCCCCCCTGCGGACGCCCATGCTTTTACAGACGCCTTTTGTCTGTAATTCTGGGCCCTGCAGGGAGCAGAGCTGTTCCCTGCCAGAGGCCTCAACTCCCTGATGGGGCGCCTCGCACTCCTCCTCGCAGCACCTCCTGCCCATTGTCATTCTGTCTGTGGCTGATTGTCACATACAGAATGACAATGGCCAGTTTGAGCTGCTAAAGCATACTTCCCACCCTGGAACATCTAAAGCGCCTTACTTAGCTTAAAATCACTGAGGAGCCCAGCGGAAGGTAAAGTTCAAAGTTGGAGCTTAAATATGACACAAATGGTAGGAGAAGCAGAAGAGCACTGCGGGGTTAAAATAAGTCTCCTCTTGCAGTTGGGGCGCACAGTGAAGGCAGTGGGGGTACCCTAGGGGGTTTCGGTCCTGGAAAAAATGCAAGTAGGGGATCCGTGCAGTTGAAAGTATAATCTCGCCCTTCTCTCATAAGAAGATGCGTATCTTCTAACAAATGTACCTGCTTGTGTTCGATAAATTGTGAAGTCTTGTTACTCTCCGGTGCCATTTCATTTTGTGTGAAAGGAACGGACAACGCTTTATCTCGCTATGAAACTGTTAAAGAAATGTAAATCAATCTGTTGTTTTAATTGTCTGTAATGAAAGAGAGAGATAGAGAAATGTTTGTGCATGTCTGTCTGTATACAAGAATAAACACAAACAGTTCCAATAAAAATACAAGGGCCATTTAGAAAAATACCAGACTGACTTCAGGCAGCAGTAGAAAAGAATCGATCGTGCCAGTAAAGGTGAGCAGTAGGGGATGTGAAATAACAGTAGTGTGCGCATGTGTGCGCTGTCCTGGGGGTTCCCACCCTTTACACCACCAATTATGAAAGATAGATCAGTAAAAGGATGGATTGATGAGTGAAAGGGTGGATGATGGGCGAGTGAATGGGTGGATGGATGAGAGAAATGATGGATGGATTGATGAATTAATAAGTGAAAGGGTTAATGGATGGATGGATGACTGAATGGATGGATGGGTGGAAGAGTGGATGGATGAGTGAAAGGGTGGCTTGGGTGAAAAGGTAAATGGTTGGATGGATGAGTGAATGGAATTCATGAGTGGAAGAGTGGGTGGATGAGTGAGAGGATGGATTGGGTGAAAAGGTGGATGGATGATGGATGAGTGAAAGGATGGATTGGGTGAAAGGGTGGATGGTTGATGGATGGATAAGTGAACGGGTGGCTGGATGGGTGAAAGGGTAAGTGGTTGGATGGAGGAGTGGATGGATGGGTGGAAGAGTGGATGGATGAGTGAAAGGATGGCTTGGGTGAAAGGGTAAATGGTTGGATGGATGAGTGAATGGATGTATTGGTGGAAGAGTGGATGGATGAGTGAAAGGATGGATTCGGTGAAAGGGTGGATGGATGATGGATGGATTGGGTGAAAGGGTGGATGGAGGGATGGATGAGTGAAATGATGGATGGAAGAATAGACGTTGGATAGGTTTGCAAATGGTTGAAAAGGTTTGGATATGGATGGGAACACAGATAGAAGGACAGAATGAATGGTGAAAGACTGAATGGTGGATGAAAAAATTAATAGATAACAGAAAGTACATTTGAAATGGTGTATGTCAGGGGTTTGATGGAAGGATGAATGGCTAGATCCTTGGACAAGAGAGCTCTTCTGGGAGGGTTGTGATGACTTACTTTGCTTTCTTGGTGCCATAAGAGCTTTAGTTCAAAGTGGGAGGTATTTCAATTTTCTGGCTACTCCCTTGCCTATGTATTACTATTCTGTATTTGCTGTGTGCTTATGTGTGGGATCCATACATCATGCATATGACATTTTGAGTGACACCCAACTGCTACTTGAATGTTACACTAGTAATTGTAAATGTTTGCATGCTTTGTTTTAGATGTAAGGTTTTAGGGAGAGCCTCATAGTGCCATAAGCTGTGCTTGAGATGTCTATTGTGTTTGTAACAATAGGCAAGGTGTCAAAAATAAACTATGTAATAGTGTACTGACAGTGCCTTCTTTAAGAAAGCTGCAGGGAAAAGCACCTTTGTGACTTCCGTCAGCTAGTGCAACTCTCTGCGAAGCCCCCATAAGCAAAATCAGATTCCATATTTTAAGTTCCATTTGCTGAAACACCCATAATGCGTTCTCTATAGTGGATTCATCACAGCAATCCTCCCTTTAGTTCACCTATGCTTGCCGCGTTACATCTCACAATGGCACTCAGATATGAGATGCTAGTAACAAAGTCTATCCGAGCAGATCTTCCTGAGCACTTCTCTCACCATGTCTGCTCACGACCATGAGTTGTAAACAAAATATCAGACTGGACAACCCAGTGCAGTAACCATATAAATAGATTATTATCATATGAAATACCTCAAAAAGACCTGCACAGTTGCTCAAAGCTGTGCACATACCAAAAAACCGTGAAGTGCACGATTGTCTCAACCCAATATAAACTTATTTTGACTTGTACTTAAGTGGTTGTCTATTTACTTACTTTTATACTATCGCGCAACTTCCTCTGATGTGTCTGTAAAACGTACCTTTTGTTCCGAAGATTTGTCCTGAATTTTGACCTTCTGTCCTGAATTTTCGTCCTGAATTTTGACCCTTTGTCCTGAATTTTTACACTTACAGTCCTGAATTTGCAACCATGCCAGTTGGTCACCCTACATTAACTGGTGAGTTCGCTTCGGGGCGCTGCCTTCACACATGACGTCACCAAAAGTACAGAGTTCACCCGAACGTGTCTGCAAAGCATTCACCAATGCATCCATGGTACTTACAATGTGAAACACTCGGATGCGCAGATCTGGACAGGACTGAAGCCCAGAAGCATGACTGAAGCACGCACCTCCACTAGCAGGGAAAAGACACGCTACAAGCCGCGCAGGAACCATGAGCCTCCTTCCCCGCCACAAACGTCCTGCTTAGCCCCCATTCCAGAACAGGGATTTCTCTGAAGTGACCCCTCAGCCAGGGCTTTAAATGGGCCGGGTCCCCCGGGTCGCAGAGGACGTTGCAACAGGTCCTTATCGGGCTCTAACGTCATGCCCTTTATTCTGACATAAACACTGATCAATTTCTAAATAATGAATGTAAAAAGGCAATCCATATCAGCGATTTAGTTCCTGTTTGTGTTTGACGTTTTACTTAATATTTCATTCCCTTAGAGTGTTAACGATTTCCCGGATTGTTTCTGTATTTTTTCCGTGTAGCATATTACGCTTGTAAAGCGCCTACTTTGATCTGAGCCACCACCAGGTGCTAAGAACGAGCCATGGTTGAATGCTAAGCATCCGAGAATGTGATTTTTATGACCCCTACTGAGAGGCCCAGAACCAGCCCGAGCCAGCCCGCCTCTGAACGGTTTCAGCGACCCTCCCTGCCCCCACCCTTTGTTTTCTTTTAGACTGGTGCCACCGAGGTGATATCCTTGCCTGAAGGCAGGGATTTCACCTAAGCACTTGATGTGTTGTGAATGTGAGCATGGGGTGGGAGTGGGAAGATGTGCACAGCAGGGGGAAAGGGATGGCCAGTGCAGGTGACGCTTTTCTTTTGTATAGGAATTTCTGCTGGCATCATAGCCCAGGGTTTGCTGTCTGTGCACTTGTATAGATGTGTATTCCATACAAGTGCACAGACAGCAAACCCTGGGCTATGACGCCAGCAGGAATTACTTTACAAAGGAAATGCGTCACCTGCACTGCCATCCCTTTCCCCCTGCTGTCTGTGCACTTGTATGGAATACACATCCACGGCGCTGCTCACCAGATGAATGGTGAACAGGACCATGGATCTGTCTCTTTTTGCATCCAAGGGCACCGACGAAGAAGCAGAGGAGGCCCAGGCAAGGAGAAACCAGGAGACATTTGACCCACATCTATCTACACAGTGAGACCTTCGGGAGGGGCTGGATGCCAGGACGACAGTGCTGCTGATCAGCCCGACTCCACTGAATAGTATTAGAAGAGCAGGCAGCAGTTTTTAAGTAAGTTCTAATAACTTTAATGCATTCTACAGCATCAGCATTACCTACTGGCTGCATATCTAGGTTACTCTAAGTGAACGGTGTTCTAGACTTACATGCATGGAAACGTCAAGGAGGACAGTCCCCTCCGAATATGCAAATGTAGTGTAAGCTTGTCGTGTTCAGCTTTTGGGGTGCCAGGGGGTAACTTTAGGGTTCAGGTTGGGTGTGGGTTTTAGGGTGCCAGGGAGTAATTTTAGGGTTCAGGGTGGGTTAGGGATTGGGGTGCCAGGGGGTAATTTTAGGGTTCCGGGTGGGTATGGGTTTTGGGGTGCCAGGGGGTAATTTTAGGGTTCCAGGCGGGTATGGGTGTTGGTGTGCCAGGGGTAATTTTAGGGTTCAGTGTGGGTATGGGTTTTAAGGGGCCAGGGGGTAATTTTAGGGTTCAGGGCGGGTATGAGTTTTGGGGGGGCAGGGGACATTTTAGGGTTCAGGGTGGGTATGGGTTTTGGGGTGCCAGGGGGATAATTTTAGGGTTCATGGGTATGGGTTTTGGGGTACCAGGGGGTAATTTTAGGGGTCAGTGTGGGTATGGGTTTTGGGGTGCCAGGGGGATAATTTTAGGGTTCAGGGCGGGTATGGGTGTTGGGGTGCCAGGGGTAATTTTAGGGTTCAGGGCGGGTATGGGTTTTAAGGGGCCAGGAGGGTAATTTTAGGGTTCAGGAGGGTATGAGTTTTGGGGGGCAGGGGTAATTTTAGGGTTCAGGGTGGGTATGGGTTTTGGGGTGCCAGGGGGATAATTTTAAGATTCATGGTGGGTATGGGTTTTGGGGTACCAGGGGGTCATTTTAGGGTTCAGGGTGGGTATGGGTTTTGGGGTGCAAGGGGGACATTTTAGGGTTCAGGGCGGATATGAGTTTTGGGGTGCCAGGGGGACAATTTTAGGGGTCAGGGCGGGTATGGGTTATGGGTTTTGGGGTGCCAGGGGGCTAATTTTAGGGATCAGGGAATGTATGAGTTTTAAGGGGCCAGGGGGGTAATTTTAGGGTTCATGTGTGCTCTAATTGTTGTCCAGTTTCAAATGCAGAATTCACCACTTTTTTTTCTCAACTTGGCCTGAGCATTACCCGATCCTGATTGTCTGCCATTTTTACCCCGCACCTATTGATTAACATTAGCCACGCCCCTTCATTTGCCAGGTTAGCCCCGCCCTGGAAAAATTTCTGCGGGTGCCCATGGCTAAGAGTCAACAGTCAGTGGCGGCCAACACAGATAAATACCAGCGAGGCAGGAGGAGGGAGCGCAGGGGGAAAGCGGGGGCCTGCCGGAAGCGCGCGGGGTGAGCGCTCAGCGGGGAGGTGGTTTCATGATAATAATAATAATAATAAATAAAAAAATACTTACCTGGTGCTGCCGGCCGCCTCGTGCTCATCTGCCACCAGTTCCTGGTCCCAGTGTAACTAAAGGGTGCTGAATCTGAAGGACTGACAGCAAGTCATACCACTTTAGCATCATTTTTTCCGACAGTGAGCCACAATACCAAACCTGCTAGATTTGTAGATACCCTCCTTCCACCAACTGTTTGATGGGTATTCAATTGCCTTTGACCCTGCTGATTTAGGGATAAGGTTAGGTTATTTGATGGCCAAAATGAACTCCCACTAATTATATTTCATTAGTTCACAGCAGGTCTATTATGGGCATAATTGAGCAAATGACCCCATTCACCATAGTCAAACTACTGTGGTCTTGTGGGGTGCTGAGATTTCTGAGCCCATTGCCTTTGGGGATCCTCACATTGTTTGAGCATAAAGACCTTTGCTTCCATGCTTCTGTTTGCCTTTCTTTCGCTCATTTTGTGAAACTCGCCTTTTACCGGGTGGTATAACCCCTGTCTATCCCCAACCTCCAATTCTCTGAAAAACAGTCTCTTTGCTAAAGACCTTGTCTAAGGTACTGTGATATATTGTGAAGATTGATGTTCCCAGGTATGGCTTTGAAGAACTGTGTTATGATAATTTATTCCTCTATTTTGGGAGTATTGGTAGTAGCTGAGGTGAGCAAATTGTTTATGCTAAACCCTTCAGATGGAAGTATAGTTTCACCTGGAATTGCATCTGATGGGAAAGATATCTCTGTAAACATCCCCTATCCTGAAACTACCTGATTCACATCAAGTTATGCAGTATCCCAAAGGGGACTGCCTCCTAGACCCTAGTTTGTAAATCACTGCTTGTGAAATGGATTATGAATTGTCAGTAACGGCCATGAGGCCAAGATGTATTCCTCACGTGTCTCTCAGTTGACGCGTACATTTGAAGATGCTGCGACATCATTCAATTGTAATAAAATTTTGTGGTCCTCTTCTGGAGGCAACTACTTTTTGGCTCATTGTGCTCTTAGGGTTTGCTGGAACAATTGACAGTCAGTCCTACCTTGGCATCCCCTTTGATACACGACTCTCATGGGGATCGCTGAAGACCAGTAGAGCTGCTGCCTTCTCCAATCAGTGGAGGCCGTCCTTAATTTTGCCCGTAAACTTGGTCAGAAATCAATAAAGGAACTCTTGACAGTCTACAAAGCCAAATGCTGTGCTATTTCCTCATATGGGGCAGGGGTGTGTGGCATTGAAGATCAGGGTGCTCTTGAAAAAATTGAGAATTGTTTCATCAAGAGACTGCTAGCTGTCCCCCAAAGCACTAGTTCCTTCGTTTGCCACACTGAGGTAGGGATTGGTTATATTAGCAATATTATTCAAATTCAACCCCTCCTTTTGTAGCTTAAAATTTGGACCAGACATCCTTTCTTTAATAGTGCTCCGCTTGCAGACTGCTTAACACTCAACCAATGCTTGATTTTTCCTTGGCGGAAGTGCATACTGAATTTATGTTGTAGCATGGGACGGGAGGACTTGTTTACCTTTCCTAGCACTGCATTAGCCAGCTCCAATAGGACTCTGAAATATGCATTTTTAGAGGGATGCCTGGAGAATAGAATGCGGAGTGCTGTAGGCAAACCAACGGTCCTGACATATATGGGGATTTGTCCGGTTGTAAGTCCTGCGCCATACTTAGTATGGGTGGGAAATTTACACCGCTCATTTTTACTGATGAGGCTCAGGCTATGCATGGTGTACTTTCTTGCTTCTTTTCAGTCACATGGCACACATTCTTTACAATTTCCTTTATGCCCTTGTGACGACCAATCTCCACAGACTACCTTACATTTGATCTTATTTTGTAAATTTTACTCACTGAGGAAACGTTATTTGCTGCCCATTCTCAGGGCGGCCAACATTCGTTATTGTAGAGCCGCCTTTATTTACCTGCAAACCTTACCCATGATCAAGATCTGCTTCTCTGCTGCCACATATATTGAACGTGCTATCAAGCAGAGGGCTACAGTTCTTATGTGATGTTTTAGGAATCTTAGGTGGTTTTTAATGGATTTTATTTTTATTTTATATGGATAGTCGTGCCTTTTATCGTTGTATTGACTGTCCTCAATATGTTTGATTCCCTGCTTAGATAACCCAGGCAGACATAGCGGACCCCTAACGGGCTTCCTTTTAGGATTTCTTTTCAGGTTTTTGTTCCATTGGTTTTATCTGAGCTTTGTGGCATTTCACTTGACAACTGATGGTGCATGATTATTTATTTATTGCTATGAACTGAGACTAGTATTTATAATGTTTTAAACAAACATACTGTTTTGCACTGTGTACTTTTATGGTTCAAATGAGACGAAAGAAAGTTGATTTAAGTCAGTCAGAACCTATGGATTTTGGTTCAGTCCACTCCATGGATCCCTGAAATCTTTCTTACTGTGGAAGAGTGTGACCACACATACTCTCTCTCAATTCCACTCCACCTCCTTACAACCCTTTCTGCTGTGTCCTCCTCTCAGGCTCCATTGGAAGATTGTGATAGTACAGACCTGGTTTGTCCACTAATTGATTGGTTCATATCCCACTTTTACTTGGCCCTGTCTTCATGTTACCACTTCCTTTTTCGCCCTCAGTGTTTGGAATTGTTTCATCAAGAGACTGCTAGCTGTCCCCCAAGGGGGGCTTGGGGGGGATAGCCGACCGCAGGGAGGTCCCCCCCGGGCAGTTTGGGAGCGGCGGGGGGGGAGGCTGGCTTCAAGCCAGCCATTTTGTTTTGGGCTATATTTTTTGGAGCCCAATTGGAGCCCAATAATAAATTCTTTGGGCTCCTGCTCCCAGCCACCATTTTAGGTTTGGTGACCTGGTGGCTGGGAGCTTTGGAGTAGCATAGTTTTTGCCCTCCCTCCCTCCCTGTTTTTTATATTTTGGGACTTAGTCTTTACCTTTTTTCTTGATTTCAGGCGGCTCATGTTGGGACAGGTGAGCAAGGGTTTGGCTATGTATTGTCGCTTGGAACAGGTGCTGTGCGGGGGTTATTGGAAGTTTGCCAGGGTTGGCAGAGGTTTTTTGGTTATTGTTGGAGTTGGGTTATCGACAGGGAAAGGGTAGGCAGGTTAATTTCTAGTTCGGTTACACATGTTCGGTGATTGACAGTTGCGAAGAGGCAGGCAGGGAGATTGTTTAACAGATGGGTTGAATTTATGGGGTTATACTTTGATGCATTGCTTTGTATTGTTTGTAATGTACGGGTGGGGGCGGGTTCAAGGAAATTTTAGGGGCGGGAGCGGGGTCAAGGGTCAGGTATCTGGTTGATTAGTGAGGTTTAGTTTTGTAAGGCGTTTGCCGAGGAATTATAATGTTATGTGCACCTGTTTCAATAAAGCGGCCTTTTACACACTATCCTGAGTTTGTGGTCTGCTTCCCCCCCACCCCTCCCTCCCAAAGCACTAGTTCCTTTGTTTGCCACACTGAGGTAGGGATTGGTTATATTAGCGATCTTATTCAAATTCAACCTCTCCTTTTGTAGCTTAGAATTTGGACCAGACATCCTTTCTTTAATAGTGCTCCGCTTGCAGACTGCTTAACACTCAACCAATGCTTGATTTTTCCTTGGCTGAAGTGCATACAGAATTTATGTTGTAGCATGGGACGGGAGGACGTGTTTACCTTTCCTAGCACTGCATTATCCAGCTCCAATAGGACTCTGAAATATGCATTTTTAGAGGGATGCCTGGAGAATAGAATGCGGAGTGCTGTAGGCAAACCAATGGTCCTGACACATGTGGGGATTTGTCCGGTTGTAAGTCCTGCGCCATACTTAGTATGGGTGGGAAATTTACACCACAAATGTTTACTGATGAGACTCAGGCTATGCATGGTGTACTTTCTTGCTGCTTTACAGTCACATGGCACACATTTTTTACAATTTCCTTTATGCCCTTGTGACGATCAATCTCCACAGACTACTTTACATTTGATCTTATTTTGTAAATTTTACTCGCTGAGGAAACGTTACTTGCTGCCCATTCTCAGGGCGGGCAACATTCGTTATTGTAGAACCGCCTTTATTTACCTGCAAACCTTACCCACGATCAAGATCTGCTTCTCTGCTGCCACATATATTGAACGTGCTAGCAAGCAGAGGGCTACAGTTCTTATGTGATGTTTTAGGAATCTTAGGTGGTTTTTAATGGATTTTATTTTTATTTGATATTGATAGTCGTGCCTTTTATCGTTGTATTGACAGTCATCAATATGTTTGATTCCCTGCTTGGATAACCCAGGCAGACATAGCGGACCCCTAACGGGCTTCCTTTTAGGATTTCTTTTCAGGTTTTTGTTCCATTGGTTTTGTCTGAGCTTTGTGGCATTTCACTTGACAACTGATGGTGCATGATTATTTATTTATTGCTATGAACTGAGACTAGTATTTATAATGTTTTAAACAAATATACTGTTTTGCACTGTGTACTTTTATGGTTCAAATGAGACGAAAGAAAGTTGATTTAAGTCAGTCAGAACCTTTGGATTTTGGTTCAGTCCACTCCATGGATCCCTGAAATCTTTCTTACTGTGGAAGAGTGTGACCACACAAACTCTCTCTCAATTCCACTCACCTCCTTACAACACTTTCTGCTGTGTCCTCCTCTCAGGCTCCATTGGAAGATTGTGATATTACAGACCTGGTTTGTCCACTAATTGATTGGTTCATATCCCACTTTTACTTGGCCCTGTCTTCATGTTATCACTTCCTTTTTCGCCCTCAGTGTTTGGGTTAAGAAGTTGGTTGTTCACCTGTTCTTATGTATGGCTCCTACTGTGCCCTATTTTTTATCTCTGGAGCAGCACTTTTGTTCTTACATCTCCATCATTGTTCATGCCACTCATCACTTATTTTCCGTAGTGGATCTCCACTTTTCTCCTCTCTGGTCCATGAAACACCAGCTCTATCCTGACAGGATTTGATGCTGAAGTTTGACACCAAACTCTGTAATGCTGCTCAAATACAGTTATCTGCCTTCTTTGAATCATGTCCTCATCCTGCTGTCTACAGACATCCTGCAGTCTATCTCTCCTATGGCACAAACCTGCATAACAGTGGATCACAACCTGGCCCATCCATCTATTTAGGCCCTAAATTGCCGGAGCCCTATGCCTTTGTGTCACAAACCTGCATAACAATGGATCACTGCAAAAAAAACAGATGATTGACGGAATGCTGAACAAATCAAACATTCACCCCCAGTCAGAGATCTGGGTTAAATCCATCATATTTCTTCTTTCCACGCCATTTCAGTTTGGACCCAGCCGTATGCAAGTCAGTCTTGACCCTGCTCCCCATGGGACTATTCCCAGCCCGAACTGCCAGGCCAGGTCCTCCCTGGACCGGTAACAAGCATCCTTGTATCAGTTTCGGGTATCACGCCTCATCAACCACACTAACTTGAATCCAGTGGCATAGCGAACACGGGACTCATGCCTGGGCATACCCTTCCCACTTAGGGCGACAAATGCAAAAAGAACAGATGATGGACGGAATGCTGAAAAAATTAGACGTTCACCCCCAGTCACAGATGTGGGTTAAATCCATCATTTTATTTGCTCGCCATGCCTTTCTAGTTTGAACCCAGCCATATGCAAATCAGTCTTGACCCTGCTCCCCATGGAAACAGTCGAACCCGAACTGCCATGCCAGGTCCTCCCTGGACTGGAAGCAAGCATACTGGGTCCGGTTTCAGGGTATCACCCCTCATCAGCCAGGCTAGCTTGAATCCAAGGGCATAGCGAGCACTGAACCCATGCTTGGGCATACTCTTCCCACTTAGGGCGACAAAAGCAAAAAGAACAGATGATGGACGGAATGCTGAACAAATCAAACATTCACCCCCAGTCACAGATGTGGGTTAAATCCATCGCTTTTTTGCTCACCACGCCATTCCAGTTTGAACCCAGCCATATGCAAATCAGTCTTGACCCTGCTCCCTATGCAAACAGTCCAGCCTGACCTACCATGCCAGGTCCTCCCTGGACCGGAAACAAGCATCCTGGGACAAGTTTCAGGGTATCACCCCTCATCAGCCATGCTGGCTTGAATCCAGTGCCATAGCGAGCATGGGACCCATGTCTGGGCATACTCTTCCCACTTAGGGTGACAAATGCAAATAAAACAGATGATGGACGGAATGCTGAACAAATCAAACAGTCACCCCCAGCCACAGATCTGGGTTAAAACCATCATTTATTTGGGTGGGGGGGTTTCTCGCTGCGCCATTCCTGATTGGACCCAGCCATATGCAAATCAGGCTTGATCCTGCTCCCCATAGGAACAGTACAGACCAAACTGCCAGGGCAGATCCTCCCTGACTGGTTTGCATATGGCTGGGTACAAATTGGAATATTGTGGCGGAGTTTACCTCGAGGCCTGACGTCTCCTTGAATGTCTCTAGTGTTTCCGCTATGATGCTAGGTATATTGTGTAAATCCCTAAGGTATAGCAGGAGATCGTCTGCGTAGAGTGAAATAGCGAGTAGGCCATTACCCAGCCTAATGCCCCAGTCTCTTCCCCCTCCACGCAATCGGGTCGCCAATGGCTAAATTGCTAGTGAGAAAAGGAGTGGCGACACAGGACAGCCCTGTCTGGTGCCTCTGTTGATGGATATACTCTCCAATGTTATGCAACCGGTGCGCACCCTAATCGTGGGCTGTGTGTAGAGTAGTCTAAACATTTGGAGAAAGGCGACTCCAAACCCATACCCGCGGAGTACCTCAAAGAGATAGGGCCATTCAAGTGAATCAAAGGCCTTCTCCAAGTCTGAAAACCATACAGCCCGAGTTAGGCCAGGGCTCGATGGCATATTGTTGGACTCTGAAGAACCTACGTATGTTCAATGACGTGTTCTGTGCGGGACAAAGCCGTTCTGGTCAGGATGTACTAAAATTTTCACCAACGGTGCCAATCTCGCAGTGACTATGGATGCTAATATTTTATAATCCGTATTGAGTAATGCCAGCGGTCTATATGATTCTTATAATTCCGGATCCCTGCCGGGCTTGGGAAAGGAGACCAATAATGCCTCCCTTTGCATGACCGAGAGCGTGGAGTCCGTCAATGCAGTGTCATACACCCTTTTGAGTTGTGGTGCCAACAACTCCGAATAAGCTTTGTAAAATTCAGATGGCAAGCCATCTGGGCCGGGGGTTTTCCCGGTAGCTAGAGCACGTATGCCTGCCAGTATTTCTTCCATGTGTATTGGAGCGTCTAGCTCTAGCTTCTGCTCCAGGGGTTATCTGTGGGAGGGTAATATCTTCTAAATATCAGCGGATCTCCTCTAACGGCAAAGTAACTGTGGATTTGTAGAGCGTGGTGTAGTGCCTTGTGAATTCACACTGAATATCTTGTTGTGAATACAATATTGTGCCTTGCAGTGAGTGGATGGATGTGACGGGGGATCTGGTGTCTTCCTGTCTGATGAGCCATGCAAGAAGCCTGCCGGCTTTCTCTCCAGTGTTGTGTGTGCGTGCCATATGCGCAGCGTAATTAAGGCAGCAAAGCCTTTCCAATAGATTGGCAAGCACTGTCTTGCTCTCGCCCAGTATCCTGCCGGAGCATGGGTCACTAACTGCGTACTTCTCGAGGTTCGCTAGTCTATTTTCCAACTTTGTAAGGTCTGTCTCGAGCTTCTTGCGTATGCCAGCTTGAGTGCCTAGGCAGTGTCCTCGCATGACCGTTTTAAAGGCATCCCATTCTATTAATGACGATGATGCAGTGTTAGTGTTTTCTTCAAAGTAGTGTTCGCCTCCCCCAATGAGTCTCTGAAGGGCCCATCCTCTA
This sequence comes from Calotriton arnoldi, assembly GCA_963921515.1. Classification (NCBI taxonomy): domain Eukaryota; kingdom Metazoa; phylum Chordata; class Amphibia; order Caudata; family Salamandridae; genus Calotriton; species Calotriton arnoldi. The sequence goes on along the minus strand of CAWUFW010001622.1, from coordinate 1,345,803 downwards.
ACAATTCGGGTTGCATGCACCATCTTGGGATCGGCAGTGTGTTGGTACCCCAGTCTAATTGTAACATGTGTGGATTGTGGTCGGAGTGAGTTCTCCCAAGATACTGAGGGTCTGCTATGACTGGTAATAAGTCGTCTGTGACTAACATTCGATCAAGACGGACATGTAAGTCATGTGCCCCTGAATAGAAAGATTAGACCCTGTCCGTGGGGTGTCTGTGTCTCCATGCGTCTACTAAATGCCATTGTGTGGCCCAGTTTTTCAGTGCTCTCATGGCTGTAGCAGTGGGTGCGCCAGGTAATGGTGGAAAAGAACGATCCAGGGATGCGTCTAATACGCAATTGTAGTCCCCCCCCAAGAAGCATCGGGGAGCCATGCCAGGTCGACAACTTGCTTGACAGAGAATCCAGGAATAGAGCTTGCTCAGTGTTGGGGGCGTATACTGATGCTATTACAACTGGCCTACCATCTAGCCTGCCCTTCACTATGACATACCGGCCGTCTATGTCTATATGCGATTCCTCTACATTAAACGGGGTGCCTGGCCTGACCCATATAAATGTGCCTCTGGCATATGCTGACTAGCCCGTGGCGTATAGTTGTCCCCTCCATCTCCTTTGTAGACTCCTTGATTCAGATCCCGCTAAGTGCGTCTCCTGTAAAAGAGCTATTTGGACTTGTGTTGCTTAAGATATGAGTAAATCAGATATCTGCGGGAGGGAGTATGTATCCCCCTTACATTCCAGGTGCATATCATAATCGGCGCCATGGTGTAGGTGAGAGGGTGGGTTCATGTCTCACGGGGGTCTAGGAGCGACAGTGAAGTGTGTGGCATGACCTGGGGGTGGGGGTGTCCGGTACACCGCTACTGAGGCAATTTGGGTGCTGTTTTGACCTAGTGTGCGACGAGTAACTAAACTAATCAAAAACAAAACATATAATGCCAGAAAGGCGAGAGTGCAACAAGCAGTCGTCCAAACCATGAAGCAAATAGACATATCATCGTCAATGACTAGGGGGTAAGGACACCCAGGCGGTGTCCGTCAATAGATACGAAAAAGAAGAACATGATATCTCCCCTTTTTAACATAAGGAAGGCATATACCGGAGCCTCGCAGGTTATAATTTGCGCCGCCCCGTCAGATAAGGCAGCGTACATGACAATGCAGGGTAATAGTCTTTAAATTTAGCTTAAGGCTGTATACATCATTCATGGCATGAGAAGAGTGGTCTAAACATTATAATTGACAGCTAGTATATGTGACCACAATTCTAGAGATTCTTTGTACTTGCATATTCATCGCCGAAGTCTCCTGTGTTAAGTCCAATGATCAGTCTATAATGTGCGGTCTGAGGAGTGACCTACGGCAACACCTCCTAGTCCTGTGAGTTCAGCGTTTCATAGGTGGATTCTGCATCGCTTCCTCTGTCTGGTAGGCTTGCCTCCAAAGATACGTCGCCCGGTGTGTTTCCTATTTCTGCTGCTGCTTGGAGGGCATTGCGCTGATCCAGCCTCATTTGCTCTGGGTTTGGGCCGAGAGTTTGGGTCAGTAGTTGTTTCTTGTGCCTTTTCCCTCCCCTGTGTTGTCTTGGGCCTTCATTCAAGTGCTTTTCCCCTATTCTTCCGTTAGGTGCGGCGTTCACCGTCAACTCCAGGGAATCTAGCCATTCCCATACCACTACAGGGGTGTCAAAGAAGTGTGTTTTTCCTTTTGCAATGAACCACAAGCGGGCAGGGAACAGCAGGGAGTATTTAAGATCCAGCTGACGAAGTCGTCGTTTTGCCTCCATGAAGGAATACCTTTGTCGTCGTAGTGTTGCGGTGAAGTCAGGGAAAAGCATGACTGTGCTGTTTGCCACCTGTATTTTCTGCAGTTTCCGGGTTTCTTGTAAAATCGCTTCCCTGTAGTTCAGTACGCGGAACAAGAATGGCCTTGAGTTTGCTCCCGGCGGCGCGGGCCTGCCCGGCACTCTGTGTGCTCGCTCTATAACAAAGCACTGCAATAGTGATCCCTCCGGCATTAGACCACGGACCCAGCTCTCTGCGTATATCGTTACGTCCCTTCCTTCTGTGCCCTCAGGCAGGCCCACGACGCGTACGTTGTTTCGCCTGGATCGGCCTTCTGAGTCTTCAACTCGGTTTTCGAGGAAGTTGACTCGGGCAGTTAGGTCTTTAAAGCACTTTTCGGCAGCCTGCACCTGCGGGAAGATTCCCATCATTGTTGCTTCCAATGTGGTTGTTCTGTCTGTGAGGTTACGGTGGTCGGCGTGCAGGAGGTTTAGGTCAAGGGCTACTTTGTCGATTTTGTTTTCCAGCGAAGTTCGGGTCTGTTCCATAGTGGTGCTCAGTTTTTCCATCGCTGCCAGTACAGCGTCTAGTCTGTTGGACATCTGGTACGTGGGCCCTTCTCCAAGCATTTTGTCTGACTGGGTGCGGGTTGAGGGGAGTTGTCCCGATGGGTCACCAGTACCTGACCTTAGCCGGCCCCTGTGAGACATAGGTCGTCTGTGTGTTGCATGGCAAGTCCACCTGCATATGCCAGTGCTGCGTTGTTCCAGCAGCTGATTGTTCTAGCCCAGAATCCCACTGCTTGGGCTTCCTTCGTTTCTCGGATCTAGGCTAGCGCTGGGGTGGCTGATGACCTTTAGTGGGTAGAGGCAGTCCTGATGACGCAGTACCCTGTCCGTAGTGACCCTTTGCACCTCCTCCGCAGTGATGACTATCCCCTCGTGGCCCAGTGCCAGTGAGTGTTCGTGTGCCATTCCAGCCCCAGTTTTTACGTGGGCTGCGTGAGTCTTTGGTTGCGCCCGTGACTATCGCATCAACAGGGTCCGCAGGTCATCTACGACAGCTTTTTCCCCCGTTGTCTCGCCCTTCTTTTCCGTTTGCTGTATGAACACCATGCACATTCCCCTGTGTCGCACTTGTGCCTAGGTTTCTGTGCGGCTCTGCGCACTTCACCCGCATTCAGTGGCAGGAGCAGACCTCGTGCGTTGCACCGCACTCACCTCAGAGCTGTCGATTCGCGGTGTGGTTCCCAAGTGGCAGGCCCTTAGATCTGCCACATCTTGGCAGGGTGGTCTGTATGCTGCGGTTCCACTGCTGGTAAAAGCTCAGGCCGCGGGACGCTCCTCCGGGCCGTCGCCCTCAGCGTCGGGTTCAATCCTGTCTCTGGGGCACATGCCATCGTCAACAGCGCGCGGGCACCCGAGGGGGCCAAGGGGATCCTTGGCACCGACGTTCCTGTCGAGCAGTCACTGTATGTTCCTCAGGCCGCGGCGGGGCCTCGGTGTTGCACAGCGGTCGTGGCTGTGGCTGCGGCTCACGCACTCCCGCCGCAGGCTGCACCTCCTCAATGCCGTCAGGCCACTGTTCCACTGTTTCTCAGCAGTTGCGGAAGTTGTGGATTATCTCCGTGCTCGTCGGAGATTAGCGGAGCAGTTTCACGGCTCCAGGGATGCTTTTACCGGAGAAATGAGCAGATAATAGGGGAAAAACGGCGGAGCTCAGCAGAGCACGTCCGTCATCATCGCCTGCGTGGCCATGCCCCCATGTACACCACTAGTGTCGTCTTTCATAGATGTCTGAGTGAGGTCTACTGATTTGTTCAGCAATGTACAGGGTTCACTAGTGGAAATACCCTTTGATGGGTCTCATCTCTTTGGGAAGAAAACGGAATCCAATTTGGAATGCTTCAGAGACAGCAGAGTTACAGCACCAGTTCAGGAACTTTTGGGGCTATTCCAGGGGCCTAGTGTATAGGTGGAGACAGCCTTCTCAGTCAGTGATGCAGCAAACAGCCCAGTCCTTTTGGGACTGCGGAACCAGCAGACAGCGTGCAGGCCAGCATGGCATCAGTCTCCAACGCCTCTTCCCCTGCAACAAATCGTTTTATTTTGCCTTTAATGGCAAAAACCCACCAACTGGGAGGCATTTCTTCCCGGTTGTTGATCCATTACATCCTACAGATGTGTCTCACAAAGTCTATGCTCTACCTTTTCCCTCCTTCTCTCCCAATATTTCTCCCACACCATGATTTCAAAAGAGCAATTGCCTATCTTGCCACTAGTAGTATGCCTATTGCTCTCTAAAGGTGCCATAGCGATGGTACTGGACTCCGAGAAAGGCAGAGGTTGCTATTCCTGCTAATTCCTTATCCTGAAAAAAGACATGGGCCTCAGGCCTAATTTACATCTCTGACATCTGAAAGCCTTCCTACGGAAGGACAAATTTAAAAAGCTCACATTGTCCCAGATCCTATCTGCTCTGGTCTCAGGAGGCTGGATAATATCCTTGGGGCCGATTCAGAGAACTAATCTGAGATAAAATCCTAAACTTACTACTTTTGGTATTCACAGAAGGCATTTAGTAGTAGTAGAGTTAGGACTCCTAACTTTACTACTACTAAATGCCTTTTGTGAATACCGAAAGTCGTAAAGTTAGGATTTTGTCTCAGTTTAGTAGTAGTAAAGTTAGGACTCCTAACTTTACTACTACTAAACGGAGATAAAATCCTAAACTTACTACTTTTGGTATTCACAGAAGGCATTTAGTAGTAGTAAAGTTAGGACTCCTAACTTTACTACTACTAAATGCCTTCTGTGAATACCAAAAGTAGTAAGTTTAGGATTTTATCTCAGATTAGTTCTGTGAATCGGCCCCCTTAACCTTGCAGAACGTATTTTTTCATATACCCATCCTGTAATCCCAGAAGCATTACCTGTGGTACAAGGAGCATTTTCAGCTTGCTATTTTCTGGTTTGACCTCAACAGCGCCCCTCGTATGTACACGAAGGTAATGGTAGTCGCAACCCATTTTCAGAGGTCAGGCATTCCTACATTCCCATACCTCAATGATGGGCTGCTGTAGACAAGCTTGCTTCAATCAGTGGTGGACCACATACGGATGATGTTGAAACTTTTGACAATGGTGGGTTTCACCATGAATGAGCTGAAGTTCTATCTGATTCCCTTACAGAGGTTTCCATTTGTTGGGGCAATCCTGTTCTATAGTGGAGTTCAATGAGTCTTGAATATTCGGGCGATGGTCTTGATGTTTCAGACTCGATTCTGGATCCAGATGAGTGTGGTTCTATGGCGTCTTCGCCTCTCAGCCTCACGCATCCTCCTTGTCACCTACACCAGATGGCACATGTGAGCCCTGCAGGGGAACCTGAAGTTCCTTTGGATTCAGCATCAAGGCCACTTTTCTGACATTACTCAGGTCTCAAAGGAGATGGCTCAGCATCTGCGGTGGTGACTGAATAACCTCATTTTGTTCTGCTGCATGTCGCTCACCTTCCCCCACTCAGCACTGACAGTGATTGAGGGACACATCATTATTGGTTGAAAGGGAGACCTGGGATAGATATCAGAGAATTCTTGTTTCGCATCACTCAGCTGGAACTGAGGGCCATTCATCTAGCCCTGGTGGCCTTCCTGCTGTTCTTCAAGGGGAGGTTTGTGCAGGTTGCTACTGCTATGTTGTAATGCAACAAGCAGGGCGGCATGGGATCCTAGGTCCTGTGCAATGAGGCTTTCTGTCTGTTGAGGTGGCTGGAGCATCACAGCATCATTCTGGTGGCCAACCACCTGGCGGGGTCTTTGAAAGTCAGAGTGGACTAACTGAATAGATGTTGTCTAGCATATCACATGTGTGCTCTACATCCTGGTGTGGTGCAGTGCATATTCCACTAGTGGGGGAAACCCTGGCTAAATCTTTTTGCCACAGATGAGAACTCAATGTCAACAATTTTGCGCATTGGAGTTTCCACAAGGGCACTCATTAGGAGAAGCATTCTAGCTGGAATGGAACAAGAGACTCTTGTACGCCTTTCCGTTGCTGCCTCTCCTGCTCCGAGGCTGCTACCACTGAGTTGGTGCAAGGAGTGCCTGTCCTTGAAATGTGGCAAGCTGTGACATAAGCATTGGTATATATGTTCAAAAAGCACTCCTGCCTTGACAGCCAGTTCCAGCAAGTAGGATATTTTGCCCACTCAGTTCTGCAAGACTTTTTTGTCTGATTCTACTCTACAGGCCCACCACCTTGTGGAAGTACTGCTTTCGTATTTATTCAACAATGAGGAAACTGAAAGTCGAAGTATTCATCAGAAGGACAAGTTACTTATCTTTGGTAGCACTCTTACTGGTGCATACACTAACTAACTGCAGATTCCTCAATTCCATTCCTCCTCTCCGCTCTGTCGAGTGATCTCTTTTTAACATGTAAAAAGATCCCAAGTTGGTACTTAGCTCAATGTAGCCAACAATTGTTTATGCTCCACAGCTGAGGGTGCAGAAAGGGAAAAGATATGTTACAGATGTTATTTTTTTTTTTAAACTCTTTTTATTGCATTTTGAATTATAATCAGCAGTTCCACCATGCAAGGTGGATTACTCATTTACCCCCCCAAAAAATCAAATTATAACAAACCAAATCAAAAAGAAATAACAACATGAACCAATAATGATTGTTCGGTCACCTTAGGGGATATAAGTACAGAGCATTCTCTATAGGTTTAATACATCTTCAATGTGCCAGATGATTTATCCACATCACTTCTAACCCACCTCGTTCTGTAATTCCGCTAATGCCTTTTGTTGTAGAAATTGCCGCAGTGGCTCCCAAATATCTATTGGCCTGGTTGTTGTCGGCAATTCCACTGAATACAATTCCAGGTTATCCTTACAATATACAAGGTCTCTAATCCAGTGGTCAACCTTCGGTGAGCGTTTACCTCCCCATGTTATGGCAACTCTGCGTTTAGCCATCAGCAGGGCTATACGTATAAATTTACCTATGACCCCTTTTACATGTGGAACGCAACACAGTAAACATACTAAAGGCATGCAATGTATCTCCGCCCGACCATTTCTTTTATATCCCGCACCACTTTGATCCAATAGCAGGCCACTTTTCTACAGTCCCACGCAAGGTGCAGGAAATCTGCTTCGAGTTGACCGCATCTCTTGCACCTGCTGGAGTCCCGCAATCCATAACGACACAATCACACCGGAGTGTAATATACCTGGTGTATATATTTAAAATGTATAATACGTAAATTTCCATTTGGAGTGAGTTTACCAGTTAAGCTGCATATGTGTTCCCAATCTGTCAGGGATATCGGGGAGGTCAGTTTGTCGTTCCATCTCTCTAGACTCCTGTCTGTTGCATTCTAGTTTCTCAGCACGACTTGCCCGATACAGTTTAGTAATTAATTTTTTATTAGTGGGGGTGGTTAACACCAATTGCAAAGAGTGTAGTGTGGAAGGTTCAGAAGGGTAGGTGTCGTAGTGCGATTTAATGGCATGCCTAAGTCTGTGAAACGCAAATTGAAACAGCGGTGTGGAGTTACTGATGTACTGCAGGGTCTCTGATGTGTGAAACGTTCCCTCTGAATACAAGTCTTGCATTATCTGTATGCCTGCCTCCTTAAGTAAACGCATTGCCCCTGCCTCATGTGTCACTGACAACGCTGCATGGTGTTCCAGCTGCATCGCTGGGGCATAAATAGGTAATTTATTAGCTAATTTTCCTATCGCCTGCCACGCCGCTATTGCGGTATCTATGGTATTTATGTCCGTTTTCGGGACTCCACGCTTCGTATGAGTAAGTAGACTATGCAATGGGGTGAGGGAGGCATCCCCGTCTTCCACCGCTACATGTGGAGTGAATGCGTGCGGTCTAACCCAAAAGTATGCATATTGTGCTTGCGCACTCAAATAGTAAACATAGAGGTCTGGTGCACTGAATCCCCCCTTGTCATAGTCTAGTGTGAGAGTGGTCCAACTCACCCGGGCCTGCTTACCCCCCAAATCAATCGGAGCAGTGCCGCTCGTAGAGTGTCGAAAAACCTCTTCGTCAAAGGAATCGGAATATTGGAAAACAAATACAAAAAGCGCGGCAGTACCACCATTTTTGTGAGTGCAATGCGATCTGCTAGGGACAATGGCATAGTTATCCATTTTTCAACTTGCTGATCAAAAGTGCTGCATGCCCGCCCATAGTTTTCACGTATAACTACTTCAGGGTCACGGTGGACCCAGATCCCAAGATATTTGACTGGGTCCGCAGTCCAAACCAGCGGATATTCTATAACTGGCTGGGGCGTGGATTCCATCAGAGGAATAATAATGGATTTATCCCAATTCACCGCTAGACCAGCCATCAAGTCAAATCTGATGCATTCTCGCAACAGCTGCGATAGATAGCGAGATGGTTCCCTGACAAACAGCACCATGTCGTCTGCATATAAAGATATGGAAACTGGGCGATAGTTAAAGTTTAAAGCCGTTTCCCTATGCCTTTGCCTTATCACACACGCCAGGGGCTCTATTGCAAGAGCGAATAGCAGTGGTGACAGAGGGCAACCCTGCCGGGTGCCCCGCTTTACAGGAAATGGATCCGTTGTCAGTCCTCCCACTCGCACCCTTGCTGATGGGTCAGCATATAATATCATAATCCATTTTATGAAAATTGGTGGGAACCCCATTCGCTGCAAAATGTAAAACATATATTTCCATTCGATGGAATCGAAAGCCTTGGCTGCGTCAAGCATTACTGCAGCTGCAGGTAGGCTCGGTTCCAAGACGTGCATCATTGCAAAAACAGTCCGCAAGTTGTGCGATGTGGACCGCTCAGCTATTAAACCCGACTGGTCCGCCAGGACCAGGCGGGACATCAGAGGTTGAAGCCTAGTGGCAAGGATTTTGGCGAGAATTTTCGCATCGATATTAATCAGCGATAATGGTCTGTATGAGTCACAGAGATCTGGGGGTTTATCCTTTTTAAGCAGCGTTATAATCAATGCCTGGCGAAGCGATGGAGGCAATTTTCCAGTCTCATGCGCCTCGGCATACATCTCTAGAAGGTAGGGAGCGAGTAGGTCCACATAAGTTTTATAAAATTCAATGGTGAGGCCGTCAGGCCCGGGTGCCTTTGCGTTCGGCAAGGCCCCGATCGCCGCTTTTATATCCGCAGCATCTATTGGCTGACTCAAATATTCCCTGTGATCATCCGGCAACCAAGCACAGGCTATATCATCCAGATATTCCTCCAGCTCGGAGTGTGTAGCTCCCCCCCTGGTAGTATAAAGATTAGCGTAGTAATCACAAAATTGATCGACTATGTCCAACTGGTTATAATGCTCCCCACCCTGAGAGTCTGTGATCTTATCTATATGCTGTTGTTCTGTACGACTTTTGATTTTATTAGCAAGATAGCTGCCCGGCCTAACCCCTTCTCCATATTTACGTGCCACATGCCTGCGCGATATATAGCGAATCTCGGACTCCGCCAAGGTGTCATATTCTAGAATTAATTCATGTATGCGGGATAGGGTGGCAGCTGTTGGGGCTTCGTTATAATTACGCTCTAAGGTCTGAAGTGTGGTCTCTATTTTGGCAAGTTGGGCTCTAAGGTCCTTTAGTATGCCAGCAGCTGTACCAATGCACACTTCCCGGATCGTCACCTTAGAAAGCCTCCCATAATGTAAAAGCGCTGTCTACCGTGCCCTTATTAATCTCAAAGTAGTTTTCTATGGCCGTGCGAATAGTGGTGTTGTAAATCGGATCTAATAATGCTTCTGCTCGCAACCGCCAAGTGAAAGGACGATGTATTGACGTTGGGATTCTGATATCCAACATCACTGGGTTATGATTGGACAAGGTGCGTGGGTAATTAGTGACCGCTGTAACCCAGTCAGCTGCGCCCTCCCCAAGAAGCCAATAATCTAGCCTAGACCAGCTATTATGCGCTGGTGTAGCATGCGTTCCTTCCTTAACAGAGCAGTTACGCACTCTCCAAACATCCACAAGACCAAATTCCAATATGGCATTGTGCACACTGCGGGCCACCCGGGGAGTGCGATTGTGCTGTGGGTTAGAGGGTCCAGGTAAGTGTTGAGGTCTCCCCCCCATATAATGTTAGTTTCAGGCCATTCTCTCAGTATATTAAACATTCTCAAAAAGCATTCCGGCTCATCTGCTATTGGGCCGTACATGTTGACTATAGTAACGACTGAGTTCCCCAATTTACATTGCACCATTACGCAACGTCCCTCATCGTCTGCGTATGTTCGCAGTGGTGTGAACACAACACCCCGTCTGACCAAAATAAGTACCCCTCTAGCATAGGAAGAATATGAAGAGGCTATCTTAAACCCGGCCCATTTAAGTGCAATATTACGTTCCGTGAACTTGGTCAGGTGTGTTTCTTGTAATAATGCAATGTGTGCGCCATGCCTATTCAAGTAAGCAAACACTTGTCGTATTTTTTTTGGGGAGTTCAGCCCTCTAATGTTCCATGTCATCAACCTGTAATTCTCACCCATGTCCCTTTCCAGCAGCATGTACCTGCGCCGGAGCCGTGGTTCGGCGTTCGGCACATTTTTCAGCAGAAGTGTATATCCCAATTCTATAGGAAACACAATCCCCAGGTGCAATCATTTGAGATACCTTAATAAAATAAAAAAACAACACAACCCAATATAACCCTCCAACCTGCCCCCCTCCCACTGCAACCTCCCAATTAGGTCGAGAATTTAACCCCTCCTCCCTCCCCACCATTTACCCGATTCTCCCGAAGAATATCTAACAAGTAGGGGTACACCCACTGGGGGAGAAGGAACGGCGGCAGACACCCACCTTGTGGCGGGCTGGCCAGGCTGCTGCATCGTATCGCACAACTGCACTATACTATAGTAAAACATGAGCAATATCAAAAACCCATTGCATTTGTCAGTATTATCTCATTACGCTTTGCACATTAGTTCTATATCAGTAGCTCAGCGTAACCCTTTCCAAGTATGTCATTATATGCAGCCACAGTAGCCATCAAATCCATGCTTCAGAAGCCACAACAGTTATTGATCTGCATTCTCAGGCTCCACCGATCCCGTGGGACTTTTCGAGCCAACTTGTCGAGGTTTGCTGGGGCAGATGTGTTTCGTGAACTTCAAAGCTGACTTAGCATCCGTAAAGAAGTGTGATTGTCCATCGTGCGTTATTCTCAGTTTAGCGGGGTACAACATGGCGTATGGGATGGAGGCAGATTGCAGTATCTTCTTCGTTGGCACAAAATCTCTTCGGGCGGCCTGCACTGCTGGAGTATAGTCCGGAAAAAAGGACAGATTATTTCCTTTGTGGCTAATGGGACTTTTGGCTCTGGCCTCACGTAATATAGCATCACGGTCTGCATAATTGAGGAGGCGCGCAATAATCGGACGTGGCGGTGCCCCCGGTTTTGGCCGGGCCCGAGAGATCTGTGAGCTCTTTCCACTATCATGACCGGGGACAACACCGAGCCAAACAACTGGCGCAGCAGGTTGTCAATGAATGACTCCATCTTTGATATGGCTGTCGATTCCGGCAGGCCAACTATGCAGAGGTTGTTCCGGCGGGAACGTGCTTCTAGGTCTTCATTTTTCGCTCTTATTACCTCCAGCACTTTTTCCATGTGCAGTATCTGTGTCCTCGATTCAGCCTGGGAATCTTGGGTGTCCGACAACCTGTTCTCAAGTACATCGAGTCTGGGTTTGTGCGAGTCTACCTGTTTCTTCACCACATCCAGTCTGGATGTGAGTGCATCGAGCTTTCCGTCTATAGTTTTCAGACCTGAGCGCATCTAGGGTAATATAGATCTCATGTCTTCGTCCGGATTGTCCGCAATCTCCGATGGTCCCTGTGTCGCGGCCGGCTCCGTCATGGTATCTGTGGCGCGTGTGTTGCGCTTACTTTCTAATGGGATTTTTGGCTGTTTGGGGTTCGGTTTTCCCATTGTCCAGTAAGTGCTTAATGATAGTACCTGCACCAACAGCCCGCCTCCCACAGCGCGCCCACGTTGCGGTAATTCTGATGTAGTTCTGAGCCCCACGTCCCGATTCAATTGTTGGACCGGATTTTGGATCTGCTCAGGTGGGAGTGCACGTGTTTGTATCAATTGATGCACCGTTGTCTCTTTATGCACATCCCCAATGGCAGATTATTTCATCGATTCAAGCTGCACATGGGATCTCAGCCCCGCCTCCACGAGCCTTCTGTCACGTAATACAGGCCCAGGCGCAACGCCTCAGATCTGAGTTATATCAGTTCCACCCCACAATCCTGTGCACACCTGTCCGCAACGCAGCGTGTTGACAAATGTTCACCAGTGTCTCATTTGAAGAACCACAGCCAGTAGTTGTCTTGTGGCTGCAACCTCACTGTCCAAAACTGTAAATCGAGGATCAGTCCCAGTGTCTCACCAGCCCCTCACCCCTCAGAGACACAGCGAATGGGGCACAGCACGATCCCCGGCCCAGGGCAAAATCGCCAGCAGGCCCCCAAGCCACCTCGGCCCACCACAGCGTTATAACACCACGGGAGTCAGGTGCTGCTCGAGGCCCACCCGTTAGCGCATCCCCCCCAGTGGCGAAGACTACCAAGCTGCGTGCCCCTATGGCGGGAGAGCAGACACGACCCCAACACCCTGCCGAGTCCAGCCGGCCCGCGCCGCCAAGCCCAGGCTTCCCGAGCTCCATCACCCAAGGCCGCCTAGGCCACGCAAGCCCGTTCAAACCCGATCAAGCGAGCGGCCCGCCTCACTCACCTCACCTTCGTAGTCCCCCCGGGGCGGCCTCCTCGCCAGCCGGATCCGCTGCACCTTCTGTAGTCTGCAGGGCACAGCAGCGCTTCAACGCGGAGGGCCGCAGTGCACCGGCGCTCCCAATCGATGTCCAGCTATGCAGCACACTACGTCCCCCGGAGCCGCCCGCATGGATGTGCAACGTCTCAGTGGCGGCAGTCCCGATCCGGACCAGTACTCATGGGGGTCCCGCTCCAAGCCGCCGGTCTGTGTGGTTCTTCACTCGCAGCCTTTCAGAGCCCTGCGTACTCTCTTATTTCACCGCCCGGCCGCCATTTTCCCTCGGGCCTCTTCTCAGCGTCGACTTCCCGTTCAGCAAGGTCCCGACATTTCCATGCCTTGAAAGTGCTACCGAGTGTGACTGATGTGGCCAGCACTCCGTAATACGAGCGTTTGTGCGTGCAGTCGTGCTTAACGGATAGTAATAGTCGGATTATTGAGCCTGGCCTGCGGAGCTCCTTCACCAGGCAGCCATTCCGCAACGCGCCGTAGCCACGCCCCCCATGTTACAGATGTTAGCGTGCAGGGGAGGTGCTTATACGCAGCTCCCCTCCGTGACTTCTGGGGTGTATTGAGCAAATGTGGAGCTGCGCAACGTCGTCTAGTGCTCTGATGTAAAATTCTCCAGATCAAGTCTGGCATCTGGGGGATGTTCTAAGGTGAGGAATCTGCAATTACATAGAGTATCAACCAGAAAGAGGGTTATCAAACTTCATTGTGGATTTTAAGGTCACAGGGGTTGGTTCTTTTGTGAAATCCTGAATCAGGGTAAGGAAGTTTCACCCTCATAAGAAGTGGAAGATTGTTACAGAAAAGGGTTTCAACAAAGAGCGAAGGACAAGTATCTTAAGGGTGCAAAGGATAGTTTGGATGTGGTAAGAAAGTGCTAAGTTGAGGACTGAAGGGGATAGTTTTGACTAATTAGCATCGTTCCTCCCCCTAGCATCACCATTCTGGACTTGATTCTTCACTAGTGTAAATCCTCTATTGCATTCACAGAATTTGAATTACTCTGTCTACATTCTGTAATGTGAAAATATTCAAACAGGGGTGGAGACTGAGCATTTCAGTGTGCGGATGTCCTGAAGAATAGATAAGCATCCATTAACATGCATGTATGTGGGTACTCCAGAGCTGATTGGTCACATTTCCATCCTAGATACAGTAGAAGATGTACAGATTTGAAGGACAGGTGTAAATCCATATCTAAGATCGGAATAGAGAGGGAACACACTCCACACTTCAGATTTGCAGGGGTGTAGGGAAAAGGATTTCTTCACAAGAATGCACTTTTTATGTATGTATTTATGCATGAATAATCGTACACCTTTTACATTTACCCGTAAGAAAATGGTTTTGCTTATAGACCATGTAGTTATCTAAACTGTGACATAATTTGGTAACACAGCAATACCAAAGGGGATGATGGACGGAGCATTAGAGCAAATCAAACACTCACCCCCAGTCAACTGATCTGGGTTTAATCCATCATCATTCTTTAGCTCACTCCACCACCCCAGTTCAGACATGGCCATATGCAAATCAGTCTGACCCTGTGCCTCATGGGAACAGTCCAGCCCGAACTGCCAAGCCATGTCTTCCCTGGACCGGAAACAAGCATCCTGGGACCGGTTTCGGGTTCAAAACCCTCATCAGCCAGGCCATCTTGAATCCAGTGGCAAAGTGAGCAAGGGACCCACGTCTGGGCATACCCTGTCAACTTAGGGCGAACAAAGCAATACCAAAGGGGATGATGGACGGAGCGTTAGAGCAAATCAAACACTCACCCCCAGTCAACTGATCTGGGTTTAATCCATCATCATTCTTTAGCTCACTCCACCACCCCAGTTCAGACATGGCCATATGCAAATCAGTTAGACCCTGTGCCTCATGGGAACAGTCCAGCCCGAACTGCCAGGCCATGTCTTCCCTGGACCGGAAACAAGCATCCTGGGACCGGTTTCGGGTTCAAAACCCTCATCAGCCAGGCTATCTTGAAACCAGTGGCAAAGTGAGCAAGGGACCCACGTCTGGGCATACCCTGCCAACTTAGGGCGAACAAAGCAATACCAAAGGGGATGATGGACGGAGCGTTAGAGCAAATCAAACTCTCACCCCCAGTCAACTGATCTGGGTTTAATCCATCATCATTCTTTAGCTCACTCCACAACCCCAGTTCAGACATGGCCATATGCAAATCAGTCTGACCCTGTGCCTCATGGGAACAGTCCAGCCCGAACTGCCAAGCCATGTCTTCCCTGGACCGGAAACAAGCATCCTGGGACCGGTTTCGGGTTCAAAACCCTCATCAGCCAGGCTATCTTGAATCCAGTGGCAAAGTGAGCAAGGGACCCACGTCTGGGCATACCGTGCCAACTTAGGGCGAACAAAGCGATACCAAAGGGGATGATGGATGGAGCGTTAGAGCAAATCAAACACTCACCCCCAGTCAACTGATCTGGGTTTAATCCATCATCATTCTTTAGCTCACTCCACCACCCCAGTTCAGACATGGCCATATGCAAATCAGTCTGACCCTGTGCCTCATGGGATCAGTCCAGCCCGAACTGCCAAGCCATGTCTTCCCTGGACCGGAAACAAGCATCCTGGGACCGGTTTCGGGTTCAAAACCCTCATCAGCCAGGCTATCTTGAATCCAGTGGCAAAGTGAGCAAGGGACCCACGTCTGGGCATACCCTGCCAACTTAGAGGCGAACAAAGCAATACCAAAGGGGATGATGGACGGAGCGTTAGAGCAAATCAAACTCTCACCCCCAGTCAACTGATCTGGGTTTAATCCATCATCATTCTTTAGCTCACTCCACCACCCCAGTTCAGACATGGCCATATGCAAATCAGTCTGACCCTGTGCCTCATGGGAACAGTCCAGCCCGAACTGCCAAGCCATGTCTTCCCTGGACCGGAAACAAGCATCCTGGGACCGGTTTCGGGTTCAAAACCCTCATCAGCCAGGCTATCTTGAATCCAGTGGCAAAGTGAGCAAGGGACCCACGTCTGGGCATACCCTGCCAACTTAGGGCGAACAAAGCGATACCAAAGGGGATGATGGACGGAGCGTTAGAGCAAATCAAACACTCACCCCCAGTCAACTGATCTGGGTTTAATCCATCATCATTCTTTAGCTCACTCCACCACCCCAGTTCAGACATGGCCATATGCAAATCAGTCTGACCCTGTGCCTCATGGGAACAGTCCAGCCCGAACTGCCAAGCCATGTCTTCCCTGGACCGGAAACAAGCATCCTGGGACCAGTTTTGGGTTCAAAACCCTCATCAGCTAGGCTATCTTGAATCCAGTGGCAAAGTGAGCAAGGGACCCACGTCTGGGCATACCCTGCCAACTTAGGGTGAACAAAGCGATACCAAAGGGGATGATGGACAGAGCGTTAGAGCAAATCAAACACTCACCCCCAGTCAACTGATCTGGGTTTAATCCATCATCATTCTTTAGCTCACTCCACCACCCCAGTTCAGACATGGCCATATGCAAATCAGTCTGACCCTGTGCCTATGGGAACAGTCCAGCCCGAACTGCCAAGCCATGTCTTCCCTGGACCGGAAACAAGCATCCTGGGACCGGTTTCGGGTTCAAAACCCTCATCAGCCAGGCTATCTTGAATCCAGTGGCAAAGTGAGCAAGGGACCCACGTCTGGGCATACCCTGCCAACTTAGGCGAACAAAGCGATACCAAAGGGGATGATGGACGGAGCGTTAGAGCAAATCAAACACTCACCCCCAGTCAACTGATCTGGGTTTAATCCATCATCATTCTTTAGCTCACTCCACCATCCCAGTTCAGACATGGCCATATGCAAATCAGTCTGACCCTGTGCCTCATGGGAACAGTCCAGCCCAAACTGCCAAGCCATGTCTTCCCTGGACTGGAAACAAGCATCCTGGGACCGGTTTCGGGTTCAAATCCCTCATCAGCCAGGCTATCTTGAATCCAGTGGCAAAGTGAGCAAGGGACCCACGTCTGGGCATACCCTGCCAACTTAGGGCGAGCAAAGCGATACCAATGGGGATGATGGACGTAGCGTTAGAGCAAATCAAACACTCACCCCCAGTCAACTGATCTGGGTTTAATCCATCATCATTCTTTAGCTCACTCCACCACCCCAGTTCAGACATGGCCATATGCAAATCAGTCTGACCCTGTGCCTCATGGGAACAGTCCAGCCCGAACTGCCAAGCCATGTCTTCCCTGGACCGGAAACAAGCATCCTGGGACCGGTTTCGGGTTCAAAACCCTCATCAGCCAGGCTATCTTGAATCCAGTGGCAAAGTGAGCAAGGGACCCACGTCTGGGCATACCCTGCCAACTTAGGGCGAGCAAAGCGATACCAATGGGGATGATGGACGTAGCGTTAGAGCAAATCAAACACTCACCCCCAGTCAACTGATCTGGGTTTAATCCATCATCATTCTTTAGCTCACTCCACCACCCCAGTTCAGACATGGCCATATGCAAATCAGTCTGACCCTGTGCCTCATGGGAACAGTCCAGCCCGAACTGCCAAGCCATGTCTTCCCTGGACCGGAAACAAGCATCCTGGGACCGGTTTCGGGTTCAAAACCCTCATCAGCCAGGCTATCTTGAATCCAGTGGCAAAGTGAGCAAGGGACCCACGTCTGGGCATACCCTGCCAACTTAGGGCGAACAAAGCGATACCAAAGGGGATGATGGACGGAGCGTTAGAGCAGATCAGTTTGCCACTGGATTCAAGATAGCCTGGCTGATGAGGGATTTGAACCCGAAACCGGTCCCAGGATGCTTGTTTCTGGTCCAGGGAAGACATGGCTTGGCAGTTCGGGCTGGACTGTTCCCATGAGGCACAGGGTCAGACTGATTTCCATATGGCCATGTCTGAACTGGGGTGGTGGAGTGAGCTAAAGAATGATGATGGATCAAACCCAGATCAGTTGACTGGGGGTGAGTGTTTGATTTGCTCTAACGCTCCGTCCATCATCCCCTTTGGTATTGCTTTGTTCGCCCTAAGTTGGCAGGGTATGCCCAGACGTGGGTCCCTTGCTCACTTTGCCACTGGATTCAAGATAGCCTGGCTGATGAGGGTTTTGAACCCGAAACCGGTCCCAGGATGCTTGTTTCCGGTCCAGGGAAGACATGGCTTGGCAGTTCGGGCTGGACTGTTCCCATGAGGCACAGGGTCAGACTGATTTGCATATGGCCATGTCTGAACTGGGGTGGTGGAGTGAGCTAAAAAAGGATGATGGATTAAACCCAGATCAGTTGACTGGGGGTGAGTGTTTGATTTGCTCTAACGCTCTGTCCATCATCCCCTTTGGTATTGCTTTGTTCGCCCTAAGTTGGCAGGGTATGCCCAGACGTGGGTCCCTAGCTCACTTTGCCACTGGATTCAAGATAGCCTGGCTGATGAGGGTTTTGAACCCGAAATCGGTCCCAGGATGCTTGTTTCCAGTCCAGGGAAGACATGGCTTGGCAGTTTGGGCTGGACTGTTCCCATGAGGCACAGGGTCAGACTGATTTGCATATGGCCATGTCTGAACTGGGGTGGTGGAGTGAGCTAAAGAATGATGATGGATTAACCCAGATCAGTTGACTGGGGGTGAGTGTTTGATTTGCTCTAACGCTCCGTCCATCATCCCCTTTGGTATTGCTTTGTTCGCCCTAAGTTGGCAGGGTATGCCCAGACGTGGGTCCCTTGCTCACTTTGCCACTGGATTCAAGATAGCCTGGCTGATGAGGGTTTTGAACCCGAAACTGGTCCCAGGATGCTTGTTTCCTGTCCAGGGAAGACATGGCTTGGCAGTTCGGGCTGGACTGTTCCCATGAGGCACAGGGTCAGACTGATTTGCATATGGCCATGTCTGAACTGGGGTGGTGGAGTGAGCTAAAGAATGATGATGAATTAACCCAGATCAGTTGACTGGGGGTGAGTGTTTGATTTGCTCTAACGCTCCGTCCATCATCCCCTTTGGTATTGCTTTGTTCGCCCTAAGTTGGCAGGGTATGCCCAGACGTGGGTCCCTTGCTCACTTTGCCACTGGATTCAAGATAGCCTGGCTGATGAGGGTTTTGAACCCGAAACCGGTCCCAGGATGCTTGTTTCCGGTCCAGGGAAGACATGGCTTGGCAGTTCGGGCTGGACTGTTCCCATGAGGCACAGGGTCAGACTGATTTGCATATGGCCATGTCTGAACTGGGGTGGTGGAGTGAGCTAAAGAATGATGATGGATTAAACCCAGATCAGTTGACTGGGGGTGAGTGTTTGATTTGCTCTAACGCTCCGTCCATCATCCCCTTTGGTAATACTTTGGTAACACAGCACATCACACATTTGTTTTGAGGATTGCTATAATTGTCAGGCCCGTATACCAAAGATGGGCCAGATTGACCCTTATTGGAAGCATATTGCATCTCTGGAATTCATTTCACTTGACAGAGTTGGTGCTGAGCCATCTCACATGAACGCTGTGGCCTCTCTTTGCCCTCTTACCCACGCAGTCTACCAGTGGATTCTCCAACACTACACCAATTGTACACTTTAATTTTGTTTATTTTTTTTATTTAAAAAAAAAAATATCTTTATTGAATTTTTAACCACACAATTTTCACCCCCCCCCCCCGAATCCCACCCCCCACCCTTCAGGTCAGACAGATAAACAAATTAATACATTACATACATGTATTCAATCCTTCAAATGTTCGTTGGTTCGATGATACATTCAATTATATTGACCGCTAAGTTTTTACCGAACATTTACAAGCATTAACAAATCATTTACATACGTCCTTGAGTTTGACACCACTCTAATAGAGGGGTCCAGATCTTCATCCCTCTTTTACGCCGTTGCCTACCCTTCCGTTTATAGATAGCCACCTCCATATTAGAAATTGCTAACAGCCTAGCTAGCCACTGTTGGAAGGACGGTGCTATAGGATCGAGCCAGGCTGAGGCTATACACAGTCTTAAAACTGCCATGGCGATAAAGATTAATTCATGGCCAGGTCTAACATTACTAGGGTTCGCCACCCCTAGTAGTATAACTTCGCTAGACAGTACAATATCACATTGAATAACGGCAGTCAGAAACTTCTCTATCTCGTGCTTCAATGAAGTTAGACCGCTACAAGTAGAGAAAATATGTATACAGTCAGCATTGTATAGCTTACATCTGGGGCAACATGTCCCCTGGCCACTCCCCACTTGGCAATTTTATCTGGTGTATAGTATAGAAAAAAACAAGTTTTAAAAAATTGGGCTTGTAATTTGGTAGACATAAGAATTGTTTGTGACAACAGATACGCATGGTTAAATACATCAATGGACAATCCAAGTTTCCCGTGCCATTTCTGTGAGGTTTTTTCCAAGTCATCTGGAAACCGTGCAGTGATAAGAGAATAAATTTCCCCAATAGTGCTGGCTTTACTACAATTTAATTTTTCTACTAAAGCAACTTTTCCAAGTGAAGCCCTTCCACCTACTTTCCGTGAGAGAAAAGCTCTGATTTGGAGATACTTAAAAAGTCACTCCAATCTAGATGAAAATCCTTTTTAAGTGCCTCAAAAGATTGAATCCCGGTAGGGAGAGGAGGCAACCCACTTGGACTATTCCTGCCTTATTCCATTTGTGTATATATCCATCGCTAAATATTTCGGGAAGGTTAGGATTATCCCTTAAAGGGGTATAGAACGAGATTCTCCCTATATCGAACAATCTTCTAACAGCCTTCCATACCTTAAACCCACTATAAAGTGTTTTAAATTTGACTTTTTTATGATAACTATCATGTAGGTGTTGCCAAAAGTAACCTTTACTCTTATTACCAAGTAGTAGTTGAAAGGTAGATGGTGTACTATCCCCAGGCATTACCTCCTCCCCAAAATTCCATAATAATTCTTTGCTGTATAGTAGCACAGAGGCCCAGTAGTATACTTTTAAGTTTGGGAGCGCTAACCCACCTCGATCCTTGGGGAGGGTAGGAAGTTTGTAGGCCCGCCGAGGTTGCGAATAAGCCCAAATAAAACTAGAAAGCACACGTTCTATTGATTTAAGCCACTGAGTTGAGAATTCAAGGCAGATTGCTCTAAATAAATACAGAATTTTAGGGAAAAAAAACATTTTCACCACATTAACTCTGCCTATGATGGAAAGGTGTAAGTTATCTAATCGTCGTAGATCTTTCTGCATTACGGCCATCATGGGCTTAAGATTTAGATTAACCACATTATCTAGTTGGGATGATATACATACTCCTAGGTAGGTGGCCTTTTCTGTAACCCGGGGATCATCCATCTTACTATTTTTATTCAGTACTACCTGAGTTTTCCCCTGGTTCAGAGCATACCCGGATACTGTTCCGAAATCCTTGGCCTCTTTTTCAATTGCATTCATTGCTGTATTAGGATCCGCAGTAACAATAGCAATGTCATCAGCATATGCCAGGGATTTGGTGGAAAGCTCTTGTGACCAAATTGATTTAATTTTGTGATTGTTGTTTAAATTACGGATAAAAGGGTCAATATATATTGCAAAGAGCAAAGGTGAGCAGGGACAGCCCTGTCGTGTTCCCTGGGATATTGTTAACTCCTTAGTAAGGCTGCCATTCACCATCACTACGGCCCTCGGGTTAACATATAGTTTTTGTACCGCCAGGATGTATCCATCCTTTATTCCGACCCTGGACATCGAGGCCCACAAAAACTGCCAGGAGACCCTATCAAAGGCCTTCTCGGCATCGAGAAGCACCAATGCCATAGGGTCTCCTGCCAAGTCCATACTGTCAAATAATGTGAGCACTCGCTGGATGTGGTTGATAGTAGACCGCCCCGGAACAAAGCCATGTTGGCATTTAGAAATAACTTTGTGGATAATAGGAGCGATTCTATTAGCTAGGACTTTTGAGTAAACCTTTGAGTCTACATTAATGAGAGTAATGGGTCGGTAAGAGCCTAACTGTTCCGGAGGTTTATTTTTTGGGGGAAAAATTACTATCTTAGCTCTAGACCAAGAAATTGGGGGTTGGCCACCTTTAAAAATATGAATAATAAGATCACTAAGAATAGTTTTAATTTGATCGAGAAACGTAATATAAAATTCCGAGGGGATACTATCTAATCCGGTTGCCTTCCCCTTTGGTAGATTTTTAATTATTATAAGCATTTCTTCAGGGTTGGGAATCTCTTCAAGGAAGGCCTGATCAGCCTCCTCAAAATGATCATAATTGACCTTATCCAGATAGCTTGTAATTTTTGCTGAATCACCCCCTGCCCCCTCCGAGTATAGTTCCTGATAAAAACGCCAGAAGGCATCTCTTATATGTGCTGGATCGGTAAGTTGACCTACCACAGGATCAGAAATCTCACGAATCAAATTTAATGATGTCAGCTGCCTAGTGCGTATGGCAAGCTGATGCCCAATTTGTTCATTCATTTCATAAATCATCTCCTTTTGTGAGAACGCCTTTTTGACAGATCTATCAGTAAAAATATTTGTAATTGCAGCCTTGGCTATTGCTACTTGATTTTGCACATTTAATACTTCTTCTGTGCCGGGATTCTCAATTGTTACCTTTATTAATTCTTCTTCGGCTAACCGTAAGATTTCGTAGAGTGCCTTCATAGCTTCCCTGGCTAGTTTATTAGCCTGCAACGAATATTTCAGTGTCTCCCCTCGAATCCCTGCTTTTAGCGCATCCCATACAATCTCAATCGATGTACTTCCAAGATTGTCGGTTAAAAAGTTAGGAATCCACTTCCTCATGTAAGCACAATATGCGTCATCTAAGAGCAAGGCTTTCTCAAATGTCCAAGACCTGGATGTGATTCTCCCTCCTTCCATCTCTAGGGTGCAAATTAAAGGATTATGGTCCGAAAGGACCCGTGGCAACTTTTCCATTTGACAATTGGATTTAAGTGAATTAGACATCAATATATAGTCTATTCTTACGTGAATAAGATGTGGGTGGGAAAAAAAGTATACCCCAGATCATTAGGCTTTAAGGTCTGCCAGCCATCCACCAATCCGTGCGTATGACACATATGTTTCAAAGCCTTGAATACCTTAGGTTTACGGCCAACATATTGCCACCCCTCTTCCATAGACCAATCATTGGGAAGATTAATGTTAAAATCCCCGCATACCATTAAAGGTAATGGCCAATGCGTGAGTTCGTCAGAGATCTCTTCAATGACTAATGGATCATCACCATTACTACCATAGAACGCGCAAAGTGTTATCTTTTGCCCATTCCCATATTGGCATTCTGTGACCGCCCAACGCCCAAATTTGTCTACTTTGGAATGGCTAAAAACGGACTCACCCCTTTAGCTAAAATAGCAACCCCCGCACCCTTGCACCCTGTGTCGTAGCACAAATCAACCTGTATCCAAGAGTTTTTAATAAATGTATTTGCGATCCCTCAATGTGAGTTTCTTGTAAACAGATAATATTAGCACCCATTGCCTGTAATCCTACCGTAACTAGTTGCCTTTTTTTAATGTCATTAAGACCACAAATATTCATTGATAAGACCCTTAACACTCCCATCTGATTATCATTTGAATTCGGGCTATTAGCTCATAGTTTTGCAAGAACCGATTGTAACACCACATCCTGTAATTACCATCAAACCCTCTAATCCAAATTACATTGATCATAATATTTTTTAGCGACCTGTCTGACCGACCAAGTGACCCCCCCTCTCCCACCCCACCACCCCCCCACCCTCCACCATGTTTAGAGGTTACCTGGCAAAGCCAGGGGTTTGACATCCAACAAACAGAGCCCCGTGAGCCCGCTGAGACTCCCCCCCTGCATTATAACCTTCTAAGACATTTTAAACTGTAAAACAAGCAGCGCCAGACCTATATAATAAAAAATAAAAAAAATGAAGAAAGGAACAGAAAGCAGCAGGGAAAGGCAGAAAGAGAGAAGCACGGAGATGTTTATAACTCTGTTATCCTTGGGAGTACATCCACCTGAGCTCCTTAAGTATAAAACCACTAGTATTATCTATACTTTATACAAAATGTAATAGCAATTGTGATATATCTTTTTAACACACATTACTTATGACCCGAGGCTTCCTCTAAGTATTTTTTAGCCTGCACCTCGTAGACAAAGCTGCGTGTAGATCCTTTGTATACAATTTTTAGTCTGGCCGGATTTTGAAGATATACCTCGGCGCCTATTTTCTGAAACGGCTCAAAGAGCTGCCGGAGTCGCCATCGGCGCTCCACTGTCGCGTGTGCAAAATCCGGTCTGGTAAAAAAGTTATACCATCAAAAGACCGTTTATTTGTGGGTCTGGCCAGATCATAGAGGATTTGTCGCAGTAGAAAGTTGCCGAAAAATAAAAGCATGGCACGAGGATGTTGTTGAGTGGTAGAGATACGTTTAGCGGAGGACAGAGGAAATCTGTGGGCCCGTTGTATTTCTTTATCCCAATCCCAGGAATGTAGTTCTGGGAAGGCCCCTTTCAGCAATGTAATCATAAAGTGTCTGGGATCATCTTTTTCAACACCTTCCGGAATCCCTAGAAAGCGGAGGTTATTACGCCGCTGGCAATTTTCATGCTCCTCCATCTTCCACATCAGATCTTTAACAATTCCCTCATGTTCAACGTGCTGTGTTTTAAGAGTGACAACCTCTTTTTCTAATTGCTCGGTCCTTGCTTCCACTGAAGCCATGCGATCTGCTATTTCGGCACAGGTTTTACCAACTTTCCTGACCGCCCCTTGTAGCTGCTTGGCGGCTAAGCGTGACCTGCGACTATCTACCTTGACTTCTTCCTGAAAGCTCTTGATGGATTGTAAGATGATCACCAGAGCTGGATCACTTATAGAATCATTGCTGTCACTCATTTTGTTGCTTCCTATGAGTGTTTGGTTTCCGCCGGAGGCGGCCAAGGAGTCAGAGCAGATCGTAAGCGGATTATCCTTATAGTCCCACTTCAAGTCTTTAGCGCTTTCTTTGCCAAACGTATCAACATTCTTTTTTAGACGGCCCTCATTTTTCTTTTTTTGTAGTTTTTTCAAGCCAGACTTAGTTTTCTGCGGATCCGTGTTAGAACTACTATACCACTTATTGCCTTCCTCCCCACTGGATAATGAAATGCTAATGTCTGACGGTTCTGACTCGTCGGTTAGAGAATAAAAATGTTCTAGGTTGTCAGGTGTTTTAAGTAGGTGCCTAGCCCCATGCAGCAATGGAGCTGCTTCTGTAGTTCCAGTAGTAGTGTTAGCGCAGACATTTAGATTCTCATTAAGGTCATCAAGGTCTCTGGGATTAAAAATGGTAGTAATATCACCCTCCATCGACTGAGATAAAGATAAAGATGTATTGCTTTCCATTAGCTCCGTTTGTTCTACCACCGCCAAGGATGTGGCCAAAGATGTGATGGTGTCTTTTAGCCGTGATTCAACCGGGACTGCTAGTAGAACCGGGGGGGTCCGTTCTTCCTCTACTTCCCCCATCGGTTTATTTGATAGAGCCAGATTCTCCATTGATAGGATGTGATCGCTTTCAGCCCCTTTTGTGGCGCCAAAGCTAACAGTGATTAAAGGTTGCGAAGCGTCGATTTCTTTGAATGAGCAAGCAGAGATTTTTTTTACTGGTTGAATTACTTGCAGTGTTATTATCCCCAGTATTTTTATCCAAGCTCTCTCCTTTCTGATCTTTCTCTCCCCCCGCTGTGCTTTTCTTACCCAGAGTGTCCAGCCTTTTCTGCCGGGTGACAGCTAGGGATATACCAGCCTGTGAGAGAGCCTGTGGGGGAGCGGGCGCAAGGGATACATTTGCGGCTGCATTCTTAACTTTGACAGTTCTTGCTCCCTTGCCTGTCATCCTTACTTGTTTGGTGTCGCGGGCGATACAAAGTAGCACCGCGATTGTGCCGCTCTTCAGAAACGCCTCGTCGAGTTGCCATCCAAGATTGCTCTGCTGATTTTTGCTGTTGGCAGGGGCCACACTGGGACAGCTGGTGCTCTGGCGCTCGTATCGATTCTGCCGGTTCTGTTGGGCGGACGAAAAGCAGCGCAGGCCAAGATACATCCGGGAGGCCCGAGCCAGGTTGACGTGTTCCAGACAAGGAAGAGGTGAGAGCTCGATTATTTGCAAGTAGATAGGAAACGTTTGCAATCCGCCAAGAAAACGTTTTTGAAACATTCCGTAATGCTTGCCATGTACTTAAATAGATTGTAAGAATTCCAGTTTGGTTTCAGAAGGCATGTGCGACAAAAATCTTTCAAAGATCAGGGGAAGCTCAGCGGAGCCTCACTGCAGAGTTGCTAGTCGGACGCCATCTTGCCTCCTCTCCGAGGCATGTGTTTCTGAACACAAGACCTCTTTTAGAGTCCTGTTGGTAAATTAATTTTTATTTTTTTTTGTTTATTTTATGAGTGTAAATTATCTTCTGTATTCACAGACCGTCAAAGTAAAGTATTCACACATGAAAATGCACTTTCATTGGTGGTGGCCATAGGGATTTGGCCTGCCTTGGAAGGTTAACACGGACAAATGTTAGCCCTAATCCTTATTTAAGAAATATGGCATTACTTATTGGGGAGGTTCGAACAAATCACATGAAAATGTTATTTTTTTAATCTCTTTTCAC
Source organism: Calotriton arnoldi (assembly GCA_963921515.1). Lineage (NCBI taxonomy): Eukaryota > Metazoa > Chordata > Amphibia > Caudata > Salamandridae > Calotriton > Calotriton arnoldi. Next base: position 1,319,561 of record CAWUFW010001622.1, on the reverse strand, counting down.
GTGGCTTTACCCCAGCCCTGGTAAGAACTAAAGGGGCTACCAGTATTCATCCTCAAGAAATAAAACATCACAAATAATTTACTGAGCAAGTTCTAGAATGAATGGGATTGTGAGAATAACTATAACTGTGATTATCTCTTATACCGGCTGACAGAAACTTACACTTGCACAACTGCTTTAAACACCTTGTTTGCCATTTGTACTTCAAGAAAACAAACACTATTGGCACCTTGGGAATGATGGTGTGGCCTCACTCAATCAGGTGCTTTTTCATTTTTTTTTTAATGTGTGCCGCCACTGAGGCTAGGCAAGTGTGGCCTCCATTTGATAGTTTCAATGCTTGTCGTTATGGTACTGCTGCTGTCTCTTTTTTCCGTTATTCCGTATGAATATAATTCCTTGCATTGTGCAAACGTCTTGCATTTCTTTAGGCTCGTTAGATGAATATAGGAGTTAAATTTGATGACTTGTTTGCAATTGACTCGTTTCATAATGCATTTGCTAGATTATGTCTCCAATTGCGAGCCTTCTACATTGGAGACCAACAGGACACCTGCCACATAAATTTGGAAAAAATAGTGGGGTCACATTCCAACAAAGCAGCAGTGTTCTCATTCTCAAAGTGTGTGCGCCCAGTCAAGCTAACAGAGAGTGCTGTGTTCTTGGTTTTATTTTATTCTTTTGAATTGCAGTTGAATTGTTTTACTTCAGTGATACCTCTCTTCTAAACACAATCAACATGTATGAGGATCTAACGGGCTTACAAAGAGAAGCTAAACACCCACAAAAAACAATAGAAATTATTTCCCCAAGATCTCACTTATTTTAAGCAACATATCCTACCACCTAAAAAAAAGAAGCAAAAATGAGTATCTTGAGAACCGAATTTTTAAAAAGCTAAAGAAATGCAGTGCCAAAAAATATTGGGATAATAAATTGGAAAAACTAAAGCCATGGACAAATTAATCCAAGAACACATGCCACTGATATTTAATGTAGATTAAAAAAAAAATCTATTTCCCAATTTCCTGAACAGCACCTTTAAGGTGGAAATTAATTCCATCCTTTCACCTGTGTGGTGGGTGGAGGAAAACCCCTAAACCACCTAAGTTGTACCTTCAGTGTATTGAACCAAGTTCAGGTGGATAGAAGACATCCTTAAACATCAGATTTACAAGGTGGTAGGAGAAGTAAATCTCACTTTGACTTCCTCAGCGTCATATCAAGTATGAATCTATTTCACATACCTATATGCATGATATTTGAGCTTTATCATTTCAGTTTCAGTTTTATGAACATCTTATTTGCTGGTTATGTTTTTATATCTGCATAATTATCACTGGCTCTCCTTTCAACATGATTCCAGATTAGCTTCAGATAGATACTGAAAAGTACTTGCTGTCTTGTAAGAGTGATAACGCATACACCACTGAGTGAAGGACGAACGATAGCTGCATGGAAGCCAGGCATCATCTGTTTAAGACACTATTTGTGCAGTGTAACTCAATGCGCTATTATATGTTTTGGGGTTAAGTCATGGCAATGATGAACATAAATTAAGATGAGCATTTTTAATTGATGATGTAATTTTAAAAGATGTTGTCAGAAGATAAGATTAGTTGAAACTCATCAGTTAGTTCCACTCTATGGGGGGTAAATTCGTACAACTGATTCCAAAGGAAGGCTTGGAGGCACTATCAGCAGGACAACTAACAGATAAACTTGAGATACAAAAGGATCTAAGAGCCCGAAATAAGCTTTGACTATCAGTATAATGTGCGGTCTTCCAAAGGTAAGACTAATGGGGGAGGCTAGATGGGCACTGCAAGACCTTATTTGCTGACATTCGCTCTACGTTTATGGTTTTGTTTCTATTATGTTTTCCTTTACTAAAGTGTACGTTTCTCCCAGACATGAAACCATTCTCGATTAGGAGCTGGAAAAGTGAATTATTCATGTTTTTATGTAAATATTCCAAATTCATCGTTTTATGTTGGTAGTTAAGTATAGTTCCGGTTTCATTATTTCTTCTTTAATACATGTTAGTGTAAAATATTTTTACTATACCATAAAACGGACTCCTATTTAAATGTAACCGTTATTATTGATAAACAATTATAAATGGAGATTTGCTTCCCCGAAAAATCTTGAAATATACAGCGTTTTTCTCAAACACAAGTTTTTGAAAGTTGTTTAAATATTTTGAAGGAGTCCACTATTCATTAACTAGCTACGTGAAACATTGATTGATTGATTGAACCAGATGGGCAGAAAGAAAGAATGGTTTCCGTCACTTTACCCTACTATGTACTACATTAAATTAAAAAAAATATGGCAAATAATGGGTCTCTTGTTTTCTGGTATTGCCAAAAGCCCTATGCATTTTGTAGAATATCTGGGTTTGTGTATGTTGTTGTCTGCTATCACACATTTATGCTAAAGGGCAGGTTTGTGGGTGTTTCTTTGTGTATCTAACTGGCCAAGTATGTGAACATCAACAAACGTTAACGTTTGTAGATAGTCAAATGCCACTTTGAGGTAGTTTCAGAGGCTGGAAACATATGGCACTAGGGGGCATATGTACAAGGAGTTAACGCAGTGTTAGCGGCACTTTTCCGCTGCTAATGCCGCGATATTTTTATCGCCGTATTCACAAGCTGTCGCTAACAGCCGTTAGCGACAGATTTCAGCGAAACCGTCCGTTTTCACCATTGCCACTTATGTTAGCGATAACTATCGCTAATGAGATGCAAGGTAGGCTTTCCCGTGCAAAAACGCACGCTAACCCCACTTCGCGATATTTACAATGATCGCCCGGGCCCGGGATACGTCCAGAAAACAGCCGCTAAAGCCCGTTAGCGGCTGGGACTTAAGACCAGAAAAAAGGTGGTCTTAAAAATGGTGATAAAGAACAGTACATAAGGGAGACTAGCCCAGAGCCTCATTTGAAGACCCACTGATGCCATGGAGGTACTACTCATGCAGCTTGGAGCACCAAGAAGGCCACAACAACCACTGCCACTGCCACCGCCCCCAGGACCACCACGGAGGCAGCGCCGAAGAAGACAGCGGGTCCATCGCCCATGCCTCACCCTCACAGACCTAACGCCAGAGGATGTGATCGCCCACTACAGGCTCAAAAGGTCATCCATCCTCCGCATCCTGACCCAGATAGGCCCCAGCCTGAAGGCACCAACAGAGCGGAGAACCATCATCCCTCCGCAGACAAAGCTGCTGGCAGTGCTGCACATGTTGGCCTCTGGTACCTTCCAACCAACAACTGCCAGAGTTGGGGGAGTCTCACAGTCAGCCCTATCAAGGTTCCTCCCAACTGTCTTGGATGGCATCATCAGCCTGACACCCCAGTACCTACGCTTCCCCAAGACTGCGCAGGAACAGCTTGAGACCAAGCAAGGCTTTTATGCCATTGCTGGCTTCCCGCAGGTGTTGGGGGCAATTGACTGCACACATGTCCTACTTGTGCCCCCTGCGGACACTGCACACATATACCGCAACAGGAAGCACACACATTCCATCAATGTGCAGGCAATTGTGGACCACCGGGGCTTGTTCACCAATGTCGTAGCCAAGTTCCCAGGGAGTGTGCATGATTCCTACATCTTCTGCCAGTCCATCATCAACCAGCGGTTACAGGATGGCACATATGGAAATACACTGCTTGTTGGTAAATACTAACTGAACACACCACACACCTCAAGTCCACAATCATGGAACTCACAAATGTGAGAATGCACATGTACCAAATTTCATACAACATGCCTAGTAAAATGTCCACCTACCATTCACAGAAACCCAAGTGACTGCGGTTACTGGGGCTAGCCTTGTACACAAACTATCCCCAAAGGCACAGCCCCTCTGCCACACATTTGCAAATGCTGGGAGAGGTGGGAACCAAGTAGGTGCGATGGAGGGTCTGGACCTATGAGGAAAGTATGAACACAAGGCTGAGTCTGGCGGCGGTGTCCTGTATTATCTAGAGCTTGCAGAGCACAGACTTGTCTATGCGGGCATATAGGGCGTTTCCGTAGTCCAGTCTGATGGTAATGACTGCATGGGTGACTGTCTTTCTTGACTCAGGGGGGATCCATTTGAAGGTCTCATGGAGGATGCAGAGGGTGTCGTAGCAGCTGGAGGCCAAGGCGTAGACCTGTTGATTCATGGAGAGGGAGGAGTCGAGTACGATGCCTAGGTACCTGGGGTCATTGGTGGGGGGGCTGCCAAAGGCGGTGGCCCACCAGGTGTTGTCAGATGCTGATGGGGTGGTTACGAGGATGAGGACTTATGTCTCCTCCGCTTTGAGGTCCAGGCAGCTGTTGATCACGCATGTCGCAAATTCCTGCAATCCTTCCTGGAAGCCCAGTCTGGTGGGTGTGGGCGCCTTGGTGAGGGAGAGTATGAGCTGGGTGTCCTTGTAGGTGGTGAAGTCTTTTGGATGTCTTGATGTTGCTCCAGTTCTTCTCCAGGCGTCTGCAGATGCATCTGGCATCTTGGAGGTCGGTGGTGACCGAGGCGGCTTTTCTTGCATGCTGTATGTTGGATTTGAATAGTGGGGCAAGTTTGTATGCGCAGTTGGAGATCCATGTGTGGAAATCCCTGGCAGCGCCATCGGTGTTGGCTGCAGCGGTGTGGGTGTTGCCGTTGATGGTGGAGTGGAGCAGCTCCTCGGTGACTCAGCTCCAGTTCCTTTGTGTGGCACGGGCTGTGGGATTGGGTGGCTTGGGTTTCTCGACGAGGAAGTGTACGCAGCGGTGGTCACTCCATGGGGCTTGAGTGGTGTGGATGAAGTGGACGCTGTTTCCACATGCGAAGATGGGGTCAAGGGTGTGTCCTGCCTTGTGGGTCTGTGTGGTGAAGAGTTGGGTCAGTCCGATGTTTGCGAGCTTTGGCCAGAGGGTACTGGAGTTGGAGTTGTTGTGGTTTGTGAGGTGGAAGCTCAGGTCGGAAATGAGTATGTAGTCCATGGAGTAGATGGCATGGTGTGTGATGATGTTGATGGTGTGGGCGAAGCGGGCCCGGCCTCCAGGGGCTCTGCAGGTGAGGGTGCCGCGGAGTGTTGCTTTGTGGCTGGTCTGGATCTGGAAGTGCAGGTGTTGGGTGGTGGTGAAGGTCTGGAGGCAGCAGGAGAACTGGACGTGAGTTGTGTCTGGTTTGGCCTATTGGCAGTTGTACGTTCTCCTGGCGTAGACTTTGAGGAGGGCAGGTGAGTGGTAGCGCTAGATGGTAGGAGATCCAGAGTCCCTGCTGCTGTTTGCGTTTGGCTCGCGGACGAGCGCAGACGGGATTGCCTTTGGCGTGCCGTTTGAGTGCCAGTGATGCAACCGCGCAGTGCCCACAATAAAATAGGCTAGGGGGAGGGACGAGCAGCTGTGAGGCAATGTAATTTGCATTGATGCTGGTCAATTGTCTGAAGCTACACATGGCTAACCTGAATTCCAAAGTAGCACAAATAACACACCACAAAATATAAACACTGCAAACACAGCATGCACAACAGCTTATGGACACATCTCACCATTACATGTTTCAGGTGATCAAGGATATGCACCCTCCCCATGGCTGATGACACCCCTCCGAGACACAAACACCCAGGCCCAGAGGCAGTATAATTTGGCCCTTGGATGCACCAGGGCCAATGTGGAGCGCACTTTTGGCGTGCTAAAGTCACGTTTCCGGTGCCTTGACATCACAGGTGGCAGACTGTTGTACAGCCCGGAAATAGTGTGCAAGATAATCATAGCATGTTGTGTGTTGCACAATATATGTGTACGCACCAATGCCCCGTGGATCCAAGTGCCAGATGCACCAGACGATGCTGAGGATGATGAAGAAGATGAGGCTGGTGCTGCACACCCCACAGTTTCTGCCGCAGGAACTGCCTGAAGGAACCGAATCATAAACAATTTCTTCACCTGAGCACATCACAATGTGACAGTCCTTTGTGAAATTTATGTGCATAATGCGCCTAAGCACAGTTCTTGCAAAAAAACAACACAACACACATACCTTGTGTGCATGTTCATCCTCTGCATAAGTACAATTCTCTGACAAGTGAAAGTCAAACATATTGCGGTAAGTATTGTACAATTGTAATTTTGAGGGTGGGTATGTCTTTTGTGGTCAGAGATGCTTTTAGGGTGTCTTCCGTGGTCAGAGATGCTTTTTAGGGTGTCATTTGGGGTCCGATATGCTTATTAGGGTGTCATTTGGGGTAAAATATGCTTTTTAGGGTGTCATTTGGGGTCCGATATGCTTATTAGGGTGTCATTTGTGGTCTGAGATGAAATTACATCTAATACTGTTTATCTGTGTAACAACTTGCACGTAGCGTGCAAAATATGGCTGCATTAATGTTAACGCGATTTTTTTTCATAATCACGATGGAAAATCTATCGCTACACACATTGAACAACATGAAATATTACCCCTAACCCAATTTGCGTGCAGAATCTCACCGCAAAGTCAAAAAACGGGCCGCAAACACACAGGAAGTGATGTCTGCATGCTTCCTGCTACCTGGAGGAGTGCTGTGCACTTTCACTTTCTCTTTTGAGCACATTGCTGGTGATTGTGGAGAGTGTTGGAGGTGGTTGGTGTTGTGTGCTTCAGATTTTTGATTGAGAGAGTGTTGCTGTGTCCTGTGAACTGTCGATAGTGTCTCCGTGAAGTGTTGTGTACTTGTTTTTACTTGTTTTTTGCGTCTTGTCCTCAATCTTGTCGGGTGTTTGTCTAAGGGGTAGTTTAAATAATTACTAGTTGTTGGGGCATATATTGGGGTATTTACTTTCTTAGGAGTGGGTTTCAGGTGTGTGCTGGGAGATGGTGGGTGTGGAGGGCAGGATGTCAGAGGGGCCATTGGGGGGCTTCCTCTGGCTGGTCAAATTTTACCTGCTCTTGATGGTGGAGAGTGGGGGTCGTATCCTTTCTGGATATCCCGTCCATGTGCGGAAGGTCAGGTGGGAGCTTGTGATGGCGCAGATGCTGCGTGTCTTCGGTGTGGACAGGACTGTCTGCCAATAGAAGCATCGATGGCAGGATTGCGTGGGCCTTGATGGTGACCTGTTGGACCACCTGGGACCATCATTGGCCTACAGTGTGGGAAGTTCAACCTCAAAAATGACATATGAACACTCATGCGAAAAGCCAAAAAAGCGGTGTGTGACACAATGGTGTATATGTGCACACATGTGGTGGAGAGAGGCGTTAGACGTCATGCCTTCACGCCTAACGTTGCCACATCAGAAACGCCATATGTACAAGCATAGTGTGCAGGCTTGCGTTTCCCCCTGCGCTGGCGCAACACTTAGCACTGTAGTGCCAACGCTGGCACCCTTGCAACATAGTGCGTGCAGGGCAAAGATTGTTCATGTACAGGAAGGGTGACTGTACATAAAAAATCCAAGGCATTGTTTTTTGGACATGTGTACTGCACAAAAGGAACAGTGATAATGCATTCCTCCTTGTTTTGCAAAGTTAGGTACGCTGCCCTTGTACATAGGCTTCGTGTTACAACGGATGAGATAGGAACAATTGTTCTATTGAAATAGGACATCTCCAGAGTGTCATACACCACCAACAGTTGTGACACAGCCTTGTGCGATCTGCAGCGATGCTATCGTCCACAGAGCATGTATAACATCATGTTGGGTGGAGAAACGGGACCTTGGGAATGTGTCACATAAGTAGTATGTGCAAATTTGTCAGCATCATTGTCTTGTTGGCCTAACTGAGCATTCTCAGGTCTTGTGGGAATGACAGGCAAAGTAGACACAATCATGTAGGCCACATGGACTGCAACAGTACAGTCACAGAGCACTGCCAGTGATGGTGATGAATTGTATGATGAATAGGACACGTGTGATTTCACGTCTGATACCAACACACATTTCTTTTCATGTCTCACAGGTGACAGACAACTCATCACACAGGGGAATATCGAGACCTTCAAGGACCCACACGCCACTGGTGAGTTCAGCCATTAAATATTGTCATTGTGAGATGTGATGAATGTCTGGGTGAAATCATTGACGTTGTAGTATGCAGTATGGGTGTGCATCACATGTACCTTGCCTCCAGAGTGCTGATGTTTTGTGGAAGTGTGAAGTGTGTACAAATCAGTAAGTGAAGATGGAGCAATGCATATGTCTTCCAGATGTAACTTTGCACATCCCCAGTCAGTGATACCCATGCAAGTGATATCTATGGGTTCTGTTACTACAGCACATGCATGTGGATTACAGAGCGTACAGATAGGAGAGGAGACATGTGAGTGGTGTTGCTGATGAGTATGAGCAGACTTGTAATGCATGTACATCCTTGACTGAGATGACTGTGCAAGTGGGCACGATCATGCACAAGTAGGTAGTGGTTTTCAGGCCGTGCGTGGTCAGACACAGGTCTGCACAGTACTATTGTAGGTATGGTGCATACCAGCTTCACAGAAGTAGCAGGGCGTAGCTTTAAGACAAGGATATCAATGGCACGTTCCCCAAACACCTAGCAAAGATGGCCCTATGTATATCTATGGCATGTTTTGCCACTGCAATGTTGTTGCCAAGCTGTCTCCTTGGGGTCATTCCCCTGGTAGACTCTGGGGCAAATGTACAAGCCCTTCTTGCCGAATTTGTACATTACTCCGCATGCATTTACCCCGCATGCTTTTGCTCTGCAGTTATTTCTGCCCAATATATTTTACAACGCAGGCCTCTACAACGCTATTTGTTAAAACGCATTCCCCATTCTAACACAATTACCATAATGACTCCAGGGGGCCGTTACTTTGGGGAATGCATTGTAACAGTTTGCATTGTAAAGCCTTGCGTTGTCAAATTGTCAGCAGAGTAAGAATTGCGGATCAAAGACATGCAGATCTATAAAATTTGAGTAAAGTACGTTTCCCCCTCTCGCCAGCACCGCGTAACCTATTGTGAAGTTGTGGTGGAGAGAGGGCCTGCGCCTCATGTACAAGTCAGTGTTCAGCCACCTAACGTGTTTCCATGTGTGCTGCTTGATGCATCACAAATGTAAGTGTAAGTAGGGCTGTTCCAGGATTGCTCATGTGCAGGAAGGGTAACCTTCCTACACATAAACAAGCCTCCCCTGCACACAGACACCCTTGCACTCTTGTGCAAGGGTGCCTGTGTTGGTGCTGAGTTGATTAACTTCACGCCGTTGCTGGGGGACACGCAGGGCTGCACCTGATTATTTTACATATGATGCATCACTGTGTTACAGAAGAGGATGAGCGGGGCGCCACACCCAGAGGGCTAATGCCTCCCTCCTCCAATTCCTTGTACATGTCACCCTCAGTCAGGGTATGTCACAGCACCATCATCTGACATTGACAGTCTCATTTGGTTGTGACACTACATGTCACATGCCTTGTACTGTCATGTCAGTCTCCCCAGCATGTTGTTACTGATCCTGGATTCAACATTTCATTCTCCAGGTCACTTTATAACTTCACAATGTTACGTTAGAGTGTAGGCTTCCATGTTTTACTGACCTTGTGTTTCTGAGTTAAATGGAGAACATTGACATAGTCATCAGGACTCACATTTTGTCATTGCACTTATTTGACAGACAACATGTCGCCAGAGGAGTCCCACGCCTTCCAGGTGAGGAAGGACCGGTACCGCCATATCCGCAAGGTCTCAAAGGGAGATCGCAACATGGCACGGAGGTACCAAGAAGACCGGGCAGCTGGGAGTTGGAAGTCGGTGCCCGAGGTAATGACCCACGGTAGGCAGAGTGTCACACAGGCCATCCCTGGCCCCTCTGGCGACAGGCGTGGCTTCCGGCGTGGACAGGCAGCAACACATCCCCCTTCAACACCACACACACAAGGGACAATGCCACCTGCACCAGCAGATCAGGTGGTGCTGTTCACTGTGCAGGACCGGCACACAGTCATGGACAACAATGTTTTGCTGGCAGAAATTCAACGGGAAATGGCGGAGCATACCAGGCACCTGCAGGACCTAAAGGCAGCCCTGGGTGTCCCATATTGACCGGACATTTTGAGCCCCATCCCCCTCTTCTCCCTTCCCCCAATGTTATTTCATGTTCTTAGTTAGTGTTAGGTAAGTATTTTAGGTGTTAGGTAGTGTAGTTAGGGTGTAGGTATAGTTAGTGTTAGATTTTAAGCTAGTTTTAGTTATTTATTCTTCTATAGTATTTGGGGATAAGTTTCCTTTTCCTTTGGGTGGGTGGTTGCTGTCTTTGTTGTTATATAAAAAAAAAATTAAAAAAATATATATTTGTGTAGGATAACTGTGTAGTTAATTTATGTATAGCTTAGATGTCTTTGTCCAGTCTCATGATGTGCTTTAAGGGTGGGAGGGGTTTGATGTCTTAGATATGTTGTTGCGTGTTTAGTAATAGTCATGGTAGATCGTTTAGGTTATCATTCACTTTTTTCCAGTTAGTTTAGATTAGGTTAGTTGTAGTAGTGATTAGTGTTAGTCTAGGGTAATTTATTTTGTACTTTCATAATAAATGGTTACTACTTTAGAATTCTGGTTGCACTTATGTCAGGGGTGATTTGGTGGATGTTGCTTTTTACCCTGTATGCAACTTATTCTATCACAGGACAATCACTTGAATGTGTACGTGTGGTCATGACATGTTACTTAGCTGGATGGATAGTGTCAGGATACTTTAGTTATGAGCACAGTAAACTTGCATGGATAACATGGTGGCAAGTAGGAGTTACGGCCAAGTCTAGGGACACTCTTTTGTGAAGTTTGACATCTTAAGTGTGACTCACGGAGTTGGTCAGCACATTGTTGCCCATTTACAACACAACGTAGGGACATGGGCTTGAGCAGATACTGACATTGTAACTCTTACCCATCATGAAGATGGATGTATGCGCCGGGTACCACAGATTCCGTCCACCCCCTGCATATCACATGAGCGTGGCGCAGAGTCCATCTACCATGCCCAGACATCGGCACACTTGCTGCGTAGTGCAGGTGTGTCAGCATCATTTGAATTGGATGTTCCTGTGCATGGAGGCTCAACCTCCTGCCCATGCAGAATGTTGTCATTTTGCGGATCAAATGTGCACGGCATATGGCAGAACAATGGGCCCGATTCACAAAAGTGATCTGAGACAAAAGTCCTAACTTTACGACTTTCGGTATTCACAAAGGGCATTTAGGAGTAGTAAAGTTAGGATTCCTAACTTTACTACTCCTAAATGCCTTTTGTGAATACCGAAAGTCGTAAAGTTAGGATTTTGTCTCAGATCACTTTTGTGAATCGGGCCACAGTTCTGCTACACACAGGAGGGGAAATGTAGCATTGCTCCCTGTAGTGCCAGTGTCACAGCCACTTCGCCCAGCTGCTACTTTTGGCATTGGCTCATAGTGATGCCACCCTTGATATGGTGGTGCAGCATCTGACTATATGCTAATTGCAGTGCACTACACATCCCTAGACACATTTCCCTATCCGCTCACAGTGGTCACAGCATGAGAGGGTTCCTTATTGATAAGGCATTGTTAGGCCACAGGAAGGGGCTGACTGAAGACTTGCACTTTGGGAAAAGTCCCTATTGCCAACACCACTTCACTGAAGCAGACATTGTGGTTCCAATAGCGGCTGGTAGACATATGCCCTAACGATTCTTCATCGATGTGAATATGGTGTGCTCCATCTTGGAATGTGACATGCAATGAGCCCCATCACAACAAGCTTTGTCCACCCCGTAGAGTGTGAGTAGATCTGCCAAGTGTAGCAATGGTAAAGGGAGACACTACTTGTGGCATGCGACTGACTTGGACATATTTGCACACATGCCTATTTCCATCATGTACGTAGGGCTAAGTTGGGATCTTGCTAGAATGTTGTATTTGAGCAATGAGGGCACGGCTAGTTCACACATACCCAGTCATCTCACTGCCTATCTGGGACACCGTTAAACATGGACATTTCTCATATGTCCCTTGGTGTACGTTTTGTTGGATTCACTGGCCCAACATTTTTACAGACTTCTATACTTGAGTGGTCATAGACAACACACACCTGTGTAACTTAAATAATTTTATTTTAATGCGCATTGTCTCTGTTGGAGACTGGGCCAGTACTTGGCTCAAACAAGCCCCACATTCCAGAGATGTCCAGTGGAGGGCCTAACAGAGTACTTCAGGGGGGACAACCTCTTCCAGAGGAAGAGGTTGAGTTCAGTCAGCAGGCTGATTGCAGTGTCATTGGGAACAACACAAATCATGGCAGTCTATACTGAGGTCCAAGGTGAGTGTTGAAGAGTGAATCTGGGGACAGTGGAAGCTGATGTTCCGGGGCATGATGCTAAGCACTGTTCCAAGGCAAAACAGTCCATTTGGCACAGATGGATGCTACCGCTTTCTTCTTCGCAACAATGCAGATTCATCCACATCTTCATCCTCTGATGTGTCATGTGCCTCACATGTGCGTGGTGGTAGATTGGCTGCAGCACTGTGAGGCACTGACACATCAGGGGGCGGAGATGTGGATGTAGAAGCAGCAGCAGCATTCATCTGTGCCAAACCTTGTTGCAGCAATGCAGTGATGATCAGCTGCAGGGCATGGAAGATTCCAGCTATGTCTCGTTGGTGTGCAGCCGTGGCAGCCATTTGTTTCGCTTGCATCCGCTCCATGTTCTCCATTATCATTCGCATGTGGGCCAACTCCTGGCTGACATCGCTGGAGCCACTCTGACTGGACAGTTGTTCTTGCCTCTGAGTCATGACTCCAGCAATGTCAGCCATGGAATGTCGGAGAGCATGGAGCGGTCTGTGGGTGTCTGTGATGTTCTGTAGGTGGTCCCGAATGGGACTCAGACACCCACGTACGGCATCGAGTTTGGCCGTCAGGCTGTCAAACCCCACCCGCACCAGATCAGCCATCTCCTGCTGGACCTCTGCTGCATGGCGTTGAAATGCCAGAAGTGGGTCCTCAAGGTCCTGGGAGACAGCTGTGGTGGTAGGTGCTTGCTGGTGGGTGGTTTGTGCAGGGGGTGGAGTTTCCACGACGCAGCTGGATGGCTCTGCTTCCGGAGATGGTGTGCTAAATGAGTCTAGCAGCTGTTGGAGGGTGTTCTGGTTGATGGTGGCGAATTCCTCATCTTCATCAGTGAAGAGTGGGACAGGCCGCTGTACAGGAGGTGATGTTTCTCCCTCTGCAATGTAAAGGGGAGATGCAGTTAAATGTGTGTTTCAAGTATGATCATGCATTGGATGAGTTTACAAGCAGACTGCATGACAATGTCCATTCTGACTGTTTAGGAGGAGATGCCTATTAGATGCCGGATAGGGATTATTTGTACAACATCAAGGAAGTGATGTTGTAGTTGTACATTATCATCTCACAGTTTACAGCTATGCCAAATGTGAAATGGTAATTTCTATACACAAGCGGCCCCAGTTCTGTCCTCTGTTCAGTAGTGAAAGTGATGCAGTTTGTACCACATTGAGGTCAATGTTGATTAGCTCAGATTTATATGTCTGTGCACTGCATTGTGGCAGAGTCACCCCTGCAGCTTTGGTTTTACTGCCCCTTATCCCTTTCAGCCAGTGAGCCTTTCACTTATGTGCATTTACAATGATGAGATGTTGCAAGCTGGAGTAAATATGGGTCTTGGTCAGAGTTGGGACACTTGTGCATTATTTGGCAGCAGATGTCTTCTTTACATCAGGGGTTGTATGTACACGAGGAAGTGTCAGAGTGTGACCTGCTGCTTTATGGATGAACTCCACACTCAGCCACTTCAGTGACCGTGGCCTGCACCATGTTAAAATGTTTAGAGTGCAGGCATGCAGTTCATCATGCACTGTCACTTGCCTTGACAGTGTGGCTCACAGACAGTCAGCTTTGCTGGGTAGTGCACATGTGCATGGGTTTGGTGCGAGAATGGTTATGTGTGAGGAGGGACCCCTTTAGGCAGATTGGCAATGATGGGCTAACTGCTGTTTCTATGTGTGCTGCACAATGCAGTACACATGTACATCCAGGTAGTTTTGGCTCTTGTGATTTCTCTTAGGGGCATGTCGTCAGTCATGTTTTTCCTTGCATGCATTGCTTACTGCCCTCCTGTTGGCTTACCCGTTGTGAGTATGGTGCAGTGTGAGTTTCTATTGTCGTTGCAGGCTGAACAGACAGTGACAACACCCATTACCCTCAATGTTGGGCCCACGTGTGGTGTGTAAGTGGGCCTAGATTTGATGGATGTGGATTGCCAAAGGTGTATTAGTGATGCTCAGGCCCTAGCACCCTCCCCTCCCTTCAGATGCAAATGGCTGTTATGTTTCATATAGGTACCCTAGTATAGGCCTGGGGAACATCATACCCCTTCACCTACATTACCTCATCTACACTACACTGTAACGAGCCTTTTAGGATTGAACCTTTACCTAGTTCTAGTCCTGGGTGCAGAAGGAGGGTGTCTCCTGAACAATAGAGTCCTATAACTCCATCAATAGACTGACACAGTATGAATGGATATTCATAAGGGTTCTTAGAAACCAGGCTGGGGCTACACCACCTTCCTCCCCACATCTACGTACACGGTTCATCCCATACGTCATCCTCAAATCCAACAATGGCTAATACAAGCAACAAGGGACAAAGGAGCCCTAGATACTTTCTGTATAAATATAGCACCTCTTGCTAGTGTTAGATAGAGGGAACCGACACTTTCAGGCCGACACACTGACCAGAGACACTGAGGCTCCTGCATGCAGACGCTCCAGCTGACAGTGGTCTGAACATCCCTTGCGGGGTGTCCAGCTCGAGACCAAGAGGGGCTCCTAAATTCTCACTTCAGGGAATGGGGTTGGACTAAATCCTAAAGGGATTCTTGGCTTTACACCTACTCACATGCTAGGTTCACTTAGGTACATCTAGATAGGCATCGTAGGAGTATGCACTCTCTTTTATCAATGCATTTTATATTCATGTATTTATTCATGCTTATTACAAGATGGTAGAACTGTACTATCCATTTATATTCATAGTACTGCTTATCATATATCTCTGCTACTGTCTAATGGTTGTTGCAGCTCATATATTCTACACGAGAATAACAACTGTTCAATAAACCTTTTATTGAAGTGCCCAGGCTGTTTATTCTGTGTATCTCTGAGACGAGATAAGTGAGCACGAGAGACTGAGCGAAAAGTAGTACATTGTTTCCACGATCTTGAGGGATCAGGGTTGTCATGTTCTGAGGTTGCCAGAAACTATTCTCTCCCCAATAAGAGGAGACACTAGTGGCACTGTGAGCTAGCTTTTGCAAACAGGCTAACATTCTCGGTGGGGGTGCTCAGAATCAGTCTGCCACCAAGGCCACAGTTTATGTTATCTGAACGCGCAGGTCCTGTATGGGTAATATAGGAACTACACGACATGGCGCCACCAACGATGGTTGGGCTCATATTTAACAGTAGAATCTGAGTAGTTCAGTCGTGCTATTCTCACAAAACACAAGACAAAACACCAGAGACGTCTGGAGTGGGTGGGCACAAAACTCCGCCACAGCTGAGTAGGCAAGAAATCCTATTTATTGGCTGTTGGTTAATCAAGCTTGAAGGACATTTTGTTCCTAAAATTGTGCATAAACACCTTATCATAGTTTCCTTGAAACATTGGTCTGTGTTCTATACACAATGACTACTACCCCGGTCTTAGACCCGCTACAGCAAGCACTCCCCCTCACAGACGAGGAAGAAGATGCGAATGCAATACAAATTGCACAAAAATTCAGACGTACTTTCACCCTGAAACTATTAGGATATGGTTTCACACCTAGGGGTGGTATAGTAGCTTTCGTAATTGAGGCACACAAATCAAACTAGACAGAGGTATTTTATTCGTGGGTTACATTCCCAGCAGCAAATGCAGTAATGCAGACATTTCACTACTATGTAGAAGGAGATGCACCACAGGAATATGGTCCGTTCGAGGACATAGAAGTTCCACTCTGTAGTGGTCTTGCCCACGTGTACAGCAGACAAAGTAGACGTAGCCGAGTTGTAGTTGATGTAGTTTATTCAGTTCTTAGAAGTAGTTACAATAAGCTAGAACAAGCCCCACCAGGAGCAGCCTCCTAGCTGCTCAGCCCATCTTCCCAACTGTCTCACACACACACAGGCACCCAAGCATTCCACTCACACTGACATTCTAACCGGAACACTCACACTGGCTGAGCAGCTAGGTACAGGGAACAGAATGACATGACCTGAGGATACCACATATCCTATCCCTTTTATACTGAACAATAAAAAGAACCAAACTAAAATGAAAACTATACACAATAATGTACACATGAAGTAAACCATCCATTAACCCAGGGATGCAAGGAATGACATCACGAGAGGGAAAACGGAAGCACGAAGAAAGAAAGAAGAATGGAGAAATAGAAATGCACATGCACTATACCCATCCTCTTCCTTTCATAGTAATTGTTAGCCAAGTTGTAGTTGATGTAGTTTATTCAGTTCTTAGGAGTAGTTACAATAAGCTAGAACAAGCCCCACCAGGAGCAGCCTCCTAGCTGCTCAGCCCATCTTCCCAACTGTCTCACACACACACAGGCACCCAAGCATTCCACTCACACTAACATTCTAACCGGAACACTCACACTGGCTGAGCAGCTAGGTACAGGGATCAGAATGACATGACCTGAGGATACCACATATCCTATCCCTTTTATACTGAACAATAAAAAGAACCAAACTAAAATGAAAACAACTATACACAATAATGTACACATGAAGTAAACCATCCATTAACCCAGGGATGCAAGGAATGACATCACGAGAGGGAAAATGGAAGCACGAAGAAAGAAAGAAGAATGGAGAAATAGAAATGCACATGCACTATACCCATCCTTTTCCTTTCATAGTAATTAAATAAAAAGTAAATAGCGTAATAAGAGCTCACATACACATCAAGTGAGAAAGACATGTAACAAGAGTAAAAGGGAAAAACGAATCCCAAGACTCCACACACACAATGGATGGACGACACCCAAAGAGGTACTCCTCAACTAAGGAGACAGTGGCAAAAACGCCACCCCTCATGTAAGGGATGGGACTAACCCATACTTAGAAGTGTAAAAACAAATTTTGCATGGGACTGACACCCATTTATAACAAGTAACGTTGCATGGGACTAACACCCAAGAACTTGTGCAGCCTGAAAGCATCACAGTGTGACAAATGCACACAATACGTCGACACAACAGAACGACGCAAAAGCACAAAGTGAAGCGCAGGGCGACAACACAACATGACGTTCAATTGTGTAACTGGGACTGACACCCAAACACAGACATCCAGAAGAAAGGATGTACATCAAACCCACTGTAAGGAATGACATAAGCCCAAGAACATGGAGCGTAACAACTAGTGTCACATGGGACTAATACCCAAGGACATGTACAGCATCAGTAAATAACCAAATGAAGTACACTGTGGCACACGCACACAAGAGACCAAAAACTAGGAAATGGGACTAACACCCATACCAAAAGTAACAAATCTGTAAAAAAGAGAAATGGGACTTGAACCCACTCCCATCCCAAAGACAGGGATAAAACATAAGAAAATGCGTGAACCTGAGACATGGGACTAAGACCCACTCCCATCCCCTTGGTCGGGATTCTACATCTGTAAAGAAAGCAAAAGTGAAAAAGAGACATGGGACTAGTGATAGAGCGAAATGTTCTTGTGAATTGTAGGGGTGCATCATAATCACTGATAGGCCGCACCCTCTTGTATTTAGACATATATTCGTATATTAAGTTTCATATTCATGTATGTTTAGTAAAGAATGAATAGTTTGCTGAGACAAAGCGAATCAGCCGCATAATGGTGTTAGGATATTGATGTAATGTAATGCTTATTGAATTGTGTGAATATAATGCATAGGGGAATTAGTTCGTGTGTGTAACGTAATTGCAGTAGTTTAAACGTGCACCATAGTAAAATTGCACATGTAATTCAGTGTTTGCATATGAATCATAATGAAAATGCTTATAGGGAAAAGTAAGATGTGTGTTTAAAAGTCATATGTAAAGGCCTGACTACATATATGCTTAGGGAAGGCCTGGTTTATTTTTTTGTTAGCTTATGTTGTAGGCCGAGAAAAGTTTCTCTTGGTAAGGCTCTCTGGACACAAACGGTAGATTTAATTTGCACAGTAGAAGGTTTCTGTTGAAAGTATCTTTCGTTGCAGGTGCAAGGACACATGTCTCGTTAGCAAGACTAACTCTTTGTTTTCGAAAGCTAGAGAGAGGGGAGGCATGGTACGGGGAGTGAAAAGGAATGTAGGGATGATACTTTCGGCGGAGAAGGTGCCTGGGACTCAAGGTCATCGCAACCGTCCAGGATGAAGTAACCGTTTTGATGGAAAAGCACAAGAAAGAAGACCTGGCCAAGGAGGCGTGACAAAGGCGTGTACAATTGTATTGTGGTTTTGTATTAGGGATAGTGCCCTGAGGGAGGAGGCCAGTGAAGAGGTAGGGGAGACCTGAGAGAAGGACAGAGCTGAGCTTAGGTACTATGTGATTGCACTTCTTAGGAAGTCTTCACAGCTGACACCTTTTATTCACTATTGCCTGGAAAAATCGTTATGCAGGGAATGTCACTTAGCGTTAGTGTAGGGACAGCAATTGATTTTAAGCTTGTTTAGGCCAATGAAGAGTAACTTAGAAATTGGAGCAATCATAGTCTGGTTGATCCTTCTAGAACTTTCTATTCTCCTTATCCTAAGTCGGATGAGATTTCTGCGTAGATTATTATTTGTATTAGTGCCCATCTATTTCTTTAACCTCGTGTTGAGGTGCTTGCACGTTCAGTTATTCTTGGCGATAATACATTCTCAAACTTGAATTCGGAGTCAGTGGTCCTTTCAGACAAAAATGAATGCTGTGATATAACCAGATGGGATTCTCTCCTTTACACTATTCAACAGGTAAAAAGATCTTGGCGACCAGAAGGTTCTTATAGATAATTAGATAAGAATTGGCGTTATCAGTTGGTAGCAGAGTAGGATGGTTACCTTTGATGGTAAGGGGAGATCTAGAGCAAGATAGGAGATTAAGTTGCCCCATAGAGCCTGAGTGACGCAGATCCAGAGGACCGCGGGAGAAGGATGTCGGAGGTCGTGGAAAACTGACGGAGAGTGACGGTGCGGCGGAAGTAGCAGTTCGTAGTAGAGTGAGTATGAAAAGAGTGATGTTTGGTAGATTGCGGTGTTTTATTGTTGTGTGATGTCTTGCGGAGTTGGAACGAAAGTTGTGTGATTGAGAAACGGACCGTGAGCGCGCGCGGGACCGGGAGATTTATTGTGGTGTAGAATACACCCAGAGTTGAGAACGTTGACCAGAGTTGTGGGGGTCACGAGACGTCATTGACAGACCCACTGAAGATAGGGAACACATGAGTGAGTGTGTGAATAACCAACGCAGGTCGTAGGTTATTGTGTGCAGAACATCGAGTGAGTGAATCCTATCGAGTGTGCTAAAGGCGATTGTCCGGTCGTTTCGCGGACAGACAATTGCCAGATTGAGGTCAACAAGCTCAAGAGGCTGATCGGTCATTGGTAAGACCGACGGTCAGAGTAATTGTTCGGTAGGACGGACATTATTTCAGAGTATGATTGGGACAGATGCGAGCGAGAACAAGTGAATTAGAAAGGAGGGGAACTGCTGCGAGCGGAGGAAAAGTGACTTCAGACAAGTGCCGCGCTGCGATAGGCCGGTTGGTGTGAGCCGCGCTGGGATTGGTGGATTGAAATCAGGAAGTAAAAGCGGACATTTTGAGTGCAAATACAAAGTTGATTTATCTTGAAATATTTTAAAGCTTTACGGGAACTTTGTAGAGGTGATAGACATGTGGTTGTTCGGGAGGGAGAGGAAGCTCCTCCCGAGGATACACCAGCACATTATATGGCGAAGAATGTAGGATTGCATACTATAATTTGGCTTGAGAATTGGCATAAAATGACAGAAGCAGAAGGAGAATTGTCGTTCCCTCGATATGGTACTTTCAGGTTAGAGGTGCTGTACCAGCTAAAAAGTGTAATGGCTTCATTACGACCACTACCTAGACCAACACAGTTTGAAGCACTACATGCGTGGATAAGAGCAGCGTATGATAGGAAGAAGGACAGATGTCAAGAAAGGGTGAAGAAATCGGTCAGGGCATTTCAAGATGCAAGGTGGGATGCATTGGAGAAAAGGTGGAGAGTGGAAACGATCGAAGGAGATAAGTTGTACCCATTGTTAGTACAAAATGGGAAAATAATAAGAATCGATGAGGACGACAGTGATCTAGATGACAGCTTGTTGGATAGGATGTTGGCAGAGAGGCCACCACCATTTAATCCAGATTCAGGAGAGGGAAAGACGACCCCAGCAGTGGCAATAGTTGATGAGAGCCAGAACCAGACTAGCATGAGAGTGGTGGGAAGGATTTCCACAGGAACGGAGGGGGCAACGGTGTCTATGATAACACAGCCTCCTGCGGGGAGCACAAGATTACCGGACTCCTTGACAGTACCGGTTACCATTGGCCCTATAGTACCGGTATACGACCCAGACCGAGTGAGAGAAGGGAGTTCCGTACCGATGAGAAGGGAGGAAGGAAACAGTGAGAGTGGGAATGGGTTTGGAGTGAGGGTGGTTCATTTCCCAAGACCAATGGAGACAAGTACGCCGTTACCGGCTACTGCGGACTCTTCCTTCAGGAGAGAAGAGGAGAGACCAGAAAGACCGAGGTCTTTGCGGGAATCTAAGTCAGCTTTGAGGGAGTGGACACCAACAGTAACGAGGCAAGAGGATAGGATGCAAGGAGATAGGGCACAAAACGTCTCGGAAGATAGACCAAGTTCCAGGAATATGATGGAAGGGAATAGGTCGCAAGGACAGAATAGCAACTGTGATGAGCGGGATGGCTCGGGTTGTCGAGATGTACTGAGGAGTGCAGTACAGGCAAGGTTGCTAGACGTAGTGAGGTTGAAAGCAGAGGTAGACGAAATGATCAGTGGGGGTCTGCCTTTGGAAAGGATAGAAATTTATGGATCGGATGAGCTGCTGTTTGTAGCAAAAGATGTGACTCGAAAAGCTAGAATGGCACATGATAGATTGAAGGAATTGGCCAAAAGATATGAAGTGGACCTGAACAAAACTAAAGCGTTACAGGGACCACATAGATTGCATTACAGTGATCAGGAGCTGGAGGAGAAAAGAATAACAGGATTAAGAACACACACCAGAGACCTGATTATAGGAATGAGAATATGGATTTTGTTGGACAAATGGGAAGAAAGGTGGTCCAAAAAGAAACCAGTAAAGAGAGCAGAAGGGGAAACGCCGCCGCCAGGAGGGGGGCGACGGGTGTTGGAAATTTTCCTTTACGGGAAGTACAGAATGGAGGGTACGTGCATGTGCCGTGGAATAGAGGTGATTTGGCTGCATTTACAAATGATTTTCCTCGGCTGAGGGAAAAACCGGTAGAGTGGTACAAACAGGTTGAGCGGTTTGTGAAAATTTCAAAAGTATTGTGGATTGATTTGAACACTTTGTTTGACATAGTGGTACCGGGAGATTTGTGGACAGCTTGTAAAGTCGCTATTGAGTGGCCGACTTCGGAACCGGATAGAGAGGCGGTTACAAACGGTCCATCACCCCTAGTCATGAAAAAGTATGAGCAGGTGATTACATGGTTGAAACTGAAGATTTCACCTCAGGATATAGATTGGGTTAAGATAGATCGGACTGTACAAGAACCCAAGGAAACGGTGCATGAATATTATGAAAGACTTTTGCAAGCTTTTAAACAGTATAGTGGGTTAGATATCTTGGACCCCAAGGATATGGGACAGTTTGTCTCAAAGTTTGTACTGGGTCTGAGAGTGGAAATCAGCCTCATGATACAGCACCATTTGATCTGCTGGCAGAACAAGCCACTAGATGAAATATTGCGGTATGCGAGATACTGTAGTGATGAGGTGGAATCGAAACATCGAAAGCTAAAAGACAAATTGATGCTTGTCCAGATGCAGACAGCACAGAGTCAGCCTAGTGGAGGGACCTTAGGAAGAAAGCAAGGAAATTTCCAGGGAAACCAGAATGGGCAGGTACAGGGAAAGGGAAAACCAGTAGACCCCAAGACAGGAGTGGACGTGGGCACATTGAAGAAGACCACTGCGTGTCATCTTTGTCGCCAGGTCGGACATTGGAAACGCGAGTGTCCTTTGAACCCAGCTAATCAGTTGCAGGAAGAGGAAGAGGGGGCTCAGGCACCCGCGCAAGAGGTAGTTAACACAATAACAAGGCCTAGAACGATGAAAGGGGGGGTTTACAATTCTCACGCCCAGGTTCCCCAAGCTCCAAGGATTTCACAAGGAACACGAACGTACCAACAGATGCCCCTGTTCGAAGGTTACGATGAGGATAGCTTAGACCCTTTATCCTGACGGTGCCTGAGGGGGGAGGAAGAGTGCACACTTGGAGCGGTCTTGGAGGTAGACCAGAGAGGACCTTTTGTGGAGGCAGAGATTGAGGGCAATCCTGCAACACCTTTGGTTGATACTGGAGCTACCCGGTCTACTGTAAGATCAGCAGTAGTCCCTAACCTACCCCTCTCGGGACAATCAATCCAGGTTGTTGGAGTAGCGAACAAGAAAATAAGCAGCCCATTGACAGAACCGATCTTAGTAAAGATAGGTACTTTCCAAACTAGACATCAGTTTGTAGTGTGTGATACGAGTCCAGTTTGTCTTTTGGGAAGAGATCTGTTGTGCAAGTTGAACTGCACGATTTATTGTACGCCCAATGGAGTAGAGGTCCAGACGAGAGATGACGATGCTGACTTTAAAATTACCAATCAGCATCTGTGTATAGATCTGTACCCAATGGTGACTGTGGAAGAACTTCCACCTGATCTGAGAGACGCAGTGTCGTCTGTGGTGTGGGATTTCGCAGGCGACAAAATAGGTCTAATCAGAGGGGTTGAACCAGTGCGGATTGAGGTGAAACAGAATGTTGATTTCCCCAGAACACCTCAATACAACCTGTCGCCAGAAACGATTGCAGGAATAAGACCTGTGATCGAGACTTTCATTGAGAAGGGTATTTTGAAAGAGATCAGAGGTAGCCCCTGTAATTCACCTATAATGGGACTACAGAAACCGAGCGGGAAATACAGGATTGTGCAAGACCTGCGAAAGGTCAACACGATAGTTGTCCCTTGTTGTCCAGTGGTACCGAATCCTTCAGTAATACTGTTCCAGATCCCATGTGAAGCCGAGTGGTTTACGGTTATCGATTTGTGTCAAGCCTTCTTTTCGATACCGCTCCACGAGGAAAGCCAATTTCTTTTTGCGTTCCGGCTAGAAAATCGTGTGTTAACATGGTGTCGTATCCCTCAAGGGTATACGGAAAGTCCATCTATCTTCAACCAGATTCTGAAGAAGAACCTTGAGAGTCTCGTGTTGCCGCAGAACTCAGTTCTCGTGCAATACATAGATGACTTGCTCATTGCCTCAGAAACAGAAGATGCTTGCAGAATTGACACTGTAGCCCTGTTGAACCATTTAGCAGAGAACGGACATAAGGTGTCTCCGAACAAGCTGCAGTACTGCTTGAAAGAGGTACAGTACTTGGGACACAGATTGGAAAAAGGCAAGAGGAAGGTGTCACCAGATCGAATAGAGGCAATAATGAGCATGGCAGTGCCAACGACACAGAGAGAAGTTAGGATGTTTCTGGGAATGGTTGGCTATTGTCGACAATGGATTCCTAGTTTCTCCTTGAGAGCAAAGCCTCTGCAGAGGCTTACGCACAAGGATGTGAGTGATCCGGTACCATGGGACGAGGAGTGCTTGATATCATCCTGAAACTGAGAGAGGATTTGTGCAGGGCTCCGGCACTGGGAATGCCTGATTACAACAAGGCCTTTTCATTGTTTTGTTATGAGAGGGAAGGATGTGCATTAGCAGTGTTAGCTCAGAACCATGGAGGTGTCCGTAGACCAGTTGCCTACTTTTCAGCTACTTTAGATCCAGTAGCTTCTGCGTTGCCCGGATGTCTAAGATCCGTTGCTGCAACAGGTGTCAGCATTGAAAGATGTGAAAGCATTGTAATGGGACATCCATTGACTGTACATGTGCCCCATTCGGTTGAGTTATTGATGACCAGGACTAAGACCCAGCACCTAACGAACAATAGGTTAACGAGGTACGAGCAAGTCATACTTGCCGCAGAGAATGTGACTCTGAAAAGGTGCTCCGTCTTGAAACCTGCGACATTGATGCCTACACCGAACACGGATGATGAAGATTGTGAGGACCATGATTGTCTCGATGTGACCGAACTTTGCACCAAACCGAGACCTGACATTGTCGATGAACCACTGTCTGACCCAGATGAAATTTTCTTTGTCGATGGTTCATGCTTAAGAGACAGTGTGGGTCAGTTGAGAGCAGCGTTTGCTGTATGTACCATTTCAGGAGTGGTCGAGGCTGCTTGCCTAGAAGGAGTACACTCCGCGCAGGTAGCTGAGATCATTGCCTTGACCCGTGCCTGTTTGGCCGCTGATCGAATTCGAATCACGATTTACACAGACAGCCAATATGGGTTTGGCGTGGTGCATGACTTCGGGCAGTTATGGTCTCAGAGGGGATTTTTGACATCATCTGGCTCACCCATTCGTAATGGAGAATATGTAAGACAATTGTTAGATGCATTACAGCATCCGAAAGAAATTGCTGTGGTAAAATGCTCAGCCCATGGGAAAGGGGAGGACTTTGTATCATTGGGTAACAATTATGCGGATGAGGTTGCCCGTTTCTGTGCAGAACAAGGATGCATATTCACGGAAAGAGAGATAGGGGAGAGCCAAGAAAGAACCGATCTCAGCATAATGTTGGCCATGGCAGACACTTGGGAAGAGCTTAAGAGATTGCAGGATGAAGTTTCAACCCAAGAGAGAGAAGGATGGATCAAAGCTGGGTGTGAGAAAGGAGATGTGGATGTATGGGTATCAAACGATGGGAGAGCCGTGTTGCCTGAGGAATTGCTGAGTCCGATGGCAAGACTGATACATGGACAGGCACACCTTGGTAGAGATGCAATGATGAGGGTGTTTAGACAGACGTGGTATAACCCACGGTTCCGAGCAATGGCTGAAACGGTATGTCAGAGGTGTGTTACGTGTCAACAGATGAATGCTGGAAAGAAAACTGTAGTTACATTGAGTCATATTGGAAGGTCAGGAGGGCCCTTCAATAGGATACAGCTGGACTTCGTGGAGATGCCCAAGTGCAATGGGTTGAGGTAAATTTTAGTGCTGGTATGTGTATTCTCACGGTGGGTGGAGGCTTACCCCACACGCAGGTGTGACACGCTCACAGTGGCTAAGTTACTGTTGAGGGAGCTTATCCCTAGATTCGGGATCCCGACCTCTTTGGAATCAGATAGAGGAGGGCATTTCCATAGCGAAATCATGAAGTTGCTTTGTGCTGCATTGAACATAGACCAGAGACTTCATTGTAGTTACAGACCAGAGGCTTCTGGGATGGTGGAACAAGTTAATGGAACTTTGAAAGCCCGGATGGCAAAAATGTGTTCTTCGACATCCCTGAAATGGCCCGACGCCTTGCCACTCGTGCTAATGAGCATGCAAAGTGTCCCAGACAGAAAGACCGGGTTGTCCCCCCATGAAATACTAATGGGGAGGGCAATGAGACTGCCAGCAGTACCAGCTACAGCCTTGATAAACATCACTGATGATTTGATTCTTGATTATTGTAAAGGACTCTCTGATGTGGTCCGTTCTGTATCCCAGCAGGTGCAAGCAGCAGTGGTCCCAGCCTCGAGTGATCTATGCCACGACTTGTGTCCCGGTGACTGGGTACTCGTCCGAAATCACGTGAGGAAGAGTTGCTTGGATGCCCGCTGGCGTGGCCCGTATCAGGTGATACTTATCACGAACACAGCAGTAAAGTGTGGAGGATTGCCGAACTGGGTGCATGCTTCCCATACCCGCAGAGTTCCAGCACCCTTGGAAGAAACAGCTCCTCTCGTAAATGAAAACCCAGCTGATGTGGCAGGGCCACATGAGAGGACAAGTCAAGCTGTAAGGGTCGTTGACATAGCTGGTGGTGCACTAGAGCAAGCTGAAGGGGGTTTCCACAGTTCGAACCCTGACTCAGACACCGAAGACAGAAACGGTGCAGTGGGCGGAGAAGAGTCAGAATCAGCAGAAAGAGGAAGTAGTGCACTGGGTATAGAAGGGGAAGGCAGACGAACGAACAGAAGTGCTGAAAGTTGGCCTGAAAGACAGAGGCGACTGAACCTGAGGTTAGCACCTGAAAGAGACCTTGCTCCAGTGTCTGAAGTATCTGAGACAGAAGCAAGTGACGAAGACCAAGCACAAGACAGTCGGCGAAGGTCAAAGAGAACAAGAGTGCCTTGTCGCAGATACTCTACCCCTGAGTGGACTTACACTGTGTTTGATGCAGGGGGTGGTGAGTACGGGAAGACTGAGGTCAGTGCAAGTGGTCAGTCGGAGCCCGAATGTGGTGGTGAAGGTGGTGCTGCGGATGCCAGGGCTCGAGATAGAAGGAACACTGACACTCACGGTTCCGAATCCCCCGCTTCTGAGTGAAGTCCGAAACTTGCTTTTGCATCGACTCGAATTTCCGCCTTTTGGAGTTGAGCCGTTTTCACATGAAGTGCTGATTTTGCGTCTTGAACTTTTGTATCACGTTCTGGTCTTGCTCAATGAGGATCTCATTGTGGATCAGTTATGAACTGTAAATAAAAGTCTAAAAGAAGAAGATAACCTAGGTCCGAGTGGAAGAAGAATAAACTTAGGGACTTTCCACAGAAGAGGAACGAAAACTAGGGAAGTCTTTTTCTGGACTGTGTAAATAAGTTGTGATCGGAGAGGGAAAGTCCGGAGATTTCATGGTTGCTCGAGCTGGTTAAGCAAGTCACAAATAAAGGACAGAGACTATTTCAGAGTTCTTTGCGATAACCAAGACTTTTTGAGAACTTTTGAAACCATGGAGCCGGGAGATCCCAATCGTAGATCAAAGTGGATTGTAGGCATTCTTATAAGTAGTGTAATAATTTCTATAATCATAGTAGTTGTAGTCTCATACACTGGTTCGCATGAGCAAGAAGTAGAGGAGGTGACAGGGACACCTACACCTATCACACCTAGTCAGAAGGGGGTAGACAGGGCAGCTGATAGAGCTTTGCTATTAGAAGAAAGTCGTAGATTACATGTAGATTTATCTAAAGGGGATTTTAAGTTGAATGCATATGCTAAGTTGTTGTATGAGTATGTTGACGTGATGGATGCGAAAGATTGTTATGTGTGTATGCAGTTGCCTACTTCAGTGGATGAGGGTATTAGGTATCACCATCTTCCACTGACTTATGGTATTTCATGTAGTCTTTTGCTTAGTTTGTTTTATGAGAGAGAGCAGTTCGAGTATTTCTTTTCCAATTTCGACGCAGTGCTTCCTGAAGTCCCAGCTTACAAGCATTTGAATAAGTATGACTATTATAAGACCGAGGACAGACTGAGGAAGTACTTCATACCGAGTTTGGAATTGGATACAGCATTCGCACACAGAAACAATCTGACTTGTTTGATGTCGGATGTAGAGAGAAAGTTCGTAGATCAAGTTGAAGATAGGTATAGAAAGCTGACTGAATCCCGAGATTTAGGGCATCACAGGACAGATTGGACAGAGGAAGAACGGTTGCATAAGACCAGGGGAAGCTATGGTCCTATAGCGTTAGATAAGGAGCAGAGGGGTAAGTTGTGTATAAGGCGTTATCAGACTTACTACGAAAAGGTTCCAGTGGGACAAAGTACTTGTGATCACGTTTTCACCATGGCAGATGTGGCAAAAGATTTTCTCCAAGGTCCTGTACAAGTAATACCTACGGTGTATTACGTATGTGGGAAGAATGCTTATGTGAGGTTGCCTGCAAATTGGTATGGAACATGTTATTTGTCAATAATATTTCCAAAGATTTACCATACAGAGGATTTAAATCTTCTAGAGGGTGGAGAGCATTCAAGAACGAGAAGAGCTGCAAGTGCAGGGATCGTAGTGGGGGATATCTTTGGAGCTATGATACCTAGTCTAGGGGTAGTCTTGAATGACGTGAAGATCCGGAGGTTAGCGACTGTGGTGGATGAATTTTCGATGAACACAGCAAAGTCGTTAGTGTTGGTGGAAGGAGAGATGTTGTCGATAAGGGGAATGGTTTTGCAGAATCGCCTTGCTTTGGATGTCCTATTGGCAAAAGAGGGCGGAGTCTGTAAAATGTTGAAGGTTCAAGAGTGCTGCACTTATATACCAGACCGTAGCAAGGATCTGGAGAAATATATAAGTAACATCACTATGATCCACACAAAGATAGCGGATTTGACCGAAGAAGGGGCCTGGGAAAAGGTCGGAAAGGGTTTTGGTCAAGTGGGAGGTTGGTTTGCGAACTTAGGAAAGGGTTTCCTTGGGTACTTCCTGAGACCACTCCTTATTTTGGTGGTTTGTGTGGCTGGCTTGTGGATTGTGATCAAGGCCTACAAGTGGTATCGAGCAGGCCGAGTCAAGAGAGCTTTGAGGGAAAATGACATGAAGTTGGCAAGACTGCAGGACAATCAGTATCAAAGACTCAAGAGCATGGAGAAATTTAGATCAGGGAAGATGGCAACAAGTTCTGTTTAGGTCGGTTCTTTCTCCAAGGGAGTAAGTAGAGTGAAATGTGATGACAGGAGTCATCAAAGGGGGAACTGATAGAGCGAAATGTTCTTGTGAATTGTAGGGGTGCATCATAATCACTGATAGGCCGCACCCTCTTGTATTTAGACATATATTCGTATATTAAGTTTCATATTCATGTATGTTTAGTAAAGAATGAATAGTTTGCTGAGACAAAGCGAATCAGCCGCATAATGGTGTTAGGATATTGATGTAATGTAATGCTTATTGAATTGTGTGAATATAATGCATAGGGGAATTAGTTCGTGTGTGTAACGTAATTGCAGTAGTTTAAACGTGCACCATAGTAAAATTGCACATGTAATTCAGTGTTTGCATATGAATCATAATGAAAATGCTTATAGGGAAAAGTAAGATGTGTGTTTAAAAGTCATATGTAAAGGCCTGACTACATATATGCTTAGGGAAGGCCTGGTTTATTTTTTTGTTAGCTTATGTTGTAAGCCGAGAAAAGTTTCTCTTGGTAAGGCTCTCTGGGCACAAACGGTAGATTTAATTTGCACAGTAGAAGGTTTCTGTTGAAAGTATCTTTCGTTGCAGGTGCAAGGACACATGTCTCGTTAGCAAGACTAACTCTTTGTTTTCGAAAGCTAGAGAGAGGGGAGGCATGGTACGGGGAGTGAAAAGGAATGTAGGGATGATACTTTCGGCGGAGAAGGTGCCTGGGACTCAAGGTCATCGCAACCGTCCAGGATGAAGTAACCGTTTTGATGGAAAAGCACAAGAAAGAAGACCTGGCCAAGGAGGCGTGACAAAGGCGTGTACAATTGTATTGTGGTTTTGTATTAGGGATAGTGCCCTGAGGGAGGAGGCCAGTGAAGAGGTAGGGGAGACCTGAGAGAAGGACAGAGCTGAGCTTAGGTACTATGTGATTGCACTTCTTAGGAAGTCTTCACAGCTGACACCTTTTATTCACTATTGCCTGGAAAAATCGTTATGCAGGGAATGTCACTTAGCGTTAGTGTAGGGACAGCAATTGATTTTAAGCTTGTTTAGGCCAATGAAGAGTAACTTAGAAATTGGAGCAATCATAGTCTGGTTGATCCTTCTAGAACTTTCTATTCTCCTTATCCTAAGTCGGATGAGATTTCTGCGTAGATTATTATTTGTATTAGTGCCCATCTATTTCTTTAACCTCGTGTTGAGGTGCTTGCACGTTCAGTTATTCTTGGCGATAATAAATTCTCAAACTTGAATTCGGAGTCAGTGGTCCTTTCAGACAAAAATGAATGCTGTGATATAACCAGATGGGATTCTCTCCTTTACACTATTCAACAGGTAAAAAGATCTTGGCGACCAGAAGGTTCTTATAGATAATTAGATAAGAATCGGCGTTATCACTAGGACCCACTCCCATCCCTTAAGCAGGGATACTACATCTTAAACATCGCAACATCTTAAACTTCGCAACAGTTTAGTCGTTTAAAAAAAATACACAACCTTTTTTTTTCTTTAAAGTGTGCAATTACAACACTGAAATCTGCTCTGTCATTATAACATTCCCAATTAAAATAAAAATGTGACTGGTGTGCCTGTCACCGCGATGTGGAGGGACAGGCGTCGAACAACTCCTAGAGACTCGCCACCAGAAGGTAGTTCGCAGGTGATGCCATCCCCAGTGAAAACCGAAGAACACTCAGTACTTGTGCGCAGTTGTCTTATCCACTAGCACCCAGGTTCGCAAAAAAAACAGGAACCCCACCAGATGAAGGTACAGCACACCTTGACTGGGCTGTCCGGTGTGTAGGACACTGGTGGGGCTGCGAGGCGTGCTTGACATGTTTCTTGCTTGACCGGTTTCTTTTCCTTGAGTTTCTTTAAACTTGTTGCTCTTCATCTGTAAATGAGATAGGTTCTTAGCTCCAGATCATCGCCATAAATGTGTAGTGGTCTGGCCCACGTGTACATCAGACAAAGTAGACGTAGCCGAGTTGTAGTTGATGTAGTTTATTCAGTTCTTAGGAGTAGTTACAATAAGCTAGAACAAGCCCCACCAGGAGCAGCCTCCTAGCTGCTCAGCCCATCTTCCCAACAGTCTCACACACACACAGGCACCCAAACATTCCACTCACACTAACATTCTAACCGGAACACTCACACTGGCTGAGCAGCTAGGTACAGGGATCAGAATGACATGACCTGAGGATACCACACACTCACTTACCAGGAACACCTATACTGGTTTAAAGGCGCCCTACCACATATAAGAAACAGAGTAAGATTAGGCCCGCTCGGAGGAGATGGTGCAACATGGCCAATATTAGCGGCCTACACACCACATCCTGACATTGACACAATGCTGCAGCCAGACTTACTCTTACCACACAAGGATTTAATCAAAATCTACAGAAACCTGACAGTTTTTCATGAGTACTTTCACAGTCCAACCAACATCAGTTGCAACAAATGGTACTCAAATTCAGGGTACAACAACTAAAATTACACCACAAACATTACACGCGGTAATGGGCAAAATGCCCACAAAACGTGAACAAATGCCATTCTGGGTAGCTCAGAAAATAACTCAGCTAGAGGCAGTATTTCCGAATACTACCCCATTTGAAAAACACAGAATGCTAACAATCCGCTTGCCCATGGGGATAACACCACAAGTAGAGGACTGCACCTCTTGGGGTACAGTCTTTGCTGCCATATATACCAGAACACATGGTATTCCTTCATTAGCAGTAGTACCTGATGTATTACGACAAATACAAAACGAGTACGGAGCAGAACCTGCCCTGAACTTAGGGATGAAGTTATTAAATAACTATGGCCAGGTATCAGCCATAATACTAGCTAATATTAAAGGGGAAGCAGCATCAGTGGCAATCCGCCAACGCCTAAGGGAGTTCATTCCGTTGGATCTACAACACGAACTGCCTAAAATAATTGAAACTGCGTATTCAGAATTAGGCAGAGACAGTTTGGGTGGGAAAGCAATAAAACCACAACTGATGGGCAGTCCTGAAAAGTACACTACCAAGCAGACACCTGCTACTTCTAAAAAGAAGTGGGATAATAAAAAACAACAGAATTTCAAAAACAGATCTCAATCCCGAGGCAGATCTCCTCCACAGGAGCCCTCTGAAAAGAGGTACAACCTTAGGAATAGGGATAATATTAGGAAACCTGACAGGTATCAGGATACTGATACACGTTCCTCTCGTTCCTTTCAGGGCTCGACGAAAAACTCAGAGAGAGAAGGACGGTCAGAACACAAAGAAGAGCGTACAAAGTCCAGAGACAAAAAAAGAAGAAAAACCAAAATCAAAACCACAGTTTAAGAAGAAGAAAGTTGCAGGCATAAAAATCAGACCTGCCCAGAATTCTGAGGACGCAGCTTTTGAACGGGGAATGGGCTCTGACGATGCTAGACAGTGCGGCAGAAGTAACAATAGCTCGCCAGAACCTGATGGAATTTCTGGTGACAGCGGACTTGAATGATTACATCACGTTGGAAACACCAGACACCAGGGTGAGCGTCCCACATAAGTTACACAAAATAACACTCCAAATGGAGGGGGACAAGCCCAGGAAAGTTAAAGGTCTCTTTTGGGAAAATATGTCATCTGGTTATGACATCCTATTAGCAGAACAAGATTGGCCACCAACATTCGTTATGGAGTGCCCCAGGGGAGAAACTGTAATTTTTCCATCATTCTCTGACCACGTTCCCATACATCTTAAACATGCATATGCACAGGAGTGGGCGGTTGCCCTAGCTCCAGCACTAGACAAAAATCATGCTGGTTGGGATGAGGATTCAACCCACCACGTGATCCCGTTAAAAGTTTCACCAAATGCTCAGAGGCAATACCCAATAAAGCAAGAAGCTAAAAAACAGGTCAGGGAGATCTTAGATCAACTTGAATACCAAGGGGTGATTGAAACATGCACCTCACCAATGAACAACCCTTTGTTTCCTGTATCATAACTGGACAAAAGTCAAAAAAACAATCCCTTTGGGAGCAGATATTTTAACCACAAACACCACTCTTACATACACTGCTCACTCAGACAGGGTGGATCATACTCAGAGGAGTAGAGAACATGAATCAGGAAAGTCAAATCAGTGCAAAAAATCCTTTCGTACTTAACCCAAAATTTATTAAAATAATGTATATACATACAATGTCAAATTAAAACGTTTAAAAATCATTCATTTAAAAAACAAATTAATGTTCAAAAGTATCATTTAACGAATCACAAAAATCATCAGTACAGGTTAAAAAACCACAACAAGTGGGACAAACAAAACTGCAAGGAAAATATGTTCTTGTCAGGAAAACATCACGATAGTCAAACAGCCAATCAATAAAGTTACAATGCACACAACTGAGACAAAAAGCTCCAGTCGAATATTAATCATGTAGTGTAACATAAATCATTGATCCGTGATGTATTTCAAAAACAGAGCGTCCGACGCGTTTCGGTGGGTCCAATCTTATATCTCCCCACCTTCTTCAGGAAAGCAATAATTCTTCCCACCTCATTTAGATAATTCTAAAAATACAAAATACAACACATATATATATATATTAAAAAACATTTTGAACTGATCTGACTCAAGAAGATCATAACGACACTCCCAGCAGATACACACCCTGAGTAAACTACCAATCATTCAGGACATTAGACCACTCCCCACTTCCTGGCACTTGTATCACACATACTTCATTCAAACAGAATTTAAGTATCAGGGAGAATACATCTCTCAACATACTTTAACTCCCTGGGAGGGGATGAGTTAGGGAAGACGGGCTATGTTAAGCTTCCCATAGACATTCTCAGACATATAAATTTCATTCTGCAACAATGTCATGAATGTTCCGCTGGGTCTATCCTTATCACCAATCTCAGCTAGCACACTTACTCGTTTACAAATAAAACAAGGGAAAAATTCCCTTTTTGACAACACATATCGTCTAGTCTTGGATTACAGACATTTAAACTCATGCACAAAGACATTCGCTGTCCAAAATGCACACAGTGCCGCATTAATGAATAACATTGTGCGGAAGAAATACAAAACTACATTAGATATCTCAAATGGATTTTTCTGCCAAAATATAGCGCCTGAAAGCAGGTATTTGACCGCATTCTCAGCGTTGCGGTCCCAGCGGCAATTTTGTCGTCTCCCCCAGGGCTATAAGAACAGCCCGGGGCTCTTCTCAGCGAGAGTAACAGAGTTACTCCAAAATTTTGATGAGGAAGCATTGTCCTATGTGGATGATATTTTTCTGACGGACGATGACTTAAAAAAGCACTTGACCTGGGTGAGCACCATTATAATGGGATTCGCCTCTGAGGGCTACAAATTTAATTTTAAGAAATCTAAAATAGCCCACCTCAATGTCCTGTTTTTAGGATACGAGCTTTCAAGTGAAGGGAAAAGTCTGGCAGCTAACTTTTTAGAAAAGTGTGCCCTGTTCCAGCCTCCAACATCATTAAAAATTCTACAATCAATACTGGGATTCCTAAATTTCGTCAGAACATACATTTTAGATTACGCAGAGAAAGTAAAACCTTTCTACGAATTAATAAAACCTGATTTTTCGGTCAGACATTGGACACAGGAACATTCAAATATCCTACGTTCATTACAAGAAGACATGATTGCTTCCAAACACTTACAGACATGCGTAAACGCACACAACTTGGTGATCCTTGTAATAGCGGGTCAATGCGGGTACACTTACTTAACCTTCAATGAAGGTGAAACAGTACCGATCGCATACAAATCACACCTGTACAAAAATGCAGAAATGCATTTTACTTCAACAGAAAACATCCTGACAGAAGTTCAGCCCGCTGTAGCAAGAGAAAGAGCACTGGCTCAGGGGAAACGCATAATTGTCGTAACCCCAGTACCAGCTTTAGAAGCTGTAACAAAGGCTAGCATTCTGAATGCAAAAGCTTTACATCTGAGGTGGATACAATGGGCTAATTCTCTTACTGCAACGGATGTTGAATACAGATTTGATCCAAGTCTAAAAACACAAGCATTTCTGCAATACGAACAAGAATATCCTCTACCAAATGAAATTTTGCCTCTAGATCAGTATGAATATATTATTTACACTGATGGATCTGCTCAACCGGCCACAGGGAGACAGCAACAATACAGTGCAGCGTGTGCAATCGTTAAAGGTCGCATGCGAGATAGAAAGTTCCATCCAAGTTGCACCAAAACGCAATCTCTAGGAGACTGCATGGCTCAGTTGGCAGAGTTAAAAGCACTGATACTGGCACTTGTAAATATGGATCACGAATTCCCCACACTAATTGTGTGTGATTCCTTTTACTGTGTGCAGTGATACAATGAGTATCTACATCATTGGGAACTAAACGGGTTTAAAGATGCAAAAGGTGGCACAATTAAGAATAAAATGCTATGGGAACAGGTAGTGGAGTTGAAAAACGACCTACCAAGGGCTCACGTGATACACACACTGAGTCATCAGCGTGATGGCGTTCACGTTGAAGGGAATTCATTGGCTGACGAAGCCGCAAAGGGGGCTGTACGCACAGCTTCAGTAGCTGCAATCAATCGTTCAAAAACAAGAATAGACAGTGAGATTATGGTCGCTGTCATTGCTTCAAGCAAAAACAGCGGAGCAGTACCAAAGAAATTTCCACTCAAGTACTCCTACAAGTTAGATGCAGACAACATTCCATATGCTCAGATTCCTGGAGTGGGGGACAGAGTAATACCAAATATGGATCGTAGGCAAGGTTTAATACTAGCAGCACACGAGGGTTTGGGCTCTGCACATACAGGCATTACAGCGACTATTTCATTGTTGAAACAGCACTATTGGTGACCCGGTCTAACAAAGCAAACTAAAGACTATGTCTTGAAATGCGACATCTGTCAACAGATGAAAGGCTCCACCAGAACACGCCCAGTGCAGACACCATTACTAATATCCGACAAACCTCTCGCATTCGTGTATCTGGACCACTGCGGCCCCTTATAATCTGATGGGGCTTACAAGTATATCATGGTTGCAGTGGATTCTTGCTCAAGATTCCTATGGGTTTGGTCTCAGCGCTCGGCTGATGCTCGAACTGTTATAAAAGATTTGCGAGTCTCTATTGGGACATACGCAGTTGGCACGTTACATTCTGACCGTGGTCCGGCGTTTAGCTCTCGGGCTTACAAAGAGGCCATGAAAAGTATGGGCGATGCACTGCGGTACTTCTCTCCGTACCATCCTGAGGGAAATTCGGTTGTGGAGAGGAAAAACCGGGACTTAAAGCAATCTTTAACAGCTAGGGTATTAGGCAAGGGCGGTAGTTGGGTCAGTCACCTTCATGGGGTACAAAGAGCACTTAACAACCAGCCAAGAAACTCTCTAGGGGGTGTCACTCCATATGAGGTCCTATTTGGGACAAGAATGTGGGTAGCTGATCTTGAGTATGAAGGCACAGTGGCGGATGAGAAACCATTTGATATCCATGATCGTTTGGCTGTTTTACAGGATCTAAATGAATCTAGGACACAACAAAGCAACGTTGTCCAGAAACAGACCGCCACTGGGGAAGTCAAGGCAAACACAGCAAGACCTGTCTGGATCCCGAAAATCGGGGATCTGGTCAGAGAGAAAATAGCGGACAAAAAAGAATTTGGACCATCATACAGAAAGCCTGTACCTGTCCTAGCGATTCAAGGAGCACGAACTGTTCTTTTGCCGCCTCTTGCCGGGAAAAAGGAGAAAAGATTTGTCTCAATCGACTTAATCAAACCAGACTATGTGGCCAATACTGAACAGTAGGCCTCGTGTACTCCACAGTAGCAGACGCCCTCCTCTCGCTACAATCCAAGAAGTTCAAACAGAAAGACTCATCACGTTTGAAGAGCCTCCTGTAAGGAATGAAGGACTAAGCAACAATGCTATGGAACCCGTTCCCCTTCAACCCGAAGTTCATCTACAAAATGAAACTCAAAACAACACTCAAGTTGCAATCAGACTTTTTGAAATTTCTTAAAAAGACTTACCTGGCATCGCCTTGGATTGTACTTTGGGTAATTACTGGGATTCTATTTTTTCTTTTCTGGCTAGGCTTAGTAATAACTTTTAGCATGCTTATTAATGGACGATATCTTCAGCAAAGCTCTATAGCCCCGAAAGCTTTTTTGATTTGAAAGCCACATCAATCGTCTCCTCGTGAACAGAGAGACTTGTTATCAGTGAACATCACAGCGGTTCCTATACCGGACAGTATAGTTTGGGACAAAGTTGATTTCGAAATATTCAGTCCGACTGAACTTTTAAAAATTCCTCATTTATTTAAAATTTCATTAAGTGATATCATTACCTCCAGTACATTTTCTGATGATTGGGACTCTGAAACAGTTAATAACATGTTGTCTGATTTAGAAAAAACTGCTGCATTTCCGAACACTGAAATGTTAGAAAGTAATTCAGACTATGACACTTTGTACTGTTACCAACATTATGGTCGTCATTTTCTGCACAAATCTATTTCACCTAGAAATGTGTTCGAGTACCATCAGTGGGAACATTGCCCAATACCACCAAAAGGTAGTTCGCATTCATTTGCACAGAAATGTTTATATTTTTCAGGTTTTAACACCACTGACCCGACCTCATATTATTATAAGGTTAGACCAACATCAACACTGAAAATTATGTTGACAAACACCAAACAGATTTACTCTGCTTCCTTTATTGCCCAACTGTCTGAACAAGGTTTTGACCTATGGAAGGACACAATAGACTTAAAATCAGTCTGGGGTTCTAGGGACTGGCAAGTCCAGGGAACAGAAGCGCTATTTAGAGCATGCCTCATTCCACAGCAGATGATATTTCTAAACGAAACTGTGCAACAGACATCCTATCTTGGATTAGCCAAGGTCAAGGACCTGAACACACCTCGATTTCCAACACCATCACAGATGGGAGGGTGGCAAAATTCGACTTCACAGGAAGGGGCAACAGTAGATGACATTTTAAAGTACAATAGATCAGACCCAAATTGGGAAAAATGGGTGGTTTGGCCCTTAGACACAAACATATGTCATAAACGATTCTTGGGTATTACCGAAGGGTACAGTATCCACAGGCCAGACCCACGTTATGTACAAAGAGAACATCCAGGGGTAGTGACATCCTATAGTGTTGGGAAGTTGTGCCTTGATTGGCTAGAAACCTCAACACTAACGGCAGTGAAACAACACTTAGCCTTACTCTCACAAGACATGGATCTTAGGGATTTTTTACAAGGTCCCAGGAAACAACATCAGAAATGTTTCACATATGCTGGCATCTATGTCGTCTATAATGAAGAGTGGAAAATATCACAACAAGAGGCCGCAGAGAGAATACGGGAAATAGACCGTATTAACTTAGAAAATCATTGGCTGTGGTAGACAATGGGTTAACAACTTTGTCCTCCAGAATATATTCTTTGGGCAACATTGTGTCTTCTGCGATAGATATCCTAGAACAAGATTTGGCCATACTACAACACGGGCAATCTCAATTACGTTCTATCATGTCATTGAGCTGGACGCTGCAATCTTTGCGCGCAGGCTTTGTGCCTTGGCGTTTTATAAACAGTACGTCTCTGTTTTCGGAATACAATCTAACAGATAAACAGGTTGAAATGGCACAAAAAGGAGCTAAATATACAATGTTGTGTATTGAAAAACTGGACCGACTACCATTTACAGTAGCGGAAGCTCCGTCTACTGAATGGCTGATCCATGGCCACATAACTCAACCGGTCACTACTTTTCAGTTTCAATATTGCCTTGAACAACGGCAGGCGGGCAAATATGAAAAAATGGGCAAGGAATACATTAGGGAATACTGGGATTTACCGTATAGATTTCGATGCCGGAGTGGGGATCGAGAAGTGTTTCTAAGTGGTACAACTTAGTTCTCTCATGTGCCGGGACATTACCTTGCACGGAGCATGTAATGGTTCGATAGCAAACTTGTCCTGCCACATGAAAGGGACTCCAGCTGCCGTGATCAAACCGGTATTCGAGCTGCTCTCAAATGGGAGTTACTTGATGCTGAATGATCAAGGTTGCTGTGGTATGCTTCCAGGCACTGCCTATCTGGTCACTGTAAACTCCAGGGTTACTTGCTGTTTGCAAGTATTATTTCCCCCAACAAGTACAGTCAGGGAGGCGCCGCTATCGCCTTCGTTGAATGTTTCCTTTATACAATTTGATACTTTGAGCAGACTGAAAGCCATGCTTTTACAGCAAACCGTACCCTTAACCTCTGCTCGAGAGACCTTTGATCTTCAAATCGCAAGGACCTCAAGTGAGATACAGGCACTTATACGTACAAACTGCCCCATTCATTTCGCAGAAATGGTGGGTCGTATCTTTAATATTTCTGATACGAGTGGTATTGTACACCTATTTAAGACCATAGGGTCAGGACTTTTTAGCACCTTTCAGACAATCCTCAGAGTTATCCCGAACTTTATACACTCCGTATTTGGAAGCATTTTTGGAGGTCTACCTCTGATCCTGCTATCAATAGCGGGAGTCCTGATTGTCATTTACCTAATAAGCAATGGACGGCCCAATTACCAACGAGATGGCAAAAGCGCTCCTGAAGCGGAAATACCGTGAATGCATGGTACAACATCTGGGCAGACCTCGCCTGAGGGAACTAAGCGCCTCTTGGTTCCTATTGTTTAGACCAATCTGGATGGACTGCATCCTACCTGTTCTTCGATGCCTGTTTTGCGGTGAAGAATGCGTGTTGGACCTCTGTCTGACACTTGCGACGGACACGCCTGCGGACTTGAGTACCAGGCTGGAACTCTTGAGGGCCCATGCTCGGCAATGTCCCCAGCGTATTCCCATCTTGATGGCTGCATTCCTCGAAAATCCACAGGTGCCTTTTACATCTGGGGTAAGCTTTAGCTCCACCACTAGCACCGAGGGATCGACTACAGCACCGGCTGCCTCTACACCAGCTATTGGCAGTACTGAATATCATCTGTGCTCTATTGACGTACTCTGTGAGGTGTTACAAGGACCGTCCCCTGCAGCAGCAAGCAGCGATGATGTTGCGTCTCCCAGCCAGGACATTTAATCTGTAATTGGCTCATTGTGTGCTGGGAAAGAATTCGGATTTTCATTTTTTCTAAAATTAACTACATTTGGAACACTTCCTGAAAATTGACACTCTCTCGTTGAAAAGCATGGCCTTTTGACGCTTGTAGACATTCAACTTATATAAACGAACTCAATTAGGACTGTTGCTTAAGTGACAATTCTAAACGACTAATTTTCGTAGTAAGATTTTTAATTTTTACCTTTTTAAACTGTTTTTAAAATAATTTTAAAACAAGATTTTAACGAAGCTCTTTTAAAAATATTCTATGAACTACTGTCTAGTAAAAAGAATGGTCCACTAGTATTGTTATCATTGTTGACTGTTTGGAAGAGGAGTGGGTGTTATGTTTCATATAGGTACCCTAATATAGGCCCGGGGAACATCATACCCCTTCATCTACATTACCTCCCCTACACTACACTGTAACGAGCCTTTTAGGATTGAACCTTTACCTAGTTCTAGTCCTGGGTGCAGAAGGAGGGTGTCTCCTGAACAATAGAGTCCTATAACTCCATCAATATACTCACACAGTATGAATGGATATTCATAAGGGTTCTTAGAAACCAGGCTGGGGCTACACCACCTTCCTCCCCACATCTACGTACATGGTTCATCCCATACGTCATCCTCAAATCCAACAATGGCTAATACAAGCAACAAGGGACAAAGGAGCCCTAGATACTTTCTGTATAAATATAGCACCGCTTGCTAGTGTTAGATAGAGGGAACCGAGACTTCCAGGCCGACACACTGACCAGAGACGCTGAGGCTCCTGCATGCAGATGCTCCAGCTGACAGTGGTCTGAACATCCCTAGCGGGGTGTCCTGCTCGAGACCAAGAGGGGCTCCTACATTCTCACTTCAGGTAATGGGGTTGGACTAAATCCTAGAGGGATTCTTGGCTTTACACCTACTCACATGCTAGGTACACTTAGGTACATCTAGATAGGCATCGTAGGAGTACGCACTCTCTTTTATCAATGCATTTTATATTCATGTATTTATTCATGTATTTATTCATGCTTATTACAAGATGGTAGAACTGTACTATCCATTTATATTCATAGTACTGCTAATCATATATCTCTGCTACTATCTAATGGTTGTTGCAGCTCATATATTCTACACGAGAATAACAACTGTTCAATAAACCTTT
The DNA here is from genome assembly GCA_963921515.1 of Calotriton arnoldi. NCBI lineage: Eukaryota > Metazoa > Chordata > Amphibia > Caudata > Salamandridae > Calotriton > Calotriton arnoldi. Next base: position 1,278,473 of record CAWUFW010001622.1, on the reverse strand, counting down.
TATTGAAACGCCCAGGCTGTTTATTCTGTGTATCTCTGAGACGAGATAAGTGAGCACGAGAGACTGAGCGAAAAGTAGTACATTGTTTCCACAATCTTGAGGGATCAGGGTTGTCATGTTCTGAGGTTGCCAGAAACTATTCTCTCCCCGATAAGAGGAGACACTAGTGGCACTGTGAGCTAGCTTTTACAAACAGGCTAACATTCTCGGTGGGGGTGCTCAGAATCAGTCTGCCACCAAGCCCACAGTTTATGTTATCCGAACGCGCAGGTCCTGTATGGGTAATATAGGAACTACACGACATGGCAGGCTGCTGTGTGTTTGTGTATTTGTCACACAGATGGTCACATGGATGATACATGCTGTCCTGGTTCAGATTATTGAATGCCGGGGTTTGCGTGTGGATGATATTAGACATGACTGCATATTTGTTCACTGACAAAGTAGACTTACCAAACAGGCAGGTTTACATGCAGATCATGGTGTAATGGGCAACTCACACCAGGGCTGATGTGGAATGCTGATTTCTGTATGGCATATGTGTACACTTGAGGAGTGCATTTTGACCGAAGGGGTTATGGTGCCATTTAGCTACTTGTCATTATTTGGTGCTACTTTGCTATTCTTGCTTGTTGTCATACTTAGGTTGTCGTACTTCTTTACAGGGACATTGTAGTTCTGTGAGTATGGCACACAGACAAGTCATGTAGTACATATTTGGGTGACACATTCCTGATATGCATAGTCTGTGCACTTTAGTGTTGTAGGCATATCCCCCCTGCTCATAGTATGACATCACATTTGGACTCAGGTCTGCTGAATGTGTGCATTGTGGGAGATGCACCTTTTAGACAGATGGCTACATGATCACTTTGTTGTGACAATGCATGTGTTTATGGTATGCAGACTCACTAGATGCTTTCTCACTTGGTGTACACAGGACTGCATCTCATGAACAAGCAGGGGGGCACATTGACTGGAGATGCGGTAGGAAGTCAAAATGGCCCCCTTGCCTCAACACCACGCATATACAATTCGTCTGCACAAGGCCGCATCTCTCTGACGCCAAAATGAGGATGCACTGTGAATGTGGCTGATCATGTGCATAAGTAGGCATGCCACCACCAATGTAGGCACACATGCACCATTGTGCCCGTGTGTCTGAGTTGTGTGCAAGATTGTGTATGTGCAGTTAGGTCCCCCTTGATGCACATGCATATTCTTGCACACGACTCAGACACACGGGCACATGCATATGCGTGGTGTTGAGGCAAGGGAGCCATTTTGACACCCTGCCGCATCTCAAGTCAATGTGCCCCTTTGCTATTTCATGTTGCCCTTATTTTGTGGTCTGATGTGAATCTTGGACTATATATGGGTTACTTTTCTGTGCACATTTCCAAGTCTGTGAGCCAACCAATATGTGTCTTGCAATGTATTAGTTGAGTAGGGTGATATGTGTCTATGCCACCAGGGACAAGGGTATCCGGGACATGATCCGCAGTCATTGTGGGTGTGCACTGAGAGATATTTAATTGGGCATGAGTGCCATTGGGCCCATCCACCCCGCCCCCCCAGTCCCTGGTTGTTACTCACCCTGTTGCTCATGTGTCTGGTCATGTTCAGCAGTATCCTGTCCCGGAACTCCAACCACTATCTCCTCGCTGATGACAGCGGACACCTGTTCCTCCAACGCATCCAGATCCTCCTGTGGGGCTGGACTCCCACCTCCAGTCTGCATTGCTGCTTTGAGATTGGCTGCAAGTTTTGCCTTGGTCTTGCGCTTAGCATCAGACCAGCGCTTCTTGCAGTTATCCACTGTCCTCCTCACCTCTCCGACAGCATTCACCTTGGCTGCGATGGACTGCTATATTGCATTTTTTGTTCCCAATGACACTATGGAGCTAACAAACAGCTGTTGTTGTTTTTCTGTCACCTCCGCAATCAGGACCTGGTTTTCCTGCTGACTGAACCGGGTCTTCCTCTTCTCCTTACCCTTCCCCTGGGTCTCTGCCTGGTCCTCCTGGGTGTTTGGGGGGTTGTTGTTTGCTTCGGTACTGGGTCCAGCTTCCTCCATGGTTCTTCTATATTTTATTTTTTTTGTGTTTGGGCTGCAAAGCAGGCGTTTTATAGTGCGTTTTCCAGCCGAACGTGAAAATAAGTGGCATCACGCTAATTAGCGTGCAGTTTCTGGCCGATAATTGGCCGATCGGCACTTTTTCCATGTTAGTGTCAGGATTTTTATCGCCGTGCCGCTGTTCTTAACGCAGGAAAGTTCACCTGGGAAGAGAAACTATCGCCATTTAGCGGCGTGTTGTAAATACGCCGCTAACACGGCGATAGTTTTCCGCAGTACACGGCGATAAAAAAACTGCTGCTAACTAGCGATAGCGATAGTTATCGCCAATTCTTGTACATATGCCCCTACTTTCTTTCCGCGACAGGAGTAAACACATTTCCAGCGTGGTAATAGGGAGTTTGAGAAAAAATGTCTCCATTCGAACATTCTACCAACATTTGTGCAAACATACAAATGTATAGGGACTGTTTGCAGTAACATTGTGTACGAGCTTATTGGTACACAACTCTAAATTCTGTAGCAGTAGAAGAATGATGACCTAAGACACAAGTGGCAATTATTATTCAACTTGTACTGCACATGCTTTGTCATAATTATATTATGTTTTCTGTATTCATCCAGCCTCCTCTTGAGCTTTATAGATCATTTATTAGCATTGATAAGCTTACCTGATACACTCGTCTTTACAGAAGAATGGCATTTTATGTAGTTAATGCTCTCAACTGCACCTTGGTAAATATTTAAATTCCATGCTTGATTTCCAATCACTATCTCAGACTTGGCAGTTTAGTATTTCTGTTGGTCCATCTCATACATCAAAATGTAATTTTCGTTGATTTTGCTCTGTTTAGGTCTGCCATAGAGACAGCTTAAGCCTCTCACATATGCTTGCAATAAAATAAAATTAATACTGCAGATGTTTGCCAATGCCAGACCTCTTAGCTTTGCCAATGCTTATTTTTAGTGAAACTTAGCAGCTGCAAACATATGTTAAATTTGGTTTGCTGTAAAAAGACAAAGTTGAAAGATGATTTATAAAAATGTAACTGCCTTTTATGTATTTGCACTGATATCAGAACCTCTTTCAGAGGGACATGGGTGAGTAGGGGGTTCCTGTGTCCAATCTTGGGGGTTGTGATCTTTTACTCCTGCTGTCCCAGGGACCGACGTACTATGGATCCCAAGTAATGAGGCTGTGTACTACCCGCTGCAGTACTTGACCCTTAGTGGTAGTGCTAAGCGCTAAATTTGTGCGAGTCCACAGTGGCCTGAACAGTCTTACCTGACCTGATGGCAGTCAGCAAATGTGGGCGGGCCGGGCCTCATCTCTGCTCGCTCCAGTCTTATCCAGATGCTGCATCAACACTTCTCAGGCTCCAGATGGCCCACAATGTTGTTGGGTGTCCTTCTCAACAGCTCCTTGCAATCGGTAAGTGTTCCTCACGGCAGCCGGGGCACGATGATCCAGGGCAATGTCCCCTGCCTCCATGGTGGCCCCCTCCTGACACACAAAGGGCGCAATTTCCTCCGCACAAGGGCGATGACTCTTACTTCACAGTGGCTCCCTCCTCGCTTACGTGGGTCACTGGCTGGCTCTTTACAAGGGCAATGGCCCTTACTTCATGGTGGCCCCACCTGGCAAACCGGGGTTGCCAACTGTCACCCATGCACATCACACATGCATCCCAGTATGCACACGCAAGTATCATATGCTGCCCAGAGCTTCACACAATCACCCTGTAGCAAAAGGTTGAGTTAAGTATACAAAAGCAGAACTTTATTGAGAGGGCGTGTAGGCACCACTCTAGTGATACAGGTAAGAAGGTCAATTCATACTACTGATTACCAGTAAACACATAACGAGTATGCTGCCGCCACCAAACTGGTAGCCCTCTACCACTGTGAGGGTAGCGCCCCTCCCTGTCAAAGAAGACCGCATTACCAAGATACAGGCCTAGGTCATGGCACATGGCATGGCAAAATCAGTACCAGGGAACAAGCTAGCCATGCAGCTGGGATTTTTCCATCCCAACAACTAGAAACATTTAGCAGGAAGAAGAGATAATGTGACAAATGATGGAATGTGTGGGAAGTCACTAAGCATACCACTTTGTAATAATCCCATAATATCCTTTTTTTATTGGTGATGAGTTTATTCTCACACCTGCACTATACAGTGGCCTTTGATTCCTATGAATGTGACCCCGACCCCCACTTTTGAAGTAAATGCCTTTTGATTGCTATACGTGCTAGGAAATAGTCAAATAAAAATGTTTTGGTTTTCTTTTTTGATTAGGTAACTCATTTGATAAATGTGAGAAATATGTTGTAGTCCATAGGCTCAAATCTCAGCTGAGTTTTTACAAAGGGGTACCAGTCATTTGAGTGATTAGAAAATCCTACACTTGATAGCACTGCAAGTCATAAATCAGTTGCAACTTTTACTATGTAAAAATGTATTGTTTTTTTTGTATATTTGTAATGTACCGGTATATTAATGGATGCCTTGCAAGTGAAAACATAAATGTGGCCCAGTAAAAAATGAAATTTTGAACATGCACTAATAAACATTCATTCTCCCATTTAGTCCTTCAACGCAAAAGTCAAATTCCATGTTATTACAATTGTAACTAACATGAAAAATAGCGCTTACTGCCCCACAGATTGCACTATACAATACCTTTGCAGAGGGAAACAACTTTGCTAATACTTACAACGCCTATTTAGACTGATTGTATCTCAATGCACAAATTTAACACTTGTACCCTGGTTCTGGGCCAATACCTTTGTTTATAATTAACATGCGTGGAATTTTCTCTCCTCATTTTTCAAACTTCGCAAGTTCTATACTTTGCAAAGCTGGCAAAGAGTTTTAAAAACGTCACTCACCTCTAGCATCATGACCCACTAAAAGACTTTGGTTATCGTGATTAATAGTCCCTCGCCACAATCAACAATTGTTTATAAACAGCACATTACAATCTGCATGTCTCTATATATTAATTAATATTCTTTATTCAAAACTCTATGACCACATTGAAAGTGACGTGAAGGATTTAAATCTGTAATGCATTTTAAAATGGCTTTTCATTTTTGGCATGTATTCAACTCTGCAATGCATGTTGAAAGACTTTAAATATGGGAGATAACAATGAGGATTTTTTCACGGCCAACCTCATCTTCAGATTTACAAGTTCCTATGAATATATATTTTTCATTAATTAGATAAATAAACCTAAATGCTTCATGGCTAAATGTGATCAGAAAATCATTACATCTTGCACAGCTAATTCAAAGCTCAGATATGAGCCTTAAATGAAAAGAGGATTGACTGCCATAATTTTGTAGAGATCCTCAAACTAGTAAAACAGTTATAAACACTGTTATACATGATGGAATTTATCTGAAAGCCCTCCAAGAAGAAACTTAAAATGTCAGCAATGCATTACAGTTTAAAAAAGTGATGATTCATTGGTTTGCCAGCTGTTGTGCTTAGTTCCCCGCCTTATCTCTAGCAAAAAAAATATGTTAGCTTGGGAAAATTTGAAAATTCTTTAATCAACATCTACTACTTTGAAAGTGCACTCCACGTTTTAAATCAAAAGGTGAACTCACAAAGATTATTGCATTCACAAAAAGCTTTTTCAGGCATATGTCTGACTTGAAAGAGGCTCACAAATCCAGAACCCTCTCTGCTAGACACGCAGATACAAAAAGTATTGTAGTGGAGTGTGTGTAATACGCCGAAGTATCTCATAAGAACTGTGTACCTTATGCATGTGCAGGTAAAGGAAGTGATTATGGCAGGCAAATGTCAGATGCGTTGTCCATGCATTCCAAAATTTTCAGCACACACATCTCTGGGTACTTACAGATTAATTTAACAATGCCCATGCCACACTTTTGGAAACACATCTATGACAGACAAACAGATCTTTTATAAGCAGGGTAAAATGGGCCAAAGCACAGCACAGGAACAATATGAATTTAGGAATGGGTGGCATGCATGGAATGTCTTCATGAAAGGAAAGAAGAACATATTAGAATACATGTTAGTTTCCAAACCCTGTGCTTGTGTAACATGGGCTGTGGTTTTCATTTAAGTGTGGCTTTGGTGTCAGAAACGGGTGTGTGCTTTGTTTTGTGAATATCATATATTTCCATATGTATATTTTCTTCATGTTGAACTATAACATGCTGTGAAGTTTGCATATAGGCTAAAGCCTGACATTTTTTACGCATTTGTAGGTTTAACGTCTACATTGACTGTATTTTCCTGGCAGCTTTAATAAATGGGCGGAAGTTAATCAATATTCTCCAAAGAGGAGAAATAGCAATGTTTTCATGATACCATATGATATATAAATTCTTAAGATTCACAGGCTTCGATCCAACTCCAGTTTTAACTATTACGTAGTATAGTACAACTTTGTCCCTTTTCCTTGACACAATCCTCACATTGCAAAGATGAAATTTTGGAGCAGATGGGCACCCAACCACCATAGCCCTTGTCACCCTTCACGCTGCTCAGAAAAGGTCTACTAAGGCAGAGTCTGTAAGTAGTGTACAACACTCAATGAGTGCATCACAAGTAGAGGAGCCACTGGCATGTGAGTCACACTAATGACTCTGACGTAATGCCAGGCCACTTGATATCAGTCTGCATGGATGGGCCCATTCAAATAATCATAGAATACATAAATCAGATTGATTTCTAGACATGGCCAAACAAGGACTGCAGAAGAAGAACATCTCAAAACCACATCCATAACAATTAAAATAAAGTACAGAAACACAAACAAGAAAAGGGCGAGATACTATGCAACGGCAGCCACTGAGTCTGCCTAAGGGGACTCAGACAAGCAGGAGTTTTGGACTAGTGGCAAGATATTTCTGAATTCGAGGCAAGTGAACATGCTCGAGATTTTGATAAAATTAAAGGGTTAGCAATGTTGCAGTGACGACCAGTAAAGTTTAAAAATAGTAGGGCATAAAAAACATTTTTCCCACCTTTCACTAATTAAGCAAGGTGGGATATTCATAACAGTTTTAAACGCAATGTTGCCAGCTACCTCTAGTCTCCCTGAGGTCAAGGAAGGCTCCCAGTGTAAAACACTTTGCCAGCAATTCCACTGAATTCATACTAACACCATCTAAGCCATTCCATGAATAACCATTCATGCACACTGAAAGCACACACACATGCTCTCTCACATTCTTAGACACACACATGCACACACACACATACACCCATGGACACATGCTCTGACACAAGCATACAGAGTAACACAGAAACATCTTTAACTTACCCTCATTGTGCTCCCCTGATGGGCTGTTGGAAGGTCAGGTCATTCTCCAAGTCAGCCAACAGCAGAAATTCCATGCCAAGGTATGAGGAACATGGAAAGAGCTGCAGGGGGACTACTAAGAGGAAGTCCCACCTGAAACCCTGTCCCATCTTCAGGATTTCACCTTTCTTCACAGAAGACTGCACTCTGATGCCAGCCAAGGTTTCATGCCCCAACTATACTGGTAGGATGGTCCATTCTGCCAACATCTAGTCCCCCTTTGTCTCACTGTCTGGGAGAAATACACAAAGGCCTACTGCCAAGCTATCCACAACCATGTGACGAGGACACAGGCAGCAGGCACCAACTGGTTAGGACAAGAAAATGCCAACTTTGTAAAAGTCAATTTTCAGGATTGTGACTTAAATTCCAATGTTACAATTAAAGAGGATTTTAACTTACAAGTCCAAACTTGGCATACCTATCTGTTCCCAATCAAAGGTTAGCACTTATTAAATGTAATAAGGTAACCCCATGTTTTTCAATGGGAGAGATAGACCATACAGTAGTGAAAAACAAATGTAGGGGTTTTGAACTATCATGGCATATAAAACTTTAAAAAACATGTCCTGCTTTTTAAATAAAATACACCCTGCCCTGTGGGCTGTTTAGAGCCTACCTTAGAGGTGACATCTTTAAAAAAAAAAAAAAAGGTTTAGGTTTGGGAAAATGTTTATTTTGCCAGGTCGAATTGGCAGTTTTAATACTGCCTTACAGGCTGCAGTGTTTCAAAGTACCATGTTTTCGGGAGAGAGCAAAAGCACTTTAGCACTGTTTAGCAGTGGAAATTGCACAGAGTCCTAATGCCAACAAAAAAGAAATTCAGAGAACAGGAGGGGTGAAGGCAAGAGGTTTGGAGGGAGACCACACCAAGGATGGCAGGTCTAACAGAGATGTATAGCGCTACCTGAGGCATGCTAAAGAACCTGGAGTGTGCTTGTGTTAGTGGACGTCTTTGAAATACACCTGTCACACATGTGCAATCCATACATGCATCTGCAGACTCGTGTATGCAAGACAGTCTGCAGATGGGTCGTCATCACACCAGGCTGAGCACTCTGCCCCTCCTTTCTCCGGTCAGATCTCTGAGCATAGAGTCTTACATTCACACACAGCACCTTCAGTTTTCATGAAAACCTGATCTGTTTTCATGCAAGCTGCTCAGAAAGTATTGGAGAAACTTTTCATGCAATAAATGCAGGGCTTGTGTGGCAGGGTTCATGAAGGTGGGGGGGGGGTCAATGCACCTTTGCCTCTTTAAATGAGCCATCACTTTAAGGCTGAGTGTTTACTTGAAGGCATTCACTCTCAGAAAGTAAGGATTATAATGTGGAAGAGTAGTTCTTAGTATAACGGGGATCACTAGTAAGTCATTGAAATGTTTGAATCTATGGAAATAAGTTAAATTTTTGCTTTCTTGTATAATACAGTGGTAATTAAGTGAGAGCAAGTGTTTCTATCTAAAAGCAGATACATTGTGCTGTTTTAGAGCCAGAACACCCACAAGGATCCTTAGTGGTTTATGACTGATGTATCAGACTGATGTATCACTGCAGAGAAATGTCAGACTTTATGCTACTTGATACACCCTCCTGATGCAAGGACAGTGATGAGGCAGAGGGAAAAGTAGTTACTGGTTACTTCCTGGAAATCCTCATTAAACTGAGTGCTAATGGTGCTAAGGTTTCAGCGCTCCGTCCATCATCTCCTTGTGTTTGCTTTGTTCGCCCTAAGTTGGCAGGGTATGCCCAGACATGGGTCCCTTGCTCACTTTGCCACTGGATTCAAGCTAGCCTGGCTGATGAAGGGTGTTACCCAGAAACCGGTCCCAGGATGCTTGTTTCCGGTTGAGGGAAGACCTGGCTTGGCAGTTCGGGCTGGACTGTTCCCATGAGGCACAGTGTCAAGACTGATTTGCATATAGCTGGGTCTGAACTGAGGTGGCGAAGTGAGCTAAAGAATGATGATGGATTCAACCCAGATCTGTGACTGGGGGTGAGTGTCTGAAAAGTTTCAGCACTCCGTCCATCATCTCCTTGTGTTTGCTTTGTTCGCCCTAAGTTGGCAGGGTATGCCCAGACGTGGGTCCCTTGCTCACTTTGCCACTGGATTCAAGGTAGCCTGGCTGATGAAGGGTGTTACCCAGAAACCGGTCCCAGGATGCTTGTTTCCAGTTCAGGGAAGACCTGGCTTGGCAGTTCGGGCTGGACTGTTCCCATGAGGCACAGTGTCAAGACTGATTTGCATATAGCTGGGTCTGAACTGAGGTGGCGAAGTGAGCTAAAGAATGATGATGAATTCAACCCAGATCTGTGACTGGGGGTGAGTGTCTGAAAAGTTTCAGTGCTCCGTCCATCATCTCCTTGTGTTTGCTAATGGTCTTTGTCAAAAGTTTGGGTTCCTCCTGTGAGGTCTGGGTCTCTGATCATTTGTCATGTAACAGAATCTGCTTTAAATAAAATTTGTTGAAATGCAGAGAATGCAAATGGAAAGAGGCAGGTCTGCTGTACCACAAAGGCTGCCATCCTTATTATTTGCAGGATGTCGCAAAATATACTCCCTGCCTTATACACATTAATAAAACAGTAAATAAGACTGTAGGTTTTACAACCTCCTAGGAATGTGCATTTTGTGATGCAACTTACTAGTAAATCCAGGGCTTTAAGTGGGCCGGGTCCTTCCAGGTCCTAGGCCTGGTAGTAATTAAAAATGGGCACTGAAATGGGTGCCTATCGGGTACTATATTCATGTTCTCATGTTCTGAACTTTAGAGGCAAAGAGGCTCAGCGATTTCTGAATAATTAATGTGAAAATGTTAAGGTAATTCATATCAGCGATTTAATTCTTGTTTGACATGTTTGTCTTAATTTTACACTTAATCATGCACTCCATAAATGAGTGTTTGCTATTTCCAGTATGGTGTGTTTCTGTATTTTTTTCATGTAGCTTATTACTCTTATATAGAGCATTCTTTGAACTGACTCTCCTCTGAGTGTTTACAACAGGCCATGAATGAGAGCTCTGGCGTTGAGGCTGAAGGCAGTGCGAGTTTCACACAGTGCCTGTCAGTGGATCAGAAAGGTGTTTAGAATAGATGATCATTCAATCCTTGGCCTCTCTGCAGAACGCACAGCAAAATGTTAATTTATTACAGCACTGATCCAGCACTAGTGCCACTAACTGACACCATCAGACTATCACTAGATGCAGGCACACCAGCTAAGCTGGTGCCGCTGAATTTATCCGCAGCATTTGATACAGTCTCTCATTCGATCATAATCAGCAGACTACTTGATGCAGGTATACATGGCAGAGCACTGCAATGGCTCTGGAACTTTCTCAACAACTGGATCCAAACTATCTCCTTAGACTCCTTCAAGTCTCAAACTATGCTGGTCAACAAAGGAGTCCCGTAGTGTTCTTCTCTGAGCCCGACATTATTTAATATCTATGTGGCCCCTCTTTTGCATATTGTCAGATCATGCAGATTTGAGATTTTATCTTATGCCGATGATACCCAACTAGTTATCTCCTTAGGGCAGGACTCGGAAAAGGTTAAACCTCGGTTCGCAAACTGCCTGAGAAAAATTGCTGATTGTATGACTAACAACTGCCTGCAATTAAACTGTAAAAAAACCGAGATAGTGTTGTTTTGTAAGGCTCAGGAGTTTTGGTCGGCTGACTGGTGGCCTGCTGAATTAGGTCCAGCCCCGTGCCCTAAACCACTGGTAAAAAATGTTGGCCTCAAACTAGATCAGAGTCTATCCAAGAACGACCAGGTTAGCGCAACCTGTGGCACTTGCTTCACTACAATGGGCCTACTAAGAAAAGTCTTTCCATGGCTCCCATCTACATCAAGAAAAAAAACCTTGTCCAAGCATTGAACACGAGCCTCCTGGATTATGGGAATGGACTGCTAGTGACAGCAAATGAAACGCTGCTGTCTAAGATTCAAGTAGTACAGAATACTGCGGCTCGGCTGACTTGCAACCTCCCTTTACATTCCTTCTCTGCACCCATTCTGAAAGACCTGCACTGGCTGCCAGTCACAAAACATGGCATCTTTAAACTATGTTGCTTGACTCATAAGCCACTAACTAATCTGTTACCAATTTACCTGTACACCAGACTTCGCCAATACCAGCCTACGAGATTACTCAGGTCTGCAAATAAAGTCTTATCAAGAAACTTGTGTATCCGCACTTCCAGATTCGGAGGTAGATCCTTCTCATGTCTTTCCCCACTTCACTGGAACAAGCGTCCCCTACAAATTTGAATGTGCCCAGACTCTTCCAAGTTCAAAACCTTTTAAAGACGTGGCTGTTCCAACTGCACTATACCGATTCTGAGTAGCTAAGCACCAAAATACACCTTTGGGTGTAAATAGCTGCACTATAATAAGTGCCCATAACATAAAATAACAATTTTGATTCTGTGTAAATGTGTGTGACAGAGGTACTCAGTTGTCAAAATATTGACAAGACTAATGTAAAAGAAAATGCAGTGTTTACAGGTCAGTGGGTGTGTTGTGCATTTGTGGGGGTGTGAAGTGAAGGAGGTGCGAGGAAGTTCATTCAGGGGAGAGTGAAAAGAGGGTGTTGAAGGGAAAAGAGATAAACTGTAACATATGGATGGAGGAGATGTGGAGAGAAGAAGTGCATACATGTCTAGCATTAAGTGAACATAAGGGGTGTGATTGAGACATGCCTCAGTAATGTTTAATTCACAGTCTCACAATTAAAACATTTCAAATATTATTTATTCACAACTAAATTGTTGACAATGCCTGGTTGGTTTTAGGTGTGCGTCCGTTGTTGTCTTAGGTATCTGAATGAAATAACAGAAAGCTTAGAGAGGAACCAAAATGCTGTTCAGGCGCTCTATGGAAAACACAGAAATTGAGTTTTCATGTTTACACCATACCCTTAATTACATAGGCCACTCCCCATGTAGAGACCCCCCCCACACTTTTTTCATCCAACTTAAAGCTGAGTACTTCAGAGACATCTCAAAATGAAGAGAAAACTTCACACCAGAGAGTGTGCTGAAACACTGACTGGTTTGGAACCTGTTTTTAGACATTATGCGGCTTACCAGGGTTAAATTCTCCTCTATAGAAGAATAGATACATACAAATAGAGGTGCAAATTATAAAGCATACAATGTTCTGTTTTATGTTTAAAACATCTTGCTGTCTTTATCTTTATGGATAGGTGATGTATATGAACAGATAAGCAATGCTATTGATTGTCCTTATACCAATAATGATATAATGAAAGAAGAGAAAACATCTGACAGGAAAACAATGTACCCAATATCTGCTACTGATTTATTCATCTGGCATGATGTGGTGAAAAGATGAAGAGTAACATAGGGGTGAAGCATAGGAGGGCAAGCGGAGTGCACAGGGACCCATCAGAAAACGAACGGATGGCTCCTTCCACAAGCATGAATGCTTAAACAAATGATATTTGGGACCTATTCATTTTAGTTTAGGTTGTCATCATTGACGGTTGCTTGAAGTTATAATGTGGAAGATTTATTTAGCAGGATAGATGTCAGTATTTTCCCATTCAGAGGATTACACGTCGAAACAAATTCTCAAAAATGCAGCAAATTTGAAGGCAGTTGTGGTTTTAAAATATGTATTGGTACCTAATGGAACCAATCATTAGGTACATATTGTACCCAGGGCTGGCTTTAGCTTTGGTGACGCCCTGTGCGACTATCTTTGTTAGCGCCCTTCCCCCTATGACTTCCTTCTCCACGGATCCCCTCACTACCACCCTCCATCAGTGTCCATCATCTCTTCCTAGCCCCACTCACATTTATTTAATTTCGTTGATAGATCTACTCATCCGAATGTAGGGTGTCACAGCGCTTTACATCTCACACACACATGTATATTATACAGAGACAATGAATCATGCAATTCTATAATCAATGTAAAATAAATGTTAATGTCTAAATCCTGTGTTACATAAAATAATAGGGGCTACAGGTCGTAGGAGTTGCGTGCCATACATACTGGTAGGAATTATGTTTTAAGAGTGCTTGGTTTGGTGAAACACAAACTCAGGATTTAAAACGTAGCGCAACAATTGAGGTTGTCTATGCTAATACGAATTTATTACTACTCATGGAACCCTTTAAGCTACTTTAAAATACTGAGGGGGAGATTTACAAAAAAGTCACGCAATTCAGTGCAGCCCCCCTCCGCAAGGCGGCGTTACGCAAAAGGGAGGGAGCAGGAGAGCGCCATATCTTCAGAGAAATGGCTCTCTCCTCCCCTTTCCCTTGCGCCGGCGCTGATTTCAGCGGCCGTGCGCCATGCACACACCTTAGCGCCAGCGCCATAGCGCTCGGGTGTGTGCATGAGTCTAGCATAGGTTTTGTACAGGAAAGGTACCCTTCTTGTACAAAATACTATGCCTAGACACGATGGAAAGCTTTTCCCACTTTGTATGCTTGCTGCACAGTGCAGCACACATGCAAAGTCAGAAAAGCATGGAGAAATGAAAGCATTTCTCTTGTTAGCACCTCCTTTGAAGAGGTGTTAACTCTTGGCACTACACCCTGTCTACAAATCTTTGTAAATATGGTTTTGCATCAAAAGGCATGCATGGTTGCATGGGAACGCCCATGTTCCACCCATGTAACGCCCCCTTGGTGCTAATTAATGCAAAGCAGTGCTTTGCGCTACTTTGAGGGTGCTTTAGCTGGAAAGTAAATAACAAAAAAAACATTTTGTGCTGGTTAGCGTCACTTAACCCAGCGCAAAATGTTTGTAAATCTCCCCCTGAAAGTTTGAGGGAAAAAAACTATTACGTGAACATATGTCTTGCAGTTTGCTTGCAGCACCCCTATGCCAGTTCATAGCTCACTGTGCCATTTTAAAAGGATTGTAACTTATGAATTACAAATAGCAAAAGGATCTCTGTGCTACAAGCAGTAAACCTCAGAGCTATGAACATAAAATACAAATTTGCAGTCTGCGTGTTACACGTTGTGCATTTTATCAGGCACATTAACCCTCTGTGCTACATTATGATGATTCAAAACTGTGACTAGACAAAACACCGATTGCTCGGGCAAGTACAACAGTATTAATCCCACACAGCCCTTGGTCATGTGGAAACTGCCATGTTGTTTGGCGGGGTGTATCAGTTCAGCAGAAACTATGAAAATAAACGCAGGAGCATAAAGTGAATAGATAAAAGTGCAAACCCATGTACAGATTGGAAATGGAACGTAAACTGGCGGCGGCCTCTCACAGGTGCCTCTGCAGTTGAGCTGGATGGGGACATACGGCCTGGGTTTAAGGATTCCCAGTACTGCTTTGGGTATTTCCCATGACATGAACAATAAAAAACGAGCACAGAATTTCCAGTTTATATCTGTCACTCAGCAGTGTGCGGAAAGATCGTGCAGGCACTGGCCCTGCCATCTGCGCATTGTCACTCAGCAGTGTGCCGTAAGATGGTGCAGGCACCGGCCCTGCCCTCTGCGCGTTGTCACTTAGCAGTGTGCTGTAAGATGGTGCAGGCACTGGCCCTGCCCTCTGCGCGTTGTCACTCAGCAGTGTGCTGTAAGATGGTGCAGGCACTGGCCCTGCCCTCTGCACGTTGTCACTCAGCAGTGTGCTGTAAGATCGTTGTACGATGGTGCAGGCACTGGCCCTGCCCTCTGCACGTTGTCACTCAGCAGTGTGCTTTAAGATGGTGCAGGCCCTGCCCTCTGTGCGTTGTCACTCAGCAGTGTGCTGTAAGATGGTGCAGGCACTGGCCCTGCCCTCTGCGCGTTGTCACTAAGCAGTGTGCTGTAAGATCGTTGCAAGATGGTGCAGGCACTGGCCCTGCCCTCTGCGCGTTGTCACTCAGCAGTGTGCGGTAAGATGGTGCAGGCACTGGCCCTGCACTCTGCGCGTTGTCACTCGGCAGTGTGCTTTAAGATGGTGCAGGCACTGGCCCTGCCCTCTGCGCGTTGTCACTCTGCAGTGTGCTGTAAGATGGTGCAGGCACTGGCCCTGCCCTCTGCGCGTTGTCACTCAGCAGTGTGCTGTAAGATGGTGCAGGCACTGGCCCTGCCCTCTGCACGTTGTCACTCAGCAGTGTGCTGTAAGATGGTGCAGGCCCTGCCCTCTGCGTGTTGTCACTCAGCAGTGTGCTGTAAGACGGTGCAGGCACTGGCCCCGCCATCTGCGCGTTGTCACTCAGCAGTGCGCTGGAAGATGGTGCAGGCACTGGCCCTGCCTTCTGCGCGTTGTCACTCAGCAGTGTGCTGTAAGATGGTGCATGCACTGGCCCTGCCCTCTGCGCGTTGTCACTCAGCAGTGTGCTGTAAGATGGTGCAGGCACTGGCCCTGCCCTCTGCGCGTTGTCACTCAGCAGTGTGCTGTAAGATCGTTGTAAGATGGTGCAGGCACTGGCCCTGCCCTCTGTGCGTTGTCACTCAGCAGTGTGCTGTAAGATGGTGCAGGCACTGGCCCTGCCCTCTGCGCGTTGTCACTTAGCAGTGTGCTGTAAGATGGTGCAGGCACTGGCCCTGCCCTCTGCGCGTTGTCACTCAGCAGTGTGCTGTAAGATCGTTGTAAGATGGTGCAGGCACTGGCCCTGCCCTCTGCACGTTGTCACTCAGCAGTGTGCTGTAAGATTGTTGTAAGATGGTGCAGGCACTGGCCCTGCCCTCTGCGCGTTGTCACTCAGCAGTGTGCGGTAAGATGGTGCAGGCACTGGCCCTGCCCTCTGCACGTTGTCACTCAGCAGTGTGCTGTAAGATGGTGCAGGCCCTGCCCTCTGCGTGTTGTCACTCAGCAGTGTGCTGTAAGATGGTGCAGGCACTGGCCCTGTGAAAAGAAGATGCAAGACTCCGTCGGGTAAGTAATGAGGTTTATTGCCATCAAGACACAGCAAGGGACAAACAGCACCGCGCCACACCACTGCTAAAGTAACTGCCAGTCTACCAGCGCAGTTCTAGAATGCCAAGAACGAGGGTTCTTGGCTACAAGTGAAGTCGCGCGCACATACAGGAACTTACAACCCAACACATCTTTCCCCTTATAAGGATAAAAGAGAAAACAACAATAAAGAAAATTAAACACTAAATGAAAGTACAAAATGCTGTTACATAGACATGGAAACGTAAGAAGAACTTTAAACTAGTTTTGCATACTAGTACATTACATTACATAGTCTTGAAATTTTTTTGGTAATCTGGACACTCTGGAAGAAGGAAAACGGTTATTGAAATCTGGACGCTTCAACTCATGAGTCAGAACATGGGGTAATTTGGAAATAGAAATTTTGTTCTTGTTCCACCACTTCCCATCTTCCAATTGTACCGCACTCTTGTTAACTCTCACAATGGTTTTGAGACCAGAAAATTTGGATTCACCCTTGGGCAAAATCCTAGAACTTTTGATTCTGACCTGATCACCCACCTTCACTTTCAACAGTCTAGAAGACTGTTGTATGTACTTGCTTTGAGCCTTAAGTCTGTTTTTGTTTACTTCCTTTATTTTAGTAGACGGAAGTTTGAACGACCCCATCCACTCCCTCAACAATTTCGAAGCAGGAAGACGCCCTCTTAATAAAATAAACGGAGAGACATCAGTATCAGCATTAGGAGTAGTACGCACAGCCCACAATAGATTTTTGAGTTCATTTTTGCAATTTAGACCACTGGCCTTTGACAACTGTATGTTATCCTTAACTACCCTATTGAACCTCTCAACGAGACCATTGCTGCGAGGGTGATAGAGTGAGGTTCTGGTGTGTCTAATTCCCATGAGATCTAAAAATTTCTCAAATTCTGAGGAGGTGAATTGGCAACCATTGTCAGAAACAATTTCATCTGGAACACCTTCCCTGGCAAACAGAAATTCAAGGAAATCCACTACACAAACAGTAGTGGGAGTTTTAACAAACTTTAGTTCAGCCCACCGACTATGGTAATCCATTAGCACTATACCATACTCTTGAACACCATTCTCAGATAAAATTAGAGGACCAATGATATCGATGGCAAGTTTTGACCAGGGTTTGGATGGAACGCTCACAGCTTGAACTGGACTAGGAACAGTAACCTGAGATTTGTCACTCACAGCACAGGACATACAATCCCTCACGAAATGTTCAACCTGCTTGTCTAGCCCAGGCCACCAAAAACGTTCCCTTATTCTTCTTTTCATAGCACGTATACCAATATGCCCTTCATGAACTAGATTGAGAATCTTGTCCCTCATCCCTACAGGAACTACAAGCAAAGAACAACGATACAAAAGACCATTATCAACTGAAAGCTCATCAAATATGTGTTTAAATTTGCACAGATCATGGTCTTGAGAACATTCCCTAGTCCAACCAGTGTGAACTACACTCATTAGTTTCTTGATATCTGTGTCAGAATCATGTGCATCTCTCCATTCTTGTTCTGAAACAGCAGCGTTCTGAAGTGATACAGTATAACAAAAAACATCAGAATCCAAATTCGTTTCACTATCATCACATAACGTATGTGTATCGCATGGCAATCTGGACAGACAATTAGCAAGGACATTCCGTATCCCTGGAATATACTCAACATCAAAATTATGGTCTAAAAGTCTGTACTGCCATTTGGCAATGCGAGGAGTGGCCTTATCACCACCCTTGGTAGTGAATAACTGGACCAAGGGTTTGTGGTCTACTCTTACATTGAATTTAGACCCCCATAAGTACTGCTTAAAGTGAACAATGCCCCACCAACAGGCTAACGCTTCGCGTTCTATCACAGAATAGGTGGCCTCTGCACCCCTGAGACTTCTAGAAGCGAAAGCTACCACTTCATCTCTACCATTTCTATGCTGCATAAGCACAGCTCCTAGACCCTTCTGGCTGGCGTCAGTCATAATTATGGTGTGGTCATTAATATCGAAAGGCTTCAGTGGGATGGCATGAGCAATCTCTTCCTTGATTAATTGAAATTCATCCATACATTCAGAACTCCATTTAAAAATAATATTCTTTTTAAGCAGATTTCTCATGTGAAACGTCTTGCTTGAACAATTGGGTACAAATCTTGCGTAAAACTCGATGAGCCCCATGAAGGATCTTAACTGATCTTTATCCTTAGGAGCACCAAAATCTTCAATAGCTCTTACTAATGATTCTTTTGGTTCCACACCTGCAGCGGATATCTTGTATCCTAAATAGTCTACAAAAGGTACATTAAGTTTACATTTCTCAAGGCTCAATGTTACCCCCTTTTCTTGTAAAATAGAGAGAACATTGTTCAACCTCTCGTTGTGCTCATTCTGATTGGAACCATAAACTAATACATCGTCTTGAAAGGCCACCACTCCAGGTATGCCCTTGAACATGCTCTCGACAACTCTTTGAAATACTGCTGACGCAGACGGAAGTCCAAAGGGCATACGCTTAAATTGATATAAACCCTCAGGGGTAATGAACGCTGTGTAATGTCTAGAATCTGGATGCAAATCTATTTGGTGGTAGGCCGAGGTCATGTCAAGTAAACTAAACCACATGCCACCTTTCAATGTAGAGGTCATTTCAGTGATGTTGGGCAAGGGATGTTGATCTATCCAGATATTACCATTTAAATCGTGGAGATCAACACACATGCGCAACGATCCATTTGCCTTGCGGGCCAAAACAATGGGGGACACCCAATCAGAGGATTCGATAGGTTCTATTACATTACTAGAACACAACTTGCTTAGTTCCTCCTTAAGTGCATCCCGTAACGCTAAAGGTACCCTACGAACTTTGTGTATAACTGCTTTGGCATTATCAACCAATCTGATTTTATGTTTAAATCCTTTAAAAAGACCCAATTTATTACTAAAGATTCCAGGAAACGTGGATCCCCATGACTGTTCTTTGACAGCTTGAATTTGAATCAAATCTTTCTTTAATATGACCTGGTTAGGATCATTGGGATCTAGGATGATGCCTAAATTGCCTTGGTCATGCCATCCTAGTAAACAAGTATCATCCTTGGCCACATAGATGACCCCTGGTGCACAATTGCCCTTAAAACATAAGTTGGCTTGAAATTCACCTAACACCTGAATAGACTTACCACCATAGCCAACAGGATGAACATTTGAATGATCTAATTTTAAACTTTGAAAGAGATCTTCCCATATTTTATCACTTATAATGGTAAACGGGGATCCAGAGTCAGCCAACACGTTGACATCTATACCATTGACAGATAGAACACACAAGGGACGTTTTCTTTCTTGCAGAACAGCTGACACAATATTATTAGTTTGGGATGATTCAGTTATTAAACAAATTTGATCTTCATCACTTGAAGATGATTCAGCGGTGGGCTGCTCGATGTTGAGTACTTTCTTTTGAGAAGACCACCTAGAATTAGTGAATGCTTTCGAACTGGTAGAGGGTTTCTTATTAGATCTACAAACACTGGTGAAATGTCCTTTTTAAAACATTTAGCACAAATTTTCTCTAAAGCAGGACAAAACGTAGCGTTACCAAGATGGGAAGCACTCCCGCAACGATAACACTCCCAACGTTTTTAGGGGGTTGGTGTTGAGCTTGGTATCATCCTTAAGTTTCTCTTGATGTGACGTCACTCTTGACGATTTGTATTTACTCTTTATAGCTAAAACGTCTTGAGTAGGAGAAGATGAGGTAGAAACAGACATCTCTTCCAAATATGACATAGTGCTTTCAATTCTTGAGGCAATTTCCAAAGCCTTTTGTAGAGACAGAGACGGTTTGGATAAAAGGGCTTCTTGGATTTTTTTGCTGTTAGTTTTTTCCACCAGTTGGTCTCTTATCATTTCTTCTTCAAATGTCTTGTATTCGCATGTACCTGCTAGAATTCGCAAAGCACAAACAAAACTGGATGCAGACTCCCCAGGAAGTTGTGCTCTCTTGTAGAATTTGTGCCTCTCCAATGTTGTGTTCTTGCACGCCTTGAATCTGGTATCCAGTGACTTAATGGCGGTGGCATATTCGTCCTCAACACCATCACCTTCACCTTCAATGGACAGCACGAGAACTTTAGGAATATGTTTGAGTATCTTGCGACCATCCGATCCCAAACAATGTCTTAAGATAGCAAATTTTTTTTTACTTGTGAAAGACTCACCGTCGAGGGCATCTAAATAAACCTCGAAACTTTCCTTCCATTTCTCCCAATCTGATTCTGGAGATGAAGGATTTGGAGAAAATACTGGAGGTGCTTGCAACGATTGTTGCATGGTGATATAACGTCGCTAAACTGAGCGCTACAATCACAGCAAAAAAAAAAATTGTGTGAGTTAATAGTTGTTTAAAATATTGGTTGTTTAAAATATGCACCAAAAATTATGGGCTTGTAGGTAAGGTTACCAACTGTGTGCTTAAACTTTGAGTCAGACTGTGCACATCAGTGAATGCAGGAACTGAAGTGCACGTACATCCTTGCTTGAACTGTGTGCAGTCAAACTGTGCACATCAGTGAATACAGGAACTGCAGTGCAGCTGTGCATATAGTGAAAGCAGGAACTCCAGTGTACATAAATGTACTTAAACTGTGCGCGTCAGTGTAGATGAGCGCTAAACTTGGAGTTAAACTGTGCGCATCAGTGAAGATGAGCGATGTGAGCAGTTGCACGAAACTTTTAAAATGAAGCGTCAGGCTCCTTGTTTGTTGTAGTTAAACTGTGCGCATCAGTGAAGATGAGCACTAAATTTGAAGTTAAACTGTGCGCATCAGTGAAGATGAGCGCTGTGAGCAGTTGCACGACGCTTTTAAAATGAAGCGTCAGGCTCCTTGTTTGTTGCCAGGTAACGGTAGCGGTGAATGTGAAAGGCACAAAATGGATGCACGTACACGGACGCAACGTCCAGGCAACAGGCAGAAGTCTTGACGTGAGTACGTCACAGAAGGGACATTTGTGAACGCCAGAGACGGAGTGCGGTGCGCGAGGAGAGTGCGTAGTTGCGAGGGTGGCAAAAATGAATAAAAATTCATAAAGTCTCACCGCAGAGTCTGACGATGGCTTGAAGGTGAGGAGTTTCCGTGACAAGCTGCAGCGGCGAGGATGTCCGATGCTGAACGTGGTCTTCAGTGGAGAAGAGTTGAGACTTGAGGCACGCGTGGAGGGTCTTGATGGCAGGAAGATCGTCGCCAGTGAAAAGAAGATGCAAGACTCCGTCGGGTAAGTAATGAGGTTTATTGCCATCAAGACACAGCAAGGGACAAACAGCACCGCGCCACACCACTGCTAAAGTAACTGCCAGTCTACCAGCGCAGTTCTAGAATGCCAAGAACGAGGGTTCTTGGCTACAAGTGAAGTCGCGCGCACATACAGGAACTTACAACCCAACACCCTGCCATCTGCGCACTGTCACTCAGCAGTGCGCTGTAAGATGGTGCAGACACTGGCCCTGCCCTCTGCGCGTTGTCACTCAGCAGTGTGCTGTAAGATGGTGCATGCACTGGCCCTGCCCTCTGCACGTTGTCGCTCAGCAGTGTGCTGTAAGATGGTGCAGGCACTGGCCCTGCCCTCTGCGCGTTGTCACTCAGCAGTGTGCTGTAAGATCGTTGTAAGATGGTGCAGGCACTGGCCCTGCCCTCTGCGCATTGTCACTCAGCAGTGTTCTGTAAGATGGTGCAGGCACTGGCCCTGCCCTCTGCGCGTTGTCACTCAGCAGTGTGCCGTAAGATGGTGCATGCACTGGCCCTGCCCTCTGCGCATTGTCACTCAGCAGTGTGCTGTAAGATGGTGCAGGCACTGGCCCTGCCCTCTGCGCATTGTCACTCAGCAGTGTTCTGTAAGATGGTGCAGGCACTGGCCCTGCCCTCTGCGCGTTGTCACTCAGCAGTGTGCCGTAAGATGGTGCATGCACTGGCCCTGCCCTCTGCGCATTGTCACTCAGCAGTGTGCTGTAAGATGGTGCAGGCACTGGCCCTGCCCTCTGCGCGTTGTCACTCAGCAGTGTGCTGTAAGATCGTTGTAAGATGGTGCAGGCACTGGCCCTGCCCTCTGCGCGTTGTCACTCAGCAGTGTGCTGTAAGATGGTGCATGCACTGGCCCTGCCCTCTGCGCGTTGTCGCTCAGCAGTGTGCTGTAAGATGGTGTAGGCACTGGCCCTGCCCTCTGCGCGTTGTCACTCAGCAGTGTGCTGTAAGATGGTGCAGGCACTGGCCCTTCCCTCTGCGCGTTGTCACTCAGCAGTGTGCTGTAAGATCGTTGTAAGATGGTGCAGGCACTGGCCCTGCCCTCTGCGCGTTGTCACTCAGCAGTGTGCTGTAAGATCGTTGTAAGATGGTGCAGGCACTGGCCCTGCCCTCTGTGCGTTGTCACTCAGCAGTGTTCTGTAAGATGGTTCAGGCACTGGCCCTGCCCTCTGCGCGTTGTCACTCAGCAGTGTGCTGTAAGATCGTTGTAAGATGGTGCAGGCACTGGCCCTGCCCTCTGTGCGTTGTCACTCAGCAGTGTTCTGTAAGATGGTTCAGGCACTGGCCCTGCCCTCTGTGCGTTGTCACTCAGCAGTGTGCTGTAAGATGGTGCAGGCACTGGCCCTGCCCTATGGGCATTGTCACTCAGCAGTGTGCTGTAAGATCGTTGTAAGATGGTGCAGGCACTGGCCCTGCCCTCTGTGCGTTGTCACTCAGCAGTGTGCAGTAAGATGGTGCAGGCACTGGCCCTGCCCTATGGGCATTGTCACTCAGCAGTGTGCTGTAAGATCGTTGTAAGATGGTGCAGGCACTGGCCCTGCCCTCTGCGCGTTGTCACTCAGCAGTGTGCTGTAAGATGGTGCAGGCACTGGCCCTGCCCTCTGTGCGTTGTCACTCAGCAGTGTGCTGTAAGATGGTGCAGGCACTGCCCTCTGCGCGTTGTCACTCGGGTGAGGGGCCGTCTCCATTGACATCGAGGGACGCTCCGAAGCACCAACGGTCAAAAAGTAAGTTTGTTTCTGACGCTGTGTCCCAACCTTCGATGCAGAGTGTTCAACAGAGTCTATTCCGCACCTCCCTAAATATCCTAGAGCTGGGGCGACTCTAGCCCAAAAGCAGGAATATTATGTTTCCCTGCATAAAGTCTTTGAGCCTTAATTCTCCACTGGCGTGCTTTCTAGCCCCAAGGAGGTGGGAGATGTCACGACTGGATCCTCACCAGCGGGTTCGTCCTCGGTGCCAGTCGGGCCCTCTGAATCCGTTATTGGATTTGAGACGGCGCCAGTGCACTGCCATTCAGAGTCTTCACCTTCGATGTCGGACTCGGGTCAGCCCATGAAGTTGGCGGCGCCAATCGACATCACACTAAGTACTCTTCCCAATGTCGACACATCACCTCACTGGCACCAGACAGTGTCGAATGCGGTACCGATGGAGCCGTCCGCCTTAGGCAACTCTGCATCTGCCCCTATACAGCCTGTTTCTGCTCTTCCTACGGGAATGCACAGTTTGGCAGGAGGAGAGGATAATATGGGGTATCAATACCCTTTGGACAATACTGTCCAGCATCCCTTGGAGGAAAATTTTACTTTCTCCACCTGGTATGGCAATAGAGTTGAGTTCCTCTTATACTATGGTATTAAGGAGTTAACAAACAACAATGTTTCAACAGGTAATATTTCAAAAAAAGTAATTATTAGTATGTAAAATAAATTTCAAAAGGAAGACAAGAAAAAAGGGAGAAACACCAAGGTTGAATATCACGGTCTGTATTAGGAATTATGAATCAAACAATAATTTCAGACAGCAATATTACATTTCATTTTATGCAAGTGTAATTCTAAACATAGGTGCACACAAAGTGCTCATGGCAATGTGAACGGCACAAAGTGAGACACTTGAAATAGTGAAGAAAAACAGCAAAATGGTGCAGGTTAAAATTGGCACATAATATGAATACTATATTCGAAGATTAGTTAGAAGCATGTTAAGGGCCAAGGAAGGCTTGGTTCTGCTGTATTTTCTTGACAGTGTTTCAAACTGTGTAATTTCAGGTCATCATCAGGACGGGATTACACGTGTTAGTTATGGCAATAGCTGTATGAAAAACGGGGGGAGAAAAAGAAAAGAAGGTCAAAGCAGGGGTTGTGTCAGAGGAAAAGAAGGATAAGTAAAAGGGAAGGTGTGTAATCTTGGAAGCCTATGAGGAGAGGGGAAAAACAAGAAGGGGGTTAGGGAGATGATTCAATATTTAAGTGAGTATCCCTAGGAAAGTGCCATTGGTGTAAATTGAGCAATAAATTATACAGAGATGGCATCGGATTACTTGAGTTCCAAAGTACTCCTGAGGAAAGGTAATTGTTCTCCCGAGAAAAGGGTCAATCGTGGGAGCCCAGGATTGTGTTGGCACCTGGGTACGTGGGCGCTACGCC
This sequence comes from Calotriton arnoldi, assembly GCA_963921515.1. Classification (NCBI taxonomy): domain Eukaryota; kingdom Metazoa; phylum Chordata; class Amphibia; order Caudata; family Salamandridae; genus Calotriton; species Calotriton arnoldi. The sequence continues at coordinate 1,253,691 of CAWUFW010001622.1, read as the reverse complement.
AAAGCTGAGCAGGTTAAAGCTGGGTGCAAGGTAAACACGGCTGATCAACCTCCTGGAAATCAAAGGAGTGTGGGGTAGGTGGTAAGGTAAAGGGGGGGCAGTGGAACAATTCAAATTGGAGCAGTCCAATTTGTAGCTGTGTCACTTACCAGATGTTTGGATGGAATCCCGTCGTGATGAAGACCTGAAATCACACAGGTCAAAACGCCGTCGACAAAATGTAGCAAGATGCAGCAAAATTGGCCCTTAATATGCTTCTAACTAATCTTTGAATATAGTATTCAAGGGGCATATTATCAACGGCCAGCGATAATTATCGCTGGCCGTGCTGAGCGCCGAATTCCCTAACGCAGGCTATCTCTGGTATTTATCGCCCTGGTAGCGCGTTATAACAACGCGTTTCCCCAGAGCGATAAGAATTCCAGAGATAGCGAGGTTATCGCCGTTTTGCAGGGAACATCGCTGGTTTTCCAGCGATGTTCCCTGCAAACGGCGATACTTCTGCTGATACGACCATGTGGTCGTATCAGCATAATCCATCCCCTATGTCTAACATAGGTAAGTCAGGATTTTAGCAGACGTTAGATTTTGGCGAAAACTGCCGTTTTCGCCAAAATCTAACGTCTGCTAAATCCTATGGGCTGCCTTGTTAATATCGCGATGTGAACATCAGCGATATTTTCAAGGCAGTCCATCCGGGTACGCCCAGTGACGCCCACTTTGCATCTCATTAGAGATGCAAAGGGGGCGTCGGAAAAGGGTGCTAACATGCGATTATGCATGTTAGCACCCTCTTGTTGATAGGGCGATAGTTTTATCTCCGTTTTTCTGGCTTTTAAAGCCAGAAAAAGGGAGATAAAGCCCTTGTAGATATGCCCCCAAGTTATGTACCAATTTTAAACGGAGTCATTTCGTTGCTTTTCTTCACTATATCACGTGTTTCACTTTCCCGCGTTCACATTGCCATGAGCACTTTGTGTGCACCTACATTTAAGATTAGACATGCATACAATGAAATGTAATATTGTTGTCGGAAATTAATGTTTTCTTCAAAATTCCTAATACAGACCGCGATATTCAACCTTGATGTTTCTCCCTTTTTTCTTGGTTTCCTTTTGTAATTTATTTTACATTCTAGTAATTGTCTCTTTGACATATTAACTGTTGAGACATTGTTAACAAGTTTACCCGGGTGTCAACTGGGTCTATGGAACTTCTCCTGTTGTATTTTTTGATGTATTAAAGAGGGCAGATGCTGTCTTAGATTGCCAGCTTCCCTCAGTAGAATTGTCCGCAGACGGTTTTGTGGATGTTCTTCTCCAGGGTAAGACAGGAGTGGAGCCCTTACTTCCTTATAAGGAGTCTCTCCACGACATATTGTTAGGGGCTTGGGCAAGGCCTGTAACGGGAATGCCTGTAGACTGGGCCATAGCCCATAGGCATCGGCCCACCCCTGGGGATCCTAATTGTCTCTTAAATCATCTCTCCCCAAAAGGTCTGGTTGTGCAAGTAGCTACAGTATCTGCTGACCCAAATGTCCTCCCTCTGGTTCCACTAAGCACTGAGTCCAGATGGCTAGAAAGTTGTGTGAGAAATATTTTCTCTTCCGTTAGTACAGCATCACGATTTTTGAATACTACATGTATTTTCAGCAGGTTTTCCCATGTGTTATGTGGCTCAGTGGAGAGTTTGCTGCCCTCTCTCCTGGAGGAAGCCAAAAGTGAACTGCTACAGATGGTGCACGATATCCGAGAGGCGGCGAAATTTACCAAAAAAATGTGGTATGGGCACCACTTATTCAGTGGGTAGAGCTATGGCACAGAGACATGCTTGACTGCATCAGTCTGGGTTTTCAAAGCCTGTATAGAATACAGCAGCGGTTTCTTTATGGGGGCACAGGGGTGTCACCCCCCTGTTGGTTTGGCATACTAAAAATGTTCAAATAATACTGTGTTTGATTCCATCTTTCTTTTTTTTTTGTCGCAGAGTGCGGCATGCCCCGGCAAAGAAGTTACCTGAGGGGGCGAGGGGGAGCCTCCACTTGAGACTGCTTGCTTGATTGGCAGGTGTCGGGCCTCCTTGGCGTGAAGTGTGCTTGTCGGTTTGGACGGGTGCCTTGCTCCGACCAGCCTGACATGCGCACTTGAACCCTCTCCAGGCTCTACAATGAAGGAGCCCGGGGAATTGTTTCACAGCCCCCAAAGTTCCAAATGAACCAACGCTCAGTCAATCCTCGAGCTGTTGGAGTTGAGGGTGGGGGACCGGCCTGCCTAATGGAGGTGAGGTTATTACTGAGCTCGCCGACACGCACACACTGAGGTACTGCATAAAGTCAACTCTTCTGTGATGAGAGCGAGACCGGACGGTGAGTGTGTTACAGTGTTTAAAGTTTTAGTTCTGAGTCCCTTTTCTGCTTTACTTTTTTGTGGATGTCTTGGGTAAAACAGAAAGTAGGGATAATGTGCAGTGTGTCGGATCTTTTGTTAAATATGCCACAGGCGCGCTGGCGTGGCACGTTTACCCGTAAGTTCTGTTGTGTTTTCTGTGCTATGGATTACTACAGCACTGAGCACCGTGCAGTACAGGCAATTAGATAAACTAATCACTTCAATATAGGATAATAAATGTGCTGCTGAATTAATGTGTTGGGAAGAGGTCTTCAAATCCTTCGCAGGAGTTTCACGGCCACTCCGATGTTTTTCATGAGACTACTTAACACAGCACAATGTTGGACACAATTAACAAATACAAACGTTGGCAAAGCAATCAAGTCTATTTTTTATGCTAGAAAACAGACAGGCAGCATGGGTGCAAAGGACATGCACACAGGCAGCATTTGCAGTCATGTGTCGCATTCCACGTCACGTCATTGCATTTAAACTATTGGGCTCTGAGGGTGACAATCGATCACAGGTGAACCCATGGCTAAAGGAAGGCCACTATACTTATGACAGGCCCTCCCGGGAAAAGGCGCACATATTTCATACTCAGAAGAGCCAATGTGCGCCAAGGGAGACCTCACCACCTCAAGGAGAGCATCATTTGGACCAGGCACCATTTTTAGGGTGGCATTTGAGTTTTTACATGTTACATTTTTAGTTTGCTTGCACATTACTCTCCAATGTAAGTGAACCTGTAGCTCCAGACTGCTAAAATCACTCTGTGGGTTGGGTGTAGACTGCAGAAATAATTCAATTTTTTTTATAATGCACTGCAGTCTCCACTTTGAACTCTTTTAGGCACTCAAATAACCAATTTTACAATTACTCAATCTTATGTAATCAACTTACAGATCTCTGGCCGTGTTGTATATTTCAGATTGCAATATTCAGCTCGCTGAGCCATCCTACTAGTTAGAGGGGATGTATAACCTGCATGCCCCTTGCTTGATTCCAGGTGGGGGCTACTTTAAAGTAGCAAAGCACAAGTGAATTAGCAGGGCACGGTTTCCAATAGAAAAACTTCTTTGGTGTCTGCTATCTGAAATTTAAAGGACCCGTTTTACTACGAATTATGGAGGACAAAGATGAGAGGAAAGTTGCTGCCTTTTGTGTATAATGTGTAAAGCATGCTTGAGTCGATAGACTGGCAGACATCAAAGGCTAGTGTGGGAGGTCCTGGGTGTACCCCTCCACTGGTTCCCCCCTTGGCTCACACGGCAGAGCCTTAGCACCAATGTTTTCTGTGCTGTGCCCGAGATCAGTTTTCATGGCGACCGCTGCGAAAGGGTTTTTGTGTTGCAGTTGCACTGGCCGCAACATGATCCTTTCTAGCAGTGGCGGCTGGTGACATTTGAAAGTGGTGAGGCGTAAAATTATTGCCGTAGTGCATTATTGCACAACTTAAAGAGGGTTCGGGGGGTTCCCCCCCCCGAGAAAATTTTGAAATAAATAGTGGACAAATGGTGCATTTTCAAGCAAACTTGAGGAAGCAGGAAGGTTAATAAAGCAATACGATTGAAATATTTATCATTAATAAATTGCCAATTTTTATGAGTTATAGGGGACAATCTTTGCGTATTTTACCAGCAGAGTGTTATAAAAAATGCGCGCCAGACACGAGTCAGACAGAATAGAGGATGCAAGAACAGCCCACAACCGGGATTTTGACTTTTGCTGCGCTCCACTCACCCCTTGCTCAATGAGGGAGACACCATTTGTCAAAGAAAGTCACATTTTCACCCTTCCCACTGGTTACCTGGAAGGTTTCAGATACATAGCACTCTGGTCAACAGCCTCAGGTAATTAATACTCCAAGGCCAGCCCATGGTCCCCACTACCGAAAGACCACTCACAGCTGCCAGACATACATGAGCTATACCAGCAGACTTACTTCTGAAAACCCGATCTATGACCATTATTGTAAACCCATCCCAGTGTATATTAAAAAATACAGACAGGTCCATTTTAATATTATTGTTACTCCAGCAGACAACATTTGATCTATGAGAGGGGGGTGGGGGGTATCACAAATTCAAAACACCAGACTGACCCTGTTCAATAATCTACATTATTCTACTGACATATTCATTATATCTCACGTGTGTGTGTGTGCCATCAAGTGATGTTTCATGTCATTTCACTGCCACATGAATGCATACCTAGACTGGGCAGCCTTACTTTCACAGATGCAGCATCTTGTGTGGTGTATTCTCTGTACTGTCAGATCATGTCTACCCCTGGTCAAGTACCTGCCTGCTCTGTACTGTAAGAGTATGTCAACCCGTCCAGTACCTACCTCCTGGACACTGGACAGCGTAGCACCTCTGGAATCTGAAGAGTGACACAAACTGCTGCTTGTACATATCGGCAGGATTGCCAACTTACATAAATGACCCCCTTTTGGTGCTGAACAAGCAATTCGATCATCAAGCAAGGCATTATTTACTTGAGACTAAGCTTTGTGGAAGAATAAATACGCAGACATGGATTGCAAACAGGGCTGAATACCAGAACACGTGCGTTTATTGGTCTATGAATTTGCACATTCCATTAAGAACACTGGCCCGAACATAGCTCAGCGAGAAGTGACTCAAAACTTGGCCTCCGAGTGTCATTGCGGCAATCTATCATACACTAACTACCATTAATGAGGGCATGAATATTGACCCGAGGGTGCACAATGAAGGATTAATGCCTTCTGTTCCTAGCAGGTGTGTTTCCACCTATAAATCAAAACTCGGATGAGTGATGAGTGATGAGTGATTCGGAATGTTTCTGTCGTATGAGCCCCAGCACTCACGCAACTGAGCAGCAAAAGAAGACGGTACGTGGCTAGCTGCAGAATACAGCAGTTTCAGTTGTAGGGGTGCAGGCATAATGAAAAGGTCTGTGCGGAGACATGAATGAGAGCTTTCAAAATGGCGGGCCCACTTACAATTCACACACCTGTATTTATTATACAGGGACATATCGATAGATGTTTCACATAGTAATTCACAAAGCCTTAAATCAATAAAATCAGACCCCTGAGAACAGTTTATTTGAAAATGTTTTCTTGAATTCCATTTATGTATAGCATAACAGTGAGATATTCGCTGTGGTTGCAGATTGGCTGGCTAGTGTGAAGCATAGTTCATTCGGAAACAGTGTGCTATCTTGATAGTTCAGTGGGACTAGGTAGCCAGAATATTGGAGCTTTGAATGGGTGAGATCCAGGCAGTTTAAAGCAGCGGTTTCAAATGTTGAGGTAAGAGTTGGTTGCTGCGTAGAAATGGCCAGCTGTTATTGTAGCTGAGTGAAAAGTGATTTCCACTCATGAGGTGCGCAATTGTCACTAAAATAACTAAATATACAAGTTGGCAGGTATGTAGTTACATTACACAGGGATACATTAAAGTGTGTATGAGGCAGGAGAGGGTAAGTGATTTGCCCAGAATCACAGGATGTGGAACAGATGCTGAAACTCGAACCTGGTTTCCAAGCTCTAAAGTCGGCAGCTCAGCGCCTTACACCACAATTACATTGCAAACAGAAGGAGGGAACAAAAACCCCTCACTCAGTAACTTCCCAGGCTCCAGACCTACCACCCCGAAAACTCACTTGCAGCAGATCACACGGCGCGCTCACTTTACACAGCAGGGGTGAAAATAAATCGCCTGAGTCTGGCATCCAGTGTTTATGTGGCTGCTTCCCCCCTCCCATTACCCGTAATGTCAGAAGTACCTCATTCAGTGGGGGTGTCAGCCGGGGGCAGACCCAGAACACCCTCCATTCACCCCCACCAACCGGATGGTCATAAATTGGAAAACAGAGTGATAAGGGGTGGAGAGGGGGCTGAGCCTACAAAAAAGCTTCCCTTTATTAAAAAGACAATTCAGGAACAAACGTTAAGATGCAATTATAAATGCATTGTATACATTAAGGCAGTCGGCAGATCTTTTAACATGCCGCCCCAGACTCTCTCACAAACACTTATTGACAGGAGTGAGCCCTGTTCATCATTTCTAAAAGAGAAAACAGGGATATGTTCGGGCCGGGGGAAACAAGAAAAGCTGAAAAACAGACACAAAGAATGCTTTACGTTGGCGGCAATACTCGCGGGCGGGGGGTGGCGGGGGTTGTACGTTGGCGGCAATACTTGCGGGCAGGGGGAGGGGTGCGCGGGGGGGTTGGGTTTAAAATTAAAAGTAAAATAAAAACAAAACTTCTTACCTGACCGGATCAGCACCGCGCCGGGGTCCATCCCGCGTTCTCAACAGGAATACTCATGATGCGGCTCCCTCCCTCCTGTAAGCCAATCACAACGCTGCAATGGCAGCGTTGTGATGGGTGAGGAGTCCCAGGCGGCACCCAGCCGGGCACCAGTAGGGACGGCATTTTCTCTATGTAGGCATGCAGCATACATAGAGAAAATGTAGAGTACGCATGACTGCTTTGGTCGGCCCCAGGGCCGACCAAGCAGTCAGAGCACTCAGAGTGGTGCAAGCCACTCCTCCCCGACCCGCCCACACACCCGCCCCCAACCAGGCATATCCCTGCCGTCTGCTTTCTCGCAGCGCGAGAAGCAGAAAATAAAATGGTATTTTAAATACCATTTTATTTTCTGCTTCTGGCACTGCTAGAAAGCAGTGGGGCGGCGCTCCGACGCCCAAATGGAGCGGCCGCCACTGCTTTCTAGTGCTTGTTTTCAGCACTCAAATTAAACACCTTTGAGTTTTGTTTGCGCTATAAAACTATACCAGCGCATATCCAGGTCTGTTTGCAGAGACATGGTCAGCATCCACTTATCTAGGAGCACAATGTGCCTGTATGCCACCATTACTCGCACGAGGGCGGCAAAGAAAAATCCTTTAACTATCCGAACCATCCAGTCAATTATGGGCTACATGCGCCTTTATTTTCAGTAGGACCAATGAAGTGCCATTGAAATAGGCAGCACTTTGTTGGATTGCACAGAATGAAGTCCGGGCTGCACATATATCTAATCGCTAGGCCTTTCGTACATCAAACAGCGCTATACAAAAACCACTAAAAGGCAGACTCGGGTTGGGAAATAAGAGCAAGAGTGGTGGGTGGAGGTTACGATCCTTGGCATGAATTAGTGCATGTTCTAGGCATTAAGGGCCACATGTATCAAAATTAGGAATAGCGATCACCGGGGGCGTGGCTAACCGCCAAGCATGGTGGACGCAAACTAGGAGAGCTCCTTGCCCGGTCCGGCGAGTCCTGCCGTATACTGCGGAGCTGGGGCCAATCTAACCCCCAAACAGCAATCACACAAAAGTGTAAAGGCTGCGAGGAGAGCTGATTACCCCTGAGACGTAGGAAGGGGCATATGGCAAAGTTGAGAGCTGTGTGCTAGCTTGCCGGTCAGGGCCTACCTGCAGGGCCTGCCCTCGTGACAGGGGACCTGGCGCTGGGCTGGGGAGCCAGTGCAGCGCCGTCAGTGGAGCCCTGCGAGGTGCGGCCTTCTTCCTTGCTCCTGGATTCCTCTCCCTGCTGCCGGGGGCTGTGGGGGTGCAAGGGAGCCCCTGATGCGAATGGACGGAGGTCGAGGCGCCCTGCTGCTGGAACTGGCGACATCATAAAATGGCGGCGGCCTCGGCCTGTACCTCCTCTGCCGGCCTGAAACACTAGAGTGCAGGTACCCTCCTCTCTTCCGGCCTGCTGAGCGCTGTGCGACGTCCTTACATTATTGGCAGTGAGTGCCGGATCGGGGAGCAGCGGATGCTGGTGAGGGGCGAGGGCCCTGTGTTCGCGTGCAGTGGTGTCCGGGACTGGGGCACCTGAAGAACCCAGCTCCCTTGCGGACGGAGTGCTGTGGCCGTGGACTGCGGGCAGAGGGCAGCAGTGGCCCTTCTCATCCCCCTCCCTCCCTCCTGTTTCTGGATTTTCCTCCCCTTTGGTGGCGGCGGCGAGGGCTTGGGGGTTTCTCTCCTCCCCCCACCCCCCGCCCCCCTGAGAGCGCGAAGAAGTTGCCGGAGGTTGCTGCCGGGGGCCGCGGCCCGCACACCGGGTGACCGGGCTGTTCTGCTGCCTTCCTTTGGGCCCATACTGGTGGAGAGATAGGGGCCCCTCCCCTCAGGCAAACGGACTGCGGAATTAAGAGAGAGCCGGCCTGGGAGTGCGGTGGAGGCCGGGTCCGGTCCGGCCCTGCTGTGGCTGGTGAGGCAACCCAAGGACCGCGGCCCTACGGAACACACGGGGAGACGAGGTGAGTGGCGGGGGGGCCCCGACTTGCGAGTACTGGTTTGTGACACCTATGGCCTGGGGCTCTCCCCCCCCTGCCTCCCCGCCTCCCTTCTCAATTGCGGATGCCAACGCTGTGGGGGCGCATATGATGCTGTTGGATTACGGGGGGCTGTTGGGAGCTCCCTGAGTGCGGCATGGAGGTGGGCAGAAGAGCCCCTGTGTTGTTAGGAGTGGCCCTTGGGATGAAGGGCCTTCGGATTTGGCACTAGACCTTCTCCCCCCCCCCGGTGTAAGCTGGGAGCCGGACAATGGACTACTGGGTCTGGGGGGCAGCATAAACTCTATACTGCACAGGAGGCTGTGGAAGACACCCGCTGATAAGGCCAACCTGCCCCCCCAACAAAAAGGGAAAACAACTGACACCAGAAAAGATACAGGCTGATTCTTAAACTGCCGGTCTGGACTGCTAGACCATCCCTGACCCCCTCAGATACGCATAATAAGCGGGAAGTGCTGAAGAGACCCTAAGCGGTGATTGGACCTGGCTGACACCGGGAATAAACTCTTAAGAGGTGCTGACATATTGCTAGCACGACGAAGCTCACAGCAAGGGCGCATGGAGGGGCCTGGGGAGGCTGTGACGAACCGGATGCTATGCAGGGAGGGTCCTAAGAGTTTGATTCCTGCCCGCTTCTGCCAGACTGGATAGCATCCCTGCCGCCACATTGCAGGGGGAGATGCCCGGAACCTTGCCCCCGCACGGCCCTGGGGGCTTACAGCTATGAACCAAAGACGACGCTGGTCCACTGCACTGAATTGGGTTGACAGCAGCCAGGCATATGAACCCATACACTGCTTATCCAGGCACACGCAGTAAACCTTGCCTTTCGACAGTGACTGCGCCAGGTCTGGGTTGCGACACTTACCTGTCGAGAATCCTCAGCTGTACGCCAATGGTGTATTGCACACTACAACGGAATGGGGCGCACCAAAGGCAAACTCCCTGAGGCAGCTGCCACAAGCTCACGTTCGCAAGAGGATACAGACACCCAGCGACCACTATCGAGTTGTATACCGCCAACGAACATGGAATCATCAATGGACAAGCTAGACCTCATTCTCCAAGAGGTGAGAGACTCGCGAAAATCGATTGAGATGCAGATTGGCTCCCTTACAACTGGCTTCACTCTCTTAAAGGCAAACCATACCAAACTGGCCGCAACTGTGAAAGATAATAAAATAGCACTGGCGGAGTTGATACCGCAGCACAAAGAACATGCAGCGCAACTCACTCAATTGCAACGACAAATGATGGATCTCCAGGACAGAGTTGGCGATGCAGAGGGTAGGAATCGCCAGAACAATGTTCGCCTCATCGGCGTGCCGGAGCGCAGTGAGGGCCCCAATGCCGCCAAGTTCATGGAGCAATGGTTCAAAGACAATGTAGCCCTGGAGTGTCTCTCCGCCTTTTTCTGTGTGGAGAGGGCGCACAGGATCCCCTCGGGCCGGCCAGTGGCCCGCCTTTGTCCCATGATCGCCAGAATACTAAATTTCAGGGATCGAGACTGGCTGCTCTAAAAGGCAAGAGAGAAGTGCCCAATCCAGTATGAGAATCACAGAATATCATTATACCCGGACTACACCATGCTTGTGCAGCGCAAAAGGTCCTCCTATCAGGCTACCAAAAAGAATCTCAGAGCGCTAAATCTCAAATATGCCTTGCTATTTCCAGCACGCCTGAAAGTCCTGCATGATCAAAAAGCGCAATTTTTTTAATCCCCAGAGGAGGCTGACGAGTGGCTGGAAGCAATGTTCCCCCCAACGGCATCTGGGGCCTCCTTGCAAAGCATGCCTCATTGTCCCAAGTCCACAGCAAATCGGCGATCGCAATGCAATAGACTGGCCCGCAGCTCTCAAGCTAGAAATCCCACTCTGGAGCAAGCCCTGAAAGGTCGGGAGGAGGCGATTGCAGCTGCAAGTACGCTTAGAGACCCTCACCCCAGTCGACGTCGGACTCCTCGGAGGAGAACACTATTCATTCTGACTCAGAAAACAGTATAGCCCTGTTTCGCACTGTGACTCCTCAGACAGCAGATGATTTTCTAGGATAAAAGAAATGTCCCCTTCTCCCCCCTTTATAAATGAAAGGGCCTGTTGGGTGCTGATGGACAAATTATGTTGATAACTGGCAGTTGGTAAGATAATAGCCAATATCGGCGCACATGTCCCTTCCCAGCTCTGCCAATGTATGCTGTTAATGGTATCTAGACCGGGCCAAGGGGGCTCTGTAACTGTACACATCACCATGCAGGGCATAGGAAGCACCCCCCAGCGTGCAAAAGCAACTTGGACCAGGGCAGTTTTAGCGCTGTACCTAGTATTTCAGGTTAATTTAGGGGTGTTTAGGGGAACTGGCTCGCTTCATACATCAAGAGATCTCTTATCGGCCCGGAGGCCCTGGCTTATCATGCGCAGCATTCATAAACACGAGACCACATGCTGGGTACCTATAATATAATTACCTGGAATGTGCGGGGACTTGGATCCATACATAAACGTCATAGAATACACGCGCAGCTCAATAGGCGCAGGGCCCAGAAAGTGTTTCTGCAAGAGTCCCACCTCACTGATTCAGAGATTGGTAAACTGCGCAAGAAATGGAAAGGCCAATTCTTCTCCACATCATACTCTGTATTTGCAAGGGGGACGACCATATGGGTAAGGAATGGAGTCCCGTTTGTAGCTGTAGAGACGCGAGCTGATCCACTGGGTAGATGCACACAGGTGCGGGGAACGCTGGATGGTACGCATGTGGTGCTGGGCAGCCTTTATGCCCCAAACTTTTAACAAGATACATTTCTTGCGGGTCTCAATGGCCCCCCTTACATGCACTGCAGTGTCCACACCCATAAAACCCAATCATGTGAGTTGGCTGATTGACTGATCTAGTTGCGGCTGCACTACGACGCAGAGCGGTAAGATCTCTGGGTTTGCAACCAGAGTTTAAACAGTTCAGTGGTTTGTTTTGAACTTTGCGATCAATTACTTATGGGTCTCGCTTGAGCGCCATATAGCTATTTATAATTAGGGAAAGTGTCTGAAGGAGAGCACTTATCGGAAGGGAAGCCGGTTACATCGTAGCTTTTCCTTTCCTTTTCAGAAGCGCTCATACTGAAAGTTGAGGAAATTTGGTTTCTGAACAATTCGAAACAAGGACACTAGACTCACATGCAGTCTAACGCATGTGGGATGGAATTATCACCACATGGAAAGTAGGTGGTGATTGGATTCATAACGCTATTCTGGACATACACTTGATTAAGAGGATTAATTTTGACAAGTTTTCTAACTGTACTCTCTTGTTTACTTCCACATAGATTACTACCTATGACATTTAGGGTACCCCTCACAGAAGAAATATCATGTTGGTGATGCATTTAGATGGGTGAGATTTTTGTCACCCTTTTTGATCTTTGAGGGCTTTATTCACTCACGGCATTGAGAGAAGGGTTCGACATACACGGGCTAGGTGTTTCTGTATAGTGTTCTGTCTTGTGTACTTGCGGCTTGGTCTAGATGCCTTTAGACAGTTTCGGGTTTTGGTAGCTTTTCACTCATTAGATTTTTCTCCATCACCTGGATGTAGGGATTATAAAATATGAAATACACTTGCGCAATAAGTTTGTTTTAACTTCACAAACTGATTCTCACAAAGTCACTATCTTTTATTATAGGTCCACCTTGTGCATGTTTATGCACTTGCACATTATGTCACAATGGCCATTGTTTATTTTGTTTACTCAGCCTTGAGAAAGTCGCGGGACGATTTCCCAGTGTTTGCGACGAAACACGTGTTGGCTGATCAAAAAAGAAAAGAATAAAAGAAAGAGAAGATTTCGGAAACTGTGTTTATAATTTATGCATACTTGCTTTGATATTTAACATTACTTTACAGACGTGTGCTGGGGATTTTGTTAATTTCTGTGTTGGCTTTGGCCACAGTATTAGGGGAGGTTGGTGGTTCTCCTCACCTTACAGCACAGTAGCTCAATACTGTCCAGAATTGATTTATGTGCGATTGTTCCTAAGTGGCGCCGTATAACCTAGCACTATACCACTGATCTATAGAATTTACTTTTCTGGGGAAGACTTTCTCCGATCACAACCCCCTAGAGCTCACGCTTGGATGGGGCAGAATCCCCACCCCGGTCCCCACTTGGAGACTGTGGCCACAGATGCTGGAGGACTCCGTTTTCCGGAACACACTGGCAGTAGGCATCACAAACTACTTTGCAGAAAATGCAGATACAGCCTCCACACGACAGGTAGAGTGGGATGCTTTTAAAACCGTCATACGGGGTGTGGCCATCAGCACCACTGCAGGGGCTACACAATAACCTCAAAATGGTTGAGATTACCATGAATACGATAGAGCAGGAAGCGGCAAAGGATCCCACCAAAGCAGCGGCATTGCAAGAGGCGCGCATTAAACATGCCGAAATATTGGAGAGCCTTAGAGTAATGGATTACAAAGCGTACACTCAGATAAACACACAGAGGCTGATAAGTCTGGTGCGCTACTAGCGCGTATTATACGCGATGCCCCTCCTGCTGCCGTGATACATGAAATAGCCACATTAGAAGGGAACACAGTGCTCACCCAGCAGGAAATAAATGAAGCATTTTATAAGTACTATGAAGCGCTCTACCAAGCCCCAGCGCGATAGTTAGACGAATCTATAGACACCTTTTTAGACGATCTACCATTCCCCCAGTTAGATGATACCGCCAGGGACGAACTGTCAGGCCCCATTACCAGAGCTGAAATCAGAGAGGCTATTCGGGCGTTACCGCGCAATAAGGCCCCTGGTGTAGATGGCCTACCTATAGAATTCTTTGATACCTTCTCAGATACACTGATTCCCCATCTGGAACAGCTGTTCCAATCCGCGCTGCACGCGGGGACCCTTCCCTCTACCACAAAGCAAGCACTAGTTGTATCAATCCCTAAGCCGGGACGCTCTGCTACGGATATTTCAGGGTAGCGACCCCTCTCTCTGCTTGCCACAGAATATAAAATACTAAGTAAAATATTGGTGCGCCGCTTACTTCCATACTTACACAAGCTCGTACATGTGGAACAATGCGGGTTTGTCCCTGCACGCAGCACGTCTCTCAACATCAGAAGACTTTATTGTGTCATGGGGTCCGCTCCAGCAGACACGCGGAATGAAGGCTGCATCACGTTAGACCTTAGACAGGCCTTTGATACCTTGCAGTGGGATTACATGGTCAGGTCACTGGGGAAGTTTGGTATACCGCCCGAATATCTGTGGTGGGTACAACTGCTGTATACAGGACCCACGGCGCGGGCCCGCACCGGGAATCACATATCTGGTACATACCCAGTGGGGAGAGGTACCCATCAGGCATGCCCACTGTCACCCCTGCTATTTGTGCTCACGCTAGAGCCTCTGGCCATCAAGCTGCGGGCAGAGGCAGAGCAAATAGGGATCAGACTGGGCAATGTCATGCATGTGCTATCAGCCTATGCTAACGATATAATTCTATACGCCAAAGACCTACTCAATGATCTAGGGCCGATCCCGGACATCTTTAGCCAATTTGAGCTGGTCTCGGGTCTGGCCATCAATGAGGCTACATCGCAATCCTTCTTTTTTCACCCTGGTGCGCGCCCAGACAGGTTGCAATTTGGGCAGCTCTCTTTAACAGTTGCGCAACATACTTTCAAATACTTAGGCATCAATATATACAGAGACCCGCAAGACTTAATAGAGGGCAACCTGACCAGAGCAATTAGGGCACTTCGATCCCAGGCGGCCTTCTGGATCTCGCTACCAATATCTATAATGGGCCGGGTGGCGATCTCCAAAATGGTGGTCCTCCCACGAATACTATACTTTTTTACAAACCTTCAAGTGATAATCCCTGCACCTATATTCAAGGCACTTGAGACACTATTATCTGACTTGATCTGGGGGAACGGCCGTCGGCAGGTGGGCCTAGCCAAGCTGCAGCTGGAGACAGACAGAGGAGGACTGGGGGCCCCTGATCTCCACGCATACTGCTATGCAAACCAAGTACAGTGGCTCTCGTTCTGGCTGGCGGGGCGCAATCTGCACAAACTGGGATACACAGCCCAGGATCTCAGTCGCGGGACCTTACATACACTCCTGCTGCCTCGATCCCAGGTCCCCCAGGATGCCCCGACGCTATTACGCACAGCACTGGCATACTGGAAGAAAGCACTACAGTATACGCACCAGTGCACCCCATACTCAAACAACACACCGCTACTCGGTATCCCTACGCCCACAGGCCTCATCACAGAACAGAACACCAGCAGCTGGTCTGAGGGAGGAGTCACTACAGTAGGGGCACTCTTCAGTGCCGGGGCTCTCATGGATCACGAAAATGTCACCAGGGAAAATGGGGTCTCAGGGAATTTATATATGACATATGCAGCACTAACTGCATACGTTAAGCGGCACTTAGTTCCTGCAAGAGAAGAACCTCCGACACATGCACTCCTACAAGCAATGTATCTAATGGGCGAGGGGCGGCATCTCACAAAATGGCTCTACAAAGGTATTCGGGCACACGCTGGGATTGCACTCACTGATTTGCGTAACAAATGGTCTGCGGATCTAGGGAAGGATCTGACAGACAGGGAATGGACCGCCTTGTTAGAGTACCCAAAAAAGGTGTCACGTAACGCCAAATTTAAATTTATCCAGCACATGGTCCTCCATAGAGCTTATCTCACTCCACACTGCTTGCAGCGTATGTTCTCGCACACACAGCAATATTGCCCAAGATGCAAGGTGGAGGATGCAGACATACTGCATATGTTGTGGTCCTGCCCTGCGCTAGCGGAGTTCTGGACGGAGGTCGTCCGGAATATCAGAGCAGTGACGGGTATTCCTACAGAGGAGACAGCTAGAAACTGCATACTGGGGATGCATCGGTGACCAAAATCGCGGAAGGTGCACTCACGGTCCGCCGACCTAGCACTTCTCCTTGCAAAGCGTGCAATAACCATGAGGTGGAAAGCGGCAAGGGGCCCATCAGTGTATTTGTGGCATGGGGAAGTGGTGCGATGGGGCAACGCGGAGAGTGCTGCCATTAGACGGGAAGAGGTCCGAGGGTTGCGCAAGACAGTGATCTCAATGGCCTGGGACTTAATGTTGGAGGCATTCAAATCCCTAGAACCTGCGCCAGTCCCAGTGGCAAATGACACATAGAGGAGCACTTGTAAACAGTCCCCTGATGGCATGATTCCGACCCAAGAATGTTTACATGTGTAACGCTGCCAAATGCAAAATAGCATATTAATCACGACAACATACGTAGAAGAAGGAACCAGGGAGGAACTGGGCGCCAAAGGCATTAACTCAACATGAGCCAGAGGGAGGAGGGAGGGGTGAGGGGGGTTTGTAGTTGTTGGAGTTACTATAAATGCACTTGTAAGAATATCCTGATACTACTTTGTTATCTCCTAAATAAGGTTTCTGTAAAGTATACTGTAAGAAATGATGCAAAATGCTTGCAAACACTGGAATATTGCAGCGCACATCTGTAGTTATGCAAGACAAATGCTGCTATGATGTCTATAAAAAAGTATACAATGTAATGTACGACTTATAAAACTAAAAAAATCAATAAAGTGTGTTTAAAAAAAGGAATAGCGATTACCTAATTGCAATTTTCTGTGAATCGCAATTAGGTAATCGCTATTCCTAATCTATGAAACTCCAAGAGTTTCATTTAGTGATTCCTAGGGTGTCGCAAATCGACCTACCTCATTAATATTAATAGGTAGGTCTCAATTGGCGACCCCTTAGGAATCGCTAAAATCACAGGGATGGTGGCCTGCTAGGGTCAGCAGACCACCATGTCTGTGATTGCTTTTTAATAAAGAAATCTTTTTTTTTTTAAATGTAGCCTGTTTTCCGGGCTAAGGAAAGCGGGTTGCGTTTAAAAGAAAAAATGAAAAGTTTTCTTTTCATTTTTTTAAGAGCAGGAAGTGGTCCGTGTGACCTCTGCCTGCTCTTAAAATAAGTTTTCGCCACCATTCCCAAAGGGGAAGGGGTCCCTTGGGAACCCCTTCCCATTTGCAAATGGGTTACCACCAATTTGAAGTTGGTGGTAAAATGAGAATGTTTTGCGACCACATTCTCAGTCACAAAACATTCGGTATTTGGAAGGGACACCCTAAACACGCCCTTTCCAAATACCGAATCGTAAACCCATTTTGCGATTCGGTAACAGGTTATTGAATCGCAAAATATGGTTTGATACATAGGAAAAGCCTTTTTTGCATTCACAAATGGGCCGATTCTGCAAATTGCCTGTTTGCAAACTCAAAATAGCTTCATGCATGTGACCCTTAATCTGATATAAGATGGGCATTGTAAAATAATATGTGAGTCATTGGATTCCCAGAACAAGGCCCTGCTGTGCTCATTCTTTCACACATCACCTCCACTTCCCACCCAGTGCTAGTTTTCTGGCACAGCACTGGGTCCAGGCTGGAAAGGATAGGGGCGGCTACAGTTTGAAACATCGGTGGGTCAAAGCCATCTATTGCAGAGCACCGTATGTTCCTAGCAATTCTCTGTGGATAATCAAAATGTCAAGATAAGAATAATGTACCTGCAGGAGGGATTGGAGTTTACTTTAGTTGCAGTTTTGACTCATACTAAAGTAGGGAACAGGGTTAATGTGCCCCCTGCAAAGCCACACCATGTAACAAGGAGAGGAGCTGCTGACTTTGCAGCTGGGGAGCCAGGTTTGAGTCTGGGTGTCAGCTCAACGCCCAATGATTCTGGGCAAATCATTTAATCTCCCTGTGCCTACTAAGCGCTCCAATGTCTTCGGGCCGATTTGCGCTATATAAAACTGTAAAAAAAACGTTCAGGTCACATAATTGAACTTTATTTGGATAGCTCAGTGGGTTACTGCTTTTGTCACAGAGATCCTTTTGTTACCTTCAGTTCATAAGTTACAGTCCTTGTATAGCCCAGCGAGCTACGAGCTGTCATCAAACAGCTGCATGCAAACTGCAAAGCATAGGTTCAGATTCTTATAGTTTTTTCCACAAATGTTCATTATTCTAGGATTGCTAAATAATAGGGTATAAAAGTAATGCATTCTTATTAGTAAAGACAACCCCAATCACTATGCTTTTTTGCTGCGTTGTGTTTTAAATCCCAAGTTTGTAGTTCCCCAGGCCATGCATTCTTAACATTTAATACCCACTGGTATGGATGGCATGTGACTCACACACCTTGTAGCCCTCATTTTCTTTTGTAACATTTCCTATATATTGATTTACACACATATGATTCATTGTCTCTTTAATTTGTGTGATGTAAACCTCTCTGACACCTTACATTGGGATGAGTAGCGCTATAAAAGAAATTGAACACATGTGAGAGAGGGGCTACAGAGTGGTGAAGGGCACCGGTGCAGAGTGGCAGTGAGGAAATCAATGGACAAAGTGATCATGGGGTGGTAGGCATCAGGCACTGTCAGCACTAAAGTAGACCCTGAGTACATGTATTTCTCTGATCAGTCACCACTCACCAGTGAGGGGGCTCACGCACACTGCAAAACACGTTGTCCTCCTTAATGGACAGTAGCTTAACGCCTGTCTGAGCCTTGAAGACTTGATCAACCAATACATTGAAGAGGCAGAGATGTGTCAAAGGTAGGAAGCACTAAAAGTGCTTGTTTTCGTTGGTTGGATGTGCTTGGCTCTAGGTCATTTTGCAAGCAGACCAGTTTTAGGACTGAGGATATTTTTGACTTGTTTCTAATGTTGTCTTCATACCTATGCTTTAAAATTCTATGTTTGTAACCCTTTCTTCAACAATTTGTAGTAAATATGTGCTGTAAAATCCACCATTTTAATCAATTTTTTTTCAAAGTTTTCTTTCGGGGGGAGATCCCTCCTGCACCTTCCTTTTACACTTCAGACTCTCTTGCTTCACTCACCCATTATACTCCAGTATAAAATTCCCGCCTCACCACTTTGAAAATACACCAGCCGCCACTGAAAAAGTAGCCTGAAAGATATGCTGTTTGATAGTGTACATTTATTTGGTGTATATCCTGATTCAGCTTTGCGACGATTTGGAGCTGCACAGTGTGATAAAGATACTCCCCTCCTCCTCAGACATAACTTTGAAGGCTCTGCTTGCTTTCTTTCTTTTTGACTTGTATAGACGGAAGTGTTTATTAATCACTGGGTTGCAATATGTATTCATCTGCTTGCAACCGGTGTGGTGTTTCTGCTTACTGCAGGAGTTTATGGTTGTTTAACTAACTTTGTGATTCTTCACATGTATTTACCTGACAATTACTCTTTTTAGTTACCATTATAGTAGTGCATTTATTCTGCAGTACAGTTGTGTTCTTTACAGTATATTCCATGATATGTGGCTTTCTGGATTACTATTTACTGCACCGTGCAAAAGTTGTGTCTTTCCAAACCAACAAAGACCAAAATACACTCCCCTTAGACCTATATTTCTTTTACAAAAGATTCAATCTAGTATGGGTACACAAAGTTGACAAACATCAGATATTTATAACACTACATCAGGATCATATTTTTTTATAAAACCTCATTTATTATTGTCATAAGTTTCTTATTTCATTTTTCTTAATGCATAAATGTCATTTTTGTGAATAAATATAAAGCTTATTTTTTGTCTTTTTCATAAGAAAATCTTTTTTTGTAAATACATGTAGCCAATAATGCAAAGTTATTTACAATGTGAAATGTTCCCTGAATAACAAATCTTCTTACTACTCATACATACTTCACATACGTCCACATTCATACAAAACACTTATGCACATCTGGAATAGACGGGAAACAAAGGATGTAAATCATTTCCATCAAGATGAAAGAATATCAGGTCTGGACACACGAGGTCGACGCGCGTTTCGGTGGGTTAACACAAGACGTGAACCACCTTCTTGAGGACCTTGTCCAAATCGAGCACAGTGACATACAGGAAAATATA
Organism: Calotriton arnoldi; assembly: GCA_963921515.1. Lineage (NCBI taxonomy): Eukaryota > Metazoa > Chordata > Amphibia > Caudata > Salamandridae > Calotriton > Calotriton arnoldi. The sequence continues at coordinate 1,234,001 of CAWUFW010001622.1, read as the reverse complement.
CTTGGGGAACCTAAAGAACAATAAATGATGAAATATTTTTAATAACCCATTCGATATAAATAACCCATACAATAGGACCATGATGCTATATTTGATCAGACCATAGTGCTGCACGCCATTGTCAGCACTCAATATATAAGCATATTATGAGACTTTCACCAGAGTGTTACCAATTGTGATGTACCAACTAGTATTTCCTAGGTGGACATGTTGTTAGTACCTCTTCTGCTTATTGACAGAGATTCTAAAAATAGAGAAAAAGGTGAATTAATGAGGTGAGAAGGAAAAGCCAGCAGTCAACATGGTGTAAAGTAGATACTACCAAGCGTGTTCGCCAAACATCCCAACATGCGATAGCACCCCTGGTGTCTAAAGAATGCATGTAAAAAACCTCAACTCACAAATTTCCGAATATGGAATTCCAATATTTAAGACAGGGACGCTGGAGTAGATGATAAAAGGTGGTGACTATTACTTTTTTCTACAGAGGGTAAAGAACGTCATATTATTATCAAATAGTATTAGGGACACTCAGTACTTCGTAATTTAAAACTAGGGAAACCTTACCACTAGAAATAAGCGTAAAGCTCTCAGCTGATCTATTTTCGTGTTTGCAAGACCATAGCGGAGATAGAAGTCCACAGATTGTCTGGGGAAAGAGTGTAATATACTAATAAGAACAATTTCTGGGTCCATAATAAACTGGGATGTCATATGATAGTATTATGCTCATACTCACATGAAGGTGTATATTGCTTGATTTATTATTCTCACATCCTATTGTCGTACTAGCTTCAAAGGCATGGTTTGCCTCCACCACAGGTGGCAACACCACCGGGTGTTCAGAATGCTGAATAAGTAGGGTTTTTAGAAAAAGTACCTAAAAGACAAAGTGCACGCAAATTATAATATTAATTATTGTAAAAATGATAAATGCCAGCTGCAAATACCACTAAATAATTGCCTGTAGCCGCTAACGGAAGCAACGACCCAGAAACAGCTAATGATAGAGTAAATATATATACACCATCCAATAAACCCATAGATTGGGGCATAATTTGTTTAGGAGGTCATGGGGTGATGCCATCTAATATGCTAGTGTTATCTGCGCAAAAAGGCCTGCCTATTATCGTCCTACAGATACACTACCTTGCTGTTTAACATGGTATAGGGACAGAGTTTTAATAAGGGCGACTCACCAACCCCCAGGTGGTCGAGTGACTACATATGAGTGTGAAAGAAAAGAAAATCCCGGCCTGGTCCTAAAAGACAAACTCACCAGGAACGGCAATAGACTAGTACCACACTCAGCTACGGTCACGCTATCATGCTGTTACACTATGTACGGACACCGTTTTAATGTGGTGTCTGCATAATAAACCGGACGACCCACCCCCCAACCAGTAGTTATATAAATACGTGTAGAAAGCGAAAAATCCCGGCCCAATCCTGGAAGTGAGACTCACCTAATTTTGCCGATTATCTCCCGCAAAATGCTCTGCGTCCCTTGATGGCTGCAGCTCTAAGCGGAAATAGAATGGAACTTTAAATAGCCCGCCACGTATGCGTAGGAAGTTAGGTGAGTGAAAGCGGAAATACGTACAAATGACACGTCGCGAAAACAACGCGATGTTAATATATAAGTATCCGCCATCTTAGTGTGGTGTTAACCTAACGCCAAATGAGGGCAATGCCTCAACATAAATTGATATATAATGCGTGTTAAACCTCGACCTGCCAAATGCCCGTAGAAAAAATTATTACAGAAAAATTGTAAAGGGCTATTCAATTGAAACCAAATATCAAGTGAATAATAAAATTTGAATATTAATGTGTGCGCACCGTCCGTCAGTAAGTAGATACCTCTCTAATACAAAATTGATAAATATCTGATCGGATACAAAAAGCTACAGCCAAACCGCCATGTAGGTGAGTCTGTGCTATCTCACAAACACAAATGGAGAAATAAGCTCTATAAATGTGAGCAAATCAAGTAACGTTAGTGTAAGAAGGGACAATAATCGTCCAACTGGACATGATATTGCAATCACAACCCTAATCCAGGCACCAGTTCAGTAAGGCCCCTACACAATTAGTGAGCCATACTCTTAAGATAACAGACTTTTGCCTGTATATCATAACGGCAAAAACTAATGATGGACAGCCTCCAACAGGTAAATGAATTCCAGTACGTATAATTTGAGCACACTTATTAGGTGACAATAGTCCAGAGGAAACCAACTAGGAAGTGTGAAACTCGATGTAACCTGTTGGGGAACAGAGGATATTGATGAAACAGGTGATGTGCTTAATGCATACATTCACAATGTGCACATAGCATGATGAAGCATGTACAGCCAGTAGGCAAACGTCCCTAGCATAAAAGTTAAATCAAAAATGAACATACGTCCTAAACAACATGATGACATGAATACTAGACAGACCAACAATGCAGAAATACAATCAGACAAATAAGCCGAATGCGGCATAGTACCCTCGATATGAAAACCAAGTTGCTGCTCAAGTTGGAAAACAGCAGCAAGATACTAAAATCTATTAGAACAACACAGGGAAATACTCCTATGTGTACCGATCAGTGATATTCCAAATTATCTCTTCGTTTAATCCCTCTTTTACACTGTTAAGGGTAAAGATCCAAAAGGTTTCCCTCCTCTTCCGGACTATTTCAGTAGAGAGCCCTGGTTTTGGTTTAATCTTTTCCAGGATACACCATCGCAGATCTTTTTCTCCATGGCCATTTTCCAAACAGTGTGTAACTATCGGAGCCGAAAGTTTATTTGTACGGATAGCCGATTTGTGCTCACTATATCTAGTCCGAAACTCGTGTTGACACGTACTGGCTATTTATCAAGTAATCCTCTCATTACATGACAGAACCTGTGTAGTAGCTCTTAATATTATTCACATTTCCTGCACTGGCCTCCTTCCTCAATTATCATTAAGTAAGTCATCTTTGTGTAAGAGACTTCTATATTACTTTGTCTATCGTATCATACGCCCTCTTATGGAAGGCCTGAAAACTTTTGGGTTTTCCGATGAGGACTTTTCCGCACTCATAGGACAAGCCATCACCAGTGTAGGTCCGACTGTCCCCCACAGTGGAGATGACTCTGCATGGAATAACTTACTGAATTTGAGAAAGAAATTAAAAAGAATGGAGTCACATGCCCACTATATGCTGGAGTACTTACGAGCAGGTGTTATTCTATCAGGCCTGAGGGTCCGTAATGTACCAGCACTTTTTGTTGAGATATGAAAGTTCCTGGAGCGGTGGTCCCACATTGCGAACCGCTGCTCCAGGGACTGGATGATCTTGATAATTGAACCAGCTAGGGAGATTATGTTGGTTCTCAGCAAAGAAATAACAGAATTAGAAGATAAGCTGAGAGCAGTCACAGCACTTGAGGAAGCTAAAGCTAAGTTGGAAAAAATGAATACTGACATGAAGGATTTTGAGGAGTACATCACTAATAGAAAAAATGAAAAATTGAGAAAGGATGTGAGGTGGTACACGCAAGAGAAGGCTTACCCCTATTTAGAGAAGTCATACTATCAAGAGTGGAATCATGGCCCCACTTATCAAAACCATGGCAGGAATAATAGAAGGACAGTAATTAATTTCTCAGATACATATTCAACTGACTCTGAGACAGACAATTACCAAAGTACTGATGAAAGGCAATTTTATCAGAGACCAAACAGAGGCAGGCAAATGAACCAACAATCCTATCGAAGTCAGTCTCCTTTTTTACATCGGGGTCAGTATCGCGGCAGGAACAGACAATGGGTACAGGACAGAGGGGATCAACAATCACCAATGCCCCCCCAATATCCGCAACCGTATGTGAAAACACGCAACCAACAATATTGGAAGACTTAGAGAGGATAAACCAACAACAAGTTATGAATAATGACACTCTGCCCATTTTTAATCTTTCATCAAACAACTTGACACACAAGGAGATCAAGTTACTAGGTAGGGGCCTATCATTTGTCCCTAGCACTAGTCCTAATCTTTTCCAACTACATCAAGATATTTTCTCCTTTTTCAGAAAGGTTAGGCTCAAGAAATTCTTTATGCATAGACCTGCAGAAAACAAAGAGGAGAATGCTTCTCAATGTAAACCACCATCTACCTTTACTCCCACCTTAGATATGGTGGGTCCAGAGGTGGATATATTTGAGAAAACTGTATTGAAAGAAATACAACGTGTCACCAAGTATCCTCCTCACAAACAACATAATCTGTCTCTTCAAGACTACCAAGCTCTTAACAACATCAAAGACAATCAAAACATCATCATTAAACCTTGTGACAAAGGTGGGGGAATCGTAGTCATGAACAAGACTGACTATAATGACAAAATCCTCACTATGCTGTCAGTGAAAGAGCATTACAAAAAATCTCATCCAAGAGAGCTAGGCAGATTGAATATTCGCATTCAAGATATGACTAAGAGAGCGTTAGAACAGGAAGTTATTTGCCAACAAGAATACTTGTTTCTGAATAAGTCCAACCCTGTAGTACCAGCTTTCTATGGAGTCCCCAAGACTCATAAGAACATTTCTGACCCCCCTTTCCGTCCTATTATTTCAACTATAGGATCAAGCACAGAACCCCTCTCCAAATATGTTGATGCTTTCCTGTGCCCCCTCACCAGGAACTATGCCTCTTACATCCGAGACACCGGGGACATTATTGCACAAATAGAAGGCAGGCCATTTGACCACCTACATGACATCTTGGTAACGCTTGACATTGAGGCTTTGTACACCAACATTCCTCAATGTCAGGCATTACGGGCTGTGGCCATGCTCCTGAATAGAACTCCAGGGGACAGACCGGATGCCTTCATACTCGAATGTTTAGAAATAGTTCTTTTGAATAACCATTTTGATTTCAATGGCATGCTGTACCAGCAAATAAAGGGCACCAGCATGGGCGCTTCATGTGCGCCCAGTGTTGCGAACATTTATATGGGTGAGTGGGAACTTAAGAACATCTTTAACAAAGCAGCCCCTTTTTTTGAAAATGTGCGGTCTTGGAAGCGCTTTATAGACGACATCTTTTTTGTTTGGAGGGGAGACAATGATACCCTACAGGAATACATCGCTTGGCTCAATGCCAGCGATGATAATTTGAAGTTATCAGCTAATCATAGTTCCAGACAAGTGGAGTTTTTGGATATAGTTAGAAGTTCTGTTGAAGGGCTCCAGGTAGATTTTTTCAGAAAACCCACGGCAAAGAATTCTATCCTCCAGCACCAAAGCTTCCACCCGCCGTGTCAAAAGGACTCTATCCCCTTTGGGGAATTTTTGCGTGTACACAGTAACTGTACGAATATGACGGACTTCATGTTTCACGGAGAGGCCCTGAAACAACGCCTCCTTGCTCGAGGCTAGCCTCGCCGTCTAGTTTCGACGTCCTTTAAGAGGGCCAAATACTATAACCGAGAAGCCCTATTGCAGGGCAATGCTCGTTCTCCTAAGGATCAAATAGTACGCGTGGTCAACCATTCGCAGCTAAACTATAAAATAAGTAACATCATAACTAAGAATTGGAAAATTCTTAATGCACACGAAGATGACGACTTGAGACCACCATTGGTAGCCTACAGAAGAAACAAAAATCTTCGTGATATACTTGTACATACAAGACAAGAAGTCCACAACACACAACAGACTACGCTCACAGGCCTTCCCCCTATTTTAGGCAACCACAGATGTGGCTGCTGCCATGCATGTGACAGTGCTTTGGTTACTGACACCGTGACTTACAAAGGGAAAAATATTAAACTTAGAGAGCTCAGCAACTGCAGGAGTCATAACGTCATCTATATCATCTTGTGTCCATGCGAGTTAGCCTACATAGGTGAGACAGGTCGAGAGTTTCGGACTAGATATAGTGAGCACAAATCGGCTATCCGTACAAATAAACTTTCGGCTCCGATACTTACACACTGTTTGGAAAATGGCCATGGAGAAAAAGATCTGCGATGGTGTATCCTGGAAAAGATTAAACTAAAACCAGGGCTCTCTACTGAAATAGTCCGGAAGAGGAGGGAAACCTTTTGGATCTTTACCCTTAACAGTGTAAAAGAGGGATTAAACGAAGAGATAATTTGGAATATCACTGATCGGTACACATAGGAGTATTTCCCTGTGTTGTTCTAATAGATTTTAGTATCTTGCTGCTGTTTTCTAACTTGAGCAGCAACTTGGTTTTCATATCGAGGGTACTATGCCGCATTCGGCTTATTTGTCTGATTGTATTTCTGCATTATTGGTCTGTCTAGTATTCATGTCATCATGTTGTTTAGGACGTATGTTCATTTTTGATTTAACTTTTATGCTAGGGACGTTTGCCTACTGGCTGTACATGCTTCATCATGCTACGTGCACATTGTGAATGTATGCATTAAGCACATCACCTGTTTCATCAATATCCTCTGTTCCCCAACAGGTTACATCGAGTTTCACACTTCCTAGTGGGTTTCCTCTGGACTATTGTCACCTAATAAGTGTGCTCAAATTATACGTACTGGAATTCATTTACCTGTTGGAGGCTGTCCATCATTAGTTTTTGCCGCTATGATATACAGGCAAAAGTCTGTTATCTTAAGAGTATGGCTCACTAATTGTGTAGGGGCCTTACTGAACTGGTGCCTGGATTAGGGTTGTGATTGCAATATCATGTCCAGTTGGACGATTATTGTCGCTTCTTACACTAACGTTACTTGATTTGCTCACATTTATAGAGCTTATTTCTCCATTTGTGTTTGTGAGATAGCACAGACTCACCTACATGGCGGTTTGGCTGTAGCTTTTTATATCCGATCAGATATTTATCAATTTTGTATTAGAGAGGTATCTACTTACTGACGGACGGTGCGCACACATTAATATTCAAATTTTATTATTCACTTGATATTTGGTTTCAATTGAATAGCCCTTTACAATTTTTTCTGTAATAATTTTTTCTACGGGCATTTGGCAGGTCGAGGTTTAACACGCATTATATATCAATTTATGTTGAGGCATTGCCCTCATTTGGCGTTAGGTTAACACCACACTAAGATGGCGGATACTTATATATTAACATCGCGTTGTTTTTTTCGCGACGTGTCATTTGTACGTATTTCCGCTTTCACTCACCAAACTTCCTACGCATACGTGGCGGGCTATTTAAAGATCCATTCTATTTCCGCTTAGAGCTGCAGCCATCAAGGGACGCGGAGCATTTTGCGGGAGTTAATCTGCAAAATTAGGTGAGTCTCACTTCCAGGATTGGGCCGGGATTTTTCGTTTTCTACACGTATTTATATAACTAACGGTTGGGGGGTGGGTCGTCTAGTTTATTATGCAGACACCACATTAAAACGGTGTCCGTACATAGTGTAACAGCATGATAGCGTGACCGTAGCTGAGTGTGGTACTAGTCTATTGCCGTTCCTGGTGAGTTTGTCTTTTAGGACCAGGCCGGGATTTTCTTTTCTTTCACACTCATATGTAGTCACTCGACCACCTGGGGGTTGGTGAGTCGCCCTTATTAAAACTCTGTCCCTATACCATGTTAAACAGCAAGGTAGTGTATCTGTAGGACGATAATAGGCAGGCCTTTTTGCGCAGATAACACTAGCATATTAGATGGCGTCACCCCATGACCTCCTAAACAAATTATGCCCCAATCTATGGGTCTATTGGATGGTGTATATATATTTACTCTATCATTGGCTGTTTCTGGGTCGTTGCTTCCTTTAGCGGCTACAGGCAATTATTTAGTGGTATTTGCAGCTGGCATTTATCATTTTTACAATAATTAATATTATAATTTGCGTGCACTTTGTCTTTTAGGTACTTTTTCTAAAAACCCTACTTATTCAGCATTCTGAACACCCGGTGGTGTTGCCACCTGCGGTGGAGGCAAACCATGCCTTTGAAGCTAGTACGACAATAGGATGTGAGAATAATAAATCAAGCAATATACACCTTCATGTGAGTATGAGCATAATACTATCATATGACATCCCAGTTTATTATGGGCCCAGAAATTGTTCTTATTAGTATATTACACTCTTTCCCCAGACAATCTGTGGACTTCTATCTCCGCTATGGTCTTGCAAACACGGAAATAAATCAGCTGAGAGCTTTACGCTTATTTCTAGTGGTAAGGTTTCCCTAGTTTTAAATTACGAAGTACTGAGTGTCCCTAATACTATTTGATAATAACATGACGTTGTTTACCCTCTGTAGAAAAAAGTAATAGTCACCACCTTTTATCATCTACTCCAGCGTCCCTGTCTTAAATATTGGAATTCCATATTCGGAAATTTGTGAGTTGAGGTTTTTTACATGCATTCTTTAGACACCAGGGGTGTTATCGCATGTTGGGATGTTTGGCGAACACGCTTGGTAGTATCTACTTTTCACCATGTTGACTGCTGGCTTTTCCTTCTCGCCTCATTAATTCACCTTTTTCTCTATTTTTAGAATCTCTGTCAATAAGCAGAAGAGGTACTAACAACATGTCCTCCTAGGAAATACTAGTTGGTACATCACAATTGGTAACACTCTGGTGAAAGTATCAAAATATGCTTATATATGGAGTGCTGACACTGGCGTGCAGCACTAAGGTCTGATCAAATATAGCATCATGGTCCTATTGTATGGGTTATTTATATCGTATGGGTTATTAAAAATATGTTATCATTTATTGTTCTTTAGGTTCCCCAAGTATATTTGCCTGTATGTCACTGCGCTCGATTTGGACAAGGTCCTGAAGAAGGTGGTTCACGTCTTGTGTTAACCCACCGAAACTCGCGTCGACCTCGTGTGTCCAGACCTGATATTCTTTCATCTTGATGGAAATGATTTACATCCTTTGTTTCCCGTCTATTCCAGATGTGCATAAGTGTTTTGTATGAATGTGGACGTATGTGAAGTATGTATGAGTAGTAAGAAGATTTGTTATTCAGGGAACCTTTCACATTGTAAATACCTTTGCATTATTGGCTACATGTATTTACAAAAAAAGATTTTCTTATGAAAAAGACAAAAATAAGCTTTATATTTATTCACAAAAATGACATTTATGCATTAAGAAAAATTAAATAAGAAACTTATGACAATAATAAATGAGGTTTTATAAAAAAATATGATCCTGATGTAGTGTTATAAATATCTGATGTTTGTCAACTTTGTGTACCCATACTAGATTGAATCTTTTGTAAAAGAAATATAGGTCTAAGGGGAGTGTATTTTGGTCTTTGTTGGTTTGGTTAGTCCCCCTCTTACTCCCAGTCCTTATTTGTCCTTTAGAGGGGATCCCTTGCTTTTTCAAAGTTGTGTCTTTCTCCTTCAGCCCTGTCGTTGACAGTTTTTCAGCTGTATTTTTGAATTTGGTTTTTGATTGATACCTGATATACAAGTCTTGCCGTTTGCTTTACTCTGCAGAAGAGCTCAAGCTCAAGAGTTGATACCTTCATGGTACGTCCCGTACTCTATGTGGAGTATCTTTTGTATGCTATGTGAGCATTTCTAAATATATATATGCTGAGTTGGAATTCTGAGCTTGTGCACTACGGGACCCTCATTGGGGGTTGCGGAGTTCCACCCTCTGTGTCAGGTTATTTCTCTGAAGTACGATGTCATACATTCGTGAAGTTCGGTACATCTTGTTACATTCTTTTGATATTTGTAACCTCCTTCGAAGTCTCAGTTTATATGATCATTGTTGGCCACAAGATTATCTTCGTATGAGCCTTCAAACACTTAGGGGGATATTCTCAAGAATGTGCGATAAACATCGCCAAAATAGGTTAACACAAGTTTTCATATCGCCGTCTATCGCAGGAAAATAACTCTGTGTTAAGGTCGTATTTTCAACACGGCGGTAACATGCGATAGTCTCCCGATAACGCGTCAAATGTCCGCGATAACATTACCAAGACGGCGATGAAAATCCAAACCCGAACGCGAAAAAAGTTGCGATGGGCCCAACCGCGATAAGACAATTAGCGAAAAGCAGCGCCTGGCCTGCAAATCACACACGTCAGGCGGGAAAAATCACTACGAAAGCTGAAAAAAAAACCCACAAACAATAACCAAACTACAGCAAAGCACAATGGAGGCAGCCGGAGCAGGTACAGAGGACAGCCAGAACCCCACAAGCCCCCCGGAGGAGCAGCCTGGGACCTCGGGGACAGGGAAGGGCAAGGACAAGAAGAAGAGAAAGACGCGGTTCAGTCCGCAGGAAAACAGGATCCTGATCACGGAGGTGATAGAACACCATCAACAACTGTTCATCACCTCCACTGTGTCATTGGCAACAAAAAATGCAACATGGCAGTCCATCCTGGACAAGGTGATGCAGTCGGAGTGCTGAGGAGGACAATGGAAGAGCTCAAGAGGCGCTGGAATGATGTGAAGCGCAAGACCAAGCAGAAACTCGCCAACAACCAGAAGGCAGCAATGCAGACTGGAGGTGGGAGTCCAGCGCCACAGGAGGAGCTGGATGAGATGGAGGAAATGGTGTCCTCAGTCATCAGTGGGGAGACGGTGGCAGGAGTTGGGGAACCGGACACTGCTCAACATGACCTGACACAACAGAAACAGGGTGAGTAACGACCAGGGACTGGGGGGACGGAGGGAGATGGGCACAATGGCACACATGCACAATTAAGTACAGCACAGTGCACACCCACAATGACTCTGGATCATGTCCCTGATCCCCTTGGCACACTGCAGCACACATAGTAACAGCACGTAGGCCCCCGTCGACTATGTGCCCAGAGGAGTCCCGCCCACACATCACTCATCTCACAACCAACCCATGCACATGTGCTGAACCCAGCAAAGCTGCGGGTCCGTGAGCCACACTGACAATGCAAGTGACACTGCATGACGAATAGCATGGCTGCAGGCTGATCATCATGACATGGTGCATGCCACCACAATGAGGTGGCGGAGTGTGGACCACATCCGTAAAGGAGCAGGTCACACTCTGACACATCCACCTGCACAAACAACCCCTGACGCCAACTACACATCTGCGGACAAACTGTAGTGTAGCTCCTATTTCCCTTATAGGCTCTGCACATTGGAATAATATATCCTATAGGTTTGACATATGACTAAGGTCGGTATGTCCCTATCGAGTATATTAAACTTAATTACTTGTGCCAGCTAGCTCAGAGGCCACTAGAAACTTCTTGACGACAAGAAGGGATTAGTTTCTGGCTGCCGCAGAACATGACCACTGTGTTTCCCTTACAGAATCAGGATGTGTCCCAGAGTCGTAGAAACAATAGATAACCATTTCACTCAGCTCAGTCGTGCATGTTTCAGTTATTCTCAGAGTTACACAGAAATAACAGACGGGCGTTTCAATAAAGGATTTATTGAACAGTCTTGTTTCTGTTGTAAGTTATATGTGCTGTTATGATCACAAGACAGTATGCGAGATAAATAATGTACAAGGTGAGCAGTAAAAATAGATAATAATACTGCGTCAGCATTATCTTTTTAGCATGTATGCATTTACATAAAATGACACAACCTAAAAATGCGAGTACTCATACGATGCGTTTCTACCCTAGTTCTATCCCAGTGTACCTAACCTATCCTAGGTATAGGGAGAAGTAGAAGTAGGTGCTGTATTCCTGACTAGAGTATACCAAGAGTAAGTTACGCCTAGTATGCCAAGAGTCTAGTATGCCAAGAGTCCCTCTAGGTTCTAGTCTGCTCCATACCTGAAGAATGAGAGAGGTAGGAATCTCTATCCGGATTCGAACTCCAACACCCCGCAAGGGAAGTTAGATCACTGGAAGCTAGACTCTCTGCGTGCAGGAATGACAGTGTCTTCTCAGTGCGTCTGGCCGGGAATCGGGCTCCTCTGAAGTCGAGGTCTCCTCTGATTTACAGGGGTTTGGGAAGGTATATTTATACCTGAAAATGGTAGCATTGACGTGAGTTGGGCAGCGAAAGACGTCATGAATGAATCCCTTAGGGAATAAGAGGTTCATGCATAATGTATGAGTCCTTGAAGAAATCAATAGTCCTGGGCAAGGGAAACTCCCGCAGCCTGAGGGTCTGTTTTTTCATGGACTCGTTGAGACGTTAGGGTGGACGGATGTCGGAAGCCATGCCTGTATTTGGTGTGCATGGTTTATGCCTAAATAAGGCCTGGGATTCTACGCCTATATAAGGGCAGGTTGGGTTATGCCTATATAAGGACATGAGTCTAGAAAGCCCGTTTATGGACACCCTATGAAGTATACAACACCCACTCCTCTTTCGTGGAAACAATGATACTAAAATGCTAAACATCCAAAATGCTAAACATTAAAATAGAGTACCGCATATTAAAACATATCCTAAAAGTATTTAAAAGACATATTTAAAATGCAAAGGTTTCTGTACATTTATAAGCAAAGCTTTTCATTTCCTGCATAAAGTGTGAAATAAATGCAATCGGAATGATAAATAAAAAGCAATATTTACATATGACGAAAATGATCGATAAGTTTGTTCAAAATCAAAGTCATTTCCTATCATGAAATTTAAATGAACTGATTTAGACACACAAGATGACTAAGTGTCCCTGGAAGTACTGCCAAGTCTGTATTATAAGGCCAGTTCTACTATAAGCAGATTGAAGTGCCATTTTTGTGTTCGAAAAATGAGAAAAGTTCAAATTTTGGTAATGTTCCAGGTCTTTGAAAAACGAAGGCCAAATTGTTGCTGTTGCACTGGAACAAAGTATGCCGAATTAGAGTCAGTTCACGGGTCTGGTGTAAACATGAGATCATCTATTTCAATAGACAAAACATCATCCACTGTCGATGGTGTAAGTTCGAACACCTCACGTAAGAGATTGACCGCACAAAGATGGGAAACACCGCCCACAGCATAGGTCGCCGCAGCAATGTTCGCGTCCGTTGTTACCTGTGTGCCTGGAGTTGTTTCTCGTACCTCAGCAGCAGCAGGAAGCGTCTGTGAGATCTCAATGAATGCTGACATCAGTATTGGGAGCCTCTGGGGACAACACGAAGCATGGACCGTTATCGGGACCAGCAAAGTATCGACGTCCTTTGGCGCAGCTGATGGATATGTTAGACAAGCGTCCAACACGCATTCTTCACCGCATAGCAGGCAGCGTAGAACAGGTAAGATGCAATCATGCCAGATTGGTCGGAATGACAGGAACCATGTGGTATTAAGGTCCCGTAGACGAGTCATGCCCAATAGCTGTACTATTCGCTCACGGCACTTTCTTTCAAGGAGAGCTTTCTCCATTTCGCTCGGAGTTATTTCTGCGAAGTGGCTGGCCATAGCGCAATAGCAGACAGATGAATAGAATTCCCGCAACAAGTGCTAGAATCAATGGTATGCCACCAAACACCGAATGTGCAAAGTTCGGAATGATTCCAAGTATTGCCTGGAACGGTGCTAAGAGACCGGTGCAAATGCTCTTAAATACATGTACAATTCCTGTTGTATCTGACATGTTGAAGATACGTGATAACATTTCTACGAAATGTATAGGGCAGTTTGTACGTATTAAATTCTGTATCTCAGCCGAAGTCCTTGCAATTTGTAGATCATAGGTTTCTTTGGCCGAGGTCAAAGGCACTGTTTGCTGTAAAAGCATGGCTTTCATTCTGCTTAAAGTATCAAATCTTATAAAAGAGACACTCAGTGAAGGCCATAAAGCCGACTCCCTGACTGTGTCTATCGGGGGAAACAATACTTGCATACAGCAAGTGACCCTGGAGTTGACCGTTACTAGATATGGGATGCCGGGCAACATTCCACAGCAGCTCTGATCATTCAACATGAGGTAACTCCCATTAGAAAGTTGTCCAAACGTTGGTTTAATCACAGCAGCTGGTGAACCGTGCTGATGGCAAGACAAGTTTGCCGCAGAACCATTACAAGCTCCGTGCAAAATAATGTCCTGACATATGAGTGAACCGGTCAGTGCAGGTTTACAGTTAATACCGCTAAGAAACACTTCACGATCCCCACTCCAACATTTATGTGTATACGGTAAATTCCAAGATGTCTTAATGTATTCCCTACCCAACCTTTCATATTTGCCTGCTTGCATCTGTCTGAGGCAATACTGGAACTGAAAAGTTGTCACAGGTAATGTTATTTTTCCATGAATAAGCCATTCTGTAGCTGGTTTTTCTGCCACTGTGAATGGTAATTTGTCAATTTTTTCAATGCTCAGCACTGTATACCTCGCTCCTCTTTGTGCCAATTCGATCTGTTTATCAGTCAGATTGTATTCTGCAAACAGGGACGACGTGTTGATGAAACGCCAAGGCACATAGCCCGCTCGCAAAGATTGCAGCGTCCATGTCAATAACACAATAGAACGTAATTGAGACTGACCTTGTTGTAACATAGCCAAATCTTGTTCTAGAATGTCGATAGCAGAGGATACAATGCCATCCAATGAATAAATTCTGGAGGACAAAGTTGTTAACCCATTGTCGACTACAGAGAGTGTTTTCTCTAAATTGATACGATCAAGTTCACGTATTCGTTCTGCAGCCTCTATCTGTGACACTTTCCATGCTTCGTTATAAACAGCGTAGATGCCGGCATATATGAAACGTTTTTGACGCGGTTTTCTTGGTCCAAGCAAGAATTCCCTAAGATCTGCGTCATGTGCAAGTAAGGTTAAGTGTTGCTTCACATCCTGTAGTGTAGATTTATGCAGCCAATCGAGGCATAATTTTCCTACACTATATGTTGTTACTACCCCCGGATGTTGTCTTTGGACATATCTTGGGTCTGGCCTATGAAGAGCAAAGCCCTGAGTTTTGTTCAAGAACCTTTCCTGACAGTTGTTTGTGTCTGTGGGCCAGATCAACCATTTATTCCAATTTGAATTGGTTCTGTTGAGTTGTAGTATATTGTCAACTGTCACCACTGCCTTTGTTTTATTATCACTGGCAGGTGTTGGCACAGAAGGTGTTTTCATCTCTTTGATCTTGGCTAATCCAAGACAAGATGTCTGTTGGACGGTGTCATTCAAAAACAGTATTTGTTCAGGGATTATGCAGGCCCTAAATAAAGCTTCCATACCCTGTACTTGCCAATCTTTACTACCCCAGACAGTTTTTGTCTCAATTGTGTCTTTCCATAAGTCGAAACCCTGTGTAGACAGTTGGGCAATAAATGCTTCAGAGTAAATCTGTTTTGTATTTGTTAACATAATTTTCAGTCCTGTCTTGTTTACATTTTTATAGTAAAACGTTTCTGGATCAGATGTATTATAACCTGAAAAATATGGAAATTTACTAGCAAAAGTTTTCGAACTACCTTGTGGTGGTGTAGGACAATGTTCCCATTGATTATACATAAATATATTTCTTGGATATGCAGTTTTGTGCAAATAATGATGACCATAGTGGTTATAACAATACAGTTCTTCGTAATCAGTTGTACCCTCTAAATATTCATTTTTAGAAAATGCAGCAGATTTTTCTAGATCAAACATTATATCTTGAACAGTCTGTAAGTCCCAATCATCTGAATAGGTACTGGACGTTATCAAATCGCTTAGTGAAATTTTAAACAAATGTGGAATGTTCAATTGTTCACTTGGGCCGAATATTTCATAATCTGTTTTGTCCCACACTATACCATCCTGTATAGGAACAGCTGTGATGTTCACTGATGACAAGTCTCTTGCTTCACGATGGGAAGATTTATGTGGTTTCAAAAGCACGTTTATGTCCTTTCCTTCAATGTTCACATGGATGTATCTGCCACCTATAAGCATGCTTACTGTTGTTACCAAAGCTAGCCAGAGCAGGAAAACAAAAAGTCCAGATGTAATCCAGAGTTCAATCCATGGAGAAACCAGATAAGTCTTTTTCAGAAAGTGAACAAAGTCTTGTACTTGCTGCTTGAATTTTGATGATGCTGGCGTCGTTTCAGGTTCGCTTGGATCCTCTGAGAACGTATCAAAGTCAATGAAATAGCCAGAAGCAGTTCTGTCAATTGTTGGAATTGCATCAGGATTCGTTGAAATCACAGGAACCAGTTCTTCACGAGTCACGTTGGTGTAGACAGGTGTATTTGGACGAACTGTTATTTGGTTTTCAAGAGGGATGAGTTCCATAGCTTGGTTGCATAGTCCTTCATTCGTTACAGCTGAATTCTCGATCGTGATCAGTCTTTCAGTCTGAACCTCTTGAATAGTAGCGAGAGGAGTGCGTCTGCTACTAGGTCGGAGTCCACGAGGCCTACTGCTTAGTATTGGCCACATACTGTGGTTTGATCAGGTCGATTGACACAAATCTTTTCTCCTTTCTTCCAGCAAGGGGCGGCAGAAGTACTGTCCTTGTTCCTTGAACAGCTAGAACAGGTACCGGTTGTCTGTAAGAAGGTCCAAATTCCTTCTTGTCCGCGATTTTTTCTCTGACCAGATCCCCAACTTTTGGAATCCAGACAGGCCTTGCTGGGACCGCCGATTTTTCCCCAGTGGTGGTTGGCTGTAAGGATACGTTGCTTTGTTTCGTTCTTAACTTGTTAAGTTCCTGTAAAACAGCCAAACGATCTTTGATATCAAATTCTTTTTTGTCCACCACTGTGCCTACGTGTTCTAAGTCTGGAACCCACATTCTTGTCCCAAATAGGACCTCATATGGAGTGACTCCCCCTAGAGAACTTCTTGGCAGATTGTTAAGAGCGCGCTGAACGCTAATGAGGTGTTTGACCCACCCATCACCCGAACCTTATACCCTAGCTGTTATAGATTGCTTTATGTC
Organism: Calotriton arnoldi; assembly: GCA_963921515.1. NCBI lineage: Eukaryota > Metazoa > Chordata > Amphibia > Caudata > Salamandridae > Calotriton > Calotriton arnoldi. The sequence continues at coordinate 1,217,190 of CAWUFW010001622.1, read as the reverse complement.
CCGGTTTTTCCTTTCCACAACAGAATTTCCCTCAGGATGGAATGGAGAGGAGTACCGCAATGCAACGCCCAGACTGGCCATGGCCTCCTTGTAAGCCCTAGAGCTAAACGCAGGACCCTGGTCAGAATGAAACGTGCCTATTGCGTATGTGCCGATAAAGACTCGCAAATCTTTTATAACAGTTCGAGCGTCAGCTGAGCGCTGAGGCCATAACCATAGGAACCTAGATTTAGTATTTGCGGGAATGCCTATGTCCAGTAGGACGCTGGCGATTAGATAGCCTAATGCTGTCTAACAGTGGTGTCTGCACTGGGCTGCCGCATTCGCTGCATGGTGTCTGATGGCTCTCTCGCTGTAATTTGCAGTCTAAGCAATTGTTGATGAATATGTGAATGTGTGTATTCATTCCAGGCCACCAGTACATCTCTTTTAACTTCAAAATTGTTTTTGAGATCCCTTGATGTGACAGACCCTCCCCCAAATGTGTTTCATAAATCAAGGCTGTTCTTCGTTCCATGTTTGGAATTACCCTATCCCCCACTCCAGGGATTCGAGCAAAAGGAACGTTATTCGCATCAATTACATAAGAGTACTTGAGTGGAAACTTTTTTGGTAATGCTGCACTGCTGCCTTTGCTTGAAGCATTGACAGCTAACATTATCTCACCGTCTATTTTTGTTTTTGAACGAGTGATCGCAGCTACGGAAGCCGTCTGAACAGCCCCCTTCGCGGCTTCGTCAGCCAATGAATTCCCTGCAACGTGAACGCCATCACGCTGATGACTCAGTGTGTGAATCACGTGAGCCTTTGGTAGTTCGTTTTTCAACAGAACTACTTGTTCCCAAAGCAGTTTGTGCTTAATTGTGCCACCTTTTGCATCCTTAAAACCATTTTCAAGCCAGGTTCGTATATAGTCATTATACGACTGAACACAGTAAAAGGAATCGCACACTATCAGTGTGAGGAATTCTCGATCCGTACTTTCAAGTGCCAGTTTGAATGCCTGTAGTTCAGCTCGCTGAGCTGTACAATCACCTAGTGACTGAGTTTTTGTGACCATAGGTCTGAAGATGCCATTTCGTATGCGACCTTTAACGATAGCACACGCTGCACTGTAAGCTTGCTTACTCCCTGTTGCGGGCTGTGCGGATCCGTCAGTGTAAATTACGAATTCATACTGATCGAGGGGCAGAATCTCAGTGGGCAGAGGACATTCTTGTTCATATTGGAGAAATGCCTGTGTTTTTAAATCTGGATCAAATACATATTCAACATCAGTTGCAGCAAGAGAATTAACCCATTGTATCCATCTCGGATGTAAAGCTTTAGCATTGGGAATGCTCGCTTTTGTGACTGCTTCTAAAGCTGGTACTGGGGTAACGACAATTATGCGTTTCCCTTGGGCTAAGGCTCTTTCTTTTGCTACAGCTGTTTGAACTGCTGTCAGAATTTTTTCAGTTGAACTGAAGCGCATTTCTGCTTGTGTGTACAAATGTGATTTGTACGCGATTGGTACTTTCTCACCCTCATTAAAGGTTAAGTAAGTGAATCCACATTGACCCGAAATTATTCGAATCACCAAATTTCTTTGACTTACGCGTGTTTGTAAGTGATTTGTTGCTAACATGTTAGCCTGGAGTGAACGCAAAATTTCTGTGTGTTCCTGTGTCCAGTTTTTGATTGAAAAATCAGGTTTGATTAGTGCGTAGAGAGGTTTAACCCTTTCTGCGTAGTTTAGAATGTATGTTCTACCAAAATTGAGGAAACCCAGGATTGATTGTAAGTTTTTTAGCGTCTTAGGAGGTTGGATCAGCGCACACTTCTCTAGAAAGTTAGCTGCCAAGCTCTTGCCTTCACTTGAAAGCTCATATCCCAAAAATAGGACATTGAGATGGGCAATTCGGGACTTTTTAAAGTTGAACTTATAGCCCTCAGAGGCGAATCCCAATATAATGGTGCTCACCCTGTTCAAGTGTTTTTCTAAGTCATCGTCTGTCAGATAAATATCATCGACATAGGACAATGCCTCGTTGTCATAAATTTGTAGCAACTCCGTTACTCTCGCTGAGAATAAACCTGGGCTGTTCTTGAACCCTTGTGGGAGTCGACAAAAGTGACGCTGGGTCCCCATTATGGAGAATGCCGTTAAGTACCTACTTTCAGGTGCTATATTTTGACAAAAGAATCCATTTGAGATGTCTAATGTGGTTTTGTATTTTTTGCGCACAATGTTATTCATTAATGCTGTGCTATGTGCATTTTGCACTGCAAAAGTTTTAGAACAAGTGTTTAAATGTCTGTAGTCCAAAACTAGACGATATGTATTGTCTGGTTTGGAGACAGGAAACAAAGGATTGTTCATAGATGAGGTGCTAGTTTCAATCACCCCTTGGTATTCAAGTTGATTTAAAATCTCCCTGACCTGTTTTTTAGCTTCTTGCTTAATTGGATACTGCCTCTGTGCAGTAGGTTCATGTTTCAGATGTATTTTATGGTGAGGGGAGTCCTCATCCCATCCTACATGATTTTTATATAATGCTGGAGCCTGGGCTACTGCCCATTTTCTGGCATATGTATATTTTAAGTGAATTGGAATGTGATTGGAGAAGGCAGGCATAATCATGTCCTCGCCGTGTGGGCACTCCCTGACAAATTGTGGTGGCCAGTCTTTTTCTGCTAGAAGTATGTCATAACCCTTTGATAGTTTTTCCCAAAAAAGTGCTTTAACCTGTCTAGGTTTGTCTCCCTCCATCCGGAGTGTTATTTCATATAACCTTTGTGGAGTACTAACCCTGGTGTCTACAGTTTCTACCGTAATGTACTCATTCAAGTCCACTATCTCCAGAAGTTCCATCAGGTTCTGGCGAGCTATTGTGACTTCTGCTGCACTGTCCAGCATCGTCTGAGCCCATTCCCCGTTTTTGAGTTGTGATCTCATTATTCTCGGCATGTCTTATCTTCAGACCTGCTACTTTCTTTTTGGAGAATTGAGGTTTAGCTTTAATTTTTGTTGCGTGCTTGTCGTCTTTCGATTTCACGCGTTCTTCTCTATGTTCTGTACGTCCTCTTCTTTCCGAAGTCTGTGATGAGACCTGAAAGGGACGAGAGGAACGTGTATCATTATCTTGATACCTATCAGGTTTTCTCAAATTATCCCTATTCCTGAGGTTATACCTCCTTTCAGAGGGCTCCTTTTGAGGAGACCTACCTCGGGATTGAGATCTTTTCTCGTTTGAATTTTGTTTGTTAGATTCCCACTTCTTTTTAGAAGATGTAGGAGTTTGTTTAATTGAGTCCTTCTCAGAACTTTCAGATAGTTTTGGTTTAACTGGTCTCCCACCCAAACTATCTCTGCCTAATTCTGCATATGACTGCTCTATAATTCTGGGTAGCTCTGTTTGATGTTCTGTAACATCGAATTCCCTTAGTTTTTGTCGGATCGCCACTGCTGCTGCCTCCCCTTTAATATTAGATAATATTATTGTTGAGACCTGTTCAAAATTTTTCAGTAATTTCATACCTAAATTTAAAGCAGGCTCTGCTCCATATTCGTTTTGAATCTGTTTTAGGACATCTGGTATTACCGCAATTGACGGAATGCCGTGTGTTTTAGTGTAGATGGCAGCAAAGACTGAGCCCCAAGTGGTGCAGTCTTCCAGTTGTGGTGTGATCCCCATTGGTAAACTGATGGTTAGGATTCTGTGTTTCTCATATGGGCTAGTATTTGGAAATACTGCTTCGATTTGAGTAATTTTTTGAGCTATCCAAAACGGAATTTGCTCCCGCTTAGTGGGCATTTTACCCATGACTGCGTATAGAGTCTGTGGTGTAATTTTTAGTGTACTCCCCTGTGGAGGAGCTTGATTTGGAAGTGTTAATGGTTGTTGGACTGTGAAAGTCCTCATGACATATTGAACCAATTGTCTGTAGATTTTTATTAACTCTGTGAGTTGATTAAGTAGTTCCTCGTCTGACATTATTTCGATGTCTGGATGAGGTGTGTAGCCGGCTAGAATCGGCCATGTTGCTCCTGGTCTGCCTAGCGGACCGAGCCTGGTTATATTTCTGTGATGTTTTAGGGCGCCTTTAAACCAGAGCTGGTGCTCCTGGTATGTTAATGGAATTTCAATATCCTCGAAAGGAATGTATTCCTCCGGTTGTTCATCTTCTTTGTAGAAGTTAAACAAGTGAGTTACTGGATTAGATTCAGGAAATATTACCCATGAATAGAATACCTCTGTCTGAAAGGATTCGTGTGCCTCTATCACGAAAACTGCTCTACCTCCTCTTGGAGATAGGCCATGTTTTATAAGTTTTAGAGTAATGGCTCTTCTTAAGTTAGGAGGAATGTCCTTGACACCCTCTTCGGCTTCATTTAAACCTGTGTTGTTAAATAACGCTGCTTGGGCTGGTTCAGCCGCAGCTACACCGTTTTCGGCGTCTACATTCATTTTGTAGAACTAGTTTCAAGGAAACAAAGATAAGATGCACAATATTGTGGAACAGTCTATCCTTCAACGTTGAGCAAACCAAACAGCTAATATATAGGGGCCTTCCCTATGTAGCCGTGGCGGATATTAACCCTGCCCACTCCAGACGTCTTTTGGAGTATATGGGGTAGGGGTCTCTGAGAGAAAAATAAAAGTGCACAGCTGAGTTACTCAGTATCTAACGTTGAATTACTGCCTTACCAAACGTTGGGCGCCATGTAGTGTAGCTCCTATTTCCCTTATAGGCTCTGCGCATTGGAATAATATATCCTATAGGTTTGACATAGGACTAAGGTCGGTATGTCCCTATCGAGTATATTAAACTTAATTACTTGTGCCAGCTAGCTCAGAGGCCACTAGAAACTTCTTGACGACAAGAAGGGATTAGTTTCTGGCTGCCGCAGAACATGACCACTGTGTTTCCCTTACAGAATCAGGATGTGTCCCAGAGTCGTAGAAACAATAGATAACCATTTCACTCAGCTCAGTCGTGCATGTTTCAGTTATTCTCAGAGTTACACAGAAATAACAGACGGGCGTTTCAATAAAGGATTTATTGAACAGTCTTGTTTCTGTTGTAAGTTATATGTGCTGTTATGATCACAAGACAGTATGCGAGATAAATAATGTACAAGGTGAGCAGTAAAAATAAATAATACTGCGTCAGCATTATCTTTTTAGCATGTATGCATTTACATAAAATGACACAACCTAAAAATGCGAGTACTCATACGATGCGTTTCTACCCTAGTTCTATCCCAGTGTACCTAACCTATCCTAGGTATAGGGAGAAGTAGAAGTAGGTGCTGTATTCCTGACTAGAGTATACCAAGAGTAAGTTACGCCTAGTATGCCAAGAGTCTAGTATGCCAAGAGTCCCTCTAGGTTCTAGTCTGCTCCATACCTGAAGAATGAGAGAGGTAGGAATCTCTATCCGGACTCGAACTCCAACACCCCGCAAGGGAAGTTAGATCACTGGAAGCTGGACTCTCTGCGTGCAGGAATGACAGTGTCTTCTCAGTGCGTCTGGCCGGGAATCGGGCTCCTCTGAAGTCGAGGTCTCCTCTGATTTACAGGGGTTTGGGAAGGTATATTTATACCTGAAAATGGTAGCATTGACGTGAGTTGGGCAGCGAAAGACGTCATGAATGAATCCCTTAGGGAATAAGAGGTTCATGCATAATGTATGAGTCCTTGAAGAAATCAATAGTCCTGGGCAAGGGAAACTCCCGCAGCCTGAGGGTCTGTTTTTTCATGGACTCGTTGAGACGTTAGGGTGGACGGATGTCGGAAGCCATGCCTGTATTTGGTGTGCATGGTTTATGCCTAAATAAGGCCTGGGATTCTACGCCTATATAAGGGCAGGTTGGGTTATGCCTATATAAGGACATGAGTCTAGAAAGCCCGTTTATGGACACCCTATGAAGTATACAACAAAACCATGCCCCAGAGTCCCAACTGCCACCAAGACCCAAATCCACCCTAGTCTGCAACAAAGGGACAAGGGGCAGCAAAATAAGAGCTGCAGGGGCGACCCTCCCAAAATGCAGCACACACACATGACATTCAGAGCACATCAGCATTGACAACAATGTGGTACAAACTGCAACACGTTAACAACAGGACAGAGGACACCACAGGTGCCGCTTGTGTGTAGAAACTGGCCAACCACATTTGGCATAGCAGGGAAATGTGAGATGTCAATGTACAAGTACAAACACATATCCGTGATGTTGTCGAAATGTCCACTGTCCCGCATCAAATAGGCAGCTCCTCCTAAACAGTCACAATGTACATTGTCATGCAGTCTGTATGTGAACTTGTACAATGCGTCAACATAAATGTGAACACAATGTAATACTGCATCTCCCCTTCACATTGCAGAGGGAGCATCAACACCTCCTGCAGAGCAGCCCCAACAACTCTTCACTGATGACGATGAGGACATCCCCGACATCGACACTGAAGCCCTCCAAGTCCTCATTGACAGCTTCGGCACCCCACCTCCAGGAGCAGGGCAGCCCAGCTGCATCGAGGAGACCCCATCCCCTGCACAGACCACACAGCAGGATGCACCTACCACCCCTGCCGCCTCCCAGGACCCCCACGAACAACACATGGCCTTCCAACGCCGTGTGTTGGAGGTCCAGGAGAAGATGGCTGATCAGGTGCGGGTGGGGTTCGACCTCATGGCAGCCAAACTTGATGCCATACATGGGTGTCTGATTCCCATCAGGGACCACATACAGTCCCTAACGGACACCCACAGTCCCCTCCATGCTCTCCAACGATCCATGGCTGACATCGCTGGAGTCATGATACTGAGACAAGAACAACTGTCCAGTCAGAGTGGTTCCAGCGATGTCAGCCGGGAGTTGGGACAGATGCGTCGGCTCATGGAGAACATGGAGCGGATGACGGCGGAAAGAATGGCTGCCACGGCTGCACACCAGCGAGATGTGGCTGGGACCTTCCATGCCCTGCAGCACATCGTCATGGCATTGCTGCCTCAAGGCCTGGCGCAGATGAATGCTGCTGCTGCTTCTACATCCACATTCCGCCCCCTGATGTGTCAGTGCCTCACAGTGCGGCAGGCAATCCACCTCCGGCCCCTGATGTGTCAGTGGCACACGGTGCGGCCGACATTCCACCACCACCCACGTGTGAGGCACATGTGACATCAGACGACGAAGATGCGGGTGAATCAACCTTACTGGTAAGGAGGAGGCAGTAGCATTCATCTCCGCCATATGGCCTGTTTCTGCTTGGTTCTGCCCTTTGCATCATCACCTTCCACTGTTCCCTGATGCACTCTGCAACACTCAGCTTGGACCTCGACATGGACTGCCATATTCTGTTTGGTTGCCAATGACACAGCGATCAGACTGCGGACTGAACTCTTCCTCTTCCGATGTACTTGTCATTCCCTGAAGGACTCTGGCTGGCCCTCCACGGGCCAATAATGTGAAGTGGGGTTTGCATGCCCCTGTACTGCTCCAGCTGCACCACTCCATTGGATGTGAATAAAACATTCAGAATCGCACAGATGTTTCATGTCTCTGATCATTCAAGTATGAAAGTATGGATGACTGTAGGGTCAGTGATTCCCCCTTATGTCCATGTTGCTCATGTCGTGGGACTTGAGTCACAGGGTGCAATATTGCCGATTGCGGTCCGTGTGGCGTATACACTACAACAGAGACACAAGCATCAGTTACTTCCTTGTCCAGCCCGGAACTGAAGCACACCCAGAGCCCCGGGGTCATTGTTCCCACCCCTATGCTGGCCTGGCATACGCCAGGCCAGACCACTCCGCTTACGCTCAGGGGGGGGGACAGAACTACATGTCCCAGGTCTTCCCTGTAGTGATCTGCTGATCACTGGTCTAGTTGTCAGCATGCCACAGCCACTCCCTGAGGACTGATCAACACCCACACCACACCCATCCAGCACAGGCGTCACAGGACATGTGACCCTGCCAATAAAAGGGGCCTAGCACATCACATTCCCCACTGCCGGAGATGACATGATGGCGTCCGCACCACGTGGCTAAATCATGAAGGGTCCATGACTTGTGGCGCACGGAGTTAGTAGCTCCAGATGCCCTGCGGCCCTGCACGGGCCTACCGCCATGGGATGACGACTTGAGTTGCACAGGGTTAGTGGCACCCACTGCACTGCCGCTGGCAGGGGCCCACCGCCATGGGACGTCGACTTGAGTTGCACAGGGTTAGTGGCACCCGCTGCACTGCGGCTGGCAGGGGCCCACCGCCACGGGACATCGACTTGAGTTGCACAGGGTTAGTGGCACATGAAGCACTGAGCGGGTGTACAGCCTGCAATGATGCAGTAGGTCTGGAGGCTGGACGGTGACTCGTGGCGCACTGAGGTAGTGGCACATGAGGCCCAGAGTCCGACCCGGGCCTACCACCACGTGGCGATGACTTGTGGTGCACTGAGTTCGATCCACCTGAAGAGCTGAGTGGGTGTACAGCCTGTGATGATGCGTAGGCCTCGATGAGCCGTCCTGCTAATCATGCTTCGATTTGAATTGTGAGCCCTGCTGGACCGTGGTGCACGCCGAAGGCAGCAGTCGGCACACACATGACTCCGCGGTGCGGGGCCGCTGGGGGCCTGTGGCGCGGAATCCAGTGTCTGGCTGAGGAGGTTGCACCAGCACGTGGAGGGCCCTCATGGAGAACGCCGGTGGCTGCAGGTGAGCATTGAGGCCTGGGTGCGCAGGGGCGGGCAGTCATCGCTGGGCGGCGGGTTGGCCTCGGGACCAGGGCTGGGGTGCAGCATGCGCACAGGTTCGTGCAGGCACCACCGGTCGCGGCGGCGGCCTTGTGGCTGGGGGGGGCGCCGCCCTGGCTGACACGACCCTGCATGCGATGACGTGATGTGCGTGGGTTGTTTTGGGACATAGCCACCTCGTCTCCAGTGTGAATCTGCCCGTTGAAGGTGGTCTGCCACGTGTGTGTAGGCCTATGGACTGGTTATGGTGGAGACTGAGACACACGCAGTAGTCACTTTGGTGGTGGATTTGTGACGTGTGCATTCCCACAGTTGTGAGTTGGGGGATTGTGGAGTTGAGGTGTGTGGTGTGTTCAGTTGGTACTTGCCGATGGGCAGTGCACTTCCATGAAGGCCATCCTCAAAGCGCTGGTTGGTGGCGGACCTGCGGACATGTGGGAATCATGCAGACTGCCTGGGGAGTTTGCGACGACATTGGTGGACAGGCCACGGTGGTCCACTTTTGTCTGCACATTGATGGCATGCGTGTGGTTGCTGTTGCAGTGATTGTGTGCAGTGTCGGTAGGGGGCACGAGTCGTACACGTGTGCTGTGAATTGCCCCCAACACGTGCGTGACGCCAGCTATGGCGTAGTTCCCTTGCGTGGTCTCAAGTTGTTCCTGCGCAGTGTGGGTGGAGTGAGGGGCAGGGGTATCGAGCTGACACACACCGTGATGCTTTCAGGTATGATGAGTGCTGCATGATGTGACCGTAACCGCAGTTCGTGTGGTCGTTACCTTCCTTTTCATTCCTTCGACGGTTACAGCCACACGAACTTCTGTTACGGTCTTCTCATGCATAATTTGTCATGCCTGTGAGCATTCCGGTTTGTCCAAGTGCAGTACACTGTACCAGATTAGGCATGTGACTATACGGAAGTTTGACCATTGTCACCATTTCTCCCACAGGTTTCTGGAGACACGTTGCCCTGTAGAAGTTCCCCGTTGGGAATGGAACGCGTTGGCTGAGCTTTTCGTTTTGTTTGTTTGTGTATTTGTAATAAAGTTCTGTTTTTGCACTACTGTTGACTACTGGACTTCATGACCTGGCGCACCCACATTACGGTTACTACGATCCTGGGTCTGGGGCACGGAGGCGTCTAGCACGGCTGGCGTTGGGGTTGATTGCGCAGGTGCACTACGAATTGGAACTATCGTGTGGTGCGGATACAGGGGCCCGCCGTTGCTTTTGTGGACATGCATCCATGGCATATGTGAGGGAGTTTGATGGGGCTGGCTGTGAGACTCCTCCGACTCCGGCAGTTGTTGGTTGGAAGGTACCAGGGGCTAACAGGTGCAGCACAGCTAGCAGCTTTGTCTGCGGGGGGATGTAGGTTGGTACCGTCAGCCTGTTGGCAATGTGGGTCAGGATGCGGTGGATGGTTGTCTTTTTGAGCCTGTGTTGGCCAATGGCTTCCTCTGGCGTTGAGTCTCTGGGGCTGGTGCGTTTTAGGGTCGTCTGCTGTCCTGCACTGCCTAGGTGGTAATTCGGGGGGGGGGCCTGGGAGTGGTGGCGGTGGGTGTTGTGGCCCTCTTGGTTCTCCGAGCTGCATGATCATTGGCTCCATGGCATCTGTTGGTCTTCAGATGTGGCTCTGGGCTCCCTTTCATACTGCAGGTAGTCGTCCTGCTTAACACCAGCAAAAGGCAGGTGTTAAATCCCTGCTGCTAACGCGCCTTATCGCCTGTTCTTTGTTCGCATCGCAGGTCTATCTGGTCGTTGAGAATATCGCGAAGTGGTGTTTTCGTGTGTTTTTGCACGGGAACGCCTACTCTGCATATCATTGGCGTTAGTTGTCGCACTCATCCATGGCAAAGTTTTTTGCGCTAGCTATCGCTGGTAAACTGGCCATGTCGGCAGTTTGCACCAGCTTGAGAATAGGGCAATGAATCTATCGCCAATTTTGCGGTGCTAAAGTGCCGATAAATCGGCGAGAAGTCCTTGAGAATATGCCCCTAAGTGTTTTGCTCTAAAGGTTCTGTCTTATAGCCAATGCTATTTGATTGGCTCTCCACCCCTTCCTGTAGACATGGATGGTTTATACATGTCCTTTGGCCAGGATTGTTTCTTTTCATGGGATTATGTCATATTGGTCTCCAGGGAGACATGTCTCTCTGTCGATTCTATTCCTTCTATTATGAAGGGTTCTTAATACTCTTGACACTTTTGTGGTTGTTATAAAGCTTTGCGTTATTACCAAAGATTTCCCTCTAATAATGTACCTCTTCTTCTCTCCGAACATATTCCTACACATGGCCATGAGAGAACTAGGCGTTTGCCTCAAAGCTTCTACTTTTTGTAGATGGCTTTTATTCTTTTAAGCTGGATAGTTGCTCTTCTAGGGGACAACTCTTTACATTATTTACCTATTTCTAGTTGCTGTAGTTGTACTGATGACATATACATTTTGATGTTTATTTTATAGATCGCTTGGATTCTTTTGTTATGGAATCCTTTAAAATTCTCCAGTTTCTGTATGAGAGATTTTTTCTACATTTTCTGTAGATGGGTCTCTATTCATATGTAAGATTAAAGGTTTTCTTTTTCATACTTTATATCTTAATAATCTTTATACTCTTTTGCTTGCTGTTGCTGTCTAAGGCAATTTGTATTACACTGACGTTTTGGATGGCTGTTGCTTTCCAAAGTGGTATGATGGCCTCTATGATTTCCATACTATTATGTCAGCATTGTCTGGCTGATTATTCAGCTTTACTTTATTTCTATGTGTTATATTTTCTCTTGTCTATACATAGGTGAGTATTTATTTTACTTCTATGTCAGTGTATTTCATGGAGCTATCCTAGCAGTCTTTGTATTACCTTTCTAGGGATATGACTGCTTCTATGCTACTACTTGCTATTATCTGATAGAGACATCTAGCTGCAGATTCCTTACCTTTGAACTTCCAGGCATCAGGCTAGATCCGGAAGACTTTTCCTAGTAATACCCCTGCGCGCCGGTAGGTGGTGTTGGTTGACTCCGCGTGACGTTGTCGGTGTCCTGTTTGTCGTCATCGTGACGTCCGCGTCGTCAATATAACCGCCACTCTGGTGCGCTGACGTCAGTCATTTTCGTTCAGTGCCAGCCAGTGCCGATCAACTGAAGAGAGCTATACCCTGTCAATTTTTGACAGACTTTTTCGACCCTTTTGTCGACTTTGTTGGTGTGTTCAGGTATGTCGAGCAAGAAAGACTACGGGGTTCAAGCCGTGTGGCGCCTCTCACCGCGCCATGTCGGTCACTGACCCCCATTTAGTGTGTCTCTGGTGCCTGGAGCACGACCACGACTCGAAGTTGTGCTCCGACTGCCAAAGGCTTTGAGGGAGCAGTCTCTAAAGCTACTCGCGGCCCGGCATCCGGCACCATGGGGGTCGCCTCGCCCGTCTTGATCCCGGTCCAGGTCTTGGTCGAGAGGAAGGTCCAGGCACCGCTACGGTGAATCGAAGTCCTCTTCGTCAAAGTCAGGTAAGAGGCACCACAAAAAACACAAGAAGTCGAAGCATGCTTCAACTTCGCCCCACCCATCTAGCGGCGCTGCAGAGGAACCTCGGTGTTCAAGGCCCCGCTCCGCGGAACGGGCGCTTGGGTCGGCTCCACGTTTCCCACCCGGGAGCGACCCCCGCCCAACTGAAGGAGTTTTATGACGCCATGTGCGCCATATATGGAGGAAGAGGATTGGGAGGGGGAGTAGGATCCCTTAGAAATCCCGCACCAACAAGATGTGGACTGGTACGAGTAGTTGGGTGATGCCAGTGGGTTGGACACCTCCCCAGACTCTGGTTTGCTTTCCCCTCCTACCCTGGCTACAGAGGAGGGAGCATCATTTGCCATTGTGGTGCGTAGGGATGCAGAGGTCCTGGACCAGCAGCTCCCTACAGTGGCGGTCAAGACCAATGTCTTGACAGAGGTCCTGCAGCCTGGGGTCTCTAGTTCGGAACCCCTACTGCCCTTTAATGAGGCCTTAACAGACGTCCTTCTGAGTACCTGGTCCAAACCCAGCTCAGGGGCTCCTATGAATAGGACAATCGCCCGCCGCCATCTCCCTGCACCGGGCGACCCACTTTTCCTCACCACCAACCCCACCCCACAAAGCTTGGTGGTCCAGGCTTCCACTTCCCGTGGTGCGTTCCCTTCCACACCCCTGGACAGGGAATCCAAAAGACTGGAGAGTTTCTGAAAGAAAATTTTTTCTTCCGCCAGTCTGGCATTGCGGTCGGTGAACACTGCATGCCTTTTGGGCCGCTATTCCCATTTGATATGGGACACGGTTGCGTAAGTGCTGCCCAGAGTCTCGGAGGAGGTCCGGGCTTTACTCTCCCAAACTATTTCAGATGGGAGAGACGCAGCTAAGATGTGGCTTGGACACGACGGACTTGCTGGGCAGAGCGAATTCCACGACGGTGGCCATTCGTCGCCTCACCTGACTGAGAACATCTGGTTTTTCGGGGTATGTCCAGGCTAACCTCATGGACAGGTCTCTTCGGTGACAAAGCAGATACTGCCCTTGAGCCTTTCAAAGACTCGCGTGCCATGACCAAGTCTTTGGGCTTCACCACAACCCCCAGGGTCTCGTCCGCTTTTCGCTCCAATCTTGGCTACAGAAGGGGCTATCAACTGTGACAACCCTACTCCAGCCAAAGGGCCTGCAAGTTCAGCAACCTTTGCAGGGCCGTGGGTGCGGTTTACCTCAACCCCATGGGTCTGGAAACCAGAAGTCGAGTAAAGCCACAATCCCCTACTCGACCGCAAAACCTTCCTAGTCCGATCCCCCCGGATCACTCTCAGCCAGGTGGCAGAGTACGCCATCATCTCCACCACTGGCGAAATATCACATCGGACAAGTGGGTATTGCAAATACTCCGAAGGGGCACTTCCCTCCCCTTTGAGACTACCCCTCCATCTATGCCTCCAGTGTACGATCAGCTGATGGAGGATCACCTTGCCTTGCTCCGCGAGGAAGTCAAGACTCTCTTGGCCAAGGGATCTATAGAGAGGGTTCCTGGGCCAGAAGTATGCCGTGGTTGTTATTCCTGCTACTTTCTGGTCCCAAAGAAGGACAGAGGCCTTCGTCCTATCCTAGACCTCAGAGCCCTCAATTACTTCCTCAAAAAGGAGAAGTTCAAGATGCTCACCCTAGCTCAGGTCCTGTCTGCCCTGGACCAGGGAGACTGGATGGTAGCGCTGGACTTGCAGGATGCCTATTTTCATATCCCCATCCTGCCTGCCCATCGTCGCTACCTGCGGTTTACGGTGGGCCACGAGCACTTTCAATTTGCAGTGCTCCTCTTTGGCTTCCCCAGCACCCCTCGGGTATTCACAAAGGTGATGGTGGTGGTCGCAGCCCATCTGCGCAGATCAGGGGTTCCAGTCTTCCCCTATCTCGACGACTGGTTGTTGAAGGTGGGCTCGCCCCAAACAGTTGTTTCCCACCTCCAGGCTACGGCGAACCTCCTGCATTCGCTGGGGTTCACTATCAACATGCCGAAGTCACACCTGACCCCCTCTCAGATGCTCCCTTTCATTGGAGCGCTTCTGTACATGGTGCAGTTTTGGGCCTATTCTCCCAAACTGCGACTCCAGGATATTCAGGCTATGATACCGATGTTTCGGCTTTTATCCTGGATTTCGGTGAGAATGACTCTGAGGCTGTTGGGCTTCATGGCCTCCTGCATCCTGCTAGTGACCCATGCACAGATTCACATGCAGGCTCTGCAGTGGGACCTGAAGTTCCACTGGGCACAGCATCAAGGAAATCTCACCGACCTGGCTCAGGTTTCAGAGGGCACTGCAAGAGACCTGCAGTGATGGCAGACCCCTCTCCCTTCCCCACCCAGATCTTACAGTAGTGACAGATGAGTCCCTTCTGGGATAGGGTGGCCATCTGGGGGAGGGGGAGATCCGAGGACTCTGGTCTCCGGCGGAAGCCAAGCTCCATATCAACCTGTTGGAACTTCGGGCGATCTGACTGGCACTGAAAGCCTTTTTGCCGTCGATAAAGGGAAGGTTTGTGCAGGTGTTCACAGAAAACACTACCGCCATGTGGTACTGCAACAAAGAGGGCGTAGTGGGGTTGTGGACTCTCTTTTCAAGAGGCCCTACGTCTCTGAACTTGGCTGGAACAGCAGAACATTTCCCTGGTGGTTCAACAGCTTGCCAGTTCTCTGAACACCAGGGCGAATGAGCTCAGCCAAAGGTGCCTTGCCGATCACACGTGGCGTCTCCATCCGGAGGTGGCACAAGGTCTATTACAGTGGGGAGGAAAGCCTTATCTGTTCGCCTCCGAAGAGAACGCGCAATGTCAGCAGTTTTGCACGTTGGAGTTTCCAAGGCGGCTCTCGCTTGGCGATGCTTTTCGTCGCTGGTGGAGCTCAGGCCTTCTATATGCCTTTCTGCCCATACCACTCCTGCCCAGAGTGCTCAAGAAGATCAGGGGCGACCGGGCACAAGTTGTTCTTGTGGCTCCTGACTTGGCACGGAGAGTTTGGTATCCCAAGCTTGTAGACTTAAGCATCGATCCTCCAGTCAGGTTGCCTCTTCGGGAGGAACTTCTGTCGCAGCAGCAGGGGAGGGTCCTCCACCCGAACCTGTCCACTCTTTTCCTCCTTGCATGGAGATTGAGCAGCGACAGTTGACAGCTTTCGACCTTCCTCACAAAGTCTGTGAGGTTATTTTGGCAACCAGGTGTCCCTCTATTAAATTGGTATATGCCTGCAGATGGAACACATTTTGTAAATATTGTACAGACTGGTCTATTGATCCTCTATCTGCATCTTTATCTCATGTCCTTCTCTTCATACTTTCCTTGGCCCGGCAAAGCTCTGCTCTGCTCTGGGCACCTTGAAGGGCTACCTTTCGGCCCTTTCCTCTTTTCTTCGGCTGCCTGATCAGCCTTCCCTTTTCAAATCCCCTCTGGTGCAGAGATTCTTGAAGGGGTTAATGCACTTGTTTCCCCCTTCACCCTTTATTATGCCACAGTGGGACCTTCATTTGGTTCTCACTTTTCTGATGTGTGCACCGTTTGAGCCGCTGCACAACTGCCCTCTACGGCTGCTCACCATCAAAACAGCCTTCTTAGTGGCAATAACATCTGCCAGGAGGGTGAGCGAATTGCAGGCACTGTCATCACAGCCTCCTTACCTGACAGTCTTCCCAGATAAAGTGGTGCTCCGTATGACGCATCTTTGCTCCCAAAGGTGGTGGCACCCTTTTACATGGGACAGTCGGTTACTCTTCCCACCTTCAATGCAGCTCCACACCCTTCCGAAGAGGAGGAGCGTCTCCATTGTCTGGACCCAAAAAAGAGCATTATTGTTCTACCTACATCAAACCAAAGAGTTCCGGGTGAATGACCAACTCTTTATAAGGTATGTGGGTGCAAAGAAAGGGCGTGCTGTCCAAAAGAGGACTATATTCCGCTGGGTTATCCTCTGTATCAAAATGTGCTACGCCTTAGCGAAGAAAGATCCCCCTGAAGGGCTTAGAGCCCATTCCACCAGGGCAAATACGGATACCACAGCTCTCCAGCATGGTGTTCTTGTTTCTGATATCTGTCAAGCAGCCATGTGGCATCACTGCACACGTTCGCCAGACACTACTGCCTGGATTCCCAGGTTCGCAGAGAAGGCCTGTTTGGCTGCTCTGTTTCGCAGGATTTTCTGGTCTGAACCTTTCTGCAGTCCCTCCTCCGGGGATGGTACTGCTTAGGTATCTGTTCAAAGGTAAGGAATCTTAGTTCTTAGTGTCAGGGATGTTCCCCTTCAGGGCCCTAGCTGTTCATTTTTTAACACACCATGGTCAGTCACTTCATGGCTTCGCGCTTCTGGTGTGGAAAGTCGTGAAAAGTACTGACGTCAGGGCACCGGAGTGGCCTTTATATTGATGATGCGGACGTTACGACGACGACAAACACGATGTCGACGACGTCACACGATGCCACCTACTGGCGCGCAGGGGTACTGCTAAGAAAAATCTTCCGGATCGAGCTTGATGCCTGGAAGTTCAAAGGTAAGGAATCTGCAGCTAGACCATGTCTCTACCAGATAAGGCGTTATCGAAGGTAAGTAACTTGTCCATCAGGTCTGGTGGCTTAGTGGACGCTATGCGTCCACTGTAGGGACCTGTGTGTAACCTTACGGTCACAGGTTCATATCTTGGCGACTCAGCCTTACATCATTCTGAGGTCGATAACATAAGTACTATTGAGTTGGGTAACATTAAGCACCTGTTATTCAGCGCCAAGATACCCTTGCGGTGAACATGCACTTTACCAATACACATGTTATGTATGTTGTCTTTGATTCTTTTTTATAGAGCTTTGGTTATCCTTTCCCATGGGTGATAGACCTCTCTCACGGTTACAGTGCGGGTCTGGCTTGGGTAGGACTCTATACGGCACAAAGGTTTTCCTCCATGGCATCACGCTGTTCAAAGGAAAGTGTTGGATTGCGGAGGGGTAAAGTCTACTTTTTCCACTCCAGTCTGTTCAACATTAAAAACAAACAAAATATCTTCAACAAAAGAAAATTATTCTAAAAACAAAGTTAATAATAAAATATATAAATATGTTGAAAAATAAAAAAATATATATATTTAATATTAAACATTTTCAAAAATAAAAACATATCACAATCTTAGGGGGTCATTACGATGGCGGGCGGAAGCACAACCGCCGTGCTGGCGGATGCAAAAACCACCAGTTACCGCCGGCACGCAGCAGTCCACACGCCCGCCCAATTACGATGCGAAAAGTAGGCCAAACACCGCCGGCAAGCCAGCAACACCGTCCGCCATCAAAGTGCGTCCGTACACGTAGCGGCGCAGCACAATTGACACACACCGTCCGACGAAATCACGTCCCGCCCGGCGTATAAATTACGATGCCGCAAACAAACGGCTCCCACGGCTAAGAGACACCGTACGACAAACCGAAGCTGTAACACGGACGCCGAGCACGGACAACGAAGAAGCGGCTCCCCGAGCATGAATCCAGCACTGCAGGCCCTCCCCATGCTCTTGCTGATGCACCACCAAGGACGCAACGTACCGCGGAGACGCAGGTAGGCACACACACAACAAGTGCACGCAAACAGCGCACACAGTGCAAGGGCGGAAAAAGCGGACAACCCCCACCCCCGCGTGTACACTACACATCCACCATTGCATCCACATATGACACACAGGCCAAATCGTAACATCGCGTAACACATGTGTACACACCACCTGGGACTAGGAACCAACGACCCCGTCACGGCCCCAAAGCGGCGATGACGCCGCCACACATGCGCACAACGCAGAGGCCAACCGCAGCGCCATGCATGCGTCGCACACAGACACAGGGACACAACCAAGCAGCACACACATCAGCCCCACCCCGAACGCACATGACACGTGACAGGCCTGCCACAGACATGTCCCCAACGCCCAATTCACGGACAACACCCAACGCCACACAACCGACGCACACATGTCAGTGAAGTCACGCAACAGCAGGACACACCCCAGTGTAACAAACATGGCGTAGCACACAGCGGCGGCAACACCAACTAGGAGAAGCAGGGCCCCTTCGGGAAGAGGAACGCCAGTACCACACTGAAACACCCATACCACCCTGCACATATGAACAAGACATATAAAACGGAACACCAAAGAGCCCGGGGACCGACAACAGGTGGCCCAAGAATAACATTCACACACAAGGCCCAACGCAGAGCGGAAAGGCAGCCTGCCGCCCACACAAGGGAGAGCAGACAGCACTGAATGACCTTCCATTCCAACTCCGAAACCACAGCCCTACGAAAGAAGCCGGTGAATACAGCCATTGTCCAAGAAAAGACCAACACAGGCATGCCGAGGAGACCGACCACAGGGCAGATAGCGCATATCACAGAAGCACACAACGGACGGGGAAGAAAAAAGAAAACACTCCCCCATGTCGGCCACATGCAAGTTAATTGGAAGGAGTCACACATCACTGACCTTGAACTGTCTGAGAAGCATGTGGGATGAGGGCCCATGTCCTCCGCACAAGCCAACAGAACACAAGTCCTGTCTCCCTACGACTACACAGAGCTCACAGCAACCTCGGAGCGTGCACATTGCAGACTGCACACACAGCCGGAGCACGCCACCACAACGCACCGCTGCGAAATGGCAACCGCAACACACCTACCCAACTACGCCGGACAGCTCAAGCTGTACAAAACCAACCTGATACATATATTGGGATGCGATCTCCTGTCCCTGCTGAACGTAAGTTACCGACTGACTTACCGCATCACATTGTTCAGCTGCGTCATGCCCGTCTTCTACTGTCGGAGGTGTCCCTACCAGCATCCCGTGGAGATGTGCCTCTCCAACCCGGCATGTCTAAAGGCGGACCTGCTACCACTACTCCTCCCTCTGGACGCACACGACAGGGCCTGCTCTGCCTATGGGGGCATGGCGTATGTGGCCAACATCGCACCCGCACTGAAATGGGACCACTGTGCCTCCACACGACGGATCATCGAGAACAGCTACATCGAATGTCACCCAGCATGCCCCATCATGGTCCTCCAAGGGACAACTTACGAACAACACCTTGACAGCCACCATCCGCTACATTGGCTGGCAAACATGTACACCACCAATGACATGGAAGCCCTGCTGGACGGCATCGCATACCTGACAACCTGTAAATTCGTCGGACCACAACGCAGGTTCCCCGATTGACCTATGATGTCCAACCCCGCACCCATGCTTAGCTTCCGCACGGACTGGCCAGTCACCACCACAACAGCCATACCAAACGACCGGCAACTGTAACCACACCATCAACGACATCGCCATGACATCGGATATGACCGGGACATGCACACTGTTCCCCATCACATCCAGGAACACCGCATGCATCGTGGGAGGCAGTGGCATGGGGTCTGTGTATCGCACCCACATGGACGGAACTGCACGAACAACCAGGACACGACATGGATCCAGCGCCCATGGACACACACACCGCTCAGTGGACATGAATAGGTCGCCTGGAGTCTGTGGGTGCTGCACCCCTCCCACCCCCGCCCCGGGAATCCCATACCAGGACCTTTGCATGGACGACAAGTGCATACAACAACAACACGACCCCAGTGACTGTGACATGTCCAGTAACCACCACATTGCAACAACAAGTGGCACGCCGCTGCATGCACGCAAGCACATGCCCTGATGTCATCTCACATGCACGCGTGCATGAGGAACAACCGCAGCAAACCTGTCACATGGAACTGAGATGGACTGTGCCCATGATGCCAAGCGGTCTGGTAGGCTACATGTATACCGTCTGTGTCAAAGTCCGCAGCTCCGCAGCTATACGTAAATGTACATTAGCACAGCCTTGGCCAAGCAGATGTAACTCTGAAGCCCACATCCCACATGCAACAGCCAATCACATGTAACCCCACACCCTATCCCATTTGCAATCATGCTCAGTATATCCTCAACATGTATTCCGCTGCCAGTAGTGTCCACTATACTGCATCACAGAGGACAGAAGACTCAATATAATGTTTGAAACCAAAACTGTCTCCGCTGACTCATTTCACAAGTACGAATGAGAGAGGATGAGAGTATGTGAAGTACACGGCAGTCGTGACATGACCATGTAGTCCACTGGTATTGGATGTCAACGCAAATGAGTAGCACAACTGTGGAAGACACACATGTGTCGTGTGAAGTCGTATGGACGCAGTGCTCAGGTGGGTGGGTGTGACGGGTAGATGCGCACATGCCAAGTTGGAGCACGCCGTGTTGGGAGGGGTCATGAACAGTACACCACCGCTTCCCTGGGCATTGTGAGAGGACACCTGTCGGGGGAGTGAACACGTGTGTGCACAGCAGCCGGGCACACGTACAAAGCGGTACCAGGCGCACCTCAGCCCACCCTCTGTGGACAAGCTGGATCCTGTTATGCGCCCGCCATGCCCCTTGACAAGGCACACACAGCCCCAGTCGACCAGGTGTAACCCCAACATAGTCAATCCGCACAGGCGATACAGGGCACGGGATGGCAGTGGAGCATGGTGTGTGAGAGGTCTCCTCGCGCTCCTCCTGGTCATATCACGCAGGCAATAGAACCTCAACGTCTAGCATGGCACAAGTCAGATGGAAGTGTAGGGGGACGCACCACAGCACGAGCAGCACTGACGTCACGGGAGGTGGCTCGCACCATCCCATCCATTGCCCATCATACCAACCACGCCACATGCCATTGCGACTAAGTGCAAGCGCGTGCGCCACCACCCCCGAGCCCTCCCCAGAGAGGCCAAAGAGTGAATGTGTGGGCCATCAGTCACAGACGGACGCGGCCTGGCCGCAAGGGCAGCCACAGCCACTGGGTGTCGCAGGTGGCGGATCCGGAAGGCGAAGACTGTGATGCATAGTCCATGCAGGCCGGGTCTCCATTTGGGGCACCACGCAGGTGGACGGCGTCCCGTAACACATCATACCCTGAGACAGCCCACTCGTGCAACTGGACCCACACATACACTCCTTGCCCTCTCTGGTGCGAGCTTGGGGCTGCCTGTGCAAGCGCTAGCCTCGCAGGTGCACATGCATATTGGGGGAGCGAGGGGAGGACATGAGGGCTGGGGCGAAGATGACTGTATCACTGTCAGTGAGTACAAGGGATGACCCAGATGTGGAAAGGAAGAGACGTGTCCCGTGTGTACTGCAACTAGTCGCCAATCCAACTACCCCCATGTCCGGAATGTAAGCCCGCACCTAGGCCCGCCCATCCGCCACATCGAATATACCACCAGCACGACAACCTTCCCATTCGAAACACTGACTGGGGGTGGCGACCAGTGAACAATCATGTGTAGCCTACCCACGCGTACATGTGGGCCCTCCATGATCCATGTCACCTGCGGCAAAGTCATGACATGCGCAATGAGGGAAGTGAGGAGAGCTGTCCGCCCCACGCACAGAAGGTGCATCAGCTCCACAGACCCAGCAGCGAGTCCAGCAGGGGTCACATGTGCAGGGGCAGCTGTGCCTGGTGTGAAGGCACATGCATATAGACAGCACATCGACCAATGTGTAGTCTGCCCACATCTACAGTCCATCATCATGCGGACATAGGAATTGAACACAGGGCAACACATCTTAGTGGGTGCACCCACCGTGACCAACAATGCGCAATCATCGACGTACCCGCCCTGTGCATGGCCCCCCACCCAACGGAGGCACATCCAGTGCCACCATCCCACACACACAAGCCTTCCACGGAACATGCTGTGTCCAATGGTCAGTACAGAGTCAGCGCCCATCTGGTGGATCCTGAACAGGAGACACATGCACACACATGCCAGCTCCCACTATGTACGTCTGCCACCTGGCACGTGCAATGTAACCTCTCACCTGTGACGTGTGACTGCAAGCACACAGCCGTCTTGGCATGGGGCTGTCAATGTGGACACCTGTCAATGTTTCGGGAGGTGTGATCCGTACAGTGCTGTACATAGGGTGCAGTGCTGACACCTACTACTGTCTCATATCCCCTCGTGCCACAGGTCCCACTTGTTTTGGCCGCTCAGCCTGTGCCCACATCGTCGCCGTCGTGTGCCATACTCATCCAGCCTCGGAAGCAGTTCCATGCTCAGCAGACATTCATGTTGCCGTGGCGTTGCCGCTTGACGAATATGCAGTCAGTCCCCATCAGCACGCCCCGCAAGTCATTGGGGCCTAGATCCCCATGTGCATGCACATGGCAGTGGTTTGTATCACTAGCCATTGCCATTGTTGGGAGACCTGTGTAAGTGTATTGTGGCCGTGCCGTCCCAGCTTGACAGCTGGGCTGTGGCTCATGTGCTTGCTCAGTCATGTCAGTGATGTGTATGCGAAATTGCTATGTGTTGTGTTGCTTTGACATGTGTCCACTGCCATTTTCCCTAGGCGGAGACCGAACATTGACCGCCCATACCAATTGCTGGCGGACATGGACGATACAGAGGTCATTAGGAAGTTTCGGCTGGACAGGCCAACCCTGCATCGACTGTGTGCCATGTTGGAACCCCATCTCCGTCCCCGCAGGGTGTATCCGACAGCTGTCACCCCCACGGCTAAGGTGATGGCCGCCATGCATTTCTTCGCCACTGGGTCATTCCAGCACACAGTGGGCAGTGGAGGAGGGATGTCCCAGCCCATGTTCAGCAAGGTGCTGAGGGATGTACTGGCAGCCATGATGCTGTACCGAAACAGGTACATCCGCTTCCCCAGGGCTCGTGAATTGGCGGCAGTGAAGGGTGCATTCTATGCCCTTGGCAGAATCCCACACGTTGTTGGAGCCATTGACTGCACACATGTTGGCCTTGTTCCACCACAGGCCACTGAGCACCTGTACCGCAACAGGAAGCACACGCACTCCCTGAATGTGCAAGTGGTGTGCCTTGCGGACATGGTGATCACCCACGTGTGTGCAAAGTTCCCAGGCTCGGCCCATGACGCACACATAATGCGCAACAGCATCTTGCCACGACTGATGTCCAATCTGCAACAGGATCGTGGCTGTATTGTCGGTGAGTATGTGGAGTGGTGTAGCGTGCTGGTTGTGCGATGCTGTCCCCTGTCCAGTTGGAATAGCAACGGTTCTCTGTGTCCCTCACACCCAGGTGACTCTGCGTACCCGAATGGGGCATGGCTGCTCAGTCCATTGAGGAATCCTCGCACCCCAGCAGACGATCGCTACAATGAGGCACATGGGAGGACCAGACGTGTGGTCGAGCGTACCTTTGGCCTCCTCAAGTCCAGGTTCAGGTGCCTGGACCGCACCGGGGTGCGCTGGCGTACTCCCCACAGAAGGTGTGCCAGATAGTGGTGGCGTGCTGCATGCTGCACAATCTGGCCATTCGGAAGCAGATCCCCCTCATCGTGGATGACGGAGATCAACCAGGGCCCCAGCCCGCAGACCAGGACAGCTCGAGTGAGGAGGACAGCGGAGAGGAGGAAGCTGGTAATGTGCGGCAGCAGCTCATCGCCCGCTACTTCACTTGACGGTGAGTGTCCATGTACGACGGCTGATGTGGCTGTATCTGTGCAGGTGTGTGTGTGCTGTGTCAGGGTGGCCGTTTGTTCACTGCGTGCTGTGTGTCAACGCTCCATGGCCAGGGTAGTATGCCACTGTTGGTGGCTGTGGCATTGTGCCCTATTGCTCTGTGCGATGTGTGTACATTGCTTGTAGTTGTTGACATGTACTGTGTGATGGGTGTGTGACACACTCATTGAATGTGCTCCTGTTCTGTCTCCCACCCCTAGGTCCCTACAGGCCCTCCGGTTCCATTGCCATGCCACGCATCAGGTGCCTTTCCGCCCAAGGTGGCCGTTGTATTCCGTACAAATAAAACACAGGGCACAAACAGCAGTTTGTGTAAGAGGTGCATTTATTTCAAACTGTGACATGTGATTGTGTGTAAGGTGATGACAAAAGTGGTGCGTGCAGTGACAATGAGCTGTCGGTCATGGCTGCGTGATGTTCAGGGTGTACCCACTGGTTCTATGTCCATGGTCCAACAGACACATGCCATCCAGATGGCTGTGTGGAGTGGGATCGTAGTCCAAGTCAATGCAGTGGGTGGTCAAGGAAGGCTGGCTGGCTGCCTCACTTGCGTCTGGAGCGTGCGAAGTCCTCCCGTGAGATCTGTTTCCACTTCGGACGGCCCCTTCCACGTTTGCGAAGGGGGTGCCTGCTTGCGACCTGCTGGTGGTTGAGGTGTGCTCACTGGCTGTGGACGCAGGGGAACTGGACACAGCTGCACGACCCTGCGCCCCGGCAGGTGGTGGCGGTGGTGGAGCTGCTGTCCCTGGCTGTGACCTCACCACCAGCTGGCCCATGAGGTCCACGAGTTGGCCCATACGGGCGTCCATGGACCTCAGCACCCCCAGCACCTCCCGCGTGTCTGAAGCAGACCTGGCCCATTGTCCTTGGGCCTCTTCATAGGCCCCAAGGACTCTGGCCATTTGAGGCAGGGCATGGCTCCCAGGGGAGACTTGCGTTTCCCTGACCCTGCTCCTCCTACCGGTACTGCTGCCACCGGCCTGCCCACTAGCCACATTGCTCACCACGGTCCTCGCTGTGGCTCCCAGGGTGGATCCAGTCGGCCGGGCCACCACCTGCGCTGGGGCTGGTGCCAGCGAAGACGTGGTGGTGGTGGCGGCGGTGGTGGTCGGTGCGGCGATGGTGGCGGTTGCGGCAGTGGTAGTGGCCGCAATGACCGTGGGTGTGGCCGCAATGACCGTGGGTGTGGCCGCAATGTCCGTGGGTGTGGCCGCAACGACAGTGGCAGCAGGGGGCTGGGAATGTTCAGCAGCCCAGGATGATGGGTTGGTGGGTAGGAGGGGTCCTGGGGAGCGGCTGGGCCCTGCCACACCAGATGGGCCTGCTTGGTGGTCCGTGTCCGAAGAGGAGGACAGATCCTCCACATCCGTGTGTCCTCGTTGGGGGCTTGTAGGCTGGCTGTGCTGGCTGCTGTCTCCATCCCCAGCATCCAGCAGTTCGTCACCTGTGGAGAGAATGAGATTTGTTATTGTGTTGCACCTGGCGAAGTATGGATTTGTCGTCTGACATTAACAGTTCGTGCAATCTCGTACATGGGTTTCCCGGAGGCGTGTGTGTGGCTGTACCATTTGTAGTTGTGTGTGCTTGGCAATGGGACTGTGTGCTGTGCACATGTGGCATGGGACGGATTGGCCATGCCGATGGGTGTGTTGCTGTGCCCCTACTTATTGTGACTCTGGTGTATGCGGGCTCCTGGCCCATCCTGGGTCTGGTTTGTACTTTGCTTTTGGTGTTCAAATGGGACGCTTAGGAACGCATATGGCAACATGGGGGCCATGCCCCAGATTCGCATTTGGGAGGGAATATGCTTTTGGGGTACATGCTGTGAGCCATGGGTGCCGAACGTGACATGTGTTGTGGCAGCATGACAGTGCATGGTCTGAGGTGTGTGCATGTCTGACATGGCCTGCATATTTGCTGTCTGTTGTGATTACTGGACATGGCATTGGACGCATCGTTATGAGTGAGTGATGGTTGTGTGCCAGCCAACGTATTGCAGTTGTCCCATCTCCTTGGTGTGCGTGCTGCCCTGTGCCATGTGCATCACTGCAGTGCTCGGGGGTGTGGCCCATGTTGTGTGTTGTTGCTCACAGTGTGGCGTGCGCTTCATTGACTTCTGGCACATGGTTGGTCATGGGCATGTATCTTAGCGTGACTGCTGTATGTGTGGCAGCTGTGCGGATGACATGCCTTTCATGAGACTGGGGCTGACGGATGGGATGGATGGTATGTTGTATGTGCATGGTGTGTCTGTGTGTTTGATGGGTTCAGTGGTGTTCGTGTGCATTTATGTTGTTCCGCTCTGTTGCGTCTAGTGTTGTTTGTCTTACATAGGCGTAGTTGTGGGGTGTGTGGTTGACAGGCAGTAGGGGCTACATGAACAGGACTTCAATGGTGTTTCGGTTGTGTGTGATGGGTTGCACAGTGGCTGCCGTGTGGTACTATATTCAGTGTGGCTTGTGCATGCAGACGTGGCTCCTTGGGTGTTGCTGTGTCTGTGATGGGTCATGTGAGGTGTGAGTCTGTGGTTCATGTCCGTGTGCACATTGTTCACTTGTTCGTGACGGTGGGCGGTGCTGCGTGTTCGTCTGCTACGTGACATGTCCCATGTGTTGGTCGTGTTACGGTCCTCATGCCTCCAGTAATCCAGCCCTGTCCAGTTTCCCACCTGCAGGTTGTTCGGGCGTGCACTGTACTGGATGCCACATGGTTCTAAGCGGGGGTGCTCCATGTTGCAGGTCTGTGGGGGTGGGGGGTGTTGTGGGTCGTGGTGGTGGCTGGACACCCACTGACACCGATTGTTGTGGACCGTGATGTCTACCTTTCGGCTGTCGGTGTGCACTGCGGTGGCTGACACGTGGCTGTGGGGTGTGGGGGATGCTCCTCCTTGCTGTGCTGTGGGACTAGGGGCCTGGTGTGTGTTGTACTTGGGCTGTCCACCCTCCCACCCACTGCATTTTGTGTTCCTGCCACTTACCTGTTACTTGTCGGTTAGTGCAGCTATGGCGGACACATGGGTGTGGTGGGTGCTCGTTGTGGCGCTTCTGGCATACTCGGGGACCTGTTGGTGGTTACGTGGCTGGCTGAGTGTACACATGTCCCCACGTATCTTACAGTTGTTCGGTTTGGGCTGTGTGTGGTGGTGTCTGTTGCATGTGTGTGTGATGTGTTGTGTATTGTGTGCTGGACATGGGGGTGTTTGTCCCTGGGAGCTGTGGCATGGTGGTAGTGCATGTGAGTACATAGCGGTGTGCTGGTATACATTAGTTTGTACTTACCAGCCTCCACTCCCCCTGCTAATCCGGCGAGGATCTCCGGATGTATGATGACTCGCACCTTCTCCTCCCACGCTTTGAAGGTCTTAAAGAGCGCGGGATTCCCTCCGCCAGTGACGGCTGCCAGCTCTCTGTTCTTGCTCTCCTTCTTCTTGACCAGGCTCTTGACGTCATTCCACCGTTTGTTGATTTCAACTCTGTTCCTGGGCAGGGTCCCGACTGCATTGACCTGGTCTACGATCCGGTTCCACATTCTCTTTCTGGTGGCTAGTGGTGTGTGCTGGACCAGGTTCCCATAGATTTGTGGGTGCACCTTGATGATCTCGTCGACCATGACCGTCAGCTCAATGGGCGTGAACTTGGGCATTCTTTGTGGTGCCATGGTGTTTGTGGTGCTGGTGCGGTGTGTGTTGTGTAATGTGCAGGGGGTTTGTGGTGCCGGTGTTTGGTGGTGGTGGTGGTGGTGGTGGTTGTGATGTGTGCGTTTCTGTGGTGTGCTGCTGTCCTTGCTATGTTACTGTGTCCTCTCCTCTCCTCTCTAGTTTGCAATGTTGCAAGGGGTTGTGGTCTGTGGGAGTGCTGCTTTTGTACTTACCTATGTGGGTGTGTCCTCATGGTCTGTTGTTTTCAGGTGTGTTGTGTCTGGGGTTCTGGCCTTTGTAGTGTTTGTTTGTCCAGGGGGTGTTTTCGGGATGTGTACTGTGCTTGTGTATTTGTGCGTGCCTTGCTGTGTGGACTTGTTGGCCATGTTGTGTGCGATTGGTTTTGTCAGCGGATGGTTTCTGTGCAGGGACGTGGGCGCCATGGCTTCTGCCGTGTAGATTCTCATCGGCGTTGTTTGCGCTGGCGGGCGGTATATTTGTAGTTTTCCCGCGCTCATGGCGGTGCGATCGTAATCTCACGTGCGGTGTGTCGGCCGTGAGGGCGGGCGGTTTTGTGTTGTCGTGCGTGTTTCCGTCCGTGGCGGGCGGTTTGACTCCGACTCGGACGATGGCGGGCGGTATCTTGTGTGATTTTCCGCCGATGGCGGTTTTCGGTTTGTGTAATCGTAATGGCGTGGTCGGTGTTCAGACGGTGTGTGCGGGCGGATTTTTGCCGCTTCTATGCCTGGCGGATTTTTTTACGCCGGGTATCGTAATGGGCCCCTTAAATACATATCACAAATACCTGCAAATATTATTAAAATAAAATACAAAAATAATTTTCAGACAAATAAATATTTCTACTTAGAAATTGTTCATTAACAAAAACATTATTACATACATTTAGTTTAGTTACTTCCCACCCTGTAACACCACGAAACTCTCAACCTGCATCTAAAAAATTCTTAACACTATTAATATAAATATTCATCAACAAACTAATTTTCATTAATTAAATATTAATTATTAATTCATTATAATTAATATACTTCCCACAATAAATCCCGACAAAGCACACAACACACTCATAACATGTAACAAAATTATTTGCAATATTAATATAATTAATATTAATTTAAAAAATAATAATTAATTGAATTAAAATTAATTTACGTCCCACCCCTTACCCCTACAAAACCCACAACCCACATCTAAAATCTAAAAAAAAAATGATTTGCACAAGTAACATAATTAATTATCAATTAAACAAATATTATTAGTTAGAAACCACATTATAATCATTAAACTCAATTAACTTCCCACCCTTTACCCCTATAATCCCCACAACCTGCACCGAAAATTAAACTTAAAAAATAATAATTACACAAATAAAATTAATTTTCAAAGAAATAACTACTATTATTTAACAACTAATTATAAAGTAATTAGAAATAATTTACTCCCACCTTTTAGCCCTCTAAACCCCAAACCTGTACCGAAAAAATGTAAATAAACAATTAATCAAACTAATGATCAATTAATAAATTAATATTAATTATCAACTAATTAATAATTAATTAAAAATAAATTACTTCCCACACATTACCCCTATAACCCCACAACCCACACCTAAAAAATTACACCATTAACATAATTATTATCAGTTAATTATTAACAACTAATTATTAATTAATTAAAAATAAATCACTTCCCACCCTTTACCCCATAACCCCACAACCCGCACCTAAACAAATTACACAATTAACATAATTAATTATCAATTAATTAATTAATATTAATTACCAACTAATTATTAATTAGAAATAAATTACTTTCCACTCTTTACCCCTATAACCCCACAACACGCACCTAAAACAATTACACAATTAAAATAATTATCAATTAATTAATTAATATTAAATAACAACTAATTATTAATTAATTAAACATATATTACTTCCCACCCTTTACCCCTATAAACCCCACAACCCACACATAAAATGTACCCTCAAAACATTTAAAGCACAATTAACACAATTAAATATCAATTAAATGACTAATATTAAATACAAAATCATCATTAATTTGTTATAATTAAATTACTTCCTACCCTATTCCCTATAAACTCACAACCCGCTACAGAACTAAAAAGCACAAAATGTATTTAAAATTAATTTATTAACTTCTAAAAATGTAACACATACATTAAAAAACACAAACAACACTTATACAAAAAAATTACTTCACATACATTTAAAATAAATACTAAAATACATAACACTAATTAAAAAATTATATTTTCAACAACAATATTTTTGCAAACGATATTAATTACTTTTGTATTTTAAAAATTGATATTACTTACCTTCAACTCGATATTCTTGTCATTGATATTTCCATGTCACGATATTTTAAACCTGATATTCTTGTCTGTTGATATTTGCAACTCAATATTTTGTCTAAAATCCCCTTCAATGTAATTGGTCAAACATTGCCAATTATCAAAACGGGCAACAGTGGATTTATCGGGGCATTCATTTCTTTAAATTTTGTCAATCCCAGACAAGTAGTCTGCTGGATTGTTTCATTCAAGAAAATAAATTGTGTGGGAATTAAACAGGCTAGAAATAAAGTTTCTGTTCCCTGAACTTGCCAAGGTTTGGTCCCCAAAATCGATTTTAAATCAATTGTATCTTTCCAGTAATCATAGCTTTTATGGGCTAACTGGTTAACAAATGAAGCTGTATATATGAGCTTGGTCTGTGTAAGCATATATTTTTTTGGTGGGGTTGGAACTAATTTAAAATAATATGACGTGAGGTCTGAAGTGTCATATCCTGTAACAGAGTGAATTTATCTTTATCTGTCTTAGAACTCCCATCTGAGGAAGTCGGACAATGTTCCCATTGTGTATAATTAAATGATGCATGATGAGTACTCCCTCTGTGTAGAAAATGATGTCAATAATGGAGATAACAAAACATGTCAGCATAGTTAGCAGAATTAAGATATAGGTCCTCTGATTCAAAAACAGTATAATACTCTAGCTCTGAAAGCATAAAATGTACAGTTTCAACATCCTAATCATCCGAATGTTACCCTGGTACTATTACATCACCCATAGAAACTTTGAATGCATGTGGTATTTGCAGTGTCTCCGTATGGTCGAATGTATCAAAAGGAACTTTATCCCAAACAATCCCATCAGTCACTGGAATAGCTGAAATGTTGACGAGGGACAACTCTGTTTTCAGTTTATGCCAAGAAGAATGGGGGGCCAACACCCCATCGACCAGTTTTGTAGCAGAAAGGTAGTGGCCATTGATCAACAGGAAAAAAATAGTCACAAATCCAATCCACATAAACAGGAAAACCAAGGAGAGTATGATCCAGACATATATCCAAGGTGGGACTAGATAAGTGTGTTTCAACCATGAAATAAAAACACAAATCTGTGATGGAGGTGGATGCACAACAGAAGAACTGTGTGAAGAAAAATTATCTTGATCCATGTTGTACCCGGGAGTACTTAGTTGAAAACTGAGGGCTGAGATACAGTAGTAGGCGTTGGAAAATCCAACACAGAGGGATTCACCAACGGTGGATCAGTAGAAATAACATCCGCTGTGGAAGACTCAATCATAGAAACAAATATTCTTAAAGTCCTGTGTTTGGTGGAGGACATAGCCTCCTCTTCCTCCCCAGCCTGGGAGAATCAGCATTGGTGGTGCTCACGGGCTGCAAAGGAAAGTCTTGTGGAGGATCACGAACACCTCGTGGCACACTATATAGGATGGGCCACATTGTGTAGATTGACATGTTCAATGGAGACTAAGGGGCCGATTCTGATGCGGGTTGGAAAAGCTTCCCGACCGAATCGGTTGGGAAATGGTGTCCGACCCACTCGGATCGGGAATGTCCGACCGGCGGAGTAGGATGCATCCGGATGCTTCCAGATACGATTTGGTTGAACTCCCATTGACTTCAATGGGAACATTTGTTCCTAACCGCATCAGAATTGGGCCCTCGGTCGGGAAGACACGTTCCCGATCCGATTTGGAAGGAGCAAATGCCGTTAGGAGGCCTTCCTAACCGCATCAGAATCAGGCCCTCGGTCGGGAAGCTTTTCCAACCCGCATCAGAATCGGGCCCTAAGCGTTTGTCCTTAGAACCAGGAAGTGGTGACAAGCTCACAGTTCTTGTACCTTGTAAGCCAAGGACCGGGACAGGGGCATGGCAGGATGGACCAAACTCCTCCTTAATTGCTACTTTGGAAGCCAGCCGGAAACTGTAGTCTGTACGTCTGCAGCTGGACAGAGAGAAGCAGGCAAGTGTTTGCTTGATTGAGCATCACTGAACTTTTGTAGGTTCTGTAAGACAGCACAATGGTTATCTACATCAAAGGTTGCGATGGCTGCCACAATGTCACGACCGGCGAGGTCTGGAACATACATCTTGATGCCAGAAAGTACTCCGAATGGGGTCGGCCCACCCAGAGATCTATTGGGGAGGTTATTAAGAGATTGTTGAACCCCATAGAGATGGTTTAACCAACCACGCTCTGTATCTAATACTCTAGCTGCTAAGGACTGCTTTAAGTTACAGTTTATTCTTTTGACAACAGAATTACCCTCGGGCCTATATGGAGAAGAATAATGCACCTGTACACCCATGGACGCCATTGAATCACGGTACGCTTTAGATGCGAAAGACGGACCCTGATACGAGTGGAATGCACAGCAAGCATTAGTCCAGACAAAGACTTGCAAGTCTTTAATAACAGTTCGAGCATCAGCCGAGAGCTGTGGCCAAACCCAGAGGAATCTAGAGCAAAATCAACTGCAACCAAGATAAATTTGAATGCAGAATCCGAAATCAGTGGGCCACAATGATCCAGGTAAATACAGCCAAAAGGCTTGTTTGAAATGTGTCTGCAGTGGACTAGATACGGTGGAGCCTTTAATTTGCTGGCAAATGTCGCAACACAGAACATACTTCTTGGCCTGTTGGTATAAGCCTCGCATCCAATAGTGTTGCAATAAGAGCGAGATAGTGACTGTCACTCCGTCATGGGCTGAAGCTACACCTTCATGTGCGGCAACAATGAAAGCATGTCTGCAGTCTTGGTTGGGGATTAAAGGGTCACCAACCCAAGGAATGAATACAAAAGGAACTTTCTGGTCATTTAAATGATAAGAGTATTTAAAAGGAAAACCCTTTGGTAAAATGGAGCTGTTTTTAGTGCATTCACGGCAGCCAAGATATCATTATCAATGCGAGTTTTAGAGCGCATAACTTTTGCTACTGTAGCTGTGGCTACTGCAGATTTGGGTGCTTCATCAGCCAGAGAATTCCCTACAGCGTGTGCTCCCACATGTTGATGACTCAATGTATGTATTACATGAGTTTGTGGCAACCTATCTTTAATATCTACCACTTTAACCCAAAGCAGTTTCAGTTTGATTGTGATACCCTTTTAATCTCTGAATTCATTTTGTTGCCAAAAATGTAAATTATCATTAAAGGACTGTACACAGTAATACGAATCATACACAATAAGTGTAGGGAATTCTGGATCCGTATTTTCAAGTGCAAGAAGCAAAGCCTGCAGTTCAGTCAACTGCGCTCTCCTAAAGACTGAGGGCCCGATTCCGATCTCGGTTGAAAGGCCTCCGAATCGGATTTGGTTTTACCTAAACTGATCCGGAGCCCTGTTTTCCGACCGACTCCTCCCCAATTCCGAATGACCAAGTACGATGCCTGGAAACCCTTATCGCTGACCGAATCGGTTCCGGAAGGCATACGGAGAGATAGAGCCCTCCGGAGCCGAATTGTAGAGCTCTATAGAGTAGGTTTTCCAAGCGAACAAGTACGATGATCGATTTGGACAGCCTTTACGAGTCGTTGTGCCACGGATCGAAAAGGCTGCCGGAATCGCTCTTTGGGGGCCCATAGCAAGCCTCCCTTCACCAAGGGCCCTCCGAATCGTGCCCGTGGGGTACCCATGGGTCCCCCCTTTCAGACCATGCACAGTGTGGCAAGCATCAAGGGGTGCCCGCCACAGGGTGCACGATTTTCCCCAGTCACCCCTTTCTTCAATGCGAGCCTGTGTACGCGTTCGGTACACAAGCTCCCATTGAAGTCAAAGGGAGTACGACCGAATCGTATCCGGATGCATTCAAACGCATAGTACTTGTTCGGTCGAGTCGTACAGAAAGCATTCCGGACATGAGTCGTTCGGTTTGCTTTCCACCGAGATCGGAATCGGGCCCTGAGTGCGAGTTGTTTGTGGGTGAAAAACGCCATACAACATACAGAAATTACGATGGCGCATGCGGCAGAATATTGCTGCTTAGAACCTATTGCAGTATGAGCTGAACCGTCAGTGTAAATAATATATTTATACTGATCAAGAGGCAGAACAATAGATGGCAAAGGATAAACATGCTTGTACTGTAGAAATTATTGTTTTTGCAAAGAAGAGTCAAAGACAAAACTTACATCAACAGCTGTCAAGGAGGTTGCCCATTGGATCCATCTAGGATGGAGGGATTTAGCATTAGGAACGCTAGCTTTGGTGACAGCCTCTAAGGCTGGGACTAGAGTAACCACAATTATGAGTTTCCCTTGAGCAAGTGGCCTTTATTTAAGGATGGCCACCTGGACGGCAGTTAGTATTTTTTCGGTGGATGCAAAATGCCTTTTTACTCCAGAATATAAATGCAATTTATATTTGTTTCACCTTCGTTAAAGGTGATGTATGTAATTCCAATTTGCACACGGTAAAATACGGATGACCAGGTTCATGGAATTTACACGTGTATGTAAGTGTTGAGTTGCAAGCAAGTCAGATTATAAAGATCTGAGTGTATTTGTGTGTTCTGATGTCCAGCATTAAGTGGAGAAATCAGGTTGTGTTAGTTCATATAGAGGTTTTATGCGTTGTGCATATTCAGGTATGTATGTTCTGCCAAAATTCAAAAATCCTAACAGGTCTGCATCTTTTTGACTGTGTTTGAAAGTTGCAATTGTGCACATTTCTCAAAAAAATGAGGGGAAATGCTCTTTCCTTCATTGGTAAGTTCATATCCCAAGAAAAGGACACTCAGAAACGCTATGTTAAATTTTTTGAAGTTGAACTTCTAACTAAGGGGCTGATTACGATGGCGGAACGATCCCCACCGCCGGGCCGGCGGTGAGGTCCACCGGCCCTGCGGACCGCGATTCTCCGACCGCCATATTACGATGGCGGTGGGATCCAGACCGCGACCGCGGCGGAGGCAAAGCCCGCCCACCACGGAACCGCCACAGGCAATCGTTGCGATTGCCTGGCGGAGCGGTCAGCATGCTCACAATGGTGGCGGAGCCTAGCAGGCTCCGTCCGCCGAATTACGATGCTGGCGGTAAACCGCCATTGAAAGGCTGGTGGGGATTGGTTCCGGGGGCCAGTGCGGGCCCCCCTTGTGTTGGGGGAAGGTGTGGGTGCACTGGGGGGGTACCCATGGTACCCCCCTGCATTTCACTGCACCATGTGGCAGGCACAGTGTAGTGCCTGCCACGTAGTGCAGTGAAATGCACAACATGCTCTTTTCGACATCGCGGCGGTGCTGCTGTCTGCAGCCACCGCCGCAATGTTAACGGTGTGGAATCTAACCGCAGAGGTGGCGGTCCCATCCTAATCGGGTATGCGGGACCGCCGCATGCATGGCGGACGTTCCCACACACCGCTACGATGGCGGGCGGACTTGGTCCGCCCCCCATCGTAATCAGCCCCTAAGTTCAGCAAATCCCAATATTATGCTATCTACTCTGGCCAATTGGGGATTTAATTAATCGTCCGTCAGGTAGATGTCATCTACGTAGGATAGAACATTAGGGTCAATCTCATAAAGAATTGACACAATCCTTGCTGCACAAACCCCATGGCTATTATAGCCATAGGAAGTCGTGCATAGCGCAATACCCAGGGTGCTAAAAGTGGACCAGTCTCGGCTCTCAGGAGCCAAATTGTGACTGAAGAAACCATTGGGAAATATCCAAGGTGGTTTTGTATTTTTTACGGACTACATTGTTAATGAGTGCCATGCTGTGTGTCTTTTGCACTGCAAATGTGCGTGTATGATTATTCAAATGTCTATAATCTAAGACAATACGATAAGAATGATCCGGTTTAAAAACAGGAAAAAGTGGAATATTCATTTGAGAGATACTGGGTTCAATTATTCCCTGGTACTCCATTTGGAAGTGAATTTCTTTAACGGGTGCTTTTGTGTCCCGTTCAATAGGATATCGTGTTTGTACCTGTGGCGTATATAATGCAGGGGCCAATTCAAGGGCCCATTCGGATGCATTAGCTTGTTTGACTTTTTATCAGGGACAAGGTGAGAAAAGGAAGGAAGAATCACATCCTCACCTTGGGGGGATGCGAGTACAAATGGGGGAGGCAAATCGACCTCCGCTAAGGATGTCTTAAGACATAGTTAAGTTGTCCCAGAATATTGCTTTAATGGTGCTTTTAACGTCACCTTCAATTTGAATGTCTAAGTGACATACTCTATCCAGAGGGGTTTCAACTGTAACAAATGTTTCAGTTGCTTTCGATGCCATAAACTCCTGGAGATTCCGGCGTACTATAGTGACTTCTACCGCGCTGTCAAGGAGTGTCATCGCTCAACTCCTGTTCAGGAGGAGGGTTCTCACCGTCTGCGGTATATTTAACTGTTAAGGCTGCTACCTTCTTTTTTTGAAAAGGGGCTTTATATTGAGGAGTTTTGTCCTCCTTGTTTATTTTCACATCAGACGAGAGCTGTATCTCCCTTATCAGCTTCACGTACTCTTTTTGTCTGCGTTCAGATCATCATCCTCTGTTTTACTGCTGGTCAGATGATTCCTGAAAAGAATGAGGAGAATGTGTATCTGGAATCTGTTATCTGTCTGAAGCCTTGATTATAGTTAGGCTTTCCTGTTTTCAGTTTCTATTTTTGGTAAATTCTGGTGGGGTTTTTTCAGTGTTTTCAATACCTTAAAAAAACAGTGGTTATTAGTGGTTACACATTTTCGCGCCATTAAAAACAACGGAAACAGTGTTTTTCCGGTGTTTATAGAATGTTTTGCTTTTCTTATTGCTTGCTTTCTGGACTAATTGTACATGTGTATAGACAGTGGGCCTGATTCACAGAACTAACTTACGTCATAAACGTAAACATAAACGTAAACGTAAACGTAAACATAAAGTTAGTACTTTTAGGTATTCACAGAATACACTTACTCATTTTGGTATTCACAGAATAGTACTAACTTTACGTTTACGTTTACGTTTTTGACGTAAGTTAGTTCTGTGAATCAGGCCTAGTGGGCCTGATTCACAGAACTAACTTACGTCAAAACGTAAACGTAAACGTAAAGTTAGTACTATTCTGTGAATACCAAAATGAGTAAGTTCATTCTGTGAATACCAAAATGAGTAAGTGTATTCTGTGAATACCTAAAAAGTACTAACTTTACGTTTACGTTTACGTTTACGTTTTTGACGTAAGTTAGTTCTGTGAATCAGGCCCTGTGTGCGTACAGGATATATGAGGTCCAAATATATTTTTACAAATCAAACTTACTGTAGTACACCATACAATACGTCTTTAGTGAGTCTTTGATCATGCGCGCTCGCTGTTTCCCTCCCATGTAAACGTTTATCTGTGAAACGGCCCTCTCAACATTGCCATTTGGGACGGGCAACGCCAAAACAGCCAGTACACAATTTGCTAACTCTGGCCACTGACATAGCTTTTCATGCCAATACTGCTGCACCTGAAGATTTCAATTCTCTGGGAGAGGTTCTGCAACATATGCGTTGAACTGGGTGCATGTGGCCTCAGTGATTGAAGCAGTCAAAAATGAAGCAGTACGGAGAAAATTCCCTTTTACGGAAGGGATATAGAACTTATGCAGAGTACCTCAGTGAGGCTTCATTGACTTCAAATGCCATGGTTGGTGAAGGAACATTTCTATGCATCATTGCAAGCCATTTCCCATGCACTGTAGAATACATTTTCCTGATTTGCTCCTCAACATTTCTTTGCTTACCAAGTGGCAAGAATTCTAACATGGAACATTTTGTAGTGCCAAAGTCACTAAAAGTGTCTCCCAGCCTACTCTCAAGGAGATAATTCACATCTGCACAAATTACGCTTAACACTTGGTAGGCAAGGGTGTTTTCAGACTCTAGTTTTTTTTATTATGTCCACTACAGCAGCCATGTTTCCCTGTTAAAATCTAAGATTGCAGTAGAGTGTACTTCACATCACTATCAATATGGAACCAAAGATCCTCACATTTCTTGCCTTTAGCTTCATCACTAACCACAAATTCTGTAAACGGTCACCACATGGATAATGTGGCATTCACGGCCTCTAGGACTGAGAACCACTGGTTAACTGACACCTTTGGGATGTCTCTTTCTTTGATGCGACACAAAGCACAAGATTATAAATATTTGCGTTTTAGTTCCTGCACATAACAAAACAGTGCACCACAATGGACTACAAAGTCAATAGCATTCTTCATTAACTCTGAAGATAGTAAAGATGCTTTCAGCATACCATCTAGCAAGTGGCAATGATCTCTTACAGGTAAGGACTTCAGCTCAGGTATCGATTTTGACAGGTCATCACACAACTTTTTATATAAGTAGCTGAATTACTGCAAATACAAACAATATCAATCCAATCTTTGTTGAACTTGGTAAGAACTTTTTGCAGCATTATTCCAAGTGACACTGCGTTCCATGTTTTCTAAATGTCTGGTGTCATGTTTTACCACTATCACAGATGCTTGGTGACAACAGTCTTTGCACATATACCTGTCACTGTTATGTTATGTTAATTGCGATTTGTAGAGCGCTTAATACCGGCAGGTCTCTAAGCGCTGAGAGAGAATAGCCACAGCCCCCATGAGTGAATGTTAACCCCTGATCAGTCTACGTTATGCCCAGGCCTCAGTGAAGAGGAAGGTCTTCAGTTTCTTCCTGAAAGGGAGAAGGGCTTTTTGCGAACCGGAGGTGGCCCGGCAACTTATTCCAAAGTTGCGGGATGAGAACCGAGAAGGCTCGCCCTCCTTTAGTTGTGTGGTTAAACCGTGGGCAGGCTAGCTGGCCACCTACGGATGACCATAGGGTGCGGCTGGGGACGTATTTCCCCAGGCGCTCTTTGAAGTATCTTGGGGCCTGTCCATTCGGGGCCTTGTGGGCGATAAAGAGGCCCTTGAATCTAGCCCTCTGTTTGACGGGGAGCCAGTGAAGTTTTTGCAGCAGGGGAGTTGCCCGTGTGCGTCTGGGGAGCTTAAAGATCAGCCTGGCTGCATCATTCAACAACTTATCCGGTAGTCCAATGTAAAGCGCATTACCATAATCTAGTCACGACATAATCAATGCGGTCACCACCGTCCGCATGGTGGAGAATGAACGGAGGGGTGAAACTACACCTTGCATTGAATGTTTAAAGCCTGGGGTGTTTGGCAATTCACCTACTATCAATGCTGACTTTGTTAGAAAAGGGGGCTGATGTATCAAAGGGTTTTACCCATTCTCTGATTGTGGGTAAATGTGATGCTATATATTGGGAAATATTCTTATGAAACCAGCCATTTTACCTTTCCGTGAAAGAATCAAACGTAGCCAAAATATCAAATATGAGTTTGATATTTCCTGATTCTCTACAGTTTATAAAATAATTAAATAAGACCTAAAACATGCTTCTAAACCATGCATCTTTAGACCAAAGATCACAAAACTGAAAAAAGCAAAAGGAAGAAGAAACAATATTTTAGTGACATCCCTAAACAGCAAAACTCAAGCAGAATAATGTTAGCCCAATTTTTCTTGCTGCTGCAAACAAAGAGCCTGATTATACGCATATTGCGCATAAAGGCCTGCAAGGCAGAGGTCCCCCTATCATCAAAAATCTGGTTAAACCATATAAGGCTACACAAAGTCTTCGCTCGGATCGAGCTCCACCTGGCGGAGGTCCCCAGAATTAAGAAGGCCAGAACAGGCGGCCGCCTTTTCTCCCACAATACTTCTAAGCTCTGGAACTCCCTTCCTCTCCCTATCCGCAAGGAAGTCAACCATCGGACATTTCGGAAACATCTGAAAACTTGGCTATTTCCATAAACCAATCTATCTCCCTAGCCACTTCCGCAGCGCTGGGATGCCTCCAGGTAGCCATGCGCTATACAAAAGCCCCTTTCATTTCATTATGATGGTGGAGGGTCCGCCACCGCCAGCTGTGCAGTGGCGGTCCCTCTGCCATCGGACAGCACTTTTCCCCGCCAAATTAGGATGGCGGGGGGAATCAGACCGAACCATGGTGGGCGCGAAGACCGCCCGCCACGGATCCGCCACAGGCAATCGTTCCGATTGCCTGGCGGAATGGTCAGCATCTGTGAAATGGTGGCAGTGCCTAGCAGGCACCGTCCGCCAAATTACAATGCTGCATCCCCGCCAGCTGGTGTATTGTGGTGAAACCACCATTCACAGGCTGATGGGGATTGCATTTGGGGGCCTGTTGCGGGCCCCCTTGTGTTGGGTGGGCCTCATTTCCCTGCACTAAGTGGCAGGCACTGCTTGGTGCCTGTCAGGTAGTGCAGGGAAATGCACAACATGGCTGTTGAGCATTGCGGCGGGTGCTGCAACCAGCAGCACCCGCCGCAATGTTAAACGGCCTGAATGCAACCGTCATGGTGGGGGTCGCATCGTAATCTGTGGTGCGGGACCGCGCCTTACAGGCGGGCGGTCCCAGTCACCGCAACGATCGCGGGCGGACCCGAGTCCGCCCGCCATCGTAATCACCCCCAAAGTTACATTGTATTGGACCCTTCAGGAAAGAATAATAATGACTCTTTCACTCACCTTTTCCTCTCTTTGAAAGGCATTTAGTTTGTGGGTGCGAAGGTGTTTTTTCAGTGTTTATATGTATACACTGGTAAGGGCTATTTTCCTTTCGGTGGGGTTTTATCAGTTATTATAGGTTTAAACCTAAAACAGGACAGCCTAATTATAGTGCAATCACAAAAACTGTACCTTCTCTCAGAGGACTCCAGGGGTGGAGAACCTCTGCGAGGTTTACCTTTCTGTTGCTGTTTAGATTTATCCTGTGGTTTTTTAGCAAACTAACGGGGCGGTCTGACATTCTTGTCAGCGATAAACTTGCCAAGTGGTGGTACCAAAGGTCTCGTTCCCAAACTATTGCGTCCTAAAGACGTATATACATTAGCAAAAATTATAGGCAACTCACATTCGCAGTCTCCGACTGCCACCGTGGCAAGTCACTGGCATCTAGCCAAAGATTCTGCTTCACCTTTAACATTAGAAAGAATCATTTCGGAGACGACAGGAAAATTTCCCATCAGTTTCATCCCCAAATCAAGGGCAGGATCTACCCCATGTTCATTCTGTATCTGAGGACGTTCAGCAAAATGGCCATCAAGGGAGTGCCATGACAAAGAGTATAGATGATGGCAAAAACAGTCCCCCAGATGTTGCAGTCTCCTAGAGTGGGAACCAGTCTAGTGGGTAAGCACATAGTTAAAATTATGTGCTTGTCTTGTGATCTCATAAGAAGAAACCCAGCTTCAAGTTGGTCAATTTTTTGGGCAATGCAAAATTGAATTTCGTTATGATTAGTGGATCGTTTGCCCATAACTGAATGAACAATAACATGACTAATAACAGGCTCTGCAGGCATCTGGGCTTGCCCTTGCAGGCCAAGTCTATCCGGACCAGCTAATAGCATACGTGAAATAAATTGCGTTAGACGTCTATATAAGATGACAAGGACATTGTACAAACCTTGAGTTTGCATGAGATTTAAATTGGGTAAAAACAGGATATGGGATATATCCAGCTCTTTCTGGCCAAGTTGCCCCCTCATTACTGAGTGGACCCATATGAACTGGACCAGGAACATGGCGAAGGGTGCCATTAAACCAAGTCTGGTGTTCCCAGACCATAAAAGTAATTTCGGTACGCGCATAAGGTTTATATGTAGCAGGTGCTAGAGGGGTAGTGTATGTATGAAAAGTATTAGTGTTAGAATCGACAGCTGGAAATGTGGTCCAAGAATAAAAGACCTCAAAGCAGAACACTGTGTCCGTTTTAGTTACAAATATTATCGGAGCTCCTGAATTTGGGACTCTATGTTGTATCAGATGTACATAGACTGCTGGTCGGCAGTTGGCTGCAAAAGCAACAGGTTGCATTATAATTAAGAGAAGATTCAAATCATAGCACAAATAGGGAATATAACCTTTTAATATTTAAGCTTGAAAAACCAACAGAACTAGGTTTTCCATAAAAACCATGGAGGACAAATCCCTAACACCACGGACATCTCTGGTAAAAGGTGGGAGAGTATTGTAGACAAGCACAAGTACTACTCAGGGTTACCGCAAATAAGTACCAGACCAAAACATTGGTGGCGCCATGTTGCAGGGATTCTGCGCATGAACAGAACTATGCTTGGAACCATAGAACATCAGCATGTAGGGACTAAGGGGGTCATTACAATGGCAGCGAGACCGCCACTGACAGCCTGTCGGAGGCGGTCTCACTGCTATCGGGACCACCTTCACCGCCCACCACATTAGGATGGCGGGCGATGTTATGGCGTTCGGAAACACTGATCGCCACGCATCCGACGGGCTCCTTGAGCCCACCGGTGTGGCGGAGGGCCACGCAATCCCTGCATTGGTGGCGGTGCCTACAAGGCACCGCGGTTGGGATTACAATGTCCCTCCCCACCAGCCTTTCCATGTCAGCTCACCCGCCATGGTACAGCTGGCGGAAAGGGACATTGGCGGCCCTTATCAGGCCCCACTTCCACCCTGGTCCTATGCTGTGGGCACTGGGGGGCACCTATGGTGCACCCTACATGTCCCTGCACCATGTGGCAGGCACCACTTGGTGCCTGCCATGTAGTGCAGGGATATGTGTGGTGACCCCTTTTTGTCTTGCGGCGTGTGCTGCAGGCAGCAGCACACGCCGCAATACAAAAAATAGGCAATGTGACCGCCTCGGTGGCGGTCGCATCGTAATTCCTACTGTGGGACTGACACCTTGTAGGTGGGTGGTCCCAAATAGGAAATGATGGCGGACAGACTGAAGTCCGTCCACCATCGTAATCAGCCCCTAAGTCGCCATATCACCTCAGTATCTATGAGCCAGAGTCTGACTAGCTATAGTGCCTCACTTGCACTCCTAACCTTTCCAGAGAAAAAAGTAAGTTGGCACCCCAGAACACAACTCTTTCGACCCATTCAAGGATCGCAGTGACAGGACAAGCCCTTTTGGTGACTCACTCATACTTGTCCACAATAAGATAAACAAGAGACATGAAGGAAGTTTATAATATTTATTTAAACTATTGTGTTCTAAGATGCGGTATTTGTGCCACAATTAGACAACAAATGCATACCAAAACTATCATTAGCATGGTTAACAAACCATATACCATAAAGAGCCCTGTCATGTTAGAAGACAGACTAGCTTAACCTCCCGCCCCCTACCGAAGCTAAATGATTATGTATTATAGGTCTCTGGAATTACCTTAGCATACATAGGTGGATGTTCTACATTTCAGCTAAAGCAGCACTCTCACCTAAGGACCGTCGCTCAGTGTGCGATTTTTCAGAACCCTTGTCCTCAGTTATATGCAAGACGTGTGTGCTCACAAACAGACGCTGAATTCTCTTGCTATGTCTAGGTGCTCGTGTCTGACCAGAGAGAAAAACATGGGGCATTGTTATTTGACCTTGTCTAGTGTGTTCAGACAAAATCGCAGGAAAGGAATAAAACACGAAAACATGTGCAGATTCTGTGTGAAAATACAACGTGGCACAATAACAAGCGCACTATGTAGTAACATGTGCAAAATAAAAGTGGCCTATAACGTGCACTATCAGGCTAACAGAGGAAAAACGACAAAGGGCCATGCAAGAAACACACAACAGTTTGAGGGATTTGATAGTCACATCGATTTCTTCCGTCATCACAGGTGAACTAAAGGCCTACTTCTCTTGGTCAGTGATATAGGTAGAAGTGTATTATTTAGTTAAGCCTTCCAATTCCCCCTAGGGGAGTTTGATTCATCTTTGTATAGAGATTGGTTGTAGTCTCTGAGGACGTCTAAGATTTTTTGAGGTTTTGTATTGGTGACATTCGCTATATCCTTGATTGAGTTAATACCCTTGTGGTTCTGCTTATTTTTCAAATATGGCACCAGAATTTTACCGGCTTTGTTTGCCTCGCAGAGTTTTAGGCTTTTACATTTGTTAATACATACCCCGCCCTCTCACTCAGGATTATGTTGTATTCGTATTTTTATTGGTGAGGGTGGAGAGTGTTTAGGCTTCTGGGTTAGATATGTGAGCAGCCTCTAGGGATTTAATCTCTCTTTCCAGTTCTAGAAGGTCCTTATTATTGGATTTGTTTAGTTTACATTGAATTTCAATTAGAGCACCTCTAACAGTAGCTTTGAGAGTATCCCAGCGGATGGAGGCAGAGGTATCTGAGGCCAAATTTTCTTTCATGTGGTTTAGTATGGTCTTTTCAATATTGGCCCTGGAACAGTGTCTCTAACATATTCGTCATTGAATCTCCAAATTTTACAAGATGTTCTTGCATTGGTGCCAGTGAGAGATAGGGTAACAGCAGTGTGGTCAGAAACTAGTCTCGATTGTATGTCTGTCTGGTCTATTAGATGTATGTGAGCTTTAGAAATCAGCAGGTAGTCAATCGTGAATAGGATTTGTGTGGATTGGAGAAGAAGGTTGTTGTAATCTCCAGGACTCATGGAGGCTGAACCTTGAGCACAGTTTGAGAAGCACTTTGTGTGACCTAGAGGGCTGTAATGAGGACCTGGATTGTCTATCAATGGTCACATCCATGAGGGATTAAGGTCACTGCCCATGATAATGAGGCCATAGGTAGGGACTTGGCTTAAAGGAAGGGGCAGGGAACCCAAAATTCTGGTTCATCAGTGTTTGGGCCGTACACGTTAAGGACGTGGAAGGAGTTGGTGTTTTGGAGATTTTTGACAGGGTCCATCTTCCCTTATCATCTGTTATGTGAGATTCAATAGATAAGCAGGAAGTTTTAGCGAACAACATAACCACCCCTCCTTTTTTATTATTGGCAGGGGAGCAGAGAACGTCACTAAGCCAGTTTCTCCCAAACTATGTCATTTCCTAATGGGTGACTTTTGTTTCCTGTAAAAGGAT
The DNA here is from genome assembly GCA_963921515.1 of Calotriton arnoldi. Taxonomy (NCBI): domain Eukaryota; kingdom Metazoa; phylum Chordata; class Amphibia; order Caudata; family Salamandridae; genus Calotriton; species Calotriton arnoldi. The sequence continues at coordinate 1,172,415 of CAWUFW010001622.1, read as the reverse complement.
TACACCAGCTTTAAGTTTATAAAGGTAGCTTTTAATGTTCTTATGTTTAACTGGGTGGGTAAGACTCCTAGTGTTTAGGGAGACAAATTTGAGATTTACTTCAAGGGGTCTGTTAGTCACGTTGCAAAGGTATGTATATGGTTATGTGCTGTATACACAGAGGATGTGGATTGCGCCCCCAGTGAGGGTGGACAGATCCAACAATAAGCATGATCCTTGCGAAGGTCCAAAGAAATACCTGCAATATCTGTACTTTCGGGCACAGGAAGTGGGGGTGAATCCCCTGACAACCTTCTGTGTGTGGAAGAGAAGAACCTATCGCCAAGGAGAAGACAGTAGCAAGGTGCAGCGCTGGAGTGTCAATCCACATAGGATATCTGATAGAAACCAAATAAAGTACAGTAAAGTATAACTGAATACAGCCAAGAAAAGAGAGGATCCCTTACCCAAAACCCCTCCCCTCCCCGACAATCCACCCACCCCACCTTGAATATTGAATGTGAGGGAGGTGACAGTGGGTTGGTACCCACCATCGCAGCATTGCAATGAACAACAAACCATATGATTAAACAGTAGATCTGCAACAGGAAAAGCATTGCATTACTATATGTCATGGAAACGGAGTGTACTTAACAACTAATGGCACCCAACTAGCGACATGAGCAGCGTCTGGGTGCATGGCGAGGTTTGAAAATATGGAATTGAGAGATAAGGTCTAACCTCGGGTGTCCTGCAAGAAGTCACTGGTTAGAAGGGAACAGCGTTTCGTTGAGGGGTGACTATGAGTGAGCATGACTTGATTAAAGTATCATAGTTGGATGTTCCATGTGATTGGAGCGTGTACTAGGATGTAGGGGCTCGTTCTACAATCAGATTAGTATAAATGAGGGTAGGTGGATAGCCTGGAATAATGGAGCCCCAGGCCTTATATAGTGATACCTATGTAAAGAGGATCTGGTGGCATGCTGTGACACTTACACTAAAGATGAATTCTGCATTCACAAAATTTGATGCCAGGTGTATGAAGTAGTGAAACAGAGTTTGGCAAGCTTGTTTGCCTAGTGGGCCAGGTAGGTATGGCAGGCTGAGGATTATATGGAAGTGTGTAAAGACATAGAGCTGGTGTTAAAACCTAGAAGAACTGTGGTAGTAGGTAGATCGCGCACGTTCATACTAAAACATGTGTTTAAGGACGCTGGTGGTGCCTTAACGAGAGTCGAAACACATCAAAACCTGGAGAACAGCGAACAACCTGTGTACTGAAACAATATAACCCCTATGAGGGTCTCGAAATGAACAGAATGTGTAAGGACAGTTCTGCCGTGTCAACCAGAGGAGCAAAGACTCCATACAGTTACGCAAGCATGTACTAAATGATTTAGCCGTGGATGACAGCAACTGCCAGATTTCATGACTTGGGCTTGGTGGAAGGCGTTGGAAAAGTGTCCATTGAGATAATATCCCTTTCATTCCAAAACGTTTGTAGGTCTCAGGGGTCATTGAATATGTTATATATCCTATCTGCATGCATTTTAAATTTCAATGGACCAATGAAAGAGAACTGTAGGTTTGAGTTTTTAAGTCTGGATCAAAGGGTAAGAAAGGCCTCTCTAATCTCGACCGTAGGCTTGGAATAGTCTTGTGAAATAAAAATTCTGTGGCCTTTCCACAATTTATGGTTGTTTTCACGTACATGACTGAGGATTAGCTGTGTGTGCTGATATCTCCGAGGGCGGCAGAAAATCTGACATGTGGTGTTTTTATTGTCAGGTTTGAATGAAGGCACTCAATGCGCTCTTTCCAGCTCGAAGTCTTTCTTGAGGAGAGTTCTGTGGAATCCACTTTTCCAAAAAGGCGATGCAAGAGTCAGATGAGTCCTCCAATCCCTTTGGTATACCAAAAAAGCACAGGTTCCCCCAGCGTTTTCTATCCTCCAACTCGGCTAAATCCCTCAGTAAGGTCTTGGTAGTGAACTGCAATTTCTGGAAATTCCTGGTTTAGAGAATAGTTTTGTCTTCCAGAGAGCTAATTCGTGCCTCCCCCTCCATCACTCTGGTGTAGAATAAAAATGATGTCCGACCTGACAGCGCACAGTTCCTGCTGCATCATATCTGTGTTGAATATGGTGGATTTAACCAAGTTGCGTACCTACGCTAATTTAAGTATCATGTCCATGGTGCTATTTATTTCTGTCTTCCCTTTAATAGGTGAGTCAGGAAGCGATGGTTCCACCTTGGTGTGCTTATTGCCTGGTTTTGACTCTTTGTGTGCCATGATTTTGCCAGCAGGGAGACGATTCATGGTGAATGCCAGATTTGCACTATGTGGAGATTAAGGTCTATTGTAGGTGAGGGTAGTAGTGGGCTCAATATGCAGCGTAGACCCTAATTTATGGTCCCAAACAGGTAGAAATAATGTTGAATATGATAATCTTTGGAATGCCGCACCGCCAAGCTGATAAAGGCACCGCACACAGGGAAATGCAGAGCACAAGGCACTGGGGGCGAACGCATCTGTTGTGGAGATGGTACTACTACCAGCCAGACTGAACTAGGTCTAGAGAGGGCCCCAAGAAACAAGTCAAAGCTGGCGGAACAGGGGTCAGCAGAGTTTTGGTTAGGAGTGCTCTTTGGGTGTCAGTCTAAGACCCCCAGGAGTTCAGCAGGCGGTCAGTAAGAGAACACAGAGCTTTTCCTCAGGAGTAGTGCTTTTCGCAGGAATAACACTTCGTTGCAAGTACTTTTCACTTTACACTTTAAGTTTTCATGATGCAAGACTTCTTTAGTAGCACAGTTCTTTTTGTTGTCTTTATCGTTTTGCTATAGCTGTATTTTAAAGCTGGTCAACTGTAGCGCCTTGCAGTCTAGGTTTATCCAGGCTGACAACCGGGTGGGGACTGATCGGTGTTTTCGCTGCTGTTTGCAGCGTGCCTCGTGTTTGGCTGCCATCTTAAGGTCAGGCAGACCTGGCGAGGGCTTCTGGGGAAACAAGGGAGCAGCCAGACTCTCGACCAAACACCCACAGGTCGCTAGATGTTAGAAATTAGGCGATCACTGGGGGAGCGATGGGGTTGTGCAGAAAAGCTTACTTGAGTATTGTGGGCGAGAAAGCAAAAGACACACAATTGATGGACAGAATGCAGAACAAATCAAAACATTCACCTCCAGTCAAGATATCTGGGTTAAATCCATCATTCTTTTGCTCACCATGCCACCCCAGTTTAGACCTGGCCATATGCAAATCAGTCTTGACCCTGTGCCTCATGGGAACAGTCCAGCCCGAACTGCCAAGCCAGGTCCTCCCTGGACTGGAAACAAGCATCCTAGGACCGGTTTCGGGGTTTCACCCCTTTTCAGCCAGGATAGCTTGAATCCAGTGGCACAGTGAGCCCGGGACCCACATCTGGGCATTCCCGGCGCACTTACGGCGAGAAAGCAAAAGACACACAATTAATGGACGGAATGCAGAACAAATCAAAACATTCGCCTCCAGTCAAGAGAGCTGGGTTAAATCCATCATTCTTTTGCTCACCATGCCACCCCAGTTTAGACCTGGCCATATGCAAATCAGTCTTGACCCTGTGCCTCATTGGAACAGTCCAGCCCGAACTGCCAAGCCAGGTCCTCCCTGGACCGGAAACAAGCATCCTAGGACCCGTTTCGGGGTTTCACCCCTCTTCAGCCAGGATAGCTTGAATACAGTGGCACAGTGAGCCCGGGACCCACGTCTGGCCATACCCGGCGCACTTAGGGCGAGAAAGCAAAAGACACACATTTGATGGACGGAATGTAGAACAAATCAAAACATTCGCCTCCAATCAAGAGATCTGGGTTAAATCCATCATTCTTTTGCTCACCATAACACCCCAGTTTAGACCTGGCCATATGCAAAACAGTCTTGACCCTGTGCCTCATGGGAACAGTCCAGCCCGAACTGCCAAGCCAGGTCCTCCCTGGACCGGAAACAAGCATCCTAGGACCGGTTTCGGGGTTTCACCCCTCTTCAGCCAGGATAGCTTGAATCCAGTGGCACAGTGAGCCCGGGACCCACGTCTGGGCATACCCGGCGCACTTAGGGCGAGAAAGCAAAAGACACACAATTGATGGACAGAATGCAGAATAAATCAAAACATTCGCCTCCAGTCAAGAGATCTGGGTTAAATCCATCATTCTTTTGCTCACCATGCCACCCCAGTTTAGACCTAGCCATATGCTCAATGTGCCACTGGATTCAAGCCAGCCTGACTGAAGAAGGGTGACATACCCTGAAACCGGTCCCAGGATGCTTGTTTCCGGTCCAGGGAGGACCTGGCCTGGCAGTTCGGTCTGGACTGTTCCCATGGGGCACAGGGTCAAGACTGACTCGCATATGGCTGGGTCCAAACTGGCATGGTGTAGTGGGCAAAAGAACGATGGATTTAACCCAGATCTTTTGACTGGAGGAGAATGTTTGCATTGTCAGCATTCCGTCCATCATTTGTTTGCTGTAACACTTTTCGCCCTAAGTGGGATGGGTATGCACAGATGTGGGTCCCTTGCTCACTGTGCCACTGGATTTAAGCTAGCCTGGCTGAAGAAGGGTGACATACCTTGAAACCGGTCCCAGGATGCTTGTTTCCGGTCCAGGGAGGACCTGGCCTGGCAGTTCGGTCTGAACTGTTCCCATGGGGCACAGGGTCAAGACTGATTTGCATATGGCTGGGTCCAAACTGGGGTGGTGTAGTGGGCAAAAGAACGATGGATTTAACCCAGATCTTTTGACTGGGGAGAATGTTTGCATTGTCAGCATTCCGTCCATCATTTGTTTGCTGTAACACTTTTCGCCCTAAGTGGGATGGATATGCCCAGATGTGGGTCCCTTGCTCAGTGTGCCACTGGATTCAAGCTAGCATGGCTGAAGAAGGGTGACATACTCTGAAACCGGTCCCAGGATGCTTGTTTCCGGTCCAGGGAGGACCTGGCCTGGCAGTTCGGTCTGGACTGTTCCCATGGGGCACAGGGTCAAGAATGATTTGCTTATGGCTGGGTCCAAACTGGGGTGGCGTAGTGGGCAAAAGAACGATGGATTTAACCCAGATCTTTTGACTGGGGGAGAATGTTTGCATTGTCAGCATTCCGTCCATCATTTGTTTGCTGTAACACTTTTCGCCCTAAGTGGGATGTGTATGCCCAGACATGGGTCCCTTGCTCACTGTGCCACTGGATTCAAGCTAGCCTGGCTGAAGAAGGGTGACATACCCTGAAACCGATCCCAGGATGCTTGTTTCCGGTCCAGGGAGGACCTGGCCTGGCAGTTTGGTCTGGACTGTTCCCATGGGGCACAGGGTCAAGACTGATTTGCATATGGCTGGGTCCAAACTGGGGTGGCGTAGTGGGCAAAAGAACTATGGATTTAACCCAGATCTTTTGACTGGGGGAGAATGTTTGCATTGTCAGCATTCCGTCCATCATTTGTTTGCTGTAACACTTTTCGCCCTAAGTGGGATGGGTATGCCCAGACGTGGGTCCCTTACTCACTGTGCCACTGGATTCAAGCTAGCCTGGCTGAAGAAGGGTGACATACCCTGAAACCGGTCCCAGGATGCTTGTTTCCGGTCCAGGGAGGACCTGGCCTGGCAGTTCAGTCTGGACTGTTCCCATTGGGCACAGGGTCAAGATTGATTTGCATATGGCTGGGTCCAAACTGGGGTGGCGTAGTGGGCAAAAGAACGATGGATTTAACCCAGATCTTTTGACTGGGGGAGAATGTTTGCATTGTCAGCATTCCGTCCATCATTTGTTTGCTGTAACACTTTTCACCCTAAGTGGGATAGGTATGCCCAGACGTGGGTTCCTTGCTCACTGTGCCACTGGATTCAAGCTAGCCTGGTTGAAGAAGGGTGACATACCCTGAAACCGGTCCCAGGATGCTTGTTTCCGGTCCAGGGAGGACCTGGCCTGGCAGTTCGGTCTGGACTGTTCCCATGGGCACAGGGTCAAGACTGATTTGCATATGGCTGGGTCCAAACTGGGGTGGCGCAGTGGGCAAAAGAACGATGGATTTAACCCAGATCTTTTGACTGGGGGACAATGTTTGCACTGTCAGCATTCCGTCCATCATTTGTTTGCTGTAACACTTTTCGCCCTAAGTGGGATGGGTATGCCCAGACGTGGGTCCCTTGCTCACTGTGCCACTGGATTCAAGCTAGCCTGGCTGAAGAAGGGTGACATACCCTGAAACCGGTCCCAGGATGCTTGTTTCCGGTCCACGGAGGACCTGGCCTGGCAGTTCGGTCTGGACTGTTCCCATGGGGCACAGGCTCAAGACTGATTTGCATATGGCTGGGTCCAAACTGGAGTGGCGTAGTGGGCAAAAGAACTATGGATTTAACCCAGATCTTTTGACTGGGGGAGAATGTTTGCATTGTCAGCATTCCGTCCATCATTTGTTTGCTGTAACACTTTTCGCCCTAAGTGGGATGGGTATGCCCAGACGTGGGACCCTTGCTCACTGTGCCACTGGATTCAAGCTAGCCTGGCTGAAGAAGGGTGACATACCCTGAAACCGATCCCAGGATGCTTGTTTCCGGTCCAGGGAGGACCTGGCCTGGCCTGGCAGTTCGGTCTGGACTGTTCCCATGGGGCACAGGGTCAAGACTGATTTGCATATGGCTGGGTCCAAACTGGGGTGGCGTAGTGGGCAAAAGAACTATGGATTTAACCCAGATCTTTTGACTGGGGGAGAATGTTTGCATTGTCAGCATTCCGTCCATCATTTGTTTGCTGTAACACTTTTCGCCCTAAGTGGGATGGGTATGCCCAGACGTGGGTCCCTTGCTCACTGTGCCACTGGATTCAAGCTAGCCTGGCTGAAGAAGGGTGACATACCCTGAAACCGCTCCCAGGATGCTTGTTTCCTGTCCAGGAAGGACCTGGTCTGGCAGTTCGGTCTGGACTGTTCCCATGGGGCACAGGGTCAAGACTGATTTGCATATGGCTGGGTCCAAACAGGGGTGGCGTAGTGGGCAAAAGAACGATGGATTTAACCCAGATCTTTTGACTGGGGGAGATTGTTTGCATTGTCAGCATTCCGTCCATCGTTTGTTTGCTGTAACACTTTTCGCCCTAAGTGGGATGGGTATGCCCAGACGTGGGTCCCTTGCTCACTGTGCCACTGGATTCAAGCTAGCCTGACTGAAGAAGGGCGACATACCCTGAAACCGGTCCCAGGATGCTTGTTTCCGGTCCAGGGAGGACCTGGCCTGGCAGTTTGGTCTGGCCTGTTCTCATGGGGCACAGGGTCAAGACTGATTTGCATATGGCTGGGTCCAAACTGGGGTGGCGTAGTGGGCAAAAGAACGATGGATTTAAACCAGATCTTTTGACTGGCGGAGAATGTTTGTATTGTCAGCATTCCGTCCATCATTTGTTTGCTGTAACACTTTTCGCCCTAAGTGGGATGAGTATGCCCAGACGTGTGTCCCTTGCTCACTGTGCCACTGGATTCAAGCTAGCCTGGCTGAAGAAGGGTGACATACCCTGAAACCGGTCCCAGGATGCTTGTTTCCGGTCCAGGGAGGACCTGGCCTGGCAGTTCTGTCTGGACTGTTCCCATGGGGCGCAGGGTCAAGACTGATTTGCATATGGCTGGGTCCAAAATGGGTGGCGTAGTGGGCAAAAGAATAATGGATTTAACCCAGATCTTTTGACTGGGGGAGAATGTTTGCATTGTCAGCATTCCGTCCATCATTTGTTTGCTGGAACACTTTTCGCCCTAAGTGGGATGGGTATGCGCAGACATGGGTCCCTTGCTCACTGTGCCACTGGATTAAAGCTAGCCTGGCTGAAGAACGGTGACATACCCTGAAACCGGTCCCAGGATGCTAGTTTACGGTCCAGGGAGGACCTGGCCTGGCAGTTCGGTCTGGACTGTTCCCATGGGGCACAGGGTCAAGACTGAGTTGCATATGGCTGGATCCAAACTGGGGTGGCGTAGTGGGCAAAAGAACGATGGATTTAATCCAGATCTTTTGACGGGGGAGAATGTTTGCATTGTCAGCATTCCCTCCATCATTTGTTTGCTGTAACACTTTTCGCCCTAAGAGGGATGGGTATGCCCAGACGTGGATCCCTAGCTCACTGTGCCACTGGATTCAAGCTAGCCTGGCTGAAGAAGGGTGACATACCCTGAAACCGGTCCCAGGATGCTTGTTTCCGGTACAGGGAGGGCCTGGCCTGGCAGTTCGGTCTGGCCTGTTCTCATGGGGCACAGGGTCAAGACTGATTTGCATATGGCTGGGTCCAAACTGGGGTGGCGTAGTGGGCAAAAGAACGATGGATTTAACCCAGATCTTTTGACTGGCGGAGAATGTTTGTATTGTCAGCATTACGTCCATCATTTGTTTGCTGTAACAGTTTTCGCCCTAAGTGGGATGAGTATGCCCAGACGTGTGTCCCTTGCTCACTGTGCCACTGGATTCAAGCTAGCCTGGCTGAAGAAGGGTGACATACCCTGAAACCGGTCCCAGGATGCTTGTTTCCGGTCCAGGGAGGACCTGGCCTGGCAGTTCTGTCTGGACTGTTCCCATGGGGCACAGGGTCAAGACTGATTTGCATATGGCTGGGTCCAAAATGGGTGGCGTAGTGGGCAAAAGAATAATGGATTTAACCCAGATCTTTTGACTGGGGGAGAATGTTTGCATTGTCAGCATTCCGTCCATCATTTGTTTGCTGGAACACTTTTCGCCCTAAGTGGGATGGGTATGCGCAGACATGGGTCCCTTGCTCACTGTGCCACTGGATTCAAGCTAGCCTGGCTGAAGAACGGTGACATACCCTGAAACCGGTCCCAGGATGCTTGTTTCCGGTCCAGGGAGGACCTGGACTGGCAGTTTGGTCTGGACTGTTCCCATGGGGCACAGGGTCAAGACTGATTTGCATATGGCTGGGTCCAAACTGGGGTGGCGTAGTGGGCAAAAGAACGATGGATTTAACCCAGATCTTTTGACTGGGGGAGAATGTTTGCATTGTCAGCATTCCGTCCATCATTTGTTTGCTGTAACACTTTTCGCCCTAAGTGGGATGGGTATGCCCAGACGTGGGTCCCTTGCTCACTGTGCCACTGGATTCAAGCTAGCCTGGCTGAAGAAGGGTGACATACCCTGAAACCAGTCCCAGGATGCTTGTTTCCGGTCCAGGGAAGACCTGGCCTGGCAGTTCGGTCTGGACGGTTCCCATGGGGCACAGGCTCAAGACTGATTTGCATATGGCTGGGTCCAAACTGGAGTGGCGTAGTGGGCAAAAGAACTATGGATTTAACCCAGATCTTTTGACTGGGGGAGAATGTTTGCATTGTCAGCATTCCGTCCATCATTTGTTTGCTGTAACACTTTTCGCCCTAAGTGGGATGGGTATGCCCAGACGTGGGTCCCTTGCTCACTGTGCCACTAGATTCAAGCTAGCCTGGCTGAAGAGGGGTGAAATACCCTGAAACCGCTCCCGGGATGCTTGTTTCCTGTCCAGGGAGGACCTGGTCTGGCAGTTCGGTCTGGACTGTTCCCATGGGGTACAGGGTCAAGACTGATTTGCATATGGCTGGGTCCAAACTGGGGTGGCGCAGTGGGCAAAAGAACGATGGATTTAATCCAGATCTTTTGACTGGGGGAGAATGTTTGCATTGTCAGCATTCCGTCCATCATTTGTTTGCTGTAACACTTTTCGCCCTAAGTGGGATGGGTATGCCCAGACGTGGGTCCCTTGCTCACTGTGCCACTGGATTCAAGCTAGCCTGGCTGAAGAAGGGTGACATACCCTGAAACCGATCACAGGATGCTTGTTTCCGGTCCAGGGAGGACCTGGCCTGGCCTGGCAGTTCGGTCTGGACTGTTCCCATGGGGCACAGGGTCAAGACTGATTTGCATATGGCTGGGTCCAAACTGGGGTGGCATAGTGGGCAAAAGAACTATGGATTTAACCCAGATCTTTTGACTGGGGGAGAATGTTTGCATTGTCAGCATTCCGTCCATCATTTGTTTGCTGTAACACTTTTTGCCCTAAGTGGGATGGGTATGCCCAGACGTGGGTCCCTTGCTCACTGTGCCACTGGATTCAAGCTAGCCTGGCTGAAGAAGGGTGACATACCCTGAAACCGCTCCCAGGATGCTTGTTTCCTGTCCCTGAAGGACCTGGTCTGGCAGTTCGGTCTGGACTGTTCCCATGGGGCACAGGGTCAAGACTGATTTGCATATGGCTGGGTCCAAACAGGGGTGGCGTAGTGGGCAAAAGAACGATGGATTTAACCCAGATCTTTTGACTGGGGGAGAATGTTTGCATTGTCAGCATTCCGTCCATCGTTTGTTTGCTGTAACACTTTTCGCCCTAAGTGGGATGAGTATGCCCAGACGTGTGTCCCTTGCTCACTGTGCCACTGGATTCAAGCTAGCCTGGCTGAAGAAGGGTGACATACCCTGAAACTGGTCCCAGGATGCTTGTTTCCGGTCCAGGGAGGACCTGGCCTGGCAGTTCTGTCTGGACTGTTCCCATGGGGCGCAGGGTCAAGACTGATTTGCGTATGGCTGGGTCCAAAATGGGTGGCGTAGTGGGCAAAAGAATAATGGATTTAACCCAGATCTTTTGACTGGGGGAGAATGTTGGCATTGTCAGCATTCCGTCCATCATTTGTTTGCTGGAACACTTTTCGCCCTAAGTGGGATGGGTATGCGCAGACATGGGTCCCTTGCTCACTGTGCCACTGGATTAAAGCTAGCCTGGCTGAAGAACAGTGACATACCCTGAAACCGGTCCCAGGATGCTTGTTTAAGGTCCAGGGAGGACCTGGCCTTGCAGTTCGGTCTGGACTGTTCCCATGGGGCACAGGGTCAAGACTGATTTGCATATGGCTGGATCCAAACTGGGGTGGCGTAGTGGGCAAAAGAACGATGGATTTAATCCAGATCTTTTGACGGGGGAGAATGTTTGCATTGTCAGCATTCCGTCCATCATTTGTTTGCTGTAACACTTTTCGCCCTAAGAGGGATGGGTATGCCCAGACGTGGATCCCTAGCTCACTGTGCCACTGGATTCAAGCTAGCCTGGCTGAAGAAGGGTGACATACCCTGAAACCGGTCCCAGGATGCTTGTTTCCGGTCCAGGGAGGGCCTGGCCTGGCAGTTCGGTCTGGCCTGTTCTCATGGGGCACAGGGTCAAGACTGATTTGCATATGGCTGGGTCCAAACTGGGGTGGCGTAGTGGGCAAAAGGACGATGGATTTAACCCAGATCTTTTGACTGGCGGAGAATGTTTGTATTGTCAGCATTCCGTCCATCATTTGTTTGCTGTAACACTTTTCGCCCTAAGTGGGATGAGTATGCCCAGACGTGTGTCCCTTGCTCACTGTGCCACTGGATTCAAGCTAGCCTGGCTGAAGAAGGGTGACATACCCTGAAACCGGTCCCAGGATGCTTGTTTCCGGTCCAGGGAGGACCTGGCCTGGCAGTTCTGTCTGGACTGTTCCCATGGGGCACAGGGTCAAGACTGATTTGCATATGGCTGGGTCCAAAATGGGTGGCGTAGTGGGCAAAATAATAATGGATTTAACCCAGATCTTTTGACTGGGAGAGAATGTTTGCATTGTCAGCATTCCGTCCATCATTTGTTTGCTGGAGCACTTTTCGCCCTAAGTGGGATGGGTATGCGCAGACATGGGTCCCTTGCTCACTGTGCCACTGGATTCAAGCTAGCCTGGCTGAAGAACGGTGACATACCCTGAAACCGGTCCCAGGATGCTTGTTTACGGTCCAGGGAGGACCTGGCCTGGCAGTTCGGTCTGGACTGTTCCCATGTGGCACAGGGTCAAGACTAATTTGCATATGGCTGGATCCAAACTGGGGTGGCGTAGTGGGCAAAAGAACAATGGATTTAATCCAGATCTTTTGACGGGGGAGAATGTTTGCATTGTCAGCATTCCGTCCAACATTTGTTTGCTGTAACACTTTTCGCCCTAAGAGGGATGGGTATGCCCAGACGTGGATCCCTAGCTCACTGTGCCACTGGATTCAAGCTAGCCTGGCTGAAGAAGGGTGACACCCTGAAACCGGTCCCAGGATGCTTGTTTCCGGTCCAGGGAGGACCTGGACTGGCAGTTTGGTCTGGACTGTTCCCATGGGGCACAGGGTCAAGACTGATTTGCATATGGCTGGGTCCAAACTGGGGTGGTGTAGTGGGCAAAAGAACAATGGATTTAACCCAGATCTTTTGACTGGGGGAGAATGTTTGCAATGTCAGCATTCCGTCCATCATTTGTTTGCTGTAACACTTTTCGCCCTAAGTGGGATGGGTATGCCCAGACGTGGGTCCCTTGCTCACTGTGCCACTGGATTCAAGCTAGCCTGGCTGAAGAAGGGTGACATACCCTGAAACCAGTCCCAGGATGCTTGTTTCCGGTCCAGGGAGGACCTGGCCTGGCAGTTCGGTCTGGACGGTTCCCATGGGGCACAGGCTCAAGACTGATTTGCATATGGCTGGGTCCAAACTGGAGTGGCGTAGTGGGCAAAAGAACTATGGATTTAACCCAGATCTTTTGACTGGGGGAGAATGTTTGCATTGTCAGCATTCCATCCATCATTTGTTTGCTGTAACACTTTTCGCCCTAAGTGGGATGGGTATGCCCAGACGTGGGTCCCTGGCTCACTGTGCCACTAGATTCAAGCTAGCCTGGCTGAAGAGGGGTGACATACCCTGAAACCGCTCCCAGGATGCTTGTTTCCTGTCCAGGGAGGACCTGGTCTGGCAGTTCGGTCTGGACTGTTCCCATGGGGCACAGGGTCAAGACTGATTTGCATATGGCTGGGTCCAAACTGGGGTGGCATAGTGGGCAAAAGAAAGATGGATTTAACCCAGATCTTTTGACTGGGGGAGAATGTTTGCATTGTCAGCATTCCGTCCATCATTTGTTTGCTGTAACACTTTTCGCCCTAAGTGGGATGGGTATGCCCAGATGTGGGTCCCTTGCTCACTGTGCCACTGGATTGAAGCTAGCCTGGCTGAAGAAGGGTGACATACCCTGAAACCGGTCCCAGGATGCTTGTTTACGGTCCAGGGAGGACCTGGCCTGGTAGTTCGGTCTGGACTGTTCCCATGGGGCACAGGGTCAAGACTGATTTGCATATGGCTGGGTCCAAACTGGGGTGGCGCAGTGGGCAAAAGAACGATGGATTTAACCCAGATCTTTTGACTGGGGGAGAATGTTTGCATTGTCAGCATTCCGTCCATCATTTGTTTGCTGTAACACTTTTCACCCTAAGTGGGATGGGTATGCCCAGACGTGGGTCCCTTGCTCACTGTGCCACTGGATTGAAGCTAGCCTGGCTGAAGAAGGGTGACATACCCTGAAACCGCTCCCAGGATGCTTGTTTCCTGTCCAGGAAGGACCTGGTCTGGCAGTTCGGTCTGGACTGTTCCCATGGGGCACAGGGTCAAGACTGATTTGCATATGGCTGGGTCCAAACAGGGGTGGCGTAGTGGGCAAAAGAACGATGGATTTAACCCAGATCTTTTGACTGGGGGAGAATGTTTGCATTGTCAGCATTCCGTCCATCGTTTGTTTGCTGTAACACTTTTCGCCCTAAGTGGGATGAGTATGCCCAGACGTGTGTCCCTTGCTCACTGTGCCACTGGATTCAAGCTAGCCTGGTTGAAGAAGGGTGACATACCCTGAAACTGGTCCCAGGATGCTTGTTTCCGGTCCAGGGAGGACCTGGCCTGGCAGTTCTGTCTGGACTGTTCCCATGGGGCGCAGGGTCAAGACTGATTTGCATATGGCTGGGTCCAAAATGGGTGGCGTAGTGGGCAAAAGAATAATGGATTTAACCCAGATCTTTTGACTGGGGGAGAATGTTTGCATTGTCAGCATTCCGTCCATCATTTGTTTGCTGGAACACTTTTCGCCCTAAGTGGGATGGGTATGCACAGACATGGGTCCCTTGCTCACTGTGCCACTGGATTCAAGCTAGCCTGGCTGAAGAACGGTGACATACCCTGAAACCGGTCCCAGGATGCTTGTTTACGGTCCAGGGAGGACCTGGCCTGGCAGTTCGGTCTGGACTGTTCCCATGGGGCACAGGGTCAAGACTGATTTGCATATGGCTGGATCCAAACTGGGGTGGCGTAGTGGGCAAAAGAACGATGGATTTAACCCAGATCTTTTGACTGGGGGAGAATGTTTGCAATGTCAGCATTCCGTCCATCATTTGTTTGGTGTAACACTTTTCGCCCTAAGTGGGATGGGTATGCCCAGACGTGGGTCCCTTGCTCACTGTGCCACTGGATTCAAGCTAGCCTGGCTGAAGAAGGGTGACATACCCTGAAACCAGTCCCAGGATGCTTGTTTCCGGTCCAGGGAGGACCTGGCCTGGCAGTTCGGTCTGGACTGTTCCCATGGGGCACAGGCTCAAGACTGATTTGCATTTGGCTGGGTCCAAACTGGAGTGGCGTAGTGGGCAAAAGAACTATGGATTTAACCCAGATCTTTTGACTGGGGGAGAATGTTTGCATTGTCAGCATTCCGTCCATCATTTGTTTGCTGTAACACTTTTCGCCCTAAGAGGGATGGGTATGCCCAGACGTGGATCCCTAGCTCACTGTGCCACTGGATTCAAGCTAGCCTGGCTGAAGAAGGGTGACATACCCTGAAACTGGTCCCAGGATGCTTGTTTCCGGTCCAGGGAGGACCTGGCCTGGCAGTTCGGTCTGGACTGTTCCCATCTGGCACAGGGTCAAGACTGATTTCCATCTGGCTGGGTCCAAACTGGGGTGGCGTAGTGGGCAAAAGAACAATGGATTTAACCCAGATCTTTTGACTGTGGGAGAATGTTTGGATTGTCAGCATTCCGTCCATTATTTGTTTGCTGTAACACTTTTCGCCCTAAGTGGGATGGGTATGCCCAGACGTGGGTCCCTGGCTCACTGTGCCACTAGATTCAAGCTAGCCTGGCTGAAGAAGGGTGACATACCCTGAAACTGGTCCCAGGATGCTTGTTTCCGGTCCAGGGAGGACCTGGCCTGGCAGTTCGGTCAGGACTGTTCCCATGGGGCACAAGGTCAAGACTGACTTGCATATGGCTGGGTCCAAACTGGGGTGGCATAGTGGGCAAAAGAACGATGGATTTAACCCAGATCTTTTGACTGGGGGAGAATGTTTGCATTGTCAGCATTCCGTCCATCATTTGTTTGCTGTAACACTTTTCGCCCTAAGTGGGATGGGTATGCCCAGACGTGGGTCCCTGGCTCACTGTGCCACTAGATTCAAGCTAGCCTGGCTGAAGAGGGGTGACATACCCTGAAACCGCTCCCAGGATGCTTGTTTCCTGTCCAGGGAGGACCTGGTCTGGCAGTTCGGTCTGGACTGTTCCCATGGGGTACAGGGTCAAGACTGATTTGCATATGGCTGGGTCCAAACTGGGGTGGCATAGTGGGCAAAAGAAAGATGGATTTAACCCAGATCTTTTGACTGGGGGAGAATGTTTGCATTGTCAGCATTCCGTCCATCATTTGTTTGCTGTAACACTTTTCGCCCTAAGTGGGATGGGTATGCCCAGATGTGGGTCCCTTGCTCACTGTGCCACTGGATTGAAGCTAGCCTGGCTGAAGAAGGGTGACATACCCTGAAACCGGTCCCAGGATGCTTGTTTACGGTCCAGGGAGGACCTGGCCTGGTAGTTCGGTCTGGACTGTTCCCATGGGGCACAGGGTCAAGACTGATTTGCATATGGCTGGGTCCAAACTGGGGTGGCGCAGTGGGCAAAAGAACGATGGATTTAACCCAGATCTTTTGACTGGGGGAGAATGTTTGCATTGTCAGCATTCCGTCCATCATTTGTATGCTGTAACACTTTTCACCCTAAGTGGGATGGGTATGCCCAGACGTGGGTCCCTTGCTCACTGTGCCACTGGATTGAAGCTAGCCTGGCTGAAGAAGGGTGACATACCCTGAAACCGCTCCCAGGATGCTTGTTTCCTGTCCAGGAAGGACCTGGTCTGGCAGTTCGGTCTGGACTGTTCCCATGGGGCACAGGGTCAAGACTGATTTGCATATGGCTGGGTCCAAACAGGGGTAGCGTAGTGGGCAAAAGAACGATGGATTTAACCCAGATCTTTTGACTGGGGGAGAATGTTTTCATTGTCAGCATTCCGTCCATCGTTTGTTTGCTGTAACACTTTTCGCCCTAAGTGGGATGAGTATGCCCAGACGTGTGTCCCTTGCTCACTGTGCCACTGGATTCAAGCTAGCCTGGTTGAAGAAGGGTGACATACCCTGAAACTGGTCCCAGGATGCTTGTTTCCGGTCCAGGGAGGACCTGGCCTGGCAGTTCTGTCTGCCTGTTCCCATGGGGCGCAGGGTCAAGACTGATTTGCATATGGCTGGGTCCAAAATGGGTGGCGTAGTGGGCAAAAGAATAATGGATTTAACCCAGATCTTTTGACTGGGGGAGAATGTTTGCATTGTCAGCATTCCGTCCATCATTTGTTTGCTGGAACACTTTTCGCCCTAAGTGGGATGGGTATGCACAGACATGGGTCCCTTGCTCACTGTGCCACTGGATTCAAGCTAGCCTGGCTGAAGAACGGTGACATACCCTGAAACCGGTCCCAGGATGCTTGTTTACGGTCCAGGGAGGACCTGGCCTGGCAGTTCGGTCTGGACTGTTCCCATGGGGCACAGGGTCAAGACTGATTTGCATATGGCTGGATCCAAACTGGGGTGGCGTAGTGGGCAAAAGAACGATGGATTTAACCCAGATCTTTTGACTGGGGGAGAATGTTTGCAATGTCAGCATTCCGTCCATCATTTGTTTGGTGTAACACTTTTCGCCCTAAGTGGGATGGGTATGCCCAGACGTGGGTCCCTTGCTCACTGTGCCACTGGATTCAAGCTAGCCTGGCTGAAGAAGGGTGACATACCCTGAAACCAGTCCCAGGATGCTTGTTTCCGGTCCAGGGAGGACCTGGCCTGGCAGTTCGGTCTGGACTGTTCCCATGGGGCACAGGCTCAAGACTGATTTGCATATGGCTGGGTCCAAACTGGAGTGGCGTAGTGGGCAAAAGAACTATGGATTTAACCCAGATCTTTTGACTGGGGGAGAATGTTTGCATTGTCAGCATTCCGTCCATCATTTGTTTGCTGTAACACTTTTCGCCCTCAGAGGGATGGGTATGCCCAGACGTGGATTCCTAGCTCACTGTGCCACTGGATTCAAGCTAGCCTGGCTGAAGAAGGGTGACACCCTGAAACCGGTCCCAGGATGCTTGTTTCCGGTCCAGGGAGGACCTGGACTGGCAGTTTGGTCTGGACTGTTCCCATGGGGCACAGGGTCAAGACTGATTTGCATATGGCTGGGTCCAAACTGGGGTGGTGTAGTGGGCAAAAGAATGATGGATTTAACCCAGATCTTTTGACTGGGGGAGAATGTTTGCAATGTCAGCATTCCGTCCATCATTTGTTTGCTGTAACACTTTTCGCCCTAAGTGGGATGGGTATGCCCAGACGTGGGTCCCTTGCTCACTGTGCCACTGGATTCAAGCTAGCCTGGCTGAAGAAGGGTGACATACCCTGAAACCAGTCCCAGGATGCTTGTTTCCGGTCCAGGGAGGACCTGGCCTGGCAGTTCGGTCTGGACTGTTCCCATGGGGCACAGGCTCAAGACTGATTTGCATATGGCTCGGTCCAAACTGGTGTGGCGTAGTGGGCAAAAGAACTATGGATTTAACCCAGATCTTTTGACTGGGGGAGAATGTTTGCATTGTCAGCATTCCGTCCATCATTTGTTTGCTGTAACACTTTTCGCCCTAAGTGGGATGGGTATGCCCAGACGTGGGTCCCTTGCTCACTGTGCCACTAGATTCAAGCTAGCCTGGCTGAAGAGGGGTGACATACCCTGAAACCGCTCCCAGGATGCTTGTTTCCTGTCCACGGAGGACCTGGTCTGGCAGTTCGGTCTGGACTGTTCCCATGAGGTACAGGGTCAAGACTGATTTGCATATGGCTGGTTCCAAACTGGGGTGGCGTAGTGGGCAAAAGAAAGATGGATTTAACCCAGATCTTTTGACTGGGGGAGAATGTTTGCATTGTCAGCATTCCGTCCATCATTTGTTTGCTGTAACACTTTTCGCCCTAAGTGGGATGGGTATGCCCAGATGTGGGTCCCTTGCTCACTGTGCCACTGGATTCAAGCTAGCCTGGCTGAAGAACGGTGACATACCCTGAAACCGGTCCCAGGATGCTTGTTTACGGTCCAGGGAGGACCTGGCCTGGCAGTTCGGTCTGGACTGTTCCCATGGGGCACAGCGTCAAGACTGATTTGCATATGGCTGGATCCAAACTGGGGTGGCGTAGTGGGCAAAAGAACGATGGATTTAACCCAGATCTTTTGACTGGGGGAGAATGTTTGCAATGTCGGCATTCCGTCCATCATTTGTTTGCTGTAACACTTTTCGCCCTAAGTGGGATGGGTATGCCCAGACGTGGGTCCCTTGCTCACTGTGCCACTGGATTCAAGCTAGCCTGGCTGAAGAAGGGTGACATACCCTGAAACCAGTCCCAGGATGCTTGTTTCCGGTCCAGGGAGGACCTGGTCTGGCAGTTCGGTCTGGACTGTTCCCATGGGGCACAGGCTCAAGACTGATTTGCATATGGCTGGGTCCAAACTGGAGTGGCGTAGTGCGCAAAAGAACTATGGATTTAACCCAGATCTTTTGACTGGGGGAGAATGTTTGCATTTTCAGCATTCCGTCCATCATTTGTTTGCTGTAACACTTTTCGCCCTAAGAGGGATGGGTATGCCCAGACATGGATTCCTAGCTCACTGTGCCACTGGATTCAAGCTAGCCTGGCTGAAGAAGGGTGACACCCTGAAACCGTTCCCAGGATGCTTGTTTCCGGTCCAGGGAGGACCTGGACTGGCAGTTTGGTCTGGACTGTTCCCATGGGGCACAGGGTCAAGACTGATTTGCATATGGCTGGGTCCAAACTGGGGTGGTGTAGTGGGCAAAAGAACAATGGATTTAACCCAGATCTTTTGACTGGGGGAGAATGTTTGCAATGTCAGCATTTCGTCCATCATTTGTTTGCTGTAACACTTTTCGCCCTAAGAGGGATGGGTATGCCCAGACGTGGGTCCCTTGCTCACTGTGCCACTGGATTCAAGCTAGCCTGGCTGAAGAAGGGTGACATACCCTGAAACCAGTCCCAGGATGCTTGTTTCCGGTCCAGGGAGGACCTGGCCTGGCAGTTCGGTCTGGACTGTTCCCATGGGGCACAGGCTCAAGACTGATTTGCATATGGCTGGGTCCAAACTGGAGTGGCGTAGTGGGCAAAAGAACTATGGATTTAACCCAGATCTTTTGACTGGGGGAGAATGTTTGCATTGTCAGCATTCCGTCCATCATTTGTTTGCTGTAACACTTTTCACACTAAGTGGGATGGGTATGCCCAGACGTGGGTCCCTTGCTCACTGTGCCACTAGATTCAAGCTAGCCTGGCTGAAGAGGGGTGACATACCCTGAAACCGCTCCCAGGATGCTTGTTTCCTGTCCAGGGAGGACCTGGTCTGGCAGTTCGGTCTGGACTGTTCCCATGGGGTACAGGGTCAAGACTGATTTGCATATGGCTGGGTCCAAACTGGGGTGGCGTAGTGGGCAAAAGAAAGATGGATTTAACCCAGATCTTTTGACTGGGGGAGAATGTTTGCATTGTCAGCATTCCGTCCATCATTTGTTTGCTGTAACACTTTTCGCCCTAAGTGGGATGGGTATGCCCAGATGTGGGTCCCTTGCTCACTGTGCCACTGGATTGAAGCTAGCCTGGCTGAAGAAGGGTGACATACCCTGAAACCGGTCCCAGGATGCTTGTTTACGGTCCAGGGAGGACCTGGCCTGGCAGTTCGGTCTGGACTGTTCCCATGGGCACAGGGTCAAGACTGATTTGCATATGGCTGGGTCCAAACTGGGGTGGCGCAGTGGGCAAAAGAACGATGGATTTAACCCAGATCTTTTGACTGGGGGAGAATGTTTGCATTGTCAGCATTCCGTCCATCATTTGTTTGCTGTAACACTTTTCGCCCTAAGTGGGATGGGTATGCCCAGACGTGGGTACCTTGCTCACTGTGCCACTGGATTCAAGCTAGCCTGGCTGAAGAAGGGTGACATACCCTGGAACCGATCCCAGGATGCTTGTTTCCGGTCCAGGAGGACCTGGCCTGGCCTGGCCTGGCAGTTCGGTCTGGACTGTTCCCATGGGGCACAGGGTCAAGACTGATTTGCATATGGCTGGGTCCAAACTGGGGTGGCGTAGTGGGCAAAAGAACTATGGATTTAACCCAGATCTTTTGACTGGGGGAGAATGTTTGCATAGTCAGCATTCCGTCCATCATTTGTTTGCTGTAACACTTTTCACCCTAAGTGGGATGGGTATGCCCAGACGTGGGTCCCTTGCTCACTGTGCCACTGGATTCAAGCTAGCCTGGCTGAAGAAGGGTGACATACCCTGAAACCGCTCCCAGGATGCTTGTTTCCTGTCCAGGAAGGACCTGGTCTGGCAGTTCGGTCTGGACTGTTCCCATGGGGCACAGGGTCAAGACTGATTTGCATATGGCTGGGTCCAAACAGGGGTGGCGTAGTGGGCAAAAGAACGATGGATTTAACCCAGATCTTTTGACTGGGGGAGAATGTTTGCATTGTCAGCATTCCGTCCATCGTTTGTTTGCTGTAACACTTTTCGCCCTAAGTGGGATGAGTATGCCCAGATGTGTGTTCCTTGCTCACTGTGCCACTGGATTCAAGCTAGCCTGGCTGAAGAAGGGTGACATACCCTGAAACTGGTCCCAGGATGCTTGTTTCCGGTCCAGGGAGGACCTGGCCTGGCAGTTCTGTCTGGACTGTTCCCATGGGGCGCAGGGTCAAGACTGATTTGCATATGGCTGGGTCCAAAATGGGTGGCGTAGTGGGCAAAAGAATAATGGATTTAACCCAGATCTTTTGACTGGGGGAGAATGTTTGCATTGTCAGCATTCCGTCCATCATTTGTTTGCTGGAACACTTTTCGCCCTAAGTGGGATGGGTATGCACAGACATGGGTCCCTTTCTCACTGTGCCACTGGATTCAAGCTAGCCTGGCTGAAGAACGGTGACATACCTGAAACCGGTCCCAGGATGCTTGTTTACGGTCCAGGGAGGACCTGGCCTGGCAGTTCGGTCTGGACTGTTCCCATGGGGCACAGGGTCAAGACTGATTTGCATATGGCTGGATCCAAACTGGGGTGGCGTAGTGGGCAAAAGAACGATGGATTTAATCCAGATCTTTTGACGGGGGAGAATGTTTGCATTGTCAGCATTCCGTCCATCATTTGTTTGCTGTAACACTTTTCGCCCTAAGAGGGATGGGTATGCCCAGCCGTGGATCCCTAGCTCACTGTGCCACTGGATTCAAGCTAGCCTGGCTGAAGAAGGGTGACATACCCTGAAACCAGTCCCAGGATGCTTGTTTCCGGTCCAGGGAGGACCTGGACTGGCAGTTTGGTCTGGACTGTTCCCATGGGGCACAGGGTCAAGACTGATTTGCATATGGCTGGGTCCAAACTGGGGTGGTGTAGTGGGCAAAAGAACAATGGATTTAACCCAGATCTTTTGACTGGGGGAGAATGTTTGCAATGTCAGCATTCCGTCCATCATTTGTTTGCTGTAACACTTTTCGCCCTAAGAGGGATGGGTATGCCCAGACGTGGGTCCCTTGCTCACTGTGCCACTGGATTCAAGCTAGCCTGGCTGAAGAAGGGTGACATACCCTGAAACCAGTCCCAGGATGCTTGTTTCCGGTCCAGGGAGGACCTGGCCTGGCAGTTCGGTCTGGACTGTTCCCATGGGGCACAGGCTCAAGACTGATTTGCATATGGCTGGGTCCAAACTGGAGTGGCGTAGTGGGCAAAAGAACTATGGATTTAACCCAGATCTTTTGACTGGGGGAGAATGTTTGCATTGTCAGCATTCCGTCCATCATTTGTTTGCTGTAACACTTTTCGCCCTAAGTGGGATGGGTATGCCCAGACGTGGGTCCCTTGCTCACTGTGCCACTAGATTCAAGCTAGCCTGGCTGAAGAGGGGTGACATGCCCTGAAACCGCTCCCAGGATGCTTGTTTCCTGTCCAGGGAGGACCTGGTCTGGCAGTTCGGTCTGGACTGTTCCCATGGGGTACAGGGTCAAGACTGATTTGCATATGGCTGGGTCCAAACTGGGGTGGCGTAGTGGGCAAAAGAAAGATGGATTTAACCCAGATCTTTTGACTGGGGGAGAATGTTTTCATTGTCAGCATTCCGTCCATCATTTGTTTGCTGTAACACTTTTCGCCCTAAGTGGGATGGGTATGCCCAGATGTGGGTCCCTTGCTCACTGTGCCACTGGATTGAAGCTAGCCTGGCTGAAGAAGGGTGACATACCCTGAAACCGGTCCCAGGATGCTTGTTTACGGTCCAGGGAGGACCTGGCCTGGCAGTTCGGTCTGGACTGTTCCCATGGGCACAGGGTCAAGACTGATTTGCATATGGCTGGGTCCAAACTGGGGTGGCGCAGTGGGCAAAAGAACGATGGATTTAACCCAGATCTTTTGACTGGGGGAGAATGTTTGCATTGTCAGCATTCCGTCCATCATTTGTTTGCTGTAACACTTTTCGCCCTAAGTGGGATGGGTATGCCCAGACGTGGGTACCTTGCTCACTGTGCCACTGGATTCAAGCTAGCCTGGCTGAAGAAGGGTGACATACCCTGGAACCGATCCCAGGATGCTTGTTTCCGGTCCAGGGAGGACCTGGCCTGGCCTGGCCTGGCAGTTCGGTCTGGACTGTTCCCATGGGGCACAGGGTCAAGACTGATTTGCATATGGCTGGGTCCAAACTGGGGTGGCGTAGTGGGCAAAAGAACTATGGATTTAACCCAGATCTTTTGACTGGGGGAGAATGTTTGCATAGTCAGCATTCCGTCCATCATTTGTTTGCTGTAACACTTTTCACCCTAAGTGGGATGGGTATGCCCAGACGTGGGTCCCTTGCTCACTGTGCCACTGGATTCAAGCTAGCCTGGCTGAAGAAGGGTGACATGCCCTGAAACCGCTCCCAGGATGCTTGTTTCCTGTCCAGGAAGGACCTGGTCTGGCAGTTCGGTCTGGACTGTTCCCATGGGGCACAGGGTCAAGACTGATTTGCATATGGCTGGGTCCAAACAGGGGTGGCGTAGTGGGCAAAAGAACGATGGATTTAACCCAGATCTTTTGACTGGGGGAGAATGTTTGCATTGTCAGCATTCCGTCCATCGTTTGTTTGCTGTAACACTTTTCGCCCTAAGTGGGATGAGTATGCCCAGATGTGTGTCCCTTGCTCACTGTGCCACTGGATTCAAGCTAGCCTGGCTGAAGAAGGGTGACATACCCTGAAACTGGTCGCAGGATGCTTGTTTCCGGTCCAGGGAGGACCTGGCCTGGCAGTTCTGTCTGGACTGTTCCCATGGGGCGAAGGGTCAAGACTGATTTGCATATGGCTGGGTCCAAAATGGGTGGCGTAGTGGGCAAAAGAATAATGGATTTAACCCAGATCTTTTGACTGGGGGAGAATGTTTGCATTGTCAGCATTCCGTCCATCATTTGTTTGCTGGAACACTTTTCGCCCTAAGTGGGATGGGTATGCACAGACATGGGTCCCTTTCTCACTGTGCCACTGGATTCAAGCTAGCCTGGCTGAAGAACGGTGACATACCTGAAACCGGTCCCAGGATGCTTGTTTACGGTCCAGGGAGGACCTGGCCTGGCAGTTCGGTCTGGACTGTTCCCATGGGGCACAGGGTCAAGACTGATTTGCATATGGCTGGATCCAAACTGGGGTGGCGTAGTGGGCAAAAGAACGATGGATTTAATCCAGATCTTTTGACGGGGAGAATGTTTGCATTGTCAGCATTCCGTCCATCATTTGTTTGCTGTAACACTTTTCGCCCTAAGAGGGATGGGTATGCCCAGCCGTGGATCCCTAGCTCACTGTGCCACTGGATTCAAGCTAGCCTGGCTGAAGAAGGGTGACATACCCTGAAACCGGTCCCAGGATGCTTGTTTCCGGTCCAGGGAGGACCTGGACTGGCAGTTTGGTCTGGACTGTTCCCATGGGGCACAGGGTCAAGACTGATTTGCATATGGCTGGGTCCAAACTGGGGTGGTGTAGTGGGCAAAAGAACAATGGATTTAACCCAGATCTTTTGACTGGGGGAGAATGTTTGCTATGTCAGCATTCCGTCCATCATTTGTTTGCTGTAACACTTTTCGCCCTAAGTGGGATGGGTATGCCCAGACGTGGGTCCCTTGCTCACTGTGCCACTGGATTCAAGCTAGCCTGGCTGAAGAAGGGTGACATACCCTGAAACCGGTCCCAGGATACTTGTTTCCGGTCGAGGGAGGACCTGGCCTGGCAGTTCGTCTGGACTGTTCCGATGGGGCACAGGATCAAGACTGATTTGCATATGTCTGGGTCCAAACTGGGGTGGCGTAGTGGGCAAAAGAACAATGGATTTAACCCAGATCTTTTGACTGGGGGAGAATGTTAGCATTGTCAGCATTCCGTCCATCATTTGTTTGCTGTAACACTTTTCGCCCTAAGTGGGATGGGTATGCCCAGACGTGGGTCCCTTGCTCACTGTGCCACTGGATTCAAGCTAGCCTGGCTGAAGAAGGGTGACATACCCTGAAACTGGTCCCAGGATGCTTGTTTCCGGTCCAGGGAGACCCTGGCCTGGCAGTTCGGTCAGGACTGTTCCCATGGGTCTCAAGGTCAAGACTGACTTGCATATGGCTGGGTCCAAACTGGGGTGGCATAGTGGGCAAAAGAACAATGGATTTAACCCAGATCTTTTTACTGGGGGAGAATGTTTGCATTGTCAGCATTCCGTCCATCATTTGTTTGCTGTAACACTTTTCGCCCTAGGTGGGATGGGTATGCCCAGACATGGGTCCCTTGCTCACTGTGCCACTGGATTCAAGCTAGCCTGGCTGAAGAAGGGTGACATACCCTGAAACCGGTCCCAGGATGCTTGTTTCCGGTCCAAGGAGGACCTGGCCTGGCAGTTCGGTCTGGACTGTTCCCATGGGGCACAGGGTCAAGACTGATTTGCATATGGCTGGGTCCAAACTGGGGTGGCGTAGTGGGCAAAAGAACGATGGATTTAACCCAGATCTTTTCACTGGGGGAGAATGTTTACATTGTCAGCATTCCGTCCATTATTTGTTTGCTGTAACACTTTTCACCCTAAGTGGGATGGGTATGCCCAGACGTGGGTCCCTTGCTCACTGTGCCACTGGATTCCAGCTAGCTTGGCTGAAGAAGGGTGACATACCCTGAAACCGGTCCCAGGATTCTTGTTTCCGGTCCAGGGAGGACCTGGCCTGGCAGTTCGGTCTGGACTGTTCCCATGGGGCACAGGCTCAAGACTGATTTGCATATGGCTGGGTCCAAACTGGAGTGGCGTAGTGGGCAAAAGAACTATGGATTTAACCCAGATCTTTTGACTGGGGGAGAATGTTTGCATTTTCAGCATTCCGTCCATCATTTGTTTGCTGTAACACTTTTCGCCCTAAGAGGGATGGGTATGCCCAGACGTGGATCCCTTGCTCACTGTGCCACTGGATTCAAGCTAGCCTGGCTGAAGAAGGGTGACATACCCTGAAACCAGTCCCAGGATGCTTGTTTCCGGTCCAGGGAGGACCTGGCCTGGCAGTTCGGTCTGGACTGTTCCCATGGGGCACAGGCTCAAGACTGATTTGCATATGGCTGGGTCCAAACTGGAGTGGCGTAGTGGGCAAAAGAACTATGGATTTAACCCAGATCTTTTGACTGGGGAGAATGTTTGCATTGTCAGCATTCCGTCCATCATTTGTTTGCTGTAACACTTTTCGCCCTAAGTGGGATGGGTATGCCCAGATGTGGGTCCCTTGCTCACTGTGCCACTGGATTGAAGCTAGCCTGGCTGAAGAAGGGTGACATACCCTGAAACCGGTCCCAGGATGCTTGTTTACGGTCCAGGGAGGACCTGGCCTGGCAGTTCGGTCTGGACTGTTCCCATGGGCACAGGGTCAAGACTGATTTGCATATGGCTGGGTCCAAACTGGGGTGGCGCAGTGGGCAAAAGAACGATGGATTTAACCCAGATCTTTTGACTGGGGGAGAATGTTTGCATTGTCAGCATTCCGTCCATCATTTGTTTGCTGTAACACTTTTCGCCCTAAGTGGTATGGGTATGCCCAGACGTGGGTACCTTGCTCACTGTGCCACTGGATTCAAGCTAGCCTGGCTGAAGAAGGGTGACATACCCTGAAACCGATCCCAGGATGCTTGTTTCCGGTCCAGGGAGGACCTGGCCTGGCCTGGCAGTTCGGTCTGGACTGTTCCCATGGGGCACAGGGTCAAGACTGATTTGCATATGGCTGGGTTCAAACTGGGGTGGCGTAGTGGGCAAAAGAACTATGGATTTAACCCAGATCTTTTGACTGGGGGAGAATGTTTGCATTGTCAGCATTCCGTCCATCATTTGTTTGCTGTAACACTTTTCGCCCTAAGTGGGATGGGTATGCCCAGACGTGGGTCCCTTGCTCACTGTGCCATTGGATTCAAGCTAGCCTGGCTGAAGAAGGGTGACATACCCTGAAACCGCTCCCAGGATGCTTGTTTCCTGTCCAGGAAGGACCTGGTCTGGCAGTTTGGTCTGGACTGTTCCCATGGGGCACAGGGTCAAGACTGATTTGCATATGGCTGGGTCCAAACAGGGGTGGCGTAGTGGGCAAAAGAACGATGGATTTAACCCAGATCTCTTGACTGGGGGAGAATGTTTGCATTGTCAGCATTCCGTCCATCGTTTGTTTGCTGTAACACTTTTCGCCCTAAGTGGGATGAGTATGCCCAGACGTGTGTCCCTTGCTCACTGTGCCACTGGATTCAAGCTAGCCTGGCTGAAGAAGGTTGACATACCCTGAAACTGGTCCCAGGATGCTTGTTTCCGGTCCAGGGAGGACCTGGCCTATCAGTTCTGTCTGGACTGTTCCCATGGGGCGCAGGGTCAAGACTGATTTGCATATGGCTGGGTCCAAAATGGGTGGCGTAGTGGGCAAAAGAATAATGGATTTAACCCAGATCTTTTGACTGGGGGAGAATGTTTGCATTGTCAGCATTCCTTCCATCATTTGTTTCCTGGAACACTTTTCGCCCTAAGTGGGATGGGTATGCGCAGACATGGGTCCCTTGCTCACTGTGCCACTGGATTCAAGCTAGCCTGGCTGAAGAACGGTGACATACCCTGAAACCGGTCCCAGGATGCTTGTTTACGGTCCAGGGAGGACCTGGCCTGGCAGTTCGGTCTGGACTGTTCCCATGGGGCACAGGGTCAAGACTGATTTGCATATGGCTGGATCCAAACTGGGGTGGCGTAGTGGGCAAAAGAACGATGGATATAATCCAGATCTTTTGACGGGGAGAATGTTTGCATTGTCAGCATTCCGTCCATCATTTGTTTGCTGTAACAATTTTCGCCCTAAGAGGGATGGGTATGCCCAGACGTGGATCCCTAGCTCACTGTGCCACTGGATTCAAGCTAGCCTGGCTGAAGAAGGGTGACATACCCTGAAACCGGTCCCAGGATGCTTGTTTCCGGTCCAGGGAGGACCTGGACTGGCAGTTTGGTCTGGACTGTTCCCATGGGGCACAGGGTCAAGACTGATTTGCATATGGCTGGGTCCAAACTGGGGTGGTGTAGTGGGCAAAAGAACGATGGATTTAACCCATATCTTTTGACTGGGGGAGAATGTTTGCTATGTCAGCATTCCGTCCATCATTTGTTTGCTGTAACACTTTTCGCCCTAAGTGGGATGGGTATGCCCAGACGTGGGTCCCTTGCTCACTGTGCCACTGGATTCAAGCTAGCCTGGCTGAAGAAGGGTGACATACCCTGAAACCAGTCCCAGGATGCTTGTTTCCGGTCCAGGGAGGACCTGGCCTGGCAGTTCGGTCTGGACTGTTCCCATGGGACACAGGGTCAAGACTGACTTGCATATGGCTGGGTCCAAACTGGGGTGGCGTAGTGGGCAAAAGAACGATGGATTTAACCCAGATCTTTTGACTGGGAGAGAATGTTTGCATTGTCAGCATTCCGTCCATCATTTGTTTGCTGTAACACTTTTCACCCTAAGTGGGATGGGTATGCCCAGATGTGGGTCCCTTGCTCACTGTGCCACTGGATTCAAGCTAGCCTGGCTGAAGAAGGGTGACATACCCTGAAACCGGTCCCAGGATGCTTGTTTCCGGTCCAGGGAGGACCTGGCCTGGCAGTTCGTTCTGGACTGTTCGCATGGGGCACAGGGTCAAGACTGATTTGCATATGGCTGGGTCCAAACTGGGGTGGCGCAGTGGGCAAAAGAACGATGGATTTAACCCAGATCTTTTGACTGGGGGAGAATGTTTGCATTGTCAGCATTCCGTCCATCATTTGTTTGCTGTAACACTTTTCTCCCTAAGTGGGATGGGTATGCCCAGACGTGGGTCCCTTGCTCACTGTGCCACTGGATTCAAGCTAGCCTGGCTGAAGAAGGGTGACATACCCTGAAACCGGTCCCAGGATACTTGTTTCCGGTCGAGGGAGGACCTGGCCTGGCAGTTCGTCTGGACTGTTCCGATGGGGCACAGGGTCAAGACTGATTTGCATATGGCTTGGTCCAAACTGGGGTGGCGTAGTGGGCAAAAGAACAATGGATTTAACCCAGATCTTTTGACTGGGGGAGAATGTTAGCATTGTCAGCATTCCGTCCATCATTTGTTTGCTGTAACACTTTTCGCCCTAAGTGGGAAGGGTATGCCCAGACGTGGGTCCCTTGCTCACTGTGCCACTGGATTCAAGCTAGCCTGGCTGAAGAAGGGTGACATACCCTGAAACTGGTCCCAGGATGCTTGTTTCCAGTCCAGGGAGGACCTGGCCTGGCAGTTCGGTCTGGACTGTTCCCATGGGGCACAGGGTCAAGACTGATTTCCATATGGCTGGGTCCAAACTGGGGTGGCGTAGTGGGCAAAAGAACAATGGATTTAACCCAGATCTTTTGACTGGGGGAGAATGTTTGGATTGTCAGCAATCCGTCCATCATTTGTTTGCTGTAACACTTTTCGCCCTAAGTGGGATGGGTATGCCCAGACGTGGGTCCCTTGCTCACTGTGCCACTGGATTCAAACTAGCCTGGCTGAAGAAGGGTGACATACCCTGAAACCAGTCCCAGGATGCTTGTTTCCGGTCCAGGGAGACCCTGGCCTGGCAGTTCGGTCAGGACTGTTCCCATGGGGCACAAGGTCAAGACTGACTTGCCTATGGCTGGGTCCAAACTGGGATGGCATAGTGGGCAAAAGAACGATGGATTTAACCCAGATCTTTTGACTGGGGGAGAATGTTTGCATTGTCAGCATTCCGTCCATCATTTGTTTGCTGTAACACTTTTCGCCCTAAGTGGGATGGGTATGCCCAGACATGGGTCCCTTGCTCACTGTGCCATTGGATTCAAGCTAGCCTGGCTGAAGAAGGGTGACATACCCTGAAACCGGTCCCAGGATGCTTGTTTCCGGTCGAAGGAGGACCTGGCCTGGCAGTTCGGTCTGGACTGTTCCCATGGGGCACAGGGTCAAGACTGATTTGCATATGGCTGGGTCCAAACTGGGGTGGCGTAGTGGGCAAAAGAACGATGGATTTAACCTAGATCTTTTGACTGGGGGAGAATGTTTACATTGTCAGCATTCCGTCCATCATTTGTTTGCTGTAACACTTTTCGCCCTAAGTGGGATGGGTATGCCCAGACGTGGGTCCCTTGCTCACTGTGCCACTGGATTCAAGCTAGCTTGGCTGAAGAAGGGTGACATACCCTGAAACCGGTCCCAGGATACTTGTTTCCGGTCCAGGGAGGACCTGGCCTGGCAGTTCGGTCTGGACTGTTCCCATTGGGCTCAAGGTCAAGACTGATTTGCATATGGCTGGGTCCAAACTGGGGTGGCGTAGTGGGCAAAAGAACGATGGATTTAACCCAGATCTTTTGACTGGGGGAGAATGTTTGCATTGTCAGCATTCCGTCCATCATTTGTTTGCTGTAACACTTTTTGCCCTAAGTGGGATGGGTATGCCCAGACGTGGGTCCCTTGCTCACTGTGCCACTGGATTCAAACTAGCCTGGCTGAAGAAGGGTGACATACCCTGAAACCAGTCCCAGGATGCTTGTTTCCGGTCCAGGGAGACCCTGGCCTGGCAGTTCGGTCAGGACTGTTCCCATGGGGCACAAGGTCAAGACTGACTTGCCTATGGCTGGGTCCAAACTGGGATGGCATAGTGGGCAAAAGAACGATGGATTTAACCCAGATCTTTTGACTGGGGGAGAATGTTTGCATTGTCAGCATTCCGTCCATCATTTGTTTGCTGTAACACTTTTCGCCCCTAAGTGGGATGGGTATGCCCAGACATGGGTCCCTTGCTCACTGTGCCACTGGATTCAAGCTAGCCTGGCTGAAGAAGGGTGACATACCCTGAAACCGGTCCCAGGATGCTTGTTTCCGGTCGAAGGAGGACCTGGCCTGGCAGTTCGGTCTGGACTGTTCCCATGGGGCACAGGGTCAAGACTGATTTGCATATGGCTGGGTCCAAACTGGGGTGGCGTAGTGGGCAAAAGAACGATGGATTTAACCTAGATCTTTTGACTGGGGGAGAATGTTTACATTGTAAGCATTCCGTCCATCATTTGTTTGCTGTAACACTTTTCGCCCTAAGTGGGATGGGTATGCCCAGACGTGGGTCCCTTGCTCACTGTGCCACTGGATTCAAGCTAGCTTGGCTGAAGAAGGGTGACATACCCTGAAACCGGTCCCAGGATACTTGTTTCCGGTCCAGGGAGGACCTGGCCTGGCAGTTCGGTCTGGACTGTTCCCATTGGGCTCAAGGTCAAGACTGATTTGCATATGGCTGGGTCCAAACTGGGGTGGCGTAGTGGGCAAAAGAACGATGGATTTAACCCAGATCTTTTGACTGGGGGAGAATGTTTGCATTGTCAGCATTCCGTCCATCATTTGTTTGCTGTAACACTTTTTGCCCTAAGTGGGATGGGTATGCCCAGACGTGGGTCCCTTGCTAACTGTGCCACTGGATTCAAGTTAGCCTGGCTGAAGAATTGTGACATACCCTGAAACCGGTCCCAGGATGTTTGTTTCCGGTCCAGGGAGGACCTGGCCTGGCAGTTCGTCTGGACTGTTCCCATGGGGCACAGGGTCAAGACTGATTTGCATATGGCTGGGTCCAAACTGGGGTGGCGTAGTGGGCAAAAGAACAATGGATTTAACCCAGATCTTTTGACTGGGGGAGAATGTTTGCATTGTCAGCATTCCGTCCTTCATTTGTTTGCTGTAACACTTTTCGCCCCTAAGTGGGATGGGTATGCCCAGACGTGGGTCCCTTGCTCACTGTGCCACTGGATTCAAGCTAGCCTGGCTGAAGAAGGGTGACATACCCTGAAACTGGTCCCAGGATGCTTGTTTCCGGTCCAGGGAGGACCTGGCCTGGCAGTTCGGTCTGGACTGTTCCCATGGGGCACAGGGTCAAGACTGATTTCCATATGGCTGTGTCCAAACTGGGGTGGCGTAGTGGGCAAAAGAACAATGGATTTAACCCAGATCTTTTGACTGGGGGAGAATGTTTGGATTGTCAGCAATCCGTCCATCATTTGTTTGCTGTAACACTTTTCGCCCTAAGTGGGATGGGTATGCCCAGACGTGGGTCCCTTGCTCACTGTGCCACTGGATTCAAACTAGCCTGGCTGAAGAAGGGTGACATACCCTGAAACTAGTCCCAGGATGCTTGTTTCCGGTCCAGGGAGACCCTGGCCTGGCAGTTCGGTCAGGACTGTTCCCATGGGGCACAAGGTCAAGACTGACTTGCCTATGGCTGGGTCCAAACTGGGATGGCATAGTGGGCAAAAGAACGATGGATTTAACCCAGATCTTTTGACTGGGGGAGAATGTTTGCATTGTCAGCATTCCGTCCATCATTTGTTTGCTGTAACACTTTTCGCCCTAAGTGGGATGGGTATGCCCAGACATGGGTCCCTTGCTCACTGTGCCACTGGATTCAAGCTAGCCTGGCTGAAGAAGGGTGACATACCCTGAAACCGGTCCCAGGATGCTTGTTTCCGGTCGAAGGAGGACCTGGCCTGGCAGTTCGGTCTGGACTGTTCCCATGGGGCACAGGGTCAAGACTGATTTGCATATGGCTGGGTCCAAACTGGGGTGGCGTAGTGGGCAAAAGAACGATGGATTTAACCTAGATCTTTTGACTGGGGGAGAATGTTTACATTGTCAGCATTCCGTCCATCATTTGTTTGCTGTAACACTTTTCGCCCTAAGTGGGATGGGTATGCCCAGACGTGGGTCCCTTGCTCACTGTGCCACTGGATTCAAGCTAGCTTGGCTGAAGAAGGGTGACATACCCTGAAACCGGTCCCAGGATACTTGTTTCCGGTCCAGGGAGGACCTGGCCTGGCAGTTCGGTCTGGACTGTTCCCATTGGGCTCAAGGTCAAGACTGATTTGCATATGGCTGGGTCCAAACTGGGGTGGCGTAGTGGGCAAAAGAACGATGGATTTAACCCAGATCTTTTGACTGGGGGAGAATGTTTGCATTGTCAGCATTCCGTCCATCATTTGTTTGCTGTAACACTTTTTGCCCTAAGTGGGATGGGTATGCCCAGACGTGGGTCCCTTGCTAACTGTGCCACTGGATTCAAGTTAGCCTGGCTGAAGAATTGTGACATACCCTGAAACCGGTCCCAGGATGTTTGTTTCCGGTCCAGGGAGGACCTGGCCTGGCAGTTCGTCTGGACTGTTCCCATGGGGCACAGGGTCAAGACTGATTTGCATATGGCTGGGTCCAAACTGGGGTGGCGTAGTGGGCAAAAGAACAATGGATTTAACCCAGATCTTTTGACTGGGGGAGAATGTTTGGATTGTCAGCATTCCGTCCATCATTTGTTTGCTGTAACACTTTTCGCCCTAAGTGGGATGGGTATGCCCAGACGTGGGTCCCTTGCTCACTGTGCCACTGGATTCAAACTAGCCTGGCTGAAGAAGGGTGACATACCCTGAAACCGGTCCCAGGATGCTTGTTTCCGGTCCAGGGAGGACCTGGCCTGGCAGTTCGGTCAGGACTGTTCCCATGGGGCACAAGGTCAAGACTGACTTGCATATGGCTGGGTCCAAACTGGGGTGGCATAGTGGGCAAAAGAACGATGGATTTAACCCAGATCTTTTGACTGGGGGAGAATGTTTGCATTGTCAGCATTCCGTCCATCATTTGTTTGCTGTAACACTTTTCGCCCTAAGTGGGATAGGTATGCCCAGACGTGGGTCCCTTGCTCACTGTGCCACTGGATTCAAACTAGCCTGGCTGAAGAAGGGTGACATACCCTGAAACCAGTCCCAGGATGCTGTTTCCGGTCCAGGGAGACCCTGGCCTGGCAGTTCGGTCAGGACTGTTCCCATGGGGCACAAGGTCAAGACTGACTTGCCTATGGCTGGGTCCAAACTGGGGTGGCATAGTGGGCAAAAGAACGATGGATTTAACCCAGATCTTTTGACTGGGGGAGAATGTTTGCATTGTCAGCATTCCGTCCATCATTTGTTTGCTGTAACACTTTTCGCCCTAAGTGGGATGGGTATGCCCAGACATGGGTCCCTTGCTCACTGTGCCACTGGATTCAAGCTAGCCTGGCTGAAGAAGGGTGACATACCCTGAAACCGGTCCCAGGATGCTTGTTTCCGGTCGAAGGAGGACCTGGCCTGGCAGTTCGGTCTGGACTGTTCCCATGGGGCACAGGGTCAAGACTGATTTGCATATGGCTGGGTCCAAACTGGGGTGGCGTAGTGGGCAAAAGAACGATGGATTTAACCTAGATCTTTTGACTGGGGGAGAATGTTTACATTGTCAGCATTCCGTCCATCATTTGTTTGCTGTAACACTTTTCGCCCTAAGTGGGATGGGTATGCCCAGACGTGGGTCCCTTGCTCACTGTGCCACTGGATTCAAGCTAGCTTGGCTGAAGAAGGGTGACATACCCTGAAACCGGTCCCAGGATACTTGTTTCCGGTCCAGGGAGGACCTGGCCTGGCAGTTCGGTCTGGACTGTTCCCATTGGGCTCAAGGTCAAGACTGATTTGCATATGGCTGGGTCCAAACTGGGGTGGCGTAGTGGGCAAAAGAACGATGGATTTAACCCAGATCTTTTGACTGGGGGAGAATGTTTGCATTGTCAGCATTCCGTCCATCATTTGTTTGCTGTAACACTTTTTGCCCTAAGTGGGATGGGTATGCCCAGACGTGGGTCCCTTGCTAACTGTGCCACTGGATTCAAGCTAGCCTGGCTGAAGAATTGTGACATACCCTGAAACCGGTCCCAGGATGTTTGTTTCCGGTCCAGGGAGGACCTGGCCTGGCAGTTCGTCTGGACTGTTCCCATGGGGCACAGGGTCAAGACTGATTTGCATATGGCTGGGTCCAAACTGGGGTGGCGTAGTGGCCAAAAGAACAATGGATTTAACCCAGATCTTTTGACTGGGGGAGAATGTTTGCATTGTCAGCATTCCGTCCTTCATTTGTTTGCTGTAACACTTTTCGCCCTAAGTGGGATGGGTATGCCCAGACGTGGGTCCCTTGCTCACTGTGCCACTGGATTCAAGCTAGCCTGGCTGAAGAAGGGTGACATACCCTGAAACTGGTCCCAGGATGCTTGTTTCCGGTCCAGGGAGGACCTGGCCTGGCAGTTCGGTCTGGACTGTTCCCATCGGGCACAGGGTCAAGACTGATTTCCATCTGGCTGGGTCCAAACTGGGGTGGCGTAGTGGGCAAAAGAACAATGGATTTAACCCAGATCTTTTGACTGGGGGAGAATGTTTGGAATGTCAGCATTCCGTCCATCATTTGTTTGCTGTAACACTTTTCGCCCTAAGTGGGATGGGTATGCCCAGACGTGGGTCCCTTGCTCACTGTGCCACTGGATTCAAACTAGCCTGGCTGAAGAAGGGTGACATACCCTGAAACCGGTCCCAGGATGCTTGTTTCCGGGCCAGGGAGGACCTGGCCTGGCAGTTCGGTCAGGTCTGTTCCCATGGGGCACAAGGCACTCAAAGAACGACTGGACAACAACGCCCATGACAGCAAGGAACTTTTCAGCATCGTCAAAGAGTTCTCCAACCCCAGCGCCGGAAACAACGACATCACCCCCTCGCAAGACCTCTGCAACTCACTCTCCGCGTTCTTCCACCGCAAGATCACCGACATACACAACAGCTTCGACGCACAAACAACGCACCCTACCGCCGAACCAATCCCCGCCACCACCACCCTCTGCAACTGGACCCCGATCAACACCGAAGACACCACCCGCACGATGAACTCCATCCACTCCGGATCACCAACCGACCCCTGCCCACACCACGTCTTCAACAAAGCCGACGCCACCATCGCACCCCATCTCCGGGACATCATCAACTCCTCCTTCCACACCGCCACCTTCCCGGAGAGCTGGAAGCACGCCGAGCTTACCGCCCTCCTGAAGAAACCAACGGCGGACCCCACCGACCTCAAGAACTACCGCCCCATCTCGCTCCTTCCGTTTCCGGCCAAAGTCATCGAGAAGACCGTCAACAGACAGCTTGCCGCCTTCCTCGAGACGAATGGATCCCTCGACCCCTCGCAGTCCGGGTTTCGGGCCAACCACAGCACCGAGACCGCCCTTATCGCAGCCACCGACGACATCAGAACCCTAACCGACAACGGGGAAACAGCTGCCCTCATCCTCCTGGACCTCTCCGCGGCGTTCGACACCGTCTGCCACCGCACCCTAGTGAAGCGCCTCAGCAACATCGGAATCCGAGAGAAAGCACTGGAATGGATCATCTCGTTCCTCGCCGGAAGAACCCAGAGAGTCCGCCTCTCCCCGTTCAGATCCGAAGCCACCGAAGTCATCTGCGGCGTTCCACAAGGATCCTCACTCAGCCCGACCCTCTTCAACGTCTACATGAGCCCCCTCGCAGCCATCGCACGCCGACACAACCTCAACATCATCTCCTACGCCGACGACACCCAGCTGATCCTCTCCCTCACCAACGACCCCACCACCGCCAGAGCCAACCTGCACGACGGGATGAGAGACGTCGCCGACTGGATGAGGAACAGCCGCCTTAAACTGAACTCAGACAAGACGGAAGTCCTCATCCTGGGCTCATCACCCTCCGCCTGGGACGACTCCTGGTGCCCCCCGGCCCTGGGCACCGCACCCAAGCCAACGGACCACGCACGCAACCTGGGCTTCATCCTGGACTCCTCCCTATCGATGACCAGACAAGTCAACGCCGTCTCATCTTCATGCTTCAACACCCTGCGCATGCTCCGCAAGATCTTCAGATGGATCCCCACTGAAACCAGGAAGACCGTCACCCAGGCACTCGTCACCAGCCGACTGGACTATGGGAACACCCTCTACGCCGGAACCACAGCCAAACTTCAAAAGAGACTCCAGCGCATCCAGAACGCCTCCGCACGACTCATCCTGGACATCCCCCGACACAGCCACATCACCGTACACCTGAAAGACCTGCACTGGCTCCCCGTAAGCAAGAGAATCACGTTCAGACTCCTCACCCACGCACACAAGGCCCTCCACGACCTGGGCCCAAAGTACCTCAACGACCGCATGTCCTTCTACACGCCCACACGCCAGCTACGATCAACCAGCCACGCCCTCGCCACCGTACCACGCATCCGCAGAACCACCGCCGGAGGAAGATCCTTCTCCTACCTGGCGGCCAAGACCTGGAACTCCCTCCCCACTCACCTTCGGCGAACCCAGGACCATCTCGCCTTCAGGAAGCAGCTCAAGACCTGGCTGTTCGAGCAGTAACTTACCCCCTCCCCCAGCGCCTTGAGACCCTCCCGGGTGAGTAGCGCGCTCTACAAATGCCGTGATTGATTGATTGATTGAAGGTCAAGACTGACTTGCATATGGCTGGGTCCAAACTGGGGTGGCATAGTGGGCAAAAGAACGATGGATTTAGCCCAGATCTTTTGACTGGGGGAGAATGTTTGCATTGTCAGCATTCCGTCCATCATTTGTTTGCTGTAACACTTTTCGCCCTAAGTGGGATGGGTATGCCCAGACGTGGGTCCCTTGCTCACTGTGCCACTGGATTCAAGCTAGCCTGGCTGAAGAAGGGTGACATACCCTGAAACCGGTCCCAGGATGCTTGTTTCCAGTCCAGAGAGGACCTGGCCTGGCAGTTCGGTCTGGACTGTTCCCATGGGGCACAGGGTCAAGACTGATTTGCATATGGCTGGGTCCAAACTGGGGTGGCGTAGTGGGCAAAAGAACAATGGATTTAACCCAGATCTTTTGACTGGGGAGAATGTTTGCATTGTCAGCATTCCATCCATCATTTGTTTGCTGTAACACTTTTCGCCCTAAGTGGGATGGGTATGCCCAGACGTGGGTCCCTTGCTCACTGTGCCACTGGATTCAAGCTAGCCTGGTTGAAGAAGGGTGACATACCCTGAAACCGGTCCCAGGATGCTTGTTTCTGGTCCAGGTAGGACCTGGCCTGGCAGTTCGGTCTGGACTGTTCCCATGGGGCACAGGGTCAAGCCTGATTTGCAAATGGCTGGGTCCAAACTGGGGTGGCGTAGTGGGCAAAAGAACAATGGATTTAACCCAGATCTTTTGACTGGGGGAGAATGTTTACATTGTCAGCATTCTGTCAATCATTTGTTTGCTGTAACACTTTTCGCCCTAAGTGGGATGGGTATGCCCAGACGTGGGTCCCTTGCTCACTGTGCCACTGGATTCAAGCTAGCCTGGCTGAAGAAGGGTGACATACCCTGAAACTGGTCCCAGGATGCTTGTTTCCGGTCCAGGGAGGACCTGGCCTGGCAGTTCGGTCTGGACTGTTCCCATGGGGCACAGGGTCAAGATTGATTTCCATATGGCTGGGTCCAAACTGGGGTGGCGTAGTGGGCAAAAGAACAATGGATTTAACCCAGATCTTTTGACTGGGGGAGAATGTTTGGATTGTCAGCAATCCGTCCATCATTTGTTTGCTGTAACACTTTTCGCCCTAAGTGGGATGGGTATGCCCAGACGTGGGTCCCTTGCTCACTGTGCCACTGGATTCAAACTAGCCTGGCTGAAGAAGGGTGACATACCCTGAAACCAGTCCCAGGATGCTTGTTTCCGGTCCAGGGAGACCCTGGCCTGGCAGTTCGGTCAGGACTGTTCCCATGGGGCACAAGGTCAAGACTGACTTGCATATGGCTGGGTCCAAACTGGGGTGGCATAGTGGGCAAAAGAACGATGGATTTAACCCAGATCTTTTGACTGGGGGAGAATGTTTGCATTGTCAGCATTCCGTCCATCATTTGTTTGCTGTAACACTTTTCGCCCTAAGTGGGATGGGTATCCCCAGACATGGGTCCCTTGCTCACTGTGCCACTGGATTCAAGCTAGCCTGGCTGAAGAAGGGTGACATACCCTGAAACCGGTCCCAGGATGCTTGTTTCCGGTCCAAGGAGGACCTGGCCTGGCAGTTCGGTCTGGACTGTTCCCATGGGGCACAGGGTCAAGACTGATTTGCATATGGCTGGGTCCAAACTGGGGTGGCGTAGTGGGCAAAAGAACGATGGATTTAACCCAGATCTTTTGACTGGGGGAGAATCTTTACATTGTCAGCATTCCGTCCATCATTTGTTTGCTGTAACACTTTTCGCCCTAAGTGGGATGGGTATGCCCAGACGTGGGTCCCTTGCTCACTGTGCCACTGGATTCAAGCTAGCTTGGCTGAAGAAGGGTGACATACCCTGAAACCGGTCCCAGGATACTTGTTTCCGGTCCAGGGAGGACCTGGCCTGGCAGTTCGGTCTGGACTGTTCCCATTGGGCTCAAGGTCAAGACTGATTTGCATATGGCTGGGTCCAAACTGGGGTGGCGTAGTGGGCAAAAGAACGATGGATTTAACCCAGATCTTTTGACTGGGGAGAATGTTTGCATTGTCAACATTCCGTCCATCATTTGTTTGCTGTAACACTTTTTGCCCTAAGTGGGATGGGTATGCCCAGACGTGGGTCCCTTGCTCACTGTGCCACTGGATTCAAGCTAGCCTGGCTGAAGAATTGTGACATACCCTGAAACCGGTCCCAGGATGTTTGTTTCCGGTCCAGGGAGGACCTGGCCTGGCAGTTCGTCTGGACTGTTCCCATGGGGCACAGGGTCAAGACTGATTTGCATATGGCTGGGTCCAAACTGGGGTGGCGTAGTGGGCAAAAGAACAATGGATTTAACCCAGATCTTTTGACTGGGGGAGAATGTTTGCATTGTCAGCATTCCGTCCATCATTTGTTTGCTGTAACACTTTTCGCCCTAAGTGGGATGGGTATGCCCAGACGTGGGTCCCTTGCTCACTGTGCCACTGGATTCAAGCTAGCCTGGCTGAAGAAGGGTGACATACCCTGAAACTGGTCCCAGGATGCTTGTTTCCGGTCCAGGGAGGACCTGGCCTGGCAGTTCGGTCTGGACTGTTCCCATCGGGCACAGGGTCAAGACTGATTTCCATATGGCTGGGTCCAAACTGGGGTGGCGTAGTGGGCAAAAGAACAATGGATTTAACCCAGATCTTTTGACTGGGGGAGAATGTTTGGATTGTCAGCATTCCGTCCATCATTTGTTTGCTGTAACACTTTTCGCCCTAAGTGGGATGGGTATGCCCAGACGTGGGTCCCTTGCTCACTGTGCCACTGGATTCAAACTAGCCTGGCTGAAGAAGGGTGACATACCCTGAAACCGGTCCCAGGATGCTTGTTTCCGGTCCAGGGAGGACCTGGCCTGGCAGTTCGGTCAGGACTGTTCCCATGGGGCACAAGGTCAAGACTGACTTGCATATGGCTGGGTCCAAACTGGGGTGGCATAGTGGGCAAAAGAACGATGGATTTAACCCAGATCTTTTGACTGGGGGAGAATGTTTGCATTGTCAGCATTCCGTCCATCATTTGTTTGCTGTAACACTTTTCGCCCTAAGTGGGATGGGTATGCCCAGACGTGGGTCCCTTGCTCACTGTGCCACTGGATTCAAACTAGCCTGGCTGAAGAAGGGTGACATACCCTGAAACCAGTCCCAGGATGCTTGTTTCCGGTCCAGGGAGACCCTGGCCTGGCAGTTCGGTCAGGACTGTTCCCATGGGGCACAAGGTCAAGACTGACTTGCATATGGCTGGGACCAAACTGGGGTGGCATAGTGGGCAAAAGAACAATGGATTTAACCCAGATCTTTTGACTGGGGGAGAATGTTTGCATTGTCAGCATTCCGTCCATCATTTGTTTGCTGTAACACTTTTCGCCCTAAGTGGGATGGGTATGCCCAGACATGGGTCCCTTGCTCACTGTGCCACTGGATTCAAGCTAGCCTGGCTGAAGAAGGGTGACATACCCTGAAACCGGTCCCAGGATGCTTGTTTCCGGTCCAAGGAGGACCTGGCCTGGCAGTTCGGTCTGGACTGTTCCCATGGGGCACAGGGTCAAGACTGATTTGCATATGGCTGGGTCCAAACTGGGGTGGCGTAGTGGGCAAAAGAACGATGGATTTAACCCAGATCTTTTGACTGGGGGAGAATGTTTACATTGTCAGCATTCCGTCCATCATTTGTTTGCTGTAACACTTTTCGCCCTAAGTGGGATGGGTATGCCCAGACGTGGGTCCCTTGCTCACTGTGCCACTGGATTCAAGCTAGCTTGGCTGAAGAAGGGTGACATACCCTGAAACCGGTCCCAGGATACTTGTTTCCAGTCCAGGGAGGACCTGGCCTGGCAGTTCGGTCTGGACTGTTCCCATTGGGCTCAAGGTCAAGACTGATTTGCATATGGCTGGGTCCAAACTGGGGTGGCGTAGTGGGCAAAAGAACGATGGATTTAACCCAGATCTTTTGACTGGGGGAGAATGTTTGCATTGTCAACATTCCGTCCATCATTTGTTTGCTGTAACACTTTTTGCCCTAAGTGGGATGGGTATGCCCAGACGTGGGTCCCTTGCTCACTGTGCCACTGGATTCAAACTAGCCTGGCTGAAGAAGGGTGACATACCCTGAAACCAGTCCCAGGATGCTTGTTTCCGGTCCAGGGAGACCCTGGCCTGGCAGTTCGGTCAGGACTGTTCCCATGGGGCACAAGGTCAAGACTGACTTGCATATGGCTGGGTCCAAACTGGGGTGGCATAGTGGGCAAAAGAACGATGGATTTAACCCAGATCTTTTGACTGGGGAGAATGTTTGCATTGTCAGCATTCCGTCCATCATTTGTTTGCTGTAACACTTTTCGCCCTAAGTGGGATGGGTATGCCCAGACATGGGTCCCTTGCTCACTGTGCCACTGGATTCAAGCTAGCCTGGCTGAAGAAGGGTGATATACCCTGAAACCGGTCCCAGGATGCTTGTTTCCGGTCCAAGGAGGACCTGGCCTGGCAGTTCGGTCTGGACTGTTCCCATGGGGCACAGGGTCAAGACTGATTTGCATATGGCTGGGTCCAAACTGGGGTGGCGTAGTGGGCAAAAGAACGATGGATTTAACCCAGATCTTTTGACTGGGGGAGAATGTTTACATTGTCAGCATTCCGTCCATCATTTGTTTGCTGTAACACTTTTCGCCCTAAGTGGGATGGGTATGCCCAGACGTGGGTCCCTTGCTCACTGTGCCACTGGATTCAAGCTAGCTTGGCTGAAGAAGGGTGACATACCCTGAAACCGGTCCCAGGATACTTGTTTCCGGTCCAGGGAGGACCTGGCCTGGCAGTTCGGTCTGGACTGTTCCCATTGGGCTCAAGGTCAAGACTGATTTGCATATGGCTGGGTCCAAACTGGGGTGGCGTAGTGGGCAAAAGAACGATGGATTTAACCCAGATCTTTTGACTGGGGGAGAATGTTTGCATTGTCAACATTCCGTCCATCATTTGTTTGCTGTAACACTTTTTGCCCTAAGTGGGATGGGTATGCCCAGACGTGGGTCCCTTGCTCACTGTGCCACTGGATTCAAGCTAGCCTGGCTGAAGAATTGTGACATACCCTGAAACCGGTCCCAGGATGTTTGTTTCCGGTCCAGGGAGGACCTGGCCTGGCAGTTCGTCTGGACTGTTCCCATGGGGCACAGGGTCAAGACTGATTTGCATATGGCTGGGTCCAAACTGGGGTGGCGTAGTGGGCAAAAGAACAATGGATTTAACCCAGATCTTTTGACTGGGGGAGAATGTTTGCATTGTCAGCATTCCGTCCTTCATTTGTTTGCTGTAACACTTTTCGCCCTAAGTGGGATGGGTATGCCCAGACGTGGGTCCCTTGCTCACTGTGCCACTGGATTCAAGCTAGCCTGGCTGAAGAAGGGTGACATACCCTGAAACTGGTCCCAGGATGCTTGTTTCCGGTCCAGGGAGGACCTGGCCTGGCAGTTCGGTCTGGACTGTTCCCATGGGGCACAGGGTCAAGACTGATTTCCATATGGCTGGGTCCAAACTGGGGTGGCGTAGTGGGCAAAAGAACAATGGATTTAACCCAGATCTTTTGACTGGGGGAGAATGTTTGGATTGTCAGCAATCCGTCCATCATTTGTTTGCTGTAACACTTTTCGCCCTAAGTGGGATGGGTATGCCCAGACGTGGGTCCCTTGCTCACTGTGCCACTGGATTCAAACTAGCCTGGCTGAAGAAGGGTGACATACCCTGAAACCAGTCCCAGGATGCTTGTTTCCGGTCCAGGGAGACCCTGGCCTGGCAGTTCGGTCAGGACTGTTCCCATGGGGCACAAGGTCAAGACTGACTTGCCTATGGCTGGGTCCAAACTGGGATGGCATAGTGGGCAAAAGAACGATGGATTTAACCCAGATCTTTTGACTGGGGGAGAATGTTTGCATTGTCAGCATTCCGTCCATCATTTGTTTGCTGTAACACTTTTCGCCCTAAGTGGGATGGGTATGCCCAGACATGGGTCCCTTGCTCACTGTGCCACTGGATTCAAGCTAGCCTGGCTGAAGAAGGGTGACATACCCTGAAACCGGTCCCAGGATGCTTGTTTCCGGTCGAAGGAGGACCTGGCCTGGCAGTTCGGTCTGGACTGTTCCCATGGGGCACAGGGTCAAGACTGATTTGCATATGGCTGGGTCCAAACTGGGGTGGCGTAGTGGGCAAAAGAACGATGGATTTAACCTAGATCTTTTGACTGGGGAGAATGTTTACATTGTCAGCATTCCGTCCATCATTTGTTTGCTGTAACACTTTTCGCCCTAAGTGGGATGGGTATGCCCAGACGTGGGTCCCTTGCTCACTGTGCCACTGGATTCAAGCTAGCTTGGCTGAAGAAGGGTGACATACCCTGAAACCGGTCCCAGGATACTTGTTTCCGGTCCAGGGAGGACCTGGCCTGGCAGTTCGGTCTGGACTGTTCCCATTGGGCTCAAGGTCAAGACTGATTTGCATATGGCTGGGTCCAAACTGGGGTGGCGTAGTGGGCAAAAGAACGATGGATTTAACCCAGATCTTTTGACTGGGGGAGAATGTTTGCATTGTCAGCATTCAGTCCATCATTTGTTTGCTGTAACACTTTTTGCCCTAAGTGGGATGGGTATGCCCAGACGTGGGTCCCTTGCTAACTGTGCCACTGGATTCAAGTTAGCCTGGCTGAAGAATTGTGACATACCCTGAAACCGGTCCCAGGATGTTTGTTTCCGGTCCAGGGAGGACCTGGCCTGGCAGTTCGTCTGGACTGTTCCCATGGGGCACAGGGTCAAGACTGATTTGCATATGGCTGGGTCCAAACTGGGGTGGCGTAGTGGGCAAAAGAACAATGGATTTAACCCAGATCTTTTGACTGGGGGAGAATGTTTGCATTGTCAGCATTCCGTCCTTCATTTGTTTGCTGTAACACTTTTCGCCCTAAGTGGGATGGGTATGCCCAGACGTGGGTCCCTTGCTCACTGTGCCACTGGATTCAAGCTAGCCTGGCTGAAGAAGGGTGACATACCCTGAAACTGGTCCCAGGATGCTTGTTTCCGGTCCAGGGAGGACCTGGCCTGGCAGTTCGGTCTGGACTGTTCCCATCGGGCACAGG
This sequence comes from Calotriton arnoldi, assembly GCA_963921515.1. Taxonomy (NCBI): domain Eukaryota; kingdom Metazoa; phylum Chordata; class Amphibia; order Caudata; family Salamandridae; genus Calotriton; species Calotriton arnoldi. The sequence goes on along the minus strand of CAWUFW010001622.1, from coordinate 1,128,184 downwards.
GTCAAGACTGATTTCCATCTGGCTGGGTCCAAACTGGGGTGGCGTAGTGGGCAAAAGAACAATGGATTTAACCCAGATCTTTTGACTGGGGGAGAATGTTTGGATTGTCAGCATTCCGTCCATCATTTGTTTGCTGTAACACTTTTCGCCCTAAGTGGGATGGGTATGCCCAGACGTGGGTCCCTTGCTCACTGTGCCACTGGATTCAAGCTAGCCTGGCTGAAGAAGGGTGACATACCCTGAAACTGGTCCCAGGATGCTTGTTTCCGGTCCAGGGAGGACCTGGCCTGGCAGTTCGGTCAGGACTGTTCCCATGGGGCACAAGGTCAAGACTGACTTGCATATGGCTGGGTCCAAACTGGGGTGGCATAGTGGGCAAAAGAACGATGGATTTAACCCAGATCTTTTGACTGGGGGAGAATGTTTGCATTGTCAGCATTCCGTCCATCATTTGTTTGCTGTAACACTTTTCGCCCTAAGTGGGATAGGTATGCCCAGACGTGGGTCCCTTGCTCACTGTGCCACTGGATTCAAACTAGCCTGGCTGAAGAAGGGTGACATACCCTGAAACCAGTCCCAGGATGCTGTTTCCGGTCCAGGAGACCCTGGCCTGGCAGTTCGGTCAGGACTGTTCCCATGGGGCACAAGGTCAAGACTGACTTGCCTATGGCTGGGTCCAAACTGGGGTGGCATAGTGGGCAAAAGAACGATGGATTTAACCCAGATCTTTTGACTGGGGGAGAATGTTTGCATTGTCAGCATTCCGTCCATCATTTGTTTGCTGTAACACTTTTCGCCCTAAGTGGGATGGGTATGCCCAGACGTGGGTCCCTTGCTCTTTTGACTGGGGGAGAATCTTTACATTGTCAGCATTCCGTCCATCATTTGTTTGCTGTAACACTTTTCGCCCTAAGTGGGATGGGTATGCCCAGACATGGGTCCCTTGCTCACTGTGCCACTGGATTCAAGCTAGCCTGGCTGAAGAAGGGTGACATACCCTGAAACCGGTCCCAGGATGCTTGTTTCCGGTCGAAGGAGGACCTGGCCTGGCAGTTCGGTCTGGACTGTTCCCATGGGGCACAGGGTCAAGACTGATTTGCATATGGCTGGGTCCAAACTGGGGTGGCGTAGTGGGCAAAAGAACGATGGATTTAACCTAGATCTTTTGACTGGGGGAGAATGTTTACATTGTCAGCATTCCGTCCATCATTTGTTTGCTGTAACACTTTTCGCCCTAAGTGGGATGGGTATGCCCAGACGTGGGTCCCTTGCTCACTGTGCCACTGGATTCAAGCTAGCTTGGCTGAAGAAGGGTGACATACCCTGAAACCGGTCCCAGGATACTTGTTTCCGGTCCAGGGAGGACCTGGCCTGGCAGTTCGGTCTGGACTGTTCCCATTGGGCTCAAGGTCAAGACTGATTTGCATATGGCTGGGTCCAAACTGGGGTGGCGTAGTGGGCAAAAGAACGATGGATTTAACCCAGATCTTTTGACTGGGGAGAATGTTTGCATTGTCAGCATTCCGTCCATCATTTGTTTGCTGTAACACTTTTTGCCCTAAGTGGGATGGGTATGCCCAGACGTGGGTCCCTTGCTAACTGTGCCACTGGATTCAAGCTAGCCTGGCTGAAGAATTGTGACATACCCTGAAACCGGTCCCAGGATGTTTGTTTCCGGTCCAGGGAGGACCTGGCCTGGCAGTTCGTCTGGACTGTTCCCATGGGGCACAGGGTCAAGACTGATTTGCATATGGCTGGGTCCAAACTGGGGTGGCGTAGTGGGCAAAAGAACAATGGATTTAACCCAGATCTTTTGACTGGGGGAGAATGTTTGGAATGTCAGCATTCCGTCCATCATTTGTTTGCTGTAACACTTTTCGCCCTAAGTGGGATGGGTATGCCCAGACGTGGGTCCCTTGCTCACTGTGCCACTGGATTCAAACTAGCCTGGCTGAAGAAGGGTGACATACCCTGAAACCGGTCCCAGGATGCTTGTTTCCGGGCCAGGGAGGACCTGGCCTGGCAGTTCGGTCAGGTCTGTTCCCATGGGGCACAAGGTCAAGACTGACTTGCATATGGCTGGGTCCAAACTGGGGTGGCATAGTGGGCAAAAGAACGATGGATTTAGCCCAGATCTTTTGACTGGGGGAGAATGTTTGCATTGTCAGCATTCCGTCCATCATTTGTTTGCTGTAACACTTTTCGCCCTAAGTGGGATGGGTATGCCCAGACGTGGGTCCCTTGCTCACTGTGCCACTGGATTCAAGCTAGCCTGGCTGAAGAAGGGTGACATACCCTGAAACCGGTCCCAGGATGCTTGTTTCCAGTCCAGAGAGGACCTGGCCTGGCAGTTCGGTCTGGACTGTTCCCATGGGGCACAGGGTCAAGACTGATTTGCATATGGCTGGGTCCAAACTGGGGTGGCGTAGTGGGCAAAAGAACAATGGATTTAACCCAGATCTTTTGACTGGGGGAGAATGTTTGCATTGTCAGCATTCCATCCATCATTTGTTTGCTGTAACACTTTTCGCCCTAAGTGGGATGGGTATGCCCAGACGTGGGTCCCTTGCTCACTGTGCCACTGGATTCAAGCTAGCCTGGTTGAAGAAGGGTGACATACCCTGAAACCGGTCCCAGGATGCTTGTTTCTGGTCCAGGTAGGACCTGGCCTGGCAGTTCGGTCTGGACTGTTCCCATGGGGCACAGGGTCAAGCCTGATTTGCAAATGGCTGGGTCCAAACTGGGGTGGCGTAGTGGGCAAAAGAACAATGGATTTAACCCAGATCTTTTGACTGGGGGAGAATGTTTACATTGTCAGCATTCTGTCAATCATTTGTTTGCTGTAACACTTTTCGCCCTAAGTGGGATGGGTATGCCCAGACGTGGGTCCCTTGCTCACTGTGCCACTGGATTCAAGCTAGCCTGGCTGAAGAAGGGTGACATACCCTGAAACTGGTCCCAGGATGCTTGTTTCCGGTCCAGGGAGGACCTGGCCTGGCAGTTCGGTCTGGACTGTTCCCATGGGGCACAGGGTCAAGATTGATTTCCATATGGCTGGGTCCAAACTGGGGTGGCGTAGTGGGCAAAAGAACAATGGATTTAACCCAGATCTTTTGACTGGGGGAGAATGTTTGGATTGTCAGCAATCCGTCCATCATTTGTTTGCTGTAACACTTTTCGCCCTAAGTGGGATGGGTATGCCCAGACGTGGGTCCCTTGCTCACTGTGCCACTGGATTCAAACTAGCCTGGCTGAAGAAGGGTGACATACCCTGAAACCAGTCCCAGGATGCTTGTTTCCGGTCCAGGGAGACCCTGGCCTGGCAGTTCGGTCAGGACTGTTCCCATGGGGCACAAGGTCAAGACTGACTTGCATATGGCTGGGTCCAAACTGGGGTGGCATAGTGGGCAAAAGAACGATGGATTTAACCCAGATCTTTTGACTGGGGGAGAATGTTTGCATTGTCAGCATTCCGTCCATCATTTGTTTGCTGTAACACTTTTCGCCCTAAGTGGGATGGGTATGCCCAGACATGGGTCCCTTGCTCACTGTGCCACTGGATTCAAGCTAGCCTGGCTGAAGAAGGGTGACATACCCTGAAACCGGTCCCAGGATGCTTGTTTCCGGTCCAAGGAGGACCTGGCCTGGCAGTTCGGTCTGGACTGTTCCCATGGGGCACAGGGTCAAGACTGATTTGCATATGGCTGGGTCCAAACTGGGGTGGCGTAGTGGGCAAAAGAACGATGGATTTAACCCAGATCTTTTGACTGGGGGAGAATCTTTACATTGTCAGCATTCCGTCCATCATTTGTTTGCTGTAACACTTTTCGCCCTAAGTGGGATGGGTATGCCCAGACGTGGGTCCCTTGCTCACTGTGCCACTGGATTCAAGCTAGCTTGGCTGAAGAAGGGTGACATACCCTGAAACCGGTCCCAGGATACTTGTTTCCGGTCCAGGGAGGACCTGGCCTGGCAGTTCGGTCTGGACTGTTCCCATTGGGCTCAAGGTCAAGACTGATTTGCATATGGCTGGGTCCAAACTGGGGTGGCGTAGTGGGCAAAAGAACGATGGATTTAACCCAGATCTTTTGACTGGGGGAGAATGTTTGCATTGTCAACATTCCGTCCATCATTTGTTTGCTGTAACACTTTTTGCCCTAAGTGGGATGGGTATGCCCAGACGTGGGTCCCTTGCTCACTGTGCCACTGGATTCAAGCTAGCCTGGCTGAAGAATTGTGACATACCCTGAAACCGGTCCCAGGATGTTTGTTTCCGGTCCAGGGAGGACCTGGCCTGGCAGTTCGTCTGGACTGTTCCCATGGGGCACAGGGTCAAGACTGATTTGCATATGGCTGGGTCCAAACTGGGGTGGCGTAGTGGGCAAAAGAACAATGGATTTAACCCAGATCTTTTGACTGGGGGAGAATGTTTGCATTGTCAGCATTCCGTCCATCATTTGTTTGCTGTAACACTTTTCGCCCTAAGTGGGATGGGTATGCCCAGACGTGGGTCCCTTGCTCACTGTGCCACTGGATTCAAGCTAGCCTGGCTGAAGAAGGGTGACATACCCTGAAACTGGTCCCAGGATGCTTGTTTCCGGTCCAGGGAGGACCTGGCCTGGCAGTTCGGTCTGGACTGTTCCCATCGGGCACAGGGTCAAGACTGATTTCCATATGGCTGGGTCCAAACTGGGGTGGCGTAGTGGGCAAAAGAACAATGGATTTAACCCAGATCTTTTGACTGGGGGAGAATGTTTGGATTGTCAGCATTCCGTCCATCATTTGTTTGCTGTAACACTTTTCGCCCTAAGTGGGATGGGTATGCCCAGACGTGGGTCCCTTGCTCACTGTGCCACTGGATTCAAACTAGCCTGGCTGAAGAAGGGTGACATACCCTGAAACCGGTCCCAGGATGCTTGTTTCCGGTCCAGGGAGGACCTGGCCTGGCAGTTCGGTCAGGACTGTTCCCATGGGGCACAAGGTCAAGACTGACTTGCATATGGCTGGGTCCAAACTGGGGTGGCATAGTGGGCAAAAGAACGATGGATTTAACCCAGATCTTTTGACTGGGGGAGAATGTTTGCATTGTCAGCATTCCGTCCATCATTTGTTTGCTGTAACACTTTTCGCCCTAAGTGGGATGGGTATGCCCAGACGTGGGTCCCTTGCTCACTGTGCCACTGGATTCAAACTAGCCTGGCTGAAGAAGGGTGACATACCCTGAAACCAGTCCCAGGATGCTTGTTTCCGGTCCAGGGAGACCCTGGCCTGGCAGTTCGGTCAGGACTGTTCCCATGGGGCACAAGGTCAAGACTGACTTGCATATGGCTGGGACCAAACTGGGGTGGCATAGTGGGCAAAAGAACGATGGATTTAACCCAGATCTTTTGACTGGGGGAGAATGTTTGCATTGTCAGCATTCCGTCCATCATTTGTTTGCTGTAACACTTTTCGCCCTAAGTGGGATGGGTATGCCCAGACATGGGTCCCTTGCTCACTGTGCCACTGGATTCAAGCTAGCCTGGCTGAAGAAGGGTGACATACCCTGAAACCGGTCCCAGGATGCTTGTTTCCGGTCCAAGGAGGACCTGGCCTGGCAGTTCGGTCTGGACTGTTCCCATGGGGCACAGGGTCAAGACTGATTTGCATATGGCTGGGTCCAAACTGGGGTGGCGTAGTGGGCAAAAGAACGATGGATTTAACCCAGATCTTTTGACTGGGGAGAATGTTTGCATTGTCAACATTCCGTCCATCATTTGTTTGCTGTAACACTTTTTGCCCTAAGTGGGATGGGTATGCCCAGACGTGGGTCCCTTGCTCACTGTGCCACTGGATTCAAACTAGCCTGGCTGAAGAAGGGTGACATACCCTGAAACCAGTCCCAGGATGCTTGTTTCCGGTCCAGGGAGACCCTGGCCTGGCAGTTCGGTCAGGACTGTTCCCATGGGGCACAAGGTCAAGACTGACTTGCATATGGCTGGGTCCAAACTGGGGTGGCATAGTGGGCAAAAGAACGATGGATTTAACCCAGATCTTTTGACTGGGGGAGAATGTTTGCATTGTCAGCATTCCGTCCATCATTTGTTTGCTGTAACACTTTTCACCCTAAGTGGGTAGGGTATGCCCAGACATGGGTCCCTTGCTCACTGTGCCACTGGATTCAAGCTAGCCTGGCTGAAGAAGGGTGATATACCCTGAAACCGGTCCCAGGATGCTTGTTTCCGGTCCAAGGAGGACCTGGCCTGGCAGTTCGGTCTGGACTGTTCCCATGGGGCACAGGGTCAAGACTGATTTGCATATGGCTGGGTCCAAACTGGGGTGGCGTAGTGGGCAAAAGAACGATGGATTTAACCCAGATCTTTTGACTGGGGGAGAATGTTTACATTGTCAGCATTCCGTCCATCATTTGTTTGCTGTAACACTTTTCGCCCTAAGTGGGATGGGTATGCCCAGACGTGGGTCCCTTGCTCACTGTGCCACTGGATTCAAGCTAGCTTGGCTGAAGAAGGGTGACATACCCTGAAACCGGTCCCAGGATACTTGTTTCCGGTCCAGGGAGGACCTGGCCTGGCAGTTCGGTCTGGACTGTTCCCATTGGGCTCAAGGTCAAGACTGATTTGCATATGGCTGGGTCCAAACTGGGGTGGCGTAGTGGGCAAAAGAACGATGGATTTAACCCAGATCTTTTGACTGGGGGAGAATGTTTGCATTGTCAACATTCCGTCCATCATTTGTTTGCTGTAACACTTTTTGCCCTAAGTGGGATGGGTATGCCCAGACGTGGGTCCCTTGCTCACTGTGCCACTGGATTCAAGCTAGCCTGGCTGAAGAATTGTGATATACCCTGAAACCGGTCCCAGGATGTTTGTTTCCGGTCCAGGGAGGACCTGGCCTGGCAGTTCGTCTGGACTGTTCCCATGGGGCACAGGGTCAAGACTGATTTGCATATGGCTGGGTCCAAACTGGGGTGGCGTAGTGGGCAAAAGAACAATGGATTTAACCCAGATCTTTTGACTGGGGGAGAATGTTTGCATTGTCAGCATTCCGTCCATCATTTGTTTGCTGTAACACTTTTCGCCCTAAGTGGGATGGGTATGCCCAGACGTGGGTCCCTTGCTCACTGTGCCACTGGATTCAAGCTAGCCTGGCTGAAGAACGGTGACATACCCTGAAACTGGTCCCAGGATGCTTGTTTCCGGTCCAGGGAGGACCTGGCCTGGCAGTTCGGTCTGGACTGTTCCCATCGGGCACAGGGTCAAGACTGATTTCCATATGGCTGGGTCCAAACTGGGGTGGCGTAGTGGGCAAAAGAACAATGGGTTTAACCCAGATCTTTTGACTGGGGGAGAATGTTTGGATTGTCAGCATACCGTCCATCATTTGTTTGCTGTAACACTTTTCGCCCTAAGTGGGATGGGTATGCCCAGACGTGGGTCCCTTGCTCACTGTGCCACTGGATTCAAACTAGCCTGGCTGAAGAAGGGTGACATACCCTGAAACCGGTCCCAGGATGCTTGTTTCCGGTCCAGGGAGGACCTGGCCTGGCAGTTCGGTCAGGACTGTTCCCATGGGGCACAAGGTCAAGACTGACTTGCATATGGCTGGGTCCAAACTGGGGTGGCATAGTGGGCAAAAGAACGATGGATTTAACCCAGATCTTTTGACTGGGGGAGAATGTTTGCATTGTCAGCATTCCGTCCATCATTTGTTTGCTGTAACACTTTTCGCCCTAAGTGGGATGGGTATGCCCAGACATGGGTCCCTTGCTCACTGTGCCACTGGATTCAAGCTAGCCTGGCTGAAGAAGGGTGACATACCCTGAAACCGGTCCCAGGATGCTTGTTTCAGGTCCAAGGAGGACCTGGCCTGGCAGTTCGGTCTGGACTGTTCCCATGGGGCACAGGGTCAAGACTGATTTGCATATGGCTGGGTCCAAACTGGGGTGGCGTAGTGGGCAAAAGAACGATGGATTTAACCCAGATCTTTTGACTGGGGGAGAATGTTTGCATTGTCAGCATTCCGTCCATCATTTGTTTGCTGTAACACTTTTCGCCCTAAGTGGGATGGGTATGCCCAGACGTGGGTCCCTTGCTCACTGTGCCACTGGATTCAAGCTAGCCTGGCTGAAGAAGGGTGACATACCCTGAAACCGTCCCAGGATGCTTGTTTCCGGTTCAGGGACGACCTGGCCTGGCAGTTCGGTCTGGACTGTTCCCATGGGGCACAGGGTCAAGACTGATTTGCATATGGCTGGGTCCAAACTGGGGTGGCGTAGTGGGCAAAAGAACAATGGATTTAACCCAGATCTTTTGACTGGGGGAGAATGTTTGCATTGTCAGCATTCCATCCATCATTTGTTTGCTGTAACACTTTTCGCCCTAAGTGGGATGGGTATGCCCAGACGTGGGTCCCTTGCTCACTGTGCCACTGGATTCAAGCTAGCCTGGTTGAAGAAGGGTGACATACCCTGAAACCGGTCCCAGGATGCTTGTTTCTGGTCCAGGGAGGACCTGGCCTGGCAGTTCGGTCTGGACTGTTCCCATGGGGCACAGGGTCAAGCCTGATTTGCATATGGCTGGGTCCAAACTGGGGTGGCGTAGTGGGCAAAAGAACAATGGATTTAACCCAGATCTTTTGACTGGGGGAGAATGTTTACATTGTCAGCATTCTGTCAATCATTTGTTTGCTGTAACACTTTTCACCCTAAGTGGGATGGGTATGCCCAGACGTGGGTCCCTTGCTCACTGTGCCACTGGATTCAAGCTAGCCTGGCTGAAGAAGGGTGACATACCCTGAAACTGGTCCCAGGATGCTTGTTTCCGGTCCAGGGAGGACCTGGCCTGGCAGTTCAGTCTGGACTGTTCCCATGGGGCACAGGGTCAAGACTGATTTGCATATGGCTGGGTCCAAACTGGGGTGGCGTAGTGGGCAAAAGAACGATGGATTTAACCCAGATCTTTTGACTGGGGGAGAATGTTTGCAATGTCAGCATTCCGTCCATCATTTGTTTGCTGTAACACTTTTCGCCCTAAGTGGGATGGGTATGCCCAGACGTGGGTCCCTTGCTCACTGTGCCACTGGATTCAAGCTAGCCTGGCTGAAGAAGGGTGACATACCCTGAAACCGGTCCCAGGATGCTTGGTTCCGGTCCAGGGAGGACCTGGCCTGGCAGTTCGCTCTGGACTGTTCCCATGGGGCACGGGGTCAAGACTGACTTGAATATGGCTGGGTCCAAACTGGGGTGGCGTAGTGGGCAAAAGAACGATGGATTTAACCCAGATATTTTGACTGGGGGAGAATGTTTACATTGTCAGCATTCTGTCAATCCTTTGTTTGCTGTAACACTTTTCACCCTAAGTGGGATGGGTATGCCCAGACATGGGTCCCTTGCTCACTGTGCCACTGGATTCAAGCTAGCCTGGCTGAAGAAGGGTGACATACCCTGAAACCGGTCCCAGGATGCTTGTTTCCGGTCCAGGGAGGATCTGGCCTGGCAGTTCGGTCTGGACTGTTCCCATGGGGCACAGGGTCAAGACTGATTTGCATATGGCTGGGTCCAAACTGGGGTGGGGTAGTGGGCAAAAGAACAATGGATTTAACCCAGATCTTTTGACTGGGGGAGAATGTTTGCATTGTCAGCATTCCGTCCATCATTTGTTTGCTGTAATACTTGTATATTGTGGCCTGGTCTAGCCCGGGACGGTGGGCATTTTGTCAATCATTGCATGCTCAGCTCGCAAATTCCAGCTTTCAGGGGGATAAAAAAATACCAGAAAGCACCAATGATTTTGCCGATGGATGTTTTTCCTGTACACTGGCAGTGTTCCGAAGTTCGGATCTACTGTTCCGTTTGGATGGGTGAAGCTGCAGATCGCATTAGTGTGTCATGGCATCTTTGATGGCGGGAGCAGCGTAGTTAAGCTGACATATACTGCGCCATCCAAGCCACGCCCCCCCAAGACTGGAATGTTCTAACCACCATTGTCATAGCTTCCCTACACCATATGTAGTGCCTGTTACAGGTGTCTGCGTGTTATAACGTGGATCAGGAGGATTAGAGTTAGGTTCAGGAGTGTTGGAAAGAAAACAAGGCATGCAGGTGTCTGAATTAAATGGCCATAAAGCTAAACCTTCTATAGGGAACTGAGTAGAGTTATAAGTTCCATTCTTGATCATTTCATTTATATCTGAGTCTCATATATTCATTTGCAAGTGCAAATTATTGAACAGGGTCAAATTGAATTTTGGTATAGGTTTCTGTAGGTCTTTCATAGTACTAAATCCCAAACAGGTAGACACATGCTGGATAGTTTTGTTCAGAAAAATAATTTCTTTAGGTATTATGCATGTTCGAAATAAGGCCTCTGTCCCTTGAATTTGCCAAAATGTCATTACCCAAATACTTTTATCATGCATTCCAATACTTGTATCTGTGGATAGCCAGATTTGACCAAACTCAGTGCAGTAATATAGCTTGTTAGTTGAGATTAAAGTTTTATGATGCTATTGTGGCTTCCGTGAAAAGTAGAAAGCTGAAGGATGTGATCTCTCTAAAAATAACAGAGTCTCTTCAAGAAATTAGGGTGACTATCAGGAGGCAGAGCTTTACAATGTTCACATTGTGTGTATGTGTATATCTCCCTTGGGTAACTAGTTCTATGTGTGTAATAGTGTGCATAGTGATGATAACAATACATTTCTTTGTAGTTTGCTGAATTCTAATCAGGATCTTCATTATTCAAAGTACCATATTCCTGTTAATGAGACATCATTCTTTTAATAGTCTCTGTGTCCTAGTGATCTGAAATAGAACCAGGCTAAGCAATGTTGCTTCATTGAAACTTTGATAAGATATAGTAATTGCTATATATTGATAGGGCCCATTATCTAGTATGGGAACTATTGTCATGCTATGCCCTTGGGCATAGTATAAGCTGTGATGTTTGCAGCGTAGAGGTCTCTTCAAGCTCTGTGGGATGAAGAATGCTGTAATAGTTCAGGAACCAGAGGTGGTGCATTCAGTAGCAGTAGAACGACGATCATCATTGATAGTCAAATCAACGATCTTCATTAATAACCACATGATGAAAAGAAAAGTTCCTAAAGCGATGCAGGCATATGACCAAGGTGGAATCAATACCTTTCACAATACCATTGATAGGCGAAAAGCAATCTCTTCGGGGAGTAACTATAGAGCATGAGGAAAAGTCCTCTGTACAAAGTTCAGAATCATTCTGATAATTAGTTCGCTCTAGAAAAGGCATCATCTCGAGAGATGTTGCGTCAGGCGGTAGCTTATAAGAAATCATAGAGTTACGTTGAACAGTAGCAACTGTAGTGATGGCAGCATCAGATTTATCTGTGGAACTTAATTTTCTACGTAGAATTGGAGAGGCAGTGTGCTCAAACATCCCCAGCTGCAAACTCAAGCTAGTAATGTTACTGTTTTGTGCAAATGGTATTCAATTCAGAGTAGGGAGAGGTTGAGAGGTTCATCTATGCATATTTCTTGGTGTCTGCAATGATCTGCTGTAGAGGATCAGACACATAGTGCTTTTTCACGTGGTTGATGGACACTTTTCTGTTTCCCCTTGAACAAGACAAAGGAGGCAGGTTGACAGTTCTGTTATCTTTGATCCCAAGGACTGTAATCGGTGGTCAGTACTATAGTTCAAACGTTTGCTTGCTGTGAATCTTTTCTTGAACTAGTTCCCCAAATTTGGGAACTCATCCTGTCAGCTGCAGTTATAACCTTCTCTTCACAAGTGGCGGTGTCAAAGTAGTTGACATTAGACAGCTTGCATCTGACCTCTTGGGTATCTGCAAAACATTCAGATGTTTCTCCAAGTAAAATCTTTCTTTATCCGTCACCTTCCCAAGATTATCTAAGCCAAGCGCTTACATAGGAACTCTGTAGAGACCCTATTATAGGTGTGACCTCCAATACTCGTCAAGGAAAGTTATTTAATACTCTCTTGACTCCATACAAATTATGGTCAACTTAACTGTTAGACTCAGCCCTAAATGGGTTGCTGAATTGAAAACAAACTCCAGAGCAGACACTTAATCCCTGTCAGCCATAGAGGTAAATGCATTACCATTATTTGAGTGATATTAATGAACTACCCCCATTGCAACCAGACACTGCAAATCCTTTATGTCTGCTGAAGCACTTGCATTTCTCTCTGGTCATGCCCATAGAAATCAAGAACATGAACCAATTGCTACCAATATGTACTTATACTGGTTAACAGAACTTATCGGACTGATGTGGTCCAAATAAATCACACTGAAAGGGATTTTGGAGTCTGTAAGAGGAGTTGGTGAGGTTCTCTTAACAGTGGAAGGCTAAATTTGTTGACAAATGTCACACTGTCTAACATACCCTCCAGTCTGTTTGTATAAACCAGGCCATCAGTAGTGTTGCTGTAGCATTGCTCCAGTTTCCTTAACCCCTGCATGGGTAGATGCCAATCGCTCAGAGCTTCCTTTATTAGGTCTAATTTGGACAGATTATTAGGTATTATTCTGTCCCCCACTCCTGGTAGTGTAACTACAAAAGTATGGTCTGAATTAAGGCTGTCAGAATATTCAGGAGGAAAGCCTGTGGGAGGATTTCTCTCTTGTTTGGTTGTGTGTATGGCTGTTAAGATACCTGTGTCAATCTTAGTTTGAGATCTGATTAGGACTGCTACTCTAACTTGCACCCTTTGCAGCAAGGTCAGCCGCACAGTTCCCTTTGGCATGAACACCATCATGCTGATGACTCGGAGAGTGCCTCACATAGACCAGTGCAAGCTTTTCTTGTAAGACAGCTGCCTTTACCCAAAGCTGTTTGATCTTAAGAGGTTTTCCCTTTGAATCCTTGAATCCATTCAAAAGCTAATGTTGCAGGGGTAACAATATAAGCTTGCACACAGTAGGATGAGTTGGACACTATAAGTGTTTTGTGACTGACGAATCAGCCTTTTGTAATGCAAGCAGGTCAATAATTCTGCTTGTTGTGCAGTGCTGTCATCTAAGACTTTAGTGTGGGTACCCGGGGATGGAATTCAACATCTTTCACTACACCTTGCACTGCTGCACAAGCTGCAGAGTACTTATATTTTGCTCCTACCGCTGGTTGTGGAGAGCCATCTGTGTAAAATATGCGCTGGTAAAACTCAATGGGCAAGGTAGTCAGAGTTGGGGGAACATGTTGTTCATATTGGAGAAAAGCTTGTGTACAAAGAATGGGATTATACTGAAATGTTATATCCACTGTACCTCTGATGTAGGACGCGAGCATTGGGAATGCTAGCCTTGGTGGCCACCTCTGGTTTTTGCTTGTGCCAAAGCGTGCTCCTTCAAGATGGTGTTTACAGCTCAAGAATCTTCTCAATGAGAGCAAAGCATGCAAGTGAAACTTGTATGCTATAGGAATGCTCTGTCCCTTATTGTAAGTCACATAGGTATAACCCGTGAGGCATTACTCTGATAACTAGGTTGCTCTTACTGTCCCTAGTTTGTAAATATTAGACTCTATTATGTCTGCTTGCAGAGAACGCAAGATAGCAGTGTGCTTGTCCACAGCTTTGCTGAAAATGTGGGAGAAATCAAATCATACAAGGACTTCACTCGCTCAGCATAGTACAGCAGGTAAGTACATCCAAAGCTAAGAAATCCCAGGAGGGACTGCAACTTCTTCAGTGTGTTGGGAGAATGCCAAGTGGCACACTTGTGTAGGACATCAGGAGCTAAACCCTTGCCCTCATTGGATAACTCATATCTGAGGAAGGCCACAGCTTGTATCCGAGGAAACTTTGATTTTTTTAAGTTAATCCTGTAATGGTATGATATTAATAGGGTTACAATCTTATCCACCCCAGTCATGTGTATGTCCAAGTTATTATCAGTAAGATAGATATCATCAATGTATGACAATACCTCGGGATCTGATTGTAAATCTCCATGATAAATGCTGAGATTCAGCTAGGACTGTGCTTATAGCCCATAGACAAACCTCCAAATGAGAACTGCACCCCTTCTAAATTAAAGCCAGTTAGAAACTCGCTTTCAGGCATTATGGGGCCGATTATGGTGGCGGGGAGACTGGTGGCAGTCTCCCCGCCATCAGACACATGTTTCCCACCCGCCATATTGAAATGGCGGGCTGGGTGATGGCGGCCGGAAAGTCTGACCGCCACGCATCCGACGGGCTCCTTGAGCCCGCTGGTGCGGTTGAGGGGCTTGTAGTCCCTACCATGTTGGCGGTGCCTGGCAGGCACCGCAGTAGGGATTACAATGTCCCTTTCCACCTGCCTTTGCATGGCAGTTCACCTGCCATGAAAAGGCTGGCAGAAAGGGACTTTGGGGGCCCGTAGTGGGCACCCCCTCCTCCTGGCCCCCAGACATGGGACCTGGGGGGCACCTAGGATGCCCCCCTACAGATCCCTGCCACGTAGTGCAGGGATATGTAAATTGTCCCTTTTTGCATTGCGGTGGGTGCTGCAGCCAGCAGCACCTGCCACAATGCAAAAAATAGGTATTGCGACCGCCGTGGTGGCTGTCGCATCAAAATACCTATGTCGAGACCGCCGACAGCCTGTCGGGCGGTCCCAGTCCCCGATAGGGTGGCGAAGAGACGTAAGTCCGCCCACCATCGTAATCGGGGCCTATAATTTGACTGAAAAACACATTTCAGATGTCAAGGATTGTTTTGTATTTTTCTGCACCAGATTTGCCATTAAACTTGTACTATGAGCATTTTGCACCCCATAGATCCGCGTATGCAAATTTTAATTATTTTAGTCTAAAACTGTTTAGAGATTAGAAAAAGGGGTGTGTTCATTGGTGAAAGACAAGGCACTATTATGTCCTAATATAGCATATAATCTAATATTGCTTTTATACCACATTTTGCTTCTGGCTTTAAAGGGTATTGAGCCTGTGCTTGAGGTTCACTGCGTAAAGGAATGACATGTGGAACGGATTGTTTGTATCTATACAAAGAGAGGGGGGGGCGACCAGGAGCCAATTAAGGTCAAGTGCCCGTGCTCCTAACGTAACCGTATTAATCAAAACAGGGGGCACTGTTCCAGACGAGGGGTACAGGTAGTCACCCACTCGATAAAGAGTAAGGTATAAATATGAGTGATCCTAGGCTTTATGAGGCCCACGTGTGAGAGGAAAGAGCAAGTCTTGTCTCATAATGCCCTCACACACCCCAAAGGATGTCATGCTTCATCATCGGGCGTTTTGCTCCTCGTCGGGCCGGCGCTGCAATGCCCTACGGGTCCCCCGAAGGGTCACTTTAGCGGAGATCTTCTGAGACAAAACGCCGTATGGTGCATGCGGGTGTGTGGTGTGGGTCCTCTAAAAGAGTGCAGTGATGCGTGCAAAGTGAGTCTAAAACTGTCTAAGGGTTGCCCAGCGAAAAATTTATAATAAAGAGGGGCACCCTTGGCAGATTAAAAAACCCGTAGGTCAAGCGTTACCTATGTAGGCTTAATGGGCCCTAGGTAACTAAAGAGGTCAACATGTTTCGTGCCTGTGTGGTCCAAACAGATCCGTGGCGCTTCTTCAGGACCAAATAAATAATTAAATAAGGTGTGGTGTGAGTGAACAGTGAATCCGGGGTTAATACCCTCAGTGGGTATCCGGGCGTGCACAGTAACAATGTACCCTGCAATCTAACTATAACAACTAGTTAGATATTAGCCGCTCCAGGATACCACCTAGGCAAAACAAGAGAAAAAGGAGAAAGAGAAAAGAAAAGAAATGCGTCACAGCTCTTGATAGGGAATGTCAATATTTCCCCAGAGCTTGTCCTTAGTTTACGCAAAATAAGAAATAAATAAGTACGAGCTAGACATGAATTATAAAGTGCCTTTCCCAAAGCGGCTGGGCTGCGGGGTCTCAACCTTGAGTGACAGGAGGGTACCACACACGTCATGAAGGCAGGGAAGCCCTGGCGTATGTGGTCCCACAGATCCTCAAGAAGTCGCCCGCATATCCCAACAACTCCCATTCAAAAACCCAATGATAATATCACCAGGCCGTGCCTCAATATCTCACTGGCGTGCTAGGTAGCATGCCTTACAAAGATGACTCTTGTCGGGGTTTGATAGCCCTCCACTGTTGTAGCCCCAATATCACCCCATTGGTAACAGTGACCATGTCACACACAATCTTACCTAAAAATGAGGAGAGAGTTGCTCCATAGGCTAGTAGGAGTCGAGCGCCCGCACCTTACCGGGCTAGACAGGAAATGACATAATGTGGACACACTCGTCAGTCTCATCTAGTGTTGTAACACAACAGTGCGGTATCTATCATATAACGTGAACATGCTCCACGAGACACCTTTCGGCAAGATCTTACTTACAGTTTGCTCGGGTGCTGGCTCTTGTGCACCTACCCCAACCGTACTCCTGCCTGCATGTAAATGGTCTCCGACATTGCCGCTATTTGTAGTCCCGCTAATTGGTTGTGGCGGTGCCTCCTTCCGGTCCGATCGGCCAGCATCAGATTCAGCTGTCTATTGCGTGTGAGAATGCTCTCTTGCGCCTGCGTGTTGTCGAGGCCCTGTGTTCCCGCGCATGCGCTGTAACTACTGTGCACGGATTGTTTACCTCATCCCGCGTGGTTTCTGTATAAGGCCGTAGCCTGTCAGACAGCTCATTCACTGGTGTAAATTCTCCTAATGTCTTCAGGGAGAAAAAGCTACCCTTATAGCTTCTACCCCCTCCCACCCGGGGTACTTCCCTAATGAAGAATGGAGGCCAGTCCTCTTCAGCTAGTATAATATCATAGTCATTAGGTAAATGTGACCAGAAGACTGCTTTAATGGTACATGGTATATCCCTTCAATTTGTATGTTTAAATTATAAACCTTATAGGGAGGGTTTAAATGTTTATCTGGAGTCTCAACTCATATAAACGCAGTTGGATTCACATTCAGAAGCCTCTGAAGCATCTGTTAAACCGTTGTATCTTCTGATGCGCTGTCTAGACGCACTCTCGCCCAGGTCCTGTTTAGCAGGAGGACTCGTAGTTGTAGCTGCATGTTTCTTGGAAAGTCCTGCTAGTTTTTTCTTTCTTGGGGTTTTAGAGTTCAATTCTTTCTGCTCCCTCTTTAGGCTGATGTCAGCCTCACGTCCTGTTTCACTTTTCCTGTAATACTCCTCCTTTCTGTGGCACTCGGAGCAACTCCTTCTCTCTGCTTGTTTACAATCAATGTCCTGAAAAGAACATGGTTTGCGGTTATCAAAATACTGATTCTGTTCAGTTTTTTTAATTTTATCGCAGTCCCTTAAGTAATAACCACCCATACTAGATTCCTAAGAAGCAAGTGATCCAGTCCTTTTTATATTTCTCCCTCTGTTTCTTCTCTGCTTCTGTTGCATATTTCTCTTAATACAACACAATAGTAGTGTG
Organism: Calotriton arnoldi; assembly: GCA_963921515.1. Classification (NCBI taxonomy): domain Eukaryota; kingdom Metazoa; phylum Chordata; class Amphibia; order Caudata; family Salamandridae; genus Calotriton; species Calotriton arnoldi. The sequence continues at coordinate 1,110,766 of CAWUFW010001622.1, read as the reverse complement.
GTGTCCTTTATATCAGAAGCATCTGGAGGGAAATGCCAGAAGCAAAGTATATAATTCAATTGTTTTTTATGTAAAGAACAATATTATGTTTGTGTGTCTCCTACTGAGATTGGCAATTGCAAGAACTGGACGAGGTGGGCTCACATACGAAACGTAACATGCTTCATCATAGTCCACCTCGTTCCGTCCTGGTAGGATAATACCACCAAGGTGGACTCAACCACGGGTTGGGCTGTCCCAAGGGAGTTCTTAGATATTCTTATTCTTTTCTGGATAACAAGAGTGTGGTTACTAGCTAAAAATACCTCAGGGTATGCCACAAAAGTATCATTTTATTCCTGTGGTACCCTGGGTATCGATAAAAAGATCACCATATGGTAATGGCGGGTTATGGAGGTGGACACTATGATCCTTGTATACCCCTGGTTTCAACCAACATGTTTCTGCCCTTTCCTAAAAAGCCTAGCAGGTCTTGGGCATTCATCAGAAAGTGTAGGTAAGCAGGGCGTTGGTAAAAACAGAGAGGGCCTACCGTTCTGAGGTTAAACATCTGAAATAGGTACCTTTGTTCAGGGAGACAAAAAGAAGACAAATAGTACAACAGTATAAACACTAACCCCATACCCTATTAGTGGTGGGGTAAATCCATTTTAGCGGCTTTTGTAAAAACATAAAAGGATATTTATTTTTACACAAATGTAATGGTAGTGGCACACTTAAGAAAATATGTTTTTCGGTGCAACTCCGTGAACTCTGCCCAAGCCTAGTTAATAGTCTGTGGACTAATGGTTTGCACTTGTGCCTGAACTTCTGGTCTCACTGTGAGAGCAGGCCTAGAGCTCAGACTGCCTAGAGCTCAAACTGTACAAGCCTCCTGTATAAACGTTGACATTTGTAAACCATTTTTCTAAAAAATTGTTAAATAGAGGTTATTAATTGTATTCTTCAATGATAATTTCTATGTGTAAATACGCAAAAGAAATGGGTTTTTCGCAAAAATGATCATGAGATAAGTTTATTGTAAAGATCATCAATCTCAGTCATTTTTGTTTATGTGAATTCTGTTCTGTACCCTTTTGCTACACTATTTTCACATAAATTGATACAGAAAAAGTATACACCTGTTTGTTCTTTTTGATATACTCTTTTGTAATTCTCTCAATTGATTTCAATAATTCTTATACTGAGGCCACTAATCTGGGCTCTCATAATTTGTTAGTAAAAAATCAAGCTGGATTATGTTTAAATGAAATCCCTTGAAGGCACTGGTACCTGATACTTAGTTCCTTTACCCAAGCCTCCAAGGGTTTATCGGGTTGCCCAATTTCTTGAGCACTTTTAGAAAGATGATATTTTCCTGCCTTACTCGACCAAAGGGGGGTGGCAGAGGAAAAAAGGGGACAGAGGACTCGGCCTCCTATTCGTTATATTGTAAACCAAAATGAGCCCATCCGTCTTTCAGGACTACCTTTCCACTTTAGATGCTGGGCAGAAACAGACAGTTTTCTTTAAATAACCCGCACCCACCAGGGATTCCCCTTGGTGGCATGTTTCATCATTGGGTTCTTCCTGTTCCTCTGCGGAATGGGGCGTGCAACTTCCTATGGGTTACGTGGGAACACTTTTTGATGTATTCTATGTAGGATGAAGAGATAAATAGGAGTGTGGGGGTCTTGTCATATGTGGAAAACTAAAACTAAAAATACCTGCCTAGTAGGAAAAATATTTTTTTCGTGCCTCTATCCGGTATGATTAAAAATTGGGGAAAAAAGTTAGAAACTCATGGATTTATGTTCCTGAATTTCTGCTGTCTACATGTTTCAGGCCTTACCCCAAGGCTTTTCTTCAGGACCAAGAAATACTCCCTGATACCACTCCTGTTTAATGCTCAATTGAGTGCACTGTACTCTAGAAAAAATAAAATAAAGGAATCCATATACATACAGTACCAGCATTTAAAAATGAATACCTCCAGTTCTACTGATTGGATGTTTGTCATTTTGGTCTTGTTGTATTTATTAAACATTACTCTAATTTTCTAAATCTTAAAACATTTGTGGTGTGTTTTCACTGCGTTACTGCTTGAAGTGTTGCACAAATGCTTTATACATTGCCCCTGAGTTAAGCGTGACCGCTCTGTGCCAAGCTACCGAGGGTTGAGGACAGGTTAATTTAGGGTTTGCTTGTGACTTCCCCTCGAGAAAAATTGTGGTTGTTGCTTGAAAAGTGTTTCCGCCCCTCAACCAGTAACCCAGTTTCTTACAATAGTGTTCAGCTGTGGATATTTGGACCTGTGTTTGTGCACTGCCATACAGTAATTTTGTGTTACACTACTATCCAACTTAAATAATCTAAGACCATTTCAAGTTTTTTAAATTCTCCCTGATTGGCTTCTTTTTGTTTTTCCAAATCTACCTTCATTCCTACTACTGGACTGCCTGAAACTATACCTGCAGTAATCGAGTTTAAGCTGGCCAACCTGGAAAGTTACACTGTGGCTGAGCTTGAACAGTTTTGCAAGGAAAGGGGACTACAAATGAAGGAGAGCACCAAAATGTTGGAACTGCAGAAAGCCCTGAGGCCCTGGACAGAGATCCACTAGTTGACGACAGCTACAGAGGAACAGGATGATGAGGATTTGATTGATGAGCAAGATCAGTATCTGGACATCAGCCCTGAAATGCAGCCTTCAGTGGAAGAGCATGTCCCAACTTAGAACTCCCTGCCAGTGTGTCCTCACACAGCCTGTCCCCAGAGGAAGGCAGATAGGAAGTTCAGGCTACAGATGGCCCAACTCAGGATGGAGGAAATGAAATTGGATCCGGAAGACAAAAAGCGGGCTCATGTAAGGAGCCTCATAGAACTTGAACGTAAGGAAAAGCATTGGAATTCTAACAATGATGGCAGCATTTCCCCGGTGTCTGAAGGAGACAAGAAGGTCTGTATCCCTTAAGACCTGATACCCAGTTACCCAGTTATGTAGTGGGAGATGGTTTTCAGCTTATGAGGTGACCCTGAGGGTACACAAAATCTCAGAGGAGCACTTGTGGGGTGGTCTGCGAACGCAAAAGCCTTCAGTGGGGAGGGACACTCTTTTGACCCTAGAAGTGTATGACCAAACTAGGTACACCCCCATGTAAGCCATCCTTGTAGCTAAATTTGGGCTGACTCCTGAAAAGTATTGCCAGATGTTCAGGGACAGCCACAAACTCCCTAATCAGTCTTGGGTGGATTTCCTGGACTAGTCTAACAAGGCATTGAATGGCTGGGTGATGGGTAGCAAAGTTTATGATTATAATTATCAGGGAGCACTTGCTCAATAAGTGTTTAACAGAGCTGCGCAAGCACCTATTGGACAGCAAGCTGATGACCCCAGGGAGCTTGCTGTGGAGGCGGACTTCTGGGTCAGCACCAGTATCCAAAAATACATCTGGCCGGGACTCCAAAAAGGGTTGCCAGAGTCCCACCCGAAGAAAGAGAGAGGAGAAAAACTTATGAGTAAGGAGTTCTCAAAAGGTCTCCAAAATAATTCCCAAGGGAATAGTGGTAACCAGTCCCAGGGTAAACCCAAGAAGAAGGGGTTCTTTGATAAACAAACAGCGAACTTTGTCCCATAGTGCACAGAGTTTTACAAGTATGGGCACTCGAAGGGAGACGCCAAATGTCCCAATAGGGCCCAGCCCCTCACCGGTGAGCAGGCACCTCGGTTGGCGAGTGTAGCGCTTGGGGAGGAGGTGTTCCCAGTTAGCTTTGGGGAGCAGACAGGGGTTAATCTAGTGTCCCTGGGGGATAAGGAAATGGTGCCAAAAGACCATATGGCTGAAAATACTCCCAAATATAGGCAGTGGATGGGTCACCATTAATGGCCAATGGGTGGAGGCTCTGAGGGACACAGGAGCCAGCATAACTCCTTTAAGGTGTCAGCTGGTGTCCTCAGAGGAGGTCCTCCCTAACACTTTCCGCCGAGTCATAATCGTAGACAACCGTGAGAGTCACCTACCAGTGACTCTGGTTCTCTTTGAGTGGGAGGGGGGTCTCAGGTTCTCTGAAAGTAGCTGTGAGTCCTGCCACGCCAGTAGATTGTCTGTTAGGCAATGACATACAGCACGCTATCTGGAAGGATGTAGAGCTCAGATCACACTTGAAGATGTTGGGATTACTCGAAAGGGTCTGTATGACCACATGGTCCATGGCTGCCCAGGAAGGGAGTCAAGAGCACCTGGAGCCTGGAACAATGGCACAGGCAGCTGCCAAGAGGAGTAAGGGCAAGGGGCCTTGTAAACCAGCCCCTGAAATTCCCATGGTCCAGGTGGACCGGGTACCCGAAGACAATACCCCAGAGCCCACCAGGGAGGACATTGCCGCCCTAGGGGTACTGTCTGAGCTTGCTGGATGACAAATTGAGGGTGGGCACACGAGGGAGTAATTCTGCAAAGCGCCGAAAGAGTGCTTCACTCTAGAGGGCTTGAGGTGGCAAGCTGAGGTCCAGGCAGGAGGTGATAACTCTGGAGATCGCCTTATCTATGGGAGACTGACCTCCTATACGGTGAGCCTAAGGTTCCATGAACTGGGGCAGCCCACTTACTGATGGTCCCCCAATGTTTGAGGGCATTCCTACAGGAATTGACTCACAACATCCCCCTTGCAGGCAATCTTCACAAGACTTGTTGCCTGCTTCTCTTGGCCCCAGATGAAGACAGCCTCAGATGCATTCTGTAGGTCCTGTCCCACCTGCCAGGCCAGTGGGATGTCAGGGTAAAAGGTCAATTCTCCCCTGACCCCTTTAGCTGTCATTGGCACTCCCTTTGAGGGATGGGCATCCACATTGTAAGACCCTTGGACCCCAAGACAGCTTTAGGCAACAGGTGGTTCTTGGTCTTGATGGACCATGCCACTCACTAACCAAAGGCCATCCCTGTGAGGTTGGTGATTTCACCTGTGGTGGCCGGACCTCTGATGGGGATTTTTACCCATTTGGGGCTCCCCAAAGAGGTAGTGTCTGACAAAGGCACTAACTTCATGTCAGCATACATGAAGTATATGTGAGATGAGTGTGGAGTGAGAGAGAGAGAGAAACTCTGTTTATTTAGACCGTAGTCTTTAAACACAATGGGAACCTAGAATAATAATCACAATATAAATTCTTTAACAAATGCATTACTAATAATACGATTGACAAAAGATGCAGCATCCGCATCCTATCCACAGTAACACCAACATACAATCACGGATCAATACAATCTTTTAAAATTTATAAATTAATCTAAAAACCTTTATATAAGAGGGAAAAAGGAAGACTAAAAACAAGATTAAATTCACTACCCCTCCTTCAGTTTCTCCCTTACGAAGCTTTTTATGGCTTTCATATATTTTCCCAGAGCAATGGCAATATCAAGATTTGGCATTTCTGTAAGTAAGAATACTGCTTGGGCGCGTGACCTTATTTCATATTTTTTTTAAATTGGACATAAGAACAATTTCCGCAAGGCTAAAACCGAGATGCAATCAACCAATATGTGCAAAATATAATTTCTAGTTCCTAACCCACATTTACAGATTCCATCTGGCTGTATCATTTCTACTTTTATTTTTTCCTCCATCAGCCAAGGATTGATACCAATTCGTACTCTTAGAATTTCACACCTTAGCCCATGATTAGGCAGGGTGTCCAAGTACGGGTACCAAGCTTCGTTTACCCATGAGTTTCTTATACATTGTACTGATTTTTTCAAACTCAGGTATTCCAGATCCATCATCCTTGAATGTTCCTGACCTTGGAGCCTGAGAATACTCTTAGTAAAGTCTACTTCCATTGAATGCTGTGATAGTCTCACCTTTAAGCGCTCGCCTATTATCAGGAGTTTCTGTCTAACTTCCTTAGCCCATTTTAGGCTACTAAATTGAATCTCCTCTCTGCACCATTGTGAGACCTTCTGCACTCCACCTGGCTCCTGGCGTTTCCAAAATCTTAACAGAGACATTTGGATCTGAATGCTCCATGCTATTGTTCCTATCTCCATTCTAATAGCCTGAATCATTGTGGAGCTCGGTAGTGACAGTAAAAGTTTTAAAATCTTCCCTTCTTCTCTGTCCCACCCGCATTTACCACTTAGGTAAAGAACTTCTGCCCCATACAATACTTGCGGGGGAATCATTGCTTCCTATGCCTTTAACATACGTCTATGGGACTATCTCCGAATTCTTTATTACATTTTTTCAGCCCGCAGATTGATGAGAAGGCTTTTTTCTTTTTGGGCTTCTAGGTGGGTATACCACTTTAGAGCACTGTCGAACCAGAGTCCCAAGTATCTGTATTCCTTAACAATCTCCAATTTCTTTTGTCCTAAAAACCAGCTAAAATTCTTATCTCTTTTCCCAAAACATAAAATCTTTGTTTTTTCCATATTTACAATTAAAAGCTTTGCCTCACAATAGTCCTTAAAAGCGTTTAATTTCCTTTGGAGCCCTAGCTCCGTTTGATCACGTATCACTAGGTCGTCTGCATATAGAAGGCATGACACTTTATTACCACTCATTCCACTTCTAGTACTGCAGGTAAGTCGGCTAGGAATATGGCAAAGAGCAGATGGGCCAAAACGCACCCCTGTCTAAGACCATTCCCTACAGCTATTTTCCGAGTCAGTGACCCTTGCGTGTCTCTAATTACCTGAGCCCAGTTTCCTCTATGTAGTTCCTTTAAAATAGCTAATATACCCTCCGGTACACCATACTTTGTCAAGGCCTCCCATAAACATTTGCGATCCACTGAGTCAAAGGCTGCCCGAAAGTCAACAAAACAGCAGTACATTTTCCCCTTTTGCTCTATCGACTTTCGGGCCAGTGCCCAAAGGGCGAAACAGTGATCTATGGTGGAATGTCCTTCTTTAAATCCACCCTGTTCTACCGGTACAATTGAACCCTGCTCCACTCAATCTTTTACCTTTCCTAATATTATTTTTGCAAAGATATTTTCCCCGATATCTAACAAATTAATTAGTCTGTAGTTCTTTAGGGCGTGCATATCACCTTTCTTGTGCACCGGCCTAATTATTGCTCCCTTCCAATTTTTGGGGATCTTCCCAGTTTCTAAAATAACTAGAAACATAAGCGAGAAGAATTCTGCCCACCAGTTCAGCTGTGACTTTATTATCAGGGCTGGTAAATTATCTGGTCCTGCTGCTCTAGTTCGCTTCAAAATTTTTATCGTGTTTTTCACGTTTGAAACTGAGAAGTCTGGTTTTAAATCTTCTACTAGACCACTCCACTCCCGTGGCTCCCCCTCTTCAGTTTCCCTGCCCGGGCTATACAATTCCAGCAGATATTCCTCCCATGCAGCCTCTTCCACCACACAGTTCATTGAGGCCACCGGAAGTTCTGCTGCTGATTGTATCAGCTTCCAGAACTGACGTATATTCTTTGATTCAATTGTCTCCAGCAATTTTCCCCAGCAGCTTTCTTTGTATGCCCTTTTCGTGCTACAAATTAGCATATTATATTCTCTCTTTAACTTAACAAGCTTGTCGGCCCTATCCTGTTCATATTTTACGCTGAGTCTACATGCTTCTCTCCTTATCTCCCTCTTCTTTTTTAAACAATCCTTAGAGAACCACTTTCCTTGTCTAGCCGGTGCATTTTGTTGACTCTTTACATTCTTTGCATCATTTCTAAGTTCTACACGAAGGCTTTGGACCACTTGTTCGATTTTTTCTACATACCAATCCAAACTCAGCCCTCTCGCGCTTCCCAGGTCAATCTTTTGTTGCAGCCTTGCCAACCTTTCTATATATTCTTCTGTTAACCTTGTTGTGATACGCCTGGGGTAATCCTCCTGTTGTTCAATTACTTTATTGCAGGGATTCAGGTAAAGATCTGAGAGCTCTAACTCCATGAGGTTATGGTCACTCCCTTCTCTATGGCAGATCCTAAATCCCTTAGCTAATGCAAAATTCCAGGCTGGCATGAAAACGTAATCTATTGGGCAATTTTGTATGCCCAATTTAAACGTTTTCTTCGCAGGGCAGTCTAAAACTGCCCTACCATTTAGACAGAAGAGGCTTTTAGTCGCCAAGTAATTTCCCAAATTTGTATCATGAGTTGTGGAAATACACTCTGGGAACGTCGCTTGATTTATATCATAAGCCTCCAATATTTCTGTATACCAACAATCTAATTTCTTTGGGTTTAATTTGTGGTTAAAATCCCCCATCAATAAAATTATGTCTGTGACATACTTTTCCCATATTGAGTCCATATCATCTTTAAAATGTCCCATTTCTACACCATATTCCTCCTGGCTTCCCCATTGCATATACACATTTAAAATCATCAAGTTTTCATACTTTTTATCGGTAACCATTAGGGATATCCTGCATGCAAGCAACCATTTACATTTTACAGTAAGTTGGATCACGTTCTTCAGTATACTGGTAGATAACAATGTCATGATACCACCCGCAGGATGCCCAAACCTTTGTTTCTTTGCCGGGCGGTGGAGTTGGCGGAAGCCATCAAATGTTGGGGTCTTGCCGCATAGCCAGGTTTCTTGAATACAAATGATCTCAGTACTTTTTGCCAACTCCTTTATATTTTCTTGTTTTGTTTGATCTCCTAGACCATTTATGTTCCATGAAACAATCTTTATGCTATGCGGCGTCCCCTTTACCTATTCAACATCATCAAGGTAACCTTCTTCACCAGACTCCTCAAAATACCTCTGGGAGGGCCCTGCGGGGCTAGTTCTATGGCTCCAGTTCCCCCAAAATTTCTCAATGTCTGAGTTATTCGCTACTATATTGAGATTTCCCATTCCTGCTCTTGCTTCTTTCTCTATTAACCTCACCTGTCTCTTCCCTAACCCTGCATGACACCTTAAGAAGTCTTTTCCTTGCGGCTCATTACCTTCTACATCTACTTCTTCTTTGGGTACTATCCGTATCCCTTCCTTTAGTACCTCTCTCTCCGCCTTCTCTATTACAATCTTTACCAGGTCTGAATAAACTAATACCCTGGTAATCTCCTTCCCTTCATTATTTAGTTTAAAACCCACCTGCCGCAAGTCTTTTGTCCCAATACCTTTCAGATTTGGGCAATGGGCAAATGATTGTAGAAGTTGTGACCTATTTAGGGATGAACTCTTCCTCGTTTTTTCCCTCCCTTTCCCGTTTGAATCAATTTGAAGTATAGCCACTTATTCCCTGCGCCCTCCTTTCTTACCGCAGTAGAAGCCATATGTGGCTGGCAGCTATACCTTCTGGTTCCTGCCTCGATTTTATTACAAAATTGTGGCCTCACTCCCTGATAAGAGATGTTACCGGAGTTTTTAGCCACGGTAGGTACTATATACCTTGCTTGCTTCTCCTGCAGAGTTGGCTTTCTAAAAGGTTGCACCTTTTTACTTGCTTCTTTGGAACCTTTTTTAACTCTTTCCTCTTCTCTTAGGGGCTTAATGGGCATTGGCGTTGGCTCTTGATCGGCTATTCTTAAACTTGCCTCAATGATCCTACTTCTTTTCGCTAGCCTGCCTTTACCCTTTTTTTGTACCCTTCTTCCTGCTTGTCTCACAAGGTTAGGTAACCCGTATCTAGAATAATCACCCCTTCTTTTTACCATCATCGGCCATCTCGAGATATAGACCTCGTGAGTGGCCTTTGGTGGTTCTACAATCGCAACCTCCACCTCGACCGGGGCTGTGGGCTGGGGGTCTGGAACAGATCTTAACATAGCTGGCATTTGGCCCCTGATGCCTTGTAGCTCCCCCTCTATCTTGGATAGGTGCGTTTTTTGTATTTTTAAAATATCATTATTTAGCATCGTGACTTCTAAAAGCCCTTGAAGAGTTTTTTGTAGCATTAACATAAGTTCCAACATTGAAGAGTCTGGCGTTGCAGAGATTTCTAGGTTCAACTCAGAGGTTTGATTACATCCGTCATTTTCTTTTAACGCCGAACTCTGGTTGCCATACTGTGCTTGGCTTTCATTTCCTTTCGGCCTTATTACTGTGCCTAATACATCCTCCCCTTCATTCCTTAAGTCCTCACTGTTAAGTTCCAGAAAGTCCTGGACCAAGCCCTGAGAAAACATCCCCTGCTGGGATGAGGACAGCCGTGGAGACATTGTTAGACCCTTTTGGCATAATAAAGACTGAAGAGATTGATTTGCAAAAATTACAGACTCCATCGTATGCTCATCAAAAATTAATGAGGTATTCCCATTCCGCTGTTCGGCCTCTACGTCCTCTGTATCTGGTGGCTTTGCTGGTGAGAATACCTTTTTAAAATGTTTCCCCACAAAATCTTTTAACGAATTTGAGGCTAAACCGCCCCTTCTTCCACTTAACGTTGCCTCCTTGTTTCCTTTTCCTTTTTTCTTTGTTCCTTTCTTTACTCTTGTCCCTGGGCTCTCCATACTTTCTCCAGAGACTCTCTGGTTCACTGAGAGATCTCTTTGCGTCTGCTTTTGCTCCAGGGTACTTTTGTTCTTCCTGGGAGCCATAACTAATACCTTTGCGCAATGAAGCAACCTCTCCGGGTCCAAATTCAGTTGCCCCCCCTATTACTGACCCCCCTTTTCGATCTCAGACCTTAAAAACAAGAACAGTCCAAACGGTCTACAGCTTTCACACTTAACTCTGTTGTGCTACCAGCCGAGTACTCGTGCCCGTGCCCTTCCTGCGCTGACAGTTCTCCTCCACCGAGGCTAATTACACGTGCTCGCCTTCCTCACTGTGGCTGCCTTTGCAGTATTTTCTTTTTACACAATGCCTCTTGCCTTCTTAATTCTGGGTATTTCCCCGTACACCGGTGCGGCTCAAGTTCAGCACCCTTCCGCTTTTAAAAAATCTCCGCGGTCACTCTCTGCCGAGCCGAGTTTCGAGCCGATTTTCGGCGTTTCCGCGTTTCCTCGTTACCGCGTCCAAATCCAAATCTCCGTCAGCTCACCAGTAGCACGCCGTCACATCAGCGTCTTAGCGTAAGGGCACGAGGGCGTATCCATGGGGCCACGGGAACACGCGTAGACTGCAATGCGCACAACAGAGAGCCTGGAGTGATTTATAAATTCTCCACACTCGAACAACTCCAAACAAACGGTCTTGTGGAGAGATTCAACAAGACCCTTAAAGGCATGATAATGGGCCTACCTGAGCCTATGAGGTATAAGTGAGATGTCCTTTTGCCATGCCTACAGGGAGGTGCCACAGAAGAAAGTTAGGTTTATACCCTTTGAACCCCTCTATGGCCACCCTGTTAGGGGACCTCCTAGCCTTGTAAGAGTGGAGTAGGAGCAAGCTACCAGGAATCCCCCTCAGGATGTGGTCAGCTACATGCTGGCTCTCCGCAACCAGATGCATCACATCTGAAAAAAGGCAAAAAGCAATCTTTAGGCCATTCAAGAATTTATGAAACTCTGGTACGTTTAAAAGGTCGCACAACTTGGCCGGAAGGTGTGGAATATGGAGCCTGTGGAGTCCAGAGCTCTCGAGGATTGCTGGAAAGGCCCATTAGAGGTGAAGGAATGTAAGGGGAGTCCACCTGCCTGGTGGACTGCCAGACCCCTAGAAACTCCTTAAGAGTGCTCCACGTGAAGCGCCTCAAACAACACAGTTTAAGAGGTGGAAGAGGAGAGCAAGCCTCCTTCTGGTCTCCTGTCTGTCCAAGAGCACGATGTATCAGTAGAGGGTGTTAACATTTCTCCTACTCTGACCCCAGAACAGCATAGTGACTGTCACCAGCTGCTGGGACAGTTTTCTGCTCTGTTCTCCCTCACCCCTGGACTCACACACCTGTGCGTCCCTGACATTGAAACTGGAGGCAGTCCACCTGTAAAAAATAAAATTGACAGGTTCTCAGGCAAGGTGAGGGCCAGTATCAAGAAGGAGGTCTCCAAGACGCTTGTGCTTGGGGTGATTGAGCCCTCCTACACTCCCTGGTCCATTGCTGTGGTGCTGCTACCCAAGGCTGCCCCACCTTGCACCACTCCAGAACTTAGGTTCTGTGTGTACTACAGGGTACCTAATTGAGTCAGGAAGACAGATGCACGCCCCATCCCCAAGTTAATGAGCTCATTGACTGAATGCTGCCAAGTTCCTGAGTACCTTTGATCTTACATCAGGGTACTAGCAGATTTCTCTCACTAAGAGGGCAAAAGAAAGGTCGGCATTCTCAAACCCAGAGGGCCATTTCCTATTGAGGGTTAAGCCATTTGGCTTAAAGAATGCCCTGACACTTTTCTGAGGTTGGTGAACAGAGTCCTAACTGGGAACGAGGCATTCTGTGCCACTACCTGGACAGCATAGCTGTCTTCAGCTCCAGCTGGGAGAAACACATGTATCACCTCCAGCAGGTGCTTCAGGCTCAGCAGCAGGTGCCAAAGCACTAAATGCCAAGAGGGCAGGGGTCTGTGGTATATCTGTGCTACATGGTGGGCGGGGGCAAGGTGCAGCCTCTCCAGGCCAAGATCGAGATTATCCTAGCCTGGCAACCCTCTAAAACAAAAACTGAGGTGATGGCCTTTTTAGGCCTCACAGGGTACTATAGGAGGTTTGTTAAGGGATATGGCACCATTACTGCCCCCTTAACAGAGGTGACTTCAAGGATGCAGTCTAGAAAGGTGATCTGGACAGAGGCCTACCAGAAAGCCTTTGTTACCCTCAAAGAGGCCATGGGTGCTGCACCCATTATCAAGGCTCCTGACTTCTTTAATGAGTTCATAGTGCAGACAGACGCTTCAGGGTATGGCATAGGAGCTGTCTTAACACATTTAAATATGGATGGCCTAGACCAACCGAATGCCTTCATTAGCAGGAGTATACTCCCCCGGGAACCTTTTGCCAGGCCCAAACATTCCTTCTTAATACATATAAGCCACCCTTAGGGTAGGCTATGGGCAGCCAAGAGGGCAGGGTGCAGTGTATTTAAAAGGTAGGACATATACTTTTTTTGGTTTAACTTTGTTTTATTAAATTTTGCCAAAGTAATAGACACAATACAAATCTCATGTACTCTCATTGAAGAACAATGATGGCTGACCCCGGGTCCCACCCTTTCCCGTATCCAGTTACAGTATAGAGAGCGTTCAACGGTAAAGCAAGTGCCCGTGGGTGCGAGGGGAGTCGAGGCTCCCATGAAATAACCTACTTGCCAATCCCATAAGAGAAGAAACAAACCCAGAGAATAAAAGGAAGAAAACATAGAACGAGGATATCCCACCCTCCCCCAAGCCCCCCCCAAACCAATGTGCCACGTCCTTGCCCTCCTAGGGCGCCCTACGTGATGACTGCCAAGTATCTATTTTTCAGGGCCATCTTCTGGGGTCAGTGTGTCCGTGAGTCGCAGGAGGCGAAGATATTTCGGGCACGTGATTTCGTTGAATTCCTTCGCCAGGAGGGACAGAATGGGCTCCCAGACAGTATTGAAGGAGGCTGCAGACTGCGTAAGAGTGGCTTGTATGCACTCCATCCCAACCGTGTACCATAGTTTGTGGAGCCACCCCGTGTGTGTAGGGCGAGTCTGTGTACCCCAGAGCAATAAGATGTGTTGAACAGCCGCTCCCATGGCCAGTCCCATCTGTCTCCCCCTGAGTGACTTTAGTGGGAACGTGAGTGCGTTGGGCAGCCCTAGGAGTGTATACGCGGGAAAGCGGGGAATCTCTGTATCAAATTGTGTGTCAATGTCGTGAAGGACAGCCGTCCAGTATCCCGCCACCTCCCTGCACTCCCATAGTAGGTGGGTCAATGTGCCCTTCTCGTCGCAGCCCCTCCAACATGTTGGGCTCCGGTTGGGGTTGCCTCTATGTAATCTGACTGGTGTCAAGTACCAATAGGTCACGACTTTGACCGCTGCCTCTCTGCCGGCAGTGTTCCTGGCCGTGTGGTTGGCTCTGTAATATATATCTTGCCATTCCTTTCCAGAGAGATTTCTTCCCAGCTCTTTTTCCCAGCGTGTCTGGCCAGCAGAGTGACTTGTGGGGACCGGAGGGCTGAGCATTTTGTAGAGCTCCGTGATCAGCTTTCGGTCAGATTGCTTGGTAAGTAGCCATTTTTCGTAAGTCGTCAGCTTTCTGCCGACTAAGGGACGTGTCTCCGGCTGTGTCAACCAATGTCTAATTTGAAAATATTGGAATCGTTGCAGGGCTATAATGTCGTAATGCTCTGATAGGTCGGAGAACTGAATGAACCCCTCAAGGTCGAACAGTTGGCCCGCAGACCTGCAGCTCGACGTTCGCCACTGCGGGAATGCCCGCCTCTCCAACCCCGGGGTGAAGTCGGGATTGTCGAATAAGGGCGTGAGCGGTGAGGGGAAAGTGGTGAGCCCCCTCTTGACCGCCACCGCGTCCCACACCCGGAGCACAGTGCGAGTGATGGGGGATTTGTTGAGGTAGGCCGGTCTATCCGATCGCTTCAGGAAGGGGATTTTCCAGAGCGAGGTTTGCGCCATCGCTCTGTCCTGGAAAAGCCACCTCTTCTCTGAATCAGGCTGGCTCCACTCCACCAGGTATCTTAATTGTGACGCTTGGAAGTATCGCAATATATTTGGGATCCCCAGTCCTCCCTCACCAGGAGGTCGGTGGGATAGGTCTTTTCGCATCCGCGGTCGTTTCCCGGCCCATATGAAGTTTTGCACCGCGTCTTGCAGCGATCTTATGGTGCCCCTGGGGGGGCCCACTGGGATGGTTTGAAAGATGTAAAGGATTTTGGGTAGGACGGACATCTTCACCGCCGCCACACGGCCAAGCAGTGATAATGGGTGTTTCTGCCATCTCCTCAGATCGTTCTGTATTTGGGAGGTGAGGTTTGAGTAGTTCATAGCAACTGTCTGTTCGGTGGACGGAGTTAGGACTATCCCCAGGTAGGGGATCGTGGCCTGGGGACGCAGGTCCCCGTAGTCCGGAGATGTACCGTTTAATTGATGTGCGTTGCAACCCAGAGGGAGAAGCATTGATTTCCCCCTGTTTATTTTGAAGCCGGACACCCTTCCAAAGGCCTCCAGCTCCCCCAAGAGGGCCGGCACTGAATGTTCGGGCGTGTCTAGCGCAGCTAAAATATCGTCTGCGTATAGACTAATTGTGTGTTGTTCCCGCCCGAATGGGATGCCTGCGATGTCCGGATTGTCGCGGATCCTCTGTGCTAAGGGTACGACGTAAAGCGCAAAGAGGAGAGGCGAGAGCGGGCAACCCTACCTCGTGCCTCGCCTAATGTCGAACGGCCTCGAGCCCATGCCATTAACGCGTATTGTTGCCCTAGGCTTGTCGTAGCAACTTGCCACCCATGCCCTAAAGCGATCCCCGATGCCAAGGTGTGCCATTGTTTTATTTAAAAAGCCCCAGCCCACCCGATCGAACGCCTTTTCGGCGTCCACTGACAGGAGCACGGCGTCCGTCCCACTGTAGTGAGCCTTGTCTATTAAGTGCATGAGGCGCTTAGTATTATCGCTGCATTGTCTGTTGGGGATGAAGCCAGACTGATCCGGCTCAATGATGCCAGGTAGTCGTGGTCCGAGTCTGGAAGCGAGAACCCATGTGAAAAGTTTGAGGTCTAGGTTAAGCAGGGAAATCGGTCTGTATGCAGCGCAGTGGGTGGTGTCTTTGCCTGGCTTAGGCAGCACAATGATATCCGCCTCCAACATGTCGGGGGTATGGAACCGGGCCCCTGGAATGAATTAAAAAGTCGGGTGAGAAGCGGCACTAGGAGTGGGCAAAAGGCTTTATAAAAACCAGCCGAAAAGCCGTCCGGCCCGGGCGATTTCAGGGTCTTGAGGCGGGAGATCGCGCCAACCACCTCCTCTATCCTGATAGGTGCATCCAGTGAGGCGGCACCAGCCACGTCGAGAGCTGTCGTCCTTGCCCGACGTAAGTAGGCCTCCCCATCTTTGTCGATAGATTGGTCCTCGCTATAGAGCGATGCGTAGAAATCCCTAAAGGCCTCGGCTATCTGGGTGTCACTGTCCAGCTTCTCCCCCGTAGCGTTATGGAGGGTGGTGATTTTAGACCGCTGAACCCGAGCTCTAAGCTTGCTTGCGAGGAGACACCCTGTTTTGTCGCCCCCTACATAGTATGTGTGTCTGAGCCGCAGGGCTGCATACTCGGCGCGGTTGAGGTCCAGGCCGGCTAGTTGCGCCCTAGCAGCCTTCAATTGCCTCCATATTCTGGGAGCCCCCGTGCGACTGTGCACCCTCTCGAGTTCGACCACCCTGGCCGTATGGGCCTCCCGTTTTTCTTTACGCTCCTTGGCTTCCGCCGCCGAGATAGCTATTAGTTCCTCTCGCACTACTGCTTTAAGTGCTCCCCAGATCGCGGTCAGCGGTGTGTCCGAATTGTCGTTGTGTGTGAGGTAGTCAGTGATGCGCTCTTGTAGCTGTTGGGTCACCCTCTTTCTTTGTAGGAGGGCCTCCCGTAGACGCCACCTCCCCCCAGGCGCCTTAGTCCGAGGGACCGTTATGGTCACTACCACCGCGTCGTGGTCTGAAAGTGCTGCTGGGGTAGTGTCCACATCTTCTACTAGTGTGTTGAGCTCCGAGGAGCCTATGAGGTGGTCTAACCTAGCATATGTATGGTGCACATGCGAGTAAAATGTATATTGTGTGCTCTGGGGGTGCGCCTCCCGCCACAGATCCACCAGTCCCCTGTGGGCCATCCAGGTCTTCCCCTCTGTCGAGATTGCTCCCGTCGATCCTGCACGGTGGCCCGATCTGTCTGTCTCCAGGTCCATTACTAGGTTGATGTCGCCTCCCGCGAGGGTGTACCTCTCTTGGGGACTCAGGATTTCTGCCAGGGCGCCCTTAAGAAAGGGTTCCTGACCTGAATTAGGGGCATACAGGGACCCCACAACCATGGAGGTGCCACCCACCCGTATAGTGTATGCCAACAGCCGACCCTTAATTTCCGCTACTCTGTCTCCCACCTGGCCGTGAAAGTGCCGAGCAAACAGCACAGTGACCCCCGCTTTCTTGTCTGTGGTAGAGGAGTAGAACTGTTGAGGGAATGCCCGGGACCTCATTCTGTGCCAGTCTTTGGGCAGAAGATGCGTCTCCTGCAGGAGACAGATTGAAGCGCCAGAATTCTCCAGGAATGACAATATGGCTCGTCGTTTAATGGGGTTGTTGAGCCCTTTCACGTTTAGAGTAATGACTTTCAGGCTATGACTCGTCATGTTGTTTGCGTACCAGGTGACGGCGTTGTCAGCGGGGGAACTGCCCCAGCGTGGCTTCTCGCCTGGATCCTCTTCCTATGTGGCACACCGGTTCCCTCCCCCTCCTGCGGCTCCTCGGACCCCCCCATCCCGCCCTCCCCCCCGCTTCCCCGAACTGAATCCCATTAGTCAATCGAGTACCCAATGCCCCTTCCACCCCCACCCTAACCCCAACTGAGTGTCCCCAACAAATAACCATAGTCCAATGCCCGCCTTCCTGCGTTGCAGGCATGTGGTGGATTTACATGTGTGAGCGTGCAGCCCTGGCAACCCCGGCCCCCCGCTCCCTCCCCCCCCAGCCTGCTGTGGATCAGTGCTTATGTGTCCCCATTCGCAGAACATGTCACTCAAGAGGTGAGGTGTCTCTAGTCACCGCGTCCAGGGCCGATGCCCGTTCTTGTGACATTGTTGTGTGATCCGGTTTCAGGTCTGTTTTGAAGTCTGTTTTAGGCAGGCTTCTGCGTCCCACTCTGTGCCATGTTCCTCTCGACGATTGTTGAGAACCCTCTGGGGCGGTTTCCAGTTCGCGATGTGCTAGGCCCAGGAGAGCACGAGTCTCCCGAAGGGAACTCAGTTGATGCAACACGCCGTTCCGTTTGAAAATTAAGCGGAAGGGGTGGCCCCAGGAGAAGGAAGTAACTTCTTTGAACATCTTCCTTTTTTGAAGAGTGATAGGGGACAAATCTTGGAATAGTGCCACCGAGTGTCCTTGATGCTGTAAAGGCTGTTTCGATCTTGCCTCCCGGAGGATACGCTCCTTCAGTGGGAAGTCCGGCAGGAAGGCCAGGATATCTGGAGGTGGAGCCGGTGTGCGTCTTGCCAACCCCACTCTGTGCGCTCGATCGATGCGTACCTCAAAGTCGGGGCCCTCGCCGAGGATCTCTCGAAAGAGGCCCTGTAGATACTGGGTTACGTCTGCTCCCTCTGCTTTTGATGGGACTCCTCGGACCCGGATGTTGTTGCGTCTCGACCTGTTCTCCAAATCTTCAGCATGCGCTTGAAGGTCCACTTGTTGGTCTTTGAGGCAGATAAGCTCTTGCTGGAGTTGTTCCAGCTCCTCGCTTCTGGTGTGGTCATTGTCCTCCATGGTAGCCACCCGCTCTCCCAGCCCATCCACCTCGCGACGTATCTCTTTCACTTCCCCTGCTACTTCTTGTTTGAGCGTGTGAAAATCCTCGCGTAGAGAGTTAAAAAGTGTCTCCAAAAACACTCGGGTGATCGGCACGTCCCCGTCTCCAGGGTCTACTCGCTGCTTTGGCGTGGGAGGGGAGTGCGGTCCCCCGGTGCATGCGATGAGCATGGCCTTCAGAGTGCGCTCCCCCTTCTTGCGCGTCGTGGACATGGTAGATCTCCCGGATTTAAGTACCGGTGCCCGGTGTTCGCCGGTTCCTCCGGAGAGGTGACGCTGTAGGCCCTGGCTGACGTCAGCCGCTGTGCTCTTATCCCCACGTGGCTGTGTGTTTTCCCTGTTCCGTGCTTTGCGCCAGAGTGGTGCCCCCTCTTGGGGGAGCTCAGAGAATCCCCAAGATGCACCTCACTTCGATGGGTTGGACGGTGGGTAGTTTCAGTTCCGCTGCCTGCCCTCGCTCTCACCTCCTAGGTCTGTCCCTCTCATGTGCTGGGGGCTCGGCCGTTCAGGATGGTGCACTTGATGCAGGTGCTGCCGTGTGCTTGATGCTTGGCCCGGCGTGGTTGCCCTAGTGTCTCTCACCGCTTGGCCTCCCTTGTCCCCCTTAAAGCCAACCGTCTTGGTGGTGGTCTTGCTCACGCAATATCCGGGTAAGCCTGGCTGGTGCGGGCCCTGTCCTCCGTCTGCATCCCGTGAGGACCAGAAACCCACGCTGCTCGAAGCCCCCAAGCCGCTTGTGAGCAGGTCTCCAGGGGTTCCTCAATCCTCTCGTCGTGGAGACCCTGGGGCAGGCTCAGTCACCCTCAATCTTGTGCCTCCCGAGGTGAGCCCGTAGCAGGTTGGCAGTCCTCTGCAGCGGTGGGCGCCGCCCCCGGCCTTCTCTGATGAGGGCCCTTTTGTCACACCCTGATGGCTTCACCCGTGCCCCGCCGAGTTGCTCCGGGACGCAGGCGCTGTGGAGCCCTCCGTGGCTGTGTCTCCGACGACACCGAGCAGGGCGCCCCCCGGTGTACGCCGGTGCCGTCGGCCCCGTTTCCTCCGCGCTGCGCTGTCTGGAGGGGGGGCGCTATCAGGGGTGGAGGCACTTACCCCGTGCCCTCAAACGTCTTGTAGGTCCCGCTGGTAGTTAGACGCTGGGCGGCCTCCGGCGCTTGTCTCACCTCCTTTCCCCCATGCAGGGCCCAGGTCTCGGGTGATGCGCAGTTAGTGGCCACCGACCACGGGGCTTTTCTTTGTCCGCAGCACAGCGGTGTCCTCAGCTGTGCCCCGCCTGGGGCCATGTATTGTAGGCCTCCCGCCTCACCATGAGGGGGAATGACGTCTGCCCTCGCCTGCCCAGGCCCAGCAGCCTCGGCCTCGATTTGCCACGCCGCGCGGGAGCTTCGGTCGGCCTTCCGAGGTGAGCGGCAAGCTCTGCCGTAGGTGTCTCCAATGCGCCTCCCCTCCTCCGTCGCCGCACACTCACGGTTGTCGTGGCATGGGACAGCTGGCTGCCCCGGAAACGCCGACGTCACTGCAGTTGGGGAGGCAGCTGAGTCGATGCTAGTGTGCGCTCAGCTTGGGCGCCATTTCGCGGCTCCGTACTTGGAGCGGAATCGGTGGCGTCCAGGGATGTGGCGCTGCTGGAGTTACCCCCTGAAAGAGCACAGAGCCCCCTCTCTGCTTACCACCAAAATCATGCTGGCTTGGGGACTATTGTGCACGAATTGGCTGGGAGAAGGAGTTCGGTACGGGGAGCCTCAGGGTCTCGCGTCCGGCTAGGTCGCCATCTTGGCCACGCCCCCAGGACATATACTTTTAAGGTGTATATGTCCTGGTAGTGAAAAATGATTAAATCCATTTTTCCCTACTGCAAGGCCTATCTCTCCCATAGGAGAGCATGGGAGTTACCTTATTACATTTAATAAGCTCTAATTTCCAAATGGGAGTAGGTTGCCAGTTCATGTTTGGTGTCTTTGAAATTGTAATGAAAAACCCTCTCTCATGGTAAAGTCAGGTTTAAAGCACAATTTTGAAAATGCCACTTTTAGAAAGATGCTGTGGCAACAAATGATGGACGGAATGCTGAATAAATCACACATTCACCCCCACTCAAGAGATCTGAGTTAAATCCAGCGTTCTTTTGCTCACTATGCCACCCAAGTTTGGACGAGGGGCGATACACCTAAACTGGTCCCAGGCTGCTTGTTTCTGGTCCAGGGAGATCCTGGTCTGGCAGTGTGGGCAGGACTGTTCACATGGGGAGCAGGGTCAAGACTGATCTGCATAGGGCTGGGTCTAAATTGGAATGGCGTGGCATGCAAAAAAGAAATAAAACAAATTTCGTTGCGCGCGCTGCATCGCCAAATGCGATGCAGCGCGCGCAACGAAATTCGTTTTATTTCTTTTTTTGTTTACTTACCTCAGTGCGGCCGAAATCCGTAGTTTACTACCCCCCACCATGCCCCTCCCCCGCCCTGCGTCACCGCCCGTCAGCACTCCCACCACCGGCCGCTACTGCTCACGCTGCTCCTCACATCAGGAGAAAGGCTGTGACAACCACAGCTTCTCATTATTCAACAAGCATTTGCACTGCAATAGGTCTCACATTTTAGAAACTTTGACCTATTGGTATTGTAAATGACAATGCCTTTTATTATTGCAGGTGATTTTTAAACACATACATAAATGGCATTGTCATTTACAATGCCAATAGGTTAAAATCTCACAATTACAGGACCTATTGCATTGCAAATTCTTGTGAGAGGTGGGACCTGCCAACATGAAAGAGCTATTGCTGCAGATTCCAGATCCAGGCTGGTGCCTGCGCAGAATCGCAAATTGAGGGATCTAGAGTTAGAAGTATCTATACGAAACGTGTGTCCCCGTTACACTCTGGGTTACATTTGTATTTCTAGGGAGACATCTTTTTGAAAGAAAAAATAAACTGTTATAAGTCTATCTTGTAAGATAGGTGGTAAAGTCCACCAGGCTAGTCATCCACAGGCGGTCTGCTAAATACTAAGAGGAGAAGTCTGAAACCTCTCTCTAGTCTTTGATACACTGTGAGCTCATGCACGCATGACAGTATGCATAAATAGTGCTCTACTTTAACGCAATGAATATGGGACTGCGAAATGTGTTGGGGAGAAGTTAACAACTGCACATCTTTTAAAACGAATCGCTAACTGTTCAACAGGAATGATTTCTGTATTACTTAATAGCAGGGCGTGGTTCACCATAGGTAAGATCCATAAAGGTGGCGATAATGCAGTTCGTCAAATACGCGAAAATGTTATCTGATCCCGTAACAAAAGACAGGAAAAAACACAACTGCAATGTCAAATTATATAAATAAATACAAGCACAGTTAAGTGGATAATTAAATAAATGTTTAAAAGAACGACCCCTTTCCTTCTTTTAAAACAGACATGCAGTGCAGAAACCCTACTGTAGATTAAACATTCCACCTCACAGAGGCATGCGTGCCATGTACTTTGCTTATGAAGCATGCTGTGACAAAAAGGCGCCCTTTATAATTAAATCAGCAAAAGCGACTCTACCAAAAAACAAAACAACTGACATCGGCTTACAAAGAGGAGAGGAGGGGATGGGAAGTTCTAGAACAGCAAATATATCTCAATCTGGCGTAGGCAGTGCGCAATCACAACAGCTTCCAAGTAATTCTGCATCAGACATGCAAAATAGGCAGCATTAACCAGAAACGCTAAGAAAATCCAGTGGGCGAACTAATTCCCATTCATAATTAATGGGAAAGGGTGCGGCCTCCCGACGAGGGCCCATGTAACCGCTAAGAAAGAAAAACAGTGGGCGAACGAAAGGAGCGGTGGGTCTGTCTGGACATGGAGGAGGGAACAAGTATGTGTAAATCACAGCTCCTTAAACACAACTACAATGGAGAATGGGTAGAGTCATTCACCCGTCCTTAACGAGAATGTCAGAGGGAACAGAAGGAAATAAGACAAGCAGTATGTGATGCCGGGGAATGCCTTATTGTTGATGTGCATAAATAAAGTGGCGTGGACTCATGAAGCAGTCCATGCCAAAGCTCCGGCCGCCAAGCATAATTAATGGGAAAATGCGCTGCCTCCCGACGAGGGCCCATTTAACCTTCGGGTCAAGTTTGCGTTATATAAAACTACAAAAAAAAACACCTGACCTGCAATAGCCAGATGGGAGGAGGGAAGAGAGGCCATCACACACCGCTGTACTGTGTGATGGCCAACTAAAATGTTCTTTGAGTGAAATCTCTGGAAAGTGAGCTAAACACACAAAGGAGGGACTTTTACAGAAATGCACCAATAAGAAGCCAGCATTTCTGAATGCCACAGATAGTAACCAATGACACTTGGTGGGTTTGCCAAACCGCACAGAAGAGATATAACAGGTCGATCGAAGCTCGACCTCAAAAGACGAGCAGCTTGTGGGGTATGAGGTGTCATATCCTAGTGATGGGATCAGAAGGCCCTTGCTAATGACTCCTGCTGAACAATTTCCATCAAGAGAGCCACAACGATCTTTAAAAACTAGCTTTGAAATGGGTCCGTGCCGGGCCCTAAATTCATATAATTGATTTTACTCTCCAAACATCGCTTAATAACTCATCTATACAGTAATTACCCACAATGTAATCCATGTCAGTGGGCCAGTTCCGGTTTACATTTTACATGTTTCATTTTGCATCCACTAAGAATGTTTGCATTTGACAGATTATGCGTTTCTATAGTTTTTTTTTTTAATGCACCAAATGACTCTTGTGTATACACCATATGCTGAACTGAGACAATTTTATGTGCCTGGTTGATTCTAGGGTATGGATGGGTGTTCACAATAGGTCACAATTGACAGATGTGAAATTGCTTGTTTATCATAGTGCCTGTCAGTGGGCCATAAAGGTGTGCAGACTGCATGCAATCATTGGCGCCTCTGCAGAAAGGTGTTCCCTTGTGTGTCAATATAATTAAGACTTGACATGAAAATGTGTGAAAGAGCTACAGAGTTGCGAAAATATAGGCAGCGTCAAAGGAAAATAAAATTCTGTGTTTAGAAATGAGGAGAGTGAGTGTGTGCGCACGAGGGCATGTTGAAGGGGAGGTGACACAAGGAAATACAAAAGGTCAGAGCAAAATGACAATGATGAAGAAGGAGATGATCTTTGAAATATGCAGATGGAGAATTTCAGAAAGGAAATATGTGGGAAAAAAAGAGGTCTTAGGGCCAGATGTACAACCAAGGAATTGCGACTCGCAAATTGCGGTGCAATAGCGACTCGCAATTTGCGACTCGCAAATTGGTATGTACAACAGTGTCTGCGACACTGATTGTGATTCCCAATGGGGTCGCAAATTGCATGCCTCATGCATATGCATGAGGCACTCGCAATTTGCGACCCCATTGGGAATGGCTGGCCCTCCCAGGTATGGTGGCCTGCTGGGCTCAGCAGACCTCCATGTCTGGGACTGCTTGTCAATAAAGCCGTTTTTTTGTTGTTGAATGCAGCCCGTTATCCTTAAAGGAAAACGGGATGCATTTGAAAAAAGAGAAATTAAACTTTTTTGTTTCATTTTTTAAGGGCAGGTAGTGGTCCCTGGGACCACTGCCTCCCCTTAAAAAATATTTTTAGAGCCAGTCACAAAGGGGAAGGGGTTCCCTGGTCATGCAAGTGATCAGCTCCTGCAGTAGTTACAGTCTGACAATGAGACATGTTTCTGCAGGGCCCTATATTCAAGTCCTTAACTTTATCAATTAAAAATTCTGACCTGTTTCTTGGCTTTGAGTGCAGGAACCCTTAATGCAATCTGAGTCAGTGATGCAGTCTCTGTTTACGTTTCACTCATTGTAGTTCATGTTGCATGGTACAGTATCCACTAAAAATTCTTCCATTTCCCTGATATTGTATTTCTGTAGTTTTGCTTTTCGTGCAACATGTGAGTTTTGTCTCATGCCTACTGTTTGTGAGTCACTGCTAGGTGTCTGTGTGAGTTCAGAGTATGGATTGACGGTGAGGACAGGCCCCGATTAAGAGCTCAGGAGGTGAGACTGAACGCAGTGCATGTTTATCACAGTGTCATTAAGTATCCAGGCTACACACTCAATCAATCCTTGTCCTCTCTGCAGAGAGATCAGTGACATTTGTCACATATGGTCCAATGCCCCCCCCTTCCCTGTGTGTTCCCACCTTGTCCCACACTCTGTCATCATCCTTCCCATCTCCTCTGCTCTCCCTGTTAGGCAAACTGTATGAAGCATGTACCAACAGCATGACTGTCACATATGGTCTCATATAGGACAATTAAAGTTATGATTATATGGACAATGAAGCAGGAACATAGTTGTGGAGCTACAGACAACACAAAAGGTAAGAAATGCATTGGTTGGTGTGTGTGGCGGGTACGTCAGTAATAGAGATTGTCGTACTGAGCGCCACCAATTCTAAAGCCGGCCCTGCTTATCTATGTGATGAAAGAATGTTCACCAGATACGGTGAGGTCAATAGTGGTTTTGGTGAATAAGGAAAAAACATTTGATATTCGATACTCTGAATTAGGAGTATTTATTCATAGTGCTGGAAGAGTCGAGTTTCAGTATGGGGGTAATGAGGTGAATTCCAAATGAACAATTATTTTCTTTGCTGGACTT
This sequence comes from Calotriton arnoldi, assembly GCA_963921515.1. Taxonomy (NCBI): domain Eukaryota; kingdom Metazoa; phylum Chordata; class Amphibia; order Caudata; family Salamandridae; genus Calotriton; species Calotriton arnoldi. The sequence goes on along the minus strand of CAWUFW010001622.1, from coordinate 1,085,816 downwards.
ATCTCAATCCATCCCTAAGGGGTAGGGCACCGACAGTCAACGAACGAACAATTATTTTCTTAACTGGACTGATCTCAATCCATCCCTAAGGGGTAGGGCACCAACAGTCAACAAGCGAACAATTATATTCTTAGATGGACTGATCTCAATCCATCCCTAAGGGGTAGGGCACCAACAGTCAACCAGCGAACAATTATTTTCTTAGATGGACTGATCTCAATCAATCCCTAAGGGGTTAGGCACCAACAGTCAACGAGCGAACAATTATTTTCTTAGCTGGACTGATCTCAATCCATCCCTAAGGGGTAGGGCACCGACAGTCAACGAACGAACAATTATTTTCTTAACTGGACTGATCTCAATCCATCCCTAAGGGGTAGGGCACCAACAGTCAACCAGCGAACAATTATATTCTTAGATGGACTGATCTCAATCCATCCCTAAGGGGTAGGGCACCAACAGTCAACCAGTGAACAATTATTTTCTTAGATTGACTGATCTCAATCCATCTCTAAGGGGTAGGGCACCAACAGTCAACAAACAAACAATTATTTTCTTAGCTGGACTGATCTCAATCTATCCTGGCTCAAACAGTCAAGATGACAGTGGCAGTTCATGGACTTCGACTCCCTTTGTAGGACTCCAGGTTTATGAAGGACACAGCACTGGCTGTATAGACAGCTGTGCAGTAGTATAGGGGGTAGCCTAAGCTCCTAATGTCATAGCAGACATTGCCAATCCGACAATTTCTGAGCCTGTGGGGTAACATCAAAGTCTGGTGTATATAGCATGTTTATTGATTTAGTGTACTCTAACCCAATAGAAACTGAAACTAGGCATACATCGTAGAGCATTACACAAAAAGATTACACTGTAGAAAACTTGTGCGAGCTGTTATGGTACGACAAAGTCCTCGGAGAGGCCAGAATGTAATTCACATACTTCAATATTGATATTGTTCCCCCGCACGACTATATAAGGCTAGACTTTTCCCAAATGATGTATGTTGGAGACGTGATGAACTAGACTGTGATTTGATTCACATCCTATGTATGGTACTCCAGGAAACTGACTCGGTATTTGCAGGCCATATGGTCAGAGTTGTCTAAGGCAAGTTTTTTCCACATAACACCCTCAATACGCCTAGCCTTACTGCATGATGTATTGGGCATTGTTGGTTTGATGATCCACACACACAGATGCCTTGCAACCTAGCTAACGATGGCTAAGGTTTGCATATTGCGTCATTGGCGCAGACCGACCATTCCCACTGTAGAGGAAGGGGACGTGGCACTGGTAACTGTCACTTAATGTGAATGCATATACAAGCTCAATGATCAGATGAACACATTTGAAGCTGTTTGTCATACAAGCAACTGAGCAAGATGTTTCTGTAGCTTAGACTTGTGAACAAGAGTAACTGCATGATGTTATTGACCAGTATGTCCACCGTCACAACGTTATCGGTGGTGTCCCTTAGTTACTAATCTGTGAATCTATAAATCATTGAGTCCACTGACCTCTATATTAGATGATGAAACCTGATAGGAGTCTATTATGTATATAGTAATCATGAATGTGATGTCTATAGCACTCTTGAACTGTTACTGCATTGTTCTAGTGTGTGCTACTCCCGACATTTCTTTGTTTTGTTTTCTTGTCTCCAGGTTTTATGCATTCCCCTGTATTGGATGTTGGATCTGCACTTATGTACACATACCCTTGCACCATTTCCTGATTCCTGACTTCGCCCTTTCTCATGACATTTAAGTTTTCTTTTCTTTTTTTGATTGGTGTGGTATTTGTTATGCCCCTAATCTATGATAGCCCATCCTTGAAAAAATAAAAATGTTACTTTTGGTCAACTTTGTTTGTGCAACCGTATCTCACTTCTTAATAATTATTACAAAAAGAGAACATTAGTTTCAGAACAAAAGTATTCTCTTCTCGCATCGCAGATGCGGAGCAAACGTAGCAGTGCTTGGCCAACAGAACGCATTCTGGGAGAACTACAAGCTGAGAATTACAGTGGTGGATATGACGGGTTAAGGTCATTACAGTAGTTCAAGCTTAAAAATCAAACACTGTATGGTGCATAAAAGAATATTTCATTTAACCCGTGGACTTGCTTTCTCCCTTTCGGTGCTCCCTTGTTCAAAGTATCAAACTAAACCAACTATTTATTACATAGTCAATAACAAGCATTTGCAATGCAATAGTCTCGCATTTGTGAGAGTTAAAGCTATTGGCGTTGTAAATGACACTGCACCAGTCCTCTCCCAGATCCTAAATTCCTTTCTTTGGTTGATAAATACAATGCAATTAACCTCTTCTTTACTGCAAAGATCTACAAAATCTGATGAGAATTAATTACCAATTCAAGGGCCTCTACACGTACGGCCATCCATCCTCGCCTTACCACCAAATAGACCTCTTTCAATCCAGTCTTACACATGGATCTCTCTAACATCCTGAACTCTCCAAAGTCAACCTCCTATGTAGACAAAACTCATCCTTCTTCCATTATTAAATTACTCCAGAGAGAAGCCATCACTCCCTTCTCCACATGAAAAAGCTGCCCTAAGGCACAAAACATTCCCACACGCCTTTAAGTCAGGTCAGGTTCTATCCCGGCTAAAGAAATCATCCCTGACTCCGTACTAACTTACCAACCTCTGCCCTATTACCTACCTTCCATTCATAGGGAAAATCATTGAGAAAGCAGTTACCACCCTGGTAGATGGGCACATCAGCGAGAATAATCTTGTATAGGACTACCAGTCAGGCTTCAGACCGCACTGCAGCACTGAGACAGCTACATTCCAAGTAGTGTATAATGCCCTTCTTCTCAGCAAAAGGATCCATCTCTACCTCCTGGTTCTGATTGACCTCTCTGTAGCCTTCAACACAATTGACCATCCCACTCTGAACAACACTCTGAAAACACTTATGGGATTTATCAGGCAGTTTTGAAATGGTTCACATCGTAACTTACCAACCGGTCCCCGGTATTGAAAATAGGCTTCAAAAGATCACGGACACTCCCTTTCTCCTGTGAAGTACCCCATAGCTCCATCCTGTCTCCCATCATCTTTAACTTCTACTTGGAGTCCCAGGATCCATTCTTCCAAACAGTAGCACCAAGACCAGTCAATACGCATGTAGTACCAAACTCTACCTAAACATATCCTCAACCAACAACATATAGAGACACGAGTCCTGTCTCGAACTCATTCAGTCGTTGAGGTCAACTAAATTCCTTAAGCTAAACCTCACAAAAATGTGAATTTCTCCTGTTTGCCAACAGCACAAAACAATCCCAGATTCAAGCCTGGCTCTCTAACTTAAATCTAACCTGCTTCACCCTCAGCTTACATACCATGTAAAATCTCTGGAATTCACTCTCTACCTCTCATTCAAGTCGCATCTCCAGAAAGGCTAAGATAGCTTTGTTCCAGGTCTTCCTGTTGAACAAATTTAAGCTGTTTCTTACAGAAGATGACTTTCGAACAATCGTAAAGCCATTGTCCTCTACTGTCTAGAAGGAGGCAACGTCCTGTTCAGTGGTCTCCCTGATACCACTCCTAGCACTCCTGTAAGGTATCATACACTCATCAGCACAGCTCATCATCAGCTCAAAGAAGTTTGACCAGATCACCTCCATTTTAAAAGACCGACACCGACTCCCCCTTCCAGCCCAGGTTACCATCAAGACCAGCTGCATAATTTATAAAGCCTTGAACACCAACAAGCAACAACAAGACCCCAGTTTACCTGACAAAATAACCAGCCATGTCTGGGGGAGAAGGTTGGACCAAGAGCCTGGCTATGACAAGACTGGGACAACACATTGCAAGAAGGAAGAATCAGCCAAGCCTTCCCTGCCAAGAATCCCAAAACTTGGAAATTCATACCTATCAACATCAGATCAGCACTGACTCTCCAATACTTCAGAAAAAAGCTGAAGACTCACTTTTTCAAGGAGCATTACCCATTAATTGACACTCTGCACTTGACCCTCGCCCAATGATGTATCTTACTGTGGTCATCCCTATTGTCCAAAGATTCCTTGTTCTTGAGCTATGTTTGCCCTCTACAAATACCAAAGCATTCATTCATAAGATAGTCTTGGTGCTGTCTAACTAAAACCATTTTTTTATTTATTTTTTATTTATTCTAAATAAAAAAACTTTTTGGCGAAGTCTATTTCTTGGTTTTTTGTTATTTATTCCAAATGCCTATATTTTAGTGCCGTCTAACACACCTATTTGTTTTTTGTTTGTTACGTATTCTGAATGCAAATAGTTATTCACTGAGTTTCTAATTAGTGTCTGTGTGGTTGTTGTCTGTTATTTAATTTAAATGTAAGGTCCTCAGCCTTGATTGCTTCAAAACAGTGGATATTTGTCTGTTATTGGTTATTAATGCAAATGCCGCAGCCCTGCTAAATTTAGAAGAGAGACTATCTTATTATGATTGGCTTTCCTAAATGCATTCTAAATATCGTGTTGATGACTATCCAGGATCTCGTTGTTGCTGGAAATGCATCCTTTTTTATCATGTTCTATTGGCATGAATAGCAATTCATCAAAACAAATCATGTGCAATAGCAAAGAAATTCCAAACTACCACCTTTATAACCCCCGTATGTATCTCAACAAAGCCAGTTCATTACCCAATATTAAAAATTACAAAGGAGAGAAAACGAATAAGGTAGACAGAACAATAGCAATATATAACGATGTAAAAACAATGTTAAAAAACCTTCAGTCCCTTTATATTTCTATATTTATTCTGAATGCAAATACCTTACTCACAGCACCTCAAACAAGAGGGTGTTATTTATGATTGAAACAAATGGTTAACTCATCTTAGGGAGTTCAGTAAGGGTGATATATGTTATAATATTAAAGAAACTAACAATATCCCATAATGTTTTATGTTACATATAAACGTGGGTGTTTAGTCGAGTACAGGCGCCATCATTACAGCGTTTTACAACACTAAGGGGCTGATTATGATGCGTTAGGAAATGTCTCCGACCGTCGGTCGGAGCCATTTCTAACGCATCATAATCAGTAGGTCGGATTCCTTTCCGACCTACCCATTTTGATGGTGTCGGTCGGAAAGGAATACGACTGGTCATTCCGACCGCCATCCGACGGGCTTGGAGAGCTCGTGTGGCAGTGGGAATGACTTCGGGAATCCCAAGGGCAGCTCTTTCCACCCGAGGGATTGCAATGTCGGATTCCGACAGTCTTTCTGTGCCGGCTTTTACGACACAGAAAGGCAGTCGGAAGTCAACTTTGGGGGCCCCCAGCAGGGCCCCCATGGGTGCACGGCCTCCGTTTGGTGGCCAAAGGGGGACCTACGGTGCCTCCCTGTTGATCCCTGCACCCCGTGGCAGGCACCTCTGCCATGGGGTGCAGGGATGAACTGCACCTCTTCGTTTTACAATGAAAGCATGAATTCCGGTCGGAATGCATGCTCCCATTGTAAAGAATAGGAGTGCGACCGGGCACTATTCAGTCGCATCCTAATTGGTCGGTCGGGACCGCCGAAAGGAGGTCGGGCGGTCACAAGACCGAAATGATGTTAAGTCTGCCAGACACCGTAATTAGGCCCGGAGTTGGCGGTGGTGAGATGATCTTTTTCTCCATCAGTAGCTGTAGTGAACAGAGATGTGAAAGCAAGTTGTGGTGGTAAAGCGCACATGCAAACAAGATGGAAAGAGGCTAAAATTGTACTTCTCTTCGGCATCGAAATACCTTGAGATGGCCCTGCTGCTTTAGGTTGCCACAATCAAGAGAAGTGTGCAGTCCTTGCATAGAAAGGTCTATTAGTGAACGGAATATTCAGTGCAATTCAGCCCTGAATATCAGTGGCAAGGTACTTATTACAGTAGCAGGGTTATCAGTTTATTCCTTACACTACAAATAACAGTTATCCTTTCACAGCATAACAAATAGAGAAACGTTCAATAATCATTCAAGTACAGTAACCGCTTGTTTTTTAATCTTCAACACTTGTCATTTCCTAAAACATTGCGCTTTCTTGTTGATTGCTCCATCTCTCTCACCTCGAACATTCCCCTCTCTGGGCTTAAGGCGTGATGTGATATCCAGAACTGCGTTTTCAGATTAGGTTTCTCTCTTGTAGATTTAAAACCCAGTCATGTTGAACCAGGAAAACTACAGATATCTAAGATTCCACAGTGAATTGTTCTGAGCTGGAAAGCATTCCAGACATGAAGGCCCACCACTAAGAAATGTTTCCTGAGAAAAACGAAAACATTAATCATTCTTGCCTTATTGGCAGACTCAGTGAAACTCTCATTTACATTATAGCACTTACCACAAAACCCCCAACTTGACCCCCCACCCTCCCCAGGGAGACTCCAGTCCTTGAAACATTTGTGCTGAAAGACAGGGCTTCTGGAAAATGTTTTGACTTGAAGGTTGACTTACTCAATACCAGACAGTTGCTAGAATTTTTAGTATCAAGTTAGAATGATTTCGCAAACAGGCAGACACACAGAAATGCAGCATTGCCTCGTAAACACTGTAACCAAGTTCTTCAATTTAGGCTCTCGAAGGTAAAGATATATATCACCCTTACTTGGACACATTTGTAGGTCAGTGTCTCTAAGGAACATCTACAGCCTTACCATTCAAGGGGTAAGCCTGATCTAACATCTGAACGTTTTATATTCTCATTTGTGGTTTTGTTTTTAAGCACAGCAACACCACCACTTCAGATTTAAAAGCTCAATGTTATGCAGTAGGAAGACCCACTTCTTTCCTCGTTGGTGTGCCAGTTGCATCTTCAGAAAGACGTGCACTTACTTTACTTTCCCACTTTTCTTGAAACAGAGACTGCTCGACAGAGCTTCGAATTATATGTTTTAGAGCACACTTAGAACCTGATGCACCAGGGTGAACACTTGCTTTTTCGGCCACTGTGTGTCCATTCACTCTCCCAACCAAATTTACAAGCTCTAGATTGCATCCAAGCTAAACAAGGCTTCAGCGTTAAGAGACAATTATAGTAGTAGCAATGCACCATGCAAAAGTAATAGTAACATTTTGCATTGTTAATCCTGATCGCAAGAGCAATGCTAATATCCACACTTCTCTGATCCCACTGACAGAAATTCACCGAATGTTTATACTGGACAGCAGTATATAGGAGGAAAGGTGAATGAAACAAAAGAGAGAGAAACTGAGACACCTGATATCTTCAGTCTACCTATTCTTACATCTGGGCTCAATTTGCACTGCAGAAGCATTGAAATTTACAACAAGAATTAATTCTTTGTATTACATAATTCACTTAACAATTCACTATTATGGCATAAACTATACCTTGTGACAGTCTCTGTATAACCAACTCCATATAGTTGGTTGAAACTTTGTGAATTCCTAGAGTTGAAATACAAATGAAACCTTTATGATAGGTCTATGAAATAACCTGAATTGTATATATGTGTTTCTATATAGGTAACTATCTTCAGTAACTTGTAAATTAAATTTGTGATCTGAATGATTCTCAATGTAGCAACATCATCAACCTTAGCACAATTAATACACATGCACATTAGTATTGTGGTTTTCCTCCTGACAATATTGCTTTACCTACCCACCACTGACAATGCTTTAATACCTTATGTGACTCAAAAATAATAACTTTGAGGAAAGAGAGCTGACGTGTTTGATTCATGGCTGGCTACTGGTATGAATTCTTCCACACCATACTAGAGCTGATGCCTGGCCAAAATACAACTTAGGACTCTGCCATTGTTGGGCATAATTAACCAGTGTTAATTAACCTCATCTAGTTCATTTTGTTCGCCCCACGGGGAATGAAACGTCTTAGGAGACCTCAGACTGTGCTGCAGAGTATCCACAGGTCCAGAAGTGTACTTAAGAGTTGGTGTCTAAGGTCCTGTATTTATACCCATTTGTGCCTTTTAAGTAGGGGAGAAGCTACTAGAGGCATGCCTTTGAAGTGTACAGATGCCCTGCCTTCCCCGCCCTGGCTCAAGGCTATAGGGGATATGCAGCCCTTTGTGTGGAGACAGGACACAGCCTATTCAGGTGTGAGGCTTTGCCCAGCTCCTAATTCCGACCCTGCCAGTGATGGCTCATCCAGTCACATTTAGCTCCCATTTTGTGTGGCTGTCTAGGAGAATACACAAAGCCCACTGCCAACTACACCCAATCATGTGACCGGAGACAGCCTGCAGTTACCAAATGGCTATGGCAAGAAAATGGCAACTTTCTGAAAGTGGCATTTTCAGAATTGTATTTTAAAATCGGGCTTCACCATAAATTAGGATTTTAAATTAGGATTCCAGAGACATGAAACATGAACTGCTTATCTCTTCCCATTTGTAAATTATACTTATAAAACATAATAGGGCAACTCCAATGTTATCCTATGGGAGAGAGAAGCCTTGCAGTAGTGAAAAATGAATTTAAGAGTTTTTCAGTACCAGGGCATCTAAAACTTAAAAGTACATTTCCTGCGTTTTAAATACATTGCACCCTGCCCTCTGGACTGTCCAGGGCCTTTTGAGGGGTGACATATGTATTAACAAGCATTTGCAATGCAAAAGGTCTCGGATTTGCGAGAGTTTAAGCTATTAGCATTGTAAATGACTATGCCTTTTATTTATGTTTTAAAAACCAAAACATAAATAAAAGACATGGTCATTTACAATGCCAATAGCTCAAACTGGCGTAAATGCGAGACCTAATGCATTGCAAATGCTTGTTTAATTTAACGTTCCAACATGGCTGACAGACATTTTAGAAGGGTAAATTAAAATAAGCTTTGGCAAATCCGATTTGTCAGGTGTTAATGTTCTAAAGCATGCAAACGGAGACATGGGAATAAAAAATGCTGCAGAGAATTAAGAGTCACTGAAAGGGGTAGGTTGCATAGAGATATGGCACAGTTTGTGCATATTTGTGCATGCCACAGTTAGAATGCGGTTCTACATTAAAGCCAAGTCTACTGGTTTTGCAAATCATTGTTTTCTTGGGAGTAAAGCCCCACTGCCATGAGCATTCCTGGAAGGCAGGTTCACTCCTTAAGTACAATTCCTAGGTGATTTAATCCCTGTCACTTTCCACATTCACTAGCCTACACTGAAGGAAGAAAGGAAGAACTAAGTATCAACAAATAGAAGGGATAGTACAGGAGGATATTACCAAAGAAAGAAGAGTGACATAAATAGTGTTAGGTGGGAGAGAGTGATGAGCAGTGAAAAGGGCACTGGCAAAAGAGGTAAGGAGAGAGAACTAAGACAAATGAAAGGCAGAAACAGCAAAGAACTCAGCTGCAAACATCTTCCTGACCACATGTGCGGTACCCTGACGTGTGACTCAGTGGCTTAAAGTAGCTGCTGCAGTGACTTGTGCGTAACTTACTGTTGCAGAATAGAATCCTGCTAGAATTATTTTGTGGCTTACTGTAGCCGCCACACACGTCTAAGTTATCGACTATGACATAAGTTGTTCTGATATATGTTTGAATTTTGGTAGGATCGACAGCTCAGTGGGTTAGTCGGATGCAGATGGTTTGTGTCTGTGTGTGTGTGTCTGTTTGTAAGTGACTTCCAGCTTATGGATTCCTATACTGTTAATATGTGCAATAGGTTAATGCACCTGCTGCACTGATTTGGACGCATCGATGTGTGCATACGCTGTAGGTCATTCGACTGGATGCTGGGAATTGTCTTCATTTATGTGCCCTCTGTAGAGACCAGTGTGTAACCCTGGCTGTCAGCTTAGTGGGTTAAAACACTTTCAACAGAGATAAGTGTGCAACCTCTTTCGCATATCCTTATTTCGTGGTATAAAAGGAAAGATGCTCCTGGCACAGAAATCAGTGTGTAACCTTCAGGGACACATCAGCATTCAACAACCTGAAGTCGGTAAAACTGGGGACATGTCATTTGAAATATACTGCAGGTGGTGAGTTGTTGGGGTTCAATGATGAATGGATTTAAAATAGCATGTGGAAATAAAAACAAATAGTAAAAGCTCAGAAATTTCAGCTAGAAACAGCCATTAAAATACATACGTGTTTTAAGTAAAGAGATCTCCTTTGCAGCTGCAGAGCTTTTAAATCACAGAGTAAAAACCAAGCATTTGCAATGCAATAGGTCTCGCATTTACACGAGTTTAAGCTATCAGCATCATAAATGACAATGCCTTTAATTTATGTTTTAAAAACAAACACATAAATAAAAGGCATGGTCATTTACAATGGCAATAGCTCAAAACCGCGTAAATGCTAGACCTATTGCATCATGCCCCACATTAAAATGTATATGTGCCCCCCATGAACATGCAAGTGACAAAGAAAAATAGAAAAACGCAACCTGCAATGTTTTGCCGACCTTGGAGGGGCACGCAGCATGTGTTGGCATTCATATTACAGGGCGACCTGCCTCAAGTGAGACCAGTAAACGGCAGCGCCGATGCTGGCGCCAAGGCTGCCGGGAGTGGAGCGGCGGGGTTGGCGTGTCAAGAGGAATGCTCCCGAGAGGTGAAAATAGCATCCAAAGTGGAGCGAGGCGGGGAGGCCCGTGTTCTGTAATCGCCCAGCCTTTTGCAAGGAGGATGCAGGCTCTGGAACCAGGAGTACCGGGGAGGTGTAGCAAACGAAAGTGTGGGACTGATGTTTGTCAGCACAGAGAGGGAACACCCACAATAAAAACGCAACCCCCTTCCCGTCTAGGAGGCAATGAGCAGGGTGGGCAGCAGCACGGGGACGCCCCTCTTGACCCAGCATGAAGCCTATTAGAACACTCCAGGGGCGTAAGACATGGCAAAGCGGTCTTCGGTAAAGTGGAAAAATAGAAAGACTGCAACTATTATTAGTAATTAGACATGCAGGGTATCTCTATTGTTCAGCGCGCCCGCATTGACGGCACACTCTCCATGCCGGATTATAAAGCAAGGCGTGTGCCGCTTTTATAAAAGTTAAAGCAAGGCATGCGCGCTGGGAAAAATTTAAAAAATCTAATTATATCGGGTGAGCTTGGAAAAGCGGTGGGGGGGGGCAGAGGGTTGTACAAGGCAGTGTCCCCAGCAGAGCTCTGTCAGGCAGCACAGACAACGGAAGCATAGACAGCCTGCATCTTCCGGCGGCGCAATTTTTGGAAGCTTCTGCTTTATTGGAGTAGTCCACAATGGATCAATTAAGCAGCTACAGTGTAAGGGGACTGTAGTTGGCCAGTGCTCCTGGGTCCAAAACGGAAGTGATGAATCGGCAGTGACAACAAATGAGGAGCAACCAAAGAAGACCTACGCAGGAATCAGCCAATGGTAAGCACAGGTGGAATTTCCCCTCGGTATAGTGCTTACAAGAGGTCTTGCAGACAGCGCATGCGCGGTCAAGGCTCGACCTAAAAAGGAAGGTTTGGGGGGCATGGTTTTGGCGCCGTCCTGAGATGGCGTGACGGCGCGGAGCTCCGACGGACCGCGGGGCCCATATATGATTTAAGACCGCTTCCATCACTCGCCGTGGGTTGAGACTCGAGGTATCTCTCCCTCATGATATGGTGAGTCACGGGAATTGATTATTTCTACGCTGCAGCATTTTTGGAAAGCAGAGTGATGTCAAAGGATTTTCGGCGTTTTGAGGTGGCGGCCGTCATTTTGAATTTCATGCTCGATTCCTCACAGCTGTAACAACCCCTTGATTTCCCTCACACCTATATAACTCAAGGCTTTCTTCTTTAGGAGGGTTTTTTGCTGCTCTCTTCAACGCGTTTCTTTCTGTTTTTATGCAGCTGGCTCATTCATTCAGGGAAAACAGACTTATATACAGCTGGCACATTCACTCAGAGAAAACAGATATGTTTTGCCTCGCTTTTTCCTTCTTCTTTCAGTGCCCTTTTTCCTCAGAGTATGTCATTTTTTCATGAGAGGAGGTTTATTTATTACAATTTGGAAGGCTTAAATGTACTCATTTTGTGAACTATATATCTCTATGACCTATTTTTACAGTGTCTGAATTGATTAATGGGGTGGACCCTGCGATTTTCCGTCATTCTTCAATACGCTCTATTTATTTAGAGTTGGAATCTTCTTTACCTCACTGTGTGCCTATTTCTGCTTTTAAAGCTCCAACTACGCACTGCTTATTAAACCCTTTTCTTCTCTTTTATGGGGAGACTAAAGAACCTTAAATTATCTACTTCCACCAAACACATTACGCACTCAGACTCTATTCACAACGAAATGGAGGATACCTCTCCTCAGAAGTCTGACCACGCTCCAGGCGCCATTCCAAAAACACAACTTCCAAGCAAAATATCTGTGATCTCCACCAAGAGACCAAAAAAAGACCACCCATCTCCAGTGAACTCTTCCTCAGCTCCTTTGGATGTAAATCTTGAGGAAATTCGTGCCTTGAGGCCCTTCGTGGAAGAAACCAATAAAACGCTTCAACTTCTGAACGACAAATGGTCTTCTCTGGAATCACGTGTTCTTGTAGTGGAACAAAAAAAAGAGTTTCTTCAATCCTCATGCTCGCATATCTCATCTCTAGAGTCTGAAATATCTCTCCTCAAAAAGCACACAGAAGATTTAGAAAATAGAAATCGCAGAAACAACCTCCGAATTTACGGTCTTCCTGAAAATATTTAAGGATCCAATCCTACCGTCTTTTTCCAGACGTTTCTACATAAGCTCCTAGACATACCTGCTACTTCTCCACTTAATATTCAAAGAGCTCATAGACTTGGTCCTAAGATATCTGCAAAACCACGTGGAGTCATCATGTTTTTCCTGCAATATACTGACCTTCTGCAAGTTTTGTCGGTGGTCAAATCCAAAAAACACATTTTCTGGGAAGGTCATCGTCTATTCTTCTCTCTCAACATGTGGCTAAAGTTACTGCAGATCGTCGGAAAAGATTTCTTGACCTCCATCCTCAGTTACGCTCTATTAATGCCAGATTTGGACTGATCCATCCCTGCATATTCAAAGTCACCTACAAAGAAAAGACTACTACGTTTGAAGAGCCGGCTGCTTTGCAGGAATTGCTTCATCAACATGGAGCTGATCTCATGGATATGTCAAAATCTACTTGATTTATTTTTTGTTTCATCCTGTTGACTGTTTTCTTGCTTACGTAACTTCCTAATTGTTGTTCTGCTGTATTTTTGTAATGCTTTTGTATTAAGTCGTTTTTATCTATATTTTTTTCTTATCCCTCTTTCTAGGTCAACTCCTTCTTCATAACATTTTTCTTTCCTTTTTATACAGGTGTATTTTTCCCGCTATCCATTTACCGTATGGTCTCCCTTACATGTTGACATTCTCATTCGTGGTTCCCCTGGGGTTCGGTGGAGTTCCAGCGCTGTCGTCGTCGTCTTTTGGTGTTGCCATCCCCCATCTCGTCTTGTGTTTGTAGGTATGTCCTTCAGTCGTCATTTGTATGGCTTGTACTGTCTTTTTGTTCTTTGTCTTATCTTTCTTTCTTTGGTATTCTTTTCTATAGTTCCTTCTTATCATCTCTTTCTTTTATTTTTTTTACCTTAACCTTTTCTTCAGTTTGCTTTCTTTCATATTTCAATTGTTCCATTTCTTTCACTTTTCTTCCTCTTACCTATCATATTCTAACTTTATTCTTACTCATGTAAACATATTGTTTGTTCATGCTTTTATCAATAAGTTTAATCTTGGGCTATCACCTGGAATATTCTCCCAGTTTCTTTACTTCATAATTCTATTTTTCTTCGTTCTTTCTAGTGTTTATTCTGTTACTTCCTTTTTACCTTCTCTCCTGATCAAATAATACTTTTATCTTTATACTCTTATCCTTTCACTATTTCTCAATTTTAAGATTGGTTATATCACTGTACGCTTAATGATTGTTTATGTTATTCCTTTCCGGTCATTTAGAGTTACTACATGAAATATTAAGGGATTAGGTAATCCCATTAAAAGACAATGGGTGTTAACCCATTTAGCTAAGTTAAAAACTGACATTGCATTACTTCAGGAATCACATTTATCTGAAACTGAAGCTTCTAAGTTAAAGAAATGTTGGGTTGGCAATGTATTTTCTTCTCCGGCTTTGGGTAAGAAAAATGGTGTTTTGATTCTCTGTCATAAAAAATTTCACGTTTCAGTTGTTCATCAAGAATCTGACTCTGATGGTCGTTGGGTTATTGTCAAATTACTTATAGATAAAATACCGTTAGTTATCTTTAATTTATATGGCCCAGTCTCCGTTGACAAAGTATTTTGGGCACAGGTTTCTGATAAATTACTTTTGTTTGACGATGATTATATTGTTTTTGGTGGTGACTGCAATCAAATTCATGATCCCATATTGGACAGACACTCTCCAGTTAAATTTGTAAACACTAAAATGCATTCACAATTTACCTCCACCATACGCCGTAAATCTCTAGTTGATATCTGGAGGCTATGTCATCCAGATCTTCGAGAATACAGTTACTATTCACCCCCACATCAAACACAATCCCGTATTGATTACCTCTTTTTAAGTAAATCCTTAGCTCAACATGTCCTTCAGTCCGAGATAGGTTCTATTTTAATATCAGATCATGCCCCGGTTTTTGTTGACTTTGATTTGATACCTTTCGTCCCACATGCTGGTAGATGGCGTTTTAATAGTTCATTATTTGCAGACCCTAATTTCTCTAGCCAATTCAGTCCTTTTGCTTCTGAATTTTTTGCTATTAATACAACTCCGGATTCCTCTCCTATAATGATTTGGGATTCTTTCAAGGCAGCCGCGAGGGGTTTCATAATGAATTTTGTCTCACAGTTGTTTGAAAAACAAACTACTCAATTACTCACTAAAATTAAACAATTAGAATATCATTCCAACACTGAATCTTCTTTAAAAGACCTTATTGATGCTAAGCTTACTTTTAATAGACTATCCACGGAAGCTGCTTCCTCATACCTTTTGAAATGCAGCTCTCGCTATGATGGAGGTCAAAATAAAATGGGGACGTTACTGGCTAACTACTTAAAAATATGGCGGGAAAGAACTAGAATAGAATCTTTGCAATGCTCTGCTGGAACTTCACTTTTTAAAGACGACGATATTTTAAATGAATTTGTTTCCTTTTATAAAAATCTATATACTCCTGAGACTCAACCAATTAAATCAGATTTATGCTCTTATTTTCAATCCATTAATTCTCCTCCTTCCCAACATATTGATTTTGATTTCCTGGAAATTGATATTACTTTGGCAGAAATTACCCATGCTGTATCGGTATTACGGCGAGGTAAGGCCCCTGGACCCGATGGGTTTACTGTTGAATTCTATGAACACTTTGCTAAGCTTCTTCTACCAAATCTTCTACTTTTATTTAATTCCTTTATTACAAACGGTTCATCTCAGGGAACTTTTCAAGAAGCCTTGATATGTTTAATCCCAAAAGACAGTAAAGACCCCTCCTTGTGTAAAAGCTATCGACCCATTTCTTTAGTCAATACAGACTATAAGATTTTTGCTAAAATCTTGGCACTATGCATTGACCCTATCCTATCTGAACTTATTGGACCAGAGCAATCCGGCTTCGTATAGGGTCGACTATCCTCTGATAATTCTAGAGTCTTTTTCAATGTCCTTAGCAAGGCCTCTTCCTTAGACTATCCTATTGCTGCTATAGCTTTAGATGCTGAAAAAGCATTTGACAGGATTGGATGGGACTTTATGTTTTATGCTTTAAAATGGATAGGTTTTCCTCCCAAATTGATCTCCTTGATTTCCTTATTATATTCAGGCCCTAGAGCTTCTATTTTCGCTAATGGTAAAATTTCGGATTACTTTTCTCTCTCTAGAGGGGTACGACAGGGATTTCCTTTATCACGTTTATTGTTTGTAGTGGCATTAGCGCCCTTTTTAACTAAAATTAGACAGGATGCTCAGAATACTGGTTTCCAACTAGGTCCACATCAAGTTAAAATGTCAGTATACGCGGACGATATTCTTTTATATTGTTCTAACCCGGCTACTTCTCTTCCTCCTTTTCTCCACCCGGTTGACATTTTTTCTCGGTTACCGCCTTAATCCGGATAAATGTGAAGTCTTGCCCCTCAATGTTTTATGCCTTAAGCACTATTTTATCCATACTGGATTTTCTTGGCAACCTTCCAAGTTAAAATACTTAGGTCTATGGTTCTCCTCGACTATCTCGGAGACTTTAAAATTAAATTTTGACCACATTATCAAAACGTTAAATGACACTATTACAAGATGGCATCCTCTTTTTCTCTCTTGGTGGGGACGACTGGATTAGTTTAAGATGATGCTCACCCCTATGATTCTATACATTCTCTCTATGATTCCTGTGCACAGTCCCGGATACTATTTTAAGAAAATTGATTCACTTTTAATGAAGTTTCTTTGGAAGGACAAGCGTCCTCGAATAGCCTTATCCTCTCTAAAAAAAGACAAACCTAATGGAGGCCTTAAATTCCCTGACTTCAAATCTTATCACTATGCCTTTTCCCTAAAACAAGCTTCCTGTTGGCTTCCCTCTGATCTCTCTACGCATCCCCCAGTGTGGAAATCTATAGAAAAATTTCTCGTCTCCCCTTTTGACTTTCATGAAACCCTCGCTTTCACTAATAATATCTCCTCCTTATGCTCTTCCGTTATTTCTCACACTCGTAAACGTTTTGCTCCTCTTTTATCATCTTCTTATCCTTCTATTACTTCTCTATCTCAACAGTCCATTTGGCATAATAAATTATTACGTATCAAAAATCGTACCATTTACTGGAAATCTTGGAGATCCAAAGGTTTGCTCTGGATTTCTCAACTCTTGACTAATAATGATCCCCTATCCTTTACTGACCTTCAAACTAAATTTTCTCTTCCTAATTCTTTCAAAACACAATATAATCTTCTACTTCCCTCTCTTAATCAATATCTCCTCACGCTTCCAACTACCCCCAATTTTCCTACAGCATGTTCTACAATTTTTCCTCTATTAGATACTTCCCCCTCTGCGTCTTCTATTTACAAATGTTTATTATTACCTTCAGAAAGGCACAAGTCGAAGACTGAGTTGGCGTGGGAAAAGGATTTAACACAATGATGGCCAGCCTCCATCTGGGATAAATTGTGGCTTAAGATACATAAGACATCAAGAGCTGCTAATATTACTCAAACCCTTTATTTTGTTTATCAAAGTCTATTACGTTCCCCTGCAACATTAGCATCTTTCTCTCCTAATACTCCACCTACCTGCTGGTCCAGTCCCTGTTCTATTGCTGACTTAAAACACATGCTATTTGACTGCCCTAATATCTTTCAGTTCTAGCAATTAGTTTGGTCCCAAATGAATAAGATTTTTGGAGTTAATGTTCCCTTTTCTTTACCCAACATTTTCTTAGGCTCACTGTCACCTCAATGGCCTCAATCACCATCAAAGTTCAAGTTGTTAGATTTATTATTAGCTGTAGCCTTACATTTAATAACCTCAAATTGGAAACAAGCGGATAAAGTTACTTTCAAAGCCTGGTGGAATGCTGTGTGTTTTCATCACAGACTCAACACCAATTATGTCACCCCTGTCTCTCTAGCTATTAAAAGAGCTATTAAAAGAGATCTTTTATGGCTTCCACTTACTACATACTTATCCTGGTCCGCTTCTTCAACTGTTTCTACTGTTAATGTTGTAAATACATCGGATGATGCCCGGAAACCGCCGTAAATACACCATGTTGTCTTTTTCTTAAAATATTAAGATATTATTGTTCATGCCTATGTATTTATATTGTGGTATTTAATTCCTAAGTATTAATATGCCTACAGTGTTTAATTTCATATCTCCTTTTTCTTCAATCTTTGTAGTGACATAATATATTGTTTCCTCCCTCCCCCTTCATCCCCCCTTTTTCTTTTACTCCCCTCTTTCACACAGCATGTTTATTGAAACCGTTGCATTTCTAATCCCTTTATATAATCTCGATGTTAACTAAGATTTATTATGCTTATTATATTGCTGTTCTTTTTTCCTCTGGTTTTCAATAAACTCAAACTTAAAAAAAAAAGGAAGATTTGGGCCTGGCAAAAGGTTTATTTTGTCAGGTCGAAAGGGCAGTTTAAAACTGCACAAAGGCTATGCAATGGCAGGCCTGAGACAAGTTTAAAGGGCTACTTAAGTGGGTGGCATGATTAGTGCTGCAGGCCCGCTAGTAGTATTTAATTTACAGGCCCTGGGTACATGTAGTACCACTTTACTAGGTGCCTACAAGTAAATTAAATATGTCAATTGGGGATAAGCCAATATCACCATGTTTAGAGGAGAGAGCACAAGCACTTTAGCACTGGTTAGCAGTGGTAAAGTGTGCAGAGTTCTAAAGGCAGCAAAAACAAGATCAGAAAAAATGGAGTAGGAAGGCAAAATGTTAAGGCGAAGGCCACCCTAAGGCTGACTGGTCTAACAGTGTACAAAACCACTTTAAGGTCGGTAAGGCTCAGATTTGTAAAATCAGAGGCTTTCCGGCTGCAAAATGTCATTTTTAAATTCACCAAAGCCAAATAGCAAATCGGTAAAATGTTATCGAATCTTAGCAAATTGTTAATTGGCTTTAGGAATAAATAATGATTCTGTATTTGGAAGGGGCATGTTAAGGGTTCCCTTACAGATTCCTTAACTTTAAGGTATTTATTAATGTTTTGTGACTGAAATGTAGTCACAAAACATTCATATTTTACCAGAGGTGGTAAGCCATTCGCAAGGACACCTTCCCCTTTGTGAAGGTTCTCAAAATTGGTTCTTATGAGCAGGCAGTGGAGCATGAGACTTGCTCATAAAAAAGGTTTGTGTAGGGGGCGTGTCCAAGATGGCGCTCGTATAGGAGCGGACTTTTGGAGCTCCGCTGTACTGCTTCATTTCCTGGTGGATCCTGTGGGTCTGATCTGCCTGGGACCCCGGTATCGAGAGCTGGCGGCTGGGGGATGCCCACAGACCACCCCGTAGCTGAGAGGTGGTGCGGGCGTGGAGTGGCAAGATTCCACAGCCGTGGAGATAACATGGTGGCCGGAGGAATCAGAAAGGAGCGGAACAGCTCCTGAGAACCGGAGAGGCCGTGGCGTGCTGATTGCCCCCCCCCCGCAGGCACCACAGGCAAGTGACAGATGCCTGTAGCCCCGGGGCATCACCCGGACATATAGAGGAGAAAGCACCTCGGGGAAGAGGGGTGGATTGCTGGCCCCTCCAACTCATAAAACTGGTGATTGCCACCCACCTACAGCCCACACATTGAGCTCCTGGACTACAACTCGCACGACAGGCTGCACGGAGGCGCTGGAGGCACACAACGTGGGACAATAGCGAGGCCTGACCTGAGTGCTGCGACATGGGTGCTCGACTAGCGGCCAGCTGATGTACGGACCGCTGGCCTGCTGCAAACAGCGAGGGGTGCCTTGCGGGGGAACGGGCGGCACTTCCAGCACACAAAAACTGAGAATGCGACCGATGTCCAGATATCGGCCCCTGCTCCTGCACGTAGGTCTGCGAGCTGGAAGACCGCAAAGAGGGGCCCCCAAGAGACTGACACGATCGGGGGCTCGGGATCAGCCTGCAGCGGCCTCTAGGGTGAGCGGCATGGCCCCGCCATCTTAGGCCAGGCCCCGCCACAAGGACAAGATCACTGGCCGACTATCCACACTAACGCTAGGCAGTGGCCGGAAGGCCCCTGGTGCTCACGTCCCTGGCGGCAGGAGACTGCGACCTAGGAACAGGATTTGAGCTGGCGGTGCCGGCGGGCGTTGATGGCGTATATCACCTGTACGGAGCAGCTGGGGCTGGAACTTGGGTCCCTTGATCGAGGCTGGTGGACTGAGGAGGAGGCAGCCTCATTACAGTGAGAGGCAGCTGTGGTGGGGAACAGACACAGGAGCACCGTCATTGGCATAGAACGGGGGGCGTGGAGGGATCCTTGGCCTGCTCTCCTGGGCATACAGGCCACAATAGACTTGTCACTGCAAGGCCTGTACTCCCCCCTCTCTTCTGCCAGACCTGCGTTGGTAGCCAGGAGATCGTGTACAAATATCGATACATGGAAGAAGCAATCAGCTGCCTGGGTCTCCCCCGGGGACCCTCGAGAGACCACTAGAGGAGTGGATCAAATACGCGACCAAGGGTAAGCCCCATTGCCACCGCAGGGAGAAGATAAGAAATAGAATGAATAAAAGCTGGGATTACTCCAAACATAGTCTGAAAGGAGGTGACAAGGCCGGATCCCACAAGTTTAAAAAGTGGGCCAGGCCCTCGGTATCAGACGCATTAAATATTTGGTGAATTAATTCTCCAAAATGCAGTGGGAGATTTGTGTTCAACAGTGAATGAATCTCACTTGATGTTCTCGCCACCTGCAATCCTAAGGTCTCACGAGCTGATGTGAGAGCAACTTCTTGTTGAAACAATAGCGCTTTGAGTCTGCTTAACTTATTGAAATCTGTTTTCAAAGTTGGAATGGAAGGCCACCTCAAACTATCTACAACCCCCTGTGGGGTTGGAAAAAGAACATTGCTGCAAAATGTAACACGTTGTGAAACTATTACCATATACAGGATGCCTGCCCGTAAGCCGCAGCAGTTGTGGTTATTTAGGATAAGATAACTGCCGTTAGAAAGCAGAGTGAATGTGGGAATAATAGCCGGGACCGGGATACCGTTTAAAAAACAAGCCAAATTAGGGGCCGAAACATTACAGGCACCATAAAGCTTCACTTGTTTATAGACCAGGGAGTGTCCTACTGTAGAATCACAATCCTCCCCTGTAAGGAAAACTTCTTTATCTGCTCGTTGACAGCAAAATGTGAAAGGCAAGGACCATAATTCATGAGTAAAGCTACGTCCAAGTGGTTCATATCTACCTACCGGATAATGTTTCATGCATGCTGTGAACTGGAACAGTGAGATGGGCAATGAAATAACCCTGTGTATTAACCATACAGCAGAATCATTTTCCGCTATTAAGAAAGGTAACTGTTCTAGTTTCTCAATGTGTAATATTGTGTATGTGGCGTCTTTCATTGACATACGTTTCTGTTTATCTGTCAAGTTAAACAATAAAAACAGGGCGGAGGCATTCAAATAATCTCAACAGAGCGCAACTGATTCTGACCATGATACAATACAGATACTTAATTCTGAACAATGTCAATTACAGATGAGACAATATTATCTAAAGTATATATACGAGAAGACAAAGTGTTAATACTGTTATTAACGACCACAAGAACCTTTTCCAAATTATCTTGGTCAATTTGCCGTAAGCGTACAGCAGCTTCCATCTGGGACAGTTTCCAAAATTCATTATATGCAGCATATGCAAAACGTTTAGTGCGAGGGGATTTCGGACCTACAAGGAAATCAGTCAGATCGATGTCACCTGACAAGAGAGAAAGGTGTTGTTTCACAGATGACAGCGTGGAATGTTCTAACCATTGTTGACACAATTTACCTACTGAATATGTAGTAACTGTATGGGAATGAGGAAAACGAGGGTCAGGTCTACTGAGCATAAACCTTCTGGAGGCATTAGAAAAGTGTAACTGACAAGCATTGGTATTAGTGGGCCACACTAACCAACCCAATGGAACAATATTGGAGGACTTAATAGTACCATTCTTAAATATTTCGATCAATTCGTCAAGTGTACGGTTAGTATGTGCCTGCCATGTATCATAGTCAGCCAAAGACAGAATTGAGAGGGTATTAAAATTTTTAGCTGTGGCCAGACCAAAACATGTAGTTTGTTGAACAGTCTGATTCAAAAATATCAGCTGAGATGGTATTAAACACGCACGGTGTAAAGATTCAGTTCCCAGCACCTGCCAATCTTTGGTACCCCATATTGATTTTAAATCAATCACATCCTTCCAATAATCATAACCTTTTAAGGATAAGTCTGTTATGAAGGATGAAGAATATACCAATTTATTATGGGTCAACATGAATTTTGTGCGTGTAGGTGAATTCAACTTGTAATAGTATGACTTCGGGTCTGTGAGATTATAACCTGAAAAATATACAAATGTACTTTTCTGTGTTAGTGAACTCCCCGTGAATGGTGTTGGGCAATGTTCCCATTGTGTATAATTAAAAGTTGGCCTCAAAGTGTTGGATTTGTGTAAAAAATGATGGCCATAATGTTGGTAACGGAATAAATCAGCATAATTTGCAGAGATTAAATACAAATCTTCAGTTTCAAAAGCAGTATAATATTTTAAATCCGAAAACAGGGAGTAAACAGCGTTAACATCCCAGTCATCGGAATGTATTCTGGGCATTACGACATCACCTAAAGAAACTCGGAACACGTATGGAATTTTCAAAGTTTCCGTCGGACCATAGACTTCGAATGGTACTTTATCGCAAACAATGCCATCAACAATTGGAAATGCTGAAATATTAACTAGGGCCTGATCCCTTTTCATTTTATGAGACGGAGTGTGTGGGGCTAGAACACTGTTGACCAAGTCTGCAGCAGAGCGTTCAGGTAAATAATGGCCATTTATCAGTAGGAAAAAAATAGTCACGTAACCAATCCACATGAAGAGAAACACCATCGTAAGCACCAGCCAGATGTATGTCCAAGGGGGAACAAGGTAAGTTCTTTAAAAACAGGAGATAAAAATACAAACAAGTGTCAGGGGCTCTGCCTCAGAGGAAGACGATGAAGATGAATCAGAAGAAAAGTTATCTCTGTCCATATAGTAACCACTGGAACCTAGACGAAAGAATGGGGGTTGCTCTCCATTGGAAGATGAATGGATTGCATTTTCAGGAATGTCAACTATAATTTCGAGAGGTGGGGTGGCATACTCATTTGCCACAGTGGTAGATGTCGAAGGTAAAAGTCAATAAATCAATTGAAGTCTCCATCTCCCCTTCATGTTGTTGTGGAGTTATCAGGGAGACAGATGTCATTGGACGTAACAAAACATCCCATCTGAGAATGCTTTTAGGCATAATATTGAGTATCAGCCATATGGTGTAACTTGACATGTTCGATGGAAATATATCAATTCTCCTTGCGACCAGGCAGTGGAGGTAAAATCACAGCACGTGTACCCTTAAATCAAAGGACTCGGGCTGGTGCACGGTATGAAGGACCAAATTCTTTTTTGTTCTCTACTTTCTCTCGGACTAGATCTCCAACTTTAGAAAGCCAGCCAGTAACAGGAATCAGCACCACTGCTTCTGTGGAGGAGGGTAAATGATCTTTCACCAGTGAATCACAAGCCTTTTGTAGATCCTGTAACATAGCACAATGCTTATCTACGTCAAACGTCGTGGCTGCCGCCAATACGTCTAGACCATCAAGGTCTGGCACAAACATCTTAATGCCAAAGAGCAATTTGTATGGGGTCCGCCCACCCAGAGATCTTCTAGGGAGATTATTAAGTGCACGTTGGACTCCATAAAGATGAGTCAGCCAGCCCCTGCAAGTACCTAATACTCTAGCTGTTAAAGATTGCTTTAAGTCACGGTTCATCCGCTCCACAACAGAATTGCCCTCAGGCTGATATGGAGACGAGAATTGCACCTGCACCCCCAGAGACTTCATCACATCACGATAAGCCTTAGAGGCAAAAGCCAGACCTTGGTCTGAATGGAAGGTGCCACAGGCACATGTCCCGACAAAGACACACAAATCTTTTAGAACATTTCAAGCATCAGCACAGCGTTGCGGCCAAACCCAAAGGAATCTAATGCAAGAATCCACTACAACCAAGATATATTTAAAAGCATTGTCAGAAGTCAAAGGACCGCAGTGATCAAGATAAATACAGCCAAATGGCTGATTTGAAATGTAAAGTTGAGTATGTGGTGGACGTGTAACAGTAGAAGATTTAATTTGTTGACAAATGTCACAAGAAAGAACATATTTCCACGCTTGCTGATATAAAACACACCAACAAAAACGTTGCTGTAAAAGCGAAATTGTCCCTGTCATGCCGGCATGGGCAGAAGTCAAGCCTTCATGTGCAGCAACGATTAAAGAAAGTCTGTGGTCCTCGTTGGGAATCAGCCGATCCCCAACGGACGGTATAGTTGCAAATGGAATTTGATCAGACGTCAAGTGATATGTGAAATGTGAAAGGAAACCTTGGGGAAACTCCGTTCCCTCCTTCGTTGCGGCTATAGCTGCCAAAATGTCATCATCAATCTCTAGTCGATATCTGGAGGCTATGTCATCCAGATCTTCGAGAATACAGTTACTATTCACCCCCACATCAATCACAATCCCGTATTGATTACCTCTTTTTAAGTAAAGCCTTAGCTCAATATGTCCTTCAGTCGGAGATAGGTTCTATTTCAGTGGCGGCTGGTGACATTTGAAAGTGGTGAGGCGTAAAATTATTGCCGTAGTGAATTATTGCACAACTTAAAGGGGGCTCGGGGGGTTCTCCCCCCGAGAAAATTTTGAAATAAATAGTGGACAAATGATGCATTTTCAAGCAAACTTGAAGAAGCAGGAAGGTTAATAAAGCAATACGATTGAAATATTTATCATTAATAAATTGCCAATTTTTATGAGTTATAGGGGACAATCTTTGCGTATTTTACCAGCAGAGTGTTATAAAAAAATGCGCGCCAGACACGCGTCAGACAGAATAGAGGATGCAAGAACAGCCCACAACCGGGATTTTGACTTTTGCTGCACTCCACTCACCCCTTGCTCAATGAGGGAGACACCATTTGTCAAAGAAAGTCACATTTTCACCCTTCCCACTGGTTACCTGGAAGGTTTCAGATACATAGCACTCTGGTCAACAGCCTCAGGTAATTAATACTCCAAGGCCAGCCCATGGTCCCCACTACCGAAAGACCACTCACAGCTGCCAGTAGTGCAAGACATACATGAGCTATACCAGCAGACTTACTCCTGAAAACCCGATCTATGGCCAGTATTGTAAACCCATCACAGTCAATATTAAAAAATACAGACAGGTCCATTTTAATATTATTGTTACTCCAGCAGACAACATTTGATCTATGAGAGGGGGTGGGGGTATCACAAATTCAAAACACCAGACTGACCCTGTTCAATAATCTACATTATTCTACTGACATATTCATTATATCTCACGTGTGTGTGTGTGCCATCAAGTGATGTTTCATGTCATTTCACTGCCACATGAATGCATACCTAGACTGGGCAGCCTTACTTTCACAGATGCAGCATCTTGTGTGGTGTATCCTCTGTACTGTCAGATCATGTCTATCCCTGGTCAAGTACCTGCCTGCTCTGTACTGTAAGAGTATGTCTACCCGTCCAGTACCTACCTCCTGGACACTGGACAGCGTAGCACCTCTGGAATCTGAAGAGTGACACAAACTGCTGCTTGTACATATCGGCAGGATTGCCAACTTACATAAATGACCCCCTTTTGGTGCTGAACAAGCAATTCGATCATCAAGCAAGGCATTATTTACTTGAGCCTAAGTTTTGTGGAAGAATAAACATGCAGACATGGATTGCAAACAGGGCTGAATACCAGAACACATGCGTTTATCGGTCTATGAATTTGCACATTCCATTAAGAACACTGGCCCGAACATAGCTCAGCGAGAAGTGACTCAAAACTTGGCCTCCGAGTGTCAGGGCGGCAGTCTATCATACACTAACTACCATTAATGAGGGCATGAATATTGACCCGAGGGTGCACAATGAAGGATTAATGCCTTCTGTTCCTAGCAGGTATGTTTCCACCTATAAATCAAAACTCGAATGAGTGATTCGGAATGTTTCTGTCGTATGAGCCCCAGCACTCACGCAACTGAGCAGCAAAAGAAGACGGTACGTGGCTAGCTGCAGAATACAGCAGTTTCAGTTGTAGGGGTGCAGGCATAATGAAAAGGTCTGTGCGGAGACATGAATGACAGCTTTCAAAATGGCGGGGCCACTTACAATTCACACACCTGTATTTATTATACAGGGACATATCGATAGATGTTTCACATAGTAATTCACAAAGCCTTAAATCAATAAAATCAGACCCCTGTGAACAGTTTATTTGAAAATGTTTTCTTGAATTCCATTTATGTATAGCATAACAGTGAGATATTCGCTGTGGTTGCAGATTGGCTGGCTAGTGTGAGCATAGTTCATTCGGAAACAGTGTGCTATCTTGATAGTTCAGTGGGACTAGGTAGCCAGAATATTGGAGCTTTGAATGGGTGAGATCCAGGCAGTTTAAAGCAGCGGTTTCAAATGTTGAGGTAAGAGTTGGTTGCTGCGTAGAAGTGAACAGCTGTTATTGTAGCTGACAATTACATCGCAAACAGAAGGAGGGAACAAAAACCCCTCACTCAGTAACTTCCCAGGCTCCAGACCTACCACCCCGAAAACTCACTTGCCGCAGATCACACGGCGCGCTCACTTTACACAGCAGGGGTGAAAATAACTCGCCTGAGTCTGGCATCCAGTGTTTATGTGGCTGCTTCCCCCCTCCCATTACCCGTAATGTCAGAAGTACCTCATTCAGTGGGGGTGTCAGCCGGGGGCAGCCCCAGAACACCCTCCATTCACCCCCACCAACCGGATGGTCATAAATTGGAAAACGGAGTGATAAGGGGTGGAGAGGGGGCTGAGCCTACAAAAAAGCTTCCCTTTATTAAAAAGACAATTCAGGAACAAACGTTAAGATGCAATTATAGATGCATTGTATACATTAAGGCAGTCGGCAGATCTTTTAACATGCCGCCCCAGACTCTCTCACAAACACTTATTGACAGGAGTGAGCCCTGTTCATCATTTCTAAAAGAGAAAACAGGGATATGTTCGGGCCGGGGGAAACAAGAAAAGCTGAAAAACAGACACAAAGAATGCTTTACGTTGGCGGCAATACTCGCGGGCGGGGGGTGGGGGGGTTGTACGTTGGCGGCAATACTTGCGGGCGGGGGGAGGGGTGCGCGGGGGGGTTGGGTTTAAAATTAAAAGTAAAATAAAAACAACACTTCTTACCTGACCGGATCAGCACCGCGCCGGGGTCCATCCCGCGTTCTCAACAGGAACAGGCATGATGCAGCTCCCTCCCTCCTGTAAGCCAATCACAACGCTGCAATGGCAGCGTTGTGATGGGTGAGGAGTCCCGGGCGGCGCCCAGCCGGGCACCAGTAGGGACGCCATTTTCTCTATGTAGGCATGCAGCCTACAAAGAGAAAATGTAGAGTACGCATGACTGCTTTGGTCGGCCCCAGGGCCGACCAAGCAGTCAGAGCACTCAGAGTGGTGCAAGCCACTCCTCCCCGCCCACACACCCGCCCCCAACCAGGCATACCCTCCCGCCCGCCCCCAACCAGGCATATCCCTGCCGTCTGCTTTCTCGCAGCGCGAGAAGCAGAAAATAAAATGGTATTTTAAATACCATTTTATTTTCTGCTTCTGGCACTGTGAGAAAGCAGTGAGGCGGTGCTCCGACGCCCAAATGGAGTGGCCGCCACTGTTCTATTTTCATATCAGATCATGCCCCGGTTTTTGTTGACTTTGATTTGATACCTTTCGTCCCACATGCTGGTAGATGGCGTTTTAATAATTCATTACTTGCAGACTCTAATTTCTCTAGCCAATTCAGTTCTTTTGCTTCCGAATTTTTTGCTATTAATACAACTCCAGATTCCTCTCCTATAATGATTTGGGATTCTTTCAAGGCAGCCGCGAGGGGTTTCATAATGAATTTTGTCTCACAGAAGAAAAAAGTTTTTGAAAAACAAACTACTCAATTACTCACTAAAATTAAACAATTAGAATACGCTTATTATCATTCCAACACTGAATCTTCTTTAAAAGACCTTATTGATGCTAAGCTTAGTTTTAATAGACTATCCACGGAAGCTGCTTCCTCATACCTTTTGAAATGCAGCTCTCGCTATTATGGAGGTCAAAATAAAATGGGGAAGTTACTGGCTAACTACTTAAAAATAAGGCGGGAAAGAACTAGAATAGAATCTTTGCAAAGCTCTGCTGGAACTTCACTTTTTAAAGACGACGATATTTTAAATGAATTTGTTTCCTTTTATAAAAATCTATATACTCCTGAGACTCAACCAATTCAATCAGATTTATGCTCTTATTTTCAATCCATTAATTCTCCTGCTTCCCAACATATTGATTTTGATTCGCTGGAAATTGATATTACTTTGGCAGAAATTACCCATGCTGTATCGGTATTATGGCGAGGTAAGGCCCCTGGACCCGATGGGTTTACTGTTGAATTCTATGAACACTTTGCTAAGCTTCTTCTTCCAAATCTTCTACTTTTATTTAATTCCTTTATTACAAACGGTTCATCTCAGGGCACTTTTCAAGAAGCCATGATATGTTTAATCCCAAAAGACAGTAAAGACCCCTCCTTGTGTAAAAACTATCGACCCATTTCTTTAGTCAATACAGACTATAAGATTTTTGCTAAAATCTTGGCACTACGCATTGACCCTATCCTACCTGAATTAATTGGGCCAGAGCAATCCGGCTTCGTAAAGGGTCGACTATCCTCTGATAATTCTAGAGTCTTTTTCAACGTCCTTAGCAAGGCCTCTTCCTTAGACTATCCTATTGCTGCTATAGCTTTAGATGCTGAAAAAGCATTTGACAGGATTGGATGAGACTTTATGTTTTATGCTTTAAAATGGATAGGTTTCCCTCCCAAATTGATCTCCTTGATTTCCTTATTATATTCAGGCCCTAGAGCTTCTATTTTCGCTAATGGTAAAATTTCGGATTACTTTTCTCTCTCTAGAGGGGTGCGACAGGGATGTCCCTTATCACCTTTATTGTTTGTAGTGGCATTAGAGCCCTTTTTAACTAAAATTAGACAGGATGCTCAGATTACTGGTTTCCAACTAGGTCCACATCAAGTTAAAATGTCTATATACGATATTCTTTTATATTGTTCTAACCCGGCTACTTCTCTTCCTCCTTTTCTCCACCAGGTTGACATTTTTTCTCGGTTACCGCCTTAATCCGGATAAATGTGAAGTCTTGCCCCTCAATGTTTTATGCCTTAAGCACTATTTTATCCATACTGGATTTTCTTGGCAACCTTCCAAGTTAAAATATTTAGGTCTATGGTTCTCCTCGACTATCTCGGAGACTTTAAAATTAAATTTTGACCACATTATCAAAACGTTAAATGACACTATTACAAGATGGCATCCTCTTTTTCTCTCTTGGTGGGGACGATTGGATTAGATTAAGATGATGCTCACCCCTCTGATTCTATACATTCTCTCTATGGTTCCTGTGCACAGTCCCGGATACTATTTTAAGAAAATTGATTCACTTTTAATGAAGTTTCTTTGGAAGGACAAGCATCCTCGAATAGCCTTATCCTCCCTAAAAAAGACAAACCTAATGGAGGCCTTAAATTCCCTGACTTCAAATCTTATCACTATGCCTTTTCCCTAAAACA
Organism: Calotriton arnoldi; assembly: GCA_963921515.1. Classification (NCBI taxonomy): domain Eukaryota; kingdom Metazoa; phylum Chordata; class Amphibia; order Caudata; family Salamandridae; genus Calotriton; species Calotriton arnoldi. Next base: position 1,056,363 of record CAWUFW010001622.1, on the reverse strand, counting down.
AGCTACCCGTTTGCTTTCCTCTGATCTCTCTATGCATCCCCCAGTGTGGAAATCTATAGAAAAACTTCTCGTCTCCCCTTTTGACTTTCATGAAACCCTCGCTTTCACTAATAATATCTCCTCCTTATGCTCTTCCGTTATTTCTCACACTCGTAAACTTTTAGCTCCTCTTTTATCATCTTCTTATCCTTCTATTACTTCTCTATCTCAACAGCCCATTTGGTATAATAAATTATTACGTATCAAAAATCTTACCATTTACTGGAAATCTTGGAGATCCAAGATTTGCTCTGGATTTCTCAACTCTTGACTAATAATGATCCCCTATCCTTTACTGACCTTCAAACTGAATTTTCTCTTCCTAACTCTTTTAAAACACAATATAATCTTCTACTTCCCTCTCTTAATCAATATCTCCTCACGCTTCCAACTACCCCCAATCTTCCTACAGCATGTTCTACAATTTTTCCCGTTAGATACTTCCCCCTCTGCGTCTTCTATTTACAAATGTTCATTACTACCTTCAGAAAGGCACAAGTCGAAGACTGAGTTGGCGTGGGAAAAGGATTTAACACAATGCTGGCCAGCCTCCATCTGGGATAAATTGTGGCTTAAGATCCATAAGACATCAAGAGCTGCTAATACTACTCAAACCCTTTATTTTGTTTATCAACATCTAATACGTTCCCCTGCAACATTAGCATCTTTCTCTCCTAATACTCCACCTGCCTGCTGGTCCTGTCCCTGTTCTACTGCTGACTTAAAACACATGCTATTTGACTGCCCTAATATCTTTCAGTTCTGGCAATTAGTTTGGTCCCAAATTAATAAGATTTTTGGAGTTAATGTTCCCTTTTCTTTACCCAACATTTTCTTAGGCTCACTGTCACCTCAATTGCAAAAAGAACAATTGATGGACAGAATGCAGAACAATGTCATACATTCACCCCAGTACAGAGATCTGGGCCTAAATCCATCATTTTTTTGCTCACCATGCCATTCCAGTTTGGACCCAGCCATATGCAAATCAGTCTTGACCCTGTGCCCAATGGGAACAGTCCAGCCTGAACTGCCAGGCCAGGTCCTCCCTGGACTGGAAACAAGCATCCTAGGACCGGTTTCGGGCTTACAGCCCTCATCAGCCAGGATAGCTTGACTCCAGTGGCATGGAGAGCAGGGGACCCACGTCTGGGCATACCCATCCCACTCGGGGTGACAAATGCAAAAAGAACAATTGATGGACAGAATGCAGAACAATGTCATACATTCACCCCAGTACAGAGATCTGGGCCTACATCCATCATTTTTTTGCTCACCCATGCCATTCCAGTTTGGACCAGGAAGGGTATGCCCAGACGTGGGTCCCGTGCTCACTACACCACTGGATTCAAGCTAGCCTGGCTGATGAAGGGTGATGCCCGAAAACCGGTCCCAGGATGCTTGTTTCCGGTCCAGGGAGGACCTGGCTTGGCAGTTCGGGCTGGACTGTTCCCACAAGGAACAGGGTCAAGACTGATTTGCATATGGCTGGGTCCAAACTGGGGTGGTGTGGTGAGCAAAAGAATGATGGATTTAACCCAGATCCTTGTGACTGGGGGTGAATGTTTGCATTGTCCAGCATTCCGTTTATCAATTGTTTTTTTTGCATATGTCACCCTAAGTGGGAAGGGTATGCTCAGACGTGGGTCTCGTGCTCACTACACCACTGGATTCAAGCTAGCCTGGCTGATGAAGGGTGATGCCCTGAAACCGGTCCCAGGATGCTTGTTTCCGGTCCAGGGAGGACCTGGCTTGGCAGTTCGGGCTGGACTGTTCCCACAAGGAACAGGGACAAGACTGATTTGCATATGGCTGGGTCCAAACTGGGGTGGTGTGGTGAGCAAAAGAATGATGGATTTAACCCAGATCATTGTGACTGGGGGTGAATGTTTGCATTGTCCAGCATTCCATCCATCAATTGTTTTTTTTGCACTGTCACCTCAATGGCCTCAATCACCATCAAACTTCAAGTTGTTAGATTTATTATTAGCTGTAGCCTTACATTTAATAACCTCAAATTGGAAACAAGCGGATAAAGTTACTTTCAAAGCCTGGTGGAATGCCATGTGTTTTGATCACAGACTCGACACCAATTATGTCACCCCTGTCTCTCTAGCTATTAAAAGAGCTATTAAAAGAGATCTTTTATGGCTTCCACTTACTACATACTTATCCTGGTCCGCTTCTTCAACTGTTTCTACTTTTAATGTTGTAAATACATCGGACGATGTCCGGAAACCGCCGTGAATACACCATGTTGTCTTTTTCTTAAAATATTAAGATATTATTGTTCATGCCTATGTATTTATATTGTAGTAGTTAATTCCTAAGTATTAATATGCTTACAGTGTTTAATTTCATATCTCGTTTTTCTTCAATCTTTGTAGTGACATAATATATTGTTTCCCCCTCCCCCTTCCTCCCCCTTTTTCTTTTACTCCCCTCTTTCACACAGCATGTTTATTGTAACGGTTGCATTTCTTATCCCTTTATATAATCTCGATGTTAACTAAGAATTATTATGCTTATTATATTGCTGTTCTTTTTTCCTCTGGTTTTCAATAAACTCCAACTTAAAAAAAAAAAAAAGGAAGGTTTGGGCCTGGCAAAAGGTCTATTTTGTCATGTCGAAAGGGCAGTTTAAAACTGCACAAAGGCTATGCAATGGCAGGCCTGAGACAAGTTTAAAGGGCTACTTCAGTGGGTGGCACGATCAGTGCTGCAGGCCCACTAGTAGTATTTAATTTACAGGCCCTGGGTACATGTAGTACCACTTTACTAGGTGCCTACAAGTAAATTAAATATGTCAATTGGGGATAAGCCAATATCACCATGTTTAGAGGAGAGAGCACAAGCACTTTAGCACTGGTTAGCAGTGGTAAAGTGTGCAGAGTTCTAAAGGCAGCAACCACAAGATCAGAAAAAATGGAGGAGGAAGGCAAAATGTTAAGGCGAAGACCACCCTAAGGCTGACTGGTCTAATAGTGTACAAAACCACTTTACAGTCGGTAAGGCTCAGATTTGTAAAATCAGTGCCTTTCCGGCTGCAAAATGTCATTTTAAAATTCACCAAAGCCAAATAGCAATTCAGTAAAATGTTATCGAATCTTAGCAAATTGTTAATTGGCTTTAGGAATAAATAATGATTCTGTATTTGGAAGGGGCATGTTAAGGGGTCCCTTCCAGATTCCCAATCTTTAAGGTATTTATTAATGTTTTGCGACTGAAATGTAGTCACAAAACATTCATATTTTACCAGAGGTGGTAAGCCATTCGCAAGGACACTTTCCCTTTGTGAAGGTTCACAAAATTGATTCTTATGAGCAGGCAGTGGAGCATGAGACTTGCTCATAAAAAAGGTTTGTGTAGGGGGCGTGTCCAAGATGGCGCTCGTATAGGAGCAGACTTTCGGAGCTCCGCTGAGCTGCTTCATTTCTTGGTGGATCCTGTGGGTCTGATCTGCCTGGGACCACGGTATCGAGAGCTGGCGGCTGGGGGATGCCCACAGACCACCCCGTAGCTGAGAGGTGGTGCGGGTGTGGAGAGGCAATATTCCACAGCCGTGGAGACAAAATGGCGGCCGGAGGAATCAGAAAGGAGCGGAACAGCTCCTGAGAACCGGAGAGGCCATGGCGTGCTGATTGCCCCCCGCAGGCACCACAGGCAAGTGACAGATGCCTGTAGCCCCGGGGCATCACCCGGACATATAGAGGAGAAAGCACCTCGGGGTAGAGGGGTGGATTGCTGGCCCCCCAACTCATAAAACTGGTGATTGCCACCCACCTACAGCCCACACATTGAGCTCCTGGACTACAACTCGCAGAACAGGCTGCACGGAGGCGTGGGAGGCACACGACGTGGGACAATAGCAAGGCCTGACCTGAGTGCTGCCACAAGAGTGCTCGACTAGCGGCCAGCTGACGTACGGACCGCTGGCCTGCCGCAAACAGCGAGGGGTGCCTTGCGGGGGAACGGGCGGCACTTCCAGCACACAAAAACTGAAAATGCGACCGATGTCCAGATATCGGCCCCTGCTCCTGCACGTGGGTCTGCGAGCTGGCAGACCGCAAAGAGGGGCCCACGAGAGACTGAATCACGATCGGGGGCTCGGATCAGCCTGCGGCGGCCTCTAGGGTGAGCGGCATGGCCCCGCCATCTTAGGCCAGGCCCTGCCACACAGACAAGATCAATGGCCGACTATCCACACTAGCGCTAGGCAGTGGCCGGAAGGCCCCTGGTGCTCACGTCCCTGGCGGCAGGAGACTGCGACCTAGGAACAGGATTTGAGCTGGCGGTGCTGGCGGGTGTGGATGGCGTATATCACCTGTACGGAGCAGCTGGGGCTGGAACTTGGGACCCTTGATCGAGGCTGGTGGACTGAGGAGGAGGCAGCCCCATTACAGTGAGAGGCAGCTTTGGTGGGGAGCGGACACAGGAGCACCGTCATTGGCATAGAACGGGGGGCGTGGAGGGATCCTTGGCCTGCTCTCCTGGGCATACAGGCCACAATAGACTGGTCACTGCAAGGCCTGTACTCCCCCCCTCTCTTCTGCCAGACCTGCGTTGGTAGCCAGGAGATCGTGTACGAATATCGATACATGGAAGAAGCAATCAGCTGCCTGGGTCTCCCCCGGGGACCCTCGAGAGACCACTAGAGGAGTGGATCAAATACGCGACCAAGGGTAAGCCCCACTGCCACCGCAGGGAGAAGATAAAAAATAGAATGAATAAAAGCTGGGATTACTCCAAACATAGTCTGAAAGGAGGTGACAAGGCCGGATCCCACAAGTTTAAAAAGTGGGCCAGGCCCTCGGTATCAAACGCATTAAATATTTGGTGAATTAATTCTCCAAAATGCAGTGGGAGATTCGTGTTCAACAGTGACTGAATCTCACTTGATGTTCTCGCCACCTGCAATCCTAAGGTCTCACGAGCTGATGTGAGAGCAACTTCTTGTTGAAACAATAGCGCTTTGAGTCTGCTTAACTTATTGAAATCTGTTTTCAAAGTTGGAATGCAAGGCCACCGCAAACTATCTACAACCCCCTGTGGGGTTGGAAAAAGAGCATTGCTGCAACATGTAACACGTTGTGAAACTATTACCATATACAGGATGCCTGCCCGTAAGCCGCAGCAGTTGTGGTTATTTAGGATAAGATAACTGCCGTTAGAAAGCAGAGTGAGTGTGGGAATAATAGCCGGGACCTGGATACCGTTTAAAAAACAAGCCAAATTAGGGGCCGAAACATTACAGGCACCATGAAGCTTCACTTGTTTATAGACCAGGGAGTGTCCTACCGTAGAATAACAATCCTCCCCTGTAAGGAAAACTTCCTTATCTGCTCGTTGACAGTGAAATGTGAAAGGCAAGGACCATCATTCATGAGTAAAGCTACGTCCAAGTGGCTCATATCTACCTACCGGATAATGTTTCATGCATGCTGTGAACTGGAACAGTGAGATGGGAATGAAATAACCCTGTGTATTAACCATACAGCAGAATCATTTTCCGCTATTGAGAAAGGTAACTGTTCTAGTTTCTCAATGAGTGGCGTCTTTCATTGACATAAGTTTCTGTTTATCTGTCAAGTTAAACAGTAAAAACAGGGCGGAAGCATTCAAATAATCCCATGGCACTTTCCCACTTTTTAGAGTTTGCAATGTCCAACTAAATTGCATAACAGAGCGCAACTGATTCTGACCATGATACAATACAGATACTTCATTCTGAACAATTTCAATTACAGATGAGACAATATTATCTAAAGTATATGTACGAGAAGACAGTGTTAATACTGTTATTAACGACCACAAGAACCTTTTCCAAATTATCTTGATCAATTTGCCGTAAGCGTACAGCAGCTTCCATCTGGGACAGTTTCCAAAATTCATTATATGCAGCATATGCAAAACGTTTAGTGCGAGGGGATTTCGGACCTACAAGGAAATCAGCCAGATTGATGTCACCTGACAAGAGAGAAAGGTGTTGTTTCACAGATGACAGCGTGGAATGTTCTAACCATTGTTGACACAATTTACCTACTGAATATGTAGTAACTGTATGGGAATGAGGAAAACGAGGGTCAGGTCTACTGAGCATAAACCCTCTGGAGGCATTAGAAAAGCGTAACTGACAAGCATTGGTATTAGTGGGCCACACTAACCAACCCAATGGAACAATATTGGAGGAGTTAATAGTACCATTCTGAAACATTTCGATCAATTCGTCAAGTGTACGGTTAGTATGTGCCTGCCATGTATCATAGTCAGCCAAAGACAGAATTGAGAGGGTATTAAAATTTTTAGCTGTGGCCAGACCAAAACATGTAGTTTGTTGAACAGTCTGATTCAAAAATATCAGCTGAGATGGTATTAAACACGCACGGTGTAAAGATTCAGTTCCCTGCACCTGCCCATCTTTGGTACCCCATATTGATTTTAAATCAATCACGTACTTCCAATAATCATAACCTTTTAAGGATAAGTCGGTTATGAAGGATGAAGGATATACCAATTTATTATGGGTCAACATGAATTTTGTGCGTGTAGGTGAATTCAACTTGTAATACTATGACTTCGGGTCTGTGAGATTATAACCTGAAAAATATACAAATGTACTTTTCTGTGTTAGTGAACTCCCCGTGAATGGTGTTGGGCAATGTTCCCATTGTGTATAATTAAAAGTTGGCCTCAAAGTGTTGGATTTGTGTAAAGAATTATGGCCATAATGTTGGTAACAGAATAAATCAGCATAATTTGCAGAGTTTAAATACAAATCTTCAGTTTCAAAAGCAGTATAATATTTTAAATCCGAAAACAGGGAGTAAACAGCGTTAACATCCCAGTCATCGGAATGTATTCCGGGCATTACGACATTACCTAAAGAAGCTTGGAACACGTATGGAATTTTCAAAGTTTCCGTCGGACCATAGACTTCGAATGGTACTTTATCCCAAACGATGCCATCAACAATTGGAAATGCTGAAATATTAACTAGGGCCTGATCCCTTTTCATTTTATGAGACGGAGTGTGTGGGGCCAGAACACTGTTGACCAAGTCTGCAGCAGAGCGTACAGGTAAATAATGGCCATTTATCAGTAGGAAAAACCAGTTACGAAACCAATCCACATGAAGAGAAACACCATCGTAAGCACCAGCCAGATGTATTTACAAGGGGGAACAAGGTAAGTTCTTTTAAAACAGGAGATAAAAACAGAAACACGTGTCAGGGGCTCTGCCTCAGAGGAAGTCGATGAAGATGAATCAGAAGAAAAGTTATCTCTGTCCATATAGTAACCACTGGAACCTAGACGAAACAATGGGGGTTGCTCTCCATTGGAAGATGAATGGATTGCATTTTCAGGAATGTCAACTATAATTTCGAGAGGCGGGGAGCCATACTCATTTGCCACAGTGGTAGATGTCGAAGGTAAAACAGACAATAAATCAATTGAAGTCTCCATCTCCCCTTCATGTTGTTGTGGAGTTGTTAGGGAGACAGAAGTCATTGGGCGTAACAAAACATCCCATCTGAGAATGCTTGTAGGCATACTATTGAGTATCAGCCATATGGTGTAACTTGACATGTTCGATGGAAATATATCGATTCTCCTTGCGACCAGGCAGTGGAGGTAAAATCACAGCACGTGTACCCTTCAATCCAAGGACTGGGGCTGGTGCACGGTATGAAGGACCAAATTCTTTTTTGTTCTCTACTTTCTCTCGGACCAGATCTCCAACTTTAGAAAGCCAGCCAGTAACAGGAATCAGCACCGCTGCTTCTGTGGAAGAGGGTAAATGATCTTTTGCCAGTGAATCACAAGCCTTTTGTAGATCCTGTAACATAGCACAATGATTATCTACGTCAAATATCGTGGCTGCCGCCAATACGTCTAGACCATCAAGGTCTGGCAAAAACATCTTAATACCAAAGAGCAATTTGTATGGGGTCCGTCCACCCAGAGATCTTCTAGGGAGATTATTAAGTGCACGTTGGACTCCATAAAGATGAGTCAGCCAGCCCCTGCCAGTACCTAATACTCTAGCTGTTAAAGATTGCTTTAAGTCACGGTTCATCCGCTCCACAACAGAATTGCCCTCAGGCTGATATGGAGACGAGAGTTGCACCTGCACCCCCAGAGACTTCATCACATCACGGTAAGCCTTAGAGGCAAAAGCCGGACATTGGTCTGAATGGAAGGTGCCACAGGCACATGTCCCAACAAAGACACACAAATCTTTTATAACATTTCAAGCATCAGCACTGCGTTGCGGCCAAACCCAAAGGAATCTAATGCAAGAATCCACTACAACCAAGATATATTTAAAAGTCTTGTCAGAAGTCAAAGGACCGCAGTGATCAAGATAAATACAGCCAAATGGCTGATTTGAAATGTAAAGTTGAGTATGTGGTGGACGTGTAACAGTAGAAGATTTAATTTGTTGACAAATGTCACAAGAAAGAACATATTTCCATGCTTACTGATATAAAACACACCAACAAAAACGTTGCTGTAAAAGCGAAATTGTCGTTGTCACGCCGGCATGGGCAGAAGTCAAGCCTTCATGTGCAGCAACGATTAAAGAAAGTCTGTGGTCCTCGTTGGGAACCAGCCAATCCCCAACGGACGGTATAGTTGCAAATGGAATTTGATCAGACGTCAAGTGATATGTGTAATGTGAAGGGAAACCTTGGGGAAACTCCGTTCCCTCCATCGTCGCGGCTATAGCTGCCAAAATGTCGTCATCAATTTTAGTCATGGACCTAGTAACTGCTGCTACTGAGCATGTGGCTACTGCAGATTTGGCTGCCTCATCAGCTAGCGAATTACCAACAGCGTGTGCTCCCACACACTGATGACCCAAGGTATGAATAACATGTGTGAGCGGCAAACTTTCCTTAAGAGCGGCTACTCGGACCCAAAGCATTTTATGCTTTATTGCGCTACCTTTAGAATCACGAAAATCATTTTGTGACCAGAAGAACAAGCTGTCATTGAAGGATTGTACACAGTAAAAGGAAACGCACACTACAAGTATAGGGACTTCAGGATCAGCAAATTCTAGAGCCAAAACCAAAGCACGTAACTCGGCTAATTGTGCCTTACAATCCCCAAGGGATTGTGTGTGCACCAAGGAAGATTTAAAATCCCCATCAACAATCGTGCCTGCCACAATCGCACAGGCTGCGGAATAAGGATGCTTTGAACCAATGGCTGTCTGTGCAGAACCATCTGTGTAAATAATGCATTTGTACTGATCAAGAGGAAGCAATGACAATGGAGGAAGATAAACATGTTCATATTGTAAAAACTCCTGTGTCTGCAAAGAAGGGTCAGAGATAAAATTGACATCAGCTGATGTCAATGAACTTGCCCATTGTATCCAACGGGGATGTAAAGCCTTAGAATTTAGAACACTTGCCTTCGTGACTGCTTCTAAAGCAGGCACTGACAAAACCATGAAAATGCATTTTCCCTGAGCCAAAGAGCATTCTTTTAGAATCGCCATCGGTACAGTGGTCAAATGTTTTCAGTAGAAGAAAAACGCAACTCTGCTGAATTATACAAATGCAATTTATAAGCTATGGGGACCGGGTCCCCTTCATTGAAAGTTACGTAAGTGAAACCTAACGCTCCTGGTACAACCTGTATGACCAAATTTGTGGTATTGTCTCTCGTTAACAAGATCTGAGTTACAAGCAGAGCAGACTGCAAAGACCTAAGCACTGCGGTATGTTCCAGAAGCCAACTGGAAGAAGAAAAAGTGGGTTGTATCAATGCGTAAAGCGGTTTGATACGCTGGGCATAATCAGGAATGTAAGTCCTCCCAAAATTTAGAAAAAAAAACTGCAAAAGATTACAATTTTTTAAGAGTAGATGGAGGTTGCACTTGAGCACATTTCTCCAGAAAATGGGGGGCCAACCCCCTACCTTCATTAGTGAGTTCATAACCAAGGTACAGTGCAGCCAAGAAGGCTATATGCAATTTAGAAAAATTTAATTTGTAACCTAAGTCAGCTGAGTGTGTGATAATGCGATCCACACGCAGAAGATGCAGAATTAATTAATCATCCATCAAGTATATGTCATCGATGTACGAGAAGGCATCTGGGTAAATCTCATGCAAAATCGAAACAATGCGTGCCACAAACACACCTGGGCTATTCTTATATCCCATTGGCAATCTCGCATATCTTTTCTGATTGCCTAGCGCACTGAATGCTGTCAAGTCACGGCTTTCAAGAGCCAAAGTGTGACTGAAAAATCCATTGGAAATATCCAAAGTCGTTTTATATTTTTTTCGAACAATGTTGTTCACTAAAGCAGAGCTATGTGTGTTCTGTTCCGCAAAGGTAAGAACATGACTGTTTAAATATCTGTAATCCAAAACTATACAATATGAACCGTCCGGTTTCAAGATCGGAAAAAGAGGATTATTCATTGACGAAACACAGGGTTCAATTACACCCTGATATTTCAACTGGGTAAGAATTTCACCAACGGAAGCTTGAGCATCACGTTTAATTAGGTATTGGGGTTGGGGCTGTGGCGTAGAATGCAAAGGAACTACATGTACAGGAGAACCTCTGTCCCAACCTGCCTGATTTCGATATAATTTCGGAGCAAGGGCCAGTGCCTACTCTGACGCATAAGCAATTTTAGCCTCTTCTGGGACATATTGCGAAAAACTTGGGAGAATAACATCCTCCCCTCTAGAGGAAGCAAGAATAAAAGGGAGAGGCCAATCTACCTCCACTAACAAAATATCATAAAATGATGCAAGGTAATCCCAAAAGACTGCTTTAATAGTGCATTTAATATCCCCTTCAATTAGAAGACCTATTTCATAAAGCCTATCTGGAGGGGCAACATGAGTGTCCGCTGTTTCCACGGTAATAAAAGTGTCAGTTGTTTTCGCCTCCAGATGCTGATGGAGTGTCTGTCGCACTATGGTAACCTCTTCTACGCTGTCGAGGAGGGTTACCGCCCAACTCCTGTCTAGGAGAAGGGTTGTCACCGTTTGAGGCATACCTTGCAGTCAAAGCAGCAACTTTTTTCTTCTGAAAAAAGGCGCGATATTGAGGTGGTTCCTCCGGCTTGACTTTCTCGTCGAACGGGCACTGCGGGTCACGTCTTGCTTGCGTAGACTTGCCTTGTCTGCGATCCTGTCACCCTCCTTCGTCGAATTGTTGATCTGATGATTCCTGAAAGGAGCGAGGAGAACAAGGATCAGGAACCTGAAACCTCTCGGGCGTCTTAATTTTAGAGCGGTTGCGCAAATCATATCTAAGTTCAGAAGCGTCAGGTGGAGGCGAACCTGCACGAGAACCAGGCTTCTGTTGTTGCTGCTGCTGATTCTTGTTCCAAGCCTTTTTAGGAAAGACTGGACGACCCTCCTTATCAGGAGGGGGTTTACTCTGTGCCTGTGTAAATGGTCGAATTCCCAAGCTATTGCGACCTAAAGATGTATACACATCCACAATAATAATCGGCAACAGTCGCTGCCGATCCACGTCCGCCACCACCGCTAGGCGTTGACACACTTGCAAGCAAACTGCCTCACCTTTAATGTTGGCCAGAATCATATCTGAGACAATAGGGAACATGCCCACTAATTTCATCCACAAATCCAAGGCTGGATCAGTCAATCAATCAATCAATCATGTCACTTATAAAGCGCACTACATACCCGCGAGGGTCTCAAGGCGCTGGGGGAAGAGGGGGGTGGTGCTGCTACTGATCGAAGAGCCAGGTCTTGAGGAGTCTTCTGAAGGCCAGTAGGTCTTGGGTCTGTCGGAGGTTGGTGGGGAGGGTGTTCCAGGTCTTGGCGGCGAGGTGGGAGAAGGATCTGCCGCCGGCGGTCGTTTTCCGGATGCGGGGGACTGTGGCGAGGGCGAGGCTGGTCGAGCGGAGCTGGCGGGTGGGGGTGTAGAAGCTGAGTCGTCTGTTGAGGTAGGCTGGTCCGGAGTTGTGGAGTGCTTTGTGTGCGTGGGTGAGGAGCTTGAAGGTTATCCTCTTGTTGACAGGGAGCCAGTGCAGGTCTCTCAGGTGGGGTGTGATGTGGCTGCGTCGGGGGATGTCGAGGATAAGACGTGCAGAGGCGTTCTGGATGCGTTGCAGCCGTCTCAGGAGCTTAGCCGTCGTTCCTGCGTAGAGGGCGTTTCCGTAGTCCAGCCTGCTGGTGACGAGGGCCTGGGTGACTGTTTTTCTTGTTTCGGTGGGGATCCACTTGAAGATCCTGCGGAGCATTCGGAGGATGTTGAAGCAGGATGAGGAAACGGCGTTGACCTGCTTAGTCATGGAGAGGGTGGGGTCGAGGATGACCCCTAGGTTGCGTACATGGTCGGTGGGTGGTGGGGCTGTTCCCAGTGATGTTGGCCACCAGGAGTCGTCCCAGGCTGAAGGGTTGGAACCAAGGATGAGGACCTCCGTCTTGTCCGAGTTCAGCTTCAGGCGGCTGGTCCTCATCCATTCGGCGACGGCCTTCATTCCTTCGTGGAGGTGGGCTTTGGCGGTGTGAGGGTCTTTGGTGAGGGAGAGGATCAGCTGGGTGTCATCGGCGTAGGAGATGATGTTGAGGTTGTGCTGTCGGGCGATGTGGGCGAGGGGTGCCATGTAGATGTTGAACAGCGTTGGGCTGAGGGAGGAGCCTTGGGGTACGCCGCAGATGATCTTGGTGGCCTTGGATCGGAAGGGGGCGAGGCGGACGCTTTGTGTTCTGCCGGAAAGGAAGGATGTGGTCCAGTCCAGGGCCTTCTCTTGGATCCCGGCGTCGTGAAGGCGTGTTCGTAGTGTGTGGTGGCAGACCGTGTCGAAGGCGGCTGATAGGTCCAGGAGGATGAGGGCTGCTGTTTCTCCGTTGTCTAGCAGGGTCCTGATGTCATCGGTGGCGGCGATGAGGGCGGTTTCGGTGCTGTGGTTGCTGCGGAAGCCGGACTGGGAAGGGTCCAGGATGTTGTTCTCCTCGAGGTAGCGGGTCAGTTGTTTGTTGACGATTTTCTCGGTGACCTTCGCGGGGAACGGGAGCAGAGAGATGGGTCGGAAGTTCTTGAGGTCCTTGGGGTCTGCCTTGGGTTTCTTGAGTAAGGCGGTGATCTCGGCGTGCTTCCAGCTTTCCGGGAAGGCTGCTGTCTCGAAGGAGATGTTGATTATTTTCCGGAGATGGGGCGCGATGGCTGTACTGGCTTTGTTGAAGATGTGGTGAGGGCACGGGTCTAGCGGTGAACCGGAGTGGATGGTGTTCATGATCTCGCTGGTGTCCTCGTCGTTGATGTTGGTCCAGGAGAGCAGGCGGTTGGTGGTTGTGGGGGCAGTGGTCTCGGTGGTTGCCGGGGCGGTCGTGGTGTTGAAGCTGTCGTGGATGTCGGCGATTTTGCGGTGGAAGAAGGTGGCCAGTGAGTCGCACAGGTCTCGCGACGGCTGGATGTCGTTGGTGTTGGAGCTGGGGTTGGAGAGTTCCTTCACGATGTTGAAGAGCTTTTTGCTGTTGTGTGCGTTGTTGTCTAGGCGGTCTTTGAGTGAGGCCCTTTTGGCGGATCTGATGAGGTGATGGTGACTGCGGGTGGCGCTCTTGTGGGCGGCGTAGCTGTCCGCTGTCCGTTCGTGGAGCCAGATCTTCTCCAGTTTTCGGCATGTTCGTTTGGAGGCCTGGAGGTCTTCGGTGAACCAGGTGGCTTTCTTGCTGGTGTGGCTGTTGGGCGGATTCTTGAGCGGGGCGAGGGTGTTGGCGCAGTCGTCGATCCACTGTCTGAGGTTGCGGGCGGCGGTGTCGGGGTCGGAGGGTTCGGCGGGTGGGCTCAGGGCGAGGGTTGTGGTTAGCTGGTCTTCCGTGACTCTGCTCCAGCAGCGGCGAGGCATTTGTTCGGTGCGGTGGTGCGTGGTGGGCTTCCTGTAGGTGAAGTGGATGCAGTGGTGGTCAGTCCAGTGGGGTTCGGAGGTGTGGTTGAAGGAGACGTGTGGGCTTGCGGAAAAGATGGAGTCTAGCATGTGGCCGGCGGCGTGGGTGGGTGTAGTCACGAGCTGTCTGAGTCCGAGGGTGGTGAGGTTGTCGATCAGGGTGGTGGAGTTGGTGTCCTTGTTGTTCTCGAGGTGGAAGTTCAGGTCCCCGAGGAGGATGTAGTCCGTGGAGGCGATGGCGTGTGTGCTGACGAAGTCAGCGATGGAATCGCTGAACTGTGGTCGGGGTCCGGGGGTCTGTAGATGAGGGTTCCTCTGAGGGTGGTGTTGGGATCGGTGTGGATCTGGAAGTGCATGTGTTCGGCGGTGCTGAGGGTGTCGTCGGTGTTGGTTGAGACTCTGAGGGTGTTCCTGTGGACGATGGCGATGCCTCCTCCGACTCCGTTGGTGCGGTCCCTGCGGGTGATCTTGTATCCGTCCGGGATGGCAATGGCGATGTCGGGGGCTGAAGCGGGATTCAGCCAGGTCTCCGTCAGGAATGCGACGTCTGGGGAGGTTGAGTCGAGAAGGTCCCAGAGTTCGATGGCGTGTTTGCGGGCGGAGCGGGTGTTGAGGAGGATGCATCTGAGGTAGTTGGGTTCTTTCCTGGGCGGTGGTTTGGCGGGGCGGGTGCTGGCGAAGCTGCAGTTCCGGCAGGTGAAGGGCCCTTGGGTGCGCTTCGGGGTGGCCTGGTAGCAGGCGTGATCTTTTCCGGGGTTGAGTGCGTGGAGGGTGCTGGCGTCGTATCGGCGTCTGTTGATGTGGCGGGCGCGGGGGATGCCCGGACCAGGGGGTCTGGCGCTGGGCGCGGTCACGGCGCGGACGGGCGCAGACGGGCTTGCCTTAGGCGCGCCTTCGGCGCGCCAGCGGCGCGCCCGCTGCGCAGCGGCCGCCATAAATGGGGAGGTGGGAGGGAGGAGCAGGGAATGGGGCAGCGAATGGGCAGTGAGGGGGCGGGGCCGCAGGGGCGCAGCGGCGGGAAACAGGCACAGAAGGGAAAACGAGCACAATCAGGGGCAGCAAGGGGGCCACAGAAAGGAAAAACGAGCACAATCAGGGGCAGCAAGGGGGGCACAGAAAGGAAAAACGAGCACAATCAGGGGCAGCAAGGGGGCACAGAAAGGAAAAACGAGCACAATCAGGGGCAGCAAGGGGGGCACAGAAAGGAAAAACGAGCACAATCAGGGGCAGCAAGGGGGCACAGAAAGGAAAAACGAGCACAATCAGGGGCAGCAGCAGGGCACACAGACGGAGCTGTGTGGTGGGGAGCGACCTACCAGTCAAGGTCAGGGGTCGCTCTCTTCACCACGCAGCGGCCGCCATAAATGGGGAGGTGGGAGGGAGGAGCAGGGAATGGGGAAGCGAATGGGCAGTGAGGGGGCGGGGCCGCAGAGCGCAGCGGCGGGAAACAGGCACAGAAGGGAAAATGAGCACAATCAGGGCATCAAGGGGGCACAGAAAGGAAAAAAAAACGAGCACAATCAGGGGCAGCAAGGGGGCACAGAAAGGAAAAACGAGCACAATCAGGGGCAGCAAGGGGGCACAGAAAGGAAAAACGAGCACAATCAGGGGCAGCAAGGGGGGCACAGAAAGGAAAAAACTAGCACAATCAGGGGCAGCAAGGGGGGCACAGAAAGGAAAACGAGCACAATCAGGGGCAGCAAGGGGGGCACAGAAAGGAAAAACGAGCACAATCAGGGGCAGCAAGGGGGCACAGAAAGGAAAAACGAGCACAATCAGGGGCAGCAAGGGGGCACAGAAAGGAAAAACGAGCACAATCAGGGGCAGCAAGGGGGCACAGAAAGGAAAAACGAGCACAATCAGGGGCAGCAGCAGGGCACACAGACGGAGCTGTGTGGTGGGGAGCGACCTACCAGTCAAGGTCAGGGGTCGCTCTCTTCACCACGCAGCGGCCGCCATAAATGGGGAGGTGGGAGGGAGGAGCAGGGAATGGGGCAGCGAATGGGCAGTGAGGGGCGGGGCCGCAGGGCGCAGCGGCGGGAAACAGGCACAGAAGGGAAAACGAGCACAATCAGGGCATCAAGGGGGCACAGAAAGGAAAAAAAAAAAAACGAGCACAATCAGGGGCAGCAAGGGGGCACAGAAAGGAAAAAACGAGCACAATCAGGGGCAGCAAGGGGGCACAGAAAGGAAAAACGAGCACAATCAGGGGCAGCAAGGGGGGCACAGAAAGGAAAAAATTAGCACAATCAGGGGCAGCACGGGGGCACAGAAAGGAAAAACGAGCACAATCAGGGGCAGCAAGGGGGGGCACAGAAAGGAAAAACGAGCACAATCTGTACCTTCTTCAGAACGCTCAGCAGAATGCTCTTGGAGGGGGTGCCAAAGCACAGTGTACACACTGAAGCAAACACCATCCCCCAGGTAGTGCAGTCAGCTAAAGAAGGAATCAGACCACTCAGCAAACTCATTGTAAGGATCCTGTGTTTTCAACAGGAGTTGTATGTGGAAATCCGCCACAAGCTGCTCAAATTTTTGTGCAAGCCAAAACGGCAAGTCATCACGATTTTGAGGACGTTTGCCCATCACGGAGTTAATCATGACGGAACCAATCACAAGTCCACCGCGATGACCTGGTGGCGGAGGAGCAGCTCCAGCCGGAGCTTCCTGTAGGGCATGTGACATAAACTGTATGACACGTCTATGCAGATAAACCAACTCAGTGTATAATAGACGTAACTCTACTATAGTGACATTAAGATAATTTGGATGTGGTGTAAAACCTGCCAAAACAGGCCAAGTGGCCCCATCGATAGACAAGGGGCCCATCCGAACAAAAGAAACAGGGTGAGGAAGGGCACCATTAAACCAAATGGTATGCTCCCATGACGTCAACGGAACTTCAATAAATGCAAACGGACGATACGCTGCTGGAGGAGCAGCGACCATATATTCATGAAACAAATTATCATTCACGTCTACCGCGGAAAATGTAACCCAGGAATAAAATACCTCAAAGCGGTATGCTGGATCAGCCTCTACCATCAAATCCTCAATCAAAATAATGTTTGCTCCTGCATTGGGGACTCCGTGTGGAGCTTAGTATGCCATAACCGCTGCATGGTTATGTGCTGCAATAGCGACTGGTTGTGCCATATTAGAAATGGAGTAAAAGAACGAGCAAAACGTTAGCCCAAAATTGGGTTTAAAAACCTTTTAAAATTCAAGCTTGAAAAACCTACAGAAATAGGTGTACCCTGCAAATATAGGAGGCTAAGCCCCCCCACCACGGACGGCTCCAGAAACCGGTGAGAGGGTATCGTGGACAAGCACAAGCGCTACTCAGGGATCTCGCGAATAAGTACTAGACCAGACGTTTGCGGCGCCATGTTGCAGGGATTCTGCCCAAGAACAGAACTTTGCATAGGATTATGGGACCTTAGTGCGTAGGGACTGAGTCATCCTACCACCTTAGTACCCATGAGCCCAGGACCGACTAGCTATAGTGTCTCACTTGCCCTCCTACTCACTCACAGAGAAACAAGTGGTTAGACACCCCAGAACACAACACACCCGAATCTCTCAGGACTCGCGGTTGCAAGACACACCCTTTAGCTCGCACTCTTGTACCTGTCCACAATAAGATCTGACAGAGACATGAAACAGTTTAAAATATTTATTTTAACTAACGTGCTCTAACATGCAGTATACATGCCAAAACAAGCAGGAAATTGCATAATGCAAATACAGTCAGCATAGCAGCTAGTCCATAAATCATGAAGGGAGATGTCATCATGAAAAGACAATAGTGCCTAACCTCCCTCCCCTTGCTGAGAAGCAGTATTATTCTATATTAGAAGATCTCTGGGTTTTGTCTGCAGACCCCATACCTTAGCATATAGATGGTAGTTCTACATCATAGGTGGTGTCTTGCTCTTCTCCCTGGAAAGGTCCCTCTCCAAGTGTGTGCCCCCTATGTCTCTAACCCCATAAGACCAAAGTACAGTTTCCAAACAACAGCTGCATTGGTATGTTTTGTCTAGGTGCTAGGGCCTGACCAGAACAGAATAACAAGGGGCATTGTTTATTAACTTTGCATACAATGTTCAGACTAAATCCCAGGACCTGGCAAAGAATGCACACACCAGACAGTTCTCATGTGAAAAGTAAGAAGAAAGTTTTTGCAAAAATAAAGCCATGTAGTAACGTGCGCAAAGCCGCGTAATACCTGCAGAGCTCATGCTAACTTAGTGAAGATGACAATGTCCCCATGGGCCACGTGATAATACGCCGTGAAATGGGTGAGTTGGAACAACAGGTAGACTCTGTGAAAGATCGGGAGACGCCAGAGAAGAGGAGTTGGAGTCGTGCCGCAGCGAAATACTGGAACTTAAGGAACGAATCGCAGACCTCAACTACCATCTGGAGGACCTTGAAAACAGGTCCAGAAGATCCAATACCAGAATGAAGGGCGTTCCGCTGCAGGCAGATGCGGGCCGCCTGGAGGACTTTGTCATACGAGTCTTCCGCCAGATCGTTCCAGAGCTAAAGGCGAAAGGAGATACCCCTCGATAGAACACATAGAGCGGGTTGCCCATCTCAATCACCCGGGGCCCCACAGGACATTCTTACATGTCTTAACAACTACTGCCAGAAGGAGCTCATCATGAATGCAGTGCGTGACCAAAGTCATGTCCTCTTTGAAGGGATCAACGTATGTCTATTCTAGGACCTTTCCCTCATCACCCTTCAATGACGCCGCAGCATGAAGCCAATCACAGACTTTTTGAGGGACAAACGGGTGTGATACAAATGGGGACACCCGTTCTGCCTTGTCTTCCCCTGGAATGGAGAAACACGCTCTACCCATACACCCCCGGATGTGGCGGCACTCCTGGGACTGAACTTAGATCAAGGTGATCGGGCAGGACCTCGTGGCTCCTCAGCATCCCCTCCAGGTACTGGCCGCTGGAGACGCTTTAAATATCGACCCCCACGGGGCGTGAATAGGCCAACTGTGACAGAGAGCATCAAGGAGAGATCAGCGTTGCTGCAATACCTCCCCAGAAAAAAAGACCACTCACCTGAGCAAGAAGACGAATGATTGCCCTGTGGGTGGGCGGTAATCCGCGAACCCGCTTCTCCTGGTGACGTCTGGCTTTGGTGGGGTAGAGCCAGCTCTTGGCAGGCCTTGCCGCATGGGGCCACGGACCACGGGCCTGGTCCCTGGATCTGCATAGACTTTAGATCATACATTAGATGGCTGGGGTGGAGGACTCCACCAATCGTCACCATACCAGACGACCTATGCTGATAGCTGATGACATGGACCCCTACTACGTAACTAATGTTCTTTCACCGATTGGTGAATTTGTTATTCATGTTTCTCTGTTTGTTCTTTTTGACAGATATTCCATGCACCGTCCACATTCACTACTGTTCCGGCCCACTACACTCCCGAAGCGGTAGGGCCTCTCCCGGCTCACCTTAGACCCACCACCACTTTCAGCACACTCCCTAGGCTATTGTACGGATAGTTAGTCTTAACGTGAGGGGCCTAAACTTGCCAGCAAAGGAAGTAGCACTACTGTCCCAACTGAAGGCAACACAATGCGACATATGCTTACTACAGGAGACCCACCTCCTAAAAAAAGATTGGAACCGAATGCGGTCAAAGTGGTCAGACCGCCAATACTGGTCAGATGGTCCCGGTAAGAGGACAGGGGTAGCCATTCTGCTAGCTACACACTTTCAAGGCCTGGTCCTACAAATGCATTCTGAAGTCACGGGCCGCATGCTATCCATGCGGATCTCTTTTCACCAATACACATTCACAGTTGCATGTATTTATGCACCCAATGACTAACAGGAACCCTTTATCCGCCAGACGATCGGGACAATTCTCACCACACCCGACATTAATATTCTGATGGGGGGGACGTTAACATAGTACGAGACGCCTCACTGTACCAGATACTGCATAGGGCCGGCTGGGCAGGAGCGCTTACTCCACAGGGACTCAAGTGGCTTACGGACGCGGGGTTGATCGACATATGGAGGACGCCACACCCTTCGACAAGAACATATTCACACTTCTCAACCGCACACCAGTCATATGCCAGAATCGACTTCTTTTTAGTCTCTTCCTCCCTACTCCCGATGGTGACACAGGCGGACATTGAGGTCGCCTCCGTCTCAGATCCCTCCCCTGTCTCACTCATGCTGCGCATTACCAATGATACCAAGAGCTACAGAATGTGGCACCTCAACCCTAAACTGCTTTCCTATAACCCTGCCTTTAAGAGGTTCAGAGAGTTATCTTAGACTACCTCACCACTAACGACACGACACACACTCTGACCTCCACACTGTGGGACTCCCTTAAGGCAGTGGTGAGAGGAACTTACATAGCTATAGCGACGTGGCTTAACAGGGAGCATAGGGTTAAGCGCACAGATTTAGAGGGGAGGTTGAGGGACATGGAAGAGGCATACAGACAAATAGGGTCTCATAAGGCGCCAACTAACTATTGCCAGGAAGCAGCTTAAGGCCCTAGATAAGGACATCGCAGAATACGCGCTACTACGCACGAAACAGAGATACTATGCAGGGGGAAATAAGGCGGGCAGACTTCTTGCACACAGGCTACATCGTCAGACACAAACGCGCCGCATACAAATCCTAGTAGATCAAAGCCAACACCCCCTGACGAGACGCAGAGATTGCCATGGAATTTGGTCGATTTTATGCTCAACTATACAAGACAGAGCCTCTACAACCCGCGCACTGCGCCTTGTGTATGGAGCAGGGCCCCCTAATTGACGGAAACCTGTAGCTGCACCTCTAGAGTCAGATATAACTTCACAGAAAGGCTTGAGGCAATAGGGAGGCTCCAAGTGGACAAGGCACCTGGGCAGGATGGATTTACTGCTGCCTTTTATAAAATGTTTGCGGAGCAACTGTCCCCTATTTTGGCCTGGCTATATAACTCATTTAGCTCCACGGGTACCTTCACAGAGACCATGAAAATGGCCATTATAACGGCTCTACCAAAACCGGGGAAAGACCCGCAGCAATGCGCTTCCTACCGACCCATATCCTTGCTCAACAAAGACGCTAAAATATCTGCTGGGACTCTTGCCAACAGGTTGGGAAGGTACATGCCTGGCCTGGTGGATGCCACACCAATCAGGTTTCATTTCTGGACACACATGCGGGGACAACACAAAGCGAATATTTCATCTAATCTCCAAAACCAACCACTCGCAGACATCCACACTGCTTTTATCAATAGACGCTGAGAAGGCATTCGACCGGGTGCATTGGCCTTTCTGCAGACGGTACTGGAGGCTGTGGGTCTGGTCCCGTTTTCACCAATGGGTTTGGGCCAGCTAGGCAGAACCAAAAGCCCTAGTCCGTGTCAACGGTCACTATCCCCCATGTTCCCAATCTTGAGGGGCACGCAACAGGGGTGCCCTCTTTCACCACTCCTGTTCACGCTCTACATGAAGCCGCTGGCGGAGCGTATACGGGGGCACCGACTCATCGAGGGGGTATGGATGGGTGGACAGGCCCACAAGATAGCGCTATATACAGACGATGTGCTGCTCACTGTCACTAGACCACGCCAGTCGCTGCCCCCATTGTTGGAAGATCTGGCTAAAAAGTTTCCTTTTACATGGGCCACACAGGGTATCTCATATTTAGGTATCCATCTATTCTCTACTATTGATAGGTCACTGTCGCACAACTACTCCTCACTACTGTCCATGATGCTCGCACTTATCCAGTCTTGGCACGGGGGAGCCATCTCCTGGTCGGGACGAATAGCAGCCGTGATAATGCCCCTCCTGCCCAAGATTTTATATCTAATGCAGGCGGTCCCGCTACAACCACCCCCTTCCGTGATGGAGAAACTACAAAACACGCTAGAGTCATTTAAATGGGGCGGCAAGAAAGCCAGGATGGCAAAGGAGCAAAGTCTCCACATTATCAAAGGGACACTTTATGTAGTATTTAAAGTTCCAGGATGAGAGGACAGCAGGGCACAGGTTCCTCCGCTTCAAAGCAGTGACTCCATTTATATTCCCGCAGCACCGCACGATTTTCATTAACAGTGGAGGGAAATCACGACAGACAGATGGGTACTTTCAGCAGTACAAGCAGGTATTCGAACACGTTCCACAGCATCATTTACCACAGCTGCAAAATAAATAGCTGCATTGATATTGGGAGAGGAGTTGGCCTAACAGCTAGGGTGGTCGACCTCGAATCTGGGGAACTGGGTTCAAGTCTCGGCAATGACGCTGATAATCCTGTTATTCTGGGCAAATCACTTAATCTCCCCGTGCCTAACAAAAATGAATGTGTCCTCATGTAATGCAACTGGTGCTATGTAAAGCGCTCTGATACCCGATTCGGGTCAAGTTCGCGCTATATAAAACTCTGTAAAATAAAATAAAATAAATAAAAAATACCTTCCGGTAGCCAAGGGAGGGCTGGGTATACCTCACCTAGTGCATTATTACCAAGCAGCGCAGTTGAGATTCCTAGTGGAATGGCAACGGCCTCTCACGGAGAAGCACTGGTGCTTCCTGGACCAGGCGGTAGCCGGCATCCATATTTGCAAGATACCCAGGCTCCCACATAAGAAACGTCCTATGGGAGTGGGGGGGCGCTAGAGGGCGCACAGCAAGATGGCTGTGGTGTAGTGCATCTCCGCCGGCCGAACTGACAATCCACTAATAATACTGCTTTCCTGCTAACATCCAACGCCTGCAATAAGAGAGGAATGAAGCGGTAACTAAGCAGATGGCTTGGGGACGATCAAGCTGTGGTGTGCTGACTTAACCACCGCGCATCGTGACCTGTCGGACTGGCGGCCTTCATATGCAACATGGAGGCCCTGCAGTGAGATGGAGAGCCCCACCGGCCCGGGCGGCACAGCTAACCACACGATACAGTCTGTGCTGATCACTACGCGTGGAGCCCGGCTGAGTCCTGTGCCTCGGTTGCCGACCCCGGTGCCCTTCGAGAGCTACGGTGAGTGCGCGAGCGGCGGTCTGGCTAAGCGGGTGGTGCTGGACTGCCTGTGCGTCCTCCCCTCTTGCCGACCGCCAAGTGGTGGTCGCACGGCCCGACGAGGAGATCAGGCGATTCTGGCAGCTGAATGAGTGCTCCGGGTCAGGCTGCGGCTTCTGGCGGATGTCTGCACATGAACCTACTCACCAGGGGAGGCCTGAGATACGCGGTCTGGACGGTGTGGGAAGCCTGGGCTAAGGGCACCCGTGTGCGCGGCCTGATCTTGCCGATCCTGCACAATTGGAGCTGAGACTGGGCCTACCTGCAGGCACTGTGTTGTCTGGACCCGCTGATACCCCACTATAGTTTCACAGGCTGATTGAGGGCATGTTGTCATTTTACACCAACACCGCATGTTCGTAGCTTGACGTTGCTGACCAGTTGCCCCCAGCTACATAAAGTGAGAGACTGCACCTACAACTGCGTATCTCACAGCAACACAAGCTCTGATCTGGCACTAAGGCATTGGCTTAACTGACAATGCTGGCTAGCATTAATGCGCATATTGTGTGGGGGCGGGTCTCGAGTTGCGGCGCCTGACCCCTCAAGCTGAGGATCTGGATTTGGGGGCATGACGTGCAGAATCATCAATCCTGAAGTGCGCATTATGTGGAAGTACTGACTATTGTTTCATGTGAGGTGACGCGGCTACTGGCTGAACACAAGGTACCCACAGAGCTAGAAGGATAACTGGTCAACTTTGTACACAAGCCCGTTGAATATTGCCGAGATATATAAACAAGCAGATATGGGTAAAACTGAAAGAAGCCAATCACGTCTCACCTTCGAGCCGCGAAAGTCTGGCAAATCACAGCAGAGAGCCACCTCGGACTCGGAGCTAGATGCTCCCTCTGAGAACCCATCATCTCTTGAGAAAACGCTCCTTGCCATGCAAAGCAGCCTGCAGTCCATTGACATAAAAATAGACGCTCTTAATCTTAGGATGGATCACATGTCTCGGAAATTAGATAAACATGCCGTCAGACATGGGGAGGCTGAAAAACACATTTCGGATACGTAAGATGGTCTACAAAAAATGGCCTCCAGGACCCTTGACATGGAAAAGGTGCTCAACATCATTCAAGCTAAGAACGAAGACCTGGAAGCCAGGTCCCGACGCAATAATCTGAGGATTACTGGTCTATCGGAGTCAACCAACACAGGGAGACTAGAATCTTAGGTAGAGGCAATGCTGCGTGAGATTTTTGGGACGGAACATCTATCCCAAGTGTTGATTGTAGAACGAGCTCACCGCTCTCTGGCAGCTCGCCCTCCCCCAGGTGCCCCGCCAAGACCGATTATTGCTCACCTGTTGAATTACAGGGACCGTGACTCGATTCTGCACATGTCAAGGGAAAAGGGTACCATAAACTACCAGGGAAACAACTTGGCTTTCTATCCGGACTTCACTGCTGCGGTCCAAGTGGCAAGAAAAGAATACCAATCTGTTAAGAAACTGCTGATGGCAGAAAGTGTTCCATATGCCATGCTCTACCCAGCACGGCTGCGCGTCAGTGCAGAGGGCAAATCGAACATTTTCACCAGTCCTAAGGCAGCTATGGAATATGCGAAAACCTTCAAGCCTAGAGACCGTGAAATCCCTGGCACACCAGACGACGAAGACTGATCGCCACAGAACTCTGTGTAAGGATGCATCTGTCATGCACCAAGACTGCACAAGAAGGTGTCCCAGGCTCTCTGTATTACGCTTGTTTCTATTGATAAGTGAATGGGGGATTTGCTCTGCAGCTCTCTCGTTTCCCCTTCAGACTGTCTGTCAATTTTGTTGCTTCACAAATATTGTAAAATTCTATCTCTAACAGGAATGCTGGTTTCTATCCCTCTCTGTCTCAATATTCAGTAGCTATGGGAAATCTATCTAGGTGTTTGGCCGCCTCCCTTCTCATCAGGGAGGTCGAATGCGCTCCGGCGTTCCCCCATGGGTGTACCCCGCATTTACCTGCGAATATGTTTTGTATTTGGGGTTTGACTTTGTGTTTCTGGGATGGCTTTGGCAAGTTGGGGGTGCTGAAGTGGGAAGGGGGAGGTACCGGGAGGTGGGTATATATGGGACTGTTTTATGTGGCTAAGTGGAATTCACAGGTACAATTGTTGATCTATATTTTGCCCCAATCCTTAGATGTGACACGCACATTGGTCAATAAGCTTACATGACAGGGCTGGATACTGAAATGATTTCATGCATGACGTGGAGTGTTCATGGGCTGAACTCCCCTAAAAAAATCAGACAAGTATCAGCCTATTTAGATAGGCATGCTGTCAAGATTGTCCTCCTCCAGGAGACGCATCTGACAAAACAATCTGAGACCAGGGTGGGTGTGCAATGGGCTGGATGCAGACTGGCGTCTTCATATTCATCATACACAAGAGGGGTGATTACATTAGTAAATAAAAACCTTCCGTTCACCATGATTAAACACTGCACAGATGATGGGGGTCGCTATGCAATAATCCATGGTAAACTAGCTGGTTCGCTACTAACTATAGTGAACGTTTATGGACCCAACACGGATGAGCCCAGCTTCTTTGAAGGTATTTTTAATGTACTCCGGGAATGGCCCGAAGCTGAAATTTTATGGGGAGGTGATCTGAATACACACTTGGACCCCAGCAAAGACAAGTCGAGCAGGCAAGGAGTTCAATCACCCAAAGCAGCTCGGGTCATAAATGATGGGATGGCTGAATTAGGATTAGTAGACACGTGGCGACTTCGCAATACTGAAAGGTTGGAGGGCACACATGCTTCTATTGCGCATGGCAGCTGGTCACGGCTGGATTATTGGTTGTTAGGTGAAGGCTCGAATGCATGGGTCTCCACAATTGATGCGTTACCCAGAACGTTATCTGAGCATAACCTTCTTAAGCTCACGCTGCGCATCCCGCTGAGCGTCCCCCGACAGTTCACATGGCGTTTCAGATCAGAGGCGCTGCTCGATCCACTATACGCTACCACGATCAGAGAGACCATAGTTCAATATTTTGATTTAAATAAGGGGTCGGTGGATAGCGCAGCTACTCTCTGGGAGGCCTTTAAGGTCACTATCAGGGGCAAATGCATCGGCACATCGGCGGGCATCCTTGAGGATATCCGTGGCCAACTTTCCAAAGTGGAAAAAATGCTGACGCAGCTTGAGCGCGATTATGAGACTCTCCCATGCGCACATACGCTAGCCCAAATTAAAGACTTAATCCTAGAGTATAATGAACTGGCAGCTGGGGAGGTGCGCTATCTCTCCAAGAGACACGTGGCCCGCGCGTATGGTGAAGGAGGCAGACCTGGGCATAATTTAGCTACTAAGATCAAACTCCGAACAGAACGACATGCCATAACTAAAATTACGGATGAAATTGGGAGGGACCATTACACCACGCAAGCAATTGTTGCACAGTTTCGCAGTTGCTATATGGAGCTATACACTTCCAAAGGAGGAATCGATCCCAGGAAACTAGATGACTACTTGGCAGACATCGCGCTTGCATGGCTGTCTAATGGGCAACGAGAATATTTATGTCAACCAATTGCAGCGGCTGACATCCGTGAAGCGATTCGATCGCTGCCTAATAAGAAAGCACCTGGGCCGGACGGTCTCACATGTGAATTCTATAAGGAATTCGCGGATGAGCTGATACCTTACATGTTAGAAATGTACGAGGAAGCCTATGAATCGGGAAGACTACCGCCAACGCTCAGAGAAGCTCTGATAATTACTCTGCTAAAAAAGACAAATCGCCTACTCGCTGCGAGTCATATCGCCCATTGTCGCTCATTAACATAGATGCGAAAATATTAGCAAAAATATTGGCCACCAGACTTCAACCGTTGATGCCGATGCTGGTTCTCCCCAACCAATCTTGATTCATACCGGATAGGTCCACCTCACACAATCTGCGAACGATCTTTGCAATGTTCCATATACTTGACCCTGAGTTCCAGGCTGCGGCAGTGATGCTAGAAGCGGCCAAGGCCTTTGATTCTATAGAGTGGGGCTATCTGTTTCAAATACTACGGCGTATAGGGATCCCTGAATTTTATAGTAGGTGGGTGCGGTTGCTGTATACTGACCCCATGGCACGTGTCCGTGTAGATGGAATCACATCGGACCCGATTCAGATCGGCAGGGGCACTAAACAGGGGTGCCCTCTCTCGCCGCTTCTCTTTTCCCTGATGCTGGAACCCCTGGCATGGATCATCAGGCAGCGGCACAGAGAGGCAGCCCTGCATTTTGAACACCGTCCCGTAAGCATATCACTTTACGCTGATGACATGCTGCTCTTTGTCAGGGAACCGCAGACATTCATGGCACCTTTTCTGCATGAATACATCTGGTTCGGGTTTTTCTCAGGGATCAGCATCAATTGGAACAAATCTTTGGTAGTGCCGCTGACGGCGAACACTACTCCTCATGCCCTGGAGTTTCCTCTTGTTTGGTCGTCAGACCCTGTTAAATACTTGCTGGTATGGGTTCATCGGGATCCCGACATAGTCATAAGGGAAAATGATGGCGCTGCATGCACTATGTTGGAGCAGCAGGTGGCTAGATGGTCAGTGATGCCGTTGTCACTAGCTGACCGCATAGCCCTCATTAAGATGATTGTCTTGCAGAGATTCCTGTACCTGTTCAGCAACATACCCATAAAACTGACCCAGCATTTTTTTTAAACCATACGTTCGCTGCTTGTAAAGCTAGTGTGGGGAGGAAAGCAGTCTTGCGTGAGCTGGGAGACACTTACCCTGGACTACAGTAAAGGTGGCTTTAGCGTGCCTGACATGTATCTGTACTATCTCTGTGCGCAGGCGCAGTATGCATACTACTGGTACAATCATCATGACTTCATCCCTAATGTCGCGGTCGAGGACGGCGATGCACACCCCATTCCACATGTCGCACTCACACAGAGGTACGCCCAAAAATGAAATTAATACAATAGACACCACGATAGCAGCCTGGCAGGCTCTAGGACAACTGGCGGCGAAGCTTCCACTATATGACCCTCTGCTTCCACTGGCTCACCACACAGCGTTGTCGGTCACACAGGAGGTGGGAGCTATGCACACCCTGAGATTAGCAGGCATAGATAAAATGCAGGACTTATACCCAAACGGTGGTTTCATCACGGAAGAGATGCTACAATACGTACACAATAAATTGCCGCTATTCCTATTTATATTTCACAGACTAAAGAAGGCAGTGAAGGCACACTATAACACCTTTCCTGATGAACCACCAACACTGTAAACCCTCCAGACGCTTCTGGCTAGCCGAACAAGGCACAAATTGGTCACCAAGTTATATAGAATAGCTTGAGATGAGAAACTTACTGCCAACGATAGGAGCCTAGCGCGGTGGAACACTAAACTTCACCCTCAGCTTACACAGAAGGAATGGGGGTACTGCTATCAACTCACCAGTGCATTCACCTCCAATGGCAATTTGCGCATTATCCACTTGAAATATTTTCATCAGGTCTATCATACACCACACAAACTTCACAAATATGGTCTCCGGGAAAGTGATGCATGTAAAAGATGTGGATATCAGGGAGCAGAATTCTGGCACTTGGCCTGGGAGTGCAGTCGGGTGGCTGAGTTCAGGGCGAAAGTGACACATAGACTACAAAATATGAGCAACATTACACTACAGTGTACCCCACAGGTGTGTCTACTGTGTTTCACACCGTCCCTGAAGGGTGTCACTGGTAAATTCATCAGAATTGCTTTACTGCTGGTGAAAAGGAGGGTGGCGATGAAATGGGAGAGCTCGGCTGCCCCCCTGCCTGAACACTGGATAAAGGACCTTGTGTACTGTAGGGAGAATCTTGAACTGTATGCAGAGGAGCTGCCGGCTCCCTCTCGGCCCAAAGACATCTGGGAGCCACTATTGCAATAACTGCGGTCCAGAGAACAAGAAGCGTTATCAGAAACTGCAGAGGAATAGTACTGGACATGCACAATTGTTAGTCTGATATCTGTCACAACAAGGACGATTGTATCTAAGGGCAAATGATCAACTGAAATGAATAGCCACGGGTTGTTTGTTTTTCTAAGTTTTCGTAATGTATGCGAATTTGAACTTGTATGCAATGTAAGAACAAAAATTAATAATAAAAAAAAAAATCGTCCTCTGGGAGTGTACATCTCTCCAGTGGTCAGGGCCACGGTTGGGGCCTGGGACAGATTGAGTGTCTCTAGCGGTCTCTCCACCCCGATCTCCCCCCTTACACCAATTATAGGAAATACAGACTTCCCACTGGCAATGCATGAATCAGCATACTCCTGGTGGCAAGAGGCCAATTGCAAACGCATTGGGGATCTTTTTGATGAACAGGGATTGCTGGACTTTCCTAGACTTCAACAGAATTTCGGACTCAAAGATGCTGATGGGTGGCGGTACGCAGCAGTCTGCCGCTGGGTAACCCAGCCAATGGTGCAACCCCACGTGGGCAGGCCCCTCACACCATTCGAGCGCTGGCGTCTGTCTCTGAAGGATGACCAACACCTGCTGTCAGATATTTATACTTTTTTAAACACTTCTGCTAACTCCTTGCTTTCGCCAGCCAGGACAAGGTGGGAGGCGAAATGTGAATGCAAATTCACAGATAAGGAATGGAAGGATATTCTGCATAGGACTCGCACGTCGGCCTGCAGCGCTGCCGGAAGGGAGACACTCCTCAAGCTAGTGCACTATGGGTACTTTACACACACCCACTTGATTAAGTGGAAGAAGGGGACTGACGATAAATGTTGGCGCCACTGTGGCCATTCCGGTACACTATCTCACCTGCTGTGGCATTGCCCCAACCACACTGTTATTGGTCAGAAGTGCTTGCAGACGTTAATCAAATGTTTGACACTGAGCTACCCCGCTTCTCCAGCTACATCTTACTAGGGCTTCCTAACGCACTCATATATCCACTATGCTCTCATAAGGGGAGGGCTATCACATTGGCCCTATGCGGAGCTAAGCAAGTACTGCTATCAAAATGGGGAACTGCCACCACTTCCACACACCTAGAATGGACACACAAACTTTGAGACCAGCTGAGTATGGAAAAGCTAACAGCAATAGCAAGCCAATCCCTACATAAGTTCGAGAAGACATGGGGCCCCTGCCTAAAATACTTATCTAACCCCTTTCGGGAACTCACCTGCCCCATATATTTGAGCATTCTGTGCCTCATGGCAAGTGCACAACCAGATGCTTCAACCGTTTTGTAGTGGGCTCCGGGACAGCTTAGGCGCTTATTCATTACATACGGACAAGGCATGTCTTATTCATTTAATTTTTTGATATCTTCAGATAAAATGTACTGTTATCCCCTCTCTACCTTTCCCCCACCCCTCTCTTCGCCGGCCATTGGATTAGGCAGAAGATCTGTATACTCTCTTAAATCAATAAAAATTGCTACAAAAATTGCTAAAATAAATAAATAATTAAACGCTTCCCATTTTCCTTTAAGGAAAATGGGCTCCATTTTCTTTTTAAAAGATTGTTTTTTTTAAAAGCAATTACTGTCATGGTGGTCTGCTGACCCCAGCAGGCCACCACACCTGTGAATGTAGCTAATCGTAGTAGGACCCAATGTACGATCTACCGCATTTATATTAATGAGGTAGGTCAAATTGCGACCCACTACGATTCTGTATTTTGAGAGCAGACCTATTAGTACATTGAAAAACCACAAGTTAAGAGACAAGGGAGTGAGCCTCCCCTCCTCTGACTCCCCTCATGAAAGCATCTAGACTCACAAAAAAAAGAAGGACTAAAGTGTGCTGTGATAAACAGATATAAAACAAAAGAATGCAACATCTGCTGGAATGTTGAATTATGGAAATCATTATTAAAAGGTATGAGATACTGTGGTTTGCACACCTTGTTTTGGTATAGTGACACACTCTTACAGGCACCAATGATCTCAAATCTTTTTATCTCTCCCTAATTTCATGAAACAATGGCCCCATAGGATACATGGAGACCTGACCATTCCCACGTCATCTGTTTCAAGGTGAGCAATTAAATAAATCATTACCTAAAGGTTTGAGTGAGGGCTCGGAGTAAAGAGATCCCTGGTGCCACGAGTGAATCGGTCATTCGTGGCACCAGGGATCTCTTACTCTGAACCCTGACTTAGGGCCCGATTCACAGAACTAACTTAAGACAAAATCCTAAACTTACTACCATTTTGGTATTCACAGAAGGCACTTACTCATTTTGGTATTCACAGAAGGCACTTACTCATTGATGAGTAAGTGCCTTCTGTGAATACCAAAATGAGTAACTTACTCATTTTGAGTAGCTTACTCATTTTGAGTAACTTACTCATTTTGTGTAACTTACTCATTTTGGTATTCACAGAAGGCACTTACTCATTGATGAGTAAGTGCCTTCTGTGAATACCAAAATGAGTAACTTACTCATTTTGAGTAGCTTACTCATTTTGTGTAACTTACTCATTTTGGTATTCACAGAAGGCACTTACTCATCAATGAGTAAGTGCCTTCTGTGAATACCAAAATGAGTAAGTTAAACAAAGTGAGTAAGTTACTCAAAATGAGTAAGTTACTCAAAATGAGTAAGTAAGTGCCTTCTGTGAATACCAAAATGAGTAAGTGCCTTCTGTGAATACCAAAATGGTAGTAAGTTTAGGATTTTGTCTTAAGTTAGTTCTGTGAATCGGGCCCAGCATTGGTAGCATATTATTCTGCCAATGATCTTATTATATAACCGAGACAAGCATACAGGTAGCATCATTGGAGGGAATGCTGCTCTTTGACTATAAACCACTTTATCCAGTGGCTAATCTACAAGTGTTAATTTAATACACCTAGGAGTACCAGAATTCTTGACCTCCTACGCTGTCATATCCTGACAGGAGGTCTGACTATGGTACCCCTACAAAAGACCAGCCCTGATGAAGTCGTAGGGATATCTCCCAGAAACACGTGTTGGCTAAGGCTAAAAGCAGGTCATCTGAAGAAGATGAAATAAAACACAACACCTTAAGACAAGATGACGGATCATTTGCTATTATTAATTCTGATTGTATTTGCACAAAACTGTAACTGATTTGAATAGCGTGTGCTTCAAACCTTTAGTTAATGTTTACCAATCCTAGGATGGTACTAGAGAAGTAGGGTGTAGCTTCCCATCAAATGCACCGCAGGCGTTAAAACCTGTTCTACAACACACATATGTAATTACTGTATGAGCACCTGACACCTCACCAACATCAAGTTCTGAAACCAATAATTAAATAAATCAGTCAGGATATCTGCATCCTACCTCGTCGCATTTCGGCCCTCCCAGGAACCTGTAATTCCTTCTCTGAGGAAGAGTCCAGGCTGCTGTGCCTACCTGTCTTCCACTTTCCTGAATGTGTAGAATGGTGGAAGAGTCACTCCCTTAAGTCTGTGGCTACCAGGGTCAAGGAGTGTTGCGTGTGCAATAAACAACGTAGTGCGTCACATGTCCAAACCATTAGGAGTGGTCTGGGAGCCACTATCTTGAAAGGTAGTGTTATACTATCTGAGAATGCAGGGTATCAGCCCTCTGTTGAAAAATATTATGTTAAATGTTAACTACAGACTTGATATTGACTCAAGAAGAAATAAATAGAAATGATATGTTTATTTTAAACAAGTAATTATGTTCTTCCAATGGAGGATTGTAGATAATATGTCAACCCTCTTGAGGTTGATCAGAATTTAAGTTTTGTGCATGTCCCAAAAATAACAGCCCCGGAATAATAAAATAAGGTGAGGGTTGATGGTCATTACCTCACCTATAATAAGGCTGGATGCATGTATTCTCTGTAACCGCCAAGGTTAGCTGGATCTGTCCCCCTCTGGAGTATTGCGTGTACAAGGGACAACAGAAATCCATGTAAGGTACTACTACAGGTAAAAGTATTCTTAATGTATGAATATATTCAGTACTTGATAATCGTCAAAATTTTAGAGCTCAGTGGAGAAAAAATATATTACATAAGTGAAGTTAAGTGGACACATGAAGCCTCCTTATAAATAACTCATGAATTGTCAGTATAATGCTACCCATCTCCTAGATAACAATCTGTCCTTCTTGTCTATGAAAAAACGCCTCATCTGGATCGCTCGCCCCATGGAATGTCATCATTAAGGCAGTTTATATAGATCTTCGACTGGAAGATCCAACATTGCTTTTTTTCAAAATATTTTTTCCTTACATTTTCTGTGTTAGTCAGGATCTCCAAAATAACCCAATCATATCATCTGGGGTATGTTTGGATGTTACAAAATGGGCACTCGATTTTGTTGTGATATCCTGACATCTCACATTGCTCTTTTGTGTTCATTGATGCAGATTTATATTGGTCTGGTTGTCATACAAATATATTCCAAATGGCACTTGATGAAATATATGCAGTTTTTAGTATTACAATCGGTGTGTTTCAGTAATTTCCAAACTCCTTCCAGTTACAGGTCTATCTCTTTTGTAGGGGTGGTTAGATGACACACATTGCATTGTCTGCATGGATAGTGTCTAATGATGGGTGGAAGGTCCCAGCATGTGGTTAAGCTCTCTGTTGGTTTACATTTTCTGTGTCTTGTGTGGCCCAACAAATCTCTGCAAATTACTTGTACGTTAAAGGTAAAAAGCAGCCTATCAACATTTAGGCCTCCACTGGTCAGTATATTCCATCATTTATTGATGATCTTCTTCACTCCATTCGAAGAGGGTGTCTATGTTGTTACAAATGTCAGTTTAGGTTGATAATCTCTTACACTAAATTCTAAAAGTGCTTCTCTATTGTTATTCCATACTCTCTAATAGGCTGTGCGAATGATCTTGTCTGGATAGTCACGGTCACAAAGCTTCTGTGTAAGATCCTTTGATTGTCCATTGAATGTTGAGATATCACCGCAGTTCCTTCTAATCCTTAGGATTATCCGAAAGGCAGATTTATTCACAAAAGCTCTCGGATGGTGGCTGTCAAATAACAGTAAGCTGTTGCGGTCCACAGCCTTGTAATATTTTCTTGTTCTCAACTGTCATTTACCCAGTGTTCTCATCAGATCAGGAGAAGGAAGTTCCTTCTTGGACATGGATGCCGACAGCTTTAAATATGGATCGATTTATCCACTTGGTAAATTCCAATGCCTGGGTTCTGTAGCCTCTCCAAATTATCAGAATATCGTCAATGAATCTTCACCAAAGTTGGATTTGATCCAGAGAGTATAAACCTCTTCTCCAGGCTGTACATGTATAAACATGCCAAACACGGGGCGAAGGTGCTGCCCATCAATGTCCCCTGGATTTGGAAGTATAGTGTTCAAATTGAAATTTGTTTATTTAAGTGCCATTGTGGCATACTTCATAACAAAATTAATAGATGTGGCAGAATCCCACTCATCTGATCTCAGCATTTCCTCAACAACTGTTAGTGTAGCATCCTGTGGGATGTTTGTATACAAGGCTTCCATGCCCAGTGTTATTAATAAGTCACTTGTTCTGGCTGTATTGATCGCCTCAATTAGGTTTAACACATCCTTCGTATCCTTGAGGAATGTCGGGGTCTTCTCAACAATTGGTCTAACAAATGATTACAAAATTTGGAGATTGGCTCAAGAAGAGCTCCGATTCCATTCCTGTGTGCATTTTCTCAATGCAGCAGAATTGTCATAATGTCAAACACATTTCCAAAAGCAGAGGTGTATTGTGAGGTTGAATTATAAAATGTACGTAAAGCCTTAGGCAAGGATGAGCCTAACAAGCAAATTCACGTTAAGAAAGTGGCTAAGAGGAAACAAATAAGGCAGAACAATCATCATCTGCCACTCATCTACCCCAAAGCCCAACCCTATCCTTGGTGACAAGGAGGGGTCACATTGTGCAAATCCTTTATGGCTCACCCTGGCTGAAAGGAGAGTCGGAAAGGGCTTAGAGCTTCTGTGTTCATTTTCCCAGGCAAAGAAGCTGTGGGTTAGGGTGACAAGAATTTGTCAGGGAACACTGTATCTATACCCAATGGGAAAATTACTTGTGTTTCACAGATATCAGTATAGGCTGCATGTTATCTAGGATTGAATATGTCAGTCAGTTAAAAGTATTGTTTATTTAGACCGTAGTCTATAAACCCTCCCATAAATACATCCTAGTGTTATAGATACAATAAAAGGGTTAAAAAAGACACAGACAATAAATAATGCATACAATAAGGTAAAAGAAATAAATCGGGGTTGGGGGATCTCCTAAAAACCCACAAATCCCCCGTATCGCAATTTAAACTCTCCCAATTGCACACGTAACATCCGAAATACTCATGTTCACCAATAGGTTAAGGGCTTGATCACTATTTGTAATTCTATATTTGATAAAAATTGGTTTTAAAAATACTTTCTGCCAATCTAAAAACCATAAACAATCCAGTAAAATGTGTGCCCTATTACATTTTGTCTTCAGCCCACAAGTACACATACCCTGCTCATCTGTCATTGCTGCTTTTATCTTCTTATCTGCATAACATGGATTTATACTGACCCTAAATTTTAACACTGCATCCCTGAACTTGGGGTTGGGTAGGGCTTCAATATATGGGAAACTGTCATCATCGCTCCAACTTTTTAATAGAAATTGAGTGGAGGATTTTCCCCTCAAATACCGCAGGTCCTCATCTCTAGCACAGTTAGATGCGAGAGTACGTAGCTCAGGTTTGGAGATCCACAGCCCCTGCTTCAACTGGTCCGGCTTTATTGGCAACCTATTACAAATTTCATTTAACCTACGTCTTACTTGAATAGCCCATTTCAATTCACTATTCTCTATCTCAGCTTTACAGAGGTGTGATATTTTGAGGATGTCTTCCCTTGTTAATCTCTGCCAAAAGGATACACCCCTTGCAGCCTTTGTTACTGTGACAAATAGCACGCAACCCTGTCATGAAAGGAAATGGCGACCGTAAGAAGGTGCAGGACTTGAAATGCTTTAGCTCTTTGTGGAGTGATTCTAATGCATCTGCAGAGGAATTTGGTGCTTTTCCCAGTATGTTTGTACCTATGTTTTCCAACTAATACAAAAGGCTTTGAAGCTAATGTATATTGTGTTCTATCTGCGCATTAACATTCTAATGTAATGCATTATATCTACGTAAACAAGTTACAACACTGTAGTAGGGCCCGGCTGTCCAGAGTCACTAAGCTTACAGCTATCTACAGAAAGAAAGTCACAGACACAGGCGATTAAAAAATATAACATTTGAGCAGTGATCTGAATTCAGCCAAGAAGCTAGCCATACATAGATTAAAAGGACATTTATTTCAGGGAATGGGTTTCACTGCCATAAAATCTCCCCTTGCACTCAGATATTTTGCTTGGAGAATTGAACAAGATCTAGTGTGGGTGAGTCTGTCCTAGCAGATAACAAGCAAGATAGCTCAGCAAGTTAAGCAGTTCAGATGATATTAAATGTATCCTGCAGGACAAACTTAGCCTTTCCTCCTTCTGAGTTTGATAAACACATTATATTTGCAGCATCTAGCCATGGCAAACATTGTAGTAATAAACGTAAGGCAAACTAGATTTGGACAATATTATTATATTTTGGTTTTAGCAACTACTTAGTCTTATAGCAGAGACACTTATAGACCACATTCACCTTCACTGAGGGGCATTGAAGATTATGACTAGCTTCCCATATGTGGCCGTGCTTCAATGGTATGGGGTCCATCCTTACCTGTGTAATCTGAGCCCATTAGATAATTCCACATTTTACCTTCAACGTTTTGCTAAAGGCTCTTAGGCTTGATATAAAAGACATGTTGTAGTTGTGGAAGATTTAAGAAAATGTACACTGCCTGGTTGAATTATGGCTTCGGGGCTACAGTTTAGTTGAAAACAAAACCTAGATTTTAACTTTCTTGGTCAATAATGACATACTCACAAAGAAGTCTGAAACATACATATTATTTGGTTTATCTACTGCCAAAAAATATTACAAATATTAAAATAACATTGCATTGGAATAGGCTTAGTTTCATGCATTGTTTAATTTTGCAAACAAATTATTATTTTGGTTGTTCTACTCTGTTCTGGTAATAAATTCATTGTAAAATTAAAAGTGTAGTTTGAATTGCTTGATAAGATTTAGAAGTGGCTTCAGTGAACGTTAAAGATTTTAGGCTGTAAAGTTAGCCTTGAGACTTACCTTAAAAAAGTGTTGCAGTTGTGAATGCATGCTTTGCCACAAAGGCCAAAATCCAGTGGATGATGGTACTTCTAAGGCCAGTAGCTTGCTCTAATTGATAGATAATGGTTAAATGGTCTACCATATCAAAGGCAGCAGAGACGTCCAAGAGGTGCTGCTCCCAACATACTGTGCTAAATTTCTGATTGCATGGTTTTGGCACCATGATATTATTCAAAGCAGGTCGATTAGGGTACAGAATTTGGCATTAATACATATAGTTTTGAAACTGTGATATTTGCACCTTCTGAAGACATTTGCACCTTATTTATTGGCTGCCGAGCAATTGAGCAATTGCTGCCAGTTCCTTCAGAGCTCAAATGTACCTTTTCGAACATCGAGGTAATATAAAATTGTTTTTTATATGTTGTCGAACAACTCATGTGTTCAATGATGCTTTTATGACAGTACAAATATTTTGCACAAAGAGACTGAGGGAATGGACTAAAAGGATCCCAGGAATGGGATCCCTGGCGATTCAGTGGGCTTTACTGTCTTCACCTTGGTAACTGTTCCCTCTACTCATAAACAACCTTTGTCAAAGCCAAAAAGTCTGGCTTGCATTTTCAATTATAAGCCAGGCCTATTTGCTTTACCTATGCAGCACTGAAGCCTTAGAGGGTTTGGATGATGCATCCTGAATCCTTGATAAAGGCAACTCGTTTCTGCTAGCATTCATGGAGGTTCTGGTACAAACAAAACTTGGTACATAGTGTGAAAGCCTGGGACATCTCTAGGTTCTTTAACTTCATTTTCTTGGACCAGCAGTAATGACATTGCTGAATATTGTCTAAGTGCTATGAAATTAGAGAATAATTAAAAACTGAAAATGAAGCATCTTCATTCACTCCTCTTCCCCGGAAAAGTAGGCATTAATTTGGCAGAGACTTTAAGAGCTAGTAAAAAAAGAAATTCTGACATGCTAAGCTACAAGTCGCTTTCACTTCTTTCTGTGAAGTGCAAACGCTTTAAGTAAGTAATGAATGTGGCCCTATTCTACTTGTGTCATAGCTAGATGATAACTTGTGTCCTAATATAACTATAACTCCCACGATGCATTAAAGATACAAAAAAGCATGATGTGGAACTTACTTGCAACTGAATTAATGCATTAAGCCAGTATGTCTTTTAACAAAACTGGACTGGGAGAAATATCTAATGACATTTACATGAATGCATTAGATTATATTGCTGGCTTCATTCTATTGCATTTTAGGTTAAGTGTGCGATTGCCTCCACTTTGGTTTTATGTATAGAATCTTGTCCACCTGTAGTCTTTTCCTCATTGCCTATGTGCCGGCATGTTTTAGCAAGGTAACTGACCTCTCCTAAAAATCATGTGATCAAGACCCCAAATGGGTCGAAATGCATCATGATGGAATACCTGCTGAAATAACAAGCATTTGCAATGCAATAGGTCTCGCATTATTAAAGTTTGAGCTATTGGCATTGCTAAATAATGCAACACCAATAGCTCAAACTTTAATAATGCGAGACCTATTGCATTGCAAATGCTTGTTTTGCTTCTATACAATGGTCTCATGCGTGCCTTACTCGAGTTGCGCATGGTCCCCAAAAATGACGTCATAAAAGTAACCGATTGCCATGAGGTAGGAGGAGTACCCGGAACTTTGTTTAAGTATCGGTATTTTATTCTGAGATATAAAATGTTAAAAAAACAACACATCGTAAAAAAGACTGCTAACTCACGAGGATGTGGCCTAATGGCCTGCCGACTTTTGAGCTGGGAAATCAGGTTCCAGTCTCAGCGTCGGCTCACCATCCAGTGACTGCGCAAATCTCCCTGTGCCAGTGTGTCCTGAAGTCTGGCAGGCGGAGTCAAAGTAAGCCACACATCAGAACACGCCCCTGGAAAGCCAGAACAGATGTTAGAGAGAAAGCTACACTCAGGCTGGTGCTTCTGGAGGTCAGAGCTTGTGAAGGTCAGCAGCCCTGGGTACAAGACAGTCGTTTGCCAGGCTGTCACCTCATACGGTCAGCGCCTCAAAAATTGTCCTATTTAGAATCACTCTATGCAAATGTACCTCGTGTATATCCTGAAAATGTAGCAAGGAACTGACCCCCTGGACGTAAACCGCAGCACCTACTCCGGTGCTTTCTTCCCATGAATTACTTGTGATCAACAAAGCGTGCAATAATTGGCACAAACAGTTACACCATACAATTGGAAAACATCACTATATATTGTTAGTGCAGGGATCTAAACCCCTTGTTCAGTAGCCCTAACATCTGTTTTAAGCATCTTTTCCCCCAAGTTAACAATCTATCACATACAGTCGCTATTGACCTGTGGAGAGAAACATTAATAAGAGCAACAGAAGGTCTACTAGAGTCTGTATCGTGTGATTCGTAATAATTACGTCATATTTCACTACCACACACGACTATCTTTTGGTGAAAATTCAACTGAAATATAATTGTAACTTGCACTGTAATTCATCTTCGTGCAGCAGTAAAACACGTTTCTTCGCAAATGTATTCATTTCAAATCATCGAGCGAAATGAATTTTGAATTTGGCAATAATAAAGTCTGCATCATACGTTAATCATAAAACCAAAACAATCGAGAATATTTTAAACAAGCCAACAATACCCCCTAGATAGTTGTACAATGAAGTCATACAAAAGCCTACACACTTCACAAATCAAGCACCATTACAAACCTATGGATTACTGACGATTCACGTTTATGCACAAGAGTATCTGCCAACCAGTCTTTCAGTGTAATATTCCATCTCAAAAGCACATTCGCGGTGAACAGAAAATCAGACACAACATTTGTGATAAACTGGCAACTATCAGTAAACTTGCATTTTCAGCCGAAGGACAACATCGCTGCCATTTCTGTCAGCAAACAACAGAAAAGCCTACCTTAAAAAAGAGGCTTAAACAACAAGTCCACCGGAAAGGGCTGAGTTTTGCTTTCCTCTTGCATGCATGGCTGCTGCCTGCATGATCAGACCCTTTCACGAACTACTGTACACCCAGTTGTGGAATGGGGTGGCGAGGAGAGCAGTTCAAGACAGAAACAGGACACACAAATTTAAAAAAATAACACTTGTTGCAAATCTCAGCTGTGAGGGCACACAAATCAACCAAGCGGCCAGCATGCTAAGGAGGCTGCCGGGTCCTTCCGGACACACCGCCCAAACACAACAAACCCCTCTTTCTCTGACCCAGCACCCGTAACCCCCAACAAACCCATCAAAAGCGTAAGATCTCATCATTTTCTTTGCACAACACGGCTATCACTGGTTCCAACGTGTTTGTGTTTACAAACACAGGATCTGCACCTTTAATTCCCTGGTCTGTGGCGTCTTCATATGGGTAACTTGTTTGCAGTGGATTTTTAGCGGCCGGCCCGGTCGCGAAGACGCCCTGCTGCGAGGTGCAGATCCTGTGTTTGTAAACACAAACACGTTGGAACCAGTGATAGCCGTGTTGTTGGACTGGTATAATCAGCATGGTGGTGGTTTTCAAGCTCCCTCCGAACCCACTGTGGTTTTTTAATTGGATTACTGGGAGAGATGTGGCGGCACCCACGGGGGTTGAACTCATGGGGAACTCCAAGTACCAGCATGCCGTGCATGCATACGCCCACTGGGGCGTGGCTTGGTGTAATTATCAGGTGTTCCCTAACGAAGGACTTCTACTACTCTTCTCCATTTTGCCCGTGAACAAGAGCACTGGAGTGCTTGAAACGCGCTGGGCTGGTGATGTTATCGGCGTGAGAGTGTTACCCTGCTAAGCTGAAGTCTACGATTAAAGGTGTCCAAATTCCCTGGTCTGTGGCGTCTTCATATGGGTAACTTGTTTGCAGTGGATATATATATATATATATATATATATATATATATATATGTACATATATATATATATATAATTTTTTTCACTAAAAGACCAACAGTTAGATGATAACTATAACTCGTGCCTCTGCCACGCACAGTGTAGTCAACAATGATATCATTTCAGATGTTGCGGGTGCGTTACCAATGGTCATAGAAAATGTAATGAGTAAGGTAATTTTGAAGGTAATTAGCATCACATGGTGAAGGTGCGAGTTATAGCTATTTTAGGACATGAGTTATATTTACTTTATTTAAATTTAACTGCTGAATTTCAGTGGGTTTTTTCCTTTAAAATGGTATGTTTTAACTGACATTTTCACCTAACTATAACGCCCCTTAAACGTTTGATTTTTCAGTGAATTTCTAAGGTTGTTTTTTAATGCAAAGTAAGATATTATTACCATACCTACCTATAACATCACCTTAACCTTTGTTTTTTTCTGTACATTTCTTTGGGGCTTTTTAACGTAAAGTAAGTTTTTAGTAATATATTCAACTCCAACCCCATGCCGTGTTTATGGCCAAAGTGTCCAACCCCTTGCGGGCAGGCTTTGTCAAAAAATGACCAATTATTATAATGAAATGCATTTAATTGATTTACACAGTTC
Organism: Calotriton arnoldi; assembly: GCA_963921515.1. Classification (NCBI taxonomy): domain Eukaryota; kingdom Metazoa; phylum Chordata; class Amphibia; order Caudata; family Salamandridae; genus Calotriton; species Calotriton arnoldi. The sequence goes on along the minus strand of CAWUFW010001622.1, from coordinate 1,014,626 downwards.
AATGTTTAATAAAAGTTATTCTAATTAAAAAAAATTATAAAGCTTTACAAAAAAAACAACGCTATCTTTGAGTCTTTTTTCACATATTTCAACCTACAAAGTGCAAACATAGAGCCAACCACAAAGAGGCTCTGCACTCCAGGCAAACAACATAGAGCTCCAGCTAAGAATGCTTTAAATAATATGGTAAGCTCTCCTGGGGTCATTGAATTAATGACCCAGGCAAAAAACTGTTTCAAATGTTGCGGGGGCTGCTGTGCTACACTCCCTGCAGCCCCCAGAACATTAATAAAAATGCTAGTTTGAGCCCCTGACACACCTAGGGACACCGCTGGACTCGACAAAATATGTTTGAAAAGCTCTTGCAGAGCAGGGCGTTATGGGGTGCTCCTTGCAAGGAGTACTGAATAATAAATCATCGGCTTCTGCTGCTCATTCATATTCTTTTTTTTCTATATTTTCGTTGTCCCAGTGCCCACCCCGGACACACAGATGCTTATTTTTTGTTGGGGCATGTGGGGGAGCCCCATGGCCCCCCTGGCCCCACCAGCTCCCCGGCCAGCACCCATCATTGTTGCAGTGGGATCTGACTGCCTGCCAGGCAGGAGCAAACTTTGTTTCCCTCCCCAGAAGAGCGCAGTCAGGGGAAAAATTGTGTGCTCTCACCCTACTGGAGCATTTCTTCTGCTCCCGCTGGGTGGGTACACATTTTTGTCCCCACCCTGTGCTTTGTCAGGCAGTCAGTTCTCTTGCTTTTTTTAAATTATTGGGAAGGGGGGCTTGCAGCACCCTCCCCAAGTCAGTACTGGCCCGCGGGACTCCATTTCGTGGGGCTGAACTTCATATAAAGGGGAGCAGGGTGTATTGCCCCCCCTTCCCCGAGCAAACTTTGGCCCCAAGGACCCCATTCCCTGTGGCCCAACTTCATTTAAAGGGGAGGGGAGTGCACCCCCCCTCCCAGAGCAAACAATGGCCACAGGGATCTACCGTGAATTTTTCAGTAAGATTTGAAAAAAAGATTTATGATTTTGGCCCAAAGAGGGTCCCTCTAGGACACACCCACCAGGCCTGTGTCCCGAGTCCTAAAATGGCCGCTTCCACATTGTTGTTGATGGGGTGGCAGCCAATCAGATCTCATCCAATCAGATCTCAGCTTGAGATCTGTCAGGTACACGGATCCTCCGCCGCGTGAAATATACAATGTTTTTACTGTTAATTTCTCTAAAACTACTGAACGGATTTACACCAAATCACACAAAAAGCACACTTTATGTACCAAGATCTAGCTTTCTGCTAGATTTGATGTAAATCTATTTAGCTGTTTGGACTGTAACTGTGTCTAAATTTCCTATGGGAAAATAAATATGAAAATGCGTTTTACGACCTCCCCTTTTCCGAACCATGCTTATCAGATCACCCAGAAACTTTCCAGGAAGGAGCATTTTTTGTGAAATTTCATCAAACGGCGCCAAAGTTATTAGGAAAACAAAAAATGCTTTTCCTATGGAAACACTAATGGCAAATGGCAGTTATAGTTTAATATATATATATGTGTGTGTTTTGACCACGACAAATGTGTGCTAAAGACCAACAATGTAATATTGTTGTATTACATGCGTGGATGCGTAGTAACAACTGATATTTAAGCTGTGGTATCTGGATAAGCTTGAATGGTGACATGCATGGTGTCCGGCCGCTGCTCCGGTGCACACTGTTATGGCAATAAATCAAAATAAACAGTAGCATGGTAAACGGGGGCAATAGTTAGTTTATGGTACTGGACCTCATCAGCTGGTGAGGGTTGTATTTCAACACGAGAGAGCAGGGGCCTTGCTCAACATCTATTTGTGGAGGGGTGACAGCTGTGTGGTGCCAGTGCTCACTCATTTGTCATAGGAGTGGGTTAGATAAAATTGTTGCTGCTCAACAACTTTCAGTCCCGTCACCAAAGCCCTATTGTAAACTCAATGACAACAATGTAAACATGCATGAAATGTCATGGGTTTTAATCACACATTATCCAAGCTATGGCAAACATGAAAAAAGTAGGAAAGCCAAGGTTGAATGACGCTAACTCAGAGCCTACCCTCTCTGTAAGCTTCTTGCGCTACTTCTTTTGATGAATTTATGCTCTGAGCTCTTGCAGTAACCAGCCAAAGCTTTCTGTTGCTAGACTTAAAAAGCTGATCAGTGCAGCATACTGAAGAACTTAGGATTCACACCAGACCTGAGTCTTGACGACCTTTACATTTGATTACAAGAAGGTTGTGCAATTATAACCAAAGGGTGGTGTGTGGTGGTGAGAGAGAGGGCATCTTCTTCTACCTAATATAATTCTCTACAGATGTTTTAGCAGAACTGATCTCTGTTCACCTGAAACATTGTCGGCATCTTTGATTGCTTTAAGATAAACTTGAAGCAGTTGCTTTTATTATGACTTTGCTTGTTTTTGAGCTCCATTGCCTTCGTTTATAACGTTCGGTACAGACCACTTTCGCTTCATCCTAAATCCTTTAAAAACTATAAAAAATAAGCCGTATATAGAAAAAGTGAACTGTGCAACAGTCCCCTTCAACCAGCAGTTTTCATGTGTTTTCTTATGGTTTGCCATTGCTTGGATGGGCTGTCTGTCCATCAAGCCCATGGCATTTTGCAGAAGGTTACATTTTCCCTTCACAGTTCTGCCTAGGCTTTTGTCATGGGATTTAAGAAGTAATTCTACACATCTTCCCCGATGTCCCTGTAATCCCTGCATGCGACACTTACTTCCTTTCCCTCTCCATATCTCCCTGATTTCCCTCCTCCTCCCCATCTTTGCTTTCATTGTCTTTCCTCAACCTCGATTCACAGTTTCCATCTTACACCTTCTCTGTCCTTGCTTTGCCCATTGGATGATTGCGCTTTGCTTCCATTATCTAGAAGCTCCCTTTCATCCGCCTTCTCACTTTGTATTTCTTCTCTGTCCTCAATCCTGCCTGTCATTTGGTCTCTGCTTTCCTTTTCCGTCTTTGCTTGTGCTACTGTCCTCCTTCCTTCTACATCTGCTGATAATTACTTTCTCATCCTTGATGTACACATTGGTGACCTCTCAGTTGTGCATAGCGCTTGCAAAATACTGAACTGTTTTAGATATCGACTATAGGCAGTTATTTCTACATATGTTTGACTATTAATCAATATTATAGTGTCCTCTTCCATTACAGAGGGTTTGCACTCAGAGCTTTTATAATGACTATCACCATCATAACCGAGTATTCGCAAATATATTTAGGACACAGAAAAGAAGCAAAAGTCATTAGACATGTGAAAATTAAATTGCAAATTTATATGGTGAAGCCACACTGTCTGGCTTGTTGGAAACAAAAGCACAGTCAAGTTTTTTTGCCTTTGTGTCTTTCACTTTCAACAACATTCAAAGGCATCTTCTCTCTTCATAATTATCTTATGTACTGAGATTGAGGTGGCGGTGGTAGATGTCTATGGGACCAATAGTAATGGCCTATGGTATAGCGAATTGTATACAGCAAGGTGTGTCTGATTAGAGGCACTTCCAGTAATGCCTAAGGTTCTGAAGCCTGCCAGAGGAGGACTTGTGTCTCACTTAGGTACTGCAGGTTTAGGCCTAAAATACTGCAGCCTGCTACAGCAAGGGCTTTTGTCTGACTCGAGGGACTGCTAGTAATGGCCTATGGTTCTGCAGACTGCATTGGGAAAATGCAAATTGTAGCTTTGCAACACTCCAGTGGAATGCAAGTGCCACATTTGGCAGAATTTGTGTGCATGTGCAAAGTACAGCCCCAATAATAAGTGATATGAACAAGCCAAAGCCAATAGAGTTGGCTTGCATTTTCAGCTACAAGCCCGACAAGGTGAGACCTATCGGCTTTGCCAGTGCTAGTTATTTTATATGTGTTATGTCTCTATATGCTTGCTTTAAAAGAGCTACAGTATTCAAAGCGGTATTGCAGCCCCTAAAAGAGTGATCCATCATGTTCATTTGTTGACATTGTGATATAATGTTTTTGTCTAAAGCATCACCACCTACCTATGATATGTCAATCACTGATTTAAACATCACCATGATAAAAACATTCTGTACTTTTATGCTCCTAAAGACTACACTTGTATTAGATGGGTACAAGCATACAACTAACTGATGTCAAAACGGGAATGCAAATAAATCATGGCCCATTGTAGAATGCAAACGTATACATATTCACTCCTTAGAATGAATGCTGTATTTATGGTATTGAACCCAATTCAGCTATATTTTAAAGCCTGCTTCAATCAGGCATACAGTCTGCATTCATGTTATGTATGGGCTTACTGCAAGTATCTAATAACATGTGCTGCTGCCTCCGATGTATAAATCGAAATAATGATATATGACATGTTTTATATGGCATGTCATTTGGCTACCATATCATTTCTGTTATAAAACTTGATAAGTTAGTTAAAAAAAAAAAGCAGAAATAAAACAAACATTGGCAAAGCCAAAAGGCCTTGGCTGTAAAGGTCAGAGCTAATGGCTTTTCAAATAGCTTTTTGCTAAGTGCATGGGAATGCAGGCATCAAGATGCCAACCCACACATGGCCAGCAATGTTGCAATGGGTTCTTTTGCCATTGTGCACACGTGCATATTGAGGCTGTTTTGCAAGCCTGCCTTGTGACACGTGCATTTTAATGTGTGTGCGCAAATGACTTAGCACAACTTTGAGGTTGTCAGCCCCTTGTAAAAATAAAATAAAAACGTGATGCGGGGGAGTTCAAGGTAGTGGAAGATAAAGGTGCGAGTGATACTCAAAAGAATTAGACCAGGAGTTCCCAGTATCCCAGTATAGATTCCATTGAATAGCTCAGCTGCTTAAGAACCTCAGTGACCCTAAAGAGGTTTTGACTGCAGGTTGGATGGTACGGGGCCGATTGGATAGGCAAGAGTACACTTTCCTTCCTGCTTCCTAGCTTTGCGCTGTAGTGGTAAGCTGTCAGACCCACCCACTTTCTATTTCCCCTGAAAACCTTTCTGCCCCCTTTCCATTAAGATAAGCTTGCTGTGATTGGCGACAGACTACCTATATGTGTGTCCTTGGAGAGGGTGTGGGTACGCTAGGTGATAATGGGAACCAGAGAATCTAAGCAAGCTAAGGTCCTTTCTAGAGGGACTCCTGCCCACATCATGTATGATGGAAGCTTGTTGCAAATTGGAGTGCTCTAAGAATGATTAAAACAGGCGTTTCCTTAAAAAATAGACCTTAGATACAGAGCACATAAATAAACTTAAAAGAAAAGTAAGAGAAATCAAAAAAAAACTTCCCCAGGAAAATGATGGCTTTCTTGTATTGATACGAGCCACAGAACACTGGCAAGAATCTCAAGTGGAGGCTTTCAAGGACACCCAAGAAAAAATGAGTTGTGAAATTTGTCACATGAGGAATAAGATCACAGCTTGCTCCCCTACTGCTTCTGTTTCCTTGTACCTATTTGCCTCAGTTACTGATGATAGTCAGGACGACAGAGAGGAAGATCTTGCTGGTCTTTTCACTGTTCCTATCCTGGCCAGTAGAACCACAGGCGCACTAGCTGGAGTGCCCCTGGGTAGTGCAACACCAGATGATCGGATAGGCCTGCTGACGGGGCACACAGGTAACGAGGGCATGCAGAAACAGTGAGGGAGTTGAGGACAATATTAGTTTATCTGAATTGGTTCCCATAGATAATTATTATGTAGCTGTTTTTGATAAAAAAGAATCCACTGAAACAAAATTCACATCTTTATGAATGGAATCCTTCCAACGGATGCTTAGAGGAGGGAGCAGAGGACAACAAGGAGGCAGAACGGCTGGGAGTGTCCACGGTAGGATTAGGCATGTTTGCTCTGCCTGGTAAAATCCCCTGTTTCTATTGTGGTCAATTAGGACATTGGAAACAGGACTGCTCAAATCAACTGCACCGCCAAACAGGTACTCACCTGACAGCCAGTGAAGGGATGACTGCTCCAGACACACTTTGATTCCAAGAGTCCAGAAAGGCTCTTATGCACAATGTGTCATCAACAGAAATCCTAAGCATGCCTCCTTGACACTGGTACTAGTCGAACCACAATAAAAACCTCAGAGTTTCACTTTATTCTCTCAGGTGGAACAATTGTTGCAGCTGGCATCACAAACACATGTGTTCCCCATCCTGTTAGCAATTCTGTGTTTATTACCATTGACCTAATTGCAGACCAACATGCCTTCCTCTAAGCCCCACCTCCCTGATTAACTTGCTGGTGAAGGACCATTTGTGTAAACCAAACTGTGCATCACACAAGTGTCTTTTAAGGTGTTCCAATTGAAAATGAAAATGCTGTTTTAGCTGGGTTAAATGAAAATGAAACTACCCCTGCTACCAATGTTGATGTACATGTTTCTTTCTGAAAAATGATTGCCATTTTAGCACAAGTCTCTGCATGTTGTTGGTCCCAGCACACTAGAGATGTAGGCTGTATTTTGACTGTGATCCTGTTAAAATTCAACTGAACCCAAAGGCGATGCTGTCCTCCGCACACCATAATGACCTTTCCAACCTGAAGTGTAAGAAGGAATCCACCCAGTCATTACTGACCGACTGTAGCAAATCTTATTGATCCCCCACTGTTAGCTGGACTGCAGAGCTCATCTGAGAAGGACTTCACAGCCAAGCAATGCTTAACACACTTCCACAAGTGCACCACAAACACACAAAAAATGCAACCCTCCTCCTGTCCAAGCAATGTCCCGCAAAGTCAGTAGTGAGAAGCAACCCAACTACCTGCCCTCTCCTTGGTTGGCTCATTGTGTAGTTGTGTCAGGAAGGGGCAAGAAGTGTGCTTTAAGAAGTCAACCAAATAGGCCCTTTCTCCCTCTCCAAAAATCGCATCTGCAAAGACAATACTTTCCTGCAAGTTCTGAATTTGTAAAAGGATGACCTGAACATTTCTTCATTTTGGTTGTGTTCCCATGTGCCCACTGACTCTAATTACACATGTCCACCCCAAATCCTTTTCAATTTACAAACCCAATTCCCTATCCAATTTTCACCAAGGCTGAGATTCTAAGAACTATTTTTTCTTCCAGGCGGGCATGTTTTTCGCACCTGAACTGGTGTCTTTTATCGAACTGGGATTACTGCAGTTGTAGCAACCGAGTTTATGAGTGGCTACCCGGTGAATGCTTCGGGTCATGCTTCTCTGGTTACTTAATACCAGCTAGTAGACACTCTGACACATCCACTTCTGCTTTGCATAGGAGAAAACAATTAGCCATAGTGCCTATCTATTAAAGAGATTCTGTAATACCCTTGACCTCATAGCTGCCCAAGTAGTGACACAAAAAACTGTTAATTTAAGAATAAAATGGCTCTGGAATATACTGTAGCAGCTAAGGGCGGCAACTCTTGTCTTGTATGTGTCAAGTGCTGCCTTCATATTCCTGACACCTTCACAGAAGTTTGCTTATGTTAGACCTGACAGCCTTAGGGTCGTCTTCCTCCAACTTTTGGCCTGCCTCCCTCCATTTTTCCTACCTCATCTTTGCTGGCTTTAGGACTCTGCGTACAATACCACTGCTAACCAGTGCTAAAGTGCTTGTGCTCTCTCCCCTAAACATGGTAATATAGGTTCATTCCCAATTGGCATATTTAATTTACTTATAAGCCCCTAGTACAGTGCATAACATGTGCCCAGGGCCTGTAAATTTAATGCTACTAGTGGGCCTGCAGCACTGATTGTGCCACCCACAAAAGTATTCCCTTAACCATGTCCCTGTGTGTGCAGTTTCACACTGCCATGTCGACCTTGCAAGTAAACCCTCTTGCCAGGTCGAAACCTTCCATTTTTATACATATAAGTCACCCCTAAGGTAGGCTCAACCCACAGAGCAGGGTGGAGTGTATTTAAAAGGCAGGACACATACTTTTTAACTTTGCATGTCTTGGTAGTGAAGATCTCCCAATTTCGTTTTTCACTACTGCAAGTCCTATCTCTTCCTTAGGATAACATTGGGATTACCGTATTACATCTTTTAAGTGTAAGTCCCAATTGTGAAGAGATGGACTTTTCCAGTTTAGTGCCACTGAACTCACAATTTAAAATCACACTTTAGCAAATGCCACTTTTAGAAAGTTGACATTTACTTACTTTAGCCATTTGGTGCCTTCTGCCTGTCTCTGGAATACACATCTGGGTTGGGTGACAGCTGGCTTCCTGCATTCCCTCTAGACAGTCACACATAGAGGAAGGGTATTTGTGCCTGCGTGGTCATCTGCATGCCGATGGGCCATCCTGAGCAGGATGGGAGGGAGGATCTGACACTTAACACCTAAAAGGGCTGTGTCCTATCCTCACACAAATTATTGATTTCCCCCCTGTAGTGTGTCTGGATCCAGGGCAGGAAGGGAGAACCTCTGTATACTATAAAGATTTCTTTGAAGTCTCCCCAACTTCAAATGCACCGCTGGCTATAATTTCTGGACCTCTGGAACTACCAAATCGGTACACTTCTGGCCCTGTGATTACTCTGCTAGGAAGACGATCTGTGTTGCTGCTGAAAGGACTGCTGCTCTGCTGGACTGCTGCTTTGTTGAACTCTGCCATGCTGTGCTCTTGACATGCTGAGCTGCCCTCATGCCTGCTGGTCCCCTGCCTGGGTGAGAGGGACTGGACCTGCATCACTTGAACCCAGAGTGACTCCAAGGGCTTACTGGCTTGGCTCTCTTTCCCAGGTCTCAGGGATATCAAAGACTAGAACCACCTGCATGTGCACCTGGACTCTGCAAGATGTGAGTCTACCCTTCCAAGTGGCGCCACCCCAGTCCTGGACCCTTGCAAGAGAGGCCTAAGGTTATTCTTCATCCAGAACTCATGCATCCTCATCGGAACCAGTGCTTCTCCGCCTTTGCATGGGTCAGAACCAGCACATTCTTTTTGTAGCGAGGAGCGGACACAGCGCATTGCCCTTGAAACCAGCACTTCCTCGTCGTTGCGTGGGGCGGACCCGGCGCATCGTCCTCGGAACCCGTGCATCGCCTTTGGCATCGACGCATCGCCTACTGAGGGAGCAGGCGCTCTGCATCCGAAAAAAGCACTCGCATTTGGAGCCAACGCATGGCTGCAATTGCTTGTCGAAAACCGATGCATCTCGTCCACTACGTTGCTCAACACTGACACATCGCTTTTACTCGTGGACGACGATGCATCCCAGATCAAGGTACTTTGGTTCAGCGGGCCCAAATGGGTCCCTGTTTCCGACCCACGCTCCATTGCAATCGGCCAGACATTTTGACTTTGCCCCAGTCTTGCGCGACCAGATAACCTACTTAAGCCCTTATTGCTTCTAAGCCAAATGTTGACATTTATTCTTTAAAAATTCATACCACGATTTTGTTTTAAAATATATTTTTATTATTATTATATTTCATCCCAGTTACATAGAAACAAGATAATAAACAACAATCCCAGAGCCCTCCTTACACCCCGCCCACCCTACACAATAAACAGCAGTCTCACATAATTTCATTATTGCTCATTACAGTTATTAAAAGGAACACAATTCATTAAGGGGAAAATTAAGAATGTACTGAGAGACCTCAAATCAATATACAATATACAATATATATAAAAACCTTTATCATCTAAAGTGCATAGTGCAAACATTTATGATTCTAATACATTCTTTTCATAATACGTGATCAATAAGATCTACCACATCGTCCACCCAGCTCAATCCATTCTGTCAAAGGAGCCCACCTCCACAATCCTTTTTTCCTACCTCGTATCTCTTTTTTTGAATGAATTGCTTTTTCTAGATTGTGCACTGTGAGTACCCGGGCTTACCATTGCTGAAATACGGGTGGATTTGCTTCCAGGCAGGCTGAGGCAATACGCATTTGAAAAATGGTCATAGAAATAAATAGGAGCGATCTACCTATGTCACTCCTTTCCCTTTCTTTTACCCCCAATAAGATTATAGCTGAGATTAAAGATATTTTTATTCTCAGTTTATCATTAAAAAATCTAGCAATCTCTTCCTTTACAACCGATAACACTCCACAAGTAGCGAGTATATGTACAATGTCTGCTCCGTGCAGCTGGCATCTTGGGCATCGTGATCCCTTACCATTCCCCCATTTAATAATCCTACTGGGTGTATAGTAAAGATTAAAACATGTTTTATAATATTGCACTTGCAGGCATCCCCAGGCAACTTTACCAATTAATATTTCGAAGGGGGTGGGGAAATCATCCCCTACCTGACCCTGCCTCTTTCTTGCAATAGGGCCAAGCAGTTTTGAAGTATAGTAGCACAATAGTACAATTTCAGATTTGGCAAACCGCCCCCCCATCCCTTGGCAGTGTCAGATATTTAAAAGCCCTTCTTGGTTTGGCATAAGCCCAAATAAATCAAGAAATCAGATCTTACAACTTCTTAAGCCACATATTCTCGAATTCAACAGGGATGGCCAAGAAAAAGTACAGAATTTTGGGGGAATTAAAAAAAAATTATATTACTCCTCCCTGCCAGGGATTAGGGTAAATGATTTAATCTGCACAAATCTCTCTTTGCCTTTTCGATAATTGGGTCAAGATTCTCTTTAACTATTACGTCTAGATCTGAGGAAATAGTTACTCCTAGGTATACTGCACTCTTTACTATACGTGAGTCTGATAACATAATTTCCTTATAGATGACAACTAATATTTTTCCTTATTCAAAGAATATCCTGAAATATTCCCAAAGCTGACCGCCTCTCGCTCTACCTCTATAAGTGCAGTCGCTGGATCCGGTGTTACAAGCGCTATATCATCCGCATATGCTAAGGTCTTGGTATCCCTTCCCCTAAATGACATTGGATGAATTAAGATATTCTGCTCAAGCCTGCGAATAAATGGGTCAATATACATTATACATTGAGAACAAAAGTTGGGACCAGGGACACCCTTGCCTTGTCCCCCTAGTGATCTTAAACGGCTCACTCTGGTTTCTGGGCTATTATATAGAGCCTTAACTGCTTGTATTTATCCTCACCCGATATCTGCTCTCTGCATTACAGCCCACAAATATTGCCAAGAGACCCTATTGAAGTCTTTTTCTGCATCCAGCAGAATCAAAGCCATAGGGTCTCCTGCAACCTGAGCAGCATCGAAAATGGTGATTACCCTTCTGATATGATCTGTTGTACCTCTCCCGGGTATAAACCCATGCTGTCGTCCGGATACCACCTTGCTTATTATTTGTGATAAGCGAAAGGCCATGATTTTGGAATAGACCTTAGAATCCCCATTAATCAAGGTAATTGGTCGGTAAGATCCGAGCTCAGTTACAGGCTTATTTTTCTTGGGAAACACAACTATTTTCGCAAGTGACCAAGAACTCGGTGGACTAATTCCATTATATATTTGTGAAAACTTGTTAATTAAACACTCTTTAAGCTCTGGCGTGAATACCTTCTAGAACCGGTAGGTATGCAATCTGTACCAGCGGTACTTCCCAGCGGGGAGGCTATACAATGCTATCAGAATTTCTTCCCAAAAGGTAGGTACCTCTAGTACCTCTTGTTCTTCTTTACTAAATTTTGCAGATGGAACGGAATCCAGATAGTAATATGCATTTGCCTCCCATCCTTTAATGTTCCCTGTGTATAGATTCTGATAATATCTCTGGAATGCCTTTCTAATACCTGCTGGGTCAGAGACCATCTCCCAACTAGGATCTCTTATTTCCTGCACTTCACATTGCCTGCCCTTCTGCCTAGCTCTAATAGCTAGATGAAGTCCTACCTGCTTGATGCATTAATAGACTTTCTCCCTCCATACCATAAATTTATCAGCTGCTTTTATTACTGTAATTTCATTAATCGCTGCTTTAGCAATAGCTACCACCATTTGAGCCTCAGGTATCTCATCTTTCTGTTGTGTGGCCAAGCCTAACTTCCTTTCTTCCGCAGCCAGTGCCGTATACAGATCCTGCATTCTTTTTTCTCTTTCTTTCCTCTATTCAACGTAAACTGTAAGGTCTCCCCCCGTATCCCTGCTTTCAAAGTGTCCCAGACTATTCCTAGTGGGGCTCTCCCTATGTCCTCTTTAAGAAAAATCGGAATCCATTTACTGATGTGTAACAGTAATTCTTCGTTAATTAAAGACCCCGTCGAAGCTCCAATAAGTCCCTTTCTTAGCAAATCCCCGCTCTTTATTTCCAGTTCAAGGGGGTTGTGATTAGACATGACCCGTGGGAAGCTTTCAATATCACAATCTTGCACAAGCAGGTGGGAAACAAGAAAGAAATCTAATCTCGCTTGCGTTTGATGTGGCGCTGAAAAGAAAGTAAATCCGTATTCTGTGGGTCTCTTTGTCTGCCACACATCTGTCAGCCGTGATCTTTACCAAGCCCTCTCAGAGACTGAAATACCTTAGGTTTCCTCTCGGTATGCCTATATTGATCTTCACTACACCAATTCACAGATCAATATTCAGATCTCCACACAATTAATGGGTAAAGGCCAAAGGGCGAGTTCATTAGAAAGCCAATCAAACAATCCCGGATCATCTGTAATACACCCATAAACAGAACATAAGGTGAATTTTTTTACAGAGGATTGAAATTCCGCAATATCTACTCCCATAATTATCTACACGTAATTTAAATTGCTCAGATGAGTTACAAGCTAAAATTGCAACTCCACAAGTACTTGTCCCTTGTGTTATCCCACCAATTAACTTAAACCCCAGTGTATCTAACAACTCTAATTGTGACACTTCAAAATGCATCTCTTGGAGACAAATAATATCAGCTTTTAGCATATATTAATAGTCGCAATTCTCAATTTACTCATCTCTAAACTTAATTTTTACCATCAATTTGCTTTCCACTCCCTCAGGACACCTAAAATCAACCAGGTACCCACCTGTCCCCTTAGTGACAAATTTCTGCAAATTTACTCCGTTTACTTGTGTAGTACCCACCCAACCCTCTTCCTCCAAACCCGAAACCCACCCAGCCCCTGGACCCCACCCACCCCCTACTCCCCTCCCGCGCCTTCCACAATATGAGCAATCAGGCAACATGCCTTATTAATGACACCCATAGAGTGAAGGAAGTGGCCCGTTTAGGGTCCCCCGGGTCACTCGCGACCACCTCTCAGCCTTCCATACCAAATGAAGAGTCGGTCAGACAGTAGAGAATACAAACCAATATATGTTTATTCAGATACACTCGAGCGGAGCCCCGTCTGCCCAGTCTCTTAGGGGTGCCGCAGAGAGGACTGACATCAGCAAACATGGATACGTTATGTGCAGGTCAGAACCAATGAAGGCACGCCCAGAATGGAAATTTCCAGATGGAGGCAGCTACACAAAGAAGTACAGAAGGATAAGTTTCGATCCTGAGACCGGGCACACACTTTCTCTTCGTCAAGGTCATTCTGTCCGTGCCCACCGCTAGACTTATGGGAGAAGGCCTCTATCTAGTGGGAAAGGTATGCGCTAATGAGAACAGTGTATTCATCGAGAAAAAGAAACAAGGCCCAACCTTGGAGAAACGAGAGCTACCAAAAGCTGTGTTTTACAGAAAGGAAAAATTAGTTTCGATCATGGCTCAAAATGGCGAGCAAACATAAAATGGTGCCGCGAATGCTAACTTACGTGGAACAGTACATAATCAATACAGCGGAAACATTTTTATTCTAACAAGAGTGCTGGCACCTTCTACCGCCCCGCCTCACCTCCCCATCAAGAATAAATGCTATATTATACACAAAAAAGAAGATGCCAGTAGAAGATAGGAAGAAAAAAAGGGGAAAGAAACACTGCTTATAGAATTCACTTTATCCCCAAACCCTCAGTCAAAAAGAGAAAAAGAACATCAGTGTGAAAGATTCACTCCCTGAAAGTCTATGTTTCTACTTATTAGAAGCAGAACCCACCCCTCTGCTAAGCTCCGTTAAGTATTCCTGGGCCTGAATCTCTGAAGTGAAACTACGAGTGAAGCCCTTATAGATAACTTTTAACCGTGCAGGATTTTGAAGGAATACGTCAGCCCCTATTTTCTGAAATGGGCTGAAGAGCTGCCGTAGGCGCCATCGCCTTTTTACAATGGCATGCGCAAAGTCGGGTCTGACAAGAAAAGAGACCCCCTCATACTCTCTCTTTACATTAGGGTGAGCCAGATCATATATTTCTTGGTGTAACAAGAAATTCCCAAAGTAAACTAACATGGCCCGGGGCCTCTCAAGTTCATTATATTGTTGCTTCTTCCGCATAAACGGAAATCGATGAGCATGTTGAATTTCTAAGTCCCAGTTCCAGTAAGTCTTTTCTGGGAATGCCCCTTTGAATAAATTGACCATATAAGCTCTCGTATCCTGCCCCTCCACCCCTTTGGGATCCCCAAAAATCTCAGGTTGTTTCTTCATTGTCTGTTTTCTTGCTCTTCAAGCTTCCAGAGGACATCCGTCATAGCTGCTTCTTGGGAGGATTTCTGGGTTCTTAGTGCATTCATCTCAGTTTTTAAACACTCTGTCCGCTCTTCCACCATTATCATCCTTTCTACAATGTCCAAGCAGGTGTTATTTACTTTCTTGATTGTTCTGTGTATTTTTTTTGTGGCCAGACGCGCACAACGACTTGAGCTCCGCGTTTCTTCCTGCAGTTGCTTTATGGATTGGAGGATTACTTCCAATGTTCACTCTACCTTTGGTGGGCCGGCTTCTACGCTCTCAGAGTTTAGTATTTTCATTCAAGCCCTCCTTCTCTTTCTCCTCTGAGTATACCAGTTGAGTTGCGGAACAGTCCCATCTCAGATAATGCATTGACGTCCCCCCCTTACTCTTGCCTCTGCCCTTTCGGAAACTCTTCTCTTTTTTCTTCTTCTTTTTCAACATTTTACGCTGGGTTAAAATTGCAGAGTTATCAGGGACGCTATTGGAGGATGAATCCAAAGCCAGGTCATCTATCGAATATGATGAGGTGTTACAAAGATTGGAAAGGTCTGAGTCATCGGTCAAGGAGAAAAACGTCTCCCCTACGTCGGGGCACCTGACCGCAGCTTGTAAATCCCCCTATCTGAGTTCCAGCTTTTTACACCAGCCACTGAAGTTCCATGGTTGGTCTTTGTATTCCTGTCACCTGCCAGCTCTTCCCTCCCATCACAGAGAGTCGTATCCTGAAGCTCTAGCACCTCTATCGGAACTTCCTCTATAGATCTGCAACAAGTACTTGCCCCCTTCGGTTGCTGCTGGCATTCTGGGCTTTGGCTTTTATCCCTCACCCTTTCTTGCACCCTGGTCAATGTCGAGAGGGAAGCCATTTTCTCCCTACACAGAAGGTTCCTACCCGGTGCTCCTTCCTCAATGCCTGCTTCAGGACTGATAGTGCTTGTCACTCCCATCTCGGGCACTAACACCTTGTTGCCTATTTGGGGGAATAGACTTGCAATCAAGGTTTGCGATAACCCTATGTCCCCATATAATCCACTCTTTGCCGGCTGTTTTGTGCTTTTCAGCCCGGTTTCACATTTCTCAACCTTTTCTTGAGCCTTGACTATGTTCTACTCTCCTTTCCTTCCTCTCCCCCTCACCTCCTTACCAGGTTCAACCGTGAGGTTGAGGGGGCGGCGGCGGCTATATTGTTTGCAGGCGTTGGTCTCTTCACCCCTTGGCCAGACATTCCGCACTTTTGCGAGCCTGCCAACACAAGAGAGAAAGACCTTGCAAGGCGACAAATTGCTTTGGCGGCCGCGGTAATCACGAAGCGAAAAAACAAGCTTCAGTTGCACCGCATAGGTCTTCCGCGTCCGCTCAACAGGAACCAACCTCTGGCATCAGCACCATGGCGCATACTCCAGACGGCCGAAGGTGCGCTGACCCTTTGACATGAAGTATGGGGAGCGGCAGGCAACCCAGAGTCTCACTTGGGCGCCATCTTGCTCTCGAGTCCCTGCCCACAAGTTCTACTTGATGGATTTTTATTGTTTTTGTTTTGTTTTATTTATAAAATCATACTTTATTTTTCTAACCTGGTGTGAATTCTTTTTGTGGTATTTTTTTAAGTGTGGCACAAATACTTTACACATTGCCTCTTAAGTTATACCTGACTGCTCTATGCCAAGACACCGGAGGATGAGCACAGGATAATTTAAGGTTGTGTTGTGACCTACGCTGACTAGGATTGTTGTTCCTGCTTGAACGGGGTGCATACCTCTGCTAACCAGAAACCAAATTTCTAACATTGGTGATCAGCGGTGAGGATAGGACTTGTGTTTGTGCAGTGCCATACAATAGATAGGTGTACACTACTCATCCACATCCAAGACCATATTTGATTTTTTTTCATTTTTCCCTGCTTTGCATTTTTATGATTCAACCTCTACATCATGTCTCTGGCTGGTTCTACAAATGGAACCATGGAATTTGAGCTGGCCAGGCTGGAAGATTATACAGTGACCCAGTTGAAAAGCTTCTGCAAGGAGATAGGGGTACCTGCCTATGGTGTCACCAGGAAGGTGGAGTTTCAAAAGGCACTGAGGGCCTGAACAGAGGCTAGCTCCCAAGAAAATAATGGATTGGAGGAGCCTGAGAATGGCTCTTCTGAGAAACCACCTGCAGCAGTTGAGGGGGCACCCCTGTATTTGAGCTCCCTGTGAAAGTAGGAATCAGTGTCTCTTCCCATGGCCTATCCCCCAAGGAACTGATGGAGAGGGGGGAAGAGAGAGAATTCAATCTACAGATGGCAAGATTGAAACTGGAAGTTGAGGAGAAAAGGGCTGCGGCTGAAAGGGCCTTAGTAGTGAAGAAACTACTTCTGGCTCATAAATTAAGTCTTACAGAGCTGGAGATCCAGGCCAGGCAGGCGGAATCCAGCAGTGATGGTGGCAGTATACATGCAGTACCTTATGTAGACAAAAGGTTCTGTATACCCAAGAATTGTGTGCCCAATAATGTGGTGCGAGACGACATTGATAAGTGGTTTTCTGGTTATGAGGTTGCACTCAGAATACACAGGGTTCCTGAGGAGCACTGGAGGTGGTCTGTGTAAACACATGCTTACACTTGGGAGGGACATACCTGATATCAGAGGTTATGGACCGAACCAAGAACACTCCTATGAAGGCCACTTTGATTGCCAAATTTGTGCTGACTCCCGAAAAGTATTGCCAAAGTTTCAGGGACAGCCAAATGCTACCCAACCAATCCTGGGTAAATTTTATTGATTACTCCAGTAAGGCACTGAATGGCAGCAAAATTAATGATTTTAATGGGTTGTATCTTTTGATCATGAGAGAGCACATGCTCAGTATCTGTTTTACAGAGTTGCGCCAGCACCTAGTGGACAGTAAGCTGACTGACCCCAGAAAGCTTGCTGAGGAGGCAGACCTCTGGGCTAGCACCAGTGTGTCCAAAAAGGTATCTGGGGGTCACCCAAAAACGTGGTCAGGATTCCCAACAGAAGAAAGAGGGGTAGAAAAACTTAAAAACAAGTAGTTCTGAAAAGGCCCCCTAAATAATTCCAAAGGGAGTAGTGGTAAACAGTCCCTGTTCGATCTAAAGAAGAAAGGGTTCTTTGACCTTAAGACAGGGAGGTTTGTATCCCAATGTACAGAATGCTTTAGGTATGGTCACTCTAAGGGAGACTCCAAATGTCCCAAGAGGGCACAGCTCCCCACCAGTGGGTAGACACTTGGGTTGGCGAGAGTAGCGCTCGGGGAGGAGGTAGTCCCAGATAGTTTTGGGGAACAGAGGACCCCACTAACCATGGTGAATAGAGAAATGGTTCCAAAAGCCCACATGTTTGCAAATACTTCAAAGTATAGGTAGTGGGTCATCATTAATGGGCAGTAGGTGGAGGCTCTGCGAAACACAGGAGCCAACATGACAAATATGAAGTCTCAGCTGGTGTCAGCAGAGCAGGTCCTACCGAACACATTCCACCAAGTTGCATTCGCCAACAATTGCGATAATCATCTACCAGTAGCTCTGATTCCCTTTGAGTGGGGGGAGGTCTCAGGTGCTCTGAAAGTTGCTTTGAGTCCTGCAATGCCTGTTGATTGTCTGTTAGGCTGTGACCTGGAGCACACTACCTGGACGGAGGTAGAGCTCAGGTCTCAATTGGTGATGATGGGATTGCCTGAGTGGGTCTTTATGACCACATGAGCGATGGCTGCCCAGAAAGGGAGTCAAGGATGTCTGGAGCCTGGAAACATGGCCCAGACAGCTGCCAAGGAGAGGGGCAAGGAGAGTGGGAAACCAGTCCCTGACGTTCCCGCGGTGGAGGTTGCCAGGGACCCTAAGGATGAGTCCCCTGAGCCAACTGGGAAAGACATTACCATCCTAGGTGACCTACCTAAGCTTGCCAGCTGGCAGGTTGAGGGTGGGCCCACCAGGGAGGAATTCTGCCAAGCGCAGAAGGAGTGTCCCACTCTTGAGGAGTTGATGCGCCAGGCCTTAGCTCATGCAGCAAGGGAAGCCTCTGGGAATCACTGAATCTACTGGGAGAACAATCTCCTTTACAGTGAGCCTAAGGTTTCTGGTGCTGGGCAGCCGGTGTGCTGGTGGTCCCTCAATGCTACCGGACCTTCCCACTGGGCCTGCCTCACAACATTCCCTTGGAAGGACATTTGGGGCAAAACAAGACCTTTGCCAGGCTTGTCGTCCACTTGTATTAGCCCCGAAGGAGACAGCCTCAGATGCATTCTACAGGTCCTGTCCCACCTACTAGGTCAGTGGCCTGGCCAAAAGGTATGGGTCATGGAACCAGTAGAGCCTAGAGCTCTCCAGGGCTGCTGGACTGGCCCATATGAAATAAAGGAGCAGAAGGGGGAGGCCGCCTACCTGGTGGACCTCCAGACCCCTAGGAACCCACTACGGGTGCTCCATGTGAACCGACTGATGCCTCACTTCAAGAGGTCTGAAGTGAGCATGCTCCTAAGTGACAGATGAGGGAGTGAAAAAGGAGAGTGAGCCTCTCCCTGACCTCCTCTCTGCACAGGAACACAATGGGTCAGTGGAGGGTGTCAACCTCTTACCATCATGACCCCAGAACAGCCAGCAAGGTGACTGTTATCAGTTACTGGAAAAGTTTTCCTCATTGTTTTCCCTTACCCCTGGACTCACACATCTGTGCATCCATGATGTCGACACTGGGAACAGTCCCCCTGTAAAGAACAAAATGTACAGGTTGTCGGCAGGATGAGAGCCAGCATGAAAGAAGAAATCTCCAGGATGCTGGCATTAGGGGTGATTGAGCCTTGTAATCGTCCTTGGTCCAGCCCCGTGGTATTGGTACCAAAGGCTGCTCCACCGGGTCGTACACCAGAACTCCAGTTCTGCGTGGACTACAGAGGACTCAACTCAGTCACCAGGACTGATGCACACCCCATCCCCAGAGCTGATGAGCTCATTGACAGGCTGGGCGCTGCCAAATTCCTTGGTACTTTTGATTTGATATCAGGGTATTGGCAGATCTCCTTGACTGAGGGGGCAAACAAGAGGTCAGCATTTTCAACCCTAGAGGTTCATTACCAATTCCAGGTGATGCCCTTTGGATTGAAAAATGCCCCAGCTATCTTCCAACCGTTGGTTAACAGGGTTCTAGCTGGTAAGGAGGCTTTCTGTGACGCCTACTTAGATATCATTGCTGTCTACAGTTTCAGCTGGGAGGAACACCTGCATCGCCTCGAAGGGGTTCTTCAGGCCCTGTAACAAGCAGGCCTGACAATCCAGGTATTCATTACCAGATTGGGTTGGGTTACCCTGGGGTACTTGAGACACCAGGGGCCCTTTTATGTAAAGGGCGCACTTTCTCTGTTTGCGCCCGGCGCACCTCAAAACAGGTGCGCCAGGCGCAAACAGGAAAAGTGCATTCTATTGCATGGAATATGCTGCACCTAGGGCAGCGCAAGTTCGCGGCTGCCCTGGGGGCAGCACATTCATGTGAGAAATGGAGCCGCTGCTTTGTGCCCTGGGGGCGCACAAAGCAGGCACAAACGTTTGTTGCGCCCTCGAGGCACTTATGTAATATGGCCCCTGGTAGGTGGAGGCAACGTGCAGCCCCTCTAGGCTAAGATTGAACCTATCATGGCCTGACAACCACCTAAAACCCAAACAGATGTGAGAGCCTTCCTAGGCCTCAATGGCTACTACAGACGATTTGTTAAGGGCTATGGCACCATTGTTGCCCCCTTAACTGAGCTGACTTCTAAGTAGCAGCCCAGATTGGGGACCTGAACAGAAGCATATCAGAAAGCCTTTGACTTTTTTAAGGATGCCATGTGCACAGCACCTGTGCTCAGAGCCCCTTACTTCTCCAAGGTTACATCATGCAGACAGATGCTTCAGAGCATGACGTGTTAGCACAGCTGAATGAGGAGCGCCTAGACCAATCAGTAGCCTTCATTAGCAGGAGGTTGCTTCCCGTGAAACAGGTGGAGTGCCGTTGAAAGAGAAGCTTTTGCTGTGGTCTGGGCACTGAAGAAGGTGAGACCATACCTGTTTGGGACTCACTTCCTGGCTCAGACAGACCACAGACCCTCCCAGATGGCTCATGCAGATGAGGGGTGAAAATCCCAAACTGTTGAGGTGGTCCATCTCTCTACAGCAAATGGACTTTGTGGTGGAACATTGCGCGGGGACAGACCACGCCAATGCTTATGGTCTCCAGATTTTTCCACCTAAGTGAAGAGAACTCCCAAGGGGTTGGGTAGCTGTCCCCACTTTCCCCTGGGGGAACACATGATACGCATGACAGCTTTAGGGTGGTTTTCCCCCAACTTTTGGCCTACCTCCCTCCATTTTTGTGACCTCGTTTTTTCTGGCTTTAGGACTCTGTGCACTTTACCACTTCTGGCCAGTGCTAAGGTGCCTGTGCTATCTCCCCTAAACATGGTAATATTGGTTCATTCACAATTGCCATATTTAATTTACGTATAAGTCCCTAGTAAAGTGCACTACATGTGCCCAGTGTCTGTCAATGTAATGCTATACATGGGCTGCGGCACTGATTGTGCCACCCACATAAGTAGCCTCCTAACCATGTCCCAGGCCTGCCACTGCAGAGCCTATGTGTTCAGTTTCACACTGCTATGTCGAACTGGCAAGTAGACCTTGATCTCAGGCCTAAACCTTCCCTATATATATATATATATATATACATATATATATATATATATATGTCATCCCCAAGGTAGGCTCTGTATACCCCACAGAGTAGGGTGCAGTGTGCTTAAAAGGCAGGACATGTACTTTTAAACTTTACATGTCTTGGTAGAGAAAAACTCACAATTTCGTTTTTCACTACAGCAAGGCCTATCTCTCCAATAGGATAACATTGTGATTATCTTATTCCATCTTTTAAGTATAACTTACAATTGTGAAGAGATGGACTTTTCAAGTTTAGTGTCACTGAACTCACACTTTAAAATCACAACATATAGTAAAGATGGATTTTAAATTACAGTTAAGCAAATGACACTTTTAGAAAGTTGGCATTTACTTACTTTAGCCAATTAGTGCCTTCTGCCTGTCTCTGGAATACACGTCTGGGGTGGTTGACAACTGGCTTCCTGCATTCCCTCTAGCCAGTCACACACAAAGGAAGGGTATCTGTGCTTGAGTGCTCATCTGCATCCAGATGGACCATCCTGAGCAGGATGGGAGGGAGGAGCTAACAATTACACTTGAAAGGGCTGTGTCCTGTCCCTACACAAAGGATTGATTACCCCCCTGTAGTGTGTCTGGAGCCATGGCAGGAAGGAAGAACCTCTGTGCACTTCAAAGCTTTCTTTGAAGTTTCCCCCACTTCAAATGCATCACTGGGTATTAGTACTGGGCCTCTGGCACTACCAAATCAGTACACTTCTGGACCTATGACTACTGTGCTAGGAAGAAGAGCTGCTGTGCTGCTGAAGGGATTGCTACTCTGCTGCTTTATTGAGCTCTGCCATGCTGTGCTCTTGCCTTGCTGAGCTGCCCTGCTGCTTGCTGTTCTCTTGCTCGGGTGAGAAGGACTTGAGCTGCATTATTTGAACCCAGAGTGACTCCAATGGCTTGCCGGCTTTCCTCCTATGCCAAAGTCTTAGGGATATCCAAGACTTGAACCACCTACATCTGCACCTGGACTCTGCAAGCTGTGAGTCTGCCCTGCCAAGTGGTGCCACCCCAGTCCTGTATCCTTGGAAGTGAGGCTTGAGGTGCTTCCACATCCAGAACCCAGACATCCTCATTGGAACCAGTGCATCTCCGCCTTTGCGTGAGTCAGAACCAGCGTAGCCTTGTTGTTGCAAGGAGGGGACCCGGCGCATCGCCCTCGAAACTAGTGCTTAATCGTTCCTGCATAGAGTGGACACGACACATCATCCTCGGAACCAACACATAGCCTTCGGCATCGACGCATCGCCTACTGCGGGAGCAGCAGCCGCACATCGCATCCTGAACCAGCGATTGCCCTCAGAACCAACGCATCGCTGCAGTTGCGTGGAGAAAATCAACCCATCTCGTCCACTGCGTGGCTTGATACTGATGCATCGCCTTGGCTTCACCGCGCATCCTCTTCGGCGACGATGTATCCTGGATCAAGGTACTTTGGCTCAGCTGGCACAAATGGTTCCCTGTATCCGGCTCGCGCCCCATTGCGGTGACCTGAACTTTTGGCTTTACCCCAGTCTAGCGTGACCAGATAACCCACTTAAGCGCTATTTTGAAATGCATTCTTTAAAAATTCATATCTTGACTTCTCTTAATGGATTTTTGTCGTTTTAGTCTTGTTTTATTTAATCTATTACTCTAACCTGCAGTGGAGCCTTTTTTTGTATTTTCCCTGTGTTGTTGTATAAAGTGTTATAAAAATACTTTACACAATGCCTCTTAAGGTAAGCCTGACTGCTCTGTGCCAAGCTACCAGAGGGTGAAAACAGGATAATTTAAGGTTGTGTTGTGACCTACCCTGTCTAGGATTGTGGTTTCAGATTGGACAGGGTGCATACCTCTGCCAACCAGAATCCCAATTTCTAACAGCATACAAGTTAGAAATACATGTGAAAGTGCTCGGACCTAGATATTGTTGGTGATGAAATTGAGTGGTGGGACCTCTTGTCCAGACAACAAAGTGTATTTGTGGAATGGGGGTGAAAATACTGAGGGTTGCCTTGCTCATTGCGGTAGTTCTTCTGATGATTTGCATTCCTAGACAAGAAAGTAAATTATTTTTTCCCTCAATAAATGGTCTTCCAGGAAGCAATGTCACGTTCCCAACTCATCCGTAAGTGCCTTATTTAGAGTTTGGTGTTTATGCACATCCACTAAAAAGCAGCAGATGTCCCAACCATCCTATTTAATTTGCATGAAGACCCTGTAGATACTAAATAGGGCAGACAGGGCATCCACATCTTTTTGACAAATTCCCCCCATTTGTCAAATTCTAAATAGGGCCATTACTGGCTTATGATTAGACAAAAAGGGTTGAGTGTATTGAGAACAGGAGTGTTTCATTTTAATGAATATTGTGTTGCTTGATGATTATGAGGGTGCACAGTAAAATAACATAAGGGGATAGATTGTATAATTAAAACGCAAATTCTTAACTATAGTAATTTGCAATCATCATATTTTTCTGCTCATGCTAAGTCTGCTCACTGGTTGTGCCAGTCTACAAGACGAGATTAAGTGCACCTAGGGTCCTGAGGTGTGAATTTTGAAAATCTAGCTTGATTAGCTGCAAAGGTCAATGACATAGTATCCTTGTTGAATGCTACAATGCAGAAACGGATTGTCAAGATCCACTTAATATTACTCAAAATTTAGGGACGATAAAATCAATTATGGCTAATTGAGTAGGAGAATCAATGGGTTCCTAGTTGGTGATCGAGATATCTACTCTTATAGCCTAGGGCAGCGGCGGCCGGCAACATTACAATATGGTTGTGTGCGATGCCAAACACTCACCATATATGTTGGACTTGCTGGCTTGCTAGCACACAAGCTCTGGATGCGGTCTCCTTTGTCCTGCCGCTCTCCTTGGCGCTTAATCGGGCGGAAAGGGAAGGACTTTCTCCTTTATACAACGCTAAACCAACCAATCAACGATTGGTTGGAGACGGCCAACCCAGCGCTCATTTTTAGGCTGGGGGGCTGTGGCTGCAATGCCTCAGCTGTTTCTCAGCCCTGGGGTTGCTAGCTCTGTAGTGCGCATGTCAGACTGGCCGGCTCTAGACAGGGGCTGAAGTAATAGTGCAATTGAACTAAGCATACCCTCCCCCTGCCCACTTGATGTAACAATGCGAGCCTGGGACACATTATAATAAAATGGTATTTATTACCATTTTATTAATTTGTGTGCCTGCTGCACTCGCAGTAGGCGGGTTGACGCTCCTCCGCCATAACGAGAAGCCACCGCTGGCCTAGGATATTATTACTATCACTTGGGCAGGCCACTAAGTTGCTGGAGTTGCAGAAGCACAGCCTCCGCCTGACCCCACAGCAACCTGCCAGTTGTATCAGTGGCTGTTTTGGCTGTAGTGTTGCTCCCAACAAAGCAGGGGCACTTCCAGTGAAAAATCTTAGCCGGACAACTCACCATGCTTTGGCAGTCAGCTCAGCAATGTTTTTGTTTCTCAGAAGCAAAGCCCTAACGCAGAGCTTTGTTTCTAAAAAAAGAAGTGGCCCAGGAACGCAGGGATTTCTGAACCTGCATGTCGAAAACATTTCTGCTATTTCCTGACAGACCACCATGTTTTGCATAACTGTCGCAGGGAGGCTAAATGAATGTTGGATGGCACTCCGTAAAGTTGGTTCGACCTTTTTTATGTTCATCAGCAGTCAGCCCTGCGGTTAACGGAACCCGGATAAAGGGTTTCCATAGCTGAGCACGTTGAGACTCTGTTGTCATTAAGAGAGCAGTCCCCCCACCTGTAAATGGGGCACATGTTCTGTGGAGCAGGAGAACTGCTAATTTACAGAGATTCTCACCTTCTGCCAAACCTTAAATGGTCACAGTTGTCTTTATTGTAATATTTGTAATATATGTTCAAATGACGTTGATTTCCTGTTTAAAAAAGAAAGACGAGTGCTGAGACAGGTCGCTATCGGGCTCTCCATTTTTGCTCTCACCCTCAGGATGAAAAAAAACCTCAACTCCACAACAGTACCACTGCTTAAAGTATTTGATGTAACTTCAAATAGACTCATTTTGGTTCTTTCACAGTCTCATCATTTCAGAACTGAAGCATTTTCAATATTATATAGAACAAAGCCATAGCTGTTACTTATTTATATTATGCAACTAACAACCATTGACAAAAGCCAATAGCCCTGGCTTGCTGTAAGTATAATGTTACTTGATGTATCGTATATCTGGATGCAATGACAGAAACAGCAAAATACCAGTCAGGTGGCACACTATGCTAAGCATAAGCACAGATTTTTAGCTTACGTGTTTTTAAGCCACGCCTTTAATTACACCGACCACGCTCCTTTGAGAAACCCCACAGTTTTTTAATCTCACTTAAAGCCCTGACGTACCCCATCAATTGTGCTGTAATCAAGTCAAGCACCTCTCTGTGAACCTCTGGATTTTGACTTCAGCCATGTTTTCAATTGTGCTGTGTGCATCCCTAGTATCTCTTTGTACTCCCTACGTGCTTCGTTCCCCTTTCACTGTATCTGTGTGGTTAACTCTATGATCCTAGTCTCCTGCGTTTACCCCTCAGTGTTCTGTTTCTTTCTCTTTGCTCTGACCCCGTATACTCACAATACAATGCACATTTTGCAGAGGGTTGCAATAAAACTGCAGATCACAGGTTCCTTTGTTTCCCATGTTCGTGTTCTGACCAACAAACTATATTTTATACATTCTCACGCATATATACATAAAACAATATTGCATTCCGACTATAAAGATAAAATGTAACACGTATTGGAATTCATAAAAATAAATGTAACTTTCTGTAACGGAATTGGCAAAAATATGTGAGGAATGTGATAATGACCAGTTATATTATTAGTTCAAAAAGAGCCGCCAAGGAGTGTCAATAATTTGCAACTACTAATCTTTAAAGGCTAGTGAATCAAGAAAACACCGTCCAAGGCTTTCATCAGGAGCATTTGTGGGTGATAGAAGTCAGTTCAAAGCTAAGAGCAGTTAAGTGTTTTAAAGGCGATATACGGCTCCTCTGTTGTTGGCTTGTGAGCCATTAAAGTGGCAAAATACAAGGCGATTCTGGTACTAAAGTGCACCTGCTCAATGTTTCTTAAAAGGCTGATTCTATGTCTGGCTTCCAGTCACTTCACCGTCACTGCCAGGTCTCCTGACTGTTTCAAGTGAACATTGGCTGATAACCTTCTGGAGGCGGTGATTTGGTTGCGGTAATGTGTACTAGAAGGCTGAATTTAGGAAGTCTGGCTCAACAAGAACGTGGGAAGGGAAGCAGACTAAAGCTGTACCTTCAAGTGGTGAAAAATGTCAAAGCACATCTGTTAGCTGTTTCAGGTCAGAGAAGAGTCGTCTGAAACTCGTCATTGCCTCCCTGTTCACGAAAGGATCTATTAAAACGTGATGCTTAGGCTGTTTAGACCGTACAGGGAAATAATCCCCATATACAGTCATTCGAACACGTGTGCCCTGTCAGCCATTCCTAACACATTATTACTTTGCAGAATGCACTTGCTTCTCAGAAATATTTGGAGGTGAGCGTATTTTGGGTCATACCTTTTGAAGTAGAGAGTAAAATGTGTTTAGGGGTTGAACGAAACATTCTCATTACTAATAGGTTCATTTTTAGGTAACTAAAATATATATGTATTTTTTAAAGAATGCCCTTTTGTGCTGTAAGGTTTTACTTGTATTGTAGGCAATTATTTTTTGAAATTATAAAACATTCTTTTTATCTAAAGGCATGTTTGAGGTTGCTGAGCCATAGCAGTGTTGACCATCCTTGTGACATGGTGCTTCAGATGAGTATAATTTATTTATTTACCACCAAATAGACACACTGAGGGGGATATTCACAAGAACGTGCGCTAAACATCTCCAAAAAATGTTAAAACAACTTTACACATCGCAGTCTATCGCGGGAAAATAACCCCGTGTTAACGTGGAATTCACAACACGGTGGTACCATGCAATAGTTTGCCGAAAACACGGCCAATGTCCGCGATACAACCACCGCGATGGAGATAAAAACACAAACCCTAACACCAAAAAACGTGCGATGAGCCCATTTGCGATGAGGAAAGCAGCGATAAGCAGCGCCAGGCCCGCGACACACACACAGCAGGCGGGAATAAGCACAACAAAAGCAGGAAAAAGGAAGACAAACCAAACAGAAAACAACAGCGAAGCACAATGGAGGCAGCCGGAGCTAGTACACAACCCCACAAGCCCCATTGGCAACAATACATTCAACTCCCTAGCACACGTAAACATACATTTTCATAGAAAATGACAGCAGTAGCAATGGTATGTCAGCACACATATGTAAACAAATCATAGTAGTGTCTTCATTCTTTATTCTTGTCGGTAGAATCTTCATATGCAGTTACGTGAGACAGATCGACAGCCAACACGTGTTTCGTCGCCTTAGT
Organism: Calotriton arnoldi; assembly: GCA_963921515.1. NCBI lineage: Eukaryota > Metazoa > Chordata > Amphibia > Caudata > Salamandridae > Calotriton > Calotriton arnoldi. The sequence goes on along the minus strand of CAWUFW010001622.1, from coordinate 987,043 downwards.
TACATACACATGCAACTTTTTCAAGGCTGAATAAAAATGCAAAGTACAGTCACTAATCCAGTAACACCATTATTCGAAATCTCTTTAGAAAATACTACGCAAGTCTCAACCGTGCAGTGACACTACGAGGGTAAATCCTCCTTATGCTACCAGCGGATCATGTCATGTAAAGCCTGATCCTGAAAGACCCTCACCGTGACATGTGAAATAGCACCGTAAGACAATGTGGTGAAAAAAATGTTAAACACGTCATCTAACCCCAAGATTGTGTTATGTGTCAAATATCGTCCAATTCGTGACTATCACATCATAGTCTAGCACCAATGAATCGACAAGACAACCCCAACAACCCCAACAAAAGATTTATCAGCAAGTGCCAAGAAACACACACAAGTGCAGCTAAAAACAGAAAACGTACCTTCACTGTCTTCAATTAGACTACTATACATCATAAGATAAAAACAAAACCAAAAGGAATTTGTGTAAATTTCAATTCACGAAGTCAATCATACACACCAGGTTCATGTTACATAAAATTCAAGAGATGACTTGAGTACATACTTATCGTGTGGTGATAATTCCAACCCACACGGACCATCGGCGTGGGGAAAATTAAAAGGACAGGATCCAATATCACGACGCTCCCTCTTCAGTATATGGGTCAAATCACTATAAGAAAGACAATCGGACACCACCAGTCTAAGAATGTGTCTGATTCTGTTATGTCTGCTTCATAAATGCAGAGAATGTCAAATTCAATCCTGCGCATATGAAAGCTGCACATTTATTCTAATGTCTACGTTACTTGTGATGCCCCATAATCATGAGTAAAGAAAGTTCTGTAAACTATCTGGACCTAACCTATGTCCCAATCCTCATATACGCCCTATTCCCTCCTCTAGAATTATAGAATCGCAAAGCAGTAGGTGTACACCCTGAATCACTAGTTTAACAATATTAGTGTGTACATAAGAAACATCTGATATGATTTTAACCCTCACAAAAATAGACTCGTTATAATTCTTAAAGTATGTATAATTAGACGCAAAATCCCGCCTAGCTACAATTGCCAAACAAAGTGGCCCTGCCGGGAAACAAAACCCCTTAGCCCAGTACCTGCTCACCGTAAATCTGTTAAACTTTGTCCAGAACCCTCACGCCGTATCCTCGAGGACGAGTGCAATGAAACCGGCACTTTTGAACTAACGTCAAAGGTCACATGACCAACTATTTGTAAACTCTCCACAATGTAGTGCGAGTGGCAACGCCATCTTGGAAAAGTCTATTTCAAATGGAAAATCGTTATGCCTCCCCATATCATCATGAACAAAGATAGTGTATTTCTTTCTATCTCCTCCAATATCAATATATCATGTACCCACATACTTGCCCTAATCCATGGAAAATATTAGTATATTTATCCGAAATGATCGACGTATTCTCATCTGCCATGATATTTCAAAGCGATATTAGTTTAGTTATATAATCTATACGGTGCCGAAATAATTGTCAGGGAAAGACCGACGAACCACATCTTGAAAGAATATTTAGTGATGTAACCTTTCCACGTCGAGTATACATTCATACCTGCAATTCCTTGCCGCCATCTAGGATTGGGTAAAAATTAATAATTCTGATTATCAACCGCTGGTACCACATATATCTACCCTCGCCAAAAAATGTTTTCAAACTGGGTGCTATCTTGTCTCCAATTCATTCCTGTAAAGACAAGGATGTGAAAAGGGGTAGAGAATGTGATATGTAAAAGGATAAGGCAGCATCCTCTTACCTGGGTTCAATCATTAGGTGCATTTATGTGTCCCAGATTATTTTATCATTATGAAGTCACGTCTAAGTGTCACTCGTGGCCCAGATTATGTATCATCTTAGTTCTTGATTTACGATATTATTTAACATATTATATTCTTGTCACATTATACGCATCAATATCTCATAACTATTTTTCAGTCGAGTAATACATTACTATGTACTTGAGGGTAGTGTAGTTAGGATACAGGTGAATACAACAGATACAGACAGTACAGCTATGCAGCAAGGTTACACGCTGCTACATATCTATTTTCCTAAGAAATAATGCAATTCCTGATCAATATTCAAACCTAGTTCAGTTGTACGCAATTTCAATATCCAAGACGCCTCATTCCTTCGTAACATCAGTTCTCTATTACCCCCACGTGGATGTCTCAGTGTCTGGTCAATCAGATAGAAAAGGAAGTCTTTGTTTCTGCCCTATGAGTTGCATTGAGTAATATGTGCGGCAATGGGGTACCTGAGATCACTCTGTTTCACTGCTCTAATATGTTCCCCAATTCTTTCTCGTAGAGTTCGAATTGTACTGCCAACATATTTTATTGCCGCATCTACATTCAATTATGTAAACCACATATTTGGTGCTACAGTTAATGTTGGTCATAATCTTGTAACGTTTCCCACAAGGGCCCATGAATTCTGTTTTTTTGTTGCTTGCCCATTTGCAGGCAACGCAATGTCCACATCCATAGAAACCCAGAGATTGTACTGTTAGCCAGTTTACGTTTTTCCTAGTGGGAGGATAGCTAGGACTCAACATATTTCTCAGACACATACCTCTTCTGTATGTTACGTCCGGTCTCGTGTTAATGGAACTTCCCAAGGATACGTCTTCTCTGAGGATGTGCCAATGTCTGTTCAAGCTTTTAACAAGGATTTTGGATAGGGCATTGTAATTGGTCACCATCCTTATTTTGTCATCAGTTTTTCTCCTATCTGTCCGTTCTCTCAGCGTCTCCTGTCTTTTCACTTTACTGATCCTAGATCTAGCTCTCTCTAGGGTCTGTCGATCATATCCCCTCTGTGTGAAGCGTGTCATCATAGTATCTGCACACTCTTCAAATTCAGGATCGTAGCTACAGTTACGTCTGTCCCTAATTAGCTCCCCATATGGTATTGCCTTAATCTGGTAAGAGGGGTGTGAGCTAGATGCGTGCAGTACTGCATTGCACGCTGTCGCTTTACGGAATAGCTGACTGTGAATCTGGTTATCTCTTATGTACAATTCTGTGCCTAGAAATGTGATCTTCTCTCTGCTATGTTCATGAGTGAACTTGATATTGAAGTCATTGTTGTTTAAATGTGCAACAAAGTCTCTCAACTTGACATTGTCTCCAGTCCATACCATCAGGCAATCGTCAATATATCGTCCCCAAAATAAAATTGAATCATTCCATTTCATACCCATGGTGCTCCAGATCCATACCTCCTCCACCCAACCCATGAACAGGTTGGCGTACGAAGGAGAGAATCTGGAGCCCATAGCTACTCCTTGCTTCTAATATGTGCAGCTTTCATACGCACAGGATTGAACTTGACATTCTCTGCATTTATGAAGCAGACATAACAGAATCAGACACATTCTTAGACTGGTGGTGTCCGATTTTCTTTCTTATAGTGATTTGACGTATATACTGAAGAGGGAGCGTCGTGATATTGGATCCTGTCCATTTAATTTTCTCCACGCCGATGGTCCGTGTGGGTTGGAATTATCACCACACGATAAGTATGTACTCAAGTCATCTCTTGAATTTTATGTAACATGAACCTGGTGTGTATGATTGACTTCGTGAATTGAAATTTACACAAATTCCTTTTGGTTTTGTTTTTATCTTATGATCTATAGTAAGTCTAATTGAAGACAGTGAAGGTACGTTTTCTGTTTTTAGCTGCACTTGTGTGTGTTTCTTGGCACTCGCTGATAAATCTTTGGGCATTTGTTGTGGTTGTCTTGTCGATTCATTGGTGCTAGACTATGATGTGATAGTCACGAATTGGACGATATTTGACACATAACACAATCTTGGGGTTAGATGACGTGTTTAACATTTTTTTCACCACATTTTCTTACGGTGCTATCTCACATGTCACGGTGAGGTTCTTTCAGGATCAGGCTTTACATGACATGATCCGCTGGTAGCATGAGAAAGATGTACCTCGTAGTGTCACTGCACGGTTAAGACTTGCGTAGTATTTTCTAAAGAGATTTCGAATAATGGTGTTACTGGATTAGTGACTACTTTACATTTTTATTCAGCCTTGAAAAAGTCGCATGTGTATGTAACTAAGGCGACGAAACACGTGTTGGCTGTCGATCTGTCTCACGTAACTGCATATGAAGATTCTACCGACAAGAATAAAGAATGAAGACACTACTATGATTTGTTTACATATGTGTGCTGACATACTATTGCTACTGCTGTCATTTTCAATGAAAATTTATGTTTACGTGTGCTAGGGAGTTGAATGTATTAGAGCTGTAGCTTGGGCCGCAGGATTTGGGGAGGTAGGTGGTTCTCTCCACCTTTTAGCACCGTACTAAGATAGATAGGGCCAAAGATACGTAGTGTACATACCCCTTGTGCGCCAGCATCCTATAACAATACCACCTTCTCCTTCTGTGTTACCCATTGGCAACAAAACAATGTACATGGCAGTCCATCATGGACAAGGTGAATGCAGCCGGAGAGCGGAGGAGGACAATGGAAGAAAACCAGAACAGCTGGAATGATGCGAAACGCACAAACAAGCAGAAACACGCCAAGAACCAGAAGGCAGCAATGCACACCGGAGGTGGGAGTCCAACGCCACACCAGGAGCTGGATGACATGGAGGAAATGGTGTCCACCACATCAGTCTGGAGATGGTGGCAGGAGTCGGGGACCGAAAACTGCTCAAAATCAACAGACACAACAGCAACAGGGAGAGTAACGGCCAGGGACTGGGGGGACGGGGGGAGATGGGCACAATGGCACACATGCACAATTAAGCACAGCACAACTGCAGACAAACCATGCCCAAGAGTAACAACACCAACCAAGAGCACAAGTCACACAGCTTGGCAATATCACACCACTGAACAAGCACAGAAGTGAAAACCACACTGCCTGAAAGGGAGAAGGGTGAGCCAAATCAGAGCTGAAGGGACATCTCACACACAATGCAGCACACACACATAAGAAGCAGAGCACCCCAACATCGAACACAATGTGGCACAAACAGCAACATTTGCACAACCGAACACAGGACACAAGTGCACCCGCTTGTGGCCGGTAAATGGCCATACGCATCTGGCAAAGCACGAAACAGGGACATGATAATGCACAAGTACAAACCCACAGCCCTGATGGGGTAGCAATGCATGTATGGCAGGGACCCAGATAGGCCGTGACACACACATTGGCATACAAATCAACACTCATCACAGTTGGAGACAAGTGAAGGTGCGGAAACTTTATCAACAATTGCGTGTCAGTACGGCCAAGAGAAGTGCCACGACATGCAGACCAATGCAGCAGCATGTCTGAATGAGGAGCGTTGGAAAGCGCCCATGTCCACCCCAGGTGAGTCCATCACCCACACAAGTCAGTGCCAACCCACGTTGGTTGTCTGCGCATGTATCCGGAGTCCAGGCCAATGCAGCCATGTCCACTGTCGTCTTGGGACATGTGACCAGAACCCCTAACATGCAACCAGGCGTCGGAACACGTGCAATGGGTCACATTCAGTTGTGGCTGCAGGTACGTTGTCACTCGTCCATGAACGCGAGTGCAGCAGCGTAGGCCAACATTTCCAATGAGAGCTCGTTGTCGACTAGATCTAACATGTCGGCGACGTAACCCATCAGCTGTCCCGGACAGATGTGCTGACTCCAACCCCTGGCCCCAATTGGCACTAAAGCCCAATAGGGGAGCGGCTCAATGTGGTCACTGCACACGATGAGTCGTGCAATCTCCCAGGTCCAGTTGCCAGCATGCATGCCAATCATCCAGGCATGCCATAAACGGGCATCACAGTGACACTCCTGGTCGTGGGCCAACAGGGGGCGCACACACACGTCGAAATCCAGGTCAGCTACCGTTACGTTGGAGAGGCAGACATCCATGGTCCACTCGAATATGCACGAGCGACAATGCAACACAGGCTGAACGCAGGTGACGTTTGCAAGGCGGAAGCTTAGCCAGTAACTGATCCGCAGCACTGCCAATGGCAGTGCCCCCATTACATGCAGCAGACGTGCACGGTACCGGTCCACGTGACTGGAGTCGTGCATGTGTCCGGGATGTCCTGCCATTGCGTCAGTGGCTCTGCTTGAAGCGGCACTGTGCTGACCCGCGCCAGTCCTGTGGATGAAATGCCACAGCTCAGATCAATGAGCAGTGTCTGTGTGCAACGGGTGCAGGCCTGGGGAGGGGTGGGAGTATGTGTGAAGGCCATTTCACGCACTCTAACTACGACCAAGGACTTCTGTGTGTGGGATGTGTACACGTTGGTCTCACGTCGGGCAGTGCATAGTGTGGGAGTCGCCAGCAAATGTTATCGTATCTGTCAGGGGGTGCTAGGCACATGCAAGTCCCAGCTCGGAGCTGCAGATGTGCTTCCGCCTAATAGTTCAGACAAAGAACCTTTCATCCCTACAATAACCCTACCATCTGTTTGCATACAGGAAATGTACAGAGGCCTGTCGTGGGTGGGGTGGGATGTCTGCGACCCAGGGAATCATGGATGATATGCCGAGCACGTGGCACATGAGCGGCCACACTGGGTGTCACGTTGCCTCACAGCTGCTCCACCCTCCCACGAGCCCCCACACTTGTGTGCGCTGAGCGGTTGTATCACGTGCACTCCTACGGCACCCCATTGTCATGCCTGTCTGCGCATGTCCAGCGGCATGCCAACAACACCGTGAAGCTGGCCGTTGAGGCTGTGCGGCCACGTGAGTGTAGGCCAATGGTCTGGACAGGGCGGACACAGGTGTACAGTCCATGGCTGGCTGTGATCGCGCTGTGAATGAGGCTAGGCATCTGACTTATGCAGCCCCAGGACTGATACACATAACACTTGGCATGTATGAGCCAAGACCCCGAGCGGTCTTGCGCTCCTACATTTCCCCGTACGTGCGGGCCCGCCCTCCGGGTGCATGCTACATTGCAACATCGACTACTGTGGCCCCGGTGGCGACAACACTCCAACACAGAGGCATGCTTACCGCACTTCCTGTTCAAGGCCAGACAAGAGCCACGCCCTGATCCCCCTGCCGAATCAGCACACCCCTGCGCTGACCTGACGTATGCCGGACCAGCACACGCCGCTTGTGCATGCAGGGGGGGAGGGCAAAGCTACATGTCCAAGGTCTCAGCCACTGCTGAGGTGACATGGTATCGTCCGCTGAAGACAGCACACTGTGATGTTGCAGGGCTCAAACCCATTATTCTGACATAATGACCACACAGACACACTTGCTTAGATGTGTGAATGGCTACGGGCACGTGCGCCCGGCCACTTTTATTAGCAGGCTCACATGTAGAGTGACACCTGTGTTGGATTTGTGTGGAGTTTGTGTACACCAGCCGTCATGGAGTGCCTGGTGCAGTCAAAAAACGACAACAGTGTATATCATTAAGGACACAACCATTCAACCATAAAGGCCCCATGACTTGAACTGCACAGAGTTAGTGGCCCCGGATGCACAGCGTCCGGCACAGGCCTACCGCCACGGGCCGCTGACTTGCGGTGCACTGGGGCAGGGTCACGAGAGCAGAGCAGGTTCTCGTAGATGACAAAGGGGGTTGTCGCCGAGTGTCTCGGTGGACAGTGGAAGGTGTACCCCCAGGGCATGATGCAGAGTGCAGAACCACGCAGAAACAGTCACTATGGTGGAGATGAATGGAACAGACACATGTCGAACACCAAGTTCGGCCCAGCCAGATGATGATGCAGACAACCCCCAGGCCATGGACTCAGACGCCACCAAAGTCCAACCAGAAAGTGCCCATGACTCATTGCGCACAGAGTTAGTGGCACCAGTGCTGATAGGGGATGCTGCCTGCGATGAGGCGTGTCCAATGGTGTGGACTCCTCCATATTTTACCCAAGACACAGTTCCACATGTGTGACCTACTGGACCGCAGTGTAGGCCTGAGGCAGCGGTCAGCAGGGGCCATTCACCGAGTGTCGCCGGCTTACGTTGGATGGTCTCACCGGCCTGCGTACTTCAGGTTCAGTGGCACCACTGGGCGCGGACTTGCGGTGAACAGGGTTGGTGGCACCAGGTCAGTTGTTGATAGTGTTCGGTCACCTCCGTGACGAGGATCCGGATTTCATCCGGACTGAGCCGCATCTTCCTCTTACTCCTCTCCATGCGTTCACTGGTATGGACTCTGCCATTCATGAATCACGACTAAGTGCTGGATGTGGGAACTACTGGACCGCAGTGTAGGCCGGGGGCAGCGGTCAGCACGGGCCCACAGACACGTGTCGTGTACTTGCGATGCAGACTTTGGCTTCACTGATCGGAGGGAGTTCAGTGATGTTGGCGCTGCCACGGACTTGGGGTCACTGCCATTCAAGACTCAGGACACAGTTCCACATGTGGGACCTACTGGGCCGCAGTGTAGGCCTGAGCCCTCATCCAAGTGTCGCCGGCTTGCGTTGAACAGGGTTAGTGGCACCACGTGTCGCCGGCTTGCGTTGAACAGGGTTAGTGGCACCACGTGTTGCCAGCTTGCGTTGAACAGGGTTAGTGGCACCATGTGTCGCAGGCTTGCGATGCAGACTTTGGCTTCACTGATCGGAGGGAGTATAGTGATGTGGACGCTGCCACAGACTTGGGGTCACTGCCATACTTAACTCACGACTCAGTACAACATGTGCCAACAACTGGGCCGAAGAGTACTCCGGTGGAGTATGTCAATGAGAAAGGAGTACTGTGGGCCAGCGTCGTGGAGGCTAGCGATGGTCTGTGGAGGCTGCAAAGGTCGCGGGACTGGGGCTTGGTGCTTGCACTGGCACGTGGTGGGCCCTCTTTGACACATGCTGGCGTCGGCAGGTGAGCGGAGCCACCTTTGTGCGCTGGGGCAGGCATGATGGGTCTGGGGACCAGCGGCCCGGGGTGCAGCAGGCGCACAGGGACGCAGGCCCCGCCGCGCACGCAGCCGGCCTCGTGGCGGGCTGAGAGGCGCCGCCCTGGCAGACACGTTGGCCATTCCGAAAGAGAACCACGCCCAGTGCGACTGGGTTGTTATTCACACCCCTCGCAGGCCTGGCATACGCAGGGCCAACCCACTCCGCCCACGCATACAGGGGGGGACGTAACGTGCGACATTTCCGCGTTCTGCCCCACAGCCTGTGGGGACATGATAGCGTCCACTGGCCACTACACTCCATGCACCAGCAGTTAATGTCCACATGGCCATTTCCGTGGTTTGCACATTGGAGTCTGTCCGACGCCTCCACGCCACACCTGGCATTGGGTAGGTTCTCATTCATTAGTCACTTGCCGCTCTCGCACATGCCTGCTCCAAGCCCCTCCTCACATTCTGCTATTGTGTGGCTGTGGTGCCATGTCGTGGCTGGGTTGTGTGCATGGCAAGGCCAGGTTCCCAATGGAGTCGTGTTGTCGTGTCTGGTCGGTTGGCATGTTGTTTGGCATGTTGCATGTAGTTCTGCTGCGTGCCCTTTGCCAGTGTCGTGAGTTGCATGACTGTGGGGTGGAGGTGTGTGGTGTGTTCATTTGGTACTTACCAACGAGCACTGCATTTCCATAGGTGCCATCCTGGGAGCGCTGGTTGATGATGGACTGTCGGGCGATGTAGGAATCATGCACTCTGCCTGGGGAGTTGGCCACAACATTGTTGAGGAGTCCCGGGTGGTCCACTATTGCCTGCACATTCATGGGATGCGTGTGCTTTCTGTGGCGGTAGTTGTGTGCAGTGTCGGCAGGGGGCACGAGGGGTACATGTGTGCAGTCGATTGCCCCCGACACGTGAGGGAATCCAGCTATGGCGTAGGAGCCTTGCTTGGTCTCCAGCTGCTCCTGCGCAGTATGGGTGAAGTGGAGGTGCTGGGGTACCAGGCTGATGATGGCATCCAGGACAGGTGTGATGAACTTGGATGGGGCTGGCTGTGAGACTCCTCCGACTCTGGCAGTTGTGGGTTGGAAGGTACCAGAGGCCAACATGTGCAGCACAGCCGGCAGCTTTGTCTGCGGAGGGATGTTGGTTGTCCGCTATGTTGGTCCCCGTCAGCAGGTGGGCGATGTGGGTCAGGATGCGGGTGATGGTTGTCCTTTTGGGCCTGTAGTGGGCAATGTCCTCCTCTGGCGTTCGGTCTGTGCGGCTGGTGCGTTTAAGGTGGGTCCGCTGTCTTTGTGTACGCTGCCTCTGTGGTGGTCCGGGGGAGGGCAGGACGGGTCCTGGGGGTGGTGGCGGGCTTGGGGGTGGTGGCGGTGGGTGTTGTGGCCCTCATGGGTCACGGAGCTGCATGATCATTGTCTCCATGGCATCTGTGGGTCTTCAGATGTGGCTCTTGGCTGGGCTCCCTTTCATGCTGCAGGTAGTCGTCCTGCTTAACACCAGCAAAAGGCAGTTGTTAATTCCCTGCTGCTACCGCGGCTTATCGCCTGTTTTTGGTTCGCATCGCAGATCTGGCAGTTCGTTGTGAAAGTGGTGTAGTGGTGTTTTCGTGAGTTTTTGCATGGGAACGCCTACTCTGCATCTCATTAGGGTTAGTTGGTGGTGTCACCCGTGGAGATAAATTTTGCGGCAGTTATCGCGGGAATACTGACGATGTCTGCTGTTTGCACCCACTTGTGAATGGGGCGTTAAATCTATCTCCACTTTTGATGCGTTAAGGTGGCGATAACTCGGGGATAAGTCCTTGTGAATATGCCCTTGAGTCACTCAGCTCTACACAGAATTCTTCGTTTCAAAGGATATAAAAAGATACACAAAGCATGTTACAACAATTCTTCTTCTTTGTATATGATAGTAGTTTGAACAAACAAGTTCAACATCAATCTAATGTACAATCACAGAAAGTTTATCGTGGATTCAGTAAGGAGAAAACTGTCAATAAAACGTGACCTAGAGCAAATCACACGTGGAATAACAATTATTTCAGCTGTCTTTTGAAGGCTTCATGGAAAGGATATGTATGACCTGATTCTTGGTGGGACAGACTGGCATACCTTGGTCAGCTCACTCACTCAGAAGAAATGCTTTTTTTGTCTGTAGACTGAACTTTCTAGAAGAATGATATCAGACCTCCGAAGGGAGCGTAGGCCGTCCTAGATGGCAGTTGATGAGTTTTGTAGTTGAGTGTCCCCGTATGAATTGTTTTATGGACTACACATGCCAACTTACGTATACTTCTGGCCTCAACAAGAAGTCATTTGGGGCTGATAAGGACTGATGTGATATCTTAGTTTGGTTCTTGAAACCAACCTAGAAGGGACACGCAGGTGTGCTTTCAGTGGGGTGAAGTGGATTTTAAGAACAACTGTAAGTAAATATTTGCCATAACCTAGCATTTAGACCATTGACTTGAAGTAATTTTTTAGGAAATAACATCTTATCTTTCAAACGAATATAAGTTGCAAATGTGGACCTTTAGTTATCAAAATAATGCAATCGTGAACATTCGACTGTTGGTCAGGCTTAAAGCCCAACAATTTAGAGCATTCTAATCAGAAGGGCTGCCAAGATCTTTCTGTCGAACAGACGTCAATCTGTTTGGATGCCTCCAATCGCCTCCGATTCCAAACCTCAGAAGTTCGGCGTTCCCCCAGGATATGCCTTGAGCCCTAGATTGTTTAATGTTTATATGGCTTCTTTGGCTTCCCTGGTGGAATCCTTTGGAGTGCAGGTCATTTATTATGCTGATAACACACAGATTCTTTTAACCTGGGAAGTGAACATCTCTATAGCCCAAAATAGATATGAAGCGTGCCTGTCAGCGGTGTTCTAGTGGATGCGCTTGAGTGATCTCCAGTGCAACACCAGTAAAACAGAGGTCTTAGTTTTTGGATCCCCTCCCCATTCTTGGGGTGGCGAAGTTTGGCCCAGCTCTGCCCCTTCCCCTCCGACCCCTGCTACAGTGGTTCATAATCTTGGGGGGAAGTTCGACAACAATTTGTCTTTTAAATTACTGGTGTAGAGTGTAGTTGGCTCCTGTTTCGGTCTTCTCCGATTCCTGAGGACATTTTTGTTCCTGCTTCCTTTGTTGTGTCAGAAGACAGTAGTCCATGCCCTCATAACATCTTGGCTGGACTACACCAATGCCCTATACTGGGTCTTCCTCTGTACCTACTCAAATGTCTGCAGTTGGTACAGAATGCTGCAGTCCGACTCTTGCTTTTCATCTCGAGAAACACTTCAATTTATTCCCATCTCAAGGATATGCACTAGCTGCCTGTGCAGAAGAGAGAGTGATGTTTAAGGGCTTGGTGTTGGCTCATTGAACTTACTATGGCCTAGGTCCCAGCTATCATACCAAGAGACTCTCACATTATCATCCCTCGAGAACCCTACGCTTCTCAGACACTCTGTTGGCAATGGTACCCAAGATCAAGCAGAAGAAATGCGGAGGCACCTCCTTCTTAACATTGGCCGCTACAGGGTGGAATGCCCTTCCTTTGCATCTGCATTCAACTAAGGATGCAGGCTCCTTTAAACACGGCCTAAAAACATGGCTGTTTTACCGTGCTTTTTGGTCTGCGCTCTGTACTTTTGTGAGATCAGAAGTCGACGTACCGTTAGCTCCGAGGCACTCAGCTGAGGAGCCGCAAGCTTTATAAGTGTCACTTTGATTTGATTGCCCTGGAATGTAACAATGTGACTCACTCAGGGAAATCAGTTGGAACTCAATTTTGCGTGTGTTTAGCTTGAAATGATGACAAGAAATCTATTGCTGAATGTCCTCAAGAATCCAAGTAAGGAATGCTATGTCCTTGAGGCAGAATACTGTCAAATTCAATTTAGTGTCATCAGTGAGTAAGTAGTAATAGATGTTGGAATGTCTAATAAGAGAACTAAGGCAGTCCAGGTAGAGGGCAAAAAAATAAGAGGCTAAAACCTTGAGGTACTCATAGCTTAAGAGAAGTGGATAGGAGTGAATGTGGAATATTTTTATTTGTTGATATTGTTTCTCTAGGTGCTACCAAAACTAGACCAGCACTGCACCATTCATTCCCATTCAATCTTTAAGGCTTTTTAGAGAGTGGAATTATTTACCTTATCAAATACTGCTGTCAGGTCCATTAGAATGGGATTGCCGGAGTCACCATTATCTAAGATGCAAAGTCCATTGTCTTCTATTTGAAGTATTGTGACCTAAAACTAGATTGAAATTGTTATGTTATGTTAGAGTTTTGTAAAGCGCCTGCTTACTTCAATTCGGAGTGCCCCGCACTGAATTCCAGCTGAGACCCTGGGAGAAAGCCGATCTAGTGCTGACTAATAACCTAAGGATTGTCTGAAGAACCAAGTTTTCCTTTTTTCCTAAATAGGGCTTCAGAAGGTTCCAGTCTTATATTCAAAGGGAGGGAGTTCCAGAATCTAGCAGCCAAAAGGCTAATGGAAGTACCTACCAGACGTACTCTACGTATTTTAGGAATCACTATCCGGGCAGTCCCTGAAGATCTGAGACATCTTCTAGGAAGATAGGATTTAATCACAGGGAAGAGGTAGTGAGGACCTTTCTGATTTAGGACTCTGTGAACAAAGCATAGTGCATTTTCAGCCTGCCTTTAGAGGCCCCTAGATAAAGCATATTGCAGTAGTCAATACATGACACCACAAGTGCTTGGATGACCGTTTTTTTAGCAGAATCAGGCAGGAGCCCTAGCATTTTTCGCAGCATCTTTAGTATTCCAAAGCAGGTTCCAGCATGAGTAGAAATCTGGTTCTCAAAAGACAAAGTGGCGTCAAACCAGATGCAAAGGTTTTTTAACTTCGATTTAGGAGTAGGCATAGGGCCTTGTTCATTTGGCCTCCATGCAGCAGACCATAAAGATGGTTGCTTTCCTACAACCAGGATTTCTGTTTTTTCTGCATTTAGTTTAAGACAGCTGGAGTCCATCCATTGGGCCAGATCCACCAAACATGCCTTACATCGGCATATGATACTAATTTAACACCATGGCACTCAATTACTTCCGCAAGGGAGCACATGTAGAGGTTAAATAGAATTGGGCTCAGAGCTGAGCCCTGTGGCACTCCCTGCTGCAGAGGTAGTATCTCAAAGGTTTAAGACTACTGAAATACTTAGAAGGTCCGACCTTGGAGGAAGTCCGCAATCCAGCCGAGTGCCAAACCCCCACACCAAGCCTCCAAAGCGGTTCTAATAACAGGCTATGGGACACGGTGTCAAAGGCCGCACTTAGGTCAAGCATAACCAAGGCTGTTGTCTGGCCCCCATCAGCAGATACGCAAGGATTCAGAAGCAAGTAGGAGGGCATATTCTGTGTTAAAAAGTGGTCTGAAACCAGACTGGGACTCATGAAGTAGTTCCTTCTCTTCAACAAAATTCATCGGCTGCTGATGTACATGGTTTTCGGCAACCTTAGCAAAGAAAGGTAGCAGAGATATGGGACAGAGATTCTCGGGCTTAGAAGGATCTAATGAAGGTTTCTTTAATAGAAGTACTACCATGCTGTGTTTCCAGTCAGATGGTACACACCCAGTGGAAAAGGACAGATTTAAGAAATCGGAAAGCAGAGAGGCAATGGCCTCCTGACCCTGCTCCAGCATAGCAGGTGAGGCTGAGTCAAGTGGGGATCTTTAGGCTGAGAAAGTTTCCCGACGAGGTGTATGGTTGTTGCTCAGGTATGGAAAATTGAAAAGTCCTAGTGCTCTCTGGAAAAGACGCATAGATAGTATCTATTTTGTCTAGAAAATAGTGTGCAAACTGATTGTAATAATCCGCAGAGGGGGAGATTGCAACTGAAACTCGTTGCAGAGAAGTAAGCAATTTAACTATCTGAAAGAGCTCCCTAGAGGAGTTTTTAGATAGCTCAATCTTTTGAGCAAAGAATTGAGCTTGAGTGCTCCTTAATCGTTTATGATATTCTTTCAATGCATTAAAGTAGGTGTTTTTATCATCTGCATTGTACTTTCTACGCCATAAGCGTTCCAGCCATTTACAAGCCTTTTTCATGGTTGAAAGTTCCTCCGAAAACCAATCTGCAGTAGGTTTGGAACGAGTACTAATACAAGGTTTCATAGGTGCTAAAGCCTCCAATAAGGCATTGCCTTATTAATCCAAGCTACCACTTGAAAATTAGCACTATGAGGGCAAGCATTAAGATCGGTAATTTATGATTCACGACTGCAGTAGAGGCTGATGGAGTGATCAAAGACAATTTACGTGTTCCAGTCACATGAGCTTTAAGAGTCATAGTGGCAGAAGAAATACCAGAAATCTGAAAAGGAATGATAAAATGATCTGGCAATGGGGATGGGGAGAGCTGCATCCACCAGCGTAGAGTTGGAGAAAATGGGATCAAGGATATGACCATGGGTATGAGTGGGGGGCTTGCACTAGTTGATTGAAATGAACAACCCAAGTTCTTCAACCAGATGTGCTGCTGTGTTACATCTCTCATCTCCAAAATGTATGTTAAGGTCACCTTAGATTAGAAGGTTTGGGTAGCGAATGGCATAAGATGGTATGATATCCATTAGGGCATTTACAAACGTGGGAGCTGGGCTAGGAGGACGATAAACAAGAAAACCTGTTAATGAGCAATTACTTGTTGGGGATAATGTGAAAAAAGCTGCCTCTCAACCAGTGACCTTTAACTATGGGAAATTGCAGTAGATGTGTCATTTAAAAATAACTGCAAACCCACCACCTCTTTGATTCGGTCGATCAAGTCTCAGGATAGCATAGTCCTGAAGTACAGCTTCAAGGATGTCAGGTGCTGATTGGGCATTATGCCAGGTTTCGACAAAGAATAATGCAACTGGCTGATGGGTAATTAATAAATCCACAATCTTGTGCTTATGTTTACGTAGAGAGCGTCAGTTTAATAGGAAACGCTGACCAAATTTTGTGCTGGGATGGTCATTCTTACTTTTCAACTTCCTTATAAATGATATATCGAAAGAGAAATTACACCTCCGACAGGAACTAACGCTGGACGATGAACCAAGAAAGTGGCGGCAGACTTCTTTCACTAGCGGGGCCAAAGAGCTGTTCTTGAGTAGCTCAGGGCATCTGGCATGAGGCGGACAGTGGTCCTGGCCCCTAGCGCACAGGGCCGGACTGGGAACAGAAACTGGCCCTGGCAAACTGCTCAGCCGGCCCCCTCTGGGGTGAGGGGGAGTGCAGCCGAGCAGTTTGCGAGGGGCGTTTTCGGCCTATTTTGTTACCAGGGGCCAATATTGCTGACCCCCGGTAACGAAAACGGCCCCCCAGGGGTCCAAAACCGGCCCCCACCCTAGCGGCCTACCGGGGAAACGCCCGGTGCCCGCTATGGCCAGTCCGGGCCAGCTAGCGCTATCCAGGCTCGAACTGGCGCAGATGAGCTTGCCTTTGGCATGCCTTCTGCGCACCACCGGCGCATCTTTGCAGCTGCAATAAATTTATAACCTGCCTCCAAAAGGGTGTGGCTACACAGCCATAATTAGGGGGGAAACAAAAAGCAAACTGGAGTCCCAACGCTTCACTCCAGACCTGGTAGGCTCCCCTCCCAGAATGGAGCTATAAGGAAAATGAAATAGAGTTAAAATAATAATATTTAAAACAATCGTGGGAAATGCAAATCAACAACACATTAAAAAGTCGGTGGGGCCGACCTAAGATGGTCACCAACCGGGACAGGGAGCCAGGTACCTCCCAGCGCCTTGTGCGCTACAAGAAAACAAAGAAAGGTTCATATTAGGAACCCCAACAGAGTAGGGAAGGTGTCACCACACTCGGCAGTGAGGACTTCAGCGCGTCATGCAGCTGCCATTGATTTATAGCCCACCTCCAAAAGGACGTGATTAGTCAGCAATAACGAGGGGGCAACAGAAAGCAAACTGGAGTCCCAATGCTCCTCTCCAGACCTGTAGGCTCCCCTCTCAGAATGGAGCTATCAGGAAAATGAACAAGAGTGAAAATTATAATATTAAAAACAATCATGTTAGAAATGGGGGTCTCTAGTTGGCAATGGTTTGCACCTTTTTCCAAGTAGGGACTCTTCTTCCATGCAGGATAAGGGGGATACACTACTGAAATAACCCCTGCTCACCCCCTTGGCAGCTTTGCAAGAGCAGTCAGGCTTATCTCAGAGGCAGTGGTGTAAAGCATTTTCACATAATCAACAGTAATACAGTGAAAACACTACAAAAGGACACCACAACAGTTTAGAAAAATATTGAATACTTTATATATTCAAAACAAGATCAAAACGATAAGAATCCAAAATACAGTACTTAAAAATATGCACTTGGCAGGAATAACTTTAAAAATGCAGTTCCTTGGAGTCTATAGCTCTGTCCGGTGCTACCGCGATACTGAAAACAGAATCCAACAGTTCCGTCTGACCGCTTCGGTCGGGGTGTTGGCAGACTCGTAAACAGTACCTTTTTGTTACGGCTGATCACGTTGGTGTGAGTCGTCGTGGCAACGGTTGCGATATGAAGTGAAGCGGTGCAGTGTGCGGTGCCCTCAAGGGTCGGTGCTGGCAGCGGCTCTGGGATGGTCGTCCAGCGCCATCGGTGAGACCAGGGCTGCGATGCGAAGTGAGGCGGAGCTTGTTGTGGTGTTGGCAGGTCACGGTGCAAGCGACGGAGCCGGTCGGTGGGAGATGGCGTCAGTCGGCCCAGCCAGCGATGTGCGACGAGGCGGGGCGTCATGAGACTTCCAACCGGTGCCCCCAAGCCACAATGCGGACACGGGTGTCGAAGTCAGCAAGTAGCGACAGCGTCGATGAGACCAGGGCGGCGAAGTGAAGCAAGGCGGTGCGGAGTGTGGTGCCCACAGGTCACGGTGCAAGCAGCGGCTCGGAGGCGGCACCGTCAGTTGTCGTTGTCGGTGAGACCAGAGTTGCAGTGCGAGATGCGGCTGTGCCTTCAGGACACGGAGCCAGCTGATGGAGTCAGTTGCTTCTCCCACTCTGTGGCAACTGAAATCACAGATCCAGAGGCGGTTCCCAGAGGTCAGTAAAGTCTTTGTGGTCCCTGAGACTTCAGAACAGGGGGCAAGCTCTACTTCAAGCCCTTGGAGATACTCAGCAATAAGTTTAAGAAATTTCAGACCAGTCCTTTCACTTCCCAAGGCAAAAGCAGCAACTGCAGGCCAACCCAACAAAGCAACAATTCAGCAAAGGGGCAGTACTCCTCCTTGCAGCTCTTCCAGCTCTTTTTCCTGGCAAGTTTCTTTGATTCCAGCAAGTTCTAAAATTCTGGGGCCTGGGCCCCAATATTTATACTCAGTTTCTCTTTGTTCTTTTGGGCAGAGAGTGTCTGTGCCCAGCTCAAACCAGTTATGTCCTCTCTGGCCCGGCTTCCTGGCAGGAAGTGGAGACAGCAGTGTCCAAGGCAGACCGGGCCCATTCAGGTGCAAGGAAATCTCCTCCCACTGCTCTAAATGCAGGCCAGATCTATTCAGCCCAGCCCTGACTCATTCTGGAAAGCCAGGACACACCTACACCTCCCCCCCACCCCCAGTGGCTGTCCGAAGAGAATGCACATCCCCAGCCCCTGTCACTCTAAAGCCAGACAGTCAATCCACAAACCCAGCAGAGGCACACAGGATGGCTAAGCAAGAAAATACCTACTTTCGAAAAGTTGTATTTTCAAACCCAAAATCATCTTTACTAAAAGATGCATTTTTATATTCTGAGTTAAGGCATACTAAACCCCATTTCCCTATCTTGTCCCTATGGGAAGATTTGCTTATAAGATGTTATAAGTAAACTCCAATTCTTTCGTATGGGACAGATAGCCTTTCCATAGTGAAAAACGAAATACACTGTAATTCACTACCACGACATGTCACATACACCAGTACATGTCCTACCTTTAATATACACAGCACCCTGCCCCACAAGGGTACCTTGGGCCTACCTTAAGGGTGACTTACATGTAAGAAAAAGGAAGATTAGGGCCTGGCAAGTGGGTGCACTTACCAGGTCGACATGGCAGTTACAAACTGCGTGCAATGCAGTGGCAGGTCTGAGAACCCTTTACAGGGCTACTTGTGTGGGTGGCACAACCAGTGCTGCAGGCCCACTAGCAGCATTTGATTTACAGGCCCTGGCACCCTCGGTGCACTTTACTAGGTGCTTACTAGTAAATCAAATATGCCACTCATGCAAACACCAATTCATAACACAATTTACAATAGGAGCACTTGCACTTTAACACTGAACAGCAGTGAGAAAGTGCGCAGAGACACTGAACCAGCAAAAACACAGTCAATACCGGGACGTCAGAAAGCAAAAAGACAGGGGAAACATGGCAAAAGATGCTACATCTAAAAGTGAGAAATGCAAATCAACAACACATTAAAAAGCCAGTGGGGCTGACCTAAGATGGCCACCAACCGGGACAGGGAGGCACCTCCCAGACAAAGAAAGGTTCAGATTAGGAACCCTAACAGAGTAGGCTAGGCATCACCACACTCAGCAGTGAGGAATCCAGTGTGTCCGAGCAGTTGCCATAGACTTATAGTCCACCTACGAAAGGGCGTGGCTAGTCGGCGATAATGAGAGGGCAAAGAAAAGCAAACTGAAGTACCAACACTCCTCTCCAGACCTGGTAGGCTCTCCTCCCAGAATGGAGCTATAAAAAAAATGAACACAAGTTAAAATAACTATATTGAAAAACAATTGTGAGAAATGCAAATCAACAACCCATTGAAAAGCCAGTGGGGCCGACTCAAGATTTCTGCTAACAAGGACAGGATGCCAGGCACCTCCCAGTGCCTGGTGTGCTACAAGGCAACAAACAAATGTTCAGATTAGGAACCCCAACAGAGTAGGGCAGGCGTCACCACACTTGTCAGTCAGGAATTCATCTATGAATTGCTTGAACTTAGCCACCAAGTTGCTTTTGAGGACTTTGGCAACAAAATGTAGGTTGGCCATATTGTGACATTTTGTGGAAGTTATTCAAGTCCAACCCTACATTTTTAAACACAGAAGTGACCTGACCTATTTTCATACAGTTGAGAGTACACCTTATGCCGACGACACATTGGCTACTGTGATGGCATCTGCAAGGGCACAGGGGTACACCTCCACCCATCCTGAGAACATACCCATGATAACTAAGGAATATGAGTTGTTAGCACACCTTGGTATCTGGATAAAATCCATCTGAAGGTGCACAAAAGGGCCCAACGAGGGGAGGTGAGCCATGGGGGCTGTCTTAATACCCTTTCCAGCATTGGGTGACAGGCAGATGGTACAGAACTGGCAATAATTCTGGGCTATGGATGAAAAGAAGGGCGATTACCAATGGGCTGATGCGGCAGGTATTGTGTGGTTCGTTCCGACATGTGCAACTCCTTTGATGTATAAACTAAGACTCTGACTTAGCTCCACAAGTTTTGATTTCCCGCCCACGGGTGACACTAGTGAACTTAGTTCAATGCACCAACAATTGAATGTGAAAGACAGGTAATTATAGCCCCCAATACATAGTAGTTGAAGTGGCGTCAAATGCTTTTGGGTTATTAACAGTCCCTAAACAGGGATCCAGGACCGCAGTGATAATTTGAAAAGCCAATTTCGTTCTTTACAATATCACACACACAAACTGCACTAAGAAAAATACACTTTATTGTATTGTACTGCATTGTGAGACTAGACAGGCTAAACAAAAAGGGCGGAGGCATCGCCTGTATACATAGATCTGACATTGCCATTACGATAGTACAATCAGACCCCCTAGAGTCTTGTGAATATCTCGGTCTATCCTTAAGATCCTTAGACAATCAAATTTGTAAACTTCACACATTTTACCACCCCATGGCAAAAACACCATGTTCATAGTCCAGCTGATAGAAATCATCACAGCAAACTCTACTCCCCATTCCAATGATATTTTCCTAGGAGACTTCAGTCTTCACTGGGAGGATCATACTGACAATCAGATCAATCTACTCAAAGCCTTCCTTGAAAATCAATCGCTGGTTCAAGAATGCCATCTACCAACCCATTCTAACGGCTCTACCTCAGACTGGATCATCTCTAAAGAAAAAGCTGTCGATAAAATCGAGATCATCCCTTGCGACTGGTCTGATCATCACATCCTTACCTTCCAAATACCCCACATAAAAACGAAAACCTCCTCACAATCAATAAAACCCAGAAAATGGTTTTGTGACACCAGAGGGCTCAATATGGAAAATCTCGCAGCACACTGTGAGAAAGAACTGCAACCTCCTAATAACCTGGTAGATGTCAGTGACCTCACGGATTATTACAACAATACGATGACAAGCATAATAGAGGACATAGGCCCACATGCATCAAAGCCAAAACCGGTCGCAAACGGGCAGATTCTCAGAATCTGCCCCTTTGCGACCGGTATTTTTGCATTTGGGATGCATCATCCCAAATGCAAAAATCGCAATTTAAGTAATCTCTAAATTGCGATTACTTAAATTGCCATTGCATTTAAGGAATCGCAAATTGAGATTCCTTAAATGCAATGCATTAAAGTAAAAAAACTAGCGATTTCGCTAATAGGGGGAGCAAATTACCATGAAGTTGAACTTCATGGTAATTTGCAAAAAGTTTGTAAAATGCACTAAAGTACATTTTTCAAAGTTCCATTTTACACACACACATGCCCTTGGGGCATGTGTGTGTGCAAGATGTACTCATATGCAGATTTCAGGGGTGCAACAGGGTGTCTATTTGACACCCTGGCACCTGAAATTGCATTCTCAATTTGCGATTCTCTAATTGAGAATCGCAAATTGAGAATGTCTTCCCATTCATTCCTATGGGCCTCTAGGCCCATAGGAATGAAGGGGAGGTATTCCTTAATTGCGACTCGCAATTTGTGAGTCGCAATTAAGGAATGTTTAGAAATCGCTATTTTTAAAGCGATTTCTACATGCATAGCCTTTTGCTATTCCTTATTAGCGAATCCTTATTTTTCGCTAATAAGGAATCGCAAATGGCATTGTTGATGATAGCCCCTTTAAAATTCAAAAGGGTCCCTGACAAAGATAAAAACCCCTGGATTAACGGATCTCTCAACGAAGAAAGACAATCACTCAGACTCACAGAGCGGAAATGGCGACAACACCCTTCCTCACCCCATTTAATCCAACTAAGACAGGCCAGAAAGGCCTACAATGAAAGCATTCTAAATTCAAAAAAAGACTTCTTTAGAAAAGAACCTGGATAATGCAAAAAACAGACCGAGGAAACTCTTCGAACTGCTAAAAGATCAATCCAACAAAACGGCCAAATCTGCACCAACAGCTACAAAATCGAACATAAGCAGCGAAGAATTCTCCTCTTTCTTTACAGCCAAAGCCAAATTGATGGAAGTGGAGCTCAAAAAGGCAGCTGAATGCCCTTTGAGCAAAAAGAACACCCCAGCTAAGCCCCAATGTCAACCAGTTCTGGAAATACCTAAAAATAATGCTATATGGTCTGAATTCAAGCCTTTCATTGACATAGATATTGCAAAGATTATCGCGACCATAAAACCAAACAATCACTTCAACGATCCTCTACCTGCAAAGTGTTGATCTACAACAAACCATCTGCTCATCCCCTCATGGACAAAGATTATTAACGCTTCGCTATCACAAGGCTCACTACCGGACTGCCTAAAAACAGGGAACCCCTCAGACCTTAACAACTTTAGACTAGTAACAAATATTCCCATGCTAGCCAAAGTCCTGGAAAAATGTGTACAACAACAACTGAGCCAACACATCTCTGAATTCAAACTGCTGAATGACTTCCAATCTGGTTTTAGACCAAACCACAGTACTGAAACAGCAATTCTGCACATCGTGGACGACGCTCTACTTGCCCTCGACCATAACGAAACCTGTCTCCTAATCCTGCTTGACCTCTCATCGGCATTCAACACGGTAAACCATGCCAAAATACTAGATTGCCTGAAAAAAAGGATGGGCTTAGAGGGTACCGTCCTAAAGTGGTTTAGTTCGTTCTTAGAGAACAGATCGCAAAAATTCATAGTGAACCAAACACTATCTGCATCACCCAGAAATTTCATTGGAGTACCACAGGGCTCAACACTATTCCCTGCTCTATTCAATCTGTACGTAGAGCCTCTCACAGAAATCTTACAGCAAGCAAACATCTCCTTCCACATGTACGCAGATGATACACAGCTTTACATCAAGATCACATCGATAGAAGAGATCGGTATCATGAACCAGGCACTAAAGAGAACCATCCACTGGCTAACTAGTAATCACCTCAAGCTTAACCCGCATAAAACTGAATTCCTTCTGATTTCCCCCAGAAAAGGGCTATGAATATCTTGGAGTGGACCAAACTGATCACAGCGCTAAAATGTACTCCGAGGATAGTAGATTCAACCAAATCCCTAGGAATTATGCTAGACAAAAACCTGAATATGCTAACACATATTAACACGATGGCAAAAAACGCCTGTTTCCATTTAAGCTACCTCAGAAAACTGAAACCTTTCATAAATAACTCAGACCTTAAAACAGCAGTCGAGGCACTAGTCATTTCGAGGATCGAGTACGGTTGCACAACTCTAGCCGGTCTTCCCAAGATTTCAACTGCACCACTAAAAGCCACAAGACTTATAACTGGCTCCAGAAAATTCGACGACATCACCCCTCATCTGAAAGCGCTCAACTGGCTGCCTTACGAAGCAAGAATACAACTAAAAATGGCATGAATCACTCACAAAGCAATACACTACAAAACACCAATGTACCTAGCCCAGAAAATCACACTATCAGGAGGTAGCCGTGTTTCCCGGAGTCATGGAGATCTATTACTGAAACCAGCCCTCTTCCGAAAGAAAACAACTTATGACCGAGCTTTCTCTGGTGCAGCACCAAGAATTTGGAACGTTCTCCCCCCTAACATTAGAAGAATTTCGTCCATCTCTGCCTTCAAAAATGAAGCCAAATCCTTTTTTATGAGCAAATTCCTTCCATAATTTCAGCAGACTTGACATTATCAGACGACTTTCTTGTTCATACACATGCTACCACACATCGTCCACTAACCTCATTTTGGTCTTGTATATATGAATGTTAATGTACAAATGTTTCTTTCACAAATCAATGTACAATCACTTATGACCTTGTAGCATAACTGATTCTAGTAACTTGTTGTACACTGATTATTTGTTACTAAATCTGCATGGCATTCGTGTTATTCTAAGTTTAAAGATATGTAAATGTAAAGCGCTGTGATACCCTACTTAGGGTCATGTTCGCGCTATATAAAACACCAAATAAATAAATAAATAAAACTTTAACTAAAAAGTGTTTCTTCAAAAGCCTTAACCTGTTGCATAACACATCTAAAATAACCATACACAATATAAATAAAACAGCACAAATGCACCTTGTGAACGACGAACATAAAATGAACATTTATACCAGTTAAAACCTCATTTAGCAACCTAGCACCCTAACACACACTTTTATGGGCTACACTAGGAGAGCATAGAGGAGCCTAACTTGCATCTGAAGTTTCTTAGGGAGAATCAACACACTGCACACCTGCTTACAGGAAAACGCTGTGGTTCGCAGAAGTCGGGGAGGCAGTGTTGCCTGAGAAAGGAAAACAGTTGTCACATCAGCTTTTTCCTCTTGGATTTAGCTTGGTATCAGCTTTCAGCAAAAAGCGTGATACAGCAGCAGCTCTGGCAGTCAAGATCTTCTTCAGCAGTATCTTGCATGATAATGTGGGGTGAAGGACCTCCCCTGGCAAGTGGTCAAGTGGCAGCGCTTTTATTCTGTATCTTTTCTGAGATGGGAACTTCTGGCAATACCTGAGAAATGTTTGACATAACCTATGTACATCAAGATACTAGTCATAGACACATTATTATAAACAAAGAAGGTAAAAACACGTCAGTTAAGACTACACTGTTTATGTTCTTGTTCTTGTTTGACCTTGAAATAGATATAACTAGGCACTTGTACCAGACTGATGCTGCATCAGGTGTTCTTATCAATGTCATTGTCTGAGTGTCTTGACAGTGTCACAGGTCCTAGGCAAGATGAGGATAGACGACGTCTACGTCAAAGGCTGACATGTCAATGATTCTGTGAAAATAGAGAAAATGGTACCTCGGGTTGCTCAAGATGGAGTATGGCCTTATAGACTTTATGTCATCCCCAACATGTATGTCTGAATTTTGATGTCATATGTGAGGAGCTACGTATAGGAATTTACCTAATTTATAGGGGAATCCATGCTCTCAAAATGAGATATAAGGCTCAGTATCTAAAACTATTTTATAATATTGGTCAAATACATAGAAACACAAATGCATAAAAGGCATGACTACATAAAATAGTAGAAAATTATGCAATAAGCTGTGCATGAATACTTTCTTAAGCCTTTCAGGTTTCAAGCAATATAATATTCAAAACATTATAATATATAAAAGGCGTCTATAAAAGACATTGTTATAAAAGCATTATGTCAGTCAAGAGTGATGCTTGTTCGCAATGAAACAGATAATGTGTGATACTGATTACACACAAAGGGAGCTGGAGAGAGACTGATAAGATATCAAGGGCACCCTCCACTCAAAAAGTCAAACTAACAAAATAGCCCTTAGTATTTGTCACACAAAATATATATCTCTCTAGGGCACCACCCTCAAGCCAAAGTCTTTAATAGGGGGAGCTCAGGTACCAATTTAGAGTCAGACCCTGTACCCAGGTGTGATACTTTTTTCAAGCCTCGTGTCAAGGGACATATACATCAACAATTCCTAAAAAATAAATAATATATAGAAGTCCTTCATGTAAGTGACCACCGTGAGCCGATTGACTGTTACTCACCAACTTCCTCGCTTTATCATCATCGGCCACCACCAACACCATATCTGAAGCTAATGGTGCTTCCTGTGTGTAATTTCTCCCTTGGCCCACGGTTCTGTTTAAAAGTGTTTTAATTATCTGTATGTAATCATTTCTGATATTGCTGTGATCTGAGGTGCATCCTATAACTGTGTGGAATTGAATTATAGTAATTGGCAGGGTGGGCCTCGTTCTGACAATGTTTCACACTGCATAAGGGTGCAGGATAGTAAAGTAGGGTCTTTCCCAGGTGTGCATATTACTGATGTCATTTTAACACGGTTGGGCCTAGTACTGCTAGTGATATTTCCAAATGTGACTTATGCCCAGAAATACATGATGTTCATGTTGTGTTAATTGATGAGTGTGTTTGAATACAAACTTTGTTTACATACACCACGTGTGAAGTCTTTTTTATAATGCTCAATGTATTTATTTTGTGAGAGCGCTGTGCCAGTGCTTTACACATTGCCTCCGTGATAAGCCTGACTGCTCAGTGACAAGCTAAGGGTGAGCGCAGGTTATACAGGTAGTGTAATAACCCACCCCTGACGGGAGTGGTAGGTTCTGCCTGGCTAGGGCCTCACCTCGCCAACCAGAACGTGCCAGTTCCAACATTTGTTGGTCAGCGGTGTGGATAGGGCCTGCATTTGCACAGCATGTCACAGTAACTAATTGTGCCCCACGACTTCACGTAGGCAAAGTGTTTCCTTTGTTTCCTAAGTTGTTCTTGAAGGACGGATTGACCTTGGTGTCAGTGATTTTTGTTTCTCATAGATCTCTATTTCTACTCCCACTAGTTTGCCACCATCCCTGGGGTCCTACCTAAGGGGGACTTGTTCGAGTTGGCTGATTTAGACCTGTGTGCAGTGGCATAGCTCAAAGGGTTCTGCCAGGAGAAGGCGGTGCTTGGCAGGGGAAGTGCCACAAGGGCGGATCTTCAGAAAGCCCTGCTAGCATGGGCAGAGGCCCACCCAGAAGGATTAGAGAAGGAGGATGGTGAAGGAGATCCTGAGTGTGAGGAGGGATCAGAGCTGACACAGGGGTTTCCGGATGGACTACCTGGGGACAGGAGGAACCCTTTTCTTTCAGGACGGGGGTCTTCTTGGCCACAGGTAGCAGTGTGTTCTACAGGGGCATGTCCTCTGAAGAGCTGGAGGACAGAAGGGAAGAAAGGACGCTGAAGTTAGAGCTTGCCAAGCAGTACAAGGAGCAGGCACTAGCTCTTGCTAAATTAGAAAAAGAGCAGGCCCTTGCCAGATTGGAATCAGAGCAAGACCTGGCTGAAAAGAGGCTAGCCATGGAAGAGAAAAAGATGGCCCATGAGCTTAGCCTCAGAGAGTTGGCCATTAGAACGCTACAAATAGGGTCGAACTACAGTAATGGTGGGAGTGCACCTGCTGCGTCTGAC
This sequence comes from Calotriton arnoldi, assembly GCA_963921515.1. Taxonomy (NCBI): domain Eukaryota; kingdom Metazoa; phylum Chordata; class Amphibia; order Caudata; family Salamandridae; genus Calotriton; species Calotriton arnoldi. The sequence goes on along the minus strand of CAWUFW010001622.1, from coordinate 959,790 downwards.
AGTTAGAGTAGAGGTTGCATCCCAAAGAACATAGGGGCAGATTAACAAGAAACTGACGCATCTCTGCGTTATAGCAGAGATGCATCAGTTTCCTTGCGCCATACAAAACAACCCTTGCACCACCGTGATGCGTCACCTTTACAATGCGGCACACCATGGTGCAAGGATTGACAGATGCGTCATGCATCTGTTGGCGCAAAGGTCACGCATTGCTGGAGTAGTGTCGCAAGCATGGCGCAACTCCAGCAATGCTCGGAAAGGCCTATACCTATTGTGCTGCTTCACTCCTTACGCCTGCTTGTAGCAGGCGTAAGGGTTTTGGCGCAGTTGCGTCACAGATGTGGCGCAGTGACATCTTATAGATTTCACTGCGTCACATTTACAAGCCTTTCCTGCGTCGGAACGCCCACCCTGCATACATTAATCCTGACACAGGTATAATGTAGTGCAGGGCTTTACAACGTGACGCATCTCCCTAGATGTGTCACATTGTAAATGTGTCGCAACGTGGTGCATTGTTTACGCTGCAGCTGCCTCACAAAAGTGACGCAACAGCGGTGCAAAAGTGTCGCACAGGGCTTGTAAATCTGCCCCATAGTACAAAGATTCCTGTTGAGGGGGCCATTAGAAAATGGCTGGCGACCTATGAGATGGCTTTAACAGTGCACAGGTCCCAGACTAAATCTGGGGAGGTAGCTTATGGTGGTTCCTACCTTAGGTGGGGAGAGACAGCCTCCTTACACAAGCAGGGAAGGGCAAGGTAAGCTACCCGGTCAAGAAAGCCATTCTGATCAATACGTTTGGTAAAGAACCCAAGCTGTCTGTCCCAGAGAGGGTGGATTTCTTACTCTATGCTGGAAAGACACTGGGGATGGCCCTCAGGCGGAGGGGACTGAGATTTGTGTTAGTGTAAGCAGTTCCCCTTGGAGCTGGGTGAGTGATGGGTCCCATGCTCCTTCTCAAAGTGAGGGGGGTGTCGGGTGGGCAAAAGCCCAGGATGCCCTATACCTGGCCCCTAGGCCTGGTGGATTCCCAAAGGGAGCGCCAGGTGGGGAAGCTGGCCTGTGCCTGGAGACAATTCACTGATGAGGGTGCCCTAGTAGCAGGTGGATGTGGGGGGTGACCGAAACCAGTGTCTCACCAGGTCAGGATTCAGGGGGTACCCTTCCCAAAAGGGGGGTTACAGGTTCCCAAAAAGGGGGGGGCAGAGGAAAAATAACTCACCCCTGTCCTTTGTCCAGTCCAAGGTTACAGACTCTGGGCTGGAGGACCTGGTGCAGGAAGCCATCCCTGACCAGTTCGGAAGAAAAGTGGGAAAAAGGTGCAGGACATCTGAAGCCACTTGCCCCCCTTTCTGGAGCCACCAAGGGCGGCGGTCCTTGGCGGCTAGGTGCTTGGCTATGGAGGCTGGCGGACGTTGGTGCCCTTTGCCTGGTGCTCTTCCAGTGAACTAAGGTGGCCCGGGGATAGGGACAGAAGTACCACCCCGTGACGGAAGGGGCTACACCTGAGGGTGAGCCCTTAGAGAGGCAAAAGTGATCCTACTGGGATCTTGGGGCCTAGAGCTGGGGGGGTACCACCACAGTGGTGGGCCATCATCCAGGCTCTATTGCCATGAGCAGGGAAGTTTATCAAGGCACCTGGCTTTAGGCTCGGAGGCGGTCATGTTGGACATGGCCCTTCTTAGGGGATTTCTCTAAAACATTTTGCTTTTTCTCCAACTGGTTTTTGCTGATTCTCTTTTCATGGCCTTAAGACTCTGGGTGCTTTCCCACTATAATGCAATGTGAAAACGTATTCGCCCTTCCTACTCATGCTAGGAAGTGGTGCTTACTTGATTGGTTTAGGTGTTGTATCTGTGAGGGCCCTGTAAAAAGGTGCACCACATACTCAGGGCAGGTACTGCACTGGCTAATGGTGGGACGCAGCACTGATTGTGCCACCCTCCAGAATAGGCTTTCAAACATGTATCAAGCCTGCCATTGCAGGCCTGTGAGTGCGCATTTGCGCCAATGCTCAGGTTGGCATTTCTACCTCATTAGCCAACCCTGAGTGGGCCTTCCACTACCACTAGAGCACCCCTAGGGTAAGCCCTGAGGGGTAGAGCAAGTGGTAGGCTAAAGGCAGGGCAGGTACACATGGGTGTTCCCTGCCCAGGAAGTGAAGAACCTCCATGTGGATTTTCCCTACCTAGGAGGTTGGCTCTTCCCATGGTACAACACCAGGGTTTTGCTGATTCTCTTTTAAGTGGCCTTAAGGCTCTGGACACTTTCCCATTGTAAATGCAGTGTGAAAGGGTGCACACCCTTCCTACACATGTTAGGAAGTGGTGCTTACATGATGTTTTTAAACATGCCTCAAGTCTGTCATTGAAGGTCTGTGGGTGTGCACTTGCACCTATGAGGTTCTATTGCAAAATGGCCGACAGGTAAGGAGCTCCAGCCGGAAGCTCCCGGCCAGGGATCGCCTTTTTGGCTTAAATCCCCAATCTTCCACCCCTTCCTGGCCCATTTTTTTACTCACCGGGGTCCTGCTCAGATTGCTGGCATGGTCTCTCCATTCTCCTCGTCTTGGACTCGAGATCTTCATTTGAATGCAGGAGCATTTAGAGCCCGAGCAACATGGCCGACGTACAGTGGAGCTGCATCGACAGCTATAGGGGAGATCGGCTCCGGCGCTCCCCCAGAGCCGTTCACCTACCCAGCCGGACATCTGGCATATTTCTCTGCGTCTCTCCGCTACTGTCGCCTTCCCTCCTTTCTGCTTCCTGACGAATCAGTGATCAAAACGGATCTAATCGCGGCGGGCCGATGCCTGGTGGCGTTTCTCCCAGTCGGAGGGCTGTCGTAGAGCTGGGACGAGGTCACCCCTCTTGATGCTTTCCGGGTTTGACTGCTGCTGTTTTCACCTACAGCCTGCCCTCCAGCTTCGCCCCCCGTGGGATGACCGAGACTCGTGAGCCTTGTTTCCAGGCATGGGGGCATTGTGGAGGCGAGTTCCCCGGTACCGCGGCGCTTCGCCCCCGTTCTTTTCTGTGCTATCTGAACCTGGGAGACGCGTCCTCCCGGATGGCGTTGCTGCCTCCCTTTTCTCTGGGACCACTGCCTCTTCATCCAGGCAGATTTCCCCGGACCTTCTGCGTGCGGATTCATGGCACTGCTTCCCCCGCAGCACAGAGCCTGTGCACTCGAACAGTCTGTTTGTGCCCCACATCCTCCAGCACTCCGCCCTCCCTCGGCGCTATGGATGCGTCCCCCACTCCGGCTCCACTCCGTATAACCAGCTACCTGGGGGCTTATTTTGGACTTTTGTCTTTTTGTGTCCCGCAATTTTTGGTGATGGTTTTAATGGTCACCCATGACCTAGATCCTCCATCTTGTCGACCCTGGTCCGTTCCTCTTTCATGGATCCTCCATCTTATCGACCTGGGTCCGTTTTTCCTCTTTCCCGCTGGACTCCATCTTGACTATCTTCTAACGTTACCCCTATCCGCTTGACTGCTCCTCGTTCCTCGCCTGTTCTGACCTTTAACTCCTACCTACCCTTATGTCCCCTTCACTCCTCTCCCCTATTGCAGGCTCTGAGTCATGGATTCTTGAGATTCTGGTCCAAACACCGGTTTGTTTCTTTGCAACCTTATGTATAGCCCCCCCTTTTTTCTTTCCTTTCCCTCCTTACCCTTTTTGTTCCATTGGTCTTATTTTCACTGTTATCAAATTGCTCTTGTAAATGTATGTAATGGTAACCGATGTAACGCTGTAACACTGTTTTTGAACCTCTTGTAAAGCGCTCTGATACCTCCGGGTCTAGCCAGCGCTATATAAAACTTATCAAATAAATAAATAAATAAATAAAATAAATAAATAAACAGTGACGGCCGGCACAGGTAAGAGCGGTGAACAGGTCGGAGTGGGTGTTGGGGAAGTCGACACATGACGGGATAAGTTAAATTAAAGTTAAAAAAATAAAACCACTTTTATTTTGTTATGAGGAATACTCACATCATTCATTGAAAATTTCAAAACCTATGGTAAAACATATGGTAATTGCAATGTCTCAGTAGGTCCCATGATTTGATAAGTAATATTTTTGTAAGTTATGCCCTCGGGCTGTGGTTTTTGCAGCTTAGACATCTCTTCGAGCACTGTGGGATGAAAAATGCGGTTGCAGGTCATGAACCGCAGGTTCTGCAATTGTTCTTTCAGGGGCTTAATGTCCATTCAGTAGCAGTAGAATGACAATCATCGTTGTTAGCCACAGGATGAAAAGGAACACTCCTAGAAAGATGCAAACATAGGACCAATCTGGAATAAAGTATCTGTCACAAAACCAGTGATAAACAAGAAGAAATCTATGGCATGAAGTGAGTTTGGAGCATGGTGAAAAGTCCTCAGTGCAAAGTTCAGAGTCATTGTCATAAATAGTTGTTTCTCAAAAAGGTATAATCTCAATTGATGTTGATTCAAGAGTTGCCTTGAACATTTGCAACTGTAGTGATGGCAGTATCAGATTCATCTGTGAAACTCATTGCTCTGTGTGAAGTTAGAGATGTGATTTGCTCAAATACTCAGCTGGGAACTCAGCTAGTGATGTTACTGCTCTCTTCAAGGGGTACTTCATTCAGAATAGGGAGAGGCTGGGATGTTCTAATGTGAATCTTTCTTGGTGTCTGTGATGGTCGGCTATACACAATCGGCCACATAGTGCTTTTTCACATGTTCGATGGACTTCTGTCTGTTTCTCCTTGAACCAGACAATGGAGGTAGGGTGACAGTTTGTTTGCCTTTTACCCCAAGGACTGTAATGGGTGGTCTGTATGACGGTTCAGAACCTTTCTTGATGTGGATGTTTTCTTGAACTAGATCCCCTACTTTAGGGAGCCACCAGTAGTGATTCCCCTTTTGGACCCACTGTGGTTCTCCCTTACTTGCACTCATTAGCTGCTTTAGGCTGCCTTTGCTTTGCACAGCAACACATAATACATTTGTTTATGTGACATGATATTATTTTAGAAATACACTGCACATACTATTTGTTAGTAAATGACTTCCTGGGATTCAGTCTGAACCTTTTGTACAAGGCTGAAAAACATGGTGTACTGTTTTCTTGTGCCCGGTCAGGAACGTCTCCTAATGTTTTTGGACATAATACAGTAGCACAGCTGCAGTTATCCAACACTGTAGTTCTTATCATATAAACCATGTTTCACCCACTTGAGGGGCAGAGAAGAGAATTCCAGCAGAGACCGGTCCTAGAACGCAGGCAGCAGCCTTGCTTAAACTGAGTTTACACCTATGATGCGGACCATCTAAATGCGCATACCAGGTATGGGGTCCGTTGCTAATCCTAGAGATCACTAATATATCCCTGTGCTCACATACGGAGGGTAGACCTATATAGATATATTAGTTGCCATGTTTGTGTTGTTCATTGTAAACAGCCTGCTAGTAATTTTGATTATGTTGCTCATTTGTATCTGTTTACTTATTGTAGCACACCTGCTTCAAAATAGACTACAATAGTTTCAATGAATATATTGTAAACTTTTTTTGTATCTTTCTTTTGTTTACTATGGACTTGCATCAGTGAAAAATAAAAGGTGATGATCTGTTCCCATGGTTCCTTTGGGGAGTAGAGGTTCATGTTCTAGGTTTGCCAAAATCGCATGCTACTCTGGAAAGGTTAGGAGTTCAGGTGAGGCACCGTGAGCTGGTCGGATTTGGGACAACAGGTGCTATTTGTTTTAGAGAGACTCAGTCCCTACATTCTGACGTCCTGTTCTCCCAAAGCACAGTTCTGTTTCCAAGCAGAATGCCTTCTCTTTGCTTGTGGCGGTTTCAGAATGGTTAACATTAGATAGCTTTTCTCTGACCTCTTGGATGCTCTGTAAGACATCTAAATGTTTTTCCATGTCAAACCTTTCTTCATCTGTCACCTCCCTAGGATTATCTAGGCCAGGCACTACATAGGAATTCCAAAGAGCACCTCGTATGAAGCGCGTCCTCCTGAAACTTGAGTAGGCAAATTATTTATTGCTCTCTCAACTCCATACGGAGACTGTGAGGGGAGTTGACAAAGGTCTTCTAACAGTAGATGGCTTGATCTGTTGACAAATATCACATTGTTTAACATAATCACTAGTCTGTTTATACAAGCAAGGCCACAAGTAGCGCTGCTGTAGCATTGGTACGATTGCATTAACCCCAGTATGGACAGCTGCCACTCCCTCAAGAGTTTCCCTGCTTAAGTCAAATCTGGATAGCCTATTCTGATTAATTTTGTGTCCCATTCCTGGTAGAGTGACCACAGGAGTGTTGTCGGAATGAAGGGTGTAGGAATATTTAGACGGAAAGCCTGCAGAAGGCTTTCTACCTTGTTTGGGTGCATTTATTGCTGTTAACATATCTGTATTGATTTTCATCTGAGTTCTAGTTAAGACTGCAACTCAAACAGCCTGAATTGCAGCTTTGGCAGCTAAGTCAGCCACACATGCTCCTTTGGCGTGAAACCCATTAAGCTAATGGCCCAAAGTGTGCATCACATAAACCAATGGAAGTTTATCTTATAAGACAGCTACCTTTCCCCAGAGCTGTTCATTCTTAATAGGTTTCCCCCTTGAATGCACCAATGTTGCAAGTGGACATAGTACCCTTGCACACAAAAGGATGAATCGGACACTATTAGTGTGGCAGCTTAAGGGTCAGCCTTCTATAATGCAAGTACCTCCTGCATGTTGCCCAGTGCTGTTACCTAAGATTGTAGTGTAGGTGCACTGCCGATGGATTTCACCATCTTTCACTACACCTTACATGGCGGCGCAGGCTGCGGAGTACTTAAATCTTGTTTCCACCACTGGTTGAGCAGAGCCATCTGTATAGAACATGCTCTGATTAGACTCTGCGGGTATGGCTTTTGGAGTTGGAGAAACATTCTCCTAATACTGGAGAAAAGCTTGTGCATGAAGAGTGGCATCATACTGAAACTTTACATCTACTGCACTTAAGGAAGAGGCCCACTGCAAGCATCTTGGTATAGGGCTCAGGCCTTAGGAATGCTTGCTTTAGTGGCTGCCTCTAGGGCCGGTGTGGGAGAAACCACGATCATGTGTTTTCCCTGCACCATAGGGCACTCCTTCAAAATAGCTGTCTGCACAGCTGCAAGAATTGTTTTACTGGAAACAAAACATGCTTGGGCTGGAGAATACAAATGAGCCTTGTAAGATATAGGAACGGTCTGTCCCTCATTGTAGGTCACATAAGTGTAACCCGATTGGCTTGGTACGACTCTGAGTACTAAGTTGGTCTTCCTGTCCCTAGTATGTAAATATTTTGTATCTAGCATGCCTGCTTTCAGAGCACCCAGCATATCAGTGTGTTTGCTTGTCTATTGTTTTGCTGTTAACTTGAGAGAAATCAAGTCATTATGGGTTTCACTTGCTCGCATAGAAAGGCAAGTGAGTATGTCCAAGTTAAGAAATCCCAGTATGGATTGTAACTTCTTTGCTGTGTCAGGCGGTTGCAAGGTAGCATGCATCTGAAGGAGATCAAAAGGTAAACTGTTTCCCTCATTGAATAATTCACATCCGAGGAAAGTGACCGTAAGGTGGGCTATCTTCGATTTTTTAAAGTTAATCTTGTCATCATATGATGTTAATAATGCTACAACTCTGTGCACCCAAGTGAGTTGTACATCTAAATCATCATCATTATTATAGATATTATCTATACATGATGATAATACCTCAAGATCTGGTTGTAAGATCTCCATGATGCATACTGATAATAAGTCAGAACTGTTTTTATAGCCCATAGGCAAATGTTGAAATGAGAACTGCACCCCATTGAAACAAAAGTCGGTTTGATGCACACTTGCAGGTGTTGGTTTGACTAAAAAAAAACATTGGAGATGTCCAAGGTTGTTTTGTATTTTTTCTGCACCAGGTTTGTCATTAAACCCATGGTATCTGCATTTTGTACCAACCAAGCATATTCGGATATGTGAGTTTAAATTTCTAAAGTCTAAACTATCCTAAAGGATTCATCTGGATTGAAGACAGGAAAAAAGGGTGTGTTCATTGGTGAAAGACAAGGCGCTATGATGCCCTGATATTACAATTGATCTAATACTGCTTTTATACCACGCTTTGCTTCTGGCTTGAAAGGCTATTGAGCTTGCACTTGAGGTTCACTGCGTAAGGGAATAACATGGTGAATAGAGTGTTCAACCCACCCAGCATTGTTTCTGTACAAGGCTGGAACTTGTGTAACAGCCCATTCACTAGTGTAAATTTCCCTAATGTCATCAGATACTATGGGAGAAAACGTTGCAATTATTACTTCCTCCCCGGGGTGTTTCCCTTTTAAAAACTGGAGGCCAGTCATCTTCAGCTAGTTTGATGTCATAATCCTCAGGTAAATGTGGCCAGAAGGCATGCGTGGTACATCTCCTTCGATCTGTATCTCTAAATGATAAACCCTATCAGGAGGATTAAAATGCTTATCTGGGGCCTCAACTCATATGAACTCATCAATTGGATTCGCCACCAGAAACCTCTGAAGCGTCTGATGCACTATCATTACTTCTGCTGTACTATCTAGAAGCGCCCTCGCCCAAGTCTTGTTTTGCAAGACTACCCGTACCTGTATCAACATGTTTCTTAAAAGTCCTGCAACTTACTTCTTCTTAATTGGAGTCTTAGAGTCAAAACCTTTCCCTCTTTATGCTAACTTCGGTCTCTTTCATCTTTCCTGCTATACCCTTCCTTTCTTCGATACTCCGATCAATCTTTCTGCTCGTTTACCATCAGTGTCCTGATAAGAACATAGAGAGAGGATATCCGAATACTCATGTGGTCCCTTTTATTATAACCACCCTGATTAGATTCCTGAAATACAGGAGATCCAGTTCCACTTTGCTCTCTCTCCCTCTGTTTCTTCCTACGTTCTATGGTAGATTTCTCTTTAACGGAACGCTAAATGTCACTTTTAGGTTTTTAAATGTGGCTTAATGGCTCGTGTATTTAAGGTATCACGGCTCACAGAGGTATAAACTTGTGCAATTATTTTCAGTAGTTCCAGAACTGGGATTGGAACGGATTCCATTCTCTGATGTAGAATGCTTGTCTCTTAATGTTGCTCAGGATGATTCAAGAAACTGTGTAAAGGTTCCCCATTAACTTAATTCCTAAGTCTAGAGCTGGTGCAGCCCTGTACTTGTTCCAATACCTCAGGTAGAACTGCCAATAAGTGTGTGAAATGTGTGCTGGTGTAAATCAGTGGCGGTCCGTGCAAGTAAGCGCGGTGGGGTGGTGGGGCAGAGGCGGGTCGGGGGGTGAAAGTGACGCAGCGATGCGGCGAGCGCAAGGTAAGTGGTTTTACTTATTTATTTATTTTATATTCCTTATACGGTCGTATGTCACTTTCACCCCCTCACCCCTGCGCCTGCCCTGCCCCACTGCGCTTACCTGCACGGACTGCCACTGGTGTAAATTGATGCAAATATGCTTCCCCAGGTGTTACATTCCTCTTCAGGTGGCACCATCCCAAGCGAAAAACACTTAGGGCCTGATTTGGATCTTGCCGGACGGGTAAGTCCGTCACAACGGTGATTGATACCCTGTCCGCTGAAATATATAACCCATTGTATTGTACGCCAAGATCTATATCAGGCCCATAGCCAGTATCCTTTGCTTGTTTTGCAATGTCGTGTGCGGATAGACCGATTTCAACTCGTTGGACTTTCGAGAACTCCAGAAGTCAATTTCAACAAACTTTGTCGGTATCTTACCCATGATAGTGTTTATAGTCTGCGGACTCATGGATTGTACCTATTCCTGAACTGCTGGTCCAGCTGTGAGAGATGATCAAGAGTTTATGGTACGCTGTCTTCTGTATAAGCCAACTGTGTAATTCATGATCCCTACTACATCAGCGAGGGCTAACTTGTCAGGGGATGGAACGGGTGTGCAACCTGCTAGTTCTGGCCGCATAGCCCATTCATTTCTCAGGGGTCCCAAACTGACATTCCTGTGCATATGTGGTTACCAATTTTGGTGTTCCTGGTAAATCAAAGGGATTCCAAATACTGATATGTCCTATGCAGGCGGTGCTACAGCTTTGTAAGCCTGAAACTATCCTGATGCAGTGTCTGTAGCCTCAAACTCCAACCATGAGTAAAATGTCTTGTGTGAGCAGCTATTACAAAAAGTAACTGCCAACTGCCCATCCGCATCAGGGACACCTCGAATCTTGAGGTACTGAGTAACTGCTTCCTGGTAATTTGCTATTATCACAATAGGAGCCACCATGTAAACAAATGGACTGAAATAAATTTGATTCAAAGAATTAGAAAACTCAGAGATGGGAAATAACTTTTTGAAAAGCCACGCCTGGCAAACCTACCGCAAAAGGTGCTCCTTTATTTCCTGTAGGAAATAACCATGATTACTAGGGACCTCTCTGTAATGATGGAATGATGGTTCACTTGTGTGTGCATGTTAAAAGAAACTACTCAAGTTTTTCAAAACAAATTATGCCCGGATTTTAGCACCAATGTTGCATAAACTAAGTCTTTGGCTTAGCTCTACAAAGGCTGTTTTCACACCCACAGGTGAGACAAGTGACCTTAGTTCAATGCACCAACAATTGAATGTGAAATACAGGTTATTGTAGCTCAACAGAACCCCTCCCAATACATAGTTGAAGTGGTGTCAAGTGCTTCTGGGTTATTAACAGTCCTTAAACAGGGATCCAAAGATGCATTGGTAATTTGAAAAGCCAATTTCAGTTTTTACACTATCACACACACAAACTGCACTAAGATAAAGACACTATAACAAAGAAGCGTTTATTTCAACAGTTTTAACATGTTGCTTAGCTCATTTAAAATAAGCACACAGAATAATATTAAAACAGCACAAATGCATGTTGCAAACAACGATAATAAAATTAACATTTCTACCATAATTAAAATCTAATGTAGCAACCTAACACCGTAACACCTATTGCTATGAGCGACACTAGGAGAGCATGGAGTAGCTTAACTTGCAACTAAAGTTTCTTAGGGAAAATCAATGCACTGCATATCTGCTTACAGCAAAACGTTGTAGTTATCAGAAGTTGGGGAGGCAGTTTTCCATGCAAAAGAAAAACAAACGTTTCATCAGCTCCTTTCCTCTTGGACTTGGCTCGGTATCAGCTTTCAGCTTAAAGTGCAATGCGGCAGCATCTCTGGCAGGATAATCTAGGGCTAAGGTCCTATCTGACATAGGAATTTCTGACATAACAATAGGAATCCATATTAAAATTTCTTGAAAAAACAAGGTACTCCTAACAGGTGACGGCGCAGTGGAAGCGACATAGAGGGAATAAGTGCGCTTGTGCTATATACAGGAATATATACATGTGACTGATTGGGATAATCTGATGACAAGAACGGCACTCATGATGTGAATGTCGAAAAACACAATCAAATTTTAAAACCAGTCCACATATGTTAATGTCGATGTTTCAACCCCTTGGCACACTTACTTAGAACAGGGTCATCATCAGGATAACTGGAGACACCTACAAGTAAAAGAATCATGTATTGATTTGCATTATTGTATCCATTGTGATGTAATCACACGCATGGTTATGATGAGAAAATATGCCTTACATAATAGAGGGTTGGGGCAAAGAGACCCACAACTGAAGATGTATCAATCATTGTTTCCTAAACCTACCTGTATAGGGGTGTAAAGATCCTAAGGCCTACCAGGGGACTGCGCCACCAATTTCTTGGAGAAAAGGCTAATACAGATGATGTACTGCCGCTCGTGTCCAGATTAAAAGCTTTATGAGAATGGATATGTGTTAGGATCTTGCCTCCAAAAGGTGATAAGGATGTGGGTGGTGATCAACCTATCAAGTATATTTGATAGTGTTGGAAAGTGCGGGCCAATGAGTGTCAAGAACACCAAAGATACAGGGAATTATCGCCTGCATCTAAAAAAAAAAAAAAAAGGGAATATAAGGGAACACATAGTGGACTTATCCAAAGGACCTCGCCAGTTCTGATCTACTTACGCAGTAAATAGACGTTATTTATGTCTGCGCCCTCTGTTACTAAGCCACTGGAAGAGACTTCACAAATGAGATGCTGAAGTGACAAATATTGACAGTTAACTTTCATTTCCAACAACCACCTCCATCCAGAAAACAAAACATGTCTGAGGTACCACTTAGTGGACTTGCCCCTAGTAAGCACGTCAATTCCAGAATAGTTATGCAGACAATGAGGCTTATTTAGATCTGCGTGCTTCATGAAGTAATTACGTTAAAATGTCTTTGCAGCAGGTGATGGATGCAGCAGCAATAAATGGTAACTCATGATGTGAGTGTCGTTAACTACAATACATTTTTTAAACCAGTCCACATATGTTAATTTCGACGTTTTGACCCCTTAGCACAATAATTTAGAGCAGGGTCATCATCAGCCTAGGATATCTTCTAGGAGATCTTCTCGATGATTGTACCAGGCTCTTTTTCTGGCTCGTCTGACTAAACGCTTGGGTGCCCACCCAGACACCACATGCAAACAGAGTGAGGGGCCGTGGCAGACATTTGTCATCCTCATAAGGCTTGAACCCAAGGACATTGAAAAAGGGTAGAAAAAGGCACACTGCCACATCAACAAAAAAACATTAAATAGGCTGAAAAATAGCCGAAGGAAATGCAGTGCGGATCTGCGTTACTTAGCGTGGAAAAGAAGGAACTGACATCAGCGCACTGGGTAACGTCACATTCTGGTGGTGGTGTCGCTACGGAGTGGCTTGACGCCCTCTACCGACGTGCAGAGGTACTGCAGAAAAAATGTCCCGATCAAGTCTGGCATCTGGGGAGGATCCTAAGATAAAGAATCTGCGGCTGGGTGTCTCTATCAGATGTAAAAACCTTTGAAAACGAAAGTCAATGGTGCTAACATCTTCAGAGAGCACAGTTTTTGCACTCCTGTTCTGCCTCTGACACCGTGAACTGTCTATTATACGCATCAAAAGGAAAAATAAACATCACATTCAGGCTTCAGTAATGGCATGCAGGGAACACATTAAAAATCCCCTAAAAGCTTGTGTTGTGGGGTCAGAGAAGTCAATTTGACAGAAAAGAAAAACGTCCATTATGTGTCTGTATAAAATGTGAGAAGACAGGTGCGTGCATGTTGTGTGTAATGTGCATGTGAGTTTGTAGTGTGATTTAGATGCACAGATAGGGACCTACACAGCAACACCTGGACCTCACTACTCATCAATTATTTGGTTTCAGTTCTATCAACATTCTAAAGATATGCTCGTTATTGCAGTCAGGGAGTTGAAGTCACTAGAATTCAAGGGTCTTTTAAGTGATATCACCCACCTTTTGGCACCCGATGACATCACAAGTTAACCCCTTGAGCTCCTCAACAACCTTCTGTTTGCTGCTGAGAAACAAGGACAAGAGCAAGGAATGAAAGCTACAGAAAGTTAAAGGTGCTCTCAGAGAGAAATTTGTTTACTTTCTGTTCCTGCTGTTGCCTTGATTATCTTTGTGGGCAGGGGTTGCAAAGGCTGTTCCAAAGGTACCAAGGTACAACTCATTTAACTTCATAGATGCAGAGCCTATGTTGTCTCCCTCTTTATCTGAGACTTCTCTTCTTCTTTGCTAGTCTTGCCGAAACACCTGGTCTTTTAGGGGCCCTCAACTGTCATGCTCAAAACAAATTATTGTTTCTCTAGCTACCCTGGGAAAAAGATAGTGTTGGGGGTGAAGCCCACCAGCAAAAAGCTTGTGGCAGCTGCCAATCGCACCATGCCCAGTTCAGATTCTCTGCACTTCAGAATGGGGAAGACGGCTTCCGCCACCCCGACTTCTAAAGACACAATGAGAATCCCTTGGATTAATTTCTCTGTTGTGTGCAAGCAACCCCAACAAAAGGCAATTCCAGGGGCGTGACCTGGCATCATGGCCGCCTAGACGTGTCTTAGGCGAGCTCCGTGCTGCGGCCCGATGTAACTTAAAATCCTGCATTATCCTTGCTTCGTATCGATCCCGGATTGCATCCTGATTTAAAGCAGACCTCGTGCATCTACGGATCACGGCTGGGGAGATGAATATAACGCTGCATTGCCCGGAGTAGCGGGGCTGCCCGGACTGCGTAGCGGCGCCATCTTGACCTGGGGGAACCCGAGATGTGGAGTAGAGGAAGGCCGAGTGCCCGGGTGCCCCTGAGACTCCTCCCTAGGAACTGCTGTGGTGCAGAGAGCGAGTTTGGGGCTCCGAGGTGAAGGTCCTGATCCAGGAGCTGCGTCGCGGCGGAGGCTGAGACATCGGATGGCCGCTGGAGCCATGAGGCGGAACCCTGCGGCGAGAAGCGGAAGAATCCTTCGGACTCTGCCCCTGTATGGGGCTGTCGGGAGAGGCGCCGCTCCTGAGGACTGAAGCCTGTTGTGAAGTGGTCCGGACCCGACATGGGTAGACGGTGAGAGCCTCTCCCATACAAGTTTGGGTGGTGGGGCGCCTCCGATCGAGACACAGAGAGGAGGAGGGACGCTGCCTGGGCCTCAGACATAACTACCTGGTGAGTGGATCCCCTGAGCAGAGGCCGCGGAAACGAAGTGGCAGAGGCAGGCGCCCGGCTCCATTGGGCCCACCAACAGCAACATACCGGCGCAGCACTGGATACTAGTGAGTACTAGTCAGACTCCCCCGGCATTAATCTGCAGCGGTCTTAGCCCGGTTGTGCGGAGGGACGGCAGGTCTACTGTGCTTCCCCATTTCAGCAAATTTTAGAGCGGCATAATATAATCTGGACCGTAGAGGCGAGTTATACCTGGCACAAGGCGGAACCCCTGAATGTGACTGAGACAATGTGAGCTGCATAGTCTACCAAGGAGATGCCAACAGTATAATTAGGGGAACACACTGACGGCTGCTACAGGTGGTGAGAATCGGACGGTGCAGATTAAAGGATGGACGCACCCTAGGAAAGCGCGATCCCAGGGCAGCAAATAACTGAGGTGTCTGGAGGAGGAAGGTCTGGACAGTGAATGAGACAAATTGAGGTCCCAACCTTGTGGTTTGGAAACGAGACAGAGGGTCCTGGAGAGGTCCCTCGGGGCAACCTAAGTAGGTGGTAGCAGACTGCCTGTTTGGACTCATTGGGGACGACGGAGGGGTGTGGTGGCTGGGAGGCTCCTGCTTCGAAAACTGCGGATGGTGGAAAGGATCGCTTCTGGCTGGTGTACTGCCAACATGACTTGAGGAAAACGGTACTTTGTGTGTGGAAGCGCAAGAGTCTTCCCGGAATACGTGTTGGTGGGGTGTGACACAGACTGACTTCACCTCTCGTGGAGAGGAACCATAAGGACAACCTTAACGTATCCCGCGGAACAATATGGGGAAAGATAAAATAGCGAAATCACAATCCAACAAGATCTCAAATTACGCTCAACCCATATCCCATGGTCTGGAGGACAGGAACGAGGACCCTATAATGGAAAAAGGAACAATAGAGGAAGTGGCCGGGGATCCTCCAACGCTGATGGATGTTATCAGGGCCGTCCAATCCACTAGGGACGATATGATTGAGAAGATCGACGCTGTGGCTATAGATGTTAATTTATTACGATGTGACCTCAGGAAAGTCTCTGACAGGGTGACGACCACTGAGAAGGACACAGAGGCCCTTAAGAATGAGGTAAAGAACCTTAGGGAAACAGTGGTGGAGATGAAGCATCAGGTGACCAAGCTTGATGATCGGGTGGAAGACGCGGAAGGTCGCTCCAGAAGAGGGAACCTACTATTTGTGGGGTTTCCAGAGAAAGCGGAAGAGGGCCTGTTCTTGGAAGACTGAATCAATCAAGAACAGGCTCCCAAACAACTGTCAAAGTTTTTTAGTGTTGAACGGGCGCACAGGGCGCTGGCTGCTCCCCCTAGACCAGGAGCGCCTCCCCGAGCCATAATTGCAAAACTGTTTAACTTCCGGGATAGGGACCTTTTGCTTCAGCTTTCACGTAGCGGCAAACAATATTTCTTTGAGGGACATTCTATAGCAATATTTCCGGATTATACTCAAAGAGTTCAGGAACAGCGGAAAACCTTTACTGTAGTGAAACGGAGACTAAGAGACTTGAACTTAAAATACAGTCTCATATTCCCGGCGACGCTCAGGGTGGAGAGAGAAGGGCGAGCATTGTTCTTCTTTTCAGCAGGAGAAGCGAGTGACTGGATGGATATCAGGGCCCCGGACGGGAGACGCCTAGTCCCTTCTACGAGTTCCATCGAGACACTGTCTTCCCTGTCCTCCTCGAGAGGCCGGAGACAACCTACGCGTCAGAAACCACAGAAAAGAACGATGCGCCTGGGTCGGGTCACAGTCAGGCATAACGGCACGTTGCAGGTCTCCGATTCGGAGGTAATACCAGACTCGGCGGACACGACTCCAGACATTGAGCGGGGGGCCAACGACCCAGCAGTGGACACGAATGAACTCCACGAACTGAACACTACCTGCTGTAATGTAAAGATAAGTCCTGTCTGTATTGTAGATAGGATGATATTCTGCTATTTCTGCTTGAAACTGTTACATTATGGGTCCATGGGAGATCTTTATTTCTCAGTTGGGGGAGCGATACCTCTGCTTCCTCCATTAAGTTTCTCCTCTGTGGCCTATTCTTAATATCTAATAACTATAGGTTGGGGGTCAGATGGCACGTTTGTTCTGCTGGGATTGCGGGCGGCTGCAGGAGCAGCGATGCCCCCACTAGAGACCAGGGTCGTCGGGGAAGCTTGAGAGAAATCTCACGCCCCGGCATCACCAACTCTCTTGCACAGCATTTAGTAGACGCAATTTCTTCATATTAGACAACGAACGCTTGGGACAGTGTCTTAAACAAAACATACTGATTTTGGACTGTTTAATGGAGGGGGGAGGGTGGTTGGGGCGGTATGTATTGCTTGGTGTGGGGAACAGAAGGTGCAAATTCCAATTTATACTATTGCCCGTTGGAGGGGGGGTAAGGGGTTGTTAATTTCTTACAAGAAGTTGTTGTTACAAGGGAACCAATAGAGTCACACAGGATTACACTTCATTATACAGGCTGGGGAACCATCATGAGGAGCGCACTGGCCTCAAGGGTATATGTGGCAGGTGCTTATTGCCCTATTGCATGACAGTACAAACATTGAAGGTCCTTAACTGGAACGTCCGTGGGATGGTAGGCCTAGATAAGCGTTGGCGGATACACGCCTTCCTGAAGAGATATAGGATAGCCATAGCCGGACTGCAGGAAACACATATATGGGGGACCGCAATACAGAGTCTACGGAAGAGATGGAGGGGACAGATCTACGCCACATCATATTCAGGTTTTGCACGAGGGGCACTTATATGGGTGGCGCCTGGGGTCCTGTTCCAACACCTTCAACGTGTTCTAGATCCCGATGGGCGAAATATATCTTCCTATTTGGGAGGTGGGAAGGGAGGGAAATATGTATAATTAATGTATATGCCCCCAATCTAGATTGCCCCGACTTCTTCCCAATTATCCTAAAGGCGGGCACTCCGTACTTGGGGGCTGAGGTCCTTCTTTTTGGGGATTTTAATTGTATATTCGATGGAAATCTGGATAGAGAACCCCCTAGAGATCCCACTAAACCTCGCATGCTGAGATCCCTCACAGGTATCCTCCATGGGATGCAACTCCGGGACGAATGGAGAGCTCGCAATCCCGTAAAGAGGGAGTTCTCTTGTTATACCCTTGCTGCCCAGACCTTCTCCCGCATTGATCATTGCTGTCTCTCCGCGGGCCTGTCTGCTGCCACGCAGGCCATTTCATACTTACCGAGATACCTCTCCGACCATGCGCCATTATTGTTGACCCTCTCCAGCGGACCGGGACGTCCACCTATTCCGCTGTGGAGACTCCGAGCTGAGGCCCTAATGGACCCCCCATATGTGCAAACAGTGAATGAGGCACTTGGTCATTACTTTGGGGAAAACTGGGGATCCACGGCCTCAAGGTCCACGGAGTAGGAGGCGATGAAAGTCGTTATCAGAGGGGTTTGCATGAAAACTACTTATGGAGTCCAACAGCAACTCATTGCCGATATTGACACTTCAGAAAAATGTCTACAGTCCCTAGAGCATATACTATATAAGACTCCCGCTGACATGACAGAGTGGACGCGACTCCGGGGTGACCTTCTTGAGGCTTGGTCGAGGTTGGAAAAACACAACTATACCACTTATAGGCAACGACTGTACATGGAGGGAGACAGATCGGGAGCGCTCTTAGCACAACTCATCCGCACTGAGATGGTACAGACTCCGGTGTTGAGGCTTCGCAATACCATGGGGAATGAGGTATACACTCAGGATGTGATTATACAGGAATTCGCTACACACTTACGTCAGACATGTTCGACTGTGACACAGGCTCGGCCGCAGACACTGACGGATTTTTTGGGGGACATAACACTTCCTGTCCTAGAGGATGACGATGCTGAAACTTTGGGGGCGCCACTCACTAAAGAAGAAATAATGGTAGCAATCAAAAAGTTAAAATCAGAAAAGTGTCCAGGAAGTGATGGTCTCCCTGCTGAATTTTATAAACAGTTTGCTCCACAACTGGTAGATCATCTACTAGCGGTATATAATGAGGCTCTGATTGCAGGGGTCCTTCCTGCCACCATGATGGAGGCGCTAGTGACCATGATTCTGAAACCGGATAGGGATCCCCTCTCCCCAAGCTCTTACAGGCCCATCTCTCTATTGAACATAGATGAAAAAATTCTGAGCGGCGTGTTGGTGGCGCGACTCTTGCCACATATGACCCGATTGGTCCACCCAGACCAGGCTGGGTTTGTCCCCGGTCGCAATACAACACATAACCTCCGCAGACTTGCACATGTCTGGCACGCACCACATCTGCGGGAGGAGGACTGGGCTTTGTGTCTCCTTGACATTCGACAGGCCTTTGACTCTGTCGAATGGGACTATATGTGGACGGTGCTTGGACAGATGGGGCTGGGAGATAGATACTTGAGATGGCTAAAACTGTTGTATAATACGCCAACGGCCCGGATCTGCCTTCGCAATCAGGTGTCAGAAAGCTTAGAGCTCCAGAGGGGCACTCGACAGGGTTGCCCCCTGTCGCCGCTCCTTTTCGCTCTTGCGATGGAGCCCTTGGCGGCCTCCCTTAGAGGCAGAATGGCGAACTGGGGGATCCGGCTGGGAGCGGCACTTCACCTGGTGTCAATGTACACCGATGATACCTTGATATTCCTCAGGCACCCAAAAGATGCGGTTCCTGAGCTCCTTCAAGAGCTAAATGGATTTGGAAAATTGTCAGGGCTTTCCCTTAACCCAGGGAAGTCTAAGCTTTTTCCAATGGGGAGCCTGGTGGGCAAAGAGGAGACTGAGTTACCTAGGGAGGGGATGACCTGGATTAGGGACTCGATACGCTATCTTGGGATTAAGCTATGGCATACACAGGAGACCTACCTGGAGCGCAATATGGGGAATTGTGTGGAGGGTATTCGTAAATCGATTGAATTCTGGAAGGATCTACCCTTGTCCTTGATGGGGCGAGTAGCATTGATAAAAATGGTGATTCTCCCGCGTTGCTTATATACTATGCAGAACTCCCTCTATCGTATTCCATGGATACACTTTCGGAAGCTTGATCACCTACTGGTGGATCTTTTATGGGGGTCCAAAAGGAAATGGGTGAAATTAGATACCCCACAGAGGACATGGGAAAAGGGAGGTTTAGAGGTTCCCAGGCTGGGCTTTTACTACATGGCGACACAGCTGCAACACGCCGTCCAGTGACTAGATGGGGATGAAAATTGGGAGAAACGGTTGTTATAGGGCAGGCACGGGGGGACCCCTTTACCGGACCTTCTCATGATGGGATCTCGTGTGCCAGAAAGTCTCCCATATATTATAAGACATGTGGCCGAAATCTGGGAACTTGCAATTAAAACTGCGGTGAAAAGAGCGCCCCATGCTCCGGAGGCTCCGCTATGGGCGGTGGTGCTGTTTAAACAAATAAGCCAAACCATGTCTATTCTTCGATGGACGGAGGGGGGCTGCTCCACGATGGGGGATCTCTATTTGGGACAAAAGTTCATTACTAGAGAGGAGGCAGAAACCACGTTTGAGCTGGGCAGGGGGCAATACCTTCAGTATGCCAAGATTTCAGCGGTAGCACGAGAGGTGTGGCCGTCGTTCCCGGAGGAACCACGTACTACTGCTACGCTTCAGGCTCTCATGACATTAGCGGGGGGCCGATGGTTGGTATCACATATCTATAAGGCATTGAGAGGGGACCTGAATACGCACCCGCTCCCTATTCAAGCTAAATGGGATGCAGTGCTGGAGGAGCCCTTGACAGACCCAGAATGGCAAAGGGTGCACGAAGGGGTTAAAACTATAAGTTCAAATACCAGATTTAAACTCACACAATTTAATATAGTGCACCAAACCTACCTGACACCAAGTGTACTACATAAAATATACCCGGATCGCCCTGCTGGATGTCCTAGGTGCGGGCACAATGACGCCCAGTACCTACATATGATATGGGATTGCTCAGAGTTAGGTCTCTTCTGGAGGTCAGTACTGGATATTTTACGCTGAGTATCGGGGTGGGCACTATCTCAATCTATTAAAGGGATATTGTTGGGTTTGCTCCCCAGACCCAAAGGGAAAAAGCTTACACGTAGATTTATTCAGTTGGGGTTGGTTTTGGCTAAAAGGAGGATAGCGATTAGTTGGATAAGTACACAGCCCCCTACAGCGCAACAGTGGAATGGGGATTTAAGGGAATGGGCGACGGCTGAGCTAATTCGGATGAGACGGGTCCGAAGGGATGATAAACTAGAAGAGGACGCGATGGCTTGGTATGTCATGATTACGGAGGTGCACGGGGGGAGGAACGTTCCTCTCAAGTAACGGAAGAACAAAGCAATGGAGAAGATAACTCTGAGGAGGAACCTAGCCTCAGGCCGCGCATGCCCAGGGCGCAGTGTAAGACATTTCTATTCATATTCAGAAACCCGCCAACCCCCACGACCACGCACGCAACCTGGGAATCATCCTGGACTCCGAGCTCAAAATGGACCGCCAGATCAACTCTGTCTCGTCTTCCTGCTTCCACACCCTCCGCCTCCTTCGTAAGACCTTCAAATGGATCCCCCTCGAACACCGAAAGACCGTCACTCACGCCCTGGTCACCAGCAGACTCGACTACGGCAACGCACTCTACGCCGGAATAAACAAAAACCTCACCCGCAAGCTACAGAACATCCAGAACGCCGCCGCAAGACTGGCCCTCAACCTGCCAAAACACTGCCACATCTCCCAGCACCTGCGCACACTCCACTGGCTCCCTGTCGAGGCGAGAATCACCTTCAAGATGCTCACCCACGCACACAAGGCCCTCCACGGCACCGGACCAGCATACCTGAACAGCCGACTCAAATTCCACGCACCCCAAAGGACCCTACGATCAGCCCAGCTCTCCTACGCCGTGGTCCGCCGCATCAGAAAGACCAGATCGGGAGGCCGCTCCTTCTCCTTCCTCGCGGCCAAAGCATGGAACGCCCTTCCGCTCCACCTCAGACAGACAACATCGCTCCCCATCTTCGCAAGAAACCTCAAAACCTGGCTCTTCGACAGACCCCCTCCTTGATGGATGGAACCTGCACCCCCCCCTACCCCCCCGTAGCGCCTTGAGACCCTTACGGGTGAGTAGTCACGCTTTAACAAACCCCTTATTGATTGATTGATTGATGGCCTGTAACTGTAACAACAGGATAGAGTTTTTTCCTTATGTGACTCGGGGGGAGGGGGATGGGACAGTTAAAGTTATGACGTGATGTTTTTTCCTGCTAAGATTGACCAGTATAAGTTCCAGTACAATACTATATGTATAGATACAATGGTGGGGAAATGTACTGTTTCCTTTGTTCTTTTAGGATGGTATTATATCCTTGAGTAAACACCTCTTATGTATATTTGTATGAAACGAAAGGCTAATACAGAGGTTTGTACTATGTTTAAAAGACTAAACTCATAAAAACATATAAAAGGCAATTCTGGTTTCCCTTGCTGCTATGGCACCCAGTTACACTGAAAAGAGATCCCCCAGGATTCTCTTTGTGCCAGGGTTGCTCACACATTCCAGGGAAAGACATACTAGAGATCATCATTGTGTTGTTGGAGGAATCCACGGGATGCGTTCAGGATCCCCGTCCAACTATTGTGCATGCATAGTGCTGTTTGTTCTCTGCAGTGCTGAAGGGCAGGAAAATCGGCTTGGGTGAACTTGCACCACCATTTTGATCACTGCTGCTACTTCACCATTCTCTTGTCAGGGCCCAAGTGGCCGCTATAAAAAGCAATAACTACCAGTGGCCATGACTAGGGAATTGAGGGCTTGCTGTCCAAATGTAAATTGAAACCTGATTTCTGAAATGTTTCACCAGACAAATTAAATATTGCGGTCTTTGACACCGATTTTGATGGTGTGTTTTGCAATATACACATGCGATTGCTAGGAAAGGTGAGAACTTAGCAGAGACCAAGGACCTGATGCATTTACCAGAGGCAGCTCATCCATTTGAGCGGAGGAGCGTTGCCCCACAAGCCCCAGAGCTGAAAAATAAAATGCTAATAAAGTTTATTTGTTACCATTTTATTTTTTCAGCAAACCCTCCCGAAAAGAGTGGCAGGACGGGACGGGGCCCTTGCTGCCGAGTGGCAGCAGGGAGCTGTGCGCTAAAGTTTGAAATGGGCATGTCTGTCTGGCCAGCCAGACATACCCATTTTAAACCTCTCTAACCCAGCTGTCTTAGACAGCTGGGTTAGAGAGAGCGCAGGCCTCCAGTGCTCTTGAGAGCACTGAGTGAGGCCACTCCCTCCAATCCTGGCACTGCTCTCACGCTGTTAACCAGCAAGAGAGCAGCACCAGGATTGGTTAGGGGAGCTGGCTGGGTCCCATGTTGGAGCCTGCCTCAAGGAAAAAAGACCCGAGCGAGGAAGATGTTGTGCCGCAAGCCAAGAAGGCAAGTCTAGTATTGTTTTTTTTTTGTGCCCCTCACCACCACCCTCAATACATAGCCGCCACTGGCATTTACAAAGGCTATGCAACTGACTTTACAAACTGCAAAGTCTAAATCCAATTCATAATGAGTATAATGAATTGTGTTTCTACCCTCTTAGAATTGCAAGAAAATACATATATGCTTTGTGACTATTTTTGGTCGCAAAGCATGGCATAGTTAACGCCTGTCAAAAGCAAGTAGTAAACATTTGAAAAGCATACACTGTCAAATTTTGAATGATTTACAATGTGACAGTTTAAACTCCACTTGTGCAGACTGCAGACATCGAGAGATACAAATAGTGGTCTCAGCGGACCACTGCATACTCTAGGTAAGGCGCAGGGATTACAATGCAGGCATGTTCCAAATATGAATGCTGGGACACGCAGGCCTTTATCAGCATTTGCTGCTTTTAACAAGGTGCCAATAATGATTCCTTCAGCTAGACTGCAACTTTTAGAAAAAAAACCTTTGCGGTGTGGGTACTTTCAGCATCCATCACACCGTAAGGAAGAGGCCTGGTCACACCACATGCAAGAATTCCACCGGGATCAGCCGCTTTTGTGCATAAGCCCCCAAATATGTTCCTTAATGGGGGCTGGGCGCTCGCAACTAAGGCTCAGAATAACCTACAAACCATTTTAACAGTCTCACTTCAGGAGCCAGCATGGTGTCTTGACATACTCAGCGGCGTTGACTGGGCACAAAGGGCGCTAATGTAAGAAAGGTAATTGTCCCCATCTTCTGGTTTTGTAGTTAACAAGCAGCCACTAATGGGGGTATAAAGGGACCCTCACACCCCTAGACCGTGGTGCCACTGCATCTGCTTCACTATTGATATCTATGCCCCAGGACACATTGGTACATGTGATGCTTTCTGAAAGGCCATTCTTGACATATTTATCTCATTTTGTAAGCAGTTTGAATAATTCTCATATAAAGCAAAACGATTTTAAAAAGCTTATTTAAACTCATACATAAACTTTTGATATAAAACAATGTAGATGGGCTCCACAAAATTACTGAAAGTAAGATCTTCAGACATTTGTGAGTATATTCATTTTTGTACAATGGAAAGTATGCAAGTTTCCACGGCCTCTGAGAGTTTACAGTCATTTTAATAGTGTGGTAGATGCATTTAGGTTCGAGCAAGTGTAGTTTTATGGGCAAACTTAAGCCTAATGAAATTCAGAATGTAAGGTCTAGAAGCTTTTGAAGCTGGAAATGCACCTCACTTTTGATATAAATAAGTGTATTGCATATATTTAACATAGAGTGACAAAAGAATTTTCAGCAACGTGTAAAAGTAATGTGCTTTATTGAGATAAACCACATGAATGGGAATTTAAAAATCATAATCTTAGGACCTTTTAGGTAGTTCACTTCCACAAAGCACACAGTTCAAATAAAGGCTATACTGCATTTGTGATATGGGAGACGGGATATCTGCCAAGTGTGTGAATGAGTATTCCGTCTACCAAACTCTAAATAAGGACTAACTGGCACATGCATCAAGCTATTTTGCGATCGCAAACGTTGCGAATCGCAAAAAAAGACCGGTTGCGATCGCAAAATAGGCCTTCGCAATGCACCAACACCAAATAGCGAAATTGCATGGAATTCGCAAAAAATAAGGAATCGCAAATTTGCGAGTCCTGAACTAGCGAATCCTTAATTGCGATTCGCAAATAAATAATCGCAAAGCTATGCACCAAAAATCGCAAATAGCGATTCCCATAAAAATCGCTATTTTGCGAGCGCTAATTACCGAATTTGACAGGCAGGTGGTAAACAGGTGAAAACAATCTCAGCAGGTGCAGCACATCAGCTAAGTATTTAAACAGGCCCAGGAGGAGTCAGAATGTTTCACTATGGCAGCGCTCTACGTCATGGCGAGGAGGATGAGGCTACGAGCAGCAGCACAGATAAGAAGGAGATTACAGGAGCGCATCTTTAGAGTGCGCATCACATTGTTGGGGCAGGAGATCTATGACAAGTACAGGCTAAATGCTGCTATGATCCTTGATCTGATTGCAGAATTGGATCCCCTACTGCAGCGCCAGACTCACAGGACACATGCCATTCCCACTCATGTGCAGGTCCTATGTTCCCTGCACCTACTAGCGTCAGGCAGCTTCCAGGGTGTAGTAGCTGTAGCTGGAGGGGTGTCACAAAGTTCCCTGTCACGTTTCCTTAATGCATTCCTTCAGGCCATGTTGACAAGGATACACCACCACATTAGCTTCCCCGCAACCCCACAAGATTTGCCTAAGACTAAACTAGACTTCTATCAGGTAGCCCGGTTCCCCCATGTAATAGGTTGCATGGATGGGACTCATGTTGCCATTTATCCACCATCAGTGAATGAGTACATCTTTAGGAACCGCAAATCCTATCATTCACTGAACATCCAAGTAGTCTGCAATGCAAAAAATATCATCACAGACATTGTGGCACAATTCCCTGGCAGCACACATGACTCATACATATTTAGACACAGTGGCATACACACTCGTCTCCTTGGGGGTGAATTTGGAGAAGGACATCTGCTTGGTAAATATATGTTACATTTTCTCTGACACTATGGCCTACTGGAAATGCATATCTGTTACTAATGGTTTGCTTACTACCCTATAGGTGACAGCGCATACGCCGTGCGCAACTACATCCTGACACCATACCTCAACCCAACTACCCCAAGTGAGCAGCGATATAATGCAGCGCACATTGCAACACGAAATGTCAAAGAGCGCACCTTTGGGCAGCTGAAAAGTAGGTTTCGCTGCCTCCACAAGACTGGCGGGGCGTTGCAGAACCGACCAGACACCTGCTGCAGAATTGTGGCCACATGTGCCATGTTGCACAACATCGCTACTAGGAGAGGCATACCCCTGGAACTGTCAGACAGCGAGCCTGAGGAGGACAACCAGCCAGGGCAACCACTACGAGCAGCAGCTGGGGCAAGCTTAGCAGAAGGGAGAAGGAGACGTGCAGAAATTACACAACATTTTTTTTGGGGTGAGTAATGATGAGACACGACACAGCATGTTTGAACTGTACAGCATGTATTTTCATGTAGCAATGTGGTTGTGTTAATGCACACATACCAGGTGCTAAATAGCACAGTGAATGTAAACAACATAAAACAACAACACATCAACATCAGACTTGTATGTCAGTCACTACTATAGCATTGTCAATGGTTACATCACCATATAGGAGTTAGTCTGCCAAGGCCCCACTATTTTCTACGACCACGCACTCCCAAACGCCTTTCGGAGGCCTCATTCATGTCCCTCATGGAGGCTTCGGAAGGTGTGGTACTCCTGGTGGTGCGCCTCCTGCATGTTGTCACTGGCACCAACAGACTACTGAGGCTGGATGCCTCCTCACTCCCCCTCCCCAGTTGCATTGCTGCCCACAGCAGTAGCAGTCTGTATTTGCTCAACAGCATTTGTGTCCTGGACCAGTGCCCTGGTCACATCCCCACAACAATGGCTCATTTCGACCTGCATGGCCACAGACCGACGGGATAGCAGAGCTGTGTTGTTGCTCAGGCGGTTGTTGGATCTAGTGTAGCCATCTAGGCGCACTAATAATTGGCAATGCCTTTTTCTTTGGGACACCTGGTCCTCCTGCATCACCCTGCATAGCTCCTGCATGGCCTCATTGGACTGCCTATTGCCTTCCACCACTGCTGTAGTCAGCTCTTTGACACAGTCTCTCATTTCTGCCATGTTGTTTGCCATTTTGCTAAGTTGTGCCTGCAACAATCTCATGTTTTTTGCCTGCAGGCGCTGCACCCTCAACATTTGGCTCTCCAGCCCACCCCAGAGATTTGGACTGTCGTCCTCTTGTGATGTCATCCCTGCCCTTGACCTGCACCTCCGGGTCTGGATAGTGCTGCGCCGGACCTGTGACTGGGGTCTTGTCGTGGCTGTACCTCCAGGCTGGGATGTCTGGGGATCAGGATCGCTCTCTTCCTCAAGTTCCATGGCCGGAAGTGGTGGGACTGGGGACCTGCATCTAGTGGGTGCAGGGTCTGTGGTTTGTGGGGCCACAGGTGTTTCCACATCTGCCTCAGCCGGAGTCTCCTATGTGTCTTCGCCTGCACTTTCCTCCGACTCCTCTGCTGCTGCCTCTGTGATGTTAAACAGTGCAATTTTTAGTATATCTTACATGAATGTAGTGTCACATTCAGCATTTTTTGTTTAATTAAATAACTATCTGACACACAGTGTTCACGTGTTTTACTCCCTAGTTGTAATTGCCTACCAACTTGCCTTCCCTGCCTGTTAATCCCATAATGCATTTGGGTGTAGCAAGTAAAATGTGGACTGGAGTTTGATTATGATCACTAGAGCTGAACTGACATGATGTTTCACAATTTATATTCTGCTTTAAATGGACACTTGCATGCATCTTACCTTGTGAAGTACTGGCCGCTGCTGAGGTGTCCAACTGCGTCACTCCGACTACAGCTTCAGGCTGGAGTGTGGACTCGACTAGGTCCTCCAGGGGTGTGTTCCCAGGCAGTGTTGCAGGTCCCCCTCCAGTCTTCTTTGCCTCCTTGAGCCTCTCCGCAATCCTCTCCTTGGCACGGCTGCGCAGGTCATACCACCTTTTTTTAAGATAGTCGGTTTTGCGGTGGGTGACCCCCACTGTGTTAACTTTGGATTGTATCCTGAGCCAGATTTTCTCTTCTCTGACTCAGGGACCTGGAGCGATAGTTTGCCAAACACCTTATCATGGCTCCTCACAACCTCCTCGATGAGGATTTCTATCTCCTTCTCACTAAATTTGATTTTTCTTTTTCTTGTAGATGCTTTCTTCCCCGGTGCTCCTGATTCTATCTTTTTGCCACAGAACAGTATTTGCAAGGCACAAATATGTAACTCCAGCTGTGCTCCTGCACTCTGCCTCTCTCAATGCACTGAAATCAGCATGGGATGCATCACTTCCTGATTGTGATGTCATCAACATGCCCTAAAAGCGAAGCGCAATTTGCGATTTCGCTATTAGCAAATTCGCTATTTGCGATTTCGCTATTTGCGATATCGCAGATAGCGATTTCTTTAATAGCGATCCGGTACAATGTAATTGCTATTTGCGATTGCGAATTTTACCGATTCGCTATTTTTTTGCGAGAATTTTCATGCATTGGAATTTGCGATTACTTAAAATTCGCTATTAAGGATTCGCTAAATCCAACTTTGATGCATGTGCACCATAGTTTTCTATGAGCACCATATTTCTTGCTCTGACAGTTTCTTTCTTTTAGCTGAGGCTGTATGACTCAAATGGATGTTTATCTAAAGTCATCTCCATTCACTAAACTGTGCTGATCAATCAAGAGGGCACACATAAGTAAACAATGGTGCAGACGGCGTGGTATGGAACGGTGGATGGTGGTGGGCAACAGGTAGTTAGTTCACAATATAAACGAATGGTCCTGGCTGAATGCAGTTTATGTAGACTGAGAAGAGGGGAGAACTTTTTCAATAGACTCAAAGATTTGACAAGGAATTCAGTCCAACTGAGATATTTGTTAACATTTCAACCCTTAGGCTATAGTGCAAGGGTTATTACCAGGACAAAATGGCTGGCACTGCACCTGCACTGTCACTACAAGATAAAATCAGGCGAATCTATTTTTTATGTGCGAGAAGGGGTTCTAATGCGCCCTCCAAAAAAAGGATTTAATCCCAATGGAATTTATCATGATAAAAGAATAATAAAAGCCCCAATCGTTAGTTTTTGGGTATTCACATGGTCAATGATAACCTTAATTTGTTCACCATACAGGGCAAGTGAAAAAACAGCTTACCTAATGAGTCTAACATGTTCACAATTTTTGGGCAGCAAAAATGTGTGCAGCACCTTATTTTATTCTAGTAATGTGATAATATATTTTGTTGGATAGAAACTAGAAGTGTGATCCAATTATGATACAAAATGAAATTCCTTCACGAATGAATAAAAGGAAACCATTTGTTTGTTAAATATGCAGGATCTTCAGTTCCTCAGTTGCCAGGCACTAGTTCGGCGCATAGTGCCTCAAGGCGATGGCTTTGATCTTCAGAGCAGCGTAGTCTACCTTGAATCCTTGGGGTTTAGTGCCAACCTAACCACTCACTGGGGAGTACCCTAGGCGGGCACCAGAACTTTGCAATCTTCACTTTCAGTGCTGCCAGGAGCGCACGGTACAGAGTTGACTGTGCCGTGGTCACGCCATCTGAGGTTTTAGGTACACACTGGGTGCCATGGGCAAATGTTGATCCCAGCTTCAGTCAAGCCTACCAATCGGGCACACTTCATAAACTGCCACAGCAGCAGCGATGGAGATGACACAGGGGAAGAGGTCACTAGAGCATGTTTCAGAAGCGCTTTGGTCCTCTGATAATCTCTGGCACTGGGCCACAATATTGATTACGCTAGTCACACTGATAGCACGCGAACTGCTACTGGCCCCCTTCCAACAGTCAGCTATTCCTTCAGTGTGGTCTTGCTCCTTCCCCTTTGCTTGA
The DNA here is from genome assembly GCA_963921515.1 of Calotriton arnoldi. Taxonomy (NCBI): domain Eukaryota; kingdom Metazoa; phylum Chordata; class Amphibia; order Caudata; family Salamandridae; genus Calotriton; species Calotriton arnoldi. The sequence goes on along the minus strand of CAWUFW010001622.1, from coordinate 930,137 downwards.
GTAGGACACATTGGGTTGCTAGGACAAGGCCAGTAGTTGTTCTCCCTCTAGATCAGATTTCAGGTGCTGTCTCCATATCTCTGGGACGCTGGCTGTCAGGCAGGCGCCAGCCATGGTTGTGCAGTCGTCCTTTGAGCATGCTGTGAAGAACTCCTTCCTTGGTCAGAGACAAATATGAACTGGAACAACAAGTGTATCAGCAGCTCACACTTTTAAACATAGTTTGCACAGAGGGGATGTTAATTCTTTTTCTGCTTTTTTGCAGAAGCGGTTTGGATCAGTTCCCTTTCCATGTGCCCTTCTCAGGCTGTCTTCCTGCCTCAGCCTTTGTCTAGAGTGATGCTCTTCAAATCCTGACAAAGAAACTGCACTCCCAACCCGCATCCCTGCCAACCTCCAAATGGCAGTCTCAGAAGGACTAATCAGCAGCTCTCTGTATCAGAAAGGACCTAATTCAGTTTCTAATGAGAAGCCTGTCTCCTTTTTTCCCACTTCACTATCTCGGTTTCCACCCTCCAGTCTAAGGAATGTCAGTAATACACTTCCACCATCTGTAAAAGCAACCTCACATCAATCTTGCCGATATGACCATGTTAGGCGCTTCCATAATCAAACCCACAGGCCTGTGTCACTCTGGTTCACTGTAATGGATACCAAACTGCACTATCATATACGTATACATCCAGTCACAGAAGGTCTTGGAGCTATGATTTAGGGTTCACTTTTAGCAGCAGAACCTTAGATGAATGGGCCAGTATGCTCCCATTCACATGATACAGGTAAAAAGGCCTTGCCATACTATAATCACTGTAGGCAAATGCCTCTTTATGCATGATCACTTCATTTTTTTGGACTGGTGCAGCTGGTTTTTTACTCCGCGCATTGGGACTCTGCCAACAAGGCCTCAGGGCACGTGCCCTACCTGCTAAAATATGTTGAATTTGGCTATACTCCTAATTGGCATATTTAACTAAATTATACGTCCCTAGTATATGGGACCAAGTGTACTCAGGCCCTGTAAATTAGATGTCACTGGTGGACTGCATCACTCATTGTGCCACCCACTACAGTGACTGTGCAAACATGACTGCAAGCCTACCATTGAAGCCTGGCTATGTAGTTTTTAAAACCAAAAATTCAACCAGTCGAAATAACCCCTTTTGACAGGTCTAAACCTTCCTTTTAAATATTAATAGGTCACTCCTAAGTAAGCATTAGTGCCCATAAGACAGAGTGAATGGTATTTAAAAGTAGGACAGGTAGAAGTTTAATGCTAAAGATGTCCATTGGAAAGCATTGGGATTCAATATTCAATTTATTAATGTGTTCTCCTCCTATGAAAAACCAACATAGTTCATTCTTGTACTTTAAAAAAAAATATTTATTTCAAGTCCGATTCACTGGTAAAGCCGGAATTGTAATACATATTTTGGAACAGGTACTTTTAGAATGCTACCTTTTCCCTGTCTAAACCTTCTGGAGGACCAGGTACATGAGCTCCACTGTCAACCAGGATCTAAATAGCCCGTTGATGAGGTTTCAACTTGCTTCCAGAGCTGAGACAAAGGCTTTAGGTGTGGGGAGGTGCTCTGTTCCTCTGGCCCAATGACCATCTGTCCTGTGCCCACAAACTTGATTAACTACAAAGAAGCCTACCCTGTCACAGGCAAATGTTAGCTAACACCTGGCAGGACCTTTCTTTGTTTGCCCCGTAAGGCAGGCACCAATCCCACTAGAACAGGAGCTGCCCCAGGACAGATTTGAAGTGACCACATAGGAGGAGTTGATCATTCCCTAGCCCCAACCATGAGGTGGGCACATAGGCTTTGCATAAGGAGAGAAGGGTTTCACCATCCTGGATTTGGGAAGAGAGGAGTTCTTTAGGAATGTTTACAGTAGCGACATAGGAACTGCTGCAAAAGTGGTAGGATTACCCCAGGGAACATTTTCGTATTGGTTAGGGGGGCAGAAGTCATCCCCACTCAGAGACTAGTGCCAGGCATAAATGTGGCACCCCTGGGCACCCTCTTCATAACTCTCCTTAACCTTTGGAAGGCAGAAGAGGGACTGCACCTGCTGTTGAGATCTGTGATGAGACCTGCTCCCACTTGTACACAGGACAAAGAATTGGACTCCAAGTGTCAGCTGGCTGATCTAATGTTAGGCAACAGAGAAGCAACAGGCTCCTAGACGTCTTTTTCATGAACAGCCCATCTCACCATTTTCTACTGGACCTGCCCTAGATCCTGCTGGTGGCTTGTACCAGAGTGAGTCTTGACTTCTAAATCCTGTTACTGAGGTCCTGGGACCCTTGGCTGTGTCAAAGTGTACTCCCCCTAACATTCTGACAAACCTGGGACTTAGAAACCTTTTGGCTCCAAAGACCTCCGAAGGACCGGGGCAAATTTGCTAAGTCAATCTGACAAACGAGCATTGCTGTTGGGCCAAAGAATCAGGCTGCTCCCGGTTTCAGCTTTTTGACAGCTGCAAACCATTTTAGCGGGACATTGCAGAGAGGGAAGCACAGACCCTTGAAGGATGAATGTGTGTAAAATAGAGCCACTCTGATCCTGCCACAGTGGCCACTTTCACGAGCCCTTCCAGGTGTTGACTGAAGGTTTTCCAAACGCAAGGGAATCTTAGGGTGTGAGTTTACAATACCTCTTCTCCCCCCTCCACGACATCAGTGAGAAGGCCAGCTACCGATGTGAGAATGAACAATAAAGAGCAGAGATAGGATTCAAATATCTAAATATTGCGAGCCCCATCTGAAAGAGACTATGTACCAACAATAGGATAAGGCACATACAAGTATTTATAAGAGTGAGTGGGAGTCACTAATGAGGATGGAAAAAAGTTCTTTCCTGATCATAGTACATTTGATATAAGAAGGATAGCAAACTTGCAGAAGAAACTGAAGAATTCCAAACATAAAATAGATGCTGAGCAATCGCATCTTTTTCTACAATGGCATGAGGAGAAACACAACCATGAGCATAAATCTCAAGTCCGAGGTATGAGAAACACCAATGGAAAACAACCAAATTAGTCACCTTAGGAACAGAGCTAGGACTTGTGCTCCAACTTCTCCATATTTATTCTCCCAGATCACAGATCCACAGGAAAAAAAGTTAGAGAGCGAGGACCCGAATGAGGAGGATTTGCTGGCTATGTCTCCAAGCTGGGAGCGGGGGTGCAGCTGCTAATGCACCGGGAAAAGGAGCAGCTCCTTCAGGACCACTGATGACTGGAGTACAAGGGCGTAGAGTGAAAGAGAGCATTGCAAAACAATTGACTGACAGTAAAGCACCTGGGAGAGAGTGCACACAATTACACTATTTTGGATCAGTCCAGGACCCATGTACAGTCCGATTTAGTATGTAGAGACCCTCAACCAAGCTCCCGCTATTACCTTAGAAAGTTTGAGGCAGCCTGCAGAACGATTGACTAAAAAGCATTTCCCCTCTCCCCTGACAAGTGATGCTGATGATGAGGGACCTTCTTCCCTTGAGATACTATTCCATACCCACAGGTAGAATTAGGGTCTATATCCATTGGTCAATCTCTGATTTAATAAGCACTAAGAAACAATTCCATAATATCAGAGAAAACCCTACCCAGTTCCCAGTTGAAGTATACAGACTAGACTGGGAGGCTTTGAAGCAGTTTTTGAGACTGGTGGTACCAGTCAAAGTGAGAGAAAGATTGGAAGAGAAGTAGTTGTGGCCAATGGTGACCCCTGCCAATGACAGAGAGTTGAACGCAGCAAAGGATATGTTGCTGAAATTTGTTTGGACTAAGATCTCAAACTTTCAAGAAAATGAAGGTGAACCTCTGGTGGATTACCTGAACAGACTTTAGGATGTGTTTAAAAGGTACTCTGGTATAGCCCATTCAACAGAGATGTCTCAGGAAGCTGTAGGAGCTTCTTTTGTGCAGGGATTGTTACCAAATGTTAGAAGTCAGCTAATGACCATCTGCATTGGATCGCACACTAAGAAGGTGGCCGTGTTGGTGATGGTCGCTAACCACTGCATCACTTGCAAATGGAGGCATTGCAAAATATGCAGAGAACAGTTAAGGGATTGGGATGGGGAGCTCAGCAAAAGGAGAAACAAAAGGGGGAGGAAAACACAGAAGGGAGAGCTGAGAGAGGCACTGGAAGCAGCAGGGAACAGACCCCAGTAGGAAGAGGAGCATGTTTTGCTTGTTGACAGCTGGGACATTGAAAACTGAATCATTTCAACATTGTGTCTAATGCATCAGCTCTTCCATGTCAGTCTGAATTTCATCAGATTACCCCTAAATCTTAGAACAGCCGAGAGGCTCTGACTGTGCCGTAAATACTTTCATTACTGTTGATTCAGAGGGCCCCAATGTAGCGTGTGTTGTTAATGGTAAACATACTACCTTTCTCATTGACCAGTGCTAGCCACTCAGCTCTAAAGACGCCATGTTATATCGCCTAAGCAGGGAAGCCCATCAAGGTATTGTTAGTCTATTCTAGCTAGAGAGGTAATCATGTTGGACATGGCCCTTTCTGCAGACATCTCCAAACTTATTGCCTTCACCCTCTGTTTTCTGAACCCTATTTTGTTGGCCTTTATGACTCTTTGCACTTCACCGCTGCTAACCAGTGCTAAAGTGCTTGTGTTCTTTCCTTTAAATATGGTAAAAATGGCTGACACCCAATTGGCTTATTTAATTTACTTATAAGACTTTAAAAAAAAGGCACTATATGTATCCAGGGCCTGTAAATTAAATGCTACTAGCGGGCCTGCAGCACTCATTGTGCCACCCACTTAATTAGCTCTTTAAACCTGTTCAGGCCGGCTATTGCAGCCTGGGTGTACAGTTTTAAACTTACATTTTGACCTGGCAAAATAAACGTTTTGTCAGGCCCAAAGCTTCCTTTATATTACACATATGTCACCCCTAAGGTAGGCTCTAAATAGCCCAAAGGGCAGGATGCTGTGTATTTAACAATTTGGATATGTTCTTTAAACTTCTACATGACCTGGTAGTGAAAAACTCCTACATTTGTTTTTCACTACTGCAAGGCCTACATCTCCCATAAGATAACATTGGGTTAACTTATTTCAATTAATAATTGTTAACTTTTGATTGGGAACAGGTAAACCTTTCGTGTTTGGTATCTGAGAAATTGTAATTAAAAATCCTCTTTGCTGGTAAAGTAGGATTTCAAGTTACAACTTTGAAAAGGCCACTTTTAGAAAATTGGCATTTTACTGCCCTAATTATTTGGTGCCTATAGTCTGTTCCTAGGTCCCAAGACTCGGTGTAGTTGACAGTTGGACTTTGCTTTTTCCTCCCATAGAGCTACACAGTAGAGGGATTAAGTGTGCCTGTATGGGCCATCAACTGGCAGGATGAGAGGGCTGGAGCTGGGCACGGACTCATTTGCAACTGAATAGGCTGTGCCCTGCCGTTACACAAAGGACTTGTTACCACTGCATTGTTCATGCAGTTAGCTTGAGGCCAGGAAGGGGGAGGCAAGGGACTGCAAGTACTTCAAAGGGAATTCTGTAGAAACTTCCTCTACTTCAAAGTATGCACCAGGTATAAATATTGGAACCTTAGATTCAGAAGAAGGCATGCTGTGCTGATATGCAGCAAGAAGGACTGCCACTTTGCTAGACTCCTGTACTGCCCTGCTGCCCTCCTTCCTTCCTGAGAAGGACTGGACTTACATCTTGACCCAGGACTATCAGAGTGGCTCCAATGGCTAGTTTGCTGGTCTCCTAATAAGAGCCTCAGGAACAGAACTGGCTCCAATAACCTTGTACCCAGCACCTGGACTCTGCCACTAGTGAGTCCTGCCCTCCCAAGTGGTACCACCCTAGCCTGGACCCTTGGAAGTGGGCCCGAATGTGCTCTGCTAGCCCAGCTGTGGTCCCAGCAGAACTGATGCAGCAAAACAAATCGCCCTCCATATCGGAGCCACCTGCGACGCATCCCTGGCCAAGGACTTCAAATTCCAGCCCCGCATCTCATCAGAACCACTACTGCATGACCCATATCGATGTAAAGACCACATATTGCCCACCAGCTCCTTGGAACTGCTGCTGCATGATGCACCACCATGAAAGTACGTCGCATCCCCCATCGCAGCTTTGTCGAACCGCTGCTGCGCGATGCATCTCCAGGCAAGGACCTTGCATCACCTCTGTTGCACGACGAATCCTCCACGTGGGATGCCACATTGCTCTTCAACCAGGATTTAAGGCACTTTTTTCAGCAGGCCTAACTGGGTCCCTGTAGCAAGCCTGCGCTCTATCGCGGTGACTTTGTGACTTTGTCCCGGTCTAGAGTGACCAGATTTGGCACTTTATGCTTTTTTGGTACTACTTTTACTTAAATCTTTAAAATTGCATAACTCCAGTTATACTGATTGAATTTTTGTTCTTTTGCTCCATTTTTCTAAATTGGTGTTGGATTTTTCTTGTGTTATGTTTCACTTTATTACTGTGTGAATTGCTGCATAAACAGTTTACTGATTTTCTCTAAGTTAAGCATGACTGCTTTGTGCCAAGCTACGAGAGGGTTGAGCACAGGTTAATTTGGTGTTTGCCTGTGACTAAACTCTGATAAGGATTGTGGTTGCTTCTTGAGTAGGGTTTCACCCCCCTCTCAACCGGTAACCCAATTTTCAACAGTCTGGCATAGGAGAGCCCTAACAAACTATTATTATAACCACTGAGTTGTGCTATATCTGGTTGAGGAATGCAAAAAGAACAATTGATGGACAAAATGCAGAACAATGTCATACATTCACCCCAGTACAGACATCTGGGGCTAAATCCATCGTTTTTTTGCTCCCCATGCCATTCCAGTTTGAACCCAGCCATATGCAAATCAGTCTTGACCCTGCGCCCAATAGGAACAGTCCAGCCCGAACTGCCAGGCCAGGTCCTCCCTGGACTGGAAACAAGCATCTAAGGACCGATTTCGGGGCTTCAGCCCTCATCAGCCAGGATAGCTTGACTACAGTGGCATGATGTAGGGTACATATATTGTTTGGTGGTTAGGCCCAGTCCTTCAGCTGAGTGTTGATCAACCTGGTCAAATCTTTGTTAGTCAGTGGTTCTTGAACAATTTTCATAGTATGGTTGCTGGCCAGTATGACCTGTTCAATACAATTTTGGGATTTCAAAAAATCACTTATGTTGAGCGAGCTAAAAATCTGCATCTAATCTCTTTATCAGCTAGGTGCAGAGAAAGGGTTTCTCCCTTAAGACCTTTTTCTAAAAGTAGATCCTGTGAAATGTAAGGTCAAATTTGATATAGCCACTCATCATGTGCACATAATTGACCTAAAAGACATCTTTGCATTCATACAGAACCAACCAGTGGATATCTGCCTCTGAGTCTTACTTGGGGAAAAAATGATTTTAGTTTAGTATTGAACACTTTGCAGGAGAATATATATAAATATATATATATATTACATATATATACACACACACACACACAGGGAGGACAAATATTGATATATATATACGATTAAGGGCCGGACGGACCGAAACGAGTAATGGCCGACAAATAAAGAAGTAATTGCCATTGCACAAATTTTGTGGTCCACGTCTGCTTCGAGCAAGAATTGGAGCGACAGTGAGCAGAGAACCAGGATATTTATATATATATACATATAGATATATATCAACACTTGTCTTCTGTGTGTATATATATATATATGTATATATATATATATATCTATGTATATATATATATATATATCAAAAGAACTTTGCCGTTCGATGCAGTAAGAAATGTTATTTTTCAAACGGGTGTAGGCAGCAACAACGGTCTATCTTGGACACGTTTCGGCCTTAGCCTTTATCAACAATGTACCACCATTTTTTTAAATACTTTTATAGTCACATGTTGTTACAGGGTAGTGTGCATGGAGAAAATACTCTGCACTTTGCTTACATTGATTCGATGAGATCTTCATAACATCATGAGTTCAAATATCAAAATACATTATAGTATGTTGTCAGACAACATTATTCCACATGATTGATCATCGTATTTTATAATCATACGAGTGGCGCATTATAGTTTGTTTCCAGAATCAACAATTCTGCCTCAGTGGACCTAGTCAGGGAGTTCCTTGATGTGTAACACAATAACAAATGAATAACTTAACAAAATATAAGACAAATCAGAAAAATTAATATACTGTCAAAGTAAAGCTACTTGCTGATCAATTCAGTGGCTTTCCTTTCCTCCACCTCTTCAATAATGCTGGAGCTAAATACACCATTCCCAATCGATGCTCTAGACCATCTTCCAAGTCTAATCTTATTTGCCTCATATTCTGTACCCTGCAACAAAAAACACATAAAATATTCATGAGAATTTGTATATCTGATAAGAAATGGCACCTTTGCTGCTCGCAGGTTCAGGTCATACCACTTCAATAATATGTCACAATATCACAACACATGCACAACACTTTGATTCTTTTACAATATTGTTACAACAGTATAAAATTCCTTATGATAGATAGACATACATTTCCTCATCCACATTGAGGCCTCTCGGTTCTTTGCTATCAAATGCTAGGATATATTTTTATTCCAAAATCCTCAGTTTCTTCTCTCTATTCCCTCCTCAATCACCCAATTTTACACCATCAATTACACTGTTTCTCAGATCTTTCTCATCACCACGGTGTACTTCATGGTAGTGCCTCGCTACAGAGTAGCTAGTATCATTGTTTTTTATTGCTTGTAGAGGTTGTAATATTCTCCTATGAACCTGGTGAGTGGTACTTCCCACATATATCTTTTGACATCCACACCTTAAAATGTAAACCACATATTCACTTTTGCATGTGTAATGACCCTTTATTTTGTGTGTGTTCCTTTTTATTTCTATTTCTTTTAAATTTTCCCTATTTTTGCAAGCCTTGCATTTGTTAGACCAGAAAAAAACATCCTTTGACTGTAACCATGTACCTCGTTCTGTTCTCACATCACTCCAAACCAACCTATCCCTCATTGAATGGGGTCTTTTAAAGGTTATCAATGGTTTTTTCATTGTGTCCTCTCCTATCACTGGGTCACTTCTAAGTAAATACCAGTGTTCCTGTAATATATTTCTCAGCCTCTGATGCAAGCTGTGGTATGTCATGATAAAATGTTGTTCTGTTTTGTCTTTATCTGTCTTGCATTTTCATTTAAATAATAGTTTCCCTTTCAGTTTTTTCAATTCTATTGCTAGTTGCAGTCAAAATGTTGGTGCTATAGCCTCGTTCTCTGAATCTAATGACCATTTCTTTCTTTGCCTGTATAAAACTACTTTCTGTATTACATATTCTTCTCGCTCTCAGAAACTTACCATAGGGAATACTATTAATCATAGCTGTTGGATGGAAGCTCTTGGCATGTAGTGTACCATTACCTGCACTGAGTTTTCTATATCATGTGGTTACTAGTTAGTGTTCTTTAACTTCTAATCTGACATCCAGAAATTCCGCTTCAGTGGCACTAATATGACTGGTAAATTTAAGATTCAAATTATTAGAGTTGATTTGTGTTCCAAACAACTCAGCACTGTCCTTATTACCTCTCCATATTACAAAAATATTGTCTATGAATCGTAACCATAACTATATATTCTTGTTCCATTTGTCTAATGGGTAGTTGTTAAGGACTTGATCTTCGCACCAACCCATGTGTAGGTTTGCAAAACTAGGTGAAAAGCAAGGCCCCTTGGCTGTCCCGTTGTTCAAAAATGTCATGATTGAAGTAAAACATAGTGTGTCTCAAACAGCAACTCATTATTTCCAGTAACATAAGATTATGCTTGTAAAATCTTGTGTGTCTCTCTTTCAAAAATTGTTCTGTTGCCCTCAATCCATCCTTGTGGTTTATACTAGTATATAATGACTGTACATCCAGAGTCATAAGTAACATGCCATCCTCCCACTGTATATCCTGGATATACTTTAGAAATTCTGTTGTGTCCTTGATGTATGATGGTAGCCTTTCTACGAAGGGTCTTAGAAATGTATCTATATATTTGGAGACATTCTCAAAGATGCTTTCCTGTGCTGTAATAATGGGCTTCCCTGGAGGATTCTTCGCATCTTTTAGGTATTAAATAAAATACAGGGAGTTTGGGTTCTTGTACTTTCAGAAAACTATACTCTTCACTACTGATGAGACTCTTGGTTCGCCATCCTAGAAGTGCTGCATTAAAGCCTTGCTCAACTTCTCTGTACTGTGATGAACCTATTTTCTTGTAGCATGTCGGGTCTCTTAACTGGTTGTACGCTTCTGTCATGTATGCATTCTTTGACTAGAGAACTATATTACCCCCTTTGTCTGAACTTCTGACTACAACTTCTGGGTTCTTGGACAGTTTGTCTAATGTGGTTTTGTAACTGTGGTCAGTATTGTGTACACTCTTTTTACTTATAGTCCTCATTTGTCTTGATTCTGCAGTTACTCTATCTGCAAATTTCTCCAAACCGTCATTAGTGGTGGGCGGCATAGTTCTAGATTTGGGTTTCAGAGCAGTGCCTTCCTCCTCTGAGACCCATACTCCTTCACTTTCCAATCTTTCAACTACATTCTCTTGTTCACTGCCACTCATAACTTCTCCTTCTAGGTCTAATAGTTCTTGCATTATTGCTGTATCACCCACTACAAAGTTTTTCTCCATATGGGTGATGTCAGGATTGACATGTGAGGGACGGTTGTGAATATTCATCTGGATGAGGAAATGTATGTCTATATATCATAAGGAATTTTATACTGTTGTAACAATATTGTAAAAAGAATCAAAGTGTTGTGCATGTGTTGTGATATTGTGACATATTATTGAAGTGGTATGACCTGAACCTGCGAGCAGCAAAGGTGCCATTTCTTATCAGATATACAAATTCTCATGAATATTTTATGTGTTTTTTGTTGCAGGGTAGAGAATATGAGGCAAATAAGATTAGACTTGGAAGATGGTCTAGAGCATCGATTGGGAATGGTGTATTTAGCTCCAGCATTATTGAAGAGGTGGAGGAAAGGAAAGCCACTGAATTGATCAGCAAGTAGCTTTACTTTGACAGTATATAAATTTTTCTGATTTGTCTTATATTTTGTTAAGTTATTCATTTGTTATTGTGTTACACATCAAGGAACTCCCTGACTAGGTCCACTGAGGCAGAATTGTTGATTCTGGAAACAAACTATAATGTGCCACTCGTATGATTATAAAATACGATGATCAATCATGTGGAATAATGTTGTCTGAAAACATACTATAATGTATTTTGATATTTGAACTCATGATGTTATGAAGATCTCATCGAATCAATGTAAGCAAAGTGCAGAGTATTTTCTCCATGCACACTACCCTGTAACAACATGTGACTATAAAAGTATTTTAAAAAATGGTGGTACATTGTTGATAAAGGCTAAGGCCGAAACGTGTCCAAGATAGATCGTTGTTGCTGCCTACACCCGTTTGAAAAATAACATTTCTTACTGCATCGAACGGCAAAGTTCTCTTGATATATATATATATATACATATATATATATATATATATAACATATATATATATATATATATATATATATTATATATATATATATATACACACACACAGAGGACAAGTGTTGATATATATCTATATGTATATATATATAAATATCCTGGTTCTCTGCTCACTGTCGCTCCAATTCTTGCTTGAAGCAGACGTGGACCACAAAATTTGTGCAATGGCAATTACTTCTTTATTTGTCGGCCATTACGCGTTTCGGTCCGTCCGGCCCTTAATCGTATATATATATCAATATTTGTCCTCCCTGTGTGTGTGTGTGTGTGTGTATATATATGTAATATATATATATATATTTATATATATTCTCCTGCAAAGTGTTCAATACTAAACTAAAATCATTCTTTCCCCAAGTAAGACTCAGAGGCAGATATCCACTGGTTGGTTCTGTATGAATGCAAAGATGTCTTTTAGGTCAATTATGTGCACATGATGAGTGGCTATATCAAATTTGACCTTACATTTCACAGGATCTACTTTTAGAAAAAGGTCTTAAGGGAGAAACCCTTTCTCTGCACCTAGCTGATAAAGAGATTAGATGCAGATTTTTAGCTCGCTCAACATAAGTGATTTTTTGAAATCCCAAAATTGTATTGAACAAGTCATACTGGCCAGCAACCATACTATGAAAATTGTTCAAGAACCACTGACTAACAAAGATTTGACCAGGTTGAACACTCAGCTGAAGGACTGGGCCCAGCCACCAAACAATATATGTACCCTACATCATGCCACTGTAGTCAAGCTATCCTGGCTGATGAGGGGCGAAGCCCCGAAACCGGTCCTTAGATGCTTGTTTCCAGTCCAGGGAAGACCTGGCCTGGCAGTTCGGGCTGGACTGTTCCTATTGGGCGCAGGGTCAAGACTGATTTGCATATGGCTGGGTTCAAACTGGAATGGCATGGGGAGCAAAAAAACGATGGATTTAGCCCCAGATGTCTGTACTGGGGTGAATGTATGACATTGTTCTGCATTTTGTCCATCAATTGTTCTTTTTGCATTCCTCAACCAGATATAGCACAACTCAGTGGTTATAATAATAGTTTGTTAGGGCTCTCCTATGCCAGACTGTTGGAAATTGGGTTACCGGTTGAGAGGGGGGTGGGGTGGGTGAAAGCCTACTCAAGAAGCAACCACAATCCTTATCAGAGTTAAGTCACATTCAAACACCAAATTAACCTGTGCTCAACCCTCTGGTAGCTTGACACAAAGCAGTCATGCTTAACTTAGAGAAAATCAGTAAACTGTTTATGCAGCAATTCACACAGTAATAAAGTGAAACATAACACAAGAAAAATCCAACACCAGTTTAGAAAAATGGAGCAAAAGAACAAAAATTCAATCAGTATAACTGGAGTTATGCAATTTTAAAGATTTAAGTAAAAGTAGTGCCAAAAAAGCATAAAGTGCCAAATCTGGTCACTTTAGACCGGGACAAAGTCACAAAGTCACCGCGATGGAGCGCAGGCTTGCTACAGGGACCCAGTTAGGCCTGCTGAAAAAAGTGCCTTAACTCCTGGTTGAAGAGCAATGTGGCATCCCACGTGGAGGATTCGTCGTGCAACAGAGGTGATGCAAGGTCCTTGCCTGGAGATGCATCGCGCAGCAGCGGTTCGACAAAGCTGCGATGGGGGATGCGAGGTACTTTCGTGGTGGTGCATCATGCAGCAGCAGTTCCAAGGAGCTGGTGGGCAATATGTGGTCTTTACATCAATATGGGTCATGCAGTCGTGGTTCTGATGAGATGCGGGGCTGGAATTGTACAATTTGGCCAATTTCAACTTCCTAATTAATTGAAAAAAGTCTATTCTGCTTTCAGTATAGTCAAAGTTATTTCTTTCACAGTAAGATAGTCCTAGACTAAGGTGTTTATAGTCATCTTCCATGAGTACCACATCTGATTAGTTAATTAACATTGTGGTAATGTCTCTCAATATCTCCTGTTGCTCCTGGTCACATGCCCACTGTTCTCTTCTTTGTTGCCTTTTTCCTTGGCCACCTCTTCTTTTCGTCCTCTTCCTTTGCCTTTTTGCCTTGTATTCCCCCCCCATGGTCTGTTTGTTTGTTCTTCTGTCCAATTTAAAAAAATCGAATTCATCTTGTAATGTAGTATGTTCACCCACTCTTCTCCCGTCATCATAGTCTGTATCTAAGATACTGGTGTCACTCGGTACTGGATCCTGTTGCACCTTCCTACTGCCTCCCAGTGTCTGTGTTCGTAAGTTGTCAAACCTTCTAGCAAAAGTATAGATCTGTCCGGATTCATAATCAATTCTGTCATGATTGAATTTGCGTGCTTTTTTCTGAATTATACTTTCGTCTACTCCATCTAGTCTCTCCATCATTGTTTTGCTCAAGGATTGTACCAGATCCTGGTTGCCATGTTTTTCAATACTTTCTTCCAATTCCTTAATTTCAGATAGGATTATTTCTCTGTCTATTTCCGCATATTTGATAAGAATTTTCATCATGCCTGCTGAACTGTTGGCATTATGTTCAGCCCACTCCTTAAGCATTTCTGGGTGGGGGTTCTCATAACTGGGCATTGTTACTATGCGAAGCCCTCTTGGTACTCTACCAACATCCAGATATTTTTGGAAGGATTCACATTCCTGTCAGTTCAGATTTTTTCAATTTTTCGAGGGTTTTGAAATAGGAATAGATGTTATCACCACTTGAGGCAGCTGTTCCTGTACTCATTCTGCCATTCTGTGTTGCCATGTTGCTAAGGTCGTAGCAAACACCGATGCTGTTATATTGGCCATTAGAACTGTTATGAATAATGTCACCCGCCTCTCACTGCTCTCGTGCAAAAAAATAATATATATATATATATATTCATATATATATATATATATATATGGAAGATTCTTTCTGCTGTGTCTCTGTTCTGTTTTTTAGCAAGACTAATGTCAACCTGCAACTGAAATAATATGAAGATATTGTGCATACAGTTAGCATCACCATTTAGCACCTCTCTAGGCCTTAAGCCTTACACATCCACAAAATAAGGAATTAATGCCCTTCATATTTGCATACACTAAGGCCTTGCATGAATGTAACATGTATGTATAACCAGGAAAGCCCTGCCACACATGACACCCCATCTTATGCGATGATCATATTTTTGACAATCATTTACCACTATTTTGTAAGCATTATTTTTCCTTAAAAATAGCAAGCAATTTTGTTAGTTGGATGTTTAATTGTGTAATCATTACTATGTGGATGTACTGCAGTTGTAAAGCCATGGAAAGGCTGTATGAGCAAAACGAAAAGCTCAGTGAGTTTTAGATTAGTACTCAGTGCTTCAGACATATTGATTCATGGTTTTATTCTTCACCAGGCTAAAGGAGGACCTAGTTTCATCCTCCATGTGTTCATGGTAAAATAACTCAGATCAGAAACACTCAGCAGATATGAGCACTTTATAGCTGTGAGTAGTAGACTAAACCAATTTCTCCAACTTCGACTTACGCTCTTTCGGTCTACTGAGTCTGCTAATTTACTAATTATCAGTATTACAAACAATACAATCGCAACCACTATTAGGATTGGAGCCAAAATAATGGAATGTTCCTGTTCATATTTATTACTTTTTAGCATGTTGTTCATAACATTGAAAGCAATTGAAGTTATTTATGAAATTTAAGATATTTTCTTCATTATCATTTTAAGTCATTGTCTATTATTTTAAATGTTTTCCAGAGTATTTTCGACATCTAGTGCTTTTATTTTTTTAAGCACTTCTGAAGCAGTTTGATAATGCACCAAAGTCAGATTTCATTCCTTTTTCTTTGCTTTGCACCTTTCAGAAAAGCCTAATCATTCAAATGTTCTTCTATCTATTGTTCCACAGCCTCTAATGAAAAATCATTCACTCAAGCTTGACCGAGTTTCCATATATTATAATTAGCAATATGTTCTCTGTTATACCTGTGGTCTGCATAATTCACCAATGTTCCTGCTGCTCCTTTAGCAAATTTGACCTACCATTCATTTGCTTACAAACTCCAAACACATGTTCTCCTAGATTCAGGAGACACATATTTGAAAGTACCCTTTAGTGATTAATGTTTGCTTTCCATCATTGCGCAATGCTCTTTCCAATTTCCAATTTGAGAAGTGAGAATAATCCTCCTTTAGTATTTAAGATATTAGCAATTCATCAACATTAGCAAACCCTGAACATGTTACCTGCCAAATAATACCATTCAGAAATACAAAATATTCTGGAGCATAATACAATGGAAGTAAATTACCAGACTCTTGAATTTGCTAATTTTCAGCCCCCCATACAGATTTTACTGGTATGGTATCATTCCTTATGGCATAACCGTTCTCAACATACTCATCTAGAAATTCAAACAAATAGATCACTGGGATCCTAGAAAATAAACATGATTGAGATGTATTGCATTTTGATGTTTCAGCATCAGTTTTGTATCACAATAGAGGCTTAAATTAAGGAAAGGTTGTTTCGAGTGTGGGCATACTGCCTTTTACCGGAACTGGATGTTGTTCACATTGTTGGTGTTGATGTATTTGTTGCATTCAATATATATAGATATCAGTCAGCATACCAGTTGTACAACGCCATCTGCTTGTAATTGTCTACAGTGAGATGAGGATCAGTCTTTTACAGTGAAGTATATGTTTGTAATTCCATGAGTAACTTTTTCAGTGTCTCTGTCCCATTCATTTGTGAAATGCCATGGAGGCAAGGTATCATATAAATCAAGATGAAAAGTGTGTGCATCTTGGACAGTCTCTTGTGGCCCTAGAATTTGATGCTCTAATTTTCCCAGTAAATAACATCTTGCAGTGGAGTGGCTGTTATTCTTCCTTGAAACATTTCTCTGCTACCTCTACATATTTATGGCTTAAAATTCTACAGAGTCAGCTGTTTTACTAGCTTCAGAATCACTTAGACTCTGGGCAGATATGGGTCAGACAGCAAAACTAATAATGTTGGACCTCAGTGCAGCATTCTACACAGTGTCCTATGGCCTCCTCTTAGAGCGGCTGTGGAACTGTGGTGTTGGGGGTCTTGCTCCGAGGTGGCTGGCATCCTACCTCAAAAAACCTTCCAAGCACCCCAAAAACCATTCTTCTTGGAAATAATGCCCCTGTTGCAGGGGGTGCCGCAGGGCTCTACATTGAGCCCTACCTTATTCAACCTATATATGCGCCCCCTGAAAGAGATCATTGAGCGACACAAGGTAACTACTGTGTTTTATGCTGGTGATACACAACTGATTGTCACTCTGTCCCAGGAGGCGGAAGGTGCGGCTAACAAATTTAGGTTATGTTGGTGAAGCTGGCAGAGTGGATGAACAGGAGCTGCCTCAGACTCAATGCGAATAAGACAGAGGTCCTCATTGTTGGCAAGCCCCTTCTGTTTGGTCCCCTTCCTGTTGGCCTGATGCCTTAGGTCCTGTTCCAGCACCAAAGCAAAAAGTAAAGAACTTGGGTGTTTGGTTTCACCCTAAGCTGATTTTTGTGTTGCAGGAAAGTGTTTTCTCACTTTAAAAATCTTGAAGAAGAGTATGGACCTGCTACCCCTGACAGCTAGGAAAACTATAGTTCAGGCTCTGGTTACAGCTCAGTTGGACTGTTGCAATGTCCTCTATTTCGGGGTTTCTCTGTAGAGATTTAAGAAGTTGCAGAGAGCTCAGAATGCGGCAGCACGCTTAGTGTTGAATTTGCCTAGATGCGTGCCATCTGGGCCAGCTCTTTCTAGGTTGCACTGGCTGCCATTAAATAAGAAAGTCTCTTTGAAAGTCATGGCCTTGTGTCACAAAAGTGTTAATGATAGGGGATCCCAGTATTTATCATTTCTGGTGCAACCTTATTGTCCTAGCCCTCCAGGGCCAAGTTGGTTATGGTCCCCTTTGTGAAAAAACCCTAATGGGTCGGTGCTCTTTTTGTTTCTGAGTGGCCAAGATGTGGAACACCTTACCCCTCCATCTTAGGATGCAGTCTTCGGTAACAGCTTTCCGTAAGATGTTCCAAACCTGGCTATTTCAGACACAGTAGGGACACTTGTGGAGTACCCCCGTTCAGTATGGCTTGTTAGTTGTGTTAGCTTAATTTTGACTGTAGTAGGAAGGTCAATCCTAGCACGGGGACACGCCTCTGGGAGTAACTATGCACTTTAGAAATTAAACTATTATTATTATTATTTCATTTTGCATTTTAGCATTTTACGTGTTGCTGTTGGATTCCCTACATCTGGAACATATTCTCCATGCATTGCCCTCATAAATGTTTATTGGAATTGTCTCACATTCTAATAAACTTGCACTTAAATCTTCTGAAATACATTCAGAAATTTCATTTTGCTCACTTTCCGATTCAGATTGCACAGGTAGTGCAGTTGGTGATGTCACATTATCAACCGTTTCTTCATTTATGTGAGGGCAATCCCATTGGGACACTTTCTGTTGTCGGTTTCACAGTCAGTAATGGTTTTGGGCATTACGCTGGTCTGCTGTATAGAAAGGGTCACATGTGACCACTGTGTTCACTGGCTGCAATCTCCTCCTTTTCCACCGGGTTACAGTGGCAGTGTCACAGTTCTTCTTCCTTTCATCCTCATCACCGGCACAGGAGCTAGATAGTTTGGATCAAACTCTTCCTTCCATCCCAGTCCCTTACCTACAAGCTACCCACCATTTGGTAACTAGCCAGCCACTGGATATAGCGTTGAAGTTGTAGTCTGGCTTAGACCATCTCGGACATGCTGCAAATTCTGCAACATAGTGAGATATGATTAATCATGGAGATCCTCTCATCATGGCAGGTCTGTTACATACATTTTGAATCCAAGAAGTATCACATATGGATAGCGGTCGGTCAGTACACATCTTGGCATATTGATGAAATCCCTAAGTGCACTAGACAGGTTCAGGACCCACGGTTCATCATTGTCTGAGAACCTCAGTGTCAAGATTTCTTTCTGATCTCAATGAAATATATGAACTCCATCTGTTGCTACTAAATTTAACAAACCTTTTGTGACTGTGTGAGCTGCAACCTGGCACTATGGCCACACCCATAAAAGGTATGCATGAATTAACACCTACTGGTATAGATTTACATTTATATACTGGCTGAAATTGACCAAACTGGTCCAGGTATTTGATTTGTAAAGGGTAAACTGCTTTCTCTAACAGAGTCTACGGTGGACTCACAATGATAAAATGGTGTATTCATTGACAAATTCTGCACTTAACAATGTGATGTTTAATTTGTTTCAACATTAAAGGTCACCAATAATGCTTTTACAGAATGCGTAAGATAGCAGACACCCTTCCATGCACAAAACTCATTTTCCTCATTCTCTCATAAGTGGCTTTTAGTAGGTTTAATCATCTGGACTCTCCGCTTTTAGCTGTGTTCACTGTAAGGAGCCCATCACTTCCTAGGAAGAAATTGTCCCAGAACGCAGGACTTTTTTGCTTTATGATTAAAGGACTGCAAAGGGTATATCCGGGTCAATCCTGGTTTTCTACTTGGCTATCACTGCTACTTTGCAAACTTGCACAGCATATTTTGCAGCCTGACCAACAGCAGAACTTACTTTAAAGTGACCACCTGCATTCTGGTGTGCCAGCATGTGCTGGACCTCCACCAATGAAAGCTGTCATCGGAGGGCTGTTATCTGAGCCCAAAGCTACTTAGCTTAAATCGTCTTTCACTGACCTTCTCTCATTGGTCTCTCAATGCTTTAAATCAGCATTTAACCCTGGGCACAAAACGCTGAATCAAATACGATTAAGGTAGGGGGTGATTTGTCAGCTTTCTGCGAAACAAGGAAGAGTGCATTTAATTCTTCAGTCCGTATCGCTGAGTCACCCAAGGAATCAATGAATTTGTGTTTGATTTTAAATTCTGAACACGCAGCTTTCCCTTCACAGCTACACATGTTGCGGTGTACCACTGCTTTGTGCCTACAGCAGGCTGTGATGATCCATCAGTATAAAAAAAGTCATGGTATTCATAGCAATGGTCTCACAGACAGTGACTCTGGAACTACCTACTGGTGATTTGAATTCATATATTTGACCTTACGTCATTGAAGAAACATGCATATGTGACGCTGTGGGAAAGAGAACTGGGTACAGAAATCACAGATGACACCTGGGAAACAATCTGGCAGAGGGCCTCCAGGTCCTCCATTTGCCTATGATATAATGAGAGTTCATACAAAATTCTTACACGTTGGTACCTCACTCCGGGACGGCTTCACAAGATGTTTGGGGGATCGGAGCAGTGTTGGAAAGGCTGCGTAGGTAGAGGTACACGTCAAAAAAACTTGGTGGGCTTGTCCCTCAATACAGTTATTCTGGGACGCTGTTTTAGCCATGATACACTCCATCACCAGTCACATTGCCACATAAGCCGCTCCTAGTTCTCTGGGCGATCCGGGTGCAGGCAGACTTTTCCCCACTACATCTCCACAAGGAAAACTTTTCTCTCATTTTCTCCTAGCAGCAAGATTGAGTATTGCCCAGATGTGAAAGCAATTACAGGCGCCCTCTATGAAAATGTGGCGGGAGAATGTATGGACTATATACGCCATGGAAAATCTCACCACCATACTGTGAACAGGGGGTCTTCACCTTACGATGTCAAAGACATTAAAAGCATCAGAAATATGGACAATGTCTTCTCCCGAATCTACGAGTGACCCGCCCCCGACGTGGAGCTGTGAGCCTAGTCATACATAGCCAGGCGCTGAGAGGGATGAGCCCCCCAAATTAAACCACACTGTTTCATTTTAGAAGATTAACTGTTTACCAATGCTAACATAGAGTGACTCAGATATTTATTTTGCCCCGCCGCATTGCCTTGCTTTCATGTCTGTCATCGAATATGTCAGAAGTGTGTCATGCTCTTCAATTGTAAAATGTTAAATAAATATGTTTAAAAAAAAAGAATTCATATATTTTTAGTGTAAGATCATATTCAAATTGCACATGTAAGGTGGCTTGACTCACGGCCTATTTCATTCAGGACACGTGGAACTTGGGCATTTAGAATGTTTGCTTTGGTAGCAGCTTCTAGTGAAGATATAGGATTTATCACTATTCATTTCTTATCCTATGTCATTTATCATTCTTTAAATATGGAGGCTCTGCACTTAGGTGCAAAACACTCCTCTGCTGAAGAATATAAATGTAATTTATATGCAATTGGCATGGCCTGTCTTTTATTATATAAAAAGTAAGTAAATCATGATTAACTGGGAACTATCCTCATTGCTAAGTTTTATGTATCATTTTGTTGTTTCAAACGCACAGGCACAATCTTATCTTGCTGCATGTCTATAGGAATTTGAGTCTGCATCTCCTTCCTTCCAGTCTTTCTCTATATGTAGAAATGATTTGTTTGTATAATGACCTTACTATCTTTGTATATTGTAGGAGAGATGTTCAAGCAAAGTTGGACGGAATCCTGTCAATGCTAATTTAATTAGTAAATTAAGACGCAGTAGAGTCCAACATTTTGCAAAGGACTCAGATGTAAGTCATTTCCTTCAATGGATCTTCATCAGAGGGACCAGATGGAATGTTCAAGGAGTAATACACAGTGGGTATTAGTGCAGAGTCTGCAGCAATCATGGGCTTACTGACTTAGGGGGTCATTAGGATGTCGGACGGAAGCCTATCCGTGCCGGTGGTGGTGGTGGAAATCGTTCATTTTCCCGCCCAGGTGCGAACATTGCGACCACCAAATTACAATGGTCACACAGAGGCCATTTACCATCTGCCGCGGTCCGTCAGGCTCCGCACATTTTTAGCGCATGCAAGGGTGGCGGACGGAGTCAATAGAGCAGGACCGGCGTGCGGAAACACGTTCCGTCCGCCAAACAGATTACGATGTGGCAAACAGCCCTTCCCACCGCCGCGTAAAAACCACCACGTTGTGGATGGCGGAAACACAACAATGGAGAGGAAGAGCCGATACAGCACCCATCTAAACCCCCGGAGCCGCCATGGATCCAGCGCCACAGGCCTTCCCGCTGCACTACCTGCTGCACCTCCCACAGACAAGACGCCGCCGCGCCCAACAGCAGAGGTACGTACCAAACATCTCCACGCATGCAACCCCTGAACAACTACAACTCCCAGCAAGCGTGGCGTCACCACGAGGAATGTGGCAACCTGCCAAATGCAAAGTGCGAGGCCCACCCAATCCTCATGAGTGACCCTCGGTGCCCCTGAAGGCAATTGGGGCCAATGACGAGCCCCGCAGTAGCAGAGCACGCACACCGCAACATCAAAACATGTGCGCCGCCGAAGGCTCCCATTGGCTGATGGCTCATTCGCATAGTGCATGCCACACCGCGGCGGCCGGGAAGCTGCGACCGCAACCCTGCATCATCCAACTGGGGCCAATGCGTGTCATCGCCGTGGATGCCAGCTACCGCGCATGCAAACACATACTGCATTTGCATTGGCGCCATGCGAATTACATCACCCATCACAACTCGTATGCCTAAAGTGATTGGTGCACCCCATGTGTAATGTTGTGGGGCACGAGGCCCCCATGCATAGAAAGTAACCACACAGACACCGTACATGTATAGGAGAACTGGCCCAGGGCACGTGCGTCCGGCCACGTTTGTTGGCAGGGTCACATGTCCAGTGATGCCTGTGCTGGGTGGCTGTGGGGTGGGGGTAAGCCAGCCCTCTGGGAGTGGCTGGTACATCAGAACAACTAGAACAGTGACCAGCTGGTCACTACACTGTGAAGGTATGAGAGAGTGTGACCCTTGAGTCAAGTCTACAAACACATGGCATGTCCAAGAAAAGGAGAGTGAAAGTACATACATAGTCATGCCCCGTGGCCAGCATGGACCGAAATGAGGGAAGGAGTCTAAAAGGACAAAGGTCTCTCGCACTGTACCAATGTTGTGGAATGAAACATCCAACATGTGAACATCACTTGTACATCGCTTGACAACTGACTGGTGTCCCTTGGCCAGGGGTCGACTTGTGAAGGGCCAGTGACGTAGGCAGACAATCAGAGGTGTCCACTGTCTGCAAATCAGGCATACATGTAACCCCTAGCACTCCCAACACACGTACTGGTGTGGCGTGCAGTGTGCACAGCTGCCATTGCCTGTTAATGTTCACACACACGTCATAGGAGTGCACATCTGGAACAAACAAACATAGCTCTGACCGACATCATCGCTCATTGGCAGCCATGTGGGCATGTATACACAATCCATGTGCATTTGTGCCTCATACAGGTGAACATTGCAATGTCTGCTACGCAAATGCCACACACACTCACGCAAGACTGACCCCATAATGTCCACATGTGTCTGTCCACCGTGCTGAACAACCATGTAGCGTTATCCAGATGACACTCACTGCCCCATCCCGTAATGGTGTTGCGTATTGTGGGACTGAAGCTTGCGCTCGTGCAGTGACAGCAGCAACATGCAACCCAGCACTGATGCTGGGAAACACCAGTGTCGTGCCATCTGACCACAGGGCAGCTCATCCTTGATGTAGCAATGTACTACATGCCATACACATCGACTTCTTTGGATGTCGTAGTGCCAGTATGTCGAGTGAGTGAAGAAAAACAATGTCTGAATGCAGGTCACCTGTGCATTTCACGTGACCATGAGGCCTGTCAATGTTGTGGTTGTGCGAGTCTCTGGGTAAGCTGTGCACCACATTTCACCTGGAACTCAGCCCATGCCTGTGTACCCTGACATACGTAGGAGGAGACCACCCATCTTTCACCCTGTCCCCGACCTGATGACGATGGAGGACATCGAAAACATCCGGGGATTCCGTTTGGATCGCCGCACACTACGAAACCTATGTGCCCAGTTGGAGCCCCATTTGAAGCCCAAAAGAAAATATCCGGCTGCATTGTCTGCTACAGTGAAGGGTATGGCTGCACTGCATTTCTCTTGGTACTGGGTATTTCCAGTACACTGTGGCCAGCGCCGAGGGGATGTCACAGCCCATGTTCAGCATGGTGTTGCGTGACGTCCTGTCAGCATAGATGCCTTACCAGGACAGACCTGTCCACTTCCCGAGGAGGGATGAATTGGCAGCTGTGAAGGGGGAGTTCTATGACCTGGGAGGCATTCCAAATGTTGTGGGAGCCATTAATGGTACCCACATTGCCCTCGTTCCACCACAGGCAAGTGAACACATCTATAGGAACTGCAAACACTACCACTCCATCAACGTGCAAGTGGTATGCCAGGCGGATCAGACCATCTCAAAATGTAAGTCCGTTTTTATATAGCGCAGCTACTCACCCTTACGGGTCTCAAGGCGCTGGGGGCCGGAGTGGAAATTAAGTGAGCTATTGCCCAGAGTCACATGGTGCTGAGCTGAGCTGCCGCCGGAGCCGGGGATCGAACTGTGAACCCTGTGCTCCGAAGTCAGCTGCCCTGGCCGCTGCACCACACCTCTCACGTGTGTGCAAGGTATCCTGGGTCGGCACATGACTCCTTCATCTTGAGGAACAGCACCATACACCAATTGTTGGCCAATCTGCACCCCGAGCGGGCCTGGCCTGTCGGTGAGTGGGCTGTGTCAATGACTGTGATCTCCCCACACATTCAGATCACACTGTTTGCCTGTCTGTCTCACAACTAGATGACTCTGGGCATCCCAATCGTCCGTGGTTGCTGTCCCCACTGCAGAATCCAACAACGCCGGGGGAAGTCCAATACAATGATGCACATGAGAGGACATGTCGTGTGTTGGTGCGCGCTTTTGGACTGCTGAAGTCAAGATTTTGGTGCCTGGACCAGACTGGTGGTGCCTCAAGTACTCACCACAGAAGGTATGACAGATGTCAGTCGCCTGCTGCATGCTACACAACATGGCCATGCGCAGAAGGATCCCCTGATTCTGGACGACGATGAATAGCAGCAGCCCCCCGCACCCAACCCACACATGCCCAGTGACGATGACAGTGGTGAGGAATGACAACAGCTCATCGTCAACTACTTCCGTTGAGTGTAAGTGAACAATGACCGAATATGACTATGTCTGCGTGCCTTGCTGTTATCTAACAAACTTTGAGATCTGTTACTGGCATTTTGTACACCTACAGGACTATGCGCAGGATTGGAGAACTTGGGCAGGCAGGGACTGAGCACCCAGAAACACCCATTAGCACAGGACCAAATTGCTATAGTGCCTCACTAGCTCTCCCACTCACTCTGAGGTTTGCAAGCACGTGTACACAAGTCGTTAAGTTGCAGACAAGAAACGCTTTGGAATGTGCTTTTTTTAGTACAGTTGCAATACAGGCAACATACATGCCACAAGAAGTTGAGAATGCATGATTACATATACAGTTCCCATAGTGACACATCCATAACACATGAAGCAAGATGTCATATCAACAATCCCTCTGGACGATGACCCATGAGCATATCCCCCCACCACTTGCTGGGAGGAGTTGAATGAGATGTCCCAGGTCTATGGGCTTTGCCAGCAGACCCATTGCCCAGCCAGTACATGGTGAAATGTACATCCCATGTGCTGTGTCGCTCACATCACTGGATGGATCACTCTCCAAGTGTGGTGCAACCAGCCCGCCTCCCCATGACATCTAAAAGGCACCCGTGTCCCCTAGCAGCAGTGACACCTTGTTGAGTGGGGGTGCTAGGGCCTGACCAGAAAAGAATGACAACGGAAAATCCCCTCCCACCACGGACAGAATGTACAGGCAGTGCTCCTGGACCGCGCAGAGAACAAGCTCTGCAGACACTTCTCATGTGACAGACAAATACTAATGTACTTGCAAAACGACTACGCCATGTGAATTTCGTGCACTACAGCTGCATGATGGAAGTCAGGCTCATGCCAGTCGACAATGTCCATGGCGGTCAGATGACAGCCTCCCCTTGCTCAGGTCTGTGGTACCAAGCGAAACAGACCGCAGAGGTCAGCAGAGTCAAAGCAAATGCAGATAGGGCAAAAGTCAGAGAGCTGAATGACAATTCCTGTTAGTAGGCGTGAAAAAGTTAAAAGGACATTGAATTAGTCACCAACAGTTGCTGTTGCTGTTAAGTAGTTACGAATCCAAGAAGGCAATCACTTCCAAAAGACGATCCAAATCATCTCCAGCAAAAAGGACCGCAATCCAATCCAGCAGTATGAAGGAACAAATGTGCTCCTCGCACCACGAGGATGAAAGGAGCATCCCATGGCACCCGGGGAGAGGCTCGATGTAGGCATGGCACAGGAGCCTTTGCGCAAATGCACAGGCGCAGCTGTCAGCCTGTCTGACACATTGGAAGGCATCCCACAAACGTGTATCACCGGAACAGTCCTGATCATGGACCAACAAAGGACTCACACACAGCTCATGATCCAGGGCAGCAAGGGATGTGTTGGAAAGGCAGACATCCAGGGACCACTGAAAGGGGCATCTTCGGCAGTAGAACACAGGCTGCACGCAGGTGAAATAGGCATAGCGGAAGGTTAGCCTATAACTGATGCGTAGCACAGCTAATGGGACACATCCAAAGAGGAGCTGCATGCGGTCATGGTACAGTTGCAACTGACCAGGGTTCAACTGGACCACAGGACAGGCAGACATGGCGTGAGAGCACTCTTAGAACCAGTGCTCAGCTGTACAGCCACGAGTAGTGATACCAAACCGCTAAATGCAGTCTGTAAATTTGAGGAATGACACCCGGTAGAACTCCAGAAATTGCATGAAACAAAGGGACAAGGCCAGAGGCCACGAGTTTGGAAAAAAGTGTGCAACGGCTTTCAGTATTAGAGGCTTTCGATGATTCTTGTGTCAGTCCCCCGGAAAAAAGTGGGAGTGCCGTGTTCAGCAGTGACTGAATTGCGCGGGACGGTCAAGGCACCTGGAATTCAAAGGTCTCAGGGCTGGTGTGGGAGCGACTACTTGTTGAAACAGAAGCCCATTGTGCCTGCACCCTTATTGAAGTCCGCTTTCGCTGTGGGAATGTGAGGTCACAAATGGATATCCACAATCACATATGGGGGAGTGAGAAGGAAATTGCTACAGCAAGGAACACAGCGTGCAACAGTTCCTGTATACTCGATGCCTGCCCTGTGACCGCAGCACTTGTGCCCATTCAGGAGAAGATAACTTCATTTGTAAAACAGGTTTAGCATGGGTATGTTGTCAGGGACTGGTGTACATGTGGGTAAACATGCATAGACCGTATATGTCACTTGAAAATCCCTGTGCAACAGTACTTGAGTGTATGAATGCGACAATGTCACCATCGTCCACATGACAGGATGTGTTGTGATGCTGGCTCTTGTGGGCACACTGCTAAGGATTTCATTGTTCTGCGCTGTGTGATCTGTGACAAATTCTGTCATGTCCCTGATGATGTCATTAGGGGGATGGGAGCACACTGCTTCACCTCCCAGCACAGTTCACCCCTTGGCATTCTGGTATATGCAGTTAAGTCATGAGGCTTACTTCTCATGTGACTGAGGTGTTTCACCTGAGTTGGGCAGGGAGAGGTACAGAGACCCGAGTAGAATCTGGCAGCTTCCTCAGCAGACACCGATCACAATGTATCTTACCCCTACTGATGTGGGAGGATAACGCGACATACATGTGTCTAGAGATTCACAGCACTGACCTGCACCAACCTAGGTGACACACGACAACGGTAACAGGAGTAAGCATTCCAACTGGACTGCATTCACCAGGATGCTAAGGGCGAAACTGTGTTGGGAGGTGCAGTCGTGTGCTCCAGTCCCCCTGCTGTCCATGTTGATGGTGTTTGCCGGTGTTGTCTGTAATGCATATTGTACAGTGTTGCCTCGTGGTGTGCTTTTGCGGTTATTGCATAATATGGCAACGCACTGTTGTTTCCTTGTGTCTTTCCAGGTACCTCCACTCTCTCAATGGAATTTTCGCTTTTACATATTCGGATACATTGCAATGTGAGGCAACACGCCACTTACTGTGATGAGAATGCTCTTGACACGAAGGCATACTGTTGTGAGTTGTGTTAATTTTGCGATGTGTGACAGGTGAGGGGTGAAGTAGGAGGTGATGGTACACGGATAGTTAGGGTAGGACACACAATGGTAGAGTTCCAAAGTCCAAGCGAACACTCCCATCCTTGTGGCAATGTGGTTTTGAATTTACAACGACAGTCAATGCTCGGTGTTACAGTGGTGACATCAGCGGTTGCTCCGAGAACTGGTACAGCACGGTGCTGTGCCACGTGATCCTAACGGTGTATTTTTCAGACGCCCCCTCTGCCGTTTGGCTGGGGGGAACCTGCTGCATGCTCAGATGTGTCTGAAGATTCGCCGTGGTGTGACTCACCCCTCCCTGTGACCGCTGCTGTGGTGGTGTGACTATCATCCTGCTGGCCCCGGGGGGGTTGGGGGGATTGGCAGCAATTTGAGCCACATGCATGTCCCTCAGGACACCCACATACTGGCCCATGTACTCCATATGTTGTCCCAAGCGAGTGTCCATGGACCTCTGCAGCCGGCGGAGTTCCCGCTGTTCTTCATGGCCCTGGCCCATCTGTCCGTGGTTCTGCTGGTATGCACCAAGGACAGTTAGCACGATGTCCAGGGCCTCAGTCTCATTGTCCTCCTGTGGCTGTCCCCCAGATGGCCTCCCACCTGCTCTGCTGCCACGGACCTGTGGCGGTGCCAGGCGCTGCAGCAGCACACAGTCCCCAGCATCCCCAGTCTGCCTGGTGGTATTCGCAACTGCAGGCAAAGGGACAGTGTTGGAGGCAGCGGTGGTGATGGTGGAGGTGGCTGCCACACAGGTCGTTGCTGCAGGGGTCTGCGTTGGCGGTGCAGCTGTTGTGGGAGTCATGGTGGAGGTGGTGGGGACAGTGAGGGCCAGAGACTGAGCTGTCATTGGCACGCCGGAGGGGCCAGGTCGGTCCTCCTCACCCCGGAAAGACCAGGGAGTCTGCATCTGAGGGTTCTCCTTCCTGGGGTGGAGACTGGCTGGGCTCGTCCATGGCATGGGCGCCTGCTGTTGCTGGCTAGTCACCTGTTGAAGAGAGGTTACATTGTCAGCATGTTCAGTACACAGCGCGCTTTGATGTTCATGTTTGGCCCATTTGATTTGAGATGGCCTTACTTTTTAGCTTGGCATTACTATGCATTCATAACAGTTTGTCAGCAGTCAAACGTGATGTGGAGGTACATACATTGCTCGTTGCCTATGTGTCATGGCTGGGGCAACATAATCATATGTACAGGTTTTGTATTTCCAAGGACATGTCCTCTGGTACCAACCTGTTGCTCATCCGATTCAGTTTATGCTTGGACATTTGTGTCTTCTCAATGAGTATCTGACTACTATGCCGCAACTTCATGATTTGTGTTATGCTTTTTGTACTTGCCTCCTGTGGTTTGTGAGGTTTGACAGGGTTTCCATGCATGTGTTGTGTTGACCTGAGTCTCTCTGCTTTGAGGCAATGGGACTTTCACATTGGCTTTTTGTGATGGCGTTCTTGTATTTTGCTTTGAAGTTACATGTGACTTCATCACCGACACTGTGAATCATGTGGCCTCTCGACGGTATTGGCTGTATGTGCAATGCCTACAACTTAGGGGGGGTTCCAGAGTTGTCTACCAGGTGCGGAATGTGGGGGTCATTTGGCTCCATGCTGTCTGTGAGGGAAGACAGAGGGCCTTGTGGGAGTTGTGGTCTATCTGTCAGTGCTCAACGGCCCCCTCCCCAGTGAGATGGCTACCTGTTAGGAAGCACTGTTGACGGAGTTAGCTGACACATGGGTGTGGGGTGGGGAGGGTGGGCCATGCTGTTTGGGAGGGAGGCCAGGGTGCATGAGTTGACTACCTACCTGTGAGGTGAAGCTGGGTGAGGGAATGCTCGCCTTGTGATCCACTCATATTGAAAGCGTGCATTCCACATGAGTTTGATGTGGGCTGGCGATTGAGGCTCACTTGTTGTGCACAACAGTACATTGCAGTGTGATGGGAGACATTTGTTAGTACTTACCAGCCTCCACTCCCCCCTCGATTTCTGTGAGACTCTCCGGCTGCAATGTGGCAAGCACCTTCTCCTCACATTCGGTGTAGGTTAGTGGTGGAATGGCAGGGCCGCCACCAGTTCTCTGGGCCGCCGCATGATTCCTCTGTGCCCGATGCTTGACCCGGCCCTTAAGGTCGCCCCACCGCTTCCTGATGTCACGCACAGTGCGTAGGGTGGTCCCTACGGCATTGACTTTGCTGTGGGTCCTTGCACACATCTGAGCCTTGCGCGCAAGTTGGGTGTGTTGGACAAGGTGCCCAGACAAATGTGGTTCTACCTTGATTGTCTCGTCTACCGTCACTCTCAACTCTGAGTTGGTGGATTTGGGCATTGTCTTGGGGGGCATGGTGCAATTGAATGAGGTGTGCAGGGTGCAAGGTAGTGGTGGAGATATGTGGAGTGTGTGAGGTGTGTCCTGTCTCTCTGTCTCGGCTTGTGGTGTGCAAAGGATGTTGGTCCAGGGAGGGCTTGGTTTTATACTGTGGTATGTGGGTGTGTCCACATGAGTGATGACCTCCAGATGTCTCTTCCATGCTGCGCATGGCTTTCCTTACCAGCAGCAAGTTGGGGTGTATCATTGTGGCGTGTGTGTTGTGATTGAGGGCGGCAGGGAGTACAGGCACACTTCGGCCATTGTTGTGTAGTTGGTTCCGTCCCCCATTCATTTGGCCCATGTGCGTGCGTGGCAGTCGGACGCAGTGCTCGGTCCGCCAGCTCCGCATTCTCATCGTAATTAGCCGTGCGGTCATGCCGCGGTAGGAGCGGCCTTTTCAGGCCCTTGACCAGCTTTCCTGCCCGCCGCGGTCGGATTTGCAGCTTTTCCGACCATGGTGACGGTCTTTTGTGGCATCCGTCCGCCGCGGTGTGATTTTGCGTACATTGCATCGTAATTTTGCCGACGGAAATACCGCGGGTCATGCGGGAGGTATTTTTACGTCACCATGGGGGACGGAAGGCTTATCCGTCCGGCATCGTAATGGGCCCCATAATTTGTGGTAGCAATCCCACCGTAAATACGCAATATTTTGTCCTTAAAAAAAAGAGGATAATTGCTCACCCCACTCATCAGAGGACTTAATAGGAAAATTGCAGGCAGCTGGCTGCAGAAAGGATTTGAGAAGTTTGAAAACATCCTTGGGAGAGTTCTTAGTGGAGGCAATCTGGGCAGTATAGAAAGAACATTTGGCAAAATTAATAGACTTTTGATATTCGTTCAAAGGAAGTTTATAACGGATCTTGCTTTTAGAACTATAGTCTAGGTGCCACTGTCTTTCTAAATATTTGCATTATTTTTTGCTGACCAGAAGATCTGAACAGTACCAAGGGGCAGAATGTCTTTAGGGTTTAGCATGTAAGTACTTAGTAGGGACAGCCAATTGTTAAAAATTGTGGTATCATCATCCATATTACCAGGCAAAGCCACCTGATTAGATGTCAGAAATGCATGCATATCCTCTCCATTGATTTTAGACCAAAGCTTAATTTCAAATGGATCCTGAAGGATAAGCTGACAATTCCTGACTTCTCTCGGGGGGCGGAGCTTGCGAGGCTCAAGATGGCCGCGCTCTGAGCGAGCTCCTCGAGCCATCGTAATAATCCGCAAATATCCTGACATCCGTGCACTTTCTGCACACCCTGACCTGCGGAACGCAAAGCGCTGGTGTTGCGCTTCTGATCGGTGTCCCCGCAGCTAGAGGTTGGGTGCCTAGAGGATCGGGGGCTGGTGCGGCCTACTCCCGAGACCTACGCGCTGAGCTGACGTGACCGCCATCGCCGCTGGGGCCTTCGCTGCAGGGGGCCAGTCCCGGAAGAGGCGAAGGGCTTTTAATGACTATCTGGCCCGAGCACGGCCCCTACGGAGGCGACTGCTCCCCGGCACTGAGCCAGACCGGCGTGGGGCGAGAGAGGCAGGAGGGAGTGCGCCGGACCGGCCAGACACAAGGCACGCCGGGCCAGCTGGGATGCGACTGCCACTGAGGATGGAGACGGTCTTCTGGAGGCCCCACTATTGGGCTCTGGCGGCCTGTGCGAGTGTGCGGTACACCGATTGCGGGCTGTGCTGTTTATTGCAGGTCACAGACTAATCCGCATCATATAGCCCTCAGCCCTGGAGTCGGGAAGCATGGTGCTGTGGTGCCTGGGGGGAACGTGCCCAGCCTGTCGCCGGGGACTCACCCACATTGCTCCTGCTCCCGGTTTCTGGCGGCCTTGATTGACTTGGCCCGGCGTGACTCCAGGTGCGGCATCCCTGGGGCCTGGTCTGTGGCGCCGCACGCCCATTAAGCCCGTTCGTGGCGAGGTCACGGCGGTGACGATAGCCGCGGAGTACTGAGGGCATCGAACTTCCCAGCATAGCCCTCCAGATGCGGGTAAATTGTCTGCGCAAGGCCTAGGGCGGCGAATAGCACAGAGTGGAGCCCAGAGGCCGGAGAGCGCCACAAAAGAAACCACGAAAACACTGGCTACATTGCTGATCCGCAGTGCCCTATCTGTTCCCGTAAGGAGCCCTCTCAACCCAACTTGCTTTCGTCGGGACCCGCCATAAAGTGATCACGGGAGTACTAGCTGGAACCGTGGCGGTGCTGCTCCCTGACTGTGCCTGGAGGGAGTCCTCTCACTCCAATACACGCTTAGCGTGACCCGCTGTTGGGAGTTTGGAGTACCCACTTAACCCGAATCCTCCCCCCCATCACTGGGCTTGAGCTGATACTGTGCGGGGGCTGCTTGTGCCCCTGGCTCCTGAGGACAGCGCTTGCGGCAACCGGGAACTGGAGCTTGGTGGTGCTCGCGCCCCCCCTCGCATCAGAATGGGCAAGGTGGACAAATCTCAACCTAAGTTACAGTTCGAGCAGCAAAAATCGAGGAATAGAGAGGCGGAGGGAGTTCGGTCTCCCGAGGGGCAGACTGACACTACCGATGAGGCGGCTGGCAATATTCGACAGATTCTGGCAGCGATGCAGAAAAGCTTATCAACTATTGATGGGAAAATAGACACCTTGGCATACCGCATGGACAGAATGTCGGAACGCCTTGACAAGCATGCTGAACACATCAACATGACTGAAACACGGGTGTCAGAGGTGGAGGAGGCGCAATCGGATGCTGACATTGTCCAGAATCAGTTGGCGAAAACTCTCACTGCTCTGCAGGACAAGGCCGAACATTTGGAGGCGAGGTCCAGGAGGAGCAATATACATATTATAGGCCTGCGGGAATCTACAGCAATATGCAATATGGAAGTGTTCATAGAGAAACTCCTTGTCACACTACTGGGCCGAGAGACCTTCTCAAAAATATTTGTGGTGGAACGTGCTCACTGTTCACTTGACCCTAAGCCTGCCCCCGCCGCGCCCAGTGATCGCAAAACTGTTGAATTATAGGGACAAGGACGCTGCCTTGAAGCAAGCTAGAGAAAAAAGAGACCTTCAATACGAGGGTTCCACGATATCATTGTATGCAGACTTTACTATGAATGTGCAGGAGGCCAGACGACAGTTTGCTCCACTGAAGCGACGCCTACGGGAGCATAATATGGACTATGCCATGCTATACCCGGCTAGGCTCAGAGTCACTATGAATGGCAAATCAAAGATTTTCTTAGATCCAAAATCTCTGCAGAAAGCCCTTAAAGAATACTCCAAGTCTGAAGAGCGGAACAGAGAGGCGGAGATACTCGACGAGGAGGCTGGTGGTGGCATGGAGGAACAAGACTAGAGAAGACTTTGATCGGCGGCTCCACACTCTAGAACTGAGGTTTAATAATTGGGTTTGAGACTATGACGGGCCCCCCGCACGAGCTCTGCCTGACTGCTGGCTTCAGTCAGATTTTTTGAGGCTGATACTAACAGTTTGATGAAGTCTATATATTGCAAGTATTGTCAAGGTTAAGCAGATATGCTGGGTGGGAGGGCTACATAAGATGGCATAGCTGGATGCGCTGACTCTAGGCATATTTCCATGCGGGTACGGGAGGTGGGTGTTTATTTCTCCTTGATGAAGGGAAGATGGTACAATTGCTTAATACGGATGTACTACATGTGTTCTGATGCATTACTACGTTTCTGTTTTAGTGGTGCACTTTGCGGTGTCAATGTAACATCCGCCCCTGTGTGTTACTCACCATATGGCTTTTTGCCTTATGATTTTTGTGTGGAAGGCAGGTGGGTGGGGGGTTTTCGACTATGCTGAGTTGGGGTCTGCATGGCGTGGGAGGTGGGGGGGAATTCCTATGAGGGTGTTGTTATTGTATTGTCTTGTCATGGTCACAGTGTGCGCAGCTTGTTCATTAATCCCAGTAGGGGTTCCCCAACGCAGGAAAGAGTCCTGGGATGCCCATTTGGACAGAAATAGGGGTGGCATTGCCAAGGATATGAGCTCTAACTCAGAATCTGGGGTATAGATTGCAGTTGCTAACCTGGAACGTTAGGGGTCTAAATGAATTTAGGAAAACTAGAAAAGTGATCACTTATCTCACTAGACATAGTATAGACGTAGCCCTCTTACAGGAGACCCATTTGCCCATAGACAACCAGATGCTAACTCCTAGACGACTGCATGGTGTATTTCACGCTGCAGGTTTCTCTACCCATGGGGTACTCACCTGGGTTAACCCTAGATCGGGCAACACTCTTGAGGCTATTGAGGCAGACAGGGAGGGCAGGTATGCCATTTCCAAATGTAAAGGGATGGGAATGGAGTTCATCATTGTTAATGTCTATGGCCCAAATTTTGATCACCCGCAATTTTATTGAGAGCTCCTTGGGCGTTTGCGTGGACAGGCATCACTCCCACAGGTATGGGGGTGGCGATTTTAACTGTGTCCTTGACCCGGCCCACCCCGCTCCGGGGGCCCTGCTCGGCATCAGTCGTTGGATGCTAAGGATATAGAGGATGCCATTGCAGAGTTGGGCACGGTGGATGTTTGGCGCTCGCGATCTCAGGGGGTGGGGGGCTTTACACACTATTCAGCCCCACATGACTTGTATTCCAGGATAGATTATTGGTTCACTTCTAGCTCCATGGGCCCCGTGATTCGTAGCTGTGAGGTTCATCCACGCTCATACTCTGACCACTCACCTATCCAATTAGACTTTGAGAGCCCACTAAAAAGGCCAGCCCCGTTCACATGGAGGTTCCCGCCCTATGCACTCCTAGATAATGTATTCAAGACTGAGATGACAGAAGCTATTGAGATCTTCTTTGCCACAAATATTGGATCCGTATCCCAGTTCGCTACGATATGGGAGACCTTTAAGGTCTACATCAGAGGGATAGCTATGGCCAAACACTCGGCAATTAGAGGGCAATTAGAAACACTTGAGAAGAAGTTGGCTGCTCTCGAGCGGGAGGCCTTGGAGGGAGGAAACGAGCTGGTCATGGAGGAGCTTAAAAAAACTTTGGAGGAGTATCACAACGCTGCCGACAGAGTGGTCAAGTACTTAGGGAAGTATGCCGTAGCTAAATCATACGGGGAGGGGGAGCGCACGGGTGCAACAGTGGCGGCCATATTGAGGGGCAGACGGGAGACTGCTGGAGTCGCAGAACTCCGTGCAGCAACGGGCGAGACGTTACGAGATCCTGATGCCATAAAAGACAGATTCAGTAAATACTATTCAGATTTATATCAAACTAGGACATCTGGAGTGGCTGCAGCAGTCCTAGATTATTTGGAACACATTAAACTCCCGTGGTTAGCTGATGAACACAGAGAATACCTTATGAGGCCTCTGGAGGCCTGGGAGGTCCAAGAGGCTTTAAAATCCATGCGTGCCGGGAGCGCCCCGGGACAGGACGGCTTAACCGTTGCTTTCTACAAAGAGTTCAAAGAGCTCCTAGTCCCCCACCTGATCACCCTGTTCGAGGATATGGGAGAGAGTGGAGTGATGCCCCCGTCCATGCGAGAGGCTCTACTAGTCACCCTCCTGAAGCCGGGCAAGCCACCCGACGAATGTTCATCATATAGACCGCTGTCATTACTTAATGTTGACACTAAACTATTCGCCAAAGTTTTGGCAAATCGCTTGGCCACATTGGTACCGGCATTGGTTAGACCTGAGAAAGCAGGGTTTGTCATTGGGCGCACCCTGACACACAACCTGCGCACAGTATTTGGCAATATCCAACACATTAAGCCAGAGATTAAGGCTGCTGTGATATTTCTAGATGCCGTAAAGGCCTTCCATGCTGTTGAGTGGAACTTTATGATGTTGGTATTAAAGCGGATGGGTGTTGGCGACCTCTTCTCTCAGCTGGTGAAGTTTTATATAATTCCCCATCTGCCAGGGTCAGGGTGGGCAATCTGATAACCTCTCCTATCAAAATTTCCAGGGGTAGTCGTCAAGGGTGCCCGTTATCGCCTCTACTTTACGCTATTGTGGCGGAGCCCCTGGCATGCATCCTCAGAGAGTACCACAGCCACAGAGGGATACGCTTCCCCGGATACAACTTAATAATTTCCACTTATGCTGACGACACTCTCTTATGCATAAGAGATCCAGAGGTTAACCTATCCCCGGTGTTAAGGGAAGTGGTACGATATGGTGAGTTCTCTGGCCTTAAAATTAACTGGACTAAATCCACCATCTTTCCCCTTACCACAGCCATGTAGCCGATAGAACTGGATTTCCCTTTGAGCTGGTCCACTAATTCTGTGCGTTACTTGGGTATTCAAGTACACACAAACTCTGAGATAGTATTCAATGAAAACTATGGTAGGGCGATTGCTAAACTAGAAGATGATGTTAGCAGATGGGTTCGGCTGCCATTGTCCCTACTTGGTCGTATATCTTTGATGAAAATGGTAGTGTTACCTAGATTCCTGTTTTTGTTTTTAAATATACCTATGGTCCTTCCGGTCCACTTTTTTAAATGTATCAAATCATTATTGTCACAAAGTAAGGGAGAGGGGCCCCTTAAACACCAAAGGAGTAGGGCACCAAAATACCGTAGTCAGAAATAAAATCCCCTTTGGGTAATTTAATACATTCACAAACTTACACTCTTGCAGCACTCTTGTCACCAAAACATAACAACACAACCATCAAAAGCCAAGTGTCTATATTTATAAAAATATTTTATTCAATTTGTCTGAAAAATATATCAGAAATATTATTTTGCAATCTTGGAAAGGCGTTCTGTAGATTGTGTGGACATTTGTTTTGGTTGTTGTAAAGATGTTACATATATGAAATATACATCCAACAAATGATCTTGGTCTAATGTACTAGCCTTTATTAATGATTAGAAACTATCTTTCTTGCTGTTTCTCCCTTCTATCTTTTTTTCTGTCATATATGTTTTTACTCTGTTTCATTTCATGATTTTAATACATTTTGTATGTATATGATATTGCACAAAATAATATTTCTGATATATTTTTCAGACAAATTGAATAAAATATTTTTATAAATATAGACACTTGGCTTTTGATGGTTGTGTTGTTATGTTTTGGTGACAAGAGTGCTGCAAGAGTGTAAGTTTGTGAATGTATTAAATTACCCAAAGGGGATTTTATTTCTGACTCAAATCATTATTGGTCAGATTAGCTTGGGCTGGTAAACAGCCTTGCGTCAAGTGAGCTCCAGATCTGGAGCTGTACTATCGAGTAGCGCAATGTTCATACGCTTTTCACTGGTTGCACCAACAATCTCCTCCCCCACATTTACATATAGAGAGGATGGCAGCTGCGCCCTCTCCCCTGGCTGCGTCCCTGTTCCAGGCGCCGTCTCGGCACGCAGGTATTTTGGACTCTATAAATGCCACCACACATGCATGGCAGAATCTAATGAAACGACAGGCTGCCTCTATTTTGTACTCCCCGCTTACACCAGTTGAGTGGTGTCAATGGCTGCCGGTGACTAAAGAGCCGGAAGTGTTGCGTGCCCTAGCACTTCTTGATATTTCCAAAATAGGAGACTTATTTGAGGATGGAATGGGACGAGGATGGGATGAGATAGTCTCAGAAAGGCAAGATATCACCCCACTTACGATGTTTCATTTCTACAGGGTTAGGCATGCGCTCCACAAAATGCTTGGAGAGGAAATGATGGAACCGCCGGAAGTGGCTCCCTTCTCCCTCATGCTACGCGCAGAGTCCCCCTGTAAAATAGTATCCAGTATTTATAGCATGGTGCAAGATTACCGGAAGAATTTTTTCATTAAAGCTAGGTTGGAGTGGCAGACTGACTTGGGGGTCACACTAGATGACGATACATGGCGCTATTGTTGTGAAGCCACACAACATGTCTCCCTGAATGGACAGCACCGACTCATTCATTTTCATTTTCTGAATAGAATCTATTATACTCCAACCCGACTGCCCAGATATGGTCTCCGTGACACAGCGAGATGGGAGAGATGTGGTGCTGAACTGGCAGGATTCATGTATCTAGCTTGGCTGTGTCCCAACATAGCCAATTACCGGATCTTAATTTTCCAAAAATTAAGCGATATTACAGGAGTGTCTCTGGAACCGGAGCCCTTGCTGGCTCTCCTTGGATATTCTAGGCGGGTACGGAAAGAGATACGGTGTTTGGTTGATATGGGATTGTTGATAGCAAAGCATGGAGTAGCTAAGCGCTGGGCTCGAGGGCCACCTCCCACTATGGTGCAATGGTCAAGAGACATGTTATATTGCAACATGCAATCTGAATTATATAGCGATCTGCTTCCCCCCCAGAGCCGCCCTAAGAACTTCTGGGGCCTGTATCAGAGTTACCTAGCTTGAATAGAGTGAGAAATCATTGTGAATCCCGCTTTCTTCTCGATGCAGGAGGTGCGCTACGTGTGATGCTATGGTGCTGCAGGTATTCCCTTTAGGTTTCTACTCCAGGTCTCAATTAAGTAAAATATGCCCACAAGCTGTTTCAGGGGTATTGTTCTTGTACTGCTCCCATTAGATAAGCAGTCAGCTGAAAGCGATGGAAGCCAAGACATAGTTGTATTATGAATCGTATGATTGGTGTATTGCACCCTCGATTGTATAACCCTACAGATCTGTCTTCTGATATCAGATATGTCGTATGATCTATACGTATGTACACTATGACTGTTTTTTGTTTTCAATTTATTTTGCTTGATTTGTATCGTCCACTTTTTGAAAAATTCAATAATAAAAAAAAATTCCTAACTTCTCTCTCCCAACTAAAAGAAATAAAGAAATGATCAGACTAAATTGATGGAAGGGAAGACTCCACACATGGGGCCGATTCCGATCTCGGTCGGAGGCGCACCCAATACCATTCGGTCGGGAAAAAAGCCATGCGAATGCCTGTTTCCCGACCGATCCGTACAGCACACCGAACGAGTAAGCACGATGCGCACAACAGCAAAGAATCCGGCCGAGCCGTACTCACCCAATCCAGGTCCTGTACTCCGACCGAGGTGAATCCGGAAACGCAGAATCGAGTCGCACGGAAGGGAAAATGCAGCTCCGTCCGGCCGAACAAGTACGATGCGCTTCCCGTACGCGCCGAACCCGTCGCTACGCACGGCACGTCAAAGCATCCGGGAGAGGCGCACATAAGCTCCGATTCGTGCCACAACACAATCCACGGCTACGAGGCGAACACGCCAGCAACGAGGACGACGCGAAGCGACGAGGACGACGCGAAGCAACGAGAAGGACTAACGACACGAACCAACCATGAATCCCTTCGTCCCGATCATACCAATATTCTACATTTACTACCGGAACAGGCACGGACGCGTACGGCGCAGAAGGTAAGTCAGACACCAACCACAAAACACATACAACACGTACACGACACATCACACACACACAGAGGGATGCAGAATATACTTACACCAGCAACAGCAGCACCATAGGGGCGGGATGCCCATCACCAATGCCACATATGCACACAGGGGCCTGAATGCGCACCACCACCACCACCCAGGGGGGCTGGATGCCTACCACTACTACCACCCTCACCCAGGGGGGGCTGGATGCCTACCACTACTACCACCCTCACCCAGGGGGGGCTGGATGCCTACCACTACTACCACCCTCACCCAGGGGGGGCTGGATACCTACCACTACTACCACCCTTAGCCAGGGGGGCTGGATGCCTACCACTACTACCACCCTCACCCAGGGGGCTGGATGCCTACCACTACTACCACCCTCACCCAGGGGGGCTGGATGCCTACCACTACTACCACCCTTAGCCAGGGGGGCTGGATGCCTACCACTACTACCACCCTCACCCAGGGGGCTGGATGCCTACCACTACTACCACCCTCACCCAGGGGGCTGGATGCCTACCACTACTACCACCCACACCCAGGGGGGCTGGATGCCTACCACTACTACCACCCTCACCCAGGGGGGCTGGATGCCTACCACTACTACCACCCTCACCCAGGGGGGCTGGATGCCTACCACTACTACCACCCTTAGCCAGGGGGGGCTGGATGCCTACCACCACCCTTACCCAGGGGGGGCTGGATGCCTACCACTACTACCACCGTCATCCAGGGGGGGCTGGATGCCTACCACTACTACCACCCTTAGCCAGGGGGGGCTGGATGCCTACCACCACCCTTACCCAGGGGGGGCTGGATGACTACCACTACTACCACCCTCACCCAGGGGGCTGGATGCCTACCACTACTACCACCCTTAGCCAGGGGGGCTGGATGCCTACCACCACCCTTACCCAGGGGGGCTGGATGCCTACCACTACTACCACCCTCACCCAGGGGGGCTGGATGCCTACCACTACTACCACCCTTAGCCAGGGGGCTGGATGCCTACCACCACCCTTAGCCAGGGGGCTGGATGCCTA
Source organism: Calotriton arnoldi (assembly GCA_963921515.1). Lineage (NCBI taxonomy): Eukaryota > Metazoa > Chordata > Amphibia > Caudata > Salamandridae > Calotriton > Calotriton arnoldi. Next base: position 889,725 of record CAWUFW010001622.1, on the reverse strand, counting down.
CCACTACTACCACCCTCACCCAGGGGGCTGGATGCCTACCACTACTACCACCCTCACCCAGGGGGGCTGGATACCTACCACTACTACCACCCTTAGCCAGGGGGGCTGGATGCCTACCACTACTACCACCCTCACCCAGGGGGGCTGGATGCCTACCACTACTACCACCCTCACCCAGGGGGGCTGGATGCCTACCACTACTACCATCCTTAGCCAGGGGGCTGGATGCCTACCACTACTACCACCCTCACCCAGGGGGGCTGGATGCCTACCACTACTACCACCCTCACCCAGGGGGGCTGTATGCCTACCACTACTACCACCCTTAGCCAGGGGGGCTGGATGCCTACCACTACTACCACCCTCACCCAGGGGGCTGGATGCCTACCACTACTACCACCCTTAGCCGGGGGGCTGGATGCCTACCACCACCCTTACCCAGGGGGCTGGATGCCTACCACTACTACCACCCTCACCCAGGGGGGCTGGATGCCTACCACTACTACCACCCTTAGCCAGGGCGGGCTGGATGCCTACCACCACCCTCACCCAGGGGGGGCTGGATGCCTACCACTACTACCACCCTCACCCAGGGGGCTGGATGCCTACCACTACTACCACCCTTAGCCAGGGGGTTGGATGCCTACCACCACCCTTAGCCAGGGGGCTGGATGCCTACCACTACTACCACCCTCACCCAGGGGGGCTGGATGCCTACCACTACTACCACCCTTAGCCAGGGGGGGCTGGATGCCTACCACTACTACCACCCTTAGCCAGGGGGGGCTGGATGCCTACCACTACTACCACCCTTAGCCAGGTGGGGCTGGATGCCTACCACCACTACCGACCCCACTCATAGGATGGACAATGCATGACACAACCAGCACACCACAACCTAGGGAATGCAAGAAAAAGACATCCCCCCAACACCATGACAAGCGTGTGTAGACTGTGTCAAATGCCTACAACACCGAACATGACTTTGAACATACAATGTGACCCCCTAGCACATGTGCCACACATATATGTGTGTGGCCCCCACAATGCAAGCAGGCCATGACCATTGTGGCAATGGGGTCCAAACCCCCATCATCACAGTGACCAAAATGTAAGTGTGGGGTCCATAGCTGAAGCACCTTTTGAACATTGTGGCAATGGAGTCTAAACCCCCATCATCACTGTGACCAAAAGGTAAGTGTGGGGTCCATAGCTGAAGCACCTTTTGAACATTGTGGCAATGGAGTCTAAACCCCCATCATTACTGTGACCAAAAGGCAAGGTTGGGGTCCATAGCTGAAGCACCTTTTGAACATTGTGGCAATGGGGTCTAAACCCCCATCATCACAGTGACCAAAATGTAAGTGTGGGGTCCATAGCTGAAGCACCTTTTGAACATTGTGGCAATGGAGTCTAAACCCCCATCATCACTGTGACCAAAAGGCAAGGTTGGGGTCCATAGCTGAAGCACCTTTTGAACATTGTGGCAATGGTGTCTAAACCCCCATCATCACAGTGACCAAAATGTAAGTGTGGGGTCCATAGCTGAAGCACCTTTTGAACATTGTGGCAATGGGGTCTAAACCCCCATCATCACAGTGACCAAAAGGTAAGTGTGGGGTCCATAGCTGAAGCACATTTTGAACAGTGTGGCAATGGGGTCCAAACCCCCATCATCACAGTGACCAAAATGTAAGTGTGGGGTCCATAGCTGAAGCACATTTTGAACAGTGTGGCAATGGGGTCCAAACCCCCATCATCACAGTGACCAAAAGGTAAGTGTGGGGTCCATAGCTGAAGCACCTTTTGAACATTGTGGCAATGGGGTCTAAACCCCCATCATCACAGTGACCAAAAGGTAAGTGTTGACAAAGAAAGAGCTGCAACTGCCAAACTGCATGGATGATTCCTGGTCACAGAACAAAAAACACATCAGTGGCAAAGTAGTGTATGTGTCCCATTGCAACATAGATTGGGGGAGGCAAATACTGCAGTGCAAATAAGACATACCTTTGGCCATGTGCAGACAAACAACACCCATGGGGGCTGACACTGTCAACATTCATCAATGACACAATGACAGAAGTGACCATCAGAATGCAGACCCACATATTCGCACCAATGGGCACACAAATGCAGATACCCTGTGGAGACTGCAGATGTGAGGTGAACAGATACCATACCATGGCAGCAATGGGACACACAAACCATGATCATTGTGCTGACCGATGACCTAGGAGTCCCAGGGACAGCAGGGGAAACCCACCAAACTACATACAGCCAATGGCACACCCAAGATATGCCAATGCAGTGGTGCAGATGCACAAACACAAACAGGCAGACCCACACTGCACATCATACACAACAGGTGAGGGGGGTGCCAGTGTCCCCAGGCAACCACACAACACATGAGGAGACCTGAATACCAATCATACAGATGTGCATACAGTGCCACACAAAGGTAACTCATGGATCCAAATCCCCTATGTGGGCAAGCAGGCATTGTCAGATGAGAGGGAGCACAAATCACACATGTCACACAGGCACGTAGGAACAGCAACTGACACAGCAAGACACAGACACACCACAGCACCACCCCCAGGGCCTCCACAATGTGGTGACCCTGGGCTGCATTACAATCCCACTGTGATGACAAAGCTAAATGTGGTTCACACTGTGAACCACAGTCATGTGTCCTGAGCAACAAACTACCATCACACCTACACAAGCACAAATCAATCAGCATGGCCAGTAAGCCAAGGCCAACATGGAGGCAGGGGCCTAGCCGGGCAACAACTCTCATCTGCACACACTCAACACCACACCCCTCGACCTCCAACAATGTGCAGCAGTGAAGCACACATGCACTGGTGACATTGCACATGCACCCATGACTATTCCAGGGTGGTGGGTGGGAACCAAGGTGCAGAAACACATCACACATGGCCACTCAACAAGACTCCTGAATGTCTGACACACTGCACACTACGCTGTACATGGACATGACAGCAATACCACACCAACCAATGGGATCCCAGCCACAGTCACACACCAATGAAGAAGCCAAGGTCACCCACAAAGAACACACATAGACAACAACCAACATTGCAGCCCGGACCCTGAGGAGTGCCAGCAGTCACACACACAACGTGTCACAATCACTGAAAGATAACACAAACTGGAAATCACATGACAGGGGCAAACAACAAGTGCCAAGGGGAAACCTGACTGTGACCCATCTGCGTCTGCACACAAACTCAGCCCTGACAGCAAACACACCTATGGGTGACACCCTGATGACCAGTAATGTGCCATGCACCCACATCACAGAGAACCCAGGGAGAAGACTTTGGGGGAACATAGGTCAACTCAGCAAGCATCACAAACAGGTACAACACTAGGGAACACAGCATGCACAGCTAAACGGAAGTGAACACACAGACATGCACATACAACACACACCTTGGGCGCAGGCAATGTCACAGGAGTACACACTGCCATGAGGGGACTCCACTCCTGTGTGAGGAAAGCTGTGCCATATGTTGCCTCAGTAGGGCCCCATCATGTCAGCTGAGCACTTGGTCACACAATCAACAATTAGCACCAAATGAGGGCTCCCGTCACATCAGCCTGGTCATGGAAGTGCCAACGGAATCATCAGCACAGATCCAACACACTTGTATAGCAATGTTGCACTGACTACACGGATGAGTCCTTCCCCATTGATGCCCAAACCTGCATGTCCAGTGGAGATGGCCACACGACGGTCAGGGAAGTAGACAAATTGAACAATGGCAGGCACAACAGATGTGCAGGGGTGGAAGCCACAGATGTGAAATAGCTAATCTAAGTAGGAAATCCCATTGCCAAATACTGAACACATGACACCCTCAGATGCTGCTATGGATGACATGGATACACCACAGGATAGGACACATTCCCCCTGGACCACATGGGTTCCTGCACAGTAACACTTCATTATCATGAGACCAAATATCACCATCACTGCAGCAAGGGCATGGTTAGCATCATCAACAACATGTACATCAGAAGCATAAGCACTAGAGAACAGAAAGTTGCTTTATTCAGCATATGTGTGGAATGAAAACAATGTCCAGGAAAAACACAAAGGCCAATGGCCAGTCCATTGTCAAAGTCCAAACTTGGTGACAGTGGCAGATGTCACCCTATGCATGCCTGCACAAAACCAGGGACAATCCACTAGGAGGGGCAACCGGGGGGGGCAGGCCAGGCACCGCAGGGACAGGATCAGGGCTCACCAGGAGGAAGCAGGGAAGGGGTGGTGGGTGCTGGAGAGCCACTGACAACTGCAGTGGAGGTGTCTGACATGGTGTGTGCCGGCACAACTGGGGGGCATGACTCAGATGTTGTGGGTGCCGGCACGACAGCAGTGGACCCTGCCTATGGAGTGGACAGGTCCGCCACTGCAGTGCCCAAGTCAGACAGGGTGGTAGTGGACTCCACTGCAGTGCCTACCACCAGGGGAGGAGAATGGGGAACAGGCAAGGTGGGCTGGACAGAGGGGAGGACACCCTCACCACATCAGTGGCACAGACAAGCGCAGCGGGGGGTGTGGTGCCGGGAGAGCAAGTGGCAGGGGGAGAAGGCCGGATCCTCTTGGGGATGGTATATCTGTGGGTGGGGGAACCTGGGGCAGGGTGTGGTGGGGGCACCTGTGGAGTGGGGGCCTGAGGGATGGAGGAAGGAGACCTGGTGCCTGAGCTGCAGGGCGGCGGCGGGGTCTTGCTCTTACGACTCCGGGGGGACTTGCGGGGTGGGGGCCTCAGTCTGTCTGCGCCTGGGGGAGGGTGTCCGGGGGCGAGGGGCACTCTGCTCCGTGTGGGTGGGCTTCCTCTTCCCCCTGGATGCTGGAGCAGCTGGATCGGAGGGGAAGAGGCCGAGGTCACTGAGGAAGAGGCGCTGGGTCTTTGGGGTTGCAGGTGAGGCAAGGGAGGGTGTTTTGGAGGGAGAGGCAACTGAGGACTGCGCAGTGCTCGTGGATGCGTGTGTGTGTTCCAGGGCCCCATCCCCTGTGAGTCTGGTTTCAGTCCCCTGACTGTGCGTGCGTGTGCGTTTTGTTTGTGGCGTGTGGGTCTGTGTGCTGGATGTGTGTGTGCTGGTGTGTGCCTGTGCCGGTGTGTGTGTGCTTGGGACGGGTAAGGTGCTGGGGAGTGTGGATGGAGCAGAGGCAGGAGGGGTGAGGGACTGCCTGAGGAGGGACACTGCTGCCGTCAGGGAGGAGTCCATGGACCTATTGCCCCTCTGTAGGTCAGACATGCCCGATGAGATGCCCTCCATGAACGACACCAGCTGAGTCAACAGAGCGGTGTGCGCATGGAGGACACTCAGCATGGCTGTCTGCCCTACATGGAGCTGGCGAAGGAGGTACACAGACTCCTCACTCAGGGCAGCAGGGGACACAGGGGCAGAGGGTGCAGTGCCTGGCCCAAAGGAGACACGCTCCCGAACATGGGAGCCTCCACGGACCTGGGGAATGGGAGCCGATGGGAGGGCGGTGGTGGTGCTGGTGGTGGCGGGGACAGCAACACTAGCTGGGGTGTGGTGGCTGCTGACACCCGCCTCCATAAGGGAGTCATCCTCCGAGTTGCTCTGGTCCTCAGCTGAGGTGGATGGTGCTGAGGACTCCTCGGTGTGGCTCCCCTCGCCCTCCGTGCCACTGGGTCCCTCCTACCACTCCTCGGCTGCTGACCCAGTCTGGCTCTCCGGCTCCTCCTGGTCCGTGGAGCTGTCCCCTTCCGTGGCCGTGGATGTATCTGCAAACAATGGGGAAACAGACAGACATCAGTCACCTGCACCAAACGCACACACCACTGTGAGCACAGCACATTACAGAGCAAGCCCTGGCATCATTAGTTGTACATTGCTAAAAGTGCCCTAACTGAACAGGAGAAGCCAATTGTCAGTCTGATGCCAACCATGGCACTCACATCCCACATGGCCTTGCACCCATCTGTCTGGTGTCTGTTGGATTGCAACACCCCAGTGTGGACACATGCACCAACTACACAGTAGTTGGACAGTGCAGAGGACACGGTGTAGCATGTGGACATGCACACATCACAACTCTTGCCACTGAGTCAGTACAGGTTTCCGGATGAAAGGGATGCCCAGAGTCAAATAGGAAATGCATGTGATGCATACCAGCGACAGACACCATGATAGCCATGTCCTGATAGCCATCGCCACAATGGTGTGCATGTAGCACATGTCACTCCCCTGCAGGATCACCAATAAGTAGACACATGCCATGGCGGAGGCATGACTGCTAAGTCATACATCACTGTCTCAGTGATGTATGACTTGGCAGCCAGACAACAACACTCTGCACTGTGTCACAATAGTAGGTCATGGGGAATGCAAGTCCTGGAGCTGCACAAGTGCACATGTACATCCCCCACACAACACATCATCTTAACCCTCATCTGTCCAGGTCATACTGATTGGACATATGGGAGACCTGTGACACTACCCTCTGAACCTGAGCCCCTCACAATCTGCTGTGAATGGGGAACAGCTGCCTGAACTTCACATTCGCATACCCCAGTCTGCACGGGCAGCTGATCAAACACCTATGTGACACACAAGTATCGTCTCCTATGGTCACATCTCCAGTGGCATGCTGAGCCCCTACCAAGAAACACCCCAGCAGTCCTGGCAACTAATCCACAGCACACTGACACAGAGGCAGACACCTGAGGGGTCAAATCACTGCGCACAATGTGTCAGCTGATACACGGGAGTGGGAGTACAGAGTGCATTGCATGGCCTGGAGTAGGCATGACTGTCCTGCCCCACATGAATGAGGGATGAGCCCTGGACAGTGGATAGCTGGCTATGTATGTGTGACACACGTAATCTGCACACTCCTGGGGCCCAAACATTGTTCCCACCCGCTGCATGGGCGTGTGCCACATACCCCAGGCACATGTGGTGGCTCAGCTCAGCAAGTGGACCGCATATCAAAGCAACACGCAGATTACATGTCCGAACACAGGCGTTGTGTGAACATTGGACCCACCCATGATGCCCACAACAGAGTTAGGGAAACAGATGCTGTCCCCCACCTTTAGTGAAGCAAACTGCAAGGACACAGTCCCAAGTGACACAATTCCCTGAATGTAAGGGCCACATCTGGGTATCAGATGAGGAGTGGGCAGTGCACAATAGAGGGACATGGCTCCTGGACAACATGACTGCTGCACTGTGGCAGTTGAACCAGGCCAGAGGAGGGCACAAAGCATGTAATACAGAGTTCACAGTGCAGTCTTTGACTCACCCCCTCCTTGCTGCTGTCTGGCCTTCAGCTGCCCATCCAGGTCTGGAAACACCACCGCCAGGATCTGGAGCATGTGGGGGGTCAGGGTCCGTGTTCCGCCCCTCCTGCGAGGAGGCGACAGCTTCAGCTGGACCCGTGAAATCCTCCGGGTCCAGCCCCGAAGGTCCTGCCACCTCTTCTGGCAGTTGCGGATCCGGCGCTTGTAGACCCCCACGGACCGGACAGCCCGGACGATGTCCTTCCAGATCTCCTGCTTCCGATGGGCATTAACCTGTCAGGATGACAAAGTGAAAAGGCCATTACTACACATGCAACATATCCGTGCATGACACAGTTGTATATACATGTCTCAATCACAGGGCACATGATGTACACAGGCAGTGCAAAGCTGCCCATGGACAGTTTGCCAGACGTCACTACATGGTATCATTGCATGGGAAGTAAAACCTTGTTCAAATGCACTGTCACTGCACCATACCTGTCCAGTGCATGTCACTACACACTATGGGGGTGACAACTACTCAGTGAGCCTGCTAGCCAGTGGCGTGCAGACTTCCAGCCTTGCTAGTCAGACAAAATGCACATTCAGAAAGGCAGTGCACAGAACACTCACCTGCTCCCCTGGTGTCCCATACAGCTTGCTGTACTGTGGAAGTAGGCTGTCCAGCAGGGTCTGGTTCTCCTCAAGGCTGAAGGCTGGGGCTCTCTCCACAGTATGTGCCATTGCAGGGTCCAGAGGGGCAGAGACAGCAGCAGTGCAGTGGCAGATGTCGTCCTGGAGCATGTAGTGCAGGCAAGTGAGCTCTCAGGGGAACAGCCAGCAATATATATGTGCTGGAGAGGCAGATACTGTCCCTTGTGTCCAAAGTGATAGGTCCAAGTCGTTTGCATCTTCTGAATCTGGCCAATCCATGGAATAGCAGCACCAATACACGCCCACAGCATCCTTCAAATCTTCAACTTCATGACATACATGATTTTGCAACATTGTTGTGGGTGACCAACTGAATTTCCAGCAACCGACTCGTTCGAAATTCGAAAACGCGTCCGTTGCCAGGCAAGGCCATTGTCAATGGGTGCGCACCGATCGGTCCATTGCGGTACAACGCGTACAGGGGTACAACGCGTACCCGCACACATTGAATGCAATAGGCCGGCCAGGGGCACCGATCGGTCCATTGCTGTTCAACGCGTACAGGGGTACAACGCGTACCCGCACACATTGAATGCAATGGGCCGGCCGGGGGCACCGATCGGTCCATTGCGGTACAACGCGTACAGGGGTACAACGCGTACCTGCACACATTGAATGCAATGGGCCGGCCGGGGGCACCGATCGGTCCATTGCAGTACAACGCGTACAGGGGTACAACGCGTACCCGCACACATTGAATGCAATGGGCCGGCCGGGGGCACCGATCGGTCCATTGCGGTACAACGCGTACAGGGGTACAACGCGTACCCGCACACATTGAATGCAATGGGCCGGCCGGGGGCACCGATCGGTCCATTGCAGTACAACGCGTACAGGGGTACAACGCGTACCCGCACACATTGAATGCAATGGGCCGGCCGGGGGCACCGATCGGTCCATTGTGGTACAACGCGTACAGGGGTACAACGCGTACCCGCACACATTGAATGCAATGGGCCGGCCGGGGGCACCGATCGGTCCATTGCTGTTCAACGCGTACAGGGGTACAACGCGTACCCGCACACATTGAATGCAATGGGCCGGCCGGGGGCACCGATCGGTCCATTGCTGTTCAACGCGTACAGGGGTACAACGCGTACCAACGCGTACAGGGGTACAACGCGTACCAACGCGTACAGGGGCACAATGCGTACCTGCACACATTGAATGCAATGGGCCAGCCGGGGGCACCGATCGGTCCATTGCAGTACAACGCGTACAGGGGCACAACGCGTACCCGCACACATTGAATGCAATGGGCCGGCCGGGGGCACCGGTCGGTCCATTGCTGTACATACGCGTACAGGGGTACAACGCGTACCAACGCGTACAGGGGCACAATGCGTACCTGCACACATTGAATGCAATGGGCCGGCCGGGGCACCGATCGGTCCATTGCAGTACAACGCGTACAGGGGCACAACGCGTACCCGCACACATTGAATGCAATGGGCCGGCCGGGGGCACCGGTCGGTCCATTGCGTACTAACGCGTACAGGGGTACAACGCGTACCAACGCGTACAGGGGCACAATGCGTACCTGCACACATTGAATGCAATGGGCCGGCCGGGGGCACCGATCGGTCCATTGCTGTTCAACGCATCCCTGTACAAGTGACTGGCATATGTCACCACGCCTGTCTCAGATGGACATATGCCAGCCACAGATAGCTCCCAGGGAGTGAGGGGCACACCTACAACACGACAGCCTGTCCAAACTGTATGATAAGGCATGTAAGGCTGCATTTCCTATTGTGTGTATGTTGGTGTACATGTTGTCCTGTGGGTGTCACCTGGGGGCAGCCAACCCCAGGCTGTGCACGTGTTCATGGGGACAGGATCCTGGGTGTTACGTGTACATGACCACTGTGATGTGCAACTGTTCATATCTGTGCATGTGCCATGGTCACATTTCACAGTGGTGTATGTGTATGTCATGTCACATACCCCGTGAGTCCCATGTGGGATGGTATGTTTGAGCCAGGGTGTCCCAGTGGCACAATAGTGATGGTCCTCCACAGTCTGTGTGCATGTAGTGTTTACAATGTCTCTGATTTCATGTGCACAATGGGAGACAGTCTCCACATCCACGTTGTGTGTGCATGGACTTTGATGTTGTGCGTGTGTGTGTCACAGACGTCCATGTCTGTCCTGCAGTGGCAAGTGGGACCACTACCTGTGGGGGTCATAGTTGTTTTGCTGTGGTGTATACATGATACTCCATGTAATGTCAGTGTCCATGTGGCAATACAGGGTCCCTGGGAATGTACCTGTCGTTGAGCTGTGATGCCTGGGGCACATCTGTCCTCACATGTCACTGTGGGGGGTGATTGTGACACGTCAGCAGGAGATGGAAACTGTGACACGGCCTCATGATATCCAACGGGCCAACCTGGGACTAATTGATGCCACTTGTTGGACCGTGATGACAGATGTTGGCCATGTATATACCATACATGTCCTTACGGAACTGCACACTTCATGTAGTTGTGCCTCATAATGATGTATGTTGGGATATTGAGTGTGTTCAATGCCGCATATGTGGGCTGACTGACAATCTTGCTTACTTCTCTTCTGCACTGCAGGGCTCCTGCTGTCCATCGACCATTCCCAGACCTGGCAACGATGGTGGAACGGGACAGCATCCGACGGTACCGCTTCACCAGGCAGCTGATTGAGGATTTGGCAGTGCAGTTGGCCCCACATTTGCAGCCTGGCCGGCCGTATCCTACAGCGCTGACCCCCAAGGTGAAGGTGATGGCAGCCCTACACTTCTTTGCCACCGGTACCTTCCAACATACTGTGGCGACTGCTGGTGGGATGTCACAGACCATGTTGAGCCGTGTGCTCCACGATGTTTTGGCGGCAATGTTGCTATTCCTGAACCGGTACATCTATTTCCCTAGACTGCGACAACTCACTGACGTGAAGAGTGACTTTTATGCCCTGGGGAGGATTCCGCATGTCTTTGGCTCCATTGATGGGACACATGTGGCTTTGGTACCACCACAGGCCCAGGAGCAGGCCTACAGGAACCGCAAGCACTACCACTCGGTCAATGCACTGGTGGTGTGTCTTGCAGATATGACCATCACACACGTGTGTGCCCGTTTCCCTGGTTCAGCACACAATGCCTTTGTGATGAGGAGTAGTCGCATCCCCAGGATGATGGCATAGATGCAGAACCAGCGTGCCTGGCTTGTCGGTGTGTACTGACTTTGTGCCATTGTGTGTGATCTGATCTGTAGTATTCCGCCCACTTTTCCAAGTCAGCTAATGTGCACTTGTCTGTCCGTAGGTGACTCGGGATACCCCAACATGCCGTGGTTGCTGACACCCCTCAGGAACCCTGTGACACCAGCCCAGATGCGCTACAATGAGGCACATGGTCGGACCAGGAGAGTGATTGAGCGGACATTTGGTCTCCTGAAGAGCCGCTTCCGCTGCCTGGACAAGACCGGCGGGTCCCTCCCATATGCCCCTGCGAAAGTGTGCAAGATTATCATCGTCTGCTGCATGCTCCACAACCTGGCAGTGCGGAAGGAGTTGCCTCTCATCCAGGATGACAATGACCAACATCCGCCACCTGTGGAGGATCCTGGCCTGGACCACGATGCCAGTGACGATGATGATGATGATGATGAGGGTGATGTCCGCACACAGCTCATCACCAACTTCTTTAGCTGAATGTGAGTATCCTGAGGTGTCATGTCAATGATGTGAGTTGGCATGATATGTGTAGGTGGTGCTCTGGTGCTGTTGGAGTGTGTCCATGGGCTACTTGACTGGATGCGTGTTGCGATGTGTGCTTACAGGTGGGCTGTACTCCCCAACAGTGTTGACATGCTAACTTGGTTCTGGGTGGGTATATTGTAACATGTATTGTGCATGAGTTTTGCTGTTCTGTCCTGTTCTCCATTGCTTTTGACTGTGTGTCATTTCTGTCCTTCACAGGGTACTTTCAGATTCGTTTGGTCAACTGTGTCCACCGATGACGTGATTGCACTTCCAGGGTGGTAGCTGTTGTGTCCCTACAGGTGATGTGCGCCACACCCATGGATTTCCTTCTGTCTACAGTTGTTGACTGTGTGCCCGCTGCCAGGTGGGATTACCTTGCATCTGTAGTGGTTACGACATGTTGCAACTGTGTAATAAACCTGTGCTTCACTTTGTGATGTGCGTTGTCTGTGGTCACACATTTGACTGCCATTTGCTTACTGCACCTGTGGGCTACTTGACTACAACTGGGAATGGGTGTGGTGTCTGTGCATTGCACCGTCTTCCCTGGCAACATCAGTGTAGGCAATGAGTCAGATGGCCTAGGTGTGTATGTGTTGTGTAGCCCTGGTGGTGTGTCACCTCATATGTGTCACGTTGCCTTTACTCACATGCCTGTGTTGTACTTGCTGTTGCAGTTCGCATACACAGTGTAATTTTGCAGTTCATCATCCCCATAACAGCACCCACGTTGGAATCACAACAGAGGCAAGTATGGTGTATTAGTGTGTTTATTGTGATACATTTGTGTGAATAGTGCATAGGATGGGTAGTGCTGTACATAAATCTTGCAATCAGAAGTTCCTAGGTGAATTGAAAGTCCTGGTAGACAAAATCCCCAGTATCGGGGCCACAGTTGTCTGAGACATTGGTCCAACTTCTACTCCCCATGCAATGTGTGGGAGTAGTGTTGCCGTCAACAGGGTGAACAGTCTGTGCACAAAGGTGAACATCCAGAACAGGTTCAGGCTTCCTGGGAGTTGCGCTTGGCCATCGGCCTCTCACTTGCCCCTCTTCGGACGACCCCTCTTCTTGGGGGGGGGCCCCTCAAGTACAGGCTGCTGCGGTGCAGGGGACTCTCCGCCAGAGTCATCCTCCCTCCCTGTGGCAGTTGCAGTTTGGGCAGCACCAGATGTTGTTGGCACACAGGGAGGTGTGGACTGGTTGCTGTTCATCTGGCGGAGGCATTGTAAAATGTCCCTGTGCACCGCCGTCATCTCATGCAGTGCATCCCACTTGGACTCCACGTGGGACATGTGAGAGTCCAAGCGGGCATGATGGGCAGCCTGCTGCTGTTTCATGTCTCTGAGGAGCCCCACTACCTGGCTGAGGTCTCCGGTGCTGGACTGGTACGCATCAGCTATGCGTACCAGTTGTGGGTCATCATGCACACCAGCAACCTCTGCAAGCAGCGACCTCTGTCTCCCACCCCTCCCACCACCCCTGCTGACATGTGCAGTGCGTGCATTGGCACGCACAGATGACCCTGGTCCACCTTGGGAGTTGGTGGTGGTGGTGGTGTCCATGGCCCCAGGTTGGTCCAGGGTCCCTGTGCTGGTGTTGCTCCTTGTTTTGTCCATGTCGGCAGGGATGGTATTTGTGGTGACAGTCGTTGGAGGGGTGGGTGCAGGGGGTGCAGCTGGTGGTCCTGCTGGTGCTGCAGCTGGTGGTCCTGCTGGTGCTGCATGTAGACTTGCACCGGATGTGCCAGGTTGGTCTTCTTCGTCTGAGGAGGGCAGAGGCTGTACGACACTAGTGAGCTCCGCATCCTCTTGAGCCTGGGACTGGGACTCCTCAGCGTCTGCTGCTGTGTCACCATCATCATCTGTTTTTGGGAGACACACACAATGTATGTTATCTTTCTGCAGGCATCAATGGTTGACACACCTGACAGTTGTGACTGTGCCTCTGGGTGCGGGCCTGTACATTGCATTGTCCTAAGTCGTCACAGTCAGGGGTTGATTTTGGTGTGGCACATTGTCCTGCATTATTTGGGCATTTCTATGTATTTGTTGGGGTGTGCACATGGTCTGCATTGGTTGTATTTGGTTGACAGCCGGCCCTCCTTCCCACCCACCCAGCCAGTCAGTTATCCCACCATGGACTGTGCTTGCATTGCAGGGAGTGGAAGTTGTCTCTCAGGATGTCAGTCAGTGGTGTCCTGCTGTTTGTTGGTGCACAGTTCCCAGCAGGGCCTTGTGCTCCCCGCAGCAGTAGCCAGTGTCAGCCATCTTGTGAGTCCTTCTCCACTCCCTGTGATGTGAGCATGGTTCAGGGTGGTGTTGATGGGACAGTTGTGGGGGTGACCAATATCTGTGACTGCCACTCCCATCATGCTATTGCCTCCACCCCACTTGCCAGCATTCCCATACTTACTTGCTTTTGTGGGGAGTTCAGTGTGTGTGGGTGTGAGGGCAATGGCAAGATGGCTGACAGTGGTGTCCTGCTGTTGGTTGGTGTGCAGTTCCCAGCATGCCCTTGTGCTCCCCACAGCAGTAGCCAGTGTCAGCCATCTTGTGAGTCCTTCTCCACTCCCTGTGATGTGAGCATGGTTCAGGGTGGTGTTGATGGGACAGTTGTGGGGGTGACGAATATCTGTGACTGCCACTCCCATCATGCTATTGCCTCCACCCCACTTGCCAGCATTCCCATACTTACTTGCTTTTGTGGGGAGTTCAGTGTGTGTGGGTGTGAGGGCAATGGCAAGATGGCTGACAGTGGTGTCCTGCTGTTGGTTGGTGTGCAGTTCCCAGCATGCCCTTGTGCTCCCCACAGCAGTAGCCAGTGTCAGCCATCTTGTGAGTCCTTCTCCACTCCCTGTGATGTGAGCATGGTTCAGGGTGGTGTTGATGGGACAGTTGTGGGGGTGACCAATATCTGTGACTGCCACTCCCATCATGCTATTGCCTCCACCCCCTTCCCAGCATGCCCATGCTTCCTTCCTTTTGACTCTGCTTCCCTGTGGGGTGGGCTGGCTGTGCTGACAGGATGGCTGGGAGTGTTGTCCTGGCAGTTGTTTGGCTAATAGTCCCAAGAGTGTCCCTGTGCTTCACACAACATAACCCAGGGTGGTGGTTCTTTGTGGGATCTTGAGTTAGGATGGGAGGCATTGCATTCTACCAGGTGGGTTCTGTGGAGTTTGTGTTGAGGGGGTGTGTGAGGGGAGGTGCTTGTGACTATGGTCAGTGCTGCGAGTCCTCCTTCCCACCCAGCCAGCCAGATATCCCACCATGGAACGTGCTTGCATTGCAGGGAGTGGAAGTTGTCTCTCAGGATGTCAGTCAGTGGTGTCCTGCTGTTTGTTGGTGCACAGTTCCCAGCAGGGCCTTGTGCTCCCCGCAGCAGTAGCCAGTGTCAGCCATCTTGTGAGTCCTTCTCCACTCCCTGTGATGTGAGCATGGTTCATGGTGGTGTTGATGGGACAGTTGTGGGGGTGACCAATATCTGTGACTGCCACTCCCATCATGCTATTGCCTCCACCCCACTTGCCAGCATTCCCATACTTACTTGCTTTTGTGGGGAGTTCAGTGTGTGTGGGTGTGAGGGCAATGGCAAGATGGCTGACAGTGGTGTCCTGCTGTTGGTTGGTGTGCAGTTCCCAGCATGCCCTTGTGCTCCCCACGACACAGCAACAGTGTCAGACATCTTTGATGGGCCTTTCCACTCTCTGTGGGATGTGCATGCGTGAGTGTGAGCTTGCTGGGCCATGTGGTGTGGGATGTAGAGCTGTGACTACGACTCCCATCATGCTATTGCCTCCACCCCCTTCCCAGCATGCCCATGCTTCCTTCCTTTTGACTCTGCTTCCCTGTGGGGTGGGCTGGCTGTGCTGACAGGATGGCTGGGAGTGTTGTCCTGGCAGTTGTTTGGCTAAAAGTCCCAAGAGTGTCCCTGTGCTTCACACAACATAACCCAGGGTGGTGGTTCTTTGTGGGATCTTGAGTTAGGATGGGAGGCATTGCATTCTACCAGGTGGGTTCTGTGGAGTTTGTGTTGAGGGTGTGTGTGAGGGGAGGTGCTTGTGACTATGGTCAGTGCTGCAAGTCCTCCTTCCCACCCAGCCAGCCAGATATCCCACCATGGAACGTGCTTGCATTGCAGGGAGTGGAAGTTGTCTCTCAGGATGTCAGTCAGTGGTGTCCTGCTGTTTGTTGGTGCACAGTTCCCAGCAGGGCCTTGTGCTCCCCACAGCAGTTGCCAGTGTCAGCCATCTTGTGAGTCCTTCTCCACTCCCTGTGATGTGCGCATGGTTCATGGTGGTATTGATGGGACAGTTGTGGGGGGGCAATATGTGTGACTGCGACTCCCATGATGCTATTGGCTACACTGACTTGGCCAGCATACACAGAATTCCTTCCTTTGAGTGGTCTTCACTGTGTGTTGGTGTTGTTGTGGTGGCTACATGTCTGGATGTGTTTGTTAGTTCTATTTGTGCCACTGCCTAGCTGTAGTTGTAGTTGTGTTTGTACATGTGATGGCACGGTTGGATGTAACTTTTTGATGGCATGTGTTGTGTTTATCTGACTGACATACACATTTTGGGATGATTCTGTTCTGGTTGCTGTGTAATTGCTATGAGTGCATGGTTTGACTCTCCCCTTGACAGTGATGTGTGTGTGTTTTGTGGCAGAATATTGTGTACATTTGTTGTGTACTCACCAGGCTCTGGGATGTTCTCTAGTCCATATACGCTCACTGGCGGAAGGATGGCCCGCACCTTCTCCTCCCAGGGCCTGAGGTATACTGGCTTGGCAGGAGGGCCACTGCCGGTGTATTGGCTCAGGAGGTAGTCTTTCTTGAGCAGCTCCCGGACCCTCCTGCGCACGTCATACCACCTGTTCTGGATGTCGGTCTTTGTGCGCAGACATGGTGATTGTGCGTTCACCCTGTTGATGATCCTCTCCCACATCTTGGTTTTCTGGGAGATGGGGGTCTGTTGGACCAGTGCGCCAAACAGCTGTGGCTCTACCCTGAGGATCTCGTCTACCAGGACTTCCAATTCACAATCTAGGAACTTGTGATTCTTCTTGGGGGGCATGGTGATGGGTGGTGATGGTGAGTGATGTGTGTGTTGGTGTGCAGGTGAGGGTGTGTGAGTGTGTGTTTTGCTGGGTGTATGTGAGGTAGGTATTTGTTGGTGTGCTGATGGTGTGTGGCTTGTGTGGGGGATGAGCTGTGGGTGTGTGGTTGCTGTCTCTTGGGTGCTGGCAGTGGAATGGCATTTGCAAAGGATCATGGTTGGGATTTGTGTCCTTTATATGGGTGGAGTTGTGGGTGTGTCTTTGTTCTCTGTCCCCACCCCCCCAGTATTTATTGGCTTTGTAATTGCTTGTTTGGCCTTTTTTTGTGTGATTTTTCCTTTGTACTGTCTGTGCATGTTGGAAACGTTGTTGTGACCGAGTCGGACCCTGCATTTGTCTCGTACGGTGTTCTCTGTTTCGTTCACGCTGTGTTTGTGCTGTATTCTATGCTGCGTACGCGTCGGTCGCGGTGTTTTGTGTTGCTTCGGCTCGGTTTTGTATGCGTGTCGGTCGTGCGGCTTGTCCTCCGTCCGACTCGGTCGTGGTTTTCGCGCCTTGCATCGTACTTTGCGGTTTGGAGTTCGCGTGTACGTTTCGGTCGGATTTGTTCCGGGTGCGTGTCGGTCGGTTCGATTCGCGTGTTTTTCCGGCCGGATTGCTGTTTTCCGTGTGGCTCGGTCGTTCGGCTTGGGTTCTGTACGTGTCGGTCAGATTTTGCGCGCTTTGCATCGTACTTGGCGTGTCGGGCGCCACAGGTACGTGTCGGTCGGTATAATTTCCGGCTCCGAGTCGGTCGGTGCTTTTTCCGGCCCGAATCGGAATCGACCCCTAAGTGAAAGATTAGAAAAGATAAGATCCAACATATGACCACTTTGGTGGGTTAGATGCTTGACGAATTGGGGAAGGGCAAATGTCTGACAGGCTTCCACCAAGGTCCTCCCCGCCTTATCAGTAGGCACATCCACAATGGATGTTAAAGTCGCCTAATACGGTCAGATTAGAATACCTAAGGGCATCATGCTTAATACCTCTTACCATAATGCTAAAAAATCTATAGCTGGGTCAGAAAGGCGATACACCAATAGCCCTGAGAAAGAAAGTTGGGCGGGTAAGAGAAATACAAAAAACCCAGGCCCTCAGTACCTTTCAGATTCTGAATAGGATAGGAGCTACATTGAAAATCATTATGAATAACAGCTGTAACGTCTCCTCCTATTTTCTTGATCCTCTCATTACAATATAAAGTGAATCCGGGAGGAATAGCATGGCAGATATCAGGGCCTGACTCTGGTCACAGCCATGTCTCAGTAAGGAAGTGGGGGCCTAGATTGGTATCCGTAATGAGCTGTACAATAGATAGTGTGTGTTTAGGTAGTGACCAACATTTACCAACCCAGCATTAAAACCAGAACGATGTGCCTGGTGGAGCTTGGAGTGTCTAAAAGGTAGAAACTGGAATGATATGAGGAAGGGAAAAATTAATTCATGGAAGGTACCTGCATTCCTGATGCTATCAGGAGAGCAGATAGGCAGGCGGCGTAAAAATGAGGTAACTACCTCATCCAGAGAATATGTCTCACAGCCATTACACTTAGGGGCATATTAGCAAGAACGGCGTTAAAATTATCGCCGCTTTAGCGGCAGGAAACTGCCGCTAAAGCGGCGATAATGGGCTTGATAATATGCCCTTGAGAATTCCAATGGAAGCCCAGGATCACAGCAGAACATGGGCTTCTATTGGTATTCTCAAGGCCATGTTATCAAGCCCATTATCGCCGCTTTAGCGGCAGTTTCCTGCCGCTAAAGCGGCGATAATTTTAACGCCGTTCTTGCTAATATGCCCCTTAGGGTTAAAAGCAAGGAGTTCATCCTTAGAGAAAGTACAGCATGGGGCAAGGGATGGGTTGAAACTGGCATAATGACTGGTGCTGGGCGCTGATCCCACCCGATCACTATTTATTAGATTTCTAAACCTGTAGCCTTACACATACCCACTCTAAAGGGTTAGTGCCCTTCATGTTGGCATGCAATTAGGCCTGGTTTAATGTAACATGTATAAATTACCAGTAAATCCCTGCCACACACTACAGTACTGTCTTCTATCGGTTCTGTCTGTAAGTAAGGACCACTGGAGGTTCTGCTTACTGCTTTACTTGGCCCATAAGCAGCGATGAATTCAGACTCCGCTCTCAAATCTTGGAAGTCATAAGTAAATTACAGCCAGACTGTTGTGTAGTTCCTACCAATCCGTAGGACCTGCGCATTGTTTGGACAACATAAACTAAGGGTCTGGTGTCAAGACTGATTCCAGACACCCCCGCAGGATATGTTGGCCTTAATTTAACCCCTTCCAAGATGACAGCCCTGACTCTTTGTAACAGCAGTATTTACATACATGAGCAACCACACAGTGCGATAATGTTTTTAAGGACACACTTACATCGACCTATTACAAGGTCTAAATACCCTCACAAGCGGTGCTTGTCTCATTCTCAAGTAATACGGCCTCCTTATTGGCTGCCCGGCAAGACACCCCAAATAGTGTTCTAGACACCCACCTGACTCTTTGTAACAGCAGTATTTACACACATGAGCAACTACGCAGTGCCATAATGTTTTTAAGGACACACTTACATCGACCTATTACAAGGTCTTAATACCCTTATTAGCGGTGCTTGTCTCATTTTCAAGTAATACAGCCTCCCTATTGGCTGCCCGGCAAGACACCCCCAATAGTGTTCTAGACACCCACCACGCATGCGCGCGCATGCGCATTGAATCTATTGCCGAGCCACTAACGGTTCCAGACATGTACCCACCGCGCTTGCGTGCACATGCGCATCGAACCTAGTGCACAGTCACTGTCGGTCCCGGACATGCAATTCCACACGTACCGGGGCCGATTCACACACTACTTAAGCTGCTTTCCCCCACACACCCAGCACCAGCCGGGACTCTGGGGGACCGAATGAGGTTTACAGCGGATGCCTCTCCATTTCCAAGTAAGACTTTGCGTGCTCCAGTAGTACCATTACTAAGAGCCTATGTAGACGATTGGGCTCATCCCGGCGCTCTTTAATTTTCAGATTGGAAACTTGGACGAGCACCCCACCCCCGAGCCTCGATATCTGCCTAAAACCCACTAGCATTGTAACTATGACCTAATTGACTACTTGTGCATGTCTCTTTCCTTTTAAATAAGTTTCTCTTTTAAAATAATGTTCACTTTATTTAATTCTTGATTTAACATAGGAACACGAAGCAACTTAAGTGCACGATCTGACTTCAGCAGAGCTGCACTTTGTGTGCTGTGGACCACTGGGCACCCTCTATAGTGGCCCCCACGCATGACCTAATGCCACAATTAGCATAGTTATAGACTACACCCAGCGCCTGCGCCATCACGAGTGCAGCCCATGACTAGCGCCTTATAGCGCTCCACGAACCAGTTTGCCCAATTCCCTACGGGCGCTGCATGCATGTCGCATCCTTGCATGGGCAACATACCAGTGACTATAGTAGCTACCTTGCTAAGACTACAGAACACCAATTTAGTCATAAAGATTGCATTTTATGTTGCGACATTACATGTTTTGTCTTGTCTCCTTTTTCCCATACAGGAATTTTTGCTTTTTAAAGTATCAGTGAGTACGCCGACCTTTTTACCACACACCTTAGCGCGTGTGTAGGTATCGCACTGATTTTCACGTGGCATCATTTTCTTTTGCCACTCACTTATCACTCACCTGGTCCTGAAGAAAGCCCCAGTTACTTTCCCCTTAGGGGCTGAAACATGTAGACCGCTACACATAGTCAACTTAATGGTAATATTCCATGAATAGTTGTACTACACATATCTATTTTTAGACATATCCTGAGCCGCCAACATTAAAATTAGAGGCAAGGATTCTCAGAGATATTTTTAGCTGTAAACTCACTTCACATCACATTTTATGCACCCACACCAGCTCCGCTGTAACCAGGCGTCGTAGCACAACCGGGGGGCACTCGGCCGCCCGGTTGGGACCCCAATGATGAAGCATGACACCAACTAGGTTGGTGTGTGAGGGGTCTTTTAAGAACACCGAATGGGTCCAAGTTCAGACTACACATAGTGACTTATTTACATACAACCAGTGGGTTCGTCCATATTGTTTAAGTTTAATGATTATGTGAACCCGCTTTCAATCTTCAAGATCCTTGCTTATATGAGACTTTTATGCAAGACATCGTGACAAACCAAGAGCCCCGCTGCAGAGACTAAGGGCTTTTGGTGGGGCACTATCAGGAACAGTAACTGGAGGTTCTGCTCTTCATTTTGTGTTGCCCATGTGCATGGAGGTGATATTCGAAATCCACTTACTCTGTGTCCCTTTAGTGAAGGAAAGGTTGGCGGTCATTATGGAGTGCTGACACAGTTTGACCTAAAGCTGGCATCGCACATGAAGAGCGCACTGCACGGGCAGCATGCTGGCAAAGAACAACCATTACCAGCATGCTACAAACTCTTGCATGTCCCAGAAATATGGCAGCTAACTTGTATTATCAGGTGTAAAATTCTATGTAGTTCATGCCATTCTTTGCCAGGCAATCATGCCGCAATGTTGCTGTAGGCAGGATCCAACTACATGGATTCCGAATTTCCTTGCAAGGACTTATGCTCTTCAAAGGATTGTTTTGAGTAGACATTTGTAATACAGAGAAGTATCCTGAGGTCTTGCCTCTTGAACATTTGTTTAAACAATTTAGCCTGGGGGTTATTTACTAGGTTACCCTAGTTACTCTAGTTCACCTTGTGAAGAAGCAGGGAGGACTCTTGAAGCAGATTATCACATATGTATTCATGAATGTCATGTATTAGGTATTGGAGTTTCAGAAAGCTCATACTATTTCCAAGATCAGGGGACAACAGGTTATTATTGGTATTGGTGTTTTGCATTTATACAGAGGTAGAAACTACAACTCATCCTTTGTTAAAGAGCCTGTATAGTAGTACTGTTGCTTATGATATTTGAGATAATTATTTCTTGCAAATTTAGTTATCAGGAATTACCCTTCACATATCATACATTGTATTGACAGTTGGTTACATAGGGTTATTGTTCAGGTATATCCATTCACAATTGAATTTGCCTTTATTTACCAGGACACGCAAAACATTGCTTGTCTCGTAGGGTTTCACTACATTCTGCAGACCTAGAGTGACAAGGCAGCAGTGATGAAGTTGTCTGTTTCTGTTTTGTCTCTTTTCCCCTGCCCTGTTCCCTGCTTCTTCCACTGTCCATAATTTTTTCTGCATATGTGGTTACTTGTGGGGGTGGTGAGTGACGGAAAAGAACATCTCTTCCGTTGAATCCTGCATGCAAGGTTAGTGCAACCTGACATTGTACAAGAGTAACAAATGTTGGCGCACTCCAATAGGACAGTCAAGTTGCTGGTTTTTGGCACTTGACTCTGAAGTGACAAAGCAATTGAGACATATTTTAAGATATCGTATTGGGTCAGAATCTCAGTCATAGAATGACACAATAATGAATTCACCATAATATCCAGTTAGAGCTATACTGTAAAAAAAAATATTTTTCATTACAGGCAAGTGAACTATAGCAATTAAAATGTTTGCAAAACCCATAATGTGCCAAAATGTCCACAGCCAATCAGGGTCTTAAGCAGCAATGTATTTGACATCATCAAAAGTGCTGAGCTGAAGAGGAAAAGCATGTGTACCCCTGGATTTGGGTGGATGTGGGTTTCTTGGAGTTATGTATAGTAATGTTTGGAGAGGCAACAATGCAGGCTCCCTACACATGCAATACTGGAATGCACCTCTACTGGTCCCTGATCTTTGGCTTAGTAGTTTCTTCTTGGACAACTTTGGCCATCTGGGCTGCAAGATCCTTGTGGCCCCTGCATAGCTCAGTCCTTGAGACATCCCCCATGCAGGTTTCAGTTGACTTTACCTTACTCCCTCTCCTCTTGCTCAGGAATCAGAATATGCCAAAATGTCCTAGAGCCAGAAATCACCATTAGACACATTTATAATTTTTGCATGCTAGGCACCTAGATTTAATGAAATGTGGCCCTGTGTCCAATTATCCTATGTGGGGGATTCTTCTAATGTTCTTACAGCTGCCACCAATCCTCTGGTTTTCTACAATATTTATTTTCACAGCTAGCAATAGAGCAGAGAAGCTAGGAAGAATCAACAGTGTATCAAAATTTGCTGTGATACATCTATTTTCAGCCCTCGTTTCTTGGCGGCTCTCGGTGTAAAATTGGATGATTCAGTTGTCTTGAGTCTGTGCAGCTGAAGTGCCAACAAAAACAGTTCAAACAATCCCAGTATAACTTAAAACCCACCATTAAACATGACCAGAGGTCGTATCAATGTACACAATTTTATTTATGGACAGTTCACACACTAGTATCAATGTTCAGTTAACTGGGCTCCAGGGACAGGGGGGTCAGAGCTTACAGTGCAATGGAAACAGTCACTCAGGGGAAGGGACCATTTAGAAGCTCAACTGCAAGGAACTCTCTGCCAGGGGTATAGCTGCCAGATGATGATGAAACATACAACATTGTCCCCTGAGTGCTAAACATCCAGCACTTGTATCTCAAAACTAGCTGATCACAGCTAGTCATGAGATGAGCTTTCATTTACGGCCAGTGGCCAACTGCAAATTTAGATGTGGATTTGTTTGGAACAGAAAGATCTAGAAGGGGTGTTAAAATGATCTAAAAGCAGAGTCTTAAGCAGCAATGTACTGGGCATCACCAAAAGTGCTGAGCTAAAGAGGAAAAGCATGTGTACCCATGGATTTGGGCAGATATGGGTTCCTTGGAGCCATGTATAGTAATGTTCAGGGAGGTGACAATGCAGGCTCCCAACACATCAATACTGGAATGCACCTCTGCTGGACCCCAATCTTTGACTTAGATGTTTCTTCTTAGGCAAATTTGGCCATTTGGGCTACAAGATGCTTGTGGCTTCTTCATAGCTCAGTCCTTGAGACATCCTCCATGCAGGTTTCAGTGGGCTGTACCGTGCTCCCTCTCCTCTTGCTCAGGAACCAGAATGTGCCAAAATGTCCTAGAGTCAGACATCACCACCAGACACATTTACAATTGCTGCATGCTAGAGACGAGATTTTTATGAAATGTAGCCCTGTGGTCAATTTTCCTATATGGGGGATTCTTCTAATGTTCTTGCATCCGCCACCAATCCACTGGTTTACTACAATATTTATTTTCACAGCTAGTCAATAGAGCAGAGAAGCTAGGCAGAATCGACAGTGTATCAAAATTCACGATGATACATCTACTCTCAGCCATCGTTTCTTGGCGGCTCTCGGTATAAAATTGGATAAGTCAGTTGTTTTGAGTCTGTGCAGCTGAAGTACCAACAAAAACAGTCCATACAATCCCAGTAAAGCTACAAACCCACCATTCTAACATAAACAGAGGTCCTATCAATGTACACAATTGTATTTATGGACAGTTCACACAATAGTATCAATGTTCAGTGAACTGGGCTTCGAGGGACAGGGGGTCAGAGCTTCCAGTACAATGGAAACAGTCACTCACGGAAAGAGACCATTTAGGAGCTCAGTAGCAATCAATCAGGGTTCCTATAGAGCACGGCTAATCACCCTAAGGAGCTTAAGGCGCTGGGTAGGGGTGTTCTGCAGTTCAGTTGAATAGCCAGGTCTTGAGGTCCTTCCTGAACTGAGGTATTGAAGGTGATTGCCTGAGATGTAGAGGTAGAGAGTTCCAGGTCTTTGCAGCGAGGTAGGAGAAGGATTTTCCTCTGGCCGAGGTCTTGCAGATCCATGGAATAGTGGCCAGGGCCAGTTGGGTGGAGCGCAGATGTCTGGTGGGTGTGTAGAAGGAGAGGCGGTGGTTGAGGAATGCAGGTCCGGTGTTGTGGAGGGCTTTGTAGGTGTGTGTGAGGAGCTTGAAGGTGATTCTTTTGTTGATCTGGAGTCAGTGAGGATCTCTCAGGTAACCAGATATGAGTTAGCGGCGGGGGATGTTCAGGATAAGTCTGCCAGAGGCGTTCTAGATGCTCTGCAATTTCTTTTGGAGTTTTTGGGTGGCGCCGGCGTAGAGTGCATTGCCGAAGTCATGCTTGCTGCTGATGAGTGCCTGTGTGACCGTTCTCCTGGACTCAGTGGGGATCCACTTGAAAATCTTCTGAAGCAGGCATAGCGTGTGGAAACAGCAGGATGAGACAGCGTTGATTTGGCAGTTCATTGAGCGCGAGGAGTCGAGGATGATGCAGAGGTTGCGTGGTAGTCGGTGGGTGTAGGGGGTTCCTAACACGGTAACCCTTGGTAGCAAGGAACTCTCTGCCAGGGGACACCTGCCAGATGATGATGGGAACCTACAACATTGTCTTCTGAGTGCTAAACCTTCAGCACTTGTATCTCTAAACTAGCTGAACACAGCCAGTCATGAGTTGAGCTTTCATTTAGGGCCAGTGGCCAACTGCAAATTAAGGGGCATATTATCAAGAACGGCGTTAAAAATTATCGCCGCTTTAGCGGCAGAAAACTGCAGCTAAAGCGGCGATAATGGGCTTGATAATATGCCCTTGAGAATTCCAATAGAATTCCATGTTCTGGTGTGAACATGGGCTTCTTTTGGAATTCTCCAGGGCATATTATCAAGCCCATTATTGCCGCTTTTGCTGCAGTTTTCTGCCGCTAAAGCGGCGATAATTTTATCGCCGTTCTTGATAATATGCCCCCTAGATGTGTATATTTTTGGAAGAGAAAGATCTAGAAAGGATGTTAAAACAATCTAAAATCAGGGTCTGAAGCAGCAACCTACTTGACATTACCAAAAGTGCTGAGCTGAAGAATAAAAGCATGTGTACCTCCGGATTTGGTCAGATATGGGTTTCTTGGAGCCATGTATAGTAATGTTCGGGGAGACAACAATGCCGGCTTACTACACATGCAATACTGGAATGCACCTCTACTGGTCCTTCTTGGGCAACTTTGGCCATCTGGGCTGCATGACCCTTGTGGCTCCTGCATAGCTCAGTCCTTGAAACATACTCCATGCCGGTTTCAATTATCTGTACTTTTTCCTCTTGCTCAGGGACCTGCTTCTCTCCTCTTAGTCCACAGTTCAGCATCTGTCTTTGAAGAACGGCACAATAACTGGGTATCCTCTAGGATCTATTGATTATTCACAGACCTTTAGGATGACTACAGCCATTGCAGACATTTCATTGGTGAAGCAGCTCTCTCTGCTGATGCATATAGTGTCCATCTTGAAGTCCTGAAGAATACAAAACATTTATCCAACAGGGCATTGTTTATCGGAAGTAATAAACACTGGTGGCAAGTTTAGCTTAACTAATAGGCCAGCTTTATGTGAACCAACATTTATCTGCAAGTCTTTCAGAAAAGACACAAATCATAGTGTTCTTGACTAAGGCAGAAGAGAATAGATTTCAGGAAATTTCTGAGCCAGTGCAGTTGGCTGGTAAAGAGGGCCCAAATACTCCTATTAGGATGTTGTACATCTTTAGTAAGTAATATCAGCAAAAATCTTAGAATCATAGTATTCTAAAATCAAAGTATAAAAATAGTTGGCTTGGCTCTGGACACACATGAGTTCATAATATAAGGCAATATATTTAAATAATAAAGTTAATGCTTTATAAGCCTGGTCTAAGAATTTCATTGGCATTATTATTACACTGTTGTCCCTGACACTATCACAGTATCAAGCAGCCTATACAGTAGATCTTATTTTGACTTTATGAGAATCACTGACAATACTTTTTCTTAAATACAAGATTTTGGGGCAGTCCACAAATGTGCAGAGGCATATGGTTTGAAATCAATGTATAAAGGCAATTTGCTAAAGTCTAGATACAAATGAAATCAAATCAGAATAATAAAAAGCAATTTACTTAAATTACAGAATCAATACATTGTAAGCCTAGTCTAATAATATCATTAGTGTTATTATTGCACTATTGCCCCTGACACTAGCACAGTCTCGAGCAGCCTCTACAGTAGATCTTATCGGGCTTTCTAAGAGTCTCTGGGAGATAATTGTTCTTGAACATGAGAGTTTAGTGCAAATGCACAAAATATGCAGAAACAAATGATTTAAGATCAATGTATAAAAACAACTTGTTTAAATCTAGATACAAATGGAATCAAGTCAGGGTGTAAAAAGGAGTGCTGAAATCATGAGGTTAATGCTTTATAAGCCTGGTCTAGAAATGGCATTAGCATTAATATTGCACTATCTTCCCTAATACTACAATAGTATCTAACAGCCTCCACAGTTGATCTTAATTTTGCCTTATTAAAAATGGTCACAAATACTTTTTTCTTAAATACAAGAGATTGGGGCAAATGCATAAAACGTGCAAAAGGGATTCAGTTGTGAGCCCACAAAGATGACAAGCGGTTTTATCTTTGAGTACTGGGTTCCATTTTCTCTCAAATTCATAGATCGGGATATAAAACAATCCCAGGCAAGTTTGACCCAAGATTCTCTTGGCTCTGCAAGGAAAAGGTATCAAACACTAAGGGCCCGATGCCACCACCCAGCTCCAGGGGCGCCAAACAGGGCCGCCCGCCAGACTACGAGTATTTTTGTAGTCTGGCGGGCAGTCCCTTGGCATTCTTATGGCAGTGCCTTTCAAAAATGCAAGGAAAAGATATCAAACACTAAGGGCCCGATGCCACCACCCAGCTCCAGGGGTGCCAAACAGGGCCGCCCGCCAGACTACGAGTATTTTTGTAGTCTGGCGGGCAGTCCCTTGGCATTCTTATGGCAGTGCCTTTCAAAAATGCAAGGAAAATGTATCAAACACTAAGGGCCCGATGCCACCACCCAGCTCCAGTGGCGCCAAACAGGGCCGCCCGCCAGACTACGAGTATTTTTGTAGTCTGGCGGGCAGTCCCTTGGCATTCTTATGGCAGTGCCTTTCAAAAAGGCACTGCAATGGGAACGTAAAAACCCGTCCCTGCATGGCATGGACGGTCAAGTCTATGCCGTGCAGGAAAGGGGGGGCATGCACACAAGGGGACACACCATGTGCCTCCCTGCATGCATTCCACGGGCCTGAGGCAACAGGAGGCTCTGTTGGACCCCCTTTGTTTCCTCACCGCCAGCATTTTCATGCCGGGCTCACTGCTATGAAACTGCTGGCAGTGAGGAAACTGGTAATATGCTTGGCCATGCCACAGCGGCACCACCAAGCATATTGCGGCCTCAAGACTGCCGGGGATCGTGGTTCCCCGGTGGTTGCAGCGGTCTCACAATGGTCCGACTGCCGTAGTCGTTATACGGCGGTCGAACCACTGGTGCGGCGGTCACCGACCACCACCGCGCCCCCACCATGGGTTCGGCGGTCCCATGGACCACCGAACTTGTAATCAGGCCCTATGCCTATGTGATTGTATTGTTTAACCTGAGCCAAGTCAGAGTCCCTCTGTTTAAGAGTAAAAGTTCCACGGAATAGATATTCCTGGCCGGTCGATTTAGCTGTGCCAGTGACTCTAGGTTGGGTAGTTTGTAAGATTCTTTGTTTGTCCTTATATGTAGTTTTTCTTACTTCCTGATGGATTAAGACTTTTAAAGATGATGGATCCGCTCTTGTACAGTAGCAGAAGTAGTTCAAGGTGCTTCTGTAAGGAAGTGATACTAGAGAGTTTAGACATACTTTATTCTAGCCTGATGACACAATGAGGAGTAGCTGTGCAGAGATGAAGGAGATTCCGTACACGTTGCATAAAAACTTTATCAAGACTTGCAATGGTCGTGATTTAGCAAAGGAGATGCATATAGCAGGTATGGTATAAGTTCCATATTTAATGCTTTCAATGATGACTTGATTACTTTGCCACCAAACAAATTTACAATTCTTATGACAGATTTAGTGATTGTGATTGACTTGAGCTTTCTGATGGCTAGATGGTTAGATCATGATCTCAAATATCACCCCAAGATAATAGTATTGTTTGAGTATTTCAATTGTAGCATCTCCTAGGACCCACCGCGCAAGCTGAGATTTCTTTCCAAAAGCCATGATTTTCGTTTTTGACAGATTAGCAATTAATCCGTTCTCTAAATTGAATTTGTTCAGGTGATTTAATTAATGTTGTAGGCATTTTGGCGTTTGTGACAGTATCACCAAATCGTCAGCGCAGGCCAGATATGATATTTTTGTACTTCCCAACTCAGGTGGAATGCCCTGATCTGACTCCAATGACTCAGTTAAATCGGCGATGTACAAGGAAAATAATAAGTGGGCCAGAATACAACCTTTTTGAAGCCATTCTCTGTTCTGTATTGTTGGTGGGTAACTTTACCTGGAGCCATGTATCAGTATGTAGTTCGACAAGAAAATGCAACAAACAAGGATTGATTTTCCACATGAGCTTAACCCATAACCTTTGCCGATTTGTTGAATGCAGTGGATTAATCCACAAAACAGGCATATAACGTAGTGTGCTTTGTTGATTATTTTGCAATTAGAGCTAGTACCATAATGATATTAAAAGTTGCTCCTCTGCCAAATTCTTCAGTTTATTTAATAGGTGATTGGCAAATAGCTTCCCTTCAAAGTCTAGAAGTGCTATTATTCTGTAGCTTGTTGGATCCTGCTTCGGTCCCCTCTTTTGTTTATAAGAGGATGGAACTTGCCCAGATTGAGTTACATAAGAAAAAAACAGTTCCAGAAGTGTACTCCAGAAGGAGACATCTTATTTGACCAGATCTATTGGTATGCTGTTTGGATCAGCCACTTCAGAAGAGCGAGAGCTTTTTTATTAATTTTGATATTTCCACCTTAGTGATGTCAGGATATGTTGTAAAGTAGTTTTTTGAAATTTGAATGAGTCATTGATAGCAGAATTGTATAGGGACTTTATATGTGTTTCCCACTTGTCATTTGATATAAACAGGTCACCTGGCAGCTGATACGATCCTGATTCTTGACCAACCAAAGTCCAGAAGGCTTTTTCATTTCAAGACAAGATGGCGTACAACCATTTGGCTCAATCATTTTCTTGGCCGTCCTGTTATATTTAAGTATTTTAATTCTTGAATGCAAACTTCAGCTTTTTGATTCTTGCATCACGATAATTAGAAGGAGATAATTTTGAAGTGTGTAGCAGTATCTTACGATATACCTTTTTTGATTTGCTTAGCTGCTAAACACTGGACGAATGAGGAATATTTCGCCGCACACTTGGTAACTTTGTCATCAGGACAGACAGCATGTACATCTTACAGACTTGTCCATTTTTGACAGACATCTGTAACCAAGATTCTCTAGGTACTAGTCATCTTTTAGCACAACACAAGAAGAATCATGGGGGAGTTTCACATACATTGAAAGCAAGCTGTTTTATTATGGAAGATTATGTGGATCTCTCCCACTCATCTAGACATTTCTGGAGTTTCACGACAGGAACCAGTATTAAATTCCTTCCAAGGTATCAAATGTGCAAAGGATGAAGGCAACATGGTACCGCACCTTTATGTTTTATAGACCCACACTCTATTTCCTACATGGACTCAATTTACCTTGCTCATGGTGTCCTGTTCCCCACCCAAACACATACACCAAACATACATGTAAGACAGGACTAAACAAAAAGGACACACATGAGCCACATTTGCAGGGTATTGTGTGGATTCAACATGAGAGAAACCAGTAAGTATTTTTCCCCTTAGTGACAGGGATATAAAAAACTATATCCTTGCCCCTATAATCTACTGTCACCAATTGCCTAACATACTACTACCTTGTATGAGTGCTTAGTAGCTACCCTCAACTATGGAGTGAGGCATCACTGAACAGCAGATTCTAACTTTTCCTGTGGAAAATTAGGCACGGTATGTGAGAATTTTGCATCCTTTGTTTGGCATAGTCCAATTTAGCTTTGATGAAAGCTTCTTCTGATTTACCTGCCTTGGGTCAGTCATAGCTTTTGTGTATATGAGAGTCAGGCTAGATTATGGATGTACTGTAAATTAGAGGTGTTGGATCAGTTTTAGAGAGTCGGGCACTACCCGTATAAACACACAAAGAAAAACTAAAATTGCTTGACACTGAACTGTTCTAATGGAGACTTGGGGGCTGATTTTGATGCCTCTCGGACCGCACACCATCAGGCCGTCGGTGGTGGTCCAACAGCCCTTTGGCCGACTGCCGGAATACAGTCCTGGCGGTCGGACCCTAGGTGGTCAGGGGGAAGGCTGCCTCCTCCAACAGGATCAGTGATCCCGTCGGGGCAGCGGTCCAAATCGTAATCCCAAATAGAGGCGGTGCCGAGACAGGCACTGCCATCGGGATTAGGATATCCTGCATATTCGCAGGAAGTGCTCCTTTACAGGCCGGATTGTGCTGCAGCTATTTTCCACAGCCGCCCCACAAGCCACCGTGTAAAGGAGCACTTTACGACCATGAGCCCGGCGGTCACATTGTAAGTCGGCGGTTGGACCACCACCTGCTTGTCGGCCGGTCTCCTGACTGCCGTGCTAGTGGGCGGTGGGTTGACCGCTCGCTATCCTAATTAGGGCCTAAATTCCATAATTAATTTAAACAAAGAATTATTCTGTGCATATCTACTCCCTGCAATTCAAATTCCCAAACTGTGTACTGTACATTCTCAAATGAATCTTGACATCAAAAACATTAAACCAGTATCACCAGTGTGTCTCTCATATTGCTATTCAAATGCTCTTAAATATGCACAATTACTGGAGTCTGTCATTTATGAGAACCACAGAGACTGTTTATCATCAAACATAGTCATCCCAAATTTACATCTTTGCTTAATTATGTATTTGCCACCCAGCCTCTTGCAATGGTAATAAGGTATTGAAAAGTACAGAGGTTACTAGTATTTTGGTCAGTCCTTTCATGGGCATATGTGTAATGTCCTTCTAATTTTGTTGAGTCTACATAGAAAAATTGGTCACCACATGTTGATAAAGCCATAGTCATGCCTTTATCAAGAATAGCAGGAGAAAAGAGTCAGAAGTCTTGAAACTTGCAAGGGTGCATCATAAGGGAATTTGTTTTTTGAAAGCTGCAGTTTTTCAGCTGGATGGTGTCCATAGGATCACAAAATGTGCCTCCTTTAATGGTACACAGCCTCAATTAACAGGACAGTACTAGGCACTCATCATGGTGCTGACTAGTACATTCTGCTGCTTATACTGGTGGAAAACAGGGAATGACTACAGTTACCGTGTGTCTACTTTTGGGCAATGTAGGTGTATTCTATAGAATTTAAACTCCAGGGACAAATATGTAAGTAGATATGTGCACAATAATTCTAAATCATTTCAACTGGTTTAATGCCCAGTTTTGGTCATTGATTTGTTTCTGAAATTAAAATTGAGGAGTTCTCTGTATCTAGGATTGTTGTTCTAGTCTTCCTTCTTGGAATTCCTATTGTGTTCTGAATCTATAGAATGCGCCTCTGGGGTTGTGGGATTGTGTTCCTATGAATTGGGGCAAAGGGATCCTGCTCTGTTTGAATTTGCGAAAGTACCTGGAGTAAATTAAATATGCCCTTATCAATGCTCTATCACAGGGTTCTCCAAAGTCGGCCCTGGAGGGACGGATCCATACGCCAGATTTTTAGCATATCCCCATTTAGATAAATGTAGTTATCTCAAAAATCCTGCATGGATCCGGCCCTCTAGGAACGACTTTGGAGAACTCTGCTCTATCACATACTTCATTGATTTTCAACCTGCGCTTTAGACTTGCAGAGTGAGAGAAAATTGACTACTTTCCCAATGAGCACAGATGCGGCATGTTCGGTTCAATCTCTCAGTGGCTGTAACGGGCTGTTAAACTCAGTTTATGAATGGGTAAAGCACTCTGTCTGACAGTGCTAGCAATTTGTTCTGCCTCCTCGTGATGACCTTTCAGAATGGATGAATCTATGTTGTTTTACTCACCTTTGTCAGCTTAGCATTGCGTCTCCTCTCTGGATTCGATATTGTCATCATTATGTCACGTCCTCTGGTGGTTTTTCCTTGCATATGCTAGCGTCTGGTGGAATTAATGCTGAACATTTTCAACTTCATACTTACTGCTATTTATATGCTTGAATTATTTTTTTCCCTTGTTAGATGGATATTGAGTATCCTATCAGATATTACTGTTTCCTAAAAAAATATAGCTTCTCCACTATTTTTCTCATTATCTATTTTATTTTATTTTTTTGGAGTGTGCTCACTATTGCCTATCTTTATTTAACTTCACAAGCACTGTGTTTTGTGGGTGTATTGCAACATTATGCAAAATATCACTCCAAATCCAATCATCTTACTTTCACCAGAGGAGCCACCTCTTAAGAAAGTTTTTACAAATTATATGAAAGAATGTGGTTTGAATCTGCTGCTCCATTCTCCCGTGGGATAGAGGTTTTTGAAAACTTGTCAGATCTCTCTGATGATGAAGATTATAATGTCACAGCAAGTTTGAATTAATTTAAGCTCGCAATCAATAAATTAGACATGCATCATCTTGCTAAGTTTCTACTATTTTCAGTGTTCTCTTTTTTGGCATGTGAGCCGAAGAACAAGATGAAATGATTGAAGTATATGTGACAGCTCTTCGTAAACTAAATTCCTTTTGGAACATTAGTGATAATACTGATGAAAGAATAAGAGACCAATTCATGTTAAGGTGTAAGTTTGATAAAATTAGACAAGAACTCTTCTTTAAGGATGATCCAATATTGAATGAGGTATTGAGAAAAGTGAAACGGGTTGAGCATTCCTTAGTATGTGTAGAGGAATTACATAAAGATAATATCAATCTCCCCTACTATGATCAAAGCTGTTTACACCCAACTGAAACCGCAAATTAAATCCAAAGATTTTCCCATATTTAGAGGGATTTGCTGTCATTGTGGTAACACTTGATACATAGCCGACAACAAAGATTGTCCTGCCACTAAATCCATCTGTAAAACATGTGGTAAGAGAGGCCATTTCTCAAAGTGTTGCAAATGTGTGAAAGCTTATGACAAGCTTAATTAAATCATTTTACATTTGGATGATGTGGTATTACAAGTCAGTGATTGTATCAACAGCATACATTGTGATAATCCCTTAGATAGAGCTTCTCTTAATGGGATAATTGTTACTCTTATGATGGTCTCCGGCTCATCTCACTCTCATTTCCAGACATGATTTTGAAGAAAAATCCAAAGGAAGAGGGGGTTTATTGATTCCTGATGTCAGACCCTACAATTATGGTTGAAACCTATTAAATTACAGGAATAATTCCATGGTAACATAGAATTTCGAGGTAGTAAGACTGAAGGGAAGGTATACGTCACTGTAGTGGGTGACACTGCTTTCAGCTGGCCTCAGCAAAAACAATTGAGCATTTCACAGGACACTAATTCTTTTTTCCACATGATTGGTATTTTCATAAATACAACAGATAATGAGTTGCAATGAGAGTTTATTCCCAGGTAACCTGAAGTATTCTGATAACTTTGCAAGTGTGCAAGATTATGTACATACTGTCCATTTGAAAAAAGGTGCTCAACCTATTACATGTAAAGTATGAGGGATATCTATCAGTTTACATTATGCCGTCAAAACTGAACGAGATCATTTGTGTGGTTATTGAATTTGTATAAGCCGCAGGGTTGCTGTCCTCTGAAGTTATAGCTAAAAATGATCTAAGGACATAAGGCTCTGTGCGGACCATCAATAGCTAAACTAAAGAATTGTGGAAGGTAGCTTTTCCCTCCCTAGTGCTAAAGAATGGTTAGGATGTTTGGTAGTGCTAAGGGTTTCATAACAATAGACCTTACTTCAGCTTATCATCAGGTTAAATTAAGTTAAGATTATGAAGATTTTACAGCTTTCATAATTCTGTTTGGGACGTTTGGCTTCAACCTTATGCCACTTGGTGTGCGCTCGGAAGCATCTGTCTTTTAAAAATTTATGAGCAGTTTATTTGGAAAGTTTCCATTGGTCAAGTTCTTCCAGGGTGACATCTTAGTCTTTGGTTTCACATTGGAGGAACACAATGTTAGAGTGAAGAAGTTGCTGAAAGTACTTAGGAAGCATGGTTTGACCTTGAAATCTATGAAATGTACGTTTGGCTGTTCTGAGTTGATTTTTTTGGGCACATATCTCAGTTAATGGAATTTGTCACAGAAAAGAATTGGTTAAAACTGTTCAGAATTCGCCTAGTCCCCAGAAAAGGAAGATGTTCAAACATGTCTGTACAACACTCCACTGGCCCTGGGATAGGTTTTCACTATAGAAATAAAATGTACATATATACATCTACAAATATTCTTAGGGATAGTAGAATTCTATTTGTGATTTATTCCCAAATTTGTGAGTAAGACTTGTTAAATGCCTGGTCTTCTAAGAAAAGAGGTTGAGTTTATCTGGAGTGGAGTTTGTCAGCGAGAGTTTTTGGATATTAAAGCTCACCTTTCTTTTGGACAACATCTGCAGAGCTTTGTGCCTAGTCTGCCGTGTTGTCTGATCACAGATGTCAGCAATGTAGGTTTAATTGTGGTCCTAAAACAAGTACAAGATGTGGATGTGGTCACTGTAGCTTTTGCATCTAGAGCTCTGAGAGGAGCCGTACAAAGTCATTCCACTATTGGGAAAGAAGCTTTAGTGGTGGACTTGGCCATTAGGAAATGTAAGCAATTTATGCATATGGTCTGCTTTTAGATGTTCTCAGCTCATAAGCCTTTACAATTGTTTTTCAACATAAAAGGCCTTGGTGGTGTCTTTTTAAGGATTTCCATGTGAATATTTGCATTACAGGACTATCACTTTTCTGTGAGTTACTTTCCAGTGGTGGCAAATAAAGTTGCATACTGCCTCTCAAGGTTGGTAGATGGGTAATCTCCAATGGAGGAAGACAGTGGTGAGTGGTGGTCAGATGATAATGTGTGCTGAATGTATATCTCAGGATGAATGGTTGGCTGAATCAGAGAAAGTTCCAGTTCTTATGTCTATTAGTGATTTACTTCTATGTGAGGGTAGTTGGAGTCAGACTGTTCAGAGGGTGAGAGTTTTGAGAAGGTGAATGAGAAACATTTGGTTCTTAATAGGGTTATGTTGAGAGATTCGATATTGGTTCTTCTCTAAAGTCTCAGAAAGCACTTGAGTGGCATGGCGCATGAGGGCCATCAAGGTCAGACTTAAACAAAAGAAAAATTGAGAAGTTCTTATTGGTTGCCAGCAATGGATCTGATGGTGGAAAGGGGTGTGCGTAAATGTGTGTATTATTAGAATAGTCAGAAGTGCAGGAAGGCGAGGACACCAACCATGAGTTGTAGAGACATTCCTGTTCGTCCATGGCAAGACATTGCTTTTGACATCCTGAGACTGCTCACTTTTGGTTTGGTACGCCTTTATGTGTTGGTGTTGGATTTGTAGTCCAGAAGGCTGGAAATTCAGATTGTCAAGGCTATTTCTACTCATTTGGTAATCAAGTTCATGAGTCTAGTGTTCTCCTGGGAGAGTAATCCAAAGGTGTTTTAACAGACAATGCGGTTCAGTTAACTTCTAAGGTTATGGAAGATTTTCTATTGCACTGTGGTATTGTCCACAAGAAGACCACCTTGTATCATCCGTAAACAAATGGTACAGTGGAAAGGTTTCACCCTAAGGAGGTGTGTACACATATCAAGAAGTGTTGGAAAAGACTGGAAGAGTGAGATTTATGAGAGAGTTGAGGAGTATAGGCTCATGTCTTAATCCATTACTAGGGTTGAGCCATTTGAACATTTCCAGAAAAGACTGCCATGCACAATGTTGTTGTAATATTGTGCTTATTTCTTGTACTCATGTTATTCTTTTTCAACTGTACTATATATGCCATGCAATGCAATGTTACCTTTTGAGTAGCACCATGGTAATGGAATCCTGAGTGCTTGAGAAGAGTCAGTTGTACCTGACTCCAGCTGGTTGATGGATGGGACTTTTCATTCTCTGGATTAAACTTACTTCTTATCTACATTGCCCTCTTCAATGTTTTAATTACTCAATTTTACACTGGCGACGAGTTGCTAGAACCAACCCAGCGTTTCCAGATGAAACAAGATTAGTCTCAACATCGCGTTTAAACCAGGATAAAGGATTTCAAATTTCTGCCACTACATGGAGAACTGCTACCTGCTTCAGTCAACTTTTCACGTGAGTGTTTAAACCTACAAATGAGAATTTGAGCATCCGCCACATGCCTCACCTTTTACATTTTTCTGAGGGGTTGGGAGGCTTCGATGTGGGCTCTTCTTGGTCACTCACAGCGTATCCTGTTCTGAGCACTCCTTTCTGTATTTAACCTTTGCGGTGTTATGGAGTAGACTCACAAGACTGAGATCAACCTTGTTCTCTCTAATTTTTTTTTTTTACTTGGTTCTCACGTGAGACTGTTGTTATGTTTATTAACAAACAAGACTATTCTATCCCGTGATGTTTTGGGATATGTTTGAGTAGCGATACCTCCATGCTTTAACTGTGCTGTGTCCTGCCAGCGTTTCACCTTTCACAGCGGTATGAGTGTGATTGACGTCTTTGTCTCCTCAAGGAACATATCACAGTCAACATACTGAAGTATTGTCATGTTTTGAGGCACTACCCTCTACACTTTAATGTGCGCTGTGTTCTGCCTGTGTTTTCACCTTTGCGGTGGTGCGGAGTGTGATCTACGCCTCGTCTCTGCATCCGTAAAAAAGGGTGAAAAATACTACAAATGACTTGTCAAAACCTTGTTACTTTACATTTCAACGTACACTGTTTAGAAAATAACAAGGAGTCTTAACGATCTCACTTGGAACTTGGAATCTGCCACCGCATCTTCTTCTTCCTTGCTCCAGTTCGACAGTCTCCAAGTCGCTGCGGTTCATCATACGTCTTAAAGTTCCCTCTTCACGTCGTCACGTTACGCTGTACGTGACACGCGTACCGTGGCGGCCATTTTGAAAGTTTGTGATCTTTAGCATTTTTCGGTCTAGTTTATGCAATTCATTTTATTTACAGAGCGTTGCTGAAACCGGAACATCTGGGAATCGTTACCGGTATTAGTCTATGCATATTTGGACGTTTTTCTCTTGTTTTAATTATTTATTGTGCCTAATTATTATTATTTTTTTTTTAAATATCTCGTGAAACTTTATAGTGAGAAACATTTGTTGTTGGTACTTTACTGCATGATTGGGCAAAACAACTGACTTATGTAATAATATGTACAGTGTTTACTCACACTTAATCTCATCTTTAACCTCTGCACCTCTATTTACGGAAGAATATCTATAGTGTTATCATAACATCTCGTTTAATTTCATAACCTAACCATGCAGAACGTTGCCACACCACCTTTCTTTTTATCATCACCCGGTGATCCACCCATCAGGTGGCAAAAATGGAAGAAGGTTTTCGAGAGGTATGCGAAGGTATGTGGGACTAATCTTAGTGCGGAAAGAAGAACTGCACTTCTTCTACATTGCCTAGGGTCCGAAGGACAAGAAGTCTTTGACCATCTTCCAGACATTGATGATTCTAGTCTAAATGAATATGAGATATGTATTTTAAAGTTAGATAGACATTACTTGCCGAAGGTAAGCACAATCTTAGAAAGATATCATTTTGGCTGTAGAAATCAAAATGATGGTGAGTCTGTGGAGAATTATATTACAGCCTTAAGAAAATTAGGGTCCTCTTGTAAGTTTGGTGCTTTACTAGAAGAGAGAATAAGGGATCAATTCATGTTAGGTTGTAACGTACAAAAGGTTAGGGATGATATTTGGCAAAAAGATGACCCTTCGTTGGAAGAGGTGATTACCATTGCCAAACATATTGAACATTCGCAGAAATGTGTGGAAATCATCACAAAACGTGAAAATAAGGGCGAAGTTGTGCACGAGGTTAAGACGTCTTCAAAGGGAAACAATGTTAAAAAAGGGTTTAAAACCAATGCAGAAACGAATGTCTCTCGTACTTTCCAGAAATCCAATTTCCAACCTAAATGCTTTCGATGCGGGAATCTTGGTCATTTGGCAAATGACAAGAAGTGTCCTGCTCTGAAAGCTACATGCACTAATTGTAAAAAGGTTGGTCATTTCACTGCCGCTTGCCGAGCAAAGAAAACCAAAGCAAAAGTAAATTTAATTTCTCAAAGTACCTACTCGGAGGGTGATTCTGATTCAGATTTTGACTGTGGGCAAATAGTTTCCCAAATTTCTGATGTTAGTAAAAAAGGCCCTTTTGATGAGGTGATGGTTGAAGGTAAAGGCACTCGCGTGCTGTTTGACTCTGGAGCAAAAATTACCATTGTTTCAAGACATTTTTATTCTCATTGCTTAAAAGATAAAGTCAAAATTTTAAGAGCGGACATCAAACCTTTTGCTTATGGTGGTGAACCAATTAAACTTCTAGGTTTTTTTCAAGGGTTGATTGAATACAAAGGGAGGTTCATCTCTGGGAAGGTCTATATTTCTCACTAAGGTGATAGCATATTAAGTTGGTTTCACCAGAAGGACCTAGGTGTTATGTTGGATCCGAATAGCAATCCTCCCATTTTATTGAAAGAGAATTTTGAAGTCAATAAAGTTGATACAGATGATGGTGATGCTGCTTATACTTCTAATCTCAAAACATCATTTCCCAGTGTGTTCAGTAGCAAACTGGGTTGCCTTCGCGATTATGTACATAAAATCAAGTTAGTGTCCGGGGCGGTACCAGTCTCAAGTAAGGTTCGTGGTGTTCCCTTTTCTGTGAGGGATGAGATGAAAAACCAGTTAGAGAAATTAAAGTCTGAAGGTATAATTGAAGAGGTTGAAGGGACGCAATGGTTGGCGCCAGTTGTCGCAGCACGCAAATCTGATGGTAGTCTGCGTTTATGCATAGACTTGAGAGCTCTTAATAAACAGGTCATTGTGGATAGGTATCCCCTTCCCAAAATATCGGATATGCTCATGTTGTTGAAGGATGCCAAGGTGTTTTCAACGGTGGATCTCAAATCCGCCTATCACCAGATTAAATTGGATGCTGACTCTAAAGACTACACTGCCTTTATTACTCCTTTCGGGACCTTCAGATTCGTTAGGTTGCCATTT
Organism: Calotriton arnoldi; assembly: GCA_963921515.1. NCBI lineage: Eukaryota > Metazoa > Chordata > Amphibia > Caudata > Salamandridae > Calotriton > Calotriton arnoldi. The sequence continues at coordinate 849,798 of CAWUFW010001622.1, read as the reverse complement.
GTGTTGGTATCGGCAGCGTCGGTGTTTCAAAGAGCGTTAGAGAAAGTGTTGCAAGGTCAACTTGGTGTTAAAATTTATCAAGATGATCTTTTAATCTTTGGGAGAGATGGTAAGGAACATGATTTAAGATTAAGACAAGTGTTAGAGAGGTTTAGCCAACATAACCTCACTGTCAAATGTAAATTCAGGAGATCTTCCATTGACTATCTTGGGCACACTATTTCTGGGAATGGTTTGGAACCTAAACATGAGTTAATTGAAGCTATACAAAACTTGGCACCGCCAACAAGTAAAGAAGAATTAATGAAATTTCTTGGCATGACTGAATACTACAGTAAATTTGTCAAAGGGTTTGCCGAGAAAAGTGTTAACATGCGGACACTGCTGTGCAAAGGGGTTGACTTCAACTGGTCACGACAGTGTGAAGATGAATTTAATAATTTAAAAGATTCTCTTAAGAAAACTCCCAAAGTGAGGAGTTTTGACCCCTCATTGAACTCAGTTTTAATCACCGATGCCAGTATGAAGGGCCTTGGAGCTGTTTTACAACAGGAAAAGGGTGACACGGTCAATGTGATCTTGTTTCTCTCTAGGAGTTTAAAGGGGGCAGAGCTGAGGTATTCTGTAATTGAGAGAGAAGCTCTGGCGGTTCAATGGGCTACAAAGAAACTTAAAAATTTGCTTTGGGGCACCAGATTTAGTGTGCGAACAGATCACAAACCCCTGTGTGAGGTCTTTAACAAAAAGGGCTTTGATGCTATATCGAGCAGGATATCCAAGTGGGTTGTGGCTCTTCAAGCTTATGATTTTAATGTAGAGTATTTACCTGGGGCACGCAATTGCATTGCTGATACTCTCTCAAGACTTGTACACTCCAATGAGGACAATATGAGCTATGAAGATCAAGAGATGAATGAATGGGTGTGTAACATTGAACATGATGGAATAAAAGAAGACAAGTGGCGAGAGGAGTGTAAGTCTGATGAGGATCTTAAAGGACTTTGTACCTTAATCAAAAAAGGTTGGAATAAAAAAATCCATGGTAACTTAGAAACATTTTGGAATGTTAGGCATGAGTTGTCTGAAGCTGATGGTCTAATCTTCAGAGGTTCAAGGTTGATTCCTCCCTTGGTGTTTCATGGTGAGTTAATAGACCTGGCTCACCAAGGGCACCAGGGAATGTCTAAAACCAAAGAAAGACTGAGACTTAATTACTGGTGGCCAGGAATGGATCTCCAAGTCGAACGCTTAGTTAGAGAATGTATACCATGTACTTTAAGTGAAAAATGTCTCAAACTTAGGGTTCAACCCATGGTCATCAGAGAGCGCCCTAAATGTCCGTGGGAAGAACTAGCTCTGGACATTTTGGGGCCTGTTTCTGGTAATGGTTGTGAGACTTATTTTTTTGTTCTTATAGATATGTACTCCAGGTGGCCTGAAATCAAATTTACCAAAAGCATTGACACCAAACATGTTATTTCTTTTCTGAAAGAGACTTTTACGCGTGAAGGTCTTCCTGGGTTTTTGTTGACTGATAATGGGGTGCAGTTTGTGTCAGGTGAAATGGAAGAGTTTTTACAACGCTGTCTAATCAGTCACAAACGCTGTTCACTTTATCATCCGGAAAAGAATGGTATGGTGGAACGCTTTACTCGTGTTCTTAAAGAAACCATTTCCATGTCAAAACAAAATGGGCAGGACTGGAAAGAAGAAGTGAACAAAAAGGTTGAGATATATAGGATCTCCCCTCATGCAACTACTGGTTGTACACCTTTTGATTTACTGAAAAAGAGACATCCTAGTACACTTGTAGCACCTTTTTGGGTTAATGATGTTGAGTCTAAGAGGGAGAATTTGTCTTCACAAGATCTGTGGAGGTCCAAAGAGGAAAAAAAGGTTATTGCACGAAAACAAAGTTATGATGCTAGGAAAGCTGTTAAAACCACTTATGTTAATGTTGGTGATCTGGTAATGATCAGGGCTCCAATGGGGCGCAAGGCTTCAGGTTTATTTCAAAGACCTCACAAAGTTGTCAAGGTGTTAACCAATGCTATTAAGACTGAAGATTCTCGTATCTGGAATCTCAATAGGGTGGTTGTTATAAAAAACAGTTCCTTGTTGAATAATGGCTCTGTGGTTAATCCAACAAATGATGCCTCTTGCTCTCGTAGACTTTCTACCACTCCTCAAAGGGAGAGAAGTGTGAGAACTAGAATAAAACCTTCAAGGTTCAAGAACTTTGTAATGAACAATTAATGCTGTTATTGCCATCATACTCTCTCTACTGCATTTCTAGGGATGTCAAGTTCAGAAAATCTTTTAGGTTCAGAAACTTTGTTTATAGCATTCCAAGTTTGTTTCTTCTGTTTTAGTTTTGTATTATGTAGAGGGAAGATGTGTAATATTGTGCTTATTTCTTGTACTCATGTTATTCTTTTTCAACTGTACTATATATGCCATGCAATGCAATGTTACCTTTTGAGTAGCACCATGGTAATGGAATCCTGAGTGCTTGAGAAGAGTCAGTTGTACCTGACTCCAGCTGGTTGATGGATGGGACTTTTCATTCTCTGGATTAAATTTACTTCTTATCTACATTGCCCTCTTCAATGTTTTAATTACTCAATTTTACAGTTGTATCCTTCTTGGACTGCTGTGAATACAGTGAACAATGGGACAAAGTGGGGGTGGATAAGCGGTTGTGCAAGGAAATTAATGGGTAGGTCGTGAGGAAAGAAAGTGCAATATGACAAACGCAATGGCGATTGGGTGGTGGTGAAAAGCCCAAAATACCTGGCAGGCGACTCCAAGTTTGGTGTTCCTCTTAGGTTTGCAAAATTGTTCAAAGGAACTGTGCAAATGGAGGATGGACACATCTGGAATTTGAATGGCATCGCTTTGACTGAGATTTGATTTAATATTTTTTCTCTTTGAGTCCTAATATCTAATTTTTTACTTTCACCCCTATTTTATTTCTTTTGGGGAGTGCATGGTGCTTTTATAAAGGGGGAATTGTGTGGTATTCAGGGTTCTCTTTCTAGTCCTTCTCCTTGGAATGCTTTCTACATCCTGATTATATAAGATGTATTTCTAAAATTGTTAAATTGTGTTGGTATGTACTGGGGCAAAGGTTCTATGTTGTGATCATTTCTTTAACCTGTTGGATGATGTCTCGGACTTTCATGTTCTAATAAACTCATACCACAAATGAACAATTTTTCTGCAGGATTCACCTCCTCTTCACCTCCTCTTCAGGTTTCCCCTGCACAGAGCTTGCACTGTGCTTGCAAAGTCATTTGTAAGGAAAACAAAAAATCTCAAAAGGGGCTTAGAACCTGCCACTTACTAACCTGAACTTGCCATTGGTTTATTCCAACGTCGCTCTAATTACATGCTTTTGATTGGCCAGCAGGTCATCTCCACGTCGTCCAGTTGCACTTTTTCTCTTGCTTTGCTGTCCTTGCCTGGTGTAGAGCTTGGACCAAGTACAGTTTCAGGTCACTTGTCACTGGCCACTGGCTACTGGTCAGTGTCCTTTCACTGGCTACCACTCTAAAGGTACTTTTTTTGGTTCTTTTCCTATCAAGCACTCCATACGAGCGCATCTACAGGCCATCTTCTCTCCTCCCAGCTTGATTTCTCTACTCCTTCAGCCGATCGCCCTCCTTCCCCTGTAGCTGTTCCTCCCCCACCTGCATGCCTGCTGTTATTTGTGATTTACACATGGCTGCTGCCCGTGCAGTATCCCCTGATGGCTTTCCCAATTTTGTGTTACCTAACCACCTACCGCACTCTGTGTTTTTGTTAGTGGGGATAGTCTCTGCCTTCACCAGACTCAGTTATGCACCCAGGCCCTTCCTTCCTATGTTGGGGTACAGTGTAAAAATGTCAACTGTCCTGAGCCCATTATGCCATTTATGTGCACGCTGTAAAGCATGACAAAACACACCCGTTATACTCCTAGTACCCTCAGAAATAGCATTTTCCAGCATAATGCCCTGGCAGGAAAGGCAAGGGACAATGACATAAGCAAACCTGTATCGCCCTGTAAGTGGCACAAACAGATTCTGTCTGCAGAATAGCTCTGCCCTAATTGTCAAACCAATTGTCTTTTGTAAGGGTGAATACGTCAGATGGTGGGAGGGGTAGGCCTCTTGTGCTTTCAGAGACAACCTCTACCACCCCCAATGCCAGGCTGTGTCTCACTGTTTCCTACACGGTGGGAGCTTGAGTGGGAAGAAAATATCCGTATCAGAGCTGCAATTAGTTTATTATTGTTATCTATAATCTTTATTTATACCTCACTCGCCATTCACCTATTTAAATAGGAGCTTTATTTAGCTGTTCATGTTAAAATTCCAGTGGATGAGGTTCAGATACTTTCTGCTGGACCCTGTTGGTGACATTTGGCATTTAGGACAACATAAGAACGGCTAAGGAGAAAAATGCATATGGTTCATTTGCAACCTATAGCTAGTTAGCTGTTCTAAGTTTGTTTGATTTTTTTCTGGTTCCATTGTTTTTATTTTAGTTCACCTCTAGAAATTCTTGTTTTTTCAACTGGCCATTCACACTCCAGTGCCCAGAAATTCGTAATTTGTTCAAGTTAATGCTCGCTGCTGGCATCTGGTGAGATCTGAAGGCCACAACCTCGATTGTGCCACTAAATGTGCTGTCATAAAAACAACAACAAAACCAAATCATGATACCATGTTGGTTTAGACCTCTCAAGATTTCCTAAGTTGTGCGTGAGCTATTTCACCAAGTGATCTCATTTTAGGTTTCACCTGTACAAATTCAAACTGCAGCAGCAACCTTGTGACCTGTGCTGATGAGCAGAAGTTGCCAGTTCCATAGCCAGCACTTAAAGTTGCCTCTTTAACCACTCTGTGTCAGTGTCATCTCCCCTGTGCTTAATAGCAAAGTAAATCCCGTCATTCATAAAAAAAAAAGTGCTATGACTTAGCCAGCTTTGACCACGTCATAGTATTTTTTTATTCACTTTGAGCCAGTTCAACTGCTGTGCAACATGTTAAAAAACATTGACCAAGCTAACAGATTTTGCATAGGCGAAACCTATTGGCTTTGCCAATGCTTGTTGTGTTTGTACACAAAATCGTAGCACATCTTGAATTGACTCACAGATTGCAAAGTCCACTAGGGATAAGCAAAAGGTAAGTCAGACAAAGGTTAAATAGGGCAGGGTATACATCCTTACAAATTTCATCTATTCCTAGAAACTGCAATCATAATTTCGAACCTAAAACCTCAAGGATTACATGTAAAAAATCATAGCCTAGGATATTTTCTGTGCTAGGTGTAAGAAACCAGCTGCTGTACATTGGGATATATTTGTTGGAAGCCTTTCCAAGTGTGATTTTAATGTGCAGAAATTGAATGGGCCATATAAGTCTATACTTGAGGGAGACATGCATTGTTTGTTGACATATGTACCACCCTTAATTTTCACTTATCAAAATTACATATCTTCCTCTCAATTAGCTTTATCAATGACTTTAGCCATTGATAACGTTTATGTGTATTCAGCATTGTCACTACTAGTCTTCCATGACTTCCAGACTCAGCTATTCTTTCCACAGTTATTTTGTACAGGTGAAAGGCCTGATAAAGGTTCTGAAGGGGTGCCTTTTGTGCAAAGGATTAGCATATAGCATCGTTAAAAAGGGCTGGTGAGTCGCATACATAATAAGGGGGAGGGGAACAAAGCCTCTCTAAAGGATTTGACACTAGACCCCAAAAAGATTAACAAGACAAAGCCCTCCTGTCCTGTGTACAATACAAAAAATACTAAGGGCCTGATTATGATGTCGGAGGAAAGTCAACCGACAGCTCGTCGGAGGCTTTCCGCTCAACATCATAGGTTTCCGTCTGACCGCCGTATTATGATACTGACGGTCGGAGGGAAACCCATGGGGGAATTCTGCTGCGACTGCAGCTGGGCTCAAGGAGCCCGTCGGAGTGCTTAGGCACCACCGTCGGGATAATGATGTCTGTTTCCCACAGCCTTTCCATGTCAGCCTTTCTGACATCGAAAGGCTGTTGGAAAGTGAATTTGGGGGCCCCTAGCAGGGCCCCCTCTCCACAGGCCCTCCGCAATGGGGTCTGGGGGCACCTATGGTGTCCCCGTAAACATCCCTGCACCATGTGGCAGGCACTACATGGTGCCTGCCAAACAGTGCAGGGATGTTTTAAAAGTGTAAATTTTCTATTGAGGCTGGTGCTGCAACCCGCAGCACAAGCCTCAATAGAAAATATACACTTTCCGACCACCATCAAGGTGGTCGCATCATAATTATGGAAGCGGGACCACTGACTTCTTGCCAGGCAGTCCGTTTCCGCTTCAACCGTCCGACCGACATTGTAATTAGGGCCTAAATATTTTTTAGGTCTTAAAAAGGAGTGAGTACAAACTTAATGATAGAATATTTATCCATTGCAATTTTATTCCGTATTTTCAAATCAAGAGATATTTTTGCTTAGGCCAACACATGTTTCACGACAACATGCCGCTTTATCAGGGCCATGAGGTATATTTTATTTACAAATGCTGTTGGTAGTACACAACTCAAGGAAATTTAAATTACATCAAAGTGACCATGATAATGAAAAATAGGAAAGAAATTTCACAGATGAAAGTGAAAAATAATTAGAAAAGAAGAAGGAAAAATGGAACAACAATGAAAAATACAAAATATATATTAGAATTATTCACATGATATAATTTGGCACAGGAAAAAATATCGTATTGATCAGAAAAGTAAAAACAAAATGCATACATGATTTAATGCCACAGATATTACACCTAATTTGGTGACACACAGAAGAACTAAATAATAGCAGATGACATAATAATAAGAAATCCTTAGATATTATACAGAACAGCAGCCATGTGTCATAATTTTTTTGATATCTGAGAAAAGTAAGAGCTCATAAGTTATAGTGCTATCTGTTAGAGACTTCTAGCTGCAGATTCCTTACCTTTGAATTTCACAGGTATCAGGCTGGATCCGGAAACTTTTGCTCAAGCAATAACCCTTGCGTGCGCCGTCAGGTGGCTCCATTTGGCTCTGCGTGATGTCAGCGACATCATTAGCTTCGGTTATGACATCACGGTCACCTATATAGGCGCCACCCAGGCATGTGGATGTCAGTTCTTTTCTTTACGGGCCAGTTAGGCACCCATCCGGAGAAGAGCTAACCCTCTGTTGCTTTTTGACAGGCCTTTTTCGACTTTTGTCAGCTTTGTCACTTTATTCTATCGTGTGCGAGGATGTCTTCGAGGAAGACATGGTTTAAACCATAGGGTGCCTGTCACCGCATGATGTCGGTAACCGACCCCCACCTCGTCTGTCTCTGGTGTCTCGAGAGAGACCGCAACTCGAAGTCATGCTCAGACTTGCGGGAGCGGGCTATCGAGATCCTTGTTCTCAGCAGTCGACACCACTCAGCGAGACTACATAGAGGTCCCTGTCTCATTTGAAGAAGAGGAGGTTGCAAGACTGCTCCCGGAGTCCCAAATCCTCTTCGTCCCACATTTGAGGTCATCGAGACACTCGGGGAAGAGGCACAAGAAGAAGAAGAAGAAGTCCAAGCCTTGACTGTTGTCCGTTGACGAACAAGGTAAGGAGCACCGACGCTCTATAGGCACGGTTCTGCAGAGCCAGGGTCGACTTTGCGCCTCCTTCCCTTCCCGGGACTAGAGCGACCCCCGCTCAAATGAAAGAGTTTTACTAGGCCATGTGCCGCGTGTTTCAGCGCAGCCGACCCCTCTGGTGAGCCCTCGGGACCCGCGGGGTTGTAAGGGGCCCCATCGAATTCGACACCATCGGCTCCGGCAACAGCACCGGTGGAGCCTCAGGGATTCAATCCCGGATCCGGGCTGGCGCCGGTGCTGGTGCCCACCGGCGGTTCCACCCCCATCTTTATCCCTGATGACATGGAGTCGGAACGGCGTCGCTCAACACTGATTGAATCCAGGGGTTCTATGTTGTTGCCTGAACATTTTGATAATGTTGTAGGCTCTGGAGAGAATTGGGAGGAGTCTATGGACCCTTTAGAACACCAGGATGTTTCTGCAGAGCAGATGGACTGGTATGGGGAACTTGGGGAGGCCAGTGGACTGGACACTTCCCCAGATACTGGCATGCTCTCTCCGCAAACTGTGGCTATGGAGGAGGGGGCATCATATGCCATGGTGGTCAAGGCAGCTGTCGAGGTCCTCAGACTGGAGTTGCCCTCTGTGCAGGTCAGGACTGATCTCCTGACCAAAGTGCTTCAGCCTGGGGCTTCCACCTCTGAACCCCTTTTGCCCTTCAATGAGGCACTTACTGATGTCCTTCTAGGCACGTGGTCCAAGCCTAGCACAGGGGCTCCTGTGAATAGGACAAAAGCACTCCGACATCGCCCGGCCGACCCAAAGTTCCTCAGCCAACACCCCACCCCTGAAAGCTTGGTGGTGCAGGCTTCTACCTCCCAGGGTGCGTTCCCTTCTGCCCCTCCGAATAGGGCATCAAAGAGGCTGAAATCACTTTTAGAAGAAGATGTTTTCTTCCTCCAGCCTGACATTGCGATCGATGAATACCGCATGCTTATTGGGCCGTTTCTCCCCCTCCCTTTCGAGACGGTTGCGCAAGTGCTGCCACAAGTCCCGGAGGAGCCCGGACTGTGCTCTCTCAGGTAGTTAAGGACAGGAGAGATGCAGTAAAATTCACAATAAGGTGTGGCCTTGTCACGACTGATTCGCTGGGCAGAGTGATTTCACTAACAGTGGCCTTGCGGTGCCACGCCTGGCTTAGAACAACTAGCTTTTTGGGCAATGTCCAGGCAAACGTGATGGACATGCCGTTTAATGGATCCCATCTTTTTGGGGAAAAGCAGGCTCGGCCTAGTGAGGTTCAAGGATTTTCGAGCTACGGCCAGATTCTTGGGCCTCTCTTCCACACCTCGTGGCCAGTCTAGCTTTCGCTCTTTTCGTGGCAACGGAAGGGTGTTCCGGTCGCATCAGTCCTATCCCAGCCACCATCCTGCTCAGACTTCCCAAGTTGTTCAAGGACGTGGACGCGGTTCAATCCGTCCAAGGAATGGAAGCCAGAACTTGTCGGCCACCCTGCCCTCGGCACTCCTAGTCTGACTCTGCAAGACCACACCACCCCAATTGGTGGGAGAATCCATCATCATCTTCCCCACTGGAGGTCCATAACATCGGACAAGTGGGTCTTGCAGATCATTCAGGAGGGCTATTCTCTATCTTTCCTTTATTTTCCTCTCCCATTCTGCCAAATCAAGAACGGCTGGCGGAGGATCATTTAAAATTGCTCCTAGAGGAAGTTACAGCTCTCCTGGCCAAAGGAGCTATAGAGAGGGTCCCGGATTCAAAAGTAGGCAGTGGCTGTTATTTCTGCTACTTTCTGATTCCAAAAAAGAACAAAGGGTTGCAGCCCATTTTAGATCTTTGGACCGTCAATCTCTTCCTCAAGAAGGAAAAGTTCAAGATGCTTATGTTAGCTCAGGTCTTGTCTGCCCCAGACCAAGAAGACTGGATGGTAGCGTTGGACTTGCAGAATGCGTATTTTCACATTCCCATCCTGCCGGGCCACAGGCATTACCTGTGGTTCAAGGTAGGCCACGAGCACTTTCAGTTTACCGTGCTCCCCTCAGACCTTACCAGTGCCCCTCGTGTGTTCACCAAGGTGATGGCTGTGGTCACAGCTCATCTGCGCAGGTTAGGGGTGTCAGTCTTCCTCTACCTTGACGACTGGCTGTTGAAGGCGTCCTCGCCACAGGCTGTCGTCTCCCACCTTCAGAATACGGCGAACCTCCTGCATTTGCTGGGGTTCTCTATAAACGTGTCAAAGTCACACCTGACTCCTTCTCAGATGGTACCTTTCATCGGGGTTGTTCTGGACACAGTGCAGTTTCAGGCCTATCCTCCCGAGCAGCGAGTCTAGGATATTCAGGTTATGATTCCGATGTTTCAGCCTCATTCCTGGATTTCGGTGAGACTCACTCTGAGACTGTCGGGCCTCCTGCATCCTATTGGTAAAGCATGCCAGGTGGCGCATGCAGGCTCTGCAGTGGGACCTTAAGTTCCAGTGGGCACAGTATCAGAGAAATCTCACCGATGTGGTCCAGATCTCAGAAGGAAAAGCAAGAGATCTGCAGTAGTGGTTAACGAATGGCGATTGAGTCAATGGCAGACCCCTCTCCCTTCCTCAACAAGATCTCACAGTAATGACAGAGGCGTCACTTCTGGGATGGGGCGGCCATCTGGGGGAGGTGAGACCAGGGGACACTGGTCTGAGGCGGAGTCGGGCTCCACATCAATTAGTTGAAGCTTCAGGCGATTCGGTTAGGATTGAAATCATTTCTTCCCTCTGTCAAGGGGAAGTTAGTGCACGTGTTCCCAGACAACACCACGCCATGTGGTACTGCAACAAGCAAAGCGGGGTGGAGTCTTGGACCCTTTGTTGAGAGGCCTTGTGTCTCTGGACATGGCTGGAACAGCAGGGCATAACCCTGGTGGTTCAACACCTAGCAGGTTCTCTGAACGCCTGGGCGGACTAACTCAGCCGTCGATGCCTAGCAGACCACTAATGACATCTCCAGTCGGAGGTGGCACAAGGTCTCTTTCAGCGCTGGGGAGATCCGTGCTTTGATCTTTTTGCCTCGAAGAGAATGCGCTGTGTCAGCAATACTACGCACTTGAGTTTCCAAGGAGGTTATTGCTTGGTGACAATTTTCCTCGAGAGTGGAGCTCAGGCCTGCTGTACGCCTTTCCGCCCATACCACTCAAGCCCAGGGTTCTGAAGAAGATCAGGAACGACTGGGCCCAAGTCACTCTTGTGGCTCCGGACTGGGCGAGGAGAGTCTGGTATCCGGAGCTTCTGAAAATGAGCATCGATCCTCCGATCAGGCTGCCCCTTTGGGAGGATCTTCTGTCGCAGCAGCAGGGGAGGGTCCTCCACCCGAACCGGTCAACTCTTTGCCTCCATGCGTGGAGATTGAGTGGCAGAGGTTGATGGCCTTTGGCCTAGCTCCTGAAGTATGTAACGTTATCTTGGCGGCTAGGCGGCCCTCCACTAAGACGGTATATGCCTGCCGTTGGCAGGAGTTTGTATTATACTGTACAGAAAGGTCTATTGTTCCTCTTTCTGCTTCTCTTTCCACTGTTCTTCTATTCGTTCTAACCCTTGCCCAGCAGGGCTCTGCTTTGGGTACTCTCAAGGGTTATCTTTCTGCTCTATCTGCTTTTTTGCGGCTGCCAGGCCAACCCTTTCTCTATAGGTCTCCAAATGTAAATAGGTTTTTGAAGGGGCTGGCACACTTGTTTCCGCCCACTCCCTTTGTTATGCCGCAGTGGGACCTTAATTTGGTCCTCACTTTGCTTATGTGTGCTCCTTTCAAGCCTCTTCACAGTTGTCCCCTTTGGTTGCTTATGATCCAGACAGCCTTTCTTGTGGTGATAAAATCTGCCCGGAGGGTGAGTGAGTTGCAGGCGGTATCTTGTACGCCTCCCTCCATGATGTCGTTTTCAGATAAAGTTTGCTTCGCACACCTTCTTTGCTCCCCTTCATCTCTCTAAGAAAGAGGAGCGTCTCTACTGTCTGGACCCAAAAAGAGCTTTGTCGTTCTACCATGACCACACAAATGAGTTCCGGGTGGACGACCAACTCTTTGTGGGGTACATGGGAGCTAAGAAGGGCTGGGCAGTGCAGAAAAGGACCATTTCTCGCTGGGTCGTTCTCTGGATTAAGATTAGTTATGCCCTGGCTAAGAACCAGCCCCCTTAGGGATTAGGGGGACATTCTACCAGGGGAAAGGCTGCGACTACAGCCTTGGCTCTGAGTGTCCCAGTCCTGGACATCTGTCAGGCAGCAACGTGAGCATCTTTGCACACATTTGCCAAGCACTACTGCCTGGAAAGTCAGGTCCGCAGGGATGGGCATTTTGGCCGTTTGGTCCTGCAGGACTTCCTAGTATGAGGAATTGGTCCGCAACCCAACGCCGAGAGAGTATGGCTTGGGTATCTAATTCAAAGGTAAGGAATCTGCAGCTAGAAGTCTCTATCAGATGAACAAGTTACTTACCTTCGGTAACCCATTATCTGGTAGAGACTAACTAGCTGCAGATTCCTTACAGGCCCGCCCATGCCTCCCCGCTTTGCGGACTGATTTTGTTAGGGCTAGGGCTACTCCCTTTTTCAAGGCCCTAGTTTTGCGCACGTTTAAGCCAGTTACTTCGTGGCTCTGCGCTTCTGGCATGGAAAAAACTAAAAGTACTGACGTCTGCGTACCTGGGTAGCGCCTATAAAGGTGACCGCGTTGTCATAACCGACGCTAACGACAGAGCTAAATGGAGCCACCCGACGGCGCAAGGGGTATTGCTCAAGCAAAAGTTTCCAGATCCAGCCTGACGCCTGGGAAATTCAAAGGTAAGGAATCTGCAGCTAGATAGAGTCTCTACCAGATAATGCTTTTCCAAAGGTAAGTAACTTGTTAGTTTATACTAGATCTCTAAGACATAAGGCAATTCATGCAACTAAATGACTTTAAGACCTGTACACCCGGTGTTTCCCCAAAAGGTTAAAAAACTGAACAAACCATTTTCATATCCAATTTGGACGATATTAGCACAATGTTTTAAAGATATAGGGTCTCATTATGATGTTGGGCGGAAGGCCATCCGACAGCTCGTCGGAGGCTTTCCACCCGACATCAGAGGTTTCCATCTGACCGCCTATTACAATACTGGCGGTCGGTGAAAAACCCGTGGGGGACTTCCGCTCCGGTTCTGACAGGCATACCGAGCCTGTCGTGGCAGCTGGCGAAAAGGTAATCCCCAAATGGAGCAGAGCCGGCCTCGGCTCTGCCGTCAGGATTAATATATCACTTTCTGCCTGCCCTTTAATGTTTAATGGCGTCCGACCGCCATGAAAAGGCAGGACGAAAGTGACTTTGGGGGCCCCTAGCAGGGCCGCCTTCCTCCTGTCCATCCGCTTTGGGGCCTGGGGGGCACCTGTGGTGCCCAGCTATACATCCCTGCATTGTGTGGCAGGCACTGAATGGTGCCTGCCACACAGTGCAGGGATGTTTTAAAAGTGTATATTTCCAATTGCGGCCTGTGTTGCAGCCCGCTATTGTTATTTATCTGATGTGATAAAAAGCAACTGGATTCCAACAAACTCAGCATGAGGGCCTATTTAGTAAATGTGGGCAGGACCAGGGATAGTTGCAGGAAAATGGGAAATACTTACATCCAGTAGTAGCTGGTATCGGAGGAGAGCGGCAGGGCAAGCAGGGGTGGGGGGGAGATCGACAACGACAACAAAAAAAGGGAAGAAAAAAAGAACTTACCTGTCACCTGCAGCCTGCCGCATCGCCGTTCTTCTGCTCCTCTCATGGCTCCACTGCAGGCACAGGCTCCCAGACTGCACTGAGGCCAATCCTAAAGCTGCTCTCATGCATGACAGCAGCTACAGGATTGGCATGAGCGCCCTCTTTTTGCGCTCCCAGGGAGACTGGGAGCCTGTACTTTCTCTCTCCAACCCGACAACTCAGCTTGGGTTGGAGAGAGCTTCAGTGCACATGACGGTTTGGCCAGCCTGAGACGGCCGACCAAACCGTCATGCACATTGATATCAGTGCCCACCACTCCCCATTGGTTTCTGTCATCCCCCTGGCCCCACCCCCCCAAAACTCAGCCTGGAAACAAAATTAAACGATAATAAACCAGGGTTTATTATTATTCTATTTTTCTTTCTTTTTACGCTGCTGGCAGGTGGGGCGACGTTCCTCCGCCACAGCGGAGGAGCCGCCGCTGCTTACATCTAAATGGGAAGCGTTTACAGAGGGGCAAACACCCACCCTCAGTGTTTAAATCAATTGCTATTTACAAACTACACTTGTAAAGTTACTACAGCTCGAAAGCGCCAAAAACAGTAGTAAGTGTACTCTGCCTCAGACCTGGAGCAAGTCCAGCACCACACATGGCCACCACTGGTACTGCAGCACCCTCCCATAGAAAACAATGGAGGCATGGACTTAAAATAGAACCCCATAAGAAATAACATAAAAATAAATTAATTTATTTCTACTTTTTAAAAATGTATATACATTTAGTTTAATGTTAAAAAAGTATATATGAACAAAAATATATTTTATGATAGAATGTTTGAATAAACATGTTTTAATTGAAAACAAATGTAACTTTATGTTTTAAATAATTAAATTAAATTAAAATTATTCTATAAACAACGTTTTGTAATTTGTAATACATAATCAATTTAATGCTTTAGATGGGAATTTTGTTTCAAATAATCTTTAACAAATAAATGTATTTTAATATATTTCCATTAATTAAATATTCAATTCTGAATTAAGTAATAAAAACATATACAATTAATTTACATAAATATTCAACATTAAATATTTTTCCAATTTTGTTTGAACATTTAATAGACTCTTTAAATTTTCCCTTTAGTTTACCACAGGGAGTTCTCCACCCTGGTGATAGAGAATTTGCCTACATGTGAAAAGTTACTAATAGTAGCTTTGCACTTGTAAATTTGGCTCCTTCACTGTTTCAAGGGGTGGAGACATTTAGTAAATATGCACTCAGAAATGGCGAATAACCAAAAGTAATATATTTCCTACAAAGTGTAAGATTAAATTTACACGTGTAATTTTACTCCTGTGTAAGTTTTTCTTTGTGAATGTCACCCATTGCACACTTCCCCAAAAAGGTGACTGATTTTGCAAAAATCATTACGATTGCCATAGAATTCTTCCTCATGTCCCAAAACCCAAATTGAATATTGTGATAACATCACCTGCAGCATTTACGCATGAACACATGATAGCACTTGAGAAACAGGAGGTGACATGAACTGGGGAAGATCCTTCTCAAATAACAAAGACAGAGCTGACAAAGAAGCAATAGAAGACTTGGTTAAAGCCGATTGGCTGCACTCGGTGGATCTGGTGCAATATGAACAGAAGGAGATAGGAGGTGAGTGCGCTAAGAAATGGTTTCAAGTTAGCATGCAATAGAAAGATGCGTCCATAGGATTATAAAATGCTAGCAGTGATCTAGTTCGTGTGAGTCTCGACAGTTATGAATGACAGCACACCAAACAGCCCAGTGTTCAACTTCTAATTATCAAACTGGAACAGAATTCAGAAATAAAGCTAGCAACTGGCATTAGGCCTAGCAGAGTTTAGCAATGCAGAAAAATACACAGGGGCTCCTTTACACGCAACACTTTGCGTGAAAATGGGGCGTGCAATGGGTGTTACTGTGGGTTTTCCAACGCAACACCCATGGCTTCTGCCACATTTCCAGATTTACGAGAAATCATAAACCTGGAAATGCGTCAGAATGCTACGCCTCCCCAGGGGAGGTGTAGAGAGGTGCAACGAGGAGAAATGTTTCCATTTCTCCTCGTTTTGTTCCTCTTTCTATGAGTGCTGCATTCTTCAGCACACATAGGAAGAGGAAATCGTCAAAACAATCATCCCCGTGACGCAGGCACCCTTGCACCATGATGCATGGTGCCTGTGTCAGCGCATGGCAGCTAATTGTGTGCCAGTGCAGGGGAGAGCAAATAGATCCGTCATATCATTGTAGATATGACGCATCCCTTTGGTTCAGAATTAATGCAGCGCAGCATTTATGAGGCTCCTTGAGGCACTTTTGCGCTGCCGGAGAGTCACTTTTTTGACATTCCGGTGGCACAGTGTGCCCTGGCATATTTACAAGGCTACTTTATGTGGCCTTGTAAATATGTGCCACTTTCACGCAGAACACTTTGTGAAAGGGGCGATCCATGGGTGCTGCTGTGGTTGTTCCTAGCAACACCGATAGAATCTGAAGCATTCGCAGATTTATGAACAATCGCAAACCTGGGAATGCTTCAGAATCTAACGTCACCCCAGGGGTGGCGTTAGGGAGGCGCAACAAGGAGATATGTTTTCATTTCTCCTCGTTTTTTCCTTTTTCTATGTGTGCTGCATTCTGCAGCACACATAGAAAGAGAAAATCGCCTGAATTGAATGGTTTTGAGGAGGAAGGTGTCTCTTCCTGCACAAAATCAATCAGCCCCACAACGTAGGCACCCAAGCACCATGGTGCAAGGATGCCTGCGTTGGCGCATGACAGCCCATTGTGCGCCAGCGCAGAGGAAAAGGACAGGAATGTGCAGTATTTTGTAGATACAGAGCATTCCTGCCTTTTTGTTTTGACATTGGGCAGTGCATCAAGATTCCTTGTGGCGCTGCCCTGTGCCAAAACCTCATAAATGGAGCCCTTAGTTTTGAAGTTTCTCGCAGGTTCCATTCCTGCAAATAAATAACAATCCCTTCCCTCAATCAGAACTTCTCTTCAGAGACAGCTCCTTTATGTTTAAGCATATACAGATAGATCACTTTAGGATCTCAGCCCAGATCTAACTGCCTAGAGACAGCTCCATGGAACCTCCATCCCACAGACCTCCTGGGAGAGCTGCATTGTAGTTGCCTAGAAATTATGCCTGATTGCAAGTCTACTTCTTGGAAATACCTGTCCCCAGGTATGAAATGCAGTTTTATTTCCATCTGAACCGGACCAGTGGCCACACACGAGAAGCATTTATCAGAGGACAATTCGGATCAGCTCAGGTTTTTATAAGTTACAGAAAAGGCTAACATGGCGGTTTATGCTAGGATACCTAACATAAATGACCAGGTTATGCAGCTTTCCCTACTTTTAGTGAAGGAAAGTCTAGATTTTATTAAATACACTGAGGTGAGCATTCTGTCGACTTTTCTTGCTTTAATTGAATAGCAGACATGCTTGCTCCTACTCTCCCAGAAGACACTCCAGACCCACATGAATATAATGTGAATCACAAATATCTAAGGGGAATGGGTTAAGAGAGTATGCTGTTGCAAGGCTGTTTTCAAATCAGACAGATTTCAGTAAGCACAAGTTCTGTATTCTGGTCTACATCGGTTTTCTTTTGACTACTGTCATATGCTAGAGTCTAATAGTACTTTGTCTTAAAGCAAACTAATACCTGGTTTATAAACTCATCTTTCATAGCTGCTCTTCATAAGTTTCTTATAACATGTAAGTGTATCTATAAACATAACAATTCCCAGTGATTTCTTTTTATGCTGACATCCTCTGTAGAGAGAATAATAAAAAATGCTTGTTAAATAACTCACCTTACTTCTAACACACACTATAAAAAACAAATAAATAAATATCACAGTATCATATGAGGTGAGTGAACAGCACTCACAACCAAGTAAAGTTCACAAAATATGCAGAAAGTCCATTATTTGACTTCTTATAAAATGATTCCCAGTTCAGCAATGTTCATTCTATAAGTTTAATAGAGTCACAAGCAATTCCTTGCAAAAGATTACTAAAGTTCAGGAAAACATAGTCTTGGGTGAAGGTACACCCTCCTACCAGACTCCCAAGACCAGTATCAGGAGCAAGAGAAGCAAAGTCAAAGGCAACATGAAGAGCAAAGCCTGGCTCCAAAAACAACAAGGTTTCCAAGACTTCAGTGGTAAGGTTGGGAAAGCAATTTGATTCACTTTGCTTTCACCTTTTATACTAAAGATTCAAGATGGCCTCTACCACAAAATCTCCAGAGATGAGATTTCTAAGTCTAGCAATGTTTCGTTTTGGTTTTACTTTCACTTTGAGGCATCCTTGTCCACAGCAACTGCCATCTTGAATGAGGCATTGCTGCAAACGAATTCCTGCAATGGAAGTGTGGTAAGGAATTATGCAGTAAGATTCCATTTCCATTTATTACAGCCTTTGAGCCCACCTCTGTACTCCTCCTTAATTTTATCTGCCATCATGACACATTTTCTTGACTGGGAGCAACAAGCCCTCTTTTCTTGTGAGAGCAGTTCAAGGATAGTGCAACATAGGAATAATGAAGATAATGATAAAGAAGGGCATGAAAAAGGTGACAATGTATTTATCCAAATCCAAGATAGCAAGTAAAACAGAATTCCAAACATTATAAGATTGATGAAAGGTCGAGAATTCTTTCAGATGAAATGTTTTGGAACTTGTGAATTTTCTCAGGCCATCAATACTGGAGAGGCTCTGCCGATGATCCTTAGATAGAAGGAACTGTGGGTGCAGTCGGCAATAAAGAGAATAAAATGTATAATAAGAGCTAGGATGAAACTTGCCTCCATGTCTTCAATAAAAACTATATTTTCCTTAACTGAAGCTAGTAAATCTCCATTTTATTGCAAGACTTATTATGCTTGTTCAAAGCATAGCAACAACAATATTAGTAATATGAGGAATATGAGGAATAGGTTTGCAATAAAAAAACTTTTAACATATTGACGTTAGACCAGTCTGCCAATCTGAGAATCTCTTCAAGACTAGCACCAACCCAAAAGGCCTTTGAAGCCATGGACCCTCTTGTGGAGTGTGCGCAAAAAGCACTGGCATCAATTATCTGCCAAATACATTACCCACTTGTCCCAGTGAGGAATGCTAGTAAAAGACACTGGTTTATGGAGTTTCTAGAAGGAGGCAAGTGATTGAATAGAAGATGACGTTCTTAGATTTGCAGTTTTTAGAAAGTTATGTTCTTAAACAATTTCCCAAACAAAGTTTGGGTTGGAATGGAAAATACTGATAATGAACCTGGAAACACACTCCAGTAGGGGTATATTGAACTGGGGACCCATCTAAGGCTTTAAAGCATCCAGTTGACAACCGACCACTACTTTTGCCCAAACCTATGCAACTTGCATTGGACAATGTCTGGGGATAGAGAATATAATCCTCCCATTCCAAGCATCTAAATGATCTAGCCATCATTGGGACTCTCCCTGAGATTCTTAATCTAGGTTTATTGAGTCTAAATATGAGAGCCCTTTTGAGAAGATGTAGAATCTTCAGCCTCTGGAGAGCTCGATAATGTAAAGGATCTGGGAAAATGGCTTGAATTGAAGAGACCAATAGGCCACTAACTGTGCGAGTTACCCTAGAGATATGACTGACATTATATATATATATATACACACACATGCACACACACACACAACTATATATATATATTTCTAATTCAACTATCATCCTGGATTCCAGCCTCCTCAATAGTAGCTCCAGAATATGCCCCCAATAGAAAGGGGAATCCTGTCAATGGCAAAGAATTGTAACAAATTCCTCTTGCTATTATGTTTCAATGAGAAATGTCTAGCCCACCATGTATTGGCTGTCCCTGTTCTATAGTGCCCTCATGTGTTCAAGCACTTTTTTCTTGAATGGTGCTCTGAACATATATTTTTACCACAAAGGCAAACTAAGATTTACACTACATAATCAAGCTAGATGTTTAGTTATACTTCTGTTCTCCCCCAGCGGTGTGCTAAATTCTTTAAAGTCACAACTGGATTTGCACGCTTTACCCTTCTTACATCTAAGGAAACCATTGTCACTTTTCTTCAATAGTTCTATTCTACTAAAACATAGATTCTACTCAGTTTATCCCATAGTGAGACACTTTTGCTGAATGTCACCCTTAGGTATTCAGAAATCTCATTGGAGAGCACAGGTCCATTTTGAGGATGAACGAATACTTACCCAGAATCCTTCTGAAATCTCTAGCTCTGTTGGTATAGGTAGTGATAAATCTAATCTGTTCTTCTGAGTCATCCTTCTTATTGGTTTTGATCCGTAGCCCATTTCTGCTTATCTTACTTACGCGAGCCACAGCCGAATTTAAAACATATTTCAAAAAGTCCTTATCTCTGAACCTGGCTACTATTACTTGCTCTTCCTTTAGAAAACCCTGCTCCATGTTGTAAATCGTCTTTGCCCCATTAAGAGTTCGCCAAGGGGGGGCGTGGCTTAGCCGGCTGCAAAATGGCCGCACCTTGAGTGGGCACTGCCGGCCAAGCCGTTAAATCCGTCACGATCCTGCGGACTCCGGTGGAGCTGACCCTCCACCCCACGCCATCCTGATTCCCTGTATCCGGGGGCACCGTCTGATCCCCCGGCGGGCGCTCGACACTGGTACTACACCGAGACCTGCTGCCTTCCTTGTTCCTGGGCGCGGCTGCCGGGCCTACCTGACGGCGCGTGGCCTGTGGCTGCGCCGGGCTGCTCCGAAGCTGCAAGACTGCCTGCATCGCCCCGCCGGGACCGGGGCGCCCTGCTGATATCCGCCCGCTGCCCAGCTGTCTCTTCATCCCGGTGGGTCGCGCTGCTGCTGGGGCAATCCGCGGCTGGGTTGGGGGCGCGCGCGCCGCACCGTGGGGCCCGGGTCTTCCCTCCCGTTGTCGGGTGCTATTTGGCGCCTCTTAAGCACTTCGCTCCCCGCTGCCTCAATTGGGCCCTGCGACGTGGGCGGCGCGCTCCCCACGCTTCCCCGCTGCCTCCGCCCCCGCGGGTGCGGGCCTACCACAGTATTTCTGCTGCTCTGCTGCGATGGTTGGGGGCTCCGCGGCGGTCCTCCTGATTGATGCGGAGTGAGAGACCTTCCATTGCCGCCCTGCACATCCGGCTCATCGCGCCGGCACCCACCCGCCTTTGTGGTTCACCGACCTGATTTGCGGCCTGTACTCGCCTGCCGCTGTACGTGGCGGTGCACACCAGCCCTTTATTGCTTCTTCGTCACCGGAGGACACGCCTGCTGTGCTGGTGCCCGGAGCGGCTTAGGCCTCTGGGGGGACCCTATCCTGGCTGGCCTGTGACGTGAAACTGCCTCTCCTTCACCTCGCCTCCCAGCCTCCGGCCCCACTTGGCTCCTCCGCCCAGCGTGCCGCCGGCGCCTGCCCCACCTCTTTGATCTTCAATTACACCTGTGTGGCCCGGCGCCTCTTCGCCTCCTACTCAGACCTGCATGATTGCATAGGGTTCTGTTCGGACGCTGCCTCCCTGTGCTGGCCCTGACCTTGCTGGCCTGTGCCTCTTGGTCGGCGCCCTCCTGCATCAGCCTCTCTCTTGTGATCTGTGCCTGCCGCACCGTCCAGCACGCCGCCCATGGCCATAATCCCTCTCGCTGGCTCCTGCCTCTCTCTCAGCTGCCTCTCCACCTCCAGAGCCTCGGCGACTCCGGTGGCGCGCTTGTGTGGGGATTGCGACCCGGCCATGGGGAAGGCCGACCCTAAGCAACCCAAGCAGGCCTTCGATCAGCACAGGCAAACGCGGCAGGATGGGGCAGCCTTGGACACAGGCGAGCCTGCCGCCCAGACTGAGGTTGGCCCGACCCGAGAGGACGACCTCAAAGCCATCATGTTAGACGTGAAAGCCACCGTAACTGGCATTGCCACCCACTTCGACCACCTGTCCGCCCATCTGGATACGGTCAAAGCCCGGGTTGACTCGCATGACGCACAGCTGACTCATGTGGAGGCGAGAGGACGCTGAGGACGCCGCGATGTTGAGGACGCCGCGACCCGAGATCATCATAAACTACTCCAAATGGACAAAGTTCTAGAACTGATAAAGAACGAGGATTTGGAGGCGCGCTCCCGTAGGAGCAACCTTACAAGCGTGCCCGAATCCTCCAACATCTCCAAAATGGAAGACTTTGTTGAGCAACTTATTCGGGACTTATTTGGCGATGTTCTCTCCCCTGTCTTCATCGTTGAGTGTGCCCACCGCTCTCTTGGTCCTCGGCCCGCTCCCGGCCTGCCTGCTCGTTCAATAATCGCCAAATTGCTAAATTTTAGGGACCGTGATGCTGTTCTACGCACAGCCAGGGAGAAGGGTGAAATTCGCCATCAGGGAAACTCTCTCACCTTTTACCCTGATTACACGATGGCGGTGCAGGCTGCCCGTCGCGAGTTCCTCCCGGCCAAGCGACTGCTCCAAAAACATGACGTCTCCTATTCCCTGGCCTATCCGGCTAAACTGCGAGTCAAACAAGGCTCCCAAGTTCACGTCTTCACGGAGCCGAAGGAGGCAATGGCCTATGCGAAAAAATTAGACAAGTCGCAATGATCTACACCATCCAACTCCCAGGCGGCTGCCGATGGCAATTTGAGTGACAATGACTGATTATTGCCTCCACTACTGGGTTCCTGTCATTCGTACTCTTTGGCTAGATGTTATTTGCCTTGGCTAGCTTATCACTTGGCCCTGTAGCCGCACTTGTCCCCATTTTCATTTGCTGTTCTCACGTTTGCTGGCCATTGGGCTTAGGGGTCTCTCTGGACGAGGGGTAACCTATTGTTCCTACTGTAACAGCCTTACCTTTACCTCTCCCTTTGCACAGCACATACTGGCTCCTAATCTTGGCTTCCATACACCTTATGTGCTTCCACTTAATGCACCCCTGGCGCTTGGGCGCTCTGCCGCCCCCCTTTGCTTAGTATCGCTGTCCGTGATTATTTGCGGCTTGGCCACCCTGTCCTTGTGGCAGGGGTGTACGCCGGGCTGTACCATGCCTCCACGGGATGATTCCCTACCTTGTATCTGATCTTCCCCTTCCCAGTTGGGGCTCCCTTGGGCGGGTGGGGTTGGCTTCTCAACATAATTGGGGGGTTGGTGTGGGAGGTGGGGGGATGGGTTTACTGGGCATGTTGCCTCTTCCTCGAGGCTGATTGTTTGTTTTGTTTCATGATGTTTTCCGCAACATGTCCTCTGCTCCGTTAGACTCTGCACTGCATTTTCCTTCTCAATTGCACATGCTTCCCTTTGCACATCTGTCTCCATCCGAGACGCCCCTCTCCGGCGCTGCGGTATGACGGACACCACACTCTGGACCTGGAACGTCAGGGGTCTTAACGACCATCGCAAGGCCCGCCTGGTACACGCCCACCTCATACGACATAAGGTAGACATCTGTTTCCTTCAGGAGACACACCTGCTGCCCGCCACATCTTCCAGACTTCTCTCTAAACATTGGGGCGAAACTCACTCCTCCTTCTACTCCAGCTACTCTCGCGGAGTATCCATCCTAATGCGCAGAGGGCTTCCCTGGCACACTTCTCAGGTTATTATAGACCCGGGGGGGTGCTTTGTTATCCTGCGCGGCACTCTCCTGGCTCAACCTCTAATCCTTGCAGCGATATACGGTCCCAACTCTGATGACCCCGAGTTCTTCGCGCGGGTGTGGCAGCACATCTCATCCCTTGCTTGGGGGAGGCGACTTAAATATCGCACCTTCTGCCACCCTTGATCGCTCCGGGCCCCATGCTCTGCACCCACGTGCGACTTCTCTCCTGCACTCCATACTAACCGACAATTCTCTGCTCGATGCGTGGCGGCACACTTGCCCGGGAGCTCGCGAGGGCACGTGCGTGATGGGCTCACGGGGCTGCTGGTCCCGCCTGGACCTCTGGATTACCACGCAGGACGTCTTTGCATGGGTCACCTCCGTGGAGCACATGGCGCGTACCCACTCTGATCATGCTCCCGTGCGCCTGTGTATGCTATTCCCGCATTCCCCGCGGCGCATGTTCTCATGGTGGCTGCCCCCAATGCGCTTCGGGACTCGGTTTTCTGCGACGAGATCCAAACGGCAATCAATAACTATTTTGAACTCAACGCTGGCTCTGTCAATTCCCCCTCCACGCTCTAGGAGGGTTTTAAGGTGGTAATCCGGGGCGAGTGTATCGCTAAGCAATCGGGCGTACTTCGCTCTATTCGTGGTGCTCTCGAGCGTTTTGAGGGGGAGATCAAGGCGCTGGATTCTTCGCAATCTTTGGACCCTAGCCCCGACACCCTGGCACAGCTTAGGGGTAAACTCACTGATTTTAATGATGAGGCCAATAGGGAGCACTCATTTCTGGGCAGGGAGGCTACGGCGCGTCGCTTCGGTGAGGGAGTTCGCCCAGGCAAAACTCTTGCCAATCTCCTACGGCAGCCTCACGCCGCTTCCTATATTGCCGCGCTCCAGGACGGAGGCCCGGAAAGAACGACCTCTCCTAAGGAGGTGGTGGCAAGATTTACCGCTTTCTACTCCCAACTCTACACCGCTGGAGTTGCGCCCTCGCGCGACATCCTTGATCAATACTTCGATACTCTTCAGCTTCTCTGGCTGGGAAACAGCCACCGGGAATACCTCGACGAGCCTTTCTCCAAGGAGGAGATACTGGCTGCTATTAATGGCCTACCAGGCGACAAGGCTCCCGGCTCCGACGGTCTGCCCGCTCCTTTTACAAGACTTTCGCGCCCCTCCTGGTTCCTCACCTTGCCGCTATGTACAACAAATCTTTTGAGTGTGGCCATTTTCCTCCTTCACTCCGCGAGGCCCTACTAACGCTCCTCCTGAAACCGGACAAATACCCCGAGCTCCGTGACTCCTATCGCCCTCTGACTCTTATCAACACCGATAACAAGATCTTTGCCAAATTGCTAGCCTCCAGCCTACTCCCTCTCATGCCCCTGATAGCACGCCCAGACCAGTCCGGCTTCATTCCTGGCTCCGCCACCTCGCACAATCTTCTGACTATTTTCGCCGTACTCCATCAAATTAACCCCACTCTCCCGGCCGTGGCTGCCCTTTTGGATGCCACCAAAGCTTTTGATACTCTTGAGTGGCCATTTCTCTTTTACCTTCTCCATCGCTTAGGCTTTAGCCCGTTTTTTTTGCGCAAGGTCCAGCTTCTTTACACTCTCCCCACTGCTCGCCTTCGGATCAACGGTCAAATCACAGAGCCCATCCCTGTCGCAAGGGGCACAAGGCAGGGGTGCCCACTTTCACCCATGCTTTTCGCTATTGCTATGGAGCCCCTCGCTGCCAGGCTCCGGCAACACCACACCCAGAGGGGTCTCGGCTTCGCGGCTCGTGCCTTGGTCGTCTCCATGTACGCGGATGAAGTCACTCTCTACGTTCGCCACCCACAGGAGAATCTCGGCCCCTTGGTCAGCGAGGTGGTGCGCTTGGGGGGTCTTTCCGGCATCCAGGTCAACTGGGGTAAGTCCGTGCTTTTTCCTCTCACGGACGCAACTGTCCCCTTCACTCCAGCCTACCCGTTTGTTTGGGCGTCGGGACCCACTAGGTATCTGGGCATTTGGCTCAGCAGGGATGTGGACGAACTTTGGAAGACGAATTTCGGCCGGGCAGTGGACTGGTTGGAGACCAAGATTCACCTCTCGTGATGATTGCCCCTTTCCCTGGCGGGACGCCATGCCATCGCAAAGATGGTGGTACTTCCGAAGTTTCTGTACTTATTCTTGAACATCCCCATCCCTCTCACGGCTCACTTTTATCACAGACTCTGCTCACTTATAATCACCCTTGTATGGGCCGGACACCAGCCCAGGATCGCATATAACATTCTCACATTGCCCTTATCGCGAGGCGGACTGGGTGCCCCAGACTTTAAATTATACGCCCTCAGCGCCCAAGCCAGCTTCCTCCACTTCTGGTTGCACCCGACGCCTTTCCAACCTCATGTTGCGGTGGAGGCTGACCTCGCTGCCCCTGGCCGCTCCTGACTGCTCTCTTTGCCCCTGTTAAACCCCCGCGCTGCAAAATAGATACAGTGGAAACCTTGCGCTGGACCTGGGACGGACTCAGGAGATACTCCGGCTCTATTATGCTCTCCGCTAATGCCATGCACATTGCGCACAACCCGGCATTCCCCCCTCTGCAGACTGCCGGAATGGTTCAGTGTGCAACTCGCCTGGGGCTAGCCACGGTGTTGGACCTTTATCCTGATAATACCTTCTTCACCCTTGCTGCCGAGTCCGGCCCCATGGACACGCTGTTGTATTACCAGCTTAGAGCGACCTGCAGGGAGATTCACCCCACGTTTCCCCTGCCCCCCCTTCGATGGCTGTCCTCGACCTCGCTTACACATCCAGCTCCCTCGCAAGCTGGTCACCAGGATTTACGTTCTCACGCTGGCGGCATCCCCGATTACTGCTGACCGCGCCTGTGCCGCCTGGAGTGAGGACCTGTGCACTGATCTCTCTCAAGAGGTCTGGCTGTACTGTTGTAATCAGACCAAACGCCTGTCCCCCAATTACCGCCTGCGCCTCATACATTTTAAATACCTGCATAGATTATACTGCTCCCCTGTTATGCTGCACAAAATGGGCCTCATTCCCAGCGACAGATGTTTACGATGCTCCGCTCCCGCTGCAGACTTTTCCCACCTAGCCTGGCTCTGCCCAAAGGTCTCTGCCTACTGGCGCGAGGTGTGCGCCGCCATCACTGCGATTACCTCCGCGCCTGTCACACCAGACCCACTGCTCTGCCTCTTAGGCTTTGTGAAATACTGCTCAGATGCCTCCCGCAAACTGACCGCCATGCTGCTCGTTCTGGCACGGCGTAGGGTCTCCATGCACTGGGGACGAAGGTCTGCACCCAAGGTCGGCGCTTGGCTCGAGGAGGCTGCGCGTTGTCAGACACTTCTGTCCGAATTCTGGGACCTGCTGCCGGCAACCAGCTGTCCGATTGACATTTGGGGTCCTCTCGTTTCTTACCTCCAGCGCCAGAGCGCCTTGCCCTCTGCGGCCTCTCCCGCGCCCTCTGCTAGCACTCCGCTGGCGGCGGCCGCCGGGGATGGCTCATGATGTGATGCCCCTCCGAGCACACGCCCTACTGATTCCTTGCTACAACTTTCATCAGCACTTGGTCTCTCCCTAGCGTTCCCCTGTCCTTCCTGCCTCGTTCCACGCAGCTTTTCTCCATGTAATATACCGGGCTGCTTATGCATGGTTGCCCCTACGATGTATGTAACAGATGTGGTCTTCTTTATTGATTGCGGACTTTCCGCCTGCATATATTGTAACATGTTGTGCAAATTTCTTAATAAAGATCTTTAAAAAAAATTATTTTAAAAAAAGAGTTCTCCAAGGGGTATGCTTTCAATCAATTTACATGGATGACTGTTGTTCGTCTGTAGGAGACTATTTTCCAATGTGGGTTTCCTGGACAAACTAGTCTTGAGTCTGTCATCACACTCTAGCACCAAAATATCCAAGAACTCAACACTCGCACTGCTGATATTACCAGTAAATCGTAGATTCAAATCAGTTTCATTCAGAGCCTCAATAAAATGCTCAGCCGCCATAGATGAACCCTTACGAATGGCAAAGATATAATCAATGAACCTGACCCAAAATGTGATATGTACGTTGAAGTCATCCATGACATCAAGGACCTGCTCCTACGACAAGCCCATGAATAGATTAGACTAGCTGGGCCGCGAAGCAGGTCCCCTTAGCGGTGCCCTGTGTTTATCTGCAATGCGTGCTGACAGAAGATGCGTTGTTGACCGCATGTGCAGCTGTTAGTTTGCGCTGACAGTATGGGATGCCCTGTGGGCCTCAAACATACAAATATCAAACAGAAATGATATTACTAATTTTCAACCAAAATGTAATACACTATATATATGACTATATATTTTGAAAAGGTACTTATCTTGACTGCGAACACCAGGGCTTGTTGCTCACAGTTAAGATCATTATCATACTCTACGGCGATTCATAGGCTGCGCATTTGTGAGATCATTAGGAAAAGTAATTAATTTATCTTGGCTGCCAGTCAATAAAAGCAATAAAAGTAAGGATAATAGGACCCTTTGGTTGTAATAAAATCAACATATAGGGATAAAATAATCTTGTGCGATGACGTAGAACATGAGCTTTGGGCCACGTTGCAAGCAAAGAAAATGATCTCCATGTGCTCCACTGTTGGATAGTAACAGCCAACCATGTTGCTGTTGCAATGAGCCAGTCACAGTCCTTGGCCATCATGGCATTGCACCTGCTGCACTAGTGATAGTTATGCCTGTGAGCTTGTGGTTTTGGAGGTTATGAAAGGGTTCAACCAATTGATTGCTCATGAACTCCCAACACACTAGCTATCAAAAACTCAGTTAACATACTCTGTTTCATATATATTGTGCAGTCACCCACCACAGATGCCTAGCTCATATTACAGCAGTTCTAGATTTGATCTTCTGGTGTGGGGCTTCCTGAAATATGTAATGAATGTCTGAACTTCAAAACAATCCTAATCATCCTTTGCTGAGATGGTGCGGTTTTCTGATGCCAGTGATCTGCATCTGGTGCCAGTCATAAGACAACCTCATAAGAGTAACAGATGCAAGCGTGTTACCTTTAGCCTGATTTGCAGAGTGCTAAAGCTTTCTTTGGAGTTGGATGCCACTAGAATACCAAGATTCAGGCACACAGCTAAGTCAAAGAGATTTCCCATCTGTTTAAGGGCAAAGGCCATGGACCATCCTCTCTTAGGATTGTATGAATATTTGTTTTCTCATGTAGTCAATTGTGGCCAAACTAGGACTTTGAAAATGTGGAGTTTGAGTTTCTCTCTTGAAAGTATGTGTATGCTCTGGCAGTCTCCGGCAGGTGTCTTCCAAGTGAAAGTGATCTCATACATTATGAAAGATTTTCCGGTCATCTTTTCTCCTCTATCTCACCGTTATCCTCCTCTATCATTATGACAATTGTTGCTGTACTTTTGTTTGCATGCTAGATGTACAATTGTATCACCTTCTGATCCAATCATAATAATATTTTAATAGTTACATTAGTGATTCACTTTTCCCATGACCTTGTAGTTTGTTTGAAAAAAGAACTCTGACGTTTGGGCAGCAGAGCGTATCCATGTCTGTGACATGCATGGGACGGCAGTTGCTACTAAACAGAGGCAACTACTCGCTACTAAGCAGAGACAATATTAATCAGTTATTTAAATAGAAATTCTTAAAATATGCTGCGGCACTTTCTAACATTTTGAAAAAAATGCTTATATTGTGGTTTTTATGTCACTTTGGATCAAGCAAATGTTTTCCAGTTATTCCTGAGCTGAGGTAAGTTCTACAGGAGGTGTTGAGGGTACTCTGAGGATCAGTTGGGGGAGTTTTGTGACCAGTTGGGGTTGACCAGAGACAAACTTAGGGCCTTATTACGAGTTTGGCGGTCCTCCTACAGCACTGCCACCGCTGCACAAGGAGGAGGACCGCCAAGCCTGTGGTGTGCCTGCCCACCGGATTCTGAGTTGAATCCAGGGGGGGCAGTGCTGCAGCGGTCTCATGGCGGCGGCTGTGTTAGGCTCATAGGAGAGCCTTAACAGCAGACTGTCGCCGTGACAGTGCCTGCAGCATGTTCCTGCACTGTGTCTCAAGATATTTCCAATTAGTCCACTCCCTAGATTACCAAACCATTTGCCTATAGCAGAAAATCCATTTCCCTATTGCTTTCCAGGCACCTGTTGTTGTCAACCCTTTTAAATCTTTCTTCAGGTCAGTAATGTTGCTAATATATTTCTTCAGGTCTTTACTCTTGTCTAGGATATATGTACAACATTGTTGAACTTTTAACATCCGGCAGACTCAGCCCTCCTTTGTGAGAAGGACGTCAAGAGCAAGTCTATTCTGCAAAACCATGGACCTGATGGCAACCATTTTCGTGTCAATAACCAGAAATCCTCCCGCTGTACTAGTAGCTAACTTGTCAACTAAATTAGAAAGTTTTGTAATCTTGTGTGAGTTGAGGATCACTCCTACAGTTCGGATCACGCCATCAAAGATATCACCTTCTATTTCACTAGCACTAGCTCTTCCTTTGGTTCTCACACGTTGTCCCCTAGTCGAGTCCTCAAATTGGTACACATGGTGGATTTTAGCAAAAACTACTCCTAAATAGCATGTTCTATATCATCTCTTGGGTAACCTATAAAATACACTTTTCCCACAAATGTATTATACACCAAGGAAAACCGGATCTCATTCATCCAAATATAACCCCCAATTTCCCCTAACTTCAAATGTATGGTCACATTTTCTAGTTCCTACAAAATTTGTCAGTCATGGATTTTATAATAGAGATACATAACCTCCCTTTATGTTGCCAATCTAGAGCAAGTGCAGCCATATTTCCCGCTACTCTATGTTCACGCTCTTCCTTTGCCCAGGGTGGAACTTTCGAATGATCAGTAGCTTTGGCTAGAGATTTCTTCTTCTATCCTCTACAGAGTCACTGAATTTCTTTTCTACACTGGTTAAAGATCAGATTAAATTGTGTCTGTGTGCATAGGCAGTGTTCAGTGACATAATGGTTCTAAATAAATGTCCCATTATTTCAGTTGTCTATTCAAGTGCTTAAGCACAGGGACTTCAGAAAGAACCAAGGGCCATATGTATCAAAGGAGTTTTGCGATTCTCAAATTGCGATGTTTAGCGAATCGCAATTAGAGAATCGCAAAATGCAATGTATTTAGGATTTGCTAAAAATTTTGCGAATCCTACATATTCCTTATTTGCGAAAACCTTCCCATTCATTCCTATGGGCTAGGAGGTCCATAGGAATGAATGGGAAGACATTCTCAATTTGCGATTACCAATTAGAGAATTGCAAATTGAGAATGCAATTTCAGGTTGCAAGGGTGCCAAAAGGACACCCTGTTGCACCCCTGAAATATGCATGTGTGCACATTTTGGGCAGATACATGCCCTAAGGGCATGTATGTGCGCCAAATAGCACTTTGAAAAAAGCAAAAAAGTGCTTTTTTCTAAAAAATCGCAAATTACCACCAACTTGAAGTTGGTGGTAATTTGCGATTCCTAAGGCCAAATAGCAAATTTCTGGTGCTTCTTACATTGCATTTAAGGAATTGCAATTTGCGATTCCTTAAATGCATTTGCAAAATAGAAAATTGCTAATTTTGTGATTCCTTATTTTGCGAGTGGGTTTTTGTGTGATACATTGCACACTGCTAAATTGCGATCGCAAACGCTGAAATTCTGCGAATTTCAGCGTTTGTGATCGCAATTTAGCTTGATACATATGGCCCCAAATCTTGATTAGAGTAATAATATTGGAAATTACCTTTCCCATAGGATAGACTCAATAACAAACTACAAGTAACTCTAAATGTCAAGGGAACGTGGTTGTAGGTTATTCTCTCGGCAACTGATGCAGGTAACTGCATGTATATGCAGCAATCTCTAGCATCCATAGTGTCAACATATTCGTATAGCAGCTTTGAATAGACATTCAGTGAGTAATCTCCTCTATAAGCATCTATGTGTAAGTCTTTCTCATCTAGTGTGGATAAACTATTACTAGTAGGGTTTGGCTTCTGGGGTAAGTGGTGCGGCAATCTCAAAATTATAAGCAAAATAACTAATACTTTAATGGCAACGGCAAATACTCCTGCGCATAAGCGTTTGCATCTGAGGGATTTTGCGTCAGGCTGGATGAATTCACTAGTGACAGACTGTTAGCTTTTAAAGATGCAGCACAATTATTTCTTGCAGTTAGTTCTCACTTGTACAGGCAGCAAAGCACAGTTCAAATGCCTCTGTTTGGAGTTTAAGGTGTAACTTAGCATTTGTGCAGTTCAAATCTGCAGATGATCAATTCCAGAACAAATTAACTCAGTCTGTCTAGTGGCAATGCAATTTCAAATCTCAGTTCAGGCACAAAGTTCACTTCAAAGAGGTACAGGTGGATGCGAATTGCTATAGCAAAAGGTGTGAAACGCTCTCTCGCAATCATTGGTTGCCAAGTAAGTCCATTCAGGTGAGGAGTACCTCTGGCAGGGTACTCTTGCTCTCTTTGATTTTCTCACTGTTGGCCATTCTTCCTTGCTGTCCCTCTGGCCAGATTCGTCGGCTCCATCTGGGATGGTGTGCGGCACCTGTACTTCAGTCAGACAGCATCTTCCTCTCTCCTGTCTTCTGGGCCATCGATCTCCGAGTATAACTCATATTACCATTGCACTAGGCCCTTCACCAGAGTCAGAACCTTGCGCTGTCAACTCCACTGGATTAGACCCTTCTTTACCGACAACAGTTGACTCTCTCAGACCCCCCCCTCAGGCCAAACGAGTGCTGTCCCAGCAGCTTGCTGATCCCCAACAGCATGACTAACCTGCTAATTCTGTCTCACTGTAACCACTGGCGCATCAGTGTTTGGTTTGTTCAGCATTCTGTCAATCATCTGTTCTTTTTGCTTTTGTCGCCATAAGTGGGAAGGTTATACCCAGACATGAGTCCCATGCTTGCTGTGCCACTGGAGTTGAGCTAGCCTGGCTGATGAGGGGTGATACCCTGAACCCGGTCCCAGGATGCTTGTTTCCGGTCCAGGGAGGACCTGGCCTGGCAGTTTGGGCTGGGCTGTACCCATGGGGAGCAGGATCAACACTGATTTGCATTTGGATGGGTCCAAACCAGGGTGGCGTAGTGAGAAAAAAAATGATGGTTTAAACCCATATCTGTGACTGGGGGTGTTTGATTTGTTCAGATTTCCGTCCATCATCTGTTCTTTTTACCAGATTTGATCCAGCATTTCTGGGCCCATTAGGTGATTTCGAGGGGTGGGTTTAGATCTCCTGGAATTACCCTGGATCAACTAAATCACTTCTTACTCTCTATTTCTGTCCTCCAAAGGATCTTTTATACATCGCACTGGGGGATAGAGAGTTAGCATCACTTGCCCAATCAACATTCAATTTATATTAACAGTGCAATCAATTTGGCTACAAAATTAGGACCAGGAAGCAGTAGCCAAGTTCAAGGGTGTATATTACAATTTAGTAATCAAATTCAAATAAATCACGCTCAAGACCTGCTATACAAGTATAAAATTGCATCAGGGAGGCCAAGCCTCCCAAAGAAGTTAAGGCTAACTGGAATTACACAAACGAGAAGCTACGTCCAGGGCGGAGTACGTGGCAAGGTAAGGTCAAGGAACTGCATAAGCAGATTCTGTTGTGCACAGTGGCCCTGAGACCTGGCCTCCTATCTGGTACCTGACGCCCCATAGCGAGCTCCGATCCAACCCTTCCCTTCACCGCAATTGACGGTGGATGCTTTTCCTTAATTGATTGTCACAGCTCATATTATTCTCTCAGGGCCACTGTGCACAACAGAATCTGCTTACGCAGTTCCTTGACCTTACCTTGCCACGTACTCCGCCCTGGACGTACCTTCTTTATGTCCATTGGACATCTGCATAGTCATTACAGGCATATGTATACAGGCATGTCACCTTAAATGTCCTGAAGATGATCCTAGTATGTTCTCTAAGGATCGAAACGCCGTCGACACCTTGTACACCATATGCACTTTCTTATTTGCCTATTTTTGTGTAACGGTGTCCTTTGCATAATTTGTTTGTTCTATCAAAACCTGCCCTAAAGCAAACAATTTACTTTGCCTGAGCCTTTCTGCTTTATGTTGTACGTCTTCTTCGCTAAGTTGGATGCAGGCTTGTGTCCCACTTA
Source organism: Calotriton arnoldi (assembly GCA_963921515.1). Taxonomy (NCBI): domain Eukaryota; kingdom Metazoa; phylum Chordata; class Amphibia; order Caudata; family Salamandridae; genus Calotriton; species Calotriton arnoldi. The sequence continues at coordinate 816,590 of CAWUFW010001622.1, read as the reverse complement.
AATTGTTCTTTACTTATTTTATGTATACATAGCAGATTGAATATTAAATACCTGTCCGGCTTGACAGCTATAAAAATATAGTACTGATTGGGTCTATATTCATTGATTGTTTTCATTACATTTTTTTGTCTAGGGACCACTGTCTTTAGAAATAGCTAATTACCCAAGGTCCCTGACCGACTGTACTTGGGCTCCCTTGTTTTTTCATAGCATTTTTTATGTCAGGCATCAGTCGTAGTTAGGTATTTTGAAGTATAAAGGGTAGACAGCTTTGCGCTGCACCAATACGATAGTTTGAAGCCTTTTATTGGCTGCACATGACTACAAAGTGAAGCATGACAAAATTTGCAAATTACACAGGAATAGTAATCACAATCCAGATGGGATGGCTCGATTTCTCATCAGTAAGTTGCAGAGTTTGCCATGGAGTCGAAGAGAGTTGTCCCAGAACTCTGACGGCTGCTGTGACAGGTATGGATTTTCCTAGCGAGGAGGAGGCGAGCTGCACCAATGCTGACAAGCAGGTGAGTGCAGCACATTAGCTACCTTAGCAGTGGCAAAGGGCAGCCCCAACACCCACATTGATAGGATAGTAGGAGGCAGCCGATGTTGGATGGGGAGAACAGGGGACCAGCCCCTGTTTTGTCGGATGATGACCAACTGAGAGAGAGAAGTTGGAAATCAGCTACAACTGGAGTGAAGCCCCCAGCACAGACATGAGAATGGTGGCACCATTTGATGACTTGACCTAAACACCTGAAGCACCCTACACTTTAACCATTTGCTGGGAGGCTCCAGAATGGTAACCAAAGAAGGGAGGCATTGGGGAAGACTCCATGAGCGAGAAATCAAATGGGGACGTGTTGTATCTTTTATTATTTTCCCCTTGGTTTCTTCCCTCACCCCTCCTCCCCGATGGAATGTCCCTAGAATGTTGACGGGATTCTTACCTGCACTCCCTGTACCAACTGTCATGTACCAACGGTCTTTTCCTCTGTGGTTATGGATGTCGGTTGTTAACACCCATGCAATAAAAGTGAAGACTTGTACAATTTCTACTTGAATTATTTCAGGGACGTTCTGCACAAATAGGTTCACAAACTCAAATGTGTGTAAGACCTATGATCAGTGTTGCTTAGGTAGAACGAAATTGATAAGAGAGTGAGCAGGGAGGGTTTTGGTGGGCCCACTAGAAATGCCTATAACCTGAAGAGGAGAACAGATGATACCCATATCACCACTGGCCTGGAGTAGGGATGCTTAATTGTGCATGACTGTCGAGCAGCCCTGAGCAATTGACTAGGTGAAAGGTAAGAACAGAGTGTGCTCATTATCCACTCAGAAGGTGAGAGGAATTCCTCATAAGATGGCAATGGGGAGCCAGTCCAGAAACAAACTGATCCATTATGAAAATGTGGGAACAGAGAAAATGCGTAAATTGAATACTAAAATGGCTGCCATAACATCCATTAGAGACACACTGGCACATCAGATAGACACCTTGGCTATGGGACCTGGGACTATTGCATAACGATCAAAGGCAGATGCAACATGAATTGAAAAAGCAGAGGACATAATAATGAAACTGAAGCCATCCTCTGAAGAACTCCAGAAGCAGATGAGGGGCCTCACTGAACGTTCCATATAACTATAATACAGAGCTAAGAACTCTCAAGGACGTGTCAGATGAAATACCATACGGTCGGTGGGCCTGCCAGAGAAGTTTGAAGCAGCTTACATTTCTGGAACAATGGCTTGCACCCGTCACCATTCTACATCCTGTAAAGTGCACATAGGGTGTCAGTATCACTATGCTCACCCAAGTACCCTCCAAGACCAGTGGTGGCAAGAGTGCCAGACTTTCGGGACCTGGACGGCCTACTGCAGGAGGCATACAAGAAGGGTCACTTCAGGACAGAAAACAGTAAAATCATACTCATCCTGGACTGCATAGTGACTGTTCAACAGCAAAGATCGTACTTCAATAAAATGAGGCAAAGGCTATGAAAGATAGAAGTAAAATGTGCCCTCCTGTTCCCAGCCAAACTGAAAATCATGGCAAAAAATGAAACAAGCTTTTTGGCAGATTTCAAAACATTTGAGACTGGAATGACGATCATTCAACAGGCATGGGCGAGCAAAGCGGTGAGTGCAGAACTTGACCACAACAATGATGAAAGACCACAAGGAAGAAGACAAGCCACCCAAGATTTCCCAGATACTACAGCAGCTGCAGGTACAGTGGAACAGAGAGATGATACTCAGCAGATGAGTCCTTGGAGACAGCAAGAGAAGAAACAAACTCTGACCCGGATCAGTCCCAATGTCCGGCGAGGAGCACCTAGATGACTCCGGCAACTGCCAATAATCTGTAATGTATGAAAGGATCATTCTTCAAATATTGAAAGAGAGCTGATGAGCTCCCTGAAATTAACATGTAACACCACTGAGCTCAATAAATATTAATGTTACTGGTTGCAAGGGGACCTGTCATGTGCCCGAGTTCGGCCTGGTAGGAAATAGTGCCATTTTACATGTACACAGTTCTTTCCTAAAGTTACCTTCACTTTGTCACATCGACTTTCGACACACATTTACATTTGTGACACTTGGGTTAGTTTCTTGAAAACACCAGCCTTGCTGACACAGAGAACTTTGTGAGAACACTATCACACTGCCTTGGCTCACACAAACATTTGTTGAGTGTAATATGAGCAGTCATCTATTATTGGGGCCTCAGGTAGGGAAACATACATACACAGGGAAGCTGTAATGGGTGAACCAGAGTAACAGATTTATGGCATAGGCATGCAAGAAGTGATAAGTTGAGTTCAATTAAAATTCAAAGTTCTCATATGGAAGGTGAGAGGGCTTAATAATGCTGTGAAAAGTTACAAAACAAGGAGAGGGTCCAAATACCTTACTTCAAAAAACGCACCTAACTCAGGCAGAGGTCTAGCCCTATGTAAACTATTAAGGGAGCAGCGGTGTTACACACACTATTCAGTTTACGCAAGGGAAATAATAATATGGTTATGGGCAGGAGTACCATTCCTTCTCATAATTGAAATAATAGACAAAGATTGTCAATACACAATGGTCACAGGTAGATTAAACGGGAAGGATATTCCAATATAAATGTATATGCTTCTAATGTAGACCAGCCCTCGTTTCTGAGGGAAACTTCATCCTGACCAATAACCTAGTAATTGTGAGAGGTGATTTTAACTGTGTAGCAGATGCAGGACTCCCCTGCATAGCACATGCTTTGCAATTAGTTAAGAGTACTTTGACTACTCAGCAATGCATGATCTAAACAAATGCGTAGATATGTTTTTGTGCTCCTCCTACTTATACCCAGCTGTAGATCAAACTGGATATCTAGCTAGAACGCTGTCAGATCAAAAGCTGCTTCTTCAAACAATGAGATTAGAAGTGGCAGCAAACACAGGACAGCCATTCCTACCTGGAAATTGAACACAGAGGCACTAGATGATCAGTTATGCAAACATTTGATTGACAAGGCAATTCAAAATTACTTCATGTAAGTAAGGGCATGGCATTCACAAAAGTAGTTGAGTAGGAGGCCTTCAAAACCATAATATGCGGACACTGTATTAAGACAATAATTGGGATCACGACTGTGCTCCTATAGGACATTAATGAACAAGAAAACATGTTGTAAGAAAGTGGTAGATACAAGACCTCTTCCCCTGTAGTCTTTCTTGAACTATTTTTTGATTGTATGAGCTCAGGTGAACAGCTAAAACTGTCTAAAGCCAGACCCATAAATGGCAAACATGGAAACCTTTACCAGGACTAAGTGCCACATTTGGATCATCTGTGAGGGCTTTCTTGCCAAGTTGTCTCAGTGAGTGCCCATGTCCCAGACTGAGCTTTTACTGCCAGATGCTTTTACCAAGCACTGCCGCAGAAAATGACCATCTAGGTTGGCCCCATTTGAGTTTTTAAAGCTCCAAAAATGTCTCTAAATGCATAGGTATAAATCGTCACCAGGCCCACCATCATGTTCATTATGACCATGCACACTTGCACATCCTACCACTACAGATTCCTTGATTACAGTGAACCATTGGGTAACACAGACGTTTTTCACGAATTTTCTCTGTTTTATTGAGTTTCAAAACAGCAAATTTGGCTTTTTCACTTTTTGCCTAACATCTGAAGCGCTTGTTTGTTTTTCTCCATTTGTGTTTGATCAGTCATATTATAGGTTTCTCTTCATACTTAAACATTTTTGTGTCTTTAAGTTCTTTATTTCTTTAATAATTTTTCTCATTGGTTGTTTTTCAATGCACAACACCTCATGCATTTTTGGAGGATTGGCTTTCTTCCCGAACTTTCAACCAAAGTATTATTGGCTAGGAGAAAGGAAACATCACTTATAGACATGGAAACAGATTCTCTAGAGCTAAGCCTTAGAATCATAGTACTAAAATCAGCACCAACAGGACAGAAATCTGAAGTTCATAGACACCTTCAAGGCAGCAGGATTAACTTGGATATCTGAGGCCTCACAATTATGCCCAACCCTGCCTGATGAGTATGACAAACCATTAGGAGAGGAGGCTGTTTGCCCTGGCTAGAAGTGTAACTCTCCCTCTTGGAACATTTTTGTGAAAAAGACCCTTGGTTCCTACGGACAACTGTTTCTGTAGCCAGAAAAATGAGCATTGGCAAAGCCAATAGCTCTCTCCTATGCAAGAGCGATTGTCTTTACCAATATGTTTTAGCCACGTTGTACACCAGCGTAGCTGCTGTTCAGCATGGCTAAAAGTTAGTGAGGTAAAGGAAAGTGGGGTGAAGTGGAGTGGAGTGTCATAGAGTGGAGTGTTATGGAGTGCCATGGAATAGAGTGAATTGGAGTGTCAAGGAATGGTGTGGAGTGTTGTGCAATGTTGTGGAGGAAGTAGAGTGTCAGAATGGAAGGGCGTAGAGTGGAGTAGGGGTGAGTGGCATAGAGTGGGATAGAGTGGAGTAGCATAGAGTATCATAGAGTGGAGTGGCATAGAGTGTCATGGAGTGGTGTAGAGCTGAGTGGAGTGGTGTAGGGGATGTTGCATAGAGTGGCGTAGAGTGGAGCAGCATAGAGAGTCACATAGTGGAGTGTTATAGAGTGGAACGGTATAGAGTGGACTGGAGTTTTGTGCAGTAGAGTGGAGTAGTGTGCCATAGAATAGAGTGGAGTAAAGTGGCATGAAGTAGATAGAGGGACTTGCACTGAGCATTGTGAAGTGGAGTGGTGTTGTAGAGTGGAGTAGAGTGTTGTAGAGTGGAGTTGCGTAGAGTGGAGTAGAGTGTCAGGGTGAAGTAGACATTAATGAGTAGAGAGTCATAGAATGGAGTATCATAGAGTGCAGTGTCGTAGAGTGTAGTAGAGTGGCCTAGGGTGATGTGGCATAAGGTACAGTGGTGCAGAGTAGAGTGGTGTAGAATGCAGTGGCGTAGAGTGTGTTGGTTTTAAGTAGATTGGCATAGAGTGCAGAGGCATACAGTGCATTGGTTTTGAGTAAATTGGTGCAGAGTGCATTAGCATAGAGTGAAGTGACGTAGAGTGCAGTGTTGTAGAGTAGATTGCTCAGAATAGACTGAAGTGGCGTAGATTGGAGTGGTTTAGGATACAGTGGTGTGGTGTGGTGAGGGTAGAGTGCAGAGGTGTAGAGTGGCATAGAATGCAGTGGCATAGAGAAGAGTCGTGTAGAGTGCAGTTACATGAAGTATAGTGGCGTGGAGTGCAGTGGTGCAGCATAGATTAGAGTGGCGTGGCGTAATGCAGAATGTAGCGGCATAGAATGCATTGGCATAGACTGCAGCAGAGTAGCGTAGAGTACAGTGCAATGGCGTAGAGTGGTACAGAGAGCAATGGCGTAGAGTATGGTGGTGCAGAGTTGAATAAAGTGGCTCACAGTGGAGTGACATAGAGCGCAATGGTGTTGAGTGTCATAGCGTGCAGTGCTGTAGAGTGTAGTGGTGCAGAGAAGAGTGGCATTGATGTCAGTGGTGGAGAGTGCAGTCTTTCTGAGCAGAGGGTCGTAGAGTGCAGTGCCGTAGAATAGATTGGCGCAGAGTAGAATGGCGCAGAGAGCAGTGACATAGATTATGGTGGTGAAGAGTAGAATAGAGTGGCGCAGAGTGCAATTACATTGAGCGCAATAGTGTAGAGTGGCGTAGAGTGCAGTGGCTTAGAGCGCAGTCTTGAAGAGTAGAGTGTCGTAGAGTGCAGTGGCACAGAGTGGAGTTGCGCAGAGTAGAATAGAATGGCTTAGCGTGCAGTGACCTAGAGTGTTGCAGAGTAGAATAGAGTATAGTGGTATTGAGTGCAATTGTGCATAGTAGCTGGCATAGAGTGCAGCGGTGTAGAGTTGCATAGAGTAGAGTTCTTCAGAGTAGAGTAGAATGTAGTGGTGCAGGGAAGAGTGGCATTGAGTTCAGTGGTGGAGAGTGCAGTCTTGCATAGCAGGGGGTCTTAGAGTGCAGCGGTGTAGAGTAAAGTGGCGCAGAGAGCAGTGGCGTGGAGTACAGTGTTGCAGAGTAGAATAGAGTGGAGTAGGGTGCAGTGACAGAGCGCAATAGTGTAGAGTGGCATAGCATGCAGTGGCTTAGAGTGCAGTGGTGTTGAGTTCAGTGGCAGAGAGTGCAGTCTTGCAGACTAGAGTGTCATAGAGTGCACTGGCGCAGAGCAGAGTGGCCAGAGTAGAGTGGCGCAGAGTACAATAGATTGGCTTAGCGTGCAGTGGCGTAGAGTGTTGCAGAGTAGAGTTTAGGGCAGTGGAATGGAGTAGAGTTGTTCAGAGTAGAGTGGCGTAGAGTGCATTGGTGTGGAGTGCAGTGACTTAGAGTGGTGCAGAGTAGAGAGCAATGGCGTAGAACACAGTGGTGTAAAGTGTTACAGAGCAGAGTATAGTGACATAGAGTGTAGTGGTGCAAAGTAGAGTGGAGAGGCGCAGAGCAGAGTGAAGTGGCACAGAGTGGAGAGGCATTGAGTACAATGGCGCTGAGTGCAGTGGCGTAGAGTAGATTGGCTCAGAGTAGAGTGGAGTGGTACACAGTAGAGTACAATGGCGTAGATTAGAGTTGCATAGAGTGGATTGGGATAGAGGGAAATGGTACAGAGTAACATGCATTGGCTTAGAGTTCAGTGGCATAGAGTGCATTGTCGAAGAGTAGAGTGGCGTGGAGTGGCAGAGAGTGGAGGGGCACAGAGTTGGGTAGTGTGGGGTAGAGTGCATTGGTATAGAGTTAAGTGTCATAAAGTGGAGTGATGCACAGTAGAGTACGTCTCATAGTTTGCAGTGGTGCAGAGTGGAGTGGAGTGGTGTAGATGGAATATGCATGGTGTGGTAGCACAATGCCATTACAGACAACACATCTTCAATTGTAATGACCATTACATTTGCACAGACATACAGTTTTACTGATAAAAGTATACAGCGCACAAACGATAAAGTGTTGAAATGTCATCATGTAGTGTATTGATTTGTTTTGATCCTATTAAAATATTTGGTTCCAGATTTATTCTGAAATATCTGCACAGTTCATTTGCATTTTATTGTGTGCTAGAAAACAAATAACATTGTAGAGCCTTCCTCAAGCACTCACCGTGTAGCCAGCATGATTTTCACATAAATCCTCTCACTTTGAAGTCAGAGAAAGAAAGTAAACACCAATCTCCCTGGAAGACAGAGCCTGGCATTTGACCTCTGTCTTTGAATGCACAACAAATGTGACAAGATAAGAACAAAGGCCTGTTTACAGAAATCCAGTACTTGTGGAAGAATACAGTAAATAAGGTTCGGGCAAGGGAAGGGATGACCTCAAGCTGGACAGCCTAAACAAATAGAGCCAGAAAATAGAAAGAAAGCAAATGTGAGTTGCACACCACAAAGCCAATGGTAAGCAATGGGTGGTATGCATTCCCAGGGACGTTTCCTGAATGTCCCCAAGATGTTGTTAGCAAACCAGACAGCTGTGTGCTGTCTGGTAGACTTCGTCCTAAAAACTACTTCCACTTCCTCCTCACCTGCCCGCTGTATGATGAAATTCGTGGGAAGATGATCTTACAAGTAACTGCTAGGGAGCAATTGGAAACAAATGAAGAATTAGTGTTTTACTTGCTCTGCAACATGTCAGATGCGAAAAGAGGAATGATGACAGGGCTCTCAGTGGAGCGGATCATCTCAGGTCTCAGAAAAGAAATTAAAAACTGACTTTTAAACCGGTCTGTTTAGGGCCCTGTATTTATGTCCTTAACTCTACAGGCAAAAACACAGTGATCAATGTCTCAACAATGACAGTGAAAACCCTTACTTTGAACCATGTCATTAAAGCAGGGCTTGTTGACATTTCACATGTTTTAGGTCACTGTGCGTTCTCTGAGAATATTTGCTTTTTCCACATATCCAGAAAAGCTTGATTTTGATTGATACATTTGCATTACATTCTCGGGGTCTACATCACTCCTATGTGAATTAATTGGTTCTATCTGGGGAAACAAGTGGGGTGCACAAGTTCATGGGAAGGTGTCTGGAACTTGATGCTGATCATTTTGAAATGATAAGGAGTTGCCTAAGCCTTTCGAAATGCTCGGCAAATGTCATGAAGCACGAGGCCATTGACAGAAGCATTGACTGTGCACCTGACTTTTGCATACTTGGTCTGTATACACCGTGTAAGGGGAAAAAGGCTATAAGCAGGTTCATAGTTTTGACCATTGTCTTAGCAAACGACAACTAGCAATGAGCTGGACGGCACCGGAAGGCCCTACGATAAGCAGCTGGAAACGAGAGGTACTAAAATTGGCAGAATGCAATAGTGGTGTGCTGCGTATGGAGACTAAAAGGGGCCCAAGGAAGCCTCACTTTGTAAGAGCATGGGATGCGATCTTGACTTCAATCCCTGGAAACGAGAATGAGTGGGCAGACTCCACCCCCTCATTAGCAGTACTAGAGGACAGGTGAGAACTGAACTTATAGTAGATCCCAGACAACAATCTAGTCGACCAGTGTGTACTTTGTTTAGGTACAATGACACGAAACTTCATCTACTGACTTTCCTATACAGATGTCAAGTTCTTGAGCATTTGCTGTGTATCTTTACGTATCTTGGAAGCACAGAGTAATGAAGACTTTATTGTTGAAAATATTTACCCTCTGTTCTTTTAATAATGCTGTGATTATCTACATTATGATGGACGAAAGAAGCTCCTAATGGTTTGTTATGTGATGAAATCAATAAAAAATATTTTTTTAAGTAGCATCTGTCAGTAGCTGAGGGCAAGGGGAGGGTCTCTGGTGGCATGTTGAGTGTCTCTTAAGGCATGCTGGGTGTGTTCAAGAGCACTCTGGGAGTAACTAAGTATAGGTAAAGGTTCTTAGCAGTCCAGCCAAAGATCTCTGCGGGTCTGATAAGAGCGTGTAAGGCAAACCAATAGTCGCTGAGTGGGCCTAAGCGACAATTGAAGAATACCTCAAAATAGTCTGAGGATCTCTGACATTATCTAAGGACGAGGAGGTAGGTGAAGTTGGGAGTAGGGTCAATTGAGGATATGTATTAATCAATTGGATTGTCGGTACGCTCTCTGATGATCTCTGAGGGCTTGATGGTAATATCTGAATGTATCCCCAATGTTTTTGAGGGACATTTTGTGGTTTCTAATGACTAGTTGGGGGTGTTTGAATGTGGATTGAGAGCATGCTGAGGTATCTTATGATCACGTGGGGTTGTTTGGAGACTGTTTGAGTCTTGAGGGATTAAGGGCATAATGAGAACCTGAGGGTGGGCCAGAGATATTTCAGGGTTAGCTGGACGTGTCTAAATGCCGACAGGGGACCTTTAATGCATGGCTGAGGGCATTCCAGGAGTGTCAGAGAACATACCAAGGTTCTGTAAGCCTTAGTATGCAAGACCCTGAGGCAACTCAAATATTTTAACTCACAATCTTATATTAATGAAATAAAATGACAAAAGAGGGCCAAGGGAAAATGTATACAAGGTGTCACAAACATATTTTTTATTATTTAGTTTTGAATTCTCATTATTCAGTTTAATGTAGATATTAGCAAAAACACTTTTAATTCAGAAACATGCATACATGAAAAGCTGAGTACACAAAATATATACAGCAGTGGAATTGTCATACAGAGAATAATGCTTAGTTTTTAATTATCTCACAAGATAATCATTGTTTCATTCTGTTGAATACATTTCTTTTAGACAGATCTTCCTGTGGCTTCTGTTCAATTATTTATGCGTGTTTTGGCACAAAAGTGCCTTCTTCAGGAACGCCACGTGCTAATGACACTCAAAAGTACCTGCAAATACATATAGCAATGAATATTGGCCTCATCAAAGACAACCAAAGAATTACTAAAATATTTTTAATTAATATAATATAACGATTTGTAACCACTGACCATGGACCACAACCTTGAAAAAAACCACTGTGAAGAAAAGCGGAGACCAGCAAAAACTTTGAACCATGCTTCATACCATGAAACAGAAAAAAACCAAAAAGAGGAAAGAACAACATTCTGCATATAGTCCACGGAGAGCCACAGATAATGCTCCAAATTAAAGTTAAAGTGAGTAAGGACCAGTTACCCAAGTTGGTACAGATAGAAAATAACAGGATCACACCAACCTGCACTTTTGAACGTTTTAAGAATTTTGTATTAAGAGTAGGTACCAAGGAAAACAACTGTATGATCCACTGTAAATGTTGTTCCTCACACAAGAAATTAGTCTAAAAACTGGAAGATATACAATATGGCAAGGTCCTGAAACACAGGAAGAAAGCAACGTATAAACCTTCCACCATTAAGAATATAGGATTAATACAAATACTAGCCTAGTAATGCTGATCCATATTCATACGGTTTATAATGAATACCGAAATACATTCAAAATGACACTGGGTCCGTGTGTTACATAAAAGTCACGGTGTCACTGCAGAAGGGGCTGTAAGTGAAATTTCACGTGTTTAATGTTAAGGGCTGAGGTGTCAGGGTACTTGCAGGGCCTATTAGCATGGCGCAACAAAGCACGTACACTCCCCTACAGTGGTACGGGCGTAAGCCCTCGAGCGGTCTTTGCCCCTTTATTATATATCCTGTGGCCTAGCCTGGCCAGAGGGTGTCGTGTAGTTCCTATATATAACCTATACAGAATCTGCGCGTTCGGATAACATGAACTGTGGGCTTGGTGGCACACTGACTCTGTGCCCCCCCACCGAAAATGTTAGCCTTTTTGCATTAGCTAGCTAACAGTGCCACTAGTGTCTCCTCTTATCGGAGAGAGAATAGTTTCTGGCAACCTTAGAACATGACAACCCTGATCCCTCAGGATCGTGGAAACAATGTACTATTTTTCGCTCAGTCACTCGTGCTCACTTATTCGGTCTCAGAGAGTTACACAGATGAAGCAGTCGGAAGTGTTACAATAAGTATTTATTGTCCAGTTGTTCTTCTAGTGTAAAATAGATGTGCTGCAATAATAGTGAGACAGTAGCAGATATATATTATCAGCAGTATAGTGAATATAAATGGATAGTACAGTTCTACCATTTTGCAATAATCATAAATGCATACATGAATATAAAATGCATGATAAAAGAAAGCGCGTACTCCTACGATGCCTATCTAGATGTACCCAAGTGTACCTAGCATGTGTGTAGGTGTGAAGCCAAGCATCCCTCTAGGATTTAGTCTAACCCCATTACCTGAAGAGAGAGAGATTGTGGGACCCCGTCCTGGTCTCGGGGTGGACACCCCGCAAGGGATGTGTTAGACCACTGTCAGCTGGAGCGTCTGCATGCAGGAGCCTCAGCGTCTCTGGTCAGTGTGTCGGCTTGGAAGTCTCTGTTCCCACTAACTAACACTAGCAAGAGGTGCTGCATTTATACAGAAAGTATCTAGGGTTCGTTTGTCCCTTGTTGCTTGTATTAGACATTGTTGGATTTGAGGATGACGTATGGGATGAACCGTGTACGTAGATATGGGGAGGAAGGTGGTGTAGCCCCAGCCTGGTTTCTAAGAACCCTTATGAATATTCATTCATACAGTGCGAGTCTATTGATGGAGTTATAGGACTCTATTGTTTAGGAGAAACCCTCCTTCTGCACCCAGGACTAGAACTAGGTAAAGGTTCAATCCTCAAAGGCTCGTTACAGTGTAGTGTAGGGGAGGTAATGTAGGTGAAGGGGTATGATGTTACCCGGGCCTATATTAGGGTACCTATATGAACATAACACCCACTCCTCTTCCGAACAGTCAACAATGATAAAAATGCTAGCGAACTACTATTTCAACTAGGTAGCAGCGCATAAAATATCAATGAGCCACGTAAAAACATATTTCTAAAACATTAAAAACATTTAAAAATAGTCCAAGAGGTGAAAATTGCTACTGAAAGTCAGTTGTTTTGGAAATGTCATTTAAGAGGAAGTCCTAGATGAGTTCATTTATATAGGTCGAACCACTATAAGAGTCAGGAGGCCATGCTTTTCAGAAAAAGTGTCAATTTTTAAAAGAAATGTTCCAAATTTAGGTGAGTTTTGAAAAAAAATGAACAAACTGAATTCTTTCCCAGCACACGATGAGCCAATTTTAGATTAAGTGACCTGGCTGGGAGACGCAACATCATCGTTGCTTGCTGCTGCAGGGGACGGTCCTTGTAACACCTCGCAAAGTACGTCATTGGAGCACAGATGATATTCAGCACTGCCAACAGCTGGTGTAGAGGCAGCCGGTGCTGTAGTCGATACCTGGGTGCTAGTGGTGGAGCTGATGCTCAACCTAGTTGTAAAAGGCACCTGCGGATTCTCGAGGAATGCAGCCATCAAAATGGGAATACGCTGGGGACATTGCCGAGTATGGGCCCTCAGGGGTTCCAGCCGGGTATTCAAGTCCGCAGGCGTGTCCGTTGCAAGTGTCAGACAGAGATCCAACACGCATTCTTCACCGCAAAACAGGCATCGAAGAACAGGTAAGATGCAGTCCATCCAGACTGGTCTAAACGATAGGAACCAAGAGGCACTCACTTAGTTCCCGTAGGCAAGGTGTGCCCAGATGCTGTACCATGCGCTCACAGTATTTGCGCTCTAGGAGCGCTTTTGCCATCTCATTGGTAATTGGGCCGTCCATTGCGGAGCAGGAAAATGACAATCAGGATCACTGCGATAGAAAGCAGGATCAGCGGAAGACCTCCAAAAACGCTTCCCAATACGGAGTGTATAAAATCTGGAATAACTCCGAGCATTGTCTGAAAGGTGCTTAGAAATCCTGACCCTATGGTCTTAAATAGGTGTACAATACCACTCGAATCCGACATGTTAAAGATACGACCCACCATTTCTGCGAAATGAAAGGGGCAGTTTGTACGTATAAGTGCCTGTATCTCAGTCGATGCCCTTGCAATTTGAAGATCAAAGGTCTCTCGAGCGGAGGTTAAGGGTAAGGTTTGCTACAAAAGCGTGGCTTTCAGTCTGCTCAAAGTATCAAACTGTATAAAGGAAACATTCAACGAAGGCCATAACGGCGCCTCCCTGACTGTACTTGTTGGGGGAAACAATACTTGCATACAGCAAGTGACCCTGGAGTTCACAGTGACCAGATAGGCAATGCCCGGAAGCATCCCGCAGCAACCTTGATCGTTCAGCATCAAGCAACTCCCATTCGAGAGCAGCTCGAATACCGGTGTAATCACGGCTGCTGGAGTCCCTTTCATGTGGCAAGACAAGTTTGCTATTGAACCATTGCAAGCTCTGTGCAGTGAAATGTCCTTGCACATGAGAGAACCGCTTAAAGCGTTCTTGCAGTTCGTACCGCTTAGAAACACTTCGCGATCCCCACTCCGGCATCGAAATCTGTACGGTTATTCCCAAGATTCCTTAATGTGTTCCTTACCCAATTTTTCATATTTGCCTGCCTGCCTCTGCTCAAGGCAATACTGAAACTGAAAGGTAGTGACCGGTAGAGTTATATGGCCATGGATTAACCATTCCGTTGATGGTGATTCTGCTACCGTAAATGGTAGCCAATCCAGCTTTTCAATGCGCAACATTGTATATTTAGCTCCCCTTTGTGCCATTTCTATTTCTTTTTCTGTTAGATTGTATTCAGAAAACAGAGACGTACTGTTGATAAAACGCCAAGGCACATAGCCTTCACGCAAAGATTGCAGTGTCCAGCTTAATGACATAATAAAACGCAACTGAGATTGCCCGTGTTGTAACATGGCCAAATCTTGTTCCAGTATGTCTATTGCAGAAGATACAATGTTACCCAAGGAATATATCCTGGAGGTTAAGGTTGTTAATCCATTATCCACTACCGCTAATGCCTTTTCTAAGTTAATACGGTCTATTTCCCGTATCCTCTCTGCAGCCTCTTGTTGGGATATTTTCCAGTTTTCATTGTAGGCAGCATAAATGCCAGCATATATGAAACGTTTTTGCCGGGTTTTCCTGGGACCTAATAAAAAATCCCTAAGATCCATGTCTTGTGTGAGTAAGGATAAGTGTTGTTTTACTTCTGTGAGTGTTGAGGTCTCTAGCCAATCAAGGCACAACTTCCCAACACTGTAGGATGTCACTGCCCCTGGATGTTCTCTTTGTACATAGCGCGGGTTTGGCCTGTGGATATTAAACCCTTCTGTTATACCCCCGAATCTTCTCTGACAAGTGTTCGTGTCTTAAGGCCAAACCACCCATCTCTTCCAATCAGGGTCTGTTCTATTTACTGTAAAATGTCATCCAGTGTTGCCCCATCCTGTGTAGTTAAATTTTGCCACCCCTCCATCTGTGATGGTGTTGGAAACCGAGGTGTGTTCAGGTCCTTGTTCTTGGCTAGTCCAAGACAGGATGTCTGTTGCACAGTGTCATTTAGAAATATCATCTGCTGTGGAATGAGGCATGCTCTAAATAGTGCTTCTGTTCCCTGGACGTGCCAGTCCCTAGAACCCTAGACTGATTTTAAGTCTATTGTGTCCTTCCATAGGTCAAAACCTTGTTCAGACAATTGGGCAATAAAGGAAGCAGAGTATATCTTGCGGTGGAAGATGGAGATGCCGATCCTATTCCCCTGGCCAGTATATTACCACATAACCGGCCACACTTATCTAAATACGATACGAACAACCTCCACAGCATGGCAACAAATTAGTCAACTCACTAAAAAGGTTCCCATTTATGCTCCAGATATGCCTCTAGCTCACCACCCTGATTTATCAGTTACGCAGGAAAAAAATAGCATGGCGCTACTAGAACAAGTGGGTATAGCAAAACTGGGCGACCTTTACCCCAATGGCGCCTTTATCACACCGGATGACCTCGCATACATAAGCAACCAGTCACTGTTATTTAGATTTATTTATCACAGGCTACGAGCAGCTGTCAATGTCCTATATCCCACTTATCCGAATGAACCTCCAACATTAGAGTCACTACAGACACTGATTACAACTCCAACTAACAATAATATAGTAGCACAACTCTACAAAAAGGTGCAGACGGAGATAGGTGCAAACACACACAGAGCCCGTGATAGATGGAATACACTCCTGGAGACCTCATTGAATGATGAAGATTGGAAATCTTGCTGTGCACTTACCGAATTACTGACACCCAATGGTAATCTCCTTATTATCCATTATAAGTACCTACACCAAGCCTATCATACCCCACTCAAACTATACAAATATGGATTACGTGACAATGCGCACTGCAAAAGATGTGGGCTCGATCAGGCTGACTTTGGACACTTAGCATGGCACTGTGGTAAGATTAGACAATATTGGGAACAAGTGATATGTCTATTGGAAGAAATTGTGCTATGTAAACTAAATTGCACACTGCAATTATGTCTATTAGGCCATCAAATACCTCTGAAGTCTGTTAACAAAAAATTAGCGGCAATAATGCTACTACTGGCAAAGCGAAGAGTGGCAATGCATTGGGACAGTAAACAAACACCTACTGTAAAACACTGGATTACGGACGCTGCCTACTGCAGAGATAATTTTCTGTTATATACTCAGGAATTAGCTACAGCTGCCAAACCATCTAACTTCTGGGAGCCTCTCACTGCCTATTTACGAGAACACCCTGATGTATTTAAGGTGAACCCTTAATGTATACAACTGAAATGTCATTGTTATATAGATATGCTGTACAGATGGTCTGCTAGCTAAATTAGACATTATGTAGAATGTCAACAGTTATTGTAACTTGCCTGCCATGTGTATTACCGATGTTATTAATCTAATGCATCAATTAAGAAAATCTCAATAAAAAATAAATAAAAAAAAGGAAGCAGAGTATATCTGTTTGGTGTTTGTTAACATAATTTTCAGTGCTGATGTGGGTGTAACCTTATAATAATATGAGGTCGGGTCAGTGGTGTTAAAACCTGGAAAATATGCACATTTCTGTGCAAATGTATGCGAACTAATTTTAGGTGGTGTAGGGCAATGTTCCTACTGGTGGTACTCAAAAACATTTCTAGGTGATATAGATTTGTGCAGGAAATGATGACCGTAATGTTGGTAACAGTACAATGTGTCGTAGTCTGAAGTACCTTCTCACATTTCATTGTTCGGAAATGCAGCAGTTTTCTCTAAGGCAGACAATATATCATTAACAGTTTCAGAGTCCCAATCATCAGAAAATGTACTAGAGGTAATGATATCACTTAATGAAATTTTAAATACATGAGAAATTTTTAAAAGTTCAGTAGGACCGAATATTTCGAAATCAACCTTGTCCCACACTATACCGTCCGGTATAAGAACTGCTGTAATGTTTACTGATGACAAGTCTCTTTGTTCAGGATGGGATGATTGATGTGGCTTCAGAATTAAATCAACTTTTCGTGTTGCGGAGCTTTGTTGCAGATAACGTCCATTAATAAGCATGCTAAAATAACTAAGCCTAGCCAGAAAAGAAAAAATAGTATCCCGGTAATTACCCATAGTTCTACCCAAGGTAAGTCCTTTTGAGAAAGTTCACAAAGTCTTTAGCTTGCTGTTTACGTGATTTTTGGGCTGGCATCGTTTCAGGTTCACTTGGATCCAAAGAAAACGTATCAAAGTTCATGGAGTAGCCAGAGGCAGTTCGATCAATTGTAGGAATTGCATCTGGATTTGTTGAAATCGCATTTTGCTCTTGTCGAGGCATGTTGATGTAGACATCTGTATTTGGTCTAATTGCAATTTGTGTGTCATTTTGAATTGGATTTTGAAGATGAACTTCTGGTTCAAGGGGAACGAGTTCCATAGCATTGTTGCATAGTCCTTCATTCCGTACAGGAGGCTCTTCAAACGTGATGAGTCTCTCTGTTTGAACTTCTTGGATGGTAGCTAGAGGAGGGCGTCTGCTACTGTGGAGTCCACGAGGCCTACTGTTCAGTATCGGCCACATAGTGTGGTTCGATTAAGTCAATTGAGACAAATCGTTTCTCCTTTTTCCCGGCAAGAGGCGGCAAAAGTACAGTTCTTGTTCCTTGAACTGCTAGGACAGGTACAGGTTTTCTGTATGATGGTCCAAATTCTTTTTTGTCCGCTATTTTTTCTCTGACCAGATCCCTGACTTTTGGGATCCAGACAGGTCTTGCCGTAACTGCCTTGACTTCCCCAGTGGCGGTCTGTTTCTGGAGCACGTTACTTTGTTGTGTCCAGGATTCATTTAGATCCTGTAAAACAGCCAAACGATCATGGATATCAAATGGTTTTTCATCCGCCACTGCGCCTTCACAATCAAGATCAGGTACCCACATTCTTGTCCCAAATAGGACCTCATATGGAGTGACACCCCCTAGAGAATTTCTTGGCTGGTTATTGAGTGCTCGCTGTATCCCGTAGAGATGATTCACCCAACTACCGCCCTTGCCTAATACCCTAGCTGTTAAAGATTGCTTTAAGTCCCGTTTTTTCCTCTCCACAACCGAATTTCCCTCAGGATGGTACGGAGAGGAGTACCGCAATGCTACGCCCATACTTTCCATGGCCTCTTTGTAAGCCCGAGAGCTAAACGCCGGGCCGCGGTCAGAATTAACGTGCCAACTGCGTATGTCCCGATAAAGACTCGCAAATCTTTTATAACAGTTCGAGCGTCAGCCGAGCGCTGAGGCCAAACCCATAGGAATCTTGAGCAGGAATACACTGCAACCATGATATACTTGTAAGCCCCATCAGATTGTAAGGGGCCGCAGTGGTCCAGATACACACAAGCGAGAGGTTTGTCTGATTTTAGTAACGGTGTCTGTGCCGGGCGTTTTATGGTGGAGCCTTTCATCTGTTGGCAGATGTCACATTTCAAGACATAGTCTTTAGTTTGTTTTGTTAGACCTAGCCACCAGTAGCGCTGTTTCAACAATGAAATAGTCGCTGTAATGCCTGTATGCGCAGAGCCCAAACCTTCGTGTGCTGCTAGAATTAAACCTTGCCTACGATCCATATTTGGTATTAGTCTATCCCCCACTCCAGGAATCTGAGCAAATGGAATGTTGTTTGTATCTAACTTTTAGGAGTACTTGAGTGGAAATTTCTTTGGTACTGCTCCGCTGTTTTTGCTTGAAGCAATGACAGCGACCATAATCTCACCGTCTATTCTCGTTTTTGAATGGGTAATTGCAGCTACAGAAGCCGTTTGTACAGCCCCCTTTGCGGCTTCGTCAGCCAATGAATTCCCTTCAACGTGAACGCCATCACGCTGATGACTCAGTGTATGTATCACGTGAGCCCTCTGTAGTTCGTTCTTCAACTCAACTATCTGTTCCCATAGCATTTTATGCTTAATTGTGCCACCTTTTGCGTCTTTAAACCCGTTCTGTTCCCAATGATATAAGTATTCATTGTACGATTGTACACAGTAAAAGGAATCACACACTATAAGTGTGGGGAATTCGTGATCCGTATTCACCAGTGCTAATATTAGTGCTTTTAATTCTGCCAACTGAGCCGTGCAGTCTCCTAGAGATTGCGTTTTGGTGTAACTTGGATAGAATTTTCCATCCTGCATGCGACCTTTAACGATTGCACATGCTGCGCTGTATTGTTGCTTACTCCCTATGGCCAGTTGAGCAGATCCGTCAGTGTAAATAATATATTCATACTGATCTAGAGGCAAAATTTCGTTTGGTAGAGGATATTCTTGTTCATATTGCAGGAATGCTTGAGTTTTTAGACTTGGATCAAATCTGTATTCAACATCCGTTGCAGTAAGGGAATTAGCCCATTGTATCCATCTCAGATGTAAGGCTTTAGCATTTGGAATGCTAGCCTTTGTAACAGCTTCTAAAGCTGGTACTGGGGTCACGACTATTATGCATTTTCCCTGAGCCAGGGCTCTTTCTCTTGCTACAGCGGTCTGAACTGCTGTCAGGATTTTTTCTGTTGAAGTGAAACGCATTTCTGCGTTTGTATACAGGTGTGATTTGTATGCGATTGGTACTGTTTCGCCTTCTTTGAAGGTTAAGTAAGTGTACCCGCATTGACCCGCTATTACTCGGATCACTAGGTTGCGTACATTTACGCGTGTCTGTAAGTGTTTTGAAGCTATCATGTCTTCTTGTAGTGAACGTAGGATGTTTGTGTGTTCCTGTGTCCACTGTCTAACTGAAAAGTCAGGTTTTATTAAGTCGTAGAAAGGTTTTACTTTTTCTGCGTAATCCAAAATGTATGTTCTTCCGAAATTTAGGAATCCCAGTATTGATTGTAGATTTTTTAATGATTTTGGTGGCTGAAGCAGTGCACATTTTTCTAAAACGTTTGCTGCCAGGCTTTCCCCTTCACTTGAAAGCTCGTATCCTAAAAACAGGACATTGAGGTGGGCTATTTTAGATTTCCTAAAATTAAATTTGTAGCCCTCAGAGGCGAATCCCATAATGATGGTGCTCACCCTGGTCAAGTGCCTTTTTAAGTCATCGTCAGTCAGATAAATATCATCCACATAGGACAATGCTTCTTCATCAAAATTTAGGAGTAACTCCGTTACTCTTGCTGAGAAAACCCCCTGGCTGTTCTTATAACCCTGGGGGAGGCAACAAAATTGCCGCTGGGACCCCAACGCTGAGAATGCGGTCAAATACCTGCTTTCAGGCGCTATATTTTGGCAGAAAAATCCGTTTGAGATATCAAGTGTAGTTTTGTATTTTTTCCGCACAATGTTATTCATTAATGCGGCACTGTGTGGGTTTTGGACAGCGAATGTCTTTGTGCATGTGTTTAAATGTCTGTAATCTAAAACTAGACAATATGAGTTGTCCGGTTTTGATACGGGAAACAAAGGATTGTTCATTGGTGAGGTGCATGTTTCAATCACCCCTTGGTATTCAAGTTGATCTAAGATCTCCCTGACCTGTTTTTTAGCTTCTTGCTTTATTGGATATTGTGTCTGAGCATTTGGTGAAACTTTTAACGGGATCACGTGGTGGGTTGAATCTTCATCCCATCCGGCATGATTTTTGTACAATGCTGGAGCTAGGGCCACTGCCCACTCCTGTGCATATGCATGTTTAAGATGAACGGGAACGAGGTCGGAAAATGCTGGAAAAATTACCGTTTCTCCCCTAGGGCACTCCATAACGAATGCTGGCGGCCAATCTTGTTCAGCTAACAGGATGTCATAACCAGATGATAGGTTTTCCCAAAAGAGACCTTTAACTTTCCTGGGCTTGTCCCCCTCCATTTGGAGTGTTATTTCGTGTAACTTATGTGGGACGCTCTACCTTGTATCTGGTGTTTCCACCGTGATGTAATCATTCAAGTCCGCTGTCACCAGAAATTCCTTCAGGTTCTGGCGAGCTATTGTTACTTCTGCTGCACTGTCTAGCATCGTCTGAGCCCATTCCCCAAAGTTGCGCCCTCAGAATTCTGGGCATGTCTGATCTTTATGCCTGCAACTTTCTTCTTCTTAAACTGAGGTTTTGATTTTGGCTTCTCTTCTTTTTTGGAAGTATAGTCTTGAGCGTGCTGCTTGTCTCTGGACTTTGTACGCTCTTCTTTGTGTTCTGACCGTCCTTCTCTCTCTGAGTTTTTCGTCGAGCCCTGAAAGGAACGAGAGGAACGGGTGTCCACTGATGTACAGATGGAAATGGCTGCATGCCCACTTGATTGCTAGTGCCTCCCTATCGATTTGGGAGTACCGCACTTCAATGGGTGTGAGGGCCTTGCTCGCGAAGGTGAGGGGTGCCCATTTGCTGGGCTCAACCTCCTGCGTGATCACAGCTCCTAGGCCCACCGGACTGGCATCCACTAGCAACTCCGTGTTCCGAGTTGCGTCGAAATATGCCATAGTGGTTTTGCTGAGCAATGCTTCCTTGACGCTCCAGAATGCATCTTCTTCTTCGCATCCCCATTTCCATGCGGCGTCCTTCTTGCTCAAGGCCCTGAGGGGTTTGGCTATCGTGGCTAGGTTGGGGATGAATCGCCCGCAGTAGGTAGCCATCCCCAGGAAACTCCGCACTTCTGATACCGTGGTTGGTGCTTGTGCCTGTTGTATTGCGTGGGACGTCAGTGGATCCACCTGCACCCCTTCCTGGTTAAAAACGTAACCAAAGAATTCAATGGAGTTTTGGAAAAAGGAACATTTGTCCTTGTGAAGTGTTACGCCGTGGTCTGATAGTCATAGCAGGGCTACTCTAAGATGTTTGTGGTGCTCTTCGATGGATGAAGAGTGGATCAAGATGTCATCACTGACATTTAGCACCCCTTGTAGGCCAGAAAGAATCCCTCGGACTGCATCTTGGAAGATTTCAGCAGCAGATGAGATGCCAAAGTTCAGCCGTTTGTAACGGCGCAGCCCTATGTGTGTCAAAAAGGTCGTTATGTACCGGCTCTCCTCTGCTAACCTTAGCTGATGATACCCTGCGTTAAGGTCCAGCTTAGAGAACCATCGGGAGTTGTTCAGGTCGGCTATAATGTCATCCATTGTTGGCCTTTTATGCCTCTCCCTTTTGATCGCCTGATTGGGCAGGCGCATGTCTATGCACAACCGTATTTTGCCCGATTGTTTAGTCTTCGCCACAATCCCCATGGGCAAGACCCATGGTGTTGGGCTGGTGGCCTCTTCGATTACCCCTTTTTGTTCCAGGTTGCGCAGCTCTTGTTCGACAAGGGGCCGTAGATGAAATGGTATGCGTCTGTGATGGAGTGCCACTGGCTTGACTGACCTGTCGATGTGGAGCTTGACAGGTGGTCTCTTCATGCACCCTAGCCCAGTGAAGAGATGTGGGTATAGTTTGAGTACCTCATCCGCTTGGAGTGCCTTGACTGAGCGGTCGAAGGTGACTGGCCTGAGGTCTTCCACGGTGTGGCTCCCTACCAGGATGTTGGCTTCTCTGTCGACCATGTGAAATGTGGTCGTGATCTCTTGGTCCTCCGCTTTCACCTTCACAGTCATTTTACCTTTAAGGGGTAGCGGTGTTTGGCTTCCGTAGGTAAATATTTTTACATTGGTCAGTGCAAGCTGGGGCCTTGGGTGTAGCTGCTTGCATTGCTGACTGCCCATGACGTTGACGGATGCACCAGTTTTAATCAGGGCTGTGATGTGTGATCCTGCTATTTCTATCACGCACGTTGGCTGAGGGCGCCTCCTGCAT
The DNA here is from genome assembly GCA_963921515.1 of Calotriton arnoldi. Lineage (NCBI taxonomy): Eukaryota > Metazoa > Chordata > Amphibia > Caudata > Salamandridae > Calotriton > Calotriton arnoldi. Next base: position 793,977 of record CAWUFW010001622.1, on the reverse strand, counting down.
TTCATGTCACTAGCAAATGATATGAGGAAGCTCTCATCCTCATCTTCGGTGGATGAGTCTTCAAGGCGGTACCGCTGCTGCTGTGACCCTTTGGTTGTTTTCGGGTTTTCTGGGTCTTCGAGGGAGAGTTGCCTCACGGACTTGGATTGGCGCCTCCGTCCATGGGCACCTCTGTTTCTGGGCCCTACTCTGCACACAGTAGCAAAATGATTGAGGGTGCTGCACTTTGAGCAAGTTCGCCCTTGCGCAGGGCATTCTTCCAGGGGTGCTCTTCTCGTCCACAGTATCCACACCGAGAACCAGGCGTTGCCTTCCCCGGTTGTTTCCCTCTGTTTCCTCTTCCTAATGTCCGGACTGCATCAGCTCGCTCCACTTTTACTGTGGTGGGTCTCTCCAGTTGCTGAGTGATGGCTATATCCATCTCTGTTGCTCTGGCGTCAGACAGGTCATGGGACCACGCCATGACTAGGATGTCTTCTAGCTGGATTCCTGGCTGGCAGAGGATGAGGCTCCTGAGTGTTTTGTTTCGGCACCCTTGTATTACTTGTGCTCTCACCTCTTTGGCGTGGTTGTCTGCCGTGCACGTGTTGGCTAGCTCTCTCAGGCGTGCGTGGAATGCATCCATAGGCTCCCCTTCTCTTTGGTGGGCCTGGCGGAGCTTAAACCGTTCATAGTCTGGATTGAGTTGCGGGTCAAAGTGTGTGTCCAGAGCTCTGACCGCCGCTCATAGTCGTTGGCAGCTCCTGTGTTCGGCAGGTGTGCGAAGGGTTTGTATATTTCTTCCCCTGCGAAGTGTAGTAGTAACGACATCTTGATGGTGCTGTACGTTTCCCTTGTCATGATGAAATAGTTGTCCCGGCGGCTAATCCATATCTTCAACGGGGGGGAGGCAGTAGCGGGGTCGGCGAGCTCACTAAATGGTGGCAGCGTGCTGACCTGAGCATGTTGTATGGCTGGTGCAACGGGGGTTGCACCATTGGTTGCGCCTGCTGTGGGCCTGCATGCACTGCATTGTCAGTCATGGCCACTAGGTGGTGTCACTGCAGTGTAAGTTGTTTTATCTGCTTTAGTTCTTTATATCACTGCACTTGTTCTCTTCAGGATTGTCTCTTTCTTTACCTGTCTTCTCTCTTTTTTTTCTTTCTTTCTTTCTGTGGCCTGGATGGGCCTTGGGGTTAGCGTGAGGTTGCTGGTGCTGTCTCTCTTACAGGCTCCCTCCCCATGTGTCGTCGAAATAGGCCCCTTTTGCCCGGGCTTCCAACGTGGTACCTTTAATTTCGGCATTGAGCGTGGGCGTCGGCCTGCAGGAATGCTCCGGGCCTGGGGCGGAGACAGAGCGCTCGCTCGCGTGGTAGCGAGGGAGGAGCAGTGGTGCTCGACGGGCTCTCAGGCAGCTGCACCTCCGCGCTCCGCTGTCTCCGTGCTGTTGCAGGCGGGGAGGTGGTTTGGAAGTCCTGGCATTGGTGCAGGTTCTGCGGCCGAAGACAGTGATCACCAGCAGCTTACAGCGGGCCTACCATGCAGCGATCCCTGCGCCGAAGGTAGTTCCGAGACCGCGGTTAAGGGAAGAGGTGCCGCAGGGCGGTGAGCACCCTAGTCACTAGTGTAAAGGGCTGAGGTGTCAGGGTACTCGCGCGGCCTATTAGCGCAGTGCAGTAAAGCACGTACACTCTGCTACAGTGGTACAGGCGGAAGGCCTCGAGCAGGCTTCGCCCCTTTATTATATATCCTCTGGCCACGCCTGGCCAGACGGTGATACAATGGATGTGGACCCTTCCGGGTCAAGCTCATTGTCCCGCTCTCGTGGTATTAGGGTCATTACATTTAATAAGTGAGATATCAAATATTGCTGGCTGGGCAGAAAATGCAAAGAAGCATTTGAGAAACTCACCAGGTGAAGCACATACACATTACCGCTGCAATCTGAGGGACTCGGTATCCATAAATATAAGGGGAAAGGTAAGTGAATGGCCAGAGTAACTGAGGACATGCAAAGAAAACAAGTAAATAAGTGCTGTGTTATAAATCAGTGGTTGTGACAGGCTGCCAGTGGGACGCGGGGTGTTACAAGAGAGATCTAAACTCACCAATTGAGCGTTTTCTGATCGGCCCGCAGATAAGGAACCCTCCTGGCCTCATACGGAGAACCTACAGTCTGAAGTGCGGAGATACCGCAGATAGATCGGCAGTGCAGCGCCTACTATAAAAGGAAACCTGGGGGCTTAGCTGAATTTGAAGGAAATGGGGTACTAGGGCGCGACCCGCACATACGAGGAAATAAGATCTAACTGTGGCTATATTGGCCGCCATATTAGAACTGAAACTTAACCGATATTAAACAGCACTGAGGGAAAATATATATGCATGAGGGCTGTAAACAGAAGCAAATAATATATAATTGCAAAACATTTGCAAACTGAAAAAGATAAATGCATGCATACAACCCGAAATGACCATGGTGGAAAAATTAAATGTAAAACGCTTATATACAGACAATAGCTAACCACGCCATTAGGTAGAGCAATAAAGAAATGGGCATGAGAATGAGGTGAAACAGGACTCTTGACTGATATCGTACCAAGAAAAAAGGGGATAAACCCAAACCGATAACAAATTGGTGAATCAGGTGGTGTTGAAATAAATCGCATGTTCCCAAGGGATCTCATCATTGAGGCCAGACACGTGTGTCAAGAGTAAAAATCCAAAACACTACCCTCCGTTTACGGATTTCATTAGGATCACATCCATGTTTCATCTCTATCTTTTCCAAAATGAGCCATCTGATATCTTCAGGTTTGTGGCAGCATTCTTGTTAATGTTTGGCCAGAGGGGCCGTCGTCAGTTTTTTGGTCAGACGTATTGCAAAAGGCCGAGCCACTTTGCCCACATTGCCTAGCTTGCAAGGACACAGGAGAAGGTAGATAATATTTTTTGTTTTTCAGTTAGTGAATTTTTCAGATTTACTGTGCGTTTACCAAAGATAAAATTTGTAGTCTCAATAGCAGAGTCACAAGCCTTGCACTGGGTGCATTTTTGGTTACCAACAATGGGACAGCTCCCATTGTTAGTCTTCTGTATAAAGGTGCTGTTGACCTGAAGGTGTGATCTGATCCCGTGATCTTTGATGTTTTTGTTCCGCCTTTGTGAGAACATAAGTCTTGGAAATTTTTGATTTTGTTCACTGTCAGCATTCAAAATGCGCCAGTTTGCACACATGATCTGACGTACTTTGTCATTTAAGATCGAATGGCGCGTGATGTGCACTAACTTAGGTTCAGTGGGGTGATGTTGATTCTGTAGAAGATAGTCCCTGTCATAATATCGAGCACTCTTATATGCTTCATTGACTATTGGTCTAGGGTAGCCTCTGGTGACAAATTTGTATTTCATATTGCTGGCTCTCATGTCATAATCACTGAGATGGGTACAGTTTCTTGTCTAAAGGAATACTTTGCTTTTGTGTTCTCGGATGGAAACTACTGAAATGTAGCAGTGTGTTTATCATGGTAGGTTTCACTTGAAGGTCTACTACAAGTTGGTTATTAGTGAACCTAATGAGTATGTCAAGAAACTCCACCTGTGTTTGACTGGTATATGCCGTGAATTTCATATTTACATCACAGAGGTTAATCCAACTGAGGAGCTCCCCCAGCTCAATAGAGCTGCCTACCCATATAAAGAAAATGTCGTCAATGTATCAAGACCAGTGTGTCACGGACTCAAAAAATGGTGCCACCTCATTATGGATAAATCTGTGCTTGAATTTGGCCATGTAGCTATTCGCTCTGTGAGGGCACAGGACACACCCATACTAACTTCTTTGACTTGTTTGTATAGTTGGCCATTGAATTCAAAAGTATTTTCTTTGAGTACAATACGTAAACTTTCAAGAATGAAGGCTCTTGGACCCTCAACAAGATATACTACCATGAACTAGCCCACTGCCTCAGCAGCATCCTTTTTAGGAATGTTACTATACACGGCTTAGATATCCAGCGTGATAATGTCTCTCTGATATCATTGCAGGACAAGCCTTCAAATGTGGTGATGATATCTCTAGTGTCCTGTATGTACGATTACATTTTTGGGTCAAAAGGTCGAAGAATGGAATCCACATATTTAGAGATCTAACCCATAGTGGTTACTATCAGGCGATATGGTGGATTCAAACTGTTTTTGTGTGCCGTAAATACTAGCCATTTTCAGATGCCTGTTGATTAGGTATTGATTTTCCTTATCACAGATATTCTCGTTTTCGAAAGCCCTAGTGGTCAGATGCTCAATCTTTTTTCTGACTCTATTAGTAGGGTCAATTTGGACTGGAATATAGTGCTCCTGATTCTTGAGGAGGTCCTTCATTTTAGTCACATAAAGGTTAGTATCCATGATGATGATACCCCCACCTTTGTCACAATTTTTAATAGTCAGTGGTTTCTCTTTGCTTTTTAAGGCTTGAAAGTTCATGTTGGTCAAGATTAGGAACCGGACAGGGTATAAAACGGGTTGGTGCTTTAAGGCGTTTGTATACCACATTTTCAAAAATAGCTACTTCAGGACGCACCTTATCAAGTGTTAGAGTGAAGGTGGAGGGAGACGAGAGGCCTAGTCAATTTTGAGATGCAGTGTTGAGTGGGCAATTATCAGTATAGTACTTACGCAAATAAATTTTCCGGAAGAATGCCATAACATCCTGGAAACGTTCAAAGATGTTAATTCCTGTATGGGGAGCTTAAAATAATCCTTTAGAAAGTAGAGTCTATTGATGGTTCAAGGGGACCTGTGGTAAGGGTAAATATAGGTATCTGCTTTACTTCCTCCAGTACTGCGCATTCCATGTTACCAGATACTGGCTGTTGTTCTGCTGAAAACTCCCTCTTTATCTGGGTTGATATGGTTGTCGCCAGGGGCCTCTTCGCGCCCCTCCCCACGCTAAAAAAGGCCGTCCTGGTGTTGGGCCTGATTCAAAAGATATTCTGCTACCTCCTTGGTCGAAGTGATGTGAGCTGCACTCGTTATCTGAATGTGATGTATCTGAAAAAGTAGTAAGCCTTAGTGCCATGAGACTTTGAATTTGCCGGGGAGAGTGTCCGATAGACAGCAAAGAGACTCTGATAATGAGATGAAGGTCTCTGACTGCTATGTAGAGACAGAGTGTCAGTTGTAGGTCTTGTGGAGGGAACAGTGATCTTTAACCTTAGTTGCTAGTGTGTGAAGCATGTCTGTCACAGAGGCAGCTAGATCATTTTGCCCAAGGTCTATAATTAATTTCCAGATTTAAAAGCACAATATAAAACCTCACTTTCTCTAGGCCTGGGCCGTTGCTGACAACGTCATAAAAGAACACAAATGTAGCTTAAAATGTATGTCTGAGTTGTGATCTGCTGAAGCGCAGACGTTTTTCATTTTACAACCACTGTGTGGAATCCCTGCTGCCTAGTATCTCCCCAGCTAATCCTCTGAAGTTTGTTTGTGACTTTTCATAATGTACAAAATTCCCTAAATTTGCCTGCTAATATGTCGTTTCATTTTTTAGTAGCACAATATTTCATTGAGTTCACAGAGAGAGTGCCTTTGTAAATTAGATGTGTTTTTCAAATTTTGTGGAGTCTTTGTGTGCAGTCGAAAAGGTCTGAGGGACAACCCTTTCCTTCTGTTTTCATTATCTGATTACGTGTCTTTTTCGATTGTCTTTTCTGATACTCAGTTTGATACTGCTCACCCTACATGCTAACACTCCCAATTTGGATCGAAGACTCCACACACTTTTAACTAAAATGATGTCGTTTTAGCTTCCTCCATTTTTAACTCCAATGTATGTTAATGAGGGAAACAAATAAATACAAACATCTTATTCTGTCCATAATCTCCCTCTTAGATGTTCTCAAATTAGAGAGCTTTACTTGCGTGATGAAAATCTGACCTGCTTTGATTTAGCTAGAGGCACCTGTTGGTCTCTTTTAAGAAGAACATGTTGAAGATAAAAAAATAATGGCTCATAATCCTTCTTGCCAAGTGGGCACATTTCATGGGTGACACTTCATTCAGTCCTGACTGTTTTTTAGCCAAAAGTTCTTTGCGTGCAAGGAGTGTTAAAGGTGAAATAAAAAGTTCTGGAATGCACTAGTAGTTCGCTGAAAGTCAGGACTTGGAGATTATCTGCCATGGTACTAGGTGAGTCTGCATTGTCTCTGCAGACTCCCTTCAAAGCTGGAGATATATCAGTTTGTTCTGTGTGTGCTGTGCTTTACCATGCTGGTGGGATCGTATCATTCAGCCAACATATGTGCATGGGCAAGAATAAATGTACTTCTGCAATGGGTATGACAGCGTTTGTGGGACTAAGAGAGCCAATTTGCCGTAATTTCTGCAGTTGGAGCTCCGTGTTACTGCTTTATCATTTCTTGTCATTGGACAAAGTGGAAATGTTGCATATACATCAACTCATATGACTATGTATGCATTTAATCTTGTTAATCAGATTCAACACATTATAAGATTGGAATGTACTACTTCCAGGGCAGCTGCTGGAATACTGTTTGAATTGCTGGTGGTTCAGGTAGAGCACATCTACAAGTGTTAGCAAGGTTGCTGCCGAGTTACACCTACTACTAAGTGGAACCTAATTACTAAAAACACTCAGAAAATTGCTAAATGGGGAGTGCTGCAGTAGCAAACTATGCTTTGCCTGGCGCACTGAACATCCTTACACCGTTCTTAGCAAGGGAAACTGATTTGTATATTATAATCCAGTTTCTCAGACTCTGCTATACTATTCATGGCCACCAGTCTCAATTCAATTCAAAAGAACTTTATTCGGTTACATAACATGTAAACCATAAAAGCACATATTATTTCACTGACAAACAGAGGTAAAAAACATTATATATATACATCCTTGATAAGAAGTCAAATCGCAATTGTTTTACGTAATTTAAAAACTGTTTTTAAAAAGCAATAACAGAGATAATAATAAATTCATTATCTAAAAATTGTAAAGCGAGGTATGCAGGGCGACACTGTCTCAATCCGAATCTCTTTAAGACCGGTTTAATCCACTTATTCCTGGATGTTGAGTAAAAACTACAAAATAACAAAATATGCATCGTTGATTGTTCAGAAATATCATCACAAGGACATTTACACAAGGATCGTGACCAATCATTTTGCTCGGGAAACTCAGGGACCTATGCAAAGTGTTTAATCTAAATCTTGTCAGCAAAAATCTATCATAATCTCTAGTTACAAATATAATATACGGTTGTATAGTTAAAGTAGCCAAAGTTTGAGTATGTGTTTGAACCGTTATTTTTCCACTTTCAACCTTAATTCTCATTTCGTTTAAACACTGCATGCATACACTCTTTAATTCTTTTCTCGTCACGTTACGCAAAGTGAGAGGATCAGTATAATATTCTTGATGGCCTATTCGAATTACAAATTTTTTGACATAATCCAACCATCTTATGTGTCTGGCCCCGTCAAGACCCATTGCATCCTTCAAAATTTGTCTATTGAAGGAGGCCTCATCAGTAGTCCAAACCCTGTGCCATAAAAGAACAGGCTGTATCTTGATCAAGTCTTCCAGGAATGGCATACCTAGTTCACTATGACAAATAAAACTTGACGTACTACCTGGTACAGCTAAAAGAAACCTAAAAAACAAATTTTCGGCCAACTGGAGCGAATTAACATTAGCAATACCCCAGATGCCGGCACCATAGGTGGCAACCGCCACACATTTTGCTTTATAAATTTTTATCAAATCATCCGGTGAACGTTTTCCCAACTTTCTACTAAAATGTAATAGTGCCATCAATGATTTGTTGAACAAGAGCTTTCTGGCCATTACTGCTCGAGTCCAAGATCCACAATTACTAAATAAAATTCCTAAGTAAGAAAAGGTTTTAGTACTCTCAATTATCTTTGAATCAATAAAGATAGGGATAGCCTTTTTCTTAGCCTCGCTCCCACAATTCATTACAAAAGTTTTCGAACAATTTATTCTAAGGCCCAAGTTAATCATAAATTTTGAGAAGGAATCAACAACTCTTTGAAGGCCCAGCGGACCTTCGATCATAAAATATATTGACATTATGCAGTTCAACTTTGAATCCTTACATTATTACTGCCTTTTCTAGCACTACTATTTCCCCAACTTCACTGTGGTTTTTACATGCCATCTGTTTCCTCTTAAATGATCATTACTTTTACTCTGTCATTGTGTTGGACCTTGCCCTTTTTGCCGGGCCTCCCACAGATGTTTGCCACATTTAAAAAATTGGCATTTTCTTGTCCTAACCATTTGTGTCTTCTGCCAGTGTCCTCGATCACCTGACTGTAAAGGGCTCTGCTGTTAGGGTTTGTGCATTCCTACTAGACAGTGAGACAAAGGGGACTGGGTGTAGGCTGGGTATAAAAGGTTGGGGGTGGAGCTGTTCCCGTCCCCACTTACACTTCAAAGGGCTTTCCTCCAGCAGATACAAAGGAACCTGACACCAGCTTTTTGTCACCCCAGACTTCTTGGAGCCTTGATAGGGGAAAGGAAGAACTTTCCCGAACCAGATGTGGGGTAGTATATGGAATCCATCTCTTCAAAGGCTGGCATAAGTTATAAATGTTGGACCCTCAGACCGCCTCTTCAGTACACTCCTGGACCTGGAGACATTATGTTATGTTATGTTATGTTAAAGATATTTGTAAAGCGCAATTGTTACCCAAAGGCGTCCTGGCCTAACAGAAGATTCCCCAGAAGATTGCCCTTCTGCATGAGGCCTGCCATGTTCCCCAGAGGACTGCTCGGCTGCTTGAGGCCTGTCTTGTTACCCAGAGTACTGCCCTGCTGCTTGAGGTCTGCTTTGTTCCCCAGAGGACTGTCCTGCTGCTTAAGGCCTGTCGTGCTCTTTGAGGAGGAGGAAGATTGGACCCTTTTCCTTCATCCTAGGCTACCTGAGTCACTCCTGTTCTGAACTACAGGAACCAGAGGCCTCCTTGAAATTGCCCAGCTAACCTACTGTAACTGGACCTGTCTGGACCTGCAACTGGACTTGCCTGAGCCCTGCTAGAGTAAGTCTCTTTATCACCAAGAGATGCCTCTTCAGGTCCTAGACACAATGACTGTCTGTGACACCAGGCCTGCTCTTCATGCTACAGCGGCGACCATCAACGGTGCTCTACCTGTTCCTTGCGGTCTCCTCCACCACGAACTGGACTTTTTGTGCCGTAATTCAAGAAGGCAACTTTATTAGCAGGACAACCCTGGTCCCTGTATCCAGCCCGTGCTCCATCACGGTTAGACTAAACCTCTGACTTTCCCACTTTCCCCTTGTCTAGCATGACCATATAAAAGTGAGTGGCGGTTCGTGCTTTTAGGTGCTATATCTACTTAAAACTTTAAAAATGCATATCTCCGGTTCATTTTATTTATTAACATTTACTCTATTTTTTTTAATTGGTTTTGGATTTTCTTGTGGTTTTTTTTACCTTATTACTGTTTGTGTCCTGTGAAAATACTTTACACACCTCTGATGTACGCCTGACTGCTTTTGTGCCAAGCTACCAGAGTGTTTGTGCTTCACCCTGACAAGGATTGTGGTTGTTGCCTGAGTGGGGCTTCCACCCCACTCAACTAATAGCCCAACTTCTTACACATTGGTTCTTTTATTGTCTCCGTCCACATTTTCCCCATCGACTTTGACACAAATCCCTCCTTCTCATTCCTGCGTTCCCCACTGTTCTGCCCATGTGCCACATTTTGATCAGCTTTCCACTGACTCCATCACTAATTGCCTTCCCACCTTATGCTTATTCTTCTCTGAGTTTTAAAGACGTAGTTTAAATATAGCAGTATTCTTGCCTCCTGTTCACCAATGGATGATTTTATTTGCTCTTTTTTCTTCTTATCCTTGCCCTCTAACATTCATGATTTATTGTGCATTTGCCTTGACTCATGAATAGCTCCATTATTTATTGTGTTCATGTTTTTAAGTCCACATTAGTAGTCCTAGGCTGGTCAGTTACAATAAGTTTCTCCAACAAACGCTTTTGTTTGCCTGCTAGTGCTCTTAAGGTCATTGGCTCCTTTATCTATTTCAATGGCAACTACGATAACTGAATTTTCCACCTCCGCATGACACTGGTTAGCTCCCAGTCCTGATCACAGGTAGAAGTCTTGCAGGGCTTCTTCTCTTCGACATACAGCCCGACTGGCTGCTTGGCAGTTGACAAGTTTGAAGAGCTTGAGCTCCCCTTCTTATAGTCCATTTCCAGACACTAAATTTGATTTAGTGTCTTTGAAGAGTATGTTCTTACAGAAAGCAGTCTGTTATAGCAGGAGGGACTCCAAATCTGATAGCTCCAAAACACACTGGCCATGGGAGTGACTAGAGTTTCGCACCTGAATGCCAGCCACAGTGATATATGCAACAAAGGGTTACCAAGGTCCCTCACCCTACTCCTTATGCGTCTCTTACCAGCCCCATCTCCTCTCTAAGATGTGCCCAGGCCGCTTCATAGTTACCTCTCTCTAAATCAAAGAGCATCTTTTGAAGTGTACTGAAGTGCCTGGCTCTTCCTTTCTCCAGTGTGTGTCACAACTAGCCGTCAGGAATGCAGCACTCCACAAATGCGTCAGGGGGGAATCCTTTACCTCCTCATGCTCCTCCTGTCAACACTGGGTTTTCTAAAATGGATGCAAAAGTCTTCCATGTATTCTACTGCTCACAAGCACACATACACCCAGCCCATACATGCAACCACACTTGAGCTGAACAACACTACATGCAAACTTGATGTAGACCAAGCATGGGTTAAGCACACAGCAGCTGAACTTTACATAAGGGAGAATGTATGCCTCACTCCAGGGACACAGGTACAAAGGCATGTTCACTCCTGCTGATCACTACACAGTATGCTGCCACCACCGTGTTCGTCCTACCTAACTCCTGGTAAAGGCAGTAGCCTTTCACCATCATGAGTGCAGTCCTTTGGGCACTCCTACCAGTCCACGAGAACGCAATCCATGAGAGAGGCCTATGTCATGGCTCACACACATGATCTGGGGTGCTCTGGGCAGGGATGCACACCCATTGCCATGCAAAGGACTTTTCTATCCCAACACATATTAATGGGACCTTCCAGCAGTAGGCTGCACAGCCCAATGGCATTGCTGTTTGCATGCACCAAATTGCATCAGTGTGAGGTCCTTTTCAAGGCACCAGCGGGTTGTGAGGAAGAGCTGGGCTAGACTCTCTCTTACATAGTAGAACTATACATCCCTACACAATATACAGGATTCATTAACAATGGTTAGAGAAGCCCATTAGGAAATATGCAGCTATTTAGCCAAGGAATATCTAGACGGCAGTATGAGTTCCTTTTGAGAACTCTGCGGGCTAAGAGGAAGAGCTAAATCCAGACTATCTCTCAAACAGCAGCACATCACTCGCCCTCGCATCAGGGTGACAAGTAAACAAGACATGAATGTCTTGGAATCGCTACAATGTGTGAGTGAATTCAAGGAGGATGTTGGTAGGTATAAAGTTTTAGACTAATGCATGTAGTAGATGTTTTTAGGCTGGATGCAGCATGTCTACATCAGACATGCTGTCTGAAGTGGATGTGCAGCCACTTCCATCAGATGGAGATGTCATATCTGACATCTTAAGTTTCCATCTTTCAAAGGCTATCTTTTCCTTTTCCAGCTCTCTTTTGTTTTTCTTCTGTTTTCCCTCCCATTCGCTATGTTTCTCTTCCCTCTCCCGCTGCGTCTTTTCCCGGGCCAGTTCCTCTTGTCTTTCCTGTCTCCTCTCCTCTTGTTCCTGGTGAGCTAGTCTTAGTTTCTCCCTCTCAAACTCTCTGGCCTCTCCTCTCTTGCTCATCTTTAGCCTTCTGGAGAGCCAACTGCAAACTCAGGGTCTATGCTAGACTGAATTCACCCAAGGAATTTACTGCTGGAATTGGTGACAGTGGTGCCCTAGAAATTAGAACATTCTAGAAATAAAAGGGATGAGTGCATTAAGGAAACTCTAGAATAGATCTGTCCTAAGGGGACACGAGAGCCTGTCACTACAGCTGTCTCCTAGGTTCCTACCATGGTTCCGTCCCCAGAGTTTACTAAGGCCTCCTCCCTTTCAGCCAGTGTCTCAAACTGGTCCCTAATGTAATCAGCAAGGAACTCTCTGTCCCTGCTTCTTGGAACACTCTACCCTCTGTTTCTGCATAAATCCTTCATCTGATCTATGACATAGTGCTGAGGTCTATTCTCAACCCTGTGTTTTCCTTTATCTATGTGTGCAGACTATGGGGGATATTCTCGAGAACGTGTGATAATTATCGCAAAATTTGCTTAACGCAACTTTGCACATCGCAGTCCATCGCGGGAAAATAACACCTTGTTAACGTTGTATTCTCAACACGGCGGCACCATGCGATAGTCTCACGATAACGCGCCAAATGACCGCGTAAAAATTAACGCGATGCCCAAAAAATGCGAAACACGAACGCGAAAAAAGTTGCGATGCCCCAAATCGCGATACAAAAATCAGCGATAACCAGCGACAGGCCTGCAATTCCCGCGCGTCATGCGGGAAAATGCACTATAAAAGCAGAAAAAAATAATAATAATAAATAAATAAACTGCGTAGCACCATGATTGCACCCGGACCGAGTGCAGAGGACAACGCGAACCCCACAAGCCCCACAGACGACCAGCAAGGAACCTTGGGGTCGGGGAAGGCCAAGGAGAAGAGGAAGAGGAAGACGCGGTTCAGTCCACAGGAAAACAGGATCATCGTTACGGAGGTGATAGAACACTACCAACAACTGTTCGTCACCTCCAACGTGTCATTGGCAACAAAGACGCAAACATGGCAGACTATCTTGGACCATGTGAATGAAGTTGCAGAGTTGAGGAGGACAATGGAAGAGGTCAAGAGGTGTTGGAATGATGTGAAGGGCAAAACCAAGAAGAAACTCGATGCCAACATGAAATCAGTAACGCAGATTGGAGGTGGGGGTGCAGCGGCACACCAGGAGCTGGATGACATGGAGAAAATGGCGGCCACAGTCATCAGTCGGGATACGGTGCCATGACTAGTGGATCCGGACACTGCTCAACATGACCTGACACAACATCAACAGGGTGAGTACCGACCAGGGACCGGGGGGACGGGGGGAGATGGGCACAATGGCACACATGCACAATTAAGTAGAGCACACTGCACACCCACAATGACTCTGGATCATGTCCCTGATCTCCTTGGCATACTGCAGCACACATAGAAACAGCAAGTAGGCCCCCGTCGACAATGTGCCCGGAGGGGGCCCTCCCCACACCATCACTAATCTCACAACAAACCCATACACATGTGCTGAACCCAGCAAAGCTGCGGGTCCATGAGCCACACTGACAATGCAAGTGACACTGCATGACGATTAGCATGGCTGCAGTCCAATTACCATGACATGGTGCACGCCACGACACTGAGGTGACTGAGTGTCAACCACATCCGGAAGGGAGCAGCTCACACTCTGACACATCCACGTGCACAAACAACCCCTGATGTCAACAACACATCTGCGGACAAACCATACCCAAGAGTCACAACTCGACCAAGAGCCCAATTTACCCAAGTCCGCAACATCTCAGCACTGTAGAAGCACAGAAGTCAAAGGCACATCGCCTGAAAGGGATAAGGGGCAGCCAAATCAGAGCTGCAGGGGCGACTCACCCACAATGCAGCACACACACATAAGAATAAGAGTACCTCAACATTGATAACAATGTGGTACAAACTGCAACACTTTCACAACAGAACACAGGACACAACTGGTGCCGCATGTGTGTACAAAATGGCCAATCACATCTGGCATAGCAGGAAACTGTGAGATGACAATGTATGAGTACAACCTCACATCCGCGATGTAGTACAAATGTCCACTGTCCTGCATCAAATAGGCATCTCCTCACAAACAGTCACAATGTACATTGTCATGCAGTCTGTATGTAAACTCCGCCAATGCGTCAACATACATGGAGCACACTGTGAAACTGCATCTCCCCTTTACATTGCAGAGGGACAATCAACACCTCCTGCAGAGCAGACCCTACATCATGTCAGTGATGATGGAGACGACCTCCAGGAGATCGACTACGACGAACTCCAACGGTTCATGGACAACCTCCGCACCCCACCTCCAGTAGCAGGGCAGCCCAGCACCATCGAGGTGATCCCACCCCCTGCACAGACCACACAGCAGGAAGCACCCACCACCACGTCTGGCTCCTAGCACCTCACCGAAGAACACATGGCGTTCCAACGCCATGTGTTAGACTGCCAGAAGGAGCTGGCTGAACAGGTGCGGGTGGGGTTCGACCTCATGGCAGCCAAACTAGATGCCATACGTGGGTGTCTAAGTCCCATCAGGGACCACTTACAGTCCCTAACGGACACCCACAGTCTGCCCCATGCCCTCCAACAATTCATGGCTGGCGTCGCTGGAGTCATGACTCGGAGACAACAACAACTGTCTAGTCAGAGTAGCTACAGCAATGTCATCCGTGATTTGGGAAACATAAGGAGGGTCATGGAGAACATGGAGCAGATGCAGGCGCAAAGAATGGCTACCACGGCTGCACACGAGAAAGCTGTAGATGGGATCTTCCATGCCCTTCAGATCCTCATCATGGGAGTGATGCCACAAGACATTGCGCAGATGAATGCTGCTGCTACTTCTACATCCACATCTCCGGCCCCTGATGTGTCAGTGTCACTCAGTGCTGCAAACCAAACACCACCCCCCACATGTGAGTCACATGAAACGTCAGAGGACGAAGATGAGGATGAATCTGCCTCAGTGGTAAGGAGGAAGCAGTAGCAGTCATCTCCGCCATATGGCCTGTTTCTGCTTGGGTCTGCCCTCTGCATCATGCCCTGGAATAACACCTTCCACTGTCCCCCGACACACTCTGCGACACTAACCTTGGACCTCGTCATGGACTGCCATATCTTGTATGCTCAACAATGACACAGCAATCAGCCTGCGGACTGGACTCTTCCCCGTCCGAGTAACTTGTCAATCCCTAAAGGACTCTGGCTGGCCCTCCACGGGGCAATATTGTAAAGTGTTGTCTGCATGGCCCAGTACTAAGACAGCCTCAACACTCCACTGAACGTGAATAATACATTCTAATACACACAGATGTGTCATGTCTATGATTAATCAAGTATGAAAGCATGGACGAATGTAGGGGCAGTGATTCCCCCTTACGTCCATGTAGCTCATGTTGTGGGACTTGAGTCACAGGGTGCATCCCTGCATCATGGTGGTACATATTTGACCCCAAAAGAAGCCCTGTTGTCAATTGTAGGTCACAAATGACAGCCTATATGTAACGATTTGGGACAAATGTGAAACGCTGATGAGTGGGATTCCGTGCTATCTTTGACACACAGAAATGGCATTTCGAATACGTGACACCCTAAACAGCCCTCTGTACAGAGGTGACACACCCACCATCTATTTCCAATTAGTGAGATTGTTAGCACTACATGTTGCACTTACACTTGTCAGAGTGATGTGCTTGTACAGAGGAGTAACATGCACACAGGGAATGTGTGTTGTATTGAATTTATTTGCACATGCTGTGCCTGTGGTCATTTTGTACTGTCCCATGATTGCTAAGGACTGTGACAATGTGACGTGCTCATGTGAAGAAATTGTCAATGATGGTGTTCCTACGGGCTATTCCTGCTGCTGCTGCAGTGGGGTGTGGTCCACCTGCCTCATCTTCCTCATCATCGTCCGGTGCATCTGGCACTTGTAGCCATGGGGCATTGGTGCGTACACATATGTTGTGCAACACACAACATGCAACGATCATCTTGCACACGATGCCTGGGCTGTACAGGACGCTTCCACCTGTGATGTCCAGGCACCTGAAACGTGACTTCAACACGCCAAATGTGCATTCCACGATGCCCCTGGTGCGTTTGTGGGCCGCATTGTACTGCCTCTGGGCCTGTGTGTTCGGGGCTCGGAGGGGTGTCATCATCCAAGGGCAGAGTGCATATCCTTGATCACCTGTGACAGTGCAGAGAGACATGAGTCAAAAGTTGGTTCTGCATGATGTGTTGGCAGGCTCACTAGTTCATTGGTGTGTGATATGTGTGACTTAGTGCTTGTAGCAAATGAGTGGCATCAATGTGTATTACGTAGCCTCACTGCTGCTCCTCCCTCCCCCGAGCCTATTTACTAGTGTGCGCAGCGCGGTTGCATCACTTGCACTCCTACGGGACACCATTGTCATGCCTGTCTGCGCATGTCCACAAGCCTGACAACGACACTGTGTTGTTGTGCGTTGAAGGTGGGCGGCCACGTGTGTGTAGTCCTATGGTAAGGATAGGGCAGACACAGATGTAGAGTTCATGGCTGGCTGAACTCGCGATGCGGTTGAGGGTAGACCTTTGGCCTATGCTGCGGTAATAGCGACACACACAACAGTTGGCATGTATGATCCCGGACCCCGAGCGGGCTTGCGCTCCTTCATTTATCTCTTCGGCTGAGCCCGCACTCCGAGGGCATGCTACATCACAACATTGTCCATTGCGGGACGGGTGGCACCGACACTACAACAGAGACACACGCATTAGTTACTTCCTTGGCAAGGCCACACTTAGCAATGCCCAGAGCCCAGGGCTGATTATCCACACCCCTACGCTGGACTGTCGTACGCCAGCCCACTCCGCTTACGCTTACAGGGGGTATGACACAGCTACATGTCCCAGGTCTTCCCCACTGCCTGAGGTGACATGGTTGCGTCTGCTGTACACAGCACAATGTCATGTGGTAGGGCCCGGGGCCCTCATGCATACATAATGACCACACGGACACACTTAGATAGTTTGTGGAACTGGCTACGGGCACGTGCGCCCGGCCCCTTTTATTGCGAGGGTCACATGTCCAGTGACACCTGTGCTGGATGGGTGTGGGGTGAGTGTAAGCCAGCCCTCAGGGAGTGGTTGGTGCTGGCAACAACTACAACAGTGATCAGACAATCAGAAGTTCAAAGTTCAAACAGCATGGGTCCATGACTTGAGCTGCACAGAGTTAGTGGCCCCGGATGCACTGTGGCCGGCACAGGCACACCGCCACAGGACGGTGACTTGCGGTGCACTGAGGTAGGGCCACGAGAGCTGAGCGGGTCCTCGTCGATGTCGAAGGTGAATCTTGCAGAGTGTTTCGGGGACAGTGGAAGGTGTTCTTCCAGGGCATGATGCAGAGGGCAGAACCAAGCAGACACTGGCAATATGGAGGAGATGAATGCTACAGACTCATTTCTAACACCAAGTCAGTATCAGCTACATGATGATGAAGACAACCCCCAGGCCATAGACTCAGATGCCACCAAAGTTCAACCAGAGAGTGTCCATGAATTTCGGGGCACAGAGTTAGTGGCACCAGAGCTGAAAGGGGATGCAGTCTGCGATGAGGCCTGTACAATGGTATAAACTCTGCCATAATGAAATCAAGACTCAGTTCCAAATGTGTGACCTACTTGACCGCAGTGTAGGCCGGAGGCAGCGGTCAGCAGGGGCCCACAGCCACGTGTCGTTGGCTTGCGATGCACAGAGTTAGTGGCACCAGAGCAGTTGTTGGTAGTGTTTGATCACCTCCATAACGATGATCCTTTTTTCCTCCTGACTGAACCGCGTCTACCTCTTACTCCTCTCCTTGCGTACAATGATATGTACTCGGCCATTGAATAATCAAGACTCAGTTCCAAATGTGTGACCTACTGGACAGCAGTGTAGGCCGAAGGCAGTAGTCAGAAAGGGCCCACAGACACGTGTCGTTGGCTTGCGATGCACAGACTTGGTGGCACCAGATCGAAGGGAGTACAGTGATATAAATGCTGCCATAAACATATGAACTCGGCCATCATGAAATCAAGACTCAGTTCCAAATGTGTGACCTACTGGACCGCAGTTTAGGCCGGAGGCAGCGGTGGAGTACGTCAACGAGAAAGGAGTGCTGGGGGCCTGTGTCGCGGAGGCCATGATGGTCTGAGGAGGCTGCCAAGGTCGCGGGCCTCGGGCTTGGAGCTTGCACCGGCACGTGGTGGGCCCTCTTTGACACACGCCGGTGTCGGCAGGTGAGCAGTGAGGCCTGGTTGCGCAGGGGCAGCCAAGACGGGTCTGGGGACCAGCGGCCTTGGGTGCAGCAGGCGCACAGGATCGCAGGCACCGCCGCTCACGGTGTCGGCCTCGTGGCGGGCTGAGAGGCGCCGCCCTGGCAGACACGTTGGCCATTCTGGAAGAGAACCACGCCCAGAGCAACGGGCTTTTTATTCACAACCCTACGCTGGCCTGGCGTACGCCGGGCCAGCCCACTCCGCTCACGCTTACAGGGGGACGTAACAAGCTACATTTCCGCGATCTTCCCCACTGCCTGGGGTGACATGGTTGCGTCCACTGTCCACTACACTCCAAACACCAGCAGTATATGTCGACATGGAAATGTCTGTGGTCTGGCCAGCACATCCACGCCACACTTGGCATTGTGTACATTCTCATTCATGGGTTACTTGCCTCCTTCACACATGCCTGGTTCCCACCTCTCCCCACATTCTGCTATTGTGTGGCTGAGGTGCCATGCCGTTGATGGCTTGTGTACATGGCTAGCCCAGGTTACCACAGTAAGTTGTGCTGTCGTGTCTGGTAGGTGGGCATGTTGTTTGGCATGTTGTATGTGAGTTTGTAACGTGGGCATTCCCAGAGTCGTGAGTTGCATGACTGTGGAGTTGAGGTGTGTGGTGTGTTCATTTGGTATTTACCAACGAGCAATGCATTCCCATAGGTGCCAGCCTCAAAGCGCTGGTTGATGATGGACTGTCGGAAGATGAAGGAATCATGCACACTGCCTGGGTAGTTGGCGACGACATTGGTGAAGAGTCCAAGGTGGTCCACTATTGCCTGCACATTGATGGAATGCGTGTGCTTCCTGTTGCGGTAATTGTGTGCAGTGGCGGCAGGGGGCATGAGGAGTACATGTGTGCAGTCGATTGCCCCCAACACGTGCGGGAAGCCAGCTATGGCGTAGAAGCCTTGCTTGGTCTCCAGCTGTTCCTACGCAGGGTGGGGGAAGTGAAGGTACTGGGGTACCAAGCTGATGATGGCATCCAAGACAGGTGTGACAAACTTGGATAGGGCTGGCTGTGAGACTCCTCTGACTCTGGCAGTTGTTGGTTGGAAGGTACTAGAGGCCAACAGGTGCAGCACAGCCAGCAGCTTTGTCTGCGGAGGGATGTTGGTTGTCCGTTGTGTTGGTACCGTCAGCCTGTGGGCAATGATGGTCAGGATGCGGAGGATGGTTGTCCTTTTGAGCCTGTAGTGGGCAATGACATCCTCTGGTGTTAAGTCTGTGAGGCTGGTGCGTTTTCTGAAGGTCCGCTGTCTTTGTCTGCACTGCCTCTGTGGTAGTCCGGGGGGGGTGGCGGGCCTGGGTGTGGTGGCGGTGGGTGTTGTGGCCCTCTTGGGGCTCCGAGCTGCATGATCAGTAGCTCCATGGCATCTGTTGTTCTTCAGGTGTGGATCTGGTCTGGGCTCCCTTTTGTGGTGCAGGTTGTCGTCCGACTTAAAACCAGGTAAGAGCAGGTGTTAAATCCCTGCTGCTAACGCGCCTTATCGTCTGTTTTGGGAACTTATTGCCAATCTGGCTGGTCGTTGAGAATATTGTGAAGTGGTTTTTTCGCTGCGTTTTGCTTAGGAACGCCTACTCTGCATCTCATTAGCGTTAGTTGCCGGTGTCATCCGTGGCGATGTTTTTTGCAGCTGCTATCGCAGGTAAACTGGAGATATCAGATGTTAGCACCAGCTTGTGAATAGGGCGATAAATCTATCGCCACTTTGGCTGCGATAAAGTGCAGCTAACTCGGCGATAAGTCCTTGAGAACATGCCCCTATGTGCGTAAAAACTGGACTTATTATACTGCTTGTGTTAATTGGAAACTGCCAATGCCTCACCTGCATCAAAAGCTCATAAATGTTAGGGTCCCTGCCGCCTGCTGCCAGTTGTCAGAACCCCTTAAAGAGGTCTATGGGGCAAGCAGGAGGTACTGGGCTCAACTGTGGGGGTTAAGGCCTTTTACTCCTGATGTCCCAGAGCCCGATTTACTATGAGTCCTGAGCAACTGGGCCAAGCACCCCTTCATCACTATACTCTCAGTGGCAGGGGTAAATGCAGGGGGCAAACACAGGATCACAACTCAATATGCGTTCAATAGAAGCAATAAATGATTGTCCGGTCAAATGCTTGCTTTTATGAAAACAAGAATGATCTGTGTGCAGATACAAATAATACGCCAACTTTACTCTGTACATGGGCGACAGCCTGATCGGTGCAGCAATGGCTAGCTTCAAGTCAGCCTTTTCTGGCATACGCTGTCACCATACGCTATCGCCATCTTAAATCTGCACATGGTCAATGGCCCGATTGGTGCAGCAGCCACTTCCTCCCACCTCGTGGCAGGGATCCACTCACCAGGATCCCCCACCGGGCCTCACTTCCCCCAAGCACTCTCCTCTTCCTCTCAGGGCACACTGGTCTTGGCATGCATGCTGGTGCTCTAGGGCAGATGGCCTTGTATTTTCCTGGGTGATGCCCGTCACCCAGGTGTGCAGACCTTAGCCCCCAGTCCTGATCACAGGTAGAAGTCTTTCAGTGCTTCATCTCCTCAGCATACATCCCAACTGGCTGCTTGGCAGTTGACATGTTTGTGGGGCCTCAAGATCCCCTTTTTATAGTCCATTTCCAGACACAAACTGTGATTTAGTGTCTGAGTCTTTGAGGTTTGTGTTGGGAGTCTGCTTCCTTTTGAAGTACTCACCTCTCCTCTGCCCTGCCCTCCCTCTAGTCTGTCACAGCAGGAGAAAGTTCAAATCTGATTCTCTTTTCAGCCCACATCTCCTTTCTAAGATGTGCACAGATCCCTTCCCAGTGACCTTTCTCTCAATGAAAGACCATCTTTTGAAGTGTACTGAGGCGCCTGGATCTTCCTTTCTCCAGGTTCTGTCTTACCCAGCTCTCAGGAATATGGCAGTCTTCAAATCTATCTGGGGAGTAATGTTCTCTCATGCTCCTCCAGTTGACCCTGGGTCTCCCAAATGGTACATAGAGTCTTCCATGTATTGTACTGCACACTGGCACACCCTGCAAATGCATGGAACAACACATGCGCTGAGCAGCACTACATACTAACTTGATCTAGGCCAAGAGTGAGTTAAGCAGACAGTAGTGGAACTTTATAAGAGTGGGCCTGTAGGTCTCACTCTAGTAACACAGATAAAAAGGCCTGTTCACTACTGCTGATCACTACACACTATGCTGCTGCAGCTGCACTCATACTACTTAACTAGTGCTAAAGGCAGTAGCCTTTCAGCATAATGAGGGTAGCATTTTGGATGCCTCTTTGTCGTATGAGGCTAAAATCAATGAGACTGGTGTTGCAGCGAAAGCATTTTATTTTTTCTCTTTCATTTCTGGGACCAACAAAGACTTTCCAACTTCATCACTTTACTCAGATTCTATACTTCACCTACAGAAACATTGGTCCTCCAATGGAACTTGCTTTGTCACAGTGAGGAGTGAGAAATCAGGGTGTCGAACTGTTGCCCATCTAATGGGACCAATAATTAGTAGCCAACTCAAAAATTAGTGATCAAATTTAAATAGACTACTCTCAGAACGATGCTATAGACATACAGGCACATGCATCAATGTTGGATTTTGCGATTTCTTAATTGCGATTTTTAAGGAATCGCAATTAAGGAATCGCAAAAGCCTATGCATGTAGAAATCGCTTAAAAAATAGCGATTTCTAAACATTCCTTAATTGCGACTCGCAAATTGCGACTCGCAATTAAGGAATACCTCCCCATTCATTCCTATGGGCCTAGAGGCCCATAGGAATGAATGGGAAGACATTCTCAATTTGCGATTCTCAATTAGAGAATCGCAAATTGAGAATGCAATTTCAAGGGTGCCAGGGTGTCAAAGGACACCCTGTTGCACCCCTGAAATCTGCATATGAGTACATCTTGCACACACACATGCCCCAAGGGCATGTGTGTGTGTAAATGGAACTTTGAAAAATGCACTTTAGTGCATTTTTCAAGTTTTACAAATTACCATGAAGTTCAACTTCATGGTAATTTGCGCCCCTATTAGCGAAATTGCTAATTATTTTACTTTAATGCATTGCATTTAAGGAATCTCAATTTGCGATTCCTTAAATGCAATTGCAATTTGAGAACTCGCAATTAATTGCGAATTATCAAATTGCGAGGGCCTTGACCCTTGATGCATCGCAAAAGCTAATTTTGCGATCGCAAACGGCCGATTTTTGCGAATCGCACCGTTTGCGATCGCAAAAAGCTTTGATGCATGTGCCTGATAGAGTATTGCAATTGGAAGATCAAATCTCCTAAAGAAGTTAAATCTAACAAGAATCATGCATACCAGAAGCTCTGCTGTGGCTACACAGAACAAGAGCAAAAGAACCTGATGTTCTGATAATGTTCTACGACTCTATCATGCATAGAAATTGAATAATTGTAGGCTTCATTTCTATGGAAAGCACATTAAGAAACATATACTAAAAGACGGACAAATTTGAGATATTTTTGTTATTGTGTTAAAGATCCAAAATCAATGCATATAAGTAACATTTTAAACAGTTCAGTCATGAGTCTTACAAAACGTAGTATAAAACCACACATTTAGTCAGAGTAAATGTGTGGTTTATTGCTGAATCCATAAAGAGGATGGTTCATATTAGAGTTTGCTATCACCAGAAAAGGTGAGGGGATGATTCAAAAGAGTTCTCTCATCATAGAAAAAGGATCAGATTAGAGTCCACTAAGGAAAAGTCCATGGGCAAGGGAAATGGAGCTATAATCAGGAAAGTTCAAGTCTGGTCTCTCACCAGACAGCTCCAAATCATCCAGCAGGCAAGTCCATCAGCAAAGGCAAAAAGGCAATAGGCATGGAAAGTCTGACGCTATGGTGGGTAGGTAGGAAATCAAGATAGAGATTCCATCCCTTGGAAAGTCACTTTTTATACCTCAAATAGTTCATTTGTGATATCAGTTGTCACATACAGTGGTCTAATCATCATGTGACCATTCTTACGCTCACCAGGTACAAGATTGATACTTCAACATATTTTCCCAGGTCACGCTTGAGAAACGACTGTCCATTCCATCCTCACAGGTTAGTTGACAAAGCGCCTATTTACTTTCTTGATCTTTATGTATTAAGTCGAAAGGTTAAGATCCCATCAATTCACTCACAATGAAGTACCGAAAAAGTGTCTATTGATTTAAGAATGTCATGTAAAAAGGACAGCTAAGCAACATTTGAAGAAACGTAACAAAAGTCCATTACCAGGCTATGAAATAATGCTGCTTAAGGAAAGAGGCAATATAATGCAGTTTAAAGTCAGCATTTCCTATTTAGTAAAATAAACTCATAATTAAGTTCAAGAATAGTGAAAAAAATCAACATTGTCATATAGAGAAATAATTGTAACGTTGTCAGTGATTACTGCATTGAAATGTCCAACTCTAAATATTTCCTACTACCAAACTATACTTGAAAATCATTGTAATAAAATTGTTTTAAGAAATCTAAGACTCTAATAGTATCAAGCATTTATGGTGAAAGTTTTTCAATCATATACAATGTAACAATTATGATTTGCACCAGTTTCTCATTTGCTATGGTGCATTACAATGAAGTCAATGGAGATACTAGGTTTCATCAGTAATATATCATTCATATTTGCACAACTGTGTGTAAGACTAATTTTTTACATAGATATAATGCTTCATATTAATAATTTGTATTATTTTGCATCATAGAACGTTTTTCCATCAATAATCTTTCATAACCACTTTGTTAAAATAATAAGGTAATCAGTTAATAAACATGTTAAATTTATTGTTCTAAAAAAATCTTCTGTTTCTATACATTCGAGCACACTTTTATGGTGCTGGTACTTCAGCTTTTCTCATTTTTCATTGTTATTGTCCGAGATGTGTGCAAAGTGCACATTAGACATCATTGTCAAAATCAGTTTTTATGTCGTGTAAAGAATGATCAGCTTTTACACTGCATCAAGCCCCCTTTGATAGCGAGACAAGCCATCACACTTTATCCCACAGCAGATCATCACAAATTATGGTTTTGTTATGTTAAGCCTCTTTCTTCTGGACTCTTCCAGAATTTTCATTTCATCAAAGTATTTACATTGTTCATCTTCTAGTTCAAGATCAGATCTTGTTAGTTTTACTCCCTGTGTATTCTTTTTATCCCTACAGAATTTGATAGATAATATCATCAGCACTATGCACAAAGAGATCGCTACTAATGGTCTAAAGATAGAAATTACCAGTCCATTACCTAAGTTACCCAACCAGTTGCTAACAGTTGAAAATCCTATTCCTATTCGATTGTAACCCTTTCAAGTCTTTGTTTAAGTCAGTAATGTTTGTAATGTAGTTTCTTAATCTCGGCTCTTATCCGATATGTAGGTGCAACATTGTTGGACCATTAATAACCAAGAGACTCCACCCTCCTTCGCGAGAAGGATGTCTAGGGCAAGTCGATTTTGCATCACCATCGATCTTATTGAAATCATTTCAATATCTACAACAGAAAATCCTCCAGCTATGCTGGTGGCTAATTTGTCAACTATAGAAGAAAGTTTTTTAATTTTATGTACGTTTAATGCTACTCCTGCAGAAGGTAAAAGAGCTCCAAAAATATCACCCATTATCTCATTTGCACTCACACCTCTCTTTATTCTCCCTTTCTCCTCTTTTAATTCTCCTTCAGTTTGTTTCACATGATATATTTTTGGAAAAACAATTCCCATGTTACAACTTCCATTCCATCCTTTCAGCAATTTATATAAAGCATTCTTTCCACAAATATAATACGCTGCAGGAAAAATAGGATTGACTCCTTCTGAATATCTTCCACAGTTCTCATAAACATCAAATGTATGGGAGGGGCCTGGCCTAGCAAGTTGGCCATGTAGACGCTTCTACTGGCGTTCCCATCGATGAATCCTGAATCTGGCACTATCCTGAGGCTCCCTACAGCAATTACCCCATGAAATGATAGAGTAACGCCTGGGGGTCTGCAGTGCTTGCCCTGTGGCTAGCAATCTTTAATGACGACTGGTCGGAGCGTGTGCAGAGCTCCGGTGGAGTGGAGGCCTGGCGAGACGGCGGCGCCATCTTCTCTGCCTCGAGGAGGGCTGGGCAGAAAGGCCTGCAAGGCAAGCGTTGCCCTAGATGCTCAGATGCTGAGGAGCTGATCTGGGTCTGAGTGCTCCGCAAAATGAGCTGCTGCTGTGGGGGGCTAGCTGGACACTTGGCTCAGACTCCTGGTGAGGTGCTGAACAGCCGGACCCCCTCGGAGGGTGGCCTGAGATCGACTGGGCCAAGGCGGCGGAACCGATTGCCGTGGCGGGATAAAGAGAGGCGCCCTGCAGGCAGCTGAGGGCGTGATCGTAGGCTGAGAAGCCATGAGCCCCCCTGATCCCTGAATACGCATAGCAGGGTGGGAGGTGGGCTGGGGGCCCGTAAGCCTGCAAGGCCCTGTGATGTGTGTGACGAGTCTTGGCCCTGAGGCCACTGGAGGATTGCGCATCACTTCTGCTGTACGCAGGGTGGTGGTGACCCATGGCCCCACGGACATGGCCACCCACTGCTGACATCCTGTTCGGCACCAACAGATCAAAGGCCTGGTGTGGAGTCGGCATGGCGCCCAACCTCTGTGGGGAAGCCCCTGTGGACCTCCTACAGGGCTTGAGGGGCATGCGAGTGGCCGGTTCTCTGTGGCAGACTCGGAATCCTGGATGGTGGCGGTGAAGAATCTGCGGCACCGGCAGGCAGCTCCATAGGAGCGGGCCACAAACAGACAGAGGTGTCTGCCCCCAGAAGGGGTCTCGGGCAAGATGCCTCCTACAGGATTGAGAAGGGGTCTGTGCGACGAATCCTGGACAAGAGCCCTGAAGTGATACTAGGGACGGGAAACATCGTTTACAACTCATGCTTTACATCGCAAGCCATTACAACGTGGTCGTTACAACAACCGCGTTGTTACAACGCGAACCATTACATCGCAAGTCGTTATAACGACTTGCTGTAGGGGGCAGAAGGTGTTGGATTAACAATCCAACTCCTTCCCTGCTGTTGCACAAACTGGAGTAGGAATAGTAAATTATACTATTCCTAAGTCCAGCGCGCCCCCTACAGCAAGTCGTTCTAACGACTTGCGATGTAATGGTTCGCGTTGTAACAACGCGGTCGTTGTAACGACTGTGTTGTAAAGGCATGCGATGTATTTGCATGCGTTGTAAAGAGATACATTCACCAGGGACCTAACCAGAAGCGAGGAAAGGTTAGTGGCTCTGAGGAAGCTTGCCGATGGAACTGGGATCACTGTGTATAAGGACTGTGGACCGCGGCCTTTAGTGGCTGGCAGGCGTGAAAGGAGAAGAGGAGAAGGGGACCAGGTAGGGCCCTGCCTGGGGCTCATGCAAAGAGCAGCTGTCCTGACCTGCCACACTCTCCCCGACACTGCAGTTAACACTGAGAAGCATGTGCTGCCAAGAGGGTCTGACCCTGGAAGTGAAATCTCTGGGGAGTGAGGGGCCCATTACTGGGGGCCAGTACCTGTCCCCTGGAGCTCAACAAGATGGCTGGTGCCAGACAATATCCCAACTGAAGTGTCAGACAGATTATGATTGACAGGTGTCGGCAACCTGCACACAGGAACCAACGCCCCCTTGCCAGCGGAGGGCGTGGTCGTTGGCGGAGTGGAGTTCTGGGGGGCAGACTGCTTGGGAAGCTATGGGGCAACGCCCATAGAAGATAACTTGGGTGGCCCACATCTTCCCGAGGTGAGCCTAGTGGATCTCTAGACTATTGCCCCCCAGGTCATAGATCACGATGGGAAATGCCAAAGGGAACCTGGCGACACAGGGAAATAAAATACTGAACTACAGGCAGCCCCTGCCCCCGGGCCCTGAACCGCAGGAGACCAATATGGCAGGCTGCAGTGAGGAGGCGGCGAGGACCACAGAGGCAGACCCCTCATTGGTGGATGTGCTAGTGGCGATACAAACTACCCGAGACGACATGGTACATAGAATAGACTCTGTGGCCATCGAGGTCAATTTGCTGCAGTAAGACCTGCGTAAAGTATCCGAAAGAGTGACCACCACTGAACAAAACGTTGATACACTGCAAACTGAGGTCCGGTTACTCAGGGACACTGTCCTCGGGCTCCAGAAAAAGGTGGTGAAATTCGACAGCTGGGCGAAGGACTCTGAAGGGAGGTCACGTAGGAATAAACTACGCTTCGTTATTTTATTTTAAAAATCCCTGAGAAGGCAAAAGGACCCTCGGCTAAGCTGGACAAACACAGAATTTTAACAATTTGCTTACCAATGGGGATGGCTCTCCTGATAGAAGAATCTGCCACTTGGGGTACAGTCTTTGCTACTATTTACACCAGAACTCATGGTACCCCTTCAATAGCGGTAATATCAGATGTATTGAAACAAATACATAATGAGTACGGGTCAGAACCTGGGATGAAACTAAAAGGCAATTTTGCCCAGGTTTCTGCAATTATGTTAAGCAACATAAAAGGGGAGGCAACTGCGATGGCTATACGCCAACGACTGAGGGATTTGACTCCTATACAACAGGAGAGAGAATTACCTAAGATTATCGCAGAGACATATGTTTCTCTGGGAAGAGATAATCTGGGAGCCAGACCTGGGAAACCAGTGGCAAAGGGTAATTCTGAAAAGGATAACTCTAAACAAGCACCTGATTCTTCTAAAAAGATATGGGAAAATAAACCAAAAAATAATAAACAAAATAAACAACAATCACGGAGTGGGTCTCCTCAACAGGAGCACACTGAAAGGAGATACAATCTCAGAAACCGTGATAACATTAGAAATCCTGGCAGATATCAGGATAATGATGCCCGTTCCTCTAATTCCTTTCACGATCAATCTGAGAAACGCTCCGGGAGAGGAGGATTGTCAGACCAAAGATCAGAAGAGCGAACCAAGCCGAAAAGGGAGACACATCGCACTTCGGACTACATCATCAAACAAGAAGATAAACAAAAATCTACGAAACCTTAATTTAAAAAGAAAAAAGTAGCAGGGATTAAGATCAGAGATGCCCAGGCTACTGAGGACTCTGCTTCTGAATGGGGAATGGGCAGTGACGATGCTGTACAGCACAGCAGAAGTCACAATAGCTCACCAGAACATAATGAAAGTGGTAGCGCTGAGTGAGTATATCACGGTGGAAACACCTCGTACAAGAGTGAGTGTCCCACATCGTTTACACAGAATAACGCTTCCGATAGAAGGGGACATACAAAGAGAAGTGAAGGATCTCTTTTGTGGGACCTGACACATGGTTACGACATTCTTTTGGCTTAAAAGGATTGGCCACCTAAGTTCATAATAAATTGCCCAATGGGGAAGAAGTAATTTTACCTACTTTCTCTGACCTCGTAGCAGAATCAGTTTAAAAAGTATCTGCGCAGGAGTGGGCATCAGCTTTAGCGCCTGCTCTATACCTCAATCATATTGGGTGGGATGATGAGTCTCCTCATCACAAGATCCCATTAAAAACAATCCCTCAACCGCAGAGACAGTACCCAATTAAACATGAAGGAAAGAAACAAGTCAGAAAAATCTTAAATCAACTTGAGTACCAGGGTGTAATGGAGAATTGCACCTCATCTATAAATAATCCTTTGTTTCCCGTAATGAAACCCGACAATTCATATAGTTTTGTCTTAGATTGTAGTCATTTAAATGCATCCACACACACATTTGCAGTACAGAATGAACACAGTGCCGCACATAACATTGTGCAGAAGAAATACAAAACAACACTAGACATCTCAAATGCTTTTTTCTGCCAGAATATAGCGCCTGGAAGTAGATATTTGTCCGCATTTTTAGCCCTAGGGTCTAAGTGTCAATTTTGTCATTTGCCACAAGGGTATAAGAATAGCCCTGGGCTGTTTTCAGCCAGAGTAACAGAGTTACTTTCAAAGTATTGATGAGGAGGCAGTGTCCTATGTAGATGATATTTATCTGACAGACGATGAATTAATGGAACATTTGGCTCGAGCGAACAACATAATATTGGGGTCTGCTTACCTTGGCTACAAATTTAATTTCAAGAAAACAAAAATAGCCCACCTCAGTGTCCTGTTTTTGGGATACAAGTTATCAAGTGAAGGCAAAAGCCTGGCGACACATTTTTAGAGAAATGTGCTTTGCTCCAACCGCCAACAACTCTGAAGAGACTAGAATCCATTTTAGGATTTTAAAATTTTGGAAGAACTTACATTTTGGATTATGCAGAACGGGTAAAACCAGTCTATGACTTGATTAGGCCTGATTGTTCAGCGCAACACCGGACACAGGAATATACTGACATTTTACGTTTGTACAAGCCGACATGCTTGCTTCCAGACATTTACACACACGTGTCAACACAACTAACCTGGTGATCTGCATAGTCGCTGCACCTACCGGGTATACTTATATCACTTTAAATGAAGATGATACAATACCTATAGCATACAAATCACATCTGTGCATAAACGCTGAAATGCATTTTGAATCCACTGAGAAAATTCTCACAGCTGTACAGACAGCTGAAATGAGAGAGAGAGAGCCCTGGCTCAGGGAAAACTCATAATTGTCATTACCCCAGTACCGACTCTAGAGGCGGTTACTAAAGCAAGCATTCTGAATGCTAAAGCTCTTTATCCAAGATGGAGTACGAACAAGAATATCCTCTGCCGAATGAAATAATGACTCTAGATCGATATGAATGTATCATTTATACAGATGGATCTGCTCAACCTGCCGTAGGATCGAAATAGCAATATTCTGTGGCATGTGCAATTGTAAAAGGGTGCAGGTAAGACGGAAAGTTTCTTCCCGGAATAACACATACACAGTCCCTAGGGGACTGCACAGCACAGCTGGCAGAACTGAAAGCCTTGATACTGACACTACAAAATACTCATCGCAAATTCCCCACACTTATCATGTGTGATTCATTTTACTGTGTCCAGTCTTACAATGAATACCTTCACTATTGGGGCCAAAATAGGTTTTAAGATTCGAAGAGTTGTACAATCAAGCACAAGATGCTTTGGGAAAGTGGCAAAGCTGAAAGAAGGCCTGCCACGGGCTCATGTAATCCATACATTGAGTGATCAGCGTTTTGGTGTTCACGTTGAAGGGAATTCCATGGCGGATGAAGCTGCCAAGCCAACATTTCGTACTGTTGCCATTGCTGCAATCACTCGCTCTAGGACGAGAATAGATGGAACTATGATAGCTGTCAATGCCAGGCGCAACTGCTCAGCACAGCTGAAAGGCTTTCCACTCAAGTACTCCTACAAGTTAGATGCACAAAATATTCTGTATGCTCAAATTCCAGGAGTGGGGGATAGAGTAATACCAAACACTGATCGCAGATTTGGATTGATACTAGCTGCACATGAGGGTCTGGGTTCAGTGCATGCAGGGATTACTGCTACAGTTTCATTACTGAAGCAGCGTTATTGGTGGCCAGGTCTCACTAAACTGACCAAGAACTTTGTCCTCAAATGCAACATCTGCCAGCAGATGAAGGGCTCCATTGTAGCACGTCCACCACAAACACCTTTATTGATCTCAGAAAAACCTCTCACTTGTGTCTATTTGGATCACTGTGGCCCCTTACACTCTGACGGGGCTTACAAGTACATCTTGGTGGCAGTAGATTCATGCTCTAGATTCCTATGGGTTTGGCCCCAGTGCTCGGCTGACGCCTGAACTGTTATAAAGGATTTGCGAGTCTTTATCGGGACATATGCAATTGGCACACTACATTCAAACCAGGGTCCGGCGTTTAGCTCTCGGGATTACAAAGAAGCCATGGAACGCTTGGGTGTGGCCTTGAGGTACTCCTCCCCCTACCATCCCAAGGGAAATTCGGTCATTGAGAGGAAGAACCGGGACTTAAAGCAATCCTTAACAACAAGGGTACTAGGCTTGGGTGGCAGTTGGGTCAATCACCTATATGGGGTCCAGAGGGCACTTAATAACCTGCCAAGAAAATCCCTCTGGGGTCATACACCCTATGAGATTCTGTTTGGGGTGAGAATGTGGGTACTAGACCTCGATAGTGTCAGAGCAGTGGCGGCTGAAACTCCATTTGACATCAATATTCATTTGGATGTTTTGCAGGACTTAAAAGAATACAGAGTTTTACAAAGCAACATCCAAGTGAAACGCACTGCCACTGGGGAAGTGAAAGCAGTATCGGCAAGACCTGCCTGGGTCCCAAAGATTGGGGATCTGGTCAGAGAAAACATACAGGACAAGAAATACTTTGGGCCATCTTACACAGCACCTGTACCTGGCCTGGCTGTTGAAGGTACCAGAACTGTACTTTTTCCGCCTCTTGCCAGTCGCTGAGACAAAAAGTTTGTCTCCATCGATCTGATAAAACTACACTATGTGGCTGATTCTCAACAGTAGGCTACATGGGCTCCTGGGTAGCTGATGATCTCCTCTCGCTACCATATAGGAAGTTCAGATGGAAGCTTTGATAACGACTGAAGACTCCACTTTCCAAAGAGAGGCTTTCAATGAAAACAAGATGATGCTTTTGAAACAGCTACAACTGTACAGTCATCCAGTACAGAAATTTAAATTCGTAAACTTGACGACGTCTATGTCAACATGCCACAGATCGAGTCAACTCCCAGTTCTACAGAACCTGCTGAGCTGCCAAAAATAGACTGGGTGGCATCTGGCTACTTCATGCATTATGATGACTTTCCATCGGATCCAAGTGAACCTGAACTGCCAACACCGCCACTCCCTTTCAAACTACGAGTTTATTCTCTCTATCTTTGGCTGAAAAAGACATACCTTGTTGCTTCCTGGATACATCTCTGGGTCACAATTGGATTACTTTCCTGGTGCTCTGGATTAGTGTGGTGAGTGACTTTTTTTCTGCTTCTGACTGGACATGATCTCCCAGAACTCTCTGCAGTCCAACATGTGAACTTGGTACTGAAACCACATACATCATCGCACTGTGAACTGAGGGACCTGTCCCTGGTGAACATTACAGCGGTTTCAGTTCCTGAGGGAATAGTGTGGGACAGGGTATCATATGATGTATATGGTCCAACTGAACTTTTGCAAATTCCATATTTGTTTAAGATTTCTTTAAATGATATCATCACCTCTTGTACATTCTCTGATGATTGGGACATTGAAACTGCATAATTTGCTTTCAGATCTAGAACAATCAGCAGCATTTTCTCATGATGAATTGTATGATGGTACTACAAATTTTGATTATATGTTCTGCTATCAACATTATGGTCACCTTTTTTACACAACGGTAGTATCCCACGTGCTGTTTACAATTACACCCAATGGGAACACTGCGCAACACCATCGAAAGGTAGTTCAAAAACATTTGCACAAAAATGTGCATATTTTTCTGGTTTTGACCCATCAGACCCAGCCTCTTATTAATATAGGCTTGCACCTACAACGGCAAAGAAGAATATACTCACAAACACCAAGCTGTTTTACTCTGCTTCCTTTAACTGTCTATACAGGGTTTGGACTTTTGGAAGGACACAATAGTCACAAAATCTGTCTGGGGAACAAAAGATTGGCAGGTTCAGGGAAAAGAGGCATTATTTAGAGCATGCCTCATACCACATCAAACAGTTTTCCTGAATAAAACAGTGCAACAGACTTCCTGTCTTGGTTTGGCTAAGGCAAAAGATTTGAACATACCTCGAATGCCCACATTTGCACGCTTTGAACATTGGCAACAATACACAAAGTACAGTGAGGATACATTAGATACCATGCTCCACAATGGATCATACAATACATCAGACCCGATCAGCAGGGTTGGTTGGTTTGGGCTTCTAGACATGGAGAAATGTCAGTCTAGGTACCTGGGTAACACAGGAGGGTTTAAGATCAACAAGCCCGACCTATGCTGTGTACAATATGAACACACTGGGGTGGTGACATCATATAGTGTTGGGAAGTTATGCCTAGATTGGCTAAAGACCTCAACACTTTCCCAGGTGAAACAACACTTGTCCCTTCTTTCTGATGACCTGAATCTCAGGGATTATTTACTAGGTCCCAGAAACCCACGTCAAAAGTGCTTCATTTACAGAATATACAACAACCTATGGAAGATTTCTCAGCAGGAAGCTGCAGAGAGCTTGCGCTGATCAACAGGGTAAATATGGAAAAGGCTTTGGCTGTGGTTGAGAATGGTTTGACCAATTTATCATCCAGAATTTATTTACTGGGCCACATTGTATCTTCTGCAATTGACATAATACAGAAGGACATGTCTATTTTACAACATGTACAGTCAGTTACTTTTCATCGTAATGCTGAGCTGGACTTTGCAAACGCTACATTCTGGCCACGTGCCGTGGCGTTAAATCAACATTCGTATAAACATAGGGCTATGGGGAAGTGATCCCTAATGCCCAGAGGGTTGAGAGGATTCCATACTGGAGTATAACCTCCCAAGTCAAGATATTATATCACAAAAAATACTCCTATAGATTAACTGATGGTTAACATAAAAACTGTGTTACCTAAATACGATAGGGAGGTGTCTATGTGAAGATCTAGAATTGCAGACACCCGGGGTGCGCAAGGAAGCAATTCCTTTTTGTTTAGTTACCCTCACACACCTAGTGGTGTCATGCTTCATCATCGGGTCACTCCAACGCCTATAAGTTGGGGTGGGCTCAACCACAGTGTTGGGAAGCTCTTTGGAAAGTGAAGACCAGGGGATTATAGATAAAAACCCTCCGACAGGAGGCAATAGAGTCATAGGACCATTATCACTCCCATTGACCCGTTTCTTTTTAATTATTTTTAATATCCCTGACAGACCCAATAATAAAGGGAAACCGGGGCCTGTCGGAGGGTTTTTATCTATAATCCCCCTGGTCTTCACTTTCCAAAGAGCTTCCCAACACTGTGGTTGAGCCCACCCCAACTTATAGGCGTTGAGGTGACCCGATGATGAAGCATGACACCACTAGGGTGTGTGAGGGTAACTAAACAAAAGGAATTGCTTCCTTACGCACTCCAGGTGTCTGCAATTCTAGATCTTCACATAGACACCTCCCTATCGTATTTAGGTAACACAGTTTTTATGTTAACCATCAGTTAATCTATAGGAGTATTTTTTGTGATATGTTAAATCAACATTACCAGTTTGTTTTCTGAATATGATCTGATGGAAAGACAGATAACTATAGCACATAGAGATGCGAAATACACCATGCTGCACATGGAAAAATTAGACCAATTACCTTTTACCGTGGCAGACACCATCCACAGACTGGATTATCCATGGTTATATCACCCTAACGGTCACGACTTTCCAATTCCAATATTGTCTCCAATACCAACAGATAGGCAGATACGAAGAGCTAGGGGTAGGTTATGTGCACGAGTATTGGGAATTGCCATTCAGGTTTAGCTGCAGGAAAGGGGACACAGAAGTTTTTCTTAGTGGTTCCGACTGTGAGGATGCCCTTATCGGTTCTCTAGTTTGCAAAGACATTTCTCTTCACGGGACATGCAACGCTTCTGTTGCAAATTTGTCATGTTATCTGAAGGGTTCCCCAGCTGCCGTGATATGTCCGCTTTTCGAACTGCTCTCAAATGGGAGCTATTTGATGCTGAATGATCAAGGTTGATGTAGAATAGAACCGGGCATCGCTTATCTGGTGACGTTAATTCCTTAGTCACTTGTTGTACATTACTCCACATTAACTTCCAGCTGCATTTTGGGGAGCTAGTCCATCGTATCTTTAACATTTCTGATACTAGAGGAAAAGTGCATTTTTTTAAATGTATCGGCTCTGGACTGGTTAGCAACTTTCAGACAATCTTCGGAGTTATTCCATCGTTCATACACTCCGTGCTGGGAAGCATTTTTGGAGGGCTCCCACTTGTCCTGCTACTTTTGGCGGGAATCCCGATTTTATTTTTTCTGATCTGCACTGGACGTCCCAGTTCGATTTGGAATGGAGACAGCACTGCTTGTGCTATGATGCCGTGAGCACATGGTTCATACGTTTGGCAAACTTCGACTTCAAGAACTGGACGAGCACTGGTTCGTGTCCTTCAGACCTGTTTGGTTTAACGGCATACAACCTGTATTCTATTGCCTGCTTTGCTGTCACGAATGCGTATTAGACAGATGCCTAGGATCACAACTGGTTGCGCCATTGGACATTGATGTACTGCTGGGCCCGTTAACGGCCCATGGGTATTGTTGTCCCCGGCGTCTTCGGTTGCTGATGAATGCATTTCTTGAGCCACCCTGGGACGCTTTTGCTCCTAGTGACTTGGACAACGGCTCCACAAAACGCATACAGGATGCAGTTTCCCCCTCAGTGGTTGCTGAGGGAATTGCATGGAATCACCTTTGCTCCATAAATCTGCTTCAAGGTGCGCCTCTGGGATCGTCGTCTGCAGTTATGGACAACAACAATGTTGTGTATGCCACTCAGAACACATTAAATAATTGGCCTTTTTCCACGTGGGAACAATTTGGCTTGTTTTATAAACTAAATTAATCCAAAACAGTTTTGTTTTATTTTTATTTTTTAGGCACCATGGCTTTCAGAGTGTTTAGGATTCCAAAAAGTATAATGACTTTAAAGCTTTTATGAATATTTTAAAGGGAAGCTTGCTTTTAGTCGTTGTTAAGAGTAGTTTTTACCTTTTTTATAGATATTTTTAAGGGAAGCTTGCTTTAAGATGATGTTAGGAGTACTTTTTACCTTTTTACATTATGATATACTGGCTTTTTAGATAGTTTTTATATATCGACCCTTAGGATGAGGAGTGAGTATTATATTCCTGAGTTAGGCCCATGTAGCCAGGCAGCTTATTCCTAACATTGTCCTTAAAATAACACTTCAGCGGTGACCTTTTGAACACATTGGCATGCAAGATAATGTTGGATTAGTTTCTCTGAAATTACTTTGTTTTCACATCCAGGTTCGCACAACATTATCACAATACCTTGACATCATGTACTAGGTACAAAAGTTGTCCTATATTCATCCTCGAGGTGACAGCGCTATCCACATATCCATAACATCACCAATCTAGCGCACACATCGTGAAGGCTGCTTTCTGTTATGAAAAATAGGCATCCCAATAGATTGGCAGAGGAGGCACTTCTGCTGACACCGAAGGTCCCTGCATGCTGAGAAATCACCATACACCGGTCTGACATTCCATGAGGGGTGTCCAACTCGAGACCAAGACAGGGTCCTTCACTCTCTCCCATCAGGTAATGGGGTTGTATCATCCCTAGGGGGGATTCTTGGCTCTACACCTACACACATTCTAGGTACACTTAGAGTACGGTCTGCATCGTAGGAGTATGTTATATTACCATATTGCATATATTCCTGTATATCTTCATTTCTTCAGCAACATGGTAGAAATGTATCTACTGTTCACTCTTTGGTGCTTGTAATCTCCTTTATTTGCTTCTGTCTCCTAATCATTGCAGCACACGTATTTTATGCAAGAATAACGTTGGTTCAATAAATATTATTGAAAACGTCCCACTGTGTATTCTCTGTATATTTCTCTGAGAACAAGTAAGCACAAGTGACTGAGCGAAAGGTTCTGTACTGTTCCCACGATTCCTGAGAAATCAGGGTTATCATGTTCAGTGGTTGCCAGAAACTGTTTGCTCCCTGGTAGGTTAGGGGAGCTTACAGTGGCACTGTGAGCTAGCTGGTCTACAGGCTAACATATCCTGCGGGAGTGGAACAGTCTTGACACCAAGCCCTTAGTTTATGTTGTCCAAACAATGCGCAGATCCTACGGACTAGTAAGAACTACACGACAGCAGGACACATGCTGGACCCAATTTTCACCTCCAGCAACCGCGTCAAATACAGCCATGTCACAGAACTCACATGGACCAATCACTCCATCGTCCACTTCAGCATCTCCAGCCCCCGAATGGCCACCCCCAAGATGACCAATGCCCCCCACTGGAGTTGGAACAAAATCTCAGAAACCAGCTGGGCAAATATCCTCAACACCTCCAACCCTGCTACCGCCACCAACCTCGAACAGGGAGTGAAAAACTTCAACGCTGGATCTCCAATTGCACAGACAGCATCATCGCCATCAAGATTAACATCCAGAGAAAATCCTCCAAAAATGCCAGCTGGTACACCCTAGAACTCAGAACAGCGAAACGAGACAGCAAACAGTTAGATAGAAGATGGCGCACCAGCAAGGACACCTCCGACAGGACAGCCTTCAAGACCTCCCTCAACCTCTACCACCACCTGCTGAGGGCAACAAAGAAGACAGTCCTTGCTGCACCCATCAAAACCAGCACCAACAACACCAAGGAACTTTTCAACATTGTTAAGGAATTCTCCAGCGAAAACATCACACCCTCACAGGAGCTGTGCGACAACCTCGCCAACTTGTTCCATGATAAAATCGCAACCATATACAGAAACTTCGAACCCACACCTATGCACTTCCTCAACAAAAATGCCACCACTGCTACAGACACGAACCTCACACTGACCACCTGGAACATTCTCTCCACCCAGGACACCACCTCCACCATGAAATCTATTTATGTGGGAGCTTCCACAGACCCATGTCCGCAGTACATCTTCAACCTCGGAAACCAAAGGATCGGCCTGGAACTCACCACCCTACTCAACACCTCTATCACCACAGCAACATTTCCCGATACCTGGAAACACGCTGAAGTCAGATCAATACTCAAAAAACCCTCCGCTGACCCCAGCGAGCTCAAAAACTACCGGCCAATCTCCCTGCTGCCATTCGCAGCTAAAGTACTGGAAAAGATCATCAACAATCAACTCATGACACACCTGGAGCAGAACCAGCTACTCAACGCCTTACAATCCAGCTTCCGCAGCAATGACAGCACCGAAACTACCCTGATCGCAGTCACCAACGACATCTGAACCCTCCTTGCCTGAGGAGAAACAGCAGCTTTGATACTCCTTGACCTCTCGGCAGCCTTCGACACTGTATCCCACCGCACACTGATCGAAAGACTCCACCACATCGGCATTCAAGGGAATGCGCTCAGATGGATCACCTCCTTCTTCATCGGAATAACCCAGAGGATCCACCTCCCACCTTTCACCTGTGAATTCAAGGAGATCACCTGCGGTGTCTCCCAGGGCTCATTCCTCAGCCCCATGCTCTTCAACGCATATATGATCGCGCTGGCCAACATTGTCAGATCCCACGGTCTCAACATAATTTCCTAATCAGACAACACCCAACTCATCCTCTCACTCACCAATGACATCACCACCACCAGAACCAACTTCCACAGATACATGATAAACGTCGCCGACTGGATGAAGAACAACTGCCTGCAGCTGAACACAGACAAGACAGAAGTATTGATCTTTGGCAACAGCAGCAACACATGCAACGACTCCTGGTGGCCATCAGATCTAGGACCTGCACCCACTCCCTCCAACCATGCCAGAAACTGCGGAATCATCATTGACAACAGGCTCACCATGAAATCACAGATCAACACCGTCTCCTCTGCCTGCTTCCTCACTCTGGGCATGCTACATAAGATCTTCAAGTGTCTACCCCTACACACGAGACGCACCATGACACAAACCCTAATCACTAGCCGACTGGACTACGACAATGCCCTTTATGTAGTAATCGCTACACACCTTCTACAGAGACTTCAGACCATGCAGAACACCGCAGCCAGACTCATCCTTGACCTTCCTCGTCAGACCCACATCAGGCCCCACCTCAGGAAACTCTACTAGCTCCCCGCACAGAAGAGATGCCAATTCAAGCTGCTGACCCACGCACACAAGGGTCTACACAAACATCGAGAACACTACGTTTCGCCTCCCTTTTACTTGCTCATACTGCCTGCAGCAACCGAAGCAGAAGTGGAGGATGCAATTCTGGAATTCCAAATGGCCCTCAAGACCTTGCTGTTCGAATAAGCCTCTAGGGCCTGCAAGTGCCTCGATACCCTATCGGGTGATTATCCGCACTTTATGAATCCTGATTGATTGATTTTCAGGATCTCATTGGTAAAATTAGTTCCTCGGTCTGACTCAAGAGAAGTTAGAAATCCAAACTTTGGAATTAACTCCCTCAACAACAATTAAGCTACTGTGAGATTGTCATTTCTTCGTGTTGGATAAGCTTCCACCCATTTTGAGAAAATGCAAACAATGACCAAAACATATCTCAAGCCATTGTAAAGGGGCATTTCTTTAAAGTCCTTTTGCATTCGGTTAAGGGGACCTCCCGATCTCCCTACATGGCTCATTGTAACTTGTGTTTTTCTTCCAGTGTTTTGTTGTTGACACATTACACATTGATGGCACAGATCAACAATCAATCTGAATCTGGGATTTTACCACACCCGTCAAATGAGACGCATCATTGCATCTCTTCCTACATGTGCAGGACCTTGATAATGTCTAGCCATAGGTGGTAACAAACTATCACGTAATATAGGTCTGCCATCAGTGTAAATCCAAACTTCGTCTTCCCTCTTGGTGCATCCAGCTCACACCCAACTTTGCTGTGCAGCTTCAGGTACTTCTTCCTGTAATCTCTTAACCTCACCCCAGGTGTCTATAGCAGTTAACAACAGGTGGCAATTTGTGACGACTGATGTCTCGATGATCAAATCCCCATTAAAGGTATGGGCATTTAATACACAATATTTGGCAATCTCTTCGGCATATCTATTGCCAATGGTCACGTAGTCAGTGATTTGCCTATGAGCTTTGCACTTAACTACTGCAATTTGGGCAGGCAATTATAAGACCACAAAAGGTTCCTGACACTTTCTCCATTTCGTATAGGCAATCCGGAGGAAGTCATTAGTCCACACTGTGACCACAATTGTCCAAAGTCATGTACAACTCCAAAGCCATACTATTGGATAGAGTTGGAGATGGAGTTGGAGATAACTGGAGGTGTCTGCATTCTAATTTTCTTTGCTTCCTTCTTTTTCGACCATCTACCTTCCCATTTCTCTTTCTCGCTCCATTTCTTGATCAGTGTCATTAGTTCCTTAATCTGTAATTTCATTCCAGATGGCATCATGTTAGCAACATCTCTGTCACTAAAGTCTATTCGGTATGTCCTTCGCAATACCTTTGATCTCTGAACATCAATTTCATATTTCTGAGCCAATTCAAACAGCTTCTCGTGTGTCTGTTTAGCTCATCGGTTAATATCTTTACAGAGAAACAATAGTTACTCCTCCGGATAGGTATCTAATGAAGATGGACTCATTTCTTCTAACTCCACCTTTAGCTTGGCCACATCTAATGTTGTTCTCTTTTCCGGGACTGGAACAGTTTCAGGACTTTGATTATTAATCAGGGTACTAAACCCTTTAAACCAATCATCAAATTCTTGAGGAGTAAATCCTAATTGCTCTCTTGGAGTATTTGAATGCAAATCTCCATTGGTCAAATTTCTACTTGTTTCAGGTTGCATATTTAATGCGGACGTATCAGAAACTAAAATTCCCTTTGGCACAGTCATTTCAGAAGCATTGTAACTTATTTCAGGAGACTCACTTTTTCTGGGGAGATAAAACATTGGTAACTTTTTAACCATTCTGCTTGTAAGGTCAAATTGTGTCCGATTTAAAATGGAACCTGTACTCTTAGCACTTGTAGTATTGCTTTGAGCCGGAACCGTAGGTGTCTGAAGCAAAGATCTTGTCATTAAATCTAGTGGAGTAGCATGTAAAATATTCACTCCAGCAGGTATAGTCAAAGTATGGGCGGTATTTACCGTGACCCAGATTTATAAAGATGTACAACAGGACCAATAGTAACAGGAATGGTTAAAGCATCTGGAGCTTTCAAATCATATGGGTTTAATAGAGCTGTTATTTCTGTTTCCCCCCTTAGAGGAGAAATAAGTATAGTCTCTTTTCGTATTTCAGGCACAATAGGAGCATTTGGAATTTCGGCTGTATTTCCGTTTGTCAAACCCTCACTCTGAGATTCATTGTATGGTGGTGGACGATTCATCAGCAAATCATTCAAGAAATCATCATCTATGTCACTACTTCCTCCTTCTGCTTCAGCATCACTCTTTTCTGTCACAATATGTTTCCGCTTCTCTTTTACTTTTTCCCTAACATCTCCTTCAACTGCTATCAAAGGATACATTCTTGTTCCCTCAATAACATCTGCTCTTCACACTTTCTGTTGTGCATCCTATCTAGCTTCTGCATACTGATCTATGGTTCTCCTATACCTTCCCCAATGTTTTTCTTTTTCTTTTGGATGAACTAAGTGTTCCCAAGTATTTAATGCCTCAAATTGAGGTGGTCTAGGAGGTGGTTTCACATTGTATAATTTCCTCCTTAAATTCTCAATTATTCTCAAATTAAATGTCCCATAACGAGAAAACTGTTGGACCTCGTCTTTCTCTATAATTGTGTGCCATTGTTCAAGCCAAATACATGGATGTAATCAATATGGTGTATCCTGGTGTACCCTCAGGTGGTACATCGTCTCCAACTCTAACAGGTATGGTCACATCTCCTTGTATTAATTTTCATAAAGCTTTGAAAAATGTAATTTTTATACAATTTCGTATTTCAAAAATGAAATTCTCCCACAATTCTCTAGTTTAGCAATCACAACCAATAACAGTGCAACCTTTTATGATGTAGTCAACCAATCTCAGCACGGCTTTACACCAACCGACCAATTACAGCACGACACACTGTGATATAGATCTCGCTCCTTACAGCAGCTCACCCTCCCTTACAATTTTCTTCAGTGCTTTGTCTAAGCAGATACACAATACAATATGCAAGCGATTTCAACAATTAAATCTGACTGCTCTACTAAAGGCAAAAGATGTCTCTCACTCAAAAGGTAACACGAAATAATATTATTTCTATACCTATCTTTATCATTCACTTCTAATGAGACCTCGACCAGAGGAGTCTCACTCTAATTGATGCAGTTATTCTCTGTGCACCTGAGATCAACTATACCAACCTTAGGACACGACGGACCGGATAACTTCAACTTCTTTGCATTAAGCGCCACATGCACAGAACTTTTTGAACTTCACATAGCATCACACAACCATTTTAAAACACCGCAACCTAAGCCAAAGCAATCACAACTCGCATCCCTGTTAATACTCACACTCCTTTGCTGCTACAAGTTTTCACAACTCCGTCAGTACTCCAACCATCCTTCTGATGAATCATGATATTTTGAGCTTTTTGACTGGACAGGGGAAATCTATTTTGGGCACCCTAAATTCTTAACATCACTGGACAAAACCATTGATCTGCTCCCAAGATTTGTTGCAGTGGAAGCTTTTTCTTTTTTCTCTTTCGTTTCTGGGCCCATCAATGACTTTAGAACTTTGTCCCTTTACTCAGATTCTATACTTCACCCACAGAGGCATTGGTCCTCTGATGGACCTTGCTTCATCACAGTGAGGGGTGAGAAATCAGGGTGTCAAACTGTTGGCCACTCATAATTTAGTGATCAAATTTAAATACACTACTCTCAGAACTATGCTATAGATAAAGAATATTGCAATTGGAAGACCAGACCTCCTAAAGATGTTCAATTTAACAAGAATCATGTATACCAGAAACTCTGATGTGGCTACACAGACCATGAGCAAAAGAACTTGATGTTCTGAAAAATATCTATGACTCTCTCTATCATGTATTAGAAATCAGAAAATTTTAAGCACAGCTTCTATGTAAAGAAGATTAAGACACATATAATAAAAGACACACAAATTTTAGATATTTTTGTTCTTGTATTAAAGATCCAAAATCAATGCATATAAGCAACATTTTAAACAGTTCAGTCATACGTCTTGCAGC
Organism: Calotriton arnoldi; assembly: GCA_963921515.1. Lineage (NCBI taxonomy): Eukaryota > Metazoa > Chordata > Amphibia > Caudata > Salamandridae > Calotriton > Calotriton arnoldi. The sequence goes on along the minus strand of CAWUFW010001622.1, from coordinate 750,859 downwards.
AAACCACACATTTATTCAAAGTAAATCTACTGCTGAATAAAAGAATATATAAAGACATAAAGAGAATGGTTCAGATTAGAGCTTCCTATCACTAGCAAAGGAGAGAGGATGATTCAAAAGACTTCTCTTAACTTAGGAAAAGGGGTCAGATTAAAGTCCACTAAGGAAAAGTCCATGGCCAAGGGTAATGGAGCCTTCATAAGGAAAGTTCAAGTCTGGTCTCTCACCAGACAGCTCCAAATCATCTAGCAACCAAGTCCATCAGCAAGGGGAAAAAGGCAAGGGCATGGAAAGTCCGACGCTATGGTGGGTAGGTAGGAAATCGAGAGAGAAATCCCATCCCTCCTTCTTGGAAAATCACATTTTATACCCCAAATACTTCATTTGTGACTTCAATTGTCACCATACAATGGTCTGATCATCATGTGACGGTTCTTCTGCTCACCAGGTACAAAATTGATAGTTCAACATATTTTTCCATGTCGCTCATGAGAAACAACTGTCAATTCTGTCCTCACAGGTTAGTTGACAAAGCTCCTATCTACTTTGATGCCCTTTGTGTATTAAAACAAAGGGTCAGATTTCCATCAATTCACTCACAATGAAGTACCGAAAAAGTGTCTATTGATTTAAGAATGTTGCGTAAAAAGGACAGATAAAGCAAAATTTGAGGAAACGTAACAAAAGTCCATTACCAGGCTATGAAATAATGCAACCTAAGGAAAGAGGCAATATAATGCAGTTTAAAGTCAGCATTTCTTATTTAGTAAAATAAATTCATAATTAAGTTCAATACTAATGAAATAAATCAAGCATATCATATAAAGAAAGAATTGTAACATTGTCAGTGATTATTGCATAGAAATGACCAACTCTAAATATGGCCTACTACCAAAACTTTAAAAGTACATACGTACAAATTATTCTTAAAAATCATTATAATAAAATTGTTTGAAGAAATGCAAGACTCTAATAATATCAAGCATTTATGCTGAAAGCTTCAATCGTACACAATGTAACAATTTTGATTTGCACCAGTTTCTCGTTTGCTATGGTACATTACAATGAAGGCAATAGAGATGCTAAGTTTCATCATTAAAATGTGCACAATCGTGTTTAAGACTCATTTATTACATAGATATACTGCTTCATATTAATAATTTGTGTTATTTTGCATCATAGAAACATTTTCCATCAATAATCTTTTATAAGGACTTTGTGAAAATAATAAGGTAATCAGTTAATAAACATGTTAAATTCATTATTCTAAAAAAAAAAACTTCTGTACATCCTAGCACACTTCTAATGCTGCTGGTACTTCAGCTTTTGTCAGTTTCAGCGTTGTTTTTCTAGTCTTGTAGAAGGTGTACTTTAGAGTTTCATTGTCAAAATAGTTTTTCATGTCTGCAAAGAATGATCAACTTTTACACTGCGTCACTGGCCAATGTCATAGCGCACACACATGATGCGTGTTCACACATGACAACAAAGATCAGCAGCAATGATACAGATTTCTTTGCAGCTAGGACACTCATGGCTGGGGTACACGTTCGTCACCATGCAAGAGATTTTTCCATCCCAAGAATTATTAACGGGGCCTTCCATCGGTATGCTGGACAGTCCAATTGGAATCTTATTGCATGCACCGCAATTGTGCAATGCATCCGTGTGAGGTCCATCATCCCCTTTGGTCCATCATCCCCTTTGGTATCACTTTGTTCGCCCTAAGTTGGCAGGGTATGCCCAGACGTGGGTCCCTTGCTCACTTTGCCACTGGATTCAAGATAGCCTGGCTGATGAGGGTTATGAACCCGAAACCGGTCCCAGGATGCTTGTTTCCGGTCCAGGGAAGACATGGCTTGGCAGTTCGGGCTGGACTGTTCCCATGAGGCACAGGGTCAGACTGATTTGCATATGGCCATGTCTGAACTGGGGTAGTGGAGTGAGCTAAAGAATGATGATGGATTAAACCCAGATCAGTTGACTGGGGGTGAGTGTTTGATTTGCTCTAGCGCTCCGTCCATCATCCCCTTTGGTATCGCTTTGTTCGCCCTAAGTTGGCATGGTATGCCCAGACGTGGGTCCCTTGCTCACTTTGCCACTGGATTCAAGATAGCCTGGCTGATGAGGGTTATGAACCCGAAACCGGTCCCAGGATGCTTGTTTCCGGTCCAGGGAAGACATGGCTTGGCAGTTCGGGCTGAACTGTTCCCATGAGGCACAGGGTCAGACTGATTTGCCTATGGCCATGTCTGAACTGGGGTGGTGGAGTGAGCTAAAGAATGGTGATGGATTAAACCCAGATCAGTTGACTGGGGGTGAGTGTTTGATTTGCTCTAGCGCTCCATCCATCATCCCCTTTGGTATCGCTCTGTTCGCCCTAAGTTGGCAGGGTATGCCCAGACGTGGGTCCCTTGCTCACTTTGCCACTGGATTCAAGATAGCCTGGCTGATGAGGGTTATGAACCCGAAACCGGTCCCAGGATGCTTGTTTCCGGTCCAGGGAAGACATGGCTTGGCAGTTCGGGCTGGACTGTTCCCATGAGGCACAGGGTCAGACTGATTTGCCTATGGCCATGTCTGAACTGGGGTGGTGGAGTGAGCTAAAGAATGATGATGGATGAAACCCAGATCAGTTGACTGGGGGTGAGTGTTTGATTTGCTCTAGCGCTCCGTCCATCATCCCCTTTAGTATCGCTTTGTTCGCCCTAAGTTGGCAGGGTATGCCCAGACGTGGGTCCCTTGCTCACTTTGCCACTGGATTCAAGATAGCCTGGCTGATGAGGGTTATGAACCCGAAACCGGTCCCAGGATGCTTGTTTCCGGTCCAGGAAAGACATGGCTTGGCAGTTCGGGCTGGACTGTTCCCATGAGGCACAGGGTCAGACTGATTTGCATATGGCCATGTCTGAACTGGGGTGGTGGAGTGAGCTAAAGAATGATGATGGATTAAACCCAGATCAGTTGACTGGGGGTGAGTGTTTGATTTGCTCTAGCGCTCCGCCCATCATCCCCTTTTGTATCGCTTTGTTCACCCTAAGTTGGCAGGGTATGCCCAGACATGGGTCCCTTGCTCACTTTGCCACTGTATTCAAGATAGCCTGGCTGATGAGGGTTATGAACCTGAAACCGGTCCCAGGATGCTTGTTTCCGGTCCAGGGAAGACATGGCTTGGCAGTTCGGGCTGGACTGCTCCCATGAGGCACAGGGTCAGACTGATTTGCATATGGCCATGTCTGAACTGGGGTGGTGGAGTGAGCTAAAGAATGATGATGAATTAAACCCAGATCAGTTGACTGGGGGTGAGTGTTTGATTTGCTCTAGCGCTCCGTCCATCATCCCCTTTGGTATCGCTTTGTTCGCCCTAAGTTGGCAGGGTATGCCCAGACGTGGGTCCCTTGCTCACTTTGCCACTGGATTCAAGATAGCCTGGCTGATGAGGGTTATGAACCCGAAACCGGTCCCAGGATGCTTGTTTCCGGTCCAGGGAAGACATGGCTTGGCAGTTCGGGCTGGACTGTTCCCATGAGGCACAGGGTCAGACTGATTTGCATATGGCCATGTCTGAACTGGGGTGGTGGAGTGAACTAAAGAATGATGATGGATTAAACCCAGATCAGTTGACTGGGGGTGAGTGTTTGATTTGCTCTAGCGCTCCGTCCATCATCCCCTTTGGTATCGCTTTGTTCGCCCTAAGTTGGCAGGGTATGCCCAGACGTGGGTCCCTTGCTCACTTTGCCACTGGATTCAAGATAGCCTGGCTGATGAGTGTTATGCACCCGACACCGGTCCCAGGATGCTTGTTTCCAGTCCAGAGAAGACATGGCTTGGCAGTTCGGGCTGGACTGTTCCCATGAGGCACAGGGTCAGACTGATTTGCATATGGCCATATCTGAACTGGGGTGGTGGAGTGAGCTAAAGAATGATGATGGATTAAACCCAGATCAGTTGACTGGGGGTGAGTGTTTGATTTGCTCTAGCGCTCCGTCCATCATCCCCTTTGGTATCGCTTTGTTCGCCCTAAGTTGGCAGGGGATGCCCAGACGTGGGTCCCTTGCTCACTTTGCCACTGGATTCAAGATAGCCTGGCTGATGAGTGTTATGCACCCGACACCGGTCCCAGGATGCTTGTTTCCAGTCCAGGGAAGACATGGCTTGGCAGTTCGGGCTGGACTGTTCCCATGAGGCACAGGGTCAGACTGATTTGCATATGGCCATATCTGAACTGGGGTGGTGGAGTGAGCTAAAGAATGATGATGGATTAAACCCAGATCAGTTGACTGGGGGTGAGTGTTTGATTTGCTCTAGCGCTCCGTCCATCATCCCCTTTGGTATCGCTTTGTTCGCCCTAAGTTGGCAGGGTATGCCCAGACGTGGGTCCCTTGCTCACTTTGCCACTGGATTCAAGATAGCCTGGCTGATGAGGGTTATGAACCCGAAACCGGTCCCAGGATGCTTGTTTCCGGTCCAGGGAAGACATGGCTTGGCAGTTCGGGCTGGACTGTTCCCATGAGGCACAGGGTCAGACTGATTTGCATATGGCCATGTCTGAACTGGGGTGGTGGAGTGAGCTAAAGAATGATGATGGATTAAACCCAGATCAGTTGACTGGGGTGAGTGTTTGATTTGCTCTAGCGCTCCGTCCATCATCCCCTTTGGTATCGCTTTGTTTGCCCTAAGTTGGCAGGGTATGCCCAGACGTGGGTCCCTTGCTCACTTTGCCACTGGATTCAAGATAGCCTGGCTGATGAGGGTTATGAACCCGAAACCGGTCCCAGGATGCCTGTTTCCGGTCCAGGGAAGACATGGCTTGGCAGTTCGGGCTGGACTGTTCCCATGAGGCACAGGGTCAGACTGATTTGCATATGGCCATGTCTGAACTGGGGTGGTGGAGTGAGCTAAAGAATGATGATGGATTAAACCCAGATCAGTTGACTGGGGGTGAGTGTTTGATGTGCTCTAGCGCTCCGTCCATCATCCCCTTTGGTATCGCTTTGTTCGCCCTAAGTTGGCAGGGTATGCCCAGACGTGGGTCCCTTGCTCACTTTGCCACTGGATTCAAGATAGCCTGGCTGATGAGGGTTATGAACCCGAAACCGGTCCCATGATGCTTGTTTCCGGTCCAGGGAAGACATGGCTTGGCAGTTCGGGCTGGACTGTTCCCATGAGGCACAGGGTCAGACTGATTTGCATATGGCCATGTCTGAACTGGGGTGGTGGAGTGAGCTAAAGAATGATGATGGATTAAACCCAGATCAGTTGACTGGGGGTGAGTGTTTGATTTGCTCTAGCGCTCCGTCCATCATCCCCTTTGGTATCGCTTTGTTTGCCCTAAGTTGGCGGGGTATGCCCAGACGTGGGTCCCTTGCTCACTTTGCCACTGGATTCAAGATAGCCTGGCTGATGAGGGTTATGAACCCGAAACCGGTCCCAGGATGCCTGTTTCCGGTCCAGGGAAGACATGGCTTGGCAGTTCGGGCTGGACTGTTCCCATGAGGCACAGGGTCAGACTGATTTGCATATGGCCATGTCTGAACTGGGGTGGTGGAGTGAGCTAAAGAATGATGATGGATTAAACCCAGATCAGTTGACTGGGGGTGAGTGTTTGATGTGCTCTAGCGCTCCGTCCATCATCCCCTTTGGTATCGCTTTGTTCGCCCTAAGTTGGCAGGGTATGCCCAGACGTGGGTCCCTTGCTCACTTTGCCACTGGATTCAAGATAGCCTGGCTGATGAGGGTTATGAACCCGAAACTGGTCCCATGATGCTTGTTTCCGGTCCAGGGAAGACATGGCTTGGCTGTTCGGTCTGGACTGTTCCCATGAGGCACAGGGTCAGACTGATTTGCATATGGCCATGTCTGAACTGGGGTGGTGGAGTGAGCTAAAGAATGATGATGGATTAAACCCAGATCAGTTGACTGGGGGTGAGTGTTTGATTTGCTCTAGCGCTCCGTCCATCATCCCCTTTGGTATCGCTTTTCAAAGCACCAGCATGTTGTGAGGAAGAGCTGGGCAAGACTCTCTCTTACATAGTAGAACTATTCTTCCCTGTAAAGTATTCCCACTGGCCAATATTAAGCAAGAAATTAATAACTGGAATTCATTAACAATGGTTAGCATTGGAATGTCTAGACGTCCATGTGAGTTCCTTTTGATGACGCTGAGGGTTGTGAGAAAGGGCCAAATCCAGACTGCCGCTCACACAGCAGCACATAACTCCCCTTCGCAGCAGGGTGACAAGTAAACAAAGCATGAATATCTTGAAATCACTAAAATCTGTGAGTGAAGTAAAGGAGGCTCTATGTAGATAGAGGGACTGATGTGTAAGCACTTTTGTGTACCTTTACGATTGTTTCTATTCACAAAGTTATTTTACTAGCAGTATCTTTACAAAAGCGGAGTATCCACACATAAAAAGTTAGGACTGTTAATAAAGTTTTAGGCTGATGCATGTAGTAGAGTTTTTTTAACAGGATACAGCACGTCTACATTAGACACGCTCTCTGTCTAAGCTTCTACGCTTGTCATAATGTAAAAGAATTGGCCTTACTTATCCCCCTGTCATTATCTGTAGGTTGCTAGTTTTATTCTTACATATATGAAACAGTTTGGTGTAAACAGTAGCTTGACCTACTTTTTGTCAGCCCCACCTATCATATCAAGAAGCATAGAATTCTAGACCATTCAATCTGTTCTACATTGTGGAGTCTGTATAGTCTCTACTATCTAAATACCTTGTTCGGATGAAGGCCCTATGAATTATTATCAAGGACTGAAATGCAAATATACATAAATATATATGAAAACAGATATGCCTTTGAACAGATCAAAATATTAAAATCAATGTTACAGACAACATTTTATGCCTTAATGCATTCAGCTCTTGTTTCTATCGATAGATATTACTTGTCAAATCACCTGGTATATTTAATTGCACATAGGCTTTGGGCCTCAGTTAGAGTTTGGCGAATTGCATAGTCGGTCACAAATGTGGTGGATGTCCCATTCACCATATTATAAGTACCACAGGCTATAATGCACTTTTAATACAGTGGACGGGACATCAACCACATTTGAGACAGAGTATGCCATCCGCCAAACTCTAAATAATGCCCTTCATATCCATATATTTGTTACCACTCTCCTTGTGACTTTTTATGTAACGGTGCCCAAGCAAATCACTGCTCTGCTGCTGTTCAGTGATGTTTTTTGTAATGTGTTGATAAAGTCCGATTACACAGCTTAAACTCATCATGCAAACCTTTATTGGCATCTTCACCAGAGAGTACAAAAAAGCTGAATCATGATTCTTTTATAACCCAGCTTAGGGGAATTGTACTATACCTTATTTGTGACTACAGGTTTTCTTTCTCTAGTACCTGTAGTGTAGCACCTCACCGGAGCACCAATACTTTTACAAAACTAAGAGCATGCTATCAATATAAATTAAAATTCAATTTTAAACAGTATTAGGAATCAAGAATCAACATTCTAGAACACACTATAATCAATTTGGGAAAAGCTTGTAAGATCTGAGCTTCCCCACTTAACGCTTATTTTTTAACTTGTGTTTACAATTTTCACCTTGACGTATTCAGTAAAGTATTTGTATTATTGTAGATTAAAGATTAGACATCGTTCAATTTAGCCTTGAATGGTTTGTCCTACGGAATTGTCCATGTCTGGAGTTGTCATATAAATATCTTTTTATAGGGATATAATATCCTTATATCGCATGCCTATTTTGTGAATTTACTCATTTCGTGCATAAATAGAGTTTATTTCTACGGGGCAGGAGCCACCAAAGCATTGAGAAATGTGCTATTGTTTTTTAATGAATAGCAAGAACAATTTTAAACTGTGAAAATCTGTGGTGTATAAAGTGATAAAGTAAGCTAAAGATATCCATTTGAAAACGTTTTCTGAGTTGACCATACACTTTTACTTGGAGAGCTGGGCTTGTTACAGTTTATAGTGATCAAAAGTATGAAATTAAATGATTTTCTTAGTTTTACATACTATTGTTATAATGCGCTTCTAATTTACTATACTGATAAAAAAGGTTTTGTGTGTTACACCCTTTTAGCTTAATCTTCAATGAAAACAAGGTTTGGTCCGGTTCAATAAAATGCTGCTCAAATGGATGTTCTGTACAACAACATAGACTTTATGGATATTATCGTCTGAAACGGCAACAGCTGTTGGGAATCACCCCTCCACTGTTTTCTTTCCTGCTGCTACTGGCAGTGTCAGCTTGCTCCAGGGAATGTTAGTGGGTGCAGAGGAATCTCACTGTTAAGCCGTTGGAGTGAAGCCATCCTCACTGGTCTCTGACAGCTCATTTCTTTCTTTTCTAGAGGCTCAATGTACAACTGTGTCCAAATGCACAGAGCCTTTTTTTCCACACCACATCACACAAGCGGTATTGTCAAGGGAGCTTCCACCTCAGACAATATTACTTAAGGTGATCAATTGGTACAATCCCAGTCTTAGAGGCTACATATCAGGTGTTTGGCACTTGTCCAACCATTCCTATGAGTCAAAAAGCAACCAATTAGCTGCTGTGATTTCTACAATCACACTTTCAAAACCCTTAGGGTTTTTAGTATGATTCTCTTTATGTAAGGTTTAATATAGGTCCTTCAAGTCACCACACATCCGCTTCTTAGGGTAGCATTATGAGGTGAGTGGTAACCTGCCGGTCACCTCGCCCCCAGGCAGCTACCATTTGTATCTGTAACTAAGGGTCTGATTACGATGGCGGTCGAACGAGCATCCGACAACCATCGTTACGCGCATGTGACCGTCCAGCAATGTGTCATGATCCCGCCTGCCCTATTACGGTACAACCACTGTGCAGTCGGTCGTAAAATGCCTTTTTCTACTGCGGCTTCTGCTGTAGCCTAGAACTCGGCTGCAGCACAAGCTGCAGTAAAAAGGGCTCTTTGCAAACATCCATGCACCGTGTGCCAGGCACCTTGTGGTGCCTGGCACACGTTGCATGGATGTGTGGGGGGGTACCACATGTGCCCCCTGCCCATTTAGTAGTGGCCCACGAGGGACAGGGCCCTGCTTGGGGCCTCCAAAGGCCATTTCCGTCTGCCTTTTCGTGACGGTCAGACCGCCATGAAAAGGCAGTCAGAAAGCGACACAGCGCCTGCACAGCACCGCCTCCATTGTAGGGATTAGAATCTGATCGCCGCCCGGATGGGCTTTTTGAGCCTGTCAGAGGCGGCGGTCTTTCCCCCTGACATCATCGCTCCAACTACTGGTGTTGTAATCCTGCGATCGGGCCAATGGCATGGATGTCGGGCAGACTTCCACGACGGCCTGTCGTTGGCAGTCCACCCAACATAAAAATGAGGGCTTTCGTGCTATTGTTGTGAATGTGTGACTGTATTTGTGTGTGTATGTGTGTGGTTTCATAATGACAAGTGTTTGGATTTTTTCTACTAGGTTTACTTACAATAAATAGATCTAGGAAAGCCTATAAGGCAACATAGCGCTGTGCATATTTGCCTGAGAAAGGTGTTATCTTAGTGGGTCAAGCTCATTAAGGCAGAGGCAGATCACCAGTCTTGGGAGTCCAAGTCAGGTAATGCATAATACGCTAGACAGGCTTGCATCCTGTCCATCCAAAGGTGAATCGGAACGGTTGCCTAAACAAGACCGATGAGGCCTCCCACAACCCACCTTACTGTCCTGATTTCTGCATGCAATCTCAGTCCTGTATTTATATCCCTGACACCTTGTATAATCCTTAACCTCCTCCAAAAAAGGTACACATTCATTCTTAGTAACAAATGTTTTATCAGGATGAGCAAATAAATACAAAAACCATAGCAAAGGACATGCGTTATTTTGGTAAATGGAGACTTATCGTGCTTCCATTGGTATGGCCAGCATCGGGCGAATTCGGAAGGGCACTTTTTTTCAGTATTTGATTGTCTGTTATAAGGACCTTGATACATTTTGTAAGTGTTTGCTCCATTTGAACTTGGTTGGGCATTTTTTCCTTGGAATTGGCGGAAATTTGGAGAAACATGTTCTGAAAATGTAAAATTCAGCGGGGAAAGGCTGCAGGAGTTGCCCGAAGAGGGAACGTCATCATCTGATAGCCTTGGGTCGAAGTCAAGGTGAAGATTTCTACGTTCAGACTCTGAAATGTAAGCGAACATCTGCAGCAGAACGAGGCAGAGGGCTGTAGCTGCATAGGATTTGCTGCTACAGAGACAAACGTAGCTGGAGAAGCGGGGCAGTCAATCCAACCGGTGATGCACTTCGGGTGGCTATGCGAGCAGGTTGGTCCTGGTCCCCTCCTAATTCTCAGAGCAGTTTTTGAACAAGAATTGTCCCTACTTTTGGATTTTGGATATCTGGTAACCTTTAGCACCACTTCCAAGGATCCAGGGCTGGTGGGGCACCGCTAGAAGGGTCAGGATTCACTCAGGCTGGGTTCAGGTGTGGGTCTAAGGTGAAGGGAGCCTTTTGTGTCACTGAGGCTCAGATCAGGAGGTCAGCAAGCTAGTTCTTCAAAGTCACTCTGGTGGTCCTGGGTTCAAGTTGCAAATCCAGCCCTTCTTACCCAGGCAAGAGGGCATCAGGGCTGAAAGGCTGCAATTCAGCAAGGCAGCAGCAGGTCAGCAGTCCAGCAGAGTGGCAATCCTTTCAGCAGCACACTAGTCCTTCTTCCTGGCAGAGGATCCATAGGTCCAGAGGTGTACTGAAAAGTTGGTTTCTGAGGCCTTATTTTTATACCCTGGTGTTCTCCTTTTGGAAGGTGAGAGAAGTTTCTAGACAGTGGCTTTCAAGTGCATGGAATTTCCTGACTACCCTGCCCTGATTCCACGCTGGCTGCAGTGACGATGTTGAGGTGATAGGTCCTTTGTGTGAAGGCAAAGCACTCCCTATTCAGTTGCAAGTGGGGCTGTGCTCAGCTTTGCCTCCCATCCTGCCAGCAGATGGCTTATTTAGGCACACATAATCCCTCTATTGTGTGACTGTCTGGGAGGAGTTTACAAAGTCTATCAGTTACACCTAGTCATGTGACCAAAGACAAGCTGCAGGTACAAAAAGGCTAAGGGTAGAAAAATGCCAGCTTTCTAACAGTTGCATTTTCAGAATTGTAATAAAAAAAACGATTTTACCATTAAATAGGGGTTTCATTACAATTCAAAAGACACCAAACATGACATAGCTACCTGCTCCCAATTGGAAATTACAGCTTATTCAATGTAATAAGGAATCCTCAAAGTTATCATATTGGAGTGATAGGCCTCACAGTAGTAAAAATGTATTAAGTAATTTTTCACTACTAGGATATGTAAAACTTAAAAGTACATGCCAAACCTTTGTCACATAGCACCCTGCCCTATAGGCTACCTAGGGCCTATCTTAAGCTGAAGGCTTGGCAAGGGGATTTTAATGGCAAGTTGACATGGCAGTTAAAAACTGCATTCAGGCTGCAGTGGCACAATAAGTGCTGCAGGCCCACTGGTATCATAATTTAAAGTAAAGTGCACAGAGCCCTAAGACCAACAAAAATAAGTTCAGTAAAATAGAGGAGGAGAGGCAAGAGCACTCTAAGGCTGACAGGTCTTACAGTACTAAATGCGAGGGGGTGTGGGAAGTTGCTGGAAAATGGAAGGTATTTAGGGAGGGTTAAGGAGGGGTTTAAGGAGGACTGGAAAGGAGTTTAGGGAGAGACATGCATCCATTCACCCACTCACCCACTGCTATGCACAAACTGTACTTCTAAAGTTACTACAGCCAAATAGTAGTACATGTACTCCAGTTCAGAGGTGGAGTAAGTCCAACACCACCAAATCAATTTTATGAATTTTCAATACCTAAAAAGATAATGATATTACTTTTTTGTTTTTTTTTAATCTTCAGAAATGTCGTGCTTCCATTGGTATGGCCAGCATCGGGCGAATTCGGAAGGGCACTTTTTTTCAGTATTTGATTGTCTGTTATAAGGACCTTGATACATTTTGTAAGTGTTTGCTCCATTTGAACTTGGTTGGGCATTTTTTCCTTGGAATTGGCGAACATTAGTTACCAGCCAGGGATATGATGTGGCAATGGTTTCGTCAGACTCTCCAGTCCTCTATCTCCTACTCCATAAACCTTGGCTATAAAGCCAACTTATGACCCTGTTACTGCATCTTCACAACCCTAATCTTTCTTCCATGTTCCTATGTGATCCCTGACCTACCTATGTACTACTTTGTGCACATGGGCAATTCTTTCATTATTGTAATATATATGTGTTGCACATTGACAAACTGCATTTTGTAGTATATAAAGTAGTACTACAGCATTACTACTTACTCACTTCAAAATGCAATTCACAGACCTATGTGTATTAATCTACAGCACCACCTCCTCTATCCTTTCTCCTCACACATGTAGGTTTACTACTAAGTAGTTGTGAGTAATTGTGTTGTTGGATGACTGGGGTGTGAGCTCAGGTCAAGCAACAGCCACAATCCCTTGCAGGTGGAACCCCAAAAAGTCACTAAATTAACCTGTGCTTAACCCTTGGTAGTAGTTTGGCACAAAAAGCAGTCAAGCTTAATTTAGAGGAAATGTGTAAAGTATTTATGCAGCGCTAAACAGTAATAAAGTGAAAACATAACACAAGAAAAATCCCACACCAATATAGAACAATAGAGTACATTTTATTGAGTTAATTGACACCAAAATGACAAAGATGCAATCAGTAGAATCAGAGTTATGTATTTATAAATTTTTTATTAAAAACTAGTGCCTGAAAGATCAAAGCGCTAACCACAGACATGGAATTGGGTGAGACTGGGTCAAAGTCGAAAAAAATGGCCCACCGTGATGGACCATGGTTTGGATAACCTTCGGACTTAAAAGAAATTTGGAGAAAAATGTTCTGAAAATGTAACATTCAGCGGGGCAAGGCTGCAGGAGTTGCCCGAGGAGGGAATGTCATCATCTGATAGCCTTGGGTTGAAGTCAAGGTGAAGATTTCTACGTTCAGACTCTGAAATGGAAGCGAACATCTGCAGCAGAACGAGGCAGAGGGCTGTAGCTGCATAGGATTTGCTGCTACAGAGACGAACGTTGCTGGAGAAGCGGGGCAGTCAATCCAACCGGTGATGCACTTCGGGTGGCTATGCGAGCAGGTTGGTCCTGGTCCCTCCTAATTCTCAGAGCAGTTTTTAGACAAGAATTGTCCCTACTTTTGGATTTTGGATATCTGGTAACCTTTAGCACCACTTCCAAGGATCCAGGGCTGGTGGGGCACCGCTAGAAGGGTCAGGATTCACTCAGGCTGGGTTCAGTTGTGGTTCTAAGGTGAAGGGAGCCTTTTGTGTCACTGAGGCTCAGATCAGGAGGTCAGCAAGCTAGTCCTTCAAAGTCATTCTGGTGGTCCTGGGTTCAAGTTGCAAGTCCAGCCCTTCTTACCCAGGCAAGAGGGCAGCAGGGCTGAGAGGGTGCAATTCAGCAAGGCAGCAGCAGGTCAGCAGTCCAGCAGAGTGGCAATCCTTTCAGCAGCACACCAGTCCTTCTTACTGGCAGAGGATCCATAGGTCCAGAGGTGTACTGAAGAGTTGGTTTCTGAGGCCTTATTTTTATACCCTGGTGTCCTCCTTTTGGAAGGTGGGAGAAGTTTCTAGACAGTGGCTTTCAAGTGCATGGAATTTCCTGACTACCCTGCCCTGATTCCACGCTGGCTGCAGTGACGATGTTGAGGTGATAGGTCCTTTGTGTGAAGGCAAAGCACTCCCTATTCAGTTGCAAGTGGGGCTGTGCTCAGCTTTGCCTCCCATCCTGCCAGCAGATGGCTTATTTAGGCACACATAATCCCTCTATTGTGTGACTGTCTGGGAGGAGTTTACAAAGTCTATCAGTTACACCTAGTCATGTGACCAAAGACAGGCTGCAGGTACAAAAAGGCTAAGGGTAGAAAAATGCCAGCTTTCTAACAGTTGCATTTTCAGAATTGTAATAAAAAAACGATTTTACCATTAAATAGGGGTTTCATTACAATTCAAAAGACACCAAACATGACATAGCTACCTGCTCCCAATTGGGAATTAAAGCTTATTCAATGTAATAAGGAATCCCCAAAGTTATCATATTGGAGTGATAGGCCTCACAGTAGTAAAAACGTATTAAGTAATTTTTCACTACTAGGATATGTAAAGCTTAAAAGTACATGCCAAACCTTTGTCACATAGCACCCTGCCCTATAGGCTACCTAGGGCCTATCTTAAGCTGAAGGCTTGGCAAGGGGATTTTAATGGCAAGTTGACATGGCAGTTAAAAACTGCATTCAGGCTGCAGTGGCACAATAAGTGCTGCAGGCCCACTGGTATCATAATTTACAGTAAAGTGCACAGAGCCCTAAGACCAACAAAAATAAGTTCAGTAAAATAGAGGAGGAGAGGCAAGAGCACTCTAAGGCTGACAGGTCTTACAGTACTAAATGCAAGAAGGTGTGGGAAGTTGCTGGAAAATGGGAGGTATTTAGGGAGGGTTAAGGAGGGGTTTAAGGAGGACTGGGAAGGAGTTTAGGGAGAGACATGCATCCATTCTCCCACTCACCCACTGCTATGCACAAACTGTACTTCTAAAGTTACTACAGCCAAATAGTAGTAAATGTACTCCAGTTCAGAGGTAGAGTAAGTCCAACACCACCAAATCAATTTTATGAATTTTCAATACCTAAAAGATAATGATATTACTTTTTTGCTTTTTTGAATCTTCAGAAATGTTCTTACACAAACTCACACACATCGCTGGACACATATGTGTGCAGCGATGTGTGTGAGTTCGTGTAAGAACATTTCTGAAGATTCAAAAAAACCAAAAAAGTAATTTTTGCTAATACAGAACTAGTTACCTTCCAAACGATGACTCCAGTCACATGGTCAGACCACCATTTGCTTGCCTTCCAAAATAAAACAACACTAAGCGATGCACCTAAAACCACCCTATGTGCATTCACCTATCGACCGTGGAACAAACTCAATTTGGAACACTTAGAAACACAACTAACATCCAGTACAGATCTAGAAACAAATTCTGTTCAACAACTATATGAGTGGCTACAGGAAGCTTTTGATATCCTGATACCACTAAAACCCACACAACAGAACAAAAGAAAACAAGCACCTTGGAGAAATACAGAAATAAAAGAGATAAAACAACAAATTAGAAAGCTGCAACATGTCTGGCTGAAAACAAATGCCAATCAAGACAAACTTCGTCTACAGAAAATTAACAGATTATACAAGTCAGCTATCAAAAAAGCAAAGAAAAGATACTATTCAGACAGAATTCAAAATGCTAAATGTGCCAATAAAGAATTCTATAAAATTCGCAATGAATTTCGTAAACCAAATTGCCTAAAAGCAGCTCATTCCGTTACTCAGGATTTCACAGACAAACTGGTAAATCATTACACGGACAAAGCAGACACGTTGGACTCAACCTTAAAACAAAGACAAAGCATCAGCGCTAACCCTTTTCCAAAACAACGATCCAAGAGTACTCTAACCCAGCCTCTCTGTTGCTTCCAACACATTTCACACGATTAATTTATGGACCCGATCAGAGCAAGAAGGCCTGCCGGCAGCCCTTCTGACCCGTGTCCACCGCAAACCTTCAAGACAATTCTTCTAGCAACCACTGCTGCCACTCCAGTAAGAAGAATCATCAACAACTCCATAACTATCGGAATATTTCCAGAAGAACTCAAAAAGTCATACATACGCCCATTACTCAAGAAAAGAAACTTGGACCCGCTGAACCCTGACAACTACAGACCAATTACAAATTGACCTTTCCTGGGCAAACTGATAGAAAGAGCAGCATTCGCCCAGATGTCACAATTCATTGAAGAGAATGCCATACCTTCAGCCTTCCAAACGGGATTCCGTTCAGGAAGAGGCACAGAATCTGCTCTCCTTGCCATCTGGGATGACCTGAAGAACACAGTTGACCGCAACGGGGTTGCTGCGTTACTTCTCTTGGACCTCTCTGCTGCCTTTGACACGGTTGACCATGACTAATTGATACAAAGACTAAACAAAGCCGGCATAGAGGGGACTGCTCTAAATTGGATCGCAGCCTACCTACGCAACAGAACTAATGTCCTCCATAATCCACCTTTCTCGTCCAAACTGTACTTCACAAAAGCAGGAATCCCTCAAGGCTCTATTATCTCACCCATGCTTTTCAACATCTACATAAAGTAATTACCGGCACTGATTAATCAGTTTCACCTCCCGTACTATAACTATGCAGATGACATGCAAATACTCCTTCAACTGGAATGCCTCAAAGACATTGGAAACTCGACAATTTTCAGTTGTCTCAGAGCTGTGGATCAATGGATGATGTGGAGCCATCTCAAATTGAATGCTTCCAAACCGGGAATACTTACGTGTGGCAAATGGAAACATTATGAGCTGCTCGCCGCATGGCCTGATGATCTGGGAACACCTCCTAAAGTATCGAAGGAAGTAAGAAACCCCGGAATGACCATGGACTCCAAGCTATCAATGAATGCCCAAGTGGACAAACTAGCAAGATCAAGCTTTGTTACAATAAAAACTGTGCAACAAATCTTCCCCCATTTAGGATTTCCACACAAGGTCCAGGCTACCATCTCCCTTGTTATGTCTAAACTTGATTACACCAATAGCCTCTACCATGGATCATCTTTAACAAGCATGAAAAGACTACAACGGATTCAGAACTCGGCTACCAGACTACTCTTACATATAAAAACGCAAGACCCCATCTCCCCTACCTTGAATGCCCTGCATTGGTTACTGGTTATCAGAAGATCCACATTCAAGCTGCTTTGTATCACCCACAAAGCGATACATGGAACGGGGCCACTCTTCATCAGGAATAAAATCAACAAACACATTCAACAAAGGAACCTCCGCTCTAGAGTGGCACCTCGCCTCAAAATCCCAAGATACAAGAAAAAAACCATGGGTGGCACATCATTCTCTGTTCAAGCAGCCAAGCTATGGAACTCTTTACCCTCCAACATAAGATCCAAGGATAACCACCTTATCTTCAGAAAACTACTCAAGAATTGGCTCTTCCCCACATAACCACAATACGCAAACAGAAATATACAGCATATCTCTCTGTATATAAACATTTACTTGTACTATAGATATGTACCTCTATATGTGTATGGCTTTGTATAAATGTGTAGAATAATTACGTTTAAAAAAAATATATAGATATTCATTAGTTCTGCTTAACAAATGTACATATTACATATTACTGATAGTTACATTATTCTATGTTTTTAACATGTATATAAGTGACTGCATAAATAAGTAAATCTTTTATCATAACTATTTATCTACAATTGCTCCACTATTGATTTACAATATATATATATATGATGTGGTCAAGACCGTGGAAACGCGGTCGAAACGCGTCAAGGCTGGGTACTGACCAATTCTATTTGCTCTGAATAAAGGCACTTTATTTTCATCAAACGAGCTGTGGTCCGTACCTGTTTTCCGTGTGAAGGTGGAGCAGGAGTGCAATTCCATATATATATATATATATATATATCCAATATATATATATTTGGATATATATATATCCAAATTCAAAAGTACCCCATTTAGAAGAGCCAACTTGCAGGTAGGTAAATCTTCGTGTTTATTGTGCAGGATATCAGCGCAGTGGAGGGAAAAACAACATCCAAATATTTCTGTAAGCCTGACGCGTTTCATGCTACTCGAGCATTTCTTCAGAGGCTTCATTTTAAAACACTGCGTGGAGCACCGGCCTCATTTATATCATTCACACCTGCCCCAGTGGGCGTTGCCTCACCCAGAGCCTGCTGGTATTATTAGTGCCAAAATATCGCTACAGTGAGCTGCTCCTAAACAGTGTCAATGTTAAAAAAATAATGAAAAAACCACAGTGGGTCTGGAAATTGTCCCACAGCCTCTGCGCTGCAAATTCGAACCTGCACTATATATATATTATTTTAAGTACATTAACACTTGCAAGCCTGAGTTTCTTTAATGCATCTTTAATCTACATATACTACCTTCCTTTATGCATCTATATACCTTCCATGTACTTATGGATCTGTATATTTATTAATTTTCTTCTAATTCAGCATATCCAATGCACTACCCTATTTTTCACCCTATACCGCTCTCAATATATCCTCTACCTCAACTCTCTGTCTCATCCCAAACCTCTTTCTACTACTCTTTCCAATGCACTACCCTATTTCTCACCCTACACTTCTATCAATATATCCTCTACCTCCACTCTCTTATTCATCCCAAAACCCATACCACTACTATGATCCCCAAAATAACCCTTTCTAGACTCTTCCCTACTCTACCTCTCCTTGCATCATGTCATAGCTCTTTTACTATTCCAATCCTCCAAAAGAAGCCTTTCTAAACCCTTCCCTCTGACTCTTCCTCTCCACCTCCCTTTTACTCATCCCAAGCCTCCTCCTACTGCTATGAGCTCCAAAACAAAACAATTTTTTTTCTAAATCCTTCCCCCTTCTATCCCTCCACTTTCCTTTTCAATCCAAATAATAGACTAACATATCTAACATAATTACTTTCATATTTCACTATACTAATTCACCACTAATCCTTTTTGGGTTCTGGAGTAGCAAACTACTCGCCAAAAAAGCGCTTCAACACCCCATCAGGGATAGCAAGCGCTATATAAATGCAAACCTTTTCTCCCTCTTCTATCCCTCCACTATCGTTCTCAATCCAAATAACTGCCTAACATATCCAGCACTCAAATTACTTTCATATTTCACTATACTAATTCACCACTAGTCCTTTATGGGTTCCCGAGTAGCGTGCTACTCACCGAAAAAGTGCTTCGACGCCTTGACAGGGGTACTAAGCGCTATATAAATGCAATTACAATACAATACGATATTCAAAATAATGACATTTTCATTTAAAATTGTTAATAGAGTTGAAACTTTTTTTGTATTTTGTTCTACATTTAAAATATATAAAATTAATGTATATTACTACTTAGCGTAAAATAATGTTCCTATTTTTTCAAGTCTAATAAACCTTTTTACTTGTCTCATACTTTTTCACAGGGAGATATCTGCCATTGGGGTGGAGATCTCCACATGGTAAAGTATAGGGAAAAGTAAAACAAGCTTATGAAACCTAAAATAAATTAGCAAAAATATAGTAATTTTAAATAATAATGTAAAAATACATGTAGAACAAATTTTAAAAAATTCCATTCACTTAATTTTGCATAACATATTTAAATAACTTAAATATATTCATTTAAATAAAAAAATGTTGGGAGATGTAATAAAATAATTCACACGTAACATAAAAGGTTTCTCTTAGGGGGGTGGCCAACCATCATGGCCCGAGGACGTGCTCTGAGTAGGCTCCGTGCCTCGCCTCACTATTATGGGCTGTACATCTCGCCAATGACCCCCACATCAAGCGGGTGGATGGCGAGCAAGGTGTAGCAGCTGGTGGACACTTTGCCTTCGACCGAACCCGCTCTGTGCAGGGGTGTCTTTGTGAGACCTGGGCCGCTGCGGTGGTGCGGAGAGATCGACAAGATGGCACCGGGGACTGCCAGCCGCTGAGCACTCCTGGAGAGTCGAGCGGTGGTGGCGCTGGGCGACTGAGAAGAGTGGGCCACCGGGTCTGCAGCATCCCCCAGGTTCCCAGCGTCAGGATGATGATGTGAGCTCCTCCGGATCAACAGGCAGCGACAACGTGAGTCCCTGGGCGTGCGGCCCGATCACGGCAGCGCCAGAGTGTTTCAGCTGGGTCTCTCTGCCACGACGCCTGCGGCAGTAGGCGCCATCGCCGGGTGGTGAGGGGAGACCTGGGGCCCCATTTCTATGGTTTCCCCCATGCACCTTTTGAGCCACAGCAGAGCCCTAAGATGGCGCCCGGGATTGGACAGCGGGCCGCATGAGCATCAGTATATCCGCCGCAGATGGGACAAACAGCCAGGGTTGGAGGGCCTTCAGGAGGACGCCTTAGCAGGGAGGTGAGCGGCCCGCATAGTGAACGATGCAGTCGCATCGTGGGGGAGCACAGCAGGGGACCCTTGACGGCAGCAGTGGTGGTCCAGCCGGGGTGGGGGGCACTGCATAAGGACATAAACAAGTGGCCTAGGGGATTTCTATGTATACGGCCCCCCTCACTGGGTACTCTGTGTCGCCTTGGTGGAGGACTGGTTCTGGCCAGGTGTGGTAGCGGCAATCTGTGGCCCTCGCCCATATGCCTCCCAAAAAGACTCAAAAGAACCGCATCTCAAGTAATTTTGCTCCAGCAGAATCTCAGTCAGACAAGAGGGTGACAGCGCAGGCGGAAGGCGACATGACGCTCACCAGGAAGGACCTCCTAGAGATATTACGAGAGTTCAAGAAGGAACTCACAGAGGCCATTAAAGGGGATATGAGCTCCACTTTCGAGGCATTTCGATCGGAGGTGGGTTCCAAGCTGATAGCGCTACAGGCCGAAGTGGACTCAGTTGGGACCCGCACCCTGGACTTGGAATCGAAGTATCAGGAGCTTGAGGCATGCTTGACGCCCCTGGAAACGGGCTCTGCCAATGTATCTGACCAACTACACGCCGCCCTCCTCAAGTGTGAAGATCTTGAAAACCGCTCCCGCAGAGACAACATCAGAGTGAGGGACCTGGAGGAGGGTTGTGAGGGCCCAGACCTGGAGGCGCTCATGGTGGGCCTTTTCTCCAGTATCCTAGGAGATAATAGCCCAGAGGTCAAGCTGGAGCAGGTACATAGATTTGGCCAGAGGTTGGAGGGTGAGGGCAAACGTCCAAGAGATGTACTGGCAAATTCAGCTCTTTCAAAACCAAGGAACTCATCCTACGAAAATCCAGAAACACCAATTCTGTCTCGTTTCAGGGGTTCACATGCTCACTTTTCCGGCAACAATTTCGACCGCTAACTGCAGCGCTGAGGGAGCGTCAGATCAAATACAGATGAACATACCCATTTAGCATCACTTTCTCTTTCGCCAACAAGCATTGTCATTTCACCAAGCTGCCTGGGGCTGCCGCTCTGCTGGGCCTAGAAATGGTACCACCACAGAAGACTGTGCCATGGGCGGCTGCGGAACAGCCACTGGAGCAACGAGGGCAGAGTCCTTGGCAAACGACTAAGAAGGGCGGCAAGTAGTCGACCCAACAGCAGAAGCTGTACCCCTGACACTACTCTCTTTCTTCCTATGGAGTAGTGCCCTCTGATCCTGGGATTGCAGGGGTTCCTGACTATGTGGAGATGTCATGTGTCAGAGAGCCCTCTATCCCAGATGCCGGGGAGGCTCCATAATAGCTAATGGAGTTCTCTCTCTCACGAACTTTCCAGACCCACGTGGCCACCTTAGCCCAGATGAGGACTGGCCGGAGGCCTCTGGGTGTCCAACAATTAGACACGCGAGGCTCTGGGAGCGGACGTGGATATGCCCCGGGAGACTGTCTCACCACCTTGGAGACTCTGTATTTTACTGTTTTGTTGTTATCATGTTAATAGGTTGCTCCTGTGATGAATCTCATTTAACTTCCTATCTTGGGGGGATTGGGGTGGCCGGGGTGGGAGGTATGGTTTGAGGGGGTGGGCTACTCTAGATGTGATCAGTGATTCCCCCTCATGACCTGATGTCCCTTAAATGCATGTCCTGGAACGTTAGGGGGCTTAACTCCCCCAACAAAAGGCAACGTGTTTGGACGTTTTTGGGGGACAACCAGGTGCATATAGTTGCCCTACAGGAAACCCACTTGAAGAAGGGGGACGACCTACGCCTTCGACATCAATCTTACCCACTGATTTTTCGATCCTCTAATATCACTAAACAAAATGGAGTGTCACTCATGTTTCGCTCTTCGGTGCCCTTTCAGCCGTCAGACACGAACTCGGACAAGGCTGGGAGATACCTTATCGTTAGGGGGGTTCTCTCGGGTCACCCATGCACTATAGCCACGGTTTATGTCCCGAACTCAGGGCAGGCAGAGTTCCTCCGCACATTCCTCACGGCTCTTGAGAGCTTCGGCATGGGGGACATAATTTTATTGGGGGATTTCAATCTTATTTGGTACCCATCTATGGATACCACTCACCCGCACAGAGCACCTGTAGGGGTCTTCACTAAGACACTTAAAGCCACGCTTACGAGGATGGGGCTAATAGATATTTGGAGAACGCTGAACCCCTCTACATCTGACTTCTCCTTCTTCTCACACGCACGTAGAGTGTATTCTAGGATAGACCACTTCTTTCTAAGCCAATCACTCCGCTCTGCTACCCTGATGGCTAAACTGCATTTGATATGCCTGTCGGACCATGCACCATTAGAAATCGGGATGGATTGGCTGGCTACACGATCTACACTTAAAAGATGGTACTTTCCTAACATTCTATGTAGGGACCGACTACTACGATATGGACTCCTACCCCATAAACAACTGGGATGCCTTTAAGGCTGTTATCTGAGGTATAAGTATTGCCCTGGCCACCTCCCTGCGATGGCAACAAACCTCAGAGAGGCTGGCTTTGGAGGGGGAATTACAGAAGGTGGAGAAATTACATAATGACGCCCCGTCTATAGCCACCCAAAGAAAGGTCACGGCATTAAGAGGTAAACTCCAGGCAATATACACCAATAGAGCTGATAAGACCCTTTTACGACATCAGTCCCCGGGGTATGACGGCAATGACAAAATCGGCTCACGACTGGCGAGACAGCTAAGAGCTAAACAAGAGAAGGAATACATTAGCTCGATAATTGATGACGCGGGTACTTCACACTATGGGGAAGAGGGGAAGGCGGGAGCCTTTCGGGAATTCTATAAATCGCTCTATAAGGCGGACCCCCTAAGTGAGCGAGACCAGCTATACTATCTGAATTCACTTGAACTTCCCCAGGTCTCATCGGCTTCTAACGAAACTCTGAGCCAACCTATAATGCAGGAGGAAGTACAGAAGGCAATCCTCAGGACCTGATGGCTTTAGAGCTATGTTGACACCCCACCTGACAGAGCTCTTTAATGCAATGGCGACCCTACATCAGGTATTCCCCTCAATGGGAGAGGCGTTGATCACGCTCATTCCTAAGGCATGGAAAAACCCACAACTATGCTCCTCTTACAGACCTATAGCGCTTCTAAATTTAGATGTTAAGCTCTACTTCAAAATATTGACCAGCAGACGAGAGGAGCTTCTTCCAGATTTGATTCATCCGGATCAGTCTGGTTTCATCAAGGGGCGCCAGACGCACGATAACTTATGCAGAATTGTCCACCTGATTGAGAAAGCGCATACAAAAACATGTCCCAGCAGCCTATATCATTGGACGCAGAGAAGGCCTTCGACCGGGTCGATAGGTCCTTCCTGAGGTGTGCCCTGCGACAGTTTGGGGACACATTTTTGGGCATGCTGCAGGTGAATTAGCATTATCCCAGGTCCCGGGTCCTTGTTAACGGGGTGGCCTCAGATTTTTTTAGTCCTTCATGGGGTACACGTCAGGGCTGCCCCCTATCGCCCATGCTTTTTGCGCTATGCATAGAGCAACTTACTATGTGTATTAGAGCTTACCCGGAGATACATGGGATCAAATTCGGGCCAGATGAACATAAGATATCCCTATTTGCAGATGATGTCCTTCTACCCGTTATGGAGCCCCGTGCTTCACTCCCTGCAATGCAAACCGAGCTTACCACTTTCAAGAAAGTAGCGGGCTTCAAAGTTAACCTTTCGAAATCCTTCTTACTTAACTTAACGGTTCCTCAGGGGGAAATGGCTGCAATCGCAGCATCCTCGCAATTTAAATGTGCCCATAGAGACATCACCTACCTGGGCTTCAAAATAACACCTAACCCATTAGATTTATATAAAGCTAATTTTCCCCCCCTGATACGACAATGAAGGCGGACTTTAAGAAATGGGGCTTCGCATACATCAATTGGATAGGCAGAATGAAACGCCGTTAAGATGAATGCTCTGCCTCGGCTCCTCTATCTTTTCCTGGGCCTCCCGATTTCTGTAGACAAGGAATTGTTTGCCGACTTAAAGATGACGACGAAATTCATTTGGCAGGGACAAAGGGCCTGGTTAGCTCACAGACTACTATCCAGACCGAGACTTGCAGGGGGCTGTCCCTTCCAGTCTTTCTCCTCTACTATAGGGCTGCCCAACTCCGGTTTATATCAGAGTGGTCCCTCAGGGCTTCAGACAGACATTGGCTCCACATGGATAGGATGGTGGTGGGTAGAACCATTTGGGACCTCCTTTGGAGGCTAAAGTAGGACAGGCCAAAAAACGCGTACCTTAGCCCCCTTACAGCTACCACTCTCCATACATGGGACGCCGGTCGCAAAGACTTTACCCTTAATGATGTTCTCATCCCACTACTCCCCCATCCATTTTGGCTTGGGTTTCCCCCCTGCCCAATGAGAGGGTCTCTTTGATAAATGAAGGGAGTGAGGCTGTCTAATGGTCTCAGATATGTTTGTTCGAGGTGAACTATGCTCTTTCGAGAGCTGCGTAGCAACCTTTAAACTCCCAGTGACAGAAACATTTTAGTACCTCCAGCTGAAGCATTGGTTGCTTCAACCCCCGATGCGACTTGCTGCCGCTCGAGACATGCTTCCTATAGAAAGATTTGGGCAATCTGGGGGAAGGTCGAGGGGATGTAATTTGTTTCTCTACTCTCTCCTGCTTACATTAGGCCCCTTGCTGACTCCACGACACATGGCCTTTTGGGACACCGTCCTGGAGACCCCTCTAACAGAGAAACAATGGGGTTTGCTCTACAAAGTTATTGTGAAATTTAATAAATCTGTGTTTCTAAAAGAAGCCCACTACAAACTTATGAATGATTGGTACCTATATCCCCAAAAGCTCCATACCCTTTTTCCAAATACTTCAGACAGGTGCTGGCGGGGCTGTGGTATGCGGGCGATTTTCATCACATTTGGTGGGATTGTCCTTCCATCCAACCTTTTTGGAAAGAAGTTCTTGCCCAGATCAGGAAGATCCTAATTTACCCAATCTCTGAGTCCCTGGAGCATGTCCTTTTGGGGGTGCGCGATCCGTGTCTGAAGCACCAAATGGGAGGGGATCGCTTCATCATGTGGCTGTGCTTGGGGGTGGCCAAAATGGCGGTGGCAGCAGCATGGAAGAAATCGTAGCCCCCCACCCTCTCCCAATGGCATGCCCGGCTGTATCAGGCTTTGGCTCTTGAGCGCAAGGCAGATGTCCGTGCAGGGTTTGGTTATATTTGGAGCCCGCTGGTGGGTTACCTGTCGGAAGGGTTGCCGCTTTTCGCCTGTGGCCCCAGACTGCGGGCACTGCACCTCTTTCAAACATAGTACCCCAAGCCCCGTGATGATGGCTCTGGCTTCTCTGGAGTTGAAGGGGTGCCTGCCCTGTTGCCACCCCGTCCCGGGTCAGCCTCTGCCTGCCCACCAGACCCCTCTGATTTTCAGTCCGCATGAGATACAAATCATGGGATTGTTTTTTGTTTAGTTAATTCGTTTTTCTGTCTAACTTGTGAACTCAAGTAAATTTAGCACAGATGCATCAAGTATTATGTTGATGGTTCATTGAACTAACCGACTAAGAGGATGATTGTACCTGTGAATGGGCAACTAGACATTACTATATAAGGGTCATGGGGACGCGGATGTGCAGCGGGCGCGCCAAAGGCATGCCAAAGGCAAGCCCGTCTGCACCCGTCCACGTCCGGACTGTGTCCGGCGTCTGAACTGCATCCGGCGTCCGAACCACTGATTCTCAGGGCAGGGAACCAATAATGAGGATCAAGTATGCTAGAGAATATTGAAGCTGCAATGTAGGTGGGAAGCCCCTTCCTGCTCGATATTTCCTTTCTTGGACCTCTATGAGCAGCAGCAATCTGACAGCGTCTCGTGGCTTCCATATGAATTACTATCAAAGGACTATCGGGTACATAACAAAGAGGAGGGCAAGATACAAAAGACACTAACACCTGATACAACCAAAAGGCATATGTAAAGATCAATCCACGAAGTTTATGTATAAATCCAGAAGGTTATTTAAGTATCTTCATAACACCTCAGCCTGCATACACAGCTCCTGTTAGTCCAACAGCTTAACTTGAATGATCACATTCTGATTCTGTGTCTTAACTCTAGCATGATGTCATTTGGAACTATGTAGTTGTATTCTAATACTTACAATGGCTTATGAGTTAGGTACCATATATTACAATGGCTTATGAGTTACGTACAGCATACTACACATCTCCCTCCCAATAACAGCAATCACAAAATGAATTAGGGAACAAAGAAGTACATAAGGAAAAATAAACAAAGTATTTTCAAACAGAGAAGATAAAGAATGAGCATTAAATCAAAACATAATCTTGCAGATACTTGGGTTTGGTACGTTGCCTAGAACTTACAACTTTGTTATAACATTTTAACATAGAGGGATGATTACCATTATTTTCGATAAGACCATCAGATGATGGAAAAGAGAGTTTAGCAACTCTATTTAGATTCCATACCTTGTGATCCTCAGTTCTGATGGCATTTTTAAAAACTTTAATCACCTTCATAGGTGACAAGTATTTAGAACCATTCACATTTGTCCCTTTGCGAGGATTTTTGATTTTGACTATGTCACCTACACTGATAGTTGTCTCCTTTACCCCTTTCCTAACATCAAATCTCTTTTTGTTTTCACACATTCTCTTCATTTCTTTCTCAAATTTATCTTGGACATCACCAACAAGCCTTGAGATTTGTCAAGAATCCAGGAGGGACAGATCATAGTACAAGGCCTTCTCTTGCGTAACAACTCAAAGGGAGTTCTACCTGTCATGGAATGAGGAGATAGCCTGTAGCTTTTTACTTTGTTATGAATTTCAGTCTGCCAACAGTTGTGAGGAGACAAAGCATGCTGAATGGTTTCTTTGAGTACTCTGTTAAACCTTTCTACAATTCCATTTGTTTCTTGATGATATAATGCAGATTTCTTATGACTAATACCTTTATCAGACAGATACTTGTTCATTTCATTCGAGGTAAACTGAACCCCATTATCGGATAATAATGCGGATGGGAAACCCTCTCTTGCAAAAATATCATCTAAAAAATTTATTATATCTCTTGTCTCCACAGAATTGGTGACCTTTAACTTCAGGCCACCTAGAATACACATCTATGAGAACCAAAACATACTTGTCAATGCTGGAGTGTTTGATGGGACCCAAAATGTCTATTGCAACCTCTTCCCAAGGAAGTTTGGGTAGAGTCCTTAAAGTCATGGGTTGAACTCTAGGTTTAAGAATTTTGTCACATAGATTGCATTCGACACACTCCCTCTCACATCTCTCAATAGAAATGTCCATCCCAGGCCACCAGTATATTTGTCTCAGTATTTCTTTTGTCTTAGAGATTCCTGGATGGCTCTCATGTGCAAATTCAATCAATTACATCCTTAAACTGGCTGGAGGAATCAACCTGGTGCCTCTCAACAAAATTCCATTCTGACAGGATAATTCATCTTTCACGTGTACAAAACCCTTAAGGGAATCTCCCACTTTGGAATGCTCGTTCCAATTGCTTTTGATTCCACTTATCACAGCTTGCAAATTTTCATCATTTTCTAGTTCTCTGACCCAAGTGTCTTCCTTTATTATGCTGTCAT
This sequence comes from Calotriton arnoldi, assembly GCA_963921515.1. Taxonomy (NCBI): domain Eukaryota; kingdom Metazoa; phylum Chordata; class Amphibia; order Caudata; family Salamandridae; genus Calotriton; species Calotriton arnoldi. Next base: position 723,143 of record CAWUFW010001622.1, on the reverse strand, counting down.
TGACCTGGCACACTGCGTAATCATCAAACTCAGATAAACTATCTTCACGCACTTCGTCATCTGTATCAAGCTTACAGGTCAGACGACAGCAACAATCAGCTATGTTGTTCCTGGCTCCCAGAATATATTCTATGCAGAAGTTAAATTCTTGAAGAGCTACTACCCACTTTCATATTCTAGAAGAAATGTTATCTAAACCTTTCTTTTCAAAAACTTCCCTTAGGGGTTTATGATCAGTCTTGATCGTGAATTTGTTACCCCACAAAAATTTCCGGAGTTTTCTCACAGCCCAGAATATGCCTAACGCCTCCTTTTCTATGACGGAGTAATTCATTTCTGCTCCTCTTAGACACCTGGATAAAAACAAAATAGTGCGTTCCACGCCATCATGTACTTGCATCATGACCGCACCTAGCCCTGTAGCACTGGCGTCAGTCATAACAATGATTTCTTGGCTAGGTTCAAAGCTCTTCAAGGAGGTAGCAGTAGACAAGAGTTGTTTAACTCTTGTAAACTCAGATTCACATTCTTTTTTTTTTTTTATTAATGTATTTTATTATTTTCCCAAAAGCAAACAATAAATCAAGAAAAAGAAAAACAAATTAAAAACCATTCAATAAGAAGACTCAGTTACAGCAGGGCATTATACAGAGCACACATAGGCGATCCATTACTGACATCATTAGACACCGACATCGCCCAAGGGGGAAACAATTGATGGTATCTGTCGTGCATGACACTCCCACATGTCCACTCATGAACCATAGGTGATAACAAATATGCGACATCGTGGTAGCTACCCAGGGGTTCTCAGGTATTGCATGTTCTCTAACTGTGCACTTGTGCGGGGAGATCGCTGGCTCCGCTGTTATTTGTGTGTAAATAAGTACTATATAATTCCCAGAAATTTTTAGGGCGGCTGCGTGGGGGTAGTAGTTCGCTGTAGGCCTCTGTTTGTGTGCTACAGTATGTCATATCAGATTTCCATTGCGCAAGTGTTGGAAGCGGACCTCTAAACCAATTTATAGCAACCCTGCGCTTGGCTATCAACATTCCCATGTCTATTAGTCGCCTGACTCCTCTCGGGATACGCTTGGAATAACCTAATAGTGCTAACGTCGGTTCAGGTTCTAGGGCCAGCTGCGTGATCTGACTCAACTCCTTAAACACTAGGACCCAGAAGGCCGCTATTCCCGGGCATAACCATGCTAGATGAAGGAAATCTGCCGACCTCTCTTTGCATCGTTCACAGTCGGCAGTTTCCCGTAAGCCATACCGGTGAAGCCTCTAAGGGGTGTAATAGACCCTGTTAAGGAACTTAAAATGCACCAATCGGTGTCGGCCATTGAGTGAAATTCGCTTAGTGCTAGTGCAACAATAGAGCCACAAATCATCTGCAATTTCCATATCTAAGTCCCTTTGCCATTCCAAGCGCGCTTTAGTGTAATAATTAGCACGGTGTGACATAGATGAGCCGTAAATTATCGCTACCATGTGTTTCGGGGATTTCGCGCGTATAGTGCGCGTCAAGGCATCTAGTTCTGGCGGTTCCTGGTAGTCATCTCCCAATAGCCCTTTTAGTGCATGTCTCATTCTGTGAAATTGGAACTTCGTGAGGAGAGTAAGCTCCGGCCTATCAGCAGCAAGGTCCTCCCATCCCTTAGCTACTCCGTCCACAAATAGTTCCCCTATCTCGTTAACACCCATCACTTGCATTGCTTGTGTGACCCCTTTCTCCTGGCACGGCGGCAACCAAGTGCACCAATCTAACCGGGCTGCTGGGGAATACAATATTGCACCCGCTTGCAGGTGTAGTAGGTGGTGCCAACAACTTATAGGTACTCTCTATAGTAATCCCACTGCCCGTATTAAAGTAGGTAACATAGTGACGGATGCCATTCGCATAACCAGAGGGACGAGACAGGGACGCAGGATTCATGCCGGATAGTTTACCGATGTGCGGAGCTCCTCACTTAAGCGGCCATCTTCTACGCCGGCAAGCTCCGCCCCCCCCTCAGATTCACATTCTGCGTTCCATTCAAAGGTAACACCCTTTCTGAGTAAAAGCCTCATGTTCTGTGTCCTATCAGCAAAGTTAGGGATAAATTTGGCATAGTATTCGGACATTCCTAGAAATTTTACAACCTCATCCTTGCTACAAGGACTGGGCATGCTGTTAATGCTGCCTACGAGTTCTTTTTTAGGTTCAATGCCAGAGGCTGTGATCTTGTGACCTAAATAGTCAACGTCAGTGATATTGAATTTGCATTTCTTAGCTTTCAAAGTCAGACCATTTGTTCTAAGCTTACCAAGAACGAACCTGACTCTGTTTTCGTGTTCTAGTTCAGTGCTGCCAAAAATAAGTATATCATCTTGATATATTTTTATACCATCACAGTTTTTGAATATGTGTTCCATCATTCTCTGAAAGACTGCAGCAGCTGAAATGAGTCCAAAAGGCATCCTTAAGAATTTAAATGTCCCAAACGGAGTTATGAAAGCTGTCAAGTCTTGGGAAGTTTCATGTAGCTTCACTTGATGGTAGGCTGGTGCTAGATCTATAGAGGAGAAAAACCTGGCGCCATCCAATAGCGACAACATTTCAGAGATGTTTGGTAATGGGTAGTGATCTACAACAACACATTTATTAAGTTCTCTGAGATCAATACAAAGTCTAGACTCTCCATTAGCCTTAAGTGCCATAACGACTGGAGCCAGCCAATCTGTTGCTTCGACTTCAATAATGATGCCATCTTTTAAAAGTTTTTCATGTTCTATCTTCATTTTATCTTTAACTTTAATTGGAACATTTCTAACCTTACTAATGACAGGAACAGAATTTTTCTTTAAAATTATTTTGTGAGAATAATTTTTCAAGCAACCCAATTCTTCTTTGAACACCTCAGGAAAATCACTTTCATACGAATAAGAATCAGATTGTGATAACTTGTTTTGTTCAACATCCAAGATTACCTTATGACAAGTTTGTGAAAGATTTAATTCATCTTGTTTTAACCTTATAGAGGGCGTTTCATTGGGGTCAAGAATAACTCTGAGACCTCTTTGTAGAGACCAACTTACCAAAGAATCCCCTCTTTCAGAAACATAATTTTTCCTTGTGGCTGTATTGGTTTTGTAAGAAATACTACCATTGAAACATCCTGACAAATTAATGGGTTCACCACCATACCCTCTAGCTTTAATATCAGGTTTATGTAGAATTACTTTGTCCAACAAGTATTTATCATACACCTCTTTGTGGATTAAATTGATTTTGGCTCCTGAATCAAACAACATGTTCACTGGAATATTTTGAATGTTCACAACGTCAAAAGGCCCACTTTTTTCACCTTCACTGATCCTCATTATAATCTCTTCTACTTCGCATTCTTCACCACAAGAGATCTCTTGAACTTTCTTCTTCATGAAATCACTACGACAACATTTTGAGACATGACCCTTTTTTTTAACATTTTTACACGTTGCCCTCCAACCAATACAACCTTTGTAATTTGCGGCATGACCATACTCTACACACCTATAACAGGTTCCCTGAAACTTTTTCGAGAAAGATTAATTTTTATAATTAGAGGCCCTACTGTGTTCATTTTTGAAACTATAAGACTCTTTATTTTGTTAAGAGTAACCTTTTTCATTTCTACTCTGTTGGGGAAACATCGAATTATCTTGTTTGTCTTTAACTTTGTTAACTAGAAGTACACTCTTTTCTTTACTAACTTCATCATCTTTTTTTTAACTGTTCTACACATGCCTTAGTGTGTTCGCACGATTTAGCTATAGAGATGACATCTAAAAGAGAGGGATTGTCTTTCTCCCAACAAGCTTCTTTAACTTTGTCTAAAGTACAACCCAGCATGAACTGGTCTCTTAACCTTCCCTCATAGTTAGCTCCAAAATTACATGAAGAAGCTAGTTTCCTTAATTCCGTTATATATTCCTCCGCACTCTCCCCTGATCTTTGCATGCGTTTACCAAAATGGTGTCTTTCCAATACAGTGGAGACTTTTGGTAAAAAGTGTAGGTCAAGTTTTTTTAGGCAAACCTCATAATCATTTAAATTGTCTGCATCTTGTGAAGACAATTCTGGAAGATGTTGAAACACTTCTTGCCCCTCAGAACCCAAACAGTGTAAAAGCAGAGACATTTTCTTTTCCGCACTAAGGGATACACCACACACACGTGCATAATGTGAAAAAACATTTTTCGACTTCTTCCAAGCAATAGGTGGGTCACCGGGCGAGAACAAGAAAAATGGTGGTGGAGGAACATTTTGCATGGTGAAATTGACTAGTTGAATATCTGTAAAGAAAGAGGTTAGTGCAAGGTAATATACGATCAATACCTGTAAAGCAAGAGATTAGTGTAAAACCCCCCAAAAATAACAAAGTCCCATAGTAAAAATGAGACAGATTCTCTGTAGAATTTTCACAATAAACAAAGTTCTGCCAACAAAGGATGTTCTGCCAAGGAATTTCCCACGATGGTAATAAAGACGTTCTGATTTGGATAACAAAGATGCTTTGTCTTTGGAATACTCAGGCAAGTAAATTCCACTGATGATCTTCCAAGAGTGCAAGAACAACGAAGAATCTAAGGTTCCACAGTGTAAAATAGGTAAGAATGTTGCTTTGTTGAGGAAGTTCCAAGAATTAACAGAAAGTGAGGAGTAGATTTCTCTTGAAGGAGGAGAAAGGTTAGCGGTCTAGTTCCAAAACAAGGAAGAGGAATTTCTCTGAAATGCAGTCAGCAGTCTAGTCTTTAATCGAAGAGTGCGTGTCACGTGATGACGTGACGATCGGAAGCGCTAAACGCAGACGAAGATTCACGAGGAGGCAGGAGGTAAGAGAATTGTTTTGAAACGTAAACAATTCTAAAAGAAGCAGTTTGAAATAAATGAAAGGCGCTCAAGGCTGGCTCAACTGAAGGCCCCCAAAGTTAAAGACAAAGTGTTCAGCCAAGCAAACAGCGCAAATCCTTTCGAGTGGCAACACAAGCGCTGGGCCAATTTAGTGAGAAGGCACACTCGCAAGCAACGCCCAAGTGCATAAGTTAAAATCAGAAGGCAATGCCAAAGCGCCAACAAGGTTAAGTCCCTTCTCCGCTTGAAGTTCAATTAAGACGGCGTTCAATTAAAACGGCACACAGTTCCTCCAGAAAAGAGATATTCCTCTACGCGCTTAAGCGAGAAACACACATTTTAATACGAATGTAAAGCCATACGATACCAAAAGGCAGAAGGATGGCCAGTAAGGTCTTCAAAATTCAGATGCTGGTAGCGTTGAGGTGTAGATGAAAAAGGGTTCTTTCAGCTCGTCGTCAATGTAAAGATCAATCCACGAAGTTTATGTATAAATCCAGAAGGTTTATTTAAGTATCTTCATAACACCTCAGCCTGCATAACCAGCTCCTGTTAGTCCAACAACTTAACTTGAATGATCACATTCTGATTCTGTGTCTTAACTCTAGCATGATGTCATTTGGAACTATGTAGTTGTATTCTAATACTTACAATGGCTTATGAGTTAGGTACTGTATATTACAATGGCTTATGAGTTACGTACAGCATACTACAGCATACTGGCCCGGTTTTAGAGGAAAAACTTAATGGTTTCCTCATAAACGCATGCTCAATCATAAAAAGCAAATTGGAGTTTGCTATTTTTCTAGCATCATGGGACCCTGATTGGGTCTTCATCACTGAAACTTGGGCTAATAAGGCATCTGGTCCTGATTCAGTAGACGCCATTCCAACAAAATACTCAATTATGAGGGTGGGCAGGCTCACTCGGCCGGGTGGGGGATTGGCCATTGTGTTCAAATCCCATTTCAAATGCTTATTGGAATCCGGATTTGATTCAGAAACATGTGAATCCTCTATTTTAAACTTATCCTATCAGCTACTTGTTCATTTGGAGGTCTGTTGATATACAGACCCCCAGGATCCAGACCCTCTTTTTTAAAAGAGATGAAATATCTAATTTAACCTTTTTTAGCCAACAAATGTCTGACTATTATGGATGATTTTAATTTCCACCAAGACTCACTATCACTTATAGAAGCCCTTTCGAGTATGGGAATGACACAAATAGTATCCGCCCCTACTCATAAGGCAGGCCATACTTTAGACGGCATTTTTACTAACGACATTAGGCTGTCTTATCAATCAGTTATTCCTCTTAGCTGGACCGATCATAGAGCTGTAGCTTTTTCTCTTCCATTCTTGTCCTCAGTTAGGAGTAGACAATCCCTCCAAACCACGATCAGGTCAAGAAATTGGAAGGGGGTATCTGCGGAAGCCCTGTCCAAAATCTTAGATAGCCTACCCGTTGAAATCTCACAAGACATAGATAAGTGGGTAGATGCATTCACAGAGTGGCTGGAGTTGGCAGCTAACAAGCTAACCCCCCTCAGGGTAGCTACTCAAAAAGGACTTTCGCCATCAGCCCCTTGGTACAATGACAGACTTAGAACACTTAAACAGGCATGTCGCCGACAGGAGCGCATATGGAGGAAAAACCAGGATGAGCATGAAAAAATCAGCTACAGGTATTATATTAAGGAATATAAAATAGCCCTGATGGAGGGAAAATCCAAGTACTGCACTCAAAAAATTTAAAGTGTCACATCTGCCAGAGAGCTCTTCAGGGTAGTGCAACAAATCTCTACCCCGCTGGGCACTGGAGAACCTGAGGGCTCTCAACTATTTTGCAACCAGCTAACAAACTTTTTTTCAATCTAGGATTGTAGATATCCATAAAATAATTCAAACCAGATCCTAACGCACCCGTTGCAGCCAACTGCTACCAGAAGGCTGCATCCGGCTTCTCGGCAGACCTTTGCTCAAACAAACCAGGAGACCAAATCATTGTCTGTCTTTCCACCTCTCACTCCTAAGACGGTGGAACAATTACTTCTTAACACAAAATCAGGGTCTCCCCTTGAAGCCTGCTCACCGTTGGTTATCCACCTGGCAGCTAGTACCATAGCCCATCCCCTTTCCAAATTAATGAACCAGGTGATCTAAACCGCAATCCACCTGGCAGCTAGTACCATTATCCACCTGGCAGCTAGTACCATAGCCCATCCCCTTTCCAAATTAATGAACCAGGTGATCTAAACCACAAGAGAGCCTAAGAATCTAAAGTCTTTTTGCCAAATGTTATACACAATGCACTATAATCCCACTAATATGGAAGAAACCAAAATCACCGGAACTCTACCCCGGAGATGGAAGGAGGCAATCATCAGGCCCCTCTTAAAAAAAATAACTTGGATAACAGAGACTGCAAAAACTATTGTCCTATCTCACTGCTTCCCTGTCCAGCAAATATTTTAGAAAAACATCTCAATATCTACCTATTGGAATTTGTGGAACAGCAGGGCGGACTGGATAATTCTCAGTTTGTGTTCAGGAAGCATCATGGGACGGAAACCGCGCTGATCTCAGCCACAGACTGCTTTAGGCATCTAGTGGACGAAGGTCAGGGGGTAGCATTGATACTCCTCGATCTGTCAGCGGCATTTGATACCATCTCGCCTCTGCTACTGATGGAGCGTCTTCAAGACCGGGGTATCACTCATCAAGCACTAGCCCGTCTGTCCTCTTTCCTTTCGGATCGTACACAAAGGGTGAAACTACAACACTTCTATTTAGAGTTTTTCTCTCTGCCATGCGGAGTGCCGCAGGGTTCATCGCTGAGCCCCATGCTCTTTAACCTTTATGTGGCCCCTTTGGTGGCCATAATTCAGGCATTTGGGCTGGAGGTATTCTCATACGCTGACGATACACAGATTATTGTGTCAATTCCCAAGAACTAATGCTCTACAGCAGATAATTGCTCATTATGCATGTCAGCAGTAGCAGAATGGATGGGCCAAAACGTTTTATAACAGAATGGGGAAATAACTGAGGTGCCGCTCTTTGGCACAGGGCTATCCAGCTGGAACAACAGCTGGTGGCCAGACACACTAGGTACCTGTCCCAATCCAGGGAAGAATGGCAAAAGCCTTGGAGTTCTTTTAGATATGGAACTCAATCTCAAGGCCCAAGCTACTTGCACGGTGGCAACCTGCATCTGGATTATTAGGATGCTCAGGAAAATCTTCCCGCTCATTCAGCAGGCTCGTAGGCAAGTCGCTCTTGCCCTAGTCATGTCCAGACTAGATTACTGCAACTCGCTATATATGAATGCTAACATGAGCACCCAGCACAAACTCCAGGTGGTACAAAATACACTGGCCAGATTGATCCTTGATATTCCTAAGCGCAAGTCAGCCACCAGGGGACTAAAGTCCTTACATTGGCTGCCCATCAGAAAACGCATTATGTTCAAATCTCTCTGCATAGTGCATAAGGCCATGTTCCCCCCCAGTCCAGCAAGAATCAAAAATATGTTCTGCTGGTATCGTCCAGGAAGAATCCTGCGATCAGTACATCAAAATCAGCTCTTGGTAGCTAGAACGATAAAGAAGAAATGGGGGGCCAGAGCATTCTCAATGGCGGCAAGCAGACTCTGGAATTCCCTCCCGCAAAGCTTGAGGGTTATCCCCCAGCTGTTGCCATTCAGGAAAGCACTTAAGACCTGGTTGTACACGCTATAGACTCTCCCCCTGAATTTTATAGGCTAAGATTGGTTATCTGGACAGCTCACTCCAGCGCCTTGATGCCCATGTGTAATTGCCGCGCTTTACAAATTGCAAATCAAATCAAAATTGCAAATCAAATAAAATACTTTGTTAATGAAGACAGCTGAGAAATATTGATCAGAAGCGCACAAGGTCTATGACATTCAACTGTAAATTGATTAACCTTATAAACCTCCTAAATTTCTCAATCGTCTAGGCTTTAATTCCCTGTTGCTTCTGGGGGCAGTGGGCTGAGAATCTTTGCTTAGATTCCTGAGTGTGCTGCAGGCCTTGACAAAAAGACATTCGAATTGATGTAGAACACTTCTTGTTTCTATGAGATGTAATGATAGCTAACAGACCTTATATACCCCGGGCATCCATGTGACCTGCTTAGTGGCCCAGAGCATGCAGAGCCAAGCTGGGTAGTCTATCACCTGAGATGGACAGCTTGGGAGCCACTCTGTTGAGCCTCTGGGGTCCCACATTGCTTCGTGCTCTACAGATATGTGCTATTACCTGCACTGGGGAGATCCTATCGACGATTTGATGCCATGTACTAACAGATGTTGGCCCTTCTTTAAAATCGGAAGAGTTAATGAGATTTATAGTTGTAAAGTACGAGGTTGCAACTAGATGTAATATGTAGCAATAACTGCAGCAGAGACTTTTACAGAACACATTTGTTAAAATGTTACTATATATTGGCCTTTTTATTTTGCTTTCCAGAGTCTGGTTCTCGTTTAGAGTTCCGGTGATTTTGGTTTCTTCCATATTAGTGGGATTATAGTGCATTGTGTATAACATTTGGCAAAAAGACTTTAGATTCTTAGGCTCTCTTGCGGTTTAGAAGAGCAGATCCTGCTTACATAGTTTTCTGTGTGGTTGTAACTGGCGGAGAATAAGGAACATAGCACTATTTGGGATTTTGCAACGACTCAACTAGGAAATCCATAGCTTGCTTAGTTGGCTGGCGTTCCTGCAATACTTTATTTTTTTCTAACCATGCGATCGGAACTTGTTAGCCTAACTAATGTGTATCGGGGAGTTCGATTTAGAATTTATAACTGAAACAAAAACATTTATGGAACAACAATATGAATGATTTGATAGGTATGTAAAAATACAAAAAGTGTAGTTTTACTGAAAGCATTTTATTGAAAATACGAGTTTAGGAAAGGCCCTTTCTGGCTGCTCCCTTGTTTTCCAAACTACCACAGATACATTGGAAATCCTGGGATTGTTCTCCATTTCCTAAATATGAAGGACCCAGGGCGGATCTTTTCTTCCTAACTAACAATTAGCTTCCATAGGCATTCCTGAGGAATCAGACTGTTGAGAGGCAGATTTGATGCCCATATATCACAAATATAGTCGTTTACTATGTTCCCTTTTGTTAAACACGTACTACCGTTTAGCTTAATCTGGTAGTCACATATTTAAAACATTTCTGAGACCATGTCTAAAGTTTATACATTATACCTTCTGTTCCACTACCTCCATCGCTAATGTAAGTGCTGCAGCATCTTCTAGATGGCACGGGAAAAGTGTTGGATAATGTGCATTCTTCCCATGTGCTCGAGCATACCTCACTTGATTTAGTTTATCCGATAATGCAACCTTTGCCATCAACCTGTTGAGATTGAATGTGTAATATGGTTAATTTAACATAGTCTGAGCATTTGTAGACTTCACCTTCGAGCAGCAGAGTGATTGAAGCCACCATACCTTATGTACATTTTTCCCTGCAACAATTGATGAAAAAACAGATTAGCTGTTCCTCGTCATTTTCAGAGACAAAAAGATAGCACAGCAGGATGGATTGATATTGCTGCTACCGATTCCACTCACAGCCTAGTTGGCTGATGCTGCTCTCCAGGGCGTTGTTACTTCATCTAACACCAGTGGTATGACCGTCCAGGTCTTTGCCGCCATCTTATATCTGCAGCATTGATGACCAGCCAAACATTGAGAAAGGGAACGGCATAGAGATGTCATGGATATGGCAAAGGTCCTGTGATTGTCCATGTTTCTCTGGAAGAGAAGAGGAGGCCGGCAGAAGCAGTAGCCATTGACCAGAAACAAGACTAGTGTCAACTACAGCACTGCACACAGCCAGGGTTCTCAGAGCACTTTTTAGCTCAAAATGTTCTAAGTCCCAAGTTTTGGAGTTTAGCTATCTGGGCACATTCAGCACCCCCACCAAGGATCCAGGGCTGGAGGGGCACCACTTGGGGGGTTAGGACTCACTCAGGCTAGGTCTAGGTGTGGGTTCAAGATGGTTGGAGTCTTTTCTGTCCCAGATGCTCTGATCAGGAGACCACCAACTAGTCCTTGGAGCCACTCTGGTAGTCCTCGGTGGCTCAGCAGTGGTACAGGACTCAAACAACAGGGTAGGCCTCTGAGGGTTCAAGGCAGGCTTCAGGCAGCAAATCAGTCCTTCCAGGTGCAGCAAGGCAGTCTTTTGAAGTACACAGCAGGCCACAGCAGCAGGCAGTTCTCTGAGAATCCTTCCGCAGGTCTAGAAAGTGAACTGATGAGTGGGTCTGAGGGTCCCATTTTTATACCTGGTGCCTCCTTTGAAGTAGGGGAATTTTCCAGAGAATTCCCTTTGAAATGCTTGAGGTTTCCTGACTCTCCTGCCCTGGTTCCAAGCTGGCTGCATGAACAATGCAGAGTTAAAAGTCCGTTGTGGGAAGGCAGAGCATAGCCTATTCAGTTGCAAGTTGGGCTGTGCCCAGCTCCACTCCCCTATCCTGCCAGTTGATGACACACCCAGGCACACCTAAGCCCTCTATTGTGTGACTGTCTGGGAGCAATAAACAAAGTCCAACTGCCAACTACACCCAGCCATCTGACCCAGGAACAGGCTGCAGGCACCAAAGTTGGTTAGGCACCAACTTTCTAAAAGCAGCATTTTTAAAGTTGTAAATTAAATCCGACTTTACCACTAAAGAGGATTTTTTATTTTAATTTCCCAGACACCAAACATGAATTGTTTACCTGTTCCCAATCAAAGGTTAGCATTTATTAAATGTAATAAGGCAACCCAATGTTATCGTATGAGAGAAGTAGGCCCCACAGTAGTGAGAAACGAATTTAGGAGCTTTAACTACCAGGACATGTAAAACCTTTTAATTATAATGTACCCTGCTCTATGGGTTACCTAGGGCCTAACTTAGGGGTGACCTATATGCAATAAATGGGGAGTTTAAGGCTTGGCAAGGGAGTAAAATATTGCCAGTTTAAAACTGCATTCAGGCTGCAATGGCAGACCTTGGACATGTTCTAAGGGGCTACTTAAGTGGGTGGCACAATAGGTACTGCAGTCCGACTAGTGGCATTTAATTTACAGGCCCTGGGTATATGGTATACCACTTTACTAGGGACTTATAATCCAATAAGTTGTAAGTCAATTTTACCATGTTTAAAGGAGAGAGCACAAGCAGTTTAGCACTGGTTAGTCCCATAGCCAGCAAAAACAAATTCAGCAACATAGGAGGGTGAAAGGAAAAGGTTTTGGGGAAGACCACCCTAAGGCTGACATGTCTAACTGACTCTATGTCAATATCACAGTGGCAATCACCACTGTGTAGTTATGGTTAGGTTGGACTTTCCATTACGTTTTTGTTTTACTAACAACTTTGGTGCAGTTTCGCCAATCTTCACTAAACTTCTAAATAAAAGTTCACTCCATTCGACTCCCTGATAGAAAGTTTCGGGGTGATCCATCAAGCGGGGGCCAAGAAAAATGTGGGTCCCACAAACCAATTTCCTCATACAATTTCCATTTTGAATATTAAACAATGATACAAGAAAAATGGCTAAACGGAATTACATCAAATTAGACAGAAAGGTAGATCTCTACCCAGAAAGCGTGTTTTGTATGATTTTCTGTAAATCTTTTCAGCTGTTCTTTAGAAATTAAGGTTAGAAAATGGAGGTAACTTGGCACGAAATGTCCAGATAGGCTCTGATTAAAGGAGACTAGTCAATATTGATTGGTTGGTAAAAACTGAACAATATGTTGTGGCAGCCATGACAGGACTCAGTGACATAGTCACTGTGCCCTGAAAGTGTATTAAAACATTATATGTAAGTGGGTAGGGTGGGCAGACCCTGACCCCTAAAGGCATGTTGGGGGGTCCACTGTTGTGGCAGCTATTTCTGGATGCTGGGACGTGGTCCCCATTGAAATGCATTGTAGAGAAAGCCTGTTTTGAGGCTCACAAAAAGTAGTACATATAAAGGGTGATAAAAGAATTTAGTTGTCACAATATAAATCATTTATTGATGGTTCACGTAAATAGGGTGGGTGATGTAATGTCCTTCCTCTGATGACCGTACTCTTCTAGAGTCTAATCGACTCTGACAGGAATCATCTTAAACAACTATTTGAAGTTGCAAAATTAACTAATAATCGTAACCTTCATTATCATTTGAAGTTCATGTTACTAAATCTGAAGCTTTTGCCCATGTCTTTGATGTTTGCTTTGTCATTGGAAGTAAAAAACGTTTTGATAAGACCCCATTGTACTAACCATCAACAGGTCCTCATCAAAGCTACATTACTTTACTAGAAGACTTGCATAACCCATAAAACCTTACACTGAACGACTCCTGATTATCTGACCAAAAAATGTCAATTGTATAGAGGACAATTGTCTTAAATGCTGATTCTCTCCTTCATGAACATCACTGCCTTCAAAAAAGAGCATACTATTGCCCAATCCTTTTCAGGCAATTGAATAGAATTTGCATGATGCATCTTTACTCACCTTGTCACCTTGAATTAAGATCTGAAACTTCTTCTCTTCCATCAAACCTCCCTTGAGACTCCATATAATATCTTTTTACTTTTCCCATCTTCTTCTGAAGAACCTTTTTCCATATGCCACTAGTGCTCTTTATTTTGAAATAACGCAGCCCTTTGGTAAAAATAGTACCTCAATCTTCCATGTCATTTGGGAGGAATTTTCTCAAAGCAAAACTGCAAGTCAACATAACGCATGACATGGGCCTGCTGTACATAGAATGTTTATACATCAAGCAAAAGGATCGAGATTCTTAAAATGTCAATAACTGTACACATTTTGTAACCATGTAGATAAGACCCAGCTTCAATCCACTCACAACAGGAGGGTCTGTAACTCACTTCTGGTACAATAACAGCAGCAAGGCGCCAAATATGACACAATAATGCAGTACCTCACTTTGGGAAATATAATGCCACACTGAGACACTGCCTGGGCTAAAGGAACATTACAGGCCATGAAAGGATTGGCCTACTGGCCAAGACTTAAAGGTAAAAAAAAGTGCTATGACACGGCAAGCGTAGACTGCATCATATTGCTTTTTTTCCCTTTAAGCCATGTTGCACAACTGTGGGCAATCAACACGAGGGAGGAGTGGGGAAGTAGTTAAAGAAATATCGAATAGCAGGAGGTGGGCAAACAAAATGACGGACAGCAGGAGGAATTTCGGGGTGGTTTAAACAAATGACAGATAGCAGGGTGAATAAACATATGGCGGATAGTGGGAGGGTTAAACAAATGATGGATAGCGGGAGGATCAAACAAGTGACAGATAGCGGGAGTAAATAAACGACAGATAGTAGGAGGAGGGCAGGGGTGGGAAAGAAATGACTGATAGCAGGACAAAGGCAGGGGGAAGATTAAAAGAATGTCCAATAGCAGGAAGAGGATAGGGTGGATAAAGAAACAACAGAGGTTGGGAAGAGGGAAACAGACTGCAGACTCAAAAAAAGAGTATCTGCAGGCGACTGTGATCAGTGGAAGGACACTGGCTGCAGAGAGACAGGAAGCTGTACTTGGTCCATGCTCCACGGCAGGGACACGCAGCAAAGCTCCAGGAGGATGCCAGGCGAGTAGGAGGCTCTGACCAAATCTGGCTTGTGTGGTTTTGGTTAGGAATTGAGTTGTAGTTTGTTTGTTAGTCTGTGTCGGAATTGTCATTTCTTGTGTTTTTGTGTACTGATGTTCTTGGTTGTAGGCAGTGCTTAATTTGTACATGAATGAGTGGCGGTGCCCAAAACTCTGCGCTGAAGTCCACGGCCAGTGCAATTAAATGCTGCCATGCCCAATGCTAAGGCCGGTGTTCTTAAATCCACTTCATGCCTTTTAATTCTCTACCAGACACTCTCTGCCCCTTTATCTTACTCTTGCAGTTTCCTGCTTTTTCCCTTTGTGACGGTTTTCTGTTTTTCTCTTCCTTCACCTTTCTGCTTTATGTGTTTCTCCTTTCTTGGCTCGGTAAACGTCTGATGTGGAAAAATAAGTGGTGGTCCCCAAAAATGAGCGACAGCGATCCCACCGGCAACCACTGGCTCAAATTTAGCACTGCCAGTAATGTTCTCTTGTTTGGTGAGGTTACTGTTACACTACTGATAATACTTGTTAGCAGCCCAGGATTATTTTTATTGAACACAAGTAGCCCTTATTACAGAAAAAGGTGGAGAGCCCTGGGACACAGACATCTGTTTATCAGTCCTACCACCAATGGGCCAGCAGACTTACTTCACAGAAGACTTTTATGCTCTGGACTCCGACCATCTCACCTTTCAGTCTACGTTTGCAAGCATCTTTAGTCCTCCATTTATGAAACTATCTTTTCAGACATTGTCAATCTTCACAAACCCCGTAATCCCTTGGAATTTCAACATTTTAGGGCTGAGTGACGCCCTAATAAAAGACCACATTTGCAAATAACTTGCCAGTCTCCACAAACTTATAAAACCAAGGTATTCTTTCTAGTCACTAGAGAGCAAGTGCTTAATTTGTAAAAAAGTAAGTATCAGGGCCTTTCTAAGGAGGTCATTGCAGCCTGCACCACCCGTTGCCCCTGACTGCACTGCAAGTAACAATACCAGCACAACTACTAGCAATTGCACTCCTATAAGTGTGACAATTCAGACAATAACAATCCACCCAAAGCTGTAGGAATGGCATGGAATAGTCTGAATTGTCATTTTTAATGTATCAAGAATTATTAAACACTGTTATTGGACTCATCTCAAACTTAGACAGGCAGTGCCACCATGTGGTGGACTGTCAATAGTGCTGGTGTTGAGAATTAAGTGCCAGTGCCAAGCTCCGGAAACCACCGGCTCAATTTAAGCACTGGTTGTAGGATGAGCAGGACTTACTGACTTATGAGGGGAGATATCGACATTCATGCTGTGATTTGGATGTAAGAGGCCCCTTGTTATACATGCTGAGTCCAGGTTTAGTGCTGTAGCAGGGCGACCCCTGGTCTTAAGGTGTCTGCCAAGTGGAGAATAGGCTTAAGAGATGTCTTGCCGTCATCCACAATTCCTAAAAGCTGTGCAATTACAGCTTTTAGAAATGCAGAGAGATCATTGGGCCTTCATTTTTCCCCTACTTTGACTTCCATAATATTCATTTCTTTATCAGTTGTGGCCAATGTAAAAACTGTTTCATGCAATCAAATACACAAGTCAACTGGGAGCCACAGACTACCTTCTGCACATTGATTAATTCATACACCTTCACTATGTTTACATTTTCTTTTATTGAAAAAGATAATTTCTTATAAAATATTATTTCAAAATCTACCTTTGTACTTATCTAACCAACTAATTCCATTCACAAAGATCCTTTACATTGAAAACCTTTAGTCTCCTAAAAGGGGAAATAAAAGTCCCACGAGTTGATTCTTGATACACAAGCACAGTCACAACCAACACGTGTTTCGCAGCAAAACAGATGCTTCCTCAGAGCTGTAATAAGTAAACATACATGATTTAATCTTGAATTAATCAATATGCAGTAAGTAGGCTGTGGATCACCGTTGTCTTGTTTATTTGACTCATGCAACTTATCTGTCAGTTGGGTTACTGACACAGTGGGTAGCAGCCTAGCTCATCTGTAACCCATAACAGAAGAACATGTCATGCAATGCCTCGGTTTGGGCTTCCAGATTAGTTGAAAGCAATGAAATGTGTCAGCTGTAGAATCAAGAGTGCTTCTTATTGTTCTTATAAGTGAGAGGATGCGCAAGACGGGTGCTGCTCTGCACATTGTTTTACTTAAATTGTTAAATAGAATTCGAGGAGATGGTTTGTAATTGCCTTGGAATAAATCATGAATGAGGTCAATGGCCTTGGGTAGGATTTGAAGTGTGGGGTGAGACACAATGATGCAAAGGTGTCGATTTTTATCATGTCCTTATGGTTCAGATAGGTTGAGTAGTCCATTAGGTAAGTTTTCATCAATGCGATCCTGGGTAGGGACATGCAGCCAGAACAAATTAATAAGGCTGAGTGTTGACTTGTCCTAGCTGAGTTTGGGTGATGAGCTGACCGTGTTGGAGTTGTGTGATAAGTTGCTAATTGGAGGACTCCTCTATGTTTCCGCCCCGACTGAATGGATTTTCATATTGTCTAGCCCTTGATATTTAGTAGTTGCTGTTTGCTAGACAGCTTTTATCATGGTTACTGGCTCATTTTCTCCCTGAACAAGCAGAGTTGTACCCTCTGGCTCGGGATGAGTCATCAGCAATGATTTTTCTACACTTGTTGGTAGAGCTGTGGAAATTTCAGATTTCAGTTTTTCCATATCATTCCCTTTGAAATAGATGGCTAGTTTCTTATTCTTGATGTTACCTCTGAGGATTGCTGTATTGACTGGTGTTTGGGAACAGGACAGAGCTGTTTTTATAGCCAGCACTACCCAAGATGGCTGCCAACTCTTACGCTCTAGCTAATCTAGTGGGATATCTAGCAAGAGGCCCAAGTTCTTTTTCTCTGAGCAACCTTGGGAACATTTGACCCAGTGTGCTCAGGGCAGACGCTGTTGTAGACCACCATGTGATCTAAGGCACTGAGTGGTCCTAGTGACAGCCACAATCTTATGTTGCCCTAGGGAAGCTCCCTGATGATGGAACAAAGGGGGTAAGTCCGGCATGGTGGAAGAGCCACCCTGTGGGGTAAAGGACGCAAGCTTACCCTCTGAAATCCTTTCCTAAAGAGGATAGGCCAGACAGTACCCCTCCTTTGAATCTCCTCCCCACCAAATGACCTGTGTGGAAGAGTCTATTGAAGCGTGGTTCAAGACATGGTTCACGAATCAAAGCAGCTGGTTCCCAAACAGTTAATAGGGCTTACTCTTTCCAGTCCAAGTTCAACACTTACCTTTTCTATAACCGTGAATCCACAGTCTATTCTATCTCATATTTCTGATCACCTTCAGTTGCTACAGTAGATTTTAGAATTCTATGAGAAGTAACACAATTTGCTCTCTTGATCAGAGACACATTGAAGACTGAATGAATTTGCATTGAATGGGGGAGTAACAACTGCACTGCCCTAGGCCCAAATTATCTCAAAATGACCTGTTAAGCAAGCCTTGAATTTTTATTTGGGGGTCAGGCAAAGTTAAGTAGCAAGTGGATAACCATACCAGATCCACCACATAATAAGTGGGCGCCTTATGGTGACATAGATCTGTGTTCTTTTTATGAGTGTCAAGCACCCTCTGAAGGTTCACTTGGGCTTCTGTTAAGGTTTATCAAATTACCCTCCATCTTCATGTGCCTCTTCACAAAATAGGCTTAAAGGTAAAGTCTCTGGACAGGTTTGTGGGTGACAAACAATGAGAATCCTGTGTATACATGTTTTGCATTATTGTGTACAAATGCCGCTAAAGTAATACTATCCAGTCAATTTCCACCGGACTGTAGGACTTGACAATTAATATATTGTCCATGGGTTTGTTAGTCCGTTGCGATTGACCATCTGTCTGCAGATGCCAGAGAGTGGACAACTGAACAGAAATACTTTAAAGTTCACATAATGCCTTCCAAAATCGAGTCGCAAATTGTGACCACAATCCGAAATTATGCTAGTTGGTAACCTGCGCAGCCAGATCATGTGGTTCAAAAAAGCAAACTGCCAACCAAGAAGCAGAAGGAATTCTTTTAGTTTAGTTGGGATAAAATGAGACATTCTACTTAAATAGTGTACCACAATTTAAAGGGTGTTGTATTCACAGACAGATGGTCAGTCTACTAAAAAATCCATAAATATGTTTTACCTTTGGTCGGGTAGGAATAGGGAAAGGTACTAGCAGACCTTATGGTTTTTGAGGGTCACATTTGCCTTGTACACAAATACAGCATTGAGTTATCTTGACATCTTTTGTTACTGTGGGCCCCTAAACTCAAGGTTTGATGGCATCTAAAGTCTCTCCTAGGTGTTGAGCTACTACACTATCATTACACTAATTGAGTAGATAGCAGTGTTTTGTTTGGTACAACAATTAAATGACCATCGTAAGATATGCCATGTTTGATACTTCTAGACCCTCACTGTAAGACCCACTCCTGTAGAGCCTTCTCTGCAACCTGTTGTGTCAGTTGTTGTAAAAACCCATCTTTTAAAACTCAAACTGCAAAATGCTCAGCAGAAATGATAGATTAAGGTTCTTTGTTTACCTTTCCACTATTCTGGTTCTGGGATAAGACATCTGCCTTCTGGTTCTTTACTCAAGGTCTGAAGGTGATGGTAAAAGAAAACTATGCTATGTTACAGCATAAACTCTACTGCTCTGAATTTGAGCCCCTTCCATCAGGTCGATACAGCAATCAAAAGGTTGATGAGGCAGAAGGGTTTCAGCCTTTTTTTTGTTAAAGACATTTTTAAAAGATGGATAACACTTAGGCAACTGCATAGTGGGTTCCTCAGTGGCATCTATCAGATGTCTTGTGCCTTCTGTTATTCTCCTAGAACGTGTACCAGACTCTCCTCTAGGATGATCTTTGCTACAATATTCCTTACAAAAAAGGGATCAGAAAGCTACAGTTGTAGTTCCCCGATAAATGCCAGCCCAGGAAAGTAACACTGGTCACTCAAACTAGAAGATGCCTTGATTCTCCAGATATACACTCCTGTACGAACTGGAGAGCTCTGTTCCATCAAACTACAGACTCTGTTCAGTCACTGATTTTGGCAGTGAATGACATTTTGGTTTCATAAAGACTCTAACAGTGCAATCGAGAAACATTGTCCGTATTGTGAAAGTATTGTTTATATTGGAAAATCTCCCAGCAGGAAGTAGGATCTACATTTCTTCACATTCCTGGACTGGAATCATGAACACTTATTTTCTTTTCTAACACCTTTTTCTGTTTAGCCTTTAAATAGGAGGCAATAGAAAAACTTCAGGGCTATTGACTTAAAAAAAACTTTTTTTTTCCATGAAAAATTAATCTTTGATTCCTAAATAGTGGCAATGGCAAAAATGAAATACAGTGCCTTAGCACACTACTCGATGGCTCCATTAGAGAAGTAAAACATATGAATGGATCTTGTGGGCAATAAAATGTTGGCAGTCTTCAGTGACAGTTATAAGAGCTTTGAGTTCTGCAAAGTTGTCAGTTGATGACTGAACCCTGCTGGACTCCATTGGTCAGTTAATTGAATATCCTCCAAAGCATAAGAAAGGCATCCACAATGTCAAGTCAGAGTGTATGATTACCTTTGAGAATATAATAGGTGGGGCAACAAACACCATCAGTCTCTCTACAGTGGACTATTAACATGCCTTGTGGATAAGATCAACATCCTGGCCACTTGCGATTTCATTGACACCACATGTTCCTCAGAAAATCACAGACATACCTTTCTGTGGATCTACTCTCTGTTTCAGACAGAGATTCAGAATATGAATGCATAAGCTAAAATGAACAAGTAGAGGAGGGACTTCCAAAACCCTAACATAAAATTTATAGTCAAAGCAAGCACCAGTGAGATCATTCATCCCATTCAGAAAGAAATCTGCAAGAACAGCATTGACAAGCCCATAAGTCCATCTAGTAGCAGCAGAAACTACTCACAGGCAGAGATAATTCACAATCCTCAACCAACTAACTCAAAACAATGAACAGCTATTCTGCCCCACCGCACATCATGGGAAGAGCATCTTCCTTCTTCTGTGATGCTGGCAGAGAAAAACATAAGACAAATAGGTAGTATATGGTGTGTGGGGTGGATAAAATATCATATTTACTAGTGCTGGACCCCAAGTATTACCAAAGGGTGTCAGACCTTTTAACTGACTGTATTAGAAAGTGAACAGATGAATAAGGAATAGCCAGGTTGAGCCGATACCAAATCATCAGAGAATCAAGGATATATACTCCTGCTACCTTTTGATCAGGAAGAAAAGTGCAAAATAAGAGTAAGAATAAGAGGATCAAGTGGCAAGAGGCAGAGGGTGAGAATGTTGGTGCTTCAAATATTTCCTATATACATTAAGGACAATTGATGTCTGCAATAGACCTGGGGGATGCATAATTTCATATCTGAATCTGACAAACATTTCTGAGGAAAATGTGTTGCCCATACAGGAACCATTACTTTGGCTTGGAGTCAGCCCCTCAAGGTTTCATGAAGTACCTGGCAGTAATTGTGGCATTCTTTAAAATTCTGGGTCTTGTGACTCAGTGTACTAATTCATCTAATACAGGGTTCTGTGTTTGATTGCATGCCAACAAGTTTGAATACTAACCTCCTTAGGTCGATAAAATGAGTACCATTAAAATGGGTAACAATAAACATGGTATTAGCCTCGGTGAATGTGTGCGTTCCCAAGTAATGCTTTATTCCATATTTCCTTTATAAGTTATCATGTATACAACAACAAAACAGTATCCCAGCTGTCCCTCACCCTCCCCCCAATACCCAAGTAATGTTACGCTACATTAGCTTATACTACGTTATGTTATGTTCTAGTCCTATAATCATCAATGAGTCAGTTTCAGCAAACTCATCATTGAAAGGTTGGTGAGCCCACATATACTTGATAATGCAAGATGAATGTTCTTTCGGAGAATAACAGTGCCATATCAACTTGCAGGAACTGGCAGCTGCATGGACTCTTATCTGCTAATGAGAGACATCCACATCACAACAGTCCACCTCCCAAGTGCTGAAAATGCTAAATTGAGAAGGCTCAATGGGCACCTACTATAACCATACTAGTGTGCATTAGATTGTGAGGTGCTATCTGATGTCTCCTCACTGAGGGGTTTCTAGCAATAATATTTATCATAGGAGAAAGTGAAACATACCAAGCCTTTACTACAGTCTTCAAGTATGCCAGCTCAATGAGGATACTCTTTCGATTTCTGTACATCTTGCCTCTGATTCAGATTCTATTCCATCCATATTTATCAGCAACTGAACCAAAATACTTAAAGTAAACTTCATTGCCTCAGCCTTGCGTTGCCAGTGGTAATAAATAGATTGCTTCAATCTTTCCACCCACCCCATGTAAGGATTTTGTGGAAGCAAACCTGTCTCACATTCCATCCTTCCATCACTGTGCTTGATTGCCTAGCTCCTAACTACCAGCAATACAAGCATTTGAGCCTGCCAGATGGGAATTCTGAAAAAAGTCAATCACCTCTCCTCTCTCAATGCTTATGCCTATAGGTGGAGGAGGTTTTGCATGTGGTGTTTAGAGAAGTAAGTGGGCCCAAGAAGGCTTGTATGATGGAACAACGCATGCAGTTACCACGCATGCCTTTACAACGCCGTCAGTACAACACATGCGTCATTACCATGCATGCATTTACAACAAACATTTCGTAGTAAAAGCATGGTTGGTAAAGGCATATGCGTGGTAAAAATGTAATAGGCAAGTATAATCTCTCTATCTATATCTATCTATATATATATCTATATGTTATATAGATATATATAAACAGCAAGCTGTTCCTCCATTAAGGGAGCCACAGACCCATGCAGGGCGGCCTCAACACATGGGAGCACCCATGAATCAATCCAACAAGAAAAGAAAAGCATTGAAGCCATATCTCGAAATTTCAATGCTTTATTTCCACAAATGAAAGTTGCAGGGTGCATTTCTGTGCCATAATACTGATGAGTTTCAGCTCTAAGACTAGCCTTGGTCACAGGTGAAACCGGTTACTAAGTTAGGTAACCATGTGATTAAAATGCTGAGCTACGGTGGGCCGAATAGTCATTAATACTACAACAACCAGTATGTACTCTGAAAAGAATACCCAATATGTCAACATAATTGCAGTGCTTATAAATTCAGGTTAAATGCCATCTGAACACCACAGTAATGTGTAATGTTCCGAGTTCAATTTATGCTGGTAAAATAAAGTGACTACGTGCATTTGTAATAAAATCCAATTCTTTGCGCACAGTGCCATCATAAAAATAGTCTTTTGTAAAAACAGAGGGATCCGAAACCCAAAAAAAAGCAGCCATAAGCTGCTCCTTTCTCCTTTACTCACCTCACATATGCCATAATCTTGGAGAAATCCTCTCATGACACAGAGGTAAGCAGGTTCTGCTCCTGTGTCCATACGAACAGCAAGCAGTTCCTCCATTAAGGGAGTCATAGACTCATGAATGGCGGCTTCAGCACACAGGAACGGAGCACCAGTGAATGAATCCAGCAAGAAAATCATTTGAGAGGTCATCAGTGATGTCATAAGTGATGTCACTAACCTTGTCATGAGTGATGTAATATGTGAGGTCATAAGCAGTGCATTGCTGGGGCGTAAGTTATAGTTAGCTTTGGTAACTATAACTGCTGAATTTCTATGGTTTTGTACGAGTGAAATCAGAGCCTAACTATAACGTTCCTGTAACGTTTGGTTTTTTTCAGTGAATTTCTAAGGTTTTTTAAATTCTATTGCCTAACTATAACATCCCTGTAACCTTTGTTTTTTTAAGTGAATTTCTGTGTTTTTTTAACTAGTAGTTGCGTTTACAGAGTGGTGGAGAAAGGGAGCGGGTCCTCTGACCAGCTCACAGCAATTTCACTGTGTGGGACTTACTGGAGGTAACAGGAGGGGTTCTTGACCCCCAAAGACCCTCAGCATCCAAGAGGACTTCACCCCCCAACCAGTAGTGTGCCAGGAGGCATGTTTGCAGAGTGATGGAGAAAGGGAGCGGGTCTCCAACAACCTCTCAGCAATCCCGCTCTGTGAGACTTACTGGAGGTAACAGGAGGGGTTCCTAGCCCCCACGGACCCTCAGCATCCAAGGGGACTTCATTCTCCAACCAGTAGTGCACCAGGAGGCGCGTTTGAAGAGTGGTGGAGAAAGGGGATGGGGCCTCCAATGACCTCTCAGCAATCTCACTGTATGGGACTTACTGGAGGTAACAGGAGGGGTAGTTGGCCCCCAAGGACCCTCAGGAGCCAAGGGGACTTTATCCCCAACTAGTAGTGCTCCAGGAGGCACGTTTTCAGTGTGGTGGTGAAAGGGGGCAGGGCCTCGGGTGACCTGCCCGGGCCAGCTTTTTAAAAAAATATTTTGTTTTATTAGGCGAGGGGGGCTTCCCTGGTCCAATTTTGCTTGGGGACCCTACCCCCGGGGCCAGGCATTTTTGCAATGGTGGAGGGAGGCCACGTGGCCCCCCTGCCCACCAGATTTTGGCCCCAGGGACCCCATCTCCTGGGGCTTGGCCTACTTGTATTAGGGGAGGAGGGATGCGTTGGCCCCCTCCCTGGGTCAATTATGGCCAGGGCACCCCAGGGCCCACCAATTTAGAGATGGGGGGCTGCACAGCCCCCTTCCCATGGTCAAATTTGGCCCCAGGGACCCTATCCCCTGGGGCCTGCCCATTTATTCTGGGTGGCCTCAGGGCACCCAGTCTCCATTGGGATCGCGAGGGGAGCCTGAATACCTCCGCGGTCCCAGCTCGACTCCCACCTCCAGCGGGAGCCGGCATTGCTTTCAGACATAGGGAGCTGTTGGAAAGGCAGCTCCCTGTGTCTGAAAGCAATTCTGCTCTGTTCCGCTGGAAGCAGAGCATTTGCTGTGGCTTGTCGGGAGCTGGGAAGCTATCGCCAAACTACAGTAAGTAGCCATGTTCCAGAGTTGGCATTCCGGGACATAGCAGGAGCAGGCCGTGGGGGGTGGCGTTCCCCAGGGCCATCTATGGCTCGAGGAAGGTGGCCTTGTGGCCCTCCTCCTTTATTCTTTTAGGGCCTGCCCCGGGGAGGTGGTGGTCCCCAGGGCCGAGAAGAGGCCACTCTAATTTTTTTTAAACAAACTTGGCCCCGGGGAAGTGGTGGTCCCCGGGTCCCAGAGGGTCCCCTGAGGATGCCCACTACAAATTGATAATGGCCCCAGGAAGGTGGTAGTCCCCGGGGCCAGAGGGGGGTCCGAGAGGCCCCCACATAACAATGCATAAGCCCTAGGGAGATAGTGGTCAGCGGGGCATGGGGGATACACGAGACACCCCCTACTTATTTTTGGAATGCGGCCGGGGGTGAGATGGTGATCCCCAGGGCCTGTGGGGTCAGAGAGGACCCCCATTTAATAATAAATAACCCCCAGAGAGGTGGTGGTCCCCGGTGCATTAATAAACCCCAGGAGGGGGCTCCCGTGTGCCCCCCTCCTTTATTTACAAAATTCCCCCAGGACCTGGCCCACCTGGGGGCCGATTACTACAGAAGGGCAGGAGCCCGCGCTTCTTTTTTTAAAAACGTTTCGTCTGAAGCTGTGGATCCAACGTGGCTCCTGCCGAAAATGAAACAAAACAAAATGCTTTTTTGGCCCTTCGGGGTCCCTTTGGTACCCCCCCCCCAGGATACCTAGGGAGTCAGGGTATTCCTGCATCGCCCCCTTTTCTTTTTTTTTTACGTTCAAGCCGAGTTCCATGATGGCTGCCAGCAAACTTGGTTTGAAGTGTTGGCAGCAAGTCAGATTTTCAGCACGAGATCAGGAGGGGTCACAGATCCTCCGCGTCCCGATATATACAATTGAAAATTTCTTTTAATAACTCCGCAACTACTGAACGAATTTACACCAAATCACAAAACGGCACTTCCCTAGACCAACATCTACCTTGCTGCCAAATTTAATGTCATTTCGTTTAGCAGTTCAGGGTGTAGGCATGCTTAAAGTTCCTATAGGAATTAACATGGGAATCAACGTGGGGAAAATGCGTTTTGGGACCCCCCTTTTTATCAGTCCCCGCTTGATGGATCACCATATAACTTAAAATGCAGCAGCTGAAGTAAGCATCATATTAGTTCTGAAAGAATTTCGTTAGGATTCGTCAAACAACGCCAAAGTTATTGGCAAATGAAAATATGCTTTTCCAATGGAAAGTAGGTCCTAACTATAACTGTCTACTGGCGTCCTTTGGTTTTGGCAGTGGATATACATGTCTATATATCATGCAAAAACCAAAGGTTACAGGATCGTTATAGTTAGGCTCAGATTTCACTCGTACAAAACCAGTGAAATTCAGCAGTTATAGTTACCTGAGCTAACTATAACTTACGCTCCCGCAATGCACTGGTTATGACCTCACATATTACATCACTCATGACATGGTCAGTGACATCACTGATGACATCTCAAATGACATTGAGACATCTCAAAAGCCTTGAGGCTCTCCCGCGGTCCCTGCGGGCTCCCCGCCTCCTGCCGGAGCTGGCATTGCTTTGACAGGGAGGGAGCTATTGAACATGCAGCTCCCTCTCTGTCAAAGCAATTGTGCTTCGCTTTAAGCAAGCAAGAGCAAAATGCTCTTGCTTGCTTAAAGCGGAGCACAGTTTGCTATGGCTTGGTGGGAGCGGTAAATCTCCCGTCAAGCCATAGCAAACACCTATGTCCTGGGTGGTGGCGGTATCCAGGGCCACGCATGGCTCCAGGGGGGACCCCTCCTTTCTTCTAATTTGCCCCAGGGAGGTGGTGGTCCCCAGGCCTGCAGGGGGGCCTGTGTGGCCCCGCATTACTTTTCACTAAATCCCTAGGGAGGTGGCGGCCCCCGGGGCTGCGGAGGGGGGTCCACGTGGCCCCTCACATTATTTTATGATTAAGCCCCGGGGAGGTGGCGGGCCGTTGGGTTGCGGGGGCCCGAGATGCCCCCCCCATCTACAAAAAATAAACCAGTCTCGGGTTGGTGGTGGTCCCCATGGCAGCAGGGGAGGCCGTACTAGCCTCCCCTGCATTTTTCAAAATTCAAGCCCCGGGTAGGTGGTGGTCCCCAGTGCTTCTATAAGCCCTAGTAGGGGGACCCATCCGCCCCTTCCTTTTCCAGCCCCCAATGACCCCAGGATCTGGCTCACCCCAGAGCCAAATAAAGTAAAAAGCGTGCAAGACCATGTTTTTTTTTTAATCTCTGAAAAATTAATGGATCCGCCAGCGGATTTTTCAGAGATTTTAGATGTCCCTACCCTAGCGCCTTTTCTTTCTTTTAATCTTTTTTTGTGGGACTCGGCTTCCAGCCGAGTCCCAAGATGGCTGCCAACACTTCCTGGTTGAAATGTTGGCAGCCAATCAAATTTTAGTAAGATCCGCGAGTCTAGTGAAAGGAATCGTGTCCCCAGAGATCTATATTCAACGTAAATATCTCAGTGCGATGAATCTTAGTAATTTAATGTTCGTATGGCAGATACAAAATACACAGCGTCAGACGCTTTTCAGCTTGAAAAGCCTTTCTTACTGCACCTGCGCACAGACAACCATTGCACTTTGTGTGGCATAGACACTGAAAATGGACAAATGTCTGCCATACTAAAATAAAATAAACAAGATTCATCGCACTACAAGGAGTGTCGTTCTGTTCAGAAACGTAACGGAAGTGTTTTATATATATACATATATATATATATATATGTTCAGAATTCCTCTGTTCCTCTGAAAAGTCTCTTGATTCGGCGAAGGATCACAGCACCACGTCAAAAAGGTATTCCAAAGTGCTTTTATTTAACCATAGTGCAAATTACAAACAGTAGAGGACGGTCTATATATATATATATATATATATAAAGCACTTAATACTTGCCAGTACTTACCTGCAAAACCGTTACCACGCATATTTCTTTACCTTTCATGCCTTTACAAAATTAAAAAAATAATACTTGCTTTTAAAACCTTTACCATGCTTTACCATGCGTGCCTTTAAAAAGAAAGTCGTTGTAAAGGCATGTGTGGTAAAAGCATATTCGTGGTCATGGGTGGTAAACATATCTGCGTGGTAATAGCTTCGTGGTAAACGTCAAGCATGATTATTACCACGTTGTAATAGCTGTTTACCCCCAAGAAGTTGCAAGGCTAATCCTGTCTTCTGGTTTTCTGCCAACATTTCACTGCTATCATTAGCTATCAGAAATGTTCTTTTCAGCAATCATTTTTCACGTTTCCTGTAAGGTTTTCCTCTGGTCTGGTAACCCTCTCCTGGATGGGAATTAAACATGGGGTTTCCTAGAGAGGAGGGAGTGAATGGGACATCTGTACTCGTTTCACCTGCTTTTAGAAAGGATGAGTGCCATTTTCTCGCCAGCTGAGTCACTGCTTCCCCAGCTGTTAAAAAAGCTCTTGCTGTAAAGGTGAATAGACAGGTGTTCTCTGATGCTATTTTCATTTATTTTGGTCCATCACAGTTGATAACCATGGCAGTCTAGAAGTGTCCACCATGCACTGGAAAAGAATCCCATCGCATGAGGGAAATTAGTTATGCCAGTAGCAAAGAGAGATCTTCTCTGTCTTCAGAAACAGGATATATGATGACAGGTATGTCGAACTACATTAGAAGGGGACCCTACTGCCATGGTTTCGTTCCTACAAAGTGCCCCCAAACATGGAAGTGGGAGCCGTTTTAAGGGAAAAAAAGTCCCCCGGCCAGTTGGACAACTTTAAACTTAGCTGGCTGGCCTAAGCTGGGGTAGTAAAGGAAGGACACCCCTGGGATATTCGCTGCACTTTAGATATTCATTTTCATTCATTCACCAGCCATACGACTGTTGCCCTGCCAAACTCAAAATGATCTACAGAGTCTACTGTAAGAAAATAGGCCCTCCCTTCAAGCCTATCTTCAAGGTGCTCCTCCAACACTTGGGAAGTTGCTTTCTTGTAGCTTTTACAGCAGCAGAAAAGGTGAGTGAGGTTGAAAGAACAACAGTTCGTTAAACATTATAGAGCATTTTGCTAATGTCTAGCAACTTCCGACAATCAGGTGCCAGGCGAATAGGATCGTTCATCACACCTAGTTTGAAAAAAACAGTATGCCCTAGTTTGTAAACCAGAACTCACTCCACTAGTGGGAAAGGAGCCACCGCTGCTATAATGTGGCATGATTTTATTCCAGATATTTGCAAGGCTGCCTCCTTTTCTAAACATTACTGAATAAACTGCCTTCAGATGAGATGACTTAGTGTGCCAGACATCACTGCTCAATCTCTTTGCCTAATGATTCTTCTGGTGCTTCTGGTTCCATGTCCATAAGGTTGTGGTAAGCTAGCGATCCTTTTCTACTATTTGTGAACATATGAGAATCACAGGATAGAGAAGAAAGTGTTACTTGCAAACCCAGTTTTCTATCATGAGCCTCCCCACACATTATGATCGCAGGCTTGTCCATTTAGATCCTTTTTCAATAGGATCTGGAAAACCAAACTGCCTGATTGACTGTCTGCTGTGCATGATTGTACAGGGCAGTTCCCATGGCTCTAAAAGTGGGAAGAATATTTCCATTAGTTTCAGTATAGGAGCACAGGGTGTTGTTTTAAGTGAGATGTACATTAATAGACATATTCGGATAATCCACCCATGTTTACAAATACACTAGGAACTGTTGCCACCAGTAGACATATTTTCTTCTTTACTTTAAACTAAAATAAAGTATTTTTAGCGACGTTCTGAAATCTTGCAGATACATGGAGATAGTTTGCAGTTTATGAATTGCAAGAGAATACCTGATCCAGCGCGATATTAGCAAACAGCATTCCTACACCATATACTCACTTGGGCCCATACATTCACACTACGCTAATACTTACGCTGGGTTTATCAGTTGTTACTCTTATCAAAAATCCCTGCTACCAATTACCTTCTGATTGAAGAGTAATGACTTACCAATGAATCTTTTGCTAATTGGGAAATTTAAAATGAGTGACATTCATTATAGTACATAATTCTGAAATAACCACTGAGTCGGGAAGTTTTTAAAATGTTTATGTAAAGATTTTAGCAGAGTAAAATACAGAGCCACATGGTACTTAATCGCAATACCCAAGATTAACCATAGAAATGATTATTGCTAATCAATGACGGTGTTTAAAGAAGAGGAGAAGATAGAGACAGCAGCGCAACTAAAGGTTGCATTATATTTACCTAAGTGCGAGAACCAAACCCCTTAGCCAAGGAGTTGAAAGAATAGGACCCAAGAAGGATGAAGAGCAAAGACTTCTTCCAGGATCAGGTCTGGACCGGTGACCTCTCTACAACGACGCCTGCGTCGTTCCCCTCTCTGATACTCCACTTCTCCTCGATTCTCCCATGCCTTCCTTCTAATGGACTCTGCCGCCCCCTCCTCAGGACCTCTCTCTGGACAGCAAATTCGGTTTGCAATCGATCAGCTTGGCAGTCTGGAGCTAAGCGCTCTCCTGGCAGCATGGACGCCTGTTCTCTGCAGCATCTCCTTCTCTCCTGAGCTTCAAGACTTCTGACTCTCTAATTAACTAATTCTATATCTATTATACCCTTCTACGCCCATGTACCTCCCCTTAATGTTGCTAAAATATGGGCCCACTACTTCTGATTGGACAGGGACAGGGGGTGGATTCTCGCACCATATCGATTTGGCCTAAATTGTAAAGCCTATTGTCTTTACGTTCCCACCCCTTCAAATTAATACATTCGCTTTATTTCCCACCCGTCTCACGACAAATGTTATACATTTTACAGGGGAAAAGTATCAATTTGTCCACAGGAAACATAAAGTACAGCATCTTCGGCCAATGGGTCATGGCCTTGGGAGACGTCCAAGTTGACTTCACTTGGCAGGCACACAGGATACATGCGCAGAACCATCGTCTCTCGAGTTGCAAGTCACTAACCCAGGCCCAAGTTTACGAACTAATAAAAGTGCAAGAAGAAAATATTAAAATCACAAATAAAATGTTTCACTGTATACCCACTATTTCTAGTCTATTCCCAATTAAATATATATACTATTCCGCGTTAGTAGCGTTAGGAAACGACAATTTAGTAATGACATGAGAGCAAGCTGAAGCATGTGAAAACATCAAGCAGCCATTTTACTACACACTGCGCAGAAGCAGAAGTTTCCCACCAAGCAAAGAAAGACGTCACACCATGTGATCAGGTTGCGACATGCGCAGTGAGTTTCCCGCCCTTTAGCGGCCATTTTGGATTACAGACAAGCGTTATTCTTTAGTAAAACACATATGCAAGCTTCTCTCCCCTTTGTGTAGTGTATGCAAAGGTTAGTATTAACAATACAATTTTAATAAATGAATACTATGAGGAGGACTGCGTACAAGCAAGTTTCATTCATGAAACCTTGCTCCATCAATCCCCTCTCTGATGGCGTTTCTGAGCCATCAAAAACACTACCCTCAATCAGATGCCAACTTCTAGCAATTCGTTTCATTCTCATTTTTACATTTTCTGTTTTTCACATCCCCTTTCAACTTTTTGTATAATTCACTTCTCCATTCTTCAAGTTCTATTTCATCTAGTTTTCTCTTCTTTCCTTTTCCTGTCACCTTATATGTTCCATTCTTTCTACAGCATTTGCACCATATTGTTATTGCCAAAATTATTATTGCTATCCCTGCTAAGGGTACTAATATTTGACCTATAAGTCCTTTCCCTATATTAGCAAACCAGGTTCCAATTGACGAGATACTATTTGTCAATCTTTCCCATGCACTATCAACTTCCAGTCGTTTAAGTTCCTTCTCAAGTTTAGTTATATTCTGTATATACGTTCCAATTTCTGCACTCTTATCAGGAATATGAGTGCAACAATGTTTCGTCATCAGTAATTTACAGACTCCGCCCTCTTTTGCCAATATAATATCAAGAGCAAGTCGATTTTGCATTACCATAGATCTAATCGCAACCATTTCCGCATTAATCATTAGAAAACCTCCAGCAGTATCCGTTGATAAACGATCAACCACTGTAGACAATTTACATATTTTCCTTGAGTTCAGAATTATTCCCACTGAAGGTATCAATGCACCAAATATATCACCTACAATTTCTGAAAAACTAGCTCTTTTACTACGTATTAATTCGTTATTGTTTTCATTGCTCTCAGTGTTTCTTTTTACGTGGTATATCTTTGGAAATACTATTCCAAAATAACAACTTCCATACCACCGTGCAGGAAGCCTAAAGTAAGCCTTATTCCCACACACATAATAGATTCCAGGAAAAACTGAATCTGTTCCTCCTTTGAGTACCCAACCTCCAAGAATTAAAAAATTGTGTTCGCATTCACTGGTACCGATGAAAACATTATTATAATCAGTCTTTAACCTATGAAGACAAATTTTTCCTGTCTTTACGAAATCCAGAGCCATAGCAGCTTGAGCCTTGCCAGGTGTGTAACTACCTTCTTTCTCCGCCCAAGGTGGCAAATGAGCCTTATGCTCAGAAGCTTTCTTTTGAAAATCTTGTCTTCTATCTTCTACTAAATTCAAAAATATCTTTTCTTCTTCAAGTAAAGAACATGTTAGATTGTGTCTATGTGCATGTGTTAGGTCTATTGATTTAATTGTTAAGAAAAATTCTCCCATAAACTGTGCGTCTTGACTACTAAGCACTGGGTTCATACTCTTGCGAATCGGAACCTCAGAAAATATCACATCTAAGTTTGAATAATAATACTGAAGTCTCCCTGTTCTATAAAATAAACTAAACAAAACACTACATGATATGCCATATGTCAGTGGTAAGTGATGATATGTTAATCCTTCTGCTACTGATTCAGGTAACTTCATACAGACATAACAATTACTAACTTCCATTGTGTCTACATATTGAAACAATAACTTTGTGAAAACGTTTAAACTAGTGTCGTTGTCAGCTACTTCATGATGAATTTCTGCCTCATCTTCTGCCATTAGTTCTACTCTATTGCCCTTTATGTTGCTGTCCTCCCTTTAGTTTCATTATTAATCTTTTTATCTATTATTATAAGGTAAGGAACTGCTACAATCAGGACTAACCATACTATAAGCACCATTACTAGACTACATATGCATATTGCACAGCATCTTCTACAACATTTCTGTTTTGGTCTCCCAGTAACTCTATCGTCAGGCATTTTCCGACAAGGAAGATTGCTCTTCTTATCTTTTCTTCTTTTCTTTAGCTTATTCTTTTGCTTAGTCAGGGTGGTCTTGTTTCTTCTTCGTACGTCAATTCTGCACTTGTTCCTTCGCCACCACTGTCACTTGACTCTGAGCTTTCAAAATCTTCAAGGATGATATAAGTCCATTCAGGACCCTTGAATTTGTTATTCACAAGTTTCAGTCTTTTACTTCTTCTTTTCGCAGTTTTATGTTCTTGTTCAGTTTGACTTGTCACTTCATTTACTTGATCTGGATCTTCACTTCTGGTTGTTATGTGGTACTTCACTCTTTTAATGACACTTGGCCAATGATCTCCTTTTCTTATTTTCTTTGTTGGCACTGTTTCTTTGTTTTCGTCTTTAGAGATCTTGTTAATTTCACTGCTTAGCACTGTTTCGTGTTCTTCAATTACTGTGTTTCTTGTTTGCTCCTTTTCAGGTCTAATTGGTTTCTCTGTAACAGCTCCGCTGTGAGTTTCCAATAACTGACCTTGTTCTTTATTTATTTCTTCAAGTTCATGTTTTTCAAGGTTTTCTTCTTCTGTGCACTCTTCTTGATCTAACTTGTTCTGATCAGAGCTTATTGCACTGTGAACTTCTGCAGCCTGACCGGATTCTTCTAGACCTGTCTGTCCCTGATCAAAGTCTATTAGATCTTCACTGTTTTGAGTCCAGTTTTCTTTCCCTATCTGACCTTGTTCAGGATTTCTTAATGTCTTTTCTTCTTGTTCCTGAACTGCTTCTTCTTCACCTATCTGATCTTCTTCAATTTCTTCCAATTTCGCTTGACTTCTTGTTCTGTGGTATACTTCAGGAACTTCTACCACTGGTATCCAATCCTGACTTGTGCTCGGTTGTTCTTCTTCAGCTTCTCTGGAATCTCGAACTTGAGATCCTACAGCTGGGCAACCTTCAGCCTCTTCAGTGATTGGCGTTGTCTGAGGATTCTCTTCCTCGGGATCTGGTACTCTCTTGGTGTGACTTACATGGATCCAATTAGGAAATCCGGCACACTTCACTGCTGTATTCGTTGTCAGTATGATTTGACACGGTCTGCCCCATCTAGGTGATAGACACGTTTCTCTGGTGTGATTCTTCACTACCACCCAGTCACCAGGATTCAGATCATGTTCTTGCTCGGGCTGCCTGGAAACTGCGTCTTCTCCAACCTGATGAGAGATAGAACGCACTAGGTCAGCCAATCCTTTGCTATAATCCAGAACCATATCATCAGATATATTCACCAGTTTGTTTGTGGGAACATGTGTTTGTCTCATTGCTCTTCCCATCATTATTTCGTGGGGGCTCAATCCTGTGTTTCTGTCAGGTATACTTCTGAGTCCCATTAAAACAAGTAGCAATGCATCTGGCCACTCTAATGATGTTGATGCACACATTTTTCCCAATCTTGACTTTATTGTGCCATTCAATTGTTCAACCACTCCAGAAGCCTCTGGGCGATATGCACAGTGCAGTTTCTGTTTGATTTGAAATGCTTCACAGATTATTTGGATCACTTCACTGTTAAAATGTTTTCCTCTATCTGATTCCAAAGTTACTGGGAAACCAAACCTAGGAATGAGCTCTCGTAGCAACAGTTTTGCAACTGTAATGCTGTCATTTCTCCTAGTAGGGTAAGCCTCCACCCACTTTGAAAACAGACACACTATGACTAGTACATATTTCAGCCCTCTACATGGTGGTAACTGTATGAAATCAAACTGAAGTCTCATAAATGGACCCTCTGCCTTTCCAATTTTCCCAAATCCAATTACTGTGTTCCTCCCCGGATTAT
Source organism: Calotriton arnoldi (assembly GCA_963921515.1). Lineage (NCBI taxonomy): Eukaryota > Metazoa > Chordata > Amphibia > Caudata > Salamandridae > Calotriton > Calotriton arnoldi. The sequence continues at coordinate 688,553 of CAWUFW010001622.1, read as the reverse complement.
GCATCTGGCAAGTTAGACATCTCTGGCAAAGACTCTCTGCAACAGCTCTGAATTTGGGATTGTACCAATTTTGTCTGAACAGCCTAATCATTGCATCTCTCCCTATGTGTGAGCTCCATGGTGCATTCTAGCCATTTGTGAGATTAAACAGTCTGGCATGACTGGTCTGCCATCAGCACTGATCCACACTTCATCATCTCCTCTTTGAGAGCAACCCACTTTGATCCACAAATTCTTCTCACTTTCATCAACCTCATCTTGCAATTTCTTGACGTCATTCCAAGTTTCAGGTGGCATATACAGCATAAGTTGGCAGCTGATTCCCATTCTTTCCACCCTCTTATTGACTGACATTCTGGCTTTGGCACAATGTTGAGCCACCAGATCCGCATATCTGTTGCCGACTACCACCCAGTCATCTCCTGACTGGTGTGCGGCACATTTCACCACAGCCAATTCTTTTGGTGCTTGTATTGCTTCTAGCAAATCTCTAACAAATTGACCATTTTTAATGGGGGATCCTGAAGAAGTCATGAAATCCCTCTGCATCCACAGTTGGCCAAAATCATGCACAACCCCGTAACCATATTGGCTATCTGTAAATATGGTCACTCTCTGATTCCTCCCAATTTTGCAAGCTTTTATCAACGCAATCAATTCAGCTACTTGTGCAGATTTGACTCCTGGTAAATAGGATGCTTCAACTATTCCAGTTAATTCACATACCGCATAGGCAGCAGTTAGTTTACCATCTTCATGTCTTTGACATGAACCATCAACAAATAGCTCCTTGTCTGGCTTTTTAAGAGGCTGTTCCTCTATATCTGGGCGTGGTTTTGTGCATAATTCTGTAAATTGTATACAATCATGTTCATCGTCTTCATCATCTTTAATCTTCTCATGACATGGGTTTGGTAGTAAGGTTGCTGGATTTATTATAGTACACCTTACCATGCTCACATTTTCAGCACCCATTATTATTCTTTCATATTTAGTCAGCCGACTAGGAGTAAGATGCTGAGTTCGGGTTCTTGTTAAGAGAATGACAACTGCATGTGGAACATACACCTTTACAGGATGTCCCATCACAATTGACTCACTTTGTTCAATACTCAAACAAGTAGCCGCCACTGCTTTTAGGCATCCTGGCAACGCGGCTGCTACTGGGTCCAATGTAGCAGAGAAATAGGCTATAGGACGTCTTTCTAGTCCATGTCTCTGAGTTAAGACAGAAAGTGCACAATTTTCTCGCTCATGACAGAACAATGCAAATTCTTTTTATAATCAGGCATGCCTAAGGCAGGTGCTGAACATAGGGCATTTCTCAATTTTACAAAAGCTTCTACACTTTCATCCTCCCACTCCACAGGGTCCTTTGCTTTCTTCTTCGTCATGTTAATTAAGGGCTTAGCTAACATGGAAAATCCTGGTATCCATTGTCGACAGTAACCTACTATTCCTAGGAACATTCTCACTTGTCTTTGTGTTACAGGCATTTGCATTTTCTTTATTAAAGCTACTCTTTCAGCTGTTACTCTTCTTTTTCCTCTCTCAATTTGGTGTCCCAGATACTTAACAGCTGTTGTACAGAATTGCAATTTTTCAGGTGAAACTTTATGCCCTTCTTCTGCCAAAAGATTTAATAATGCTATAGAATCAACAACACAGTCCTCTCTGGTGTTCGATGCCACTAATAAGTCGTCAATATATTGGACTAAGACTGAGCTTCCTGGCATCACTAGTTTTTCAAGGCACTTTTTCAGTATCTGGTTGAAAATAGAAGGACTTTCTGTGTACCCCTGAGGAACACGATTCCACACATAGACCTTGTTCTCAAATTTAAATGAAAAAAGATACTGGCTGTCTGAATTTAATGGTATTGAAAAGAACGCTTGACACAAATCAATTACTGTGAACCATCCTGCATTCCACGGAATCTGGTATAGAATTACTGCAGGATTTGGTACTATGGGACAACATGGTTCTACAATCTTATTTATTTTCCTCAGGTCCTGAACAATCCTATATTTCCCACTATGTTTCTTTAATCCCATTATTGGTGAATTACATGGGCTACTCATTACTTATTTTCGTATGTTTTGTTCTACCATTCGATTTATTTCTTCAATGACTACTGCTTTTACTTCTTCACTCATTTTGTACTGTCTGGTATTTGGGAAAATTGCACCTTCTTTTACAGTAATTTTAACTGGATCTATTTTAGCCATAAGTCCTACTTCTTTTCCGGTGAAATCCCATACTATGGGGTTTACTGTACCCTTTAATTCTTCTGGCAACTCATCTTTTGTTATTAATGAAAACATCTCATCCACTTCTGTACCTTGTTTTGCAATCATAATTTTATATACATGATCTTCATCTGGTGTCTGAACTGCCACACCATCCGGTGTGCAGAAAATGGTACAATTCATCTTGCACAACAAATCCCTACCTAATAAGTTTACTGGACTAGAATCACACACTACAAACTGATGCATTTCTCTGAAGTTTCCAATTTTAACTTCCATGGGTTCGGTAAGAGGTGTTCTAATTCTTTGATTAGCTACCCCTACTACTTGGATATCTTCACCAGAGAGAGGAAGGTCTGGGATGCCTGCTGATCTCACAGTAGACCTGGTAGCACCAGTGTCCAAAAGGAAAGTAATATCATTACCTTTCACATTCCCTTCAACATATGGACCAGACTGATCTACCTGTAAGGATGCGCCAAGTACGCACTCCTTCTCCCCCTCTCCTAGGCACCGTCATGGACTGAATCGACAGAAATCGTCCTGTAAAAGAAATTGTGATGTCATATAATCATTCTTACCACTTCCTCCTTGATATCCGATGTCTGTACCATGCTTTGCTCTGCTTACATTACCCTGAATAGGTGCGGGTGACAACTGACTCTGAGGATTTATACCCTGCTGTGAGTCAATTTGCGTCTGTTGATTTAAATTTTGATTTGGGCCATTATTATTCCGAATCTTTTTACACTCGTCCTTCCAATGCCCCAATTTTCCGCATCCATGACAAGGAAATTTCTTTTTAGCTTCTTCTATACTCATTCGTCCTCTAAATTTTCCACCCTTCCCAGTATCACCATTCGTTCCAGAATCTCTTCCTTGAATTTCACTCGGATTTTCCAAATTAATTCCTTGTTTCTCTGCCATTTTCACCTGAGCCCACATCACTTTTTCCTGCAATTTCTTGTGTCTATCCTCAATATCGTCTCCACAATATTTTGCATACTTCAAAATCTCATCAAAGCATATGCTGTTTAATCATTTGACAAATTTCTGGCTTTAAACCGTAAACAAACCGATACACAAACTGACTCATGTTCTTGTCTCCAATGTCCTCAAATCCACTATACTGTTTAAATACCTGCAATAGACGCTCATAGTAGGAATGCACCGATTCATTAGCTTCTTGGGTAGTTCGATCTATTTTCACCCAATCTGTTTCTTTCGGTGGTATTTTCCCTTTCAGGTAAGTTATCACCTGCTGATACTTTTTCATCACATCATTTGACGGGGCACCTGTCTTCGGATCTCTAAGATATTCATCACTAGGCCAATCAACTGTAATTTTACAATCTGTCCACAAATCGGCAGGTACCACTATGTCAAACAGACCATCCAAATCCTTCAACAATACTTTTGACACCTTCACAAACTTGTCAACCTGCTTGTACCATTCAATTGGTTTTTCTCTCAATTTTGGAAAATCATTCGTAAATGACAAAATATCCTGTCTGCTCCATGGGACATGTACATATCCTCCTCCCGCAACTTCTCGCATGGGATACATTTGATCTGCTTTCCCTGTTTCTTTCATCACATATTCTGATGCTGTTCTACTTGTTCGTGCTTCTTCCTTTTTCTTGGCCCACCTAGTTTTCCATTTATCTAGGTATCCCCATTTTTGCAAAACTAACATTAATTCTCTTATTTGTAATCTTCTTCCAGAGGCATTCATATTTTCTAAATCTTTGTCTGAAAATTCTGCTCTATAGGGTTTCTGTGGTACCTTTGATCGCCCTATTTCTATTCCCATCTGTAGTGCTAAATTGGATAATTTTTCATGGAATATCCTTACATTTCTGGTGATACTCCTACACAGGAACAATAATTCTTCTTCATCATAGGTATTTAAGCGTTCTAGTCCTACATTTCCTGCTATTATTTCTTCTAATTCGACTTTCAATTTATGAATGTCCATTATTTTCGGAGGTGTGCACTGTTTAACTGACCCTTGCACCCATCTTTCTAGATCTTCAGGTGTTACTATGGTAGCACTTTTTGCTCCCGATGAAGTTACTAAACTTACATCTTTTGAACCTCCAGGTACATCTTTTCTTGGAGTACTATTTACAGAACCTCGAATAGGCAAGTCCATGAGTGATATTGTGGATTCACAGTCACTAAATTGATCCTCAATTATAACTGGAGCTTCAGGTTTTGGATTATTCACAGGAGTAGGTGTAAGTATCGGTGGAGGACAGCTTCCCTGAGTACCATATAATGGAACTACTGGACCAATTGTTACTGGTATGGTCAACGAATCAGGATGTACTTTTATCTGAGTTATTTTCTGTATTAATTCTGCTCTGGTCTTTTCTTTGTCATGAAGTATTCTACTCTGGGTGAATTCATGCATTACCTGTGGCACTAATGGAGTTTTTGGTGGTGCACTTGGGGTGCATCCACTTGTTCCTTCCTGATATGGTGGGGGATTTCTTAACATTTCCTCCATAAATTCGTCTTCAGACTCCTCATTTCTCATTAAATGTTTTGTCTTTTCTGTGCACTTACTTCCTAATTTCTCCTCTGCTGTTAACAATGGATATAATCCTTCTGTAATCATTGCCCTTCTCCATTGTTTCATCTGACCATCCCTAGACTCACGTATATATCTGGGAAAAAATCCTGGATAACTCCTATTACTTCTAGATCTATCCCGCTCAAATGCCTCAGTTTCCCATTCTTCTAGAGCTTCGTACTGAGTTAATCTAGGTCTGGGTTCTAAGTCATTCATCCTCAATCTCAAATTCTGATGAATTCGCCCATTGAACGTGCCATTCTCGGGAAATGCTAGTATTCCATAATTTTTTGTATATTCTATCCAATTCTCCATCCACACACAAGTATGATAACCTCTCTCCATCATCATGAATGAAGCGGGCGTTTTAGCTGTTGGAATAATAATTCCTTCTCTAGTTTTGAGTGGTTTATCCTTTTTAAAATAGTTCTTAATCTTTTGCAGAAAGGACATTTTTCTCCTTTCTCCGTACATCTTTGGTAAGTATTGATGTATAAAATTATATTCTGCAAAGCCTAAATATCTCCTATCCGGACGAATTCCTGTTAAAGTCGGATCGCGTTTTAACATGCAATCCTTATCCACTAAGAATTTCGCTTTTATAATTTCGACCAATCAAATGTCTGCTATCTTTTACTTCCAAGCCAATCCTTGCGCGGCCTTTTGGTGACGTTTTATCTGTCAGCCCCTCCTTTACAATCTGCTCTTTCTTGTCCTTGCTGGTTCAACCAATCCCAGCGCGGCACCTGTGCCTCAGTATTACTCCTGACTACTGACCCCTCCTTTACAAGGGTTTTCCACACCCGCTGTTTCAACCAATCCCAGCGCGGCGTTTTGTGACGTCAGCTCCCTCTCCGGCAACTGACCCTCCCTTTACAAAAATTTACGCAAACTTATTTTCTCTATAAATCTTAATTAAATTTTCAGTAACAACATAAAACATTCGCTATCGTGCCAGTTTCTCTAAAATAGAAAAGATAGTTTTCTCTCACACTTAGTAAAACCTTTCCGTTTACTAACATACACTACGAGTAAAACACTTCCGTCTACTCTTCACACAAGCTCCAGAAGTACCTGTTACTTCTCCAATGTTACCCTTTCTAGGTGATATAACATCAAATTTTTACCAGCGTACTCTTTTGCTATTACTCACACGCATAGAGTCCCTAACGAGTACTGAAAGTCCTGCTTAACTTTTCAGTACTAATTCTGCCTGACAGATAACCTCACTGCAGTATGGCTTCCACTTGCCACCCGCTATTCTTTTTACCCCGGGGTATTCTGGACAACATAAAACAAAACTCAAAATTTAAGCGGATGTTAGTTCATAAAAATACAAATAAAATTCTCATTACCCAATTAACAAATAGTAACCATCCTCTGCTAACCAGAAAACTGATCCAGCGTGATATTAGCAAACAGCATTCATACACCATATACTCACTTGGGCCCATACATTCACACTACGCTAATACTTACGCTGGGTTTATCAGTTGTTACTCTTATCAAAAATCCCTGCTACCAATTACCTTCTGATTGAAGAGTAATGACTTACCAATGAATCTTTTGCTAATTGGGAAATTTAAAATGAGTGACATTCATTATAGTACATAATCCTGAAATAACCACTGAGTCGGGAAGTTTTTAAAATGTTTATCTAAAGATTTTAGCAGAGTAAAATACAGAGCCACATGGTACTTAATCGCAATACCCAAGATTAAGCATAGAAATGATTATTGCTAATCAATTACGGTGTTTAAAGAAGAGGAGAAGATAGAGACAGCAGCGCAACTAAAGGTTGCATTATATTTACCTAAGTGCGAGAACCAAACCCCTTAGCCAAGGAGTTGAAAGAATAGGACCCAAGAAGGATGAAGAGCAAAGACTTCTTCCAGGATCAGGACTGGACCGGTGACCTCTCTACAACGACGCCTGCGTCGTTCCCCTCTCTGATACTCGACTTCTCCTCGATTCTCCTGTGCCTTCCTTCTAATGGACTCTGCCGCCCCCTCCTCAGGACCTCTCTCTGGACAGCAAATTCGGTCTGCAATCGATCAGCTTGGCAGTCTGGAGCTAAACGCGCTCCTGGCAGCATGGACGCCTGTTCTCTGCAGCATCTCCTTCTCTCCTGAGCTTCAAGACTTCTGACTCTCTAATTAACTAATTCTATATCTATTATACCCTTCTACGCCCATGTACCTCCCCTTAATGTTGCTAAAATATGGGGCCACTACTTCTGATTGGACAGGGACAGGGGGTGGATTCTCGCACCATATCGATTTGGCCTAAATTGTAAAGCCTATTGTCTTTACGTTCCCACCCCTTCAAATTAATACATTCGCTTTATTTCCCACCCGTCTCACGACAAATGTTATACATTTTACAGGGGAAAAGTATCAATTTGTCCACAGGAAACATAAAGTACAGCATCTTCGGCCAATGGGTCCTGGCCTTGGGAGACGTCCAAGTTGACTTCACTTGGCAGGCACACAGGATACATGCGCAGAACCATCGTCTCTCGAGTTGCAAGTCACTAACCCAGGCCCAAGTTTACGAACTAATAAAAGTGCAAGAAGAAAATATTAAAATCACAAATAAAATGTTTCACTGTATACCCACTATTTCTATTCTATTCCCAATTAAATATATATACTATTCCGCGTTAGTAGCGTTAGGAAACGACAATTTAGTAATGACATGAGAGCAATCTGAAGCATGTGAAAACATCAAGCAGCCATTTTACTACACACTGCGCAGAAGCAGAAGTTTCCCACCAAGCAAAGAAAGACGTCACACCATGTGATCAGGTTGCGACATGCGCAGTGAGTTTCCCGCGCTTTAGCGGCCATTTTGGATTACAGACAAGTGTTATTCTTTAGTAAAACACATATGCAAGCTTCTCTCCCCTTTGTGTAGTGTATGCAAAGGTTAGTATTAACAATACAATTTTAATAAATTAATACTATGAGGAGGATTGCGTACAAGCAAGTTTCATTTATAAAACCTTGCTCCATCATACCCATGATGAAGGACTATGATTACAAGTGACTTTTCCTCTTCATTCACGGTGGACATTGAGTAAGAAACACTCAACATTAAGGGCAGCCCAGCAGTATTGTTGGCTGGGTTGTTGTTATGATGAACACTAACACCTCTCATTACTTTCCTAACATTTAAAGACATGGAACCTAATAGTGGTAGGTGAAAAACTACACCTGACAACCTGATGTCTTCCTATATGAAACCCATTCACCCTGTGTCATGAAATGGGTGCATCTGCTGAGCACTGTAGGAGCTGGCCTCTCAAAAAATATGGAAGCTGAGAGTGTGATCTGTGCCTGTGCAAACAGAAGGCTTGGTTAGATTTTTAAAACAAGGCTCTTTTGAGATTGGGGCTGAGTTAGGCTTTTTATCGTAAGTCCCACAAAATCACTGGCATGGCAGAGAAAACCGCCCCATCATACATGCGGAGGAACTGTTGTGCGATTTGCCTTTCACACAACAATGTCGTCAGCTTTTTCTTCTGAGTGGTGCAACTAGTGCATGTGAAATGTTTTGTGGACATTTTTAACCCACGGAAAACACTTGCCCCAACACTACCTACATGACTGTGCCGCTCTGTGCCTGTCCCTTATGCCACTGCCCCTTTCTGCTGCTGCATGACCCCCTGGTTTCCAGAATGAATGTAGGTCCTGGAAAGATACTTCCATAGTGACGGTGCATCTCAAGGACCCCTTAGGACCACCTAGAATGCCACAAACTCCTGGACGACTCTCAATCAGGACTACAAAACAACCACAGCATCTAAACAGCCCTCATTGCTGCCAAAGACAACATATGCACCATCCTCGATTGCCGCCCTCATTCTCTCCGCCGCTTTTGAAACCATCTCCCACCACACACTCATCGCCAGACTACACACCCAGTGGGAAGACAAGAAGCAGCACTCAAATGGATGGCTTCCTTCCTCTCCGGAAGAACACAATGAGTCAGGCACTCTCTGTTCACATCAGAACCAAAGGACCGCCACTGTGGAGTCCCATAGGGATCATCACTCAGCCCTACATTTTTCAACATGTACATGGCTCCTCTGGCAAACATCATCAGATCCCACTGAATAAACATCATCCTCTATGCCGATGACACTCAGTTAATTCTTTCCCTCTCAGATGACTCTGCCACCACCAAGACAAACTTTCAACAATGCATGATCAGCGTGGCCATTTGGATGAAAGAAAACTGCCTCAAGCACAACACTGGCAAAACTGAAGTGCTGATCTTTGGGAATAAGAGATCGTAGGTGACAAGCAGCGCTCCACAAATCCACCTTACATTACATTAGAAGTGTCCCTGGTGTGCTGAAAGTTTCTTCCACCATGTCAACAACACTTTTGTGCAATTCTGTGAAATAAGTATATGATTTATATGGGGTCTGTCACAGAGGAGGCCCCACTAAAATGTTAGAAGACCTGCAAACCTAAATCAAGCAGTTGATTGGCCACCATCTTCATCAGTGCCCATCATTCCTGATGTTCCCGATGGTTGGGCCAACAGTAGCTCCACTTTCTGGAACAAGAGCTTTTCCCATCCTCTCAATGGCAGAAGGAAATGTCGAGGAAGATGGAGAGGACATCTGCAGATTTTAGATGTGCTGTTAGTACACATTTCTAAATTAAGCCCTTAATCTTTGTTTTTTGACTGCTTTGATCGTTTGCAATCCCGTGAGACCCTGAGAAGGGTCCAGTCTCTGGCTTGAAACACGTTTCAGCACAGAAAGCAGGATGAAAACAAAAATGAACTCTTTAACGAATCCTTCGCTTTGAAGAATGATCTGTTATCAGCTATTGTGCAGCGTGAGCTTGTCTAGATGGGATGAACTTTCTCAGCCGTCTGTTTAATTTTCTGTGAGCAGTTGCCAGTGCCCGCCACTACATGTCTGCACCATGGATGACATGAGAGTCTTCCAGAAGCCTGATTGGGAGTTGCAGAGTATTGGCTGCAAAGTTCTACCTTAATATTTGGTGCATTTGTTTCATGAGAACCAAGCAAATATTTCTTCACAGAAGACATCCATTTAGATGTGACCTGGGTAAGTGCACCTGGCCAGGCAATGTATTTCATTTTTAATAGGTTTTTCCCAAGTATTCATTTTTAATGAGACAACTGAATGAATAATGAGACAAGGTAGAAGCCACAATATTTTTATTGGTTTGTCCATGTTTCACATTCGAAGGAATGGTCTGCTTATCTGCTTTAAGTTGTTTCACTTTTTTTTACTGGCAGTTAACTCCAATGATGCAAGAGTTGCCTCAAGCAAACAAGTGATCGAAAAATAGTTAACCTAACGATTCCATTGCAGCACTTGCGTCCAGCTACTTACGTGTCTTGGGAGGAGCAGGAATGGGTAACACCATATGGTCAAAAACTCTGCAGAGATAAACATCCTCTTCCCAACATGTTGATCCAAAACCAGCAGGTTCTTACCAGACGACTGCCAAAAGGCGTATTGGTGGCTGCAGGTAAGAGGTGGTCTTTGGGATCAGAGAAACTGCAAGTAACTGTTTATAGTACATCAGGGCTAGAACAGGAAATTATTTCCTCCTTCCTGTAAAGCTCTATCAGAGCTGCTTTGTGGTCTTCTGTAGCCTACTTGAAGAGATGATTTCTCATAAATCAAAACTTCCCAGTAGACTCAATTCAATTCAATATGTGCTTTATTCCGTATGTACAAACAACCATAAAAGTAATTACAAATATTAAAATACAATTATAAAAACAATCATTTAAAAGTGAATTTAGCAGCAAATTACATAGGACAATCCTTATCAAATAAATATTGATTATTTGTCAGAGAACAATGCTTTTTCTTACATTTATGGCTTTTAGAATAAATGACGCAACATTAAGACACCCCAGGATCATTAAGGTCAACAAGTAATTTCATTGCAGCTTTGTGCTTTCTCACATTTCGTTTTAAAAACAGTGGTTTTAAATAACAACACCTAAAATACAAGTAAAGATCACAGAAAAACATAAAATGAACTGTGCTTTGTTTAGACTGCCAGTCACAGGGGCAAAAGGTAGACTCATTACTCTTCAGAGTAGCCAGCATCAAGCAAAAGTACAAAATGGAGGTGTTCCTTAGCCCTCTGAAGGATTTACCTTTTTAAAGGTGAAGGGGTTAAGTATGAGAGGGAGGGATAGAAAACCTCTATGGAAGCATGACTTGGTTTCTTTTTACTCAAAGTTCCTGTGTGAGTTTCAAGAAAGGGATTGCGAAGGGCAACATGGACGAGACCTAGAAATTAGCCTACAAATGGCACACCTAAGCTTAATTCTTCCAGTTTCTAGACCTAGACAACATTAGGGCTATGATGAGAAGAAAGTAGTTCCTGTGTATGGGATTGACGACCCCTGGCCTACACAATGACATACCATTTCTACACATAAAGGGTCGCAACTGTGCATAGAGTGGTAATGAGGAAAATGATAAAACCACACATAATTATTCGAGAGCAATCAATGCCTTTGTTGAGAACCTTAATGCAATTCCTGAGATGTAGGACTTTAGGATCCACTTTCATGGTTACCCTCACTTTTTTCTTGGTGTCAGTATGTTTTTGACCTAGTCTGACTGGGATCCTGCTAATCTGGACCCCAGTCACTGTGCTTTATCCCTAAATTGACCATGGTCAGTACTTTTGTACATCCACAATTGGCTACTGGTGTACGTTTGTTAAGTCCCTAGTATAGGGTGCCAAGGTACACATGGCATAGGTACACTAGGGGTCTCCCATGGGCTGCAGCATGTATTGTACCACCCAGAGGAGTCCACTTAAACTGTGACTACAGGCCTGCCATTGCAGCCTGTGTGAGTTGGTACTTGCACCTCTAACTACAGATCCACACTTCCTTATATCTAAGGGCACTGCACTTAAAATCTATAAGTCACCCCATGGCAGGCTCTTCAGTCCTGAGGGCAGGATGCTTGGTTATAAGTGTGAGGGTACCCCTGCATGAGCAGGACACCTCTACAAACCCTGGAGTTGATTCTCCAGGCTTTGTAAGTGCAGTCAGTCATTTTAATACATATAGTCGACGTCAGTGATTACGAGATGTCTACCTAAATAGTGGCAGCACCGATCCCATGCATGTTTGGTTGCAATCATACACCAACACCGATTCCAGTGTTGAAAGTATGATCCCAGGTACTGGGAGACTCCCTTTGGGGTACCACCCTGTACTCCCAGTTACAGCCTTTCAGGGTCGGACAGCAAGCTCATGCTGCTGCTGCTGACCACAGACACGATTCTGCCCTCCTGCAGCTGAGCCAAACTCAAGCAGGGGAAGGTAGAACAATAGGTTTCCTGCCACAAGGAGGTTTGACCACCTCCCAGACAGGACTTTGTGTATTGGGCTGGGGTGGGGGCACTTGCCAGCATCACCTGACTGCTTTGAAGGGCACATTTGGTGCCCTCCTTGCATACTCCACTTTGAACCAGTTCAGGGAGCCCTTGCTTCCCGCTCTGGCGCGAAACTGGACAAAGGACATGGGAGTATCCTCCATTCTGTCCTACCCCTCCTCTGGGAGGGACCTCTGAGTCATTCCAACCCTTTCCCTAGGGTACTTAAGGGCTTACCTGTGGGTGGCTCTTCAGATTCACTGTAGGACAAGACTCAAGACTGAAACCACATCACTCTTCGACTGCTTGGACACTTGGATTTCACTGGACTTCACCTGGAACTTAGACTGCACCAAGGAAGACTCCTGCTGGCCTTGCTGTTCTGCAAATCTTCTTCATCATCTGTGTCTGTGCTTCTTCCAGGTTCTTCAACAGACCTGTGGGCATCAAGGACATCCAAAGTAATCTTTCTTGGAGTGAAGGAGTCACTCCTCTGCATCTGCAGGCACCGCAATGAAGCTAACCATTCTGCTACTCCTGTCGTCCTACGGACTTACCGAGGCTCAGCAACACAGATGGTGGTTCTTCAACTCCCTCGAGGCCCGACCTGTCTTCTCTGCAACTTTGAGGTCAGTATCCCTCGTCAGAACCGCTGGGACTGAACCAATGTGTATCGCATCAACTTGCCATTGCCAAGGATTGTTGGCTCTGCACTCCAGAGATCTTTGGGCTTCAAGAAGCTCCAGTCTCGAGCATCTCTTCCCTCCAGGCTCAGGGTCCTCACCACATCCTCAGCACCGTGGGCCTTTCTTCTTGGTGAGCTGCTCGAGTTCCTCTTGCAAATCCTGTGCCTTTGGCCTGTGGGTCCTCCTGAGGGTCTTCTCCTGCTTTCAGTGGGCTCCCCTGCTTGCTCGGGGCCTGCTTGACCCTGCTGCTATTGGATGGTTCCTTGGACCTTGCTGGTCCCAACGCTGCTCCTTATTCGTTCTCCATGCCAGTTGCAGGTACCAAGGCTTGTTGTTGCTCCCGCCGGACACTGACCACCTAGTCACCGACATCCGACGTCGGACAGCTCGTGTACTGATCCTGGTCTTCCTCAGCGTCGCCTGGTCCTCACGGCTGCAGTGACATGGTCACTGTTGACTCGTCTGAACCTTCTGACATCGGTAGGCATTGCTCTTCCGTGCCTCCTGTTCACTCCTGAGTGGCCACTGTATTTTGTGCTACTTACCTTATTGCATTTGAAGTATTGTTGTGAATTGTGTTGATATCTCCAGGTATGAGATATACCAATGTGTTAGTGAGTGTTGTGTAATAAATAGAAGTATTTTTATATAAACACTGTGTGGTTCTTTTTCATTTAACCTACACTATAGGATTTAACTGGTAAAACAAGCTGCTTAACACTCCTACACAGCTACCACTTTGAAAGCTTTCTATGGTTGTCAAAGACCACTAAATCACCATAAGGGTTGCCTCGATTAGTGTAAGATGCATCACTTAAATAAGTGTGCAATATATCCTAATCCAGCCTCCTACATTGGTGTGCAGTCGTTAGGATTTAAGCCTGCACTGTTTTACCATTTAATCTAGGTGTTAGTTACGTGAATAATCATCACTAGCGAGGCAAATATATAACGTTTGTGATGTAGTAAGTTCTACTGAACTTTTTGGATTGGTATTTAAGGTCTAGCACATCCCTTTCTCTAATCTTTGGAAGTTTAGTTTTCACTAGGGTAGGTGGGTGCAACACCACACCACACACAGTCACCATGTCTTTGATTGGGTATCCCAGTGGGTCTCAATCCTTCAGATAAAGTGGTCTCAAGTTCCAGGTACTCAGGACCTTAGCTGCATCTAGGAAAATCAAGACAGGTAGCAACCCTAACACAGAGCAGCTCTTGGAGATGCTCCTGCAGTATGGCCTCCAGAATCCTGAGAGGGCAGAAGAGCAGGATGACTCTGGGCTGGGTGGGGGCCAAGAAGGAGAGTCAGGGGTGGCTCACCCCAGTGACCCCCTATTCTGAGCCTAACCAGGAGGAGTCTGAAGAGCCTTCACTGGTGAACTCTAATCTCCCAGGGAATAGTACAGATGGTACAGAGAAAGTCCCTAGAGGTAGGTCCCCATTTGTTCCTCCTGGAAGGGTTCAAAGAGTCCAGGGGAGGTCTAGGTCCTCCTCTTTCTCTTCAACCTCCTCTAACCACTCCATAGGGACCTCCATCTCTAGCCAGAGGGAAGACTCCATAGAAAGGGAATACCACCTGCTCAAGCTTGAGAGAGCCAAGATCAAGGAGGAGCAGTTGGCCCTTGATAAGGAGACACTGAAAGTTCAGAGGGCTAGGAAGAATTTGGGACTAAGATCCCATGGTGGCAGCACTAGCGAACCTAGTGTCGGGGAACACTCCTTTGATACTAGGAACCTGAGCAGGATAGAACCTCCTTACCAGGAAGGGAATGACATCCATAAATGGATCACTGCTTTGGAGAGGGCCTGTAAAGTTCAGAAGGTCCCTCAAGGGCAGTGCGCAGCGATCCGGTTGCTCTCCTTTGCTAACAGAGGTAGAGACAAACATCTCACTGTTAGGGAGGAAGATGCAGACAATTACTCAGTCTTGAAGAGTGTCCTCAAAGATGGGTTTGGTTTAACTACTGAACAGTGCAGGATTAGGTTTAGGGACACACAGAAGGCACACACCCAAGACTGGGCAGATTTTGTAGACAGTGCTATTAAGCCTCTGGAAGGCTGGCTTCATGGAAGTAATATGCATGACTATTAGGGACTGTACAATTTATTGATGAGGGAGCACATCCTAAATAGCTGTCAAAATCAGCAACTGCACCAGTACCTGGTGGACTCAGATCTGACCTCTCCTCAAGAATTGGGAAAGAAGGGAGGCAAGTGGGTCCACACCAGGGTGAAGCAGAAATCTCATTGTGGTGGTGACCAGAAAAAGCAAGTTTCTTCTAACGCCCAAGAGAAGGGTGGGGAGAAAGGTAAAGACAAGAATGAGCCTTTACAAGGACGTCAAAAGTCTTCCTCTGGGGGTAGGTCCCAAATGTCCTCCTCCTCCAACAAGAAGCCTTGGTGTTACAAGTGTAAGGAAAAAGGTCATAGAGCAAGGGATGCCAATTGCTCTAAATCTGGCACCAAGAAGACTACTACTACTGCTCCTAAAGCAACTAGCACCCCTGGTACTAGTAGAAGTAGTAATAGTACCCCCACAGGATTAGTAGGGTTAACCTTGGGTTCTGAAGTAGGTTCTGGCCTAGTCAGAACCCCCACTTAGGCTGTTCTAGTCTATGACAGTGGCATGGAACTTGCCACTTTACCTGTAAGTCCCACTAACTTGGTCAAGTACAGACAACAGCCACTCATTACTGGTCAAGAAGCTGCGGCATACAGGGACACGGGCCAGTGTCACTATGATGACAAAGAAACTTGTGTCTCCTAACCAGATCATACTTAGACAACTGTACCAAGTGACCAATGCTAGCAATGTAAGGACTGATCATTCCTTGGCAGTTGTGAATCTCAGCTGGGGAGGGGTAACTGGCCTTAAAAGAGTTGTGGTTTCCCCAGACCTACCTGTGGAATGTCTGTTGGGCAATGATTTAGAAATGTCAGTCTGGTCTGAAGTGGAGTTCAGGACACATGCAGAAATGATGGGAATCTCACCCAGTGCCTTTGCTGTTACCAGGGTCCATGCAGAACAGTTAAGCACTGAGGAAACTCTGGATTCTGGAAAAATGGACCAGGCGGCTCCCAAGAGAAGTAGCAGGAAGGGTAAAGATTTATCCTCCTCCCAGACTCCCAGTGAGGATCAGTCTCCTGAGGTAAATGACCTCGGCCCCTGTGAAGGAACTGTCCCAGAGGAACTTGGGCCTGACACAGCAGAGTTCTTGGGGCAGGGGGCCGTTCTATGGCAGACTTGAGTCTGGAACAGAAAACGTGCCCCACTCTTGAACAGCTCAGACAGCAAGCTGCTGCTGAGGAGGCAGGGAATGACAGTGGGTCCTATATGATCGTTTGGGAAGATGGGCTCCTATTTTCTGAGAGTAGAGACCCCTAGCCTGGTGCAACCAGGAGGTTGGTCATACTTTAGAAATTCAGGGGTTTTCTATTGTCCCTAGCAAGTGACATTCCCCTTGCAGAACATCTCAGGCAAAGCAAGACTTGAGACAGGCTTTTCCCTCACTTTCACTGGCCCCACATGTCTGAGGATACCTGCCAAGTGGGTGGTAAGTCAGGTGGCACCACAAAGGCCCCCTTAATCCCACTTCCAGTGGTTGGGGTTCCTTTTGAGAGGGTAGGAATAGACAATATACGTCCCTTAAACCCTCCAACAGCATCTGGATATTGTTACATACTAGTGGTGGTGGACCATGCCAATAGGTATCCAGAAGCTATTCTACTTAGAACCACTATAGCTCTTGTGGTGGCTAGGGCCCTCCTGGGAATCTTTTTTCAGGGTTGGGTTTCCTAAGGAGGTCTTGTCAGACAGAGGTACTAACGTCATGTCTAGCTACATCACTGCTAAGTGGAAGGAGTGTGGTGTAAACTATAAGCGTACCACACCCTATCATCCACAGTGCAATGGGCTTGTTGAAAGGTTCAACAAGACCCTAAAGGGTATGATCATGGGACTTCCAGAAAATCCAAGGCGAAAATGGGATGTCTTTACTACCCTGCCTTCTCTTTGCCTACAGAGAGGTTCCTCTGAAGGGGGTGGACTACAGCCCATTTGAACTTCTTTTTGGAGATCCAGTTAGGGGTTCATTGTGTCTCATTAAGGAGGGATGGGAGCAGCCTCTCAAACCCCCTAAGCATGACATAGTGGACTATGTACTTGGCCTGCATTCTCGTATGGCTGAGTATATGAAGAAGGCCAGCAAAAACCTTGAGGCCAGCAGGGACCTTCAGAAAGCTTGGAATGACCAAAAGACTGTTTACCAGCCAGGACAGAAAGAGTGGGTGTTGGAGCCTGTTGGCCCAGCAGCTCTCCAGGACAAGTGGAGTGGCCCCCACACCAGAGTTGAGAAAAAAGGTGAGGTCACCTACTTGTTTGACCTAGGCACTCCCAGAAGTCCCCACAGGGGACTTCATGTGAACCGCATGAAACCTTTTATTGACAGGGCTGACAAGAGCTTGCTCATGGCCACTGATGAGGGACAGGAGGAAGGGAGTGTCAGTCTCCTTGATCTCCTCTCTCAGGACCCTGTTGATGGATCAGTAGAAGGAGTCGTTTTGACAGACAGCCTCACTGGTCAACAGCAAGCTGATTGTTCTCAGTCAGTTTCTGGTCTCTTTTCTCTGACCCCTAGTCAGACCACCTGGTGTACCCATGAGGTGGACACTGGTGACAGCCTGCATGTGAAGAGTAAGATTTACAGATGGCCTGGCCATGTCAGAGACTGCATTAGGACTGAGGTCCAAAAGATGCTGGAATTGGGGGACATTGAGCCTTCAGATAGACCTTGGGCTAGTCCTGTAGTCCTTGTGCCAAAACCTCACATCCAGGATGGTAAGGGAGAGATGAGGTTCTGTGCGAATTACAGGGGACTCAATGCAGCCACTAAGGCTGATGCCCATCCAATTCCAAGGGCAGATGAGCTGATTGATACTCTGGCCTCTGCCAAGTATCTCAGTACATTTAACCTGATTCCATTATCCATCATTCCCTCCCCGTTCTATAAAGCGGCAGCGACATTCACCATATATCATAATGGAATCATCCTCATGCAAGCCTCAGACCAGAACCTGAATTTACTGGATAACATCTTTCCGCACATCAAAGATAAGGTTGTAAGACCCCTTCCCACCTCCCCAGCATACCACTCTTCCAGCACTCTGCCCGACCAGCTACCTGACTCCCCTACTAGTCCTCCTCCTTCCAGCTCCCACTGTGTACATACACCCGCCTCCGCCCCAATTGACACCCCACTGTATGACATACATCTCCCCAAGTCCTACTCCTCCACCAGCACCACCATAACTTCCACTATGCCTATCACTCCGCACACAAGCCTCCCCTATCCTCCAGCCTTCACATGCCACATCCACTCCCCCTCCTACCCATTACACAACTCAACCCACCCCACCTCTCTCTCCATGCCCAGCAACTCCACTACAAACTCGGCCCCAATCTCCCCCTACACTTGTACATCCGATCAGCCAGCGTTCCTACACTCCCCCTCCCCCCTCACAACGAACCTCACTGCCCCTCCCACTACAGCACACAACATTACCCCTTCACATCCCTTCTCTACTCCCCCCCTTTCCATGGACTACCACACTGAAAAACAACCATTCAGCGGACCAGTTTACCTCTCGCCCCAGGAACCCAGACTAGTAACTCTCCCTCACCTACCTACAGACCAGACGATGAATACGTTAACTCCGACTCCTGACCCTAGATTCGAGGAGATATTACTATCTCTACAACAACTCAAAGAAGACATCCAAACTCTTCATGACCTGATCCTGATACAACCAAAACAACACCCGAAATTCTTCCAACAACCACACGCTAGCTCCACGATACAGAAGCACCCTAGATGGAAAACAGTACCTGACCCCAATGCCGTATCCCGCCCGTCCAGAATAAAAAACCCGCTATCACCGCAAGAGCTAACCTCTCTACTCCATTCCTATGAGCCCCCAACTCTACCCCCCCCCCTTGCTGCGCACACGGACAACACACTGATACTGTCCTCTATCCAATCCATCCCTCCCAACCCCGATAGAGCCACGAGACACATTCCCAGAGGTATTGTTGAAAAAAACCTCAAGAGAGTACCCATCTTACAAGACCCCAACACTATTCCTACCAAGGCCCGGCTAAAATGTATCCTACTAAACTGTAGGTCGGCAGCACGTCATGCCGCTGATATAGCTGACCTCATACTAACTAACGAACCTGACCTCATAATTTTAACGGAAACTTGGCTTAACGAATCATCCTCGCCCATCCTAGACATACTAGTCCCCCCAAACTATCACATCACAAGACTAGATAGAATTGATAGGCTTGGAGGTGGTATTGCCTGCATACACCGGAACTACCTCTCCGTGAAACGTCTCACCTCCCCGGTCTTTTCCTCCTGTGAATACTTATGTCTAGAAATCTCTAACAATAACAACCCAATATGCTCACTTCACTCATTTTACCATCCACCAGGAAACAACCTTACCTTTATTGAACACATAATGGATATCCTAGCCACAAATGCCGGACACCAGAACACTCAGATATTCCTAGGGGAATGACCCTGAGGTCAACAGCCTCAAAGCTTACTTGACTAACCTTAACCTATCCCAAATTTGTGACAGCCCCACCCATGAAAAAGGCTCAACCCTAGATCTAGTAATCTCCAAAGCGGACTCCACCCAGCTGGAACCGATCCTCCCATATGACTGGTCTGACCATCACATTATCACTTTCCATATCAATAAATCAGTTAAACAACTCTATGTCCAACCTAAGAGAACGAAAATCTGGAAGAGAAACCTAAAAAACGTCAATCCTATCTCACTTGCAACCGCTAGCCCTATCCTAACGCCCCCACCTGGCAGTTCACATGACGTACACGATCTGACTAATCACTACTTCCAATCTATGAACATGTTATTAGACAATATAGCTCCACTACAATTGAAAAGCATCTCCAATAAAGACTCAAACCCATGGTATGATGGTAGGCTAAATGAAGACAGAAGAGCACTAAGAACAATTGAACGTCAATGGAGAGCAGCACCTTCCTCTAGTCACCTCAAATTACTCAGAAGCACGAGAAATGCCTATTACAGGAAAATCAGACGATCAAAAATTGACTTCATTAGTAAACAACTGAACCAATCCAAGAATCGTCCCAAAAGATTTTTCGAAATAATCAAAGCTTAATCTAAGGGTGTCTCCCACTCACCTCAAGTTAATCCAGAAACACTCCCCAACTGCGAGGCATCCGCTTCCTATTTCACAACAAAAACTGAAAACATAAAGACAGACCTACTTAACGACCTATTAGCCCTCACCGACCCTCACATGATCACCTCAAGGACCCCCCTCAGGAACCCGCTTAGTTGTTCCGCAAAGTTCAACCTCAAAAACAAGGCCGACTGGTCCTCCTTCAACCTCTACAGCGAAGAAACTATTCTAAAAACGCTCACGGCCTTAAATCCCTCCAATCACTTCTCGGACCCACTCCCAGCATCCCTCCTAAAAGACTTCATACCGACGTTAGTGCCTCTATGGACTAGGATTATAAACACCTCTCTGCTGCAAGGAACCATCCCAGACATCCTCAAAGCTGGTCAGGTATCCCCCATTTTAAAGAAACCATCGGCTGACCCAGCAGACCTAAATAACTATCGCCCTATATCCAACATCCCTACACTGGCCAAATGATTAGAAAAATGTGTTCACACGCAACTTACCTACCACATTGACCACTTCAACCTGCTCGATAAATTCCAATCTGGCTTTCGATCAGGGCACAGTTCCGAATCTGCCATGACCCACATAATAGACGACGCATTAAAAATATTGGACCAAAACAAAGCCTGTTTACTAATCCTGCTGGACCTATCCTCCGCCTTCGACACCGTCAAACACGACAATTTACTAGATCTCTTGAAACATAGAATGGGACTATCTGGAACGGTTCTCAACTGGTTCACTTCCTTCCTGCAAAACAGAACACAAAGATTCAAGACCAATCAATCTTTATCCAAACCCACTCCAGTCACTTTAGGAGTACCCCAAGGATCTTCCCTCTCCCTGACACTCTTCAATTTGTTTATGGAACCACTCACCAAGCTTCTCAACTCTTCAAATGTCCAATACCACATGTACGCAGACGACACACAACTCTACATTAAGGTCCACTCACTTGAGGACATCAAGTCCCTCAATTCAACGCTCCAAAAAACGCAGACCTGGCTGGAAAATAACCACTTAAAATTAAACACCCTAAAAACAGAATTCCTCCTAATAGCGCCCCCCAGCCAAACAACCATCATCATGGAATGGATGAAGCACTTAACAGCACTCGACGGCCAACCGCTCATGATCGACTCTGCCAAATGGCTAGGTATAACTCTGGATAATAAGCTAAATATGCAGAAGCACATCAGCGCAGCAACTAAAGGAGCAAATTTTCAGATGAACACCTTAAGAAGACTGAAACCCTTCATACCCGCAAATGACTTTAAACAGGCAGTCCAAACTCTAGTAATCCCCAGAGTGGAATATGGGAGTGTCGCTCTCTGCGGCCTTCCCAGATCAACGACAGCCCCTCTAAGAGCGTCAATCAACGCAGCCGCCAGACTAATCACAGGCTCCAAAAGAAACTATCACATCTCCCCGGACCTGCGTGCCCTTAGCTGGCTACCCTTTGATGCCAGAATCCATTTGAAAATCGCCTGTATGACACACAAGGCACTACATCACAAAACCCCACGATACCTTGCGGAGAAATTAGTACTATCGGGTGGTAACAGAACCACCAGGAGTTCTTTTAACCTTCTACTGAAACCACAACGATTTACCAAGAAGAAAACGTATAACCGCTCCTTCTCAGGAATGGCCCCTAGGATTTGGAATGCCTTGCCCCCAAAAACAAGACAGAACCCTCACACGGCATCCTTTAAAAAAGAAGTGAAATCGATTCTCCTGGCCAAATTCACTTGAACTATTAGTTGCAGGCTTGTAGATATTTGCTATGCTGGAATAGTTGCCACTGTTGGACTGATATAACTAATAATATTTTGTTTGTATATGTCTATTTCCTATATTTGTTGTAAAGCGCTCTGATACCCGCAAGGGTCTTGTCCGCGCTATATAAAACCTTCAAAATAAAAAATAAATAAATAAAAAATTCCTAGTTACTAGCAAATCAGACTCTCTGTAGATGCCAAGCCAAAACCAGCATTTTCAACCCCTAGTGGACATTATTAATTTATTGTAATGCTTTTTGGCTTGAAGAATACACCTGCCACATTTCAGAGGCTGTTGAACTAAGTATTAACCGGTCTGGAAGCCTATAGTGCAGCATATCTAGATGATATTGATGTATTTAGCTTCCCCTGGGAAGAACACCTTGTCCACCTCAGAAATGTTCTGGAGGCCTGCAAAAGGCAGGCCTCATTATCAAGGCCACAAAGTGCCAGATAGGGCAGGCCTAACTATCAATGCCACAAAGTGCCAGATAGAGCAGAGTAAGGTTGTTTACTTGGGCCACCATGTAGGTGGAGGCCAAGTTCAGCCATTGGAGAGCAATATCAAGACCATCATGGACTGAGTTGCTCCCACTACCCAGACTCAGGTCAGAACTTTCTTGGGCCTGACTGGGTACTACAGGAGGTTTGTGAAGAACTATGGGTCCATAGTGACATCCCTTAATGATCTCACCTCTAAAAGAATGCCTAAGAAAGTTCAGTGGACAGTTAGATGTCAGAAGGCATTTGATGACCTGAAGCAAGCCATGTGCAAAGTCCTGATTACTTCAAAACCTTCATTGTCCAGACAGATGCTTCTGAGATAGGGGTAGGTGCAGTATTGTCACAACTTAATGCAGATGGCCAGGATCAACCAGTAGCTTTTATAAGCAGAAGGTTGACCCCAAGGGAGAAATGTTGGTCAGCTATTGAGAGGGAGGCCTTTGATGTGGTCTGGGCCTTGAAGACGTTGAGGCTATACCCCTGTTCGGCTCTCACTTCATTGTTCAGACAGTCCATAAGTCCCTTGAGCAAATGAAGGGCGAAAACCCCAAACTTTTGAGGTGGTCCATTTCCCTACAGGGGATGGTCTTTTCTGTGGAACATAGACCTGGGAATAACTATGGCAAAGTAGATGGACTCTCCAGATATCGTTGGGGGTTGGGGGGGAGTTGTGTAGGAAAGTAGGATCTGCTTTCATGGTTACCCCCACTTTTTGCTTCGTGTCAGTATGTTTTTGACCTAGTCTGACTGGGATCCTGCTAATCAGGACCCAAGTCACTGTGCTTTAGCCCTAAATTGACCATGGTAAGTACTTTTGTACATCTGCAATTGGCTACTGGTGTACCCTTGTAAGTCCCTAGTATATGGTACTAAGGTACCCAGGGCATAGTTACACCAGGGGTCTCCCACGGGTTGCAGCATGTATTGTGCCACTCAGGGGAGTACACTTAAACTGTGACTACAGGCCTGCCATTGCAGTCTGTGTGAGTTGGTGCTTCCACCTCTCACGACAGATATGTTTCCTTATATCTGAGGTCACTGCACTTAAAACCTATAAGTCATCCCTATGTCAGGCTTTTCAGTCCTGAGGGCAGGGTGCTTGGTTATAAGTGTGAGGGTGCCCCGGCATGAGCAAGACACCCCTACAAACCCAGGAGTCGATTCTCCAGGCTTTGTAAGTGTGGTTAGCCATTTTAATACATAAAGTGGACAAAAGTCTTTATGAGATGTCTAACTATATAGTGGCTGCACCGGACCCGGGCATGTTTGGCATCAAACATGTTGGAATCATACTCCAACACTGAATCCAGTGTTGGAAGTATGAGTCCATGTACTGGGGGGCTCACTTTGGGTACGCCCCTGTACTCTTGGTTACAGCCTTTCAAGGTCTGACAGCAAGCTAGTGCTGCTGCCGGCCACAGACATGATTCAGCCCTTCTACTGCTGAGCCAAGCTCGAGCAGGGGAAGGTAGAACAATAGGTTTCCTGTCACAGGGAAGTGTGACCACCTCCCAGACAGGACTTAGAGTATTGGGCTGGGGTGGGGGTGCTTGCCAGCGCCACCAGACTGCTTTAAAGGGCAAGTTTGGTGCCCTCCTTCCATACTCCAGTTTGAGCCAGTTCAGGGAGCCCTTGGCTCCAGCTCTGGCGTAATACTGGACAAAGGGCATGGGAGCATTCTCCCCCGTGTCTAGCCCCTCCTCTGGGAGGAACCCCTGAGTTGTTCCAACCCTATCCTTAGGCTTATCTGTGGGTGTATCTTTAGATTTGTTGTGGGACAAGAAACCACATCACTCTTCGACCGCCTGGACACTTGGACTTCACTGGACTTTGCCTGGACCTGAAACTGCACCAAGGAAGAATCTTGCTGCTCCTGGTCTCGCTGTTCTGCATGTCTTCTTCATCGTCTGTGTCTGTGCTTCTTCCAGGTTCTTCAACAGACCTGTGGGCATCAAGGACACCCAAAGTAATCTCCGTGGGAGTAAAGGAGTCATTCCCCTGCATCTGCAGCCACCTCAATGAAACTGACTGGTCTGCTGCTCCTGTCGTCCTACAGACTTGCCGAGGCTCAGCAACACAGGTGGTGGTTCTTCTAGCCCCTTGAGGCCTGACCTCTCCTCTCTACAACTTTGAGGCCAGTGTCCCTCATCGGAACCGCTGGGACTGAACCCCCTGTGCCCCACATTGACTTGCCGTTGCCAAGGCTTGTTGGATCTGCACTCCAGAGATCTTTGGGCTTCAAGAAGCTCCAGCCTCCAGCATCTCTTACCTCCAAGCTCAGCATCCTCACCTCATCCTCTGGACCGTGGGCCTTTCTTCTTGGTGAGCTGCTTGAGGTTCTCTTGCGACTTCTGTGCTGTTGGCCTATGGATCCTCCTGAGGGTCTTCTCCTGCTTCAGTGGACTCCCCTGCTTGCTCAGAGCCTGCTCAGACTCTCCTGCTGTTGGTGAGTCCCTTGGACCTTGCTGGTCCCAACGTTGGTCCTCCTTCATTCTCCACACCAGTTGCGGCTACCAAGGCTTGTTGGTGCTCCCGCCCAACACCGACCACCTAGTCACTGACATCTGACATGGGACAGCTCATGCATGGCTCCTGGTTTTCCTCAGCATTGCCTGGTCCTCACAGCTGCAGCAACAAGGTCACCGTCGACTCTTCTGAACCTTCCGACATCAGTGGGCATTGCTCTTCCCTGCCTCCTGGTCACTCCTGAATGGCATAGACTCTGTCCCCTCAGCTTGCAGGTTCTTCACATCCAGAATCCACCCTTGGATTCCATTGCACTTCTTCACCTTCTTCTCCTGAGGCAATTTATTCCAAGTCTTCCATTGTCGTCTACGGATGTTTCCGACATCTCTTCACCCCTATGTACCTGGCTTCCCTGGTATAGTTACCTGGTTCCCGGGACATCCACGAGTGGGGTGGCTCGTCAACCTTCAATCCTCCAAGGGAATTCTTTGGGGTCCTCTGGGAAGGGTCCTTCTTCTGCAAAACTGCAACCGCAATTTCTCCATTGACTTCCATTGGTTCCACTTCCCACTCTGCACACAGCCTCCATGGGGTTCCTGGGTACTTACTGTAGAGAAAATGCCGGAATGATAACTTCCAAGAATGGCAAGAAACATAGGAGTCTTCAGTCAAATTAATCCTGCTCTTTTATTCCGTGAGCATGGCGCAAGTACATCAGCAAGTCGGGTAAGATCGTTGTATACAACCAACACCCTGCACCCCCAACATATACAATCCTCCACATTTGAAAAATACCCCCCGTCATCACCACCCACGGGGGAATCAGCCCAACAGCGAAAATAACTTTGAAATGAAACACAGCGCAATTATAATGTTGTGCACGTACTCCCCTTATAACAGTAATATACAACACAAACACACACACATGCGCGAGCGCAATTACCTTTTAATGCTCGCGCGTAGGCAATACACCTTCCCCTTTTTTAAATTAAAAAAAAATGTATTCCAGTACATAATCCTGGAACTTTACAGGTAAGCGTCTTGTTCTAACACTCCTGGGAATGCTGCTGGTATTGCTAAACTCAGTAGACTCCCTCTTCTCACCACATTCCACTTCCCTTACGTCCAAAAACACATCACTTCCAGAATTATCCAAACTCATCATTTTGCCCTTAAATAAAGAAACCCTGTTTAGATTCCAGACACTTCCTCCCTCAATACGCACAGCATTTCTAAAAACTTGATTAACATGAATAGGGTCTGACCAAATGCTGCATCCTTTACCATCCGGCCTAGACTATTTGATACGTACTACATCACCAACTCCTAGTTCCTGCTTACTCATATGCCCCTTTTGCACCTCAAATCCTGTTTCATTTTAAATTTATATTCTTCCATTCTGCGTCTGATCCCTTTGAAATCCACTTCAGCATCATCAGACATTTTGTCCCATTTAATTTTTAACCACCAAGGAATTAATTTTGACCCCAGTTTCCGTCCTCTCAATAATTCAAAAGGACTTACTGAGGTAACAGAATTAGGTGAGGTTCTATATTCTAACAACAAAGACTGCAAAGCATTTCTCCAATTAATACCACCCTTGATAGACAACTGAATTGTTTCATTAACCACTCAATTAAATCTTTCTACCTGACAATTGGCTTCTGGATGGAAGACAGCAATCCTTCTATGTTTCACTCCACACCTGGCAAGATAATCCTCCATACATTTGCTGATAAATTGGGGAACATTGTCGGCAACCACTTCTTGGGGAATCCCCTCCCTGCAAAAAACTTTGTCCAAAAACTCGATCACCCCCTCGGACGTCACCTCTTTCACCATCTTGACCTCCGGCAACTTAGAATAGTAATCAATAAGTACTAATCCATACGACTCCTGCCTAGGCAAAACAGCAAAACGGCGAATAATGTCCAACCCAAACTTGCGACAAGGACCTTCACGAATCTCAAAAGGTTGCGGATCAGTGCATAAGGCTCTGGCTGATTTGTCACTAAATGCACACTGATCACAAGTCCTTACTTGGGGTTCAACACACATATCAACACCAGGGCACCAAAAACTTTCCTCGACTCTCCTTCTAGTACCTGAAATCCTCATGTGCCCTTCATGAGCCATATGAATAATATTGTTCCTCAAATTGAATGGAGGAATAAATGTATCCCCTCTAACCACAATGCCATTTTCCACTGCCAACTCTTCTCACACCTTGAAATATCCCATTAGATCACTTGTCATCTTTCTTTCCTCAGGCCACCCATGCAATATACAATCCAACACTTTCCTGAGCTCGGTATCTCTTTCCATTTCCTCTAACCATTTGTCCTCCTGAACAATAGGACAAGTGGTACGAATCAAATTGATATCCCTTAAGGTGAAAGCTACTTCACAATCCTCCTTTTCGTCTTCCCCCTGATCGGCATGTACATTACACTTCCTATTCACAAATTCCAACGGATACTGAGAGCTTTGTAATCTAGAGGCCAACTTTGCCAATCTTGCCGACATGGCGCGACCACCACCTGGTGCCATCATATAAACCAAAGCCTTATGATCTGTTTTAATGATGAATTTAGTACCCCATAAAAAAGTTCTGAAATGCTCTGCACCCCAAACATGAGCCAATAATTCCTTCTCAGTCACAGAATAATTCTTCTCTGCATCCCTCAGTGCTCTGGATGCATATGCAACAATCCACTCTCTGCCGTTATCTCTGCATCAACACGCCCCCCAACCCACTGTTGCAGGCGTCCACCATTACCACACATTGCTTGCCAATCACAAAAGGTTTCAAACAAGGGGCATTCACCACACACTCCTAAATGATATACTCATATCTTGTGTCCACACAAATACCGCATTCTTCTTTAGTAGACATCTAAAAGGGTCCACTTTAGATGCATAATTAGAAATGAACTTCGCACAGAACTCTGCCAAACCAAGGAACGCCACCAATTGCTCCTTAGAACTAGCTACAGGAGCATTAATGATACTATCAACTTGGCTTTTCTTTGGTTTGATGCCTTCCCCACTAATATTATGCCCCACATATTCCACCTCCAACTTTATGAATCTGCATTTGTCAACTCGCAATGTAAGACCTTTCAACGACAATGCAGCAAGCACCTCTCTTAAATTGTGTTCATGCTCGTCATCATTCTTTCCAAAGACCAAGATATCGTCTTGGAATGCCACAGCTCCTGACAAGCCCTCCAGTGTTTCCTTCATGAGTCTTTGGAAAACTGAGGCTGCGCTGGCGAGGCCAAAAGGCATACAACAGAATCTGAATAAGCCTTCAGGGGTTATAAAAGCAGTAAACTTTTTTAGACTCATCATCCAAAACAACCTGGTGTTAGGCAATATATGAAAATACTCTCGCCCCAGCCAGCGTAGTGACCATTTCATGCAAATTGGGAAGAGGATGAGCATCCACCCATATGGCACTGTTGAGACTGTGCAAGTCTACACACAATCCCAATTCGCCAGAATGTTTGACCAAAATCACAACCGGAGATACCCATGGTGATGATTCAACAGGCTCAATAATGTTTTTGTTACAAAGATCATGCAGCAAATCCTTAAGTTTGCCTTTACATGATATATGCAAGTTCCTGACTCTGTGTCGCACCGGAACAGCACCATCAACCAATTTGATGCAATGTTTAAAACCTCGGTACATCCCCAACTCATCACTGAACACATTGGGAACAAGTGTCTTTAACTCCTGAATAAACTTGGCAGCATCATTGCAGCTGGCTTTGGAAGGTTCTATGGCAAACACAGGAGGGTCAGAATTGGGATCCAATCTTATTCCCATCTCCTCCTGGTGTGGCCAACCTAAAAGAGATTGGCCATTCCTGGCCACATAGATTTTACCAAATGGATGATGACCTGCAAATTCTAAGTTGGCCCAAAAGTACCCAACCAGATCAATTTTGTGACCAGTATACCCACCAGGGACTACATCCAGACTAATTAAACTTCTGTTAGGCCAGTTTTTCTTGACAATGTCATGAGATAAAGTGGTGTACCAAGCGCATGAGTCCACTAACACATGTGTACCAACCCCATCAATAGTGATGGTGCACGAAGGGAACTTGGTATGAGTATCACTCCCACTTATGTTCAAAACAGTAATTACATCTTGTTCATCACAATCATATGAAATATCGCATTCATCAAATTGTGCACATAGTTTACTCTCTTGGGTGCTGATCTGCATACTCTGCTAAAATGCCCTTTCTTGCCACATTTGAAACAAGTTTTCTCAATCGCAGGGCAATTCTTAGCATTACCAAAATGACCGCTGCTACCACATCTATACCAT
Source organism: Calotriton arnoldi (assembly GCA_963921515.1). Taxonomy (NCBI): domain Eukaryota; kingdom Metazoa; phylum Chordata; class Amphibia; order Caudata; family Salamandridae; genus Calotriton; species Calotriton arnoldi. The sequence continues at coordinate 659,292 of CAWUFW010001622.1, read as the reverse complement.
ACATTAACCCCTCTCCTGTTCTCTTGTCTCATATCCTTGAACGTGCCATCATTTCTCTGTGTAACACTATTTTTAGGTGGAATTTTTTTTCTTGTTTTCTCATCCTCTTTTGAAACAACCTGTACATCATTTTTCTCTATGCCTCTTATTTCCTGTACAATTTTTTTAGAGCGTTCAATAGCTTTAGCAATGTCAATAGCTCCACTGATAGACATATCCAAGGTTGTCCATAACCTTTCCTGAATTTTCTTATTATTTGTTTTCATTAAAATCTGGTCCTTTAAGACTTGTTCATATGAAATGTGTTCAAAATCACAAGTGACAGCAAGAGATTTCAATGTGGAAACATAATCCTCAATGGATTCATTTATATGTTGTTTCCTAGAATAAAATATAAATCTTTCCATGACAATATTGGTTTTCTTACCATACCTCAGACTCAATTGTTTGGAGGCATACAGGTATACGTTAATGTTTCTAGAATTAACTAAAGCTGGAAGGTTTTTGAATTCCTTCAATCCCATGCCACCCAAACATTGTTTTAATAATGCCAATTTTCGTTCTGGTTCACATTCTTCCCCTTCTAATACCTCAACATAGGCTAAAAATACAGGTTCCCAAATTTCCCAAACCATGGGTGGTTCTCCAGGAGCTGTGAGAAAGGGAGGTAGTGGTACAATTCCTGTCATAATGACACTTAATAGCCTAAAATCACAATAGCACAAATAAATCACAGTAGCACTAAATATATGGTACTAAAATAAGAAAAGTAGAATAGAAACAATAGAATAGAGTAAAGAATAGAACAGGTGTGCGCATCACCGTGCTATGGATACACACTATAGGAGAACAAATTGGACAATGAGACCTTTGGAGTGACACCAGACATAGTTAAGACTTATGGTATATTTATGTAAAAGTACCAGTACTCAAATTACTGCCTTCCTCTCACAATGAAGCACAAAGCACTGCAGCTTTCCTTTCACACGAAAAGTGCCTGACTCCATATGAGCTGTAGTTGTCGTAGACACCGCAGGGCTAATTGAAACACACCGAGTAAAGCAAGTGCCTAAGAAACGCAATTATAATTGCTCCTCGGTAGGAACGTAATGTGATGTAAATACAAACTGCCAATCGCCAAATTACAGCTGGTGCCGGAGGTTGTATCCTTCACGTCCACTGACAGTAAACCAATTATAACGTTGTTTATCCAATTTATCCAATTGTGCAAAGAAGAAAACAAACAGCACTCCACAATAGCCAATCCGCTTTAACTATTGTAATCCTCGAATGAAACAGCGTATAGCTTCTCCAGCTCGTCGCCAGTGTAGAGAAAATGCCGGAATGATAACTTCTAAGAATGACAAGAATCATAGTTGACTTCAGTAAAATTAATCCTGCTCTTTTATTCCGTGAGCATGGCGCATGTACCCGAATCCGGTCCCAGGATGCTTGTTTCCGGTCCAGGGAAGATATGGCTTGGCAGTTCGGGCTGGACTGTTCCCATGAGGCACAGGGTCAGACTGATTTGCATATGGCCATGTCTGAACTGGGGTGGCGGAGTGAGCTAAAGAATGATGATGGATTAAACCCAGATCAGTTGACTGGGGGTGAGTGCTTGTAATGTCAACACTCCGTCCATCATCCCTTTTGGTTTTGCTTTGTTCGCCCTAAGTTGGCAGGGTATGCCCAGACGTGGGTCCCATGCTCACTTTGCCACTGGATTCAAGATAGCCTGGCTGATGAGGGCTGTGAGCTCGAAACCGGTCCCAGGATGCTTGTTTCCGGTCCAGGGAAGACATGGCTTGGCAGTTCGGGCTAGACTGTTCCCATGAGGCACAGGGTCAGACTGATTTGCATATGGCCATATCTGAACTGGGGTGGCGGAGTGAGCTAAAGAATGATGATGGATTAAACCCAGCTCAGTTGACTGGGGGTGAGTCCTTGTAATGTCAACACTCCGTCCATCATCCCCTTTGGATTTGCTTTGTTCGCCCTAAGTTGGCAGGGTACGCCCAGACGTGGGTCCCTTGCTCACTATGCCACACACGCTTGTGCGTAATTACCTTTTAACGCTCACGCCTATGCAATACTTACCTTGGATACTTCCTTGTGTCCCTGGCTCCTCTGGTCCAAGTCCTGTCCTCCTTTGCAGTTCACATTCCACTGTCTTAGTATATGGTTTAGACTCCCCCTAGAGACCACTGTACTTTGTGCTTCTTACGTTATTGCATTTGAAATAGTGTTGTGTATTGTTTTGATATCTCCTGGTAGGAGATATACCAATATGTTAGTGAGTGTTGTGTAATAAATAGAAGTATTTTATATAAACAATGTGTGGTTCTTTTTCATTTAACCTGCATTATACGATTAAAGTGGTAAAACAAGCTGCTTAACACTTCTTCAAGATAAGCCTGAAGGCTGCTCACCACAGCTACCACTTTGAGAGCTTTCTATGGTTATCAAAGACCACTAAAATCACCAAAAGGGTTACCTGGAACAGTGCAAGGTGCATCACTTAAATAAGTGTGCACCATATACTAAGCCAGCCTCCTATATGGGGGTATTCAAAAAGTGTGGGATACCCTTGCTCAGTCAACTATATGGGCATGCATAGGCATTCATGCAGGCAGGCATGAAACTGTCTTTCAAATAGCAGCCAATAATATTCTGGTGCCAGTTACCGAGTATGCAATGGCCTGTATCTGTGCTTACCACAAACCACTGCCAAGGGTGAATTAATGAGCCGGGGCTAGGCTAGGTTGCGTGCATGTTCCACCTGGTCTGTTATTTTCTTTAAATTAATGTAACTCGTCAAGGCAAATACAAACCTGCTGATCAAAGTCCCTGAGAAACACGAAACTTCCTGGGCTCTCTTCTTTTACCAGCCTGAAGCGCATTTCACTAATACAGTATGACGCTCGAAGCGAGATGAGAAACAGCCACGTCTGCAGCCATATTTGTCCTCTTTTTCAACAACTGAACAGTAACGTATGTGATTCGATCCCATTTATAGGACCAACATAGTACTAGAAATTGCATCTGTTCCCATAAAAGGTATCACATCACCTACTTTGTCTGTCCATATGTGAGACCGTAAACTCAGCTGGAAAACAAGAGTCAGAGATTTCAATGAGCAGCAGATGTGAACGCGGCGCTGCGATCCAATTATTACCTTGCATGACAGAAACTGGAAAAATACTGGAGGCCAATGGGGACCGTGTTTCACGCTGGGTGGCCTCCCACACATTGTTTCTGTCTGTCACTTCATTTTGCACACTGTCATGGGATACGTCCCTGCATGCTAAGGGTGATCGCTCTAGCCAGTCACTGGAAGCCCTTGCCTGAAGATTTTCAACCATTTACTGTTTCTGTTTTTATGTAATGATTTTTGCGTCATGACAACGCTAGTATTTTCAGGAACAAATCATGAAGTATGCAATTGATTAAAACGGAGGAAAGAGAAATCAATTTGCTGATAACATTGTTTTAAATAGCACAATGGAAACTGGGTGTGCCAATCCTTTTAAATGTAGTGCTCGTGTGCAAAACATGTAAAAACTATGCAATATCTAACTTACACATATTTATGTGCGTAAACAGATAAATGTCTTTGTTAACTGTGAGACTGAAGTATAGAGTTACAAAGACTGGTACTCATCCCTCCACACTAACAGACATATCACCATGGTTGTGGAGAAAGGAAGGCCCCTTTGCCTTGTCTGTAGATGGGATGCAGGATAGCTATGATGTAGGATGGTCAACAGAGGGAAGGGGTGTGGGCTATGTGTTAGCTTAGAAGAGGAGAGGGAAGGGAGGGCGAGGTAGGTTTTCACACTTGAATGCATAAGATAGCAAACTACATTCTATTGCCCGGGAGGGAGGGTGAGGGCCACCTCTTCCTAAAGAAGGACTATTAAATTAATAGATTCTTTCATTATTGCATAATCACAATGGTAGAAAAAACTTAGGTAGGAACAGCCATTGTTTGTGGACCTCCACCTTAGCTAATGAACTTGATATCTGATTGCCCATTCAGTGCAGGCCTCTTTCCTTCATCAGCCACTTTCTGAGATTTGCAAACCCCCATCAAGTTTGTGCACCCTGTTGTAGGAAAATAACTATAGGGCCTCACAACTAGGGGCGAGTGGGCTGTCTCCAGAGGGATGCAAAATATTATCTCCACTAGAAGAACAGCAAACTTTAGCCATGGTCTGTTATTTAAATATGTGCATTTGCTTCAAAATGAGCTTTTGCCTGTAATTCTTACCCTAGTCCACACCTAACTTTAACCCTAATCTGAGCACTTTATTGGTACCGGTATGCATCATGTCCAGGTTAAAGGCCAAGGAGTGCTTTGCAGCTTACATAAGTATTGTAATAACATAATCATGTATTTCTATATGTATTGAAGTATTATTGCTTTATATATGTTTTTCAGAGAATGCAGTGATATATTTTATAAACAAATATGGATTCTGTTTCTTATTGGTTTGAAGTATCCATTGAGCAAGTATGCTTGCTGAATTTCATGGTTTTCGTAGGCCCAGAAGCCATGTTATTCAAAGTTGTACATTTGCACATGTTGAAAACCATAACCTAACTTTCAGTTTTAGCAAATGGAAGCAGAGAGAGAATGGAATTGAAAGAATAAGGAGCTCAGTGTTGTATTCATGAATGATATCTCCTCTTCAAGGAAGTCTTGTGCTTCCTCAAGTCTTGGACTTTCTGAGGAAGAACATATTGATGCCTGCTCATTAGATACATTTCGGCTGAAAATACATTTTAAGCATTATAGAACTGCATTCCAACTGACCCTTTTTCTAGCGAGAGCCCTGGTCAGTTGAAATGACAGCTGCTTTGAATTATTATGCTGTGGTGCTTCCTATTTGGCATTCAATGCATTGCAAGACAAGTAGACACAATTCACATAAGTACCCTTCGGATCTACTGGGATTAGAGTATACAGTACACAGTCAGAAACTCTTGGGCTGGATTAAGGATATGGATTTTGGCCAACTTGTTGATAACCAGACTGGTTGGGAAGACCTAGCATGTTACACACAGACTCGGGACATTCTCATCTCAATGCCCCAGCTGCCCACAACTGAAACAAGAACATCCTACTCCCAGGGGCCTATCCCTGGTCCCTTCCATTCTCACTCCCAATTCTCCCACCTTCCTGCCCTCCCTTTCCATCCCCCCTTTGAAGGCCTCCTTGTCCCATCCTCTTGACTGTCCTCTGCATATTTTGAAATTTCAAAGACATTAATTTCATTTAAGCATTATCTTTCTTTTTCACTTGTAATGCCACAAAATGGTTGGTAACCGTCACCAGTTCAGCTAACTTCTTAGTCTGCCATGCAATACAAATTGTCTTTAACTGATTCAAAAGATTTGGTAATAATCAAAAGAAGCACCTTCAGCTTCCTGAACCATGTCCATCGGATGGGCTATGCACAAATACCTTTGAAACCCATCCTTTAGTCCGACCAATTAATCAGCTGGTGCCACATCCTTTTTTCGTTTAGAATTTGAGGTCTTAATCCATTCTGTTTTTACTGAGAATACATCCGCAATCACATTCAACACTGCATCCTTTGCTGCACCCAGTTCTCCAACATTCACAGGGCCCACTCTCAAAAATGATGCTTTCTCTAACAATCTTTTCCTCACCTCACTTGGCACCAGTATTCGCAACAGCTGATTCACATCCGCTCAATTGAATCTGTATACCTCAAATACACCTTGCAATTCTTCTCGGAACTGAGTGCGATTCCCACATATATTGGGGAATAGTTTCTTGATACTCATTAAATTGGAGGAAATCCATGGGACATGGATCATAATTCTATCCCTTGCAGAAGGGTTGTCTCTGGAGAGGAGAAGGGTAGAAGAGCAAGAACCCTAACTGTTGGCATAATTTTAATGGGGAGAAGAGTGTGTCTTGTAGGCATTCATTCTGCAGTCTGTCTCAAGCTTTCTAGTGTATTAGCGGGACTTTCTTCTTGTCATGTTTCTATGTCCCAAGATGGAACATGCACACACTCTAGACTGATCCACAGAAGTGGTATCAGGCTCCGACCTAGTCTCTCGACTGCCAGCCAATCACATTGCAGCACTCACCTGCTGTTAGACCTGACAACCTTAGGTGGTCTTCCCCAAAATGTCTTGCCTGTTTGCCTCACTTTTTTTGCCGATTTCTTTTTGTTTGCCTTAGGACTCCGAGCACTTTACCACTGCCAACCAGTGCTAAAGTGCAAGTGAATCTCCCCTAAAAAATGGTTTGATTGACTCAGCCACAATTGGCATATTTAATGTATCTATAAGTCCCTCATAGAGTTCACTACATGTCCGAAGGCCTGTGAATTAAATGCTACTAGTGGGCCTCCAGCATTGATTGTGCCACCTACACAAGTAGCACTTTAAACATGTCTCAGGCCTGTCACTGCAGAGCCTGAGTGTGCGATTTGACTGCCATATTGACTTGGCATTTAAAAGCCCTTGCCAAGCCTTGAACTCCCCTTTTAGTACATATGAGTCACCCCTAAGGTAGTCCCTAGGTAGCCCATAGGGCAGGGTGCTGTTTAATTAAAATAAAGGACATGTACTGTTAAGTTTTGCATGCTCTAGTAGGGAAAAATACCCAAATTAATTTTTCACTGCTGTGAGGCCTACCCCTCTCATAGATTAACAATAGGAATTCCTTGTTGCACTTATATAGTGTAATTCCTGATTGAGAAGGAGTAGCTCTATCATGTTTCATATAATTGGAATGGTAATGACAAATCCTCTTTGCTGGTAAAGTTGAATTTATCATTACTGTTTTAGAACTACCACTTCTAGAAAGATGGCATTTCTCTGCTCTTAGCTCTGTGTACCTGCAGCCTGTCTCCACTACATGTCTGAAGTGGGTGGCAGCTGGACCTTGTGCATTCCCTCTGGACAGCCACAAACAGAGGAAGGTTAGGTGGGACTGATGGGCCATCCACATCCTGATGGGCCATGCTGGGTAGGATGGGAGGGAGGAGCTGACATTTACATCCGAATAGGCTGTGTCCTGTTCCCACACACAGGGCAGTATACCCGCCCTGGAGTGAGTCTGGAGCCAGAGCTGGGAGGGAGGACATCTGTGCAGTTCAAAGCCCCTCTTTGAAGTCACCCCACCACCCCCATTTCAAAGGCACAACTGGGTATAGGTACTGGGTCTCAGACCCCATCAAATCAGACACTACTGGAGCTGTGAAGAAACTCTGCCAGGAGGAAGGCTGCTGTGCTGCTACAAGGACTGCCACTCTGCTGGACTGGTGTCCTGGAAGAACTGTTTTTCTGCTGTACTGCCCTGCTGTCTGCTACCCTCTGCCCTGCTGAGGAAGAACTTGACTCTTTGCTGTGCTGCTACAAGGACTGCCACTCTGCTGGACTGGTGTCCTGGAAGAACTGCTTTTCTGCTGTGCTGCCCTGCTGTCAGCTACCCTCTGCCCTGCTGAGGAAGAACTTGAATCTTGCTTGAACCCAGAGTGATTTCCAAGGGCATGTTGGCTTGCCTCCTGTTGTAAAACTCAGGGATAACAAAGTCTTACTCCCTGCTCCTGTGCCTGGTCTATTGGAAGTGGATCCAGGTGCTTGCTCCAGTGGAACCGACGCATCCTCCTCTGCATGTGACAGAATCAATGCATTGCCGCTGTTGTGGGAACAAAACCGGCACATCGCACATGGAACCAGCTCATCGCCTTCAGAACTGACACATTGGAACCACTGCATTGCACCGCTGCAGGAGGGACAATCGACGCATCCCCTCGACTGCGTGGAGAAACTGCGCATCGTACTTAGAACTAACGCATCTCGGAACCGGCTCTTCATCTTCGGAACCGGCGCATCACCATGGTTGTGTGGAGAAAATCGATGCATCACCTCGACTGCGGGATCAACACCGACGCATCGTGTGGCTGCACCCCGCATCTCGCTGTTGGAACCAGGATCAAGGTACTTTTGTTTAGCTGGCCTTGCTTGGTCCTATATCCAGCCTGCACTCTATTGCAGTCAGCCTGAACTTTTGACTTTGCCCCGATCCAGCATGACCAAATAACCCCCTTAGGCGCTTAGCGCTTATGAGCGCTGTTTTTACTTTTAATATTTAAAAATTCATATCTTGAATTCTACTTATTGGATCTTTATCGTGTTGGTCTTATTTTATTTATAAATTCCTAATCTATTTTTCTAAACTGGTGTGGAGTGTTTTTGTGTGGTGTTTTCACTATATTACTGTTTGAAGTGTTGCACAAATACTTTACACATTGCCTCTTAAGTTAGGCCTGCCTGCTCAGTGCCAAGCTACCAGAGGGTCAACACAGATTAGTTTGTCGTGTGTATCTGACTTACCAGGACTAGGATTGTGGTTCCTGCTTGGACAGGATGCATACATCTGCCAACCAGAAACACAATTTCTAACACTGGTGATCAGTGGTGAGGATAGGACTTGTGTTTGTGCAGTGCCATACAGTGACTTAGTGTATACTATTACTCTATATCTAGACCAATTCACGCCAATTCTCCCTAAGTGACATTTTTGATTTTTCCAAAGTTTTCCCAATTCCCATTTTTGGGTCTCGCCTACGCAGTGCGCATGCACTGCATAGGAAAGAGACCTCTTGAAATCGATTCAGTATTTGGCTTTACAACGTGCACGCGTTGCATTGCTTTCAATGGCAACGCGTGCACGTTTGGCGATTTGCTTGCGGGCGCGAGCTTTGGCAGCATCTGTTTGTAATTAACTTTCAAACAGATGGTGCCCTTGCTCGCGCCCGCAAGGGAAACAATCGCGCAGGCCCCGTCCTCTTCTCCTCGTCAAACTTGTTGTATTGAGTCTCTAATTGCCGTCCTTCGGGGATACATTATCAGATCCTCCTACCTGCCCCGGCCACAAAAGTAAAGAAGCAAACAAAGCATGCGCTGGAGAGGCTACAAAAACAAGTACCGACTCAATGACCTGTCCACGTAATAACGTAGCCCGAAATGCAATAAAGTGTTTTACGTCTGCACCAGACTTGCTTCGAAACGCTTATAAAGAACCTCAAGCTCACGCACAAGCAGGCTTTCTACTTGGGAGGGAGACTCCCTCCATTTAGACCAATAAAGTGTTCTGTCTCAATTTGTGTTTACTTTCTCCATCCAGAGCGAAGCGTGTAATCAAACGGCAAATCTTCAGTGTATGGTGGCCATCCGAGAAGCTGCCATTCCTCTCGAGCGGAAACGCTCTCTTCTGAAACGGCCTGCCCGTTACCCTACCCGGAGGAAGCATTGGTCCTCTGTCTACTTCTTACGCATCTGCAAAAACTACGACGCAAAACACATCAGAACGCTCTTTGACTCTTGCTTTGCAGTGGGTGTTATATATAATTAGCTGGGGTTAAGGGCTATACTTAAGGTCTTTCTGGGTGCCACATTTTAAAACATGGTTGCAGTGTTTTAATTTAGCAGTGGCAGCGGCTTCTGTTGCCCGGCCCCCGAGGGTGCCGCTTAGGACAACAAAGATACTGGATATAAAGGAAGCGAAATCTGCCTGCCTTTGATTTGGTTGTTACTCATCTCAAGCGCATTTTTTCGGAAACTGATTGACTTTAGGAGTTCGGCATCAGTTGGATCGTCCTTGAGCTCCTGACAAATAAATCGGAACAGCCAATCCGCGTTCGTCCAAGGGCATGAAGTGTACACCGAGCGGTCACGCTATAGACCCCACGCCACAGGATGGAGTTGTCACGAATGTTTACATCATACTTCCGCGGCGCTCTGTATCGTTTCATACGAAAAACGGTGATTGGATGGTTTCCTCTTGATTTATTCTACTTCTAGACTGATGTTGAGTTTGTTAACTAAGGGCAAGCTCCAACGAGTAGCTCGTAGGCTACTGGTAGCTCTCCAGGTTCATATTAACAAACTATCCTCTATTCGCTAGCCCTGGGAGAAAAGCAGTGGTTAGTGCAGGAAAATAAAAAGGCTATCGGCCTCACAAGGAATACGTGAAGGTGCTCTATAAATACTACACCACAACTACTATGCACAAGATCACAGCGCGGCTTAGTGATCTAAGTTGAACCCTCGAATGCCCTCTTGCAAAATAGTTCAACCCAGTTAGTGCACAGATGGTGAAAGAGAAGGCAGCCTGGGATCAGAGCTTTAATCCACCTCAATGACAAAATCGTAAAGGGAGGGTTGCACAGTGGTGGAATGTTGGCAGATGAGAGGCCAGAGATGGAAAGAATGGGCAGGCTGGCAATATCGAGGAGGATAAAGGATAAATGCAGGCCACTTTTCTGCAGCAGGGGGGAATCTGATGGTTTTGGAAAATGCAGCACAACAATAAGGCGAGGGTGTGGCCTAACGGCAGCTAGAGCAGGCAACTTCGAAGCTGAGGAACCGGGTTAGAGTCTGGGCAGGAACGCTAAACATCCTGTGATTCTGGGCAAATCACTCAATCTACCCCTGTCCAACAAAATGAATGTGTCCGTCTGTAATGCAACTGGTGCTCATGTAAAGCGCTCTGATGCCTTCGGGTCAAGTTCGCCCTATTTATAACTCAAAAAAGGAGTGTTTTTTCTACGATTTGAACCAAGAGGCCCCGCACATTTCACAGCTGAAAGCTTGTGGGCCGGGGTCTGCCCTCTTTCTGTGTCTCCACTTTCCCCATCTCGCTCGCCTGCCTCTCCCTCCTCTTTCTCCTCTCTGTCATCCATAGAGCTGGTGTATTATGTTTTTTGATAAAGGCATTTCATTGCCGGCTCTGCAAAGGACAATCCAATGAAAGCTGCATTTAAGAGCGCGCTTGTTGTTGAACCCGGAGCCTTGCCAACATCAAGGCTGGGGATTGCAGATACTTCAATGGAGCTGAGGCTAATCAGGCATTTCAGAAACAGCTGCTATTACTATTTGTCCCCGACACGACCCAGAAGGAAGCGAAAGTGGCCCATGTGGCCGATACTATCATTTTCTTGGCTTCCAGGAAAGGAAATGTGATGATTTCATTACTAGGCAGCTCTGGAGAGAGAATTTTACAAGAAGACCTCATAGTCAAGGTTCATTCAATGTTGTCAGTCCAATGTGCCCTAGTGTTGCTTAAGCTAGAGGAGTGAATGATGAGGGCATGTTTTTGGGGGCCCTTGAATGGCCCGCTACAATCCCGCAGAAAGTTCCCGGAAATGCACAAATGAGGAAACCCAAACAGTGTGGTTCCCATCTAAAAAATCAGCATTGAGTCCCCTCTGTATGTCCTGCCTGTATGTCCTGCACTCTGCTTTGATCTGTAACCATTGCATGGCCAGACTAATGGTCGTAGTGGGCGGGATCTGAGGGGCCCGACGTGCCCATACTGTTTTTAATTTTAGAAAAGCCAATTCCCTACTGTTTGTGAAAAGACAACCATTCCGGAACGGTAAATTCTGACATTTAAAATGCCTTAGCTGAAGTGTAACGCAGAGAGTTTGCTGTGCTGTGCAAACCAAGGGAGGGGCAGACAGCTAAATGAGCCTTCCTGCCAGGGTGCCTGCTTCCCTGAAAGAAATGCAAATGTGCACAGCTGGCCAGTCTGCAAATGAAAGGTGTGCTTGGAAGCCAGTATTCTGACTTCAATTGATGGAATCACTTGAAGCTTCCTGATGACACGTATTCTTGTTGAGAGGTATTGCAAGTCTGGCCTGTGAAGTGTGTGCTTTTAAATGACAGCTATAAAAACAAGCATTGGCATAGCCAATAGGTCTCGCCTTTGGGACCTTATAAGTGTTTACACATGCAACAGTTCATGTTGTTGCACCAAGGATATTGTACTGCATAACTAAATACTTATAAGGTTCCAAAGGCGAGACCTATTGGCTATGCCAATGCTTGTTACTGTAGTGTCTGTGACCTTACCTGACAAGATGGAGTGTGAGATGGCCAACCTAGAGAGCCACACTGAGGCCCAGCTCAAGGGATTCTGCCAGGAGAAGAGGTTATTTACCAGAGGGAGTGCTAAGAAAGCAGCGCTCCAAACAGCTTTGAGAGCATGGGCAGAAGCCCACCAGACCCACACAGACAATGAGGAGGAAGGGTCAGGATCTGAGGAAGAATTGGAGCAAGACTTGTCTGAGGGTCTTGAGATGCGACCTGTTAGGGAGGGGGGCAACATTCTTCCAGGACTGGGAGCAGTGTGTCATCTAGGAACCTGTCCCCAGAGGAGAAGGAGGACAGGAAGGAGTAGGGAAAGGTAAAACTGGAGCTTTCAAAATTGGAGAAAGAGCAGGCTCTAGAGGAAAGGAGGCTGGTCTTTGAGGAAAAGAGAATGGCCCATGAGCTAAGCCTTAGATAGCTGGACATCTAAGCCATGCAAGTGGAGTCCAGAAGCTGCATACTCTGTGATGTCTGCTAGAGATGGGGGAGTTTGCATCCCAAAGGCACCTGGTTTTGTTGTGGGGGAAGACATTGACAAATGGTTCCCTGCCTATGAGGTGGCTCTTAGGGTGCACAAGGTTCCTGAGGAGTCCTGGGGGGGGGAGGTAGCTTGTTGAGATGCATGCCCATGGTGGGGAGAGACACACTCCTGTCCCTAGAGGTAGAGGAGAAAACCGTACACCCTCATGAAGGTCATACTTGTCAGTAAATTTGGGCCCCTGAGAGGCATAGACAGAGGTTCAGGGGCAGCCACAAAGGGCTGGGTTAGGGGCAGAAAGGTTGAAGGATATTCTGGACTGTACAACTTGATTTTGAAGGAGCACATGCTATATATTTGGTTTCTAGAGCTGCGCCAACACCTGGCTGATAGCAAGCTGACTGACCCCAAGAATCTTGCTGAGGAGGAAGACATCTGGGTCAGCACCAGAGTATCCAGGAAGGCATCTGAGGGGACTCCCAAAAGGGTAATCAGGGTTCCTATCAGAAGAAGAAGGGGGAGAGAAAAAGAAGGAGTTCTATCAAGGCCCCCAAAGTAGTTCACAGGGAAAAGGGTCACATTCCCAATTTGGCCACTAGAAAAAGAGCTTCCCTGACAAGAGTCAGCCAAAGAATGGCAACTGCTATGAGTGCTTCGAGTATGGGCATTACAAGGGGGATCCCAAGTGCCCAAAAAGAGCACAACCTGCCACTGGAGGTAAGGCACCAGGGGTAGCAAGTGCAGTGCTTGGGGAGGAGTTTGTCCCAGTAAGTGGGGGGGGCTCAGTGAGGTTACCCTAGTGTCCCTGGGTGACAGTGAGATGGTTCCTAAAATCCATGTGCCTTCCAATACTGCAAAGTTGTTGAGGCTCTAAGGAACACGGGAGCCAGCATGCCTATGGTAAGGAGTCAGCTGGTGGTTCAGAGCAAGTTATACCCAATGCATTCCACCAGGTTGTGGTGGTTGACAACCAGAAGGGTCACTATCCAGTGGCCCTTGTTCCATTTGAATGGGGGAGGGGGGTCTCAGGTCTTCTGAAAATTGTTGTGAGCCCTGCCCTGCATGTAGATTGTTTGTTAGGAAATGATCTTGAGCACACTACCTGGAAGTAAGTGGAGCTTCAGTCACACCTAGAAATGTTAGGGTTGCCTGAGTGGATATGTCCTACCACCAGGTCCATGGCTGCCCAGGAAGGGAATCAAGGATGTCTGGAGTCTGGAAGAATGGCCCAGACAGCTGCAAAAAGAGGGATGGGCATGGACCGTGGGAAACCATCCCCGGAGCCCACTGAGGAGGACATCGTCTCCCTTGGTGACTTGCCTGAATTTTCTGGTCGGCAAGTAGAGGAGGGACCCACCAGGGAGGAGTTCTGTAAGGCACAGAGAGAGTGCCCAACCCTGGAAGGCATGAGGCAAAAGGCTGAAGACCAGGAAGCAGGTGATGCCTCTGGGAATCTCCGCATCTACTGGGAGGGAAGCCTCCTGTACAGTGAGCCTAAGGCACCTGTGCATGAGGCAACAAGGGCACTGGTCATTCCCCAATGCTACAGGACCTTCCTACTGGAGCTGGCTCATGTAATACCCCTGGCAGGACATCTGGGGCAAGACAAGACCTTTGCTAGGCTTGTCCCCCATTTTTATTGTACCGGATAAAGATTTCCTCAGATACTTTCTGTAGGACTTGCTTTACCTGCAGGGCTAATTAGTGGGAAGACAGGACAGAGGCTGAAACCCCCTTTAATCCCTTGCCTGTAGTCAGCACCCCATTTGAAAGGGTGAGCATCGACATTATAGGGCCTATGGATCCCCAGACAGCCTCTGGAAACAGGTTTATCATGGTACTGGTGGACCATGCCATAAGATACCCAGAGGCCATACCTCTGAGGACTGCAACTGTGCCTGCTGTGGCTAAGGCTCTTATGGGGATTTTTAACATAGTGGGTTTCCCAAAGGAAGTGGTGTTTGACAGGAGCACCATCTTCATATCTGCTTATATGCAGTCAATGTAGAAGGCGAGTGGAGTTACTTACAAGTTCTCCACCCCCACCATCAACACACCAATGGGCTTGTTGAGGGATTCAACAAGACCCTCAAAGGCACGATCAACAGTCCACCTGAGGCCCTGAGGCGTAAGTGGGACTTCCTCCTGCCATGCCTTCTCTTTGCGTACAGAGAGGTACCAAAGATGGGGGTTGGATTTAGCCCCTTTGAGCTTCTGTATGGTCATCCTGTAAGGGTACCTCTCAGTCTGCTGAAGGAAGGCTGAGATGAAGCTCTCAGGAAACCTCCCCAGGATGTACTTAGTGACATGCTGGCCTTCTGGAGCCAGATGGCCAAATAGTGGAAACAAGCTTCTGACAACTTAGAGGCCAGCCATGAAGTGATGAAACAGTGGTATGAGCAGATGGCTACCTCTATGGAATTACAACCTGGGCAGAAAGTGTGGGTGATGGAACCCGTGTAGCCCAGGTTACTCAAAGGCTGTTGGACCGGGCCCTATGAGATAGTCAAGAGGAAGGCCACCTACCTGTTGGACCTCAAGACCCTCAGGCACCACCACAGGGTGCTCCCTATTAACTGTCTCAAACCACACTTTGTGAGGTCTGATGTCACCATTTTGCTTTTGACAGATGGAGGGGAGGAAAAGGAAAGTTAACTTCTCCCTTAGCCTCCAAAGAGCCAAATGGGTCAGTGGAAGGTGTGAAACTCTCCCCTACCCTGACTTCAGAACAGCAGAGGGACTGCCGCTAGTTGTTGAGGCAGTTCTCTCTGTTTTTCCTCACTGCTGAGATTACCCACCTGTGTACCCATGATGTGGATGCAGGACACAGTCTCCCTGTCAAGAATGAAACTTATAGGCTGTCTGACAAAGTGAGGACCAGTATCAAAGATGAGAATTCTAAGCTGCTGGAGTTAGGGGTGCTTGAAACCCCCAGTAGCCTCTGGCCCAGCCCTGTGGCGCTGGTACTAAAAGCTGCCCCTACACCAGAATTCAGGTTTTGTGTAGATTACAGGGGGCTCAATTCAGTCACCAAGACTGATGCTCATCTCATCCCCCGGGCTTATGAACTGATTGATAGGTTAAGTACTGCCCAGTTCCTGAGTGCCTTTGACCCACATTCGGGGTACTGGCAGATTGCCCTAACTCAAGGAGCCAAGGAGAGGTGAGCCTTTCCACTCCAGAGTGTTACTACCAATTCAGAGTGATGCTCTTTGGATTAAAGAATGGCCTTGTCACCTTGCAGAGGCTGTTGAACCAGGTCTTGGCTGGTATGGAGGCCTTCAGTGCTGCTTACTTTGATGACATAGCTGTCTTTAGTAGGGGCTGGAAGGACCACCTTTTTCACCTGCAGGAAGTGCTTCAGGCCCTGCAACAGGCAGGCTTGACTATCAAGGCCAGTAAGTGCCAGATGGGGCAGGGGTCTGTGGTGTACTTAGGACACCTGGTGAAAAGGAGTTAGATGCAGCACCTCCAGGCCAAGATAGAGATAATCATGGCCTGTGAGCCCCCAAAACCCAAACTGAGGTGAGAGCCTTCTTAGGCCTCACAGGGCACTGCAGGAGGTTTGTTAAGGGATATGGCACCATTGTTGCACTTTTGACAGACCGAAGAAGCTTCCTAGAAATGTGATTTCGACAGAGAAATGACAAAAAGCATTTGACTTCCTAAAGCAGGCCATGTGCACATCCCCTGTACTCAGCCCCCTGACTTTTCCAAGGAATTCATTGTTCAAATAGATGCCTCAGGACATTTTATAGGGGCAGTTTTATCACAGCTAAATGATGAGGGCCTAGACCAACTTATAGCTTTCTTCTCTAGGAGGTTACTTCCCAGGGGACAGAGGTGGAGTGCTATTGAAAGGGAAGCCTTTGATGTGGTCTGGGCACTGAAGAAGTTGAGTACATACCTGTTTGGGACTCACTACCTGATTCAGACAGACCACAGGCCCCTCAGGTGGCTAATGCAAATAAGTGGTGAGAATCCAAAATTGTTGAGGTGGTCCAACTCCCTACAGGGAATCGACTTTATGGTATAACACAGACCTGGGTTAGACCACGCCAACCAGGGGTAGACCACCCCAATGCTGATGGTCTTTCCAGGTTCTTCCACCTTAGATATGAGAACTCTTAAGAGGTTGGGTACCTCTCTCCACTTTTAGCTGGGGGGGACACGTGTTAGACCAGATAGCCTGAGGGTGGTCTTCCCCCAAATGTTTTACCTGAATGGCTCACCTTTTTTCTGATTTCTTTTTGTTGGCCATAGTACTCTGAGCACTTTACCACTGCCAACCAGTGCTAAAGTGCAGGTGTGCCTCCCTTAAAACATGGTTTGATTGACTTATCCACAATTGGCATGTTTAATTTATACGTTTCTAGTAGAGTGCACTACTTGTGCCCAGGTCCTGTGAATGAAATGCTACTAGTGGGTCTGCAGCACTGTTTGTGCCACCCACACAAGTAGCACTTAAACATGTCTCAGGCCTGCCACTGCAAAGCCTGTGTGTGCAGCTTTACTACCATGTCGACCTGGCAATTAAAAGTCCTTGCCAAGCCTTGAACTCCCCTTTTATTACATATGTCACCCCTAAGGTAGTCCCTAGGTAGCCCGTAAGATAGGGTGCTGTGTAATAAAAAGATAGGACATGCCCTAGTAGTGAAAAACATCCACATTCGTTTTTCACTACTGTGAGGCCTACCCCTTTCATAGGTTAACATTGAGAATTCCTTATCACACTTATAAGCTGTAATTCCTAATTGAGAAGGAGTAGCTCTGTCATGTTTCATATCATTGGAATGGTAATGATAAACCCTCTTTGCTGATAAAGTTGAATGTATCTTTACTATTTTAGAACTACCACTTGGCATTTCTCTACTCTTAGCTCTGTGTACCTGCAGCCACTCTCCAATCTATGTCTGGGTGACAGTTGGACTTTGTACATTCCCTCTAGACAGCCACACACAAAGGAAGGTTATGAGTGACTGAGTGGCCACCCACATCCTGATGGGCCATCCTGGGCAGGATGGGAGTAAGGAGCTGACACTTACACCTGAATAGACTGTGTCCTGTCCCCACACAAAGGGCTGCATACCTGGAGTGAGTCTGGAGCCAGAGCTGGGAAGGAGAACCTCTGTGCACTTCAAAGTCCCTCTTTGAAGTAACCCCCACTTCAAAAGCACAACTGAGGTACTGGGTCTCTGACCCCACCAAATAAGACACTACTGGACCTGTGAAGAAACTCTGCCAGGAGGAAGGACTGCTGTGCTGATACAAGGACTGCCACTCTGCCGGACTGCTGCTCTGGAGGAACTGCTTTTCAGCTGTGATGCTCTGCTGCCTACTACCCTCTGCCCTGCTGAGGAAGAACTGGACACTTGCTTGCATCCAGAGTGATCTCTAAGGGCATGCTAGCTTGCCTCTTGTTCTAAGACTCAAGGATATCAAAGTCTTACCCCCTGCTCCTGTGCATGGTCCATTGAAAGTGGTTCCTGGTGCTTGCTCCAGTGGAACCGATGCATCCTCTGCTGCTTGTGGCAGAATCAACGGATTGTCGCAGTTATGGGAACAGAACCGATTCATTGCACTTGGAACCAGCGTATCGCCACCAGAACCAAAGCATTGGAACCTCTGCATCGATGCAGCTGCAGGAGAGACGGCGTGGAAAACCTGGCACATCGCACTTGGAACCGACGCATCTCGGAACCAGTGCTTTATCTTCTGAACCGGCGCATCGCCATCATTGCATGGAGAAAACTGACGCATCACCTCAACTGCTGGATCGACACCGACAAATCGCTCAGCTGTACCCCACATATCGCTGTTGCAACCAGGATCAAGGTACTTTTGTTCAGCGGGTCATGCGTGGCTCCTGTATCTGGCTGCACTCCATCACGGTGGACCTGTACTCTTGAATTTGCCCCGGTCCAGCACGACCAGATAACCCCCATAGGCGCTTATTGCTTCTAAGCGCTATTTTTACTTTTAATCTTTAAAAAAAAATTACCTTGACTTCTACTTTTTTTCATTTTGGTCTTGTTTTATTTATAAAATCCTGATCTCTTAGTGGAGTCTTTTTGTGGTGTTTTCACTGTGCTACTGTTTGAAGTGTTGCACAAATACTTAACACATTGCCTCTTAAGTGAGGCCTGCCTGCTCTGTGCCAAGGTACAAGACGGTGAGCAAAGGTTAATTCATTGTGTGTATCTGACTTACCCTGACTATAATTGTGGTTCCTAATTGGACAGTGTCATACCTCTGCCACCCAGATACCTACTTTTTTAGCAGTTGCTTGTTATCTCCTTGTGCTCTGGCAGCCAGCAGTCTCAGAGGCCCGGCTACATTTCCGGATGCATTAACAGCTGCACCCCCAGGTCCTATCAGCCTGCATGGGAGACATACCCAACAGATCCTCTTCCCTTGTGCCCTAGCTCGCCTATTCCTTATCTGGTGGTTGAGTGATCTGGGGGAATAGATACAAAGGAGGTAGAGCAGTTGCAGCACATGCCCTAGCTCTATCCCTAAGGTGGCTGATTTGGTATTCCTGTTTCTCCCGAGTATCTCGTATACTTCAAACTTGGGATTCAAGTTTGAGCTTACGTGGCTCCTGCCATTGTATGAATAGAGACCATTGTTGAGCATCAATCTTATGTTTAGAAATCTTCCGTTTTTGTCTGTAAATTAAGTCATCTTTCTATATAAAAGGTACCATGTTCAGAAAAGGACTTCTTCCCATTCTCATTAGTGAGTCCCATCCTCTCTCATGAATATTTGAACGTTTACCATATTGTGGAACATAATATGACCAAGAGTCCTTTTTGGTGGGGGATTACCATGTTCAGTTTGCCTCACTCCACCACTGTTTCTTGTAGTTCACTCACATCCGGGTAACAGGTGAAAAGGGTCTGCATGCTTCACCTGCAGCTCATCCAGTGCATCTAAATGCACTGCCACTATCTAGAGTGGGTGAAATCAGACTGAATCGAGGCCTCTCAGTGGATGAAATCCTGGACTGTCTGTTGGGTGCAACACATTAAGGTGCAACATATGTGATGAGGTTTGCTTTGATTTTCATAGTCTGTGCGCTGTTTTCTCTTTTTCTAAGGTTGCAGTGTCTTTTCACTTCTAAACAGTTTTCCTAAACACCTAGGTGGTGAGTTTGTATTAGACCAGTTTCCACAAATTATATAGCATACCTCAATTACAGCTTTGAGAAAGCACTTGGCCTATCTGCCAAAGCAGGTGAAACATGTTGGCTAAACCATATTAACAAATCCATTAATATTAATCTATAGAAAATGAGAAATTCATAAATGCCACATAATACTATTTACTAGTTTAATGATCAACAACTAGTTTTTAAAAACATGAATCACATACTACAAAATGACTATTTTGTGATGGATTTTGCTTCAATAATACACTAATACAATTTCCTATAATTTAGGTGCCTTTTGCATCCTTTTGTTCCATTTCCACTTGATCATAAGTTGGGCAGCAATGTCAGTCCCAGAGGAGCAACACCAGGCACCAAGAAAACCCACTTGAATAAACAAAATATGCATTAATAGAAGAGCCATAATATTTGGCAACCATCCCTTTCATAACATGATTTTCAAACCTTGACTTCCACAACCAAAAAATGAGAATAATTTGGAACAAGGTTCCACAGACCCTGTCTGATTTGACTCAAACCTCCCCTCTTAAGTCAATTTTATTTCCCTCTGTCAAGTGCACTGAAGTAACAGGAAAATAACAGGTAGCATTTCAAAAATCTTCTATAAATAAATAAATAAACCAGTGCATGATCCAAAATGTGACATTTGGATTTTTGCCAAGATTTTTCAGAAAGTGCTGAGTGGTTTTACACCATGTCAGAAATAGGAAACCGAGAACTGTAGCATCTACCAGTATTCTACGACTGGTACGATTACAGCACTTTTGTGATATCTTTTAGCAGATATTCTGCCTTTACTCACCTGTGAGCAGCCTGCACACAATTTTCCAGGATGAAATTAACCTATATATGTTATTTTGGAAAGCTTCAGGGAGTTCTCTCTAAAGGGCCATGAGTTGTTAGCGGTCAAAAATGTGTTTCCAATGAACTAGTCAACTCAACCTTAACTTCAGAGTGGGTATTGCAGGTCTTGTAATACAATATAGTGCAGCATGTAGTTGCTGATTCATAGTCATAGTGTGTGTTTCTTTAATCGCAAACTGGATTGCAATTTTCTTTTAAGTATTGTGAGATAAACAGACTTAACAAGTTCAGAATCACCCAAAAAAAGGCTTTTTCAAACAGAGTTGTTTCATAAGTGTTCTAAAGTGGTTATTGTTCTGTCTAATCTCCAGGAAATACCTCAACTGTAGCCAATTAGCAGTGATTGATCTGCCTTCATTGTTGCCCTCATTAATAGTGGGATATTGATGGTATTATACCTGATAACCAGATTGTAAATTTGTTATTGTAATGTTCTCATGTAATGTTCTTAACTCCATGTATGTGTTTTCTTCCTGATTTCATTCTAGAAGGTACACACGCGCTGTCTAACTGTGTAGTAAACATGTTTCTCATTGAATGTTGTCCCGAGGTGGTGCTCCTGTTCGCTCTGATCGGCCGGCTCCTGCTACGGCAGTTCAACTCTGATCCCGTGGGCTCAGCAGTTTGGATTAAATCTTCTTCAACTCTCTAGATCTGCCTCCTCATTGCTTCATTAAGCATCACTTTACATGTGATCATAATCTTGCCATTCAGGTTTGGATAACACTTAAATTGTTAAAAACAAGCTATAACTTTGCACAGTTGTGATCACAAATGCGTGCCTGCCAGTCTTTCCACTATGTCGGAGAATGTACCACAGTGGGTTGGCTAGACATGGGCGATGGAATGAAGAACCCGGTATTTGTAAAGCGCGAACTAATCACCCATAAGGGTCTCAAGGCGCTGGGGCCCTAGGGAAGATAACGAGAGCTATTGCCCAGAGTCACACGGTGCTGGGCTGAGCTGCCTCCGGAGCCCGGATCGAACCGTGAGCCGGAGTCAGCTACCCTGGCCGCTGCGCCACACCTCTTCTCTGCAAATGTATATGCAACCCTAGGAAATCCCAGAATCCCCCAACCCCTTGGACCTCATTGACATGCTTTGCAAGGGTGCATAGCGCTAGCACATCTTATCTATTAAAAATATTTTTGTAACTAGAGCATAAAGCAGATCAGTAGGTCAAAGCCATAATACTAACGGGCCACTGCAAAAAGATGTTAGAGGCGCCGGTACACATAAGTCAATAAAATTGTAATTCCTACTTGCTTGTATTGGGTGTGGTTCGCCAAAATCTAGTCTCTGCAAGTAAGTGTGATGTTGATAACGTAGTGCATGTAGGTCATGCATGCATTACACATATTTACATTTATACTGCGATTGAAAAAAGTGGTCTTCCAAAGGGGAATTTCAGAGTAGATTTAGGGAAATACATTGCTAATTGTACTACCGTCGGCAAAGTAGCAACTTTGCCACCAATCATGTATCCATATATTTCTTAAATGCATCAGAAGACCTAACTTACCCAAAATGTATCTGATCCAAGTAGTGCAGAACGTGTGGCGCAGTGTACAAATCATTCTATTATTTTAGGATGTTTGTAGGAGAATTACTACGTACCTTTAATACAGGAAAATCAAAATTCAAAAATTGTCCTAATGCTACTCATACATGCTGTACAGATTGCATACATTATTCCATGCTGAGTAGGATAAATGGGCGTAAATCATCATTGTATGTGAATACTATAAATAATTGTGTGGCCATTATGACTTGTGCTTAACACATGAATCATAAGATGTTTATGTAAATAGGCAAAAAGTTATAAACTACACATCCCTCCCGCATAAGTGTGACTAGTGGTTTGCCTTCTTTGCATCTTTGAATCAACACCTTTCTGAACCACCTCCAACATGTTCATGCCGCATCCGATTTCGCGCGCCCATTCCCCTTCCCATCTGATCTTGCTCACTTCCTGCTGCAGCACGTTTAGTCACGGGGAATGCATTGCCACCTGGTTGTTAGGCTCAGTCACCACCCTATGGTTCATTTAAACGGACTCCCTTTGTAATAAGGAGTTTAACTTCTCTCTGTACTCACTCATCTCCCTTTAAAAGGTCATGGAATCACAGGCTTGGAGCAGGAAACGGCCTGACAGGTCATTATGAGCAGCCCTCTTTAAAGTTGCTTCTTCCTCACGGGGCAGTCACAACAATTGACTACCTACCGTCTTTTAAGTCAGAGAGCCTTTCTAATTACAAACTCGCATTTCTTTCTTTCAAGTCTTAAGCCATTTCGTTTTGTAGCCTTCATAATTAAATAAGTGACATTGTTTTAACTCCAGCCCCTAGTGATTGTTGTATAGCACATTTAGTTGAACATTGATGAGTGGTGGATAATGCAATGTTGCCAGCCGGGTTAGAAAACTGGTGGCCTAAGGAGGGGTACGACATTGGGAAAGCGAGAAACAGGCAAGAGTTTAGGTGGAGAAGGGTCAAAATTAAGAACGAGTGTTGGTGTTAGGAAAATAATTCATATAAAAATTTGGATCAAAATTGTTTAGATGAATACACATAGCTTAAAATACATTCTGATTACGGAATACAGAATACATGAACACATGAAACAGAACTACATTCTAGAACTTGTGAAGCATATGGTTAGTATGGATGGGACCAAGTTGCTGTATAATTGAACACTGTGTCACAACTGTAAAGAAGGCAACACGGCAAGAGAAAACTATTATGGGATTGTAGCTGAGTGTATACATTTTTCAAATGAGGTGTCACATTAAATTATTCCCGCTCTTTTCTTCTTTCTCACCTAGTCACTCTTCTCCTTGTGCCTCTTGTTGTTCAGTCCCCATGTTTGGGGTATCCCAGTTTTTATTTACTCCTTTTTCTATACTTCATCTTTTCTTTCTCTCTATTACTGAATCCCATCTTTCTTCCACTCACTTTCTCCCCCCTTCTTTCTCCTTTCTGATTTTACTTCCACTTGTCCCCCGTTTCCTTATTATCGATACTGCTCTTTCCCTCTAGCCTCCTCTTTCCTATTCTCTGTCTTTTTTTCTTTCTCCCTATTTCCCCTCGTTCATCACTGCCATATAGATTTTTCCCTTACTCCCTCTTCCAACAGCTGGGACTATCCTTTGGGAATGAAAACCCTCAGGCCTGTGGTAGGTTGCCTGGTTCCCTGGCAGGTTTGTGGTGTGGTTCCTGGTGAGGCCGCAGGGCTAATGTTGTAGTGACTAGTATTGTAACATAAGGCTTTGTGTTGCAGTACTTACTGGTGCATACTGAAGGAGGCATGCCAAAGGGGCTTTCAGTCTGTTGTGGTGGTGTCTCTGGGCTTGCAGTATGTGCCAGACCAGATGTGAAGCAATGGATATGTATGCACGTGAAATATGTATAGCATGAACATTGCCAAAGGCAGTGGAATGTTATAGTCAAAGGCAGGGATAGAGTCAATTGATTTGAGCGGTTTTACTGCATCATGAGATAGTGTTCTTCAAAGACATGTCTCTTCATCTCTTTCCTGTATTGGAGCAGGATTTAGGCGGTCGAGATGGATACAGTAATGCTATTCCAAATTCCGATTCTAGATGGAATAAGCTTGTTGCATTCTTTTTTACACTTCTTTACGACCAGTCTGCTAGTGCCTTAGCTGTGAGTGTACAGAGAGTCACTGGAGACTGTGAGCTTGTCAGCCAGGCGTGCAGGGCGGCAGTTCATGATAGCTGTGTAAATGATGCAGGTGGTGTGATCCAGCGGGTTACTAGCAACAAGCATTCATACACAAAATACTCACCTGGGCCCATTCATTCACGCTAACTAATAATCACCGCTGGTGGGAATCAGTTGTACTCTTTATCAAATCCCTGCTACCAATTACCTTTTCTGATTGAAGAGTAATGACTTACCAATGGACCTTTGATAATTGGGGTTGAAATGAGATCATACAATACATAATTTCATTAACCACCTGAAATAACCACTGACTCAGGAAGTTTTAAAATGTTTATCTAAATTCTTTAGCAGAGTAAATTACAAATCACATAATACTTAATCACATATCAAGGAGGAAGCATACTAAATAATCACCTATTAATCACAACTGACTGTCCCTCAGAAAGGAGAAGATAGAGACAGCAGTACAACTAAAGATTACGCATTGATAGTTACCTAAAGGTGTGAAAACCAAACCCCTTGGCCAAGGAGTTGGAAAGATGGGTCCCAAGAAGGATGAAGACCAAGACCTCCGGACCAGGTTCAGGACAGGATAGGTGACCTCTCTACCAACGACGCCTGCGTCGTTCCCCTCTCTGACACTTCGTTCCTCCTCGATTCTTCCGTGTCTTCTTCTAATAGAGTCCGCCGCCCCCACCTCAGGACCTCTTCGGACAGCGGTCAGTCTGCTCGGTTCTGCAATAGCATCGGTTCTCTGCTACCGCATCTATTCATCTGTTCTCTGAGCTAGCTAATTAGCTAATTCTATATCTATTATACCCTTCTATGCCCATGTACCTCCCATTAATGTTTCAATATTATGGGGCCACTATTTCTGATTGGTAAGGGACAGGGGGTTGATCCTCACACCATGTCAATTTAGTTCAATTTTCTTAAGCCCATTGTTTTAAAATACCGCCCCTCTCAATTAATACATTTGCTTTATTTCCCACCCGTCTCACGACAAATTTTAATACAAAGTGTATACAAAATGTATCAATTGGTAGGACATCTCAGATGAACGGTGAAGGTGATCAGCGGGTCATGTCCTTGGACATCTTCCAAGTTGACTTCATCGCTTTGCATGGCTAGTTTTCAGGGCGCATGCACCAATCACGTGGTTTCTTGAGCTGCCGTTTTGTCAACCCAGGCCCACTTTACGAACTAATAGAAATCAAAGAAGAAACATATTAAAATCGGAAATAAATGTTTCACTGTATACCCCCATTTAATTATAAATGTCTATCCCGCTTTAGTAGCGTTAGAATACCACATTATTAATTGCAGCAATGCGAAAGCTTTAGCATGTGAGGACATTAAGCGGCCATTTTAGCATACACTGCGCAGAAGCGAAAGATTCCCTCCAAGCAAAGAAAGACGTCATACCACGTGACATGGTTGACACATGCGCAGTAGAGTTCCCGCACTTTAGCAGCCATTTTGGATTAGACAAGGATTACTTATTAGTGGAAAACACATAGGCAAGCATCTTCTGGATAAAAATGTTGTGTATGCACATTATTAATAAAGACATTACAGAGTTTTAGTACAAATTAATTAATACTGTGAGAGGATTGCTTCCGAGCAAGTCTCATTATGAGTCCTTGCTCCATCAATCCCCTCTCTGATGGCGTTTCTGAGCCATCAAAACTACCTATAATCAGATGCCAACTTAACATATGTATGTCACATTTTCATTTTTACATTGTCTATTTTTATCTTCTCCTTTCAGTTTCTTATAAATTTCACTTCTCAGATCTTCTAATTCCATTTCCTCCAAATTCCTTTTCTTGCCTCTTCCTGTCACCCTATATGTTTCCTTCTTTCTACAACATTTGCACCATATCATTATTGACAATACTGTTATTGCTATCCCTACTAAAGGTACTATTATTTGACCTATAAGTCCTTTCCCTACATTAGTAAACCAGGTACCGATTGACCCAATGCTATTTGTCAATCTTTCCCATACACTATCAACTTCCAGTGGTTTCAGTTCCTTCTCAAGTTTAGTAATATTCTTTATATATGTTCCGATTTCTGCACTTTTGTCCGGAATATATGTGCAACAATGTTTCGTTTTCAACAATTTACAGACTCCGCCCTCTTTTGCTAATATTATATCAAGAGCAAGTCGATTTTGCATAACCATAGATCTAATCGCAACCATCTCCGCATTAATCATTAGAAATCCTCCAGCAGTATCCATTGATAAACGATCAACCACTGTAGACAATTTACATATTTTCCTTGAATTCAGAATTATTCCCACTGAAGGTATCAATGCACCAAATATATCACCTACAATTTCTGAAAAACTAGCTCTTTTACTACGTGTTAATTCACTATTATTTTCATTGCTCCCAGTGTTTCTTTTTACATGGTATACCTTTGGAAAAACTATTCCAAAATAACAACTTCCATACCACCGTGTAGGAAGCCTAAAGTAAGCCTTATTCCCACACACATAATATATTCCAGGAAAAACTGAATCTGTTCCTCCTTTTAGTCCCCAAACTCCAAGAATTAAAAAATTATGTTCACATGCACTGGTACCAATAAAAACATTGTTATATTCACTCTTTAACCTATGAAGACAAATTTTCCCTGTCTTTTCAAAATCTAGAGCCATAGCAGCTTGAGCCTTGCCAGGTGTATAAATACCCTCTTTCTCAGCCCAAGGTGGAAGATGAGCCTTATGCTCAGATGCCTTCTTTTGGAAATTCTGTCTTCTATCTTCAACTAAGTTTAAAAATATCTTCTCCTCTTCACGTATTAAACATGTTAGATTGCTTCTATGTGCATGTGTTATGTCTATCGACTTCATTGTTAAGAAAAATTCTCCCATAAATTGTGCGTCTTGATTACTGAGTACTGGGTTCAGATTCTTTCGAATAGGAACCTCTGAAAATATCATATCTATATTTGAATAATAATACTGAAGTTTCCCTGTTCTATAAAATAAACTAGTTAGTACACTACATGATATGCCATAAGTTAAAGGCAAATGATGATATGTTAGACCTTCTGCTACTGATTCAGGTAACTTCATACAGACATAACAGTCACTAACTTCCATTGTATCTACATACTGAAACAATAACTGAGTAAAAACATTTAAACTAGTATCGTTATCTGTTACTACGTGATGAAAATCTGGTTCATCCTCTGCTTCTATTTCTACTCTATTACCTTTCAGGTTATCTATCCTTGCCTTAGTATCGTTGTTATTCTTTTTGTCCATTATCATAAGGTAAGGAATTGCTACAATCACAACTAACCACACTATAAGCACCACTACCGGACTACATATGCATATAGCACAGCATCTTTTACAACATTTCCGTTTCGGTCTCCCAGAAACTCTGTCGTCAGCCATTTTGACAAGGAAGATTTCTCTTCTTTTTTTTTTTTCTTTCAAAATTTCAACGTTATCAAGGTGGTTTCACTTCTTTTTCATAAGTCAGTTCTGCACTTGTTCCTTCGTCACCACTTTCACTTGACTCTGAACTCTCACAGTCTTCAAGGATTATATAAGTCCAATCAGGACCTTTAAACTTATTGTTCACGAGTTTCAATCTTTTGCTTTTTCGTTTTTCAGTCCCACTTGTTTGTCCAGATAAGCTTGTTACTTCATTTACTTGTTCTGGGTCTTCACTTCGTGTTGATGTACGATATTTTACTCTTTTAATCACACTAGGCCAATGATCACCTTTTCTGACTCTCTTGTTTTGCACTGTATTTTCTCTTTCCAAATCTTTTTCAATAATTTCTTTATTTTCAAGGTGTGGCACAATTTGTTTGTCCTCGATTTTAGTATCCCTTTCTATCTGCTCTTGTTCAGGTCTTGTTGTAGTTTCTTCAGTTGCCTGAGTGTCAGTTTCTGCTAACTGGCCCTGTTCAGGATTGACGTTTTCATGCTTGATGCTTTCTTGTTCGATGTTTTCTTGGTTTTCTTCTCCCTGAACGTGTTTTTCTTGTCCTAACTGGTTCTGATCAGGGCTTATTGCACTCTGTACTTCTGCAGCCTGACCGCGTTCTTCTAAACCTGTCTGAACCTGCTCAAATTTTGTTGTTTCGTTGTCAATTTGAGCCCAATCTCCTTTCCCTATCTGGGCCTGCTCAGGTTCTCTTATTGTTTCGATCTCCCTATCCTGAGCTGGTTCTTCTTCGCCTATCTGGTCCTCGCTAATTTCCTCTAATCTAGCTCTACTTCTTGTTTTGATGAAGACTGCAGGTATATCAACCACTGGTATCCAGTCCTGACTTGTGCTCGGTTGTTCTTCTTCAGCTGCTCTCGAATGTATCACTTGGGATTCTTAAGCTGTCCAACCTTCAGCTTCCTCAGCTATTGATTCTGTCTGAGGTTTTCTCTCTTCAGGAGCTGGCACCCTTTTGGTGTGGCTTACATGAATCCAATTAGGCAAGCCTGCACATTTCACTGCTGTATTTGTAACCAATATAACCTGACAAGGTTTGCCCCACCTGGGTGATAAACACGTTTCTCTGGTGTGATGCTTCACTACCACCCAGTCTCCAGGGTTCAGATCATGCTCTTGTTCAGGCTGCCTGGAAACTGCATCTTCTCCAACCTGGTGAGAGACAGAACGCACAAGGTCAGCCAATGCTTTGCAATAATCTAGAACCATATCATCAGTTATGTTCAGCAGTTTATTTCCAGGTACATGGGCTTGTCTCATCGCTCTTCCCATGATGATTTCATGCGGACTCAATCCTGTATTTCTATCAGGAATGCTTCTGAGTCCCATTAAGACAAGAGGCAATGCATCTGGCCAATCTAATGATGTGGATGCACACATTTTTGACAATCTTGATTTTATTGTGCCATTCATTTGTTCAACCACTCCAGAAGCCTCTGGGCGGTACGCACAGTGCAATATTTGTTCAATTTTAAATGCTTCACAGATTATTCGAATTACATCGTTATTGAAGTGACTCCCTCTATCTGATTCCAAAGTTACTGGGAAACCGAACCGTGGAATGAGTTCTCGTAACAACAGTTTTGCAACTGTTATGCTGTCATTCCTCCTGGTAGGGCAAGCCTCCACCCACCTTGAAAACAGACACACTATGACAAGTACATATTTCAGTCCTT
Source organism: Calotriton arnoldi (assembly GCA_963921515.1). NCBI lineage: Eukaryota > Metazoa > Chordata > Amphibia > Caudata > Salamandridae > Calotriton > Calotriton arnoldi. Next base: position 630,016 of record CAWUFW010001622.1, on the reverse strand, counting down.
TACATGGTGGTAACTGAATGAAATCTAACTGTAATCTCACAAATGGACCCTCTGCCTTTCCAATTTTTTCCAAACCAATTACTGTCCTCCTTCCTGGATTATTCATTTGGCAAGTTAAGCACCTCTGGCAAAGACTCTCTGCTGCAGCCCTAAATTTTGGATTGTACCAACTTTGTCTGAAAAGTCTGATCATGGCATCTCTCCCTACATGTGCGTCTCCATGATACATTCTGGCCATTTGTGAAATTAATCAGTCAGGCATGACTGGTCTGCCATCTGAATATACCCATACATCATTCATCTGTTCTTCGGGTACACCCTATTTTCATCCAAACATCCCTTTCACTCTCTTCAGCATCATCCTGCAATCGTTTCACATCATTCCATGTTTCAGGTGTTGAACATAGCATAAGTTGGCAGCTAATTCCCATCCTTTCGACTTTTCTGTTTACTGCCAATCTGTTTCTGGCACAGTGTTGAGCAATTAGGTCTGCGTATCTGTTACCGGCTACCACCCAGTCATCTCCTTACTGGTGTGCAGCACATTTCACCAGTGCCAATTCTTTTGGTGATTGTATTGCCTCCAATAATTCCTTTCCAAACTGCCCATTTTTGATTGGGGATCCTGAAGAAGTCATGAAATCCCTCTGCATCCACCGTTGGCCAAAATCATGCACAACCCCGTACCCATATTGACTGTCCGTAAATATGGTTACTTTTAAATTTTTCCCAATTTTGGAGGCTTTGATCAGAGCAATTAATTCAGCTACTTGTGCAGATTTGACTCCTGGTAAATAGGATGCTTTGACTATTCCAGAAAGTTCACATACAGCATAGGCTGCACTCAATTTGCCATCTTCATGCCTTAGGCATGAGCCGTCCACAAACAGCTCCCTGTCTGGGTTTTTCAAAGGCATTTCCTGTATGTCAGGACGCGGTTTGGTGCACAACTCTGTGACTTGCAAACAGTCATGTTCTGTGTCGTCCTGAACTTCTTCACAATATTGATCTGGTAATAATGTAGCAGGATTTACAATTGTGCACCTAGCTATGGTCACATTTTCAGCTCCTAGAATTATTCGCTCATATCCTGTCATCCGACTAGGTGTGAGATGCTGAGTTCTAGTTCTTGTCAAAGGATTACAACTGCATGTGGGACGAACACCTTGACAGGATATCCCATTACTATTGACTCACTTTGTTCAATGCTCATACAGGTAGCAGCTACTGCTTTTAAGCAGCCTGGCAATGCTGCAGCCACTGGGTCCAATGTAGCAGAAAAATATGCTATAGGACGCCTGTCTAAGCCATGTCTTTGGGTTAGGACTGAAAGTGCACAACTTTCTCTTTCATAGCAAAACAGTGTGAATTATTTTGTATAGTCAGGCATACACAGGGCAGGTGCCTCACATAATGCATTTCTTAATTTTACAAAGGCACTGGCACTTTCATCATCCCATTCAACTGGATCTTTTGCTTTCTTTTTGGTTAACTGAATTAAAGGCTTCGCTAGTAGTGAAAACCCTACAATCCACTGTCGACAGTATCCTACTATCCCTAGAAACATCCTCACCTCTCTTTGTGTTACTGGCATTTTCATTTGCTTAATTATTTTTATTCTCTCAGACGTTATTCTTCTCTTTCCTCTTTCAATTTGGTGTCCCAAATACTTAACTGCTGTTGTGCAAAATTGTAATTTCTCAGGTGACACTTTGTGTCCTTCCTCAGCCAAATTATTTAGTAATGCAATTGAGTCGGCAACACAATCGTCATAAGTTCTTGATGCGACTAACAAGTCGTCTATATATTGCACCAAGACTGAGTTCCTGGGCATTACTAATTTTTCTAAGCACCTTTTCAGTATCTGATTAAAAATGGAGGGACTTTCTGTGTACCCCTGAGGAACACGATTCCACACATAGACATGGTTTTCGAATTTAAACGAAAACAGATATTGACTATCTGGATGCAATGGAATTGAGAAAAATGCTTGGCACAGATCAATTACAGTGAACCATTCTGCATTCCAAGGTATCTGATATAGGATCACTGCAGGATTTGGTACTATAGGACAACAAGGTACCACAATTTTATTAATTTTCCGCAAATCCTGAACGATCCTATATTTTCCACTATGCTTTTTCAAACCCATAATTGGCGAATTACATGGGCTACTCATGACTTCTTTTAATATGCCTTGTTTCACCATTCTGCCAATTTCCTCAGTAACTCCTGCTTTTACTTCTGCACTCATTTTGTACTGTCTGGTATTTGGGAAAATTGCGCCTTCTTTTACAGTGATCTTCACTGGGTCTATTTTTGCCATGAGACCTACTTCTTTCCCAGTAAAATCCCATACTTTAGAGCTCACTGTAGTTCTTAACTCTTCTGGTAATTCGTCTTTTGTTATCAAGGAGAACATCTCATCTACTTCCGTACCTTGTTTGGCTATCATGAATTTGTAAACATGATCTTCATCCGGGATCTGTATTGCAACACCATCCGGTGTGCAAAAAATAGTGCAATTCATTTTGCACAGTAAGTCTCTGCCCAGTAAATTTACTGGACTGGAATCACACACCACAAATTGGTGCATTTCTCGGAAGTTTCCTATTCTTACTTCCATGGGCTCAGTAAGGGGAGTTCTAATCTTTTGATTGGCTACACCTACAACTTGGATAGCTTCTCCAGAGAGAGGGAGGTCTGGGATGTCTGCTGTTCTTACAGTAGAACAGGTAGCACCAGTGTCCAAAAGAAAAGTGATATCATTACCTTTTACTTTCCCTTCAACATATGGACCTGACTGATCTACCGGTAAGGATGCGCCAAGTACGCACTCCTTCTCCCCCTCTCTTAGGCACCGTCATTGATAATCATATGGATTAAAATCATCCTGTAAAAAAAACTGTGAAGTTACATATTCATTCTTACCACTTCCTCCTTGATATCCAACGTCTGTACCGTGCTTTGATCTGCTTACATTACTCTGTATAGGGGCAGGTGGCAACTGACTCTGAGGATTTACACCCTGCTGTGAGTCATTCTGCGTCTGTGGATTTAAATTATGATTTGGGCCATTATTATTTTGAATCTTTTTACATTCGTTCTTCCAATGTCCCAACTTTCCGCATCCATGACAAGGAAATTTCTTTTTAGCCTCTTCTCTACTCATTCGTCCTCTTACCTTTCCACCGTTCCCTATATCACCATTCGTTCCGGATTCTTTTCCCTGACTTTCTGTTGGATTATCTAAATTAATTCCCTGTCGCTCAGCCATTTTCACTTGAGCCCACATCACTTTTTCTTGTAGTTTCTTGTGCCTATCCTCAATGTCATCTCCACAATATTTAGCATATTTCAAAATTTCATCAATAGGCTTTCCCTGCCAGCATAACATGTGTTGCTTAATCATCTGACAAATCTCTGGTTTTAGACCATATACAAATCGATAGACAAACTGACTCATATTTTTGTCTCCAATATCTTCAAAACCGCTGTACTGTTTGAACACCTGTAATAGACGTTCATAGTAGGCATGTACCAATTCACTTGCTTCTTGGGTAGTTCTGTCTATTTTCACCCAATATGTATCTTTTGGTGGTATTTTCCCTTTCAAATAAGTTATTACCTGGTGATACTTTTTCATTACATCATTTGATGGGGCCCCTGTCTTTGGGTCCCTAGGATACTCTTCACTAGGCCAGTCGATTGTAATTTTACAATCCGTCCATAAATCGTCAGGTACCACTATGTCAAATAAACCATCTAGGTCCTTTAACAAAACTTTTGAAACTTTCACAAACCTCTCAATCTGCTTGTACCATTCAATTGGTTTTTCTCTCAATTTTGGAAAATCATTTGTAAATGATAAAATGTCTTGCATGCTCCATGGGACATGAACATAACCTCCTCCTGGTACCTCCCGCATCGGGTACATCTGTTCTACCTTTCCTGTTTCCTTCAATAAATACTCAGATGTCATTCTATGGGAACGTGCTTCATCCTTTTTCTTTGTCCATCTAGTTTTCCATTTATCCAATTCTCCCCATTGCTGTAATACTGACATAAATTCTTTAACTTGTAATTTCCTACCAGATGTATTCATATTTTCTAAGTCTTTGTCAGTAAATTATGCTCGGTATGGTCTCTGTAGTACCTTTGACTTTCTTATTTCAATTCCCATCTCTGAAGCCAAATCTGTTAACTTTTCATGGAATATTTTTACATTTCTGGTTATGCTCCTACATACGAACAATAGTTCTTCTTCACTGTAGGTATTTAAACAATCTACTCCTACATTGCCTGCTATCATTTCTTCTAATTCGACTTTTAATTTATAAATGTCCAAAATCTTTGGGGGTGAACTTTGTCTGTCTATTCCTTGTGCCCATCTTTCTAAGTCTTCTGGAGTTACTACTGTTGCACTTTTAGTTCCTGACGATGTTATTATATTTACATCTTTTGAGCAACTAGGTGTGACTCTTCTGGGGGTGCTATTTGCTGATTCTCGAATAGGCAAATCCATTAGTGAAATCATAGATTCACAATCGCTGATATGATCATCAATTATAACAGCTTCATGGTTAGGAATATCCACAGGTGTAGGCATAGCTAAAGGCTTCGGGTAATTCACTTTGTCACCATATAAAGGGACCACGGGAGCAATGGTTACAGGTATGGTCAGGGAATCAGGATGTACATTCAACTGTGTTATTTTCTGTATCAATTCTGCTCTGTTCCTGTCTAGAGCCTCTCTTTCCTTATCCTGAAGTACCCTATTAACTGGTGGATTATGCAGTACTTGAGGTACCAATGGTGTTCTCAGAATTGGTGCACTTGGGGAACATCCACTCGACCCTTCCTGATATGGTGGAGGGTTCTTTAATATTTCTTCCATAAATTCATCTTCGGATTCTCCAAACGCTGTCATATGTTTAGTTTTTCTTTGCATTTACTCCCTAATGGCTCATCTGTCATGAATACTGGATACAAACCCTCACTAAGCATCACTCGTCTCCATTGTTTCATCTGACTTTCTCTTGTCTCATTTTGGTGTCTAGGGAAAAATCCCCTATAACCCCTATTGCTCCTGGGTCTATCACGTTCAAATGCCTCTGTTTCCCATTCTTCTAGGGCTTCGTATTGCGTTAATCTTGGTCTGGGTTCTCATTCATTCTCATTCTTAGATTTTGAAGAATTCTCCCATTGAAAGTACCATTCTCTGGGAAAGCTAATATTCCATCATCTTTTGTATATTCTATCCAATTTTCTAACCATACACAAGTATGATAACCCCTCTCCATCATCATGAATGAGGCGGGCGTTTTTGCTGGTGGAATGATAATTCCTTCCCTAGTTTTGATTGGCTTATCCTTCTTAAAATAATTCTTAATATTTTGTAAGAATGACATTTTTCTCTTTTCTCCGTACATTTTGGGTAAATATCTATGTATTGAATTATATTCTGCAAAACCTAGGAATCTCCTGTCTGGACGTGTTCCTATTATAGTCGGATCGCGTTTCCACATGTAATTTACACTGTCCACTAAGATTTCGACTTCTATTCTGACAACCAATCAAATTTCAGATAACATTTGTCTCGGCGCCAATCCTAGCGCGGTTTTTCTGTGACGTCTATTCACTCTATCTGACAACCCCTCCTTTACAATCTGCGCTTCTCTGTCCCTCGCTGTGCCGACCAATCCCAGCGCGGCACCTGTGACGTCGGTATTACTCCTGACTACTGACCCCTCCTTTACAAGCTTGCTCCACGCCCGCTGTTTCAACCAATCCCAGCGCGGCGTTTGTGGCGTTAGCTCTACTCCGACAGCTGACCCTCCCTTTACAAAAATCGTACGCAAAACTTATTTTCTCAACGTTTCTTATTTAAATTCAGTAACAACATAAAACATTCGCTATCGTGTCAGTTTTCCTAAATTGAAAAGGATAGATTTCCTCACACTTAGTAAAACCCTTCCGTTTACTAGACATACACTACGAGTAAAACCCTTCCGTTTACTCTTCACATAAGCTTTGAAAATACCTGCTACTCCTTCAATGTTACCCTTTCTAGGTTATATAACATAAAATTTTCACCAGTGTATTCCTTTGCTGTCACTCACACACACAGAGTCCCTAACAAGTACTGATAGCCCTGCTTAACTTTTCAGTACTAATTCTGCCTGACAGATAACCTCACTGCAGTATGGCTTCCACTTACCATCCGCTATTCAAATTCCCCGGGGATTTCTAGACAACATAAAACAAAACTTTAAAAACACAACGGATGTTAGTTCATAAAAATAAAATTCTCATTACCCAATTAACAAAGTATAACCATCCTCTGCTACCAGTAACTGATCCAGCGGGTTACTAGCAACAAGCATTCATACACAAAATACTCACTTGGGCCCATTCATTCATGCTAACTAATAATCACCGCTGGTGGGAATCAGTTGTACTCTTTATCAAATCCCTGCTACCAATTACCTTTTCTGATTGAAGAGTAATGTCTTACCAATGGACCTTTGATAATTGGGGTTGAAATGAGATCATACAATACATAATTTCATTAACCACCTGAAATAACCACTGACTCAGGAAGTTTTAAAATGTTTATCTAAATTCTTTAGCAGAGTAAATTACAAATCACATAATACTTAATCGCATATCAAGGAGGAAGCATACTAAATAATCACCTATTAATCACAACTGACGGTCCCTCAGAAAGGAGAAGATAGAGACAGCAGTACAACTAAAGATTACGCATTGATAGTTACCTAAAGGTGTGAAAACCAAACCCCTTGGCCAAGGAGTTGGAAAGATGGGTCCCAAGAAGGATGAAGACCAAGACCTCCGGACCAGGTTCAGGACAGGATAGGTGACCTCTCTACCAACGACGCCTGCGTCGTTCCCTCTCTGACACTTCGTTCCTCCTCGATTCTTCCGTGTCTTCTTCTAATAGAGTCCGCCGCCCCCACCTCAGGACCTCTTCGGACAGCGGTCAGTCTGCTCGGTTCTGCAATAGCATCGGTTCTCTGCTACCGCATCTATTCATCTGTTCTCTGAGCTAGCTAATTAGCTAATTCTATATCTTTTATACCCTTCTATGCCCATGTACCTCCCATTAATGTTTCAATATTATGGGCCCACTATTTCTAATTGGTCAGGGACAGGGGGTTGATCCTCACACCATGTCAAATTAGTTCAATTTTCTTAAGCCCATTGTTTTAAAATACCGCCCCTCTCAATTAATACATTTGCTTTATTTCCCACCCGTCTCACGACAAATTTTAATACAAAGTGTATACAAAATGTATCAATTGGTAGGACATCTCAGATGAACGGTGAAGGTGATCAGCGGGTCATGTCCTTGGACATCTTCCAAGTTGACTTCATCGCTTTGCATGGTTAGTTTTCAGGGCGCATGCGCCAATCACGTGGTGTCTTGAGCTGCCGTTCTGTCAACCCAGGCCCACTTTACGAACTAATAGAAATCAAAGAAGAAACATATTAAAATCGGAAATAAATGTTTCACTGTATACCCCCTGCTTCTGCTCTACTCCCATTTAATTATAAATGTCTATCCCACATTAGTAGCTTTAGAATACCACATTATTAATTGCAGCAATGCGAAAGCTTTAGCATGTGAGGACATTAAGCGGCCATTTTAGCATACACTGCGCAGAAGCGAAAGATTCCCTCCAAGCAAAGAAAGACGTCATACCACGTGACATGGTTGACACATGCGCAGTAGAGTTCCCGCGATTTAGCGGCCATTTTGGATTACACAAGGATTACTTATTAGTGGAAAACACATAGGCAAGCATCTTCTGGATAAAAATGTTGTGTATGCACATTATTAATAAAGACATTACAGAGTTTTAGTACAAATTAATTAATACTGTGAGAGGATTGCTTCCGAGCAAGTCTCATTATGAGTCCTTGCTCCATCAGGTGTTGAAGATGATGTGGGATGACAAGGGGACGCAGTGGACTTTCATCATGATGGAGGTGATGTGATCACATTTATTCATGCTTTACATGCACGTCAATTCACAAAAATGCCAGGGGTAGCAGAAGGGACATCACACGCCATTTAACATTTACCTTCCCTTACACATTTATACATATTCACACACACACTGTCTCTCACATCAGCACACTCATCCTCAAGCAAGCACACAACATACATTTAAAAGCATGTTTTACTTACCTCTGCTGCCAGGTAGGGTCATATTTCGGCTGATTGTATTCAGTTTTATTAAACTATTAGTGAAAAATATAATCTTATTCCTTATATTTGTAATGAAAAATTGACAGAAAACAAAGAAATTGGAGTCCCAACCAATGTCCATAAGGATGAGCTGCCTCTGTGTTCCTTGCACGAATTTTGCCACCTCTGAGGCCATGGGTCGCAAAGGCAAGGCCAGGTGTTGGAAAGGGCAAGCCAGGGGTCGCAGCTGCCACTCCGGGTGACACCTAAATGACATCCATGATGCCCTGGAAGAAATGTGCTTGCCTGAGCAGTTCATTTTCACCATCTAGATGCAAGAGTAAGAGAGATTGAACAGACATTCTGAAGTCACTTTTTGAAAGAAATTTTCACGTTCTTCAGAAAGCTGGTACCAGGCCATCTTTGTTTTCTCAGCAATGGGTTCCTTGAGGGTGAGGTTGGTGTCCAGGGTGAATCCAGGTGACTTGGCATTGGGTGAATGTTCAGGTTCAAAACTACCAAAGTTCTTGACATTGAACATTTGTATTATTTGTTGCCTGTTGTTCTTGGCAAATAACAGGCATTCTGTCTTGGTTAGGTTGATCTTCAGGTTTGGATTAGGTAGTGTTTGAGGTGTTGTATGTCTAGAGAGGAGGAAACTTTCAAATAGAGTTGTATATCAACATATTGGTGAACTGTGATGCTTTTATCAGCGAGTAGAGCCCCACGGAGCTCTACGTAGAGACTGAAGATGATAGTGGTCAGTATAGTACCCTGGGGGACTCAGCAAGTGAAAACAATATTCTGGGACCTGTAGGGAACAATGTGAACAAACTGGTATGGAGCCGAAAGGTGGGAGGCGAACCACTGAAGGACGCTGCCAGTGAATCCCATTCAGGGGTTTAGGGCGGACTGGCCGATGGTGTTGAAGGCAACTGAGAGATTCAGTAATATCAGGAGGCTAGGCTCATCTTCATCTGTGTTCTGGAAGGCATTATCCATGATGTATAAGTTAGCTGTCTCCATGATGCAGCATGGTATGAAGCCAGAATGGCAGTTGAGCTGGAGATGATTGGCTTTGATGTGAACTTGGAGTTGAGTTGAGCATAGACTCTCTTTCAATGATCTTGCTGATGAAGAATAGGTGAATAATGGGCCGGTAGCTGGCAAACTCATCAGGGTCGAGTGTAGGCTTGTTTGGAATGAGAGGATCTGTCCTGGCCTGATAGCTTCTAAGAAGAAGCCTCCAATGTGGAGGTGTTGACAATGGTGACTAAGGGTGAGAGAACTTCTCAATAGAGTTTTGATGAGTGGGTGATAAGAGCATTTGAAGAGTGGGGGAGGGAACAGTAAGTACTAACCTTGAAATGAAAAAATGAAATTTGTACTTGTAAAGCGCACCCATACCCCCAAAGGGGTGTATAGGCGCTGTACGCATACCGCTGTGGAACCCTTCCTGGCTTTTCCCTGTGAAATGTCCACTCCTGGGCAACCCCAGGGTGAAGCCAGGCATCCCAGCGCTGTTGGGGCCGTTGTGGAGATTAAGCAAGCTATTGCCCAGAGTTGCAGAGTGGGACCCATGATTAGAATAGGCACCGAGGCGAGAATTATCAGGTCCGAGGAAATTGAGCCCAAGACCCGCCGAGGCGGGAATTGAACCCTGGTCCCGGGCCAGATCTCTGCATCAGGGTCTGCCGCTCTAACCATTGAGCCACACTTCTCCGGTGGCGGTCTGACCACCGACATCAAATTGGTCCGACTGCTGTATTACAATTAGAGGACTGGATCCAACCGACTCCCAAATGAGCTGTAAACTGATAAAGTTTTTACGTGCTCATGACCAAGCATTGAAAGCAGAAGCACTTTAACGAGGTAATCTTAACAGGGGATGGAAGCTATTCCCACTCGCTAATGTACAGAGGAGGAGACGAAACAGGCGGTCAACTCCGATTACTTGAACTAACTAAATACGCCCCCCATCAGTAGTATTGCCAGTACGATTTGTTAGATACTTGACTAAGGGCCATATGTAGGTGGGCTAATACCGGTCGGTAACGGCCGAAAATCGGTAAATTTCCCGTTACCGACCGGTATTTAGCCCTTTGCGATGTAGGAGGCCGAATTCAAGGAGTCGGTAATTTACCGATTCGTTATTTTAAGGAATCGGTAAATTACCGATTCCTTAAATTCTATGTAGGGAGCACTCAAGTGAGTGCATTTTTGGTTTAAGGATTCGTTATTTACCACCAACTACAGGTTGGTGGTAAATACTGAATACCTTTTAAAAAGCAATTTTGTGCATGTATGTGCGCCACATGTGCACACATGCACGATTCAGGGGTGCAACAGGGTGTCAATTTGACACCCTGCCACCCTTGAATATGCTCCCCCTATTACCGATTCGGTATTTACCGAATCGGTAATAGTGAATGGCTTCCCATTCATTCCAATGGGCCTTAACCACGGCGGCAGCATGCCAACACCTTGGTTCTGACCCCTTTATGACTGTCAGCCCCATGGTTGCATCGAAATGCAGCGGTTGGAATGCTGCATGCTTGTCAGACAGTTTCCTGACGGCTGAAGTAGCGGCCGGCAGTCCAACCGACCGCCATCAGAATTGGGGCCGTAGTCTGGTTTGGGGACCTAGACTATGTTATGTAAAGATGCACTAACCTTGCAATCCAGATTCAACAGGAGCGGTGGAATCCTCCATACTTCACTGAACCCACATCTAAACTTAAATTCTTACCTTGTTCTTTAACAGTAGACCCGTGGAAAGGGGAATGGGCAAGAGAGAAACAGAGACACTGGATAGCTTCACGCTTGCTGGTTGCATATCTGGGCTGAATCTCTACTGCAGGAGTGCTGAAAACAAGAGAAGAATTTTAGTACATCAATAGTATTGACCTTAGAAGCTAACTGCTGATATTACACATGATATACCTGTTGACACTCTATGCATTTCCTATGCTTTATATTAAATTGAAACCTGATATTATGAGCTCTAATGCAAGTGGATATGATAATTGTGAGTTCCTACAAATTGTTTGCTAAAGACAGCTAACTTTAATGTTATTATATTCAAGGTAACAGATTGATGATGGTTATATGAAAAACATTCATTAATATCGCATGGCACATTTTTACCCTCGGTTATCATATATTTGATATTATCAATACCTGCATACATGCTTGTCTTACAACAGTCCTATGCTGATTCTGCTAACTTACAAAACCATTTGCAGTGGTTATTGAATTCTTACACCAAAAGGATGACTCTGGGTGAAATCTAATGCATTAGAATTTGTAATCCTAACGGATGACTCTTGGTGAAATCAAGGGGAATACATCTTTTAGAAATTGACTGACTGAACCTATCAATAGCCAATAGCCTGCGAGAGAGTGTAATGCGCCTGTTTCCATAGGGTTCACTCATTAGTGTTGAACATTGCTATCCATGAATAATAGCAAGTTTCATAGTTAAAATGAAGTGCACACATTTCTAAAAGCATTGGTGCAGTAACATCATGCAGGTAGCAGTCATCCCAGCAAAATGGCAGCATTGGACGATTTTAACACAGGCACCAGCTGGCGCTATTTTCAAAGAGACTCTTGCCAGTAACTCTACAGGCATTGCAGACACTTGGATATCCTGGCATTAATTCAGTTATCCAGGTTCACTCCATCTATGTAAGAGAGGGGCAGTCCTAACTTGACCGGGTGTGTGCAATAATGGGAGATCCCACTAAATTGCCAGTATTGCTGCTGGGTTCACGGCTAAGGTGGCTCTATTGAATTGACCTGATACTGTAAAATGAACTGTGTGCAGCGGGATGGCAATGCAACTGCCCGAATCTAAAAAGATTAATCCACTTTCAATATAGTGCACAAAAATAATTTGTATTCACTGTTCATGTTTTTGTTAGCTATGCGAAAGCAACTCGACTTCACTCTGGATGATCTAATTCGCGATGCAAAAAAAGCAATGCGCATAATAAGTGGAGAAGAAAATGAGGATATGTCTTCGGAAGATATTTCTGAGGAAACATCAACAATAAAAGAGGTTTGTAAACCAACTCTCAGTATGGTACCATATTTTACATTTGTCTTCTACATTGTTAGTGACTTCATTTCACAATTGCGATTTATATTTACATTCTGCAGCGCCCAGTTTGCCTAGCATTTAAAATGTACATATCTAAATATCCTTAACTGCCTCCTCTGCTACTTCATTATGGCATAAATCCTTACAGTATAACATGACATCATTGTCAAATCATTTATTGGAGTGTTTTGATTTTTCCAAAGAGAAAATGCATAATTCATTTATCATAGAAATCTTTTTGTACGAAAAGAATTCCAAAATAAATGCAAAAACCAGGAAATCCATAGATCAGACACCACGGCACTATGTTGCATTATAGGGCAATGGGACGAGGGGGGCATTAATTAAATATGTCATTGGTCTTTGCATTCTTTAAGTGTGGGAGGGAATACATTATTTGGCCTTTTATTGGTGGCAGACATCTTGGTGCTAGAACTTTAGTCAACCTCTGCTAGAAAGAAAAATAGAAGTCTGGTATCAAAAGAACAATGGAGATTTAAGAGCTCTCTGGAATGAGCCATGGTTCCTAATCTGAAGAATCCCCAATAGTAATTTATTACACATTTGTGGGACTTAGAACGAACCCTCAATGCCACCCTGCCTACCGAGCCTGAACCAAGGGACAGAGACTGACAGTTATGTAATCACTGTCACAAAAGTAATAATTATATATACAAATAAGAAAGTAGAGGCTCCATAAATTAACGCAGTGATAGTGTTTCATGGCAATGGTGAATAAAGGCGCACAAATGCTTAACACATAAAAAGGATGATGTTGATTGAATATTATTCAATTTGCAAAACCCAGACTGATAGTTGAGTTAAGGATTAAAAATGAATTATTATATTGCTGCAGTCAGCATCTGGGAACATCAATGTTTTGACCCCCTAGAGAATGATTCTTAACGGGGTCTTCATCAGGACACATAAAGGTACCGACCTCTCGGATAATTGCTTCAAAGCTGGGAACAAAGTCAATCACATCCGATTTTCCAAAACATTACACATAGGGCCACATGTCTCAAATTTGGAAATTGTGATTATCTAATCGCGATTTTCTGAGAATCGCAATTAGGTAATCGCAATTTCCAATGTATGAAACTCCAAGAGTTTCATATACCGATTCCCAATGGGTCGCAAATCGACCTACCTCATTAATATTAATGAGGTAGATCGCAATTTGCGACCCCCTAGGAATCACTAAAATCACGGGGATGGTGGCATGCTGGGGTCAGCAGAACACCATGTCCATGATTACTTTCCAATAAAGCAATCTTTTTTTTTTTTAAATGCAGCTTGTATTCCTTAAAGGAAAACGGGTTGCGTTAAAAAAAAAAACATTTTCTTTTCACTTCTTAAGAGCAGGCAGTGGTCCTGCTCTTAAAAAACGTTTTTACAACCATTCCCAAAGGGGAAGGGGCCCCTATGGGACCCCTTCCCATTTGCGAATGGGTTACCACCTACTAGAAGTTGGTGGTAAAATGCGAACGTTTTGCGACCGCATTCACGGTCACAAAACATTCATACATACCATTAGGATTTACTATTTGGAAGGGACGCCCTAAACACACCCCTTCCAAATACCAAATCTCAAACCCATTTTGCGATTCAGTAACAGGTTACTGAATTGCAAAATGGGTTTTCATACAAGTAAAAGGCCTTTTTGCGTTCTGTGAATCGGCCCGTTTGTGAATGCAAAATTGGTTGATACATATGGCCCTTAATGTCTTGTGATTTAGCACGGAACATTGTCCCAGATGCCATCAGCTCTATTGGAGATCTCAGTTCTCACTCTAATAGTCTACCCATGTTCCCAGGAATACCAGGTTGCCCCTTAATCTTCTTACTGAATATTATTAGCCATGATTCATTAAAATGCTGATTTTAACAAGAGGATACAACCTCATTGACCTTACCCTTTTAAACTGAGATCTTTAGACAAAGAAAAAGCTAGACTCTTTTGAGAATGGGGAAGGACCATCTTGCAAGCTTAAAGGCCCAACAAATGGAATAGTTTTGCTTAAAAAGATTCTGATATGATTGGGAGTGAGGCAGACATGGAGTCACTATATGAGGCGTGCATTGGGAAGTTGAGCATTTTGGATCTCAGAAAAGTAGCAAAGAATTAAAATATAACATCATAGTCCACTCATAGAGGTGTTGGCCTTTTCCTCAGTCAAGCAAAGATGAGGTGAATACAAAATGAATACTCTTGTGATTCAACTAACTGGCCATCACATGGAAACTCGTAACATTTCTTTGAAAAGTGTGTCAATTTACCATGTGCAGTTCACATCAGCAATTGATCTGGTCTGTTTTTTGACACTAGTCTTTTGTGTCACCAGACAGGCTGGGGACAGGGCAGTGAGCCAGGAAATGGCAAATACTTCTGGGGTGAAAACCTCAAAAACCATCTCCTACTTCAACGGTGGCACCAAGTATAAATATTAGACCCTCAGACCCAAGTCTTCAGTACACCTTTGGACTCTTGGATTCCACAGAAGAAGGACTGCTGTGCTACTCTGCTGCAAGAAGAACTGCTACTCTGCTGCCCTGCTACTCTACTGCCATGCTTGCTGAGAAGGAAGACTTGACTTTCACCCTTCATCCCAGGCTGAAGTAACTCCAAGGGCCAGCTGACTGACCTCCTATTCTGTGCTATTGGGATATAACAAGGTCCAGAGACTCCTTGCATCTGCCCATCTCACCTGCTGCCTGTATCTGCAACTGGACCTGTCTGAGCCCTGCTGGCCTCTGCTGGAGTGAATTCCCGATCTCCAAGAGGTGCCTCTCAGGTCCCTAGATGTTGCATCTCCTCAAAGAAAGGAGAAATCCTGAAGTTTTGGGCCCTCCGTGGCTTCAAATGGGCCTGTTTGCAGCAAAATCTTGCCACCCACCAACACAATGTTCCGGTGAACCTGACTCTTCACACTATAGTGACGGCCAGCGATGCCCAAAAACGCCTAGCAATATGATACCTGCACTTCACGCTAAAGCATCGACAGTCCACGATGATTGCCAACGCAAATTTTCCAGCAGCGACTGTCCACAATGCCCGACAGGATCTTCGCGCTACAACGATGACCATCTGTGATGCCTGGCCTGCTCTTCGCACTACATTGATGACCAACGCTCTCCTTGTGGCCCCCTCCACTGTGAATGGAACTCTTTGTGCTTGACTTTTGAAGGTAACTCATTCAGCGGGATTAACCTGGTCCATTTTTTTATTTATTTATTTATTTTATTTATAGGTTTTATAACGCGCCTGAATCACCCCCGAAGGGGTATCTCTGCGCTGAGGATATGCACTAGCCAGACAGACGGACCTTAAGGAAATAGGGCAGTTTTGAGAAGTTTTCTAAAACGCAGTTAGTCAGGGCACTGTCTCAAGTTGATGGGAAGCTGGTTCCAATAGAAGGGAGCGAGGTAGGAGAAAGATTTCCCACCTAGCCTCAATTTCCTCACCCGAGGAACCACAAGAAGCGCCATGTCTCCCGACCTAAGAGACCTGATAGGGGCATAAGGCTTAAGTTTCCTGGAAATGTAAGAAGGACCTTTATTATGCAAGGCCTTGTATACAATGCAGCAAACTTTAAATTTAGCCCGCTTGCGGATGGGCAACCAGTGTAGATGTTGAAGCAAGGGAAGGGAGGGAGTTCTTGGTGGGGCATTCATAACAAGACGTGCAGCGTGTTTTGGACCACCTGCAATCTGCTTAGCGAGGACTCATTAATTCACACAACAAAGAAAAGGGACTGTATTAAAAAAACTAACGGAGTGGGTAATGAGAGGAGAAGTGTAAAATAGGGCACACACTGTGTATGTAAAACTGCCCTCACACACAGCAAGCTGTGTCATGCTTCATCATAGGGCCTGCTAACACACCTCTGCGCTAGCCAACGCTGGAGGTGGAGCAATAGGGAGGGGGAAGACAAACAACATAAAAGAAATGAAGAAATGGTGTGGGATCAAAAAAGTGAAAAAATAGTGGCAGAATGAATTGATAAAACTGGTAACAGTGTGTCCCTGCTATACCTTTAATAATGGGTACACTGTCCAGGTGCAAGAGGTGGTCCTATCCAGACCCGTGGATGGTGGTAATGGTTACTCGTTATCAGAGCCCTACCCCTCCACTCTGCTGAAATGTCGACATATTTCAGCCGGCACGTGCTAATACCCTGGCTTTCTTCAGGACTTTCACCTGATCAATCCCAAAAAAAGACTCCGCCAGTTCAAGTTTGACTTATTAGTAAACTCGGTTCCTCATGGAGAGCAAAGGGCTCTACCATACTCTATTCCAGAGTTTGCACTGAACGTGGAGCCTTTTTTCCTCACCCCTGGATCCTAAGGAGGTAGGGACAGCAGTCTTTTTTCCCTCCCTATTGCTCCCTTGGTCAATTCCAGAGGCTTAGACCGAAAAAGACCCAGATTGACAATCTGGGAGCGGGAAGATAGAAAACTAGTCATCCACTGAAAAGCGGAACCTCTAAGTCCAATCTCCTCTAATCTCCTGAGCAAGATTTGGTGAGAGATCGTGTCGAACGCAGCCGAAAGGTCCAACAGCATGAGAATCGTAGACTGACCCCCATCTAGGGTCATCCTGATGTTATCTGTGACCTCTAGCAGGGCCTGAATCCAGATTGAGAAGGATCCAGGCTCTCCGTGGTCTCGACATGGTTCGACAGCTGTTTGTTAATATATTTTTCCAACACCTTACTCAGGAGAGGAAGTAGGGAGATAGGGCGAAGATTGGAAAACTCTTCCATAGGGATCTTAGAGTTCTTACGAATGGGGATGACTTGTGCCGTCTTCCAATCCCGAGGAAGATAGCCCTCCTTCTTAGAGAGATTGAAGATGGTACCTATAGACGAAGACAATTGTTTGGAGAGGGAGGAAACTACTTTAGCAGGGATGGCGTCGAGGGGGGAGCCTGATTTGACTGTGTAAAGTAAGGTTTCCACCTCCTTGGTAGATATGGGAGAAAAGCTGTCCAGCAGATGCATTGTAACAATTGCTGGTGAATCAAGAGGAAGGGCATCCATTTGTTGACTCCCAGAAAAAGAAATCTTGTCATAAATACGTTCAATTTTCTCTGAAAAATACTGGGCAATACCATCACAAAGCACTTGCGATGGTGTCTCTGGATTGTCGCAAGCCTTCGGATTAGTGAAGGATTTGAGTATTTGAAATAAGGTTTTAGGGGTATTCTCCGCCTCCGCAAGCTGGGCGGCAATGTAAGCTTTCCGCGCACCCTTTATGTTTTTATGATAGATAGAAAGGGCTCTCCTAAAATTGTCTTTATCCCTTGTCTCCTGGGATCTTCACGCTACAACGATGACCATCTGTGATGCCTGGCCTGCTCTTCGCACTACATTGATGACCAACGCTCTCCCTGCTCCTTGTGGCCCCCTCCACTGTGAATGGAACTCTTTGAGCTTGACTTTTGAAGGTAACTCATTCAGCGGGATTAACCTGGTCCATTATTTTTTTTTTACAGAGTTTTATATAGCACGAGCTTGACCCGAATCGGGTATCAGAGCGCTTTACATAGCACCAGTTGCATTACATGAGGACACATTCATTTTAGTTAGGCACGGGGAGATTAAGTGATTTGCCCAGAATCATAGGATGTTCAGCGTCATTGCAGAGACTCGAACCCAGTTCCCCAGATTCGAGATCGACCGCCCTAGCCGTTAGGCCAACTCCTCTCCCCATCTATCCGGCCCACACTTCATCGTGGTGGGCTGAACTTGTGACTTTCGCCCTCACAAGACCAGATCACTATAATGCCACTTTGTCCTTTTAGACGCTACACTTACCTTAAATCATGAAAATTGCATATCTCAGGTTCTACTGATTGGATTTTTGTAGTTTTGGTCTGAAATAATTTATTCAGTATAACTCAATTTTTCTAAATTGGCATGAGATTTTTCTTGTGTTGTGTTTTCATTTTATTACTGTTTGAAATGCTGGATAAATACATAGACATTGCTTCTAAGTTAAACTTGACTGCTGAGTTCCAAGCTACCAGAGGGTTAAGCACACTTAAATATGGAGCTGCTTGTGATTTTACCCTAACAGAAATTGTGGGTGCTGCTTGAGTAGGATTTCAACCCTCTCAACCAGCAACCCAATTTCCTACACGGGGTATTTTGAAAGCGACTCTTAACTCCTTATAGAGTCATACGCCACGGCAACAATGAACTCCCTCTAATCAATCTGGCGTAGTTGGTTATAGCCCTCCAATCTGTATTAGAGGCAGTAGCGGCCCGTAGAGGGAGTTCCGTGGGGCGGTGAGGCGGGGCGGGGGAGGGTCAGGGTGGAGGGTAGTAAACACCGGAATATGGATGAACGGAGGTAAGTAAACAATTAAATAAATAAAACTAATTTTGTTGCGTGCGCTGCATCGCATTTTGCGATGCAGCGCATGCAACGAAATTAGTTTTATTTATTTAATTGTTTACTTACCTCCGTTCATCCATATTCCGGTGTTTACTATCCCCCCACCCTGACCCTCCCCCGCCCCGCCTCACCGCCCCACGGAACTCCCGCCACGGGCCGCTACTTATTAGAGGTACATGGAAAGGTAGGTGCCCCCCACTGAGGCTTCTGCAGTGAAGTCCAAGTTACTGGATATGATTGGCTGTTGAATAGATGTAATTTATTCAGAGGCTGGGTAGAGAAAACATTTTACCTCATAATATAAGTTCTATTTTCTTGCCTGAGTGCAGCAGTAATAATCTATTATACATTAACCATAGTGTGTTAAACTTGTCATTTGACAATTGACTAATCTGGTCCCATGTTTTAGTTTTTCAATGG
Source organism: Calotriton arnoldi (assembly GCA_963921515.1). Classification (NCBI taxonomy): domain Eukaryota; kingdom Metazoa; phylum Chordata; class Amphibia; order Caudata; family Salamandridae; genus Calotriton; species Calotriton arnoldi. The sequence goes on along the minus strand of CAWUFW010001622.1, from coordinate 610,874 downwards.
CTTTGTACAGCTTAAACAGATTTGGTTAGCAGCTCCTAATACCTGTTTTCTTTTTATCCTTTTTATTTAAATGATTTACAAACTATGGTGAAGAATATGTTTATTGACTTTGTCTGTATCACTGACAAAGTAATCAGTTGTGTATTTAAAGATTTTTAACGTAGGGCATGCCGATTCTTAATTGTATTTGCATTTCAGTGTTTTTGGTTTGTTTAACACAGTATTAGGTGTTTGTAGTTGCCAGTGAGGTTGTAAGGCACTGGCACATTTATTACACTGATTTTGTACTCGGGTTTAATCAGGTAAAATAAATAGGTATTTTGTTTCTAGAACGGAGTGGTTATTGCCATCCTGGCTGCAATATTGTTCAGCCGTTTGATACCTTAGAGAAAACTCCTTATAATTTAAAGTGGCTGGATTCTGTTCTTGGTTAAGTGCCACGCACTAAGGAGGGCTCATGTATGAGGAGGATTTTAGCACAATTTTGAGTGAGCAGTTAAAATGATAAAAAATTATGCTGCGGATAAGAAAATAGGAGCACATGCCAATATGTCTGACTTAAAAATGGAAGTACCTCTACAGTCATTGATGATTTTAGAGACTCAATAAGTTACAGTGCATGCCCTTTGTCATTCATCCTTGCACTGATACATTCATTCACATAGCAGTTAATTATTGCATGCACCTCCTTACAGAACAACAATAAAGCACAAACAAACTGAACAATATACTGAAGATAAACTAATAGAATACAGGTAAAAAGTAAACATGCTGCCACATACATATAGTAGACATATGCTTGCAATAACAAATAAAGAAATAAACATAGCAACGTTACCTGTCTTGCAGTGGTATTGTATGTGGTGTTTTGTTGTTTTAAAGTTCTAGGTTGGCCTCCATGTTCAGAACCAACATGTTGGCCATCTTGGAATGATAAAACAGTGATGCACTATGGCATTGAAATGTAATTAGTAATGTCTTCAATTATGTCATTTGAGATTCCATGAGTGATATAGTAAGTGAGGTCATAAGCAGCGCATAGTAAGGGCACAAGCTATAGTTTGCTCAGTAAACTATAACTGGTGAATTTAATTTTTGTTTTGTTTTTGAATATTAGTTTTAACTTCATTTCAGCACCCAACAATAAATCACTTAAACCTTTGTTATTTTCAGTGAATTTCTTTTTCTTTTTTAAGGTAAGTGAAAATCTTATTACCATGCCTAACTATAACCTCTCTTTAAGCTTTGGTTTTTGCAGTGAATTTTTGGGGTATTCTGTTTTTTTAATTAAATTTTATAAGCATTTAGAATAAGAATACAAACAGAATTCGGAATATGGAGGTTCTACAGAAAGTCATATCATATATGCTTGTATATCTTCCCACTGGAAAAGGGAGAATAGAGGAGGGGGAAAAACACAGTGTTACAGTAAAAGGGGAGAAAGGAGGGAAAAGGGGGGAGTGAAAGAGACAGGAGAAAGGGGGGAAAAGCAGATCCCAAAAAATATCACATTTGAGCATCCCATATTACACAGGTAGTCAAACTGAGTAGCACAATTGAACAGCCAATACAAAGAGATGAAAACAAGAGCAATCTTCGCCCTTAAACAGGCTTGGTTACAGTAAAAAAGAAAATAATTAGGGACAGTGGCACGTCCATAGGTGAAGTACAGTGACACATCAAGTTCAACATAGGCGCATTCTTGTAGGGTGTATCAATCTGGGCTGGGGGTCTGAATACCTGTAGGGAATGTGCTGTATTTATCTGTCTAGGAGTAGGGTCCTGTGTGCGGATATATGTTAAGAATGGTTCCCAGATGTCCTTGGGCCAGGATGGTGGGGGCTTCTGCTCCCAGTAAGAAGCCAGCTGTTCCTGACGAGTCACATTCTGTATCCAAGACTCAATTTTGGGCAGTGGCTTCTGCCCCCAGTGTATAGAAATACAGTGTTTTTTCAGCAATAATAGCATAGCCGCCATTCGGCAAGTTTCTAGCGGAGACATAATAGTGGTTTGTGATATAGGATAGCCCAGAATCTGTTCAAGAGCGTGGAGTACGGTCTGCCAGTATTTCCCAAACAGAGGGCAGGTCCATGCCAGATGTATAAAGGTGGCTTGTGAGGCCATGCATCTCTTACAACGTGCACCTGGTGCAAGCCCCATTTGTTGTAGTTGTGCTGGTGTGCGGTATAAAAGGTGTAGGAATTTAAAATGAATAAGCTGCAATCTATAGTTAGGAGAGAGAGCAGTCATTGTGTGCAACAGTATTTCCATTTTTCCTCAGTTATGGGGGCGCCTAGGTGCAGAGTTTTTCATAATATTGTAAAGTCTGTGTTCAAGAGCATGTAGCTGTGTCGGTGGCTCTGGGAATGCGGCATGAAGTGTCCGGCATGCTGCGCGCAGCTGGTTGTATAGCATAGCATCCATCACAGTGATGCCAGAGGAGACAATGTTGTCGAAAGGAGGAATGAAATGGCCATCCAGCTATAAGTCTGCAAAGGTGAGCAAGTGCCTCTGATGTGCATGTGTTCTGGTGCAGGTAGCTTTAATGCGGGGAGTAATGGGTTCCGAGCCAGCGGAATGGATGGGGCATTTAAGACTGTGAGTTTAGCATGGCGGCGCATACCATCTCATGCCAATCGCATGCCAATCGCATGCACTCCACCGTGTCGACCATTTTACGTGGAGTTTTGAAGCGCTGGTATAGTGCAGTATTTAACGGCCAAAGGGAGGCGGTGTCTGTTTCCACTGCCGTGTGGGGATGAAAGGTTATTGGGTATAGCCAATACTGTAGATAGTGGACTTGGGCGCAAAGTGCATAAAGGTGCAGGTCGGGTGCACCCAAGCCCCCTTGACAAAAGGGGAGTGTAAGTATTTCCAAAGCTATACAGGGTTGCTTACCAGCCAAAGCAAGAAATATGAGATTGGAGCGCAAGTGTTTGAAAAAAGAAGCAGTGAGGGGGATGGGCACATTACTGAAGAGCTAGAGGAATTAGGTTAGTACTATCACCAGACATCCCGTTAAAGAAAGGGGTTGTCTGTTCCACAGCGGGATTTTCTCATCCAAGCAGGTCATGGCCCCTCCAAAGTTTACCCTCCATAGCTCCTCAACGTCCCTGCTAAGCCAGATTCCTAAATAGCGCACAGGCTCCCACGCTCATGCCAATGGAAATTCTGATTTCACCAGCTCAGTTGTATCAGTTAAGGGAAACAGTGTGGATTTGGCCCAGTTGATACATATATCGGAGTATAACTTCCCGTATAATGGGATCAAGATTGGTTTGAGGGTTGCGGATATGTTTGGGGTATTTTGATCACATTCAGCCCACTTCCTCTTTGCACACAGCCTTCAACCATGCACCAAGGGAGTTGCGGTCTCAGTGCCCACTGTAAATAAATAATTCATTTTAACTATTATTTTTTGGTTACAGGATGCTGTCACGACTTCCTAATTCTAGCAAGAATTATTAAAGTGCAAATGTTCAATTTTTAAGGTTTATCAAAGGGCATAATCCACACCAATATCCTTGCCTACAAAGGTAATCTGTAAGATTCCATGTAATAAAATGCATATCTGCAGGCTTTAACACAGTCCACCCTTAAAGGTCTATTTGCTTTAAGATATACTATTACATGTGATTGGTAAATCTACTCCTCCCATTCTCGCTGGCTTGTGCTTACTTATACTAAGCGTTCACGGAAGTGGTTAATTTGTGCTCGTGCCCATGGCTGTCATTCTGCCAGGTGATTATCTTCTTTGTGGGGCTCGCCCTACACCCCACTCTGTGTTGACAGATGACTATACCGATCCAGCCCCTTTGCAGTCTACAATCCGGGTCCTCTTCTGCTCTCCTTGACTAATAACGCACTCTCTATAATTCCATTCCAGTGTGACCTGCCTCTCCTTTTGCGATTTTGATTAATTGCAACGACCGGTGAGTGGTGTGTTTATCGCTCCCTGCGCGTATTGTCCTTCTGCAGCCTAGACTATTCCCCTCCACGTCTTTATTGGTTTTGCCCTTCAGGAACTTTGTAGTGCTGCATCTCCCACCTTCCCCCTCCTGAGGGCCTAGGGTATTTGGGGCGCAACAGGGAGTTATCCATGGTAATCACATGGCAAATGGACAGCAAGTGTTTACCGCCAGTGTATGCCTTTTAAGATAAGGCCACTGCGCCGCAGCAAGGGTAAAGGGCACTTGGCTGGTTACATGTGAGTACGTGCACACGCATGTGCACACATGTTCGGGCTGCGCATGGCAGACTACTGTTGTGCACAACCTGATAACTGGGCACATGTAGCCTGGGGCAGTGCAGACTCTGCAGGATTAGATACTGACTTGGGGTAGACCTTATACTTTTAGTGTATTCTAGTAGGGAAAGTCAGTGTGATTTACTGTTTTGTCTGTAGAGACACTTTAATATACACATGTGGAGAAAACTGCCTTAGAATGCAGTTTTGCTTCCCTTTGGCCTACAGAGACCAGTGACGTATTGAACTGGGGTGTAACCTGTGCGGAAAAATCATTTCTGCAAGTTCCACAAAGATATCTGTACAAATTATGGGTCATCCAGAATGGTCATATTTCTCTGGCTCAGCTTAGGATCAGAGCCCAGGCCTTTTGTCATCCTGCTGTGCCAGGTTAATTATATTGCTCTTCAGCAACAGGAACAAAGGCCGCCCCACACAAAGGGAGCAATTAACAGTGCTTTACTAAGCTCCTGACGAGGAAAGGGATGGGGCAAAATGATCTGCATCAATCAATTAGCTGTCATACTGTACCAGGGAAGCACCTGCCCAAGACACTGAACAAAGGAGGAAGCCCAGATCAAAAAGGAAAAGAATGAGAAAAGCGGCACAAGGCGCCCAGCGCACGGTACTAGGCCACGCAACAGACAATGACAAGAAAAGCTCTGCTGCTCTCCCGGCACAGCGGGAGAGCAGCTACCAAAATATTTACTGCTCCTGGAGGAGCGCCCTATAATGCCCTGCAGAGCTCTTCAATTTTGCACATTTTCTTTGCTTGTGGTGGCCCCCAGAGAGCGGGGACACCACCAACGTCCTCAAGAAAGTGTGGTGGCTGCAGGGTCGTAGCACCTCCCCCCTAGAGGGTCTTTTTAAAGTTACTCACCCTATGTTTGTGGGGTCCTCTGAAAAAGTCCCTAATATTTTCAAAGTATACCTCAGGGTGGAGCTTCTGCTCTACAGCTGGGAGTGCTTCCCCCTCTAGGGGCTTATTTTATGGTTGCTGTCTGTTAGAAATGGGGGTCTCTAGTTGGCAATGGCTGGCGCCAATGTCCAAATAGGGACCCTTCTTCCTAAGTCAGGGCAAGTGGGCTACCCCCTTTGACAACCCCTGCTCAACCCTGTGGTAACGTAGCACGAGCAGTTAGGCCTATCTCAGAGGCAGTGTGTGAAGCATTTATGACCATGCACAATAAGGCAGTAATGACACCACAAAAGGACACAACTCAAGTAGGTATAGAAAAATAGTATCTTTATCTAAGGTTTAACACAAGACTCTCAAAAGCGTTTTAACCAGTCACAATGCACGTAAATCAGTAGGGACTTAAAAAGGCAATAACGTATTCACCAGAACGTGGCACTGACTGAGTTCAGGGCCTGGGTCTACGCGACCCGTTGCACACCAGATACCTGCCGTTGGACGGGGACACAGCACGCAGCTTCTCGAAGAAGCGGAGACGGTGACAGGCGGACTCGCAGCGACCACAACTCTTGACTGCAGTGGTCTGCAACGTGCACTCACAATGATTCGGGCACTCGGGGACAGGCGGGCTCTCAGCGGCAGCAGCACGCGGCTGCGGCGGCCCGGGCTGGTGGTGGCGATGACTCTCGTCGTGCACCTCCGTGGTGGGCTCACAGTGGCAGCAGCTCTCTCTTAGCTGCGGCGGCCCACAGGACGACTCACGATGATGCAAAGTTGGCAAAGATGCGGGCACTCAGCGGCAGCAGCTCTCTCTTAGCTGCGGCGGCCCACAGGACAAATCACGATGATGCAAAGTTGGCAAAGGTGCTAGCACTCAGCGGCAGCAGCTCTCTTAGCTGCGGCGGCCCACAGGACAAATCACGATGATGCAAAGTTGGCAAAGGTGCGAGCACTCAGCGGCAGCAGCTCTCTCTTAGCTGCGGCGGCCCACAGGACAAATCACGATGATGCAAAGTTGGCAAAGGTGCGGGCACTCAGCGGCAGCAGCTCTCTCTTAGCTGCGGCGGCCCACAGGACAAATCATGAGGATGCAAAGTTGGCAAAGGTGCGGGCACTCAGCGGCAGCAGCTCTCTCTTAGCTGCGGCGGCCCACAGGACAAATCACGATGATGCAAAGTTGGCAAAGGTGCGGGCACTCAGCAGCAGCAGCTCTCTCTTAGCTGCGGCGGCCCACAGGACAAATCACGATGATGCAAAGTTGGCAAAGGTGCGAGCACTCAGCGGCAGCAGCTCTCTCTTAGCTGCGGCGGCCCACAGGACAAATCACGAGGATGCAAAGTTGGCAAAGGTGCGGACACTCAGCGGCAGCAGCTCTCTCTTAGCTGTGGTGGCCCACAGGACAAATCACGAGGATGCAAAGTTGGCAACGGTGCGGGCACTCAGCGACAGCAGCTCTCTCTTAGCTGCGGCGGCCCACAGGACAAATCACGAGGATGCAAAGTTGGCAAAGGTGATGGCACTCAGCGGCAACAGCTCTCTCTTAGCTGCGGTGGCCCACAGGACGAATCACGATGATACACAGCTGACACAAGTGCGGGCACTCAGCGGCAGCAGCTCTCTCTAGCTGCGGCGGCCCACAGGACAAAGGGTGATCTCGACCAGGCTGGCACAACGGCGGGCACTCAGCGGCTACAGCTCTCTCTTAACTGCGGCGGCCCACAGGACAAAGGATGATCTCGACCAGGCTGGCACAATGGTGGGCACTCAGCGGCTACAGCTCTCTCTTAACTGCGGCGGCCCACACAGATCCAGCGAAGGTTCCGAAGGTTCAAATTAAGGCGGGCTCTCAGCGGCGGCAGCTCTCTCTTAGCTGCGGCGGCCCACACAGAGCTAACAAGGGTTACCAGTCCGCGTTCCTCACAGTAGAACTAGAGGTTCCGGATTACTCGACGGAGGCCTCACCTGCAAGTAGAATCCCTCGCACAGGAATTCAGACGGCTGACGGGGTGAAGTCTAATGTCCCTGAGACTTCAGCAGGAGGCGCTCTCAATTCAGGCCCTCAGGTAGTTTCTTCAGCAAGCTTGGTGAAAGTTTCAAAGTCCTTTCCTCTGTTCACTCGGACAGAGTTTTGTCTTGACATCCAGAAGGAACACACTTAAAAAAGGTTTCAGCGCAGCGTTTTATACCTAAAAAGTCTTTGTTCTCTAAAGTCACAAATCACTGAATCCAGCCAGAACCAGTTTGGTGGGGTCGGGGAGCACTTGGTTTACGAGGCGACATCCTGCCCTTTGAGAATCAGGGGTCTGCTATCAGACGCCCAGTGGGAGGTGGAGCCATCATTCACCTTGCCAGGCACGGCCCTGCTCAGATCAAAGAGTCACCCCTCCCCATACTCTAAATGCCGATCTCTCTCTCCAGCCAGGTCTGACCCAGCTGGCCCTGCTGCTCCAAAACCAGACGGCCAATACACACACCAGCAAAGCCTACAGGAAAGCTTAGGCAAGAAAATACCTTGTTTCTAGCAGAGACATTTTCGAACACGGGCTATGCAAATGATCCTTACTAAAAGATGTATCTCAATGTCCTGAGCTTAAGCATATCAAATTCGAATTTCCTATCAGGTTCCTGGGGGCAGGTAGGATTATGGGATGTAATACTCAGCCTGGCCATTCTGGCCTATGAGAACGGATAGCCTCACAATAGTAAACGTGAAATGGAGGGTAACTCGCTATTAGAACATGCTACACAGACATACTTTAAAAGCTGCTTCGGTGGGTAGCGCAAATCAGCGCTGCAGGCCCACCAGCAGTATTTGGTCTACCAGCCCTGGGCACACACAGTGCACTTATACTAGGGACTGACAGGTAAACCAAGCGAGCCAATTATGGTTATCCCAATTCATACAGTTATCTTTACACAGGGAGCATTCGCGCTGTGGCACTGAATGGCAGTGGCACAGCGCCCAGAGCATCTAAATCCAGCCAACATAAAAGATAGGAAGCGACAAGAGGAAAGGAGACCCGCGCCAATGATGCCAGGTCTAACTCTGTCATTGTAGCCTGAAAGTATATAAAGGAAATATATGTACTAAAGCACCCTCCAAGGGCTAAGTCTATGATTGCATGCTAATGTAGTTAAATTGTGATGTTATGTAAAGATGCACCGATCTTGGAGTAGTTTCAAATCAATCTTTATTTCTCTTGCAAGTTACCTTCAGCTTCTTTCTCCTTGTTCTACAGTTACCCACTCATTTCATCTCATTACATTCTTTCTCTACGTATCTTCCCCCTAATGTAATTGAAACTTATTCTACACAATTAATAACAGGAAAACAATTGTTACTAAACTTCTATACATAACAAGAGATAAAGGAATAACACAACTAGCAGTAGTATCCATACATTTTCAGTCGTATACATCTCTGATGTCTCGCAACATTTTATGTGTCACCCACAGCATTGCTTGGAAAGCTTGTGAGTTTGCACACATTTCCCAAACTCCATACAGATCCATCCTTCAGAACCACTACACTAAATTTCACATTTCTCACTTAGAAAAGTTGCGAAAATTTGCTATCTCCCTTCCTGAATATACGTCCATTTCTTACCACAACCCAATCACCCACTTCCACGTCCACTTTCTTAGTATGTTTCCTGGCATCATAATATTCCTTAATTACCGTTGAATCGCAGCAACACTATTTTTTATTGCACTGCAAGCAACCTACCCACATTCTTTACTTTTAACCATACAACACTCTTCTTTTTCTTCCTGTTTCTCTTCCCTTAAGAAATATAAAAGGTGATACTCCAGTCACAGAATGTGACGTTATCCTATATGCGAGGTCCGGCCACACGAGGGTCCATGCAGGTTCCAAGCGGGTGCCTGGCATTGAAGGCGGTGTGCCATTTTGCCACCACTCCCCTCCCGAGACCCATGGTGTAAGCAGCTGCTACACCGGATAATAAACTCGGTTCCTCTCAATCACAAGGATCACATGACTATCATAGTCAGAAGAAAAAAATTTTTTACATCGATAACCTCAGGTTAGGGTGGGCCTTAGAGCGTCCATACCGCTGGGGTTCAATTTATTTCACTTTCGGTCCTGACGAATGCCTGAATAATTACCTACACATAGGCAGAAACATGTTGACCAATTCTCAGGGGACATAGCTGAACAATTTATTCAGTTCTTTGTCCAACACCTTATTTTTTAACCATGTCTGATTGGCAAATTAATAAAACATATTTTTGACACAATTCAGACATTTTTAACTCACTCTCACTTTTGTATCAAATTACCATTTTTCCAGCTCCGCAGTAACTCTGGCATTGCAGCACACCGGGGTGGCATTCGGCCTCTCCCGGTGGGGCCCAATGATGAAGCATGTCACCAACTAGGTTGGTGAGTGAGGGCTTTCTATAGAACCTAGTGGGATTCTGCATTTTTGCTCTTCGCCCTTTGAAAAGGTACACTCTTTAGTTGTTTATTATATGTTATCCTATATGTCCCAGTTAATTTCCTTAACTCATACATCCATGGTAATCCTGTTAGCCAAGGATAGCTGAATATTCTCCATAATCAATCGATTAATTCTTTTCAACTAATCCATTGGCTTGAGGTCTGAACAAAGCCACTCTTTTATGCACAATTCCCATTGTTGTTAAAAATTCTGTCATACTCCTGGAAATAAACTGCACTCCATTATCGGTCGCCAATGTCTTTGGAACACCTTTATCCATTAATACTGTATGTAGGAATCTGATTACCTTCTCAGTATTAATATGGTCCATGGTTCTTGTCACAATCCATTTTGGGCAACCAGAAAGATTGCCTCACTCCCCTTTTTGTCATGTTACGACCTGGGTGCTCTTTGTATGCTATCCGGATTATCCTTTTCCTAAGTCTCTCAGGTGGGAATATTTGACTTCTCCGCATCAATTGCCCTTCATTCACACTCAATTCATCCTTTACATTGACCTGGCTCTCCGAATGATCCTCCACCCAGAGCGACCAGCAGCCCCCCCACCCCCAGCACCTTGAGACCCTCACGGGTGAGTAGCCGGTGCTATACAAGTCCCTGAGTGATTGATTGACATTGTAATACTTACTTAGGGGCACATGCATCAACCTATTTACCGGTCGCAAAGGGGCCGTTTCGCAGAATCGGCCCCTTTGCGACCGGTAAATAGCCTTTTAAGATGCATCAACTCCAAAGCCATTCGCAAAATAGGTAAGCGCAAATTTGCGATTACCTACTTTGTGAATGCAATTAAGGAATCGCAATTTGTGATTCCCTAAATGCAATACAAGAAGCATTCTCAGAATGCAACTTTGCATTAAGGAATCGCAAATTAGCATCAACTTCAAGTTGATTCTAATTTGCAATTCCTTAGAAAAATGCACAAAATTGAATTTTTCTGAGTGCCATGTGGTGCACACACATGTCCTTGGGGCATGTGTGTGCGCCACATGTGCACACATGCCAATTTTGGAAGTGCATCAAGGTGGACTTTTGGCCCCCTAGCACCCTTGAAATTGCATTCGCAATTTGCAATTACCTAAATGGTAATCGCAATTGGCGAATGCTGTTCCATTCATTCCTATGGGCCTCTAGGCAATTTATTTTGCGATTCCTACATGCATAAGGAATTGCGAGTCCTTAATAGCGATTCCTTAATAATCGCTATTAAGGAATCGCAATTCCTTTGGTTGATGCATGTGCCCCAATATTCCTTACTTTGACCCTTATCATTTCCCCAGCATTGTCTCACACATTCCTCAAACTCTCTCAGTAAAAGATCCTCCTCCATGGCAACCCTCCATTCTTCTTTCTTCAGAGCCACTTCTGCATGCCCATTCATCACCTCCTCTATATCTACTTCCAAATCCTGTTCTGTTTCCTCTATAGGTAATCTCGATAAAGAATCTGCTACCACATTCTTTCAAATTTTCACATACTCCATTTCAAAATTATATTCTAATACTGACAACATCCACCGGGATATTCTGGGTATTACATTTCCTTTTAGCCCCTTTCCTCCTTAAGCAAGTGTATCAAAGGTTTGTGGTCGGTCCTAACCTTGAAGGGTAATCCCCACACAAAATACTTGAAATGTTTCACATCTGGTTTCTACGCGCTCCCGGGAGGAATACAGCCACGGTCCTAGCGTACTCGCTGGAAGAATGACGGATTGACTAGGCATGATCTGGCCTTCTCTAAATATTTGCTTAAGGATTAGCTGACCTAATCGTGATGCACTCTGTAGAGAGAGTTTGAACCCCAAGATTAGAATCAGAATACCTCGACATTATTATTAATTGAGATTTCTCAGCAACATACCGGTTAGGACAGTACACCGTTTTTTTTAGTTTCAGTCACCTTCATTTTACAAGGATCTTGTGGTATTACCCATGACCGGCCGGGTTGGAATTATCACCGGCTTACAGGTCTCAGTTACTTTGCTATCATATCAGCCCTGAAGAAGTCCAGGGACATTTCCCTGCAGACGAAACACGTGTTGGCTGGACCATTTGTTCGAATAAAATCAAGAAGAATGATCACACGAATTCTCATGTGCTTCCTCAAGTTTACTCTATTGTAATGAATTTTAACACTGTAGCGTGTGCATAGGCTTTGTTTGTACTTTTGGGACCTTGGTCCACTGGTCAGAGGGCTTTTGTGGTTTTCCCTCACCTTGTGCACCGCTCAGATAGTTGCACAATTACAGGACGATACTCAGCGTGCGCCACCACCTCCTGCGTTTTACAAACTACCATATTCGATATTACTTGAAATGTTTGATGCCCCAAAAACAGAATACGAGGTCTCCACTTTCTGAATACACCTCAATGCAAACCCTACTACCCTGTCTTGTCCATCCCTCACTTGTGTCAACACTGCACCAATTCCGACATTACACGCATCTGTTGTTATGTAGGTTTTAGCAGTTACATCATAATGTCCCAATGTTGAAGCCCGTAAAATTCCCTCTTTCACACTCCCGAAAGCTTTCTCACATTCTCCATCCTATTTAAAAATGGCATTCCTTTTAATTAATAGTCTCAGGGGTCTACAAGTTCAGTGAAGTTAGCCTTAAATTCAGAACATTATTCTGCCTGCTAGTCCTAAGAAGGATTCTAATTGCTCTTTACTTTCATGTCTAGGTGCTTCTTTTACTGCTGTTACTATACTTTTCTTAGGTTTGATACCGTCCTTGGATAGTTCATGCCCTAAATAGGAAACCTGGGTCTTCCCCAATTGTCACTTCTCTTTTTTTATTGTTATGTCATATCTTTTAATCGCTCTAGTACTTTTTCCATTAACTTTTCCCTCTAGTTCTTTTCCCTCTTACTCTTTCCTACAGTAAGGACGTCATCCTGAAAGCATAGGACATCTTCAACCCCCCAAATATCTGCTTCATCATTCTTTGGAACACTGCTGAGGTCAATGCAAGGGATAAAAGGCATCCTTCGATATCAGAAGGCCCCCAAAGGTCTTACGAACAATGTTGAATGCTTCGAACCTTCATGTAAGTCAATCTGGTGATAGGCAGCAGACATGTGGATCACAAAAAGACAACTTCATTCCCCATAGCTGTCAACATTTCAGAGATATTTGGCAAGGGTTGCCTATCTGCCCCATGTTTTTGTTCAAATCGCGCATGTCTATAAATATCCAAATCTTTCCCCCTTATTTTGGTTCCACTACCACTGGCGCCAACCACTCAGACAACTCGATAGGTTCTATTATCTTTTGTTCAAGCAAGATATTCAATTCTTTTTGGCAAGGTTCTCTCATTAGGTGTGGGACGTTGCTAACTCTGTGGAGAACTGGAGTTGCGTTCTTCTTCAGAATTATCTTGTGAGAGAAGCTTTTCAGTTTGCCTAACTCTTCTGTAAATACCTCCTAATATCTTTCCATTAGTTTCTTCTCATATGATTCATGTATCTTAGTACTTGTTTCAGTCTCCTTGCCTCAACAGTCATTACAGGTTTCTCAGCATTGGGATTTAGGACAATATTTAAGCCCTTCTGATGACGCCAACCCAACAAGTCTGAACCTTGATTTGGTATGTATACACAACCAAATACTGACTTCCTTCAAACTCAATTACCATCCATTTCATCCCTATGATCTTGATCGTTGACGTCTGATTCACTCCATTTGGTATCTTTAATTCCCCATTTCTGGTCGTAGGTGTCTTTGGATAAAAGGGTATATAAACTTCCAGAATCTGCTAACATTCTTACTAATTGATTTTCCAGACACATATTGCAGTGATATATCTCTAATTTATCTGTGCTCTCTTTTTCTACTCTCTTCCCCTGAGAAACTATGTTCAGTGTCTGTTCAACATCGACAAGTTCCTCTATGGTCAGGACAGTTTCGTACAGTTTTGCATACACCATCAATAATTTCCTTTACCTTTACTATTCAGTTTCTTGCTCTACAAACTTTAGCAAAATGTCCCCTTCCGCCACAGTTGTTTCATATGGCATTCCTTGCTTCACACATAGTGCTGGATCATATGTGACCAGGTGTCCCACAACGATAGCACTTTATAACTCTAGGGGTTATTCCTTGGGTCTGCACTTTCTCGTTGGATTAGGCTTGAGTCTGTGCTTTCTCATTGGATTTCATTTCCTAATTTCTTCCACAGGAAAGTCTATTCCTGATACTTTACACCCTCGATGTTCCTGCGCCAACTAACTCACATTTTACATAGTAGATGTATCCATTTCCTTTAACCACATTTCTGTGTGTTCCAACGCTTTACCCTTCACCCTTTTGTTATTTGTACACCTTACAATTTGATCTCTTATGAGAGAATCACACAAATCCCCAAATTAGCAGGATAAAGATAAACCCTTTAATGCAGTCACATATGATGCAATATCCTCGTCTATTCTATGTACTCAGGAAAAGAAATTATGTCGCTCTAAAACAACATTCATTTTCATGGTAAAACGTGCATCTAATATCTGTAATAACATTTCATATACATTACTGGGTTGCCCATCACCCATCCCTAAGGAAATTTCATGCAGGACTTCATATAACCTTCGCACTTCAATGATGAACCAAATAGCTTGCCTCAGCAGAGGACCATATTTGTCCACACCAATTGCCAACATATAAGTGACAAACTATTTTTTCCATTGTTTCCACGGGTCACCAGGAGTTGCTAGAAATGTGGGAGGAGGGACCATACCTTGGCCAGCCATTTTTTAAGTACCTGGAAAAAAAATTAAAAATAAGTAACTAAAAGAAAAAATTAACACAATTGACCCAAATGATTTTTTCATAATAAGCTTATACAAGAAAGAAATTACTCTTTGTAAAATCCAACTTGTGAGTGTAGTCTTTCTTCAGTGGACATGAGCTTTTCACATGTCGTGTGGCTGCTAAGGCACTTTCCTTTAAGACTTCCTGAGGCTATGAAGGCAATGCACAGAGGAACGCTCCTTCCATCTATCAATTCGCATTCAGTGCGTCAAGAGTAGCATGGAGATCACATGGAAGTTTTCATGGTGTGTAGGCTTTGTGACGCGCAGTATGAATCAAGTAGGTTTTGTGACGGTGCTGTAGCAGGTCGTAGTGCCCTCATCGATCAGATTCCAACTTGCGCTGAGTTGGAAGTGATGCAAGCTTTATTGTGAGCTCACGTGGTATGTGCGTGTTCCTCGTGCATTCCTCGATGCTCACGGCACGTTCCTGATGCGTTGCTCAAGGCTATTGGCTCATAGCAGCTCAAGGCTTTGCTGGCGATGGGTTTGCAATGCGCACATGGCTAACTTCAACTAGCGCCTCTCCCTTCTTTCAAACAATGCGCATCCAAACATTCCCAAGCGTTTCCGAAATGCCGGCCTCCCAATGGCAACAAACATCAACAGCAAACATGCTGGACTTTTGAAAGCCAGTTTTCTCGTTCTGGCAGGCTTAACAAGTTTGTAGCCGCTCTAAAGGCTGCTTTTATATTTGCATTTTCATTGCTTAAAAGTTTACAAAAAGCACACAGACTCATGTTGAGTTCATTTTAAAAATGCTTTATTAATACAATAATGTTGACAATGATTATTGGTCACAGTGTACATGTCTTATTAACAGTAATAAGTGCATTTGCTCATGATTATTATTAATGATGATTGCATATACATGCAAAATGATGTCTTCAACATGTGGTTTGTTGATTTTGACCCTTTGACCAGGCCAGTAGACTTACCTTGTATGTTTGCGTGACCCCTTTAGGGGGTCAAAGATGATTATGCATGTCATCTATGGTATTATTTTCCATCTACCAATGTATATATTTGCAAATTACTGCGTTGTATTTAGTAGTGTGTCAGGACAATCATTTGTTGAGTGTTATTATTGCGTGCCAGAGGATAGTGATTACTAGCCAACACCACCTACCCCAAGAAGGCCTTGAACTGCTCTGCTTCGCAACCCTGAGAGAGTCAAGCACTACAATGGGGTGCTTGGTTCCCAGTAAGGAGAAATGTGGACCTTTTACTTGTGCAGGCCACACAACTAATAACCCAATTTCCTACAACTGTTATATGTGTTTTTTGACTCCACAGATTTTGGGCAGTCAGAGGAGTCCTGAATTTTAATTGACAAGTGGATAATCCAGTCATTTTCTGAGGTAAACACAAAATTAAAGCTATTCCGTAGGGATGGTGCTCCTGGACCTAATGGTGTCCCTGCAGTATTTTGTATGTCTAATCCTCAACTATGGTCTCAGTTCCACTTTCCGTTATGGAGGTCCAGTATAGCTACAAGCACCGTACCGATAGTTGAAAAGGATCCCTGTTGATTTCAATACATAAAAAGGGCCAATTGTCAGATCCAGCAAATTGTCGCCTGTTAGCCCTGCTTAACAAAGAGGGCAAATGCCACGCAAACCTCCTGCTCAAAGAACAGGAAAACATTCTGCATTTAATAACAAGGACAAGCTATTATATGCTGCTTTTATCGACTTTGCCATGGCATTCGACTGTATCAATAGGGGTAAACTATGGTAGAAAGCTGAAAGACTGGGGCATTCCTGCATCTTTACTAAAAACAATCATGAGCTTGTATTCAGACACCTGGATAAAAGTGAGGCTATCCCCCCCTCTAATTAAATTGGACAAAATATACACAAATAAATGCTTGAAGCAAGGATTTATCTGAGCACCACTACTTTTTAACTTGTTCTTTACTGATTTGTCCGCTGTTTTGGAATCTGCAAGGCCATTTTCTCCTAAACTGAGGGGTCACAAATTGAATGTCTTGCAATACGTGGATGATGCAATAATCATGGACAAGACGTCTGCAGGCCTACAGAGATCTTTAAGGGCTCTGAATCAGTACTGCCCGTTGGCTTTAACAAATTCTTTTTGCAGTAAAAAGGCCAGGCTGACTTCCTTTTTCATAACTTTTCCTGATATACAGATCTAACCTATGACATCGGCCATAAACTTTCCCAGTGAACCATTCAAACCTATAGCCTTTATCATTGGCTTGTCACCATAATGAACTCAGGCGACTTTATTGAGCTTAAGCTTTCCTGCAAGGCAACCATCAGGCATGCAGTCATAAAATTACAACTATGGTCAAAATTATAAATTGAAAAGTAAAATACTCTCTCTCTCATAAGAGGGCCTAATAACAATTACGACAGTGCAAATCTTCTATATCTATGGTTATCAGACTATGGTAATCTAAGAGATTCCATGTAACAAAATACCTCTGTTAAGGCTTCAATACGGAGTAGTACCAATCCATCCTTAGATACCTATTGACTTTAAAATATGCTTTTTATAAACAAATAAGTCAGGCCCAATGCCTTTATTTTGAGAATGAACAGGCCTAGCGCCTTGATCTTTAGCTTGCGCCATAACCAACACAGTGCCTATGTTTTATGTTATGAGTAAGCTTTCCCACAAGGTAAAACGGGCAATGCAAGCACTATTTTCAGTGGAAACACACAATTTCTGCGAAATCAAATCCTATATCAAGGAAAATAAACAGGTGGGTTACGCCTAAGTCACTTTCTGAAAGCTCTTTTTTCCTTTATCACATAAGCTGTGGTGGCAGCTGCACTGTCAAACATACCTAAAGAGACAGCAGCTCTAGACTTGTCTGTTACAAATGAAGAGTTGTGTTACTTTTCTACAGAAAGTTAGAATTGGAGGCAAAGAAACATGAGCTTACAGACCATGGGGCAAAGCTGAGTTTAAGCAGAAGCACATGAAGTAGGTAAAACTAACCCAACAGGAGTCCTATAATTTTGTACATATGTTTCAAAATGGGTATTGTCTCTTGCAATAAAGTACTAAAACTTTCAAGAAAGAATCCATAAAAATGAGTACAGCGCTTTTTAAAGATGCAGTTTCAGTGTTCTTGTTTTCTGCATTGAAGGCCAGACTGGTTGCCTGATTTTGCCCTATTTGCAAATGGTCAGTTGGCTTCTTACAGTAGTACAGTCAAACCAAGAACATGTATTTGGTCAACTCCAGTCACTAGTTTGTTGGCAGTCAATCAATCAATCAATCAATCAGTCAGATTTGGAAAGCTCATGGCTACCCAACCACGATTTCCCAGTGCTAGCGGAAAGGACCAGAAAACCCACACAAGCCAAGTTTTAACTGGCTTCCAGAAAAAAACATGAGTTGCATAATCACAATTCAACAGGTAAGCTATTCTATAGCTTAGGACCTATGTAAGCAAAAGAACAGTCACCTTGTAGAGCCCTTTTGAATATTGGAATAAAGGCTAAATTAGAGTTTCCAGAGCGTAGAGCTCGCATGGGGACATACGGATGTATGAAAGAGCATATATATGTAGGGCCTATTCAATGCCATACTTTAAAAACGTAACCCAGAGTCTTGAACTTGATATGTTTGGCAATTGGGAGCCAGTGTAAGTTACGTAGATGTACGTTGGATGTGACATAGCAGATGAGCTAAGGTGGTAAGCTATGGAGAATCTTGTATACTTGTGAATTGCGCCACTGGCCATTCTTTTATTTTCATGGATAAAGACAGGCCCAGTGAAATATCATTTCCAGGTCCTTTGGGGTCAATTCCGTTTGCAGGTATGGATTCACCAAACTATCCAGCACTAGATCTTCAATTTTGGTGCCATTTAGTGAAAAAAAGAACTCTCCCCCATTCAGTAATCAACTCTAGACAGTTTGTGTTTTTGACTTTCCTCCCATTGTTAATTTCCATCTGGACGTGGTTCAGGATTTGTCTGGGAACACCAGGAACTGCATGTGGTGGGCATGGGTACAGGCTTGCTTGGCCTGATCCTGAGCTAATCCAAGGCAGTATCTAAGATTCCCATCTACTCTTGTGGTTATTGAAATGGAATGTTGTGATTGGATATATTGTATGCTGAATAGCAAGGAGAATCTGTGGTGACTGGTGGTTTCCATCTAGTGCAAGATGAAGTTAACTCTGACATTAAATGTGGCAGTATTATTTCTTCTCAAAGGTCTGAAGACTCATTGAATTGTGATGTAGGTTTTGTTTCTCCACACACTAGCAGTTAAACCATTATTTTTTGGAAGGACTTTTGAAAAGGATGAGATGTGGCCTAACGGCTAGAGCTACTGACTTTGGAACTGGGAAACCAGGTTCTACTCCTTGTGTTTGCTCAATATCCTATGATTCTAAACAAATCAATGAATCTCCTTGTGGCTCAAAAACAACCAAAGAAATTATTCTCATTTTGTATAATTTAATCTGATGCGCAAATAAAGATTTCCAATGCCCTTGGTCTGAGTTTGTGCTATATAAAAACTGCAAAATTAAAAAAATATTGGGATTGTGGAGATGTGTAATTTATTTTACAGTTTTCAGAGCTTGATGTCAGATGTGGGTTTCTTCAGGAGTAAACTGATAATTTTCTTATTATTTTCTCTTGAGGTGAGATGTATTAATGAATCCCATCAAGTGCAGGGCAAACATTAAACAAAATTCCTTGATATATGATTGTTAGAAATTGGGGCTCTAGTTGGCAGAGGTATTTACCCTGTCCAAGTAGAGGCCACAATCCTAGTCACGGTACGTTAGATGCACACTAAAAGATAACTTGTGCTCACCCTCTGGTATCGTGGCACAGAGCAGTCAGGCTTATCTAAAGAGGCAATGTGTAAAGTATTTATGCAACACACAAACACACAGTAACACAATGAAAAGACACAAAAATAATACACACAGGTTTAGAAAAATAGAGAATAAGTGTATGAGTAAATCAAGACCAATGCAACAGAAATCCAATAGGTAGAACCGAAGTTATGAATTTTTAAAGAATAAATAGAAAAGTAGTGCTTAGAGTCAAATAGCGTTTAGGGGTTACTTGAGGTCATGCTGAACTGGGCTAAATCCAAAGTACAGGTCGACTGCGATGGAGGGCAGGCCTGCTACAGGATCCATGCAGGGCCCACTGAAAATGTACTTTGGATGGAGCAAGCATCTGCATTGAAGACTCAATGCATCAGTTCCGATCCAAGTGGTGTTATGTTCCATATAGGTACCCCAATATCGGCTCAGGTAATGAATGCCCCTTACACCTATATTCCCCTGATATTACACTACATAACGGTTCTTAGTACTGACCTTTTACTTAGTTATGGTAATGTCCAAAGATGACATGGGGTTTTCTCCGAAAAGCTTAAGTCTCATTCATTATGCATGAGGATTCTTGGAATCACAGCATGACAGCAGGCCTACCATCTCCTGCATAATAACTATGTATAATGGTCATTCCTTCCGTCATCCTAGTCCGACATGACACAGCAAGGTATATCCGCAGGGGGTACCACTTTGGGTATATATACACCATATCTTGCTGAGGTAGTCAGAGGAGAAAAGGACTTCCATGCTGACACACTGACGCGAGACGCTGAGGCTCCTGCACGCAGACACTCCAGCTCACAGTGGTCTGACATCCCTTGCGGGGTGTCCATCTCGAGACCAAGACGGGGTCCCACAGTCTCTCACTTCAGGTAATGGAGTTGACTTTATCCTAGAGGGATTCTTGGCTTTACACCCAGATACATGCTAGGTACACTTAGGTACATCTAGTTTGGGTCGCATCGTAGGAGTACGCATTTACTACTGTCATGTATTTTATATACTTGCCTGTATCATTGTTTAAGCACGATGGTAGAAATCTACCAACCTTTTACTCTGTTAGTGCTTATAATCATTTATATCTGTTACTGTCTAATGGTTGTTTCAGCACACCTATTTTACACTAGAATGACGCTGGTTCAATAAAGGCTTATTTAAAAACGTCTCCACCGTTTATTCTGTGTATCTCTCTGAGACGAAGTGAGAACGAGTGACTGAGCGAAAAGTAGTACACTGTTTCCACGATCCTGAGGGATCAGGGTTGTCATGTTCGATTGTTGCCAAGAACTATTCTCTCCTTGGTAAGAGGGGTTTCTAGTGGCACTGTGAGCTAGCTGTTATACAGGCTAACATACCCGGTAGGGGTGTCTAGAATCAGTCCGGACACCAATCCTAAAATGTATATTGTCTAAACGCGCAGATCTTATATAGGTTTATAGGAACTACACGACATGGCGCCGCCAACATTGGTTTGGTATTTATTTAACAGTCAAATCTGAGTAGTTCAGTTGTGCTATTCTCAGAGACCCCTACTCACATTTCCCCAGAGACGTCTGGAGTGGGACGGGAACTATCCGCCACAGCTGAGTAGGCATAGCCTATGTATTGGCTGTAGGTTTATCAAGCTTGAAGGGCAAACAGTTGCTGTTGTGCATAAAACTTTATCTCAGTTTCCTTGAAACTCTTCCTTGAGAAACCTTTGTCAACAATGGCTGATGAAGACGCCGCTGTGCGAGCACAGCCTGCTGTAGTCAGGGAAGAAGAGGAGGAAGGTGAAATCAACATTTCAGAAAATGTTAGAACTGCCCTTACTCTAAAACTAGCAGACTATGGAGTCTCAGCTAGGGGTGGGTCAGTAACTTTCGTGATTGAGGCACACGAATCATATAGAACAGAGGTATCCTATTCATGGGTTAAATTCTCACCAGCAGATGCTCAATCAAAACCATTTCATTCTTACACTGAAGATGAAACACCAGAGGAATACTGTCCGTATGAGGACATTGAAGTTCCGCTCACCTACCAGGAGCACATAAACTGGTTTGATGGCGCCCTCCCCCACACAAAAAACAAAGTAAGACTAGGTCCGCTTGGAAGAGATGGAGCCACTTGGCCAGTCCTTACGGCTTACACACCACATCCAGACATTGACTCAATGCCAGTGGCAGACTTACGTCCACTTCATAAAAGAATAGTAAAACTTTACAGAAACCTGACACAGTTCGTGATGAGAACACTCACACTTCAGTCAAATTCGGGGATCTACTACTAAAATTACACCAAACGCTATACGCAGTTAAGGGTAAAATGCCCACTAAACGTGAGCAAATGCCATTCTAGATAGCTCAAAAAATAACACAGCTAGAGGCAGTATTTCCACACACAAGCCCTCAAGAAAAACACAGAATGCTAACAATCTGCTTGCCAATGGGGATAGCTCCCCAGATAGAGGATTGTACCACTTGGGGTACAGTTTTCGCTGCTATATATACCAGAACTCATGGTATCCTGTCATTAGCAGAAATACCAGACGTGTTAAGACAAATACAAACTGAGTATGGAGCAGAACCTGCTCTGAACTAAGGGATGAAATTATTTGGTAATTTTGCCCAGGTATCAGCCATAATATTAGCAAATATAAAAGGGGAGGCAGCAGCAGTGGCAATATGCCAACACCTGAGGGATTTCACTCCTTTACAACAGGAACGTGAATTACCTAAAATTATCACAGACACCTATGCTGAATTAGGTAGAGATAGTTTGGGAGCTAGAGCAACAAAACCTCAACTCATGGGTGGTCATGAAAAGGATAACACAAAGCAAGCACCTGATTCTTCCAAGAAGAAATGGGATAATAACAATAAAAACTAAAAGTTTAGAGAAAATAGATCTCTATCTAGGAGTGGGTCTCCCCAACAGGAGCCCTCCGAAAGGAGATACAACCTTAGGAATAGAGATGATATTAAAAAAACTGACAGGTATCAGGATACTGATACACGTTCCTCTCGTTCCTTTTAGCGTTCACCAAGAAACTCCAAGAGAGAAGGTCGGTCAGAGCACAGACAAGAAGAGCGTACGAAGTCCAGAGACACGCCACGCACTTCAGATTATACTTCCAAGAAAGAAGAGAAGCCAAAATCTAAACCTCAATTTAAAAAGAAGAAAGTAACAGGTCTCAAAGTTAGACATGCCCAGAATTCTGAGGACTCAACTTCTGAACGGGGAATGGGCTCTGATGATGCTAGACAGCACAGCAGAAGTAACAATAGCTCGCCAGAACCTGATGGAATTTCTGGTGACAGCAGAGTTGAGTGAGCACATCACGGTGGAAACACCTGATACGAGGGTAAGTGTCCCACATAGGTTACATGAAATAACACTCCAAATGGAGGGGGACAAACCCAGAAAAGTTAAACGTCTCTTCTGGGAGAACTTGACTTATGGCTATGACATCCTTTTAGCTGAAAAAGAATGGCCGCCTGAAATTGTTATGGATTGCCCAAAGGGAGAAACGGTAATTTTACCAGCTTTTTCCGACCTCGTTCCAATATACTTAAAACACACATACGCGCAGGAGTGGGCGGTAGCCCTTGCTCCGGCCCTATATCACAACCATGTTGTGTGGGATGCTGAGTCACCACACCATGTAATCCCAGTAAAAACTACTCCAACTCCACAGAGACAGTACCCAATAACACAAGAAGCGAAAAAACAAGTCAGGGAGATCCTAGATCAACTTAAATACCAAGGTGTAATTGAAACTTGCACCTCTCCAATGAATAATCCTTTGTTTCCCGTAATGAAACCCGATAATTTATATCGTCTAGTTTTAGACTACAGACATCTGAGCACATGCACAAAAACATTTGCAGTACAGAATGCACACCGTGCCGCATTGATGAATAACATTGTGGAGAAAAAATACAAAACAACAGTAGATATCTCAAATGGATGCTTCTGCCAAAATATAGCGCCTGAAAGCAGGTATCTAACAGCATTTTCCACGCTAGGTTCCCAGCGTCAATTTTGCCAACTCCCCCAAGGGTATAAGAATAGCCCCGGGTTGTTCAGCACTAGGGTAACAGAATTACTTCAGAATTTGGATGAAGAGGCATTGTCCTATGTAGATGATATTTATCTGACGGATGATGATTTGAAGGATCACTTGGCCAGGGTGAGCAACACTTGGCCAGGGTGAGCAATATAATTTTGGGGTTCACCTCGGAGGGCTACAAATTTAATTTAAAAATCAAAAATAGCCCACCTCAATGTCCTATTTTTGGGATAACAGCTTTCAAGTGAAGGAAAAAGCCTGGCAGCTAACTTTTTAGAAAAGTGTTGCGCTGCTCCAACCTCCAAAATCGCAGAAAAACTTACAATCCATATTGGGATTTTATAATTTTGGCAGAACATACATTTTGGAATACGCAGAAAGAGTAAAACCTTTCTACGACTTAATCAGACCTGATTTTTCAATTAGGCATTGGACACAGGAACACACAGATATCCTTCATTCACTACAAGCTGACATAATAGCTTCAAAACACTTGCAGACATTATAAACGTCCGCAACCTGGTGATCCGCGTTACAGCGGGTCAATCTGGGTACACTTACCTACCTTCAATGAAGGCGAAACAATACCCATAGCATACAAATCACATTTGTACACAAACGCTGAAATGCGTTTTGCTTCTACAGAGAAAATCCTGACAGCAGTACAGACTGCGGTAGTAAGAGAGAGAGAGAACTGGCACAGGGGAAACAAATAACTGTTGTAACTCCAGTACCAGCCTTAGAGGCTGCTACAAAGGCAAACGTTCCTAATGCTAAAGCCTTACATCCCAGATGTATAAAATGGCAAATTCTCTCACTGCAATGGATATAGAGTACAGCTATGACCCAAGGCTAAAAACACAAGCATTCCTGCAATATGAACAAGAATATCCTCTCCCAAATTAAATAATGCCTCTAGATCAGTATAAATACATTACTTACACTGACGAATCTGCTCAGCCGGCAGTAGGAAGTAAACAGCAATACAGCGCCACTTGTGCGATTGTAAAGGGTCGTATGCAGGATGGCAAGTTCCATCCCAGAGATACAAAGACGCAGTCTCTAGGAGACTGCACGGCTCAGCTGGCAGAGCTAAAAGCCCTATTACTCGCACTTATAAATACGGATCGAGAATTCCCCACACTGATTGTGTGCGATTCTTTTTATTGTGTCCAGTGATACAACAAATATCTTCACTACTGGGGTCAAAACAGCTTTAGAGACTCAAAAGGTGGCACAATTAAGCATAAAATGCCTTAGGAAAAGATAGCTGAGTTGAAAAACGAACTACCAAGAGCTCACGTGATACACATGCTGAGTCATCAACGTGATGGCGTTCACGTTGAAGGGAATTCATTGGCTGATGAAGCCGCAAAGGGGGCAGTACAAACTGCTGCCGTAGCTGCAATCACTCGTTCAAAAACGAGAATAGACGGACAGATAATGGTAGCTGTCATTGCTTCATGCAAAAACAGCCCAGCCTTACCAAAAGGTTTTCCACTCAAGTGCTCTTACAAATTAGATTCAAACAACATTCTGTATGCTCAAATTCCAGGAATGGGGGATAGAGTAATACCAAACATGGATTGGAGATTGGGTTTAATACTAGCTGCACACGAGGGTCTAGGTTCTGCACACGCAGGAGTTACCGCTACAGTTTCTTTACTGAAACAACGCTATTGGTGGCCTGGTTTAACAAAACAGACGAAGAATTTTGTCTTAAAATGCCACTCGCTTGTGTCTATTTGGACCACTGCGGCCCCCTACAATCGGATGGGGCTTAGAGGTATATCTTTGTGGCAGTGGATTCAAGTACTAGATTCCTATGGGTATGGCCTCAGCGTTCGGCTGACGCTCGAACTGTTATAAAAGATTTGCGAGTCTTTATAGGGACATGCGCAGTTGGCACATTACATTCTGACCGTGGCCCCGCGTTTAGCTCTAGGGCTTACAAGGAAGCCATGAAAGGTCTGGGTGTAGCATTGCGGTACTCCTCTCTGTACCATCCCGAGGGAAATTCGGTCGTGGAGAGGAAAAACCGAGACTTAAAGCAATATTTAACAGCAAGAGTATTAGGTTCGGGTGGTAGTCGGGTCAATCACTTATATGGGGTACAACGAGCCCTCAACACTATGCCAAGAAGTTCTCTAGGGAGTGTCACTCACTACGAGGACCTATTTGGGACGAGAATGTGGGTACCTGATCTCGATTATGAAAGCACAGTGGCGGATGATAAACCATTTGATATCAATAAATGTTTGGCTGTTTTACAGGATCTAAATGAATCCCGGGCACTACTAAGCAACGTGCAAGTAAAATGCACTGCCACTGGGGAAGTCAAATCAGTCACGGCAAGACCTGTCTGGATCCCAAAAGTCGGGGATCTGGTCAGAGAAAAGATCAAGGACAAGAAAGAATTTGGGCCATCATACAGAAAGCCTGTACCTGTCCTGGCTGTCAAAGGAACAAGAACAGTACTTCTTCCGCCTCTTGCCGGCAAAAAATAAAAGAAGATTCGTCTCCATTGATCTGATCAAACCAGACTATGTGGCCGATACTGAATAGTAGGCCTTGTGGACTCCTCGTTAGCCGACGCTCTCCTCTCGCTACCATACAGGAAGTTCAGACAGAAAGACTCATAACATTCGAAGAGTCACCAATACGAAGTGATGGAATTTCCAACAATGAAATGGAACTCGTTCCTCTGGAAACAGAACTTCAAACTACAAATGAAAGACAAATATCAATTCGGCCTAACAGTGATGTCTACATCAATATGCCTCGACAAGAGACACCTGCCAGTTCAACACAACCTGCTGAGCTAACAAAAACTGATCGAACTGCATCTGGCAACTTCATCGATTTTGATACCTTCTTTCTTGATCCCAGTGAACCCGAGACAACACCAGCTCCAGTATCCCGTAAGCAACAAATGCGTGAATTCTACACGTTTCTAAAAAAGACTTATTTAGTATCACCTTGGCTCCAGCTCTGGATCATAACTGGAATATTGTTTTTTCTGTTCTAGATTGGCCTCGTGACTGTCTTTTGCTTACTCATTAATGGAAAATATCTCCCAGAACGCTCTGCTGTATCAAATGTGAACTTGGTCCTGAAGCCTCATACATCTTCTCATCATGAACAAAGAGACCTGTTTTCCGTGAACATTACTGCTGTTCCAATTCCTGATGGGATAGTTTGGGATAAGGTTAATTATGATGTATTTGGTCCCACTTATGTTTTGACAATACCACATTTATTTAAAATTTCTCTAAATGATATAATTACCTCCAGTACATTTTCTGATGATTGGGATTTTGAGATTGTAAATAATATGTTGTCTGATTTGGAACAATCTGCTTCATTTTCAAAAAATGAAATGTTAGAGGACACATCTGACTTTGATAGCATGTACTGTTACCACCATTATGGTCATCACTTTTTACACAAATCCAGTATCCCATGTAATGTCTTCACATACCACCAATGGGAACATTGTCCGACACCACCAAGAGGTAGTTCGAAAACGTTTGCACAGAAAATTTCATATTTTTCAGGGTTTAACACTTCTGACCCGACCTCATATTACTATAAGGTTGCACCTACACCTGCACAGAAAAATATGCTGACTAACACCAAACAGATTTATTATGCATCCTTTATTTCCCAACTGTCTGAACAGGGTTTTGACTTATGGAAGGACACTATAGACACAAAATCACTCTGGGGTTCTAAGGAATGGCAAGTTCAGGGAACAGAAGCACTATTTAGAGCGTGCCTCATTCCGCAATAGATAATATTTTTGACTGAAACAGTGCAACAGACTTCCTGTCTTGGACTAGCCAAGAAGAAGGATTTGAACACACCACGGTTTCCCACACCTTCGCACATCAATTTTACATCACATGGCGGGGATGCAATAGATGACATCATGCAGTACAATACTTCAGACCCCAGTTGGAAGGGATGGTTAGTATGGCCCACAGACACAAACAGATGTCAATCAAGATTCAGGGGTACAACCGAAGGGTTTACTATCCATAGGCCAGACCCACGATATGTACAAAGAGAACATCCGGGGGTGGTGACATCATACAGTGTTGGGAAGTTGTGCCTCGATTGGCTAGAAACCTCGACACTGTCCCAGGTGAAACAGCACTTATCCTTACTCTCAGATGAGGTGGATCTAAGGAATTTGTTACTAGGTCCCCGAAAGCCACGTCAGAAACGTTTCTATTACGCTGTCTATAATGAAATATGGAAACTCTCTCAACAAGAAGCTGCGGAGAGACTTCGTGAAATAGATAAAATTAACCTAGAAAAGGCGTTAGCTGTACTTGACAATGGTATGACTACATTAACATCCAGGATTTATTCAATGGGCAACATTGTATCTTCTGCTATAGATATACTAGAACAAGACTGCAATCATTGCGCACTGGTTTTGTGCCTTGGCGATTCATCAACAGTACGTCCCTATTTTCTGCATACAATCTAACTGAGAAGCAGATAACGATGGCACAAAGGGGAGCAAAATATACAATGCTGCATATTGAAAAACTTGACAAGTTACCTTTTACTGTGGCAGAGTCACCATCCACAGAATGGTTAATCCATGGCCATATAACACTACCGGTCACAACTTTTCAGTTTCAGTACTGCCTTGAACAGCAACAGGCGGGCAGATATGAAGCGATGGGCAGGGAACGCATCAAGGAATATTGGGAATTACCATACAGATTTCGATGTAGGAATGGGGACATGGAAGTGTTCCTTAGCGGTACCAACTGCGAGAATTCCTTAAGTGGATCTCTCATGTGCCAGGATATCATGCTTCACGGGGCCTGTAATGGTTCAGTTACAAACTTACACTGTCACTTGAAAGGGACCCCAGCTGCCATGATTAATCCGATATTCAGGTTACTTTCAAATGGGAGTTACTTGATGCTGAATGATCAAGGTTGTTGTGGGATGCTCCCGGGCATCGCATATCTTGTCACTGTAAACTCCAGGGTTACTTGCTGTATGCAAGTATTGTTTCCACCGACCCATACAGTCAGGGAGGCGCGTTATGGCCGTCATTGAATGTTTCCTTTATACGGTTTGATACTCTGAGCCGAATGAAAGCCATGCTTTTACAGCAAACCGTGCCCTTAACCTCCGCCCAAGAAACTTATGATCTTCAGGTTGCAAGATCTTTGGCTGAGATACAGGCACTAGTATGAACAAACTGCCCTTTCTATTTCACAGAAATGGTACAACGTATCTTTAACATGTCTGATACAATGGGTATTGTCCACTTATTTAAGACCATAGGGTCTGGACTGTTAAGCACCCTTCAGACAATCCTCGGAGCCATTCCCAACTTCAAACACTCCGTATTCGGAAGGATGTTTGGAGGGTTTTCGCTGATTCCGTTACTAGTAGCAGGTATCCTGATTGTCATTTTTCTGCTACACAATGTTCATCCCAGTCACCAAGGAGATGGAAAAAAACGCTCTTGGAGCGCCGATACCGTGATCGCATGGTACTCCATCTGGGTACACCTCGCCTATGCGAACTAAGTGAATCTTGGTTCCTGTCATTTAGACCAGTCTGGATCGACTGTATTCTGCATGTCCTCCGATGCCTGTTGTGCGGACAAGAATGCGTGTTGAATCTCTGTCTAACACTTCCAACAATTGCGCCACCGGATGTTGATGCTTTACTGTACCCGATAACGGCCCATGTTCTGCAGTGTCCTCAGCGTATTCCAATGTTGATGTTTGAATTCTTAGAGCCACCACAGGATGATTTAGCTCCTGTCGGTAAGGATACCAGCTCCTCAACAAATACTCAGGCCTTGGATGACACTCATACATCCTCAGCAGCGGCTGTGGTGAATACGGAGGAACATCTGTGTTCGATTGACCTGATCTGCGAGGTGTTGCAGGGACCGTCGTCTGCGATTGCAGGCAACAGTGATGTTGCGTCTCCCAGCCAGGACAAATAAACTTTTGGCTCATCGTGTGCTGGGAAAATTTGGAATTTTAAACAAGACACTTTTTCTAAAAACTGCATGGCTTTCAGTCACTTATTGTTCGGACTATATATGCGAACATATTTTCTTTTTAGCATTTTTTTGAAATTTTACGCTTTTTAAAGTACTATTTTTGATGGACTTATTAATAGTTTGCGTACAACATTTAGCCGTACGTTAGAATTTTTAGTATGTCGTCCAGTCGGATGAGGAGTGGATGTTATGTTCCATATAGGTACCCCAACATCGGCTCAGGTAATGAATGCCCCTTTCACCTACATTCCCCTGATATTACACTACATAACGGTTCTTATACTGACCTTTTACTTAGTTATGGTAATGTCCAAAGATGACATGGGGTTTTCTCCGAAAAGCTTAAGTCTCATTCATTATGCATGAGGATTCTTGGAATCACAGCAGGACAGCAGGCCTACCATCTCATGCATAATAACTATGTATAAGGGTCATTCCTTCCGTCATCCTACTCTGACATGACACAGCAAGGCATATCCCCAGGGGGTACCACTTTGGGTATATATACAACATATCTTGCTGTGGTAGTCAGAGGAGAAAAGGACTTCCATGCTGACACACTGACACGAGATGCTGAGGCTCCTGCACGCAGGCACTCCAGCTCGCAGTGGTCTGACATCCCTTGCGGGGTGTCTATCTCAAGGCCAAGACGGGGTCCCACAGTCTCTCACTTCAGGTAATGGGATTGACTTTATCCTAGAGGGATTCTTGGCTTTACACCCACATACATGCCAGGTACACTTAGGTACATCTAGTTAGGGTCGCATCGTAGGAGTACACATATACTACTGTCATGTATTTTATATACTTGCCTGTATTCATTGTTTTAGCACAATGCTAGAAATCTACCAACCTTTTACTCTGTTAGGGCTTATAATCATTTATATCTGTTACTGTATAATGGTTGTTTCAGCACACCTATTTTACACTAGAATGACGCTGGTTCAATAAAGGCTTATTGAAAAACGTCCCCACTGTTTATTCTTTGTATCTCTCTGAGACGAAGTGAGTGCGAGTGATTGAGCGAAAAGTAGTACACTGTTTCCACGATCCTGAGGGATCAGGGTTGTCATGTTCGATAGTTAGCCAAGAACTATTCTCTCCTTGGTAAGAGGGGTTTCTAGTGGCACTGTGAGCTAGCTGGTATTCAGGCTAACATACCCAGTAGGGGTGTCTAGAATCAGTCCGGGCACCAATCCTAAAGTGTATGTTGTCTAAACGCTCGGATCTTATATAGGTTTATAGGAACTACACGACAGTGGTCGGGTGGATGTGTCCATGTCGAGCCTCGCAGTTGGGTCCTGGTTCGGCGTCGAACCCCTTACAATATAGGTGCTGCATCGTTGCTGAACCTCGCAATCGGGTCCTGTGTCATCGTCAAGCCGTGTAGGGATGTTCTTGGATCGGCACTGCATCGGTGTCTAAGGGCATTGCTTAGGTTCCGATCGGAGCAAAGTTATCACTGCGTTGAATCTGATAGTTCTGGACAGCAGAAATTACCTTTCAAAGACCCAGGACTGCATCGGCACCACTTGGCAGGGCAGGACTCACAGATGGCAGAGTCAAGGTGCTGTTGCAGAGTTTCAGGAAGTCTTTGATGTCCATGAGACTTCAAAACAGGGGGCAAGCCAGCAAGCCCTTGCAGCCACTCTGGGTTCAAGTGAGATGGGTCCAGTCCTTGTCCTCAGCAGGCAGAGATCATCAGGCAGCAGCGCAGCTCAACAAAGCAGAAAGCAGTTCCTTCAGAGCAGCAGTCAGGCAAGTGGCAACCCTTGTGGCACAGCAGTCTTTACTCCTGGCAGAGTCCTTCACAGGTCCAGTGGTGCACTGTCTTGGAAGAGTCAGAGCCCTAGTACTTACACCCAATGTGCCTTTGAAGAGGGGGTGACTTCAAAGCAGGCCCTTGAAGTGCACAGGTCCCCTTTTATCCCAGTCCTGTCTGCCAGGCTATCTGTGGGGGGTAATCAGCCCTTTGGGTGGGACACATGACACTGCATATTCAGATGTATCAGCTCCCCCTCCCTCTTCTTTCCCAGGAGGAGCTATCTGAATGTAGATGACTACAGATGAATTCTTTGTCACACCCACCCTTCCTGTGTTTGTGGCTGTCTAGAGGGAATGTGTAAAATGTAGCTGTCTTCCACCCCAGACATGTATTGGAGACAGGCTGCAAGGCACACAATGCAGTATGGGCAGAGAAATGTCCACTTTCTAAAAGGGGCATTTCTAAAACAGTAATGTTAAATCCAATTTTACAAGTAAAGATTATTTATCATTAACATTCCAAAGACATAAAACATGATGTAGCTACTCCTTTCTAATCAAGAATTACAAGTGTATCAAGGAATTCCGAATGCTAGCCTATGAGAGGAGTAGGCCTCACAGTAGTGAAAAAAGTATTTAGCTGTTTGTCACTACGAGGACATGAAAAACATAAAAGTACATGTCCTACCTTTTACTTACAGAGCACCCTGCCCTTAGGTCTACCTAGGGCTTGGCAAGTGGTTTTAAATGCCAAGTCGAAGTGGGAGTAAACTGTACACACCGGCCTTGCAATGGCAGTCTTGAGATAGGTCTGAAAGGCTACTTGTATGGGTGGCAGAACCAGTGCTACAGGCCCACTAGTAGCATTTTAATTACAGGCCATGGGTATATGGCATACCACTTTACAAGGGGCTTACAAGTGAACTAAATATGCCACTGATGTATACACCAATGTCACCATGTTTAAGGGAGAAGCACATAGCAGTGTTAAAGTGCTCAGAGTCCTAAGGCCAACAAAAAGATACAGCAAAAATATGATGTCAGCACGCAAAAGGTTTGGGGGAAGATCACCTAAGCATGACAGGTCTAGCAATGATGTTGGATAGGATAAGCTTTGAAAGAATGATTATGATAGGAAAGGAGGAGAGCAGGCGTGGTGGACACTATTTTAAGCTATGTTCTTTTTGGTTTTTCACTTTTCAGAGAATGTTAGGCCATCTGGTTTTATAAACATACATACGGAAACCTGCCAACAGAGAGTATGGGCTCGTACTAACCACCTTTGGCACGGAACCCTATCTGGCCTCAGTGCCGAGTGGAAGGGACAGGGCCCTCCTCACCAGATTTAGGTTGGGTCTGATTAGGTGTTAACTTTCCTTTCCACTTGGGCAGTTTAACCCAAATTACATACTGGTTTGCCCTGCAAACCCATGCTCATTTAACTTTTTTTGCAGGTTTTATAACAGCTATGCCAGGATGTTCCTCATCCCTTTGCTGAAAGGCACTCCTCAGTTCCGACACATCCCGGTCCTTTTGTATTCACAATCTCTTTTGAATCCTGAAGTCTGTTTTGTCATGGCCACTTTTGTCAAACATGCTCTATATAGGCAATCCCTACTATTTTAATTGACTGTTTTATGTCTTGTCTTATGTACTTTTGTTTACTTTTTTATTTTTAGCTTTTTATTAAGATCGTGTTTTTAACCCATGTGCACTGTTGGAATATTGGGTTTAATGTATTTGTACTGTGCCGCATGATGATTTTATTGAAGACTTTTTGTTGTATTTTGTGGCGCTATTATGCCTTTATGGTTTTTTCAATAACCAAAATAAAGCTGAAATGAAATGAAACACACAAAATTATAATTATGTTCCTTAACTGGTTTGGAAGTTCATTGATGTGTTAGGAACAATTGGCTGTTTGATCTCTTTACCACAGTATATTGCCCTTGTAAGACAAAAGTTTATTAATTGGGTACATGTGAGGCTTCCACAGGGAATAATACCATAAATCTGTAAGGGTTGGAATGCTGGAGCGGGCCTTTAATGGCCGGTAGAGCTCTAAGGCTATAATGTGTAAAAATAGAAAAAAATTAAAGAGCCCAAAACAACAAAAATCCAATAAGGGAAACCAGACATATGAATTTTGAAAGATTTAAGCCAAAAAACTCCACGAAAAAGTAAAGTGCCAATCAATAGTCATTGTTAATGAATGACTGGGACCCAGATGCAATTGTAGGCAGATTGCAATAGAGTATAGGTCGAATACACCAAGCAGGTCATCTTGGTCAAAGACTTTACCTTCTGACTTCGTTTCTGAGATGAAAGTCGAAATCCTCCAGTGGAGCAAGATTGTAGGCTAAAATGACTTAGGTCCTTTTGCAGCCAAATAGCTGTTGGATGACGTCCCACTGAAGCTCTTGGTTTTGGCAGGAAATGCTCTGTGCTTGAGAAATTCAACTGTTTCAGTTGCCAATGTTTTTGCATCTGGCAGATATATTTCACATCTTCAACCGGTCAACATTTCTACCTTCATACTTAGGGGCCGATTCCGATTCGGGCCGGAAGCGCACCTAACAGTATTCGTCCGGAAAAAATACCAGCCGAACGCGTGTTTCCCGACCGACTCGAACACTCTACCGAACGAACAAGTACGATGCGCATAACAGCCCAGATTCCGACCCAGCCGTACTTACCCAATCCAGCTCCTTTTCTCCGCCCGAGCCGGATCCGTAAACGCCGAATCGAGTCGCACGGAACCAAATACACAGCACCTTCCGGCCGGACTAGTACGATGCGTCTTCCGTACGCGCCGAACCCGTCGCTACGTCCGGCACGTTTCAGTATCCGGGAGAGCCGCACATAAGCTCCGTTTCGCGTCACTAAACGATCCACGGCTACGAGACGAACAAGCCAGCGACGAGTACGAGTCGAATACACGCGAAACCCGAACGAGACGAACCAACCATGAATCCCATCGCGCAGGTCCTACCAATACTCTACATCTATTACCGGGACCGATTCGGACGCGTACGGCGCAGACGGTAAGTCAAACACCAACAATACAAACTAACTACACGTACCTAAAATATGTCACACACACATAGGGATGCACAAATGACGTACACTAGCAACTGCACAATCATAGGGGTGGGATGGGCATCACCAATGCCATACACACCGATAGGGGCCTGGATTCCTGCCACCACCACCACCCCTACTCAGGGGGGCCTGGATGCCCATCACCACGACCATCCCCAATCATGGGGGGCTGGATGCCTATCACTACCACCACCCCTACTCAGGGGGGGCTGGATGCCTATCACTACCACCCCCCTACTCATGGGGGGCTGGATGCCTATCACTACAACCACCCCTACTCAGGGGGGTTGGATGCCTATCACTACCACCACCCCTACTCATGGGGGGCTGGATGCCTATCACTACCACCACCCCTACTCAGGGTGGGCTGGATGTCTATCACTACTACCATCCCCACTCATGGGGGGCTGGATGCCTATCACTACTACCACCCCTACTCAGGGGGGGGCTGGATGCCTATCACTACCACCCCCCCCTACTCATGGGGGGCTGGATGCCTATCACTACCACCACCCCTACTCATGGGGGGCTGGATGCCTATCACTACCACCACCCCTACTCAGGGGGGGCTGGATGCCTATCACCACTACCATCCCCACTCATGGGGGGCTGGATGCCTATCACTACTACCACCCCTACTCAGGGGGGGCTGGATGCCTACCACTACCACCACCCCTACTCATAGGACGGGTAATGCATGACACAACCAGCATACTCCCACATAAGGAATCACAGAAAATTACATCCACCCAAACAACATGACAAGCGTGTGTAGTCCATGTCAAATGCCTACAACACTAAACATGACAATGAACATGCAATGTGACCCACTAACACATGTGTCACACATAAAAGTGTGTGGCCTCCACAATACAAGCCGACCATGGCCACTGTGGCAATGGGGCCTAAAGCCCCATCACCACAGTCACCAAAAGGTAAGTGTGGGGTCCAAGGCTGATGGACCTTTTGATCAGTGTGGCAATGGTGCCTAAAGCCCCATCACCACGGTGATCATAAGGTAAGTGTAGGCATGGTAAAAGCTGCCAAAGACAAACTGAATGGATGAATCCTGGTCACACAACAACTAAAACATCTGTGGCATAGTACTGCTTGTGTCCCATTGCAACATATATTGGGGGAGGCTAACAGTGCAGTGTCACAGAAACATCGCTTTTGTCCATGTGCATACAAACATCACACATGGGGGACCACATTGCCAACAATCAGCCAATTCCACAATGACAGAAGTGACCATCATGATGCTGACCCACATATCTGCACCTATGGACACACAAATGTATATAATCTGTGGAGACTGTGGATGTCAGGTGAACAAATACCATACCATGGCAGCAATGGGACATACAAACCATGATCATTGTGCTGACTGATGACCCAGGAGTACCAGGGAGAGCAGGGGAAAATCACCAAACCACATACAGCCAATGGCACACTACAGAAATGCCAATGCAGTGATGCAAATGCACTGACACAAACAGGCAGACTCACACTTCCTATCAAAGACAACAGGTGATGGGGTGTGTGCCAGTGTCCCCAGGCAACCACACAACACATGAGGAGGCCTGAATCCCAATTACACAGATGTGTATACAGTGCCACACACAAGTAACTCATGGATTGGATTCCCCTATGTGGGAAATCTGGCATTGTCAGATGAGAGGGAGCCCAAATTACACATGTCACACAAGCTTGTAGGAACAGCAACTAACACAGCAAGAGACACACCCACCACAGCACTACCCCCAGGGACCCCACATTGTGCAGACACTAGCCTGCATGACAATTCCACTGTGATGACAAAGGTAGATGTTGATCACACTGTGAACCACAGCCATGTGTCCTCAGCTACAAACTACCATCACACCTACACAAGCTCCAATCAATCAGCAGGGCCTGCCAGCCAAGGCCAATATGGAGGTAGTGGTCTAGCCGTGCAACAACTCACATTTGCACACTCAACACCACACACCCTCATCTGCAACAATGTGCAGCAGTGAAGCTCACATGGACTGGTGACATTGCACATGCACCCATGACAATCCCAGGGGTGTTGGGGGTAACTAAGGTGCAGAAACCCATCACACATGCCCACTCAACATGACTCGTCTATGTATGACACACTGCACAGTACGCCGTACATGCGCATGATGTGAAATCCACCACAAACAATGGGATCCTGGCCATAGTCACACACCAACGAAGAAGCCAAGGTGAGACACAAAGAACACATGTACACAACTTCCGACATTGCAGCTCTGACCCTGAGGAGTGGCAGCAGTCACACACACAACGCGTCACAATCACTGAAAGCTAACACAAACTCAAAATCACATTACTTGTGTAAACAATAAGTGCCAAGGAGAATCCTGAATGTGTCCCATCTGCGTTTGCCCACATCCCCAGCCCTGACAACAAAGACAACCTGGGATGACAACCTCATGAACATCAGTTTGCCATGCAACCACATCACGGAGAAACCAGGTCCAAGATGCTGGATGAACACATACCAACTCTGCAACCATCAGAAACAGGAACATCCCTAGGGACACAGCCTGTGTAGGAAAAGGGAAGGGAACATGCACAGACATGCTCACACAACACACAACACGGGCACACGCAATGTCACCAGATTACACACAGCCATGAGGGCACTCCACTCCTGTGGAAGCTCCGCTGTGCCAAACCTTGTCTGTGCACGACTCAAACATATCAGCAGGACACTCCGTCAGTGAGTCAACAACTACAACACACAGAAGCCTCTGCTCACATCAGCCTGGGTACGGGAGTGTCACGACAGTCATCTGCATACACCCAAAACACGTGGCAATCCAGTTGTACTGTATACACAGATGAGTCCTCCAAAATTGATGTGCAAAACTGCATGTCCAGTGGAGACGGGCACACAGTCAGGGTACTAGGAACATTGGACAGTGGTAAGCCCAACAGATGTGCAACAGTGTAGGACAAAGATGGTAATATACAAATGCTAAACGTACATCCCTGTGTCAAATGCTGAACATTACACCCTCAGACTGCAGCAAGGGATGCTATAGATCCAGACTAGATTAGGACACATATCCCAAGGGCCACATGGAGCCCATCACAGCAAAACTTCATTTACCTGATCTGAACACAATTACAACAGCAAATGCATGATACTACACATCTACATCATGTACCACCAAAGATTAACCACAAGTAAACAAAAAGAGGCTTTATTCAGCAAGTGTGCAACTCAAATCAAAAGTCCAAAATTAACAACGGCCAATGTCCAGTCCAAATACAAAGTCCCAACAGGGTGATGTGTGACTACTTGTCACAACTTGCTTGCCTGCACAGGTACCAACAGGGGACATCCCCCTTGGAGGAGCATACGAGGGGCAGGCCAGGCACCGCAGGGACAGGATCAGGGGATGCCAGAAGGAGGCAGGGAAGGTGAGGTGGGTGCAGGAGTGTCACCGGCAACTGCAGTGGAGGTGTCTGACTCAAGGGGGGCCGGCACCACCGCAGGGCTCAAGTCCGATGGTATTGGTGCTGCAACCACTGCAGTGGGCTGGGCAGATGGAGTGGGATGGGTCCCCAATGCAGTGCCCGAGTCAGATGGGGTTGTTGTGGACTCCACCACAGTGCATGACTCCAAGGGAGTGGAAGGGGGGCAGAAGAGCTGGGCAGGACAGAGGGGGGGACACGGTCTCCATACCAGTGGCACATACAGGCAGAGCATCTGGTTTGGGGGTGGAAGAGCAAGTGGCAGGGGGGGAGGGCCTGAGCACTTTGGGGATGCGGTATCGGTGTGTGGGGGAACCTGGGGCAGGGTGTGGCAGTGGAACCTGTGGAGTGGTGGCCTGGGGGATGGAGGTGAGAGACTGGGTGGGTGACTTGCAGGGCGGTGGCGGGGTCTTGCTCTTCCGGGTCCGGGGGACTTGCGGGTGGGGGGCTCACTCTGCCTGCACCTGGGGGAGGGTGTCCGGGGGCGAGGGCACTCTCCTCTCTGTGTGTGGACTTCCTCTTCCCCCGGTATGCTGGATCAGCGGGATTGGAGGGGAAGAGGCCGAGGTCAGAGAGGAAGAGCTGATGTGTATGTGGGGTTGCAGGTGAGGCAAGGGAAGGGGTCTTGGAGGGAGAGGATCTTGAGGATTGCGGAGTGACTGTGGTTGCCTCTGTGTGTGTCAGTTCCCCATCCCCTGTGTGTGTGGAATCAGTCCCCTGAGGATGCTTGTGTGCACATCTTGCCTTGGTTTTGGGTGGGTGTGTGCTGCTCGTGTCTGTGTGTTGGTGTGATTGTGCAGGTGTGCATGTGCTTTGGACAGGTAGGGTGGTAGGAAGTGTGGATGGGGCAGAGGTGGGAGGGGTGAGGGACTGTTGGAGGAGGGACACTGCTGCCGTCAGGGAGGAGTCCATGGACCTATTTCTCCTCTGTAGTGCAGACATACCCGTTGAGATGCCCTCCATGAACGACACCAGCTGTGTCAACAGTGTGGTGTGTGCATGGAGAACAGTCAGCATTGCTGTCTGCCCTACATGGAGCTGCCGAAGGAGGTACACAGACTCCTCACTCAGGGCAGCAGGGGACACAGGGGCAGGGGGTGCGGTGCCTGGCTTGAAGGAGACACGCTCCCAAGCACGGGAGCCTCCACGGACCTCAGGAATGGGAGCCAATGGGAGGGCGGTGGTGGTGGTGGTATCAGACAGAGTAGCTGGGGTGTGGTGGCTGCTGACACCCGCCTCCACAAGGGAGTCATCCTCTGAGCTGCTGTGGTCCTCAGCTGAGGTGGATGGTGCTGAGGACTCCTCGGTGTGGCTCCCCTCGCCCTCCGTGCCACTGGGTCTCTCTGACCACTCGTCGGACGCTGACCCAGTCTGGCTCTGCTGCTCCTCCTGATCCGTGGAGCTGTCCCCTCCTGTGGCTGTGGATGTATCTGCAAACAATTAGGGAAACAGACAAACATCAGTCACCTGCACTGACCGCACACACCACAGTAAGTACAGCACATCACAGAGCAAGCCCTGGCATCACTAGTAGAACATTGCCAAAAGTCATCATACAGATTAGGAGAAGCCAATTGTCAGTCTGATGGTCAGCCATGGAACAGACACCCCTCCTGCCCTTGCACCCATCTGTCTGGTGCCCGTCTGATGGTAAGACCCCAGAGTGGACACATGCACCACCTACACAGTAGTTGGACATTGCTGAGAACACGGTGAAGTATGTGAACATGCCCACCTCACATCACTTGCCACTGAGTCAGTGCAGGTGTCTGGATAAATGGACGGCCTGAGCCTAAAAAGAAATGCATGTGATGCATACCAGCACCAGACCCCATGAAGCACCCATGTCCGGATAGTCAATGCCACAATGGGGTGCCTGTTGCACATGTCACCACCCTGCAGGATCACCCTTAGGAAGTTTGATGCCATGACACAGGCATGCCTGCAAAGTCATACATCACTGTCTCAAGTCACATGGCCATGTTAGCCAGCAAA
This sequence comes from Calotriton arnoldi, assembly GCA_963921515.1. Classification (NCBI taxonomy): domain Eukaryota; kingdom Metazoa; phylum Chordata; class Amphibia; order Caudata; family Salamandridae; genus Calotriton; species Calotriton arnoldi. The sequence goes on along the minus strand of CAWUFW010001622.1, from coordinate 571,104 downwards.
CAACAGTCTGCACTGTGTCACTATCCTAGGACATGGGGAAGGCAAGTAATGTAACTGACAAGTGCACATGTTCATCCCCCACTAACCACATCCTCTGAACCAGTATTTGTACACTGCACACCATTTGGACAAATGGGAGACATGAAACACTACTCCCTGAACCAGAGCACCTCACAGTGTGCTGTGAATGATGAACAGCTGCCTGAAAGTCACAGTCTCATACACCTGTCTGCACAGTCAAGTGATCAAACACCTATGAGTCACAGAAGTCTTGTCTCACATGGTCCAATAGCAGATGGCATGCTGACCCCTAACCGAAGGACATCACAGGAGTCACGACAACGTAGTCACAGCACAACGACACAGAGGCAGACACCTGAGGCAACATTTCACTGAGCACAGCATGTCAGATGATACACGGGAGTGGGAGTACAGAGTGTAATGTATGCCCTGTAGTAGGCAAGAGGGATGAGCCCTGGTCAGTGGGCAGGTGGCTAAGCATGTGTGACACACTTGACATACATACTCCTGAGGCCCAGACAATTTACCCACCCGCAGAATGGGGGTGTGGCAAATACCCCAGGGACATGTGGTGAATTAGATGTGCAAGTGGATCACATATCAAAGTTACACCCAGACTACATAGCACGACTCAGGCATTGTGTGAGCAACTGACCCACCCATGAAGGCAAACACAATGTCACGGGAACAAAATCTGTCACCACCTTGAGCAAAGCAAAATGCTAGGACCCTGTACCCAAGTGACACAATTATCCTGAGCATAAGGAGCACACTGGTGCATCAGATGGGTAGTGGCCAGGTTTCAATAGAGGGACATGGGTACTGGACAACAAGACTGATGTACTGGGGAAGTTTAACCAGGCCAGACGAGGGCACATAGCATGTTAGACAGAGTTCACAGTGCAGTCTTAGACTCACCCCCTCCTTGCTGCTGTCTGCCCTTCAGCTGCCCATCCAGCTCCGGGAACACCACCGGCAGGATCTGGAGCATGTGGGGGGTCAGGGTCCGGTGTCCGCCCCTCCTGCGAGGAGGCGACAGCTTCAGCTGGACCCTTGCGATCCTCCGGGTCCAGCCACGAAGGTCCTGCCACCTCTTCTGGCAGTTGCGGATCCGGCGCTTGTAGACCCCCACGGATCGGACTGCCCGGACGATGTCCAGCCAGATGTCCTGCTTCCGATGGGTATCAACCTGTGAGGATGAGAAAGTGAAAAGGCCATTACTACACATGCAACATATCCGTGCATCACACAGTTGGAAATACATGTCTCAATCACAGGGGCATATGATGTACACAGGCAGTGCAACGAGGGCTATGGACAGTTTGCCAGCAGTTACTACATGGTATCATTGCATGGGTAGTGAACCTTGTTTGAATGCACTGTTACTCCACTGTACCTGTTCAGTGCAAGTGACTACACACTTTGGGGGGTGCGAACTACTCAGTGGGCATGCTAGCCAGTGGTGTGCACACTGTAAATCCTGCTAGTCAGGCAACATGCACAATTAGTGAGGCAGTGGACAGCACACTCACCTGCTCCCCTGGTGTCCCATACAGCTTGCTGTACTGTGGAAGGAGGCTGTCCAGCAGGGCCTGGTTCTCCTCATGGTTGAAGGCTGGGGCTCTCTCCACAGTACGTGCCATTGCAGCAGCCAGAGGATGCAGAGACAGCAGCAGTGTAGTGGCAGATGTCGTCCTGGAGCATGTAGTGCAGGCAAGTGAGCTCTCAGGGGAACAGCCAGCATTATATGTGTGCTGCAGAGGCAGATACTGTCCCATGTGTCCAAAGTGATAGGTCCAAGTCGGTAGCATCTTCTGAATCTGGCCAATCCATGGAATAGCAGCTCTAATACACGCCCACAGCATCCTTCAAAAATTCAACTTCATGACACCCATGAATTTGCAACATTGTTGTGGCTGGCCAACTGAATTCACTGCATCAGACTCGTTGTAAATTCAAAAACCGCATCCGTTGCCATGCCAGGCCCCAGCCAATGCATGCACACCGATCGGACCATTGCTGTACAACGCGTACCCGCGATACAACGCGTACCCGCTCACATGCAATGCAATAGTCCGAGCGGGCACACCGATCGGACCATTGCTGTACGACGCGTACCCGCTCACATTCAATGCAATGGTCCGAGCGGGCACACCGATCGGACCATTGCTGTACAACGCGTACCCGCGATACAACGCGTACCCGCTCACATGCAATGCAATGGTCCGAGCGGGCACACCGATCGGACCATTGCTGTACGACACGTACCCGCTCATATTCAATGCAATGGTCCGAGCGGGCACACCGATCGGACCATTGCTGTACAACGCGTACCCGCGATACAACGCGTACCCGCTCACATGCAATGCAATGGTCCGAGCGGGCACACCGATCGGACCATTGCTGTACGACGCGTACCCGCTCACATTCAATGCAATGGTCCGAGCGGGCACACCGATCGGACCATTGCTGTACAACGCGTACCCGCTCACATTCAATGCAATGGTCCGAGCGGGCACACCGATCGGACCATTGCTGTACAACGCATACCCGCGATACAACACGTACCCGCTCACATGCAATGCAATGGTCCGAGCGGGCACACCGATCGGACCATTGCTGTACAACGCGTACCCGCTCACATTCAATGCAATGGTCCGAGCGGGCACACCGATCGGACCATTGCTGTACAACGCGTCCCTGTACAGGTCACACGCATGTGTCACCATGCTGGTCAATGGTGAACCTATGCCAGCCACATATACTTTCCAGGGACTCTGGGGCACACCTACTACACCACACCCAGTCCACACTGTATCTAAGGCATGTGTGGCAGCATGACCCTATCTGTGTATGGGTGTGTACATGTTGTTTTTGGGCTGCCACTTGGGGGCAGACACACCCAGGCTGTGCACATGTTAATGGGGACAGGGTCCTTTGTGTGTCGTGCACATGACCACTGGGATGTGCAACTGTTCATTTTTGGAGCATGTTGCATGGTCACATTTCCAGGTTGTGTATATGTATGACATGTCACATACCCCAAGGCTCATGTGGGAAAGCATGTACATCACAGGGTGGCCCATTGCCACAATAGTCATGTCCCTCCGCAGTCTGTGTGCATGTTGTGTTTCACATGTCTGACTCCATGTGCACAATGGGAGACAGTCTCCACATCCACGTTGTTTGTGCATGGACTTAGATGTTGTTGTGTGTGTGTCACTGACGTCCATGTCTGTCCTGCAGAGGCTACAGGGGGCACTACCTGTGGGAGTCATGTTTGATTTTTCTGACGTGTACATGATACACCATGTCATGCCAGTGTCCATGTGGCAAGACAGGCTCCCTGGGAATCTACCTGTCAATGAGTTGAGATGCCTGTGGCGCATCTGTCCAGACGTCACTGTGGTATGTGTGTGGAATGTGAGTGCAGTAAATGGGTACTGTGACACAGCCAAATGGTTTCACATAGCACACCCTGGGACCTGTTGTCCACACATGTTGAACAGAGATGTTACATGATGTCCATGTGGGTGCCATATGTGTCCAAACAGAACGAGACACACATCAAGTACTAGTGGACGTGCGATCACTTGAAAACGGTAGCTGCTGAGTTTAATGCTTTATTTTAAACTTTTCTGTTTTCTGTGTCACTTAAATTGCCTTTTTAAAAATATTACTGTTGCTCATCCCTTCTGACCTGCATTTTGACTCCCCGGTCCACCGCGCGCGTTGCTCGTTTGTTGTGGAGGGAGGTTCTTTTAATCTGTGTACTTTGCTTATTTTAACTCTCTTCCGATCCGAGGAGGTTGGCGCTCTAGTGCTCCAACCACCCCTATTTAAACCGGATGTCACAAGCGATGCGCAGCAGACGTGCGATCACTTGAAAACGGTAGCTGCTGAGTTTAATGCTTTATTTTAAACTTTTCTGTTTTCTGTGTCACTTAAATTGCCTTTTTAAAAATATTACTGTTGCTCATCCCTTCTGACCTGCATTTTGACTCCCCGGTCCACCGCGAGCGTTGCTCGTTTGTTGTGGAGGGAGGTTCTTTTAATCTGTGTACTTTGCTTATTTTAACTCTCTTCCGATCCGAGGAGGTTGGCGCTCTAGTGCTCCAACCACCCCTATTTAAACCGGATGTCACAAGCGATGCGCAGCGGACGCGCCGGCGGCGCGCCAAATGCAAGCCCGCCTGCGCCCGTCCGCGCCAAGATAGCGCCAGAAGCCAGTATTCTTGGTCAAGTCATCTTAGATCTGGGCACTACAAGTAAGTCTAAACATTACACTAGACAAGAGCTGCTTGATCTTAGATTCAACAAGATATTGCATTGTCAACATGATTTCTTGCCACTAGTTGAGGGTCCTTTTGCGTGCAGACAATGTCAGTATCAGAGTAATGCTGACGAAATAGGGCTGACTTGTGTAATGTCAGATTATTCTCTATTGAATAAAACTCTTCTCTGCACAAAGCCGGCCCCCTTTTCACGTGGTACGCATCACATAAATGAATGCCAGAGGACATGGAAAAACATGTTATGTAATGTCCGCTCTTTGCCTAGACATTCTATTGAAATCTGGGACCTACTTTCTTCTATACAACCTGAGCTTGGGTTTTTAACTGAAACCTGGTTAAAGCCCCATTCCACACCCTCGGTTGCCCTTGCTATACCAGAAGGCTATAAGCTTATTAGGATGGACAGATCAACTAAGATAGGGGGAGGAATTGCTATTGCTCATAAAGATAACATCAAGGTTTCTGTTTTAGATGAGTAATGTAGTATAAAGATGGAGGTCCTCATTTTTCGAATTGATCTGTTAACCCAAGTCAGTTGGAAGGGGGCCTTAGTCTATCGCCCGCCAGGTCCCTTAGCAGACTTTCTACTTTTACTTATTGAACTAATAGCTCCCCATGTACTTGCTAGCAATAATTTTCTTTTACTAGGTGATTTTAACCTTCATAGCGAATGTCCCACCAATGTGGAGTCATTAGCCTTTCTGAATGACCTTGCACTCCTAGGCTTATATAAACAGAATGAAGGCCCCACCCATACGGCTGGCCATACGCTAGACATTGTTTTGTCTAACTCCTCCAATGTATGGTGTGAGCCACCAGTACAACTAACATGGACCGACCATGCTTTAATTGAATTTTCTATTAAGAGCCATAAAGAAGAATATAGGAGCCAACATTCGGATAATTTTATGATTCGTAGGCAATGGCAAAAGGTCTCTCCAGAAAATGTTCAAGCTTCTCTGGAAATACCACGAAATAAATCTTCAGATAATTTAGTAGAGGCCTTAACCAATTATAATCTGGCATTAACTCGGACTATTGATCACCTTGCACCCCTGAAACGTCTTTCCACCTACCCTAAACGCCCTCAAGCCGCCTGGTTTTCCCCCCAGTTACATATAAAAAAAAAACTGTGTAGAAAATATGAGAGGAAATGGCGTATCACCCATAAGGAAAGTGACAAAATTCAGTTTCTAACCTTTTTGTCAAGCTACCATAGTAGCATTAAGATTGCACGAAAAAATCACATTTCCACTCAACTCACACTGGCTGGTAATGCTCCAAAAGTTCTATACAACATTCTTCAGTCATTTGTAAAACCTAAGGCTTGTGAGAATGTTGAAGCACCTTCGCAAACATTATGCAATGATATTGCTTCACATTTTTCACAAAAATAGAATTAATTTATGAAAAAATTGTTTCTTCAGGAAATCCATACCAGATGCCTATGCCCACAGAAACATCAGAATTACCCCCTATGCTGCTTGAGAATTTTCCCTCACTAACCATAGCAGATGTAGAGGCTTTAATGCATCAAGTGAAGTCTGGTTCACCCTGCGATTTGATTCCTGCGAGAGTAACCAGTACCTTAATCCCTCAATTATCTCCATTGATTGAACACCTTCTTAATTTGTCAATAAAGGAAAGTTTTGTTCCACCGGAATGGAAAGCTGCGCAGATAATGCCGATTCGCAAAAACATTAAGGTCCCTCTGACTGATCTGACCAATCTTCGTCCCATTTCGCTCTTACCATTTCTGAGTAAACTAATAGAGAGACATGTCAACAAACATCTCTCAAACCATGTCGAACTCTCGGGCTGCCTAGACTCCTCTCAGTCAGGTTTTAGGCCCAAATATAGCACCGAATCAGCCCTGCTAGTAGTCACGGACAACATCAGAATGACTCTAGACAAGGGCCATTCTATGATTCTGGTGCTATTGGACCTATCTGCCGCGTTCGACACGGTTTCTCATCAAATTTTGCTCAGAAGGTTGAGAGAAATGGGACTAAGAGACTCCGCCTTTCAGTGGATGTCAAGTTTTCTATCTGGTAGATCTCAGACTGTTAACCTAGGCACATATCGGTCGGCACCCATGGAACTGTCCAAGGGAGTCCCACAGGGCTCTTGTTTGAGTCCTACTTTATTCAACATCTATGTGGCTCCCTTGGCCAATGTCCTAAGAAAATATGGGTTTATTCCAATATCATATGCCGACGATACGCAGTTACTCTTTCCTTTCGATGAACTTACTCCCACTGTTCAAGAGACCTTTTCCTTGGGTATGAGTGCCATTTCCCAATGGATGAAAAATAATTTTCTCCAATGTAATGTTGGGAAAACTGAGCTATTACTTTTTGGAGAGGCTCCTTTATTATGGTCACCAAATTGGTGGCCTATTAATCTTGGAAAACCTCCCATTCCTAAAACTTCTGTTAAGAACTTAGGAGTCCGTTTAGATCGTGCCCTTACATTTAAGGAACATATTGGCCAGACCGTAGGCACATGTTTCCATACTTTGGGCCTACTCCGACGAGTCTTTCCTTTGCTCCCAGACTCTGTTCGAAGGACTCTGACCCAGGCACTCATACTAAGTCGCCTAGACTATTGTAATGGTCTACTACTCTCTGCCAATGAAACTTCTATTAATAAACTTCAGGTGGTTCAGAATACGACGGCACAACTGGTTTTGAACATGCCTCCCAGATCAGCCTCCCGCCCTCTTCTTTTAAAACTTCACTGGTTACCCATACGTCAACGGATAACATTTAAAGTCTGTTGTATTATCCATAAGGCATTGTTTAATCTCGGCCCCAGCTATTTATCTGAAAAGTTCACTTTTTATCATCCTCCAAGATCCCTACGTTCTAGTACTAAACATCTGCTGAAGGTCCCCCGAATCAGGAGAGCAAGATTAGGAGGAAGAGCTCTCTCTCATCTTGGTCCGAAATACTGGAATGAACTCCCCTACATTTAAGAGAATGTTCGAACCATCTTCACTTTAGAAAGTTACTTAAAACCACTCTGTTTTGCTTTTAAGTTCGACAGTACTGTATTTGAATCTGTTCCGCGTCCAAAGCGCAGAGATACTCCTTGGAGTCGATTCTGGCGCTATATAAAACCAAATACAAATACAAATAGTGTTTGCTGATGATGTAGCATGTGAACTACAGTATGGTGAATGGCACATATGTGGGGTGACTGACAATCTTGACTTCTTCACCTCTGCACTGCAGGGCTCCTGCTGTCCATCGACCATTCCCAGACCTGGCAACGATGGTGGAACGTGACAGCATCCGACGGTACCGCTTCACCAGGCAGCTGATTGAGGATTTGGCAGTGCGGTTGGACCCACATTTGCAGCCTGGCCGGCCGTATCCGACAGCGCTGACCCCCAAGGTGAAGGTGATGGCAGCCCTACACTTCTTTGCCACCGGTACCTTTCAACACACTGTGGCATCTACTGGTGGTATGTCACAGACTATGTTCAGCCGTGTGCTACGCGATGTTTTGGTGGCGATGTTGAGATGCCTTAACCAGTACATCTATTTCCCACAACGTCACCGACTCACTGACGTCAAGAGTGACTTCTATGCCCTGGGGAGGATGCCACATGTCATTGGCTCCATTGATGGGACACATGTGGCTTTGGTACCACCACAGGCACATGAGCAGGCATACAGGAACAGGAAACTTTACCATTCTGTCAATGCTCTGGTGGTATGTCTTGCAAACATGACCATCACACATGTTTGTGCCCGTTTCCCCGGTCCTGCACACGATGCCTACGTGATGAGGAGTAGTCGCATCCCGAGGATGATGTCACAGATGCCGAACCAGCGTGCTTTGCTTGTCGGTGTGTACTGACTTTGTACCATTGTGTGTGTTGTGCTATGTTGCTTTCCGCACACTTTTCAATGTTGGCTAATGTGCAATTGTCTGTCTGTAGGTGACTCGGGATACCCCAACATGCCGTGGTTGCTGACACCCCTCAGGAACCCTGTGACACCAGCCCAGATGCGCTACAATGAGGCACATGGTCGGACCAGGAGGGTGATTGAGCGGACCTTTGGTCTCCTGAAGAGCCGCTTCCGCTGCCTGGACAAGACAGGAGGTGCCCTCCCATATGCCCCAGCAAAGGTGTGCAAGATTATCATCGTCTGCTGCATGCTCCACAACCTGGCAGTGCGGAAGGTGTTGCCTCTCATCCTGGATGACGATGACCAACATCCGCCACCTGTGGAGGATCCAGGCCTGGGCCACGATGCCAGTGATGATGATGATGATGGTGATGGTGATGTCCGCACACAGCTCATCACCAACTTCTTCAGCTGAATGTGAGTATCCAGAGTGTTGTACTATCAATGAATTTGATTTGCATGATATGTGTGTGTGGTGCTCTGGTGCTGTTTGAGTGTGGCCATGTGCAACTTGATTGGATGCATGCGGAGATGTGTCCTTGCAGGTGGTCTGTACTTGCCAACAGTGTAGACATGCTAACTTGCTTTTGTGTATTTAACTTGTGACAGGTATTAGACATGAGTATTGCCATTCTGTGCTGTTCTTCTGTGCTTTTGAGTGTGTGTCATGTCTGTCCTTCACAGGGTGCTGCTAGAGTTATTAGAACAACTTGGATCCCCCGAATCAATGATTCAACTTCCAAGGTGGCAGCAGTTGTTCCCCTACAGGTGATGTGCCACACACCCCTGGACTTTCTATCTTCTGCATTGTTTGACTTTGTGGCCACAGCCAGATGGGATTAGCTTGCATTTGTAGTGGAAACAACATGTAGCAAATGTGTAATAAACCTGTTCTACATTTTGGGGTGTGCGTTGTCCGTAGTCACACATTTGAGTGACATTTGCTTACTGCACCTGTGTTGTAGTTGACACAGACTGTGAATATGTGTGGTGTCTGTGCATTGCACTGTATTTCCAGGCAACATCAGTGTAGGGGATGAGTCATATGGCCCTGGTGTGTATGTGTTGTGTGGCACTAGTGGTGTGTCTCCCTCATATGTGTCACGTCGCCATGACTGCCATGACGGTGTTGGACTTGCTGTAGCAGTCAGCATGCACAGTGTCATATTTCTGATCACCATCTCCATGACAGAGACCACGTTGGAATCACAACAGAGGCAGATATGGTTTTTTGGTGAGTTTATTTACAAAAGGTGTGGGGATGGTGCACAGGATGGTGGGTGCTGTACATAGAAATTGGAATCCAAAGTTCCCATGTGAATTGGAAGTCCTGGTAGATGAAATGTCCAGGGTATAGTCCACAGTCATCTGATGAATTTGTACAACTAGAGCTCCCCATGTCATGTGGGCGAGTTGGGTTGCCATCGACAGGGCGTGCAGTTTGCACACAGAGGAAAAGTTCCAGAACAGGTGTTGGCTTCCTGGGGGATGTAGCTGGCCATCGGCCTCTCAGTTTGGCCTCCTCGGACGGGCCCTCTTCTTGGGGTTGGGACCCTCAGGTGCAGGCTGCCGCAGTGCAGGGTACTCTCCGCCAGAGTCCTCCTCCCTCCCTGTGGCTGTTGCGGATGTAGTGGCAACAGATGTTGTGGGCGCACAGGGAGGTGAGGCCATGTTGGTGCTGATCTGGCGGAGGCATGTCAGTATGTCCCTATGCACCGCTGTGAGTTCTTGCAATGTGTCCCACTTGGACTCCATGCGAGACATGTGTGTCTCGACACGGGACATGTGGGAGTCCAAGCGGGCATGATGGGCAGCCTGCTGCTGTTGTATGTCCTTGAGGATCCCCACTACCTGGGTGACCTCTCCGGTGCTGGTCTGGTACGCATCTGCAATGCGTGCCAGTTGTGGGTCATCACGCAGTCCTGACCCCTCTGCAAATATCGACCTGTGTCTACCACCCCTCCCACCACCCCTGGCAACACGTGCAGGGCCTGCGGTGCCACGCACAGGTGACAGTGTGCCCACTTGGGTGTTGTTAGTGGGCTCGATGGCAGCGGCTCCAGTTTGGTCCTGGGTCCCTGCGCTGTTGTCACCTGTGGTCCTTGGTGTGTCCGTGTTGGCAGGGGTGGCCTGTGTGTTGGCAGTTGTTGGAGGGGTGGGTGCAGGGGTGCAGATGTTGGTCCTGCTGGTGCTGCATGATGACTGGCACCGGAGGGTCCAGCTTGTTGTTCGCCATCCGAGGAGTGCAGAGGCTGATCCACACTAGTGAGCTCTGTGTCCCCCGGAGCCTGGGACAGGGACTCCTCCTCATCTGCTGCTGAGTCCCCATCTTCACCTGTTTTGGGGAGAGACACAGATTGTATGGTATGTTTCTACAGGCATCAATTGTTAAAACACCGGACAGTTGTGACTGTACCTCTGGATGCGGCCCTGGACATTGCATTCTAGTCAGTTATGACAGTCAGAGAGTGATATTGGTGTAGCACATTGTCCTGCCAACCTGTGGCATGTCAATGTGAATGTTGAGGTGTGTGCCTGACCAGCATTGGTGGTATTTGGTTGCCATCCGGGCCGACTTCTCCCCCAGCCCAAATATCCCACCATGGAACATGCTTCCATTGCAGGGAGTGCAAGTTGTCTTTCAGGATGTCAGTCAGTGGTGTCCTGCTGTTGGTTGTTGCACAGTTGCCTGCAGGGCCTTGTGCTCCCCCCAGCAGTGCCTTGTGTCAGCCATCTTGTGAGTCCTTTTCCACTCCCTGTGATGTGAGCATGGTTCAGGGTGGTGTTGATGGGCCAATTGTGAGGCTGAGCAATATCTGTGACTACCACTCCCATCATGCTATTGCCTCCACCCCCTTCCCAGCATGCCCATCCTTCCTTCCTTTTGACTCTGCTTCCCTGTGGGGTGGGGTGCCTGTGCTGACAGGTTGGCTGAGAGTGTTCTCCTTGCGGTTGTTTGGCTACCAGTCCCAAGAGTGTCCCTGTGCTTCACACAGTATGAGCCCGGCTGGTTGGTCTTTGTGGGATCTTGAGTTAGAATGTGAGGCATTGCATTCTCCCAGGTGGGTTCTGTGGAGTTAGTGTTGGGGTGTGTGTGAGGGGAGGTGCTTGTAACTATGGTCAGTGCTGTGAGTCCTCCTTCCCACCCAGCCAGATATCCCACCATGGAACATGCTTCCATTGCAGGGAGTGCAAGTTGTCTTTCAGGATGTCAGTCAGTGGTGTCCTGCTGTTGGTTGTTGCACAGTTGCCTGCAGGGCCTTGTGCTCCCCCAGCAGTACCCAGTGTCAGCCATCTTGTGAGTCCATTTCCACTCCCTGTGATGTAAGCATGGTTCAGGGTGGTGTTGATGGGCAAATTGTGAGGCTGAGCAATATCTATGACTCCAACTCCCATGATGCTATTGGCTACACTGACTTTACCAGCATACACAGAATTCCTTCCTTTCAGTGATCTTCCCTGTGAGGTGGTGTTCTAGTTATGTCAATATATCTGGGAGTGTTTGTTGGTTCTATTTGTGCCACTGCCTTGCTGTATTTGTTGTTAGGTTTGTAGATGTCATGACACAGTTAGGTGTCACTATGAGATGGCAGGTATTGTGTTTGTCTGACTGGCATTCACATCTTGGGATGAGTATGTTTTGTTTGCTGTGTATTTGGTAAGGGTGCATGGTTTGCCTATCCCTTTGAGGGTGCTGTGTGTGTATTGTCATACCATATTGTGTATATAAGTTGTGTATTCACCAGGCTCTGGGATGTCTGTTAGTCCATATACGCTGACTGGTGGTAGGATGGCCCGCACCTTCTCCTCCCAGGGCCTGAGGTATATTGGTTTTGCAGGAGGGCCACTGCCGGTGCGCTGGCTGATGATGTAGTCCTTTTTTAGTAGGTCCCGGACCCTCCTGCGCACATCATACCACCTGTTCTGGATGTCTTCCTTTGTGCGCAAACATGGTGATTGTGCATTCACCCTGTCGACAATCCTCGACCACATCTTGGTTTTCTGCGACATGGGGGTCTGTTGTACCAATGTACCAAACAACTGTGGCTCTACCCTGAGTATCTCGTCTACCAGGACTTCCAATTCACAATCTAGGAACTTGTGGTTCTTCTTTGGGGGCATGGTGATGGGTGGTGGTGGTGATTGATGTGTGTGTGTGTGTGTGTGCAAGTGGGGGTGTGTGAGTGTAGGTTTAGCTGGGTGTGTGTGAGGGTGCTATTTGTAAGTGTGGTAATGGTGTGTGGCTTGTGTGATGTATGAACTGTGAGTGTGTCTGTGGTTGCTGTGTGATGGTGTTGTTTGCTGGCAGGTCTGTGGAATTTGCAAAGGCTCATGGTAGGGATTTGTGGCCTTTATGTAGGTGGGGTTGGGGGGGTGTCCTTGTTCCATTTTTTCCCCCACCCCCAGTATTTATTGGCTTTGTGGTAGCTTGTTTGGCCATTTTTTTAAACTTTTTTCCCTTGGTGCTTTGGGTGCATGTAGGAGTCGTTCTTGTGTCCGAGTCGGACGCTGCTGTTGTCTGGTGCGATGTTGTCCGACTCGTTCCCGCTGTGTTACAGGTTGGTTTCATGTGCGGCGTACGAGTCGGTCGCGGAGTATTGGGTTGATTCGGCTGGGTTTTATGTGCGTGTAGTCGTACGGCTTGTGCTCCGTGCGAGTCGGTCGTGTTTCGCACGCATAGCATCGTACTACGCGGGTCAGAGTTCGCGGGTACCTTTCGTTCGGTCGCTATCCGGGTGCGTGTCGGTCGGTTAGTTTCGAGTGTTTTTCCGGCCGGATGGCTTGTTTCCGTCCGGCTCGGTCGTTCGTTTTGTATTCCGTCCGAGTCGGTCGGGTTTCACATGCATTTCATCGTACTACCCGGGTCGGACGGCGCCGGTTCGTGTCGGTCGGAATTAATTCCCGCACCGAGTCGGTCGGTACGTTTTCCGGCCCGAATCGGAATCGACCCCTTAGTCTTTTTTATGGAGCACAAAATTCCTCAGTGGAGCAAGCCTGAAGCTGTATCCAACGAAGTCCCTTGCAAACCAGACACATTCAGGAAAAAGGCCTCTTGCAGCTTGTTGTGTCTCTGTAGCCACACACAAGTTCAGCCAATTGACCCCTTTTTATTCTGGGCACAAGTGGGAGCAGGTCTAGCCCTTCAGGTCCCCATACAGGTCTCAAACATCAAGTTCAGTCCTCTTCTGCTCTTCAACAGGTACAGGAAGAGCAGAAGAGGAAAAGCTGTGGGTGAGGTGCCCCGTCTGTAGCATTTACTAGCCAGTGGGTGTGAGTAACTCCTGGGGACTCTCTAACCAATGAGGAAAAAGTTCCCAGGGCCAAGCCTTCCCAGTTGTGCAGCACATCCTGTTTGCCTTCATGCAAACTATCCCACAGTGCACTGTTCTAAGTAAAATCCAAGATGGCACAGCCTTTCTGCCCTTGGAGGTGGCTTGTGTGACAACCATTGGTGTGTTTAGGGAAATAAGCAATCCTGTCCTCTTCACCTACACCAAACTTGTTCTGGGAGCAGCTCCCTCTCCATCCGCGCTAGTGCCAAACTGGCTACGGAGAGGTCAGAGAACAAAAGGATTTTCCCCAGGTCTCCCTTTACACTTAACTATGAATAGTAAGGCATCACCCTGATCCCTTTAAAGTTAATAAAGCTCCTGACCCCTCCCTAGATGACCTTCCAGATAAAATATGTGTCACATACCTTCCACCTAGATCTTTCTACCAAAAGGCCTAGGGCATTGTTTCTGCTCTGGACGCAGTTTTCACAAATCAATAAGGAGAAGCACTGACAGGCCAGCTGCTGGCAGACTAATGCTGATTAGAATAGGAGGTTCAAGCAGACAAAGCCCAACGTTTTAAAATTCACTTTTCCTAAATAATTAATAAATGTCTGACTTCATCACTGAATTTGATTACAATAAACATTACAAATTGTGTTTGAATTATTTTGGGAGCTTGTCCCAAAACAGAAATACCAGAATTCTGATTTTATTCTTAATATTTAGTTTTCACAAAGGACAGCTACAGCCCTTCACATTGAAATAAGCTTTTGGGCGCTATTCACTGTTGGTACATACCAACATTAAATTATTGCATGCACCACTTTTAAATACCAGGCACGCTACCTGAAGGGCTGCAAAAGTAGGACTCTATCCTGTCAATAAGCGTTATTTTGACAGGTTTTAAAGCTGCTGGAGTCACGCCACACAGGTAGGCCTGAAGTCAAGTTTCCTTTGTCATCCTACTGGTGCTGCAGTTCACCAGTGGCATTTAACTTTTCGATGCCATTGGTATATTTCTTGCACCAAATCCTACTTCTTTACTGGGAAGGTTAATATGCCAATTGAGGGTTAGCCAATGTTACATTGTTTTAGGGTTTAGAGCACATACTCCTAGCCTGAACAGCAGAGCTCAAGTGTGCAAAGTTAAAGAACCAGCAATATGAATGAGCACAAAATGGAGGTGACCAAGCAAAAAGAGGTACTTGACACATGTCCTGGAAGCATCTTCATCAGACTATTGCCACTGCTGCTCCAGAATATGCTTTTTTTAGTTTGGTGATCTTTTTGGTGCCTGGTTTGTTTTCATGATTATTTTAGTTTTTTCCAAAACATTCTATTGTTTTTATTCTCATTCACACATAGATAGCAATTCATAATCTGCATGGGTGGTCATGTGCTGAAAATGTAACAGTAGCATGTGAACCACACAGTGGTTGAAGGAAAAGTGAAAAGTTAACATTTTCGACATTTCAAATAACATAATCTGTAGATAAGGGTTTTATTAAGCTCTTGGCATTGTTTCCTGTCATAGATGAAATGGAATGGAATGGGATTTATAAAGCACATTATGCCCAATAGGCGTCAAAGCGTAGCCAGTGTAGGGAGCATATGATATGCCTTCCCTAGCTGAGAGGTTATGTTATGTCATGTTATCCGACACTTATAACGCGCACGTCTACTCGGGAGTGTCCCGGCGCGAAAGCCAGTTAAAAGGAGACAGAGGGGCATGAGCCGAAGCTAGATGTTAGTTAAAAAGCAAGGTTTTTAACTGCTTTTTAAACAGCCTAAGGTCCTGGGTGTTTCATAGCTCATAAAGCAGGGCATTCCAGGCTTTGGCCGCCTCGAACCAGAGGGAGCTGCCCCCTGTTCTAACAAGGCGGTAGCGAGGAATAACAGCGAGGCATTGCCCTGTGGAGCGTAGATGTCTGTAAGGCACATAGAAGTCAAAGCATCTCCTGAGATACAAGGGCCCCGATTTGTATAAGGCACCGTGGGCGATGGTGAGAGCCTTAAACAGGACACGCTGACCCACCGGAAGCCAATGCAGGTCCCGGAGATGTTGCTTTGTGCTTGACCTACCAGAGATGCCCAGTAGCATTCTAGCTGCCGCATTCTGGACGGTCTGTAGTTTTTTCAGCTGATAACCAGGAAGGCCGATGTATAAGGCATTGGCGTAATCTAGGCGCGATAGAATGAGAGCGCGGGTCACCATTTCCTTTGCAGATCTGGGCAGCAATGGCAGGAATTTCCTAAGTAATTTGAGTGTGCCGAAGCACACTCCGGTCAGTTTTTTTATCTGCGGTGAGAATCTGAGGTCCTCACTAAACCAGACCCCCAGATTCTTCACTGGGCTCCCCGTTGACTTAGGCATGGGGTAACCCTCAGGCCAAAGGTCGTCCCTGAAATGCGGAGGAAAGGACCCATAGAGGAGTACCTCAGACTTATCCTCATTGCATTTGAGTTGGGCCTGCGCTAGCCATTTAAAAACTTCGGCAAGACAGTTTTTGGCTAAATCAGGGGACAAATCGTTTTCCTTCCACGTGAAGAGGAGCTGGGTATCATCAGCGTAAGCAATGATCTTTGCACCCAGCTCCTCCGCCAGATAGATTAGCGGCGTGACGTATACGTTGAAGAGAAGGGGGCTCAAGGTGGAACCCTGGGGGATGCCCATGGTCACGTTTCTTGGAGTTGAAGAGAATGGGGGCAGCCATACTTGCTGCGTTCAATTCTCTAAGAAGGATTCAATCCAATCCCACACCTCGCCAGAGATTCCGATATTGGAAAGACGGGCCAAGAGTTGGCGATGCGGCACCGTGTCGAACGCGGCAGAGAGGTCCAATAAAACCAGAGCCGCTCTGCCGCCAGAATCTAGACATTCTCTAATAGCCTCCGACATCTCAACCAGGGCCGACTCGGTACTATATGAGGCCCTGAAACCCGACTGGGCTGGGTGGAGGGCGCCAGAAGTTTCAACAAACTCAGAGAGCTGTTTGTGAACTGCCTTCTCACACACCTTCGCCACAGCCAGGAGAAGTGAGATCGGTCGGTAGCTAACTAGTGTGGCGGGGTTTAAGGAAGGCTTTTTTAGCAGGGGGAGAAGTTTTGCCTGTTTCCACTCCGGTGGAACCGTGGCAGTTTGAAGCGAAAGATTGATGATATAATTCACTTCAGGGTTAACTACCTCCGCCACCACCGCTAACTGCCTGGCTAGGCAAGGGTCTGCTGGGGAACCTGATTTAAGGGATTTGAGGATGGCCAAAGTGTCCGACAGAGGAATAGGAGTAAAAACTGTCAGGAGAGTGCAAGCTGGTTCTGAGTCTAGGGCAGTCCGAAGGGGGTGTTCCGCCTGCACATGGAGACCAGACCCGAAGCTATCCTGGATTGTTTGGATTTTGTCTATAAAAAAACCGGACAGCTGCTCGCACCAAGATTTAGAGGCGGGGACGACCATACGTTCCGCGCACGGCTTTAGGAAACTCTGGACGATAGAGAAAATTTCCTTTGAGTTATTTTTAGATTGAGCGATGCGCTCCGCGTAAAAATGGCCTTTGGCCTTCTTAATGGCGGCGTAATACACATTCTGAGACTTCCTTAATGCTATTTTGGCCAACGGGCAATAGGCTTGTCTCCAGCTGCGCTCCAGCTTTTTACATGATTGTTTTAGCTCTTTAAGTTCTTCGGAAAACCACGGTTTAGACGGGGTGTTTCTTGCTCTCTTGTTAACCAGGGAGGGGAAAAATGTTCCACAGCCCGTGAGATCCAGTTATTAAAACCCCTTACAGCTTCCGACAGAGCCCCAGAGACGAGAGGGCGTGTGTCTGTCAAGACTCTGCACAGGGCTGCAGGCTCAATGCGTTGGGGAGGTCTGTCCATGAGCGACCTCGTAGTCGGGTATGGTGGCTGGATAGTCCAAGAAAACTGGATTAAAAAATGATCGGACCAGGGAACGGGAAGAGGTTCCTGAACAACTAGAGGAAAGTTGGAGCAGACTGCATCTAAGATATGCCCCCATCTATGTGATGGAGAATTAACCCATTGGGTCAGTTGGGCAAGATCCAAAGAGTCATTCAGTTCTCTTGTGTCAGTGGCCTCCACACAATCCAGATGGATGTTGAGGTCCCCTAAGAGTAGGAAATTAGAATATTGCAGAGCTCTTGGCACAATAGCTTCATCTAAGGCTTTTAAGAAAGTACTAGAGGGGCCAGGAGGGCGATATATCAAAGTGGCCCCCAATGAAAAATGCAGGGAGATGGTAAGGGAGAAGCCCAAGGCTTCCCCCACCCCGATGTCGTGTGTCTCTGCCTGCATAAAAATCCAGGTTTCCCTAAATAATACTGCAACCCCTCCTCCTCTACCTGTTTTGTGGTCAAACCTAGCTATTTTATACCCCGCAGGGATGGCCAGAGCAATAGCCGGTGCCGAGAATTTGTTGCACCATGTCTCTGATATGAATAGTATATCTAACTGACTGTCAGACAGCAGCTCGAAGATATCTGGAGTGTGTTTCACCATGGACCGTGCATTAATAAGGGCAGCTTGAATACACAGGGAGTTCTGTGCAGCATTAGGGTAGCGATTGGTAGGAATAAAAGAACCCAAGGTGTGGCTAAAACAATAATTGCATAACTGGCATGTGCTGGAAATGTTGTCCAAAAACATCCATTCTTGGCCACATTTACTCATATGAGAGCCAATCGTCATAATTTCTGCACGGCTCAGAGTCGGGCGGTCATTTGACAATTCTGGCAAAAACGGGCAGCATGACTGCCGCTGGCTGCTTCCGGGACGCTGACGGGCGCAGACGGGCTTGCCTTAGGCGCGCCTTCGGCGCGCCCGCTGCACAACTGCGCAGCGCGCATAATTTATGCAGGAATGCCCCCGACAACTAGAGCGCGCCCTGAGCACAATGGCGGCCTAGATTGTCCCACCGGGATTCCCGAGTTGCGTGGTGCGTGGATGAAGGTGAGCGTTCGTTTTTTTGTTTTAATTTTAAAAAGAATAAAATTAAAGTTGAATAGCAGCATCAATTTTAAAAGCACAATAGCAGCACAATAAGGCTTAAAACAACTAACTCACACACTCAGAGCCCAGAGAAGCGGCGTACTGACACCACCTCACTCCTATGAGAGGTGTTTTGAAACATTCAGAACCAGGCGAGTGGCTGCGTTCTGAATGACCTGCAATCTGTTAAGCCAAGACTTATTGATATTAAGGTATAAGGCGTTGCAATAAACTAGGCGTGATGTAATCAGGGCAATGACCACTGTTACTCTAAGCTCAGTCGAAATGAGAGGAAAAACCTTTGTCAGAACTTTAATGATAAAGAAGCAGGAACTTACGGTTCTATTAACCTGGGTGTCAAAGGTAAGAGTTGTCAAAAATAACTCACAGGTTTTAGGCAGAGGCCACAGGGGTAGGTAGTGGACCACATGTTTCAAGCCACCAAAGTTCTGACTATACTGACTGATGTGCCCCAAAGATCAAGATCTCCGTCTTATCAACATTTAATTTCAAGCAGTTCTCTTTCATCCATGTGCTGACACTGATCATATCAATCAGGGGGTTTAAAGCGCACTATTCACCTGTGAGGGTCTCAAGGCCCTGGGGAGTGGGGGTGCAGCTCCGGGTCAGCTGAAAAGCCAGGTCTTGAGGCTCTTCCTGAAGGTGTGAATAGGGGAGCATCTGATGTTGACCGGGAGCTTGTTCCAGGCCTTAGCCTCGATGTAGGAATCAATCAATCAGGGGGTTTAAAGCTGCAGTTTGAACTTGTCAGCTACCACATGCAAATTATCAGTTAGAGAAACAATAATGATTTGTGTGTCGCACACATAGGACAACACCTAAAAACCAAATGACCAAACCAGTCTAGCCAGGGGAACCACATTTAAATTAAAAGGGTGGGACTGAGGAAGGACCCTCGGGGGCCCCCGCAGGGGAGCTGGAACTGTTCTGCCCTGAACTTGCTGCAGCTGACTGTTTGAGTTCTATTAGTCAAAAAAGATCTTAAGAGGTCCAGAGCCACATCCCCCATCCCCACCTGATGTAGTCTTTGCACTAGGAGGGAAGGGGATACTGTGTCGAATGCCGCCGATAAATCCAGGATCACCAAGATAGCTGCACCTCCCTGATCTACCTGCCAACAAATGGAATCTGCCAACGCTGACTCAGTGATATGACCACTGAGAAAGCCATTCGGTTAGGGGTCCAATAAACCATGGGCTGTTATGAACTCAGCCAGTTCTACGTTGAGATATTTTTTGATGATTTTTTCCAGTGTGGGCAACAACAAAATTGGGCGGGGTTTTTAAGGTCCTCAGGGCCCCATTAGGCTTTTTTGAAGGGGAATAACTGCTGTCTAATTCCAGGGTTGAGGGAACACTCCCGTTAGGAATATCTGATTAAAGACCTTTACCAGGAAGGTCGCAGTCGGATCCGGGGCAAGTTGTAGAATACTAGGGGTACAGGGATCATCAGGCGAGCCTGATTTCAGACTCATAAGGAGATTTTTTACTTTCAGAGAGGAAATGGGGGAAAAGCAGACATGACTACTGATGAATGATAATCCGTAGAATATTCCGCAACTGCCATGATGGGAGGCTTTTCCACATGAACATTAAAGTCAGAGTAGGGCTCCAAAAGCTTGTCTCTAAAATATTTTGCCCCGTTATTGCAGCGTTTTGTGAACTTTCCATGGACTGCTGGGCTGGAGGCGAAGAGAGCTCTTTAACTACCTTGAATAGTTAATTAGGAGTGTTGGTAGCAGTCCTGATTTTGTTGACATAATAGGAGTGTTTAACAGTTTTGATAGCACACTTATACCTAAGTAACAGATTTTATGTTTGTCTTTCTCCTCTAATGTGAAATGTGCCCTCCATTTACGCTCTTGCCTTCGGCACTGCTGTCTGAGATCTTTCAGTTATGCCAAGAACCAGGGTGCGGATGCTTTAGATCTAGTGCAAGTCATAGATTTAATAGGAGCGACCTGGTCAACAGTGGCCGTCACCCAGTCCTTTAAATTGTCTGCGCAAGGTTTCTGTGCGTACTTTTTATTCCCTATAGCCTCTCTGACCGCAGACTCCATGTCTTTTGCAAAGACTTTGCTCCAGCTCCTATAAGATATAGATTTACCCTGTACCTGTTCTGCTTTTTTCTGCACTAAAATGTTAAACACCACAGCTGAATAATCTGCCTAGCTTAAGGGAAGGATATCCCGCACCAGCAACATCAAATGGTTGGTAAAAATCCCATTCAATGTGTGACCCGCTGTGTGGGTTGGGGAGTTTACCAGTTGGGTGAATCTGTAGCTTGACATAAGTTCAATCAAGTTGATTGAATCATGGCAACCCTTATCTTCCAAATGGAAGTTAAAGTCACCCAGTGTCGTGAGGGTAGGCTTGGAAATAAACTTGTAAGACTTGGCCCCAGGATTCGATCAACCCGAGTCCGAGAGCCAGGGTGACGATAGACACGGAGCCCTGAGAGTAAGAATTTATTTCTCGCTTTGAGTCTGAACCATTCCACCTCACAGATGCCATGTAAATCCTAACTAATGACCTCTAGGGTGCAATTATTTGAGTTTCTTAATATAATGGCCACACACACCCCCTACAGAGGGGCCGGTCAAGTCTTGATAACATATTTATAACTATCCTCTCAAAGATTTTATTGGTATATAGACCTCTACCATTCAGCCAACTATCCAATGCCAAACCTTTCAATCCAGCTCCCAAAGATTTTATTGCAAGGCTGGAGGCTCTTATTACGCCTTATTTCTTACGTTATTTACACAGCAGTTAGAGAGAGATAACAACATAAACAAAGTAATACATACAATATTGAGAAAGAGTATTCAACACTACACTACCCAGAAACCGTGGCAGTATTAGCTACCTAAAATAATACTGCTGAACAATTATTCTTATAAAGAGTCCATAGCATGTCATGTCCTACTCTTTCTTGCTGCTGTAAAACTGGAGAGAAGTGCTTTTCATTATTCTTAGATTGAATTGAATTCTTTATAGTATCTCATTGTTTGTTGCTCTATTATCAAACTGCTTATCCCTTTTGCATTGATGTGCCACTTGTTGCGTCTTGGCTGTCTTTTTCCTCTGACCTCTGAGCTCTTCATAGAGTGTGTTGTGTCAGTTTGGCTGGACAGTTGGGGCCGCCACATAGACTCACCATAGCTATGCTCTGCCCATTGGCGTAATAAAACTTGAGGGGCCCCCTGCCAGGTTCATGGAGGGGCCCCTCCGGACTTAATTAGCAGCTCTCCGGACAGAGTATTGTGCCAAGGGGGCCCCCCTGGAGCTTGGGGCCCCCCGCACCACGGGGGCTGCGGAGGCCTGTGTTACGCCACTGGCTCCGCCTCACCGCGCACGCGTCAGAGCTTGCTGAATGAAGCTTTCCTGCTTTACCTTAGGTGGCACCCTCAGCGCTTGCACTTCTTTGCCGCAAGTATGACTTTCAGTGACACAAGTGGGCGGATATGAAACCTTTCATTTTATTGCATATGCCATTTAGCTCCCATTTGTTTTTCAGATGTATTTGCAGCAATGTAACCTCTGCAAGATTGGAGACCCAAGGCTGTAGCTGTTTCTAAATTTGGCCTGCTGCAGTTACAATTATTGATTTTCACAAATAGGGAATATTTTTTTCACACACATATATATATATATATATATATATATATATATACATATATATATCCAATTACCAATTTCCTTTCCATGCACGGAAATAATCCAGCACTCCAGAGGGGGTTAGTTTACTCCATATTTATTTAAATGATGGCATCCACGGTTCCGGCTGTCTCACGCAGCCTTGATATATATATATATATATATATATATATATATATATATATATATATATATATATATATTGCACAAAGATACCATTACCACAGGTAAAGGATGACGACGCTTTGTCTCGCTGAAAATGATAATTTAATCGTCAGCTGCTGGACGCGTTTCGCCTGTCCTGCAGGCTTGTTCACCAACAGTTTACAATAAAGTTTTCAGCCATTTTAAATGCCACGAATGGCGTGTCACGTGTACTAAACTACAAATGCAGTGCATCAGACAACAGACTAGTAGTTCTCCAATTCAACACATAATGTTAGAATGGTTTTGCGCTCCTGTTAACATAACAACTGCTTCAACATTGATACTTTGTAATTACAAAACAGCTAAATGGTAACCTTACGAATTGCTAATAAACAAATTTAACTCTCGAGGGCAAGTGCCCAATTTCAAGGTGAGCTAATTATGACCTTAAAGAAACCCAATGGCAATCTCTTATACATTGGCAATGTAAACAAATTGACTGATAATTAAAATGAGATATTCTAAAATATACTCCTATCGCATTGTGCCCCAGTGGGCCTGTTTTGTAAGCAGAATAACAGTGCAAAAATATAAAGTGCGTCTTCTGGAACTGCAAGTGATATAAAGTGATAATCGTGCAAATAAACTCATAAATGGTTAAAAACATGAAGAAAAGGGAGCATTAATTCCATCAATTATCTATACAAATTACAAATGAGTATGCAGGTCTTCCTCCATATTCAGACCTTCCGGGATTTTGCTATTCAATTTAATTATGTAAGAAGATTCTAGTCTTCTCAAAAGCTTTCCGGTTTCCACCTCTCACATTGGGTTTAATAGCATCAATCACATAATACATCAACTCTTCTGTGTTTTTGATGTTGCTGTTCAAAGTGGCGTGCCACTGGGTAGGTTCTATCACCATTTTAATAGCTCTTAAGTGCTGCAACACACGTTTGTGCACTGGTAGGATAGTGCTGCCCACGTATCTCAGGCCACATGGGCACTGAAGCACGTACACAGCAAAATCCGTCTTGCACGTATAGTGACCTTTGATTTTGATTTTCTTATTGGAGAAGCCTAGTGTGTACATGGTGATATTTATCCCATGTACACAAGCTTTGCACTTGGTACATTTTACAAACCCTTCTCTTTTACTTAACCACATTGAGGCAGCCGCCTTGGGTTTGGGGGTTGGTACCATATTGCTGACCGACATCTGTTTAAAAGATTTTGCCCGCCTGAATGTTATTTGCGGCCTTTTTTGTACCATTTTACCCAAAATAGGATCATTACATATCAGATGCCAATGCCTAGACAATATATTCCTTACTTTTTTATGTTGCGTATTGTACGAAGTTACCATCCTGCACTCATTTTTATTTTGCTCTTTCCTCTTACTGGTGTTGCTTTTATTAAAAAGGATATCTTCGCTAGTCCTTTCCTTGCTTTGGAAATAGCTGATTTTATACACTCTTCAGGATAACCCTAGATTTAAGCGTGACTCTAGTACTTCCAATTCATTACTGCAATTAGCTTGATCACTGCAGTTACGTATTGCTCATAAGCATTCCCCATAGGGGATGCTCTTGATCAAGTTTTGAGGTGAAAACTTTTGCGTGCAACAGCGTGTTGCCAGCAGTAGGTTTGCGAAACAAAGCTGTTTCCAACTTGCCATCCTTAATATAAACTGACAAATCCAGGAAATTGACTTGGGTTGTACTCACTGTACTAGTGAATTTAAGATTTAAGTTGTTTATTTGCAGTTTTCTAATAAACTCAACTAGCGTTTCCTCTGAGCCTTTCCATACGACGAATAAATCGTCGATGAAACGGCTCCAATGCATGACAATAATGTCATGCATTGGAGCCGTTTCATCGACGATTTATTCGTCGTATGGAAAGGCTCCGAGGAAACGCTAGGAAACGCTAGTTGAGTTTATTAGAAAACTGCAAATAAACAACTTAAATCTTAAATTCACTAGTACAGTGAGTACAACCCAAGTCAATTTCCTGGATTTGTCAGTTTATATTAAGGATGGCAAGTTGGAAATAGCTTTGTTTCGCAAACCTACTGCTGGCAACACGCTGTTGCACGCAAGAAGTTTTCACCCTCAAAACTTGATCAAGAGCATCCCCTATGGGGAATGCTTAAGAACAATACGTAACTGCAGTGATCAAGCTAATTGCAGTAATGAATTGGAAGTACTAGAGTCACGCTTTAAATCTAGGGGTTATCCTGAAGAGTGTATAAAATCAGCTATTTCCAAAGCAAGGAAAAGGACTAGCGAAGATATCCTTTTTAATAAAAGCAACACCAGTAAGAGGAAAGAGCAAAATAAAAATGAGTGCAGGATGGTAACTTCGTACAATACGCAACATAAAAAAGTAAGGAATATATTGTCTAGGCATTGGCATCTGATATGTAATGATCCTATTTTGGGTAAAATGGTACAAAAAGGCCGCAAATAACATTCAGGCGGGCAAAATCTTTTAAACAGATGTTGGTCAGCAATATGGTACCAACCCCCAAACCCAAGGCGGCTGCCTCAATGTGGTTAAGTAAAAGAGAAGGGTTTGTAAAATGTACCAAGTGCAAAGCTTGTGTACATGGGATAAATACCACCATGTACACACTAGGCTTCTCCAATAAGAAAATCAAAATCAAAGGTCACTATACGTGCAAGACGGATTTTGCTGTGTACGTGCTTCAGTGCCCATCTGGCCTGAGATACGTGGGCAGCACTATCCTACCAGTGCACAAACGTGTGTTGCAGCACTTAAGAGCTATTAAAAATGGTGATAGAACCTACCCAGTGGCACGCCACTTTGAACAGCAACATCAAAAAAACACAGAAGGGTTGATGTATTATGTGATTGATGCTATTAAACCCAATGTGAGAGGTGGAAACCGGAAAAGCTTTTGAGAAGACTAGAATCTTCTTACATAATTAAATTGAATAGCAAAATCCCGGAATGTCTGAATATGGAGGAAGACCTGCATACTCATTTGTAATTTGTATAGATAATTGATGGAATTAATGCTCCCTTTTCTTCATGTTTTTAACCATTTATGAGTTTATTTGCACGATTATCACTTTATATCACTTGCAGTTCCAGAAGATGCACTTTATATTTTTGCACTGTTATTCTGCTTACAAAACAGGCCCACTAGGGCACAATACGATATGAGTATATTATAGAATATCTCATTTTAATTATCAGTCAATTTGTTTACATTGCTAATGTATAAGAGATTGCCATTGGGTTTCTTTTAAGGTCATATTTAGCTCACCTTGAAATTGGGCACTTGCCCTCGAGGGTTAAATTTGTTTATTAGCAATTGGTAAGGTTACCATTTAGCTGTTTTGTAATTACAAAGTATCAATGTTGAAGCAGTTGTTATGTTAACAGGAGCGCAAAACCATTCTAACATTATGTGTTGAATTGGAGAACTACTAGTCTGTTGTCTGATGCACTGCATTTGTAGTTTAGTACACGTGACACGCCATTCCTGGCATTTAAAATGGCTGAAAACTTTATTGTAAACTGTTGGTGAACAAGCCTGCAGGACAGGCGAAACGCGTCCAGCAGCTGACGATTAAATTATCATTTTCAGCAAGACAAAGCGTCATTTCAAATAACATAATCTGTAGATAAGGGTTTTATTAAGCTCTTGGCATTGTTTCCTGTCATAGATGAAATGGAATGGAATGGGATTTATAAAGCACATTATGCCCAATAGGCGTCAAAGCGTAGCCAGTGTAGGGAGCATATGATATGCCTTCCCTAGCTGAGAGGTTATGTTATGTCATGTTATCCGACACTTATAACGCGCACGTCTACTCGGGAGTGTCCCGGCGCGAAAGCCAGTTAAAAGGAGACAGAGGGGCATGAGCCGAAGCTAGATGTTAGTTAAAAAGCAAGGTTTTTAACTGCTTTTAAACAGCCTAAGGTCCTGGGTGTTTCATAGCTCATAAAGCAGGGCATTCCAGGCTTTGGCCGCCTCGAACCAGAGGGAGCTGCCCCCTGTTCTAACAAGGCGGTAGCGAGGAATAACAGCGAGGCATTGCCCTGTGGAGCGTAGATGTCTGTAAGGCACATAGAAGTCAAAGCATCTCCTGAGATACAAGGGCCCCGATTTGTATAAGGCACCGTGGGCGATGGTGAGAGCCTTAAACAGGACACGCTGACCCACCGGAAGCCAATGCAGGTCCCGGAGATGTTGCTTTGTGCTTGACCTACCAGAGATGCCCAGTAGCATTCTAGCTGCCGCATTCTGGACGGTCTGTAGTTTTTTCAGCTGATAACCAGGAAGGCCGATGTATAAGGCATTGGCGTAATCTAGGCGCGATAGAATGAGAGCGCGGGTCACCATTTCCTTTGCAGATCTGGGCAGCAATGGCAGGAATTTCCTAAGTAATTTGAGTGTGCCGAAGCACACTCCGGTCAGTTTTTTTATCTGCGGTGAGAATCTGAGGTCCTCACTAAACCAGACCCCCAGATTCTTCACTGGGCTCCCCGCTGACTTAGGCATGGGGTAACCCTCAGGCCAAAGGTCGTCCCTGAAATGCGGAGGAAAGGACCCATAGAGGAGTACCTCAGACTTATCCTCATTGCATTTGAGTTGGGCCTGCGCTAGCCATTTAAAAACTTCGGCAAGACAGTTTTTGGCTAAATCAGGGGACAAATCGTTTTCCTTCCACGTGAAGAGGAGCTGGGTATCATCAGCGTAAGCAATGATCTTTGCACCCAGCTCCTCCGCCAGATAGATTAGCGGCGTGACGTATACGTTGAAGAGAAGGGGGCTCAAGGTGGAACCCTGGGGGATGCCCATGGTCACGTTTCTTGGAGTTGAAGAGAATGGGGGCAGCCATACTTGCTGCGTTCAATTCTCTAAGAAGGATTCAATCCAATCCCACACCTCGCCAGAGATTCCGATATTGGAAAGACGGGCCAAGAGTTGGCGATGCGGCACCGTGTCGAACGCGGCAGAGAGGTCCAATAAAACCAGAGCCGCTCTGCCGCCAGAATCTAGACATTCTCTAATAGCCTCCGACATCTCAACCAGGGCCGACTCGGTACTATATGAGGCCCTGAAACCCGACTGGGCTGGGTGGAGGGCGCCAGAAGTTTCAACAAACTCAGAGAGCTGTTTGTGAACTGCCTTCTCACACACCTTCGCCACAGCCAGGAGAAGTGAGATCGGTCGGTAGCTAACTAGTGTGGCGGGGTTTAAGGAAGGCTTTTTAGCAGGGGGAGAAGTTTTGCCTGTTTCCACTCCGGTGGAACCGTGGCAGTTTGAAGCGAAAGATTGATGATATAATTCACTTCAGGGTTAACTACCTCCGCCACCACCGCTAACTGCCTGGCTAGGCAAGGGTCTGCTGGGGAACCTGATTTAAGGGATTTGAGGATGGCCAAAGTGTCCGACAGAGGAATAGGAGTAAAAACTGTCAGGAGAGTGCAAGCTGGTTCTGAGTCTAGGGCAGTCCGAAGGGGGTGTTCCGCCTGCACATGGAGACCAGACCCGAAGCTATCCTGGATTGTTTGGATTTTGTCTATAAAAAACCGGACAGCTGCTCGCACCAAGATTTAGAGGCGGGGACGACCATACGTTCCGCGCACGGCTTTAGGAAACTCTGGACGATAGAGAAAATTTCCTTTGAGTTATTTTTAGATTGAGCGATGCGCTCCGCGTAAAATGGCCTTTGGCCTTCTTAATGGCGGCGTAATACACATTCTGAGACTTCCTTAATGCTATTTTGGCCAACGGGCAATAGGCTTGTCTCCAGCTGCGCTCCAGCTTTTTACATGATTGTTTTAGCTCTTTAAGTTCTTCGGAAAACCACGGTTTAGACGGGGTGTTTCTTGCTCTCTTGTTAACCAGGGGAGGGGAAAAATGTTCCACAGCCCGTGAGATCCAGTTATTAAAACCCCTTACAGCTTCCGACAGAGCCCCAGAGACGAGAGGGCGTGTGTCTGTCAAGACTCTGCACAGGGCTGCAGGCTCAATGCGTTGGGGAGGTCTGTCCATGAGCGACCTCGTAGTCGGGTATGGTGGCTGGATAGTCCAAGAAAACTGGATTAAAAAATGATCGGACCAGGGAACGGGAAGAGGTTCCTGAACAACTAGAGGAAAGTTGGAGCAGACTGCATCTAAGATATGCCCCCCTCTATGTGATGGAGAATTAACCCATTGGGTCAGTTGGGCAAGATCCAAAGAGTCATTC
This sequence comes from Calotriton arnoldi, assembly GCA_963921515.1. NCBI lineage: Eukaryota > Metazoa > Chordata > Amphibia > Caudata > Salamandridae > Calotriton > Calotriton arnoldi. Next base: position 542,528 of record CAWUFW010001622.1, on the reverse strand, counting down.
AGTTCTCTTGTGTCAGTGGCCTCCACACAATCCAGATGGATGTTGAGGTCCCCTAAGAGTAGGAAATTAGAATATTGCAGAGCTCTTGGCACAATAGCTTCATCTAAGGCTTTTAAGAAAGTACTAGAGGGGCCAGGAGGGCGATATATCAAAGTGGCCCCCAATGAAAAATGCAGGGAGATGGTAAGGGAGAAGCCCAAGGCTTCCCCCACCCCGATGTCGTGTGTCTCTGCCTGCATAAAAATCCAGGTTTCCCTAAATAATACTGCAACCCCTCCTCCTCTACCTGTTTTGTGGTCAAACCTAGCTATTTTATACCCCGCAGGGATGGCCAGAGCAATAGCCGGTGCCGAGAATTTGTTGCACCATGTCTCTGATATGAATAGTATATCTAACTGACTGTCAGACAGCAGCTCGAAGATATCTGGAGTGTGTTTCACCATGGACCGTGCATTAATAAGGGCAGCTTGAATACACAGGGAGTTCTGTGCAGCATTAGGGTAGCGATTGGTAGGAATAAAAGAACCCAAGGTGTGGCTAAAACAATAATTGCATAACTGGCATGTGCTGGAAATGTTGTCCAAAAACATCCATTCTTGGCCACATTTACTCATATGAGAGCCAATCGTCATAATTTCTGCACGGCTCAGAGTCGGGCGGTCATTTGACAATTCTGGCAAAAACGGGCAGCATGACTGCCGCTGGCTGCTTCCGGGACGCTGACGGGCGCAGACGGGCTTGCCTTAGGCGCGCCTTCGGCGCGCCCGCTGCACAACTGCGCAGCGCGCATAATTTATGCAGGAATGCCCCCGACAACTAGAGCGCGCCCTGAGCACAATGGCGGCCTAGATTGTCCCACCGGGATTCCCGAGTTGCGTGGTGCGTGGATGAAGGTGAGCGTTCGTTTTTTTGTTTTAATTTTTAAAAAGAATAAAATTAAAGTTGAATAGCAGCATCAATTTTAAAAGCACAATAGCAGCACAATAAGGCTTAAAACAACTAACTCACACACTCAGAGCCCAGAGAAGCGGCGTACTGACACCACCTCACTCCTATGAGAGGTGTTTTGAAACATTCAGAACCAGGCGAGTGGCTGCGTTCTGAATGACCTGCAATCTGTTAAGCCAAGACTTATTGATATTAAGGTATAAGGCGTTGCAATAAACTAGGCGTGATGTAATCAGGGCAATGACCACTGTTACTCTAAGCTCAGTCGAAATGAGAGGAAAAACCTTTGTCAGAACTTTAATGATAAAGAAGCAGGAACTTACGGTTCTATTAACCTGGGTGTCAAAGGTAAGAGTTGTCAAAAATAACTCACAGGTTTTAGGCAGAGGCCACAGGGGTAGGTAGTGGACCACATGTTTCAAGCCACCAAAGTTCTGACTATACTGACTGATGTGCCCCAAAGATCAAGATCTCCGTCTTATCAACATTTAATTTCAAGCAGTTCTCTTTCATCCATGTGCTGACACTGATCATATCAATCAGGGGGTTTAAAGCGCACTATTCACCTGTGAGGGTCTCAAGGCCCTGGGGAGTGGGGGTGCAGCTCCGGGTCAGCTGAAAAGCCAGGTCTTGAGGCTCTTCCTGAAGGTGTGAATAGGGGAGCATCTGATGTTGACCGGGAGCTTGTTCCAGGCCTTAGCCTCGATGTAGGAATCAATCAATCAGGGGGTTTAAAGCTGCAGTTTGAACTTGTCAGCTACCACATGCAAATTATCAGTTAGAGAAACAATAATGATTTGTGTGTCGCACACATAGGACAACACCTAAAAACCAAATGACCAAACCAGTCTAGCCAGGGGAACCACATTTAAATTAAAAGGGTGGGACTGAGGAAGGACCCCCGGGGGGCCCCCGCAGGGGAGCTGGAACTGTTCTGCCCTGAACTTGCTGCAGCTGACTGTTTGAGTTCTATTAGTCAAAAAAGATCTTAAGAGGTCCAGAGCCACATCCCCCATCCCCACCTGATGTAGTCTTTGCACTAGGAGGGAAGGGGATACTGTGTCGAATGCCGCCGATAAATCCAGGATCACCAAGATAGCTGCACCTCCCTGATCTACCTGCCAACAAATGGAATCTGCCAACGCTGACTCAGTGATATGACCACTGAGAAAGCCATTCGGTTAGGGGTCCAATAAACCATGGGCTGTTATGAACTCAGCCAGTTCTACGTTGAGATATTTTTTGATGATTTTTTCCAGTGTGGGCAACAACAAAATTGGGCGGGGTTTTTAAGGTCCTCAGGGCCCCATTAGGCTTTTTTGAAGGGGAATAACTGCTGTCTAATTCCAGGGTTGAGGGAACACTCCCGTTAGGAATATCTGATTAAAGACCTTTACCAGGAAGGTCGCAGTCGGATCCGGGGCAAGTTGTAGAATACTAGGGGTACAGGGATCATCAGGCGAGCCTGATTTCAGACTCATAAGGAGATTTTTTACTTTCAGAGAGGAAATGGGGGAAAAGCAGACATGACTACTGATGAATGATAATCCGTAGAATATTCCGCAACTGCCATGATGGGAGGCTTTTCCACATGAACATTAAAGTCAGAGTAGGGCTCCAAAAGCTTGTCTCTAAAATATTTTGCCCCGTTATTGCAGCGTTTTGTGAACTTTCCATGGACTGCTGGGCTGGAGGCGAAGAGAGCTCTTTAACTACCTTGAATAGTTAATTAGGAGTGTTGGTAGCAGTCCTGATTTTGTTGACATAATAGGAGTGTTTAACAGTTTTGATAGCACACTTATACCTAAGTAACAGATTTTATGTTTGTCTTTCTCCTCTAATGTGAAATGTGCCCTCCATTTACGCTCCTTGCCTTCGGCACTGCTGTCTGAGATCTTTCAGTTATGCCAAGAACCAGGGTGCGGATGCTTTAGATCTAGTGCAAGTCATAGATTTAATAGGAGCGACCTGGTCAACAGTGGCCGTCACCCAGTCCTTTAAATTGTCTGCGCAAGGTTTCTGTGCGTACTTTTTATTCCCTATAGCCTCTCTGACCGCAGACTCCATGTCTTTTGCAAAGACTTTGCTCCAGCTCCTATAAGATATAGATTTACCCTGTACCTGTTCTGCTTTTTTCTGCACTAAAATGTTAAACACCACAGCTGAATAATCTGCCTAGCTTAAGGGAAGGATATCCCGCACCAGCAACATCAAATGGTTGGTAAAAATCCCATTCAATGTGTGACCCGCTGTGTGGGTTGGGGAGTTTACCAGTTGGGTGAATCTGTAGCTTGACATAAGTTCAATCAAGTTGATTGAATCATGGCAACCCTTATCTTCCAAATGGAAGTTAAAGTCACCCAGTGTCGTGAGGGTAGGCTTGGAAATAAACTTGTAAGACTTGGCCCCAGGATTCGATCAACCCGAGTCCGAGAGCCAGGGTGACGATAGACACGGAGCCCTGAGAGTAAGAATTTATTTCTCGCTTTGAGTCTGAACCATTCCACCTCACAGATGCCATGTAAATCCTAACTAATGACCTCTAGGGTGCAATTATTTGAGTTTCTTAATATAATGGCCACACACACCCCCTACAGAGGGGCCGGTCAAGTCTTGATAACATATTTATAACTATCCTCTCAAAGATTTTATTGGTATATAGACCTCTACCATTCAGCCAACTATCCAATGCCAAACCTTTCAATCCAGCTCCCAAAGATTTTATTGCAAGGCTGGAGGCTCTTATTACGCCTTATTTCTTACGTTATTTACACAGCAGTTAGAGAGAGATAACAACATAAACAAAGTAATACATACAATATTGAGAAAGAGTATTCAACACTACACTACCCAGAAACCGTGGCAGTATTAGCTACCTAAAATAATACTGCTGAACAATTATTCTTATAAAGAGTCCATAGCATGTCATGTCCTACTCTTTCTTGCTGCTGTAAAACTGGAGAGAAGTGCTTTTCATTATTCTTAGATTGAATTGAATTCTTTATAGTATCTCATTGTTTGTTGCTCTATTATCAAACTGCTTATCCCTTTTGCATTGATGTGCCACTTGTTGCGTCTTGGCTGTCTTTTTCCTCTGACCTCTGAGCTCTTCATAGAGTGTGTTGTGTCAGTTTGGCTGGACAGTTGGGGCCGCCACATAGACTCACCATAGCTATGCTCTGCCCATTGGCGTAATAAAACTTGAGGGGGCCCCCCTGCCAGGTTCATGGAGGGGCCCCCTCCGGACTTAATTAGCAGCTCTCCGGACAGAGTATTGTGCCAAGGGGGCCCCCTGGAGCTTGGGGCCCCCGCACCACGGGGGCTGCGGAGGCCTGTGTTACGCCACTGGCTCCGCCTCACCGCGCACGCGTCAGAGCTTGCTGAATGAAGCTTTCCTGCTTTACCTTAGGTGGCACCCTCAGCGCTTGCACTTCTTTGCCGCAAGTATGACTTTCAGTGACACAAGTGGGCGGATATGAAACCTTTCATTTTATTGCATATGCCATTTAGCTCCCATTTGTTTTTCAGATGTATTTGCAGCAATGTAACCTCTGCAAGATTGGAGACCCAAGGCTGTAGCTGTTTCTAAATTTGGCCTGCTGCAGTTACAATTATTGATTTTCACAAATAGGGAATATTTTTTTCACACACATATATATATATATATATATATATATATATATATACATATATATATCCAATTACCAATTTCCTTTCCATGCACGGAAATAATCCAGCACTCCAGAGGGGTTAGTTTACTCCATATTTATTTAAATGATGGCATCCACGGTTCCGGCTGTCTCACGCAGCCTTGATATATATATATATATATATATATATATATATATATATATATATATATATATATATATATATATGCACATAAAGATACCATTACCACAGGTAAAGGATGACGACGCTTTGTCTCGCTGAAAATGATAATTTAATCGTCAGCTGCTGGACGCGTTTCGCCTGTCCTGCAGGCTTGTTCACCAACAGTTTACAATAAAGTTTTCAGCCATTTTAAATGCCACGAATGGCGTGTCACGTGTACTAAACTACAAATGCAGTGCATCAGACAACAGACTAGTAGTTCTCAATTCAACACATAATGTTAGAATGGTTTTGCGCTCCTGTTAACATAACAACTGCTTCAACATTGATACTTTGTAATTACAAAACAGCTAAATGGTAACCTTACGAATTGCTAATAAACAAATTTAACCCTCGAGGGCAAGTGCCCAATTTCAAGGTGAGCTAATTATGACCTTAAAAGAAACCCAATGGCAATCTCTTATACATTGGCAATGTAAACAAATTGACTGATAATTAAAATGAGATATTCTAAAATATACTCCTATCGTATTGTGCCCCAGTGGGCCTGTTTTGTAAGCAGAATAACAGTGCAAAAATATAAAGTGCGTCTTCTGGAACTGCAAGTGATATAAAGTGATAATCGTGCAAATAAACTCATAAATGGTTAAAAACATGAAGAAAAGGGAGCATTAATTCCATCAATTATCTATACAAATTACAAATGAGTATGCAGGTCTTCCTCCATATTCAGACCTTCCGGGATTTTGCTATTCAATTTAATTATGTAAGAAGATTCTAGTCTTCTCAAAAGCTTTCCAGTTTCCACCTCTCACATTGGGTTTAATAGCATCAATCACATAATACATCAACCCTTCTGTGTTTTTGATGTTGCTGTTCAAAGTGGCGTGCCACTGGGTAGGTTCTATCACCATTTTTAATAGCTCTTAAGTGCTGCAACACACGTTTGTGCACTGGTAGGATAGTGCTGCCCACGTATCTCAGGCCACATGGGCACTGAAGCACGTACACAGCAAAATCCGTCTTGCACGTATAGTGACCTTTGATTTTGATTTTCTTATTGGAGAAGCCTAGTGTGTACATGGTGATATTTATCCCATGTACACAAGCTTTGCACTTGGTACATTTTACAAACCCTTCTCTTTTACTTAACCACATTGAGGCAGCCGCCTTGGGTTTGGGGGTTGGTACCATATTGCTGACCGACATCTGTTTAAAAGATTTTGCCCGCCTGAATGTTATTTGCGGCCTTTTTGTACCATTTTACCCAAAATAGGATCATTACATATCAGATGCCAATGCCTAGACAATATATTCCTTACTTTTATGTTGCGTATTGTGCGAAGTTACCATCCTGCACTCATTTTATTTTGCTCTTTCCTCTTACTGGTGTTGCTTTTATTAAAAAGGATATCTTCGCTAGTCCTTTTCCTTGCTTTGGAAATAGCTGATTTTATACACTCTTCAGGATAACCCCTAGATTTAAAGCGTGACTCTAGTACTTCCAATTCATTACTGCAATTAGCTTGATCACTGCAGTTACGTATTGTTCATAAGCATTCCCCATAGGGGATGCTCTTGATCAAGTTTTGAGGGTGAAAACTTCTTGCGTGCAACAGCGTGTTGCCAGCAGTAGGTTTGCGAAACAAAGCTGTTTCCAACTTGCCATCCTTAATATAAACTGACAAATCCAGGAAATTGACTTGGGTTGTACTCACTGTACTAGTGAATTTAAGATTTAAGTTGTTTATTTGCAGTTTTCTAATAAACTCAACTAGCGTTTCCTCTGAGCCTTTCCATACGACGAATAAATCGTCGATGAAACGGCTCCAATGCATGACAATAATGTCATGCATTGGAGCCGTTTCATCGACTGATTTATTCGTCGTATGGAAAGGCTCCGAGAAACGCTAGGAAACGCTAGTTGAGTTTATTAGAAAACTGCAAATAAACAACTTAAATCTTAAATTCACTAGTACAGTGAGTACAACCCAAGTCAATTTCCTGGATTTGTCAGTTTATACTAAGGATGGCAAGTTGGAAATAGCTTTGTTTCGCAAACCTACTGCTGGCAACACGCTGTTGCACGCAAGAAGTTTTCACCCTCAAAACTTGATCAAGAGCATCCCCTATGGGGAATGCTTAAGAACAATACGTAACTGCAGTGATCAAGCTAATTGCAGTAATGAATTGGAAGTACTAGAGTCACGCTTAAATCTAGGGTTATCCTGAAGAGTGTATAAAATCAGCTATTTCAAAGCAAGGAAAAGGACTAGGAAGATATCCTTTTAATAAAAGCAACACCAGTAAGAGGAAAGAGCAAAATAAAAATGAGTGCAGGATGGTAACTTCGTACAATACGCAACATAAAAAAGTAAGGAATATATTGTCTAGGCATTGGCATCTGATATGTAATGATCCTATTTTGGGTAAAATGGTACAAAAAAGGCCGCAAATAACATTCAGGCGGGCAAAATCTTTTAAACAGATGTTGGTCAGCAATATGGTACCAACCCCCAAACCCAAGGCGGCTGCCTCAATGTGGTTAAGTAAAAGAGAAGGGTTTGTAAAATGTACCAAGTGTAAAGCTTGTGTACATGGGATAAATACCACCATGTACACACTAGGCTTCTCCAATAAGAAAATCAAAATCAAAGGTCACTATACGTGCAAGACGGATTTTGCTGTGTACGTGCTTCAGTGCCCATCTGGCCTGAGATACGTGGGCAGCACTATCCTACCAGTGCACAAACGTGTGTTGCAGCACTTAAGAGCTATTAAAAATGGTGATAGAACCTACCCAGTGGCACGCCACTTGAACAGCAACATCAAAAACACAGAAGGGTTGATGTATTATGTGATTGATGCTATTAAACCCAATGTGAGAGGTGGAAACCGGAAAGCTTTGAGAAGACTAGAATCTTCTTACATAATTAAATTGAATAGCAAAATCCCGGAATGTCTGAATATGGAGGAAGACCTGCATACTCATTTGTAATTTGTATAGATAATTGATGGAATTAATGCTCCCTTTTCTTCATGTTTTTAACCATTTATGAGTTTATTTGCACGATTATCACTTTATATCACTTGCAGTTCCAGAAGATGCACTTTATATTTTTGCACTGTTATTCTGCTTACAAAACAGGCCCACTAGGGCACAATACGATATGAGTATATTATAGAATATCTCATTTTAATTATCAGTCAATTTGTTTACATTGCTAATGTATAAGAGATTGCCATTGGGTTTCTTTAAGGTCATATTTAGCTCACCTTGAAATTGGGCACTTGCCCTCGAGGGTTAAATTTGTTTATTAGCAATTGGTAAGGTTACCATTTAGCTGTTTTGTAATTACAAAGTATCAATGTTGAAGCAGTTGTTATGTTAACAGGAGCGCAAAACCATTCTAACATTATGTGTTGAATTGGAGAACTACTAGTCTGTTGTCTGATGCACTGCATTTGTAGTTTAGTACACGTGACACGCCATTCCTGGCATTTAAAATGGCTGAAAACTTTATTGTAAACTGTTGGTGAACAAGCCTGCAGGACAGGCGAAACGCGTCCAGCAGCTGACGATTAAATTATCATTTTCAGCAAGACAAAGCGTCGTCATCCTTTACCTGTGGTAATGGTATCTTTGTGCAATTCATTACGGATCGAGCTTGGATGATCCGTGTCGACGACGCGCCCTTTGGTCAGGAGCAGCGGCGTTTTCAAAACAAGCAACATATATATATATATATATATATATATATATATATATATATATATATATATATATATATATATATATATATATATATATATATATATATATATATATATATATATATATATATATATATATATATATATATATATATCCAAACAACAAGCAGATTGCCCCTTGTGAGGACGCCCACACTGAAGGTTACCCTCTGTAGCTGAGCGTGTGCAGTAGAACCAGCTTCATGCTTTCAATCAAATAAATGCGGCTCAACGCGTTTCAGACACTCCGTCCTTGTTCACGAGCCCAACGACGAAACACACAGCAACTGTAATGTAAAACACCTGTTCAGCTTTATTGTTTTTCCGCCCCCATCGGCGTGTTCTTGTGCTCCAATGAGCAACTGTCCAAGTGCATTCTGGTTTTAGTAGTGTTTTACATAAAAAATTATTAAATCACAGTGGATGTTGCCGTCTGCAAAATAGCGTAAATAAGTTCCACAGTGGGTTGATTAAAAACTGAAGGGCTGGATTTGCTGCCTATACCAAAGTCACTCAAGCATGAGCCTTCAGTTTTAAAGCGGCACCCAGTCCTCTGAGCGCCATAGATCCACGTCTCAGCGGCGGTTCACCCTCGCGACCGGGCATGGCCGCTAATCATCCAAACAACATATATATTAATATATATATATATCCAAGAACAAAGTGGTCGAAAAAGGTGCGCTCTTACTGCTGGTGCAAACGTTGAGATATGACCAATATCTCCAAAAATTTTCAAACCAACCAAATAATTACGCTGCACTCCCGGGGGCTTTATAATCACATCGATTTACTTGGCATCAGCTACTTCACCAAACGCTACCAACGCGTTTCAACCATTGCGGTCTTGTTCACGGCAGCTGAGTCTGATTAACAACATAAAGGATTAATAATACCAAAACTAAGAGTACCAGAATGCCTATGAACATAAAAGGCACGGAAGCACAGCATGCAATTTGTTAATCAGACTCAGCTGCCGTGAACAAGACCGCAATGGTTGAAACGCGTTGGTAGCGTTTGGTGAAGTTGCTGATGCCAAGTAAATCGATGAGATTTTAAAGCTCCCGGGAGTGCAGCGTAATTATTTTGGTTGGTTTGAAAAATATATATATATATATATATATATATATAGAGAGAGAGAGAGATTGAGAAAGCCTGCTGTGACAGGCGAAACGCGTCTCTCTTTGCTGGGTCAGAGGAGGCATAATTGAATAAAGAAGCCTTTACCTTAATAGCCCTTTGAGTGCGTGCTCTTTTTCCTGAAGAGGAGCAGAGGTTCTATGTTTTTTATATATATATATATATATATATATATATATATATAATGATGCTGGGCCCTGGGGAATAGGGTCCCCGGGCCGTAATCAGCCTGGGGGCTGTGTGCCCCCTCCCTCTTCTTAATAATGCCAGGCACCAGGGGATGAGATCCCCAAGGGCTTTAATTAGCTCGAGGACTGGGGGCCATGAGCCCCCTTCCCTTTCATAATAATGCCAGGCCCCAGAGGGTGAGGTCCCCGGGGCTGTAGTTAGCTCGGGGGGACCCACGCACACCACACCCACTCCCCAATGTGTATTTTGTTTGACCCCCAGGCCCTGGCCCACCCTGTGGTCATTTTACTTTAAAAAAAAAATTCATTTGTCATTGTGGCAAAAAAACATTTTTTTTTTGTTTTGACCCCAGAGGTCCTTCTGGAACCACCCTCCACAAGGGCTAGGGAGGCAGGGTATCCCTACCCTGGCCCCTTATATTCTTTTCTGAAAACCTTTCCAGGACAGAGGACTAAGTACCCAAGCCCTGTAATGGCAGCTGCAACATTTCTTTTAATGTTGTGGCCAGCCAATCAGAGCCCTCGCTCTGAGAAAGCCCCCTCAGTCGATCAAATGGCTTGATTTTTTTAAATTTTGGACCAATGGTCCAGATAGCTATACATTTTGAATGTTAATTTCTCAGAAACGACTGAACGGATTTACATCAAATGAAAAAAGCATGCTTTCCTGCCCAAGATCTAATCTCCTGCCAAATTTGGTGTAATTGGTGTTGGGATGGGTGAATACAATGTCTATGAATGTCACGATATGTGCAGGCCTGATACCTGCAAAATCAGTAAATGCAATTGAACGTATGCCACAGCCTGTGCCCACATAACCTAGACAATGCCCGTCAATGCAATGTCAATTTATACCGTAACTTGTTCCAGCACAGCAGCGCCAACATCAGCAATAATGATACCAATGTATGTCATAATCGATGCTTGTATGATAATATTGTTGTTGCCAATAAGAACAATGTAAATGTACATTCAGACCAAAGCAAAAATACCTTTGACAACACTAGTAATAAGATGTCAATGTGCAAGATGACAACTGTATGCACAATGTTGGGAATGTCGATAAAAATGGTACCAGTGGCTGCCATATTATTCTTAGGAGTTCCAATGAACTCACGTCATTGCTGTCGGATTCACCCAAGGTGACCTTACCATCAACCCAAGTCAGAGATATGTGGTCAGGCAGGTCCTGCAACCCATGCCCACGCTTATCTAGGAACAAGTCACAGGTATCGTCCCCCATAAATTACAGGAAAACACGCACCCTGGGAAAACAATGATTGATTCCACTGATAGATAGTTGCACCACAAACAAGTCGAAGGTAATTGGCCCCAGTATAATCCATTTGGCCAAAGGCTCGCGTTCCCCAGAAATACCACAGAGCTAGATACCACATGTAGATAGGCTCACTCAACCAATCTGGACACGACATGCTCACCACACGTAGCAATTACACCCTCCTCATACCAGACATCTCGATACATACACACTGGCCCACATTAGATTTCCCCAAGTTCAAGAGCCATCTGTGTCCTTATCAGATGCACACGTGATTGATCTATGACTAAGGTGTTCTTTTGGAATGTAGAGAACATTTTGTTTTCCCTCATGAACTGTAGAAATTGATGGCCAAACTTTGTACATTGAGAGATTTTGAGCAGCCGCATTCTGTCCAGGCTCTCTCGGCCGCAGTGTTTAATTAAACCAACTTGTTCCTGTTGTGCCAAACACCACTTCTCTTTTTATTTATTTAAGGTAAATTCATATCCGAGCAACATTCCGTTCAGCCATTTTTGCTGTGTCACATTTTGAAACGGTCTATTGAAAATGCCTAGGTATTTTGCATTTTGGGTCCCCCTTTTTATTGTTCCCCACTTGATGGATCACACCAATATGTTCCAGGAAGGAGCTGAGCAAAAAAGAGCACTTTTCGGAAAGTTTTGTGGAGATTCGTCAAACGGTGAATGCCACTGAAATGGATATATATACATCCACTGGGTAGTTATTGTTAGGATTGTGTTTCCATAGGAAATAACTTTTTTGTTTTACTAATAACTTTGGTGTTGTTTGACAAATGTCCACAAAACCATCCAAAAAGTTTCTCTTTTTTGCCTAGTTTGTACATGAAAGTTTTTGGGGCCATCTGTCAAGCGGGGGCTGAGAAAAAAAGGATGGTCCCAAAATACAAAATCCCCATGCAGTTTCGATGGACTTGTTTAGTCAGGGCTACTAAAAAAACTGCGGAACGGATTTGCACCAAATTTTGTATGAAGCTAGATCTTAGTCCAGAAACCCTTCTTTATGATTTGGTGTAAATCGATTCAGTAGTTTTGGAGATATTAAGCTCCAAAAATATTTGTATATGTGGACAAGAGTCTCTCGAACACAATTTAAAATATTCGAGCCTTCTGATTGGCCCTGGGGCTTTTCATTCCCTTGGGCCATCTGGCTCCAGCAAGAGCAAGTCTCTGAATGGCTGCCAGCAACATGAAGAAAAATGTTGCTGACAGCCATTACAGCACTCGGGGACTTAGTCTCCTGTCCTGAAGTTAAAAAGTAGAAAAACTATTAGGAGGCAGGGTAGTGATATCCTGCCCTTCTAGGCCATGTAGGGGGGACCCAGAGGAACCATCTGATCCGAAAATAAACAAAAAATCATCTGTTTTTTCATGATTCGGCTGAACTCCAGCTGGATCGTTGCAAAAACAACAAAAAAGCCAAATTGGCAGCCATCCATTTTTTAAAAATATTTGGGGAGGAGGCATGAGTGGGGCCCCCTCCCCAAGTTGATTTGGGTCCCCCAGAGCCAAGTCTTACCAAACAGGGAGGGGCATGCAGCCCCCTCCCCCTTCCAAGCCTTGATAGGCCCCTCGGAACCCATCCCCAGGGCCAATTTGCATATTAGAGGGGAATGAGTGGATGCGCAGCCCCCCCTCCCTAAGCCTTTCTGGCCCCGGGGACCCCATCCCCTGGTGCCGATTTCTTTTTAAAAAACGGAGGGGGACCACACTCATCTCTTCTCAGCCTTAAAAGGCCCCAGGGACTCCATCCCCTGTTGGTAGTTGATGTAAACAAGGGTAGGGGGCACGCGGCACGCTCCCTGAGCCTTTGTAGGCCTCAGGGACCCCATCCCTCGAGCCAACATTAACTTTAAAGGGAGAGGGGCTGCATGGCCCCCCTCCCTGATCCTTAAAATGTCTAGGGGTTCCAATCCCCCGAGGCCAGCTCAATTCTCAATTACTCTGCCCCGGGGAGCCCACCCCCGGGTCAGAGTATTTTCCCTGTCCACATCAGGGCAGGCAGGGATACGCATGTTTGCTCACACCTGGCAAGAGCATTTTTAAATCTCTTGCCAGGCGGAAGCAAACATGCCTTACCTCCCTTCAGCAGCGCAGGTAGGGAAGGCAATCCTTTCCATGTCGACAGGTGACCTAAACATTCTCCTGCCAGTTGGGAGCAGACTTCTGGGTCCCTGCCCGCACTCCTGCAGGCAGGGAAATAGATATTGTTCCCGCTGGAAGGAAGCAAGCATAAATAGCTGCTCTTTTCAGGTAAGAGCAATGCCAGCTCCCGCAGCATGCGGAGAGCAGGCTGGGCCAGTGGGGCACTGGGGCTCTCCCTGCAGCCCCCAACTTGTAGTTGATGGGTTCCCCGGGCAGGCAATGGGGCACCCACCTCTGGTCCCAGGATCCCAAGAAGACTGAGGGAATAGGCTGCATGCCCCCTCCCCTTAACAATGCAATAAGGTCCTGGGCAATTGGGTCTCCGGGCCTAAACAGTCTCCAGGAGGGGGTTCATGTGGCCCTCTATCCTCCTTTTTTTTTGCATTTGGCCTCAAGGGATGGAGTCCTCGGAGCCTAATAAGCAGGGCCACTGGAATTATGCAGTAGGGGAGGGTCAAATTATGCGGCAGGATCAGGTAAATTATGCTACATAATTCTGCATTTTTTTGGTAGTGTATCTTCATTATTTTATACTTTTCAGGTCGAACCTAGGCAGCACGCATGCACATTCTGCAAGACATGCTGTATTCAGTAAAAGGACTTTGATCCCACCTGCTGCTTACCATAGGTTAACTCCTGCGTTGCTCTTCTTTGCTGCCTCCTAATTGGTTTGGGCGCTGATACATCAGTTCCTTTTCTAGCTGAGGAGCACCGCTCAACTACAGATTAATTCCCCTTTATTAATGGCTGTCTGCTTTGATACAGGTACTATTTCTTCTACCCCTTTCCATTCCCCCTGCCCTCTTTGCCAAAGCATGTATTTTTTTCTTTCAGTCTATTTTTCGATCCATTTTTTTTGTCAATGGCCACTTGCACCATTCATGTATGCCGGGCTTTGAGGGGTTAATTTTTTCGTGGCTGGAAAAAGCAGTGTTTACTTTTATTTTTAGAAGGCATTTAAATAATTATTGGTCTGTAAAAGGGATTTATAAGTTTGTTCTGATTGCAATTTGTGGCGTGCTTCAAAAACATTCATACGCTCTGACCAAGCGCCTATTCAGCAGTCCCCCCCAGGGCACAATCATATCAGGGACCAGCTTGAGTGTTTCCCGATCATCGTGCACTCTATAGTCCCCCCCGGGCCAAAGCGGGCATCCACTTCTGTACCTACAGTGAAGGTATTGCTGGCAGAGAACTGCAAAAAGTACTGGGGCAGGAGACAATCATGGGTCATGGGAAAGTAAGTTCTTTCTTTAACTTTTATTTTGTAGTTTGTGTTTAAATTTAGGTCTTATCTTTCCAGGTTGCACAATCTTTGATATTTCGCAAGCACTCTCTCCCTTCCACTCTCGATCTTTCTACTTTGCTGTTTCAACTGCTTACTGTGTCTGACTGCAGCCCAGCCAGCTGACCCGTCTGTAGCCCACTCGTGTCCTGAAAGCTCTCCTGTTCCTATGGCCCTGTTGTGTCTGACTCCACCCCAACTCTTCCGTTCTGTCAGAAGCCCCATCATGTCCTGAAATCTCTGTATTTATCATACTTACTTGGAGTTAGGGGGTCACTAGGCTTTCCATTCAGTATTTTGGAAGCACTCTCTAGATCAGTTCCATTTAGTGGGGAGAACTCCTGGAGTCTGCTGGTAACCTTGATGGTAGGGGGTGCTCTTTTCAGATACCTGGCAGGCTGCAGCCATCACCACAACACCGTAAGGCTCCTGTGGAGGGCAGTTCACTGTCCAGTCGAAGAGGCTGTACTGCCCCCTCTGTCCCAGGATGCCTAGCCCCTGCACCTTCCTGCGATCCCCGTGAGCTAACAGAGCCACAAGTCACGGTCAGGAGAATGCTTGTAGCCAACGAGGATGGTGCAGTAGATAAGGAGACATCTTGGCATGGGGGTGATGAGGCAGCTTGGGACCCTGGAGGCAGTGGGTCTCTTGTCCTAGATAATACTACACCCTAGGTGTGCACATGTTCTAGGTTGGGGCACTATGCATCGCCATGGGCGACACATGTCTGTGTGGAGAGGGTGGCACAGCTGCATGTTTGACACATTACCAGAAGAGACATAACACTTAGAGAAAAGGCAGCATTGTGAAACAGAGGGCCTGAACATGCCACTTTAAAAATGGCATTTATATCCCATTCTGTCATGAAGTAATTCTCCTTACTATCACCTTCTTTCTTCTATATATTCTGATCTCTACTCTCTTCCCTCTCCTGCACCCTCCTTTCCTCTTTTTTGGTCACCGTTAACCAATAACTCCTCTGCCACTCCACCATGTCTTCCTGCCACCCCCTCCCAACACACTATCACACTGTCCTACATTTTGAAGAACTCTCCATTCACAGGGTTCCTTCTTCATTCCCGTCAGCTTCTCCCCTTCTGTCTTCTCCTCTCCTGCCTCTTCTTCCCAAATACCGCCCCTGTTCCCCGTCTCTCCCTACTAACCCCTCACTACCCTCCAGTATACCTTTTGGAAGATAACACTGCAGCCATATTCCCTCCATCATGTCTATTCTCTTCCTTTCATGGCACCTCTCTTCCATCCCTCATTCCCCCGCCCCCTTCCCCAGCTCAATGAGGTCATCTTGTGGTGGCGTAAAGAGCTATATATATATATATATTCTTCCTGCTCCAGCCTGGTGTCGTCATGCGAGATGCACTCTAATATCGACGGAGAGCTCCAGGTTCAGCCCTCATGAATGGTATGAAAGCGCCAGCCAGCTGAACCCTTTCACAGTCCTGCTGCCACCATTGCCTGACGCGTTTCGAATTAACATTCTTCCTCAAAGGTTGGTGGTATTCAGAAGCATGCACTGTCCAATTGCAGTCCCTCTTTATACACGTAGTGGCGCGCCCTCAGATGGGCCGCACATGATGCTTCTGCGCGGTGTCTTCTGGGATCTGTAGTGTTGGGGGAGAGTATTTGCATCCCTTTTCAGTGCGTGATAAAACTGTTGGTGATTACAAGCCCACAGATGAGCCTCAGTCAGCGAGCGCTGCCTCAATCCAGCGTCGATATCCCACATGCAGAGGCAAGTTGAATACTCGTCCCCGTGGCCCCCAACTGTATAGGGTGGTGCATACTCGGCGGCACGACCGCCGCCTCTATCTTCCTGCTCCAGCCTGGTGTCGTCATGCGAGATGCACTCTAATATCGACGGAGAGCTCCAGGTTCAGCCCTCATGAATGGTATGACAGCGCCAGCCAGCTGATCCCTTTCACAGTCCTGCTGCCACCATTGCCTGACGCGTTTCGAATTAACATTCTTCCTCAAAGGTTGGTGGTATTCAGAAGCATGCACTGTCCAATTGCAGTCCCTCTTTATACACGTAGTGGCGCGCCTCAGATGGGCCGCACATGATGCTTCTGCGCGGTGTCTTCTGGGATCTGTAGTGTTGGGGAGAGTATTTGCATCCCTTTTCAGTGCGTGATAAAAACTGTTGGTGATTACAAGCCCACAGATGAGCCTCAGTCAGCGAGCGCTGCCTCAATCCAGCGTCGATATCCCACATGCAGAGGCAAGTTGAATACTCGTCCCCGTGGCCCCCAACTGTATAGGGTGGTGCATACTCGGCGGCACGACCGCCGCCTCTATCTTCCTGCTCCAGCCTGGTCAGCTGGCTGGCGCTTTCATACCATTCATGAGGGCTGAACCTGGAGCTCTCCGTCGATATTAGAGTGCATCTCGCATGACGACACCAGGCTGGAGCAGGAAGATAGAGGCGGCGGTCGTGCCGCCGAGTATGCACCACCCTATATAGTTGGGGGCCACGGGACGAGTATTCAACTTGCCTCTGCATGTGGGATATCGACGCTGGATTGAGGCAGCGCTCGCTGACTGAGGCTCATCTGTGGGCTTGTAATCACCAACAGTTTTATCACGCACTGAAAAGGGATGCAAATACTCTCCCCCAACACTACAGATCCCAGAAGACACCGCGCAGAAGCATCATGTGCGGCCCATCTGAGGGCGCGCTACTACGTGTATAAAGAGGGACTGCAGTTGGACAGTGCATGCTTCTGAATACCACCAACCTTTGAGGAAGAATGTTAATTCGAAACGCGTCAGGCAATGGTGGCAGCAGGACTGTGAAAGGGATCAGCTGGCTGGCGCTTTCATACCATTCATGAGGCTGAACCTGGAGCTCTCCGTCGATATTAGAGTGCATCTCGCATGACGACACCAGGCTGGAGCAGGAATATATATATATATATATATATTATATATATATATATATATATATATTCGGCTCAAAACCTCACTCCACAAGCAAGCGAGGGGACCGCACTCCAGTAAGGGTGAATATACAGATTTTTATTTTACCGCATACAAGTGAACAGGACGCGTTTCGGCATCGAGCCTTTTTCCAACTGTAAACCTATATATAATCAACATATGTAGGAAGCTGGCTCTGTATATACTATACCAAAGTGAGGTATAGTGTGCACAGAGTCCAGTGGAACCCAAAAGGTAGGCAGCGGTAAAGTAGATAGCACCTCACTCTCTATTTGTGGTAGTGTGGTCGAGCAGTAAGGCTTTATCAGAGGACAGTGTTAAGAATTTGTTGTAAACACTCAGTTAGCAAATGAATTCACTCACTCAATGACTGAACCTCAGACCAATTGTTTTTGTATAAAAATAGTCTTTCAGTTGTTTTATTTCCTAGAACCAAACAAACCTGGCACAGGTAAGTGATAAATACTTTGCAGTAAATATACAGTTGTAATACAGTTTGGATTGTAATTGTATATGCACTTTGTTTTGACGTACAGTATTGTTACTGAGAAATGCAATGCTTTGTAAATATAGTACATATACTTTGAATGGGCTTTTTAGTAAAATGACCAGTACATTACTTTCAGATTACTTTTCTTACACAGTGTAGTATACCTGGATACCTGGATACTACACTGGGACATTTCCTGTAAACAGGTAAGTAAAAGCGTTTTTGTTATTTAGTACAATTTTAAAAGATTTCTTTAGGTTTTCCAGCTCCACACTTAGAAACTTTTCATAGAAAAACAGTCAATGTTATCCTATGGAGGAAAATAATGTTATCGGTTCAAAGGTAAGTACTTTGTTGTGGGAGTTGGTATTCTGGGGTTAGACTCAGGGGTCCCCCAGGGTCAAGGATGCACTCTTGTTACACCCTCAGCGGCAGTAGGGCGACCGGGTGCAGAATCCTGAGGCCCAATGTTATCCAATGGGGGATAGGGGGCCTCCGGTTGGTGGCTGCTGACGAGCAGACCACTAGGTTGTGGGAGCAAAGCTCCTGGACTTAAGCTCAGGGCAAATGGGGGTTTAGGCCAGCACAAAAGATGCACCCTCAGCGGCACTGGGGCGGCCGGGTGCAGAGTGCTGTGTTGGCGCCGGAAGCCCTGTAGCTTTCAATGGGGAGTCTCTGGTTTGCAAAAGCACTGCAGGCTCGGGGACGAAGGTCTTCTGGGTGCGACCACCACTTGGAGAGGTAAGTTGGGATCTTAGGGGTTGGTTAGGCACCGTCGGTTGGGCCACCAAAGCCCGTGGGGTGTCGGGTGCAGGGGTGCCTTTTAGGGTCGGATCTTCTTACCAGCTCCAGGTCGCGATTGGGGGGGAACTTCCAGTTTGAGGCTGCAGGCATCGGCTGGAGGCTTGAGGCAGGTCAGTGGTCGCCGGATCTCGGATCAGGATTGCCGGGGAGACCTCCTCTTGGTGTTGGGCCACTCGAACATCGGCGTGGGTGTCAGGTGCAGAGTGGTGTAGACCCGCGGATGCTTGCGGAGCTGGTGTCTGTTGTTGAACAAATCTGGTTTTCACGGGAGACAGAGTCTTTGGGATTGAAGGCAGGCAGGTCCTCCGGGTTTCTTGAGGTTGCTGGCTGCAGGACACACCCGGATTTGACTGGAGCAGGTTCGATGTGGGGCTGGCCGGTAGGGCTGGGCCCAAGTCAGTGGGCGTCCTCCTCTGTCGTGTAGTTCCTCTAGTACCCATGCAGGACCTGCGCGTTTGGATAACATAAACGGTGGGCTTGGTGGCAGACTGATTCTGTACACCCCCACCGAGAAATGTTAGCCTGTTTGCAAAAGCTAGCTCACTATGCCACTAGTGTCTCCTCTTATCGCGGAGAGATTAGTTTCTGGCAACCTCAGAACATAACAACCCTGATCCCTCAAGATCGTGGAAACAATGTACTACTTTTCGCTCAGTCACTCATGCTCATTTAGTTTATCTCAGAGGTACACAGAATAAACAGTCTGGGCATTTCAATAAGGATTTATTGAACAGTTGTTATTCTCGTGTAAAGTATATGAGCTAAAACAACCATTAGACAGTAGCAGAGATATATGATTAGCAGTACTATGAATATAAAAGGATAGTACAGTTCTATCATCTTGCAATAAGCATGAATAAATACATGAATATAAAATGCATTGATAAAAGCGAGTGCGTACTCCTACAATGCCTATCTAGATGTACCTAAGTGTACCTTGCATGTGAGTAGGTGTGAGGCCAAGAATCCCTCTAGGATTTGGTTGAACCCCATTACCTGAAGTGAGAATGTAGGAGCCTCTCCTGGTCTCGAGCTGGACACCCCGCAAGGGATGTTCAGACCACTGTCAGCTGGAGCGTCTGCATGCAGGAGCCTCAGCGTCTCTGGTCAGTGTGTCGGCCTGGAAGTCTCGGTTCCCTCTGACTACTGATAGCAAGAGGTGCTGTATTTATACAGAAAAGTATATAGAGTCCCTTTGTCCCTTGTTCTTGTGTTAGCCATTGTTGGGTATGAGGATGACGTATGGGATGAACCTTGTGCGTAGATATTAGGAAGGTGGTGTATAGCCTCTGCCTGGTTTCCAAGTAGCCTCATGAATATTTTATTCATGCAGTGTCAGTCTAAAGATGAAGTCATAGAACACTATTGTTCGGGAAAAACCCTCCTTCTGCACCCAGGCCTAGAACTAGGTAAAAGGTTCAGTCCATAAAAGGCGTTCAATCCTTAAAAGGCTCCTTAGTGTGTAATGTAGGGGAGGTGATGTAGGTGAAAGGGTATGATGTTACCCGGGCCTATATTATGGTACCTATATGAAACATAACACCTCTTGTTAGCT
This sequence comes from Calotriton arnoldi, assembly GCA_963921515.1. Classification (NCBI taxonomy): domain Eukaryota; kingdom Metazoa; phylum Chordata; class Amphibia; order Caudata; family Salamandridae; genus Calotriton; species Calotriton arnoldi. Next base: position 522,135 of record CAWUFW010001622.1, on the reverse strand, counting down.
TCGGCAGGGCTGTTCGATCCTTCTTCTTTTATTCTTGTAGTTTCTTGTCTGAGGAAGCAAGGTTCCCCTAAATCCGAGATTTTGGGGCGTTAAAGGTAGGTAAAAAGGTTGGGACCAATGGGTCCCTTCCCTGGGGTGGGTACACCCCCTATTATGAATATATGACGTTACAACGCATGCAATTACAATGCATGCTTTTACAATGCAGTCTTTACATCGCAACTACCATTACATTGCATGATTTTACAACGCATGCCATTACAACACATTTTTAAAAACTACCATTACAACGCATTCCATTACAACATATACCATTACAACGCATACCAATACAACGTATAATACTTTTAGGGCAACAGTAAGGTAAGTGTTGGATAGTGTAGGGGTAAAAATTACTATTCCCACTCCAGTGAGTGCAATAGTAGGGAAAGTGTTGGATAGTGTAGGGGTACAAATTACTATTCCCATGTACCTCAAAACCAGAAACTAATCTCTCCCCGATAAGAGGAGACACTAGTGGCACTGTGAGCTAGCTAACATTTCTCGGTGGGGGTGTACAGAATCAGTTTGCCACCAAGCCCACAACTTATGTTATCCAAACGCGCAGGTCCTGCACGGGTACTATAGGAACTACACGACATGGCGCCACCAACGATGGTTGGGCTCTTATTTAACAGTAGAATCTGAGTAGTTCAGTCGTGCTATTCTCAGAGAACCCTACTCACAAAAATGCCAGAGATGTCTGGAGTGGATGGGCACAAACTCCGCCACAGCTGAGTAGGCGAGAAATCCTATTTATTGGCTGTTGGTTAATCAAGCTTGAAGGACATTTAGTTCCTAAAATTGTGCATAACACCTTATCTTAGTTCCCTTGAACAAAACTTCTCCTTTTACAAAAATGACTGAGGAGAATATCACAGTAGTAAATATCCGCTTCGATGCGGCGCACATTCCCCCGCTGTGCGGGTGAATTCCACGCGTACGCAGATCGGACGGCCCCTGGCCGTCCAACGCACACGCCCACCGCATGGAAGAGGATATACACCTCTAAGACGAGGAAGATGCACTATCACCCTGAAACTAATGGAATATGGTTTAACATCCAGGGGTGGCTTAGTAGCTTTCGTGATTGAGGCACACAAATCAAACAAAACAGAGATATTTTTTTCGTAGGTTACATTCCCAGCAGCAGATGCAAGAACACAGATATTTCACTACTATACAGAAGGAGATGCACCACGGGAATATGGTCCTTGTGAGGAAACAGAAATTCCACTCACTTACCAGGAACACCTATACTGGTTTAAAGGCGCCCTACCTCATATAAGAAACAGAGTAAGATTAGGCCCGCTCAGAGGAGACAGTGCAACATGGCCAATATTAGCGGCCTACACACCACATCCTGACATTGACACAATGCCGCAGCCAGACTTACTCTTACAACACAAGGATTTAATTAAAATCTACAGAAACCTGACACAGTATGTTATGAGGACTTTCACAGTCCAACCAACATCAGCTGCAACAAATAGAACTCAGTTTTAGGGTACAGTAACTAAAATTTCACCACAAACAATACACGCAGTAATGGGCAAAATGCCCACGAAACGTGAACAAATGCCATTCTGGGTAGCTCAGAAAATAACTCAGCTAGAGGCAGTATTTCCGAATACTACCCCATTTGAAAAACACAGAATGTTAACAATCTGCTTGCCCATGGGGATAACACAAGTAGAGGACTGCACCTCTTGGGGTACAGTCTTTGCTGCCATATATACCAGAACACATGGTATTCCTTCATTAGCAGTAGTACCTGATGTATTAAGACAAATACAAAATGAGTACGGAGCAGAACCTGCCCTAAACTTAGGGTTGAAGTTATTAAATAACTATGACCAGGTATCAACCATAATACTAGCTAATATTAAAGGGGAAGCAGCCTCAGTGGCAATCCGCCAACGCCTAAGGGAGTTCAGTCCATTGGATCAACAACACAAACTGCCCAAAATAATTGAAACTGCGTATGCAGAATTAGGCAGAGACAGTTTGGGTGGGAAAGCATTAAAACCACAACTGATGGGCAGTCCTGAAAAGGCCACTACAAAGCAGACACCTGCTTCTTCTAAAAAGAAGTGGGATAAAAAAATAAAAAAAAATTTAAAAACAGATCTCAATCCAGAGGTAGATCTCCTCCACAGGAGCCCTCTGAAAAGAGGTATAACCTCAGGAATAGGGATAATATATTAGGAAACCTGACAGGTATCAGGATACTGATACACGTTCCTCTCGTTCCATCCAGGGCTCGACGAAAAACTCCGAGAGAGAAGGACGGTCAGAACACAAAGAGGAGCGTGCAAAGTCCAGAGACAAGCAGCGCGCTCAAGACTATACTTCCAAAAAAGAAGACAAACCAAAATCAAAACCACAGTTTAAGAAAAAGAAAGTTGCAGGCATAAAGATCAGACATGCCCAGAATTCTGAAGATGCAGCTTCTGAACTGGGAATGGGCTCTGACGATGCTAGACAGTGCGGCAGAAGTAATAATAGCTCGCCAGAACCTGAAGGAATTTCTGGTGACAGCGGACTTGAATGATTACATCACGGTGGAAACACCAGACACCAGGGTGAGTGACCCACATAAGTTACACGAAATAACACTCCAAATGGAGGGGGACAAGCCCAGGAAAGTCAAAGGTCTCTTTTGGGAAAATCTGTCATCCGGTTATGACATCCTGTTAGCAGAACAAGATTGGCCGCCAACATTCGTCATGGAGTGCCCCAGGGGAGAAAATGTAATTTTCCCATCATTCTCCGACCTCTTTCCCATACATCTTAAACATGCTTATGCATAGGAGTGGGCGGTAGCCCTAGCTCCAGCACTTTACAAAAATCATGCTGGGTGGGATGAGGATTCAACACACCACGTGATCCCGTTAAAAGTTTCACCAAATACTCAGAGGCAATACCCAATAAAGCAAGAAGCTAAAAAACAAGTCAGGGAGATCTTAGATCAACCTGAATATCAAGGGGTGATTGAAACATGCACCTCACCAATGAACAATCCTTAAGTAGCACGCTATACAACCCCTTGATTGATTGATTGATCTGGTTGATTTCACTGCACCCTGTCACCTGCTAACTCTCTCTCTGTCCCCCCACCTCCCTCACTGCCCCTTTCGTTGTTGTCACATCCCTTCCACTCCACTCTTAGTGCCTACACATTCTCTTCCTATTGTCTCAGTGCAATGGTGTTATTGCAGCACTTGAGGGGAGTGGCACTTTATAAATGCACAAATTCCGTCTTTCCTCTTTCTTTTAAATCGAAACCGGACAACACATATCGTCTAGTTTTAGATTACAGACATTTAAACTCATGCACAAAGACATTCGCTGTCCAAAATGCACACAGTGCCGCTTTAATGAATAACATTGTGCGGAAGAAATACAAAACTACATTAGATATCTCAAATGGATTTTTCTGCCAAAATATAGCGCCTGAAAGCAGGTATTTGACCACATTCTCAGCGTTGGGGTCCCAGCGGCAATTTTGTCATCTCCCCCAGGGGCATAAGAACAGCCCGGGGGTCTTCTCAGCAAGAGTAACAGTGTTACTCCAAAATTTTGATGAGGAAGCATTGTCATATGTGGATGATATTTATCTGACGGACGATGACTTAAAAAAGCACGTGACCAGGGTGAGCACCATTATAATGGGATTCGCCTCTGAGGGCTACAAATTTAATTTAAAAAAATCAAAAATAGCCCACCTCAATGTCCTGTTTTTAGGATACGAGCATTCAAGTGAAGGGAAAAGCCTGGCAGCTAACTTTTTTTAGAAACGTGTGCGCTGCTCCAGCCTCCAAAATCATTAAAAAATATACAATCAATACTGGGATTCCCAAATTTCGGCAGAACATAAATTTTAGATTACGCAGAAAAAGTAAAACCTTTCTACGACTTAATAAAACCTGACTTTTCAGTCAGACATTGGACATAGGAACATTTAAATATCCTACGTTCATTACAAGAAGACATGATTGCTTCCAAACACTTACAGACACGCGTAAACATACGCAACTTGGTGATCCGTGTAATAGCGGGTCAATGCGGGTACACTTACTTAACCTTCAATGAAGGAGAAACCATACCAATCGCATACAAATCACACCTGTATACAAATGCAGAAATGCGTTTCACTTCAATGGAACAAATCCTGACAGCATTTCATACCGCTGTAGCAAGAGAAAGAGCACTGGCTCAGGGGAAACGCATAATTGTCATAACCCCAGTACCAGCTTTAGAAGTTGTTACGAAGGCTAGCATTCCAAATGCAAAAGCTTTACATCCAAGATGGATACAATGGGCTAATTCTCTTACTGCATGCAGGTTGATACCAAACTTCTCAGTTTTCAGTGTAGCCATTATGGTACTGTGGAGTTCGTAATGACAAACTCCAATCACCATATACTCTTAATGGCAGCACTGCACTTACAATGTCTAATAATGGACTTAGACACTGTAGGGGTACAGGGCTCATGCACCTGTACCCTCACCACTGGTATAGTGCACCCAGCTAGAGGGGTGACTGAACTATGCCAGGGCAGTGGGTTGTAGGCATGGCACACAGGGATGTGTGCTATGTCGACTCTTCACTTTGTTCTGCACCAAGACACGCAGCCTGCAAAGGCAGTGCGTGAGTGTAAAGGTACAGAACCTCTAAGGGTGGCACAATAAGTGCTGCAGCCCTTAGAGGTCTTCCCTGGTCACAGTGCCCTGGGTACCTGTGGTAACATTTACTAGGCGCTGACCTGTGGCCAGAGATGCCAATTGGGTACAGTTTTGGGGAAAGAACACAGGCCCTGGGAACCTGATTGGCAGGGACCCAGGGCACATCAAGTCAAAAGTGCATCAGTAGTCTGGCAAAAAGTGGGGGGTTACTGCAACAGAAACCCAGCTTCTCACAACATAACATTGTGAGAGAGTCGCCTGACAGCTTTGAACAAGGCTTGCTTACCCTTTCTTGTTCACTGGCAAAGCAAAATGGATCACATTAAATTATTCGAACTCACATGCAATTCTTTTAAATCAAATTAGTAGATATCACAGTATCTGGTGCACTTTAGTGCATGCTTGAAATATGCTGTAGGCCTTGCATGAATTATGTGTCATCTCTTATTTTTCCAGCTAGATCCGTATAGATGAATTCAATAGGTTTTACGTATTTGTCTTTTTCGGTATATATGCATTTATTCTATTCTTGGTTTTTTATATTGATTTGCTATAATAGTGTTCATCCTTCAAGTGGGCCCCCTGTACACCCGAAGGCCAATCAATATCTCTGAAAAATAAGAGACTCAGGGGCCCCTGTGTACCTAGGCCTCAGACACAGGCCTGCTCTTTCCAGAGAGTCCAGTGCTCACAGGGTGTTGCTATATTCAAACGCCCTGTGCATGGGAAGAACTGCCTCTCATCCTCTCCCTCACTAAGGACCCTATCACCACCAGACTCAACTTCCAGGAAGGAATGAAGGACGTCGCATCCTGGATGAGCAGCAGCTGCCTGAAGCTCCACTCGGAGAAGACAGAAGTCCTTGTACTCGGACCCTCCCCCTCAGCATGGGACAACACCTGGTAACCCACAGCCCTCGCCAGCCCTTCCACCCCCATGGACCACACCCAAAACCTCAGCATCGTACTCGACTCCTCCCTCTCCATGACCCAACAGGTCAACGTCCTCACCTCCAGCTGCTTCAACACCCTCCACATCCTCCGAAAGACTTTCAAATGGATCCCACCCGAGTCAAGGAAGACCGTCACTCACGCACTCATAACCAGTAGACTGGACTACGGAAACACCCTCTATGCCGGGATCAACAAGTCTCTGCTCCGCAAACTCAAGACCATACAGAACACCGCAGCTAGACTCGTCCTCGGCATCCCTCGACACGAACACATCACCCAACACCTGCTGAACCTCCACTGGCTCCCCATTGAGAAGAGAATAACTTTCAAGATACTCACCCACACCTACAAATGCCTCCACAACACCGGAGCCCAATACCTCAATGAGAGAATCTCCTTCCACGTACCCTCCGAGAAACCTCCGATCCGCCGACCTCGCTCTCGCCAAAACCCCACGCATCCGCAGAGCCAGAACAGGTGGAAGAGCCTTCTCCTACATCGCGGCCAAGACCTGGAACGAGCTCCCGAAGACACTCAAGACCTGGCTCTTCCACTAAACGGAGCTGCTCAACCCCCCCAGCGCCTTGAGACCCTCACGGATAAGTAGCACGCTATACAACCCCTTGATTGATTGATTGATCTGGTTGATTTCACTGCACCCTGTCACCTGCTAACTCTCTCTCTGTCCCCCCACCTCCCTCACTGCCCCTTTCGTTGTTGTCACATCCCTTCCACTCCACTCTTAGTGCCTACACATTCTCTTCCTATTGTCTCAGTGCAATGGTGTTATTGCAGCACTTGAGGGGAGTGGCACTTTATAAATGCACAAATTCCGTCTTTCCTCTTTCTTTTAAAGCACTACTCATACCACCCCTTTTTTCCACTCTTTCCTCTTTCCTTCCTATCTCTTTACATAGGTCAAATAATCACTCCACTGCAAACAAAAAAACATAACTAAAAAACATTGTCATTTACAACGTCAATTGCTCTAACTTCACTAATGTAAAACCGATTGCATTGGAAATGCTTGTTACACTTGTTAACACTGTCTGGGCATTGGGTGCACCTCATTAGTACCAGTTTAACACCCAAATATAGCAACAAGCAACAGAAAGGTGACCATTCAACCTTTACAAAAGGCCTTCCGCTGCACAGCAACACGTGATCACTCAAACAGGATTTATAAAGCGCAGTCTTGAGCGCCATTCGGAATTCCGGAAGTAAGGTGATGGTCGGGAGGTGCTTTGGGAGGCTGTTCCAGGTCTTTGCTGCGATGTGGGAGAAGGAGCATCCTCCACTTCTGTTTTATTAGATGCGGGGAGTATGGGCAAGTAAAAGGGAGGCGAAGTGTAGTCTTCTCGATGGTTGGTGGAAGATCAGGCGGTGGTTAATGTAGGCGGGTCCTTGGTTGTGTAGAGCCTTATGTGCATGTCACTGCGTTTTTAGTAACTTTTGAACCGATTAAGCCAGAAACAAACACTTTTTTTGTTTAAATCTGAAGATTATGCAGCAGATGATGGATTATGTGGCAAATAAGGCAAATCTATAATTATGCGAAAATCAATGCAGCCACGCAATCGCATCATTCCAGTGGCCCTGCTAATAAGGCACAGGGCGTGGGGATGCACGCCTTCCTCCCCTTAATATTAGAATACGACCCCGGGGGAAGGGGTTCTCAGGGCCTAATAAGGCTTCGGGCCTCCGCTCCTATTATTAGTGGTTGGGCCCAGGGGATGGGGTTTCCAGGGACCCATGTGGGCTCTCCAAAAATAATAGTTTTTGGCCCTGGGGGATGGTGTCCCAGAGCCTCTTAAGGCTCGAGGAGGGGGTCCACATGCCCCCCTCCATGATTATTATTCTTTATTCCCGAGCGCTGGGGTCTCCGGTGCCCCTTTGGGCTTGGAGAGATAGGCCGAATGCTCCCCTTCAATTATATAAATGTTTTTGGCTCCTGGGATGGGGTCCCAGGGCCAATAGTGACTTGGGAGCAGGGGGCCACGCCACCCCCTTCCCAGAAGGAATCTTGCTCAAACGTGTATTACTGGTGTGTTTGTACTAGTATATGCATCCAAAATATGCACTTAAAGTAAATAAATATTTTTAAAATGTCAACATGTTCTCTGCTTATTGTTTTCGGAGGAAGGTGGCGGCCGTCGGAGCAGGTGAGGTGTATTTTTCTTTCTTTCTTTATAATTCTTTTTTTTTTGTTTATGTTCATCACTTCACAATACGAGGGGCCGCTCCTGTTGTTAGTTCTCCTTTACCAACAAAGCGTTCAAAGTATCCTGTCATATACACACACAATTTAAGGTTCATTTGCTCCCAAATTACCAGTAGAATAATCTGTTTTATCGAAAAGGACACCCAATGTGTGTGAAACACGTCTTATTAAAAAATATTGACCCTATAAAATGCCTCTCTCTGCTCTGTGATATATCGACCAATCACACTGAGCAGATAGTGTAACTAACAGTGACAATCCCTCAAACAGTGGCTATGCTGAAACCATTGACTACCAGAATCAGTATATGTATTTAGATATGGAAGGCATTCACATTTAAACCAGATGTTACTTAAATGATCAGTGATTGTAGAAGGTTGTTGACCTCATTCAAGGTTAAGCAAAGGAGGCCTGCAATGAGGTCAAGGCACCTGAATGCCCTGTTGGGCCTATTTCCTGTAATATAGTCTTTGTTACAAACCTGAATCAAGAAGATTTAAGATATTCATATCCCCTTCCATTTGATGTTAATGTAGCCGCCCCATAGTTGTAGGAAGGTTGACAGCCTTGTAGAAGGCTTATCTCGTATGGCATTAGAATTAAGACATATAATAAAAATATGTACCCTCAGTAATGTTGGGGATGCCACATAACTTCAGAATCTATACCTCTTTCGATGAAGCAAGGAATTTCTCAAAGGATTCTTCCCAGGCTTTTGTTTCTGATACTTGTGTGTTTTCTTTATGGATACTGACATTAAGGGCCCAATTACGAGTCTGGCTGTCCGACCTCCCTATTACAAGTTGGGCATTCAGACCGCCGGCTCTGCTAGGGAACCGCCATTTCCTGGCGTTGGAGCTGTGGTCAGAGGCCGCAATATGCTTGGCGGGACCACCTGAGCCTCCTCCGCATGTGAATGCACACAGGGGGGCATAACATGTGCCCCCCTGTGTGCATGCTTATCGGTTCCTTCACGGCATGGACTTTCAAGTCCATGCCGTTCAGTAACCGTGTAGTGCGGTCTCATTGCAAAAGCACCGCAGCCTTTAAAAGAGGCAGCACCATGAGACCGCTACGCCGCCCGCCTGCCAGACTACTGAAAAGTCATAATCTGGTGGGCAGGCGGCGGCAAACTTTGGTCTTCTCTGAGTTGAGCTTGAGGCAGCTGTCCTTCATCCAGTTGGCGACAGCCTTCATCCAGTCATGGAAGTTGTTCTTGGCGACTGTGGGTTCGTTGGTGAGGGAGAGGATCAGCGGGGTGTCATTGGCGTAGGAGACGATGTTGAGTCCGTGGTTCCTGAAGATGGCTGCGAGTGGGGCCATGTAGTCGTTGAAGAGAGTTGGGCTCAGGAAGGATAGGGTTCTCTTATCCATACTTTTACCTCATGGCCTGTGGGTCCCAGTAGTTAGCTTTACCATTCAGCCTTGCTTTATTCGTCTTTCTCAGCTTATTGCACAGTCTCTAGCCACTCTAAAGATGGAAGCAGCTGCAGACGGCTGAGAACCAAAAGAGTAACACCATTATCCTCCAAACTCGCATTTTCTGACCTGTAAAATAAATGATTATGTTTAAGACAAAAAATACAATTTGATGCCAGTTCAATTATAGCGTATGTCTATTCAGCAATTAACTTTTGGGGATTTCAGCTAGTAGGGCATTACTTCTTCAGAAATATTCATAATTTTTATTGTTTACATTTCATACTTGAGGATGATACTTTGACGTTTAAAACATAAAGTATGTGAATCTCTTGCGATGTAACCGCTTCTAATGGACTCAAGTCAAACATTTTCAGTTTCTCATTAAAAATCATTGGGATTCAGTTCTAACCTACAAATTAATTAAAAGCAAATTTGATTAAAAAGTTATAATTTCAATGTTCTTTAGCAATCGATAATTGAGTAATATGTTGACCCGAGAACTACAACGCATTTTAAGTAGTTTCCCAAAGCATATGAGACAGGATCGCGTATACTTTTGTGAAAACACGCTATGTAGGGTACGTTGCCATAATAGTTCCACAATTGTGGACTTCCATCTTTAGGCACCCTATTAACAAAAACGGACCTTTTGGTTATCATTCACAAACCACAGGGACCTAATGATTCTGTTGAATTCAACTTTCCCGTCTTCTGTTCTACTTTGGACTATAAGAATTTGTGATAATTCTTCGACTATTATTAGTTTATTTGGTGTTTTATATAACAAAGCATGTAGCTTTGTGGCCACTTCATCACACTTCGCTCTACAACAACAGTGAATTTTGTCAGTGAAAACATAAAGTATGAATTAGTCACTACGAGAAGTAGTGTAATTAAACTAGGCAAATTATTTTTCAAGTTAGGTTCATGGCATATAGCAGAAAAATATGCTAGTACTCTTGCACATTTTAGGTCAAAAGTGTGAAAATAATAGCGAGAAACATAGAAAGTGAGGTATTAATAGTTTAACAAAGCAAAACGTTTGAAAACTTTGATAATCTTTAAAGACTCAGCCATGTGCAACAGGTGTTAGACGCAAGGCTTGGAAACCTCCCTGCAAGTAGTCAACACCCGCTGTGCACGATCTTTGGCCTTAGACCATGTGTAGCGAGAGTTGGTTGCAGGGCCTTGCCTGGGGTCAGTCCCTGTGCCCGATTACCCCACCCCCTGTGGGCAGCCAACCACTCACTGCGCACATCCTTCTGCCTTGCATAGCGGGGGCTGGCTGCTGGTCCTGACAAAGTTAAGGTTTGCATCGCTGCTGTGTAGTTACAGATTGAGGAGCTAACCATAACTTACATTCGGGGGTGCATCCTTTTTTTTGTTTTAATATTTTCAAGGTTCTGCAGACCCTGCTGCGGAGTTAGCAAACCCTTGCAGACTCTTAGACCGTTACTGGGTCTCCTGTGAGATTCACAGACCAGGTTCTGGATCCCTGAATCTAGTGGGAGGTCCAAAAAGAGTCCAATGCCCCTTGGCACAGGTTTTGACCCTTGATTTTTGATCCCGGGAGAATGTGGCCCCTTTAGGTTCCTCCACCTGAGCTAGGGGGTCAAGGCATGCTCCTCCTTTCTTGTTTTTTCAGGATGTGTGAACTAGACCTAGAGTTCGATAATAAAGGCTACAACAGTTTTTCTTCAAGCTGCGCCCAGTCAATCAGACTGATAAGGTTGGCGGGCCCATGTTTGGATTTTCAAATCTTAAATGGATGACAGGGAGAAAAGCTACCTCATTCACTCATATTCCTTTATTTTTTATTATTTCCAATCCACAGATGGCCACTGAACCTGGGATGCAGGTATCAGCTGGCTAACAGTCCAGATATGACCCTGAGAATTGAATCCCAAAATCTTTTAAAATTATATTTAATATATAACTAGTAACCAGATTTCTATTAGGCCAAGCAAAGGTACTTCCTTGAGTAAAGTTCCACTTTCATGCCACGTTTGTAATACCGTTCTGCTTTTTTTTCTATAGCAGAGAACAAAGATTTCTATGTAAAATGGGAGATTTGTTTGTTGACATCCCCCCTGCCTTCTACTTGATATATCTGCATGAAACTTAGCAGTCCGAACCCAAATCATATGACCTTTTTTGGAAGATTTTGTGCAGGTGCGTCAAATAATACCAAAGTTAATAAGAAAAAACTAATATTTTTCAATGGAAATTCTATCTTAACTATAATTACATAGTCGCTATAGCTGACTGTGTAATATATGACAAAGGTGCTTATATACAGTACATTATATACACACATACATATATATGTATATATTTTTATATATATATATAATATAAATATAAATATATATATATATAGATATATTACATGGAAAAAACATTTTCATTAACACTATGCTGATATGGCGCTTGAAAAACTGTATTCTATACTGTGATGGTGCAGTCCTCTTTTGATGTGAATGAGCGCTTTAATGGGTCAGGTGAAAGCCCTTAAATTCAACCTGCTTTGTGCACTGTTTATTATGCAAATGTTGATAAAGGCATCTCAGCCGAAACACATCTATTTGCTTCAAATAAATCTTTGGAGCTATCAAGAACTCCGTGAATTCCTGTTGTGTTTTTTGGATACTATACGTGAGTCACCCTCATGATTGATGGCACCCGCCTTAAGAGTTCGGTAAGGTTGGTAGAGTTGGTGAAACAGATGTAATTTCCTTAGCCTGAACCGCCGCATTTTGTGACAATACAATATCATATGGGCACTGTTGGACTTGGCCCTTTTTGCAGGGTCATCCCTGAACTTTTTGCCTTCCTCCTGTATTTTCTCTGACCTGTTTTTGTTGGTTTTATGACTCTGGGCACTTTACCACTGCTGATCAGTGCTAAAGTGCATATGCTCTCCCTATTGTAAATTGATGTATGGATTAGTGACTACATGATTGGATTATTTGATTTACTTGTCAGACCCTAGTATAGTGCACCATGGGTGCCCGGGGCCTGTAAATCAAATGCTGCTGGTGGGCTTGCAGCACTGGTTGTGCCACCCACAGAAGCAGCTTGTAAAGTGTAGCTCAGGCCTGCCATTGCAGAGCCTGTGTGCAGTCTGTGACTGCCATGTCGACTTGGCAAGTGCACCCACTTGCCAGTCCCTAAACCTTCCCTTTTCTGCATATCAGACACCCCTAAGGTAGGCCCTAGGGTAGGGTGCATTGTATGTAAAAGGTAGGTCATGCCCTGATGTGTGTGGCATGTCCTGATAGTGAATTACAGCCAATTTCGTTTTTCACTATTGCAAGGCTACCTGTCCCCATAGGCCAGAATGGGCAGTTTGGTTATAACAGCCTATAATCCTAACTGACCCAGGGAACATGGTAGAAATTCGAGTTTAGTATGCCTGAACTCAGAATGATAAAATACATCTTTTAGTGAAGTTGGTTTTAACATTCTGTGTTTGAAAATACCACTTTTAGAAAGTAGGTATTTTCTTGCCTAACCATCCAGCCTGCCTCTGCTAGCTTGTGTATTGTATGTCTGGTTTTGTGAGTGACAGGGGCTGGGGGACTCCAGGAGACAGGGTGAGTCAGCACTAGGCTGAATAGACCGATCTGCATGAGGAGTGGTGGGAGGAGTAGCACCTGGGCCTGAGTAGGGCTGTGCCTGCCTTCCACAATGCTGGCTCCACCTCCTGTGGTGTGTCTGATGACACTGGCCCACACTGACAAAGGAAGAAGTTGTGCCCTGGCAGAATGCACCCAGAACTGGTTTGGACTAGGTACAGACACTCTCTGCCTTCAGAGACAAAGGATTTATGGGTATAAAAAGGGGGACCCAGACCCCAGAATTTTACATCACTTCTGGAACAACAAGACAAACCTTTGCCAAGGAGAAGAACCAAGGAAGCTGCAGGAGTTTTGACTGCCCCTCTGCCAGTGTGCTGTTTGCTGGGTTGGCCTGCAGTGGTCTTCATTGCCAAGGAAAGGAGAAGGAACTTTTAAGGAACTTTCATCATCTTGCAGAATATTTCTCCAAGGGCTTGAACTTGTGCTTGCCTCCTGCTGAAGTCTCAGGGACAAAAGACTTCACCACCAGCTCCCCTCTGAATTCCCTTGCTGGGGATTCTGTCTGCAGAAGCCTGCGTGTCGCTGGGAGCTGGGAGCTGGAAGCGCGACTCAACGAGAAGAAGCGTGTCGCTGTCGCATCGCCGGAGAAGCGTGTCGCCGCCACATAGGTCGCCGCCGCATCACCAGAGAAGCGTGTCTTCGTCGCAGCTGCCTGCCGTCGCATCCCGGGAGAAGTGTGTCGCCACCGCAAGGGTCGCCATCGCATCACTGGGGAAGTGTGTCGCCGTCGCAGCTGCCTGCCGTTGCATCCCCAGAGAAGCGTATCGCAGGGCCTGTCGCGGCTCCAAAGTACAGCGTTTGCCGCACGGCCATCGGGCGTGCACGCATCGTCTTCACGTCGTCGCATCGCATCAAGGGCGCACTCTCATCGCAACGCACCGGATTGTCGCATCGCATCGAGGCGCCTGCTCGCCGCATCGCCTCCCTGCGGACCCTTTGTTTGTTTTGCGTTACGCATCCAAGGTACTTTTGTGAGAAACGTGTCACATTTATCATCAACTTGAACTAAGTTACTTCTACCATCTTTAAGTCTATTTTAAGTACAGTATTGTGGATTTTTGTCGTTTGTGGTCTTGTGTTAAGTCTATATAAAGAATACTTATTTTTATAAAACCTGTGTGGTGTCCATCTGTAGTGTTTTCATTATATTACTGTATGTGTTCACAAATGCTTAACACACTGCCTCTGAGATAAGCCTGTCTGCTCGTGCCAAGCTACCAAGGGGGTGAGCAGGGGTTATCCAGTAGTGTAATCCCCTTTCCCTGACTTAGAAGCAAGGGTCCCTATTTGGACAAAGGTGTATACCATTGCCAACTAGAGACCCCCAGTTCTAACATTGATGGTCAGCAGTGAGGATTCTGGACTTGCATTTGTGACTCATATACAGTGATTGGTGTACACTACTAGTGAGTGCAGACCAAACGCAACTACATACTTTTTTGGGAGAATTTGTTTCTCCTTGGACTGTTATTTTTTCTGAGAGCTGCCAATTCGTACTACCATGAGCCGACCAGCATCTGTTGCATCTATGGATCTAGATTTTGAGGAAGAGAGGTTGGAAACCTACAATGGGAAACAGCTAAAGCGCTTTTGCAAAAAATTTAAAGTTGCTACCCAAGGCCTTGCCAAAAAGGATGAATACCAAAAGGCGCAGAGGGCCTGGGTGGAAGCAAGAAATACCCCTGATCTGGTGGTGGAGCCAGTTGGGGATGCAGAGGGGCAGCTGAATATACCATTGATTCCAGCCAGGGAAGGGGTACCGTCCCCGCCTGGCAGTAGTGTCTCTTCCAAAGGCCTGTCCCCAGGAGAGCTGGAAGACAGGGAGAGAGATAGGGTGCACGAACTGGAGATGGCCAGGCTCCAGATGGAGGGTCAAAGGGACCTAGAGAATAGCAGGTTGTCCTTGGAGAGAGAGAGGATGAGATTGGAACATGAGTTGAGAATGAGGGAGCTTGATTTGGAGCTCGAGAGACTTGAGGCCATGAGTGTCTCAGCCCAGCAACAAGAAATGTGTGTAGCTCAGGAAGTGAGCTTTGCTGAGTTGGAGGTGGAATCCAGCTCAGATGGTGGCAGCAATATTGAGTTATCTAGTGCTGAGGGAGTAGTACACACACCCAGAGATGTGGCGCCTGACTTGAAGGAGGGGGTTAACATACACCAGGGGGTTCTAGGATGTGAGGTAGCTCCAGTGGTGCGCAGTGTCCCTGAGGTGGATTGGGAAACTGACGCAGGGGTTCATAGTCCTAGTGGTGGGAGAGACACTCTACTGACTCTAGATGAGAGGTACAGGGAGAGGGGTTTCCCCATGATTGAAGTCCTGGTGTGTGAGTGTGAAGACCACCCAGAAGAGTGTGGGTTGAGTGACAGAGACAGTCAGATACTGTCTTGCCAGTCTCAGGAGAGTGGTGTGGGGTACGTGTGCAAGGCACTGGATGGTGAGGTGAAGGATAGTTTGGTTCACCCTTGTAGGGGGCTGTGTGATCCAATTGTGGGAGAGCATATTGTAAGTCCCTGTTTTCCAGAGCTATGCCAACACCTGTTGGAGAGTGAGTTCTCTGACCCCAAGGAGCTCACCAGGGAGGCAGACCTTTTTGTGGATTCCAGAGGGTCTGAAGAGGCATTGCGGAGTGACCCTAAGGAGAGTGGCTCAGGTATCTTCCAACCCAGAGTGGTGGAGGTGGTTCAGAGTAGCCCAGCTAGGTCCCGTTGTAGTGGGAGGGGTGTAGGGCCTCACGTCCTGTCTTCAAGAAGAAGGAGTGAGACTGGGATGCGTCCCAATAGTGCCCAACCTCAGTCTCAGGGCGTGGATGGTTCTTTAAGGGAACAACAGGTAGGGAGCCTAGTCTGTCCTGATGGGCCGCCCATTGAGGGGGATCCCCTAGTGTCTGGTGAACTAAGAGTGTCTGTAAGCAGGCCTCCATCAGTTCTGGTGTCTGGCAGTGCCACTCCTAAGTGGAGGGTGCAGAAGTCCAGATTGAGGGGTGAGAGGGGGAAAGAGTCCCCAGTGGAAGAACAAGTGGGTCAGGGGCCAGCCAGAAGGGCTGAGTCACCAATGAATGACCATGGTGACACCACTTCTGTCCTGGGGGATCTTCACGCACTGTCAGATGGACAGGGGTCGGAAGATCTGCGCCAGGCAGACTGTCACACGACACATGAGTTGTGTGTCACCCTCGGGGGGGGGGCATATATGCTCCTAATGAAGTCCTGGTGCGCCGGGCAAGTGTTCAACCGCAGAGGTTGGTCCCTGGGTTGGGAAGCCAGGTTCAGGTGTTGTCTGACCTGGAGGGAGGGACAACTGTAAACAGTGTCCTGACCGGTTGGTTTTCTAGGGGTAGCACTCCAGGTGGGAGGGTACAGCACTCTGGAAGGGGGTGCAGAGGGAGGGAGTCCTCGCCTCTGGCCCCGGTTCAACTGGAGGGTTTAGACCCTAGATTGGAGGACCAGGTTCGGGGTGTCCCCCCTGACCTGGACGCCCAGTTGCAGGATAGAACCCCTGA
Source organism: Calotriton arnoldi (assembly GCA_963921515.1). Classification (NCBI taxonomy): domain Eukaryota; kingdom Metazoa; phylum Chordata; class Amphibia; order Caudata; family Salamandridae; genus Calotriton; species Calotriton arnoldi. The sequence continues at coordinate 505,670 of CAWUFW010001622.1, read as the reverse complement.
ACTGGTGGGCAAATTATGCAGGACACCTGCCACAGGTGCCCTGGCAATTCTGGAAGGGGGTACCACTCCAGGTGGGAGGGTACAGAGCCCCAATGAGGAGAAGGAGGACCGGGTGTGGGAAAGCCCACCCCAGTCTCCTGTCCAGCCACCAGGTACAGGCCCGGGCTGGTGGGTCAGTGCCAGGATGTCATACCTGACCTGACAGGAGGGAGAGTGGACAAAGGGAGCCAAGCACCTGGGGCTACTGCCCCCGCTCTCTAATGCCACAGAGGTTTGAGAGCCCTGCTAGGCATAAAGCCTGGGTTTCATCACTGACCACTGTCAGTGGCCACTGTGGCTTGCTGTCTGTCTGTTGGGACACACCTGTGAGCAAGCTAAGGTTAGGTGCTGCACAGATGGTGTCCACAGGTGCGGAGAAGGGTTCCTCATGGGTTAGCTTGGTGGGCCCTGAGAGTAGGGACAGAGGGACCCAAATAGGCTCGGATTGGCGTAAAACTGGAGTATGCCCCTGCTGTTGCGGGCCAGGGTCCATGTTCTATCGCCCAAAGCAGGGAATCCCATCAAGGTAGTGATTGGTCTACCCTGCGTTTTGGCTGGAAGGGGGTTGTGTTGGACTTGGCCCTTTTTGCAGGGTCATCCCTGAACTTTTTGCCTTCCTCCTGTATTTTTCTCTGACCTGTTTTTGTTGGTTTTATGACTCTGGGCACTTTACCACTGCTGATCAGTGCTAAAGTGCATATGCTCTCCCTATTGTAAATTGATGTATGGATTAGTAACTCCATGATTGGATTATTTGATATACTGGTCAGACCCTAGTATAGTGCACCATGGGTGCCCGGGGCCTGTAAATCAAATGCTGCTGGTGGGCTTGCAGCACTGGTTGTGCCACCCACAGAAGCAGCTTGTAAAGTGTAGCTCAGGCCTGCCATTGCAGAGCCTGTGTGCAGTCTGTGACTGCCATGTCGACTTGGCAAGTGCACCCACTTGCCAGTCCCTAAACCTTCCCTTTTCTACATATCCGACACCCCTAAGGTAGGCCCTAGGGCAGGGTGCATTGTATGTAAAAGGTAGGTCATGCCCTGATGTGTGTGGCATGTCCTGATAGTGAATTACAGCCAATTTCGTTTTTCACTATTGCAAGGCTACCTGTCCCCATAGGCCAGAATGGGCAGTTTGGTTATAACAGCCTATAATCCTAACTGACCCAGGGAACATGGTAGAAATTCGAGTTTAGTATGCCTGAACTCAGAATGATAAAATACATCTTTTAGTGAAGTTGGTTTTAACATTCTGTGTTTGAAAATACCACTTTTAGAAAGTAGGTATTTTCTTGCCTAACTATCCAGCCTGCCTCTGCTAGCTTGTGTATTGTATGTCTGGTTTTGTGAGTGACAGGGGCTGGGGGACTACAGGAGACAGGGTGAGTCAGCACTAGGCTGAATAGACCTATCTGCATGAGGAGTGGTGGGAGGAGTAGCACCTGGGCCTGAGTAGGGCTGTGCCTGCCTTCCACAATGCTGGCTCCACCTCCTGTGGTGTGTCTGATGACCCTGGCCCACACTGACAAAGGAAGAAGTTGTGCCCTGGCAGAATGCACCCAGAACTGGTTTGGACTAGGTACAGACACTCTCTGCCTTCAGAGACAAAGGATTTATGGGTATAAAAAGGGGGACCCAGACCCCAGAATTTTAGATCACTTCTGGAACAACAAGACAAACCTTTGCCAAGGAGAAGAACCAAGGAAGCTGCAGGACTTTGGACTGCCCCTCTGCCAGTGTCCTGTTTGCTGGGTTAGCCTGCAGTGGCCTTCATTGCCAAGGAAAGGAGAAGGAACTTTTAAGGAACTTTCATCATCTTGCAGAATATTTCTCCAAGGGCTTGAACTTGTGCTTGCCTCCTGCTGAAGTCTCAGGGACAAATTACTTCACCACCAGCTCCCCTCTGAATTCCCTTGCTGGGGATTCTGTCTGCAGAAGCCTGCTTGTCGCTGGGAGCTGGAAGCGCGACTCAACGAGAAGAAGCGTGTCGCTGTCGCAGCTGTTGCCGTCGCATCGCTGGAGAAGCGTGTCGCCGCCACAGACGCCGCCACCACATCACCAGAGAAATGTGTCTTCGTCGCAGCTGCCTGCCGTCGCATCCCCGGAGAAGCGTGTCGCCACCGCAAGGGTCGCAGTCGCATCACCGGAGAAGTGTGTCGCCGTCGCAGCTGCCTGCCGTCGCATCCCCGGAGAAGCGTGTCGCAGGGCCTGTCGCGGTTCCAAAGTACAGCGTTCGCCGCACGGCCGTCGGGCGTGCACGCATCGTCTTCATGTCGTCGCATTGCATCAAAGGCGCACTCTCATCGCATCGCACCGGATTGTCGCATCGCATCGAGGCGCCTGCTCGCCGCATCGCCCTCCCTGCGGACCCTTTGTTTGTTTTGCGTTACGCATCCAAGGTACTTTTGTGAGAAACGTGTCACATTTATCATCAACTTGAACTAAGTTACTTCTACCATCTTTAAGTCTATTTTAAGTACAGTATTGTGGATTTTTGTCGTTTGTGGTCTTGTGTTAAGTCTATATAAAGAATACTTATTTTTATAAAACCTGTGTGGTGTCCATCTGTAGTGTTTTCACAGTATTACTGTATGTGTTCACAAATGCTTAACACACTGCCTCTGAGATAAGCCTGTCTGCTCGTGCCAAGCTACCAAGGGGGTGAGCAGGGGTTATCCAGTAGTGTAATCCCCTTTCCCTGACTTAGAAGCAAGGGTCCCTATTTGGACAAAGGTGTATACCATTGCCAACTAGAGACCCCCAGTTCTAACATTGATGGTCAGCAGTGAGGATTCTGGACTTGCATTTGTGACTCATATACAGTGATTGGTGTACACTACTAGTGAGTGCAGACCAAACGCAACCACATACTTTTTTGGGAGAATTTGTTTCTCCTTGGACTGTTATTTTTTCTGAGAGCTGCCAATTCGTACTACCATGAGCCGACCAGCATCTGTTGCATCTGTGGATCTAGATTTTGAGGAAGAGAGGTTGGAAACCTACAATGAGAAACAGCTAAAGCGCTTTTGCAAAAAATTTAAAGTTGCTACCCAAGGCCTTGCCAAAAAGGATGAATACCAAAAGGCGCAGAGGGCCTGGGTGGAAGCAAGAAATACCCCTGAACTGGTGGTGGAGCCAGTTGGGGATGCAGAGGGGCAGCTGAATATACCATTAATTTCAGCCAGGGAAGGGGTACCGTCCCCGCCTGGCAGTAGTGTCTCTTCCAAAGGCCTGTCCCCAGGAGAGCTGGAAGACAGGGAGAGAGATAGGGTGCACGAACTGGAGATGGCCAGGCTCCAGATGGAGGGTCAAAGGGACCTAGAGAATAGCAGGTTGTCCTTGGAGAGAGAGAGGATGAGATTGGAACATGAGTTGAGAATGAGGGAGCTTGATTTGGAGCTCGAGAGGCTTGAGGCCATGAGTTTCTCAGCCCAGCAACAAGAAATGTGTGTAGCTCAGGAAGTGAGCTTTGCTGAGTTGGAGGTGGAATCCAGCTCAGATGGTGGCAGCAATATTGAGTTATCTAGTCCTGAGGGAGTAGTGCACACACCCAGAGATGTGGCGCCTGACTTGAAGGAGGGGGTTAACATACACCAGGGGGTTCTAGGATGTGAGGTAGCTCCAGTGGTGCGCAGTGTCCCTGAGGTGGATTGGGAAACTGACGCAGGGGTTCATAGTCCTAGTGGTGGGAGAGACACTCTACTGACTCTAGATGAGAGGTACAGGGAGAGGGGTTTCCCCATGATTGAAGTCCTGGTGTGTGAGTGTGGAGACCCCCCAGAAGAGTGTGGGTTGAGTGACAGAGACAGTCAGATACTGTCTTGCCAGTCTCAGGAGAGTGGTGTGGGGTACGTGTGCAAGGCACTGGAAGGTGAGGTGAAGGATAGTTTGGTTCACCCTTGTAGGGGGCTGTGTGATCCAATTGTGGGAGAGCATATTGTAAGTCCCTGTTTTCCAGAGCTATGCCAACACCTGTTGGAGAGTGAGTTCTCTGACCCCAAGGAGCTCACCAGGGAGGCAGACCTTTTTGTGGATTCCAGAGGGTCTGAAGAGGCATTGCGGAGTGACCCTAAGGGGAGTGGCTCAGGTATCTTCCAACCCAGAGTGGTGGAGGTGGTTCAGAGTAGCCCAGCTAGGTCCCGTTGTAGTGGGAGGGGTGTAGGGCCTCACGTCCTGTCTTCAAGAAGAAGGAGTGAGACTGGGATGCGTCCCAATAGTGCCCAACCTCAGTCTCAGGGCATGGATGGTTCTTTAAGGGAACAACAGGTAGGGAGCCTAGTCTGTCCTGATGGGCCGTCCATTGAGGGGGATCCCCTAGTGTCTGGTGAACTAGGAGTGTCTGTAAGCAGGCCTCCATCAGTTCTGGTGTCTGGCAGTGCCACTCCTAAGTGGAGGGTGCAGAAGTCCAGATTGAGGGGTGAGAGGGGGAAAGAGTCCCCAGTGGAAGAACCAGTGGGTCAGGGGCCAGCCAGAAGGGCTGAGTCACCAATGAATGACCATGGTGACACCACTTCTGTCCTGGGGGATCTTCACGCACTGTCAGATGGACAGGGGTCGGAAGATCTGCGCCAGGCAGACGGTCACACGACACATGAGTTGTGTGTCACCCTCGGGGGGGCATATGTGCTCCTAATGAAGTCCTGGTGCGCCGGGCAAGTGTTCAACCGCAGAGGTTGGTCCCTGGGTTGGGAAGCCAGGTTCAGGTGTTGTCTGACCTGGAGGGAGGGACAACTGTAAACAGTGTCCTGACCGGTTGGTTTTCTAGGGGTACCACTCCAGGTGGGAGGGTACAGCACTCTGGAAGGGGGTGCAGAGGGAGGGAGTCCTCGCCTCTGACCCCGGTTCAACTGGAGGGTTTAGACCCTAGATTGGAGGACCATGTTCGGTGTGCCCCCCCTGACCTGGACGCCCAGTTGCAGGATAGAACCCCTGAACTGGTGGGCAAATTATGCAGGACACCTGCCACAGGTGCCCTGGCAATTCTGGAAGGGGGTACCACTCCAGGTGGGAGGGTACAGAGCCCCAATGAGGAGAAGGAGGACCGGGTGTGGGAAAGCCCACCCCAGTCTCCTGTCCAGCCGCCAGGTACAGGCCCGGGCTGGTGGGTCAGTGCCAGGATGTCATACCTGACCTGACAGGAGGGAGAGTGGACAAAGGGAGCCAAGCACCTGGGGCTACTGCCCCCGCTCTCTAATGCCACAGAGGTTTGAGAGCCCTGCTAGGCATAAAGCCTGGGTCTCATCACTGACCACTGTCAGTGGCCACTGTGGCTTGCTGTCTGTCTGTTGGGACACACCTGTGAGCAAGCTAAGGTTAGGTGCTGCACAGATGGTGTCCACAGGTACGGAGAAGGGTTCCTCATGGGTTAGCTTGGTGGGCCCTGAGAGTAGGGACAGAGGGACCCAAATAGGCTCGGATTGGCGTAAAACTGGAGTATGCCCCTGCTGTTGCGGGCCAGGGTCCATGTTCTATCGCCCAAAGCAGGGAATCCCATCAAGGTAGTGATTGGTCTACCTTGCGTTTTGGCTGGTAGGGGGTTGTGTTGGACTTGGCCCTTTTTGCAGGGTCATCCCTGAACTTTTTGCCTTCCTCCTGTATTTTCTCTGACCTGTTTTTGTTGGTTTTATGACTCTGGGCACTTTACCACTGCTGATCAGTGCTAAAGTGCATATGCTCTCCCTATTGTAAATTGATGTATGGATTAGTAACTCCATGATTGGATTATTTGATATACTGGTCAGACCCTAGTATAGTGCACCATGGGTGCCCGGGGCCTGTAAATCAAATGCTGCTGGTGGGCTTGCAGCACTGGTTGTGCCACCCACAGAAGCAGCTTGTAAAGTGTAGCCCAGGCCTGCCATTGCAGAGCCTGTGTGCAGTCTGTGACTGCCATGTCGACTTGGCAAGTGCACCCACTTGCCAGTCCCTAAACCTTCCCTTTTCTACATATCCGACACCCCTAAGGTAGGCCCTAGGGCAGGGTGCATTGTATGTAAAAGGTAGGTCATGCCCTGATGTGTGTGGCATGTCCTGATAGTGAATTACAGCCAATTTCGTTTTTCACTATTGCAAGGCTACCTGTCCCCATACCAGAATGGGCAGTTTGGTTATAACAGCCTATAATCCTAACTGACCCAGGGAACATGGTAGAAATTCGAGTTTAGTATGCCTGAACTCAGAATGATAAAATACATCTTTTAGTGAAGTTGGTTTTAACATTCTGTGTTTGAAAATACCACTTTTAGAAAGTAGGTATTTTCTTGCCTAACCATCCAGCCTGCCTCTGCTAGCTTGTGTATTGTATGTCTGGTTTTGTGAGTGACAGGGGCTGGGGGACTCCAGGAGACAGGGTGAGTCAGCACTAGGCTGAATAGACCTAGCTGCATGAGGAGTGGTGGGAGGAGTAGCACCTGGGCCTGAGTAGGGCTGTGCCTGCCTTCCACAATGCTGGCTCCACCTCCTGTGGTGTGTCTGATGACCCTGGCCCACACTGACAAAGGAAGAAGTTGTGCCCTGGCAGAATGCACCCAGAACTGGTTTGGACTAGGTACAGACACTCTCTGCCTTCAGAGACAAAGGATTTATGGGTATAAAAAGGGGGACCCAGACCCCAGAATTTTACATCACTTCTGGAACAACAAGACAAACCTTTGCCAAGGAGAAGAACCAAGGAAGCTGCAGGACTTTGGACTGCCCCTCTGCCAGTGTCCTGTTTGCTGGGTTAGCCTGCAGTGGCCTTCATTGCCAAGGAAAGGAGAAGGAACTTTTAAGGAACTTTCATCATCTTGCAGAATATTTCTCCAAGGGCTTGAACTTGTGCTTGCCTCCTGCTGAAGTCTCAGGGACAAATTACTTCACCACCAGCTCCCCTCTGAATTCCCTTGCTGGGGATTCTGTCTGCAGAAGCCTGCTTGTCGCTGGGAGCTGGAAGCGCGACTCAACGAGAAGAAGCGTGTCGCTGTCGCAGCTGTTGCCATCGCATCGCTGGAGAAGCGTGTCGCCGCCACAGAGGCCGCCACCACATCACCAGAGAAATGTGTCTTCGTCGCAGCTGCCTGCCGTCGCATCCCCGGAGAAGCGTGTCGCCACTGCAAGGGTCGCAGTCGCATCACCGGAGAAGTGTGTCGCCGTCGCAGCTGCCTGCCGTCGCATCCCCGGAGAAGCGTGTCGCAGGGCCTGTCGCGGTTCCAAAGTACAGCGTTCGCCGCACGGCCGTCGGGCGTGCACGCATCGTCTTCACATCGTCGCATCGCATCAAGGGCGCGCTCTCATCGCATCGCACCGGATCGTCGCATCGCATCGAGGCGCCTGCTCGCCACATCGCCCTCCCTGCGGACCCTTTGTTTGTTTTGCGTTACGCATCCAAGGTACTTTTGTGAGAAACGTGTCGCATTTATCATCAACTTGAACTAAGTTACTTCTACCATCTTTAAGTCTATTTTAAGTACAGTACTGTGGATTTTTGTCGTTTGTGGTCTTGTGTTAAATCTATATAAAGAATACTTATTTTTATAAAAACCTGTGTGGTGTCCATCTGTAGTGTTTTCACTGTATTACTGTATGTGTTCACAAATGCTTAACACACTGCCTCTGAGATAAGCCTGTCTGCTCGTGCCAAGCTACCAAGGGGGTGAGCAGGGGTTATCCAGTAGTGTAATCCCCTTTCCCTGACTTAGAAGCAAGGGTCCCTATTTGGACAAAGGTGTATACCATTGCCAACTAGAGACCCCCAGTTCTAACAGGCACTATACGAGATGAATGTGAAGGAGGAATCATTGCCACAAGGCAACTCCAAAGGGTAGGTGCACGGGATTTCAATATGCGGTTATGACGAGGGGTTTGCACAAGACTGTAGTGCTTTGAAGGGGCACTGTAACAATTTGGAAAGCACTGTTCCGAGGGGCGTTTGTGTGAACTCATTCAGAGAGTAATGCCAACATACAGGACTGACTGAATTGGCCAGAAAAGTGCTTTAAAACAGCCTAATATTTTTCACGTATTTCTTTTATGGATGAGCTGTATTGCCTATCGAGGCTTGGAATGTAAATTTCATGAAACGAGCTAAGAATATGTGAAATTGACCATATCATTAACACCAGGGCACCCACTTGTCACTGATGGGGACCGAGGGGGGAACCTTTAGGGTCCCCACATTCCCTGGCAGCTCCCTGCATCCTGCGGGAGCTGGCATTGATTTTGGACAGAGGGAACTGCTGAACATGCATTTCCCTATGTCCAAAAGCAATTCTGCTCTACTTTCAGCAAGCAAGAGCATTTTTAATGCTCTCACTTGCTGAAAGCGGAGGAGAGTTTGCTATGGCTTGGTGGAAGTGGTAAAGCTCCCGCCAAGCCATAGCAAACAGCTATGTCCTGAGGGTGGGCACTCCAGGACATAGCAGGAGCCGGCCCTGGGGGTTGCGGTCCCCAGGGCCATTTATGGCTCCAGGAGGGGGGCAGCACCGCCCTCCTCCTTTATTCTATTTGCCCCGGGGAGTTGGTGGTTCCCAGGGCTGCAGGGGGGCCATTCGGCCCTGCATAACTTTTCAATAAAGCCCCAGGGAGGTGGTGGTCCCCGGAGCTGAAGGTTTGTCCATGTGGCCCCCGCATCAATTACAATTAAAGCCCCGGGGAGGTGGCCCCCCCTGGGCTGCGGGGGGACCACACAGCCCCCTGCATCAATTACAATTAAAGCCCCAGGGAGGTGAGCTCCTTCAGGACTGCGGGGGTCCACGTGTCCCAGATCAATTACGATTAAAGCCCTGGGGAGGTGGCAGCCCCCAGGGCTGTGGGGGGGTCATGCCCCCCCACATTTTGTAAACTTTAAGCCCCAGGGAGGTGGCATTCCCCAGGGCTGGGGGGGTCTGAGAGGCCCCCAATGGACAAAAGAAAGAAGCCATGGGGAGGTGGTGGCCCCGGGGGCAGACTCCCCTGCATTTTTTTACAAAGCATCCCTGGGAAGATGGTGGTCCCCAGGGCATATTATGCCCCAGGAGGAGGGTCCGTGTGCCCCCCTCCTTTATCTGCATAATGCCCCCGGGGCCTGGCCCACCTGGGGGCCTATAATTAACGAAGCCCGGGAGCCCGCACTTCATTTTTTTTTATTTCCCGACGGATCTGCAGATCCAGCCCAAAACTTTTTTTAGAATGCTTTTTTGGCCCTGCAGGGTCCAGTGTGTCCCCCCAAGAGGCCTAGGGGGTCAGGGTGTTACTACCTTGCACCCTTTTCTGTTTGTTCACATTTTTTATGGGACTTGGCTTCAAGCCGAGTCCCAAGATGGCTGCCAACACTTCCTGGTTGAAGTGTTGGCAGCCAATCAAATTTCAGTAGGATTTTGGGCTCCCAAATATTTATATTTTTTAAACTTAAATATCTCTGAAACTACTGAATGGATTTACACCAAATCTCAAAAAGCCTGCTTTCTGGACCAACAACGAGCTTTCTGCCAAATTTGGTGTAATTCCGTTCAGTGGTTGGGCTGTAGTCATGTTCAAAAAATAAAAAATCCCCATAGATATAACATGGGAAAACGCGTTTTGTGACCCCCCCTTTTTTCTCGGCCCCCACCTGATGGATCACCCCAAAACTTTCAATACAGCAGCTGAACCAAAAAGGGGACATTTTTTGAAAAGTTCTTGAAGAGTCGTCATGCGGCGCCAAAGTTACAGGGACGTTATAGTTAGGAAATATCATTAAAAGAAACCTTAGAAATTCACTGACAAAAATAAAGGTTGCAGGGACGTTATAGTTACGTTCAGATTTTACTCACACAAAACCATATAAATTCAGCAGTAATAGTTACTTGAGCTAACTATAACTTATGCCCCTGGCAATGCACAGATTATGACCTTACACATTACATCACTCATGACATGGTCAGTGACATCACTGATGACATCTCAAATGATATCACTGATTACATCATCCAGTGAGTGTGAGTGTTTTATAAAAGTTTCTGACACTGAAAGATACATACTGAGCTACTGTATAAGATAAATTACTATTCTTTCTGTGCTACTAATGAGCATTAGTATTTCTAACATATATTATCTGAATTATAATCCAGTTTTTAAAGCAGATGTTCTATTTATGAGTGAACTAGCCTCTACGCTGACACGTCTCCTGCTGATGGATGTGAATGGTAGTGCTTTGTGACAATCTAGGCTGTTCGTTGAGACTTCACTCCACAGTGATGGCTGAGTATAGTTTTGTTTCTCGACATACTGACCACTGTGCTTAGACCTCTCTCCTTTGTTGACACCTTTCTTAAGGATGAAGAATAATTTTAATAGTGGTTTGTGACACAGTGGCCTGTTCGCTAAGACCTACCTACTGAGTGTGTGTTCTAGTGGCTTGTGTAATACTGATGTCTGCACTAAAACCTCTTTCCAGGTTGACGAAGTGTTGTTGTGTTTTACCAGAGACTAGGCTGTATGGTTAGAAGTGTTACTTCGGTCATTAGTGTTTAGATCAGTGGTTTAGAAGAGACAGGAGTATCCACTGAAAACTCTCTCCTGGTAATAAGTGAGTGTAGTTGTTGATATGGTTACACTGAGCTCTCTGCTGTACGTCTCTCACTCGTCTCTTCTTATTTAAAAAAAATGTAAATGGTTTTTTACTTTGCTGGATGATATCATGAGTGATGTAATTTGAGATGTCCTCAGTGATGTCATCAGTGATGTACTGACCATGTCATGAGTGATGTAAAGTGAGGCCATGAGCAGTGCATTACGGTGGAGTAAGTTATAATTAGCTCAGGTAACTATAACTGTGGAATTTCTATGGTTTTGTGTGTGCAAAATATGAGCCTGACTATAATGACCCTGTAAACTTTGTTTTTTTCAGTGAATTTCTAAGGTTTTTTTAATTCTATTTCTCAAATATAACGTCACTGTAACCTTTGGTTTTTTCAGTGAATTTCTATGTTTTTTATGGCTATTTCCTAATTATAATGTTCCTGTAACGTTTGGTTTTTCAGTGAATTTTGCAGTTTTTTTATTATAAATTGTAATACAATTCGACCCATAAGTTCAATTTACTAGTATACATTTTCATATATACTATTTGTTCACACATTCATTCTTAATATATCTTTTAAAACTAAAAAATAAGGTAAGGTAACTTATGTAGTCTTTCTATAAATGCAATGCACCAAGTCTTTTTTTTTTAATTCATTTTATCGATCTGTTGTGAATCCTCAGAAAAATAAGGGGTCTGCTGGTTATATTGCATGCATTCAATACTAAAACAACACATTTAACACAAACATATGCTATTGCAATTTCTATATGTGTATCACTGTCTGTGTGTAGGTGTGTGAGTGGCTGTGTGAGTGACTGTGTGGGTGTGTGAGTGGCTATATGGGTGGATGTGTGAGTGGCAGTATGGAAGTGACTGTGTGGGTGTGTGAGTAGGTGTGTGAGTGTCTGGGTGTGTGAGTGGTTTAGTGGGTCAGTGAGTGGTTGTGTGGGTGTGTGAGTGGTTGTGTGGGTGTGTAAGTGGGTATGTGAATCTGTTAGTGGGTATGTAAGTGAGTGTATGAGTGGCTGTTTGGGTCTGAGTGGGTGTGTGAGGGGTTTTGTGGGTCTATGAGTGGCTGTATGGGTGTGTGAGTGGTTCTGTGAGTGTGTAAGTGAGTATGTGAGTGGTTTTGTAGGTCTGTGAATGAGTGGTTGTATGGGCATGTGAGTGGCCGTGGGAGTGGTTGTGTACGTGGGTGTGTGAGTGTCTGTGTGGGTCTGTGAGTGGGTGTGTGAGTATTTTTTGTCATGAGTGATGTAATATGTGAGGTCATAAGCAGTGCATTGCTGGGGCACAAGTTATAGTTAGCTCAGCTAACTATAACTTCTGAATTTCTCTGGTTTTGTACAAGTGAAATGTCAGTGTATCTATAATGTCCCTGTAACCTTAGTTTTTTCAGTGAATATATATATACACGTATATAAATAAATATATATTTACATCTCCTCTTAGAAGTGCCTTCTGTGAATACCAAAATGAGTAAGTTACACAAAATGAGTAAGTTACACAAAATGAGTAAGTTACTCAAAATGAGTAAGTAAGTGCCTTCTGTGAATACCAAAATGAGTAAGTGCCTTCTGTGAATACCAAAATGGTAGTAAGTTTAGGATTTTGTCTTAAGTTAGTTCCTTGAATCGAGCCCTAGGTTTATAAATCCATACCACTGACATGGCTCGGCTCAGTCTTCCAGATGAGCAGTCATCCTTATTGAGTCCATATGTTTCTTGGTCCCCAATAAGATAATAGAACGAGATTCCATGTTGTGCAAGAGCTTAACTATGTCTCATTCTGTTTGTTGGCAATCACCCTATCAATATCATAAAATTAATAGATCAGGACCTAAATTGTGTTTTTCGATAGTGTCATGCCACAGGGTAGAATAGGTCATGGTTCTTAATTGCCCTTCTATGCTCTAATATAATTTTTGTGCAGGGGGAAGTTTGTGCTGACCACATATAAAATTTGATTAATTTTGCTTTATGGCCATGCACACCCACTGGAGGGTAACAATGAACATTGCAGCACTACGTTTCCCAGCATGCACTTAAAGAACAAACTTACCTGAAAGGTCCACCGGAGGACAATGAAGTTTTATAAGCATGAGAAAAAAGTGCTGCAGCTGTTTGGTGTAATGTCATGAGGCTGCCTGCAGTCGCGGTCGGCATGACTCGCGGGGTGGGGGGCTGAGGGGGTCGCGCGGGGGGGGGTTAACTTTAAAGAAAAATTACACTTACCTTGGCCTCCGGTCCCGCATCGCGTCTCCTCTCTCTGCTTCTACAGGAAGCAGGCAGCCTCTCTCTCCTCCCCTAAGCCAATCACAATGCTGCAATGGCAGCATTGTGATTGGCTAGGACGCCGACCCCACAGGCGTCTATGGGGAGGCCATTTTCTCTATGTAGGCTGCATGCAGCCTGCATAGAGAAAATGCAGAGTGTGCATGACTGGTTTGGTCGGCCCTGGGGCCGACCAAACAGTCAGCGCCCACAACAGTGGGCAAGCCACTCCTTCCCTGCCTGGAGCAGGAACGCCCACCCCCCGCCCCCAACCAAACCCTGCCTTTTGCTTTCTCGCAGTGCAAGAAGCAGAAACATAAAATGGTATTTAAAATACCATTTTATGTTTCTGCTTCTCGCACTGCGTGAGCCAGTGGGCGACGCTCCTCCGCCCACATGGAGGAGCCGCCCTGGCTGCCTGTGAACAAGAATTCAGAGGATCCGAAACATGTAAGGCTGGGAAGAATTCTCTGTGTAAGTGCCAGACCTCCTGCCTGAAAATAAATCCTTTGTCTACATGGAGGTGAGTTTTCATGACTAAGGGGAAATTTGGTGATATATATATATATATATATATATATATATTATTCACCAAAAGTGCCCTGATGCTTTAGGAGCGCACTCGAAGTCACTCTGCCATCCGGCTTTCAAAGATGCAGCCTGCCTTTATGTTCCACTTGTCAATTGGGATGCCAACGCGTTTCAGGGTTCCACGACCCCTTCTTCATGGGCTGAATAAACAGCAGCATTAGAACCTCTCATGCCTGCATTTCCGGTTTTTATTCATTTGCATATCTGCCCGCAGTGGGCGTAAGCATAAAGCAGTGATTATTACGATGTATGATGGGACACAGTGTTCCTTTGATGAGTTCAAATGCACAGTTTGTATATTTCGTTCATTATTACCTATAGTAGGTTGTGTCACAGGCAGGCAGGCTTGTTTAGCATATAGAGTGACCTGCTGATCCGATTTTGAACAGTTCAAGACGGCAGCCTCGTCCAGCTGGTTGCAGATTCTCTCCCAGTTGGCGATGGTGCAGCTCCCCACGGCCGGACCGCCGTGCAGAAAAATTATTCACCAAAAGTGCCCTGATGCTTTAGGAGCGCACTCGAAGTCACTCTGCCATCCGGCTTTCAAAGATGCAGCCTGCCTTTATGTTCCACTTGTCCGGAACTGCAGGCATGAGAGGTTCTAATGCTGCTGTTTGTTCAGCCCATGAAGAAGGGGTCGTGGAACCCTGAAACGCGTTGGCATCCCAGTTGACAAGTGGGTAGAACCGAGGGACAGAAACAAGTGCGCAAAGCGCAAAAAGGGGGCAGGGTAGAAACACCCTGACCCCCTAGGTCTGCTCAGGGGGTCCCACAAGGACCCCCTGGGCAGAAAAAAGCAAATTTTTTTTTATACGCCGGGATGCGCTTCAGGTGCACGGATCCCGCCGATTAAAAAAAAAACACACAAGAAACAAGTGCGCAAAACGCACAAAGGGGGCAGGGTAGAAACACCCTGACCCCCTAGGTCTGCTCAGGGGGTCCCACAAGGACCCCTTGGGCAGAAAAAAGCATTTAAAAAAAAAAAATCGGCGGGATGCGCTTAGGGTGCGCGGATCCCGCCGATAAAAAAAATGCTAATTTGCCCCAGGGTGGCCCAAGTCCTGGGGGCATGCGGGGGTGGGTTTAACTTTTATGGGGGGCCTCTAAGGCCCCCCAAACCCCGGGGACCGCCACCCCCCAGGGCTTTGATTAAAAAATGGTGCGGGAGGGCTCTCAGCCCTCCCGCAGCCCCGGGGACTGCCACCCCCCGGGGCTTCTTTTTTTAAATTTTTATGAACTGTGTGGGGGGGGCTCCAGTCCCCCCACAAGCCCGGGGACCACCACCTCCCCGGGTCACTAACAAATTTAAAATGGGGGTCCGTTTTGGACCCCCGAAGCCCCGGGGACCACCACCTCCCCGGAAGTGTGCAATTCAAGGGAGAGGGCCTCGCGGCCCCCCTCCTGGAGCCTGTGATGGCCCTGGCGACCGCCACCCCCCAGGGCCGGCTCCTGCAGTGTCCCGGGGTGCCTACCTCGCGGCTCCCGTCCTGCCATAGCAAACTGCTTTGGTTTTTGGAAGAGAGAGCAGGAAACCTGCTCTCTCTTCCAAAAACCAAAGATGATTGCTTTTCCACATGGGGAGCTGCATCTTAGCAGCTCCCCATGTGGAAAAGCATTGCCGGCTCCCAGGGACGCGGGGAGCCGGCGGGACCGTGGGGGGATTGGGGACCCCCCACAGTCCCCAACGGAGAGGGCCAGCCCCGGGGGATGGGGTCCCCGGGGCAAGTAGTGGCCCAGGAGGGGGGCCACGCGGCCCCCCTCCCGCCCCAAAATTGTTTTGTTTTTTTTAAATAAAGGCCTGCCCCGGGGGATGGGGTCCCCGGGGCAAAAGGAGGCCTGAGGAGGGGGGCCACGCAGCCCCCCTCCATGAAAATTTAAAAAAAAATAAGGTGGCAATGACCCGGGGGATGAGGTCCCCGGGTCGAAATTGGCCACTGGAGTGGGGCCCACGCGGTCCCCTTCCCATACATTTTTTAAAAAAATAAATAAAAGGGGGTCAGGCCCTGGGGGATGGGGTCCCCAGGGCCCAAAATAATTACAAAGAAGGGGGGCCACACAGCCCCCTTTTAAAAAAAAAATCCCCCCCAAAAACTTCGGCATGGCGCCGGAGGCCACGCCCCCTCCTTCTCAGCACTCTGCAAACGCGCCCCTGGCGCGTTTGCAGAGGGGAACAATTCCCCTTGAATACTGGGGGTCCCTGGGGGCCAACTAGCCCACCAGGAACCTCCAGTATGCGCCAGTGGGCTGCGTTGCAGAGAGGTGTTCTGAGGCCACGCCCCTTTTACACCTCTCTGCAACGCAGCTCTGTGGCGCTTAATGGAGGTAGCTGGTGGGCTAGTTGCACCCCAGGGACCCTCAGGATTCAAGGGGAGTTAATCCCCCGACTTAAAACGCGTCACGGGGCGCGTTTGCACAGTGGTGAAGGGAGGGGGCGGGGTCTGAGGTGACATGTGTGCAAACAGGCCCCGTGGCACGTTTTAAGATGGGGAATTAAATCCCCTTCAATCCTGAGGGTCCCTGGGGGCCAACTAGCCCACCAGGTACCTCCAGTAAGCGCCACGGAGCTGCGTTGCAGAGTGTTGTAAAAGGGGCGTGGCCTCTGAACACCTCTCTGCAATGCAGCTCTCTGGCGCATACTGGAGGTATCTGGTGGGCTAGTTGGCCCCTAGGGACCCTCGGGATTGAGGAGGAATTAATTCTCCAACTTAAAACGCGCCACAGGGCGTGTTTGCAGACATGTCACCTCAGGCCCCACCCCTTTCCTTCACCATCGTGCAAATATTCCTCTAAAATCAGCCGAACTACGAATTGCGATTTACTCACCTGTTATCAGGAGAGACCTCAGTGCTGCATCTTTGAGCCCAGTATTGATCCTGAAAAGTAATTTTAACCGTACTTACCAGTAACTTGAATTTCCTTCCATAGGATATCATTGACTGGTTTCACTTGGAAATTCTTCTAAGTGTGGAGTTTTGGAACTTTATAATATTCCTCTAAAATCAGCCGAACTACGAATTCCGATTTACTCACATGTTATCAGGAGAGACCTCAGTGCTGCATCTTTGAGCCCAGTACTGATCCTGAAAAGTAATTTTAACCGTACTTACCAGTAACTTGAATTTCCTTCCATAGGCTAACATTGACTGGTTTCACTTGGAAATTCTTCTAAGTGTGGAGTTTTGGAACTTTATAATATTCCTCTAAAATCAGCCGAACTACGAATTCCGATTTACTCACCTGTTATCAGGAGAGAACCCAGTGCTGCATCTTTTAGCCCAGCACTGACCCTGAAAAGTAATTCTAACCGTATTTACCAGTAACTTGTATTTCCTTCCATAGGAATCCATTGTCTGGTTTTCAGCAGAAAAGTTTCAAAGTGTCGATTTTCACAAACTACAAATATTCCTTAAAAATCGCATGTATGACTTAAACGCATTCTTTCAACTGTTTACAGGAGATGCACCAGTGCTGGATCCAAGATCCACCACTGAGTAAGAAAAAGTAACGATAACACTACTTACCTGCTAAGTGAATTTCCTCCCATAGGATAACATTGGTGATTCTATGTGAAAAAGTTTGTGTTTAACTTTTAAAATACAATAATATTCCTTAAAAATCACTACTGTAACCAAAACGCTTTTACTCAACTGTTTACAGGAGATGTCCCAGGACTGAATCTAGGATCCAGTCCTGTGGTTAGAAAAAGTAATCCATAAAGTAACTAATTGCATTTAACTTGAAATTCACATTGAGCTCAATGTTGCATTGTGTTTGAAATTGTGTTGCCCATTGCAACAACTGTAACTACTGTACTTAAAAGTCTATTTCCTATTTGCAAAGTATTTAAACTAAAGTAAATCATTCTGAGAAAGTATATTTTGTAATGTAATGTATAATGTAATTACAATGTATTTTGAAAAATAAAATATCTAAAAATAAATAGTTTAAAAAAATGTAGTAAATCAGTATCAAAAAAATAAATATAACAATTAATACATTTAAAAATTGTCATTTACAAAACCTTTGAAATTCACTGAAAAAAACCATAGGTTTCTCAGACATGTTATAGTTAGGAATTAGCATTTAAAAAACCTTTGAAATTCACTGAAAAAACCATAGGTTTCAGGCACGTTATAGTTAGAAATTAGCATTTAAAAAACCTTGCAAATTCACTGAAAAAACCATAGGTTTTAGGGACAGTTATAGTTAGTTGGACATTGCACTCGTACAAAACCAGTGAAATTCCCCCGTTATAGTTAGTTCAGGTAACTATAACTCGCGCCCGCAATGCACTGCTGAGGACGTCACATATTACATCACTCATGACATGGTCAGTGACATCACTGATGACATCACTGATGACATCTCAAATGACATCACTGATGACATCACTGATGACATCATCCATGTGATAATTTGATGCATCTTCTCACACCCTAATATAACTTTTGATACACCCACTGTAAATTACAGACTGCCATTGTCAAAACCATAGACACTCCAACACCAATTACTATATACACTCTCACTGATTCTTAGGTCTACACACACACATCTACTCACTCACCCGTACAGTCACTCATACTTATAGTCACTCAGTATAGGACTATTATATGCACTCATACACCTATATAAACACTCACACACCGCCACTCATCCATAGAGGTACTCACACACCTAGTCAGTCATGCAAAAAATAAAGCACACACCCATTTACTCACCTATACAGTTATACACACACCAGCTCACTTACTCATACAAATACTAGCACATTCTTACGCTCTTATACAATCTCTGATACAAGCACACACTCATCCATACAGTCACTCTCACAATCACACACTCTCACTTATAGCTATTTATATACTCCAACACACATATATACTGCCTTTCACATACGTAGTTACTCACACATGTACCACTGGGACATACATTCACTCACTAACACACTCTTACACACACTTACCCACCCATACAGTCTATCACAGATGCACTCTTGAAACCATCCACCCAGTGAATCACCCACTCACACATCTATGCACAGAGTCGCACACACCCCACCCACACAAACACTCAGGCACCCATACAGATACTCAGCCAACCAATCAATAACTCATATAGACACTCATGTAGCTATTCACAAACCCATGCTGCCACTTACACAGCAACAGACAGACGGATACAGTCATTCACCCAGTTTAGTGACTAACCCATGCATTCAGTAAGATATGTTTAATCACTCACTTATAGAGTTAGTCACGCACCTACTAAATCATCCATTCAGACACTTATACTCCCACTCATTCTTCAATACGCCTTTCCCTATATATATTAAACATATTTAAACTTTACAGAAACACACAGTCACTGGATGATGTCATTTGAGATGTCATCAGTGATGTCATCAGTGATGTCACTGACCATGTCATGAGTGATGTAATATGTGACGTCATCAGCAGTGCATTGCGGGGGCATGAGTTATAGTTACCTGAACTAACTATAACGGGGGAATTTCACGGGTTTTGTACGAGTGCAATGTCCAACTAACTATAACTGTCCCTAAAACCTATGGTTTTTTCAGTGAATATATATATATATATATATATATAGATATAGATATAGATATAGATACAGATATAGATATATATTTAATGTAGCTGGATTTATGATGTACTAAATCCTCGTTTGGCATCGCTTTCCTTGTGGTTTTTGGTTCCTGAGAGCGCGCTGACTACGCCCTTTTGTTTACCGATATATATATCTACCTATATATATACATATATATTATCTACTGGCGGTCGCCAGTAGATAGTTATAGTTAGGACCACGTTTCCATAGGAAAAGCATTTTTTGATGTGCTTATAACTTTGGCGTCCTGTGACGAATCTTTACGAAATTTTCCAAAAAGTTCCTCTTTTCAGGTCAGCTCCTATCCTGAAAGTTTGGGGGGATTCGTCAAGGAGGGGCTAAGAAAAAAGGTCCCAAAACGTGTTTTCTCCATGCAATTTCCATAGGAAACTTTAGACAAGGCTACAGGTCAAACTGCTGAACGGAATTACGCCAAATCTGGCAGGGAGAAAGGTCTTGGTCCAGAAAGCACGCTTTTGTTTGAATGGGGTAAATCCGTTCAGTAGTTTTTGAGAAATATCAAATTCTCCAGATATCGATATTTGAGAATTCTGACATCTGATTGGCTGAGGCGTTACGAGCACGAGTTTGCGGCTTATTAGCTGCGAACTGTTGAAACTAGGAAGTGTTGGCAGCCATTTTGTTATTCACAACTCTCCCTCTACAAGGCATCAGGTCCGTAGTTCTACCTCTGCGAGGCAAAACTAAAAATATGCCGCAGCTCTGTCTGTGCGAGATACCCCTTTCACGGTCCCTCTCCCCACATCACCAGCTCGCGGCTATGCCTTTAGAAGCCAGTCCGTCGGCTCGCAGCTGTGCGACTGCGAGCTGTCAGCCATTTTGTGACTCAGTCCGTCACCTCGCATCTCTCCCTCTAAAAGGCATCGGATCCGTAATTCTACCTCTGCGAGGCAATACTGAAAATATCCCGCAGGTCTGTCTGTGCGAGATACTCCTTTTACGCTCCCTCCCCCGCTTTACCTCTGTGAGCCACTTCGTTAGCTCGTTTTACGCTGCCTGTCCCCACATCATCAGCTCGCGGCTATGCCTTTAAAAGCCAGTCCGTCGGGTGGCAGCTCTGTGTCTGCGAGTCGTAGGTCCGTAGTTCTAACTAAAAATATACCGCAGCTCTGTCTGTGCGATATACCCCTTTCACGGTCCCTCTCCCCACATCACCAGCTCGCGGCTATGCCTTTAGAAGCCAGTCCGTCAGCTCGCAGCTCTGTGTGTGCGAGTCGTGGGGCCCGCAGCTCTACCTCTCTGAGCCACCTCGTTAGCTCGTTGCTGTGTCTGTGCTAGCAGGCCCGTAGGCTCGTTACTCTCCCTCTGCCAGTTAGCCCGTCGGGTTGCAGCTCGGAGGGCTCGCAGCTGTATCTCTGCGAGCCAGCCCGTTAACTGATAGCTGTGTGTCTGCTAGCAGGCCTGTTGGCCCATTGGTCTCCCTCTGCAAGTCAGACCACAGCTCTCCCTCTGCAAGCCAGTACGGTGCTGTGCTTTGCGAGCCAACAGCTCGTAGGTCTCCCTCTGCGAGCTGAGCCCACGGGCCACAGCTCTTCCTCTGCGAGCCTGCCCAACGGCCCGCAGGTGTCCCTCTGCTAGCCGAACCGCAGCTGACACTCTGCAAGCCAAAATTGGGAATATAAGGCGGCTCTAAAAAGAGCCTTTGTGTTTATTAGTTGGAGCTACATGTAAGTGCGAATGCACAGCTTCAGATTAATCAGGAAAACTCGGTTTCCCTCATCTGTGAAGTGTACTCCATCACTTCTGCAGATATCAGCCATATCAAAATGTATGTTGTTGTTGTAGATTGACCCCATTCTATGGTCTCTGAGGTATGCAGACACAGCTTTGTTGACATTCTTCCTAGATTTTTCAATATTATGACAAAATTGGTTTGACCATTTGCACTTCTGTCTTTGGCATATATTGGAATATACAAAGACAGTTTGAGGCAAAAGTAACATCAATTGTCCAAAGGTGTCCTTCATAAGCATTTCCAAACCTACCCCAGTCAATGTGCCTAGATCGTTACCACCACAGTGCACAATCATGAGATCAGGGTGTTGGAGATGCAAACAGGTTTTAACCAAAGGGAACAATTGGTGCCACTTCAATCCTCTCTGTGCAAACCATTTAATGTGCACATTTTGTAAACCTAGGTCTAAGTCAATACGTCTCTGTTCTGCATACCTCTTGCACCAGAAAACATAGCTATGTCCTATAATCCACACTAGCATTTTGAAGGTATGGCTAGAAGATATAGATAAATGTCTGTAGCTCATGCACTACATTTGTAGAATGAGAGATATGTTTAAACATGGGGAACAACTTTTTTTACATACAAAACCTTAACCGATTGGGAGATGAAATGTATTGTGTCCTAAAAAGTAGGGTGTATACTAGTTTTGATGAAAAGCATCTTTGTGATTGGTTAATAAAAAAGCAGTTTATACGTGGAGTACATATTATAGGATGAAATTTGCTCAGCTCAACCACACCTGCTAATTGTATTTGGAAGGTGCAGTTCAAACTTGAAAGAATGGTGAACTTTTGACCTCCACGTGCCGTTAAATGTTGGAGAAAATGTTGCAAAAAAAATATCAGTTGGTTTAAAAAAATGATGAACTTTTAACCTGCACGTGTCGTAGAATGTTCTAGAAAGTGTTGATACAATACGTTGAACTTTTCACCTGTATGTGTCCTTAAAAAAAGTGTTTAAATGGAAATTTCAAAAATAACCAATAAAGAGAGGTTTTGCAATCGGAAAAAAAAAGGAACTATTCTGATTTGTTCTTTACATGTATTTATGTGTGGAGCAACAGGGAAATTGTGCCATTACTGGTTCCATTCTTGATGAAAGCGGTGCATTACATGTACTGTGTGACAAGAAAAGAAATGCATGCGTTTGTGAGATTTGAAGTCCGCATACCAACTACGAAGGTAAATTAGAAATTAAGAAGGTGTGTTATGTGTTTTGTAGTAGTGGTTAAGTATTTGAGACGATATTTTTAACTTTACAAGTATTTTTTATTTCTAAATAACATAGTGTTAGTAAAGTCTGGTGTTTTATTGGTTCTAAAATATGCATAATGTGTAACTAGTTGTTAAACAAGTACTTTATAAATGTTTAGGAGTTTTCGCAAAGAAAAAGTGCAAGTTGTTATCTGTAAAGACTGTGGGCCATATTCTCAAGACGAGCGATAACATTATCGCCGCTTTAGCGGCAGTTTCCTGCCGCTAAAGCGGCAAAAATGTTATCGCCATTCTTGTGAATATAGCCCTGTATGGGTTTGGAAATTCCATGTAGCGTTAATTTCGATTTGTATATCTATTCCGGTGAGATAAACAGAATGTCGCACGTTTGGAAATTATGCTCAGTCTGGAAATAGTGGAGAAGGGGTCACAGTAGAAAATTCATGTGTTATTAAGTTAACAGAGATGGAAAAAAAAGAAGAAATGTTATGTGCACAGTTTGTGGTCTCATTTTATACACTGAGAGGTAGATTTCAATGTCAGTCAAGGCTGGTGTGGTACTGCGAGGCTTCGCATTTGGGTGTTCTTAGGAAATCTGAGTTGTTAGGGAGCGTTTCTTCAGAAGTCATTTTTTTTACATATGTGAGAGATAAAAAATAAATGAAAATGTTCTTTGTATATTTTCTGTACGATTTTGTTCACAGTGGTAAAGTAAATGTGATTATTAGTGATAGTAAATCTCACGGTGTGTTCCTCTGCTGAATATACGCAGGCGTTTAAGTGGTCCGGGTGTTATTAGTAATAGGCTCCGCCACCCCTTTAAGAGAGCCGCCAATTTTTTCATCCCAGTTAAAGGTGTTAATATACGTATAGTAAATGGACGATACATAAAAAGTTTGGAATTATACCTTCATTTACTCTGTCTACCTTTCAGCACCATTTTGTGCCCCCAGCAGTACTGTTTATAAAAATAATCTAATACAGCTTTTTGTATTAAAAAAAGTAGCACTTATAGGTTTATTGGCATATTGGTAGAATTTGTACTATATAAAGAATGTTGCAATCAGTTTCAATGGTATAAAAATGCACTGTATTATCTAGGAAATATTACATATGGATAGGTTGTGATGTCATTTGTTTTACTGTGAGGTACATTTGAGTATAAGTGAAAACAGGTGATATACTGCGAACCCGTTCAGAATGTGCACAGATTACATAGAGAGTAAATGGACAAAGTAAACGTGCACGTTGCTTTGTGTATGTATGCATGGTTTGAATCATTTGATGATACTTTAAGACATAATCTAAACACTATTTCTGCTTTACAATTGGGTACAGTGCACAGTGTAAGTAGTTAGTGACTAGATGCTGGTAAAGGTATTATTTATTGCTCGTTCGTACGAAATAAAGGTGGAGAGGGGCGTTTCTTTACAAGAGATATTTTATGAATGTGTGAGAGATAAAAACAATTAAAAATGTTCTTAGTAAATTTGCTATACCATTTTTCACACTAGTAAACTAACTGTGATTATAAGTGATGAAAATTGTTAGGGTGTGTCTCTGTGCTGAATATACGCAGGACTTTAAGTGGACTAGGTGTTACCGGTGCTGAACACTGCTACCCCTTTTAGATGCCCGCATTTTTTTTCATCCCACTTAAAACCCTCAATATATGTATATTAAAGGAATGGTACAATAAAAGTTTAGGGATTACACCTCCGTTCCCTCTCCTCATGTGTCATCCCCATTTTGTGCAACAAACACTAGTGTTTAGAAAAATTAAGTAAGAGATGTTTATTTAGTATGAAAAAGCACTTATAACTTTATTAGCATGTTCATGGGATCTGTAGTGTAAAGAAAAGGTCGTAATCAGTTTCAATGGTACAAAAGTGACGTAACATATGTTTGAAAGATTACATGGTTTTAGGAGTAAGGTATAGAGGTAACAAATAAGCAGTATAGTTTGTTATGTTTAAACTAGTATGTAGTTTTGTAAATCAGATACGGCGTTGATTTGTGCAGCACACAGTACACCCACAATGACCCTGGAACATGTCCCTGAATGCCTTGGCACACTGCAGCACACATCCAAACGCCAAGTAGGCCCCCATCCACAATGTGGACAGAGTGCCCCCCCTGTCACCAATATCACAACCTACCCTTGCACATATGCTGAATCCAGCAAACCAGCAGATCCGTGACCCACACTGACTATGCAAGTAACACTGCATTTCGGATAGCATAGGAGCTGCGCAAAGAAAATGACATGGCCCACGAAGCGACATGGACGGAGCCAAGTGCGGATCACAACCTCAAAGGAGCAGGTCACACTCCGACGTGTCCGCGTGCAACCACAACCCATGCCTTACAATACACGCAGCAAACCAACAATGCACCAGGCCACAAAATAAGTCCGCAAGCACACATCACCCAAGTCAAAAGCAAAACAGGCCCCGAAAAGCACACAATCCAAAGGCACCCTGTCTGAAGGGGAGAAGGCTACACGAAATCAGAGGTGCAGGGGCAATTCCCCCACAATGCAGCCCACACACATAGCAATCACAGAACATCAGCAATCAAGGCAATGTGGTACAAAACTCCCCTCATACTCGTTCTGTGTCTGGTGTGTGTGGCGGGGTTATGGCTGCATGGCTGTGTGCCCTTGACACATCAGACTGCGTAGGTGATGGGGCTGCATCAGATGTAGTCCAGCACCTCTGCAAAAACAATGTCTGGCTCACAGAGGCAGAGCTTGCCAAAGGGATCCACCCCCATTGCACATGCAACATTCAGTTCTTCCCTGTGTTGGGACGAGGCTCATTGTGGCACACGAGTGGACAATCTTTACAACACACCTCACAGTTAGACACCAGTGGAGTGGCATAGGCTTTATTGGCATGTGCGTGTCAGTACGGATGAGGCAACGGCCACAACAGGCACGGACATGCTTAAGACACTTACACGCAGCATGGGTACATGTCGAGGGGCAGATGATATTGGGGCTCAAATGGACAATATTGATCACATATGGCAACGCTCACAGCCCACCTTGCCTTGCTGGACGAGTCATGTGTTGTTTGGCGTCTGCACAGTGCCCCGTGTGAGGGGGCACGACTGACTGTACGTGGGGTCTGCATGGTGCTCTGCCTCTGGGGTGCGGCAATTGTCTGCTCTGCTGACAGTGATCAGGTGTGAGGGTCCGACAGGTTTGCATGTCGTGCTACATCACCATGTGTGTGCTCTCACCCAGCAGTGTGTCCCAATTGGCAACGTTGCGAAACGACGCTGTGTTGCTCAGACCATGGACCTGCGTCGCCTTGGACAGGTGTGTGTGCACACACGTTATTCCACGCAGATGCATCCAGAGCCCAACCGACGGGAGACGTGTGCTCTGTTTTGGTGGGATATGTGAGCAATCCCCACTGTGCAACAAGTTGTTGGGCCATGTGCTGTGGGTGGTAATAGGATGTGGCTGCAGGTACGTAGTTACTCGTCCATGAATGCCCGTGCAGCTTCATGTGCAATGTGTTCCAATAGTACATCGTTGTCGTGTTCAAGGAATACCAGGGTGAGCCAATCCATTAGGTGGTCCGGGCAGGTGTGCTCAGCCCACGCCGTGTCACCGATCCGCAACACAGCCCAATAGGGAAGCGCCTTGATGTGGTCACTGCAGACGAGAAATTATGCCATCTCCCATGCACAACTACCAATACATACACAGTATGTCAAGGCATCCCCTGCACGGCTGTCTCTGTTACACTCCTGTTCGTGATCCAACAGGGGGCGCAAACACAAGTCATAGTGCAATTCATCAACAGTTGTGTTGGATAGGCAGAGATCCATGGGACACTCGAATGTGCATGTTCGGCAGTGGAACCAGGGCTGGACGCAGGTGATGTGGGCAATGCGGAAGCTGAGCCTGTAACTGATCCGCAGCACTGCCAGTGGCAGTGCGCCCAGTAAATGCAGCATACGTGCACGGTACTGTTCCACGTGCGGGTGTTGTGCATGTGCCCGGTATGGCCTGCCATTGCGTTGGTGCGTCTCATGAACAGGCACTCTTCTGGACTGCGGCTGTTGTGTGGAGGATATGCCACAGCTCTGAGCAATAATTTGAATGTGTGTGCAACGTTGTGGGACATGGGTTGCTGTTTCCGTGGGTGTCAAGGCCTTCCCATGCGGGGGTACCACAGGCAGGGGCTTCTATGTGTGGGCTGTGGATAAGTCGGATGGTTTATTTGCGGAATGCGTGGTGTGGGAGTCGTCCCCATCTGCCATTGTATCTCTATCAGGGTGTTCCAGGTGCGTTCGGGACCAAGGTCAGAGGTGCAGGTGTCCTCCCGGCTTCTGCATTGGGACAATGGTGCTTTCATCCCTGACGTTTGTCTCACTACTACTTTCATTTTGGGAATGTGATGTGGCTTTGGCGCTGAGATTGGGACACGGCCTTGGGCTCATAGTGTACGGATGACGATGCACACACATATGTTGGCATGTGGAGCCAGGTGCCCGTGCGTCCTTGCGTTGCTTGTGCTATCTCACTCCGTCTCTCTCCCTCGCTCTCTCCCTCTGTTTCGTTTGTTGCGTGCATGGCACACCATCTTGTCTTGGATTTGGTCTACCGGGCTGTGTGCTACGGATTGTCCAGTGGGAGCAGCTAGGACTCATCCTAGGGGTTGTTTCTGCTTTTGTTTGTGTGGTGTTTTGTGTTGGTGGTTGCATTGCTGTATGACTGATTCTCCATTTTCTGGTCACGCATGTATGTTTATTTTGCTGCTTGTGCGACATGAGGCAAGATGTTTGTTTTGGGGTTGGTGGTGTTGGTGTGCAATTTCTTAGTCCGGTGTTGGGGGTGGTGCCGGGGGGTGGGGGTGTTCCGGGTGTGGGATGGGGTCCTGGGGTGTTGGCGGTGGGTGTTGTGGCCCTGTTGGGTGTCCGGGCCGCATGATGAGTTGCTCCATGGCATCTGTTGCCCTTCGGATGTGGCCCTGGGCTGTGCTTCCTTTTGTGGTGCTGGCTGCCTTCCAACTTTACACCAGGTCAGAGCAGGTGTAAATTTCCCGGTGCTAACGCGCCTTATCGCCCGTTATGTGTTTTTATCGGGGATGTGGCTGGTCGTTGTGAATGTTGAGGTGTGCTGTTGTCTCGGCTTTTGTCATGGGAACGCCTACTCTGTATCTCATTAGCGATATTTGCGAGGGTCGTCTGTGACGATGTTTTTTGAGGCTGCTATCGCGGGTATACTGGTGCTGTGGGCTATTAACACCGGCTTGTGAATGGGGGGGGTAAATTTATCACGAGTTTGGCTGCGATAAAGTGCAGTTAATTCGGCAATGGCTCTTTGTAAATATGTCCCTTAATCTTTCCCCCCTCTCCATCTCCATGTCGGTGGTTTTTGTTGCTGTCTAACAGTTGATCTGTACTTGCTTATGTACATCCACAATGAAATGTAAGCCTGTACCATATTTTTGCTATTATGGTGCAGTGTTATGCTTGCTAAGTTGCCGATAGAAGTGTTAAACTAAGAAGGGTAACGTTTACATGTCCCATTTAGTTGAGAATATCACTCTTAAGTATACAGATAACAATTTTACAAAATAGTATCTACAAAGTTATCTGTAGTGGGTTGCAGAGGAAGTGGCGTGGGACGGTGGGGTGCATGGGACGGGGGGTGGGGGGGCGAGGGGAAAAGTAGGAGATAGTGGAGTCACATATAAAATGGGAAGGTGAATCTAAATAATTCAATAAATACGTGCTGTATGTCGGATGACACTACCTGCCACCCTACTGTTCCCTTATTCTGCTCCAGTACCATGCAGCATTTCCTCTTTAAGCCGCCACTGGAACTTATATAATTGTATGTGATTATTTTGACATATTGAACAGATATAACAAATAATTGAAAAAAAAATTTCATTCGCAGAAAATAATTTTGTTTGGATTAAAAATTTAAAATGCCTAGAAGAACTGGAAAAAAAAGGAAAAACAAAAAGGCAATCTACTTAAAGAAAAGTCAAAAATGTGCATTAGAAGAAAATGAGAGTACTACAAAAATAGTTTCTTCTGGTAAAAACACTAGACAATTTCTAAAAAAAGTACTACGAACATTTAATGAAAATAACATCACACACAGGAAAAATAAAAAAATTCAAGTAAGGAGAAGCAGACTTCAACTTCAAATTGCAAGAAAAAAAAGATGATAAGGAAAGAGTATTTGTTACCCGTAGACAAAAACAATTTCAAGAAATTCGTCAAAGAGTTTTTCGAAATAGAGTAATTCAGAATTTAATAAAAGGATGCCGCAAATATAAAAAGAAAGTGCTGCAATTGAAACAGAAACAGCGTGTTGAAAGCATAGTGGATGCTGTTTTTAAGTTAAAACAACAAATATTAATTTTCATTTTGAAGAGGATGAAAGTGTTGGATAAAACAATGAAGATTCTGAAAGACAAAAGTAAAAAAAAAAGACGTGTGAACAGAAGCAACTTTTGTAAAATCTTCAGTGGAAAATGGAAACATACATCTAATAGTGAACCTTTTTTTAATGAAGAGAGAAACATGGGCATTCTCTGGCTTGTCTTTCAAGAAAAGTGTGTAAAAGTGTTTTTCATCACTTAAGGATGTTAGCAGTACACCATTCAGAAATGCGGAAGTTTGTAAGGAAACTGTACTATGTAAAAAGTCCTGCATTATGTTTAGGTGAACTAAATACAGCTCTTTTACACGGTTCTTTATCAGATGTACAAAAAAAGTGTGATGATATTCAGTTCCGATATTTTGGTTCAGAAGAGCAGTGTATAGAAAGTGAAAGTTTGACAATTACAGATGTTGAAGAGGATGGGAAAGTGATTATAATTGATCAGTTTGAAGAAGAAATTGGAAAGTTAAACATAGTGTGCTCTCAAATTCCAAACTATGGGGGTCATTACAATAGCGGGCGGATCGCCACCGCCCGTATGGCGGTGGCGATCCGCCCGCCATTTTCCACCGCACGCCTACCATTTACCCCCCGCCAAATCACGATTCCAGTTTAGGGGGCCCGTTGCGGGCCCCCAAGAAGTTGAGGGGGTGGGGGGTGCACATGGGGGGTACCTATGGTACCCCCCTGCATTTGCATGCACAAGGTGGCAGGCACCGCGCAGTGCCTGTCACGTTGTGCATGCATATGCGCAACATGCCTTTTGTACATTGCGGTGGGTGCTGCTGAAAGCACCGCCCGCCGCAATGTAAGAAATGCGGGATGCGCCCGCCAGTGTGGCGGGCGCATCCTAATTCGAATCGCGGGACCGCCGCACATGTGGCGGGCGGTCCCTTTCTCCGTTGCTATGGCGGGCGGACTTTGTCCGCCCGCCATCGTAATGGACCCCTATGTTTGTGTTTGTTGTCGACGTACTAATTATAAAATTCAAACTAGGAATGTTGATTTGTATTTGTAATCTGAAAAGAAGAAGAATGATAAATGGAAAGAATTTGCAACTTACTTGTTAGTGGAAGGTCAATTTGAGTTAGGCAGTGATCAACGTATTTGTAAATATTGTTATAACAAATTAGAAGAGAACAAACTGCCCGCTAGAGCAGTACATAATAAGTTAGAATTAGTAGCTATTCCGGAGGAACTGGCAGATTTGAATACATATGAGTCAGTTCTAATTCAATCTGTTCATCCATTTCAAACTATAATTCGCATGGAGCCTAAAACAGGTAAACTGCCACCAACAGACTTACAAAGAGGGCTGAACTGAAGAGGAGTGTACTTACCTTTGGATTTTAAGAAAAATATTGAAATTGTTGGTGGAGACAAAGATGAAAATGAAGCAGTAGTCATTCTAGTAAATGGAGTACCAACGAAGAGTCGGAAAATATGGCAAGAATTTGTGGATGTTAAAAAACTTCAAAAGGCTACGTTATATCTTGTGGAGAATAATATTTATTATAAAAGTGTAAATGTGGAACAACAGGTAATAAGTTTGGAAGATGAATCTGAAATTTCAAGTGGTGAAATAGAGAAAGTGGAGAAGTCAAGGAGTGAAGAGATTTATGAACATTACACAATATGTCCTCTACATTCAAAAGAAGTAATAGGAAACAGTTTTGAGTTATTTCAAATGAAAAAAGCAAAGGGAACTCCAATGAGTGTATGGGAGAAAAGCTTAGAAGCTCGTTGTTTTCCACAGCTGTTTCCTACCGGAGAAGGTGAACGATATGATGACCGACCTGTACGTATTCCAGCTTCAGAATATCGCTCAACAAGATTATACTCTGAAGATCCTAGATTCCGGCAGTGTATACCATATATATTTACCTTTTGTTTGAAAGTGATCTGTCTTCTCTGTCATATGCAGTGAACCAGATACTGAAAACTGGAGTTCATCAATCACTTCTTTCAGCGAAAGAATTTGTGGAGAAAGTTCAACAAACAGATGAAAATTTAGAAGCACAGTTAATTAATTTGATGGCATGTCAACGAGGAACAAATGAGTATTGGTGTCATCGTCATGGAGAACTGAAGTGTATGTTATGGAACGTAGGTACACCAACATGGTTTGTGACACTTAGCTGTGCAGAGTATGCATGGGAAGATTTGCTTGAATTTCTACGAGAAGCAAATTCTAATATAAAGAATGTTGAAATGAAGACACCTGGAGAACTGCGTTCTTTGGATCCTGTAAATGTGTGCAGATATTTTAATCATAGGTTTCAAGCTATGATGTCTTTCATCTGCAATAAAAAGAATCCACCTCTTGGAGAAGTTACCGATTTCTTTTGGAGAAAGGAGTACCAAGCGAGAGGTGCTCCTCATATACATATGCTATTGTGGATCAAGGATGCACCTAAATTTGGAACTGATTCAGATGAAATAGTATTGTCTTTCATTGAACAGTATGTGACATGTGAGATTCCAAGAGAAGGAGGAGATAGAAGCTTGAGACAGCAAGTTTTACGTTTCCAAAGTCACCGTTGTGGAAAGTACTGCCGACGAAAATACAAGTCTAAAGGAAAATTTTATACCAAGTGTCGGTTTGGATTTCCACGTCCAGTAATTTCTAAAGGAAGAGTAAATTCTTTTTTTCTTCTGTAAGGCACACAATAACTCGCAAATCTCCAAAGAATACCTACAACTTGAAAAGAACAGAACTGTCAAAGTAAATTAATGACTACAATCCGGTTATTTTAAAAATGTGGAATGCAAATATGGACATCCAGTATGTTGCAGACAACTCAATTGCTGTTGAACGCTACGTTACATCATATATAACGAAATCAGAAAAAACCGAGATGAAACAAATGTGGGAAGAAATTGCACAAGAGAAAAGCTTTAGCAAAAAATTATACAGCTTTACTTTGAAAATGCTTTCCCACCGAGAAATTGGATCGTATGAATGTTCAGACCGCTTGTCCTCTTCAAGTTTATATTCAAAATCACGAAGGATCATTTGGGTAAGTTTAGGTCTTGCCTGCTCACGAAATAGAGTGTTGAAATCATTAGAAGAAATTGAATACTTAGCAGCAAATGAACAAGACTGTACAGAAATTCTTAAAACTAATATGTTGGATAGATACTATCCGAAAAGGAGTCGACATCTGGAACAGCTATGTCTGTATGAAGTACTTCAACATTACAGCTTCAAAAGAAATGTTAAACAGAATTTAAAACAAGGAAAATATGCAGTACTTGGATGTCATGGATGTTTAGTAAAACACACAAAAGGTAACCTTATCAACCACAAGAAACTCAGTTGTGAAACTCCAGACAAGCGAGAATTTTACTATTTAGCACTTCTCCAACTGTTCAAACCATGGCGTACCGAAAGTGAATTACTTGGAGATTTCGACTGCTACGAAGATTCTTTTAATGCATGTAAAGATAGCATTGCATGTTCAATTTTCCCTACATATTTAAAAATGTTGAATGATGAAGTTGAACAGGAAAAGACTATTCCAGCTGAAGTTGCAAATTAAACTTCTCAAGATAGTCAAAGTTCTGGTCCATGTAGTCAAGATCCACTTGGACAACCAATAGTGGAAAATGAAGCAGCGATTGCTATGCATGAAGTGGAAATTGCAATGCAACAAGCACAAGAGGAGAATATTACATTGGAAAAGTTAGAAGAACAAGTAAATATTGAACAGAAAGAAATATATGTACAAGTGAGAGAACAGATAGAAGATGGTTTGTTGCATGAAAAAAAAGAATGTGTATGTTCATCATTTAAACCTATTCTGATGTACATCAGTGGTCAAGCTGGAACGGGTAAAAGTTTTTTAATTAAAGTTTTGACCAGTTATCTTAAAAAAACTACTGGTTCACATTTATCTTGTGTAGTAACAGCTCCAACTGGATTAGCTGCGCACAATGTTAAAGGAATTACTTTGCATAGATTACTAATGTTACCAGTTGAGCATGATAATAAATTAGAATATCAGAAGTTGTCTGGAGAAGCTTCTTATGAAGTGTCAAGAGTGCTGAAGAAGATGAAACTTTTAATTATTGATGAGGTGAGCATGGTCTCAAACTTAATGCTTGCTTTCGTGCATTTAAGAATGCAACAGGTATTAAAAACAGATTACGACGTTCTCTTTGGAGGAAAACATTTAATTGTATTTGGAGATCTGCTACAACTAACTCCTGTAAAAGGAGAACCAGTCTTTAAAACTCTTCTACATGAAGACACTAGGAAATCTTTGGGAAGTATTGGAAATGTGAATCTCTGGTTAAATTTTGAATATAAAGAACTCACTCAGAATATGCGACAAGCAAGTGATGAAGATTATGGAAATATTCTGAAAGATGTAAGAATCGGTGTTCTAAGCAAACATGGTAAACAAGCTTTACAAAGTCGTCTACTAAAGAACTTGTTTACAACTGAAAACACACCAGCAGGAGTACTGTACAAGAACATTGGAGAAAAAAAGTCAATACTTTGCTTAATGCCTACACTGGAAGAGTGTTATACATTTAATCAAGAGCTTCTGAAATTGGAAAATCAAGAAATAGTTCACATTGAAGCTATTGATAAAATCGAGCATCAAGGAATAACAATTCTTCTTTCAAATAAACTACAGACTAAATTGGATTCTTTGGAACAAGGTTTAGTGAATGGAGCAATAGGGAAAGTTGTTGAATTTGTAAAATATCAAAACAGAAATGCAATTGAATTCTTGAAAATTAAATTTGATCAGATTGCAGAG
The DNA here is from genome assembly GCA_963921515.1 of Calotriton arnoldi. NCBI lineage: Eukaryota > Metazoa > Chordata > Amphibia > Caudata > Salamandridae > Calotriton > Calotriton arnoldi. The sequence goes on along the minus strand of CAWUFW010001622.1, from coordinate 472,458 downwards.
GTTAAACAAATTGGGCGTTGTGCTGTACGTTTTTTTCTGGTAAAAGACTTGTATGTTCGTAGAAAACAGTTTCCTTTCTGTTTAGCATATGCAATAACCATTCATAAATGTCAAGGTTTAAGTGTAGATAATGCTTTAGTAAATGTTGGAAGAACTGTGTTTAAAGAGGGAATGGCATACATTGCATTATCTTGAGTTGGAACATTGTCTGGTTTATATTTAATTGATTTCGATGAAAACAAGGTTAGTGCTGATGTAAATTATGTAAGAGAATATAATCGTTTAAGAAGACTTTATGCACCAACTTTAGGTGAATATCCTATTTATGAAAAACGTGCTGTGTGTTCAAAACGCAAACATGTTGATGAATCAAGTGTGGTTGAAAAGCAGAAAAAATTCAAGAGAAAAGAAAAGATGCGAGTTATAGTTAACTGAACTAACTATAACAGTGAAATTTCTATGGTTTTGTACGAGTGAAATATCCAGCTAACTATAACGTCCCTGAAACCTATGGTTTTTTCAGTCGTACAGACGTTATTGTTAGAAATTAGCATTTAAAAAACCTTAGAAATTCACTGAAAAAACCATAGGTTTCAGGGACGTTATAGTTAGCTGGATATTTCACTCATACAAAACCATAGAAATTCCACTGTTATAGTTAGTTCAGTTAACTATAACTCGCGCCCCGCAATGCACTGCTCATGACGTCACATATTACATCATTCATGGCATGGTCAGTGACATCACTGATGACATCTCAAATGACATCACTGATGACATCACTGATGACATCATCCAGTGACTGTGTGTTTCTGTAAAGTTTAAATATGTTTTATACATATGGCAAGGTGTATTAAAGAATGAGTGGGTGTATAAGTGTCTGGATGGAGGATTTAGGAGGTATGTAACTAATTGTATAAGTGACTCATTAAACGCTAATCCAGTTGGAGCTGTTCCTACACAAGATAAATGTGAACCAGTAGTTTTTTAAGATAACTGGTCAAAACTTTAATTAAAAAACTTTTACCCGTTCCAGCTTGACCACTGATGTACATCAGAATAGGTTTAAATGATGAACATACACATTCTTTTTTTCATGCAACAAACCATGTTCTATCTGTTCTCTCACTTGTACATATATTTCTTTCTGTTCAATATTTACTTGTTCTTCTAACTTTTCCAATGTAATATTCTCCTCTTGTGCTTGTTGCATTGCAATTTCCACTTCATGCATAGCAATCGCTGCTTCATTTTCCACTATTGGTTGTCCAAGTAGATCTTGACTACATGGACCAGAACTTTGACTATCTTGAGAACTTTAATTTGCAACTTCAGCTGGAATAGTCTTTTCCTGTTCAACTTCATCATTCAACATTTTTAAATATGTAGGGAAAATTGAACATGCAATGCTATCTTTACATGCATTAAAAGAATCTTCGTAGCAGTCGAAATCTCCAAGTAATTCACTTTCGGTGCGCCATGGTTTGAACAGTTGGAGAAGTGCTAAATAGTAAAATTCACGCTTGTCTGGAGTTTCACAACTGAGTTTCTTGTGGTAGATAAGGTTACCTTTTGTGTGTTTTACTAAACATCCATGACATCCAAGTACTGCATATTTTCCTTGTTTTAAATTCTGTTTAACATTTCTTTTGAAGCTGTAATGTTGAAGTACTTCATACAGACATAGCTGTTCCAGATGTCGACTCCTTTTGGGATAGTATGTATCCAACATATTAGTTTTAAGAATTTCTGTACTGTCTGGTTCATTTGCTGCTAAGTATTCAATTTCTTCTAATGATTTCAACACTCTATTTCGTGAGCAGGCAATACCTAAACTTACCCAAATGATCCCTCGTGATTTTGAATATAAACTTGAAGAGGACAAGCGGTCTGAACATTCATACGATCCAATTTCTCGGTGGGAAAGCATTTTCAAAGTAAAGCTGTACAATTTTTTGCTAAACCTTTTCTCTTGTGCAAATTCTTCCCACATTTGTTTCATCTCGGTTTTTTCTGATTTCGTTATATATGATGTAACATAGCGTGCAACAGCAATTGAGTTGTCTGCAACATACTGGATGTCCATATTTGCATTCCACATTTTTAAAATAACCGGATTGTAGTCATTAATATACTTTGACAGTTCTGTTCTTTTCAAGTTGTAGGTATTCTTTGGAGATTTGCGAGTTATTGTGTGCCCTACAGAAGAAAAAAAAGAATTTACTCTTCCTTTAGAAATTACTGGACGTGGAAATCCAAACCGACACTTGGTATAACATTTTCCTTTAGACTTCTATTTTTGTCTGCAGTACTTTCCACAACGGTGACTTTGGAAACGTAAAACTTGCTGTCTCAAGCTTCTATCTCCTCCTTCTCTTGGAATCTCACATGTCACATACTGTTCAATGAAAGACAATACTATTTCATCTGAATCAGTTCCAAATTTAGGTGCATCCTTGATCTACAATAGCATATGTATATGAGGAGCACCTCTCGCTTGGTACTCCTTTCTCCAAAAGAAATCGGTAACTTCTCCAAGAGGTGGATTCTTTTTATTGCAGATGAAAGACATCATAGCTTGAAACCTATGATTAAAATATCTGCACACATTTACAGGATCCAAAGAACACAGTTCTCCAGGTGTCTTCATTTCAACATTCTTTATATTGGAATTTGCTTCTCGTAGAAATTCAAGCAAATCTTCCCATGCATACTCTGCACAGCTAAGTGTCACAAACCATGTTGGTGTACCTACGTTCCGTAACATACACTTCAGTTCTCCATGACGACGATACCAATACTCATTTGTTCCTCGTTGACATGCCATCAGATTAATTAACTGTGCTTCTAAATTTTCATCTGCTTGTTGAACTTTCTCCACAAATTCTTTCGCTGAAAGAAGTGATTGATGAACTCCAGTTTTCAGTATGTGGTTCACTGCATAGGACAGAGAAGACAGATCACTTTCAAACAAAAGGTGAAATATATATGGTATACACTGCCGGAATCTAGGATCTTCAGAGTATAATCTTGTTGAGCGATATTCTGAAGCTGTAATATGTACAGGTCGGTCATCATATCGTCCACCTTCTCCAGTAGGAAACAGCTGTGGAAAAACAAGCTCCTAAGCTTTTCTCCCATACACTCATTGGAGTTCCCTTTGCATTTTTCATTTGAAATAACTCAATACTGTTTCCTATTACTTCTTTTGAATGTAGAGGACATATTGTGTAATGTTCATAAATCTCTTCACTCCTTGACTTCTCCACTTTCTCTATTTCACCACTTGAAATTTCAGATTCATCTTCCAAACTTATTACCTGTTGTTCCACATTTACACTTTTATAATATATATTATTCTCCACAAGATATAACGTAGCCTTTTGAAGTTTTTTAACATCCACAAATTCTTGCCATATTTTCCGACTCTTTGTTGGTACTCCATTTACTAGAATGACTACTGCTTCATTTTCATCTTTGTCTCCACCAACAATTTCAATATTTTTCTTAAAATCCAAAGGTAAGTACACTACTCTTCCTTTCAGCCCTCTTTGTAAGTCTGTTGGTGGCAGTTTACCTGTTTTAGGCTCCATGCGAATTATAGTTTGAAATGGATGAACAGATTGAATTAGAACTGACTCATATGTATTCAAATCTGCCAGTTCCTCCGGAATAGCTACTAATTCTAACTTATTATGTACTGCTCTAGCGGGCATTTTGTTCTCTTCTAATTTGTTATAACAATATTTACAAATACGTTGATCACTGCCTAACTCAAATTGACCTTCCACTAACAAGTAAGTTGCAAATTCTTTCCATTTATCATTATTCTTCTTTTCAGATTTCAAATACAAATCAACATTCCTAGTTTGAATTTTATAATTAGTATGTCGACAACAAACACAAACATAGTTTGGAATTTGAGAGCACACTATGTTAAACTTTCCAATTTCTTCTTCAAACTGATCAATTATAATCACTTTCCCATCCTCTTCAACATCTGTAATTGTCAAACTTTCACTTTCTATACACTGCTCTTCTGAACCAAAATATCGGAACTGAATATCATCACACTTTTTTGTACATCTGATAAAGAACCGTGTAAAAGAGCTGTATTTAGTTCACCTAAACATAATGCAGGACTTTTTACATAGTACAGTTTCCTTACAAACTTCCGCATTTCTGAATGGTGTACTGCTAACATCCTTAAGTGATGAAAAACAGTTTTACACACTTCTCTTGAAAGACAAGCCAGAGAATGCCCATGTTTCTCAGTATATTTTCTTACATTACAAGGATCAAGTGTTTGTAACAACCTAATCTTCTGTTTTACACTTTTCTGTGTATATTCTCGTAACAAATTTCGCATTATATCAATAGATTCCTGTCGAATACTACAAATACTGCTACAACCCCACTTATACACAGGAGCTTGTGTGCGTTTCCCTTGCACTTCTTCAGCTATTAACTGTTCTGCACTAATAGTAACCATTTCCTCTTTTGCAACAGGACAACCATTCTGAACTTCGTAGCAACGACCTCCAGTATCAACTGCAAATGGTAAACTATTTTCTTGGAAGTAACTCTCTTCATTAAAAAAAGGTTCACTATTAGATGTATGTTTCCATTTTCCACTGAAGATTTTACAAAAGTTGCTTCTGTTCACACGTCTTTTTTAAACTTTTGTCTTTCAGAATCTTCATTGTTTTATCCAACACTTTCATCCTCTTCAAAATGAAAATGAATATTTGTTGTTTTAACTTAAAAGCAGTATCCACTATGCTTTCAACACGCTGTTTCTATTTCAATTGCAGCACTTTCTTTTTATATTTGCGGCATCCTTTTATTAAATTCTGAATTACTCTATTTCGAAAAACTCTTTGACTGAATTTCTTGAAATTGTTTTTGTCTACGGGTAACAAATACTCTTTCCTTATCATGTTTTTTTTACTTGCAATTTGAAGTCGAACTCCTTACTTGAAATTTTTTTATTTTTCCTTTGTGTGATGTTATTTTCATTAAATGTTCGTAGTACTTTTTGTAGAAATTGTCTAGTGTTTTTACCAGAAGAAACTATTTTTGTAGTACTCTCATTTTCTTCTAATGCAAATTTTTGACTTTTCTTTAAGTAGATTGCCTTTTTGTTTTTCCTTTTTTTTCAGTTCTTCTAGGCATTTTCAATTTTTAAACAGAATAATTTTCTGCGAATGAAAAAAAGTTTCAATTCTTTGTTATATCTGTTCAATATGTCAAAATAATCACATACAATTATATAGGTTCCAGTGGCGGCATGCAGAGGAAATGCTGCATGGTACTGGAGCGGAATAAGGGAACAGTAGGGTGGCAGGTAGTGTCATCCGACATACAGCACGTATTTATTGAATTATTTAGATTCACCATCCCATTTTATATGTGACTCCACTACCTCGTACTTTTCCCCTCGCCCCCCGCCCCACCCCCGTCCCATGCACCCCACCGTCCCACGCCACTTCCTCTGCAAACCACTACAGATAACTTTGTAGATACTATTTTGTAAAATTGTTATCTGTATACTTAAGAGTGATATTCTCAACTAAATGGCACATGTAAATGTTACCCTTATTAGTTTAACACTTCTATCGGCAACTTAGCAAGCATAACACTGCATCATATTAGCAAAAATATGGTACAGGCTTACATTTCATTGTGGATGTACATAAGCAAGTACAGATCAACTGTTAGACAGCAACAAAAACCTCCGACATGGAGATGGAGAGGGGGGAAAGATTAAGGGACATATTTACAAGGAGCCATCGCCGAATTAACTGCACTTTATCGCAGCCAAACTCGTGATAAATTTACCCCCCCATTCACAAGCCGGTGTTAACAGCCCACAGCACCAGTATACCCGCGATAGCAGCCTCAAAAAACATCGTCACAGACGACCCTCGCAAATATCGCTAATGAGATGCAGAGTAGGCGTTCCCGTGACAAAAGCCGAGACAACAGCACACCTCAACATTCACAACGACCAGCCACATCCCCGATAAAAACACAAAACGGGCGATAAGGCGCTTTAGCACCAGGAAATCTACACCTGCTCTGACCTGGTCTAAGTTGGACGGCAGCCAGCACCACAAAAGGAAGCACAGCCCAGGGCCACATCCGAAGGGCAACAGATGCCATGGAGCAACTCATCATGCGGCCCGGACACCCAACAGGGCCACAACACCCACCGCCAACACCCCAGGACCCCATCCCACACCCGGAACACCCCCACCCCCCGGCACCACCCCCAACACCGGACTAAGAAATTGCACACCAACACCACCAACCCCAAAACAAACATCTTGCCTCATGTCGCACAAGCAGCAAAATAAACATACATGCGTGACCAGAAAATGGAGAATCAGTCATACAGCAATGCAACCACCAACACAAAACACCACACAAAAAAAAAAAGCAGAAACAACCCCTAGGATGAGTCCTAGCTGCTCCCACTGGACAATCCGTAGCACACAGCCCGGTAGACCAAATCCAAGACAAGATGGTGTGCCATGCGCGCAACAAACGAAACAGAGGGAGAGAGCGAGGGAGAGAGACGGAGTGAGATAGCACAAGCAGCGCAAGGACGCACGGGCCCTGGCTCCACATGCCAACATATGTGTGTGCATCGCCATCCGTACACCATGAGCCCAAGGCCATGTCCCAATCTCAGTGCCAAAGCCACATCACATTCCCAAAACGAAAGTAGTAGTGAGACAAACATCAGGGATGAAAGCACCATTGTCAAAATGCAGAAGCCGGGAGGACACCTGCACCTCTGACCTTGGTCCCGAACGCGCCTGGAACACCCTGATAGAGATACAATGGCAGATGGGGACGACTCCCACACCACGCATTCCGCAAATAAACCATCCGACTTATCCACAGCCCACACATAGAAGCCCCTGCCTGTGGTACCCCCGCATGGGAAGGCCTTGACACCCACGGAAACAGCAACCCATGTCCCACAACGTTGCACACACATTCAAATTATTGCTCAGAGCTGTGGCATATCCTCCACACAACAGCCGCAGTCCAGAAGAGTGCCTGTTCACGAGACGCACCAACGCAATGGCAGGCCATACCGGGCGCATGCACAACACCCGTCATGTGGAACAGTACCGTGCACGTATGCTGCATTTACTGGGCGCACTGCCACTGGCAGTGCTGTGGATCAGTTACAGGCTCAGCTTCCGCATTGCCCACATCACCTGCGTCCAGCCCTGGTTCCACTGCCGAACATGCAAATTCGAGTGTCCCATGGATCTCTGCCTATCCAACACAACTGTTGATGAATTGCACTATGACTTGTGTTTGCGCCCCTGTTGGATCACGAACAGGAGTGTAACCGAGACAGCCGTGCATGGGATGCCTTGACATACTGCGTATGTATTGGTAGTTGTACATGGGAGATGGCACAATTTCTCGTCTGCAGTGACCACATCGAGGCGCTTCCCTATTGGGCTGTGTTGCGGATCGGTGACACGGCGAGGGCTGAGCACACCTGCCCGGACCACCTAATGTATTGGCTCACCCTGGTATTCCTTGAACACGACAACGACGTACTATTGGAACACATTGCACATGAAGCTGCACGGGCATTCATGGACGAGTAACTACGTACCTGCAGCCACATCCTATTGCCACCCACAGCACATGGCCCAACAACTTGTTGCACAGTGGGGATTGCTCACATATCCCACCAAAACAGAGCACACGTCTCCCGTCGGTCGGGCTCTGGATGCATGTACGTGGAATAATGCGTGTGCACACACACCTGTCCAAGGCGACGCAGGTCCATGGTCCGAGCAACACAGCGTCGTTTTGCAACGTTGCCAATTGGGACACACTGCTGGGTGAGAGCAAATACATGGCGATGTAGCACGACATGCGAACCTGTCGGACCCTCACACCTGATCACTGTCGGCAGAGCAGACAATTGCCGCACCCCGGAGGCAGAGCACCATGCAGACCCCACGTACAGTCAGTCGTGCCCCCTCACACGGGACACTGTGCAGATGCAAAACAACACATGACTCGTCCAGCAAGGCAAGGTGGGCTGTGAGCGTTGCCATATGTGATCAATATTGTCCAAATGAGCCCCAACATCATCTGCCCCTCGACATGTACCCATGCTGCGTGTAAGTGTCTTAAGTGTCTTAAGCATGTCCGTGCCTGTTATGGCCGTTGCCTCGTCCGTACTGACACGCACATGCCAATAAAGCCTATGCCACTCCACTAGTGTCTAACTGTGAGGTGTGTTGTAAAGATTGTCCACTCGTGTGCCACAATGAGCCTCGTCCCAACACAGGGAAGAACTGACTGTCGCATGTGCAATGGGGGTGTATCCCTTTGGGAAGCTCCGCCTCTGTGAGCCAGACATTGTTTTTGCATAGGTGCTGGACGACATCTGATGCAGCCCCATCACCTATGCAGGTGATTGTGTGCTTTTCGGGGCCTGTTTTGCTTTTGACTTGGGTGATGTGTGCTTGCGGACTTATTTTGTGGCCTGGTGCATTGTTGGTCTACTGCGTGTATTGTAAGGCATGGGTTGTGGTTACACACGGACACGTCAGAGTGTGACCTGCTCCTTTGAGAATGTGATCCGCACTTGGCTCCATCCATGTCGCTTCGCGGGCCATTTCATTTTCTTTGCGCAGCTCCTATGCTATCCGAAATGCAGTGTTACTTGCATAGTCAGTGTGGGTCACGGATCTGCTGGTTTGCTGGATTCATGCAAAAGAAACAATTGATGGACGGAATGCTGGACAATGCAAACATTCACCCCCAGTCACAAGGATCTGGGTTAAATCCATCATTCTTTTGCTCACCACACCACCCCAGTTTGGACCCAGCCATATGCAAATCAGTCTTGACCCTGTACTGGGGTGAATGTATGACATTGTTCCGCATTCTGTCCATCAACTGTTGTTTTTGCATTTGTCACCCCGAGTGGGACGGGTATGCCCAGACGTGGGTCCCGTGCTCTCCATGCCACTGGAATCAAGCTATCCTGGCTGAAGAGGGGTGAAACCCCGAAACCGGTCCTAGGATGCTTGTTTCCAGTCCAGGGAGGACCTGGCTTGGCAGTTCGGGCTGGACTGTTCCCATGAGGCACAGGGTCAAGACTGATTTGCATATGGCTGGGTTCAAACTGGAATGGCATGGTGAGCAAAAAACGATGGATTTAGGCCCAGATCTCTGTACTGGGGTGAATGTATGACATTGTTCCGCATTCTGTCCATCAACTGTTGTTTTTGCATTTGTCACCCCGAGTGGGACGGGTATGCCCAGACGTGGGTCCTGTGCTCTCCATGCCACTGGAATCAAGCTATCCTGGCTGAAGAGGGGTGAAACCCCGAAACCGGTCCTAGGATGCTTGTTTCCAGTCCAGGGAGGACCTGGCTTGGCAGTTCGGGCTGGACTGTTCCCATGAGGCACAAGGTCAAGACTGATTTGCATATGGCTGGGTTCAAACTGGAATGGCATGGTGAGCAAAAAACGATGGATTTAGGCCCAGATCTCTGTACTGGGGTGAATGTATGACATTGTTCCGCATTCTGTCCATCAACTGTTGTTTTTGCATTTGTCACCCCGAGTGGGACGGGTATGCCCAGACGTGGGTCCCGTGCTCTCCATGCCACTGGAATCAAGCTATCCTGGCTGAAGAGGGGTGAAACCCGAAACCGGTCCTAGGATGCTTGTTTCCAGTCCAGGGAGGACCTGGCTTGGCAGTTCGGGCTGGACTGTTCCCATGAGGCACAGGGTCAAGACTGATTTGCATATGGCTGGGTTCAAACTGGAATGGCATGGTGAGCAAAAAACGATGGATTTAGGCCCAGATCTCTGTACTGGGGTGAATGTATGACATTGTTCCGCATTCTGTCCATCAACTGTTGTTTTTGCATTTGTCACCCCGAGTGGGACGGGTATGCCCAGACGTGGGTCCCGTGCTCTCCATGCCACTGGAATCAAGCTATCCTGGCTGAAGAGGGGTGAAACCCCGAAACCGGTCCTAGGATGCTTGTTTCCAGTCCAGGGAGGACCTGGCTTGGCAGTTCGGGCTGGACTGTTCCCATGAGGCACAAGGTCAAGACTGATTTGCATATGGCTGGGTTCAAACTGGAATGGCATGGTGAGCAAAAAAACGATGGATTTAGGCCCAGATCTCTGTACTGGGGTGAATGTATGACATTGTTCCGCATTCTGTCCATCAACTGTTGTTTTTGCATTTGTCACCCCGAGTGGGACGGGTATGCCCAGACGTGGGTCCCGTGCTCTCCATGCCACTGGAATCAAGCTATCCTGGCTGAAGAGGGGTGAAAACCCGAAACCGGTCCTAGGATGCTTGTTTCCAGTCCGGGGAGGACCTGGCTTGGCAGTTCGGGCTGGACTGTTCCCATGAGGCACAGGGTCAAGACTGATTTGCATATGGCTGGGTTCAAACTGGAATGGCATGGTGAGCAAAAAAACGATGGATTTAGGCCCAGATCTCTGTACTGGGGTGAATGTATGACATTGTTCCGCATTCTGTCCATCAACTGTTGTTTTTGCATTTGTCACCCCGAGTGGGACGGGTATGCCCAGACGTGGGTCCCGTGCTCTCCATGCCACTGGAATCAAGCTATCCTGGCTGAAGAGGGGTGATACCCCGAAACCGGTCCTAGGATGCTTGTTTCCAGTCCAGGGAGGACCTGGCTTGGCAGTTCGGGCTGGACTGTTCCCATGAGGCACAGGGTCAAGACTGATTTGCATATGGCTGGGTTCAAACTGGAATGGCATGGTGAGCAAAAAACGATGGATTTAGGCCCAGATCTCTGTACTGGGGTGAATGTATGACATTGTTCCGCATTCTGTCCATCAACTGTTGTTTTTGCATTTGTCACCCCGAGTGGGACGGGTATGCCCAGACGTGGGTCCCGTGCTCTCCATGCCACTGGAATCAAGCTATCCTGGCTGAAGAGGGGTGAAACCCCGAAACCGGTCCTAGGATGCTTGTTTCCAGTCCAGGGAGGACCTGGCTTGGCAGTTCGGGCTGGACTGTTCCCATGAGGCACAGGGTCAAGACTGATTTGCATATGGCTGGGTTCAAACTGGAATGGCATGGTGAGCAAAAACGATGGATTTAGGCCCAGATCTCTGTACTGGGGTGAATGTATGACATTGTTCCGCATTCTGTCCATCAACTGTTGTTTTTGCATTTGTCACCCCGAGTGGGACGGGTATGCCCAGACGTGGGTCCCGTGCTCTCCATGCCACTGGAATCAAGCTATCCTGGCTGAAGAGGGGTGAAACCCCGAAACCGGTCCTAGGATGCTTGTTTCCAGTCCAGGGAGGACCTGGCTTGGCAGTTCGGGCTGGACTGTTCCCATGAGGCACAGGGTCAAGACTGATTTGCATATGGCTGGGTTCAAACTGGAATGGCATGGTGAGCAAAAAAACGATGGATTTAGGCCCAGATCTCTGTACTGGGGTGAATGTATGACATTGTTCCGCATTCTGTCCATCAACTGTTGTTTTTGCGGTTTGCTGGATTCAGCATATGTGTAAGGGGGGGGCACTCTGTCCACATTGTGGATGGTGGCCTACTTGGCATTTGGATGTGTGCTGCAGTCGGCCAAGGCATTCAGGGATATGTCCCAGGGTCATTGTGGGTGTACTGTGTGCTGCAAAAATCAACGCCGTATCTGATTTACAAAACTACATACTAGTTTAAACATAACAAACTATACTGCTTATTTGTTACCTCTATACCTTACTCCTAAAACCATGTAATCTTTCAAACATATGTTACGTCACTTTTGTACCATTGAAACTGATTACGACCTTTTCTTTACACTACAGATCCCATGAACATGCTAATAAAGGTATAAGTGCTATTTTCATACTAAATAAAGCTCTCTTACTTAATTTTTCTAAAGACTACTGTTTGTTGCACAAAATGGGGATGACACATGAGGAGAGAAAACGGAGGTGTAATCCCTAAACTTTTATTGTACCGTTCCTTTAATATACGTATATTGAGGGTTTTAAGTGGGATGAAAAAAATGCGGGTGTCTAAAAGGGGTAGCAGTGTTCAGCACCGGTAACACCCAGTCCACTTAAAGTCTTGCGTATATTCAGCACAGAGACACACCCTAACAATTTTCATCACTTATAATCACAGTTAGTTTACTACTGTGAAAAATCGTATAGAAAATTTACTAAGAACATTTTTTATTGTTTTTTATCTCTCACACATTTATAAAATATCTCTTGTAAAGAAACGCCCCTCTCCACCTTTATTTCGTACGAACGAGCAATAAATAATACATTTACCAGCATCTAGCCACTAACTACTAACACTGTGCACTGTACCCAATTGTAAAGCAGAAATGGTGTTTAGATTATGTCTTAAAGTATTATCAAATGATTCAAACCATGCATACATACACAAAGCAACTTGCACGTTTACTTTGTCCATTTACTCTCTATGTAATCTGTGCACATTCTGAACGGGTTCGCAGTATATCACCTGTTTTCACTTATACTCAAATGTAACTTACAGTAAAAAAATTGACATCACAACCTATCCATATGTAATATTTCCTACATAATACAGTGCATTTTTATACCATTGAAACTGATTGCAACATTCTTTATATAGTACACATTCTACCAATATGCCAATAAACCTATAAGTGCTACTTTTTTTAATACAAAAAGCTGTATTAGATTATTTTTATAAACAGTACTGCTGGGGGCACAAAATGGTGCTGCAAGGTAGACAGAGTAAATGAAGGTATAATTCCAAACTTTTTATGTATCGTTCATTTACAATACGTATATTAACACCTTTAACTGGGATGAAAAAATTGGCGGCTCTCTTAAAGGGGTGGCGGAGCCTACTACTAATAACACCCGGACCACTTAAACGCCTGCATATATTCAGCAGAGGAACACACCGTGAGAATTACTATCACTAATAATCACATTTACTTTACCACTGTGAACAAAATCGTACAGAAAATATACAAAGAACATTTTCATTTATTTTTTATCTCTCACATATGTAAAAAAATGACTTCTGAAGAAACGCTCCCTAACAACTTAGATTTCCTAAGAACACCTACATGCAAAGCCTCGCAGTACCACACCAGCCTTGACTGACATTGAAATCTACCTCTTAGTGTAAAAAATGAGACCACAAACTGTGCACATAACATTTCTTCTTTTTTTCCATCTCTGTTAACTTAATAACACATGAATTTTCTACTGTGACCCCTTCTCCACTATTTCCAGACTGAGCATAATTTCCAAACGTGCGACATTCTGTTTATCTCGCCGGAATAGATATACAAATCGAAATTAACGCTACATGGAATTTCCAAACCCATACAGGGCTATATTCACAAGAATGGCGATAACATTATCGCCGCTTTAGCGTCAGGAAACTGCCGCTAAAGCGGCGATAATGTTATCGCTCGTCTTGAGAATATGGCCCACAGTCTTTTACAGATAACAACTTACACTTTTTCTTTGCGAAAACTCCTAAACATATATAAAGTACTTGTTTAACAACTAGTTACACATTATGCATATTTTAGAACCAATAAAACACCAGACTTTACTAACACTATGTTATTTAGAAATAAAAAATACTTGTAAAGTTAAAAATATCGTCTCAAATACTTAACCACTACTACAAAACACATAACACACCTTCTTAATTTCTAATTTACCTTCGTAGTTGGTATGCAGACTTCAAATCTCACAAACGCATGCAATTCTTTTCTTGTCACACAGTACATGTAATGCACCGCTTTCATCAAGAATGGAACCAGTAATGGCACAATTTCCCTGTTGCTCCACACATAAATACATGTAAAGAACAAATCAGAATAGTTCCTTTTTTTTTTTCGATTGCAAAGCCTCTCTTTATTGGTTATTTTTGAAATTTCCATATAAACACTTTTTTTAAGGACACATACAGGTGAAAATTTCAATGTACTGTATCAACACTTTCTAGAACATTCTACGACACGTGCAGGTTAAAAGTTCATCATTTTTTTAAACCAACTGATTTTTTTTTTTGCAACATTTTCTCCAACATTTAACGGCATGTGGAGGTCAAAAGTTCACCATTCTTTCAAGTTTGAACTGCACCTTCCAAATACAATTAGCAGGTGTGGTTGAGCTGAGCAAATTTCATCCTATAATATGTACTCCACGTATAAGCTGCTTTTTATTAACCAATCACAAAGATGCTTTTCATCAAAACTAATATACACCCTACTTTTTAGGACACAATACATTTCATCTCCCAATCGGTTAAGTTTTGTATGTAAAAAAAAAAGTTGTTCCCCATGTTTAAGCATATCTCTCATTCTACGAATGCAGTGCATGAGCTACAGACATTTATCTATATCTTCTAGCCATACCTTCAAAATGCTAGTGTGGATTGTACGACATAGCTATGTTTTCTGGTGCAAGAGGTATGCAGAACAGAGATGTATTGACTTAGACCTAGGTTTACAAAATGTGCACATTAAATGGTTTGCACAGAGAGGATTGAAGTGGCACCAATTGCTCCCTTTGGTTAAAACCTGTTTGCATCTCCAACACCCTGATCTCATGATTGTGCACTGTGGTGGTAACGATCTAGGCACATTGACTGGGGTAGGTTTGGAAATGCTTATGAAGGACACCTTTGGACAATTGATGTTACTTTTGCCTCAAACTGTCTTTGTATATTCCAATATATGCCAAAGACAGAAGTGGAAATGGTCAAACCAATTTTGTCATAAGATTGAAAAATCTAGGAAGAATGTCAACAAAGCTGTGTCTGCATACCTCAGAGACCATAGAATGGGGTCGATCTACAATAACAACATACGTTTTGATATGGCTGATATCTACAGAAGTGATGGAGTACACTTCACAGATGAGGGAAACCGAGTTTTCCTGATTAATCTGAAGCTGTGCATTCGCACTTACATGTAGCTCCAACTAACTACTACAAAGGCTCTTTTTAGAGCCGCCTTATATTCCCAATTTCGGCTCGCAGAGTGTCAGCTGCAGTTCGGCTAGCAGAGGGACACCTGCGGGCCGTTGGGCAGGCTCGCAGAGGAAGAGCTGCGGCCCGTGGGCTCAGCTCGCAGAGGGAGACCTACGAGCTGTTGGCTCGCAAAAGCACAGCACCGTACTGGCTCGCAGAGGGAGAGCTGTGGTCTGACTTGCAGAGGGAGACCAACGGGCCAACAGGCCTGCTAGCAGACACACAGCTATCAGTTAACGGGCTGGCTCGCAGAGATATAGCTGCGAGCCCTCCGAGCTGCAACCCGACGGGCTAACTGGCAGAGGGAGAGTAACGAGCTTACGGGCCTGCTAGCACAGACACAGCTACGAGCTAACGAGGTGGCTCAGAGAGGTAGAGCTGCGGGCCCCACGACTCGCACACACAGAGCTGCGAGCTGACGGACTGGCTTCTAAAGGCATAGCCGCGAGCTGGTGATGTGGGGGGGCAGGCAGCGTAAAACGAGCTAATGAAGTGGCTCACAGAGGTAAAGCGGGGGAGGGAGCGTAAAAGGAGTATCTCGCACAGACAGACCTGCGGGATATTTTCAGTATTGCCTCGCAGAGGTAGAATTACGGATCCGATGCCTTTTAGAGGGAGAGATGCGAGCTGACGGACTGAGTCACAAAATGGCTGACAGCTCGCAGTCGCACAGCTGCGAGCCGACGGACTGGCTTCTAAAGCATAGCAGCGAGCTGGTGATGTGGGGAGAGGGACCGTGAAAGGGGTATCTCGCACAGACAGAGCTGCGGTATATTTTTAGTGTTGCCTCGCAGAGGTAGAACTACGGACCTGATGCCTTGTAGAGGGAGAGTTGTGAATAACAAAATGGCTGCCAACACTTCCTAATTTCAACAGTTCGCAGCCAATAAGCCGCAAGTTTGTGCTCGTAACGCCTCAGCCAATCAGATGTCAGAATTCTCAAATATCGATATCTGGAAAATTTGATATTTCTCAAAAACTACTGAACGGATTTACCCCATTTAAACAAAAGCGTGCTTTCTGGATCAAGACCTTTCTCCCTGCCAGATTTGGCGTAATTCCGTTCAGCAGTTTGACCTGTAGCCTTGTCTAAAGTATCCTATGGAAATTGCATGGAGAAAACACGTTTTGGGACCCCCCTTTTTCTTAGCCCCCCCTTGACGAATCCCCCAAACTTTCAGGATAGGAGCTGACCTGAAAAGAGGAACTTTTGGAAAATGTTGTAAAGATTCGTCACACGACACCAAAGTTATAAGCACATCAAAAAATGCTTTTCCTATGGAAACGTGGTCCTAACTATAACTATCTACTGGCGACAGCCATAGATAACATATATATATATATATATATATATATATATATATATATATATATACACATATATATGTATATATATTGCATATTACAATGCATATTTGGGTGCTTTTATTGTGCAAATTAACAAGATGTAGTGTTATAATTTTGGAAAACTATTTCACTTGTCCCTGTGAGAAATGGGTTGTATCATCATAATAACAGTTCCCCAAACCACTTTGCATTGGTTTTACATTTTCAGTGCCACTAAGATGATGTCTCGGAGAACCGGCTGATTTTTAATTGTGTGAACTTTCTTTGGACACCTGCAAGGTTTGCATGATTAAGTTGCCTACTCTTACAGCACACTGGAGACAAGTGCCTGCACCCAGCCGATCAAGCACCTTTTACATTGCAACAACTAGCGTGTCAGTCTTGGTATTGCCTTTCTCGTTAATTTTGAGCCTTGAACCAATCCATTAGTTAGCAACGTATAATGACACCGGGAGTAGCCCAGCCCCTTCAGAAATTAGCAGTATTGACCTGGATTGCAGGTAATTACGCAAGCCCCCATTTCCACCTGCTCACATATCACCATGATGATCAACTCAGCCCTATCAACTTTCAGTAATTGAAGGCGGGACAGATGACTATATTTTCCTAACCCCACTGACTTCTTTGGATCATCAACTTGACATGTTACAAGCTCTAACCCATAATAACCAGTCTTTCTGACTGATTGAATCTCAAATCTTTTGCATTTCTTGAGGCATTGACTCCTAATTAACAAATGACTATGTCCCAGCACTAATATGTGACTGATTCTGTACCTGCCCTACTGGCCCCCGTATGACCACTGCATTAACCTTTGACTGACTAGACATTTGTACTACTGTCCTTTCAGAGGCCTTTGCGGACAGGGCACTCACATTTGCTCCAGTCTTGTGGGACTAAGAGGCTTGTCTAGCATGCAACAGACTCTGCCTCAGACCTACCAGACTTGCAGAGTCACTGATCTGTTCTGACTGATTCTGCACACCTCTGGAGGCCTAAATGTCAATACAGGAACATATTACACAATTAGGGAAAAGCCTATTGAAAATAGTAAGTGAAATATTGGACTTTTCTTAAAGCTGCTGCCTGCAAGGTTCAGGGAATAGCGGGTACTAATTGCAGTTAGAATACAGAGATTTTGCTTCGTTCTCAAGACTAGACATCTGATTAAACACCGGGCAATGGTTAAACCCATATATTTTTGAAGCTGCCCCTGTAATGCTCAGCTAACAATGGGTCCTGATTGCAATTTGAATGTGCAGGTTTTTTTTCAGCTTTTTTGCAGAGGATTCTGATTAAATAACATGCTTTAGTGAAGCTGTGTAGAGTGGTTTGAGGCTGTCATTGTCTAAATACACTGCATGCAAAAAGACTAATAGCTAGAGGCAAGGAAATCAGACTGAAGCATCTGATTGGATGAAATTCGTTTTTCACAGGAATTATGTCACATCCATAAACTAACATACTATGCCTGTAAAATGTAGATTGTTAAACCACAGCTTTTTGTGCAATAAAATAACCCAAGCGTGTATGTGTTTATGTGTATGTTCTACTACATAAATAAGGAAAGCAGAACAAATCTATCCACTGAAAGGTAAAGAGATATGCTATGACACTTCGTCAATCAATCAATCAGGGTTTTGTAGAGCGCACTACTCACCCGTTAGGGTCTCAAGGCGCTGAGGCGTGGGTGTGAGCAGCTCAGTTGGGGTCATTCGAAGAGCCAGGTCTTGAGGTCCGTCCTGAATTGGTACAGGGTTGGGCTTCGCCGGTGATGTAGGGGGAGGTCGTTCCAGGTCTTGGCTGCGAGGTAGGAGAAGGACCTGCCACCTGCTCTGGTCCTGTAGAAGCGTGGGACGGTGGCTAGGGAGAGGTTGGCTGAATGGAGGTTTCTCTTAGGGGTATGGAAGGAGATGCAGTCGTTGAGGTATTGGGGTCCGGTGTTGTGGAGGGCCTTGTAGGCATGCGTGAGCAGCTTGAAAGTTATTCTTCTTTCAACGGGGAGCCAGTTGAGGTTGCGGAGGTGTTGGGTGATGTGGTTGTGCTGTGGGATGTCAAGGATTAGTCTGGCTGCAGCGTTCTGGACGGTCTGGAGTTCGCGGAAGAGTTTTTTGTTGATTCCGGCCTAGAGGGCGATGCCGTAGTCCAGTCTGCTAGTGACGAGTGTGTGAGTCACTGTTTTTCTGGAGTCGCGGGGGGGATCCAGGGTGCTGAAGCATGCGGAGGAGACGGCGTTGATCTGGCGATTCATGGTGTGTGTTGAGTCTAGTATGATGCTGAGGTTACATGCATGGACTGTTGGGGTGGGTGGGTTTCTGTGGGCGGGAGGCCACCAAATGTCATCCCATGTGGAGGGGGTGGAGCCGAGGATGAGGATTTCTGTTTTCTCTGAGTTGAGTTTCAGGCAGCTGTTATTCATCCAGGTTGCGACGGCTTTCATCCCGTCTTGGAATTTGTGCCTGGTGATGTCGGGTTCCTTGGTGAGGGAGAGGATGAGTTGGGTGTCATTTGTGTAGGAGACGATGTTGAGCCTATGGTTTCTGACAATGGTAGCGAGGGAGGCCATTGTAGACGTTGAAGAGGGTGGGGCTGAGTCAGGATCCTTTGGTACTCCGCATCTGATCTGTGTCGGTTCTCAGAGGAAGGGCGAGAGTCTTATTCTCTGTGTTCTGCCTGTGAGGAATGATCGTAACCAGTCTAGGGATTTTCCTTGGATGCCGGCGTTGTGGAGTCTGGTGGCTAGTGTGCGGTGGGAGATGGTGTCGAAGGCTGCTGATAGGTCCAGGAGGATGAGGGCTGCCGTTTGGCCTTGGTTGAGGAGGGGGCGGATGTGATCTGTGGCGGCGAGGAGGGCGGTCTCTGTGCTCTGGTTGCTGTGGAATCCGGATTGAGAGGTGTCTAGGATGTTGTTGGTTTCGATGAAGTGTGCTAGCTGGTTGTTGACTGCCTTTTCGATGACCTTGGCTATGAAAGGGAGCAGTGAGATGGGCCTGAAGTTCTGAAGTCCAGAAGTCGGATCTGCGGAAGGATTCTTTAGGAGGGGGTTGACTTCAACGCGCTTCCAGTCGTTGGGCAATGTGGCGGTCTCGAGTGAGCAGTTGATGGTTCGATGTAGCTCGGGTGCGATGGCTATGGAGGCCCTGTGGAAGATGTGCGGCGGGCAGGGGTCAGAAGGTGCTCCGGAGTGGATGCTTTTCATGGTCTTTAGGGTGTCTTCTGTGGTGAGTGGGGTCCAGGTAAGAAGGGTCTGCTGGGTGGTGTCGGTGGGGGTGGGGGTTGTGGCGGTGCCGAGGTCTTGGTCGTCAAAGTTGTAGTAGAGCGTATTGATCTTGAGGTGAAAGAAGGCACTGAGTCTGTTGCAGAGGTTTTGGGAGGGAGGGACGTCAGTTGTTTCGCTGTTGGGTTTGTCAAATTCCTGTATGATGGCGAAGAGTTCCTTGGAGTTATAGCCGTTGGAGAGGATTCTGTCTTGGAAGAGGTTTTTCTTTGTGGATTTGATGAGTTGGTGGTGTGCCGTGGTGACTGTTTTGAAGGTGGAGAGTGCTTCCGGAGTTTTGTTGTTTCTCTTCATGAAAGGAATATACCACAATAAAGCACAAATCAACTTGCAGCTTGTACTATCGTGTACAAATGACTTATCTGCCTCTTGCTGAAACAGTCTAAGGTTCTCATTTAATTTAGCACTTTGAACTCTTCTCTTTAAAAGTGTCATACATAAATTAAATATTTCCATGTTTCTTTTATTAATTCCCAATCGAACTAGAACTGGAGAAATGTTGACCTTGTTTATCAAAAGTTGTTTTCTTGCTCAAGACTTTGTCCATGTTTCATTCGATACGAAGGCATTACATTTTTAATCTAATGTATTCTTTTTTATATTGTTTTTGCAGTCCACCTGTATTGGCCCAGGACCAGACTTCTGTTCTGTAATCTTTGAACTCAGTCGACGGAGCCCACTCGTTTCGCATTACTTGAAAATGCATGAAATCACCAATGTCGCCACAGGCTTTCAGGGGCAAAAGATAAAACACATTGAAATGTGCAGCGTTTCATATCCTTTATAACGGTCATAGACGTTTGTGTGTACATTTTTCTGTGGGCTTAAATAGCACAACTCTACCTCAAAACAATGGGGCAGTGTACTGGAGTGGGGGAATACAAGCTTCCTAATGAGGGAGATGGCAGGGTACAGCAATTGAGGAGGTAGCAAGGATATACTGCAGGTAGGTGCGGCTCAGGGCTGGGAAAGTGTGAATTAAGAGAACGACTACAATAAGGGGAAATCGGAAGGGCACTCTGCCTGTGTCCATCAGCTGAGAGATTGCCCTGTGCTGAGTTGTTTCATTAAGAGTAGGATCTTGATATCTTTTCTGAAGCAGAAGAGGATTCCTGCATAATTTCAATTGGAATAGAATTGATTCTGCTCTTTTCGGTTCTGCCCTTTCTGAATTCCAGCCGACAGTGCTTATGGTGGGGAGGAGCCCTGGTTCACAGCCTTTTAGAAGACGTAGCTGCTCTTGAAGGTGTTTCAATGATGTTCCATGACAGTTGCAGTTATATGTTGAATTTCCAAAGAACTTTGGTGAGGCAGGCCACTCCAGGAACAGCATTTTTCAGGGATGGTATGTGGATATCTGGTACAGTACAGCATTATTTACGTAATTTGTTTACTGTGTTTTTTTCTAAATTACATAACCTATGAAAAATATGTCAGTATACATTTACATCACACAAGTGATTGCTTTTCATCTTCAGTATACTTAAGGGATCTGGTTGCCTTTTTATTTTTTCTTCTTATTCAGGCACACTTTTTTGATGGTTCACGTTGTATGCAATTTCGGTCAGTTATCTAGCTATGCAGGTTCATAAAATTGAGAAGTGCACGTGTCTTTCTCCTTATGTGAGCTGACGGAAACTTTTTATTTTCATGTGATTGTTTACATGTTCTTAGAAAGGAGTTTAACAATCCAAAGAATTTAAATTAGCTCTGGAGATTTTCCTGTTAAGATGTCACTGGTCTGTGACTTTTTAGAGCAGCTCTTGTAACCATCAGAAATATTGGGCAGGATCTGGCACTATTTAATGTCCAAGGGGTAAGGCAGTGCTTGCTTCAAAGGCGTTTTACCATTGTATTATGAAACCATGATTTTGAAGGCAGTAATGTGTAGCAAGAACGTTTGTGCATTTTTGTTGTGTGGCATCTTGGGGTAGTGATGTATTCTATTGTTTTGTTTGTCTGGTGTGTTTTTGTGCTGCCTTATTGCAATGTGATTGTGTTGCACTGCTACTGGGATGCACTCTACTTTGACTGTTTTATTGTGATGTGTTTTAATTGTGTTGTTATATTACTTTGTGCATGTTATTGTGTTATATTCCTGTTGTATACTTCAGAGATGCTTCTATACAGCCCAAAGACGCACATACCTTGAATGCTCCTATGACAAGCAACCATTTACCAATGTCTAAGGTGGTACATTAGAGCTGCTCCAGCACTTAAACCACTTAAGGTATCAGGCCACCCACAGTTGTGGCAGAGACTGTGTCTTAACTTAGCGCTATCTGTGCTCTCTTTACGTGAATTGGCCCAACATCTGGGGTGTTGGGGCTACGTGACTTTTCTTCGTTGTTTACATGTTAAAGTAACAAACTGCGGAACCTAGGCTCTTCTTCCTAATTACTCCTATCCTTCCTTGCATGTGTAATTGATTCCAGCCTATCTGCGTTTGGCAGAATTAATGATGTCAGATGATGATTAGTCCTAGAATTCCCTCTAGCGCTTGCAGATGGAGAGCTTAGCTCTTGTGATCTATTATGTACCAAAACGCTTCCACATGGTGGCTTACGGACACCTTGTGCTGCAACCGTTCGACATTTGTTATCATTAATCAGCAGATGATGTCTGTGCTTGTAGTGAATAGACTACAATGGCAATAAGTGGACATGTTAAAGCAGTTTGATATTTTACGTTCCTGAGTTAAAATGAAACAGGAAAAAGGCGGAGGCTTTGATCAAGCTAAAACCACATGATGTTTTATGAGCAAATTCCATTTATCCTTAATATTATGACTTCTCTGTATTTTATAACACCGCTCCCCATGTACTGCCTAAACTGAAATGGGTATTAGCGTACCTCACAGTGTATAAAACGTACAGAAGAAAATGTAGTAAAAAGAGAATTTATCAGCACCAAATGTACAATTATAATGTTTCTTGGCAAAAAATAAAACTGGAATTTAGAATACAAAGTCCTTCCCATCTATTTGTTATATATGTCACTTTCAGAAACTCCATGTCTAGCTGTGAACTGATGACGTTTTTGCTGTGCCGGATGTATCGGTTCGGTACAGTGCTGTTGGATCTCCGAGAATAGGTCAGGAGAAAACGTTCAGGAAACATTTTTACATGGAGAAGATGCAAGACAGGGCAATGGAAAGTATACTCATGCAGTTCTGGCATTTCCAGGGCTTTGCTAACTGCATGCTTCCCTAGCTACCATAGGGCTGGTAGGCCAAACTGACATTTCATGGTCACAAAAGGTAGAGCCCGATTTAGGTCTTGACTACGAGTTTGGTGGTAAAAAAAAC
The DNA here is from genome assembly GCA_963921515.1 of Calotriton arnoldi. NCBI lineage: Eukaryota > Metazoa > Chordata > Amphibia > Caudata > Salamandridae > Calotriton > Calotriton arnoldi. Next base: position 449,466 of record CAWUFW010001622.1, on the reverse strand, counting down.
ACCACATTTGCACACTTGGTATATACCGATTCTGCATGGTTCAGTAAATAACATGTTAAATATCAGTTACTACGAGTTTTTACTGTGTACTGTAGAGTTGATATTTACCACATATGTTAAATAGCAAATGTGTGCTATGTACTGCATGTGGTAAATACTGCACGCACATGGATGAAACATCAGGAAGTGAAAGTTTTCAGGCTTTGGAAGTTTCTGGAGTGAGTAAATGAGTAAATTAATCCTTAGAGACCAGGAATAGTCAGAGTAACACACATAAAGACCTCAGGACAACCCATGAACTCCTTCCTGTGTGGCAGTGAGCCAACAATCATTTTGTATGGACAACACATCTTGAAACAAGATGAACAGAAGCCATTGCCAACCCCTGATACCACTCAGTCATCACAAGCAGAAACCTGCCAAACTCTTCCATCATGGACCCCAACAGTGAAGAGAAGTACACTTTTATGGACCCTGAGCTGGTGGTCCTGGCCAAGACACCATGACCGTCTAATATGCCATCTCATGCTGAAGATGCCACCAAAAGAAAACAAGAAAATGCCTGTGGAAGAAGATAATGGACAAACTCTATACTGTATCAAAATATCCTCATGATGTTGAGAACATCATGACAAGTCCCAAACCTTGACTGCAGAGGTACTAAAGCGAGCTGCCAATACAAGCACAAAAGCATGGCAATTGGTTGTAGCTCTCCTCCTCAGCTGGACCTCAAATCGTGGTAAAAACATTGGGGCCGATTCACAGAACTAATCTGAGATAAAATCCTAAACTTACTACTTTTGGTATTCACAGAAGGCATTTAGTAGTAGTAAAGTTAGGACTCCTAACTTTACTACTACTAAACTGAGATAAAATCCTAAACTTACTACTTTTGGTATTCACAGAAGGCATTTAGTAGTAGTAAAGTTAGGACTCCTAACTTTACTACTACTAAACTGAGATAAAATCCTAAACTTACTACTTTTGGTATTCACAGAAGGCATTTAGTAGTAGTAAAGTTAGGACTCCTAACTTTACTACTACTAAATGCCTTTTGTGAATACCTGAAAGTCGTAAAGTTAGGATTTTGTCTCAGTTTAGTAGTAGTAAAGTTAGGAGTCCTTCTGTGAATACCAAAAGTAGCAACTTTAGGATTTTATCTCAGATTAGTTCTGTGAATCGGCCCCATTATGACCATTCTCAACATGTCTGGAGTGGAAGACATGAAAGAAAGTCTTCAGGTTAGAGGAATCCAAGGTAAGAGACCTGAGAGTTGTAATTGAATTACATGCGGTTGATCAAAAGTTGACTTGGCTGAGAATCATCATTGTGAAGACCGACCGGTGTATTTTGTTACACACATTCACACAGATCAATATATGTGCACTCGTAGGGTCTAACAACTCTCTAATGGTACTGCTGACATGTATTGAGATTGGACTACAACAGTAACAATGCATTGTAATCTTGATGATGAAGGGTTGAGTTGTCTGCCCAATTAGTTGAGGGTGATGTTTCATGACAGTATTACTAATGTTGCTTCTCCAATGCCAGGATCATGGCATTGGAGTTTGATCCAAGGCACCTAACACAGCAGTTCTGTATACACAGGTTCATATCACACAGCATTCGCACATTAATAGTGTTCTTCATTTTATGGTTGCAGCACACTTGCTCTATATAGGTGTATATGAGTACAATCAATTGACCCTAAGATGCCAGGATTTTCTGCTGTGGCATAGATGTTTGTTTTGCTGGCGTTGGCTGTGTGAGTGTCCAAGGTGAACTGTATTTGCTGAACACTTACTCTCTGCTAAACATCCATCACTTAGTGTATTTTGCTGAAGGTTGTTTAAGAAATGCCATGTACTAATCTTACTGCCCACTGTGTGGTGCCTTTTGCAAAGACTGCATTGATGCTAGCATTTTCTGGAAAGGGGTATGACTGTGGATTCCTATGTTTGGCTCCAAGGTATCCCTAATGATGAGAATGTGTTTTTATGGTGCCTGTATAGATCCTGTATATCCTCTGGATTGCAATCTGACCCATGTTTATGGGTTCCAGCATTACTCTGTCAATCCTGGCACTCATCCTGCGCTGCTGCGCCATTTGGCGGCTTGGTTTCCATCCTCATAGTGCATATTTTATTGTAACAAAGCATAGATCTGGCATAACATGGTATAGTTGCATAGCAATGCTGCATCATTGGTGATGCACTTTGGAATGGAAGTGTGAGCTGCTGCAATCAACTTGTACATATTTCATCAGTCCATTGCTATTATGTAGGTCTGCCCCTGTGTGCAGGCAAGTGTGTGTAATTTTGTTTCAACTCAGACAGTGCATGTAATGTGTTTTCTTTTGCCTGTTTGTGTTGATCTTAGTTTTTTGTGTTGTTTTTTGTGTTGTTTTACAGCTTTACTTTCATTTACTACACTTTCAGAAATATTTACCAACTGCTTTTGACTGGAGGTATTTTTCACAGATTTTAAATGACCTCTCATACTTGTAATCTTCTTGATGGTTGATGGAAGTTCATACGGTGGTTAATGTAGTCGGGTCCTTGGTTGTGTAGAGCCTTGTGTTCATAGTCCAGTTGGCTGGTGATGATGGCCTCTTTCACGGTGCGTCTGGTGTGCAGGGGTAGCCACTTGAAGATCTTTTTTTTATTTAAAAACTCTTTTTATTAAACACGCTCAGTAGACAGCACAGTAACATTTCCCAAAGCATGCACATTGGAGATACTCTTACATGGGCTTGGCCGACACATGTCGGGGTGTGGCAGAATCCCGTTTGTCAATAGGGCAGAAGCATCATTTAAGGAGCACCATTCTCTAGTTGTCTGGGGCCACTCCATTGTCCACTTGGCTCTCCAGCACTCCCCTGTACGCACGCCACGGGGCCCACACCTTTTCCCATTTCTTAACACATCCTCTGCTCTTGTATACCGTTTCCTCTGCTCTCTGGCACCAATCGATGTCCCTCTCCCAGTCTGTCACTGAGGGGGGAAGTGGCGCCCCCACCACCCCCTAGCAATATTGCGTTTCGCAATTCCCGCTGCCAGCGTAAGCCATATGGTGACATATTTGGGCCAGACCACCTCCCCCTTGATTAGAAGCAGATGCCATTTTGCGTCCTGCGGCACGTCGGTACCCACCACCCTGGCTATTATTGCTGTGACCCTATGCCAAAATTGCGCTATCTGAGGTCATTCCCACAGGATATGAAGGAACGTGCCCTCATACTGGCAGCCTCGGATGCACTGTGGTGATGGTGCCCTACCAATCTTGTGTAACAACGTCGAGGGGTAATAGGAGCAATGCAAAATCCTCGAGCTGGATCAGTCGAAAGCGCATTCTTATTGCTATCTCTCGTGGGCCCTGAAGCGCCTCCTGCCACTCCTCATCATCTATGTTACCCAGGTCATCTATCCAGGCCACCCTTAAGGCTATCAACTGGTCGGGCAGATTGTTCATGAGCTTGCGGTATATTGTGGAAATTGCTTTCTCGGGGATAGGGTCAATCAGAAGTCTGTCTTCAAGGGGGGAATAGTCGGGAAGGGAGGTGTCACCCCTCAGCTGTGTCAACAGTGCATGTCTGAGTCTCAGGTAATGGAACCTCTGGGTCTCTACCAGTCCAAACTCCCGCTGGAGTTCCTCAAACGAGAGTGGGGCCCCTTCCCTCCACACGTCTCCCGGTCTCTCTACGCCTATGGTCGCCCAGCCTGAGAATCCTTGAAGCGAGGACACCTCTTTTAACCCAGCACTATGCCAAAGCGGTGCTCTGCTGGTCAATTTGTTCTGCCACCCCAGAGCCCGATTAGCCTCCCTCCAGCATGTCACTAATGTCTCTGTGTGTGGGGGCCCACTAGGGTCAGTCCGTCACGCATACAGCAGCAGCTCACAGTTCCCTGCCGGCATGGCATCCCGGTCCACCCTGTACGCTGGTTCATCCCTATCTGTGTACACCCAGTCGTTGACCACCTGCAGCTGCGAAGCCCAGTAATAGAGTCTTACACCTGGTACCGCCAGACCTCCATTGTATACCCCTCTTTGCAACTTATGCAGCGCTATCCTGGGCGTGCCCTCCTGCCATAGCAATTCTCGAACATCCTGAGCAACCTTCCAAAAACACCGTCGGCGATAGAGGATACGGGGTAATTTTCATGATGTACAACAAGCGCGGTAGTGCCATCATCTTGAAGAGGGCCGTCCTGCCTGCCAGAGCCACTTGAAGATCTTATGTAGCATGCGCAGAGTGAGAAAGCAGGCGTAGGAGAGGGTGTTGATCTGTGATTTCATGGTGAACTTAATATCTTTGATGATTCTGAGGTTTCTTGCGTGGTTGGTGGGTATAGGTGCAGGTTCCAGGGCTGGGATCTACCAGGCGTCATTCCATGGGTTGCTGCTGTTGCCAAATATCTGTACTTCTGTCTTGTCTATGTTAAGCTTCAGGCATTTGTTCTTCTTCCAGTCAGCAACGCTTGTCATGCATCTGTGGAAGTTGGTCCTGGTGGTGGTAGGGTCGCCTGTGAGGGAGAGGATGAGTTGGGTGTAGAAATCAATCGAATCATTTGAAAGGAATCAATCCTGCCAGTGGGATAATATAAAGGTTGAATAACAGCGGTAATAATATTGAATCCCAAGGGAGCCCACAGTTTAGAGTTTGTACTGATGAATAATGACTGCCTGCCTTTATCTGAAATTATCACTTGGACAAAGAACTGCTAAATCATTGCCATATACTCCTGATGACAAAGAGAATCTAGGGGCTCACAGTATCAAGGTCAAAGGAAAGATCCAGCAGAATTTATGCTGCTAAATGGTTGGCATCTGGTCATCTACGTAGTTTGTCCAGGGCGGATATCACCACCACTTCAGTGCTGCCATCTGGTCTGAACCCCACCTGGGAGTAACGTAGAATGTTGTTTCACTCCACAAAGGCAGGAATCTGATGGAAAGCTGCCCTCTCTAATAGCTTAGCCTTGTAGGGCAACTGTGAAACTGGACAATAGTTCAAAAACTCATCTTTGTCCAGTGATGGTTCCTTCAATAAAGGTGTTACAACAGTAGCTTTGAAGCTGAGTGGAACAGAAACGGAGGATAAAAATTCATTGATTATAGTAATTGGTAACAGAGGTGGCGTAACCACGAAGCTAAGATAGGTAGAAGGAATTTATTGGCGATACGATGAACAGGACCAGACAGAGCAGGCAGTAGCCAGCAACTATCATTTACATCACTTAATACAGTCTACATTCCATCCTGGTGATAGTTGCCATGGTGGCACATACCATAATTTCCAAGAGCAGAACCCAACACATCTTTTCCTCATATAGAACAAAAACAAAACAAAAACAAAAATACATATTCACATACAAAAAAATACATAGCAAGAATGCATTAAAAAGGTAATTTGGCAAAAAGAAATGACCGACCTTAAACTGACCAACACCAATGTTTAACACAGGCCAGGAAGACTGGTCCAAGTTTAAGATTGAAAACGTACATAATCTTTCAACCTTGCAGTTGGTCTTTTCTCCCTTTTCGAACCACTCGGACCAGGATCTGGCTGCATAGATGATGACTAGCTGTATTCATTGATGACCTTTTCTACCCCACTCTGGCTAATCTCTCTTTATTCCACCATTTCCCATATCCTAATTGGATTACTCTGTTCTTGACCGATACATTTTGCATGGGATTGGAAAAATTTAGAGTGACCTTTAGCAATTATTCCAGGTAGCCTCACCTTAACCCAACCTTTTGTTTTGAATGTGGCTTGATGTCTTCCTTTAGTCACATCTTTGCCAACGTTCTTTCCTTGGGCCCTCAAACAACTGTCCCTGACCTGTTCACGTTTCACATCAGACACTTTCAAATCACACATCCAAGGCCTAACCAGTTTAGTAGCAGCAATCCTACCTCTCAATTGGGCAAAAGGTGACTCATTGGTAATGGCACTCGGTGTGGTGCATAAAGCCCACAACATATCCATTTCCTCCAATCCAATCTATTGGCTACCGACAATTAAATACTGTCCTTTATGACTCTGTCACACCATTCCTCTAAGCCATTACTGCAGGGTTGATACAAGGGGGTTGTAATATTAATGCTTAATGACATGGAATCGGGAGACAGGAGAAAACCCATTAACCCTGTTGAGACCTGGGTAGTAGTGTATAAACAAAGAACAATGTCTCAACCGGTGATCTTTCAGAGGGCAAATACATTAGAAAAGACACAATCAATGGGAGAGAAACAGTAAAAAGGGAGACCACAAGGAATTGTAAAGAGAAAGTAGACTCTTATTGCAAGAAGGTATATCAGCACTACATTACAGTGAATGCATAAGTAACCCAATGGTCGGTGTGCACATTTTGTGCTTGTGATGGTGAACGGTGAAGTGCACAATGTGGTGAAAACAGTGTGTATGGCACAAAAAATTACAGAAGAGTTGGAGGTCAAAAACACAATGGAGATTATTTACAAAGCAGGTTTTACTGCTTGGAAAGTCCACAGTAATGCTCGAAATTACGCTGAAGGGTCGACGGCGTTTCAACCTGTACAGTTCCAGGTCATCATCAGGACCAGGTTACTTTAATCAGGTGAGTGCTGTGATGGTAGTAGAGGGTCCAGCGGGACGGGAAAGGAATTCCAGAGGGTCCTGGCTGGCTTTGCAGACCAAGGAGCACGCATAAGCAATTGCTGTCCTCGCGGTGATCAATGGCGGTAATCATTCACATCGGGAAAGGAGGTAGGAGGCCTGTCAATCGGGAGTCGGGCGTCAGTGGACGTCGACTGAGGGAGATATCCGGAAGCCTTTGTGGATCAGATCAGTCCTCGGAAGTACAGGTATTCCAACTTCCCGGCAAGGAAACTGGAGGAACGGGTGAGTGAAGCTGTCCCGTGTCAGAGCCCATCGTTTCTCTCCCATTGTGTCTTTTCTAATGTATTTGCCCTCTAAATTTTCACCGGTTGAGACATTGCTCTTTGTTTATGCCCCAATGAGACATGAACGTTTGGAACTCTTTAGATACAAATTACACACCATTGTCAGTAACAAGTTCAACTGGAATTCCCTCTCTCAAAAACAAAGGCTGCAAAAATTCTACTACCTCCTCAGTGTTAGCTGACTTCACAAATTGCACCTCAGGCCATTGTGTGTCGTAACTCGTAATCCAACAACACCAGCCCATACCTACTCCGTTCGTCCAATACATATATTGGTCCAATGACATCCAACCCCAATTTGAACTATGATTTATCTGAAACAGGTATTGCTTTGATAGGACTAGGAAAGGTTACTTGAGTTTTATCACTTGCAGGACATGCAACACATTCTCTCACAAAATGTTCCACACCACGATCACCACCAAAAAATCTCCCTGACCCTTCTTTTCATGGTCCTCATGCCCACGTATCCTTCATGAGCCAATGACAACACTTTGCTCTGCATTTTCCGTGGAACAACCAACAATTCTGTTTTTCTCACCACTACCTTCTTCATGCTTAATTCAGGAAATGTATGCTTGAAAGAGCTCACATCTCCACTCATGTCTTTAGGCATCCATGCTTTGCCCAACATACTAGCTTCCTCCTGAATTGTTTCATCCTCCTACACAGTCGCTATCCATTCCTCCTCTGATATGCACTCTTCCAAAGAAGCAACCTCGCAAAAATCTTCCTCCCACTCAGTACCAGTCTGCCTGTTCCTGAGTGGCAATCTAGACAAAGAGTCCACACAATCATTCTTTGCACAAGGAATATATTCTAACTGGAATTGAAATTCCATTAACCTATAGTGCCATTTCGCAATACAAGGAATGGCTTTACTGGCACCCTTCGTTTTTAAACATATTCACCAAAGGCTTATGATCTATGTAGATGACAAATTCAGAACCCCATAGGTAATTTCTAAAGTGGTCCACTCCCGATCAGCAAGCCAGAGCTTCACGTTCAATTACCGAGTAAGTAGATTCTGTACCCCGCAATGCTTGTGATGCAAATGCCACTACTTCTTCTCTGACGTCCCTTTTTTGTAGTAGGACAGCACCCAAACCATGCTGATTGGCACCTGTCACCACAATCGATGGATCATGAGTATCGAAAGACTGAAGGGGAATGGCATTTCCTAACTCAAATTTAATTTCCTGTGACTCCTGCTCCTGCTCTTATGACCACACAAACTGTTGATTCTTCTTCATAGGGGCCCTCATGTTATGGGTTTTCCCACTGCAGTTGGGAATAAACCAGGCATAGAACTCCAGCATTCCAAAAATATATCATAGCTGATCTTTATTTTCTGGAACTGGGAAATACTTAATAGCCTTTACCAAATCCTCCTTTGATTCAACCCTCCAGAGCAGACAACTTGTACCCCAAGTAATCCACAACGTCCACTGCAAATTTGTACTTGTCCGCCTTCAAAGTAACTCTGCTCAAAATAGATAACACTCTATCTAACGTCTTGTCATGACACTCCATATCTTTACCATACACAAGAATGTTATCCTGAAAGCACTTTACATTAGGGGCCCCTGCTAACATAGTTTCCACCACCCCCTGAAAAACCGCTGAGTCTGATGCCAAACCAAATGTCATTCTCCTAAATCTATACATGCCAGCCGGGGTCACAAATGATGTTTAATGGTGACTTTCCTTCTGGTGATCTGGTGGTAGGCAGAAGACATGTCTAACATGGTCAAACTTTTCACCCCCTTCAATGAACTGAACATCTTTGTAATGTTGGGTAATGGATGTCTATCCACCCATATTCTCTCATTCAGAGCCCTCAAATCAATACACATTCTGAGAGTACAATTTCTTTTCTTGGCTAACACTGTGTGAGACAACCACTCTGAGCACTCAATGGGCTCGATGATCCCTTGCTGACATAAGGATTGCAGCTCTTGATTCAATTCCTTCCTTATGGCAAAAGATACCCATCTAGGTTTGTGAACAACAGGTTGGGCACCCTCCTTCAAAATTATGCGATATGAAAAACCTTTAATCTTTCCAAGCTTTTTGCTAAAAACTTCTGGAAAGGACGCTCTCCAATCTTCCACACCCACAGCCCACACTGACTTGCATTCGTCTTTGAGCAACACCTGGTCTGAGCTGTGTGGGTCCAAAATGATTCCTAGATTATTTTGCTCCAACCACCCCCAGAAGACAAGATCCATCTTTTGCCACATAAACTGTGGCGGGGTAGAGTGCCCCTTAAAACTTAAAACACTATCAAATTCCCCCAAAACTTGCACCGGTTTACCACCATAGGCTATGAGCTTAACCTGAGACTTTCTCAATGGGACATTCTCAAATTTGCTCCACTCCCCTGGACCAGCGAGGGTGAAAAACGATCCAGAACCCATCGTCATGGAAATGGCAAACCCCCAAACACTCCAATTTGACAGAATGGCCTCCTGGCGCTGGTGGAATTTAGCTTTAACACATTATGTTCATCCAGGCCTTTTTCAGGACCACTAGCTTCAAGTAATTCTGTTACCATAATGATCAGATTTCCTTCCTTATATTCTGAATCTGAATTCCCTTCTGATATGCATTCAACGGACAGAACTTTTTAGGTTTGGGTTAACATTCGATGACTGATTTGCACACCATTGCAAAATTACCTTTCCTCTTGCACTTTGTGCAATACGTGTCGCCTGCCGGACACGAGGAAGCGTTACCCAAATGACTCCTGTTGCAACATCTATAAAACTATAAAGGTTTCTGTCTGTCAACCCCTTCTTTACAACGTTATCCACAACTGGATGGACCCTCGTTTTCAACGCCATCTGATCCATGTACATTGAGGTAGTTTCCACACTCTTGGCTATCTCTAGCACTTTATCCAAATTCAAGTTTTCCGCTATCAACAGCTTCTCCTGGATCTTTTTACTATTAGATTTTTCCACAAATTGATCCCTCAGCATTTCATCTTCAAAGGGTTTATAGTCACATGTTGCAGGTAAAACCCTAGGATCACTCATGAAAGCATCCACTGGTTCCCCAGGAACTTGCTTCCTCATATTAAATGTGTGCCTTTCCATAATGATGTTGTGCATTTTCTTGAAACTAGCATCCATCATTTTAATAGTTGAAGCATATGCATCTACTGCATCACCCTTCCTCCATTACAACAGCCACAGGTAAGTGTTTTAAAACTTTCCTTCCTTCCGTTCCCAAGGAATGGCGTAATAAAGCCATTTTTTTATTTTGAGTGAAAGCCTCCTCTTCAGTGGCTTTTAAATAAGCTTCAAATCCCTCTAACCACAATTTCCACTCCACAGGGTAAAAAAATGGGATGGAGGTAGCACTGATTCCTGCATTATGCTACTGAGAGGTGTACAGAAAAGCTCGGAAACTCCCTTACTTAACCATAAAAAGTTGCCCATCCGAACGATTACACTTGAAGAATTGTAGAATGCTATCTAGAAAATGCACAGAAGTACTGAAATGTAGGTGTGCACCTTAGCAATAGAAATACATAAAAATCAGGTACATAGTAAAAGTGTAGACGGTATGCAGAGAATCTACCAACAGTTAACTATAAAAACATGCACAACCCACAAACATTTCACTTGAATAAAGTGTACACCACTGTATGAGGACTTCTAAGTGTGCGCATCACCGATTGAAATACACAAAACGTCCCTCGTTAAACTGTTAGGGTGCGTGTATCACAGATAAGCTTATTTCTTATATGGCTATATAAACTGTAAAGGTGTGTGTATCATCGAAAAGTGCAGGCAATAATATTTAAAGAAGCTCACAGTACCTCTGGTGTGCGTATCATTGATAAGCAAACACATCCCACTGTTCACATACTCTGGCCTGGTGTCTGCTGAGGTGTGTGTATCACCGACACGCACTGTACCGCCTGGTAAAGATGCTTTCCAATGTCGGAACTCCTTGCGCACTGAGTGCCGGTAAACAGATGACACCAACAGTATGCACGCTGCCAGGATGCTGTTGACCCAGTGCGCAGGCGCTTCTAAAATGGACGTTGCACTGCATGAAGCTCGTTGCCAGGACACCATTGCCAGGACACTGGAGAGACATTGGGGTTGACGTTGCCGCAACCGCCAGTCAGGGACAGACGTCACTACCGCAGCCTAGGGACCTCAAGGATAAACCTGAAGCTGGTCAAAAAGGGATTTAAGACCAATAATGGCCATGCTGACGCAGTCGACAAACCAGGAAACAGCCAAACAATTGCTTGGATTATGGCACACCGCTCCTGCTGCCATAATCTGCAACACGGCACAGACTGTCAAGAACGCCTACTCCGCCGGTCCAAAGGGTCCAACTCCGCTCGTCACCAGTGAAAGGTTCCAAATAACCACAAAGACCAGGTAAGTACAAGAATTTTATTGGAGATACGATCAACAGGACCGGACAGAGCAGGCATCAGCCAGCAACTGTCATTTACATTGCTTACTACATTCTACATTTCACCCTCGTGATAGTTGTCACAGTGGCACACGCCATGAATTCCGAGAGCAGAATCCAACAAGAGGGTTGGTATGTGACAGCTATTTAAGTATCCACATTGATAGTGGCTCATTCGGTGAACTAGACAATTTGCTCTCAGTCACCAGCTTGTGAACCACACTTTCGTTAGCTAACTGATCTCGGACAGGGATCTTTGAGAAGAGCAGGCAGTACTTGCGAACTGAGGGTATAAGACCAAGGGGTCTTCCAAGGGGTCTGCTGAGGCATTAGTATCTGTAATACCTTTAATTTTATCGATTAAATATTCTGCTATTGAAATACACTTAGTGGAACATGCCTCAGTTAGGGATAATGGTAACTGACTCTCAAATCTCAGACGGCTGAAAAAATGGCCACAGGTTTGGCAATGATAAAATGCAAAGTGAGAAGAAACGGGCCTTGGCTTTGTGTATCATACACTTGTAGGCATGATTTAATTTTGCCATTCACATTTTGGACACGTTATTGTTATTGCACCAGTGGTGCTCCAACTCCCACAGTTCATGACGATGGCCAGCTAGATCACAAGTGTACCATTTATTTGACGGAGGGAAGAACAGCTATGGCCCGTCCTAATGCGCAGAGGAACCATGACCCCTCACCTTTTGGCCACTATTTAGAATGTCTGTCAGGCTCTGCAAAGGTCAGCCTGACAGACACTCTTTCATTTCAGGTAAGGCAGCCAGGAGCTAGACATGCGCTAAATGTGCAGGCTCCTGGCTGCCTGAGCCGAGCTTTGCCTGGGTGAAGAAGTCACAGCTACTGCGGGCGTGACATCTTCAGCCTGGCAAGGCACCTCGTGGGCCTCCCCCTCGTGACAAGGGGAAGCATCACTGGTTGCCTTGGACCTAGGCGCTTCAGTTCTAAGCCCTGAAGTGCTCAAGACTGAGTATCAATCACTGACTCCTCTTCACAGAATGGGGTGGAGTCAGCTGTCTCACTGACCACACCCCACTCTGTGACGAGTGAGGGATTGCTACCTTATCTCATTGACTGATCTAAGGTCAATCAATAAAGGAAAGCAGCAGTTCCAACCTTGTGGGATCTCCAAGGCAGAGCTGCGCAGAGAAGTACGGTTTTATTTTTAATATTTGGTGTGTGTGTGTGTGCATGAATATATGCCAGTGTTGTGAATGGATGTGTGTGTGTGCATGCATGTGTGAATGCATGAGTGAGTGTGAGTGTTTATGTGTGCATTTGTGCCCCGAATGCCCCCCTCCCTGCTAATAGTTCAGGTCACCATTGGGGAAGGATTTACCTAGGCCTATCGAAGAAGGTGGCATATGCTTTAAAACACCCTCCAACTTCTCGTAAAAATGATCTAACTTACATTGCAGATTGTCAGAACTCATATTCGGTACAGAGGATTAAAGAGGAGAGATTGCCTCCTTCATTAATTTCCAGTTTTGAAAGAGGGACGTCTGAGGCTGATGGTTCTTGATTTTTGATGGTTTCTGGAAACCACATGTAAAAACCATTACAAAATTATTAGAACGTACTGGCACAGTAAGGGGAGCAAATGATGTAAAAACAGGTGAGTTAGAGCATGTGTTATGATTGAAAATTACCAAAAATAGAAATGGTGTTGCAGAAAGTAACAAAACCGACAAAGAAAAGTCTGGCAGCATTTCCATTTGAGCGGCATAACGTTGCATAAACTTGACCCAAAAAGCAGTATGAGGCTTGTTGAATATGAGAGATGTAAGAATTTTCTACAAGGCACAGGTCAGTATCACACTGTGAAAGGAATGGGATGGGCTTACTCACCTCCCTCAAAACGTGATGCCACCCAGATTGATATGGTGATGTCACTTCGCTGTGCTCCGTGAGGTCATCATACTGTGCCATTCTCTCTAGCTATCATGGGAGTACTTTATCCAGGTTTCCTGCACTTTTCAGAGCTGTTAGAGGTCATGTAGAAGCAATATCATATCTTCAATTCAGATGACTCCCAGTCTGAGGTCTAAGACAAGAGTAGGCTTAAGTAATCCAGTAGGGAATGGCACTTCAAGCTCCAAGAAGCATTAACTAGGCCTTTTCCGGGGAGTGCCACAAAAAATATGAAAGCTTTTTACATGTCCTTCAAACTAACCCATCCTATAGGAACTTCACAAAGAACCTCAAAACTCTACACCTCTAACATTCAGCTTCATGTTTTTAGGTCGAGCATCAGCGCGCATGCACTGTCTGCAAGACCTGTTGTAATCACTCCACAGGGAGTATAATTCCGCCTTTTGCCGCCTTCTGCTTCAGTTGGTTCACTCCTCTGTCGCTTACATTTCCTGGCTCCTTACAGGTGGGCTCCCGATACTTCACTTCCGGTTTTTTAGTTGAGGAGCACCAGCCAACTACAGTTTCTTTACACTGTAGTTTTTATGTGTTCCTGTTGGGGACTACTTGTTTAAAATTGGTACTTGGGTGTCACGCATCATGTTTTACTATGGCGCCCCTTTCATCTTGCATAAAAGGTTCAGGTGCTCCATGCGTCATATTTACCCCGGCGCCTACTTTTATGGGGGTTTTTTTTTTTGCGCCGTCCAGAGGACCAGATCGGGCTGGTCTTCGTCAATCCTCGGCAAAATTGATTTTTTTTTTACAGATTTATATAGCACAAAGTAGACCCAGGTGTATTGAGGCGCTTTACATAAGAACCAGTTGTAGAACACACTGTTACATTTCTAGGCAGGAGAGCCATTGAGGCACCCGCTGCCTTTCATACAGCGAAGCAGAACCTCCTAGCGTGGCCCCGTCACCATACAATCAGGGGCGGGCCAAGCCTGTGAGGCTCCAGTCATTGGCCACGCCCCTAGATCTGCTGGACCTGGAGAGAACTGATGTGAGCACTCCCCCTTTCAATAAGTTGTTGAGGGCTGGCAGCTCTCCTTTTTTAGAGCCTCTGTTTCTGGCCAGGACAGCCATGATGACGCGCTTGCCGCCGTCCTGAGAACCAGATCCGGCTGGGCTTCCCGAGTCCTCGGCAGAACCAGCATTTCTTTTGTTTTTGTAGACTTACATAGTGTGAAGTAGACACAAGAGTATTAGGGTCCTTTATATAGCCACCAGTTGCATAACACAATGATACATTTCTAGGCAGGAGTGCTGTCGAGACACCCGCTGCCTTTCATACAGCGAAGCAGAGCCTCCAAGCACGGCCCTGTCACCATACAATCAGGGGCGGACCAAGCCTGTGAGGCTCCAGTCATTGGCCACGCCCCTAGATCTGGTGCAGGTGACATGCCGGTGTTCGTCTGTATGTGCCCCCACCTCGCCGCCGTACTCCTTTAATGCCCGGGGGAGCTTCATGTTTGTGCTGCGCACTTCAAGTCTGCAAGGCTCCAGCCATCGGCCATGCCCCTGGATCTGGTGTAGTGGACCCGCCGGTTGCCCAGTGCTGCGTCTGAGGCTACTGGCCCCCTTCCATGCCTCAAGGGAGCGTGATGTTTGTACTGTGAACTCCCCCCCCCCCGCCCCCCAGGTGGCTCAAGCCACTATGCCCAGCAAAACTGCCCTACCTCCACATTCTCTAGGTAGATCTTTAGGGCAGACTCGAGAGGAGGTGGAGACTGTGCATTGCATTGCTAACTGGAATGGTGAATTTGTAATTTAAACTTCTTTTTTATGTGAGTTATTGCTACCCTTACTTTAACTGTGGCCTTGAAGTTATCTGGTCTGCACTTGAGCGTAGTCTTTACTATAGGTAAATACAGATTGAGCTTTTCAATGTTTGAGAGTGTTTCGAAGAGTAAATCAACCTTCTTTGTTTTAAGTGGGACTTAGTGTTCTTGTGCAGCCCTCACTATTATGGTATGATATACCGATGTTTCATTAGATGGAGAAGCCTTTACACAGCTCTAGTGTTTCGGCATACTGCGCAACCACCCTGTATTTTTGGCACAGTTTCATGATGATATTCTGCAATTGGTTGCTGAAATGGGGGCAGTGGGTCTGAAAGATGTCTACTTCTGAACTTAATCGAGTACAATATGGTGAGGAATGCTCCGGGGTGATGGGACTTGAGGCCACTTTATTGTGCTTAAGAAAGGGGAAAATCCTCAACTCCTAAGATAGCTTCTAGCATGGCCCTTTACTACGCCAAAGCGTACCACCCCCTTTCATTCCTCAAATCTATCCATTAATTAGGGGTATATTCCAAACCAAATCTAACCATTAATTAGGGGTATCTTCCAACTTCCTTCCCCCTCCCCTACCACCAGCACTCTCCGTTCCATAAGAGACTTCCAGTCAGACAGTGGTAGGTCATTATGTGTCTGTTAGGAGCCTACGATTATTTGTCCACTCGGTTAGCACTGTTCCTTTTAGAGACAAATATATGGTGCATTCACTGACCTAGAGTTTAAATCTGAATTAGCCATAGACTCCAAGTAGGAGCTCCTTACCGCCTGAACTACATTGGCAAAAAACAATGGTAAAACTAGTTACTCATTATCTACAGACCCTGTGTACCTTCTCTTTTGCTCCCCCACAGGGACTGGTCTGACTAGTCGGTGTGTGAGCCATATTTTGACTGTGGGCCTGTTTTCTGCTCTGCTGGGCCCAGGTTCACTGGTAATTACAATGATATTCTCACAAACATTGTCTGCATCAAGATCAAGTCGATGCTGTCTTCCACACCTTGGAAAACACTTATACAACTGGTGCTCATGTAAAGCGCTCTGTGACTAATGCTACTCTTCTTACTCTCCTTCCTTGTGCCTCATACTGCTGTTCTCCTCACTCTCCTTCCTTCTGTCTCACACTGCTCTTCTCCTTACTCTCTGTCCTTGTGCCTCATGCTGCTCTTCTTCTCACTCTCCTTCCTTGTGCCGCAGGCTTCTCTTCTCTTCCTCCCTCTCCTTCCTTGTGCCTCACACTGCTCTTCTCACTGTCCTTCCTTGTACCTCACGCTGCTCTTCTTTTCACTTTCCTTCCTTGTAACTCACGCTGCTCTTCTCCTCTTCACTCTCCTTCCTTGTGCCTCACGCTGCTCTTCTCCTCACTCTCCTTCCTTGTGCCTCACGCTGCTCTCCTCCTCACTCTCCTTCCTTGTGCCTCACGCCCCTCTTCGCACTCTCCTTACTTGTGTGGCACGCTGCTCTTCTCCTCCTCACTCTCCTTCCTTGTGCCTCATGCTTTTCCACAACTAACAATTCCAATACAGCCCACATAAT
Source organism: Calotriton arnoldi (assembly GCA_963921515.1). Lineage (NCBI taxonomy): Eukaryota > Metazoa > Chordata > Amphibia > Caudata > Salamandridae > Calotriton > Calotriton arnoldi. Next base: position 432,802 of record CAWUFW010001622.1, on the reverse strand, counting down.
TCCACTCCACACCACATACATACACTCAATAACACATAGGTAAAATGCAATGTCATTTACAACACCAAAAGCAATAACTCAAACAAATGCGAGACCTATTGCATTTCCAATGCTTGTTGCCTTTGGTATGAGTCTAAGTTTACTGCTCAGTCGGAATTTTGGCCTTCTGCTCTTGTTTCTTTTTCATACTCTTGTATTAATTTCATTGTATTTTATTTTACAGATCGAAAATAAAAATTAATCGACACACATACATAAGTAGTAAAATCGAGATACAATATGAAACCAATAAAACATGCAGTACACTATGTTGACGTCAAAAAGAACAATAGTCAATAAATATCTATATAATCAGTATATATACAATGTAAAAACAAGATAAAACCAATAGCAATTAAAGATCAATTTTAAACCCTAAATGTGCCAATTAATCAAGCCTGGGGCTACAGGGAGGCGACTGAGTAGGAACAGGGCCGTACTGCGAACCGAAACCGGCCCGGTAACAAAAATGGCCCCCCAGGGGTCTAAAAACGGGCCCCACCCTTGCAGCCCACTGGGGAAACACACAGTGCCCACTACGGCCAGTCCGGCCCTGAGTAGGAAGGGTGGCCAGTATGCACAGTCGAATCAGCCACGCCGAATACACACATTTTTATATTGTATTAATTTGATTGAGTTGGAGTGTTATCTGTTGTGTGGTTGTCATATGTTTTAGGTGTTCCCTATGCAATATTGCCAGTTTCTAATTTTTAATAGAATACTTTTAGCATCCTTGCCTCTATAATTGAAATTGTATTGAAATGTGTTTATACTTTGTCTTTGATTTTAGTGTTCCGGTGCAATGTTCCCTCGGTGTGAATTCTGATGATGTATCTGAACTATGCAATAATTGATGTGTAGTCGTCTTATTTTTATGTAGCACCGTAATTAATCTAAACTGTTTATGTAAAGTGCTCTGACAAACATGAGGCCTTATTCATACTATATAAAACTACATTTATATCAATTTATAAACTTTAAAAAATGGTCTGAAGAAATGTGTTTATATCAGTAAGGTCCTAAAATGCCTCAGTACAGTAACTAGAAACTATCCAACATAAAATGCTATGAACCGAACCCACAGACCAGCCTTCAAGCATATATGCATATTTTTTATTAAATATTTCACTTTCCATCATTTACTCTCTACATAACAATCTCATAGTTAATGTTAACGCATTTATATTTTCTTTGTTTTTTGCACGCAGCTGAATCATAACGTTATGAATGACAAAAAACATAAGATTGCGGTAGTGCAGTAACCGCTCGACCACATTATCCCCCTCAAAAAGAAAAACTGGCAAATGATCATCAGGTACATCCCTCAGAACAGGATGTTGGGCTTTATCAAAGCTTGATTAACAGCCTATACCTATTTATTCAGGGTGCAACTAAAACAGAACAATATGGGTGGACTTCCAAGCTGTTATTTAACGAGCACGGGTAGCCAATGCATTCACATTAAAAATGTCTATACTCAAACTAAAAACATGTGTCAACCATATCACGTGGTATGACGTCTTTCTTTGCTTGGAGGGAAAACTTTGCTTCTGCGCAGTGTGTATTAAAATGGCTGCTTAATGTTTTCACGTGCTAAAGCTTGCGCATATGCTGCAATTAAAACTGTGGTATTCTAATGCTACTAATGCGGGATAGATTTATAATTAAATGGGAATAGAGTAGAAATAAGGGGTATACAGTGAAGACATTTATTTGTGATTTTAATGTTTTCTTCTTTGACTTTTTATTAGTTTGTAAAATGGGGCCTGGGTTAACAGAAAGGCAGCTTGCAGCCAATGAGAAATGCGCATGCGCGCTGGAGAACAAGGCACAGCGATGGAGTCAACTTGGACATCATCCAAGGCCGCGACCTGTGGGCCAAACTCCACTACATCCGCGATGTTCTTGCAAAATGCAACATTTTGCATATGTTGTGTATCAAACTTTGTCGTGAGACGGGTGGGAAATAAAGCAAATGTATTAATTGTGAGGGGCGGTATTTTAAAACAATGGGCTTAAAGAAATTGAACTAAATTGACATGGTGTGAGGATCAACCCTCTGTCCCCGTCCAATCAGAAGTAGTGGGCCCATAATTTTGAAACATTAATGGGAGGTACCTGGGTGTAGAAGGGTATAATAGATATAGAATTAGATAATTAGCTAGCACAGACGCTCAGACATACAAGCTGATCGATTGCAGACTGAACCGCTGTCCAGAGAGGTCCTGAGGTGTTGGGGCGGAGTCCATTAGAAGGAAGACATGAAAGAAATCAAGGAGAAGCGAAGTGTCAGAGAGGGGAACGACGCATGCGTCGTTGATCGAGAGGTCACCTGTCCTGTCCTAAACCTGGTCCGGAGGTCTTTAGTCTTCATCTTTCTTGGGACCTATCTTTCCACTCCTTGGCCAAGGGGTTTGGTTCTCGCACCTCTAGGTAAATATAAATGCAACCTTTAGCTGTGCTGCTGTCTCTATCTTCTTCTTTCTGAGGGATCGTCATTGATTGATAAATGATTATTTAGTATACTTCATCCTTGATATACAATTAAGTATTATGTGGTTTTGTAATTTATTCTGTTAAAACTTTAGATAAACATTTTTAAAACTTCCTGACTCAGTGATTATTTCAGAATTATGAATTGTATTGAATGTCACTCATTTTAAACTTCCCAATTATCAAAGGGTCCATTGGTAAGTCATTACTCTTCAATCAGAAAGGTAATTGGTAGCAGGGATATTGATAAAGAGTACAACTGACCCACCAGCGGAAATTGCTAGCGTAGTATGAATGAATGGGCCCAGGTGAGTATTCGGTGTATGAATGCTTGTTGCTAGTAACCCGCTGGATCAGTTTTCTGGTTATCAGAGGATGGTTGCACTTTGTTGATTGGGTAATGAGAATTTTATTTTTATAAACTAACATCCGTTTTGTTTTATGTTGTCCAGAATTCCCCGGGGAAAAGTTGAATAGCGGATGGTAAGTGGAAGCCATACTGCAGTGAGGTTATCTGTCAGGCAGAAATAGTACTGAAAAGTTAAGCAGGGCTATCAGTACTTGTTAGGGACTCTATGCGTGTGAGTAATAGCAAAGGAATATGCTGGCAAAAATTTGATGTTATATCACCTAGAAAGGGTAACATTGAAGAAGTAGCAAGTATTTCCGAAGCTTATGTGAAGAGTAAACAGAAGGGTTTTTACTCGTAGTGTATGTTTAGTAAACGGAAAGGTTTTACTAAGTGTGAGAGAAACTATCTTTTCAAATTTAGAGAAACTGGCACGATAGCGAATGTTTTATGTTGTTACTGAACTTTAATAAGAAGCGTAGAGAAAATAAAGTTTTGCGTTCGATTTTGCAAAGGGAGGGTCAGCTGCCGGAGAGGAAGCTGACGTCACAAACGCCGCGCTGGGATTGTTTGAAACAGCGGCCGTGGAACGACTCTTGTAAAGGAGTGGTCAGTAGTCAGGAGTAATACTGACATCACAGGTGTCGCGCTGGGATTGGTTGAAACAGCGAGGGACAGAGAAGCGCATATTGTAAAGGAGGGTCGTCAGACAGACGTCACTGAAAAGCCGTGCTAGGATTGGGTCAGAGACAAATGTTAGCTGGAATTTAATTGGTTGTCAGCATAGAAGTCGAAATCTTAGTGGATAGTGGAGATTATATGTGGAAACATGTCCAACTTTAACAGGAACTCGTCCGGACAGGAGATTTCTAGGTTTTGCAGAATATAATTCGATACATAGATATTTACCCAAAATGAATGGAGAAAAGAGAAAAATGACATTTTTACAAAAGATTAAGAATTATTTTAAGAAGGATAAACCTATCAAAACTAGAGAAGGAATTATCATTCCACCAGCAAAAACGCCCGCTTCATTCATGATGATGGAGAGAGGTTATCATACTTGCGTATGGTTAGAAAATTGGATAGAATATACCAAAAATTACGGAATATTAGCATTCCCAGAGAATGGTACTTTCAATGGGAGAATTCTTCAAAATTTGAGAATGAGGATAAATGACTTAGAACCCAGACCAAGATTAACTCAATACGAAGCCCTAGAAGAGTGGGAAACAGAGGCATTTGAACGCGACAGACCCAGAAGCAATAGGGGTTATAGGGGATTTTTCCCTAGACAACAAAATGAGTCAAGAGACAGTCAGATGAAACAGTGGAGAAGAGCGATGGTTACCGAGGGTTTGTATCCAGTATTCATGACAGAAGAGTCGTTAGGGAGCAAATGCACAGAAAAGACAAAAAACTTGACAGGGTTTGGAGATTCTGAAGATGAATTTATAGAAAAAATATTAAAGAATCCGCCACCATATCAGGAAGGGGCAAGGGGGTGTACACCAAGTGCACCAATTTTAAGAACACCATTGGTACCGCAAGTATTGCATAATCCACCAGTTAATAGGGTACTTCAGGATAAGGAAAAAGAAGCTATAGACAGAAACAGAGCAGAATTGATACAGAAAATAACACAGTTGAATGTACATCCTGATTCCCTGACCATACCTGTAACAATTGGTCCAGTGGTTCCCTTATATGGTGACAAGGTAAATTATCCAAAACCTCTAGTCATGCCTACACCTGTAGAGATTCCAAAACCTGAAACCGTAATAATTGATGACCAGATCAGTGATTGTGAATCTATGATATCCCTAATGGATTTACCTATTAGAGGATCTGTAAATAGCACTCCTAGAAGAATAACACCTGGTTGCTCAAAAGATGTAAATATAGTAACATCATCTGGAAGTAAGAGTGCCACAGTAGTAACACCAGAAGACTTAGAAAGGTGGGCACAAGGATCAGACAGACAGAGTTCACCCCAAAGATCATGGACATCTACAAATTAAAAGTCAAGTTAGAAGAAATGATAGCAGGAAATGTAGGAGTAGATCGCCTAAATACCTACAATGAAGAAGAACTATTGTTCGTATGCAGGAGCATCACTAGAAATGTAAAGATATTTCATGAGAAATTATCAGATTTGGCCTTACAGATGGGGATTGAAATAGGGAAGTCAAAAGTACTACAGAAACCCTATAGAGCAGACTTTTCTGACAAGGATCTAGAATACATGAATGTCTCTGGTCGAAAACTACAAGTGAAAGAATTAATGTCAGTATTACAGAAATGGGGAGATCTAGATAAATGGAAAGCTAGATGGACATAGAAAAAGGAAGAGGCACGGTACAGTGGATCGACTTCTGAATATTTATTGAAGGAAACAGGGAAAGTAGATCAGATGTACCCGATGCGAGAAGCACCTGGAGGAGGTTATGTTCATGTCCCATGGAGCAGACAAGATATTTTGTCATTTACGAATGATTTTCCAAAATTGAGACAAAAACCAATTGAATGGTACAAGCAGGTTGAGAGGTTTGTGAAAGTGTCAAAGGTATTGTTGAAGGACTTGGATGGTCTGTTCGATATAGTGGTACCTGCCGATTTGTGGACAGATTGTAAAATTACAGTTGACTGGCCGAGTGAAGAGTATCCTAGAGATGCAAAGACAGGTGCTCCATCAAGTGATGTAATGAAAAAGTATCATCAGGTAATAACTTAACTGAAAGGGAAAATATCACCAAAAGAAACAGATTGGGTGAAAATAGACAGGACTACCCAAGAAGCAAGTGAATCGGTACATGCCTATTATGAACGTCTATTACAGGTGTTCAAACAGTATAGTGGATTTGAGGACATTGGAGATAAAAATATGAGTCAGTTTGTCTACCGATTTGTTTATGGTTTAAAGCCAGAGATTTGTCAGATGATTAAGCAGCACATGTTGTGCTGGCAAGGGAAACCCATAGATGAAATTTTGAAATATGCAAAATATTGTGGAGACGATATTGAGGATAGGTACAAGAAACTGCAAGAGAAAGTGATGGGGGCTCAGGTGAAAATGGCTGAGCGACAGGGAATTAATTTGGATAATCCAACTGATAATCAGGGAAAAGATTCTGGAACGAATGGTGACACAGCGAATGGTGGAAAAGTGAGAGGACGAATGCGTCGAGAAGAGGCTAAAAAGAAATTTCCTTGTCATGGATGCGGAAAGTTGGGACATTGGAAGGATGAATGTAAAAAGATTCGAAATAATAATGGCCCAAATCATAATTTAAATCCACAGACGCAGAATGACTCACAGCAGGGTGTAAATCCTCAGAGTCAGTTGCCACCTGCCCCTATACAGGGTAATGTAAGCAGAGCAAAGCACGGTACAGACGTCGGATATCAAGGAGGAAGTGGTAAGAACGACTATGTAACATCCCAGTCTCTTTTACAGGATGAATTTGACACATATAATCATCAATGACGGTGCCTAAGAGAGGGGGAGAAGGAGTGCGTACTTGGCGCATCCTTACCGGTAGATCAGTCAGGTCCATATGTTGAAGGGAAAGTAAGAGGTAATGATATCACTTTTCTTTTGGACACTGGTGCTACCCGTTCTACTGTGAGAACAGCAGACATCCCAGACCTTCCTCTCTCTGGAGAAGCTATCCAAGTTGTAGGTGTAGCTAATCAAAAGATCAGAACACCCCTTACTGAGCCAATGGAAGTAAAAATAGGAAACTTCCGAGAAATGCACCAATTTGTAGTGTGTGATTCCAGTCCAGTAAACTTATTGGGTAGAGACTTATTGTGCAAAAGGAATTCTACTATTTTCTGCACACCGGATGGTGTTGCAATACAGACCCCGGACGAAGATCATGTTTATAAGTTCATGATAGCCAAGCAAGGTACAGAAATAGATGAGATGTTCTCTTTGATAACAAAAAACGAATTACCAGAAGAACTAAGAACAACAGTGAATTCCAAGGTATGGGATTTCACCGGGAAAGAAGTAGGACTTATGGCCAAAATAGACCCAGTAAAAATCACTGTAAAGGAAGGTGAAATTTTCCCAAATACTAGACAGTACAAAATGAGTGCAGAAGTAAAAGCAGGAGTTGTTGAGGAAATTAACAGAATGGTAAAACAAGGCATATTAAAAGAAGTTATGAGTAGCCCTTGTAACTCACCAATCATGGGTTTGAAGAAGCCTAGTGGAAAGTATGGGATTGTTCAGGATTTGCGCAAAATTAATAAAATTGTGGTACCTTGTTGTCCTATAGTACCAAATCCTGCAGTAATCCTATACCAGATACCCTGGAGTGCAGAATGGTTTACCGTGATTGATCTATGCCAAGCATTCTTTTCAATACCATTGCACCCAGATAGCCAATATCTCTTTTCATTTAAATTCGAAAACAAAGTCTATGTATGGAATCGTGTACCTCAAGGATACACAGAAAGTCCGTCCATTTTTAATCAAATACTGAAAGGGTGTTTGGAGAAATTAGTGCTACCCAGGAGTTCAGTCTTGGTACAGTATATAGACGACTTACTGGTAGCATCCAACACTCATGATGATTGTGTTGAAGATACAATTGCGTTACTCAACCATTTGGCTGAGGAAGGACACAAAGTGTCACCTGAAAAGCTGCAGTTTTGTACAACAGCAGTTAAATACTTGGGACACCAAATTGAAAGAGGAACAAGAAGAATAACATCTGACAGAATAAAAATAATCAAGAAAATGAAAATGCCAGAAACACAAAGAGAAGTGAGAATGTTTCTTGGAATAGTAGGATACTGTCGTCAATGGATTATAGGGTTTTCATTACTAGCAAAGCCTTTGATTCAGTTAACCAAAAAGAAAGCCAAAGATCCAGTTGAATGGGATGATGAAAGTGCTGGTGCATTTGTAAAATTAAGAAATGCATTGTGTGAGGCACCTGCCTTAGGTATGCCTGACTATACAAGAGAATTCGCACTGTTTTGCTATGAAAGAGAAAATTGTGCACTTTCAGTGTTAACTCAAAGACATGGAATAGACAGGCGTCCTATAGCATATTTTTCTGCTACATTGGACCCAGTGGCGGCAGCATTGCCAGGCTGTTTGAAAGCAGTTGCTGCTACCTGTATGAGCATTGAACAAAGTGAGTCAATAGTAATGGGATATCCTGTAACAGTGTTTGTCCCACATGCAGTTGTGATCTTGTTGACAAGAACTAGAACTCAGCATCTCACACCTAGTCGGGTGACAAGGTATGAACTCATTATTCTTGGAGCTGAAAATGTGACCATAGTTAGGTGCACTGTTGTGAATCCTGCTACGTTATTGCCAGATCCTATTTTTGAAGAAGTCAAGGACGATCCAGAACATGATTGTCTAAAGGTCACAGAATTATGTACAAAGCCGAGACCTGACATACAGGAGACGCCCCTAAAAGATCCAGATAGGGAGCTGTTTGTGGACGGCTCATGCCTAAGGCATGAGGATGGTAAACTGAGTGCAGCCTATGCTGTGTGTGAATTAACTGGAATAGTTGAAACATCCTATTTACCAGGAGTCAAGTCTGCACAAGTAGCTGAAGTGATTGCTCTGATCAAAGCTTCCAAAATTGGGAAAAATTTAAGAGTAACCATATTTACGGACAGTCAATATGGGTACGGGGTTGTGCATGACTTTGGCCAACTGTGGATGCAAAGGGATTTCATGACTTCTTCAGGATCCCCAATCAAAAATGCACAGTTTGTAAAAGAATTATTGGAAACAATACAATCACCAAAAGAATTGGCGGTGGTGAAATGTACCGCACACCAGTCAGGAGATGACTGGGTGGTAGTCGGTAACAGATACGCAGATCTGGTGGCTCAACACTGTGCCAAAAACAGGTTGTCAGTAAATAAAAAGATTGAAAGGATGGGAATCAGCTGCCAACTTATGCTATGTGCACCACCTGAAACATGGAATGATGTGAAAAGACTGCAAGATGATGCTGACGAGAGTGAAAGAGATGTTTGGATAAAAATAGGATGTACCCGAAGAGCAGACGACGATGTATGGGTATATGCAGATGGCAGACCAGTCATGCCCGACTGTCTGATTTCACAAATGGCCAGAATGTATCATGGAGACACACATGTAGGGAGAGATGCCATGATTAGACTCTTCAGACAAAGTTGGTATAATCCAAAGTTTAGGTCTGCAGCAGAGAGTCTTTGCCAAAGGTGTTTAACTTGCCAAATGAATAATCCAGGAAGGAGAACAGTAATTGGTTTGGGAAAAATTGGGAAGGCTGAAGGTCCCTTTGTGAGATTGCAGTTAGATTTCATACAGTTACCACCATGTAAAGGACTGAAATATGTACTTGTCATAGTGTGTCTGTTTTCAAAGTGGGTGGAGGCTTACCCTACTAGAAGGAATGACAGCATTACAGTCGCAAAACTGCTCTTGAGAGAACTCATTCCTAGGTTCGGTTTCCCAGTAACTTAGGAATCAGATAGAGGAAGTCACTTCAACAACGATGTAATTCGAATAATTTGTGAAGCATTCCAAATTGAACAGAAATTGCACTGTGCGTACCGCCCAGAGGCTTCTGGAGTGGTTGAACGAATGAATGGCACAATAAAATCAAGACTGTCAAAAATGTGTGCATCAACATCGCTAGATTGGCCAGATGCATTGCCTCTTGTTTTAATGGGACTCAGAAGCATTTCAGATAGAAATACCGGATTGAGTCCCCATGAAATAATCATGGGAAGAGCAATGAGACAAGCACATGTACCTACAAATAAACTACTGAACATAACTGATGATATGGTTCTAGATTATTGCAAAGGATTGGCTGACCTAGTGCGTTCTGTCTCTCACCAGGTTGGAGAAGACGCAGTTTCCAGGCAGCCTGAGCAAGAGCATGATCTGAATCCCGGAGACTGGGTGGTTGTGAAGCATCACACCAGAGAAACGTGTTTATCACCCAGGTGGGGCGAACCTTGTCAGGTTATACTAGTTACGAACACAGCAGTGAAATGTGCAGGATTGCCTAATTGGATTCATGTAAGTCACCAAAAGGGTGCCAGAGCCTGAAGAACAAGATCCTCAGACAGCATCAATAACTGAGGAAGCTGAAGGTTGGCCAGCTGAAGAATCCCAGGTGAGAGATTCGAGAGAAGCTGAAGAAGAAGAACCGAGCATAAGTCAGGACTGGATACCAGTGGTTGATATACCAGACGTTTACAACAGAACAAGAAGCCGAGCAAAATTAGAAGAAATTAGGGAGGACCAGATAGGTGAAGAAGAAGCAGCTCAGGATGGGGAAAATGAAACGATAAAAGAACCTGAGCAGGACCAGATAGGGAGAGGAAATTGGGCTCAAATCGACAACGGAACAACAAAATTTGAGCAGGGACAGATAGGTTTAGAAGAACACGGTCAGGCTGCAGAAGTACAAAGTGCAATAAGCCCTGATCAGAACCAGTTAGAACTAGGAAAATACGTTCAGGAAGCAGAAAATCACGAAAACCTCAAGCATGAAGACGTAAATCCTGAACAGGGTCAGTTAGTAGAAACTCATATTGAAGCAACTGAAGAAAAATCAATAAGACCTGATCAAGAACAAATAGAGGAAGAGACTGAAAACGAAGAAAAACAAATTGTACAACAGCTTGAAAATAAAAGAACTTTTGGAGAAGAAATAAGAAGTGAAGAGACAGTGCAAACAAAGAAAGCCAGAAAAGGTGATCATTGGCCTAGTGTCATTAAAAGAGTAAAATACCATATAGAAACCAAGAGTGAAGATCCGGAACAAGTAAATGAAGTAACAAGCCTAACTGGAAAAACAAGTGGAACTGAAAAACGAAAAAGCAAAAGACTAAAACTTGTGAACAATAAATTTAAAGGTCCTGATTGGACTTATATAATCCTTGAAGTCTACGAGAGTTCAGAATCAAGTGAAAGTGGTGACGAAAGAACAAGTGCAGAACTGACTTATGAGAAAGAAATAAAGCCACCTTGATAACGTTAAAGTCTTGAAAGAAAAAGATAAGAAGAGAAATCTTCCTTGTCAAAATGCCTGACGACAGAGTTTCTGGGAGACCGAAACGGAAATGTTGTAAAAGATGTTGTGCCATATGCCATATGTAGTCTGGTAATGGTGCTTATAGTATGGTTAGTTGTGATTGTAGCAATTCCTTACATTATGATAATGGATAAAAAGATTAACAACGAAACGAAGGGAAGGATAGATAACTTGAAAAGTGATAGAGTAAAATTAGAAGCAGAAGATGAACCAGAGTTTCATCATGTGTTAACAGATAACGACACTAGTTTAAATGTTTTCACAAAATTATTGTTTCAATATGTAGATACCATGGAAGTTAGTGATTGTTATGTTTGTATGAAGTTACCCGAATCAGTAGCAGAAGGGTTAACATACCATCATTTGCCATTAACTTATGGCATATCATGTAGTGTATTGACTAGTTTATTTTATAAAACAGGGAGACTCCAGTATTATTATTCAGATATAGATGTGATATTTTCGGAGGTTCCGATTCGAAAAAATATGAACCCAGTGCTTAGTAGTCAAGATGCACAATTTATGGGAGAATTTTTCCTAACAATGAAATCGATAGATATAACACATGCACATAGAAGCAATCTAACATGTTCGTTACATGAAGAAGAAAAGATATTTTTGAATTTAGTAGAAAATAGAAGACAAGATTTTCAAAAGAAAGCGTCTGAGCATAAGGTTCATCTGCCACCTTGGCCTGAGAAAGAGGGTATTTACACACCTGGCAAGGCTCAAGCTGCTATGGCTCTGGATTTTGTAAAGACAGGGAAAATGTGTCTACATAGGTTAAGGTCGGATTATAACAATACTTTCATCGGTACCAGTGAATGTGAACATAATTTCTTAATTCTTGGAGGTTGGGGACTAAAAGGAGGAACAGATTCAGTTTTTCCTGGAATCTATTATGTATGTGGGAATAAGGTTTACTTTAGGCTTCCTGCACGGTGGTATGGAAGTTGTTATTTTGGAATAGTATTTCCAAAAATATACCACGTAAAAAGAAACACTGGGAGCAATGAAAATAATAGTGAATTAACACGTAGTAAAAGAGCTAGTTTTTCTGAAATTGTAGCTGATATATTTGGTGCATTGATACCTTCAGTGGGAATAATTCTGAACTCAAGGAAAATATGTAAATTATCTACAGTGGTGGATCGTTTATCAACGGATACTGCTGGAGGATTTCTAATGATTAATGCGGAGAGGATTGCGATTAGATCTATGGTTATGCAAAATAGACTTGCTCTTGATATAATATTGGCAAAAGAGGGCGGAGTCTGTAAATTATTGAAAACAAAACACTGTTGCACGTACATACCTGACAAAAGTGCAGAAATTGGAACGTATATACAGAATATAACAAAACTTGAGAATGAACTAAAACCACTGGAAGTTGAGAGTGTATGGGAAAGATTGACAAATAGCATTACGTCAATTGGTACCTGGTTTGCTAATGTAGGGAAAGGACTTATAGGTCAAATATTAGTACCCTTAGTAGGGATAGCAATAATAATACTGTCAATAATGATATGGTGCAAATGTTGTAGAAAGAATGATAGGTATAGAGTGACAGGAAAAGGAAAGAAACGAAAGTTTGATGAAATTGAATTAGAAGATCTGAAAAGTGAATTATACAAAAAACTGAAAGGAGATGATAAAAATAGAAAGTGTAAAGGTGAAGCTGAGACAATTTTATGCTAACAGTTGGCATCTGGTTGTGGGTAATTTTTTGATGGCTCAGAAACGCCATCAGAGAGGGGATTGATGGAGCAAGAACTCAGAATGAGACTTGCTCGTAAGCAATCCTCTCACAGTATTAACTAAATTTTGTAATGTCTCTACTAATAAATGCACACATGAACACTATACTAGTGAAGCTTGCTTATGTGTTTAAGCTAATAAGTAATGCTTGTCTAATCCAAAATGGCCGCTAAAGCGCGGGAATTCCATTGCGCATGTGTCAACCATATCACGTGGTATGACGTCTTTCTTTGCTTGGAGGGAAAACTTTGCTTCTGCGCAGTGTGTATTAAAATGGCTGCTTAATGTTTTCAGGTGCTAAAGCTTGCGCATATGCTGCAATTAAAACTGTGGTATTCTAATGCTACTAATGCGGGATAGATTTATTATTAAATGGGCATAGAGTAGAAATAAGGGGTATACAGTGAAGACATTTATTTGTGATTTTAATGTTTTCTTCTTTGACTTTTTATTAGTTCGTAAAATGGGGCCTGGGTTAACAGAAAGGCAGCTTGCAGCCAATGAGAAATGCGCATGCGCGCTGGAGAACAAGGCACAGCGATGGAGTCAACTTGGACGTCATCCAAGGCCGCGACCTGTGGGCCAAACTCCACTACATCCGCGATGTTCTTGCAAAATGCAACATTTTGCATATGTTGTGTATCAAACTTTGTCGTGAGACGGGTGGGAAATAAAGCAAATGTATTAATTGTGAGGGGCGGTATTTTAAAACAATGGGCTTAAAGAAATTGAACTAAATTGACATGGTGTGAGGATCAACCCTCTGTCCCCATCCAATCAGAAGTAGTGGGCCCATAATTTTGAAACATTAATGGGAGGTACCTGGGTGTAGAAGGGTATAATAGATATAGAATTAGATAATTAGCTAGCACAGACGCTCAGACATACAGGCTGATCGATTACAGACTGAACCGCTGTCCAGAGAGGTCCTGAGGTGGAGGCGGCGGAGTCCATTAGAAGGAAGACACGGAAGAAATCAAGGAGAAGCGAAGTGTCATAGAGGGGAACGACGCAGGCGTCGTTGATAGAGAGGTCACCTGTCCTGTCCTAAACCTGGTCCAGATGTCTTTAGTCTTCATCTTTCTTGGGACCTATTTTTCCACTCCTTGGCCAAGGGGTTTGGTTCTCGCACCTCTAGGTAAATATAAATGCAACCTTTAGCTGTGCTGCTGTCTCTATCTTCTTCTTTCTGAGGGACCGTCATTGATTGATAAATGATTATTTAGTATACTTCATCCTTGATATACGATTAAGTATTATGTGGTTTTGTAATTTATTCTGCTAAAACTTTAGATAAACATTTTTAAAACTTCCTGACTCAGTGATTATTTCAGAATTATGAATTGTATTGAATGTCCCTCATTTTAAACTTCCCAATTATCAAAGGGTCCATTGGTAAGTCATTACTCTTCAATCATAAAGGTAATTGGTAGCAGGGATATTGATAAAGAGTACAACTGACCCACCAGCGGAACTTGCTAGCGTAGTATGAATGAATGGGCCCAGGTGAGTATTCAGTGTATGAATGCTTGTTGCCAGTAACCCGCTGGATCACCAGGTGGGGGGGATTTCGACCGACGACGAGGGAAAATTAAATAAATAAGTAATTTTCCCACGATGAAGGAAGATTAAATAAATAATTAATTTTCCCTCATCTTCTGTCAAAACCCCCCCCCTCCCCGACCCGGCCCCACGACCCACTGCTCTTACCTGCATGGGCCGCAGCTGTATGCATGGATGGGCACAAGACTGGTAGCAGCAGTGCAAGCAACCATCCCACACACATGCCTGCAGAGCAGATACAGCACATGCAGCAGCAGTGCAAGCAACCATTCCACACACATGCAAACCTACACAAGTCCGCAGAGCAGATACAGCACATGCAGCAGCAGTGCAAGCAACCAGCTACACACACAAGCCTACCCAAACCCGCATAGATCACTTTATCTGTCTGTGTCTGGAATTGTAAACATGTGTCTGTAATGTAAGTACATACAAAACAACATTGCATGTGTGCAGTCTGGTCCTCACCACATTATGGACCTCATGCACAAACATTCCATTCAAGGAATCGTGAATGTTTTTTTTTCTTTATTCTTTTTTGTTAGAGCCAGTCATGACCAAGGAATTGTAAAATGGGGCAAATCATGATTAACAATTTGTAATTCCCTAAATTAAATGTTCAAAATGGATTTGTTACCAGCACAATTTGCACACCGACTTCTAACAAATCTATTGGTATTATAAGAACCGACTTATGTATTAATAGGTTGGTTCTCAAATTACCAATTCGTATTGGGTCGCAACAGCAGCAGTGCAAGCAATCATCCCACACACGCAAACCTGCACAAGCCCGCAGAGCAGATATGGCACATGCAGCAACAGTGCAAGCATCCATCACACGGACACTCCAGACTACAAGAGCACGAAGAGCAGATACAGTATATTCAGCAGAACTGGAAGCAACCATCCCACACACACACAAAAACTGCACAAGCCAGCAGAGCAGATACGGCACATGCAGCGGTATTGCAAGCAACTATCACCCACACATGCAAACCTGCATAAGGACATAGATATGGCACATGCAGCAGCAGTGCAAGCAACCATCCCACATAGACGCAAATCTGCAAAGTACGCAGAACAGATACGCCACAAGCAGCAGTGCACATTTTTCCCACACATAAAACACAGCTTCTGCGTATAATGTCTCATACACACAGAACTGCTATTATGTACTTCAACTCCCTCTCTCTGCCTGCTTCACCAGAAGCTGTGAAGTATTAGTGCAATTAGCAGAGCAAAATTAAAACTACCTGTGAGGAATTCTTTGAAAGAACACATTTATTTTTCATTGCAATGAAAAGCCTACCAATAAACACTTTTGTATCCAAATGTACATCAAAATTTTCCAAGTTTGATGAGAATAGTACAACAAATGTTTTTCAGTAAACAACAAGTATCATAGATACAATTGCTTCCATTCAAACAAACCTTGAAGTTATTCTACACAGTGTGGCTGTAGTTACAGTCTGTCAGGAAAGTCACTATTTTGAAATCTACACTCAGTTCACAGTAGTAAATCAGCCATTCAACGGGATTCAATATCAATCATGTAAGAGGATGCTAATCCCACCCATAGGTACTGCAGCATGATGCACTATTAAAATGCAAAGCCAAAATGGAAAGCATACTGTGCATGGTTTTCCTGTGCCCCAATCCTAAAATGCTAATGCAGTGAATTATATGTATTTGCCCTAGTAATAGCAAAACATAAAACTCAATTTTCAGAAGAAAGCTTACATTATTTTGTGAAAGTATTAGTGTACAGATGTAGCTCCAAAGAGCAGGAACGCTGGCTCTCCTGCCACCGAGGACTCTGCAACAACAACTGCGGCCGCACTTCTCCCCGATCCATGGTCGGAACCTTTCACCTGCCAGCACTGCCTCTTTTCTTGCAACACTGAAGCACCAGCATGCACGGCGCCTACCACCACGTCTACCACGACCACCCCAGGCCATCTCCAACTGCCTCCTGCTCAACACACTATTCCTCTGCACACATGCTACAGAGATTTGGGAAACCATCACCTCCTTCACCTTGACGTCATTTTCCTCAACGAGGCCTGGCTCAACCCCACATCCGAGCCCGTTATCGCCTCAGCTACACCTGACGGCTACAAGATTACACACTGAGACTGCATCAACAAGCACGGAGGTGGGATCGCCATCATCCACAAGGATACCATTCACTGCACCACCACCGCAGTCGACGTCACCCCTATTATGGAAGACCTCAACTTCCAACTCCGAACCTACAACAAAACCGCCATCAGAGGCAATCTCGTCTACAGACTTCCAGGACCTTGCCCCAGTTTCTGCAACGCCTTTCCCCCAATTTATCGCTCCACTCGCCATTGACTCCCAAAACGGCATCTTCCTTTGTGACCTCAATTTTCACCTTGACGACCCTAACAAAACCAACACTGCCAACCTCCTCAAAAGTATGAACAACATCAGCCTCACCCAACTTGTAATCAACCCCACCACATCACAGGACACATACTTGACCCCACCTTCACGGCCATCAACAGAGTCAAGTACAGCCATATCACCGAACTCACCTTGACAGACCACGCCATCGACCACGTCACCATCTCGGGATCCCCTGGCACCACCCCCAAGCCCCCCAGCACTTTACACC
The DNA here is from genome assembly GCA_963921515.1 of Calotriton arnoldi. Taxonomy (NCBI): domain Eukaryota; kingdom Metazoa; phylum Chordata; class Amphibia; order Caudata; family Salamandridae; genus Calotriton; species Calotriton arnoldi. Next base: position 415,881 of record CAWUFW010001622.1, on the reverse strand, counting down.
ACAGCTAGAACAAGGTCTCAGAGAGCCTATAGACTGATGCCTTTAACACCTCCTGCCCGCACACTGTAACCAGCCTCAAACAGGTGGTCAAAAACTTCTCTGCCTAGATCACAGACTGCGCTGACAGATTCGCCCCGAGCAAACCCTCTAAGCTCAAGAGGTCCTCCAACCAAGCCAGCTGGTACACTACAGAATTAAGAAACATGAAATGCACCTGCAAATGACTCGAAAGGAGATGCTGCACCAGCATGGAGCCCACGGACTGAATCACATTCAAAAGAGCCCTCAAGCAATACCACCAACTGCTGAAAAAGATTAAAAGAAGCGCCCTGGCCAACCGCATCAAAGCAAGCTCCAACCACAGCAAGGAATTCTGGAACATCGTCAAAGAGTTCTCCAGCCTCTCAGCCACCGAAAATGTCATCCCCCCTTCTCAGGAACTCTTCAAGACCCTGGAGGACTTCTTCCATGACAAGATCTCCACCATTTACAGAAACTTTGAACCCCAACCCACTGACGTCCTCAGCCATCTTGCTCTCACGAATGAGGAACACCACCACCTGCCCACCGCTTCGGACCAGCTCACCACATAAGACACCACAGCCATCATGAACTCTGTCCACTCAGTAGCACCCAAGCACCCCTGTCCCCACCAAACCTTCAACCACCACACCTTCAATTGCAGGCATGGTGGTCTGCTGACCCCAGCAGGCCATCATGCCTGTCACTGCAGCCAGTTTCAGTGGGTCTCAATGTATGACTTACCTCATGTAGATTAATGAGGTAGGTCGAATTGCGACCCAATACGAATTGGTAATTTGAGAACCAACCTATTAATACATAAGTCGGTTCTTATAATACCAATAGATTTGTTAGAAGTCGGTGTGCAAATTGTGCTGGTAACAAATCCATTTTGAACATTTAATTTAGGGAATTACAAATTGTTAATCATGATTTGCCCCATTTTACAATTCCTTGGTCATGACTGGCTCTAACAAAAAAGAATAAAGAAAAAAAAACATTCACGATTCCTTGAATGGAATGTTTGTGCATGAGGTCCATAATGTGGTGAGGACCAGACTGCACACATGCAATGTTGTTTTGTATGTACTTACATTACAGACACATGTTTACAATTCCAGACACAGACAGATAAAGTGATTTTCCTAGAATCACACAGTTTGTGGTCAAGTGCTAAAGCCGGTAGCAGGTAGCCTAAATTTCATCTCTTCCAATAACTTCCCAACCAATGACAGTACTGAAACACGAAACGAGGGGGCGAAGGCTTTATTTTGAGTATTAATTAAATTACATAGATCTGCAGAAATTTGCAAACTCGTTTTTCTAAATATTAGTTGCGCTTTGTTCAAGGCATTAGACAATGAAGATCCTCATTTTCAAGCATTTGGCCTTAATTTTTTTTTTTTTTTTTTGCATTAGTCTTGCGTATGAATTTTGAAACAGAATGTGTGAGCATGTGACGTCCAGGATTATCCAGCATGTTCTTTATTAAAATATTATATTCATGAGTATTAATAGCGCAGAAATAAACAATTTTGCTGAAGCTTCGAAAACACAATAATATAAACCATATAGAATTGCCTTCATTGTACATTCTAGATAAAAAAAGTAATTACATTATTTTTTACCTTTAATATACAAGATGAAAGACACAATATCAAGAGTACAGACGATTTAAACAAAATAAATATTGAATGAATAGTAGCACAGCAGTATGCATATACTGTATGGATTTCTGCACAAATGTCATTGTCATTAAATGGCGACTATATATTATTGAAGTTACTGAAACTTCTATTATTGTATAACAAATGATGTTTCTTTTGATAGCGTGTCTGGAAATGATTTAATGCAGACTGCCAAATGTTACACTAGGTGCTATGCGTGGTCTTTATTATTGCATAAACTCGATTGTAGTTTTAAATAACGTAATGGTTTTAAGTTTGTTAAGTTCTTATTGCATTCCTTACACACGTAAAGCTGAAATAATAAATGTATTGATTGATATAAAACATATCAGATCCTATAGCCAATACTTGATTTAAAAATATTCTTTAATTTAAAAAAAAACAACAACAAAAAAGAAATATGTTCTATAAAGTGAAAGTCTTGACACACAGTAAAGTCAAAAGTCTTCAACTTCCTTGTGTAATTTAGAGAGAGACCCACCTCCCTTGTCCGGCACGATTCTTCCAGTGATCTTAAAGGATGCCTGCACCCTCGTGAATTATTGTTTGCTTTTGGGAACCAATCTTGAGCTCATGTCCTTCTCTGTTTCCGTTACTGCAGACATTGGCACAGCTGGAGGGGGGTTCCGCTTCTGTGACTGATGTCAGTCAGGAGCCTTGTGAGAGGCCTAGGATGGATGTAACATTAGAAGTACTCATCCGGTATCTAAATTTCTGGATTTCGCACCTTATTTCCCTCCAGCATCAGGGAGGTCTGAAATCCCTACTGTTAGACCTGGCATTCTTGGCATAGTTTTCCTCCCTTTTGCTTTCAGACCTCCTGTTTTTGCTGACTTCATTTTTGTTGGCCATAGGATTCTGTGCACTTAACTACTACTTACCAGTGCTAAAGTGCTTGTGCTCTCTCCTTAAAACTTGTTAGATTGGCTTGTACCCAATTGCCATAATTGGCATAATTAATTTACTTGTAAGTCTCTAGTAAAGTGTGTGGGAAAGTGCCTCCTTTTGACATAGTCACCCCCACTTTTTGCCCTCGTACTATTTATTTTAATTTTATTTTTGCTGCTTATAAAGCGCCATGGTTACTCCATTACGGAGTGTCCCCGCGCTGAATTCCAATCATGGCAGAAACACATACTTATAGTAGAGGAAGCAGAGGAAACTAAGGGAGAAGGTTTTTCCTAAACAGCCAAGTTTTAAGCTGTTTCCTAAAGATATGTTCTGAGGTCTCCAGTCTTAGGCGCAGAGGTAAAGAATTCCACTGCTTAGCCACCAGGTATCTGAAAGAGATATCCCCGAAGCGTTTTTTGTTGAATCTTGGAATGCAGACCAAGCCAGATCCGGCTGATCTCAAACAGCATGTAGGATGGTAGGAGTGTATCATAGGGTGAAGATATTTCGGGCCTTTGCCTTTCAGTATTCTATGGACATAGCACCAGGCGTTAAAGGAGATCCTCTCCTCCATGGGAAGCCAGTGGAGAGTCTCCAAGGCATTACCAGTTGACAAAAATCTAGGGATATTTAACAGCATCCGAGCTGCCGCTATTTGCACCCGTTGGAGCTTATAAATGCTCTTCTTTGGGTCCCCCAGATATAGAACGCTACAATAGTCCAATCTGGAAGTCACCAGAGCCTGGACCACTGTCTTTTTGGCAGCGTCCAGAATAAGCCCAAGAACTTTTTTCAGCATTTTTAGAATCCCAAAACAGGTACCTGTGAGGGCGGAGATCTGGTCAGAGAAAGAAAGTGCGGAGTCAAACCAGACTCCAAGGTTTTTTGCTTGATGGCTCGGAAGAGGTGGAGACCCAAACATACTCGACCACCAACTTGATGACCAAATGGAAGGTTGTTTTCCTACTACTAGGATATCTGTTTTATTGGCATTAAGCCTGAGACAGCTGTGTTTCATCCAATTTGCCATATCCACCAGGCAAAGCTTGAAATCCTCTGCCGCCTTGCCATTGTCTTGGGCCAGGGTGAGGATCAACTGTGTATCATCTGCATATGATACTGTCCACACCCCATGTTTGTTCAACAGGTCTGCCAGTGGTCGCATATACAGGTTGAAAAGGGTCGGGCTCAGTGCTGAGACCTGCAGAACCCCCTGTTTTAGATGTTGGATGGACGAGACATATGGTTGAAGAGTAGTCTGAAAGGTGCGATCCTCAAGAAAACTCATCAGCTAGCCTAGTACCATACCTCCTATCCCTGCCTGATGTAGCCTATCAAGTAACACCCCATGGGAGACCGTGTCAAAAGTGGCACTCAAGTCAAGCATGACTGGAGTCGCCGTTTGACCTTCATCTGCAATTTGGCGTATCGAGTCTGACGCATAAAGTAGCGCAGATGCGGTACTAAAAAAGGGTCTGAATCCAGATTGTGTCTCGTGGAGGAGATCGTATTCCTCCACAAACTACATTAATTGTTGGTTGACACACTTCTCCGCGATTTTAGCAAAGGTGGGTAGTAACGAGATAGGTCTTAAGTTTTCAGGTAGTAGTGGATCCAGATTGGGTTTTTTAAGTAAAGGGATGATCATAGCATGCTTCCACTCCTTCGGGACTAGGCCCATATGGATTGACAAATTTATAAGCTCTGTTAGCACTGGTGCAATAGCAGCAATGCCTTGTTCCAGAATTGCCGGCAATGCAGGATCTAAAGGGGAACCAGATTTGACTTTAAGCATAAGGCTGGACGTATCAGTCTCTGTAATCGGTTTCAGATTATGAAGCTTACCCGGGGCATCAGGCATCCTGCACGGAGCGAAAGCCAATTTAAACGTCCTTGCACTCTCAGGGAAGGAAATATAGATGTTACTCACTTTATCCAAAAAGGATGAAGCAATTTGGTCACAGTAGTAGTGGATGGAGGAATTTTCGCAGCGGTTTGTTCTAAGAAAGTTAAAGACTTAATTACTTGAAAAAGTTCCCTAGTTGAGTTTTTCGAGTTTTCAATTTGAAGGGCATAATGATTTGCACGGGCGTGTCTGAGATCTTTATGGTACTTCTTTAAGGCTGCAAGGTAAATGAGTTTATGCTGTACACTGTACTCTTTGCGTCATGCACGTACTAACTTTTTACAGGATCTCTTAGTTTCTTGCAGAGCCTCAGAAAACCATGGTGCAGAGGGTTTGGACCGCCTGCTAGTGATAGGTTTGAGTGCTGCTAAGGTATCTAAGGCATAATGGATCCACTCCTTAATCTGTATGTTAGCCGCTGATGGACAGGCTACCAGAGTTGGTCTATTGAGATTTAAGACCAGTGTGAGGGACGTAGGAGTGATCCGGGCCCATTTACGCGAGCTGTCTTTTTGAGACGGTGCCATCTGCAGAGGGGGCTCAGTGAACCCAAAAGGGATTACATAGTGGTCTGGCCACGCCATCGGGATGGGTGCAGCCGCGATTAAGGAGCGCAAGTTTGTAGAAATGGGGTCCAAAATGTGGCCCAAAACATGTGTAGGAGCATTCACCAACTGTGTAAATTGGAATATGCTCAAATCTTCCATCAGATTTTTTGTGGTTGGGCAGTCCTTATTGTCTATGTGTATATTAAGGTCCCCCAAAACTACGAAGTTAGCATATCTCACTGCATAGTTGGGTATTATATCTGCTAGACTTTTTACAAACGACGTAGCTGATCCTGGAGGTCGATAGATTAAAAACCCAGTTAGCGTAAGCTGACTGTTCAAGGTTAAACTGAAAAAAGCAGACTCAGAGTTAGCATAGTGACTGGTTTCAACTGGCACCTCAAATTGCTTTTAAAAATGATCATCAGACCTCCCCCCACTGAGTGTCGCGCTGTCTAAGCGAAGTATGGCTTAGCCGTGGGGTACTGCATCTAGTATTTCAGGGGCTGAGGCTGCTGTCAGCCAAGTCTCAGTTAAAAAGAGGGCGTCAGGCCAGAGCTCTGAGATGAAGTCTGCTATCTCCATTTTATGTTGGGTAAGGAGCGACAATTTAATAATAAGTATTGCATCTTCCCGATATCAGGCTGACAAATCCTGCCGGAAGGGTACATTGAGTGGCGTTCACCCAGACAGAAACCACAAACGCTACAGCCCGTAGGGCTTAGGGATAGGTTTAAACTATGCAAGCACATTTCTCTTACAGGGCGATTGAACTTCATTAGGTCATTTCGAGTGTAGAAATCATGTGCGCCTACCTTTATACTTCTGCGGGAGACTGGGTGGAAAGAGAGGCAAGGGTCCTGGCCCCTGGCGCCATCCAGGCAAGACGGGCGCAGACGGGCTTACCTTTGGTGCGCCTTTGGCGCGCCAGCGGCACGCCTGCTGCGCGCAGCTGCCATGAATTTGTAGCCCACCTCTAAGGGCGTGGCTACGGTCCGACTCCAGGTCCAGAGGTCGGGAACAGCTGACACCCACGGAAGGTAGGCTGGAAGCGAAACGCAACAACAAAAGGCAAAGCTCACGAGGTGAGTTTGTAGTTAAATACAACCATGCGTTCTATGCAGAGTGCAGGGGAGCCAGGCACCTCCCAGTACTGATGCATTTCGACTGAAAGTGCACTGGGTCCCTGCTAACCAGGCCTCCATGAATGCCGTATGAAAAGGTACACCAGATACCCAGGGCGGGTACGGCATTGGCAAGTAGGTAGACGTGGCACTGATCATGCGCAACGGAACTCGCTGGCCCATTATGTCTCCTACTCAGGTTGGCGTCTTCATGGGTGAGCCAACCAGGAGGGGGCCTCCCCTATAGCTGGAGTGGCCCTACGGCATGTGCGTAGGGGTGAAATTTGGAGTAGGCGAGTAGCCAGGTAGGGCCTGAGTGTGACCGCTGCCCAAACAAGGGAGAGTCCCTCCAAGGGACACCTCTCGAAGTTGCTGAGGCCCTTTTGCGGTCTTTGGACCAGAGCCCTTCTCCACTGTTTGAGCAGTGGGGAAGTGCGCACACCCTTCCTAGGTCATGTAGGAAGCGGCGCTTAGCTGAAGGGGTGAAATGGATTGTTCGCCTGTCATGACAAACAGTGGGTGCGCTAGCACCAAGGTTGTGCTGGGCCTGTATCCGGCCTGCTAGTGCTGGCCGGCCTGAGCCCTGGTGCCAGAGAAGTTTCTAGGCCCCCGCCACCAGCCTGCCAAGAACAGGCTGGTGTGCGCATTGGCACCAAGGAAATGCGTAGCATGAATATGGACCGCCATTGTCCGCCGGATAGCGCACGGACACCACGGGTGGTGTGCGTGCTGGTTCTCAGGTGGAGCCCTAAGGCTCTGGGCCCTTTTCCACTGTAGTGGGAAAGTGTGTGCACCCTTCCGACACATGTTAGGAAGTGGTGTGGACATGATGTTTGTAAACATAGGTCAGGCCTGTCATTGCGGCCTGGGTGCACACTTACACCGCTGGTGTGGTTTGCCTACGTGTCCTACCTACAAGTCCTACTCGCACGAACCGCGTGCTTAAAGATGTGTCCGACCTGCCAGAGCAGGTCTGTGAGAGCACCCTTGCGCATGATCTCTGGCTGGCCAAAAGCAAACACCGGAGGAGGCCTTACACCTGCACTAGGATGAAAGGTGAATGGCTGGGCAGGCACCCATGGGTGTTCGCTGCCCAGTTAGTAAGGAAGACCCACGAGGGTTCCCTTACTGAGGAGGCTTGCTCTTCCTTTAAGTTACCATGAGGAAGGGGTCGTCTGTATTTTAAGCTGTAATAATGGATTGCAGTGGCACAGCCTCATGATGTTTTCTATCAATGGGTTCACTAGGCCAAACCCGTTCCAATAATAACAGTGGGCTTGGCATATCTTGCGTGGAAATGCCACTTACGGAAAGTGGGCATTTCTATGCATCAAACTCTTTGTGTGCCATTGTGTTTGGCACCGGTCAACACCGAAGGCCGAGGGGAGGGGACATCTGGGCATTCCCCAGTGACAGCCATAAATCATTGGGCATGCAATTGAGAGAGCCGACCTCTGCCATTTTTTAGTCTGGCGGAATATATGGAAGGCAGAGACTGTGACACCTGGCCTCTGGGGCCAGACCATGGCCCCATAAAGATAGAGATCTACATTCCGCGGCCTCATGGCAGACAGGACTGAAATTTAGGGGACACATCTGTGGTTCAAAGGAATACCCTTTGAAGCTTCCCAATGTCAAAGGCCCAATGGGATATAGCTACCTAGTGCCACCCCACCAAGGCGAGAGATTCACTTGTGAGGACGCAGGACCGGAGAACCTGGTCTGTATGGTGCACATTGCCAGAAGACTCTGCCATGCATATGGAGGATAACTGCCTGTGGAAAGGACCCCATGCCTTCCTGAGTAGTGGCTGGCCTAGGCAGACGACCTGCTGACATGTGGCACCCAGACGTGGGCTCCCAAAGACCAATTAGCTGGTCTCCTGTTCTCTCTGAAGTGTCAGGGATATCAAAGATCTCCTACGAGGGGCCCACATCATCTACCGGTGACATCTGGAGAGCGGTGCCCTCTAAGTGCCCACATCGCCTGCTGAAAGCTGGACAGGGTGGTGTGCGCTCGGAACTACCAGATCGTGCCTGGAGACCGGAGGGCCTAGTGCAGAGCTCAAGAAGTTGCCTACATCTGCAAAAAACACAAGAATAGGTAGTAGTGTTCCTTAAAAAGGAAAAACCGCACATCAGATTATGACACTGTATATATTCCAAAAAGTCCTGAGTCGGATCGGGGTGCTTGAAGCAGCTACCAACATCTACTACCTAGAGACATCATCAGCATATTAAATACATAACATGCATATATTCAGAACCCAAAAAGAGCCTAAACCGCACACCCTTATATTAATTCATCAGTCCAACATTAGTATAAGTTGATTCACAAACGCAAAAGACATGTACTTATTGGTACATATGAATCTCAAAAGGTTGATACAATCGATATTCTTCGTATCCAACAGAGAGTCCAAACCCAATCAATTTCGCAGATTCTCGTCTTTATTGGTTTAAAAATGATTCCCAGCACCCGATCTAGCCGGCACGTGTTTCGTCTGTACTCAGACTTTTTCAAGGCTGGAAAAAGTAGATATATACAAAAAATAAAAACACAGTGATTGTCCTATTTACAAGATTTGAAAGGCTGGTGATGTCCACAACCAGAGGTTCAGTAGAATCATTACAATAAATTCAATTCACATTTGAATAAATATTTGTAATAAACCTCAACAATCTTATTGTAAAAACCACTTAGATTATACGCAATATTGTGTATCAAAAACATGCATCACGTGGAGGAAAAGGACAGATAAAAATTATCCCATAGAGCATAACGTAATGGAACAATGAGAAAATTTGTGTTCAATTTGTCTCCAGTGCTCACAGGATACATACTCACGAAACGAACACACATAAGTAGAGTGTTTTCGAAGATCGAAGGAAGTGAGTGATATCAGCAGATGCCAAGGTTACCCCTGCACCACATGCCATTTTAAGATTAAGTTTCAGAAAAGAAGGCCCATTGACGCAACTAAAGATAAAACGTAATTAAAAAAAAGAAGAAGAAAGAAAAAGAGAATAACGGAACCCACCGATCAACAATTTCAAGCGTGGATAATTGCCATTCCTAAAGACGATTAGAGGCACATCAAATCGAGCCAATTGTGGAATGGCTGTAGAAACCTGTCAATCTAATAATGGAAAAACCTATATGAATAGTGGATTCAGCCACAAACAGAATCATATAATACAAAGCCAAAGGTTTAAAGTGGTGAAGATCCTATAAATAAAGACCACAATATGTTAAATGACTCCCCACGGTGAACCTGCCCATCAAAATTATAATAGAGAAATTCCATAACAAAACCATAGACCTGAAATCTGGGTGCACCTGGGCAGTATTTAAATAGAACCGCTAGGCGGTATATCCATTTAAGACTGTAGTTTCAAAGGAACTGTAGCCCCTATACCAATATTCAGAATCTGGTGAGTGGTCATGCATGTACCCGGAGTCACCATGCCGGTTGTTGCTGCACAGATTGGCTTGGTGTACAAGATTAGAAAATAATACGATACATAGCTATAGGTAATTTGCAGTGCATGATCTCACCTGGATGTTAATTGTCCACTGAGAAAATATCTGTATCATTTGATTCATGGGCATCCAGATAAGCCCGTACAATGCCGCACCGATATAAATCTATAACAAACAACAAGTATAAAAATAAAATAATCGCTGTGTCATAGTCGTGAGCGATATGGTACCAACCCATAATAAGGATGACATACCTATTGGTATTATGTTACCTCAGATGAGAATGCGGTCCAATCAATAATGTAAAACCATCCACAGCGATGTCAGTATTGACGGTACAACTCCATGATACGAGTGTACCTGACTACGAAAATAAAAGGATATAAAATCCATCAGCGTCTAAACATTATGTGCGCGTACTATGCATATTCCTGAAACCGTCCCCGTGCACTCACCTACAATATAGCAATTCTCTACAGCAACCGGTGGCACGGCTGGCTGTCGGCAAAGTGAGAAACGAAGCGTGAGAAGCCATGTTTGAAAATATATGGAAAACGAGCCCACGTCACATGATCGGTGTTCTCAAAATACTCACGTGATCTGAGTCAAGATATGCCGCAAAATTAGTGAAGAGTGGCCGCCATCTTAGAAGGTTCTGTCCTTCTCAATAAACGGTGAATAATACACTTAACCAATAAATAAACTAAAAACATATTATCCGAAATGCAATCCAACTAGTCATGTGGTGCCAAAGAAAAAAATAAATAAAAAAATAATAAAAATAAAGATATTATCTCTTGGATGCAACACGATACCTGTTGTGAGCTGAATATTCAATATCTAATGTGCACAACAACCCAACGAACTTATTGCTAGAATCACATATGTTCAAAAATCCATGTCGCGTGATTCAAATTCCCATGAAACTCACACGACTTGGGTCGAAAAAATGAATGTAACGGAGTTAGCGGAAAGTAACCGCCATCTTTACGGATTGAGCTCCTATTCATATGGGATGATTAAAATACTCAGATACTAACGAAAAAAATGTTTTAACAAACAACAGTGCAATTGAAGAGACCATGTGTTGAAGTCAGTAGAAAATAGAACCATCCTCAGTCGATTAAAGCACAATGACCAAACATCCTTACAATGTTAAGTATCAGATGTGCACAATACCACTAGGGCAAATTACAACGCCCCATAGTACAAATAAATGCCAGATAGTATATAAGCATATAAGTAGATCCATCTTGATTTCGAAAAAAGAAAGGGGGAAGAGACGAAAGAGAGGGAATTATAGCGCCAGTGCATAAAAGTATTACTAGAGTCCAGGAGGAGGTATATTATAGACATGTCCTATCACCAGTGTGTGGATGTATCATTTCAGAAACTGATAGTTAAACATAGAAATGACGCATGATCACTACTAGAAACCACTGCCATTTAACCTATCTTATGCTACCATACAACCATAGTACATAATGTGTACATTCAGTAAACATTCCAGGATTGTATTGTTCAACATGTGAACGAATAGGCATATACAGAAATCTAATAAATCTCCCAAGTCACATTACCCAAAGTGACATAAACTGCACATAATGCATTATAAAAACAGTCAATACAAAACACATTAAACTCCCCCAATTCTGTACAAGCACATCTTGTTCAAGTTGACAGCTTCATATTCTACAGAGACAATGTGGGTACTGTCACCCAGGGCATGTTATGTTGTTATTACTCAAAACATCTTAGTTATCGCCCACTGGGATGACCTTGCCTATGTGGAGGGGAAACTGATGTTACCCATTCAAACAGCAAATACACGGTCCGTATATGTAGTTGCAGGTCATCAGTCCTTCAAAAAAACATAAAGTTCTCTGTCAGTGTTAAGACCTAAATCAATCGATCTCAATTTGATTAGCCATTTAGACTCCAGTTTACGGAGTGCAGATGTTTTGTCACCTCCCCGTGGATCATCTATGAAATCTGATACGTAGTACCTCTGTGTTCTTATGAACAGTGTTGTAATGGACTGCCAATGGGTAATCAGTGTTGTTGTTGCGAATGGCTCTAATATGTTCTTGTATCCGCTCTTTGAGCGGTCTGATTGTGCTACCTACATAGATTAGATTACATTGACAAATAATGCAATATACTATGAATTTGGTGTTGCAATTCATAAAGTGATATATTTGATGCGTCTGCCCGGTGTTGTAGTGGAAACTGGTTAGCTTATTTTCAGCAAATTGACATACACTGCACATAGTGCATTTGAAAAAGCCCTTTGGTTTAGCTGGTAACCATGATCGATTTTGATCTGTGTCTCTGTTCACTGTAATGGAAGGACTCAACAAATTACGTAGGGTCTTACCCCTTTTGTATGTAATGCGGGGTTTATTCGAGATATATGGGTCCAACTCGTGATCCAATTTTAACAAGTGCCAATGTTTGTGCATCGTCTTGAATACATTGTTGCTGTGTGAATTATACTGAGTTATCAGGGCAATTTGTTTCCTTTCTGTTGCCTTTCTCTTCTTGGATTTGGACTTAAGAAGTCCATTACATTTAGTTCGATTGATCCTGGTATGGGCTCGATCTAATGTAGTACGATCATAGCCCCTATTGAGAAATCGTTGTTTCAAATTGGGTGACCTCTGTTTGGGGCGCACATCATCTACCGGTGACATCTGGAGAGCTGTGCCCTCTAAGTGCCCACATCGCCTGCTGAAAGCTGGACAGGGTGGTGTGCGCTCGGAACTACCAGATCGTGCCTGGAGACCGGAGGGCCTAGTGCAGAGCTCAAGAAGTTGCCCACATCTGCGGTGAAGTCGTTCCTTTACTGCAGGGACCTTGGCACGCATAAGCGTCTCGTTAGTGGTGAGCAGATTCACCGGTTGTGGGATTCACAGTGGCCACTTCGTCGACTGTACCGCATTTCTCTCTTGCGCCATGCCGATTGCATGTTCATTGCGTGTGGTGCCTGTTTCACAGGTTGCAACCCTCAGAGGTGGGAGACGCACCCATTGCAGAGTCTCTCTCTACCTCACGAGGATTTACGGCACTTGCGCCTGTGTGTGTGACCGGAATCGTCTAGTGCAAGCGACATCAAGGTGTGCAGGACATAGTGCCTCATTTCCAGGGAGGTACGGAATTGCAACTCTACTTTGTGTAACTTGAAGTGTCTGGTGCGAATCATCTCATCGTGCGCCAGACCCTGTGCCCATATTGCCAGGGCACAGCCCAGATCAATGTGTAACCGACGGCGGGCCTCCTCAAGCTGAGAGACTCCCCTGTGTGTTGTCCCCATTCACTGCTTGCTCCCTCACTGGCCCCATCACGGTGGACCAAATGCCATCTTCCCATCTGGGCCTTCCAAAGACTTTGTGGCGCCAGGTAGGAGTGAGCGAAATTGACTAGGCTGGAGGGACACTTCCGAGGAGGTTCGGGAGCTGGTCAAGAGACTGTGTGACGTTGCTGTGCTTCGCAGAACTGGGCTGGTGCCAGAAGGCCCTGGTTGACAAATTGTTGCTCTGAGCCCGTTTTTGCTTTGCAACTTGTTGGTGAACTTCCTGAGTGGCGCTAATACCCCTTTGTTTACGTCTACCTCTTGTTTATGCTTACTGTCTATCCCCACCTGCTTTCCGAGGACCCATACGAGGTGTGACCTCAGCCATGAGTGGCCTTGTGTCTGGAGGGAGGAGCTGGTGAACTTCCATCCAGGTTGTCTGGGACAGTGGGGGTGAACTGGAGGGTGGCGGGAGGTTTGGAGCCACGGGGTCTGCGGAGTGTTATCTATTGACCTGTTTGGTATCAGTGGCACTGAATTAGGGTATTGTGTGCGTATGTGTGTAAAATTGCCCATACGGACCCGGCTGGTATCTGTCGCATTGCGTAGCAGTGCAAAGTGAGCGTGAGTGTGCGGGAGTGACCGTCTGTAAACTGCCTGTGCTTCATGACACTGGTCAGCAGTGTTGGTTTATACGTTCTTCTCATTCCAAAAGCCCTTTACCTCTCAACAGTGGGTTTACTTGCGTGGCCTCATCCCGCGGTGCTGCTAAAAGTGTTATAATTCAGTGTATGTACATATTACTGATATCGTTGTAGCCCAGGGTGCACCCCATAGCCATGTGAAATTGTATTATTAGGATTGTGAGGGTGGCCGGGGGCTGATAATGTGTTGCACCGCATAAGGGTACTGTATGGGGATTAGAATAGGACTTTTCCCTTGTATGCATATTATCGAGATCTGATCAACATGAACTGGGCCTACTACTGCTAGTAAGATTGCCAAGTGTGATTTATACCCCAGATTCCATGTTATTCATGTTGCATTGCTTAATGTGTGTGTTGAATATAAAAGCATTTCTTAACATCAAGTTTGAAGTCTCTCTTTTGTGTCATGCGGAACATTTATTGTGTACGCTTGCTGTGCTCTTGCTTAACACAATGCTTCTGAAGGACTCCTGACTGCTAAGTGCCAAGCTACCCAAGGGTGCGCACGGGTTGTGCAATGTGTATAATCGCCTGCCCTTGGCGGGAGCAATGCCTTCTGCCTGGGTGGGGCATCCCTTCGGCCATCCAGACAGTGCCAATTCCAACAGTCAGCAATCAACATATTTTTTAAATCTACTTTGTGTATTAAAGGGAGACTACATAATAATTGCAGAGTATCCTTACCTTCCCTGATTCTTCGTCACGGTACAATTGATAAATCAGAGTCACCAGTTGAGTCACCAACCAGGGGGTCTTTGGTCTTAACACCATTACACAGTCCTGAAGATGGTCTCACAGATGTATAACAACAGAGACCGAAACGTTGACGCTTAACCCAACTTTCCTTTTAGTAATTGTTAAATTTATGTTTGAAATCTAGTCCTTGTGTGAGAGACAAACTTATGCGCTATATATTTGAAAGTGGGTTTTTACATGCATTGACCAATAGTATGCTAAAATAGAAAGTGATTGCAGTGTTTGTTGTCAATGTGGAGAATGTTCTGTGAACACCTATTTTTATGATTCTTGAATTTCAATATAAATTTAATATAAAGACAAACACCTTTGTGCTGAAATGTATTTTCTTAAAAAATGAAGTGTACAACTTTCAATTAATTTGTGATGCCATGTCCAGACATCCTATATGACTGATTTAATTGTTAAAATAATTTTAGGAAACCGAATACCTTGTTGCCACCATTCCCTACCCAATTTCTTATACCAAAACCCACAAGGGAGTATTGGGTTGCCCTTATATGTTACATTTTTAGAAAGTTGGCAATTTCTTGCCTTAGTGCCTGCAGCTTGTCTCTGGGTCAGATGACTGGCTGTAGTTGACAGTTGGGCTTTGTGGATTCCTCCTATACAGCCACACACAATGGGGACCTTAGGTGTGACTGGATGGGCTGTAACTGGCACAATGGGAGGAGGAGGAGCTGGACCCAGCCCCATTTACACTTGAACACACTGTGTCATGTCTCCTCACAAAGGGCTGTATACATCCTGTAGTTAGTTTGGAGCCAGAGCCAGAAAGGCAGGGCACCTGTGCACTTCAAAGGCTTGCCTCTAGAAGCTTCTCCCCTCTTCAAAGGCACAACTGGGTATAAATATTGGACCTCAGACACCAACTCTCTGTACCTGTGGATACTGTGCCAGGGCAAAGGCCTGCTGTGCTGCTGAAAGAACTGCCACTCTGCTGGACTGCTGCTCTGAAGGAATTGTTGCCCTTCTGTGCTGACTTGCTGCCGGGTGTCCTCTTGCCTGGGTGAGAAGAGAACTCGACCTGCAACTTCACTCTTTAACGCAGGACATCAGAGTGACTCCAAGAACTAGTCAGTTGACCTCCAGATCTGAGCCTCAGGGACATAAAAAGGCTCCCCAACATCCTACACTAGCTCCTGGACCTAGCTGAAGTGAGTTCTCGACTCCCAAGTGGTGCACCGCAGGTCCTGGATCATTGGTGGGACTCAGAGAGCTGTATTTTTAAGTTTTAGGGCTCTTCGCAAACAACTTTGCACCTCTTTGCCCGCTCGCTCCAAGGCCTCGCCGTTTGCACCGTGATTCAACGCAAAGCTCTGGCAGCTGCTTCCTCGGGCTACAGCTAATGCGAAGCTCCAGCAACGCTGTGACACCGGCCTGCTTTTTGCGCTACTTCAGCAGCCTCCCACGATGATCTCCCGGCTCATTGAGGTCCCCTCTGTCCCGAACAGGACTCTTGGCATGGATTTGAGAAGGTAAACTTCAGCGTGCCTATCCTAGTGATTGTAGCTGACCTGTGCTCCAGTGCGACCATATGGCCGAGGTTGGCGTTTGTGTTTTTTAGCACTATTTTGCACTTAAATATTTAAAATATGATCTTGCTTTATTTAATAAATGTTACTCTATTTTTCTAACTTGGTGTGGCATCATTTTTGTGTGGTGTTTTTCACTTTATTACTGTTTGCACAAATACTTCACTGTTTGCCTCTAAGGTAAGTCGGACTGCTCTGTGATAAGCTACCAGAGGGTTAAGCACAGGTTAATTTAGGGTTGGCTTGTGCCTCACCCTGCCAAGAAATGTGGTTGCTGCTTGACCGGGACCCACACCCCAGTCAACCAATTTCTTACATCTACCTTCAAAAAGTCTATTTCCTGTACGTGTTTGAGGGGTTCCAGGACCTGCGGCGAATGTTACCAGGGAAACAGCAGCTAAGAGGCAATGGGGGCCATCTATTTACCCATAGAAAATACAAATGTCTGCATTTAATATCTGTTGTATATTAGAGATATTCACTGAACAAGCTGATATAAATTATATCAGTCCCAGGATGCTTCCACCTTATCGATTCCAAAGTTAATCAATTTCAGCCATATTTATTCCTTAATCTTCATTTTATTTTGCGTTTGGTTGAATTGTAAAACATGATGATTCCAATTTTGAAGTGCGTGTATAATGCCCATTAGCCTTTAATACAGCATGTCAAAATCCCCAGTTCCATAGTTGATACGAATTATTTGACCAAATGCATTTCGAGCGTGTCGCTCTTCGTCAGGGGTAAGTATAGTACAAGAAAGAACAATGTATCAGAAACAATTTTCAATAACCCACTACGCAATAACCTATATATAATTTTTAAATGCTAACTCATGATCCCCGTGCTCATTACATTTACCCCCCCTAAAAAACCTAGTTTTACTAAATCATACTAATAACAAATCAAATCAATGAGATTACCAACAATACTACATCCGTTAGCATGACCTATGTTTATGCACCTTTACAAATACATTATCAAACTGCGAAAGCGTGCGCTGAAATTCTATCAATTATATCAATTCTCTACCTTCATTTCAATGTTCCGGCCGATCGAGCAGCACGGCCATTTTGTAGGTTGTTTGTGCATAAACATTACCCATGCTCCCACTGTGACTTATATTTGAATTTAAAATAAACCGCCCCTCTCCAACCACGTGTTTCCCCGCTCTGTGTGTCCATAGAAACAAAGAAAATCCTCAAGAAACTAACCACAATGATGAAAGCAACTAAAACGCGCACCTGAAAAAAAAGATCTATACATGAACCCATTCTATCGACATTATGTGGTGACTATAAAACTACAAATATAAAAATCGTTCATTATGCAACAATTTTTTCAACGGAGTTCTGAGTGTGAATGGCCTACCAGCAAACAAAAACAATTTAATAATAAAGCGGACAGTTATGTTATGTGCAGATGTATGTAGCACAACTCATCCAGAGGTTATCCTCGTGCTGAAGTGGGCCAAGCCAGGGCTAGGGCTAAATGAATAGGAATTTCTTCATTTTCTGAAGATGATACTCTAATGTGCAGGTGCAGGTCATCCCAGGGAGCTTTAGGAGTGAGGTTGGAGTAGGCACGACTGCCAGATCTTGTTCTGCATGGGGGCGCTGTGTGGAGGAATATGGTAGGTTTGTGGAATTTATGCAGTTGTTGAGGCACTAGTGGCCTATGTTGTGTAATGCGTGAGGAGTTGGAAGCGCACTCATTTGCGGATTGGGAGCCAGTGGAGGTCTTTGAAGTATGGGGTGATGTGAGTGTGCAGTGGGAGGTTGAGGTTGAACGTAGCTGCTAAGTTTTGAATGGTCTGAATTGTTCTGGTCAGTTGAGCATTGGTTCTGCCATAGATTGCACTGCTGTAGTCCAGATTGCTGGTGATAAAGGGTTGGGTGATGGTTCTGCAGGTGTGGTGGGGAGCCAGTTGAAGATCTTCTTGAGGATCTTGAGTGTTTGGAAGCAATAGACAGAGACAGCGTTCACTTGGCCTGTCATGTGAGTTGGTTGTCGATTACTATTCTGAGGTTCGCCGTGTGTTGCTGAGATGGGTGTAGGTATGAGTTACTCAGGCCACTAGGTGGAGTCCCAGAGCGAGGTGTCTTTGGCAAAGATAACTACTTCCGTCTTGTTTGTGCTGAGCTTGAGGTAGTTGTTTTTCATCCATTTGGTGACTTCGGTCATACATGCAGGAGAAATTTATCTACGTGTTTTAGCATCTTGCCAGAGAGCGAGAGTATGAGCTTGTTGTTATCAGCATAGACTATGATATACAGTTACTTCATTATCGTTGGATACCTCATCATTGATGGCCATCTCATCATCGATGGGCTTCTCATAGCCTACAGTCACATCATTGATGGTCACCTTCTCTTCAGCTGTTACCTCATCATCGACAGCCGATTTTTGGATTTGTGATTCCACATTGTCACATGGCCCATAGAGACATTGTCATTTTTCTCTAGGTTAGCATGAGCACGCTGCAGCTTGCCTGCTGCTTTGCGCACGTTACTCCACAACTTTATTTTTGCAATTATTTCTATGGCTGTTTTCACATGAGAACTCATCGCTGTGTTCACTCTCTGCAAGTTCCTTGGATTTTGACTGAACATTGTGAGCAAAGTCGAACAACAATGCCCCTTGTTATTTTGTTCTGGCCAGGCCTTAGCACTTAGACAAAACATACCGATGCAGCTGTTGTTTGGACAATGTACTTTGGTCTTATTAGAATACATGAATAGTTAGCACACTCTTGGAGAGGGACCTTTCCAGGGAGAAGAGCGAGACAGCACCTATAATGTAGATTTACCATCTATAGGCTAAGGTATGGGGTCTGCTGACAAAGCCCAGAGATCTTCTAGTATATAATAATACTACTTCTTAGCATGGGGAGGGAGGTTAGGCTCTATTGTCTTTTCATGATGACATCTCCCTTAATGATTTATGGACTAGCTGCTATGCTGACTGTATTTGTACTATGCATTTTCCTGCTTGTCGTGGCACGTATCCTGCATGTTAGGGCACGTTAGTTAAAATAAATATTTTAAACTGTTTTGTGTCTCTGTCACATCTTATTGTGGACAAGTACAAGAGTGACAGTGAAAGGATGTGTCTTGTTACCGCGATTCCTGAGAGATCTGGGAGTGTTGTGTTCTGGGGTGTCTAATCATTTGTTTCTCTGTGAGTGAGTAGGAGAGCAAGTGAGACACTATAGCTAGTCGGTCCTGGGCTCGTGGGTACTAAGGTGGTAGGATGACTCAGTCCCTATACACCAAGGTCCTAGAATCCTGTGCATAGTTCTGTGATTGTGCAGAATCCCTGCAACAACATTACCTTTGTACCCATATTTTATAAACGGAAGAATAGAAGGTCTTGGAGGGCAGCCTCTCCAATACAGAGCGACCAATCCCAAACTGCTTACAGTCCACATCAAGTTCAGCAGGTATCAGAGTTTCAGTCTGAACTGCATCAGGATCAGTATGAAGATGATCATTATGAAGATCAAGATCATTAAGATGCGTGAGGAATTATGACTGTATTCCTGAGGAAAATATAGCATTCCAGGAAAAGGATATATAGCCTTGAGAAGGCTATATAAATGGTGTATACTCCAGTGAACTTCTTCAAATATTTCCAACGAGACATGGAAACCCCACCCCAAGGGCAGCCTACACCTCCATACATTCAGCCTTTTTGGCCAGCTCCACCCACACATCCACCACCACAAAATCTACTACCCCCACAACAGCCACCACCTATGCTTATGGATCATCAAATATAGGTTCCTCTTACTCAGAGGACATGGGTGAGCTTTTTGATAGTAGACAGACAGATAGGTGAGTGCATGGAGCTGGACACTGAGGAAGACAGCAATAATCAACGTACAGTGAACTACAAAGTGGAACATTCTACAAGTGGTGGACAGAAAGCATTGACTCAATCTCACGGACTTTCTGATAACATTTCTAGATTTCATGCCCTTTTGAAGAAAGCAGCAAAATAGTTTGGCATTCAATTGACCTCGACAGAACAACCATGCTTCCTATATCACTTGATAATGTCTAGCATGAGGGTCTCAAATTTATGAAGACATCAGCCATCATTCTACCCACTGTTCCATGGCTGGCAAAAAAATATCATACACCAGATGGTGCCTGAAAAGGTTCTCTCCTGAAAGAAGGGAAAATCATTACGTCCCTGGTCCTTCAGGATGCATATCATCATATTAATATTCATCAGAAACATATGCAATGTCTAAGTTTTCCATGGCTGGTCAGCACTATCACACTAAGAACTTCTGTGCAGCCTGAAATAAGCCTAAGAGTCTTCAATATATGCCTTTGACCAGTTGTGGCACATCTCAGCAAAAAAATCTGGCAGGTCTTCCCATATTTAGTCCCCTGGCTTATAAAAGTGACCACAAATAGAGAAGCAAAGGCTTTAATGATAATGAATGCCTGCCTTGCAATTTTCCATCTCCTGGGGCTTAGTCAATATGAGCCCAAATATGTTCTATCTCTAGCAATTATTCAGACCTACCTGAGAGCATGTGTCAGCATTTCTAATGGGAAGACATTCCCATCACTAGATTGCGTGGTAAAACTGGTGTCTCTCGCAACATCTATATCTGCTGTATTGGTTGTCTCAGTGTGGCAATGTCGGTCTCTCCTTGGGCTCATGCTGTTCAATATTTGGAGAATACTACATTGCAGACATTAAACGTAAGCCTTACAAACATGAATTAGAACTGTTGTGCCAAGCAATAGAATAATGGGAAGAGAAAGTGTCCGTTACAAATCAGCAAAAACAACGGTTGATTAATGGAAAGTATTTTCAGGGGTGAGGAATTTTATAAAATATCTACTTGTCCGAGAGATGAGATGCTTCAGTAATCTACTTGTCTCGTAGAACAAAGTCCACATGTACCATTTGGTGCTATGCAAGGAAGTGACAAATGACGGCAGTGTTCTGATAATAGCCTCACTGTTTGTGCCATGGCTCTTTTTATGTCATGATTTGAATTTTAACAAACCTCTGATTATACCATATTTCTGAATATATCTGATTTAGAACCGACCAAGGCTCTATTGATGTCAAAACACCGAATATTCACATACTCTGCATAAGCAGAATAGGCTCAGTTTAGGTTACCTTTCTGACCATGGCAGGGCTCTCTGAATATGGCACCACTTTCCTTATGCCGGGTTCCGATTATAACAGAGTTCAGGATGGAGGAGTATTCTATTGATGCCATTCCTCTCTTGCTTAGTTATGAATTGCCCTGACAAATGTGCTTTTAAGCATTCACTTGGTTTCACAAAACGTTACTGTAAATAAACACAGATTCTACTCGCGACTCAGTGCCTAGGTTGTCAAATGAGAAAAGCCTCATCTCCACTTAACCACATTGTGTAGTTCATGGGCAAATCAATTTATCTGACTGTGCCTCGGGTCTATTCTTGGCCACAGTTGTGAGCATATATGAAGTGATACATCAATGATTGAACATTTACATTTTGCTAGATCAACTCTGCAAAGTCTTGCCACAGTCAAAATGTTATGCACCTGATTCTCAGTTATTTATGCATGTACGTTTGGCTTACATGCGTAAACGTTGCTTTACTTACATAAAGATTTTTGTGTGAGCAAAACTATTCACACTGGCTGGAAATAGCCGAGAAGTGGTTGTTCCATGCGCTAGAATGCCTTGAGAGTTTGTCTCCAGCCCAAAACTGACGAGTATTCGTAAACTCCTTTCCAACCTTTCCCCACCCCAGAAAAGGTGAGAAATGTACTCCTGACAAGGCAAGGATTGACATTTTTTTCCAGGGTAGAATGGGACCTCCCTCTAAAAAAACGGTGGCAGTTTAGAGAAAGAGTTCCTTAATTTGAGAAAATATTTTTCTAGAGAAAAAAACACACATTTTAATTAGTGAATTTTTACATGCTTGGCAGATTTTTGCATGTACGAATATACACGTATATATTTGCTAATGCGAAAATGGAGTGCCCAAAAGTTTGATGAGAGTACATGTGGAAACTTGCAACTGTCAGAGGTTTCCAGGCCTAATTCTGTAAATTCTGGTGAACTCCTGAATGTTGTAAATGTGAACTCATGCAATGTTTTAGACCTACAGGTGACCCTAAGTATGGAGCTCTAAATTTATATTTTTCACACGTTTCCTATAATAGTTTTGTGCTTAGGGGCCTAATTAATTACAAGCCGCGGTGGCCTGCATGGATCGGAGGTAGGTGGGTGGGGACGGGAGGGCGTGAGGACGCGGGAGGAAGTGGGTATTAAAAAATAAATTAAAAATAAAAACGTACCTTCTCACCGCTTCCTCACCGCGTCTCTCCTCCGTAGTCTTCCGTCGCTGGCCTGAACAGGAAGCACATCCAGGCTCCCAGTCAGCCAATCACAACGCTGCACTAGCAGCATTGTGATTGGTCTGAGCGCCGTGTTTCGGCGCTCAAATGCTGACTGGGAGCCTAGGCATGTTCTCCACGCAGGCTGTAATGCAGCCTGCATGGAGAACATGTGAAGTGCGCAAGACTGTTTGGCTGACGCGAGAGGGCCGGCCAAGCAGTCACTGCGAACTTAGGAGGGTGCTACCACTCCTCCCCTGCCCCCTCACGCAAAGCTGGCGGAAGTAGAACAAAATAAAATGACAATAACCTGGGGTATTATCATTTTATTTTCCCTTTATTTCACTGCTAAAAAGCAGTGGGGCGACACTCCTCCGCCTTAGTGGAGGAGCTGCCACTAATTACAAGTCAGGATGAACGAAACTGGCGAATATTTTTATGCATTAATTTTGCTCCTCCTTATTACTACTGATTAGGCTTTTCTGCATCTGGTTTTACCCAGTGTGGAAGAATCTGACCTGATATTCGCATGGGAGTTTGATGCTTTCCCCTCTGCGGCAAAAACTTTTCCTTCCTTCCACTACTCCGCCCACCTCCTCACTCATTTCCAACCTACGCACTGGCCCTCACATACATTTACCACCTTCTTAGAACACACCCCCATGGAATGATGAATTCTGTGTGGTATTACGATCAGAAAAATCAGTCACACACAGTGATTTGCCATTCCATGGTGAACTCATAATTTGCATACTACTGGGGGTTTTCACTGCATGACAGCAGTAAATTTGCCTGCAGACTCAGATATCAATTCTACGAACTGGAAATTTTATTAAGAGCCCCCTTACCTTTCTAGTGCAGGGTTCAGAAAGGTGCTGGTGCCCTTCATTGTGCGCTTGCAGAGAGGCAGCACTGCGGGGCAGGTCAGCACCCTCTTGAGACGAACGGAGGTATTCACACTTGGATGGTCCCCAGGGGACTGGTCTGCTGAGCTCTGGGTCATTTACAGAGAAATAGTGTAAAATGCCTTTTGTGGCCTGGTGGTTTAGGTCCAAGGGCCATATGTACAAAGCATTTTTGTGGTCAGAAATGGCTTGATAGGGCCGGTTCCGATCACAAAAATGATTTTACATATGTTTAAAGCACAAATTGTGATTCGATAACATGTTACCGAACCGCAATTTGTATTTGCGATTCGCTATTTGGAAGGATAGTGTTTTGGTCGTCCTTTCCAAATTCCGAATCTGAATGGAATGTATTAATGTTTGGGACCAAATTACAGTCGCAAAACATTAATACTTTACCGACTCCTTGAAGGAGGTGGTAACCCATTCGCAAATGGGAAGGGGCCCCAATGGGATCCATTTCCTTTTGAGGATGGAAAAAATACTTTTTAAGAGCAGGCAGTGGTCCCTTTAAGGAAAACAGGCTGGATTTAAAAAAACACAAAACCTTGCTTTATTAAAAAGCAATCACAGACATGGTTATCTGCTGACCTCAGCAGGCCACCATCCCTATGATGGCTGTGATTCCTAATGGGTCGCAAATTGTGACCTACCTCCTTAATATTCATGAGGTAGGTTGATATGCGACCCATTAGGAATTGTTATCTAAAATTTGTACGTTTTCTTACATTAGGAATTGTGATTTCCTGATTGCATTTCGGTAAGAATCTCAAGTAAGAAATAGCAATTCCTAAATTTTGTACATGTGGCCCCAAGACTCTTAAGATGTGGATTAAGGATTTTTAGCATGTTATTGGGCATACCTGTGTTTGAGCTGAAAACTCTGGTGAAAAGTTTGTTCCCATATTCTTTGGGAAAGCTGAAAGAACCTGTTTTATTCACGTTGGGCGAATCTCTTTGGGGGATTTTCTAAGGAACCACTGGACACGTCCCAGCACATCTCAGCCAATGACAGATATGAAGATGGTAAATTTTTATTACTATTTATCAGGGATGATGATCTCTTCTTTAGTTCAGTAGTGATTCCACTATGGAAGGTAAAAATGCCAACAAATGCAAGCAAAATGAATTGCTTTTCTCTGACGAAGAACAGGTCTAGGTGAGCTACTTCCTCCGCTACGTCTGTGCAAGGTGGGAGGATTGCAGTGGAGCCAGATGTTCAGTGATTTATTGATCCAGCTGTGGTGAAGGTATTAGAAGCTGAGAGGAAGAGAAGAAGGAGGAGACATCACAAGGGGAGAGACGATTGACTGACGGCCAGTACTTCCTCTCCTGAGATCACTGGTCCTTCCACTAAAGGGAAATATGTAAGAAAGGAGTAAAAGTAGGTCAGATTCTCTACCATCTGAGAAATAATATTGGTTTCCTGCAATGGAGGTGGTGAAAAGGAGGCGTCTTTCCTTTTTCCTGAGTGCGCAGGACCTCATGGGCCAACTTTTCCTCTGCATGACAAGATCAAAACTCTTATTACAAGAGAATATAAAGATTTGGATCATCTCACTATATCAAAATGTATGCAAAAAATGTACATGCTAGAGAACGCTGAATCAGTCATTCCAATCAATGCTATTGATTCTATATTGGCTAATTTGGCTGAGAAAACCTCAATCAGTCAAGAGGACGGTACTCCTTTAGATGCAATCGACAAAAAGACAGAATCTGCACTAATGAAGACTTATGCAGCATTGAATGCGTCCTTACGGACTGGGATATATGCTGCATACATGGCCGTTTCGCTGGTTAAGGATTTTGATGGTTTGGCTGCTGCCATGCAAGAGGGGGAGGATTGCTCTGACATGGTGTCCAACAGGGAGCTGTAAGCCTGATTTCTATTAGACATCTCCTATGATGGTCTCAGGGCTTCTGTAATGGCAGCTGGTAGTTCCATTTTAACCATAAGGCAGATCTGAAAAGCAGAACAATCTGAAAAGACCGCACTGCTCAAGATTCCTTTCTCAGTAGTGACGCTTTTTGCTGAGCAGCTTGACTCTATGGTTAGGAAAGCATTTAGGAATTGTAAACATGCCTTTCCTTACAAGGGGAAATCCATCTCCACTTCTTCCTAAGATGCACATAGTAAGTAAAGAAGAAACCAACCTGAAAAGGACTGCAAGAAATCAAATTCCAACAAACATCCTTCTAACCGGAAGAATCAGCGCTGCTAAGAATCAAAGCTGGATTGACAAAGCTGCTGTGGTGGGGTATTGTGTCCAACACATCTTGGACTTCTAGGTCAAACAAGAATACGATATTGGCAGTGCTCAAATGCTCCAGAATGGGTGTTCATCCCTACTCCAATCCCAAGAAACTAAGATAAAGCTTCTGCCTTTTAGGAAGAATACAAGATCTTCTAAGGAAGAGGACAATTCTCCCAGTCCCAAAAGAGGAACGAGGTGCAGAGATAAATTCTATTGTGTTTTTGTAGAAAAATCATCAGGAGACTACTATCCTGTGCTACACCTGAAGTTACTCGTCAAGTGGGTCTCCACATGCACTTCAAATTGGACGGCCTCCATAGGCTAATCCCTTGGTGACAGAGGGGGAGTTCATGGTAAAATTAGTTTTGTAGGATGCCTACCTTTACATCCTGATACACGTCTGGGGTGTGTGACAGCTGGCTTCTTGCATTCCCTCTAGATAGCAACACACAAAGGAAGAGTAGGTGGGACTGAGTGGCCATCTGCATGCTGATGGGTCATCCTACCTTCACATTCCAATACACGTCTGATGTGGGTAACAGCTGGCTTCCTGCATTCCCTCTAGACAGCCACACACAAAGAAAGGGTAGGTGTGACTGAGTGGCCATCTGCATGCTGAGCAGGATGGTAGGGTTGGTAGGGTTGAGCTGTGTCCTGTCCCCACATAAAGGTTTGCATACCCCCCTGTAGTGCAGTGGCGGTTCCTCCGCTATGGCGGAGGAAATACCGTTCCCCCCACGCCAGCGGCCTCAAAATTTGAAAAATAAAACGATAATAAAAAGTGTTTATTATCGTTTTATTTTTCCTTTTCTGCAGCATTTTTGTGGGCGGGGCTATTGCGGGGTGTCAGTCACAGGAGGAGTGTTGGCAATGCACTCAGTTTGAATGACGGATTGGCTGACTGTCTCAGGATGACCAAACCGTCATTCGCACTGACATCTCCCCAACCCGAGCTGCATTGCCGGGTGGAGAGAATAGCAGGCATAGGCTCCCAGTCCTCTTTCGAGCAGAAAACAAGTCCACTCAGGCCAATCCCAGGGCTTCTCTCATGCATGAGAGAAGCAGTGGGATTGGCCACAGGGAAGTCTGGATGTCTCAGCAGAAAGGAGAAGAGCGGTGATCGGCGAGGAGAAGGTAAATTCTTTTTTTTCTTTATTTTTGTTGTCCGTCCATCTCTCCCACCTCACACCCCTTCCCCGCCCCACTGCCGTGAGAGCAGCCACTACTGCTGTAGTGAGTCTGGAGCCAGAGCAGGAAAGGCAAGATCTTGTACTGCTCAAAGGCATCTCTTTGAAGTCTCCCTACTTCAAAGGCCCAACTGGGTATAAGTACTGGACCTCTGACTCCACGAAATCAGCTCACTTCTGGAACTGAGGACATACTAACAGGAAGATGGACTGCTGTGCTGCCAAGAGAGACTACCACTTTGCTGAACTGCTTTGCTGTGTTGGCCTGCTGCCTGCTGCCTCTTGCCTGGGAGTGAGATGGACTGGGCCTGCATCTCTACGTCCCAGGACCAAAGTATCTCCAAGGGCTTGTGAACTTGCCTCCTGTTTCTGAAGTCTCAGGGATATCAAAGCCTTCACCCAGCAACCTGCTGTGAGTCCTGCTCTGCCAAGTGGTGCCAGTCCAGTCCTGGGCCCTTGAGATTGAGTTTTCTGTGCTGCAATCCAAAAAATCCATGCATCAACAACGTTGCACCGATTGGAACTGACGCATTTTGTTCGACACCGACGCATCACAGCTAATGCATGAACCGCGGACATTGCATCGCCATCGGCGCGTCTCATCGTCCTGTATTTCTGACCCATCTCTGATTTTGTACAGCTCAGCGGCAATGCATACTTTGTGCTGCTCGCATTGCCTACAGCCCACCGGTTCGATGACGACGCATCACCCCGATGTTCATTGCAACTTAACTCTCGACGCATCTTCGATTTTGCACAGCTCAGAACCGACGCATCGCCTCCTTTGCTTCATGCATTGCCCTCGGCCATAATGCATCCAAGGTAGTGTTCAGTGGCCCAAGGAAGGTCCCTGTATCCTTCTCGCTTCCATTGCAGTCGGCCTTAACTTTTGGATTTGCCCCGGTCAAGTGCGATCATATAGCCCCGATTGGTGCAATTTGTTTCTAAGCATTACAAAACATTTTATTCTTTAAAAATTAATAGAGACCCGTTGTTTGCGATTTGGGAGGGTTCTATGCTTTACATCGCACTTATTCCAATATACTTTGGGGGTGGGGGGGTTGCTCTGATGGGTCGCTTCTACTTTGGTGTCTTGTTTTACCAGTCTCGCCTAGGATGCCTATTCATTGGTATTCTTACTGCGATATGTGCCTCTTATATGCTTGTTTTCAATAAACAGATGTTAAACAAAAATTAATAGAGTGACTTCTAATCATTGGATTTCTGGCGTTTTGGTCTTGTTCCACTTATAAAAGAATTGGTTATTTTTCTAAATTGGTATGGAGTCCTTTTGTGGTGTTATCACTGTTACTCTTTGTTGTGTGCACAAATACTTTACACATTGCCTCTTAGTTAAGCCTGACTTCTCTGTGCCAAGCTACAAGATGGTGAGCACAGGCTAATTTAGAGTGTGTTACTGAATTACCCTGACTAGGACTATGGTTCCTGCTTGGACAAGGTGCATACCACCATCAACCAGAAACCCAATTTCTAACAAGGTCTTTCTAGAAATTTAGCATTAGCCGTATAGAGTTCTAGAAAGAAATCTACTCTTTGGGCCAGATGTACGACCATAGTGCGACTCGCAATTTGGGCTCGATTGCGAGTCGCAATTTACTATGTACAACAGTGTCAGAGACACTGATTAAGATTCCCAATGGGGTCGCAAAATGCGAGGCTCATTAATATTAATGAGGCACTCGCATTTTGCGACCCCATTGTGAATGGCTGGTCCTCCCAGGGATGGTGGCCTG
This sequence comes from Calotriton arnoldi, assembly GCA_963921515.1. Classification (NCBI taxonomy): domain Eukaryota; kingdom Metazoa; phylum Chordata; class Amphibia; order Caudata; family Salamandridae; genus Calotriton; species Calotriton arnoldi. The sequence continues at coordinate 387,460 of CAWUFW010001622.1, read as the reverse complement.
CTGGGCTCAGCAGACCACCATGTCTGGGACTGCTTTTAAATAAAGCAGCTTTTTTTTTAAAAATGCAGCCCGTTTTCCTTAAAGGAAAACGGGATGCATTTAAAAAAAAAAAAATGAAACGTTTTCGTTTCATTTTTTAAGGGCAGGCAGTGGTCCCTGGGACCACTGCCTTCCCTTAAAAAATATTTTCGCATGCATTTGCAAAGGGGAAGGGGTCCCCTGGGGACCCCTTCTCATTTGCGATTTCATTACCACCTACTTGAAGTAGGTGGTACTTTGCGAGTGTTTTGCGACCGCAATTGCGGTCGCAAAACATTCATACATGCCTCATGAGTTGCTATTAGGAAGGGAACGCCCCTTCCTAATAGCGAATCGCAAAACCTATTTTGTGAGTCGCTAATTGATTAGCGAGTCACAAAATAGGTTTTGTACATGGGCCCAAGGTTTTTAGCGTGCGCAAACAGGTCTAAAACCTGTTTGCGCACGCTAAACACCGTCGTACATCTGGCTCCCTGTTCCTATGATTATCATTAGGAGTCATTCAGACTCACAGTGGTGTGTCCTCAGGGATTTAGAAGGGGTAGAGGTTTTGGCACTCCTTCGTAGTGGTTTTAATCTAGGCCTTTCTCCTACCACCCTGGAAATCCAAGGGGCAGCCTTTCAAGCTTTTAGGGAACCTTGTGTGAGGGGTGAAGGTTCTCTGGAAGTTTATGTGAGCTGACTTTTCAAGAGCTTTTTTTCATTTCTAGACCATTAGAGAGGAAGTTGGTTCCTGACTGGGATTTATTTCTGGTATTACAGGTATTATAGGAATCTCATTTGAACCTCTAAAAACAATCAAATTGTTGACTTGGAAAGTTTTCTTTTTTGTGGCTATCTGTAGAAAGCTGGCTCTCTATATAAATCACTAAGGGCCATATGTAGGTAATTTCTATTTACCGATTCCTAAATACCGAATTTTACCGATTCGGTATTTAAGAATCGGTAAATAGAATGTAGAGTAAACATTCGGTAAATTTTACCGATTCGGTAATATTCGTTATTACCTATTCGGTATTTACCGAATCGGTAATAAGGAATACCTTCCCATTCATTCCTATGGGCCTGGAGGCCCATAGGAATGAATGGGAAGCCATTCACTATTACCGATTCGGTAAATACCGAATCGATAATAGGGGAGCATATTCAAGGGTGGCAGGGTGTCAAATTGACACCCTGTTGCACCCCTGAATCGTGCATGTGTGCACATGTAGCGCACATACATGCCCTAAGGGCATGTATGTCTGCCACATGGCACTTTTAAAAAAGCACAAAATTGCTTTTCAAAGGTATTCGGTATTTACCACCAACTTGTAGTTGGTGGTAAATAACGAATCCTTAAACCAAAAATGCACTCACTTGAGTGCTCCCTACATAGGATTTAAGGAATCGGTAATTTACTGATTCCTTAAAATAACGAATCGGTAAATTACCGACTCCTTAAATCCGGCCTCCTACATCGCAAAGGGCTAAATACCGGTCGGTAACGGGAAATTTACCGATTTTCGGCCGTTACCGACCGGTATTAGCCCACCTACATATGGCCCTAAATGAAGTACACTGTGCAGAGATTTCAGTGGATCCCAGATTGGTATACAGAGGCAAAAGTAGATAATACTAACACTCTATTTGTGGTACTGTGGGCGAGCAGTTAGGCTTATTAAGCATTTAATGTACTCACAGAGGCAATAAATGATACACACACTCAACGATACATCTGAGACCAATTTTCAAAAATAACACTGATTTTAATATAATTTTCAAGACCAAGAACTTTGTTCACAGGCAAATACTTTTTAAGTTGTGAATTTTCAAATTTCGGAAAATAATGCACAGTTGTGAGCAATTATACACAGTAGAAGTCTATAGAGAAAAACACAAAAATGCATATAAAATCGTACAGTCGGTTCTCAGGGTTAACCTTCTGAATTTAGGGTAGCGGCAGGCCAATGTCCAATGTTCCCCCAGCAGATCGGCCGGAGCGACCCAGATTCGGCCGGGAGCAGGGTGCTGAGTTCGTTAGTAGCCGGTGTGCTATGGAGAAGGGGGCCACCTCAAAACACACGGTACAAGGGGAAATACAGATAAGTCACTGGGACCCCAAACAAGGGATCAGGTCGCAAGGACCCCAGGACTAAGGGAGCACTGCTGGTTCGTCGTTACTCATGCCAGGCGGGCTGAGTGTAGAGCAGGTAGGTCAGCCGGGCTTTGCACGTCAAGCAGGTCCTCACGGTCAGGGACAAGCAGTTTGCAGGGACGATTTCCAGACATCTGGGCCACTCACAAAGTGGGTCTCAGGGGTTCCGGTGTTCCTCGACTGGTGCTTTCTTCCTGGGCAGTTGGAGTCCGGATTGGGCTCTTCATCTTGGTGCAGGTTGCAGGGGGTCTGGTACCCTGGGTATTGGTGCTACACAGCTCCGGTAGGTCCTGATGTCTTCACACTTGGTGGGGAGACAGATATGGCCCTCTGGAGATAGTGCACCACTTCTCATTTAGTTGCTACTTCAGCATCGCCGGGGAGCTGCAAGTCAGCAAACCGGACTCTGCGGGTTTGGTGCCTACCGTCTGCAGGGGAGTAGCTCCTCTAATCCAAGGGAGAGCTCTGGTGATTGGTGAAGGGCTGGAGGTACTATGGGGTTTTTGGATGCCTCACAATGGCAGGCCGAGACAGCACACCACAAAGGTCAAGTTCTTGGAGGTAGCAGGCAGGTTTTGCACCACAATTCTGCAGCAGGTACTCTGTTCTCGGGTCAGCAGCTCTTCTTTGTTCGGCTCTTCTTTGTGTCAGTCAAATCTAAAGTTCACGCTCCAGGGGTGCTACCTAAATACTACATTTAGGGGCATTTACAGGGGGAGACAGTTAGTAGCCAATGGGCTACCTGTCTTTGGGGTGTTTACACCCTCTATGTGACCACTTCATTTGGGGAATGGGCTCAACCCTGACCCTAATTGGCTAATTCCCTCTCAAACAAGGTGTAGAAAACTGAAAAGTGGGGTCCACATCACCTGCCCCATCTTAGGGGTGGTGCTGGCTGAATGTGGGCCCACTTCCTAATCTGACTAATTTTCCTGCCTGTCCTCCCACCAAATGTGGAGCAGAACAGGGGAGTTGGCATTCTCCACTATCTGGAGGTGCCTGCGTTGCGTTTCAAAGGTGGCATCACCTTTAAAGCTTCCTGCCTTGGAAGGCCATTCCGGACTGGGGGAGGTGTGAAGCACCTCCGCCCATAGCAGGCATTGTTTCTGGCCTCTGAGAGTGCAGGCTCTCACCCCATGAGGTCAGAAACATGTCTGGTGGTGGCAGGCTGGCTAAAACTAGTCAGATACCACACCAGTGTTTGGTAGGTTTTCAGGAGGCACCTCTCAGGTGCCCTCTGTGAGCATTTATTGATGAATCCAACACTGGCATCAGTGGGGCTTTATTAAGACGAGATGTTTGGTACCAACCATCCTTGGGTACAGTGAAGCCATCATGGTGATGGGGGACTCGTAATGATGGGTGTCAAGCCCATGTATTCACTATGGCTTCCCTGTGCACTTACAATATCCAAGAATGGACTTAGATATTGTAGGGTCATACCTGCTCAGGCAGATATGACCACACATGTGGTATAGTGAACCCTGCCTTAGGGCAATAAGACCTGCAGTAGGGGTGACTTACCTATACCTCATGCAGTGTCTGTGGGCATGGCACACTGAGATGTGTGCCAAGTTGACTCTTCAGTTTTCTCTGCACCACGATACGCAGCCTGCAAAGGCAGTTTGCATGGTCTTGATGAGGGGTCCCTAGCAGCCCTAGTGGACCCTCTTCAGTCCTAATGCCCTAGGTACCAGGGGTACCATTTACTAGGGGTTACAGGGGTTGCTGAAGTTGTGCCAATAATGGTACAGTTTTAGGAAAGAGATCTGGCACTGGGGACCTGGTTAGCAGGGACCCAGTGCACTTTCATTCGAAATCACATCATGCTCCAGGCAAAAAGTAGGGGCTAACCATGTCCAAAGATGCACTATCAATTCAGCCTGTAGGTTGGTAGAGTTAGGTTCTTTGTCCTGCAGATTGCCTTACCTAAACATCTTTCTAGATAGATTGGTCCTCAGAATTGGTCCTAACCTTAGACCTAAAGTACGTTCTCCTTTTCATGAAGGTCAAGAGATTATTTTACCAAAGTTGTTTTCAGAACCTTCTTCAGATCACCCTTCTTCACATATGTTGGATGTCAGGAAAGCAGTTCTTATCTACATCACTCGACTTTCCTCTTTCAAAAGAGTGGTAACCTTGTTTGTTTAATTTTGTCCTGTCATGAAAGGGTTAAAGCCTTCTATTCAATCTCTGAGTAGATGGGTTAGGTCTACTTTAGTGCTGGCCTACAGTGAGAAGGGATCCCCTGTCCTGGGTATGGTGGTGGGGGTCAAGGAAAGTCAACGAGAGTCATGTCTGCCTCTTGGGTAGAGGTTCAGTGGACACCCATTTTGAAAATGTGCAGGTCTGCAACTTTGGCATTGTGCTCATCCTTTTTTAAGCACTATTGATTACAGCATGGGGGTATAGATAATGATGACTTTGGCTCCAGAGTCCTTTCAATGGCTGTGAAATAGACTCTTGCCGGGTGCACTTTATCACATTTTGGCACAATGTTTAAATTCATTTATCAAGAGTATCAATGTTTACCCTAAAAGGTTTGACATGTTTCACGTAATATTGAGGTGGTTAATGAGGAGGTAATACTATAATTACTTACCAGTAATTTTTTACTCCGAGTTATTACTTCCTTGTTACAGTCAGTTATGCCCACCCTTTCCCACCCTTTTTTGAGGAGGGTAATCTGCAAGCTTCTCTTTGTTGGTGGAATGGCATTGGATTAGCAGAATGTGTGTTTGAAGTGGCAACCCTTTATAGTGAGTGGAGGGGTTCCTTTGAGTTTCAGTCATGAAGACTGAAAAAGGACTAGTAGGTATCGGTCTGTGGGAGGATGCGGACTCCTCACGTAGTAAGGACTGTGACGAGGAATAACTTGGACCATGGAATTGCCAGTAAGTACTTATAGCATGAATGGTTAAGGGTCAGCAATATTACTGTTTTAATTTCCTATGATGTGCTAACATTAAATTTTGGTGCTCAAGTGTACTTTATTTGCATTAGATATAATATGTAGCGCACCTTTTAGTGGATAGAGCCAAATGTATATTTTCTTGTTCAGAATGCTAGACTGCTATGACATTGTTTAAATGTATCCTTTGGTTGCAGCATTCCATATACTGCCCTACCAGGACTAGCTGGTAATTATCATGCCAGCCAGATTTCAAAACTATGAGAAATTTGACATATTTTTCCTTAATTTTAATTATTTGCACACCGGCTGCTCCAACCTATCACTCTGTCATCAAAGAGACACAGGCTTTACGGAGGAGTTTGCAAAAGGATTACATTGCGTAAGTTTTACAGAATTTTATAATGATATCTGTATGGTAGGGAGAATCTTATCCTATACTAGCTTATTAATGTCTTATCAAACCTCGAAATGTTAAGTATCATTATACATTCAATTGGGCCTTTGTACAAACTGCATCATATAGTACATTTAGAAGCACTAAAATAGGACTATTCACATATTATAAAATGCAATCCACAAACGTATGTGCAGAGGTCTTTGCCTCTACTTTCTTTTCTACGCAGCGATATCCACACACATGCATACGTTTTGGTGGTAAATGTGGGAGGGACAAAGGGGAGTTGCTGGAAAACAGGGGTTACTTACTCTTACAAAGGGATGGATTTAGGGGGATAAAGAGGGGCTTGGGGAGGGACATTAAAATAATAAAACACACACTTACAAAAGAGTAAGGCAATTGCTATTCACAAACTGCACTTCTAAAATTACTACAGCCAGAAAGGGCTCAAGACGGTGGTAAATATACACCAGCTAAGCCTTGGTTTAGGGCTACAGGTGAAACAAATTACAACAGTAGCCATTCACATACAAAGTGGCCACATAATAAATAAACTCACACACCCAATCAACTTTTTTGGCTTCACTATGTCAATGATTTTGAGAAGCAATTATTTGAGGAAGAGTGCGAGAGTTTATAGGTAAAGGATCAACATCTTTGTGATGTCCAGTCAATGCCAGATATTGCTTCTCACCTGAACTGATCCTTGATAATGATGACACTCATTTGTTTTGTAGAGCGTGCAAAAACCTCAAAAGTAGGTGCCCTGACACAGACAATAGCTACAAAAGGCAATAGAAGAAAATGCTGCATCAAGGTTGTCAATAGATGTGTTTTTAATAATTTCCTGACTTTTAAAAGGTTAGATTCTGCCAGGGGGGACTCTGGCATTCAATTCTAGGCTTCTGATGTTTCCAATGTCAAGGAACAACCCTGGCCTCTCATCCTAGTTTTTGGATGTCCAGTGAAGCAGCCATTACAGATTTGCTACTCACCTGAAGTGATCTTTAACATGGTTGCGGACTGAGAACAGGATCTTCATCCACCTACAGGCTACCCCTGCCAATATCAAAATACCGGCTCAACTCCATTTCTTGGTCACTGGACTTTTCAGAGGGTCAGCTCTGACAGAATAGGCATCTCACAGTCAAGCCAGTTTTGATGCTTGCATGAAGTACTGATATTCATCAACAGAAAAGTACAATAATTTACTGACATGCCACTGTTGGAAAGGCAAAGGTTAGCAAGGGAATTTAATTCCTTTGCCAACTTCCCTCATGTGGTTGGTTCCATTGATTGCACAAATGTGGTACTTCAGCTACCTCACCAAGGGGCCTATTAGGATGGCGGGCGGACTTTGTCCGCCCGCCATCGCCCCGGGAAATGGGACCGCCTGCTATGTGTGCGGCGGTCCCGCATGTGCCATTAGGATGCGCCCGCCACACTGGCGGGCGCATTCCGCATTTTTTGCATTGCGGCGGGCGGTGCTGTCAGCAGCACCCGCCGCAATACAAAAAAGGCATTTGTGCATTTGCATGCACAACGTGGCAGGCACCGACGAGTCGACCGGGCGGAATAGCGGCGGACGGTCTTCCCGTCCGCCGCGGTACCCCCCACCATCATAATGTGGCGGGGGGGAAATGGGAGGCGGGCGGGGGATAATGTCGTGCGGATCGCCACCGCCATGCGGGCGGTGGCGATCCGCACGACATTGTAATAGACCCCCAAGTATTAGACCTTTTGCACAACAGACACTACTGCCACCCCATCAACGTGTAAGCTATGCGCAATGCCAGGGACTGCTTCACTGATGTGTGTGCTGCCTTTCCTGGAAACGCATTCGACAGCTACATCTTCTGTCAGTTTCTTCTTGCATGACAATTGGTTGCTGAGGAATTTGGGGACAAGTCACTCATTGGTAGGTAAGAATATTTCACACTGGTTGAAAGAAAATGGGTTCTGACCACATTTAACACCCTGGATTTTTTTGTTTTTGGACTTCCCAGTTTTTTACTTTTGTTGTAAGTGAATTTCACTAATTGAGTCTCACTCACTGTAACCTCTGTTAAAATTAGGCTGGAGTAATCGGAGTAATTTCAGTAATCACCCATTGCTCATGTGATGTGAAAGTACCAAAATTGCGCGATTACGCCAGCTTGAGTAATTTAGGGCAAAAGTCCTACCACAGGAGCTTGGAACAAGGACCTAAGAAAGAGTGAGCGGCTACTGGCTACTGCTGTTCGTGTCTTGTAGCATTAAGTACTATTTCTTAGCGCCAAATGCATCCTCTGGCCCATTTTAGATGCCAGGGTGCATTTTGCACTCAGAAACGAGCGCCAAATGCTGAATTACGCTTCTCAAGTAATTACGCATAATTACAAGTCATTTTGCAGTAATTAACAGTAATTATGCTAGAAAGAATTACACCAGTTACGTTCATCCCTAGTTAAAATGGCTTGGTTGCGCTAGTCATTAGGGTCTGCTTTTTAAAACAAGGTCCACTGCTGCATCTTTGTGGTAAGATGCTTTGGGTTGACTGCATATGAACATGTGCACACACGTGTGTGCAAACGTGTGCAAGCTGAGCGAGTGGGACAACCCAGTAGATGTGCAGAGGTAGCCTATCACAGAAATGGCCCTTCAGGGATTAGTGCTGAACTTGCGTAGGTCTTATAATGTGAGTGGGTGTTCATGGTACACATAGTACACTGGAGTGCTTAACGGAGAAGTGTGAGCTTTACTGTGTTATACATTATGCAGGAAATCTGCACCAGAGTACAATTTTACCATAGTTTTCCCTAGAGATTAGTGTGGTGAACCGTTGTTATTGCAAAGATGGATCCCATGTCAGGTTCAGTGTCACTTTTGTCATATCCGTACTCCTTTTGGTACATTTCCCTAACTCAGCTCCTAAAGATTACTAGCTTTTGTTCCCCTTACTGGGCCATGTTAATTGCTCTGCAGGTCAGCAGATGGATCAAAGGCCTCCCCTAAAGTAGTGCCAATGCTTTGAGCCTGTTCTTGTGAAGGAAAGGGTAGGAATGAAATCTGCATTCAATAATTACTTTTTACACTGCACCAAGCCTGAGAAATCTCAGACCACAAAGGACAAAGGGGAAAGGCCCAGCCTCTAGAGCCAATCACAAGAGGGACTTTCCTTTTGAAGTGTTGGAGGGAAGGGACCAGTCACCTGTGATAGCTTGGGGTAGGGTTTCAGCTTTCCAGGGAGGCCTTTCAACAGACCACTTTAAGTTGCCATCTTGTAATGTTCCAACGTGCTGTGCAGGAGGGTTGGGATGAGGTGGAGTGATGATGAGTCATCCTAGTATTGGACAGAGGTGCCTACTTTCTGGAAATTTCTGCCCAGATTAAAACCTCCACACAGGAGAGAAAAAGATGGATTTCACACGACCCTGAAGGAAACCCAGCATCTGTATGGGATGCTGGAGCCCTCTGGGCTTAGCCTGGAAGGGACCCTGTGGATGCACCTCTCCAGGGCCAGTGAGGCTGCCCCCCTTACATCCTGCATGGGACAGTAGAGTGATGGACCGACTAGGGGGCCCTGCAAGAAGGGTAACACTCATCAGAGGACTGCCCCCTGACTTCTGCTCTCACTAGGCCTTCCTTCGAGTAGCCACAGAATCTATGAGATCCAAAGAGCTGAGGCATGAAGGGTATTCTGCCTTGAGGGCTGTAGGGTGCCGCTAGAGGTGACCGCAAGCCAAGGAGAACACTAGGCATTGGACAGAGCATAGGTCCTTAGTAGGGAGGACAGTAAAAATCAAGCTCTCCAAGCGTTTAAATATTTTAGAGTTTAAGAGTCTTGAGAAGAACCCTATTGGTGTCTGGGGCACACCACCACCAATTTCCCCAGGCAAAAATAAGCCCAACGAGGGCCAGAAAAATGAAGGAAGAAAAGCAACTATGCCAGGGGGTCGTGTTTGGGTGCGATGCAAGTAGCATCCCTCTCCAGGATTGCTAGGAACACCCGGGGGAAATGCCAAGGACCCTAGTGGTGGGGCACAAAAATTGTGACTGCAGCTGGGAAGGGACATGCATTGAGAGCTCTCCTCACTGGTTAACTGTTCCCCAGGGCTTCAGTTGCCTGGGACAGATGCAAGATAAAACCAACAACAAAGAAAGAAATTGAGCGTTGTCGTACTCACCTTTAGAAACTTTCTTGGGGAAGAAGAGAAGTAAGCTCTGCCCTGTTCTGGCTTAGACACTAGTGCCTAACCCACCACCTGTACCAGTGTCTGTGGGGGGCTGGCACGCCCGGGCACTAGAGTGTGAGAATTTGCTCCTGTGCTAGCTGAAGCAGGAGCCAGTTGCGCAGAGAATGGCAAGTGGTAGTGGTGGCTGTGTGGCTCCCCTGCTGCTCCTGACATGATCAGCATCGATTGCCCAAATGGGCTAGGCACATATTAAAAAAAGGAGAGAGTCACGCCCAAGAGTGCAAAAGGAAAAGAAAGCATTTCATTACCGCATGAGACCACAGTGTAAAAATACATAGGCAAAAGGCAAAGGTGCACCCCAAACTCACTGGGGTCATCTATTTTGCATGATTGGCAGACAATGCCCAGAGAGGCAGGTTTATCGCATTACAAGTGTAATACTATTGAATGGCCCCCCCTTATGAAGTCCCCACCAATTTGAGGTGACACCATATGTTACCCAGGGGCATATGTTGATGGCCCAGAAAGATATTCTTAGTTGTTTCAAACACTCTTGAAGCTTGGACTTCTGGCCCAGAGGCTCTGGAGTGCAGAGACCCCTGTTGGTGGATCCTAAGGTTGCGTAGCAGCAAGTAAAATGTGGTGACACCCTGACAAAGCCAGTAGGCCCACCTTTCAAAACTACATCCCATTGTATTATGTCTGGGAGGGCACCTGGCGAGATTTTCTCAACATGTGCGGTTGCGTGCGGACATGACCATTCACAGTGAGAAAGCTGCCGCTTGGGTAGAAAACCTACTCGCACAGCAGCAAAAAAGCAACGCCCGCTGGCGCGCCATGTGGTGCCATACGCACTGATTTTGCAGTGCGGAACAAGCTCCCGGTGCTAAAGATTTAGCATGAGACGCGCAACGTGTAGATTCCGCCCAATCGCGGAATTCTGTGGAATCTCGTGTAGTTTTCATGTAACTCTGCAGAGTTCTGCCCACCCCTAGTGGCATCTCAAACATGTTTACTCAATAGGCACTACAACACAATAGACACACGCTACCCTGACACTGCATTTATGTAGGCATGATGTATTGCATTTATTACCTGTTTTAAGGAACATCACATGTCTTTGTTTCAGGTGATGCCGGGTATGCTCTGTCTTGACACCATACAAGCATCCAACCACACAACTGTAACAGGGGTACTCAAGGGCACACATAAGTAAACAAGCCATTATTGAATGCATTTTGGGATCCTTAAGTCACGATTCAGTTGTCTTGACCTAAGGGAGGTGGTGTGATGGTGTACTCCCTTGAAGATGGGTTAAAGGTTGTTGTAGCCTGTTATGTGTAGCATTAAATTGCCATGTGACGAGACTTACATGCTGATGTTACCAGTGATCTAGACCCACTTCTAGATATCTGAGCTGGGGTACAGAGTAGAGGTCAGAGTATACGGCGGCAGGATCGACCCGTTAAATCATGTTTCACTTGAGCTGCTAGTATGGTTGCTGCATTTATATGGTTGGATAGCATTTCAACAGTGATGAATGGTGGATTACTCATATATACCATCCTGAGAAAACTATGTTTAATTATTATAATTCCATCAAGCAGGATTCTCTCTAGATCGTACCTAATAGACACTTCACTTTCAATAATCTTCAAACACTTTTCACTTACAACCCTTAAGTACAATCTCACATTTTACAATAATTGTTTAGAACATACATACTACAGACCTTATTCTTGTCACATAATCCATGTACAAACCATTGCCTCTAACATAATTTTGATCCTCAAAAGACTTTTTGAGTTCTCTACATGCAGGGGTCTCCTTCCCACACACAGGTATCTGCTTTGTTTGCAGAGGGTTCCCTCCATCATGTGGGGCGAAGGCTATGGAGTCAGGCAGAGATCTTCATCTACTACATTAGACAGGAAATTACATGCAGGAATAGGAAGTCCAAATTTGGTCCTGCATTGCTCAGCTGACTCTCATATACTCTTATAAAGCTGAAGGAAGTTGTGGAGAACCACCTCCCAGATGATATTTTACTTTTCATCAGTGAAGCTGGGGACTCTCATCTTGTCCCTCAGCCAAAGGAGCAGCAGGATGAAGGAGGAAGCTGTTATGGTGAAAGGACGGCTCAGAATTAGCACAAAATAGCTGACTTCCCTACAAACAAGTAAGGTCCATATCTTGGAGTAGTTGTATAAAGCGGTGGTGAAAACGTACCACAGTTTTGTGAATATTTAGTATGACCACACCTTCTTCTCTATGTCAGGAGAGAGAGTTATATTATGGTAACACAGAATTATAAATTTTAGAAGCATTTACATAAATTCATGATTAGTAGACTAGTAAAGCCATACAAAAATACAACATTAAATGCATGTTAATATTTGAAAACATTCATTCCATTCCAGATCCCAGAATAATACAGGTGAAAGATTAAACCTCAGACTGGACACATGAATGGACAATACTATAAATATTAATTTGCTCTTAACTTATTGTAAAAATAAAGCACTTACATTCTATCTATGAGTAAAGGTAAATAATTAGATTGAAATTGTCAGAACCCTGTTTATCAATGAATGTGACCTTACCAGATACTCCAAAGGTCACTGTAGTTAGCGACCATAGTATGTCAAGCCATGAGTAGGAGAAAGTAGCAGCCGAACCTCCATTAACACAGGATTTCAGCAGGAGGACCTTCAGCGCCAACAATATTGGGAGACTGAAGGGTAAGGAAATATGCAGAGTGAAGGTGCATGGGAAAAACAAAAAAAAAGTGTGAGAACCAAGATGGAGAACAAACTAATGTGAGCAGGAATCATACCACCAAGGAAGTCACTAGGCAACATGGTTCCACAACTGATGCTTCTTATGCTGCCCAGAAGTGTTGGGTTACATAATCCTGAAGCTTTGATTGACCTTGCCCCGTAAGGCCCTCCTCCAACTCAGCCCAGACCTTCAAATACTGGTATTACTTACTTTCCATCCTTTCCAAGTTTCTCAGCTATCATTAATAAGTGCAAAATAAAGGGAAGAATCGCAATAAACTATGCCTTTAGTTACTATATGCAAATTCAGCCACAGTAGATGAAGAGACCCATTCTTCCAGATTTAATGATATGAAAAACCATAAGTATTGTTCAGTAGGCTGATTGAGTCTCTTTGTATGCCCATCTGTCTGTGGGTGGTAGGTAGTCGATTTGAATTTGATGGCATGCAAATGTATGCCAAAATCAAGAATGAACTGTGTCCCCGGACTGTTCTAATGACTTCAAGAACACCATTGAACCGTATTATGTCATTTAATTCAAGTAGTATTGCTTCAATTTTGTAGCAGTAGGAACCTTTGGCCCAGGAACTAAGTGGAGTAGTTTGGTGACATATGTCAGATGTTCTTCGATCTTCTCACATTGGTGACGGTGGATTATTAATGTACAGGAAATAATAACACACAATAATTTGATTGAACATCAAAGAAAATTCTTACCTCTCATGATGGATCTGTAGTATATGAGAAGAGATTTGTATTTGGATATTTTTCATCAAAATTTCCTGTATTAACAATATTTGTATATCAGGAATGTATGCTGTTTTTGAATAATCAATGGAAGATAGAAATAGTTTAATAAAATTATAAAAATAATCTTTCTCAACTCTCATTAAATTGTATGGCTCTCCACAAATGGTCAAGGCTCATTAGTATCTTTTTATCAGAATCAAAGGATAGATCTTGTAATATCACCAGTACCTCTTGATATCCTTCAAGAATGATCGAGTTTTGCTCACCAATGGTCTGAGGAACTAATCTCAAAATTGAGATAGGGGTTCCAGAATGGAATTTATCCCTGAGACTATAGGTCTGCCAGATTGTAGTCGCTGTGGTTTATGTACTTTTTGTAGGGTGTAAAGGTATGGAATACCAATGTTTTTGCCTACTAAAACGTCAGCCTTTTGTTTGGTGATCTAGCTGTTTAGTTCTGCCTCATTAACTATCTCGATAATAGTTGTGTGGAGTCTTTTTGTGGGTCATTGTCAAGAACCTCATATTTGGTTCTGTCTGAAGTAATCTCAAGCACTCATTGTTGTACAACTCCTTAGTCAGAATAATAATGACTCCCTCCTTATCATCCGGCCTAATGACAATATTTATGTTGTTATGTAGAGAATTGAGAGCTTCCTCTAATATTCTTGATAGATTGTGGAAGGTCTCATTAGGCAATATGTTGCTGAGGATGGTAAGAGGCTGAAATGTAGATTTGATTCGGAAGCTTGTGGGTTAGTCAAAGGATGTTCTCTTGGTGTCTTGATTGTCAAAAAACATTCCGTGGAAACATTCCGCTAATTCACACCTTAAACATATTGAGTTTTGGGGTTGGGACAAACCCTAGCCCTTTGTTCAGTACTTGTGTTTCAGTAACTGATAATGAATTACCAGTCAAAATTACCACTTAGGGCCTGATTCCGATCTCGTAAGAAAAGCCCTCCATACGACTCGGATCTGGAGGGCTTTCCGAGCGAGATGTGCTCCGGGAGTCCGAACGAGCGATTATGATGCTGCCGTATGCTTACGGACTCGGCTCGCTCGGACTCCCATTGAACTCTATGTTAGCCCGTGTACAGACGCGTACACAGGCTCCCATAGCAGAAAAGGGGTGGGTGGGGAAAAGCGTACACCCTGTGGCGGGCACCCCATGTGGCCCGCCACACTGTGCATGCTTGGATCGGGGGAACCCATGTGCACCCCCCGTGACCGAATCGGAGGGCTCCGGGTAAAGGGGGGCCTGCTATGGCCCCCCGAAGTCTGAATCCGACAGCCGTTTCGTCTCGATGAGACCGAGACGATACAGCTGTCCGATTCGTGCATCGTACTTGCTCGGTCGGAAAACGGCTCCATTGCGCGGCACGATTCGGCTACGAACATGTCGGACGGACAGGTTCAGGTTCGTAAACGATTCGCACGGCGCGTACAGGATACTTGCATCGTACTTGCTCGTTAGGAAAGGGGGACGATTCGGGCCGAACGATAGGCTCCGAATCGGATTTGGTCTTTACAAATCCCGTTTGGAGGCCTTCCTTACAAGATCGGAATCGGGCCCTAAGTTGGGGTCCTTCTTGTCCCCGGTTGGGAGTCCTTGCCATTATTCAGTGTTTACATCTGGACTTTGCCTGTCCACTTCACTTTGGTTTCCTTTTTTTTCACATTTTTCCCTGTTCCCTGTCTCTTCCTAAAAAAGGACACCTGCCTCTGGGAAAATGGAAATGTGGTGGAAACGGTTGGTAAGGATTGGGCAAAAAGCCATAGGCATAGGGAATATGAGGAGGTGGTTGACCATTCATATTGATGCCTCCTTGTGATTCATCCCCCCTGCTGCTACTCCTATCATGCTGCTATCCTAGAGTTCTGTGGTATGGCTCGTCGCTGGGGACTTTTTCTCTGGTGACTCGTCTGCTTTGGGGTAGTAGTGTAGTATTCATTGGGAATGTATGAGAATATGAACTCAGGACTGAATTTTCTGATGTCTTTCTGGATTTTGGTCATTTTGGTCTGGGTCAAAAAAAACTTTCGTTTTGGGGCATGTGTTTATTGATCGTGTTTATTTTTGATGAAATACTGAAATCTGTATAGAGGTTTTTAGGCTACATTCTGATAGTTTGAATCTTGATCAGCGTAGCATCCGAAATCCTTGAGCCAGTCCCTAGTTCTCTTCCAGGTGATGAATGACCACTCTTTTCTAAAGATGATGTCATCCCAAAAAATCATGGGTTCATTTGTAACTATAAGACCTCCAGGTGATACTTTTGACCTGAGGTATTTCATTATGATAGCACCGTGCTGTACTGTTCTTATTTGATTTCATTTTAATGATAAAGATTCCCAATCGTCTGTTTGTGAAAGAGTCTGTGAGATATTCAGGTGCCCCAGTAGGAATGGGGATGTTAGAATGGTGTTAAATATTTATTCATCAAAAGCGAGTTCAAGTGGTACTGTCATCTTGTTCTGCTATTTGATAATGGTGGGCATTATATTTTATGTAATGGAGGGTTGACCTATCAATTGAATATGCAGGGTTACGGGGAACCAAGCAGGTGTTATCACGTACGGTGTCCCTTGAAGAATGTTTGACTACAGAGATCGTCTAACCAACCCAAACCTTATGATGCCTAATTAATATATAGGCCATCCAAGATCATATCGAGGAAAGAGTCCTAATTATGGTCTGTATAGTTGCGTGCATGCTTTACTGAATTTGCATGAATGCATATAGATAGGTTGTTACTAGCAATGATGCTATACAGGGATTCAACATATTACATTTGGTCCGGAAGAAAGCCAATTGACCCACGGGGCATTTAAATGGCTGACACATGTTGACCTTCTGATGTCAAGTGGCATCATACCCTTGTGACATCCCATTGTTTTTAAACCTTGCTCTAGGACCTTTCTTAATAAAAGCAATTTAGGATCAACAAGGCAAGTTTAACTCACTCACAATCCCTTGTTTGCACCCTAAACCATCCGCTTACAAACGTGTAGAGCCCACCCACTCACACTAGGTGATGTGGGTGTGGGTCTGATGATGAAGCAGGCCACAGGTGGGACCTGTGGGTGAGGACCCAACAAATCTATCCAAGAAAGAGATATAATAAGGGCCTTGTGAATAGACGGGATTTAGGAGAGATAGGTCAAAACCCCATTGTGTAGTTTTTCAATACAGTCTGGCAGGCTGAGGGTTCCACCTTATCAAAGCTTCTCACCCCTTTTAGTGTTGATGTATTATATTTTACGATCCAGAATATTTCCCACAGATAATCTGTTGTGCTAAATGTATGAACAAAAACAAGGAGAAAAGAGAGGATGGGGCTGCCCAAGTTAGCCCCCGTCATGTAATAACAACAACACGAACCAGAGCACCAATTTACGGTTCACTGACAGAACATCGATGCTAAAAACATCGATGTTCTTAATTTCCATAAAAAATATCGACTACAAAAATATCGACTACAAATACCTTAACAAGTACAAAAATATTGAATCAAAAATATTGAAGCTAAAAATATAGATGTAAAAAATATCGATTTAAAAATATAAATAAAATAATATATGTTAAATATATAAAATATTAATATAATCTTTAACAAAATTAATTCAATTTAATATAAATTATAACTAAATATAAAAAATAAACTTAATTAAAAAAATATAAACACACAAACATAATAATTTATACATACACATATATTTACTTTAAAATAATTTATTAACATCTATCTTTATTTAATTTTTAAACTTTTAAATTATATAAAAATAAAATATACATATATCAATAATTTAAAATAAAAAAATGAACATTCTATAATTAAGACATTTAACTATTAAAAAAAAAAAACGTACATTTCGCAATACAATAAATACAACAGTAGGGAAAATGTTTGATAGCGGAATAATAAAATTTGCTATTCTAACTCCAGTGAGTGCAACAGTATGGAAAGTGTTGGATAGCGAAGGGGTAAAATTACTATTCCCCTCCAGTGAGCGCAAAAGTAGGGAAAGTATTGGATAGCAGAGGGGTACAAATTACTATTCCCACTCCAGTGAGTGCAACAGTAGGGAAAGTGCTGGATAGCGGAGGGGTAAAAATAACTATTCCCACTCCAGTGAGTGCAACAGTAGGGAAAGTATTGGATAGCGGAGGGGTAAAAATTACTATTCCCACTCCAAAGAGTGCAACAGTAGGGAAACTTTTGGATAGCGGAGGGGTAAAAATTACTATTCTCACTCCAGTGAGTGCAACAGTAGGAAAAGTGTTGGATAGCGGAGGGGTAAATAATACTATTCCCACTCCAATGAGTGCAACAGTAGGGAAAGTGCTGGATAGCGGAGGGGTAAAAATGACTATTCCCACTCCAGTGAGTGCAACAGTAGGGAAAGGGCTGGATAGCAGAGGAGTAAAAATGACTATTCCCACTCCAGTGAGTGCAACTGTAAGGAAAGTGCTGGATAGCAGAGGAGTAAAAATTACTGTTCCCACTCCAGTGAGTGCAACAGTAGGGAAAGTATTGGATAGCGGAGGGGGACAAATTACTGTTCCCACTCCAGTGAGTGCAACAGTAGGGAAAGTATTGGATAGCAGAGGGGTAAAAATTACTATTTCCACTCCAGTGAGTGCAACAGTAGGGAAAGTATTGGATAGCGGAGGGGTAAAAATTACTATTCCCACTCCAGTGAGTGCAACAGTAGGGAAAGTATTGGATAGCGGAGGGGTAAACATTACTATTCCCACTCCAGTGAGTGCAACAGTAGGGAAAGTGCTGGATAGCGGAGGGGTAAAAATGACTATTCCCACTCCAATGAGTGCAACAGTAGGGTAAGTGCTGGATAGCGGAGGGGTAAAAATGACTATTTCCACTCCAATGAGTGCAACAGTAGAGAAAGTGTTGGATAGCAGAGAAACAAAAATTACTAATAACATTTAAACAATTAAACATTTTTAAATAATCTTAAAAATAAATAAACAATATTTTAAAAATATCCGATTAAATATATTAAACATTAACTTAAGTATATTAATTACACATAACAAAAAGATACAAATATGATCTAAAATAAATTAATAAATACATTTATAAATAATATTTATTTAAAAGAAGCAAATATTAACAAACAAAAATAATATTTAAAATATAAATGTATTTATTTTATTTCCTACCCTATAACACCACACCAATAAAAAAACTTCAACAATTTTATTTAAATGTATTTCTATAATTAACAATTAAAAATGAATTTAAAAAATATTATTAATAAAAATAAATAATAAACATTATTTGAATACACATTCTTTAACACTATAATATGCACAATACACACCTAAAATGAATTACACAATTACCATAATTAATTACTAATTAATTAATTTAAATTAATTAACAACTAATTAATAATTCATCAATTAAAAATAAATTACTTCCCACCATTGACACCTATAAACACCACAACACACACCTAAAATTAATTACACAATTACCATAATTAATTACTAATTTATTAATTAAAATGAATTAACAACTAATTATTAAATAATTAATAATTAATTAATTTACACAATTAACACTATAACATCTCAATTCAACAAATATTAATAAATAAAAATTATTCAATACATTTAATATAATTAAATTACTTCCCACCATAGTCCCCTATATACCCACAACCCGCTACGGAGATAAAAACGCAAAATTAAAAATAAATAACTAAATAATAACTACTAAAAATATTCAATACATTTTATATAATTAAATTACTTCCGACCCTATTACCCTATAAACCCACAACCCGCTACGGAACTAAAAATGCAAAATTCAAATAAAAAAAAAATTATAACTACTAAAATTCTAACACATAAAATTACAAACAATTCTTATACAAAAAATACATACATCACACACATATAAAATATATACTAAAATACATAACATTAATAAAAAATCGATATTTTTAACATCTATATTTTTGCAAACGATATTAAACACTTTGATATTTTTTAAATCGATATTATTTACCTAAAATCGATATTCTTGACCACGAGAATTTGTCTGTCGATATTCTTGACCCACGATATTTTTGGCACAGTATTTGTGCAATTCGATATTTTTTACTCTATCTTCTGTCCCTGCACCCCTATTTACAGATGTGAGGAGCATTTTTTTTATCTTTTTAATTGACCAATATTCCTCCAATTTTTAGCACATAGAACATAATGCATGGGGTGGGTGTTGTGCTTCATCTCCTGAGGTAAGCATACTTGATATTATAGGTGAGCACAAGTATACGTTGAGACTGCCAGGAGTGGCGTTTGCTTTGATATATGCAGGCGATATTAGGATGAATGTTATTACTACAATGAGCTGCTGACTTGAATTTAATAAATATGCGTATTCCTATCATCTAAGTGGTTCATCCTAGGTTCCCAAGCACCATTACCTGGTGTAAATAAAGTCACATTTATACTTAACTGCACCAGAATTGGATGGTTTGGGTTGTTAGTTAGCCACTAAGGGTCTTCAGGTCCTGATGAAAGCCCAGGGATGCTGATAAGCACAGACTAAGGGCAGAAACATGTTGACCTAATGAGTGTCTGACGAAAGTATAACAAACTAATTTTCTCCCACTGCTTTTTCTTTTATTCCTGCATAGAATGTGTTTCACCTATCTGTATTAATAAGGTTAAAAATAACAATAGCCACCCTAATGCAAATTCGACAGAAGAAAATTGGAGAGCTTTCATTCCAATCACCTTTACATGATATGCATGAGAAGACTTTAAGAGCTCTGTCTGAGGCAGTCGACCACGATTTGGTGATCACAAAGCAGCAACCCCTATGATGAAGCATGGCATCTAGTGTGGTTGAGGGTGTGCATCCTTTTTTTAAGACCTTTCTTTTTCGTATTTAATAATAATTGAACACACAAAATGACCTATGTGTCTAGGCAGAACAGTTTGAATACAATCATTTATATATTGATCACCCATGGAACACTTTTTGGGTTTGTGTAAGGGTCAGAGCCTACCAATCTTTTGTCCTTACATTTTCAAAGGTGCCAGGCCCATTAATGTAGTATTGGTGCCTGCCCCCTGGAGAATTGGATTGGATGGTATACTAGGAGAATTTTTAGTAGATGGCCCAGCTTTCACATTAATATTAGTGGACCCTGTCACCACCATTTCCTGTTCTGCCACTAATTCTGTTAAGTTTGTTAGCAAGAAGGTTTCGCTTTTGTTATCTTATCTTATCAAGTATTTATAGAGCGCACGTACACCGATTGGTTTCTTGGCGCTGATTGCTAGGGGATTGGCCAACCCGGAGACAGATCATTCATAAGCTTGGATAAAGAGCCAGGTTTTGAGGCTTTTCCTGAAACTCAGCAAGCTAGCGCTTGACCTGATTTCCAGGGGGATGGAGTTCCATAGACGGGGGGCAAGAGTTGCAAACCTGCAACCCCCTTGGCGCTTTAGCTTAAAGGTAGGGACCGTCAGCAGTTGGAGCTGTGCCGAACGGAGGTTGCGTGAAGGAGTGTAACGGGAGAAAAGATTGTTTATGAATTTAGGGCTCTGGCCGTTCAGAGATTTGAACACCAGACATCCCACTTTAAAAAAGCAGCGCTGGGGAATGGGGAGCCAGTGCAGTTTCCTAAGAAGGGGGATGCATGTTGCCATCTGGGTTGTTTATATATCAGTCTGGCTGCTTGGTTCTGAACCATTTGCAACCGTTTAGTAAGGCCAAGTGGTAGACCAAGGTATGTTGCATTGGCATAGTCTAAGCGTGATATTACCAACGCCATCAGCACCTGTACCAGAGCTGCTTGAGTCAAAAGCCTACTTATCTTCCTAATTTTGCGCAGCTGGAGGAAACAAGTGGAAATAACGGTACCTACATGCGATTTTAAGGAGAGGTCATTACCAATGGTGACCCCTAGACTTTTCACTGAGGGTGAGGGGACTGGGAGGGGGCCTAATTCGTTTGGCCAGTACTGTGGGCCCCAGTGGTTATGGGCGCCACCTGTCAGGACCAGTTCAGTTTTACCTGGATTTAATTTTAAGTGGTTGTGGTCCATCCAATGACGGATGAATATCATAGTGGATTGAAAATCAGAGATTGACTGGGAAGAGTTGTCGATAGTAAACATAAGTTGGAGGTCGTCGGCATAGTTAAAGGTGTCCACCCTTCTTTCCTTCAGACATCTAATCAGAGGAAGAAGGTAGAGATTGAATAGGTGCGGAGAGAGCGCAGAGCCTTGAGGAACCCCGCAAGTGGTTTTAAGTTTAGGGGCAGTGAACTGGCCAATACGGACTGCCTGAGTGCGGTTTTCCAGGAAGGAGATCATCCATTTGTTAGGCGACCATAAGGTCATCCTGAATTTTGCAATGGCTTAATCCATTGTCTGAAAATGATTCCCCATTGGAGGCCTAGAACACCGTCGATATTTGTAATTAGTCAGAACTTGGTGATAGGAGCTCCAACGAAAATCCTCCTCTCTAAGGAGACTAAGGGACTGGACTATTAGTCTTGCTCCATTCAGTGCATTCCCCCCCCCCCCCAGGAGAAAATGGGACATTTGGGAGGTAGTAAGGGGAAAGGAAGACAGAGAATACATAGGCTGTCTCTGACAGGCCTTGTACAATGGATTAAACATGTGCCGCTCGCTATTGGTATTTTGGTTAGTGGATTTATGTTAAGGGATATATGAATTATAGTAGCCAAATGAGAGTTAGTCAGTATTTAGGTTGAAATTATCAGATCTTCCTTTATTAATCAGTGTCCTGCTGCTCCAAAGGTGAGTGCAGTTAATGACCATAGATTGTACTGAGAGATCATGCCACACGCTGGAGCATCAAGACCTCAGAATGGAAGACACAGAAGGTGAAAGTAGTGGCTTAAACAGGAGAAGTAAGGTAGGATTTTACAGAAAATCAGCAGGAGGAACTTGAGTAGCAGCAATATAGAGGAAAGATAAATACAGAGAGAAGGGAAAAAAACTCTTCATAAAAGTGAGTAAACCGATACCATGAACAAACTAATGCCAGCGGGAGTCATACAACCAAGGAAGGTGTGAGGCAACATAGTATCACTACTAGCATTTCTTATGCTGCCCACAAGTGTTGGGTTATTTAATTCTGAAGTTCTGATTGGCTTGGCCCTATCTTTGCTCTGTAAAGCTCTCCTCCTGCTCCCCCCAGCCTACATAGACTAGTATTGCATGCTTTTCAGCCCTTCCAACTGTGGCAGTGTTTCTGAGCTGCCTTTCTATTGTGATGTGCACTCCAACCTATGAGTCATTTCCAATGGATCCTGACATACAGAGCCAAATAAAAAATTAGGAGACCAGTTTCACATGCAGTCGAGTAGCAAAGGGCATTCCTGGTCCAGAACACCCCATCAGATGGCCACATGCCTCCTATCAAATATAAGTAAACTTTTTGTCACACACATATACATTCACTATCAGATGCCCAGCACCCACTGTCAGAGGCCTATGCAACTACCGTCAGATGCCCACAAAAGCACCATCAGACACCCACACTAACAACTATTAGATGCCCACACTCATTAATCAGAAGCCTACACAAACACCATCAAATACATCAATCAATCAATCAGTACTTGTAGAGCACGGCTTATCACCCGTGAGGGTATCCAGAAAGGGATGCTGGGCTAGTCGAAGAGCCAGGTCTTGAGTTTCTTCCTGAAGTCCATCAGTGAGGGAGCTACAAGTACATCATCAGACACCTAAGCATTAGACACACAGGGGCCAATTCCGATTCAGGCCGGAAATCTCTCCGACCGAGCCGGACCCGGAGATATTTTCGACCGAATCGGACTCTGGCAGTCCGACCGAACGAGTACGATGCGCACGCATGCAATCGGACTCGAGTCGGTCGGACTCCCATTGAGTCAATGGGAGCCGGACGTACAACGCGTACGCGGGCTCCCATTGACCCAATGGTTGCGAGGCGAACAAGGGTGCCCCTACAGCGGGTACGCCTCGAAGCGACTCACGGCATACATGCACAGGTAGGGGGACCCATGGGTCCCCCTGTGTGCGACTTCGCGCGGCTACGCGTACAGGGGGTCCGACACGGACCGCCAAAGTGCGGCTCCGACTGCTCTTTCGAGCCGGACGGCGCGAGTCGGTCGGACTGCTCGCAGCGCGCATCGTACTTGCCCGGCCGGGGAACGTCTCCATCGCGCGGTGCAAGTCGTGTCCGTGCGAGTCGGTCGGAGCGCTTCGGAACCGCGAACAAGTCGGTCGGCGATTTCGCGTGCGCTCGCATCGTACTCGCTCGGCCGGACGCACGTACGAATCGGTCGGGAAAGAGGGCTCCGAATCGGATCCGGTTAAGCCGAATCCGATTCGGTGCCCTACCGGCCGAGATCGGAATCGGCCCCACAGTGTCAGATACACACTCATCAGATTGCTGCAAACCAAACTATTGAGAGCAGGAAAAGGCTGGGCTCTGAGAAACTCCAACTCTTTTCTTCTCATTCGTCTTAGCCATGCATTTCTTGAGATACTTACACACATTATCAGACACCCAGAAACACAATTAGATACCTGTACACACACACTGATACCCATACAACAAGATTGCTCCCACACACACCATCAGTTAACCAAGCATGCCATCAGAAACCAACACACCATCAGACACCTACACACCATCAGACACCTTTAAGAAACAGAGATCCAAATACGTAATCAAATATCCATAAAGCCACTATCAGGCACTCACACTTTTGTTTGACCATACATACCATCAGACACTTACATCATCAAATGTCCACCCACACCTTTAAGCACAACAGCATGGTGTCATGCACTCACCGGGTCTCAACCGCAGAGACAACACTGGAGCTGAAGCTGGATCTCCTATCGCTCCGGAGGACAGCAAAAGTGTGTGTTCTAGGAATCAAAACCCTAGAACACACACTGTCTCTCAGGGTGAAGGAGGTTGGGATAAAATAAAAAAAGAGACTTGTAATATTGGATCTGCTCTGTGGCTGCACGACACTACATAAGAGGATCTGTCACTTCTGAGACCTTCTACGTTAGCGAGATAGAAGTGCCCGGGACCAGAACCTCTGGTTTTGTGATGACGCAATGCACTGGAAATAACAATAGGGTGCACTAACAAGTCTCTACAATCAATGAATATGTTTTAAGTTCATTGGCACAAATGTACAGGTTTCATCAGCTACTTAGCATGAGAGCAGAATAACCAAAGTCACAGACTGGAGTGTGGCACTCCTAGGAATAACTTGAAATACAGATTTTGCCGCAAAGTCCATACATATATCAAAGACTCTGAAGTGCTTTCTCTAGGCAATACTGTTCATCGGAGAGACACGGAGCTCAAGTCTTTAATCCTTGAGCGATACAGTTCTAGCGCCAAGGTTGTAGAAAGGGTCCGGAGTATAAACAAGAAGCACTGGAGTAAATCACAGAGAGGACAATATGGGAAAATTCTATAGTCTTTGAAAACGGGGATACTCAGTCCTGTTTACTACTGTAGGAAGTTTGGTGCACACTAACGTGATATCAAGTACTTATACTAGTTCTTCCACTTGACTGAAGTTCGAAGAAGATCTCAATGCTGTGACTCAGGGAGTCGCCGGAGTTCTGGAGTAGCTGGGCAGGAGGGAGCGAGGAGAAAGATATCAAGGTAGCGGGTGCCATAGGAACCACTAGTTTGGATGGACTTTAAGGAGACTGGAATGCTTTTTGGTTCCGGCAGGATTCTTCAAGTGAGTGGGAAGGAAGAAGCTTGTTCTGCAGGGAGTGAGGCCAAGCCATGATTCGGGCTTGGGTGGGGTTTATATACCCTCCCGAAGGTTAAATGGATGTAGCTATATCACATGTGGCACGTGGGGCACATGGCCATCTAGAAGGTTCTCGAACCTTAGGGAAAACATGTGTTAGTACACTCTCTTTGACCTTACAGAATGGGCAGGGGCAACTTGTTGATCGGAACCAAATAACAGGAAACTAAGATATCATTTTCGCTTGAACGTGCATAATGGAAAACAACAAGGCCCCAGTAACAGCTAGAGCAAGGCTTGCCATTGGCTCACAGAATTCTGGGGGAAGCTTGCAGGCATTCAAATGGTAGTAGTAGTAGTAAAATACTTTATTGCATTAATCAATTGATCACAGTAAAAATGCAAACATTTAAAAGAAAAATTATCAATCATTTGAAATTCCAATAAATAAAAACTTGCTATCATAGTCAATACAACACTTCGTAATACAAGGAGTCTGTAAGTTCCCACAATGGTTTCCGTTCATTATTCAACCATCTACCACTATAGCACAATATTCTTTACTTCAGTCTATTTTTTTTTTCCAAGATAAAGTGCTAATGTGCTGATTAGTCAAAATATATGCATCTGATTTACCATTAGAGATTCTATACGTTCGCCTCCCTGGTGTAAATGCAATTTATATTCTTTTTCCTCCATGAATTTACATATATTATTTAACGTTTTGCCATTATTATAATCTTTTTCGGCTCAATCTATGATTTCATAGATATACTAAAGTGCTAATGTGCCAAATGTGCAAAATTCATTCACCCTTCTACTTCTGTATTGTGTTCTTTTAACTCACTTTATTACTTTCGCCAATATACTAAAGTGCCAGAAGTATAAGATACATAATTTTCTCGAAATTTTACAATTTCAATTTCAATTTTCTGACAATAAAATCTGTGTTGCTTCCCACTATATGGGACATTTCCGCTGTTAATGCTTTATATGCATGATCTAAAAATGTTATCATCATTGGTATTGCACTGTCTTCTTTGAGCCTAAAACAGTATCTAACGGCCTCAGCTGTTGTTCTTATTTTAGCATTCTTAAACAAGGAGCGTAAGTATATCCTCCGTATGGGCAACAGCTTAGGGCAGGTACATATTAGATGTACAAGAGATTCAACGGTAGCTCCACAGAGCCGGCAAGCTGGTCTGCCTTTAAGTGCCTGGTTCCATTTCCCTTCAAACTCCCAAATGGGTATATAAATAGTCTAAATCTTAAAAATGTCCTTTTTATATAGCCAGGTAGGTTCCATCCTAAGTATTCTTGACTCTGCACAGTATAAGTATCAATTACTAAGTCCATATGATTATATTTTCCAGCTTGTAGGAGGTCTAAATTCCATTGCTTAGTAGTGAGCGTATTACGTATTAAGTTTTTTCGCGCAGATCCGGTCAATTTGCCCCATCTCCTGTATGTCAGACAAATCGTAATATCCTAATCCCATCAATGTACTGTACAATTCTGTATCTCCGTATTTCGATCTCCCTAACTCTTCAAATATTAGATGTTTCAATGAAGATGAGTCAGGCTTGGTCAATCAATAATGTAATTCACACAACTTCTGTTGTGCAATAGTGCGAGATTTAAGACCAAGTTCCAATCTCATGATACAGTGTGGGGTTGCCTGTCATAGATGTAATAAGGTGCGTACATATTCATAAAACATTTCTCAAAGTTATAGAAGACCTTCTTACTTATTACTGGGGATGCATATAATGAATTTGGAACTAATTTTTTATGGAATGCTTTAAGTGATGGACTAATCGCTTTTCCTCCAACAAATTTCATGAATCTTAAAATTGATTTAGTAATGACAGTTGATTTCGAATTTCTACTGGCCGAATGACTTGACCAGGATAACTTATTATCAAAAATCACTCCAAGGTAATCGTATCGCTCCACTTCTTCAATTGACGTTTCTCCTAGTGTCCACCTTTTAGGTTTTATTGGCTGTCCAAAGGTCACATTTTTGTTTTGGACATATTGGCTATCAATCCATTCGCTGAATTGTAAGTGTATAATTGTTTCAGTTGATCTGAGTCCTTTCGGAGTTAGAGACAGGATCACTAGGTCAACAGCGTATGCTAGGTATGGTATTTTTATACCTCTTAATTTTGGTGCGATACCCATATCTGACTTTGGTACCATATCTATGTCAGCAATGTAGCGAGAAAGCAACAATCGTGCGAGAACACAACCTTGCCTAAGGCCATTTCCAATACCAATTTCTGGTGATAACGTATTATCAAGTGTTAATTTTACCTGTAGCCATGTTTCCGAATGTAATCCGATAAGAACATTCAGAAGATTCGGATCAATTCCCCATGTTGTAAGCTTACTCCATAGCCTTTGTCAATTCACCTTATCGAACGCTGTGGAGTAATCCAAGAAACAGGCATTTAGGGTCTCATTACGATGGCGGGCGGATTTGATCCGGCCGCCACCGTAGCGGTGATTGGGTCCGACCGCCATGCGTGCGGCGGTCCCGCCTATGCGATTAGGATGGGACCGCCACCGCTGCGGTCGGATTCCGCACCTTTATTATTGCGGCGGGCGGTGCTGACAGCAGCACCGCCGCGATGCCGAAAGGAGCATGTTGTGCATTTCACTGCACTGCGTTGCAGGCACTACACTGTGCCTGCCACTTGGTGCAGTGAAATGTAGCGGGGTACCATGGGTACCCCCCCCAGTGCACCCACACCACCCCCCAACACATGGGGAGCCCGCAACGGGCCCCCGAAGACATTCTCCGCATGCCTTTCAACGGCGGTTCAACCGCCGCGGAAAGGCTGGCTACCGCCGGCATCATAATCGTGCCGGCGGAGCCTGCTAGTCACCGCCATCATTCTGAGCCCGCTGTGCGTTCCGCCGGACAATCGGAACGATTGCTACCGGCGGAAAAGCGGCGGACGCTCTTTTCAACCGCCGCGGTACCCACCGCCATCGTGATGTGGCGGGGGGTTTTTCACGTTACGATGGCGCAGCGGTCGCCACCGCCGGCCCGGCAGTGGCGATCCGCCCGCCATCGTAATGAGCCCGTGTTGTCTTCTGTAAGCGTGCCTTTTTCCTAATAGAGCCAGTGAAATGTTATCAATTGTTAAACACCCTGAGCAAAATTCGGTTTGTGTTCTTGGAATTAATGGTTTCCCTCTGCCCAGAACCTCCAAAGTCTAGTAACTCTATTAATCTGTAGCTGGACGGATCAGCTTTTAGACCTTGTTTGTATACTGGATGTGCAATAGCTCCTTTCCAGGAAGGTGGTATTGTCCCAAACTTGATTACCTGTGAAAACAGCCGTTCTAATAACATACTCCAAAAGGTTGTATTTAACTTGACCAGATCTATAGGGATACCATTTGGTCCGGCTGCCTTGGATGAGGGTGCACTTTTTATTAGTTCTGCTATTTCTTCCTTTGTTATATCTGGAAATATTCCATCAACTTTTGGAGGTGTATAATTACAGGTAATAGTTGACTTATACAGAACTTTGATGTAAGTTTCCCACATATCACTTGGGATAAACAGTTCATCTGGCTGCCTATATGAGATTGTGCCATGTCCCACCAGAGACCAATAAGCTCGTTCATTCCTGGTTAATATTGGTATTCAAGCATAATTGAAATTACCGGTGCTGGGGAAGCATCAGTCATGAGGGTGCTGAAAGAGCATCAGTCATGAGGATGTTGGGGGTACATCAGTTATAAGGGTGCTGAGTGAAACATTGGTCATGAGGATGCTGGGGAAACATCAGTCATGAGGGTGTTGGGAGGACGTGAGGATGCTGGGGGATTATCAGTCACGATATCATAGCGTGCCATAAAGCGCCATAGGGGTAAATCAACATGAGCCCTCCACATTGGGTCCACTACACAGAGGGCGTATGAGGGCGTCGTGACACAAAGGGTAATTCGCTGGCTTACACCACCAAACTGCAACAACAACAAGGTGATGGATGGAATACTTGAATTAATCTCGACCACTGGCAATCACTCCGGGACGCATCAGAGTTGATTGTCTTTTGTCCACCATGCCACCATAAATAAGGGCCGCATTATGGAAATCAGTACCGACCTTGCTGCTTATGGAAACAGTCTGTATCGAACTTCCAGTAGAGGCCCCCTCCAGAAGGGACCAAAATCAACCCTAGACCTTTTTCTACCTACTTAGGTCTCAGCAGTGAGGGATAGCTTCAGTCCTGTAGCACAGTAAGCATGGGACTCATGTCTGAGCAGACCCATCCCACTTAGGCCATCAACTGCAAAAACAACAAGGTAATGGATTGAATGGTTGAACTAATGTCAGCCACCAGCAATCACTCAGGCCACATTCCAGTTCATCATTTTTCACCCACGATGCCACTCTCAACAAAGTCCCGCCTTATGCAAATCAGTACCAACCCTGCTCGTCATGGAAACAGTCCATCCTGAACTGCCAGAAGAACCCCATTCCAGAAGGAACCACAAGCAACCCCAGACCAGTGTGCAAACATTCCTCTCATCAAGGTTTGTGTGTTTTGATATACCACCATAAGTGACAAGGGTATCCCCGGCTTTGGGGCTTGTGCTCACCGTGCCACTAGAACCAAGCTACACCTGACTGACTGGTCCTAATCTGAGAGAAACCATTCTGCGGTTGATTATGTACTGGTTTAGGGAGGACTTAGCCTGACAGTTGGGGCTGGACTATTCCTATTGGAGCATGATTGAGGCCTATGTGCATCTGGCTTGGTCCAAACTGAGGTGGCATGGTGGGCAAAAGAAGGATGATTTGGAATGCTACATGAAGAGACTACCAGTGGTTAGACAAAATGAAAGCATACCTCCCACTAGCTTTGTGTGTTTGATGTACCACCCTAAGAAGCAAAGGTGTGTCCAGACATGGGTCCTATGCTCACTTTGTCATTGGAACCATGCTCAACCAGACTGACAAGCCCCAATCAGGGCAGAACCAATCTTGGGTTGTGTGTGTCAGGTTCAGGGAGGCCTTGGCCTGGCAGTTCAGTTCGGACTGTTCCTAATGGAGTAGGGTCAAGACTGATTTGCATATGGGTGGGTCCAAACTCAGGTGGTATGGTGGGCAAAAGACCGATAGGTTGGAATGCTACCCAGATCGATTACTAGTGGTTAGACAAATTGCAAGCATTCCTTCATTCACCTTTTGTGTGTTTGATCACACCACCAAACACTTGTACACAATCACATACAAAGACAGACGACCAAACACAAATACACAAATGCCAACACCATCACACACCCATACCCTAACATCATACATCATACATGCCTAGACACTAATCAGACACCCACATATACAACAGAGAGGCATGCACATTCCCCACATTGTCCCCCCTTAACTATCTGTCAAATCAACACTGCAAAAGTCACTAGAGCTCTAGTCGCTTAGAAATGGTAAAGGTAAAATGCCTAGCTGGCATCGTGCAGCTCACAGCTGACTGTTTGCAGTAGACATTCCACATGCACACGGTTAATGAAATAGTTACATTAGAAAATCTTTTCAATTCCTTTTTTGTAATTCATGGAATACGCTTTCCTGAGTTGTCTTCCCTTTGCAAACCCCTTGTTAAAATGGGCTGCATTGGTGGAGTTTGCTCTTTCCCAGTGTTTTTGTATCTCCTGTCCCTGGTATTAAAAATACTGCCACATATGAGAAATGAATTACAAATGTTAGTGATTCGCCATAATGTTATGTCTATGTGGCTATTCGCTTCAGCTGAACTGCATTTCTCTGACCCCATCTATGACTCTTTACTGAGAAAAGGAACTTATCTAAGGTTAACTTAACTTAAATATGACTGTTCATCAATGGCATATATCACCAGATCAACAAACTTTAATGTGACATGCATGACCTTCACATCGACAAAGACTTCATAATTGCCTTTACGTCCACATGCCTTGATCTCGCTTTGGGAAATATACTACTTTCAAAAAAAGAAGAGTAACCCATATGTCCATGTGTACTGGGTATTTAAGTATTAGCTTCCAACAAGAGTTCACATGGAACTCATTTATAGAAACAATGTACTATTGTCACAGTTTTTGTGGATAGATATATCAAAGCAAACATTAATAATCACATATATGTACCAAACAGCGCAACATATTTTAGTAAGAAGTGTTTTTGTTGAATTAGTCAAATCTTCTTATTACTTGTTTTCAGCAAAAACACTTCTTACTAAAATATTTTGTGCCGTTTTGTACATATATGTGATTATTAATGTTTTGTGTAAATAGAAAAGAATTAATCAACTCAGTTCGACTGAACTGAGTCCTTGTTAAAAAAATTGGATAAGACTACATAATTGCAAGGTTCTCATAGTTCTCAAACAGATTAATAACTGTTCCTTACTTTGAATTTTGCTTTGATATATCTATACACAGAAACTGTCTGTGACAATAGTACATTGTTTCTATAAATGAGTATAATATTGGGAAATATACTGACATATTTACTATTCTAACTCCTGTCCTAGCAGTGCCCAAATGTTTCACTGTTAAACAGAATTACTTCACGTATTACATAGCCTCTCCTTAGACAATTACAGTGCCTTGGTGTATAGCAAATCATCTATTAAAGCTTGCAAAATGCATTTTCAAGACGTAGGTAATGTTGAGGCAAAGATTATGCGACATAAGTGAGCAAATCTTAAAACGAGGTCATCTAACTACTTCAAATCGACCTCTAATTCTACGCAAAGTGAACAAGGTTTTGTTTTGTAGTAAGCTTCCTTCCCTATTCCCAATAGTGAGCAGAAGAACCTAAAGAGAAGCCTCCGCATATGCAAAGTCAACCCCACTACTAACAAGCATTTGCAATGCAATCGGTCTCGCCTTTGGGACCTCATATGTATTTAGCTATGCAGCACATTAGCCTGGGTGCTGAAACATCTTCTGTTCTTTAACA
Source organism: Calotriton arnoldi (assembly GCA_963921515.1). NCBI lineage: Eukaryota > Metazoa > Chordata > Amphibia > Caudata > Salamandridae > Calotriton > Calotriton arnoldi. Next base: position 355,490 of record CAWUFW010001622.1, on the reverse strand, counting down.
TGGAGGGAAAGTAAGCACCAAACTGCGTAACATGCCAGGTATGGAAACACATGGAGAGAAATATTGCCTTTCAGCGGGAAATGGTTTAGTCCACAGCTCTGTTTTTAATATAAAATCAGAACCTTTGGTGGTCATATCACTGAAAATACAAGATTTGAAAAAAATATTATTGTCTACGGGTGCTCGTGGAAGACAATTTCTATGGACTGGAATCTAGAAAATGCTAAAGTAATTCTGGTATTTTACTGACCTCTGCTGGTCGTTTTCTATCAAGAAAGTTAAATAGAGGCAGTTGCCGGAAAAATTAAAAAAAGAAAGTCCCTCAGCAGAAAGCAATTTTGGTATTTTACTGACCTCTACTGGTCGTTTTCTATCAAGACAGTTAAATAGAGGCAGTTGAACAAGCAGAAAGCAATTCTGGTATTTTACTGACCTCTAATAGTCATTTTCTATCAAGACAGTCAAATAGAGGCAGTTGAACAGAAAAAAAAGTCCCTAAGCGGAAGCAGACAAGTCCTAGGGCTGATCTCCAGAGCCCACAAAGTACATACACATGTAAGTATATACTAAAGTATATACAAGAGGTCTTGAAAGCTCGACCTAAAAATGCAAGAGCTCTTAAAGTTTCGCAAAAGGCATACAAAAAAGTCGTGTAGTAAGCAAAGAAAGTCCTGGAAGAAAAGGAGCGGTTAGAAATGCACAGAATGCTCAAGGAGAGATCTCTTGCTTGCTTTTGAAACTAGGTGAACAAACTAAAATCGCCTTCTCCAATGAGAGAAAGCAGGGTCTCCGAAAGCAGATGGGTGAGTCATGTAACTGATCTATTCTCTGGCCATCCTGAATCTATAACCTGAATGGTCAACCAAGGGCCTGCTGACCAGCTCCTAGGGGGCCAACAGGAGCCAATCTTACCAGCCCAAATTTCAAAACTCATTAAGGCCATGAAACACGACGGGGCGCCAGGTACCAATGGTCTTCCACCAGACATCTTCAAATGTGCACCAGAGGGCTGGGCAACAGTCTTAACCCTTCTATTTAACCTTGCTTTTAGCTCGGTCAAATCCCAGAGACCTGGAGAGGTACCACTCTATGCCCGATATTTAAGAAGGGTAACCCAACAAAGTTGTCCAATTATTGCTTAATAGCTCTGCTTGTCCTGGAGGCTAAAGCATATGCCCGAGTGCTACTAAAGAAACCGGAGTCCTGGGTAATGGATAATGGGCTGCTTCCATTCTTGCAAACAGGCTTCCGCAGAGGAGCAGCCACCATCGACAACGTCATTGCACTGGCCGCCCCAAGCCAGCAAGCTGCTCAAAGCAAACAGCTTCCACTCTTCTGCTATTTTATAGATTATAGCGTGGCTTTTGACAAAGTGAACATACCGACGTTGTGGAGGAAGCTGTCACACTAGGGTGTCCCCCCCCCCCAACCTTCTAAGGGTGATAGTCTCCCTCTACTCCGAAACATGGGTTCGTGTGAGAACCGGTCCACACACACTCACCCCCAAAATCCCCAATCGAGGCAGTTTGAAGCAAGGCTGTGTGTTAGCTCCCTTTACTTTTCAATTTATACACAGCAGACCTGGGGAAAGCTCTAGCAAACAATAGCCTCGCTCTCCCCCGATTAGGCCACAAGCCGCTTCATATACTTCAGTACGCGGACGATATTGTAATCATGGATCACACAAAAGTGGGCCTCCAACAAGCATTTCCTAGCCTCCACTCGTATAACGAGAAGAATGTTCTCACTATTAATCCAGAAAAGACCAAAATCCTAATTTTTGGCCGTTACAAGAATAAGAACTCCCTCTCATGCACCATGGGGCACAAGATCATCACTACGGCAGCAAAATATAACTATCTGGGGGTGTGGCTCTCTGAATCTGCTCAATCTTCTGCCCACAAAAGCTCGCTAAAAAAGAAATCAAATACCATCATTTATGGCTTAGCCAGCCTCAACAAGAAACAAAACAATCTGCAGCAATAATCAAAGTGACTCAGGCCACCCTTCTTCTAGCACTGCAATACGGCCATTATGCTTTTCCCAGTTCTTGTTCGGGTTGTCTTGAAAACGCCAAGTGTGTCGGGATCTTCCAACTCTCTAAATACCGCCGTAGATCAAGACTTTGACTGGAACTTGGCCTGTTACACCAAACTCTAACCAGTAAGGCGGACTTTCTGAAATGCTTCATACATATACTGAAAGCTCCAGAGAACCCGCTTAAGGCCTGCCTCAGAGTAATTTTTGAGAACCCTGGAACTCCATGAAACAGGCAACTACAGAGGGCAGTTGCATCCTTCCAAATTGATCCAGCATCACTTGCCCTTGATTATTTTACCTTCACGACATGGAAAAAGGTAATCAATAGCCAGGTATGGCTAGTTTCATTTCAGCAAGACCTGGCTTCTCTAAGCTCATCAGAGATTTTATGCCCTTTAAATTCATCATACCTGGAGGGAAGATCTCAGCCATATTTATCATCCGACACCAATCGTAGAGTTTGGAGAGACATAATGTACATGCGCCTCCTTGGCCTACCAATAGTAGATTTCTTTTAACCCAGTATGGGCCAATCAAGACAAAGGAGGGGTCTGCAGACTATGCAAGTTCAAACGAGATTCATGGCTGTACCTTCTGTTCTGCTGCCCCACTTTTGACGACACACGGAGGGCCCTACTAAAACCAATATTTAAGACAAAGGGGGTCCGTGCATGTGTAGAGGCATCCTCCGTATGTCTTTCCCAAGCCAATGCAACCACTTTATCAAGGTGCGGGAAATTCGTTAAAATACTTAAAATACCCTGTACCTTCTCAATCCCTACACAATGTTCAAAAACGTATAACTGATTATTATCCTAATAAACCTGGAATCACCCAACCCGGCGCTCTGGGCCCTTTCCACTAGTAGATTTCTCAAGCACGCTATTATCTAAATCTTACATTAATAATGATTACACCTTTTTGCTTTGCTCAAGTTTACATCTGCTGGCTGCAACTCTTGCTTGAATAACAGTTTGGACTCCCCACCCAATCTTTTGCACTTTAAATAATCACTGAAAGTCATACCAATTTTAAGATCTTAAAAGCTTTTTAAATGTATTAATGAAATTATGCACCAGCACCTTATAATTTGAATTAAACAACAATCAGGCCTCTTTGAGAAGCAATCTCAGCTACTCAATTCACAACTCTGTAGCTGAATAGAACCAATGGTTGGGGAAATTAGTACCACATTTTAAATATGTATAACTCGTATATTTATTGAATTGTTTTAACTTATGAAAGTTCTTACCTCTTTTAGTCGAGCACTCACAAGTCACATTGTGTGTTGCTTTATATCATGAAATGGTTTTCATTAACTGAATCATGATTAATAAACATTTGAATCATTTGAAACCATTCCTGATAAATCTGTCTCAATATCAGAACTGCATGCACGTATTTAATAGTAATATGATATCTGTGGTTTTTTCCAGGGTTCAAGATAAAACTAGAAGAGAAATTGAAGAAATTGAACAACAGAAAATAAAAATAAATAGACACTTTGAAAGGTTGGTGTTTCTTTGACTTAAAAAAACATGAAAGCTCCCAAAACGTTGTCTGAACTGTAAAAACAGTTTATTCATAGTTTCAGTTAAGTGGTTGAAAATATCATTTTCCATTCATGCGGTTTACAGAGGTGTTTTCTTTTTATAAAAGAAAGTGTTAAGAGATCAACTTCACCTTCCTCGCTGTGGCCCATCTGCAGTCTACTGAAGTCAACGACAGACAGCTACAGACCGCGCGCGGTCTGTTGTTCTCATTCCTGGACGTTGATGGTTTCTGTCTATCGCAAATATCTGGTAATAATGCTGTGTACTCAAAAACGGATTTCAAACACAATCATTGCAGAAAAAACCTCGCTGTCGGGAAAAACAGTGTTTGTCTGAAAACAAACCAAGCCTTTTCTTTGTGTTGCTTGTTTCAGAAAATGATATAAGTGAAGTCAGACTTAATGGCCTGTGGGCTCTAATCTAATAAGGCCAGATGCACCCACGTGGTTAAGGATTCTCTTCACACAGTGACTAGAGGCTTTCTGGGCATAGTTATTACAGTCCACACACTTTGTTGTGTGTTATGTCTTCCTTGTAATTAGTTCACATGTCTGGGAGCGAGAGGAAGGGACCTGACAGACTAGTTCTGCAACCCTCTGCCAAACTGCAGCTCACGCACAGCTTTCTTTGTGATCTGCAGGCTTGCATCTGAAAGCACGAGTAGCAATCTCGATTGCCTAATGATAATTTAAATAAAAAATGTATACATGTCACAGTTTACCCTCAATTCTGCTCGAATTCTTTTTGGAATTTCATTTACGCATGAGCAAATAAACATATATATTTGCTCATAGTTCAGGACTAGCGCAATTGCACTTACCAGTTTTTCTTTCTTTTTTCTCCAAGTGGACTTTTTAGATTTGGTTAAAGACAACTTTAACCAAAAAAAGAGGCGTCTGCCTCTTTATGTAACCAGTACTCAAATCTATATGTCGGGTAGGGTTTGACTCCAGCATAGAAAATACCGCTACCTAATGGCTGCTCAGTAGTGTCCTTCCGTCTTCAATTGCAATGCATGATGGACTATTTTATGTCTTCAAAATGCATTCAATCATCACACATTTAAATCTGCATCTCATCCATGCATGCACCACGCAATCACTTTTAATATAGTTTTTTCGTGCAGCATGCATTTTTTTATTGTATTTGTCTGCACTCGAGTACAAGCTTCACTCTAATAAGGCCTCCCATTGTGTTTTACATTAGGATGTGCTGACTCCAAGATGGTCATCCCAAAGTCTTAAGAAGTCAAAGTCCTAGTCAAAGAGCTCCGTATGGCCATGTAACCTTCAATATGCATTGGTAACTCCCTTTCTTCCCGTTACTGGGGCGATACTGCTTCAGCTCACACAGGGCGTCCATCTCATCTTGTTGCACGGCCCATGCTGCTTTTCCGAATGCCTGGTGGCTGGCTCCCTTTCTTTCATTCGATGGGTCACTGCTGTTGTTCAGCAAGCCTGGTCGCTCCTTCTTATGCTGCCACCAGTCCAGTCCACTGATAACATGCTTTAAAAAGCCAATGGGTCTGCCTCATAAATCGAAGTGCAGGCCAGACCTATACGATTTGCCAACGCTGGATTTTCTTGTGGAGAAATGCTTTTGTCCTCTTACCTTTTCTACTTTGAATATACTTTTTCTTTAGCCCTTGACAAAAGTAAAATGGCCATGATGTTCTGGCTGGGAATAGGTCCTAAAACCTTTTTGAATTCTAAAAAACGTTATCGGTGGTATCTATGCCTCCAAAAGCACAATTTGCACTCGTAAAACCAGATTATCAACTATATTTCAGTAAAGATTTTTACAAGTATAAATGCATGTTTGGTGAATCCAAAATGTGGATTTGGACTTGTAAAAATAGCTATTTGCACACCTAAGTTAAAGTTGGATGGACAGATGGTTTTGAGAATTCGACTCGGTGAGAGGCAGACAAGTGGCTGAGTAAGTAAACGACATCAAAACATCAGCGATAATAACACCAGTGCTGTTGCTGCTGATACTACTACTGCTACAAGTAAAAGTGGTAATACATATAGCTGTATGTAGTGTGCATACCACAAGTTGGATTCACACTAGGGGGGATATTTACAATAAAATGTCGGTGCACAGTGTCACTCCAAAAGTGGCAGAATCGCTCCAACATTTTTAAATGCAGGGTTGCATCGTATTTACAAAAATACAGCGCACCCCTGCGTTTCCCCTAGTGCTAAAAAAGCTGCCTAGCTCCACCGCAGGCACCGTTGCACCCTATTGCAAGGGTGCCTGTCCTTCAGGGGCGATTGTTTATGTGCAGGAAGGAACACCTTCATGCACATAAATAATCTTTAAAGGAAAGATGCTGTTTCTATGTGTGCTGCATTTTATGTGTGCTGCAGAATGCAGCACACATAGAAGGAGCTAAATACATGGAGAAATGTATAATTTCTCCTCGTATCGCCATTCTAAGACCAGGCAGGTTAGTTTTTGGCGCTGCCCTATCTTTGTAAATATGGAGCGGTGTCAAAAAGCAATGGGTGTTGCGGCGGAACGCCCATTGCAACACCCATTGCACGCCCCTTTCACGCTAAGTGAAGCGTGAAAAGGGGCCTTATTTAAAAGGCGGCGTTAAGCCACGTTAAGTAGCTTAAGGCCGCTTTGTAAATAAGGAGAAGGGGATATCGCCAGTGACGTTCTGGTGGCGATATCACCTTCTAAATATGCTCCTAGGTATTATCACCCAAGTTAATGGTACTCATTTTACCTACTCCATACAGATTATATAGAAATACAAAGTTAGCCTTGCAAATGTTCCAAGCAGGTCTCTGTACTAACGTTCAGCAGAACAATCTGTTTACTGGCACTTACACTGTGTGACGTTCTCTTATTAAATAAGTGTAATACGACAATGGACAGTTGCAGGACATTTTTCATTGCCACAGCCAAGTGTTTTCATGCTGACGAGATCGCCGAGAGTGTTAAAACGTGTTTTGCAAAAACAAATGAATGTGCTTAAAATAGACTTTACTGGTTTACGGGATAGTCAGCACGGAAGATATATTGGGTTTGGGAGCCGCATATTGTATAAAACGTCCTGTTTTTTAATGGAGAGGTGTAACAAGTATGAGTTTAGGGGAAATGCAAAGACAATTAATGCTTTTGTAAAGATGCTAAACGCATAACTTTTGTCAAAGCCTGGTGACTACTTCCAAGAGGGGAAAGGTATTTCTCCCACAATAATCTTTTTATAGAGGTTTAGCGGCTAGTGGTCCACTTTTAAACGCTTTAGACTAATTGGTCATTGGTCAAAATGTTGTAGGTATTTAAGCTAATTTTACCGACGTCTTTGAGGCTTCTCCTTACAAGAATCTTCTATCTGAAAGGTAATGTCAAATGGTGCATTTATTTGTAGGCACATTAGGATGCAGCACTAGTTGAAACGTCACTGGATTTGAAGACTGCTTGGGACACAAACACGTATGCTCAAAGCTTGGTCCGTTGGATGGAAGTTCAAAATGTTCCCATTAGTGTCTCCCAGATCCTAAATCCAGCAAAATGCATCAGCCGCGAGCCGGACATCCTATGGTCAGGGACTACCGACAATCCCCCTCCCTGTCCTGCGCATTACCACAGTTAAACAATTAAAGCAATTGGACATGAGAGGAGTTTTCTTTGGAAGGCGGGGGGTCTCGCGACCCCCCGGCCGTATTTATTAAAACATGAAAACAAATTAAAATTTGAAATAAACAATATTTACACAAGCATTTTTATGCAGAAAAATTAGACATTCGGTTACAATCAATGTAGACAGGTATCAATGGCTAACCTTAACAAATGTCTAATACAGCGTGTTTCCTAACCGAATCTAGCATCATACTTATTACTTTTCTGCATATCCTAGTTTTGGGCCTACGGCAAGGTCGCTAACTGGTGTCAAATCCTTATTAACCAGCTACGCCCTCACGTATGAGTGCGCATGCGCAGAGGGCCCGTTTACCGAGAGGGTACTTCCCCCCCCTCCCGGTTACCCCCGTACGCTCCATGAACTCCATTACCCAAAAGGGGGGCCCTTGCACTCTGCGCCGTTTAATGACGTCATCGTGCACGTGCGGGGTGGCTAACCAGCCCAGAGAAAGCGTGACTCCCCTCCCCCGCACCCATCCAACCAAGCGGATGTACCGCCCCTGGAGTTCTGGGAGAGACCACTTGCCCCTTCCCCTGGGCGACCCCATTCAAGAATGGTGACGCCCCTAAGGACCTTAAATTGACTGCTCACCGATCATGACCTTACCGCCTGACCAAGGACTATCAATAAATACGACAATTATGTTACCTGCAAACGGGAAAAAGGCCTAAGGACAAAGTTTACACAAAACCTTACTGTGCAACCATAGCTTGATACTTGAGCCTGTAAACGGGAAAAAAGGCCTAAGGAAAACTCACACCAACTCACAACTACAGTGAAAACAAACCTAAAATGATACTATCAACCTACAAACGCAAGAGTCTGCTTCAGGGGCTGGTGGGTGGGAAAGATTATTCTGCGCCTTTACGAGGCGCGGGGCAAGCCTGGGGAGTGCGGGAACAAGAGGGCGCCTCCCGCGCTCCCCGGCCTTTAACCCCTCTGGGGGCAGACCAGTTACAACTGGTCCGCCCACTCTGGCTCCCTCCTTGACCCGGAAGCAATTAGATTGCTTCCGGGTCAATGCAGGAGCCAGCACCAATCGGTGGTGGGCGCGCCCGCCGCGTCATCAAGACGCGGCGGAGGGGCACGCCCCACCACCGAGAGTGCAGGGGGAGGAGGGGGCCGGCGCCCCGCCATACGTGCGGGGAGGCCGAGCGGCCCCCCCTTTCCTTTCTACAGTCTGTGAGAAGCACGCGTGCGAGCACTGCTCCACCGTGCAGCAACGCATGTTTGTGTGTAAAACAGGACTGTTAATGTCCTTGTTATTTGGCAAGCGGTCTACTCCCAAGAAGGCCGGAAAGTTGTCCCAGGCCTTTAACAAAGCTTCAAAGTGTAGAACAGTGTTGCTTCAAGGTGAAAATACAGCATTCACTACCACAACTTAAAGAACTCCAAGGGCCTCATTCCAAGGTCTTTTTAATTTCGACGGGGTTAATAACCATGGACGTCAATTCACCAAAAGTGACATTACACACCCCTTGACCTTCATGACATCACAGGAAGTGACACCATATGACCTTTGACCCTCAATCTTTCCAGGAATTCCCAGGAAGCAATATCACATGACTAACTCTGATGATATAACAGTAATTACCACTGCTGTATGTACATACAAAGTTAACTGCATGGTTTATTTAACTACACAACAAAGACAATTGTCTGTTTTAGATACCACTTATACGAGAGTGCTGACATGATCTTTGACAGTGGTGGAGAGTAATATTTGCCCTGAATTGTAGCAACATAACATGTATATTTGTAAAGCGCACGCTCACCCAGAAGGGTATCGTGGAACTGAATAGCAGATGTTAGCAGGGTCTGGTGGCTTAGTGGACTAATGCGTCCACTGTAGAGGCCTGTGTTTGACCTCATGGTCACAGGTTTGAGATGGGTAACACTAAACATCTGTTATTCAGCGCCAAGCTTCCTTTTTGAGTGAATGTCCACTTTAAAAATACTTATTTTATGTTTATTTTTACCCAACTCAATGGTACTCATTTTATCGACGTCAGAAAGATTAAAGGCTGAGTGAATCTTCCATTCTCAGGATCCACCTTATTCGGCACGGATGATGAAATGACCCGGATGACGTCTGAAATGAGGACCCTGAAGTCAAAAGATCTTAAAAAGCAGAAAGAACAGCTAAGACACACTTACGAGACTTACCAATGGCGTTTTTACCCACAGAGGGTTTTAAGCCCCTCAAGAGTACCAAGTTTGCTAACAAAATTAACCATAAGACCATTCCAACTACAACAATGTTGCCAGCCCAGAGGAAGAGTTAGCCAACAGCCTACTCAGGGGAAAAAACCTGCAGCAGGCTCTAAACAATGAATCTCTACTTCCCTCTCTTCTGTTACCCACTCCGATGGGAGAAAGTATCTCTTGTTTCCTGACAGAGTGGCACTCCATCACAAAAGACGCATTGGGGTTTAAATATTGTACTGAATAGATATTGTCTCAGGTTTACCACTCCTCCACCAAATATCCCACTAAAACCATCCAATCAACATCTGTAGATGTTGTGCTCGGAAGTGAACATTCTTCTGCAGAAGCATGCTGTGGAAACTGTTCCTCTCAAACAATGAGAGGAGTTGGCCTAATGGCTAGGGCGGTCGACTTCGAATCTGGGGAACTGGGTTCGAGTCTCGGCAATGACGCTGAACATCCTGTGATTCTGGGCAAATCACTTAATCTCCCCGTGCCTAACAAAAATGAATGTGTCCTCATGTAAAGCAACTGGTGCTATGTAAAGCGCTCTGATACCCAATACCCTTGGGTCAAGTTTGCGCTATATAAAACTCCGTAAAAAAAAAAAATGAGGCACTGTGATATAGTCCCATTCTTTTCTGGTGAAAAAGAAAGGTTCCAGAAATGAGTTCAGACCCATTCTCAATCTGAAACTAGCCAACAAATGGATTCAAAGAGAAAAGTTTTGAATGCTTGCACTACATCAGATCTATCCTCAGATACACCAGGGAGACTGGCTCTGATCGATAGACCTCCAAGATGCATACTTTAATGTCCTGAAAGCCAAGAAACACTGCAAATTCTTGAGGTTTGTCATAGGTCACAATCATTACCAGTACAGGGGGCTTCTGTTTGGTCTCAAATCAGCCCCCAGAACTTTCTCAAAGTGTATGGCAGTAGTAGCTGCACACTTCAGAAAGGTCAGAATTGCTGTCTACCCGTATCTATATGGCTGGCTCATCAAGGCTTCAACACCTCAAGAAGCCCAACTGCATTATCAGTTGGCAAGCAATCTTTTCCACCAATTAGGGCTGAATTTCAATTTCAGCAAGTCAACCTCTACTCTGGTCCAAACAATACATTACTTGGGTGCCACCATTGACATAATTCAAGCAAGAGGGTATCCTTCGGAGGAGAGACTATTATCAATCCATCTGAAGTGTCACTCTCTCATGAAAGTCTCTCACCCCACAGTGAGAATAGTGTCACTTCTTCTCGGCTCGATAGCTTAGTGTGTTTTCCTGACTCTGAACACCTGTCTTCACATGTGACCTCTACAGGTCAGTGGGATAAATGTTTGGGCAATTGGGAGGACAAGATCACACTCTCCGATGTAAAGCAGTCTCTGAAATGGTAATGCTCTCAGGCTAATCTGCTTCTAGGAATGGCATTTCATCAGGATGTCCCTTTTCAAACAATAGTGACAGATGCCTCGGTGTTAGGATGGGGAGCACATATGGATCACCTTCAAATCTAGGTAACATGGTCTTTGAGAGAGATGACTTATCACATCAATCTCCTTGAGCTATGAGCAGTTCACCTAGCGTTGAAGGCTTTTCTCCCATACTTCAAGACACAATCCGGACTTGTTCAAACAGACAACACGACAACCATGTACTAGCTCAACAAACAGGGGGGAACGAGGTCCAGACCTTTGTCTCATGAAGCCCAGACAATTTGGAATTGGCTGATAGCCAGAGACCTGCGGATCACTGCAACTCATCTCTCAGGTATTCAAAATATTCAAGCAGACTCCCTAATCAGAGACCTTCAGAAAAACCACAAACGGGTCTTTCATGATGACTTTGTGCGAAACATTTTCAGAATGTGGGGCACATGGATTTATTCGCCACCCCAGAAAACAAAAATTGCCCAGACTTCGCCTCGAGGTACTTCCAACCAGGTACACTGGGGAATGCCCTATGGATCGACTGGTCTGGCAAATTTCTCCACGCCTTTCCTCCAATCTCCTTTATTCTGTCTGTTCTCATCAAACTTTTTTACTCAAGGGCCAGAATGATCTTGATCGCTCCAGAGTGGCCCTGGCAATGGTAGTTCATAGATCTTCTCCACATGTCGGAGCGTCCACATCTCAAGCTGCCGTGCAGACTAGATCTTCTCACAAAATTCGCAGGCCAGGTGGTTCACCCCAACCTCTCCTCGTTGAGTTTGGCAGCTCGGCTCCTAAGCTAGTTCAGTATGGCAATTTGAACCTTCCACAAGAATGCATGATCATTCTTAAGGAGGCTAAATGACCTTGAACACATTCAGTGTATTCATTTAAATGGAAGATATTTTGTATTTGGTGTTCTGACAAGAACGTGAATCCAACAGCCTGTCAAGAAGATATGATTCTTGAAAATGTACTTCATCTGACCAAATCTGGCTTACAGTCCTCTTCCATAAAAGTTTATTTGCCTGCAATTTCTGCCTAGAGAAAATGTCCTTCACAAACCTCTTCTTTCAAAATTCCCGCTGTCAAAGATTTTTTAGAGGGGTTGAAAAAAGTTTTTCCTCCCAAAAGGCATCCATCTCCTCCTTAGGAGCTCAATATAGTCCTCTCACGCCTCATGCAGGCTCCTTTTGAATCCATTCACAAATCATCCTTGCAACATCTGTCTTGGAAAACTGCTTTCCTTGTAGCGATCACATCGGCATGTAGGGTTAGGAAAATCCAGGCACTAAGTTCTCACGAACTATACACTGTTTATTATTCAAGTAAGGTGGTTATGAGGACTCATTGAAAATTCCTACCTAAAGTAATTTTGAACTTTAACGTTATTCAAACCATTTCCTTACCTACTTTCTTTCAGCACCCTTCCACACCTGCTAAAAGACTCCATTCTCTAGACATGAGGCGAGTCTTAAAGTTTTATCTGGACAAAACAAAAGATATCTGAAGGTCAAACCAATTGTAAGCTATGGGCCGGTCCGTACAAGTCTAGCCACATTCAAATAGTCCATATACTGATGGATAATATCTTGCATTATATTATGCTATCAGAAGGCAAATAAGGCTCTGTCCAGTAGACCTAAAGCTCACTCCACTAGAGGGAAAGTGGCTACTGCTGTTTAAATGAGAAATGTACCAATAGCTGAGTTCTGTAAGACAGTTACATGGAAATCTGTTCACATGTTTACCAAACATTATTGTTTGGATTCAGATGCTCAAGTAGGACAGGCTTCCCTGAAAAATGTATTTGTTTGATTTGGTCAGTTGATCATTCCTCTTTCTTTCCAACTTCTCTTTGGTGGGGATGGACTTTCTACTCTATTCAGTGCTTATGGCTATCAATGGAGATCCCTGAAAGAGAAAGAATGTTTTTTTACCTATAATCCCAGTTCTCTCTCAAGGGAATCTCCCACTGAAGTCAAAGGAAACCCTCCCGCCTCCCCTGTGGAGATGACAAAGGCGATTATTGAACCTATCTAACACTGCCACATCTCGGCAAAAAGAACTGAAGCAACTGCCACCTTCTGGGCATGATGGGATACTGGTGGTCTCTCCATACGTCAGATTTCTTACCGCACATCGTGTGATAGGGAGTCTCTCTGAGCTCTGCTCAGTGACAGTGTTTTCTTCAACTTTTGACCTCCAGCTTTAACCTATTCTGCTACATTTAAGGTACTATTGAGTGTGTCTTTGCCTGTTTCTTCAAGGAAAATACCAGAGTCTAAAAAAGGGTTGCTTAGGCCCTGCACGACCTGTGGTAAGTGTAGACATTTCTCAGAAGATCCTCACAAAGAGTGCCTGTATTGCCTCTACCCTGACCAAAAACCCAGGAAATGGAAATATTGCTGCACATTTTCAGCCAAAATCCTCAAGGATAGGCAGGGTAGGCTACCCCTCTGGTTCCAGAAGAGAAAGGCTCCTTCAGACTCAGGGTCCTGAGACAAAAGCTCATTCCTCCTCCAGGAAGAGAAAGGAAGAAAGCTCCTCTTCTCACCACGGAGAGCTCTAAAAGATTCAAGTCCCAATAAAAGGAAAAATCTGAGAAGAAAAACACCAAAACACCTCTTGTGGATCCTACCAGATCTGGTTCAGCACCAGATTCTGTTCCCCAGACTCCTTTCAAGGATTCTTCATCTCGCCTGTCGACGGATTCGTCGTCATAGATCTCGCCATCTATGAAAAAAGCCAACGTTTCTCCAACGCCGATGGCCTCATCGGTGACAGCTACAATGATGACGGTCAAGACGTCGACAGCAGCAGCATCGTCAAGCACACAGTTAACAGTGACTGCGCCCTCACCGTCGATGAGGATTTAACCGTCTACCATCAATCCGTCAACTGCGCTGTCTACAGCTGCCCTGTCAACGAAGGTCGCTGATGCGGAGTCATCAGTATTGCAGATGGATATATCGTCGATGGCACCCTCATCGAGCCTGTCGACGGGGGGAAAAACCAGCTTGCTGCACCCACTGAAGCAGATACAGGACTTCTCAAAAATAAATATCTCCTTTACCTCCACGTCATCTACTGGACTTCCAAGAGTCTGAGGATGAGGGCTTGTTTGGCCCGCTTATAGTCCCTCCCAATAAAGGGTCAAATGTCAGCCAGCAAAACAGGTCGAATATTTCCTTTATGATTTCAAGCCGGGCACTCAGCATACCATTAAAACAATTCCCATAGTGGATTTCTTGTGGCAGGAGGGCCTCAAACTCACGAGAGCAACAGCATCTATACCAGCTTTTGTACTAAAACTAGACAAAAAGTCTCACCCACAAGTCTTATTGGGCATCGTAGACCAGATCTGGTCATTATGCAAGCAGCGCAGATATGAGCCAAAAGTCCATCCTCTGCATGTTCGTCTCCACCGGATAAAGAAGGACGACGTCTTGGCAACATCAGAAAAGGTTTTCTGCTCTGGCGGACACCTCCATTAGGGCATCTAATGCTATGGCCATACTTAGGAGATATGACCGACAGATTTGGTCTGCTAACTACGCTCTCTTGGAATGCATCCCAGAGGATAAGAAGAAGGAAGCTAAAGACATTCGAGCTGAAGGTGGAAAAGCCTCTTCCGAGATTATCGAGGTTGTCAGGGATGTGTCATCCCCTGCATTTCGTCAGATGGCAGAAGCAGCAGTGCTGCATCGACAGGGATGGTTGAGGGCTACTACTTTCCGTCCGGAAGTGCAAGCCAAGGTACTGCATATGCCCTCTGATGGTGAATGTCTGTTTGGGAAACACACAGATGAGGCGCTCCAGTCCATTAAATCAGACATGGACACAGCCAAATCGCTTGGCAGTCTCCTGCAACGCCGCTTTTAGCCCTTTCGAGGAAGAGTTCGAGGCCTATACCTATCTTGGCAGCAATTTCACCAGCGGTACCAACCTTATCCTCAACACACCTACCAACCATCATTTTACAATCAAAACTACCGATCCAACACCACACCTTCTTATTCAAGACTCTCTGGGCGTAAACGTCAACAATCAGCCGGGTAATCTCAAGACTCCAACAGAAGGCAATGAGAATCGCCAGGCCCCTGCCACCACAGTCCCACTTCAATTCGGTCTCACCTTCTCCAAATTCTTCAACGAATGGAAATCCATCTCGTCAGACAAGTGGGTTTTAGATATCTTCTAGCATGGTCACACCCTGGAAATTGTTCAGCATCCTCCAAATGTCTCACCTCAGAAAGTTCCTCTTCGTCATCTTCCTGATCTCAGAAAAGAAATATAATCACTTCTTTTCAAGAACGCCATAGAGGAAGTACTTCGCAACCAGCGCCATCAGGGGTTTTACTCCCCCTTCTTCCACATCAAGAGAAAGACAGGGGAATGGAGGCAGGTCATAGACCTTAGGTTACTGAACAAGTTCATCTTGTCTGCTTTTACTGCTTGATCTTTCCTCAGCGTTTGACACAGTCAAAAATTACAACATAATTGATCTTCTTGAAAAAAGGATGGGGTTATTGGGTCCAGTTCTAAATTGGTTTGCTTCGTTCCTTCAAAATAGCACGCAAAGAATCAAATTCAATCATGACCTTTCCAATAGTAAACTGGTCTCAATTGGAGTGCCTCAAGGATCCGCACTTTCACCCACACTTTTCAACTTGTACATGGAAACTCTCAGAGAAATTCTGAACTGCACAAACATACACTATCACATGTATGCTGATGATGCTCAATTGTACATGAACATTTCTTCACCAGATGACATCAAAACTCTTAATTGTGCACTTCTGAAAACTCAACATTGGTTATCTCACAACCACCTTATGCTAAATACACTCAAGACGGAATTCCTCCTAATTGCCCCCACAATCATTCTGCCCCCATTCAGGATTGGCTCAAACAACTAACGGCTCTCAATTTCATCCCACATGTTGTTCACTCTACTAGATTATGAGGCCTAACTTTGGACAAATTCCTGAATATGCACGACGACCACATCAGTGCAACAACCAACACATTAAGGAAAATCAAACCGTTCCTGCCTCCTGATGACATGCAACTAGCATTCCAATCCCTAGTTATCTCCCTTTTAGATTACATAATTGTGACCCTGGCAGGGCTACCCAAAGCTAAACTGGCCCCTTTAAGGGTCACTCTGAACTCTGCTGCCAGACTCCTCACAGGATCAAGAAAATGTGATCACATCACACCAGATCTAATTCAACTCAACTGGCTCTCTCTCGAAGCAAGGATCTAGAACAAAATAGCCTGCTTGACGCACAAAGCGCTTCATCATAACACTCCCACTTACTTGGCAAAAACACTTGAACTATCTGGTGTGAATCGTGCCCTAAGAAGTTCCAACACTCTACTGTTGAAACCACAAAAGTTCAAAAAGAAGAGAACCTACAACTGCACCTTTTCCGGTCTTGCTATGAGAATATGGAACGCTCTCCCTCCAGAAATCAGAACTAACCCCTCGACCACCACATTCAAAAAAGAAGTCAAAGGATTGCTCCTGAATAGCTACATGCGACAATAGACCTGTAACCATCCAAACAAACATTTATTTCTTGTTTACAGCACTGGCCTACCTTCCTACTATGCAATCTGCATCTTGTGTAACCTCTTATCTGTTAATTATTCTTCCCTTTACCAGCTTAACCTGTCTGCTTTGACGTAAAGCGCTCTGATACCCTGATGGGTCTTATTCACGCTATATAAAACTTTTCAAATAAATCAACAGTCATTCTGGATGCTCTCACTGAAAGAGATCCTTCTCCTCATCGAAAAAGGGGATTATCTAACCACCCTTGTTCTCCTTGATGCCTATTTCTACATTCCCAAACACCACAAGCATTGCAAATTTCTCAGGTTCGAAGTGGCAGGGTGCCATTACCAATTCAAAGTGCTACCCTTCAGTTTAAAATCTGCTTCCAGAGTCTTCACCAAGTGCATGGCCCCGGTAGCAGCCTTCATAAGACGTTCCGGTCACCAGGTGCTCCCCTACCTGGACGACTGGCTAATAAAGCTCTAACCTTTCAGGCATCCAATATTTCCACACACGCCTGTCGGAATCTCTTCCAGTCTCTTGGGCTTCGCCTCAATCTCTCATCCCTTCCAAATCTCTGACTTTTCTAGGGGCATGCCTCGACACGGACCTCGTCAAAGCCTTTGCCACTCACGAAAGGATTTTCCCTATTCTGGAAATGGCACTGCTTCTGTCCTCAAAAAAGTCAGTTTCTGTGAGAACATACAGGTACATGCTGGGGATGATGTCTTGCATCCCATCGATCCCCAGTTTCCGTATTCGCATGAGACTACTACAGGAGCAGCTGGATGTGCAGTGGGTTCAGTTTGAGGGATTGTTCAACGACGTAATTTACATTTCCGCAGTAATGAAAGCTGCGATGTCCTGGTGGATGGTCAAGGAATATCTTTCCCAAGGTCTTTCCTTCCTGCACACAACACCACAGCTGGTGATGACTTTAGATGCATCCATGGAAGGATGGGGAGCCCACCTCCAGGAATTGCAAGTTCATGGCAAATGAGCCAAGAGGGAATCCGAATGCCACATAAATCTTCTGGAGCTCAAAGCGGTGTTCCTCAGCCTGAAAGCCTTCCTACCTCAGATCCAAGGTTCTCCGGTCCTCATCAGGATGGACAACACCACCACCATGTTCTATCTTCGCAAGCAGGGTGGCACAAGATCTCGGGTACTTTCTCTTCAAGTTCAACATATATGGGAATTACTTCTTGCAAATGACATCTCCTTACGAGTGGAACATGTGCCTGGGGTTCACAACGAGTGGGCTGATTCTCAGCAGAGTCACCAAGCAATGTCATGAATGGGAGCCCAGCAACCAACAACTGACAATGGTCTTCCAGTCTTGGGGTGGTTCAACATTTGATCTGTTCACTACATCCCTCAACAAAAAGTGCGTCTTTTTCGCAAGCTGAGTCCCTCAGCCGGGTTCTTGGGGAAACGCCTTTCACTTCTTGTGGGCAGGGATGCTTGCTTAAGCCTTTTCCCCGTTTCCTCTCATCCCTTAAGTTCTCCAAAAGATTAAGCGAGAGCCGTGTCGGCTCATTCTCACCGCCCTGGATGTGCGAGACAATTCTGATACACCGAGCTGCATCGCCTATCAAAATGTTCTCCCATTCTACTTCCACCAACAGACGATCTTCTCTTCATGAACCAGGGCCAAGTGGTCGATCCACAAATTCACACTCTTTACTTATCAGCTTGGCTCCTCAACACTCTGTATTTGGAGATTTGAACATATCTGAGGAATGCAGGTCAATACTGCAGAAAGCTCGAGCCCCTTCTATGCTCAAGTGCTACATGGCAAAATGGAAGAGATATTGTGCATGGTGTTGTACTCAGTCATATCACTCTTTCTCTTCCACACCTGAACAGGTGTTGCCTTATCTTCTACATCTAGCTAAGACAGGCCTTTTTCATTCATCCTTAAAAGTTCACCTCGCTTCCATTTCTAGGTACAGGTGACGTTCTGCTCAATCATCCTTGTGGTCCAATATGCTTATCAAGGAGTTCATGAAAGGGCTTTTCAGGTCTTTCCTGCCTGGTAAACCTTCACCAGTACTTTGGCAGCTAAACATGGTTCTGTCGCAACTTATGCGACCTCCATTTGAGCCTGTTCACAAATGCGATCTAAAGTTCCGTTCTTGGAAAGTGGCCTTTCTCTTGGCCATCAAGTCAGCTAGGCGCATTAGTGAAATCCAGGCGTTCAATGTAAAAGAACCATATCTTCAGTTTCTATCAGACAGAGTAATCCTACGTACTGATCCTTCTTTCATACCTAAAGAACCTTCAACTTATCAACTCAACAAACCAATAATTTGGCTTACATTCTTTCCCAATCCGTCCTCAGCGGCGGAGAAACACTAGACATTAAGCACTGTTTGAAGCTTTATTTACAAAGAACGAAGGCTCTCTTCAAATCTTCTCTATCACTCATCTCTTTTTCTGCACCTATAAAGGGTCAAGGCTTGACAAGGGCTAGTATTGCTAGTTGGGTCACATCAGCGATACTCTTCTCCCGCGAAAAGGCTGGTCGTCCACTATCTGCAAAGGCGCAGGCTCACTCAATGAGGAAAGGTTGCAACCTCTTCAGCCGTGTTTGCAGGAGTATCTCTACCTGACATCTGCAGGGCAGGAACGTGGCCAGATATAGCAGTCGGGCAAGCTGCACTATGAAGCCTCTTTGCATAAGGTATGCAGCTACCAGTCTCTCTTATTTGTGTTTCACTTGACTGTTTTCTCCTTGCATTTGGTATAGAGTATTTTCTATATCTTGTATTTGGTTTACAGTATCTGAGCTAATGTCACAGTGGGAGGGTTCGCCTTCCCACCGCCATTATTTTCTACATTTGGATACTGCTTACAAGTCGGATTCAAGCATGTGAATCTATAAAAGATGCAATACTGGGGAAAAAACAAGTTACTTACCTGTACACTGTGGTTCTCCTGTACTGATATCTTTTATAGATTCATATGTGACCCTCCCTCCTCCCCGATTAGACTCACAATTTCATACCTCTATTTTATATGTTTACACTCATACTTGAAATCTGAGGCATGGTGGCCCTGTATGGGGAAGGATACTCGAGGGTCTTGGCTCTGACTGGCTGAACTTTGGATGTTTTAAAACAATGTTGAAATGTTACTAAAACTGTTGGTTTTCCTATGGAGGTCTATGCTAATGTCTCACTACTGCTATTTTTACTGTTACCGTGGGACTCCTACCATGACGACGGGGAAGATTCAAGCATGTGAACCTATAAAAGATATCAATACTGGAGAACCACAGTGTACAGGTAAGTAACTTGTTTTATCTGCCTAATAGCTAGCCACAGGGGATGTAGATACAGGTCTTTTGCTGTCTATGTAGGACATTGAAAATTGCTTCTTGGAAATTATCGGGCATGATACTTCTGGTTTCTAAAATGTTTATTTTGGCATTGTTGGCTGAGCAAAGCATTAAATGAAGAGCGATGTGTCTGGACTTACACCTTGTTGAATCTTTCTCCTGAGTCATTTAGCATTGACTTTAAACGAAATCTTTGACAGAAGGATTTTGGCATGAGGGGACCAGATTTCGCTATGTTTTGTGTAGGTCTTGTTTGTCCCTGAGTGTTGTCCTGGTCCCTCTTCTTGCGATTGTAAGATAAATAAAAATGTCTCATGGAGAGCCAGGAGCAAGCCCAGGGTAAGAATATTAAACCCCTTCTTCTTCTCACCAGTTGAGGGTTCTTTTTAGTATTGGCTCTGCTGAAAGGGGGACGTATTGAGGATAAAGGAAGGGAAAAATCATTAACTGCTCAGGGTAATTTAGCAATAACAGCAAGCTTGTTAGATTTACCCGCCTTAGGGTGGTCTTACCCCAAACCTTTTGCATTAATCCTCCATTTTTTGCTAATCTCGGTTTTGTTGAATTTAGGACTTTGCACTCTTTAACACTGCTAACCAGTGCTAAAGTTTTTGTGTTCTCTCCTTTAAACATGGTGAAATAGGCTTTCACCCAATTTGCACATCTAATTTATTTGTAAGTCCTTTGTGCCCAAAGCCTGTAAATTAAATGGCACTAGTGGGCCTGAAGCACAAATTGTGCCACCCACTTAATTAGCCTTCTAAACATGTGCCAGACTGGCCATTTCATCCTATGTGTGCAGTTTAATCTGCCATTTCGACCTAGCAAAATAAACCATATACAGGCCTAAACCTTCCCTTGTAATACATATACGTCATCCCTGGGGTAGGCCTTAAATAGTCCATAGGGAGGGACGCAGTATAATTAAAAAGTTGGATAGGTGCTTTTGACTGTTAAATGTCCTGTTAGTGAAAAACTCTTAATTTCGTTGTTCACTACTGCAAAGCCTGCCTCTCCCATAGGATAACATTGTGTTAACATATTACATTTAATAAGTGATAGTGCAGGTAGGAATGTCAAGTTTGGTGTCTAACAAATTGAAATTTAAAACCCTCTTTAATGGTAAAGGTGGATTTTAAATCACAGTTCTGAAAATGCCACTTTTAGAAAGTTTGTGATTTCTTGTCCCAACCATTTGGTGCCTGCAGTCTGTATCCTGGTTCACATGACTCGATGTAGATGGCAGTTGGTCTTTGTGTATTGCTCCCAGGCAGTGAGACAAAGGGAGAATAGGTGTTGGCAGGATGGGCTATCTCTGACTTGATAGAGAAGAGCTCTAACATACCACACTTGCACAGCACAAAGGCTCTGCCCAGCATACTCAAAGGGTTTTAACATTCGTCTTTTGTGTTCTCAGACAAGCTGGGTCCAGGGCAGGGAGGGAGGAAATTCCAAGCTCCTCTGGGTGTGGAAACCTTCAGACAATTCTCCTATTTCAAAGTGAGCACCAGGTATAAATATTGGGCCCTCAGATCCAATTCTTCAGTATACCTCTTGACATGTGGAAGACTCAAAAGGACTGCTGTGCTGCTCTGCAAGAACTACTGCTACTATGCTACCCTGCTCCCTGCTGCCCTGTGGCCTGAGTGAAAAGGACTGGCTCTGCATCTTGAACCCAGAACCACCAGAGTAACTCCAAGGGCTAGTTGGCTGGCCTCTTGTTCAGAGCGTTAGTGACAGAAAACGCTCCAGCTACCTTGAACCCAGCATCTGGACTCTATCTGATGTGAGTATTGTCCACCAGGTGGTGCCTCACCGGTCCTGTACCCTTGGAAGTGGGCCTGAGGATGATCTGCCAGTCCAGCTTACTTCTGTGAGCAGAACCGATGCAGCACCACAAATCACCTCAAAGCTGCATCAGAACCGCCGCTGCGAGATGCATCCCCGATGCAGGACGTCGAATCGCAGCCCACAGCTTTCTCAGAACCACAGCTACATGGCACATCCTTGATGCAGGCCTTCGCATCGCAAGCCCCTCATCAACGGCATCCTCAACAACGCAGGACATCGCCATACAGCTAACCCCGGGCAGGTAACTCTGCTCCGCCAGCGGAGTTTCCGGAGTTTTGCCTACTCTGCGTTCCGTGGCGGAGCGGAGTTAGCCGGCCCCTCCACCCTCCCAAAGTAATTATAATGTAAAATAAAAGCCTACCTGCCGTGGCTGCCTCCTCCTCGTGCATGACGTACAATGTAGGGGTTAACAAAGAAGAAGGATGGCGAGGACGAGGAAGGAGAGCGGCCATGGCAAGAAGGAGACAGACACAGCAGGTAAGTGCTTTTATTTTACATTATAATTATTTTGGGAGGGGGGAGAGAGTGGAGCGGAGTGGAGTTCCACTGAGTTTTTTTCCAACTCCGTGTAACTCCGTGTAGAGGCACTACGCCTGCTTCGCCCACCCTTAATCACAGCCCCTAAGCTTCCTTGGAACTGCTGCTGCGTGATGCATACTTGACACAGGGTTTCGCATAGCAATCCCTCTATCAGCAGCCTCCTCTTCGAAGACGGCACAGGACTCCACATCGCAGCCCCGCAGCTTCCCCAGAATTGCTGCTGCTTAAAACATCCTCAACGCAGGATCTTGCATTGCCCTGCAACCAGGATTTAAAGTACTTTGTTCAGAGGGCTTCACTTTGTACCTGTATCTGGCCCACACTCCATCGCAGTCGGCCTTAACTTGTAACTTTGTCCTGGTCAAGCACGACCAGATAACCAAAGTTGGCCCTTTGTGCTCCTAGGCACTATTTTCACTTAAATATTAAAAAATTAATATCTTTGGTTCTGCTGATTCGACATTTGTCGCTTTGGTCTCAAATAATTTATTAAATTCTACTCAATTGTTGTACATTGGCATGGGATTTTTCTTGTGTTGTCTTTTCACTTTATTACTGTTTGAAGTGCTGCATAAATACTTTATACATTGTCTCTAAGTGAAGCCTGACAACTTTTGTGCCAAGCTACCAGTCTGCTAAGCAAAGGTTAATTTGGGATTGATTGTGACTTCACCTGACAGGAATTGTGGTTGCTCCTTGATTAGGGTTCTCCCCTCAACCAGTAACCCAATTTCCTACAAAGGTCAACAAACAAGACTTGCTAAGAGTCCTGAGCTTTATTCTTTGAAACGTGCGTGCCAGAGTGGCCACCCACCCTCCCTCATCACCACACACAGAGAAACTGGGAGTATACACCCAAGACACTGGGGGAACTTTTTTTTAGGTTTCGTCCACCAACAGCTTTAGTTGTCTGTTGTTAATGACCTACAATTCAGTATATTTACAGTTACTGTGGGCCAGTATATTGTTTATCTTTGGTTGGCTTTCTATTCAATCACATTTGCTTGCTTCTTCAATAACTTTCCTTCACCTTCTTGTGTTTGTTCCTGTCATGGAGTGTAGCCTCTTTACTATTCTTCTTAATTGAATTATTTGTATCCTTCCACGCCTTCCATCAGGGAAGTACTTTCTACTTTTGGTTTATGTACAGCATTTGTTTTCTAGCTCTTTACATGTGCTGCTTTGACTTTCATTTCCCCACTCACCTGCGCTCTCCATGTGGCTTCCCCCACACCTCTTCATCCCACTTGGCTTTGTTTATTAGTACTACCCTCCATTGCTTCCACGCTCCTCCTTACTCACCGCCACCACATGTTTGCCGCTGCTTATTTGCTACTTGCTCCTCTGTTGACACCACTCCCCTGCTTGTCCCATTCTTTCAAAATGTATTTTTAAAAACTTTTTAGGAGGGCCGGGCAGCTGAAATATGTTACCAGGTCTCTCCTTTCTTACCTTTTTTTTTCTTTTCCTAAATTATCTGTACAAGATAGGGATGTCTACTATCTTGAAAGGTTAAATTTAAAAAAAAGACAAAATGGCTGCTGCAGCATGACATATGCACGCGGATACATCATCACGCGGTACATGGATGTCATTTAGGGTCACCAGTAGTCACAGCTGCGACTCCTGGCTTGTATGTATAAGCATATGTGTGTGTGAGTGAGTGTCAGTGACAGGAAGTGACTGAGATTGTGTGAGATTGAGGGCCAGATTTACTATTATTTGACGCAAGGCTACGCTGCACCAAAGTTGCTGCACTGCCTTGCATCAAAGGGATGGTGCACTTTTGGCAGCCCTACACCAACACACACCATTGTGCCATAGTGCTAGGGTGTGTGCTTTCTCTGAAGCATAGGTATTGTACTGGCTTTTCCCACTTTGTATGTGAGCTGTACATTGCAGCACACATGCAAAGTTGGCAAAATAAGGAGAAATGAAAACATTTCTCCTCGTTATGTCTGACATGAGAGTCCATCCATGAAAAGCCCCCTTAACAGAAAATAATGCAGGGCTTGACAAAGTACAATTTTGCATTACTTTGGGATACTGTTGAATGCAAATCAGGATTAGGGTTGGACAGAAACTCCCATCCTAACACTTTTCACCACAAGGGTGGCGCAAACACAGTGCAAAGCATAGTAAACCTGGGCTTGAGTGTCAGTAAGTGTGAGTGAGTATGAGTGAGATTGAGAGTGAATGCAGGTGATTGAGTGAGAATGAATAAGAATGAGTGTAAAAGGGTGTAAGAGAGTGTGAGTGTGATGTTAGGGTCATGTGGCTTGCCTTCCTGGATAAAATAGGGGTTATGGGCCATATGATGTCACTTCTTTTGATGTCATTAATGTCAAAGGAAATGTGATGTCACTTCTGCTGCCCCTGGCATTTTGGTGAATCGACACCCAGGACGCTGTGCCCAAATGGCCACTTCATCATGATGTATCCATGTGCATATGCCATTATACTGAAGCGGCAGTAGCATCATAATGTATCCATGCGCACAAGTACATAATCGCACTGGAGATTGTTTTTTTTTGCCAATAATGTTCAGCATCATCAATTACCATTTTTTTCTTTTTACCGATGCTGAACAGCATTGGCAAAGCCAAAAGACAAGTCCTATTGGCTTTCCCAATGCTTGTTCAAGCAACCTTTTACACACTAACATCAACAGCACTGTGCCTATGAACATGAATGCCAGTTTGCTTCCACATCAGAACAGAAGGTCTGCCTTTAAAAATTAAGGGAATAATTCAAGCAGATGTTGCTGGAATTCTATTGGTAGCCAAGGGCCCGATTCACAAAAGTATTTGTTAAATTTGTGTGTTTGGCCTAACAAGATTTTGGACTTATTACTTTTGGAAGGACTTACACCCTCCCCAACTAATCCATTTTCTTACAACCTCCATGCCTCAACTCTCTCTAACTCTTTCTCAGAGCATCTCTCTACCTTAGCTCTCTGTCTCTACCACTGTCTCTACCTCAACACTCTCTCTCTTCCTCACCCTCTCTTTTTACTCTATAAACATTACCTATTTTTCTACCTAACCTCTGTCTCTCTACTTCAACTCTTTCCTTAATACATAATATATCTGCAACCTTTTGCCTTCTCTCACTACCTTTCTCATGGCCTCACTACTCTCTTTATCAGACCTACCTCGCTATAAAATGCATCTCATTTTGCCCCCTCTCTACCTCACTATTCAATATCTACCTTACATTACTCTGTATTTCTCTTGTTACCCTTTTCTTGCTACCTGTCTACTTTTACCTCTCTCTCTAACTCACCTTTTGATATACCCCACCCTCCTTCCTTGCTCTACATCATTTACTTTTCCCCCTCTCTAACCGCCTCTTTCTCTCTCCCTCACTCTAAATCTATACCTAACCCTATACCTAGCTTTCTCTACCTATCTCTCTGTATCTTTCTCTCTGCTTACCTCACCTTTCTCCCATTATGCTGAGTCTCTCTCTACCTCACCTATCTCTCTAACTTATATTTATATCTGCCTTTAACTCTCTTCATCTTCTGTTTCAACTCTAAAAATGCTCTTTTCGCCTCTATCATTCTCCAGTTTGCTGTCCCCTCCCATTTGTCTTTCTCTACAGATCCACATGTCACTGTCTAGCCAGAAAAGTGTACATATAGAAAGAGGAGAGAAGGGACAAGGCCGATGATGTTGCTCCGCGAGCCATGGTTCAGACCTTGGCGCTACCTGCTTCATCACTCCTGGCCGTGGTGCAGCCTGCGACGCCCCCTGCAGCGCCTCCTTCTCGGGCGTGTCACGGTGCTGCACGGAGGCCCGCTGTTCCAGCATCGCGGTTACACTCCGCAACGCTTATGTCTAGTCGGGCACGCCGCAGCACCACGAGGCGGCCCGTTAATGCTCATTAAAACACAGTAGGAACACCACAGCTCCAATTTTGGAGCTGCAGCTTCCAGTACTTCTTTGGGGCATTTTTTCATTCACCTTTTGTTTTTCACATTTCAGTGCAGCTTCCATTATATTTTCCTGGTGACATCTTGTTACTTCTTCCCATGAGTCCTCAGTCCTGTTTCCCAGAGGGCCTTGGGAAGGTTCTTTGTTTTACCCTTTCCAAGATGGTGACCTTTCCTATTCCTTATGTTTCCTTTTCCCTATCCAAGATGGCAACTGCCTATTTCCTGTTACATCACTTCCTGTTACATCACTTCCTGCCTATGGGTATTTAAGGGGCTGAATCCTTCATTTCCTTGCATTGCAACACCCTTGCTCCCTGTTGCATCGAGAATGCCAGTTGTGATGGGGGAATTATTTGTCAGGAATAGCTGACAATTAAAAGTACAATCTCATACTCTGTGTGCATATGTTTTATTTTAATATTATCCACTAGTTCACCGAACATCAACCATATCACCCTTATTTTATCATTCCTACAATGGGAGGAAAAGGATGAAATAACATAAAATGATTCAAGCACAAAAACAAATGACTTTCTCATTGCTTCATCAAACATCCTTTTGCTACTTTTTAGCTGGCAAACACTGTTCAGCTTGTGCTTGCAGCTGTTTTTGTGTATCTATATTTCTGAATATTTAACATGTATTCAAGATTGTTTGGCATCATTAGGGCCTGAATTCACTTAGAACAGGCAGTTAATTTATATCTGTTCCCAACTGAGGATGCCAAAATATGTCTTGCCTGCGGCCCCAAAAATTCTGAAGATGCCACTCCCTCTGATGCCCGCTATGACCTGTGCTTAATTTGAGCCGGTGGTTACAAGTGGGCCCATGGGCACTCATTTTTAGGGGCCAGCACTTATTTTTCTCATCAGACTTTGACCAAATACATGAGACACAGAAAAGCACTAAAGGGGAAAAAGGAGGAAGAGAAAGATGGAAAAAAGTGTCAAAGAAAGAAAGCAGGGATAAAAAAGAACCTAAAAGAGTGAGATAAAGGGACATGGAGTGTCTGGTGGTGGAATAAAGAGGCATGCAGTGGAATCAAGACAACATATCTTTAGTGTAATGAGTCATCGGCCTGATCTGTATGACCCCCAACCCCATGACCACGCACTCAACTCCAAGGGGCCACGGGGTATAAATAAAGGGATCGAGACCGCTCGTGGCTCATCCCAGTTCACATATGCCAGAGTGTGACTATGTTTATTACGGACAGCAAATTAGGCCTGGTTGCAGCACAGCTGCACCTTACACTGGTGACAAGGGGCTTCACCACTTCACCACATGCCACCATATTGGCTAATGGCAGCTTCCCACAGCGACTGCAGATGGCTGCCTGCCACTCACCACAGTGGGAAAGAAGCACAAAGAGCAACAGTGCGAGACGGAGGCTGCCCAGTACTCTGGAGGCCCTGGCTGCCGTCTGAGCTTTGTGTGCCCACGCCCAGTGAGCCACACCCTACCCTAGGATGGCCCAAAGCCCTGAACAGCGGCATGGGCCCCACTCCAAATCATCCGCATGGCCCAGCAGAGGTCCGACAACGGAACTCGCCCACAGAGACAGCAAGGGCAATACCTTGAGTCAATCAGAGGAACACAGAAACACCCCACCAGCTCTACTGGTCAAAGGTCACCACTACCCGCAATGAGTACAATCTCCCCAAGACACAAGGCAGCAGTGACAGCACATCTTCACAGGGCAGCAAAGGCGCCAGCATACATTTCAAGCTTCCAGCCACCGACAATACTGCCAGCCCACACTCACGCCTAAGCAAGCCCCAAAATACTGGGCGATACCGCCTTCACACCATCATAGACAATGCCAATGCAGCGTGAGGAAACATACACGCCCCTGTGCCCGCAGCACCACCAGCAGATACAGCCTACCCACAAAACCTGGTTAATGCACTGCAACCCTTCAGCGAGCTTGCTGACTCAGCCATGGCTGCGCTGAGGTGGAAAACGTGGATGGCCCAACTAAATAACTACTTCTAAGGTAACAAGGGAAACTGACAGAACAATTAAGAGGTCATTGCTGCTGCACTTTGTGGGCGAAGAGATATGTAAACTTTTCAAACACCCCCAAGGGACAGGCTCAGATGATGATATGACGCAGCCATCAGAACCCTAAATGCCCATTTTGACCCTTAGCACAACCCAGACTTTAAGCGGTTTAAGTTACATCAAGCACTCCAACACTGAGGAGAATCCACCGACAATCCTACGCCTGCCTTTGGGAACTCGCAAGCACTTGCACCGACGATGATCAACTCAAAGAGGTGCAGGCGCAACTTATCCAAGGATGCAGATCTGTAGCCCTGAGAGGCCTCATTCCACGTCAAACAGACATCATCTTCAACAACATCCTGGTTCTTGCCCAGTGCCATGACCTGTCAACTGTGTTCACCGCCGAGATGGACTTGGTGCTCACTCCCGGCCAAGGTGCACATAATTCAGCAAACAATCCACAATCAAGATGGAGGCAGTTGATGCAGTTAGAACACATCCCATGGCAATATGGACAAAACCGCCAAAACACACGGCCAACACTGGTTTCAGAAACTGCAGGAGGGAAGAGCATCTACTAGATAACTGTGGAAAAATGGGCTCTGATTGTGGAAAACCTAACCACTTCTCAAGGGTCTGCAGGAGTGACCCGAGGAGCAAGAGGAAGAACAACACCCTCGAAAGCGATCAGACAGCTGACACTCAAGGACACCGAACAGCGAAGTTTGACATCCTGTCAGGCATGGGTGCCAGAACACCAGGAGATGGATGACTCGGAAGACGAGGAAATCTACCTAATATCCTTCAGTGAACACATGAAGAAAAATCAGAGACCACAACCAATGTGCGAAATACTCATTGCAGGGACAGTCTTTAAAACCCTCATTGACACAGGGATTTCATTGAACGTAATTAGACAACAGCAATATGCACTTCTTAAGCCAAGACCAATCCTGTCATCCTCCACCTCCAAAATCTACATGTATGGAGGCTGAGAACCCCTCCCTCTGGTAGGAATATTTAATGTTATTGTGCAATATGGAGATAGAGAAACACCTGTGAAATTTCACATTGTGAAAGGAGAGTCGGAGACCATTATGGGATGTTATGCAGCTGAAGGCCTAAGCCTAGTGTTCTTCGTCCAGACTATCCAGGCCACCCAAGTTAATGTTATGTTAAATAGTTTTATAGAGCGTGCTTTTACCCAAAAATGGGCATCTTGGTGCTGGTGGCAAGAACCCTCAACATTTTCAATAATCTGAATACAAAAGCGAACTCATCTTTTAAGGGGCACCAACCCGCTGGTCCAAGGAGAAAAAACAAGCTTTTAGATCCTTCCTAAATTCCAAAAGGTTTGGTTGAGCTCGTAGGTGATTCAGCAATATATTCCACCATTTTGCTGCCATATAGGAAAAACTTCTTCCACCCCAATGAACTTTCTTTATTCTGGGTATTTGTACTTTGTTAGCTGTACTAGATCTTAAAGAACGTGGAGGAACGTACCAGTGAAAAATTTCCTGCAAAAAGAGTGGACTGTCATGATGTAAACCTTTATGCGGCCAGCAAAGGGCTTTGAACTGGATCCGCTCCCTAATTGGAAGCCAATGAATTTCTCTAATGGATTTAGAAACTGAGCAGAATTTTGGTAACATCATATGCCAATTTCCAAATGTTTTCTAAGGAGTGGAGTGCCTTAATGGACCATCCATAAACTACACATAGACAAGCAGTGAGACCAGTGGCACTACAACACTGCAGGGTACCCTTCCTCCTGTGGCCCCTGGTTGAGCTAGAGAAATTAGAGAAACTTGATGTCATCGAAAAGCTATCAGACCCCACCAAGTGAGTATCGCCAATGGTATTAGCTAAGAGCCCAGGCAACCAGGCAAAATCCAACTGTGCATTGGCATGTGCCTTCCCAACAAGGCAATTAAAAGGGAGAGGCACATCACTCCCTCCATGAACAACATAATCACCGACCTCAAACGTTCAGGATCTCCTCCGTGGCCAAAGTGTTCCAGAACACAATCTACGAGTTGCTATCAGGCCTACAAGGCATTATGAACATAAGTGATGATAGCCTCATCTACTCAATGACCATAGGAGAACACCACCGCTGGCTTCACGTGACCCTGAGGCGACTGAGTGAGCACAGCCTTACGCTCCACCACGAAAAGTGCTCAATCTTCGAAACGAAGGTCTAATTCTTCAGATACGCATTCAGCAAGGACAACATTCAGGTGTACCCCGGAAAGTCACAGGCGATCCAACAAACCCCTTCCCCCAAGAATCCCTCAGAAATACACAACTTCCTTGGAATGGCCACGTACTGTGGCCGGTTCATCCCCAGCCTAGCAACGCTAGCAAAGCTGCTCCAGGCACTCATGAAGGCAGACACTTGATGGACCTAGGCCTCTAAGGAGACCGAGGCATTTGAGAGGAAAAGCCCTGCTGGATGGAGCCACAATGGTCTATTTTGACCCAGACAAGACAACGGAGCTGATAGTGAACCCTAGCCCAGTAGGGTTAGGCGTAGTACTATCCCAGGAATTGGAACAATAGAGATGGGCCCAAATCGCATTTGCTAGTCGAGCCCTCCCTGCCACTGGGGCCAGGTATGCACACATTCAGAGGGAAGACCTGGCGATCAAATGCGGCTATGTACACTTCCACCCATATCTATGTTGGTGGCCATTTAGATTATTCACTGACCATCGACTACTAGTCTCCCTGTTTAGTGTGACCGCGCCACACCCTCCTGCCAGGATTGAGCTTAGGCCATGAAACTGCAACAGTACTGATTCAACATCATCTATTGACAAGGGTCAAGGAATCCAGCAGACTCTCATGACACCCCACAGCCAGGGGAAACCCACCAGTACAATACAACTCCCAGACCGGAGAATACCCAAGACTGGCAAGTCAAGGGGTATTACGAATGTGCTAAGCGTTCTCCGCCACCCTTCAAGAGGGAACCTGGAAGACATTCCTGAGTAATGCCAATCAGTGGATCGGCCCCAACATGAACAGACTGTAGCAGGTCTGGAAGGTCAGGAATGAACTGAGCATCACTCCAGACTGGCTACTGCTACGGGGACAACACATAGTGATACCTGCATCGCTGACTCAACGAGTAGTAAAGTTGGCTCATGTGGGACATCAAGGAGCCGATAGGACGAAGGCCTGTCTGTGGGAGAAGGTGTGGTTCCCTGCACTCAAAAAGGCTGTCCACGACCTAATAGAAGTGGGCCTCGCATATCAGCTAACAAGTAGAGCCGAAGCTCCCACCCCCATAGCCACCTAGAACCACTGAAACTCACTGTGCTTGAAAGTCAGCCTGGACTTTGGCAGTTTTCCGGATGGACGCCTCACAAAGGTAATGATGGACGGACATTCCAAATACCCCATGGTTGAATTAAGGGAATCAACAACATACACCAAGTTTGGTCCGGCATAGCAGAAAGTTTTTGCTCTCCTTGGCATTCCTGAGTAAATAAAGATCCCACAATTGGCCACCCTTTCCAGAAGCAGAGATCCAAGAATTCCTTCAACACCTCAGAATAAAACATGAGAAAATAACACCTCAATGGCCACAAGCCAATGTCGATGTGTTATGAACCCCAATGTACCCCAATACAGGCCTAGGTAGTTAAGCGACCTTTTACCTACATCTGTCTACCTAGTTAGGTGTTACATGACTGTAAAATTGTCCTCATGTATTTTGCATGAGGATTCTCAGTTTCACAGCAGGATTACCATCTTTTGCATAATAACTCTGTATAAAGGTCATCTCTATCATCATCCGTGCCCTACAAGCCCATAGTACACTTCTAGATAGAACCCCTGAGGGTACCTTTCGGGTACATAAGCACTACATCTTTGCTGGGCAAACCAGAGGAGAAAGACTTCCATGCTGACACACTGACACGAGACGCTGCGGTTCCTGCACACAGACACTCCAGCAAGCAGTGGTCTGACATCCCTTGCGGGGTGTCCATCTCGAGACCAAGACGGGGTCCTTCGCTCTCCCACATCAGGTAATGGGGTTGGCTCTATTCTAAGGGGATTCTTGGCTAAACACCTACATACATGCTAGATACATTTAGGTACATCTAGTTAGGGTTGCATCATAGGAGTACGCATTTTTACTGTTATGTATCTAAATGCCTGCATATATTCATTGTTTTTGCACTATGGTAGAATTCTAACTTTTCTTTACTCTATTGGTGCCCGTAACAGTATATATCTGTTTATGCCTAATGGTTGTTGCAGCACACGTATTCTATACTAGAATGACGCTGAATCAATAAATACTTATTGAAAACATCCCCACCAATTATTCTGTGCATCTCTCGGAGACAAAGTGAGCACGAGTGACTGAGCGAAAAGCTCTGTACTGTTTCCATGATCCCTGAGGGATCAGATTTGTCATGTTCGATAGTTGCCAGAAACTATTCGCTCCTTGGTAAAAGGGGCTCATAGTGGCACTGTGAGCTAGCTGTTCTACAGATTAACATATCCTTTGGGGGTGTCTGCAATCAGTCTGGACACCAATCTCTTAGTTTACGTTGTCTAAACGCGCAAATCCTATATAGATTTCTAGGAACTACACGACATGGCACAGCCATCGTTGGTTTAGTTCTTATTTAATGATCAAATCTCAGTAGTTCAGTTGTACTTTTCTTAGAGACCCCTACTCACATCTACCCAGAGACGTCTGGAGTGGGAAGGGGAAAAAATCTGCAACAGATGAGTAAGCATATCCTATGTATTGGCTGTAGGTTTTTTCAAGCCTGAAGGATAGTAGTTCCCTACATTGTGCATAAAAGCTTATCTCATTTACCTTGAAACTCTTTCAACAATGCTTGTCGAAAAGA
Organism: Calotriton arnoldi; assembly: GCA_963921515.1. Lineage (NCBI taxonomy): Eukaryota > Metazoa > Chordata > Amphibia > Caudata > Salamandridae > Calotriton > Calotriton arnoldi. The sequence goes on along the minus strand of CAWUFW010001622.1, from coordinate 322,475 downwards.
ACGCTGCGGTACATGCAAATGCAGCGGGGGATGGGGAACAGGAGGGTGCTATAAACATTTCAGCAAATGTCACAAATGCACTTACTTTAAAAACTAACAGAGTTTGGAACATCATCATTAGGTGCGACAGTAACATTCATGATTGAGGCACACGAGTCAATCCGGGCCGGAGGTATTCTATTCATGGGTTAAATTCCCACCTGCAGATGCAAATACATTTCATACTTACACCCCGGATGAAACACCGGAAGAATATTGTCCATACGAGGACATTGAAGTTCCGCTCAGTTACCAGGAGCATATAAACTGATTTAAAGGCGTCCTCCCACATACCACAGATAAAGTGAGACTCGGTCAGCTCAGCAGGGACGAAGCGACTTGGCCGGTCCTAGCGGCTTATACACCGCATCCAGATGTTGACACATTGCCAATAGCAGACTTACATCCACTTAACAAGGAAATAATAAAACTTTACAGAAAACTGAACACTCACACTTCCACCAACTAATATTACCCCAGCAAGTCAACTACAAGGAACTGCAACTAAAATCACCCCACAAACGCTGAATGCAGTTATGGGAAGAATGCCCACGAAACGTGAGCAAATGCCATTCTGGATAGCACAGAAAATAGCACAGTTAGAGGCAGTAAGTAATAATTGTATTGTTTAGTTAATAAAAACCTTAACAATTCAGACGTAAAAAGCTAGAGGCAGTGTTTCCACACACAGGCCCACAAGAAAAACACAGAATATTGACAATTTGCTTGCCAATGGGGATAGCTCCCCCGATAGAGGTTTGTACCACTTGGGGTACAGTTTTTGCTGCCATCTATACCAGAATTCATGGTATCCCTTCAATAGCAGTGATACCAGAAGTATTAAGACAAATACAGAATGAGTATGGAACAGAACCAGCTCTGAACTTAGGGATGAAATTATTAAGCAATTTTTCCTAGGTATCTACAATTATGTTAGCAAACATAAAAGGGGAGGCAGCAGCAGTGGCTATAAGCGAACGCCTGAGGAAGTGCACTCCTGCACAACAGGAGCAAGAATTACCCCAAAAAGTATCGAAGATACATACGCTAAATTAGGTAGAGCAAATCTGGGAGTCAGAGCTATGAAACCACAAGTAATGGGTAGTCCTGAAAAGGATAACACCAAACAAGCACCTGATTCTTCAAAAAAGAAATGGGATAATAAAAAACAAAACAATAGAGAGAATAGATCACAATCAAGGGGTGGGTCTCCTCAGCAGGAGCCCTCCGAAAGGAGGGATAGCCTCAGAAATCGTGATAATATTAAAAAACCTAACAGGTATCTGGATACTGATGCACGCTCCTCTCGTTCCTTTCAAGGTTCATCAAAAAACTCAGAGAGGGAAGGACGGTCAGAATACAGATCTGAAGAATGAACAAAGTCAAGAGACACACAACGCAGGTCAGACTTTTAATATCAAAAAAGAAGATAAACCAAAATCAAAATCTCAATTTAAGAATAAGAAAGTAGCAGGACTTAAAATAAGAAATGCCCAGGCTACTGAGGACTCAACTTCTGAATCGAGAATGGGCTCTGACGATGCTAGATGGCGCAGCAGAAGTAACATTAGCTCACCAGAACCTGATGGAATTTCTGGTGACAGCAGTGTTGAATGAACATATCACAGTGGAGGCACCTGATACTAGGGTAAATGTCCCACACCAGTTATGTGAAATAACACTCCATATGAAAAGGAAAGGAAAGTTAATGGTCTCTTTTGGGAGAGCCTGTCCTTTGGATACAACATCCTTTTAGCAGAAAAACATTGGCCACCTGAGTTTGTTATGGATTGCCCAAAGGGAGAAACGGTAATTTTACCAGCTTTCTCAGACCTCGTTCCAGAATCACTGAAACATTCATACGCACAGGAGTGGGCGGTAGCACTAGCTCCTGCAATACTGTAATCATGCAGGGTGGGATGCTGAGTCACCTCACCATGTAATCCCAGTAAAAACTACTCCAACTCCACAGAGACAGTACCCAATAAACCATGACGTGAAAAAACAAGTCAGGGAGATCTTAGATCAATTTGAAAGCCAAGGTGTAATAGAGAATTGCACCTCTTCCATGAATAATGCTTTGTTTCCCGTACTGAAACCCGATAATTCATATCGTCTAGTTCTAGACAACAGACATTTGAACACATGAACGAAAACATTTGCAGTACAAAATGCACACAGTGCTGCACTAATGAGTAACATTGTGCAGAAAAAATACAAAACAACACTAGATATCTCAAATGGATTCTTTTGCCAAAAAATAGTGCCGGAGAGCAGATATTTGACAGCATTTTCAGCCCTAGGCTCTCAAATCAATTCTGTCGACTGCCCCAAGGGTATAAATAGTCCTGGGCTGTTCTCAGCAAGAGTAACAGAGTTGTTATATCCCGCATAGAGGTCCTAATGTAGACACGTTCGTACATGCCCTAAAATGGACGTATTCATATTTACCCTAATATGGTCATATTCGTACTTGCCCTATTATGGTCATAGCCGCATATGCCCAATTATGGTCATAACTGTACATGTCCTATTATAGTCATGATTCCTTATATAGGCATGATCTTTCCCCTACATTGGTCCTCACTAGTACACAACGTGCTCTGAGGGCTGAACGTTATCTATCCTGTGGTTTTGAATACAGCAGGGTTTTTCCCAAACACAGGCCCACACTGTACTCATTAATTATGCATGGCTTTCTAGGAATATACCACGTGCATAATATCTATGTACAAAGTTCACCCCTGACGTCTTCCTCATGTCCAATACAAACCATACTATGGACCGAGACTCTATAGGGTATAAATACACCACATCTTGCCCCGGTAAGACAGAGGGAACCGAGACTTCCATGCTGACACACTGACCAGAGACGCTGAGGCTCCTGCATGCAGTCGCTCCAGCTGACAGTGGTCTGACAACTCGAGATCAGGACGGGGTCCCACACTCTCTCTATTCAGGTATGGGGGTTCGACTAAATCCTAGAAGGATTCTTGGCTCTTAGCTTTTAGACCTACACATATGCTAGGTACACTCAGGTACATCTAGTTAGGCATCGTAGGAGTATGCGCACTTGCATAATGCTTTTATATTTATGTATGTATTCATGATTATCGCAATATGGTAGAACTGTTCCATCCCTTTGCTTTTATCGTACTGCTGATAATATATCTCTGCTATTGTCTGCTGGTTACCGCAGCACATATATTTTACACTAGAATAACAACTGTTCAATAAATACTTATTGAAACGCCTGACTGTTTATTCTGTGTAACTCTCTGAGACAAACCGAATAAGTGAGCACGAGTGACTGAGCGAAAGGTAGTACATTGTTTCCACGATTCTGAGGGAATCAGGGTTGTCATGATCTAAGGTTGCCAGAAACTAATCTCTCCCCGATAAGAGGAGACACTAGTGGCACTGCGAGCTAGCTAATGCAAAACTAGGCTAACATATACGGTGGGGGTGCACGGAGTCAGTCAGCCACCAAGCCCGCAGTATAGGTTATCCAAACGCGCAGGTCCTGCAGGGGTACTATAGGAGCTACACGACATGGCGCCACCAACGTTGGTTTGGTACTTATTTAACATTAGAATCTGAGTAGTTCAGTCGTGCTATTCTCAGAGAACCTACTCACAAAACCCCAGAGACGTCTGGAGTGGGTGGGCACAAACTCCGCCGCAGCTAAGTAGTACGAGAATACTATTTATTGGCAGTTGGTTATTCAAGCTTGAAGGACATATAGTTCCTACAATTGTGCATTTACATCTTATCTTAAAAATTCTTTAACCTCCCTTCTTCAAATTAAAAATGGTGGAAGAAGCAGAAGAAACAAGGAGAGTTACAACAGACCTCTTCGGTTTAGGAGAAGAAGACCCTGAAGATGCAATACAAATTGCACCAAATTTCAGAAGGGCAGTCACCATAAAACTTCTAGAACATGGCTTAAGAGCCAGGGGTGGTAATGTAATTTTCGTGATTGAGTCACACGAATCCAATAAAACGGAGGTGTTCTATTCATGTGTTACATTCCCAGCAGCGAATCCAGTTACAGATGTATTTCACTACTATCTAGATGGTGAAACACCAGCGGACTATACTCCTTTTGAGGAATTAGAGGTTCCGCTCACTTACCAGGAGCATAATTACTGGTTTAAAGGCGCCCTACCCCACGTACATGGAAGAGCAAGATTAGGCCCGCTCGGAGGAGCAGGAGCCACATGGCCCATATTAGCGGCATACACACCGCATCCTGATATTGGCACAATGCCACAGCCAGACTTATTCGTACAACACAGAGATTTAATTAAAATCTACAGAAACCTCACACAATTTGTGATGAGGACTTTAACAGTTCAGCCTGCACCAGCTGCAGCACAAGATATTCCAGTCCAAGGTACAGTTAATAAAATAACTCCACAAACATTACACGCGATAATGGGCAAAATGCCAGCAAAACGCGTATAAATCCCATTCTGGATAGCTCTGCAAATAACTCAGCTTGAAGCAGTATTCCCGAATACTACCACCAGTGATAAACACAGAATTCTAACAATCTGCTTGCCCATGGGTCTCACACCACAAGTAGAGGACTGCACCTCTTGGGGTTCAGTCTTTGCTGCCATATATACCAGAACACATGGTATCCTGTCAATAGCAGTAGTACCTGAAGTATTGAAACAGATACAAAATGAATACGGAGCAGAACCTGCCCTTAACTTAGGGATGAAGTTACTAAATAACTTTGACCAGGTATCAGCCATAATACTAGCTAACATTAAGGGGGAAGCAGCTTCAGTGGCGATCCGCCAACGCCAAAGGGAGTTCAGTCCAGTAGATCAACAACACAAACTACCCAAAATAATTGAAACTGCATATGCAGAATTGGGCAGAGACAGTCTAGGTGGGAAAGCATTAAAACCACAACTGGTGGGCAGTCCTGAAAAGGACACTACAAAGCAGACACCTACTTCTTCTAAAAAAAAGTGGGAAAATAAAAAACAACAAAAGTCTAAAGACAGCAGATCTCAGTCCAGAGGTAGGTCTCCTCAACAGGAGCCCTCTGAAAGGAGGTATAACCTCAGGAATAGGGATAATATTAAAAAACCTGACAGGTATCAGGATACTGATACTCGTTCCTCTCGTTCCTTTCAGGGTTCATTAAGAAACTCCAAGAGGGAAGGACAGTCCGAACACAGACAAGAGGAGCGTACAAAGTCCAGAGACACGCAACACGCAACGCGCTGCGGACTACGCACCTAAAAAAGAAGATAAACAAAAATCAAAACCTCAGTTCTAAAGAAGAAGGTAGCAGGTCTCAAAATCAGACATGCCCAGAATTCTGAGGACACAGCTTCTGAATGGGGAATGGGCTCTGACGATGCTAGACAGCGCGGCAGAAGTAACGATAGCTCGCCAGAACCTGAAGGAATTTCTGGTGACAGCGGAGTTGAGTGAGTATATCACGGTGGAAACACCTGATACTCGGGTAAGTGTCCCACATAAGTTACATGAGATAACACTCCGGATGGAGGGGGACAAGCCCAGAAAAATTAAAGGTCTCTTTTGGAAAAATCTGTCATCTGGTTATGACATTCTATTAGCAGAACAAGACTGGCCGCCAGCATTCGTCATGGAGTGCCCTAGGGGAGAAACTGTAATTTTGCCAGGCTTTTCCGACCTCGTTCCCATACATTTAAAACATGCATATGCGCAGGAGTGGGCGGTTGCCCTAGCTCCAGCATTGGACAAAAATCATGCTGGTTGGGATGAGGAGTCAACCAACCACGTGATCCCGTTAAAAGTTTCCCCAAATGCCCAAAGCCAATACCCTATAAAGCAGGAAGCTAAAAAACAAGTCAGGGAGATTCTAGATCAACTTGAATATCAGGGGGTGATAGAAAATTGCACTTCACCTATGAACAATCCTTTGTTCCCCGTAGCCAAACCTGACAACACATATGGTCTAGTTCTAGATTACAGACATTTAAACACTTGCACAAAAACATTTGCAGTTCAAAATGCACACAGTGCCGCATTAATAAATAACATTGTGCGGAAAAAATATAAAACAACACTTGATATCTCAAATGGATTTTTCGGCCAAAATATAGCACCTGAAAGCAGGTATCTAACCGCATTCAGTGCATTAGGGTCCCAACAGCAATTTTGCTGACTCCCCCAAGGGTATAAGAATAGCCCGGGTTGTTTTCAGCAAGGGTAACAGAGTTACTCCAAAATTTGGATGAAGAAGCATTGTCCTATGTGGATGATATTTATCTGACGGACGATGACTTAAAGAGGCACTTGACCAGGGTGAGCATCATTATTATGGGATTCGCCTCTGAGGGCTACAAATTTAACTTTAAAAAATCAAAGATTGCCCACCTCAATGTCCTGTTTTTAGGATACGAGCTGTCAAGTGAGGGAAAAAGCCTAGCAACTAACTTTTTAGAAAAGTGTGCGCTGCTCCAACCTCCAAAATCATTAAAGAATTTACAATCAATTCTGGGATTCCTAAATTTTGGTCGAACATACATTTTGGATTACGCAGCAAAAGTAAAACCTTTCTACGACTTAATAAAACCTGATTTTTCAGTCAGACAATGGACACAGGAACATACAAATATCCTGCGTTCCCTACAGGAAGACATGATAGCTTCTAAACATTTACAGACACGCGTAAACGTACGCAACTTTGTGATCCGAGTAATAGCGGGTCAATGCGGGTACACATATTTGACTTTTAATGAAGGCGAAACAGTACCAATCGCATACAAATCACACCTGTACACAAACGCAGAGATGCGTTTCACTTCAACAGAAAAAATTCTGACAGCAGTGCAGACCGCTGTAGCAAGAGAAAGAGCTCTGGCTCAGGGAAAATGCATAATTGTCGTGACCCCAGTACCAGCTTTAGAAGCTGTTACAAAAGCTAGCATTCCAAATGCGAAAGCATTACATCCGAGATGGATACATTGGGCTAATTCTCTTACTGCAATGGATGTTGAATACAGATTTGATCCAAGTTTAAAAACACAGGCATTCCTGCAATACGAACAAGAATATCCTCTCCCAAATGAAATTTTGCCTCTAGATCAGTATGAATACATTATTTACACTGCCGGTTCTGCTCAACCAGCCATAGGGAGTAAGCAAGCTTACAGCACGGCGTGTGCGATTGTTAAAGGTCGCATGCACGATGGAAAGTTCCATCCGAGTTGCACTAAAACGCAATCTCTAGGAGACTGCACAGCTCAGTTGGCAGAACTCAAAGCACTTATACTGGCACTTATAAATACGGATCACGAATTCCCCACACTTATTGTGTGTGATTTCTTTTACTGTGTACAGTCGTATAATGAATATCTACATCATTGGGAACAAAACGGGTTCAAAGATACAAAAGGTGGCACAATTAAGCATGAAATGCTATGGGAACAGGTAGTGAGTTAAGAAACAAACTACCAAGGGCTCACGTGATACATACACTGAGTCATCAGCGTGATGGCGTTCACATTGCAGGGAATTCATTGGCTGATGAAGCTGCAAAGGGGGCTGTTTGCACAACCGCCGTAGCTGCAGTTATTCATTCAAAGACGAGGGTAGACGGCGAGATAATGGTAGCTGTCAATGCTTCACGCAAAGGCAGCACAGCAGTACCTAAAACATTTCCACTCAAGTACTCCTACAAGTTAGATGCACAAAACATTCCATATGCTCAGATTCCTGGAGTGGAGGATAGAGTAATACAGAATAGGTTCTGTACATAGCGGACTTAGGGAGACTGTTGCTTTGTTAAAAGAACGCTACTGGTGGCCCGTGATGAGAAGGCTGATTAGAAACTACGTCTGGAACTGCGACATCTGCAAGCAGATGAATGGGTCCACCACAACACGTCCAGTACAGATACCATTGTTAGACAGCATTAGGTTGTCTGTTCGTGCGCGTCCAGCTCAAGTTTCCTCAGGGTTTGGCCTCAGCGCTCGGCTGACGCTCGAACTATTATAAAAGATTTGTGAGTCTTTATCGGCACATACGCAGTTGGCACATTATATTCTGACCGTGGGCCGGCGTTTAGCTCTTGGGCTTACAAAGAGGCCATGGAATGAATGGGTGTAGCATTGCGGTACTCCTCTCCGTACCATCCCGAGGGAAATTCTGTTGTGGAGAGGAAAAACCGAGACTTAAAGCAATCTTTAATAGCTAGGGTATTAGGCAAGGGCGGTAGATGGGTCTATCACCTTTATGGGGTACAGCGTGCGCTCAATAACCTGCCAAGAAGCTCTCTAGGGGGTGTCACTCCTTACGAGGTCCTATTTGGGACGAGAATGTGGGTACCTGATCTTGATTGTGAAGGCACAGTGGTGGATGAGAAACCATTTGATATCCATGATCGTTTGGCTGTTTTACAGGATCTAAATGAATCCAGGACACAACAAAGTAACATGCTCCAGAAACAGGCCGCCACTGAGGAAGTCAAGGCAATAACGGCAAGACCTGTCTGGATCCCAAGAGAGAAGATTGCTGACAAGAAAGAATTTGGGCCATCCTGCAGAAAGCCTGTACCGGTCCTAGCAATCCACGGCACAAGAACTGTACTTCTGCCACCTCATGCCGGGAAAAAGGATAAAAGATTTGTCTCAATTGACTTAATCAAACCACACTATGTGGCCGATACTAAACAGTAGGGCTCGTGGACTCCACAGTAGCAGACGCCCTCCTCTCGCTACAATCCAAGAAGTCCAAACAGAAAGACTCATCACGTTCGAAGAGCCACCTGTACAGAACGAAGGACTAAGCAACAATGCTATAGAACTCGTTCCACTTCAACAAGAAATTAATCTTCAAAATGAAAATCAACTTAACAACCAAGTTGCAATAAGATCGACTACAGACATCTACGTCAACATGCCTCGTCAAGAACAAAATCCGATTTCAACAAATCCCGATGCAATTCCAACAATTGATCGAACTGCTTCTGGCTATTTCATGAACTTTGATACGTTTTCACTGGATCCAAGCGAGCCGGAAACAACGCCAGCCAAAAAATCACTCAAACAGAAACTCATTGACTTTTTGATATTTTTTAGAAAGACTTACCTGGTGTCACCTTGGATAGAACTATGGTATATCACTGGGATCTTATTTTTTCTTTTCTGGCTAGGTTTAATTATAACTTTTAGTATGCTTATTAATGGACGATACCTCCAGCCAAGCTCTACAGCCCAAAGAGTCAATTTGATTTTAAAACCACACCAGTCTTCACATCGTGAACCAAGAGACTTGTCTTCAGTGAACATCACAGCAGTTCCTATACCGGACGGTATAGTATGGGACAAGATTGATTATGATATATTCGGTCCGACTGAACTTTTAAAGCTAAAACATGTATTTAAAATTTCTTTAAGCGATATTATTAACTCCAGTACATATTCTGATGATTGGGACACTGAAACTGTAAATGCTACGATGTCTGATTTAGAAAAAACTGCAGCGTTTCCGAACAATGAAATGTTAGAAGGTACTTCAGACTATGATGCATTGTACTGTTACCAACATTTTGGTCATCATTTCTTACACAAATCTATAACACCTAGAAATGTATTTGAGTACCACCAGTGGGAACACTGCCCAACACCACCGAAAGGTAGTTCACAAGCATTTGCACAGAAATTCACATACTTCACAGGGTTTAACACATCCGACCCGAAGTCATTTTATTATAAAGTGGCGAAAATTTCAGCTCAGAAAATTATGTTAACAAACACCAAACATATTTACTCTGCATCCTTTCTGAACCAGTTGTCTAAACAGGGTTTCGACCTATGGAAAGACACAATAAATTCCAAATCGATCTGGGGTTCTGGGGACTGGCAAGTCCAGAGAATAGAAGCACTTTTTAGAGCATGCATGATTCCGCAGCAGATTTTATTTCTGAATGAAACTGTACAACAAACATCCTGTCTTGGATTAGCCAAAGGCAAGGAAATGAACACACCGGGGTTTACAACGCCATCGCAGATGGGTGGGGGGCAGAATTCAACTACACATGGGGTGAAATTAGATGACATTTTCCAGTACAACAGATCAGATCCTGATTGGACAGAATGGCTGGTTTGGCGCATTGACACAAACAAATGTCAACAGAGATTTATGAATACAACCAAAGGGTTTAGTATCCATAGCCCAGATCCACGCTATGTACAAAGACAACACCCAGGGGTAGTGACATCATATAGTGTTGGGAAGTTGTGCCTTGATTGGCTAGAGACCTCAACACTGACAGAAGTAAAGCACCACTTGACCTTACTCACACCTGACATGGATCTTAGAGATTTTCTACTAGGTCCCAGGAAACAACATCAGAAACGTTTCATATATGCAGGCCTTTATGCCTACTATAATGAAAACTGGAAAATATCCCAACAAGAGGCCGCAGAAAGGATACGGGAGATAGACCGTATTAACTTAGAAAAGGCCTTAGCAGTAGTGGATAATGGGTTAACTACTTTGACCTCCAGGATTTACTCCTTAGGCAACATTGTGTCCTCTGCAATCGACATATTAGAACAAGATCTGGCCTTGTTACAACACGGGCAATCTCAACTACGTTCTATTATGATGCTAAGCTGGACGCTACAATCTTTGCGTGCAGGCTATGTGCCATGGCGTTTTATAAACACCACGTCTCTGTTTTCAGAATACAATCTAACTGATAAACAGACAGAAATGGCACAAAGGGGAGCCAAATATACAATGCTGCGTATTGAGAAACTGGAAAGGTTACCATTCACTGTAGCCGAATCACCATCAACAGAATGGCTAATTCATGGCCAAATCACTCTGCCGGTCACTACGTTTCAGTTTCAATATTGCCTTGAGCAAAGGCAGGCAGGCAAATATGTGAAAATGGGTAAGGGATACATCAAGGAAACTTGGGAGTTACCATATAGATACCGATGCCGGAATGGGGATCGAGAAGTGTATCTGAGTGGTACAAACTGCAAGAACGCTTTAAGCGGTTCTCTCATGTGTCAGTATATTTCCCTGCACGGAGCCTGTAGCGGTTCAGTAGCGAACTTATCTTGTCACATGTCAGGGACCCCAGCGGCCATGATCACGCCGGTTTTCCAGCTGCTCTAGAATGGGAGTTACTTAATGTTAAATGATCAAGGTTGCTGTGGGATACTTCCGGGCGTCGCATATCTAGTCACTGTTAACTCCAGGGTTACTTGCTGTATGCAAGTATTGTTCCCACCACTGAACACAGTCGGGGAGGCGCCGCTATGGCCTTCGCTGAATGTTTCTTTTATACAATTTGATACTCTGAGCAGATTGAAAGCCATGCTTTTACAGCAACCTGTGCCCTTAACCTCCGCTCGAGAAACCTTTGAACTTCAAGTTGCAAGGACCTCGACCGAGATACAGGCGCTTATACGTACAAACTGCCCCATTCATTTCGCAGAAATGGTGGGATGTATCTTCAATAGGTGTGATACGAGCGGAATTGTACACCTATTTAAGACCATAGGGTCCGTACTGTTAAGCACCTTTCAGACAGTCCTCGGAGTAATCCCAAATTTTATACACTCCGTATTGGGAAGCGTATTTGGAGGATTCCCGCTCATCCTGTTCCTAATCGCAGGAATCCTGATTGTAATATTGCTGCTACGCAATGGACGGCCCACTTCCCGAGGGAATGGTGAACACGCTCCTGGAGCGGAAATACCGTGAACGCATGGTACAACTTCTGGGCATTTCTTGCCTGCGAGAACTCAGTGCCTCCTGGTTTCTATCATTTAGACCAGTCTGGGTAGACTGCATCTTACCTGTTCTTCGATGCCTGTTCTGCAGAGAAGAATGCACGTTGGATCTCTGTCTAACGTTTCCATCGGATGCGCCTCCGGACACGGATGCAATGCTGGACCCCATAAAGGCCCATGCTCTGCGTTGTCCTCAGCGGCTTCCAATTCTGATGAACGCATTCCTGGAGAATCCATAGGTGCCGTTTGCTCCTGCTGGGTTAGGTGACTCCTCCACAGGCACCCAGGTAACAACTGCCGCCCAAGCTGCCGCAGCACCGACTGTTGGCAGCGCTACATTCCATCTATGTGCCATTGACGTTCTCTGTGAGGCGTTGGATTTGTCGTCTGCAGCAGCTACCACTGATAATACTGAACTTCCCAGCCAGGACGTTTAATCTCAAATTGGCTCATCGCGTCCTGGGAAAGAATTCGGCTTCTTTGCTCGTTTCAAAACAAACGATCTAAATTTGGAACATTTTCTTATAATGACACTTTCGCTTGAGAAAAGCATGGCCTTCTCCTGCTTATGGTAATGCAACTTTTATAGAGAGACAATATTGACTTTTTCACAGTGGCAACTAGATATAGCTGAATTTTAACATTTTTTTTTCCCTAAACACCTCATTTTTAACGATTTTTTAGAACAATGTTTTTAATTGCTTTTAAAAATATTTTTAAATTGTCCAGATTTTAAGTATGGTCATTTTTATCCAATTCGGAAGAGGAGTGGGTGTTATATCCCGCATAGAGGCCCTAATGTAGACCCGTTCGTACATGCCCTAAAATGGACGTATTCATATTTACCCTAATATGGTCATATTCGTACTTGCCCTATTATTGTCATAGCCGCATATGCCCAATTATGGTCAGAACTGTACATGTCCTATTATAGTCATGATTCCTTATATAGGCATGATCTTTCACCTACATTGGTCCTCACTAGTACACAACGTGCTCTGAGGGCTGAACGTTATCTATCCTGTGGTTTTGAATACAGCAGGGTTTTTCCCAAACACAGGCCCACACTGTACTCATTAATTATGCATGGCTTTCTAGGAATATACCACATGCATAATATCTATGTACAAAGTTCACCCCTGACGTCTTCCTCATGTCCAATACAAACCATACTAAGGAAAGAGACTCTTTAGGGTATAAATACACCACATCTTGCCCCGGTAAGACAAAGGGAACCGAGACTTCCATGCTGACACACTGACCAGAGACGCTGAGGCTCCTGCATGCAGTCGCTCCAGCTGACAGTGGTCTGACACAGCCCTGCGGGGTGTCCAACTCGAGACCAGGACGGGGTCCCACACTCGCTCTATTCAGGTATCGGGGTTCGACTAAATCCTAGAAGGATTCTTGGCTCTTAGCTTTTAGACCTACACATATGCTAGGTACACTCAGGTACATCTAGTTAGGCATCGTAGGAGTACGCGCACTTGCATAATGCTTTTATATTTATGTATGTATTCATGATTATCGCAATATGGTAGAACTGTTCTATCCCTTTGCTTTTATCGTACTGCTGATAATATATCTCTGCTATTGTCTGCTGGTTACCGCAGCACATATATTTTACACTAGAATAACAACTGTTCAATAAATACTTATTGAAACGCCCGACTGTTTATTCTGTGTAACTCTCTGAGAAAAACCGAATAAGTGAGCACGAGTAACTGAGCGAAAGGTAGTACATTGTTTCCACGATTCTGAGGGAATCAGGGTTGTCATGATCTAAGGTTGCCAGAAACTAATCTCTCCCCGATAAAAGGAGAAACTAGTGGCACTGCGAGCTAGCTAATGCAAAACTAGGCTAACATATACGGTGGGGGTGCACGGAGTCAGTCTGCCACCAAGCCCGCAGTATATGTTATCCAAACGCGCAGGTCCTGCAGGGGTACTATAGGAGCTACACGACAGAGTTGCTTCAAAATTTTGATGAGGAGGCATTGTCCTATGTAAATGATATCTACCTGATGGACGATGAATTATTGGATCATTTGACCAGAGTGACCAACATCATTTTTTGGGTTTTCCTCTGAGGGCTACAAATTGAATTTTAAAAAATCAAAAATTGCCCACCTCAATGTCCTATTTTTGGGATATGAGCTCTCGAATGAAGGGAAAACCCTTGCAGCTAATTTTTGGAAACATGTGCGCTGCTCCAACCTCCAAAGACTTACAATCCATTTTAGGATTCCTAAACTTTGGCAGAACATTCATTTTGGATTACGCAGAAAGAGTAAAAAACCTTTCCTCCGATTTAATCAGACCTGATTTCTCAGTTCAACATTGGACACAGAAACACACAGAGATACTTCGTTCCCTACAAGCTGACATGATAGCTTCTAAGTATTTAGACACACGTGTAAACACCACAAATTTGGTGATCCGTGTAATTGCGGGTCAATCCAGGTTCACTTACTTCACCTTCAATGAAGGCGAAACGGTACCCATTGCATACAAATCACATTTGTACACAAACGCTGAAATGCGTTTTGCATCAACTGAAAAAATACTGACAGCAGTACAGACTGCTGTAGTGAGAGAAAGAGCACTGGCTCTGGGGAAACGAATAATTGTCGTAACTCCGGTACCAACCTTAGAGGCTGTTACAAAAGCAAGCGTTCCTAACGCTAAGGCACTACATCCACAATGGATACAATGGGCTAATTCTCTCACTGCAACAGATGTAGACTACAAATTTGATTCTACATTAAACACTCAAGCATTTCTGCAGTACGAACAAAAATATCCTCTCCCAAATGAAATAATGCCTCTAGATCAGTATGAATACATCATTTACACTGACAGTTCAGCTCAGCCAGCCATAGGAAGTAAACAACAATACAGCACAGCATGTGCAATTGTAAAGGGTCATATGGAGGATGGCAAGTTCCGTCATAGCAATACGCAGACACAGTCTCTAGGAGATTGCACGGCTCAGTTGGCAGAACTAAAAGCCCTAGTACTGGCACTAAAAAATACGGATCGAGAATTTCCCACACTTATTGTGTGCGATTCATTTTATTGTGTCCAGTCATACAATGAATATCTTCACTATTGGGGACAGAACGGATTTCAAGATTCAAAAGGTTGCACAATAAAGCACAAGTTTATTTATTTATTTGAAAGGTTTTATATAGCGCTGGCTAGACCCGGAGGTATCAGAGCGCTTTACATGAGCAGAAGCAATCAAGAAAAGCAATTGTTCAGGATAAACAAAACAAGCAAGTACATATAAAAATTAAGTTAAGAGGGGGCAAAAAGCACTTAACATGAGCAGAAGCAATCAAGAAAAGCAATTGTTCAGGGTAATCAAAACAGGCAAGTACATCTTACAATAAGTTAAGGGGGGCAAATTAAGGGTGGATCGTAGATTATATATATCTAAAAATAAGATGGGGGTAACAACTCAGGGCAGGGAGGAGAGAATCGAAAGGGAAGAGCAAATTGTTGGGGCAAAGGGGTAAGGGTAGGGACAGGGGAGGTGACGAGCTAAAGGGGGTAAGGTCAGGGTAAACAGTATAATCAGTAAAAAAGGGAGGGCGAAGAGAGGGCCAGGAAGAACAGAAAGATAAGTAATGTAGGGGAAAACAGAAAGCAAAGGTCAAAGGAGTTAATTATGGACCCCAAAATGTGTTGAGAAGGTGATGTTTTAGGTCGTTTTTAAAGCTGAGGTAGGATGGGTTACAGCGCAGGTCCCTTGGTAGAGCATTCCAGATGTGCGGGGCATTTCCGGAGAAGGAGCAAGATTGGGTGGATTTCTTTTTTAGTAACGGTGGAACGAGGAGGAGCGCATTGGTGCTTCTCATCAGTCTGGAGCGGCCCGCTTTATTGAGTTTGTTAGTTAGGTATAGCGGGGATTGTTGGTGAAGAGCTTTGTGTGTGATGCAGGCAGTCTTATAAAAGCATCTACCTTCGATGGGCAGCCAATTTAGGGATTTAAGGGCTGGCGTGATGTGGTCGAAACGTTTACAGTCGGTGATGAGCCTGGCCGCCAAATTGAGCACAGCTCTAAGGGGGGCTAGGTGTACTTTAGGTGTTCCGGTGAGGATAGCGTTTCCGTGGTCCAGTTTAGAGAGGACTAGTGATTGGACAACCCATTTGAAGTCGTATAGAGGAATGAAGGGTTTGATTTTCTTAAGGTGTCGGAGAGTGAAGAGTGCTCCTTAGGCCGAGTTTTTTATGTGGTCCTTAAGAGCCAGATTTTTATCAATAGTGAAAACCTAGGGATTTCGCCGAGTCAGACAAGGTGAGCGGACAATTGAGGGCATTGAGGTCCATGATCCAGCCTTGAATGGGGAGACGGTTGTTTTTAGGAGAGAAAAGAATAATTTCAGTTTTATTAGGATTCAGTTTGAGATGGTTGGAGTAGAACCAGGATTGGATTTTGCTCAGGGTATTGTTTAAATGAAGTACATCGGAATGGGATTTAATCTTATAGTAGAGTTGGGGGTCATCAGCATAGAGGTGGTAGTTAATTCCAGCTTGTTTCAAAATGAGGGTAAGGGGTTCCATAAAGAGGTTAAAGAGAGAGGGGGAGAGAATGGAGCCCTGG
The DNA here is from genome assembly GCA_963921515.1 of Calotriton arnoldi. Lineage (NCBI taxonomy): Eukaryota > Metazoa > Chordata > Amphibia > Caudata > Salamandridae > Calotriton > Calotriton arnoldi. The sequence continues at coordinate 306,062 of CAWUFW010001622.1, read as the reverse complement.
GGGACACCCAGGGAGATAGGGGTAGGATTGGAGAGGCAGGCATTGATTTTTATTTGTTGTGTTCTGTGCTGGAGGAAAGAAGAGAACCATTTGAGGACCAAACCATTAAGGCCAAAGCGAGTTTTAAGCGAATTTAGTAAGGAAGAATGGTTGACTGTATCGAAAGCTGCAGAGAGGTCGAGGAGTATTAGCAGGCAAGCTTCTCCATTGTCTAGGGAACTGTGGATGTCATCCACAATGTTCAGCATGGCGGTTTCTGTACTGCAGCCTTTCCTGAATCCGGATTGAAAGGAGTCAAGTAAGTTGAAATTACTTATGTGATTGTCCAGTTGAAGCAATGCACATTTTTCGAGGGCTTTAGCAAGTAGTGGGAGGCTCGAGATAGGGCGGAGGTTGTTAAGATCATTAGGGTCAGGAATGAGGTTTTTAAGAATGGGAGTGATTTGTCCGAGTTGGAGGGAGACGGGGACACAACCAGTGGTAAGGGAGGTGTTGATGATTTTAGTCCAACAAGGGGCAATGATGTGGTTAAGATTGTGAACTATGTTAGAAGGGAGTGGGTCTTTGGTGTGCAAGGTCGGCTTAAGTTTAGCAATGATGTTAAACACTTCGAGCTCAGTCATAGGACGGAAATTATACCAGGAGGCATTATTTTTCAGTTGTAAGTTGGAAAGGATGACATCGGGCGAAGTTGGGATGGGTAGGTGAGAGAGAGGATTAGGCAGTAGGGATGGAGCAGAACAAGGGGGTGTGTCAATGGCTATGTCTAAGGCATATTGGGGGCCGGGTAGGGCCATGCTTTTGAGGGAAGGATTGGTCAATTTTAGCAATTTTATCGGAGAGGAAGTTGGCAATTTCCTCACATTTTTCAATTGAGGCCGTCAGCTCAGGAGGGGCAGATGACGTTTGTTTTCTAATAATGTTAAACAGCTCTCTGGGCCTGTTTTTGGCACGATCAAGTTGAGCTCGAAAGAAAGATGCCTTTTTATTGAAAATTTGCTTTTTATAAGTTGATCTAGCAGCTCTGAGGAGGGCCAGATGGGAGGGTGAAGGGTGTTTTTCTTTGTTGTTTGTTTAAGAGGGGCGACTTGGTCAAGGACATCACTAATGGTTTTATTGAAATGTTCAGTGAGCTCATTAGCATTTTGGGAGAGAGGGGTGAGATGAAGTTGAGCTTGGAATTTAGATTCAAGTTCACCAGGGGGGACTTGTTTAAGGTTTCTGGGAACAAGTAGCAGAGTTGGTTTCCTGTTTAAAAGGCTCCCTCGAGCCGCTTGAGCTGACGAGCTCGTGGAGAGGCACCTGCGCGCCTTGAGAGGTACTGTGACCCAAGAACACTTTGGCAGCCTGCTCAGCAACCCCAAATACCTGAACGCCTAATCTCTACTGACGACGGATAAGAATCCAGAAACACGTGTATAGAGATGGCCAGCACTAATCTGCACCAACCTGGTGAAATACTCAAATGACTTTTGCAAGTACACACGCTTGGCGAACTGCATTCACCATAATGCTTAGGGGCGAACCTGCTGGGGGGTGAAGCAGTGTGATCCCACATTGATTTCCTGTTTAAAAGGCTCCCTCGAGCCGCTTGAGCTGACGAGCTCGTGGAGAGGCGCCTGCGCGCCTTGAGAGGTACTGTGACCCGAGAACACTTTGGCAGCCTGCTCAGCAACCCCAAATACCTGAACGCCTAATCTCTACTGACGACGGATAAGAATCCAGAAACACGTGTATAGAGATGGCCAGCACTAATCTGCACCAATCTGGTGAAATACTCAAATGACTTTTGCAAGTACACATGCTTGGCGAACTGCATTCACCATAATGCTTAAGGGCGAACCTGCTGGGGGGTGAAGCAGTGTGATCCCACATTGGTTTCCTGTTTAAAAGGCTCCCTCGAGCCGCTTGAGCTGACGAGTTCGTGGAGAGGCACCTGCGCGCCTTGAGAGGTACTGTGACCCGAGAACACTTTGGCAGCCTGCTCAGCAACCCCAAATACCTGAACGCCTAATCTCTACTGACGACGGATAAGAATCCAGAAACACGTGTATAGAGATGGCCAGCACTAATCTGCACCAACCTGGTGAAATACTCAAATGACTTTTGCAAGTACACACGCTTGGCGAACTGCATTCACCATAATGCTTAGGGGCGAACCTGCTGGGGGTGAAGCAGTGTGATCCCACATTGGTTTCCTGTTTAAAAGGCTCCCTCGAGCCGCTTGAGATGACGAGCTCGTGGAGAGGCACCTGCGCGCCTTGAGAGGTACTGTGACCCGAGAACACTTTGGCAGCCTGCTCAGCAACCCCAAATACCTGAACGCCTAATCTCTACTGACGACGGATAAGAATCCAGAAACACGTGTATAGAGATGGCCAGCACTAATCTGCACCAACCTGGTGAAATACTCAAATGAATTTTGCAAGTACACACGCTTGGCGAACTGCATTCACCATAATGCTTAGGGGCGAACCTGCTGGGGGTGAAGCAGTGTGATCCCACATTGGTTTCCTGTTTAAAAGGCTCCCTCGAGCCGCTTGAGCTGACGAGCTCGTGGAGAGGCACCTGCGCGCCTTGAGAGGTACTGTGACCCGAGAACACTTTGGCAGCCTGCTCAGCAACCCCAAATACCTGAACGCCTAATCTCTACTGTCGACGGATAAGAATCCAGAAACTCGTGTATAGAGATGGCCAGCACTAATCTGCACCAATCTGGTGAAATACTCAAATGACTTTTGCAAGTACACATGCTTGGCGAACTGCATTCACCATAATGCTTAGGGGCGAACCTGCTGGGGGGTGAAGCAGTGTGATCCCACATTGGTTTCCTGTTTAAAAGGCTCCCTCGAGCCGCTTGAGCTGACGAGCTCGTGGAGAGGCACCTGCGCGCCTTGAGAGGTACTGTGACCCGAGAACACTTTGGCAGCCTGCTCAGCAACCCCAAATACCTGAACGCCTAATCTCTACTGACGACGGATAAGAATCCAGAAACACGTGTATAGAGATGGCCAGCACTAATCTGCACCAACCTGGTGAAATACTCAAATGACTTTTGCAAGTACACACGCTTGGCGAACTGCATTCACCATAATGCTTAGGGGCGAACCTGCTGGGGTGTGAAGCAGTGTGATCCCACATTGGTTTCCTGTTTAAAAGGCTCCCTCGAGCCGCTTGAGCTGACGAGCTCGTGGAGAGGCACCTGCGCGCCTTGAGAGGTACTGTGACCCGAGAACACTTTGGCAGCCTGCTCAGCAACCCCAAATACCTGAACGCCTAATCTCTACTGACGACGGATAAGAATCCAGAAACACGTGTATAGAGATGGCCAGCACTAATCTGCACCAACCTGGTGAAATACTCAAATGACTTTTGCAAGTACACACTCTTGGCGAACTGCATTCACCATAATGCTTAGGGGCGAACCTGCTGGGGTGTCAAGCAGTGTGATCCCACATTGGTTTCCTGTTTAAAAGGCTCCCTCGAGCCGCTTGAGCTGACGAGCTCGTGGAGAGGCACCTGCGCGCCTTGAGAGGTACTGTGACCCGAGAACACTTTGGCAGCCTGCTCAGCAACCCCAAATACCTGAACGCCTAATCTCTACTGACGACGGATAAGAATCCAGAAACACGTGTATAGAGATGGCCAGCACTAATCTGCACCAACCTGGTGAAATACTCAAATGACTTTTGCAAGTACACACGCTTGGCGAACTGCATTCACCATAATGCTTAGGGGCGAACCTGCTGGGGGGTGAAGCAGTGTGATCCCACATTGGTTTCCTGAAAAAAGGCTTGCCTCGGGCCCACGTGATTCATACGCTGAGTCATCAACGAGTTGGCATACACGGTGAAGGGAATTCATTGGCTGATGAAGCCGCCAAGGCGACAGTGCGAACTGCTGCCGTAGCTGCAATCACTCATTCTCGCACAAGAGTAGATGGGCAGATAATGGTAGCTGTCATCGCTTCACGCAAAAACAGCACAGCCATGCCAAAAGGCTTTCCACTCAAGTACTCCTACAAGTTAGATGCACAAAATATACTGTATGCTCAAATTCCGGGAGTGGGGGATAGAGTTATACCAAAAATGGATCGCAGGTTAGGTTTAATACTAGCTGCACATAAGGGTCTGGGCTCAGCGCACGCGTCTATCACTGCAACAGTTTAATTGCTGAAACAACGTTATTGGTGGCCAGGTGTTACCAAGCAGACAAAATCATTTGTCCTTAAGTGCAACATCTGTCAGCAGATTAAGGGTTCCACTGTAGCTCGTCCACCACAAACAACACTACTGATTTCAGTCAAAACATGTGTCTACTTGGACCACTGCGGCCCCTTACAATCTGACGGGGCTTACAAGTACATCTTGGTGGCAGTGGATTCATGCTCTAGATTCCTGGGGGTTTGGCCTCAGCGCTCGAATGACGCCCGAGCTGTTATAAAGGATTTGTGAGTCTTCATAGGGACATATGCAATTGGCACATTACATTCTGACTGTGGCCCCGCTTTTAGCTCTCTAGCTTACAAGGAAGCTATGGGAAGTTTGGGTGTAGCATTGTGGTACTCCTCTCTGTATCATCCCGAGGGAAATTTGATTTTGGAAAGGAAAAACTGGGACTTAAAGCAATCCTTAACAGCAAAGGTACTAGGCTCGAGTGGCAGTTGGGTCAATCACCTATATGGAGTCCAGAGGGCACTCAATAACATGCCAAGAAGCTCCCTGGGAGGCCGTACTCCATACGATGTCCTGTTTGGGATAAGAATGTGGGTACCCGACCTCGATTGTGGCAGCACAGTGGCGGATGAAAAAGCATTCAACATCAATAATCGTTTGGCTGCTTTACACGAACTCAATGAATTCCGGGCATTACAAAGCAACGTCCAAGTAAAACGCATCGCCACTGGGGAAGTTAAAGCTGTTCCGCCAAGACCTGCCTGGGTCCCAAAGATCGGGGACCTGGTCAGAGAAAAGATTGTGGACAAAAAAGAATTTGGACCATCTTACAGAACGCCTGTACCTGTCCTGGCTGTCGAAGGAACAAGAACAGTACTTCTTCTGCCTCTTGCCAGCAAAAAGAAAAGAGATTTGTCTCCATTGATCTGATCAAACCACACTATGTGGCCGATACTGAATAGCAGGCCGCATGGGCTCCTGGGTAGCTGTCAATCTCCTCTCGCTACCATACAGCAAGTTCAGACAGAAAGATTAATAACGTTTGAAGATTCTACTCTACGAACTAACGGAGTTGCCAACAATGGAATGGAACTTGTGCCTATTGAAATTGACCAACAACAAAGCACAAATGAAACACAGATCTCAATTCGGTCTAATACCGACATCTATGTGAATATGCTCAAAACGAGTCATCTGCCAGTTCAACAAAACCTGCTGAGCTACCAAAGATAGATCACACAGCGTCTGGCAACTTCATCGATTTTGATACCTTATCCCCGGATCCGAGTGAACCTGAGTCACTGCCAGCTTCTGTTTGCCACAAAGAAAAAGTATGTAACATCCACCTTTGGCTGAAAAAGACTTACGTTGTTTCTCCCTGGCTACAGCTCTGGATTGCAATCGGTCTGCTGTTCCTAGTCCTCTGGATAGGTGTAGTGACAGTCTTTTTCCTGCTTCTGAATGGACATTATAACCCAGAATGCTCTGCAGTACCACATGTGAACTTGGTCCTGAAACCACATACGTCATCTCATCGTGAAAGAAGCGATCTGTCCTTTGTGAACATTACAGCAGTTCCAATTCCTGAAGGAATAGTTTGGGATAGGGTTTCATATGATGTATTTGGTCCCACTGAACTTTTGATAATACCACATGTATTTAAAATTTCTTTGAATGATATCATCACCTCCAGCACATTCTCTGATGATTGGGACTTTGAAACTGCGGATAGCATGCTGTCTGATTTACAGCAATGTGCTGCATCTTCTAGAAACGAATTGTATGATGAAACATCAGATTTTGACACCATGGATTGTTACCAACACTATGGTCATCATTTCTTGCACAAGGCAAGTATTCCACGTAATATTTTTACTTACCATCAATGGGAACCTTGCCCAACACCACCAAAAGGTAGTTCACAAACATTTGCACAAAAGATTGCATATTTTTCTGGGTTTAACACTTCAGACCCGACCTCATATTATTATACGGTTGCACCTACATCTGCGAAGAAAAATATGCTCTCTAACACGAAACAGATATACTCTGCTTCCTTTATTTTTCTGCTGTTTATACAAGGTTTTGACTTTTGGAGGGACACTATTGACACAAAATCTGTCTGGGGGACTAAAGATTGGCAAGTTCAGAGAACTGCGGCGTTATTTAGAGCATGCCTCATACCACAACAAATTATCTTCCTGAATGATACCGTGCAACAGACCTCCTGCCTTGGACTAGTCAAGATTAAGGACTTGAACACACTTTGGATTCCCTCGCTTTCACACTTTGAGGAATGGCAAAACTATTCACAACATAGTGAGAATAAATTTGATGACATCATACATGAGGTTTAATACAATTCTTCAGACCCCAATTGGAAGGGGTGGTTAGTTTGGACTATCGACACAAATAGGTGACAGTCAAGATTTAAGGGTACCATCAAAGGGTTTAGTATCCATAGGCCGGACAAACGCTATGTACAACGAGAACATCCGGGGGTGGTGACATCCTACAGTGTTGGGAAGTTATGCCTAGATTGGCTAAAAACCTCAACACTGTCCCAGGTGAAACAACACTTGTCCTTACTCTCAGATGACATGGATTTAAGGGATTTTTCGTTAGGTGCCCGGAAGCCAAGTCGCAAACAATGAAGTGTGGAAGATCTCTCAACAGGAAGCTGCGAAGAGATTGCGTGAAATTGACAGGGTCAACTTAGAAAAGGCTCTGGCAGTGGTCAAAAATGGCATGACCACACTAACATCCAGGATTTATTCACTGGGCAACATTGTCTCTTCTGCTATAGATATAATAGAACAGGATCTGTCCATCCATCCAACATGGGTAATCACAGTTACGATCAATTCTATTGTTAAGCTGGATGCTACAATCATTGCGCTCTGGTCACGTGCCCTGGTGATATATTAACAGTACGTCTCTGTTTTCTGCTTATAATTTAACAACGAGGCAGACAACAATGGCACAAAGAGATGCGAAATATACATGCTGCACATTAAAAAATTTGACCAATTGCCTTTCACCGTGGCTGAGTCACCGTCCACAGAATGGTTAATTCATGCCCATATAACATCGCCTGTAGCAACATTCCAATTTCAATATTGCCTAGAATACCACCAGGTAGGTAGGTATGAAGTGATGGGAAAGGTTTACATTCATGAATCTTGGGAATTACCGTACAGATTTAGATGTAGGAATGGGGACACTGGAGTGTTTCTCAGCAGTTCACACTGTGAGAATTCGTTAACTGGGTCTCTAATTTGTCAGGATATTATGCTTCACGGAGCTTGCAACCCTATCTTGCCACTTTAAGGATCCCCAGCTGCCGTTATTCATCCAGTGTTCAAACTGCTCTCAAATGGGAGTTACTTAATGCTGAATGATCAAGGTTGTTGTGGGATGCTACCGGGCATCGCATATCTGGTCACAGTAACTTCCAGGTTTACTTGTTGTATGCAAGTATTGTTTCCACCAACCCACACAGTCAGGGAGGCGCCATTATTGCCTTCATTGAATGTTTCCCTTATACGGTTTGATTCTCTGAGCAGACTGAAAGCCATACTTTTACAGAAGAAAGTGACCTTAACCTCAGCTTGAGAGACTTTTGAATTCCAGGTTGCAAGGTCTTCAGCTGAGATACAGGCTCTAGTCCAAACTAACTTCCCGCTCCATTTCGTAGAAATGGTACATCGTATCTTTAATATGTCTGATATGAGTGGGATAGTACATCTATTGAAGACCATAGGTTCTGGGCTATTAAGCACCTTTCAGACGATTTTTCTATCTTTTAAACACTCCGTATTTGGAAGCATTTTTGGAGGGCTTCCACTGATCCTGCTACTGGTAGTGGGTATCCTGGTTTTAATTTTTCTGCTACGCAATGGACGTCCCCTAATTCCAAGGAGATAGAAAAGGTGGTCTTGGAGCGACGTTGCGGTGAACGCATGGTACTCCATCTGGGCACACCTCGACTTCGGGAACTAAGCGAGCATTGGTTTCTATCATTCAGATCAGTCTCAGTAGACTGCATCTTGCCTGTACTCAACTGTTTATTCTGCAGACATGAATGTGTGTTGAACATCTGTCTAACTCTTCCATCAGTTGCACCTCCAGACGTGGATGTACTGCTGGACCCGCTAAAGGCCCATGTAGTGCAGTGTCCTCAGCGTATTCCAATCCTGATGACGGCATTCTTAGAGCCACCACGGGATGTTTCAGCTCCTGTTGGAATGGACACCGGCTCTGTACCAGGCTTACAGGTATCAAGTGCTTCCTCAACAATGGATATGGGAACCGGAGAAGATCACCTTTGCTCCATTGACCTGATCCAAGAGGTGTTACAGGGACCGTCGTCTGTGAAGGCAGGCAACAGTAATGTTTTGTATCACACACAGACACATAAACATTTGGTTCTCCGTGTGCTGGGAACAATTTGGCCCTTTTTCGAAAACAACTAAAACTGGAATTCAAAAACATTATGTTTGTTTTATTTTTCCTCTTCTGCTCTCAACGAGCTCTATGGCTTTCGGCATGCTCAGTTGATCTCACAGTATACTGACTTTCTAAAGGACTCATAGGGCTTTGTTACGGCTACATTATTTACTTTTAACATATATCATGTTTTTAGATGTTTTTACATTTATATTTTAGCAATGTTGTTATGCTTTTTAAACAGGAATATTTTAGCATTTATTATTATGTCGTCCAGTCAGATGAGGTGTGGGTGTTATGAACCCCAATGTACCCCAATATAGGCCTAGGTATTTACACAACATTTTACCTACATCTGTCCTACCATAGTTCTACATAACGGGTCTGGCACTGACCTTTTACCTAGTTCTGTGCTACATGACTTCGAAAAACTAGCCTCATGTATTATACCTGAGGATTTTCAGTATCACAACAGGATTGCCATCTTCTGCATAATAAATCTGTATAAGGGTCATCTCTATCATCATCCTTGCCCGACATGCCCATAGTACACTTCTAGATAGAACCCTTGAGGGTACCTTTCGGGTGTATAAGCACTACATCTTCGCTGGGCAAACCAGAGGAGAAAGACTTCCATGCTGGCACGCTGACATGCGACGCTGAGGTTCCTGCACACAGACACTCCAGCACACAGTGGTCTGCCATCCCTCGCAAGGTGTCCATCTCGAGACCAAGACGCGGTCCTTCGATCTCCCACATCAAGTAATGGGGTTGGCTCTATCCTAAGGTGATTCTTGGCTACACACCTACATACATGCTAGATACATTTAGATACATCTAGTTAGGGTTGCATCGTAGGAGTACACATTTTTACTGTTATGTATCTTTATGCTTGCATATATTCATTGTTTTAGCACTATGGTAGAATTCTACCTTTTCATTACTCTATTGGTGCTCATAACAGTATATATCTGTTTATGTCTAATGGTTGTTGCAGCACACGTATTCTATACTAGAATGACGCTGGTTCAATAAATACTTATTGAAAATGTCCCTACCATTTATTCTGTGTATCTCTCTGAGACAAAGTGAGCAGGAGTGACTAAGCGAAAAGCACTGTACTGTTTCCATGATCCCTGAGGGATCAGAGTTGTCATGTTCGACAGTTGCCAGAAACTATTTGCTCCTTGGTAAGAGGGGCTCATAATGGCACTGTGAGCTAGCTGGTCTGCTGACTAACATATCCTTTGGGGGTGTCTGGAATCAGTCTGAACACCAATCTCTTAGTTTATGTTGTCTAAACGTGCAGATCCTATATAGATTTGTAGGAACTACACGACAGATGTGGAGAGCTTAATGTGCACTGTGAACAAGATGCTGCGAACAGCCGCACAGGAAGGATCTGACCCTAAGATCAGTGTCCATAGGTTCGTCAGGGCCTACCGCAGCACCCTGCACTGCACGACCCAGTGTTCCACTTGGGCCCAGATGTTTAAGTAGAAACGACGTGATACGATTCTTGCTTACCCAGGGTGGGAAGCACCCGAGTATGTCATGAACGCAAAGGCAGAGAAAGCCAACCAACAACGTGAGCCAAAGGAGGAGGGCACGCACCCCGTGCTTAGCCCTGGTGGACCGGTTGCTCATACGAGTTCACCGCCCAGGATGGAAGTTTCGCACACCCTATGAACAAGGCCTATGAGTAATCACTGCTGTGAATGGCACCAGGGTAAACGTCCGCCATAACAAGGAGACAGATGTCAGAAATGTGTCCTGTTTCAAGAAGAATTCCACCTTAAAAGGAGTGCACGGAGTTAGAAGGTGGCGCAGGTCTAGACTCAAAGGAGTGGGGCACCTCCACACTGCACAGCCCCGTGGAGACACGGATCAGCGCCAGCCCTTCCAGCAGTAGCCAAGACACATGGCTGGCAGCTGAAGCAATCCCAGTGGAGACTTCCGAACAGTCGGGCTCCACCTGGAGGCAATGGTACAAACTCTGGCCCAATCCACACCCCAGCCAGGGACTCAGAGACTTTGTGTGCACTACTTGGTCCTGTCAGTGAGACTGAAGGATTGAACTAAAGTTGGAGGGGTTGTAATGAGCCATCAGGCCCAATCTGTATGACAGGGGCGGTGCGTCCATTCGGGCGTTGGGGCGTAGCCCCCCCGCCCGCAGCTCCCTCGGCGTCTTTGAACCTAAGTAAACTGAATCAGTTTACTTAAGTTCAAAGAGCCGAGGGAGAACTGACTAATCATGTCAGTCAGCATGACGTCGGACCGCCCACCCCCTTCAGAGTCTGAAGGGGGTGGGCGGTCCTGCGTCATGTTGACTGACATGATTGTCAGAGGGACATGGGGCAGCAGGCAGCACAAGTGCGCATGAGTGGGCAAGGGCACCGAATTTTCGCGCCGTGCCCAGTCATGCGCACTTGTGTGTGCACTGGCTTGCGCATGCCCGTTAGGAGAGCGAGGGTTGAGCAAAGGCTCAAACCTCGGTCTCCTAATGGGCAGGTGGGCAAGGGGTAACCGTGCCCTAAGCCAATCCTGGCGCTGCCAGCAGCGCCAGGATTGGCTGAGAGGGGCTGTAGGCAGGGCCAAACGTAGTCGGACCCGAGGCGGCGCGGACGGCGGACCTCCTCAGAATCAGGTAGGATTTTTTTTTAATTTTAAAAATCCCCCAGCACCCCCCCCCCACCCCCGCGAGCCGCGTCTGCAGAACCCCGTGCCTGGTGTTTCCAGGGGAGCAGGCAGCGGCCATTGACATGCGGATATGTAAGTTAGCCGACAGAAACAAAGTGCTGTCAAAGATGCTCCCTTTCCCCTAATGAGACTTTCAAATCCTCTTTAGGGAAAGTGTTTGTCTTTAAAATGCCTCTAATCCCGCCTAATAATTCCTCCTCTGATGTCTGTGAAATCGAGGCTTTAGCTGTATTTCAGGATGTGGCATGGCGGGGTTTTAACGAAGGTTCTTTACTTTTCATGGACCTTAATAAATAACATTTCTTCGGGGGTGGTGCCCACTTGTTCAACTGAGAGGGTGCCGTGGAGAAGTCGGCTTGCAGAGGACAGTCAAGCGGCAAGCCTGCAACTTTACACAATTACAAGCACAGGGCAAGAAATACGTCGCCTTAGGCGAAAAGGGAGGGATGAATTGGGTTGCAGAATACTTGGGCGGGACAAAGGGTAGACAGCGAGGTAAGAGCTAGGATGGATGAGCTAGGTTTTTGAATGCATTGAAGGATTGACGGATGTACATCATTATTTCTTGGAATGTCCCTATTTGGAAAAAAATAATATAAAATATTATATCTTAAGTGCAGGTGTTAGTATTTAGAACCAATGCAACAAATACTAAAATTGCGAGAAGAGAAGTATATGTTAGATGCTCACCTATTTCTCTTTGCGTATAACCAATAAATTAATTAGCATGGGGTGGCTGAGTGCACCGTTTACCGAGCGCCGAGCCATAATCTATTTACCAATTAAGACGTTATATATCATCTACATCTTTATTCATTTATTTGGTTGTTTTATTGAGCATTTCAGAGCGCTGAATTCTTCTAGAAGACTATCGCCAGCACCAAAATCCACTTCGTCCAGATTGACTATTGCATTTATTAAAGCAAACTCCTCCACATTCTTTTCATTTAGGTTATTAACCTGAATAAATTGATTATTTTGTACTCTCTTATAATATATTATATGTTTACTATGTGTGTGATCTTCTTCGCCCTCTGCCCTATTATTCCACTTTGTAACTTTTCAGCCATCGCCTCGCCTCATACTGTTGTAATCCACCCCTTCTTCGGAACAGTGTTCCATCCTGCAAGAAAACATGTCCTGCACATCATTCCATGTTTGCCCGTTCTATTGAAAGACCCGCCACCATCCGCGAATTGTTCCAGGATCCATGCTCTCTAATGTGCTTAATATGTAATTAAAAAAAAAAAAGTGCTGGGCCCAAATTGTTTCTTAGGAGCCGACACTGGCGCTGCCGAAAACCAGTGGTACCAGGCAATTACCAAGACTGTCTAGTTTTGATTCCACCTCATGCCTTTCTTACAACTTCCTCTTTTTTTCCAAGGAGGGCTGGTGCCCACCACATGAACCAGTGACACAAATTAAGCATTAGCTCACTCCCAAAACAAGCACTGACAAAAGACCAATACCCAAACTCTTAGGCAGCACCCAACCTCACGCTCATTTCACTAATCCGAAATTGAACAGTAAGCTTAATCATAAAACGCACCCCAATTTTTACCCTAATCTCAACCGAAACCCATCTCAGTTCTCTAAACCATGTCTACCACTGAGCCTTCAGTTTACCTTAAAAGCCAATATTGACCCTCATCCTAGATCCTACTGCATGCCACATCCCTAAAAGCAGGCTCAAACCTTACAGAAACCCCTTCCGCAAACTTTACACCACTATTGATTACCATAACCTTAAACAGATGCCTGTCTCTAAACCTCTATGCATGCAAATGCCAATTTACAAATAAAATACAATATAGATGGCAGCTGTTTATCTAACTAATGGTTTATGTATCAGCGAACATGCAAATGTGAAGATGTAAATGTATGTCGATGTTAATGTGACAATGCTATGAGACACAAGTCTAGGAAACATTACATTCTGTTGTGTTTTGCTCCCTCAAAATGCCTACTTTCTAACTGTCGGGAGATATTGGTCTGCCACAAAGCACCTCTGTAGAGAGTTTGTGACGACCAACAGGCCAAAAGCTTAATATAAAAGGAAAAGGACACTGGGCAAGTTACGAGAGGCAAGCTGCTTCCATTCATGACACGCATGTATAAAATAATTGAACCCACATTTTACCAAAGTGTTAAAAACATTCTGCACTGCACGTGCTAATATAGGCAAATTAATATATTTCACGCTCAGACTAGACAAATTATAGTATTGGTAAAATGGGATTTGTTTCTGTAGGAAAGCAGTGTCAAACAAAGTGGGCTAAAACTGTCATAGTAAGCATTGTTCAGTGAATTTTAATTAAACCAGCACATGTACTACGATAATCAGGAGGTCCAGTGGTAGATTATTTCCTTTAATGTTTGTTTATTTTCCAAGACATGTTCCCAAATTGAACAATAATCGGTAATCAACCTGAAAGGTACCTTCTCCTCCGCAAATACCACCAAAAGATCCAGTCTGCTGTGGAGACATTTCTCTCACAATAGAAACAGTGCGAGGATACCTAAATGCATTCACAAACGATTTCTTGTACCTTTGCACATTTTGGTGGATATTTTAGAAATGGATGTACCACTGAACCTGATGATTTCTACTGGTGTGCAAATGCCTGGGGAATAATGTGCACACGTGGTAATTGTCTTTTAGTGCTTACTTGCATTATTTGTGGACAGCTTAGCACAAGCAATTAGTAACATGCATAATATCATTGTGCCTGGCCAAAAAAGAGCACAACTTGCGCTCATCTCCTGCGGGCACTAATGTAAAGACATTAAATGTACTGTGTTCTGCTATAGGTGATGAACTTGCCACATAGAGAATTTTATGGCGTTCCGGAGCATGAGTTGTGTTTGAGTGTTGCTCCCTTCTTTATTCCTTTTGTTTCCTTTGGCTCTCATTCATAGTATATGTACAATTGCTAAGTGCTTGTTTTCATAAACCTTCTACTCTATTTAAAGGTATTTTCTGTATTCCTGGTATGAATGGCTCCAAACTAAATGGCCAAGAATGAGTTCTGGTGTTGGAATATGCAGAAGGGTTCAGGTTTGTGCAGTAGAATGTGATGAGTTTTCAACTTCCAGAGAAAATATAGAGAGTACATGAGATGAGAGAACTCTCTTAAGGGCATACTTTTTGAGGAGGCCCTCTGCTTTTGATTGCAGTGGCTCAGTTTATTTGGTGATTCACAATTCCAATCATGGGTAAAACATGGCTTGTTGAACATAGATGAGATGTACTTGCAAATTGTTTGATTGCATATTGCATTTCAGGTTTTCAATTTGACCAATCCTTTGACTTCTTACCAACGAAATATGAGTGTCTTCCTGGTCGAGGACCACACTGCTTTTTCTCTTATCTGTCTTGTATCAAGACCCTGCGGGACTATGGGGTGAAAGAAAGCTTGAATAAGCAGCTACCTATGTTATATGACATCTCTTTATTAATGTAATAACTGCACTTTCACAATTGCTTTATTAACCTTCCTGCTTTCTCAAATTTGCTTGAAAATGCACCATTTGTCCACTCTTTTTTCAGTGCAGTATGCCAATAATTTTACGCCTCACCACTTTCAAATGTCACCAGCCACCACTGCTGTATGACCCCCTGCCCGGTGACCTCGTGACCACGCACGCAACGCCATGGCCGGGCGAGGCCACAGAGTATATACATAAAGGGGATTGAGACCGCTCGTGGCTCCTCCCAATTCACCTGTGGCAGAGTGGGACTGTGTTTGTTGCGGGCAGCAGATTGGGCCGCACCTTACACTTGGAATTCGGCATCTCTGGCAGTCGATTGCACCGGCCGCGGGATTCTGAGCAAAACTTCAGACCCCCTTCATTATTCTTTAACGCATTAAGCACTGACTATGAAGTTCCTTTCCCGTCAGCTCGATTAGCAGATACAAAGCCGAGCTCCTTTTAGGCTGGCTGCAGATTGCAGAAAGTTATTTCTGTTGTGAAATAGCGCGAGCGAGTGTGTTATTGGAGGAAGCGAAAACCAAAACAAGACAACGTCGAACCATCTCATTTCTGTGCTAATTCTTTATTCACACTGGATTGCGCCTCCATACGGCATGCTAAAAGTGCATCTTAAATACGTCCTCTACATTCTGTGCTTTGAGTATAATTGTTTGTTTTTGCAATCCAAGTTTTAACACTAAGTGCTGCGTGACTCTCTGCCGGTAGATGTTCCCCAGCACCTTTCAAGCTCGTACCAATAAGGAATGCTCAGATGTCTGCCGGCCACATCAAACAAACTGGCCCAGTAAAGCCTCTGTTGAAAGCTGCCTCAGCTGAACTAATTGAATTCAACCATTTGTGGTGTCTCGCGTTTGGAAGTGAAATCCCAGCACGGCGTATTAAATGACGTGACATACTAGGACGATGCGGATTGGAAGCTGCTGCTCTATGGGATGTTATGTCGTCTTTGTGGGTTTTGGAATGTATTTGAGCTGAAGGGCCTAATGCATTTTAAGTACATGTTCAGACTGTTGTAACAACAAGCGTGAGCAGAATAGTCTGCCAGACTACTCATAAGCTTGATAATAACACTCACTGCTAGGACGTTATATTTTGATGGCTGATCAGAGACGTTTTAAGACACTGGAAAAATGGGCAGTTGCCTACGGCCCCCACGTTTAAAAGAGCCCCATTGGAAAGGGACCTCTCTCTTGCTCTGCTATTTCTTGCCCTTTCCAGCGACACTTTAAGGATTTTGGAGGCCCAGGCAAAACATGGCAGATGTTTCTCTGTGATTCAGTTCCTAAAAGTATTCATTGTATTTAATTGGTTATTGGCCACCTTCTATTGCCAAAGCACCGATCTATGTACATCTATGTGCTATCTGTAGTTTCATATTTTTGGCTATGTGCAGGTGTCCATTAGGACGAAATTGGTTTAGAATTAAGAACTGTTCTAAACAGGGCCCCGAAATATCCGTCTTGCCCGGGACCCCAAATCCTTAAAATTAAACTGCTCTGGAAAATGTTCATTTATAGTGCGGGGGCGTGTGCATAGATCATTGCTTTGGCAATAGATGGTGGGCAATAACCAATTAAATACAATGAATCTCCAATTAAATACAATGGATCTGTATTAGTGTATTCTGGTTGTTCAGTGCTTCCTGTTAGTAGCATATATGCAAAAGAAACAATTGATGGACGGAATGCTGGACAATGCAAACGTTCACCCCCAGTCACAAGGATCTGGGTTTAATCCATTATTCTTTTGCTCACCACACCACCGCAGTTTGGACCCATCCATATGCAAATCAGTCTTGAGCCTGTTCCTTGTGGGAACAGTCCAGCCCGAACTGCCAAGCCAGGTCCTCCCTGGACCGGAAACAAGCATCCTGGGACCGGTTTCAGGGCATCACCCTTCATCAGCCAGGCTAGCTTGAATCCAGTGGTGTAGTGAGCACGGGACCCACTTCTGGGCATACCCTTCCCAATTAAGGCGACATATGCAAAAGAAACAATTGATGGACGGAATGCTGGACAATGCAAACGTTCACCCCAGTCACAAGGATCTGGGTTTAATCCATCATTCTTTTGCTCACCACACCACTGCAGTTTAGACCCAGCCATATGCAAATCAGTCTTGACGCTGTTCCTTGTGGTAACAGTCCAGCCCGAACTGCCAAGCCAGGACCTCCCTGGAACCGGAAACAAGCATCCTGGGATCGGTTTCAGGGCATCACCCTTCATCAGCCAGGCTAGCTTGAATCCAGTGGTGTAGTGTTCACGGGACCCACGTCTGGGCAAACCCTGCCCACTTAAGGCGACATATGCAAAAGAAACAATTGATGGACGGAATGCTGGACAATGCGAACGTTCACCCCCAGTCACAAGAATCTGGGTTTAATCCATCATTCTTTTGCTCACCACGCCACCGCAGTTTGTACCCAGCCATATGCAAATCAGTCTTGACCCTGTTCCTTGTGGGAACAGTCCAGCCCGAACTGCCAAGCCAGGTCCTCCCTGGACCGGAAACAAGCATCCTGGGACCGGTTTCAGGGCATCACCCTTCATCAGCCAGGCTAGCTTGAATCCAGTGGTGTAGTGAGCATGGGCCCCACCTTTAAAAGAGCCCCATTGGAAAGTGACCTCTCTCTTGCTCTGCTATTTCTTGCCCTTTCCAGCGACACTTTAAGGATTTTGGAGGCCCAGGCAAAACATGGCAGATGTTTCTCTGTGATTCAGTTTCTAAAAGTATTCATTGTATTTAATTGGTTATTGGCCACCTTCTATTGCCAAAGCACTGATCTATGTACATCTATGTGTTATCTGTAGTTTCATATTTTTGGCTATGTGCAGGTGTCCATTAGGACGAAATTGGTTTCGAATTAAGAACTGTTCTAAACAGGGCCCCGAAATATCCGTCTTGCCCGGGGCCCCAAATCCTTAAAATTAAACTGCTCTGGAAAATGTTCATTTATAGTGCGGGGACGTGTGCATAGATCATTGCTTTGGCAATAGGTGGTGGGCAATAACCAATTAAATACAATGAATCTCCAATTAAATACAATCGATCTGTATTAGTGTATTCTGGTTGTTCAGTGCTTCCTATTAGTAGCACTGCACAACAATTTCGTACACTGTTTTAGTTTTTTACCCCGTGGTAAAAATCACCTAGGAATTGTGACATTAGTGGTGACGAAGTAGTCCCTGCATTTATAAAATTAAATGTATATGTACAACCGTTATAAGAACACAATGCAGCCATGTCAGCTCCACAGCAAACCGTGTGCATCGCCTACAAAAGCATGTGTGACTATCTGCACGGCATTTTGCTAAACTCATTAGGGGTGCCATAAGAATAACGTTGTAAAACAAATACGTGTTAACTATGTTTTATGGGTCACCTGCACATTACTATTATATGACTACTAGTTCCAAGGATTTTAACTGTGTCAACATGCTTGCTGCTTCACGACTACCTTTGTTGGTCAGCAGTTAAACACCCCATTCCCAGATATTCTCTTGACTGTAAGGCCTTATCCATATAACAGTAAGAGTCTAGCACTTCAACAATATCAGTATACGACTTTAGTCAAGTGAATGGGTTTTACCATGCAACAATAAGGATGAAAGGCGCTAACATTACATCAATTAGAGTGTAGGGCTTTAACCATGCAGCATTTTACATTTACCCAAAGCCTACCCGTAATGTACAAGTAACCCAACAGAAATTTTGTATTTTGAAAACATATTACACAGTGCAGTATGCTTCTAAGGCATCGTAATTATTAGATGAACAGGAGTTTCAATTACTCTGCTTCACCAAGATACTGATGTTTTTTCCTCTGTTGACAGGTTGAAGAAAGACGTATGTGGTGCAAACCGGAAATATAATGCACTACTACTGGAGAAGATGGTATGCTACATGTACATTCAATTTTTTTTTTTGGGTTAAATGATGTTTTTGGGTATATAAACGGCAATAACAAAAAATAAGCAACATTTGTAACAGAAATTATCCATGAAAACAGTATTGAGAGTATAAGGAAAAAGAAAGGGTATGCAATAAAAGAGGTTTTGTTATTTTGTATGCAAAAGGAGAGACATGACGAGAAAGTAGGAAGAAGACATGAGAAATGGTAAAAAGAAGAAGGAAAAGAGAGTAAAGGGAAAGGAGGAAAAGAGGAAAAGAGCAACATATTAAGACATTGATGAGTGTGAGGATAGAAAAGCAGTAAAGGGTAACCAATAAAGATCTGACTTAATCTTCTGATGCAGAGTTAGTGAAGATGCATTATGTATTCTGTGTTCATCACAGATGTAGTTCCACCATGTTAATACAAATATTTTAGAAACAACTTTCCAACAAGTATACCTTTAAAATCCAAAGAAATGGAAAGATCAATCAATATGGGTTTGTGAGAAAAATGTTCTAAACTAGGTGATAAGGAACCTAAGAAAACATTTTGTAGGGTAGGGGGAACATTACATTGAAAAATCTTTTAACATTTATACCAAACTGCAGTGACATGGGAACAGTTGTATAACATATGTTTCAGAGAACCCGTATGTTTAGAGCAGGAACAGCATAATGGAGAAGCAGAGGAGTCACATTTAGAGGTACATTCTGGAGTAATAAAAGCTCTGTTATAAATAAAAAAGAGGGATTTGTAATGCGAGTAGGCTTCAATGTACAAAATATTTTAAGCCAAATTTTGTCCCAGAATTGTGCCGAAAACAAGAAAGAGAGATCAGCTTCCCATAATAATTCAAGAGAATTTTTGGTTGCAATAGAAGTAGGAGAAATTAAAGTTTTTTATATAAGGGCAGCTTTAGGAATAGGGTTGTGATAAACTTTCTCTAACGGTGATAGGGATAGGTGTAAGTGAGTCAGAATGCAGTTGGTTTGTGGAAAAATAACAATAAAGAGATGAGGAAATTAACTTATACTACTTCAAAAAGGAGTCATTCAACTGGTAAAGTAGTTGTAGGTACTCAAATGGCACAATAGAATTGTCTTTCAGAAATTGATGAACAAACATAATACCCTTCTCCTTCCAGTGCTTAAAGTAAAAAGATCTATTACAGAATTTAAGAAATTTGTTGTACCAAATTGAGGAATATAGAAAACATTGTTGAAAATTAAGATTAGCAGAAAATAATGTATGAAGTAAATGTTGTGAATATTTTAAAATGGGCTTTTTTTACATAAAGGTACAATTAGACATATGAATGACAACTTTAATGGAGAAACCATTCAATAAAGATTGTTCAATAGCAACCCATCGTGGAATAGGATTATTTTGAAAGTCGTTAATCATAGCATAAAATTGACTGTTTAAAAATGAGTAAGGATTAAATTTAAACTCAGGGAATCGCACACCCACTCACATCTTCGTCGTTTGAGTTTAGCAAAGGCCATATGTGGGTGCTTATTATCTCAGAGAAACCTGGTGCAAAGTGAGTCAATTTAAAGTAGTAGTTAAGGATTTTAAAGGGCAACATAGAGATAGTATAAAGGACATGTGGTACAATCATCATCTCAATAGTATCAAGTCTCCCCCACCATAATAGATGTAAAAGAGACCAAGTCAGAAGTAACGTGTGGATTTAACGAAGTGCAGTTATGGTGAAGTGTATCCGATGTGTTAGGGGAAAATCAAACACCAAGGTATTTAATTCTTGAAGGAGACCATGCAAAGTTAGTATTAGCAAACATATGTAGATAGAATATGGAGTTCAATGGTAAAATTTCCGTTTTAGAAAGATTACGTTTATAACCAGAAATGCTAGAGTATAATGAAATCTCTTGTAAAGAAGGATCTAGGGAGGTCCAAGGGTTGGACATACAGATTAGAACATTATCTGCATTGGCAATTGGCAGATAATGTTACCTCCAGGGAGCCCTGTCTAAAACTAAAGATAAGGTTATTGCAATGTATGCATTCAAGACAGGGTTAGAAGCAAGGACAAATCACAAAGGGTAAAGAGGACCTCTATGTAAGGAAAGTAAGGGAAAAGCAGCCATTAACAAAAACGCTAGCACAGGGGCAGAGTATAATAATTTAATAAATTAGGTAAATTTAGGGCCAACCCAGTGTAAGGTGGTGAATTCAAATTGCCAATTAATGTGGTCAAAATCTTTTTCCGCAACTAGAGATAGGGGCGCTAGAGGGACAGCACTTTTACCTGCCAAACCAAGAATATTAGAAAGTATGCTGGCATTGTCCGCAGCAAGTCTGCCCTTAATAAAACCATACTGATCAGGTTTAACAAGTAGACGGATAACAGCTTCTAGGCGGGAAGCTAAAATCTTGGAAACGATCTTGCAGTCATAATTAATCCACGAAATGGGCCTATAATCTTTACAAAGTGTTGGATCTTTGTCAGGTTTGGGGGTTATAGCTCTCAAAGCTTCTAAAAAAAGAGCTGTTAGTCTTAGAAGCAGAAAGAAAGGAGTTAAAAAGTTCCACCAATTTGGGAGCAAAAAATGAAGAAAAGGAAGAAATAAGTTCAATAGAGCCAATCTTTCAAGGATTTGATTGCTTGTAAAATCTCTTGGAGTGTGATGCCAGCTTCTAAATCAGTAAATAAATGTGTGAGGGATGGAGATTTGGGGATGCCATCAAAGAAGTGTTGTATGTTGGATGCAGAGGGGGTAGTATCCTCTGAATATAGTGATTTATAAAAGGATTGAAAGGTGGTGGAGATATCTGAGTTAGAGATCAAAGTGGAGGTATTGAGTTCATTAATGATGGGAAAATTAGTTTTATATTCCTCTGTTCACTTTCAAATAATTAGCAAGCATTTTACCCGCCTTATTTTGACCACCATGGAATTTAGATTTAATTTTTAGTAAGACATTACAGGCATCAATGGTAGCCAGTTGTTAAGATCAGATTTAGCTTTGAAGTGGTTGTGCAACATCAAGGAAGATTTTTAGGTGAAATAGGCATGTTCAAGTGTCTTAATTTGTTGGAGTAGAAGGAGATATGGAGCATTCAATCTTTTTTCCTTCTGGCAAAGTAAGCTATAGTAAAAGCCCTAAAGGAAGCCTTAAAGTCACCCAAATTATTAGCTTTGTATGTGTCGATAGATTGAAAAAAATTCTTGTACAGTCAGTATGAGAAAAATCAAAAGAAGCGAATACTGGTGCATGATCATATATAGAAATAGAACCTATTCCAGAGGATTGTTAGGTAGGGAGCAGAGATTTTGCGACTAAAACATAATCAATTCTAGACATTGTATGACGTACATTAGAGAAAAAATTAAATTCACAGGATTGCAAGATTTCCAAAACATCAAACAATGGTCGAGATGCAATGGTAAATTTACATGTACATTTTCTGTCCTTAAAGGGATCCAACCACTGGTTAAAGTCACCTTCTATAATAATATTGGGGTTACAAATACTAGCAAGTTTGACTTAAATATTGTGCCAACAATCAGGGTCAGGTTTAACAAGAAACATTAAACAGGGAAACAGGTTTGTTATGAATAATGGCATTAACCAGTATCCATCGACCGTCGTTATCACAATCGGTAGATGTAACTTTATAATTTCAATGTTTTATGACAGAGAATATGATCACAATGTCTACGATCAGCAGTTGGAGGGGGAAAAAAACCTGGCCAACCCATTGACTTCTCAATTTAACAGACTCAGCAGTAGTACAGTGGGCTTCTTGTCAAAATGCAATGTGAGAGTTAAGCTTAGATAAGTGAGAAAGTACCTTTTGTCTTTTGACCGGATGCCCAATTCCTCAAATATTCCATGAAACAACGTTAAACATACTGGATACGTAAGGATGAGGGTATAAGAATATGGGTGACAAGCTGTAAAAAAGGGAAGGGCGGCAAAATGACACCATTTAGTAAAAACAGCATAAAGTAAGTGAAGTGGTATAGAGAGAAAGGATCATGTAAGCACCCACAGAATAAAGGTAGAAATAAAATAGGAAAATAGAGGAGTGAAGTGACATAAAAAAGTAGAAGGGAATGCAGATCAAGGATGAGTCTCCACATCTGAAGAGAAAAGAATTCAAAAGTTGTATGTGACGTATCAACACCATAACAAGAACAACCTACGAGTACATTCTTATAGCAGTTTAAACATCTTCCGTGTTTTCAGGAATACAATAATTACTTTTTTGGCCATGTGTTTCCAATATGCTTGGTCCATGAAGCTTGCTAAGTATACGCTAATGTCCCAGGAACCGCCTTGCTTGTGCCCTCTGAGATGTCTTGACAGGGTTGGTTCTAGAGCTAGGCAATACTGGGTGGTTACCTAGGCAGCCCCCAGGAGAAGCCATTAGATTGCCTCCAGATGCAGCAAATATGACCAAATTGCTACAGACAAAAGGTTCAAAAATAGCACTTGATGCAGGGGGGCAAAGTTTATTGTGCTGGTGTTGGGTATCTTGGATTTTTGTATCTGAGCCAACGCACTAAAAGGAGAAATTGTTTTCACCCGTACCCATCACACGTACCCACCACCTACTAAAGTAAGAATTTAATAAATACCCAGTAATGCAACCAGATATTTAATCCACAATTCAAACGATATTTAACTATTGATTATATGAATAATCTGTAACTCTAGCAGCAAATATACCCAGTGAAAGCACAACATAATCCTGCAGCTCTTTTTTGTATTTTGGGATCATTACTTTCAAATTAAGTGAACCTTATTTTCCAGGTATAGGTCTTAACTGACCTAGGAAGATGTAACAGTATTTCTTGAAATTATGAAATTAAAAAATTTTGAATTCTTGAAGTTTTTTTACTCGGGAATGATAGAATGATTCTCAGAGCTTTGTAAGAAACTTCTTATGTTTATGGTTGTTTTCAGTGAATATGCAAGTACTGATTCTACATCTATTCAGGATGCACTCTTCTTTGTAATTGTAAGCTTTCTGTTTTCTATAAAGGTCAGTCACGGTCGAACCTTGCCGAGGTGGTTACAGTTAAAGTGTCAAATGCATATGTAGTTCTTTAGCTACTGATTTTTGGAAAAGCGATGCATATGGCAGATAGAAAGGGTGTTAGCATCTCATATCCAAAAGTAATTTATTTATTGGTGTTCTCTATCGCACCCCATTCAGAGCATCAGTGGGAAAAACCCATGCCATACGACATCCATGTATGAAGGTGCACTCCCCTGTTTCATATGATTGTGCACACGGCCTCTGTGGAAGGTCCTGTGTGCGAGGAGGAAACCTTCACAGTCCACTCATTGGGAATTGTTTTTATGCTGCATTACCTTCACACACGTTTGTGCACAAATGAAAGCTCTTGCTTCCCAGGCAACTTTGGTGTGACCTGTGCACTTCACACTCATCTCCTCCTGTGCTGTTGTATAGATTTAGCACCAGAACTGCTGATCTCTCACTGAGGTAGGTAGATTCGTCCAACTATCAAGTCATTACCTTGCTATTTTATAATGCCTCGCCCAAGAAAATGTGAAGTTAACATTGGCTTGCTTCCACTATGCTCCATCCCTGAACAGACATCTAAAAGACTGCTTTAAATCAGTGTGAATAAAAACATCAACATCATACATATTCATGCATTAAAAATAAATGGATTGGCAAACATAAAACAAAAGGTTCTTACAAAATAATATATTTATCTTTGTAGAACGGTGCCAATGTCTGCAAAGTAACAGCTAAACCCTACTTGGGATATATAGCCTGTCCCTGCCTCTTTACAAATCTATTAGATCATTTCTTACATTCCCATTTTGTTGACCTTGCATAGGATGACTGGGATGATGAGCCTTCACTGCCTTTCAGCCTGTGGTGGTTCTGATCTCCCTTTTCCATGCTAGAAAGGCGCACATGTTTCTTTCCCTTTTTCCGCTATAGTTTCTTGTTAGTTAGAGTTCAGAACCACTTGAACCATCAATCTGCTACTTGCAGTTTCTGCAATATTAGAGTTTTAAGGTATGATAGATGGATCCATGTTAAAATATCGATGTCAAAAATATCGATGAAAAAAATATCGATGTAAAAATATCGATTACAAAAATATCGACTCCCTATACTCAAACAGGTAAGTACAATAATATCGACACAAAAATATTGATGTAAAAAATATAGAAGTAAAAAATATCGACTTTAAAAAATCACATAACTTAAATAAAATTAATTAAATAATATTAATATTATTAACAAAATAAATTAAATTTAATATATTTTAACTAATTATAACAAATAAACTTAATTTAATAAATATAAACACAAACAAATGTGTACATATACATATATTTACTTAAATACATTTTAACTATTATCTTTATTTAATTTATAAACTTTTCAAATTATATAAAAATAAAATATACACATATATAAATAATTTAAAATAAAATAAAATATTCTACATTTAATTAACACATTAAACTATTAAAAAAAGAATAAAACATACATTTAATAACAAAATAAACACAATAGTAGTGAAAATGTTGGATAGCGAGGGGGTAAAAATTACTATTCCCACTCCAGTAAGTGCAACGTTAGGGAAAGCGCCGGATAGCGGAGGGGTAAAAATTACTATTCCCACTCCAGTGAGTGCAACAGTAGGGAAAGCGTTGGATAGCGTAGGGGTAAAAATTACTATTCCCACTCCAGTGAGTGCAACAGTAGGGAAAGCGCTGGATAGCGGAGGGGTAAAAATTACTATTCCGACTCCAGTCAGTGCAACAGTAGGGAAAGCGCTGGATAGCGG
The DNA here is from genome assembly GCA_963921515.1 of Calotriton arnoldi. Lineage (NCBI taxonomy): Eukaryota > Metazoa > Chordata > Amphibia > Caudata > Salamandridae > Calotriton > Calotriton arnoldi. The sequence goes on along the minus strand of CAWUFW010001622.1, from coordinate 280,537 downwards.
AGGGGTAAAAATTACTATTCCGACTCCAGTGAGTGCAACAGTAGGGAAAGTGCTGGATCCCACAACAATAAAAAACAAAAACATCAACATTTTTATTAAATTTAATTTCCAATATTAACATAATTAATATTTAAATTTAAATATATTATTATTAACAAAGATAATAAAAAATCATTAATTACACATTAACACTATAATATCCACAACACACACCTAAAATTAATTACACAATTACAATTAATAATTACTAATTAATTAATGGAAATTAATTTCAAAATATTTAATAATTAATCAATAAAAAATTAATTACTTACCACCCTTCACACCATTTACACATATAAACACCACAACACACACCTAAAATTAATTAAACAGTTAACATAATTAATTATTAATTGATTAATTGAAATTAATTAACAACTAATTATCAAACAATTATTAATTAATCAATTAACACATTTAACTCTATAAATTCACAATTATACATATTAATTATTCAATAAATTTTATATAATTAAATTACTTCCCACCCTATTCCCCTATAAACCCACAACCCGCTACGGAACTAAAAACGCAAAATTCAATTTAGAAATAAATTATTAACTACTATAAATAATTATTTAAATCTATATAATTAAATTACTTCCCACCCTATTCCCCTATAGGCCCACAACCCGCTACAGAACTAAAAACACAAAATTAAACTTAAAATAAATTAATAACTAGTAAAATTTTAAAACATATAATAAAATGACAAACAATTCTCATTAAAAACACTAAAATACATAACATTATTAATAATTTGATATTTTTGTCAACTATATTTTTGTAAACGATATTACTTACCTGTCAGTCGATATTCTTGTCAACTATATTTTTGTTGTCGATATTTCTTCCCCACGATATTTTTGCGGCGATATTTATGTCTCTCGATATTTTTGCAGCGATATTCCTGCTCTGCACCATGGTAGATCCGTAACCATGGTGCTCCACTTGCACCAGATGGGGTGCAAGCAGTCCAATGTGTGCCCTCAGTTCTACGGGTACCCCTGTCATTATAAACCTTTGCCTGTGACCTGCCATTACTGAGATACTTGCCACTATACTGTATCACTCTATGTAGGTGCCAGCCTTGAAGTGTACATCGTTCTCTTCAATCAAAATAGAATCCTGAGCAAATCTATGACTGCACTTGTCCGTGGAACTGCGTACAGTAATTCTAAATTGCGAGCTCTAGATCTTGCATCCCTTGTACAATGGGCACTTGAGATGCTCATCATTTTGTTGTTTGCCAGACAGGAAGTAGCACTGTTATTCGTGGTTAGCATTCTAGTTCACTCTTGACTGGTGGGGCTTTTGAGGTTTGAGCATGATTGATTCATCAGTGGCGCAGATCTATTTCCCTTGAAGCCTAAGATGCAGGGATAACTAGGACAAAGTAGGGACAGATCAATAGTTGCATAGCTATATTGTTGCAACCCACTAAATGTAAATACCTGGAGTCATCCATGTCAGGAAGTCACTGTCAGAGATATCGTACAGACAGTGCTATACAATGAGATTGAGGAGAAGACATAGGTTTCTGTGATGTCTGCGCTGCTCTGAAGCTACTGAAGTGTCACCTACTAATGACTATGTTTTTCTCTCGTTTCCCAATACCGGTATTCTCACCCTCAGGGGCTATCCCCATAGTCCTGTTCACAACAGGTTTTGGGCATTACTATAGCAGGGAGAGAGTGGGATTATTTTTCACATGCAGACCTACTCTTATCCCAAATTGCCCAGTCTCTTTTTATATGTAGGTCATGGTCTTGGATGTAAATCTATTGCAGGCACTGTATCCATCCAAAAACAAGATCCAGGCAGATTTCGAGACAGCTTAGCCAAAATAAGCTTTTTATTAGATAGAAACAGTTTGATACAAGCAGTCCCAATTAGTCTCAGAAACACTGGACTATGCACTCCTGACTTCACAGTGAATGTGGGAACACCTGCAAATTCAGCAGGAAACTTGGGGGTGGGTGTTGGCTCATCACTCCAATGGGACTCATATGGCACCCCCAGCAAAATTCATAAGAGATACACAGTATTTCTCAGGTTAACTGGCATAATGTATTATGCATTACCTATCCCGCCCATAGACAATCCTCAAAGATCAGACTAGGTTACCATCATACTATTTTAATTAAATAAATGTACATTATCCTAGGCTACGCCATTAGTTTTCAGTAATAGTCCCTGGTTACAAAATTACTCTGTATTTTGCTCCAATGTAAGGCCATTTTCAGGAATAAAAGTGGGCAAGAAAGGAATCATATGTGGCCCGTACCAACTTTAAGGCATTCATTATAACCAATTGGCTATGGAGGTGTCATGGACACATGAAACACCGTCTGCCACCTTCTGCCAAGGGTTAATGGGTGCCATTTTTTGTAGTCAATTACCATGATTTCTATGGCATTAATGGACCTTGCCCTGCATGTTGATTCAACAGAAATAGGGACAAAGGTCCTGATTTAGAGTTTGGCATATAGGTACTTTGTCACAGATGTGACGGATATCCTGTGACTGATATAATGCACTTGTAATACGGTGAAGGAAATATCTGTCATGTTTGTGATGGAGTACCTGTCCGCTAAATCATACCCAAAAGGAGAAGAGATGATGGGCCAACAAAGTGGATGTTACCTGGCACAGATTCTATCACAAGGAACCAATGCAGATTGGCTTGGAAAATCGCTTTTGAAGGAAGAAAGAGACAGAAGGAGAAAAGAAGGCCTTTCTTTGTACTATGACAAATGTGGGAATTTTTAAGAGAATGTCCTTCTCAACTGGGGATCTACATGGCTCGGCCCCAGACTGAGTGCTACCCTTCACAAGAGGTTTGTTATATCTAAAGCCCACTATCATATACTGGTGACATAATCAGCATAGTGGAAACATTAATGTATATTACTATCAAACAGACCTTATAATTGTATTATTAATCTGGTTCAAGAAGCCAAGCCTCTTCAAGGTTGAATCTATCCTCATAGCCCTAAGGAAGATCAAGTCATAAAGGACTATTTAGGAAGAATCTTAAAAAGGGCTTTATGACACTCCATGTCCATGACAGAACATCAATCTTCTTCATTCTGAAATCTGGAGACATCAACAAAGCATAGACTGTAGTATTTATTTTTTATTTTTTTGTCCTCATATCGCCAATATCTGCAAACCCAGGCCGTTCTACGAAACCTGTTCCCACCTTGGGGCCGTTGCATACTATCTCCGGCCCCGGTGGACCAGTCCTACCAGTTTCCTGGTACCTGGTATCTCACAGGTGTAATCATCGGACCATACATCAAGTCGTTAACATTCCACTCCATCTTTGGAGGTCAACCGATATCCAGCTGCGATCAGCCCCCGAAGTTCCAGAACCAATGTCCATTTTACAGATGTTTCTAAGCGCTTGAACCCAGTCAATCCCCTTAGGTGGTAAGGAATCCCTCCAGCGCTTACAGATCTCTCTTCTGGCTAGGAGCATCATATAAAATAGCAGGGCCCTCCTAGGTTTTGTTAGAGGCTGGCTCGGGCAGGCTTCCAACCCCATTAATACCAATGTTAAACTTAACGTTATGTTCACCCAACAGATACTCTTAACCACATTCTCCACCTCCTGCCAATACACCTGCAATTCTGGGCACGTAAAAAACATATGTTGGTCATTGGCTCTTAGAAAGCCCCACCTGCGACACTTTGGGACCGGCTCTTGCACAAATTCCGCTAGCCTCTGGGGTGTCCAATATAGCCGGTTGATAGTAAAAAAATGGTTCAGTTTCATATTGGCTAGCTTAACCACAGAATATAGTAGTTTTAAGGAAGATTGCCATACTGTTCGTAACTCGGTCTCGTAAATAACTCCTTTCCAAACTGAATATGGTGCCTTCCATTTCCCATCCTCAGCATCATGGAGCATCCAATACCATAGCGCCACCTCCTTTTCCCTGGAGAGCCCATCTTGCAGTTTTACCTCAAATTCTCATGCCTCCCTGAACTCTTTTACATTAGCTGTGGCACAAGATGATATCTGTAAGTACTTAAATCTGGACAGAGAATTGCCAGTCTTTGCCGCTAACACTTCCCAGGGCAACATACCCTGTACTGTTAGTAGTTCCCACCAAACTTCTATCCCAGCTCTCCTCAATGGGAGACTCAACCCATCCTTAAGACATTCCAGTGTGCCAGGTAAATCCCAAATCAGGGAAAAATCCGATAAGTAACCCATCCCCAGAATCCTTCGGACTCCAAGCCAGAGACTCAAATCTGCCTTTAAAATCTTCAACCGAACCTTCTTGAAAAACGTCCTTGCACCAAAGTTATAAAGGAAGGCTTTAGTGTTCCATTCTTTTACCATTTCTTCCAACATGCCTCCCCATATTGTGGGTCCTGGTTTACCGAGGATCACCCTGCAATTTTTAAACTGAAAGGCCATGCAGTATAATTTAATATCAGGAAAGGCCAATCCACCTTTTTTAAACCGCCGTCTTAATTATTTCCAGGCCATCCATACTCCCCTTGATGCCCAAATGAAACTAACTATTTTCCCCTGGATGTTATCAACTACCTTGCCCAGAAATGTCAGGGGGATGCAGTTAAAAAGGTGTGTTAGTTTGGGGAGAACCACCATTTAAATCAAATTTACTCTCCTGTATATGGTCACGGGCAAATTCTTCCATCTGGCAAGTAGTGCATCCACTTCCATCACAACCCTTTCCAGGTTATGCTGAGGTCTTAACTCTACTTACTTTAAAATAGTTATTCTAAGGTACTAATCTCATCCTGTACTTCCCCCCTCCAGTCTGGTATATTCCAACACATTACCCCGGACTTCAAATAATTTATTAAATATCCAGATAATGCTCCAAACTCTCTCACCAAAGCTTCCACCCTTGGTATTGTTTGGCCTAGATCTGAGGTGAATATAATAAGATCATCGGCATACATGCTATTTTATTTTTGTAGCCGCCTGAGCTGAATGGCACAACCTGCCCATCCCTCCACAAAAGGTGAGCTAGTGGCTCAATGTAAATATCGAACAGTAATGGTGAGAGGGGGCACCCCTGCTGAATGCCCCTGGTCACTGGAAAACTACTTGTTAGAGAGCCATTAAGGAGGATCCTAGCTGTAGAATGCTCATATAACCCTTTTAGTGTTCCAATAAAACACGGACTAATTCCAATAGCCGCCTTTACTTTCCACAAAAAAGCCCAGCAGACACGATCAAAAGCCTTGCATGCATCTAGTGTAACAATGGCCAGGGGGGTTAACGAAGTCATGTCAAGATCTATACTGCCAATTAACTGCTGGGTAAGCTTGTGTATATGCCTCACGGGGACAAATCCCTTCTGATCTATGTGTATAAGCTGTGGTGCCAGTTTAGCCAATCTCCCAACCAGAATGCTCGCAAATACCTTATAATCTGCGTTTAGCAGGGATATTGGGCGATATGAATCCGCCTACCTGAGATCTTTAGCTGGCTTTAAAATCAGGACAATAATAGCCTCCTTCCTTGACCCAGGTACCCGTGTCTTCCCCTTATACACCAGATTAAACAAAATCTCTCAAACTTGGACGATTTCCTCCATTAGGAGTTTGTATACCTCCACAGGGATAGCATCATGCCCAGCAGCCTTCCTAACCTTGATATTCGACATGGCCCTTCTAATCTCTTCCTGTGTAATAGGGGCTTCCATACACTCCTTTCCTTCTCTCGTAAGCTCAGGTAAGCCAATGTCATATAACCAATCTCTAAAGCTTCGAGGTTCTGGAAAAATCTCTTCCTTATATAAGATAGAAAATAGGGAGACCATATGAATCTGCATGTCTCCCAATTTGTCTACAACCTCACCCTGAGCACCCCTACTAATTCCTTTTTTTAATAAAATCTCTTTTATTGAGTTTGCACATTTTTATCTGGTGTTACAAACATACACGATGTCTCATTGATTACATATACAGTGCAAATCATGTGTACAGTTTAGTAAAACATTCGTGTAATACTGGCATGAAAATTATTCACTTAGTCTCTGTGACTGGTGGTGAGGTTGCCTTAGCATCAACTACGAAGTTAAGAACAGTTATTTGCGTAACCATTAATCATTGTTTCACATTATGCAACATGCACAGCTCGGTGCGTGCAGGCATGGATACAGCCAACTACAACTTGTGGCAGAGTTCGTGCAAGTCCAACAAGTATTACAAAAGGCAAAAAGATAAACCATAAACAACATTGACCCTCCCGTAGCCCTCCTCCACTCCCTTGTATACATTTGTGTGTTGCTGCCCTGTTAATGCATTTCCCACTGCCTCACAAATGTGTCACATTAGCCTGAGTGTATCATGACAAACATATATTTGCTAGTATGGTAAAATGGAATAAACACGTGTGGCAAGACGGTGTATGCCAGTTACCCGTGCGTTTCTCAGACCGTGAAGCCCTCCGAGTCCCCGCTTGTGGGTTGCTGTAACTTTGTTAGACACGCATTCTAGTGTATTGCAATGGGGATCTGTTGGAAAACAAGGCAGCATCTGTGAGGCCTGCACAAATAACATGACTACATTTATCCTTCACTGGGAACCAAACACCCAATTGTAGCGCCTGACTCTCAGAGGGTAGCGTTGCAGAGCAGTCTGAGGCTTACTCAAGGGAGGTGGTGTGGGCTAGCAATCGCCATTTGCAGGTGCGCAGAAATAACACTCAATAATTGATTGTCCAGTCTGTACTTTGCTTTATAAAAGTAAGAATACATTTATTAAACACACACACTACTCAATACTATGCACCAATTTACAAATATACATAAGCTGTTGGAATTACTTTGTGACATTGCGTACATCTCCACCCCTCCCAAAAGGGGGTGGGGTCTAGTACCACCACTCCCATGTATGCACATCATCTTGCCCCCTAATGCAGTGTGTTGCGCATAACCTGGAGCGAGGGCCCTGCGCACTGGCACCATCCCAGTGGCGACCCACCCCGTTACCTCCACACGCATTAAAACTAGGTACACCTGCCCTAGTGACACATAACCCTGGCTGAGCATCTTATATTGACCATACAGTATGCACCCCTACATATTCAGGGCTAACAGTCTGGGTTGTTCCTCACTTAAGCGCAGCAGCAAGAATACATGTTTACGCACACTTTCGAATGACAGTACTCAGCACCTTTGTGGATCATTAGAATGCATTGCAATTACAGCCCTAAAGGCATCGCAGATGAAATCACAGGATTACGCATATACAGCCAGACACCCTAGCAGGAGTGTCTGGCAACATAACCCACTTTGCTTATGACATCACCTTACACAGGTACCTTCACATTACATATGTGACTTTTAGTCCCTCTAAAAAGGAATAACCATGAGTAAATGCAGTTCTGGTGCAATTACACCTCTTCACCTCCAGGGGATGCCCTTCTCGAGCCATCCCTAACTCAGCCCTTCCCTCCATGAAGCACGTCGCAATACACCTTCAGCTGTAGAACAACAGTTCCAGCCTAGAAGGTGTATTAAAGCAGGTTGAGCCCTTGAGGGGTTATCCTTTCCAAGTCCCTAGGAAACTTAGGGTGGGACTTAACTTCGTGCTGGGGGGAGACTGCGCTTCTCCAGCAGCTCCCCCAGCACCCTTTTTCACTCTTGAGGATGACCCCCTCCTACTCGCAGGGGGGGGCGCGACGGCGCTTCCCCGACAAGTCTTGTTCGGCGGGGGCCAGGGTGGGCTCCTGGCCCCCGGGGGGATAACTTCACGGGGAGCACGACGCACTCCCCGGCTTTGCTTCGGGGCCCGGGGATGGGCTCCCGGGCCCCCGACCCTCTCTTCATGGGGGGGCGCGACGGCGCTCCCCCCACCTTTACGGCTTCCAGGGGCAGCCCCCAGGACCTGACCCACCCAGGGGGCATGATTATCACCGGCGGCGGAGCCCCACGCGCTTCGTCGTCGGTCCCAGGCAGGGTCAAAGGTCGCCTACCTTCTGGGGGGCATATCTCGGCCCCCTGGACTCCGATTTTCACAATTTTCGCGTCTTCTTGCTCCTGGTGGCCAGCTCCCGCCACTGGGAACACTCTCCTTCGCCCTCCCGGTCTCCAAGAGGGGGCATTCTGCAGGGAGCGGTCTTCACTGGCTCCCTGCGCCAGACTTTCGCCTGGCTCTCCTCCTGGGCCTCTCTTTTCCTGCGCAGAGGCCCCTGCTTCTGCGCACCGGTCCTGGTCTCTTCTTCTAGTGCTGTTAGGGGCCTGGGGGCAGTCAGGGGGTACCTCCTTCCAACTGCCCATTGCCAGGCTCCAGCACCTTCCGCCTCAGCAGACCACACCCCAGAGAGAGCTCTCTTCCTCTTCCAGTACTTTTTAAAAGTTGAGGAGGGGGCTGGCAGGAAGTCTCTGTTTGTCCTATCAAACAGCGACACATCACTTCCCTGCCCCTGCTCCCTCCTCCTTGTGCAGCCTCTGGGTGTGTTCAAAATGGCGTCGTCCAGGGTCTCTGGCCACATGGTCTCTGAAACCAGAGCCCTTCCCTCCTCGGTGCAGCCTGGTGCCTCGCACCCAGTGATAGCTGCTGATGGATGAGCCTGTAGCTCCGCCTATCTTCCCTTCGTGGAAAGGAGGTCTTCGCTCTGGGAAGGAAAGGTCATCAATCCAGCCTGCTGAGGTCAACCCCCAGCCAGGCCCTGGTTATGATCTGACTCAGAGAAATGTAACATTTCTGGATGACCCAAAAGCAGTACAAATATGACTCTGGACTCTGCAAAATACTTCTTCTCACATAAGTTACAGTGGACTTTGGTGCGTGTCTGGAATTTGTAGGCCCTAGGAAAGTAAAACTAGCCCATGTGCTCCCTATCCTCATAAGAAAATAAAGGAATAACACTGTAAAGCACACTGACTTTCCCTGGCATGTTTCGTCCCACTGTATAAAGCCTATTCCGTGTCACCACCCAATTCTGCATAAGTCCTGCCACACCATTCACTTTGTAGCTGCTCCTGGACTGCGCACGCTAAGAATCTCCCCTGCGCAGCCCCTACACGTGTGCACACGCATGTACACAGGTGTCTGCATGTAACCAGTTCGGTGCCCCTTACTCCAGCTGCTGCGCAGCGGCCTAGTCAAGCTAGGGGGACACCAGTAAAATCCACATGCAGTCTCTTTCATCCTGAGTTCACTGTGGATAAGTCTCAATTTATGAGGCTTTCCCACAGTAAAAACTCAACACATAGGTGCTCAAAAAGCGAAAAATCCGGGCGGCCCATAGTGTCAGAACCACCTTCTAACAGGATCTGTCTCAGACCCAGTGTTTCCTCACGTCTGATGGCAAGGTGTTCCGCCTTAGCCCAAGCAAGCATTGAGTGGCGCCATGCCTGCGCATGCGGCGGATCCGCTGCTTTCCATCTTTTTGTAAGCAGTCTCTTGGCCACCACTAATCCTAGGTCTAGGAACCTGGATGTCACTTTGGTGGCCGCCATTCTCCTGAATTTGTGCAGTAGGTATACTGGCCATTTAAAGGGGAGTTCGCGCCCTGTGCAGGCGTGCAACAAATGGGCTACTGCGTTCCAATACACAGTGATCCGGATGCAACTCCACAACATGTGTATTATGTCAGCTCCCACCGCAGCACATCTGGGGCACGCCGCGTCCGTTCTACTGAAATATCGATTAATGTTGGCAGGTGTAAGGTAGGCCCTATGTATTATATACAGTTGAATTTGTCTGAACCGCATGTTTCTGGGTATGCGAGTAGGGCTGTCCAGCGTCAGGGCCCACTCCTTGTCAGTGAGTGGACGTCCTAAGTCCAGTTCCCATTTGTTGCGGAGGGGGTTCAGATTTATCGCTGCATGAGCTCGAAATGCCGCAGCAAACCAGCGTATGAGATGCCTACCACGCCCCATGACATGTATATATTGCATGACAAGGTGTGTCCGACAGACCCAAGACCTACTGGCCTTCAGAAGACTCCTCAAGACCTGGCTCTTCGATCAGTAGCAGCACCACCCCCCCCTTCCCCCAGCGCCTTGAGACCCTCGCGGGTATGTAGTGCGCTTTATAAGTGACATGATTGATTGATTGATTGATTGTCTGTGGTTCCGTAGCTAAGTCTCCCCATTTGGGCGCTAGTGTGGCTATCAGGGATTGGTGCACGAGAAACTGCCCCGGCGGAAACCCCTCCTCCTCTACTAGGGATGTGTATGGTATAAGTGTCCCTTCTCGATAGAGGTCCCCAAGGGTCTGGACGCCCTTCTCCTGCCACCCTTCAATTGCTTGCACTGTCAGCACTACTTGGGCACCTTTCTAATGGTATTGCCGGCGCATAGGGCATCACGGCTCGGGTGATGTATAAACCTCTGCGGAAACATTTGTACGCAACAGCAAGCAACAATGGCCTGGGTGTCTTCGCCTTCATGCCAGGGTGAAAGAGCCCAACGATCTGACTCAGTGAGTAGGGACGCTGCGTAGTTGCCGTATCTGCACGGTGTTTGTCGGACAACAACCGGGCTACCCACTGCAGCTGAGCAGCTAAGTAGTAGTGTTCGAAACAAGGTGCAGCTAACCCCCCCTGGTCTGTTGGTAAGTAAAGCTTTTGTAGCTGTATTCTGTGTCGCGCCGTGCCCCATATGAAGTCCCTAACCTGCTTCTCCAGTGTAGTAAAAAAGGAGGCAGGAATATACAGAGGTAGGTTTGCAAAGTAATACAGAAGCCGCGGGAAGATTACCATTTTGGCTAGCGCCACCCTTCCTGTAACGGTAAGTGGGAGTGTGCCCCAGAATCGCATTTGTGTTCGGACGGCTGTTAGGGCCCTTCCCAGGCTCCCATCAAATAGATCTTATGGTTGACGATAGACCCGGATGCCAAGGTAGCGAAAGGTGTCACCGCTCTACCATTAATAGTGAAGCCTGGGTCACAACATCCTTCACTAAATGCATATATGCAGGACTTTTCGACGTTGATCCGGAGCCCAGAGATGGTGGAAAAGTTTTGCAACAGGCGCGTCAGCTGGCCGGGGATGCTCTCAATATCCCTTATATAGACTAAGAGCTCATCAGCATACAGAGATACCTGATGCACGGCATCTCCTAGGGGTATACCGTCTCCCAATGTAGCGCGCAGTGCTTCTGCCAGCGGCTCTATTGCGAGCGCAAATAGGAGAGGGGATAAGGGGCACCCCTGTCTAGTTCCTCTTCGCACCGGGATAGCATCCGACAGGTAAGGACTCATTCGGACCCTGACGGTGGGGTCAATGTAAAGCAAGTTGACAAGCTGTAAGAACCCTGGGCCTAGGTCATACTTCTGCAGCGTCGCTGCTAGATAGCCCCACTCTAGGGAATCAAAGACCTTTTCCAGGTCTAGGATGAGGCAGCCTGCCCTCGACCAATCCTGCACAGCATCTGTCGCCACCCTAAAAAAGCGCCTCAGGTTAAGGGAAGTGCTCCGGGACGGTACAAAACCATTTGGTCGGCTTGGACCAGCGTGGAGACTACTGGCGCCAGTCGATCCACAAGCACTTTTGCCAGAATTTTGTAGTCCGTGTTGAGCAGGGTGAGAGGCCTATAGGAACTAAGCTCAGTGGGATCTTTGTCTGGCTTTAGCAGGGATACCAGATACGCTTCTCGCATTGTGGGAGGAAGCTTTCGCTCCTCTAAAGCGGTGGTGTACAGGGTAAGGAGACGCGGTGCGAGCAGGTCCCTATATCCTTTATAAAATTTAGACGGTAGGCCATCTGGCCCAGGCGTTTTCCCGGAGGCTAGGGATCCAATAGCATCCCCTATCTCCTCCAATGAAAGCTGCTCATTCAGCACCGTTTGGTGCTCGTCTGTTGGAGTGGGTAATTGTATGGAATTGAGAAACTCCTCCAGCCTCTGAGTATCGCAGTGCCCGTGCGTGTGATAGAGTTGTGTGTAGTGCTGTGTCATCGCTTGGTGTATTTCATGTTGGGTATACAACATATGCCCTGTGTCTATGCGTATGGCCCCAATTGGAGCACGGGTGTACTCCTGTTTGATCAGCCAGGCGAGCAGCCGGCCGGCCCGGTCGGCCGAGGCATTTGTGCGAGCTGTGTGTGTGGTATAGTTGTGGCATTTCAGGCGCTCTAACAAATCAGCGTGTTCAGCTCGCAACTGCTCTAGGCGTCGCGGGTCTCTACCATGTCCCTCACCTTCTTGCTCTTGCTGCAACAGCTGAGATTCTATTTTCTTAAGGGAGGTGGATAGGTGTTTGCGGATATTCCATGTGGCTCCCATACAGTGCCCCCTGACCGTTGGATTTAAAGGCTTCCCATTCTATTGCTGCGCTACTCGCAGTGTCTTCGTTGAGCTCAAAATATGTGAGAGTGGCTGTCTCTAGCGATGAGCGGAACTCCGGGTCCTCCAGCGCACTAGCCCGGAGGCGCCACAACAATACTGGGGACGGTCAGCCTCCCACCCGAGCTGCATCCACAGCGGGTTATGATCGGAGTGGGTCCGACCGAGGTAGTCAGTTTTTTTAATTAACTGGAGTAGTGAGGGTGAGCCCACCAGCCTGTCGAGGCGCACATGCAGTCCATGGACCTCTGAATAGTGCGAGTAGACTCGCACAATGGGGTTGAGAGTGCGCCAGAGGTCCACCAGTGTCCAGTGCGCAAGTCAATCCGTGAGAGCTTGAGCGTTGGACGTGGCTGGAGTTTTGTTAAGAGGTGGAAATGACCTATCCAGGTCAATGTTAAGCACTGAATTAAAATCCCCTCCCAGCAGCCAGGGGAGCCTGGCCCACGGAGCCAACTTCTCTGAGAGGCGCACAAGGAAAGATGCCTGATCCACATTGGGAAATGCAAAAACAACAGTTGATGGACAGAATGCAGAACAATGTCATACATTCACCCCAGTACAGAGATCTGGGCCTAAATTCATCGTTTTTTTGCTCACCATGCCATTCCAGCTTGAACCCAGCCATATGCAAATCAGTCTTGACCCTGTGCCTCATGGGAACAGTCCAGCCCGAACTGCCAAGCCAAGTCCTCCCTGGACTGGAAACAAGCATCCTAGGACCGGTTTCGGGGTTTCACCCCTCTTCAGCCAGGATAGCTTGATTCCAGTGGCATGGAGAGCACAGGACCCACATCTGGGCATACCCGCCCCACTCGGGGTGACAAATGCAAAAACAACAGTTGATGGACAGAATGCAGAACAATGTCATACAGTCACCCCAGTACAGAGATCTGGGCCTAAATCCATCGTTTTTTTGCTCACCATGCCATTCCAGCCTAAACCCAGCCATATGCAAATCAGTCTTGACCCTGTGCCTCATGGGAACAGTCCAGCCCGAACTGCCAAGCCAGGTCCTCCCTGGACTGGAAACAAGCATCCTAGGACCGGTTTCGGGGTTTCACCCCTCTTCAGTCAGGATAGCTTGATTCCAGTGGCATGGAGAGCACGGGACCCACGTCTGGGCATACCCGTCCCACTCGGGGTGACAAATGCAAAAACAACAGTTGATGGACAGAATGCAGAACAATGTCATACATTCACCCCAGTACAGAGATCTGGGCCTAAATCCATCGTTTTTTTGCTCACCATGCCATTCCAGCTTGAACCCATATATATGGAGCCCAATAACATTGGCTGACCATTGAGGCGTCCTCTGACAAACGTGTATCGGCCATCAGCGTCAGTAATGGCTTCCTCTTGCACAAACGGAATTCCTGCCCTTACCCAAATCAGCGTGCCACGCGCGTGGGCCGAGTACGTAGTGTCAAAAACCTGACCTCTCCATCGCCTGCACAGCTTCTCCAGTTCTGTGTGTGTCATGTGTGTCTCTTGTAACACGGCAATGCCAACCGAGTGGCGCTGTAGGTAGGCAAAGATTGAATATCTACGCGTGGGTGTGTGCATTCCGTGTATATTCCACGTGAGGGTGTTAATGCACGTCATGACTGATGTGTATGCCTATTAGGGGGGGTTGCAAGGCAGGCAGCGTGACGTTGTGCGTGTGGTGTAGATGGAGAGTCTCGGAGTGGGCGTACATAACCAAAACTTCAGTTTAAACATTAACATTCGTAACTGGTAGGGGCGAACCCTTCGGGGGTGTCCGTCCAAACGTTTGTCCAACTGTGACAGAAACTAGTCCAGTATGGTGACTGGTAGGGGTGCGTGTGTCGTGTGCTTGACTTTCATGCGCACGTTCCCTACATATCCGCATGCCGTGCCCGCCATCCAAGTCGGTGTGTATGGCAAGTGTTTCCTGAGCCCGTGCGTCATTGGTCTTAGGTATACGAGTGCGGGGGACGGGTAATGTACCCATGTATCATCTTGCGTGAGCTGAGTCGCACACAATCTACCTCACGGCTGAATGTTGGTCAATGTCTCAGTGCGAGTGCGTCGGCTCTGGCGTGTAACGTGGGCCCATGGGGGCGTAGACAGTTGGAGGACATTGACCTGTCAGGGCGTGTGGTGACTGCGTCCAAGCGCATCTGGACTGGTGTCGTGTTTTTCCTATTTTGGCATCGCCCCCAGTGAGTTGGCCGGTATTGCTGTGTCAGTGCCTAGTGTTGTCACCCACCCATTCAGCTAGCGTAGGGAGGGACATACTGCTGTGGCTACACGCGACAGCTATGCGCAGGTGTCATGTGTGAAATGTGTGCGCTTGTATCTAAAATGCCTGCAGCGCATACAGCATCAACCGGTGAACATCATCACAGGAAACAGTTCAAGTAAGCCTCTACTTGCGTGAAAGACATCTGGCTCAGTTCACGACAGCAGCAGTCCTTCAAATGAGGTCATCAGCAGTCTGTGGAGTGACTGTCGGCAGGTGCGTGTCATCCAGGTCCTCAGGCCTGGGGGTCGAAGAACCGCTGATCGTGGTTGACTCAGAGGAGCACGTCGCCTGGCGCTCCCGGTACATTGTGGTAGCAAGTGCCGCAATGACCTCTAGTGCATTGTGTCGCTCCTTACGGCTCTGTTCTGGACTCGGTGCTGTTGCTGTTGATTTCATGCGTTCCAGCTTTCCACGCCTCCCTCGCCGACGAGTCCGCCGACCGGCAGCTTTGGTGGATTCCGCATCCAAGGGCCGAGGCCCTTTCCACAGTCCTGACTCCTCCAGCCAGTCCCATACTTCTGCAGGCGATTCGAAGAAGCGGACCACGCCCTTCGCCACTACTCTCAGCTTAGCCGGGAACAGGAGGAAGTAGGCAATTTCTAGTTCGCGGAGTTGTCGATTCACAGCCATGTAAGTACTTCTACGCCTCTGCACTTGGGCCGTGTAATCCGGAAACACCATAATGGGGCTGCCCCCGACTTTGAGATCCATAATCTTTCGTGTTTCACGTAGAACTGCGTCCCTATCTCGATAGTTTAGGAGCTTGAATAGGAACGGACGTGGCGGGGCCCCTGGGGGTGGTTTATGGGCCTGTACTCGAGTTGCCCGCTCAATTGCAAAGTGTGCTGACAGTGTTCCCGGGGGCAATATGTTTTGGAGCCAGCGTTTAATATATTGTTCAGGGTTCCGTCCTTCCTCTCCTTCCGGGAGTCCAACGACGCGGACATTGTTGCGGCGGGAGCGCCCCTCCGCATCCTCGACCCTGTCCTCTAGTGCGTGCAGTCGGTCCAAGATGTCTTGTAGTGCCGCAGTGTGGCTCTGGGTGATGGGTTTTAGCTCCGTCAGCGATTGATCTTGCAGGTGAACTTTTTCCGACAGCTTATGATGGTCGGCTTGTAGAAGGGTAAAGTCCGATGTGACCTTGTCAATCCTGGATTCAAGGGAGGACCTTGTCTGGTCCAGCGCGGTCCTGATTTTTTCTACTGCTGCCAGCACGGAGTCCAGCTTGGCTGCGAGCGATGTGTGTTAGGGCATCTCCGGCCGCTTCCCCTCCTGTGTACGGTGCCTCCGGGTTGCTGGCACGTATGACTCCCTGTTGTGTGTTCGTGAGAAGACGGCCCATTGCTAGTTGTTGCGCTGTAGGCATTCACTTGCGCCGGGCAGCTTCTATGCAGCATCTCTCTTAGTGTCGGAGCGCGGCCTTCGGAGTGGTGTTAATTGCCACGCGTATGGAGGGTTATCTAGCAGAGGTCGTCCTGGGCGCTACAGGGGATGTCTAGGCGCACCTTGTGAATCGAGTGTTATCTCTTTGTTCCCCAGACGGTATGTGTCGGCTGCAAGTGCAATATGGGCTTGTAGTGGGGTCCTGCGTTTGCATCCAGTACTTAGCCTCCTCCAGTGAGCGTTCTCAGGTCCCAGAGCAGCACCTCCGATGCCCACCGCGTGGTCACGTGGGTGTTTCTGTGTATCAACATGCAAGGGTGCAGGCACAGTCCGTCTCCTTAGATGTCGTGGGTCGTTTTGCGGCCGAAGGTCGGGCGGGCCCCTAGTCTGTGTCACGGCTTGCTGTGTCCTTAATGGCAGTCGTGGCCTGATGTTAGCTCTGCCGCAATTTCAGCCAGCTGGCGGGCCACGCCGAGCTCCAGGCGTTCCTCAGAGGGCACTCCTCTCCGGGGTCCCCACCGGTCACACCACTCACGACAAGGACGCTCTGCATAGCGCGTCACATGGGCCTCCAAGGCCTTGTTGTGTGTTCATGCGGCCTGCTCTGGATATAGCGTCGCCCACATCAGACACGCGAGGCCTCCCGGTCTCCCCTGCACAGCTTAAGCGCAGCCACCTTCAAACCGGTGCCCAGCGGGTCGCAGGCAGTCGCCGCAGTCCGGTCACCGCGATGTTTGGCAAGAGGGCCTCACCAAATCTAGGGTGCTTCTCAAGGGGGGGTAGGAGCTGTCATCAGCGGCGAGCACAGCAGTCTCTGGCCCTGTGCTGTGCGCGATGCGCGCAGTGGCTGCTCCTCGTGGTCTCAGCCACGCGGACTTCCAAGATGCCACCACACTCCACGCAGCCTATAAGTGAACAGCACCCATCCAGGGCTCACTGGGGCAGTCAAATCTTTTCCGCCATTACGCGGTGCACAATGGCCTCTACTAATCAGCACGGCTATATAGGCCCCAGGGATCTTGTTGCGCTTGCTTGCGGCCTACCATGTAGCGTCGTCCATCCAAGGCCCCCCAGGGCATCCAGGCCCATCCTCTGCTGCACAGCTATGTCCTCACACCAGCCGAGTCTTCTCCATTCAGAGCCCCCGGCAGGGAGCGCGCTGCACCGCAAGTCATTGGGCCCCCGCCTGCACTCAGTGTAATCCTGTTTGCGGGCCGACACGCACCGTCAGGGTCCCAGGTGTCGGCGCCGCCGTTCGCTGCTCAGAGTGCGGCCATTTTGTTGATTGCAGCTCAAGGGCTCCGCCAGTCGCCGCCTCGGTGCAGGCAGGCCCCACGGGCCACAGATCACTGGATGCCTCACCTCAGAGTCCCCCCGCGCACCGGGGCTTGATGTGCTGTTGCCGCCGGATTTGAAATCGTCTGCTCAGGCCGCTGACTACACGGGGCATCACTCAGCCAGGCAGGGTCTCCTCTGTTAGGCCTGGCCCGGGGAGGAGCCCGAGGCACAGGCGGACCCCACAGATGCGCACCCCCGACCGGGGCGCCGACGTCATCCGGTAGGTGCCCACTGCTTCTAGTGTTGAGACGTCTTTCAACTGGGGGCGCACCCCACCCAGGTAAGCGATGCCACTGGCGATGGCGGCAGTATTCGTCCAGCGGCCGCTATGTCACCACGCACGCCTCTCCATGAATTAGGCCGCAGGACGCTCCGCGGCGATATCTCCGTCCACGAGTGGCCCCCGGGTCACTGTAGGTCCTCGTTGGCGATCACGGGACAGCGCCGATCTGCACCGGTCTTTCCCTTACGTGGATGGCACGGGTGCTGGGTAATTAGCAGGATAATGTAGGGATCACTGGCGGAGCACTAGCTACTTGCGTCCGCCATGATGGTTCGCTGGCCAACCCACTACTAATTCCTTGATCACATTCCTTGATCTGTCCACCCTTGCCTTCCATGCCAGTGTAGCTCCTGCTTTCTCCCCATACTCAAACTGAGTCAAATTCCCAGCCCGCCACCTTTCCTTGCATTTTGAATCCAAAATAACCCTATAATGTAGCTGTGCCTCTTCAAGCTGTTCCCATTATATTTCTGTATCTCTCCCCCCATTCGTCACCTGCACCTGCAGAGAGGCCTCAAGAGTTCCGACAACTTGTTCCATGCTAGCCAGCACTCTCCTCTCTTCCCTACTCTTTGAACAGCCTAAACTTTTCAGTACCCCCGAATGTTGGCTTTGAAAGCATCCCATATTACTCCTAGAGAGGCCGAACCTGTATTGTCCACGAAATACTCAGATGTAGCCTTTTTTAGTGCCAGCACCACCTCATTATCAAGAAGAAGGGCACGCTTTAAAGTCCACCTGATATTAGTCTTACTTCCGGGGACTTGTAGAGTCATAGTAACAGCAGAGTGATCTGAAATATTTTCCGGATGGTGTTTAACCTCTTATATGCTCTCTACTAATCGCCCCTACACAAAAAGATAGTCCAACCTGGAATAGTGCCCATACTTTTTACCGTGGAAAGTGCACCCTCTCGCTTGCCCTATTAAATACCTCCATACATCCACTAACCCTAGATCCTGAAGCATATTCCTAAGAGCCCCTCTAGTCCTGGGGGCCTGGGCACCTACTCGCTGATTCGATCGGTCAAGCGCAGGGTCCAACACAATATTAAAATCGCTACCCATGATCACCGGAGCTGAAGGCTCAACCAAATTAAATTCCAAGTTAACAATATGCTGTGGATCATGCATGTTTGGGCCATAAAACCCAACACAGATGAATTCAAGATCTGACCATTTCATTCCTGCCAAAACCCACCTACTAGTGCCATCCGTTTTGGAACACTTAACCTCCACCCTGAACCCTTCCTTGTCAGGATCACTACCCCCTTACAGCATTGGTTTTGATCTGACACTGTAAAACTCTCAATCCATTTATACCTACAAAAAGATCTTTACTCTCCCTTGCAACCAGATGCGTCTCCTGAAGACTAATAACGTGAGCATGACTTTCTTCCAAATATCTCAGCACCACCCTCTGCCTGGCACGAGACCTGAGACCATTCACATTCCAAGTTAAGAAGCCTATATCTTTACCTGCACAAGCCATTACCCCGCTGTACTACTTCACACCTCCTACCCCTGCTTTTAACAAAACAAACATAACTAATTTGGTGATATTGAGGACTACCCAACTGCTCCCCACCTGTGTCCCACCACCACCCCAAACCCCACCTCCCCCCTGTGCCCATCTCTGGGGAACCCTCCCTATCCTCTTAGGCATATATATGCCTCCCGAGCTGCCTACTGGGGATTACAAAACTAAGCTCTTAATCCATACATTTTGCCGCGCTGTTACACGTCGGGAATTTGGCTCCCAGCAAGAAAGCTTTTGGACCCATCCTCTACTGATTTTGTCTTTGTATTGAGTCTATTAGTGCGTCTACATCGTCTACTACCCTGTAGTTATACATTTGATTATTCCACATCACGCAGAGCATTGCAGGAAATTTCAATTGTACCTTTGCCTCCAACTTCCTCAGCTCCTCCATTCTATTGCCCAACTTCCATTGCCTCTGCTCTGTTGCTTTACTTATATTGGATCTTATGATAACAGAGGACCCCTTAACCGCATAGGGTCCATCCCTTAACGCCCCACTGAGAATAGCCTCCTTGACAGAGTACGAAAGAAAATTTGCCAGGATCTTCCGTGGCTTAGTTTGCTGAGGATTCCACCTAAAAGGATCTCTGTGCACTCTCTGGATCTCCTGTTCTAAATGGATATCCTCTCTGTCCTTTAGGACTGTATCTCACAGAAGGCCGATTAAAAAACCTTTTATGTCCATGCCTTCCTCCATCTCCGGGATATTCAAAAATCTTAAGTTGTTCCTACGAGAGTGATTTTTCAATCTCTCATTTTTTACCACATCTTGCCTGGTAATTCCAAATTCTTATTCCAGTGCTTTAGTTAGGGAGGCGATCTCATCAAGTTTCTGTGCTAGCTCCGAGCATGAGGCTTGGATGCCCTCCTGACTGGCCTCTGAGACTTCAAAACAGCTTTTGATTTCTTCTTTTAGCCCCAAAAGAATACCTGCCAATGCATCTCCGACATTTTCCTTGGAGGCCTCTTCAGGTTTGCCTTTCACCTTACTCCTTATGGATAGGTCCTTTGTTTTTCCTGTTCTTACCCCGCCCCCAGTGCCTCAAACCTGTTCCTGAGAGGGACAGGGACAGAGTCTATATTAGTTCGGGCTCTTCCTGTCATTGTTTCTTCCTCTTTGACCGCAATTTGGGTGATACTCCTGTAGCGCTCAGCTCATTTAAGATAAAAACCTCAGCAGGCGTTTCCACAATAGGGATTTCCATTTGAGCAACTCCAACAACACACTCACTCCTCTGGAGGTCCGGCAACACCCAGAAAAAGGATTTAAGTAAAGGGGTTATTCTTATCTGTTGCGTGATTGATTTTCTACCTCTCTCCCCTGTATTCTTTTTTTTTATGTTTGAAAAGCTTTATTTGGAAAATAGCAAGAAATACAAAAACCAGCAACAGATCAAACATAATAAAATAGAAACATAACAGAAGAATTGGCTAGTGCATGAATAAAAAATAAATAAAATGAAAGCTGTTTAAAAAATTTTAAGGGGTGAGGAAGGGAAAAAAAGGGAGGGAGGGGAAAAAGGAGGAAATAGGAGAGGGAGAGAAGTCTTATACATTGGCATAATGAGATAATGCATATTTACACAGGAATGTGAATAAAATCTTAATTAATAAATAGGAACAATAAGCCAACCAAGGTAAAAAAGCAGAGAACAGAGAAGATAAACATTTCAAGGAGGTTTAAAATGTTCAGAATTTAAACGAGATTTATCTGCTAAAACCAGATTATCTAGATAAATCGTAAGAGGCAACCAAAAAAGGTCTCTATTAACCATTGGTTTACAGGAGGAGGCGAAAGCAATGTCAAGTCGATGAAAATGGCAAAGACTATTCCACCAGTGCTGGACAGAGAGTTTTGTAAGATTTTTCAGTTGAGAGAAATGTGTTGGAAAGCTAGGGCAATCATAAGGTCAAAGAGACCATGACCATGGGAGGAAAGATCTAAGGAATCAGAGAGACTTCCAGAGAAAAGAAGAGGAATGGAATAGGAAAGGTTAAACAGGCGAGAAATGTAGGACCAGACTTTCTCCCAAAAGGTAGAAACCGAGGGACAAAGAAAGAAAAGTTGAATGAGATCAGCATCAGAAGAACCACAGGTCCAACAGTTAGAGACAGCGGAGTGGGAAAATTTAGCAACAGAGACAGGGGTGAGATAAAGTTTATGATAAAGAAAAAACATAGATTGAGTAAGCGAGGCAGATCGAGAGATTTTAAGAGAACGGGACCAGAGTTTGTCCCAAAAGGGAATGGTCCATTCGCATCTCAGGTCAGATTCCCAAGAAAGTTCCAGTTTGTTTTTTGCACGTTCTAAATTAGGAGCGGAGAAATATTTATAGATGAGAGAAGCTTTGGGTAAAGAAAGGAGTATCTTAAGAAGAGAATTTTGAATTACAGGAAGAGATGAAGAGGGGAGAGAATAGTAAGTATCTAGAATAACTGCCATAAGAGTAGTGAATTTCTGTAAGAAGGATCGAGGGCAATGAAATAAGATTTGGAATTGGGGAAAGGAACATGGAGATAATCCATCAAATAGGTCTTTAACCCAAATTATACCCTTTAATCTCCAAGTTTTCCAAAAAATGGTCCTGTTGTTAATGAGAATAAGGGAATTGTGTCATATTGGAGATTCTAAAAAAGATTCTCTAGAGATGGGATTAGAATGCATCGAGGGTTTCAAAAGGGAGCAAGTGTGTTTAAACAAGGGAAGAGAAGTAAAAGGAGTTTTGGCCGAAAAAACCATAACTTCCTTGAGAGAGAAGGGTAATAATAAAGTTTATTCAATAGACAGCCAGAGGGGAGTGAAGGGGGAGAGTTCGTAAAGGAGCCACTTCGATGCTTGTCGTAGGGAGAATGACTTATGATATAGACGATATCGTAGCGCCTTGACAGGGGGGACTGCGAGCGACTCCAGGCATCTTCCGCTCTTCTCCCCAGGAGGGGACTCCACTGACCAGCATCCTCAGCGCGGACGCGCTGAAAAGGAGCGCGCTGTCCCGCGGCGCACTGCAGATCGTAGCGCCTTAACAGGGGGGACTGCGAGCGACTCCAGGCATCTTCCGCTCTTCTCCCCAGGAGGGGACTCCACTGACCAGCATCCTCAGCGCGCGGACGCGCTGAAAAGGAGCGCGCTGTCCCGCGGCGCGGGACGCGCGCGGGCAAAGCCCGGGCCAAGGGCGGGCCCGTCCACGCCCGTCGTAGCCCGGAGGAGGCTGGGCTGGGCAAACTCTCTGATATTTGTGCTCTGGACCGTTTGATCGTTTTAGACTGAAAGGTATTGCTGTTATTGTACATTTGTACATTTGTTTACAGTTTAACAAACTCTATATTGGGAATTTAGTTCTTAATTTCATTGACTGGGTGTGATATTCGGTTATTAGAAGCGAATCATGAGTAAAAGGAAGGGAAGTAAAGAAAAACATCTGGGTGGGCCAATTGGGACTTTGGACGCCTTTCTAACGAGGGCTGAATCGGTCCTTGTCCACGAAATTGAACTAACTGAGAGGAGGCTCTCTTTGGACTCACATATTGCACATAAACGCTGTTCGCTAGGAAGAACAACTATCGCAGATTCCCAAGACTCTTTGGATGCCCTAGTATCAGTGACGGAACTGGTGCAGTCTGATGGCGGGTCGGGTATTCCTATATCTATGGGTCAGCCCACGTTAACTGATGATACGACAGGTATCCAGTCTGTGTCTCAGGGGCAGACTATACCAATATTCCCACAGAATAGTAATTTTGTACCCTCCATTGTAAAGAAAAGAGGAGGAGGGCCTTTAAAGCAACGAACGATGAAAAGGACTCGTTTGGAGAAATATGCGGGGGGTTCTTGTCTATCTCCCCCCAAAACGATGCGAATTACAAGGTCTAAGGTCATGGCTAAGGCTCTTAATATGCAACTTAATCAGCAAACCCCAGTGGTAAATGACTTTGCCCATGATTTTGCCTTTTTAAATAAAATCGAATTAATGGTTTCTACACTTTTAACTCCTCTAATGTGTAAATTATCTTTAATTGAGGAAAAGCTAAACTCCTTGGAGGCAATGTTTTTATCAAAACAAAATCCCTTAAGGGTTAATCAGCTAAATGAGGAAGTAAGATTGACCTCAGGTGCGGTTCCTCATGTGCTGGTGGATAATTTGGGTAGCGATGCCCCTCGGAATTTGGTAGGGGCGCCAGCCCAGTTGGTGGCACCCAAAGAGAGTGTCACTTTGATACATGGTGATTCCCAAGCGAATTTGAGTGATTCGAATGACCGGTTCTATTCTTTGCAAAATAGTCATGCAAATATATACAATCCCCTATCTCACTTTAGAAGTACACGTAACGCATCTCGGCCATTAGTGGATACTTTCCTGCCTACCCCCTCGCTAAATACAGTGAATTCAGAAAAGGGAACTTCAACTTCCTGTGGGAGGGGGGTTGTTCATCATTCTGCTGAGGGCCTGAATGCTAGAGACAGGATAGATCTTCCGCCAGCAGCTTGCCCATATGTGATTGTTTTGGCTAATGTACCGGCATTAAAATTAAAGCAAATAGAATCTACTGAACAGCTGATCCATAAAGCCCAGTATTGGCTTACTAATCGTGCGGGTGATAACTATAACATATATGGACATGTGATTATGGCCAGGAGAGTTAACTGGATAGGTAAGGCCCCCAAAACTTTTAAAGGGGATTGTATTATTATTAATTTTGACAACTATAATGTGGTGGGGCAGTTACTATCTGTTCTGCCAAGTTTTCCTTCACCCCATTCAGAAATCTGTGCACTTCCACTTGTTTTTTTTTATAAACCGCACAACTTTCTAGAGGCTTCGTCAAATAGAAGAAATGTGAGTAATAGACCTGGGTATTCTGTTCCTAACTTATGTGCTACTTCGACAGTTTTACCTCTCTCTCTTAGTAACCGTTTTTCTACATTGGACGGTATGCAAGACTGTGATTGACTGACAGGGCAGACTTCATCACATATAGAGTCAGCTGATTTAGTCTTGGAATTTATATCACCTGTAGTTTCTGTTTTAACTGTGGACGCCCATATACATCCAAAAACGAAGGTATCTGGTTTGACTGTGCCTCAGACTACGCCTTATATAGATTGTTCTACGTCTTCCGTTGCAGTGATGTCGTGGAACATTGCTGGGTTTAACCAAAAGAAAGCAAATAATGAGTGGCTTTCCCTTATAACATCTAAGGATATAGTGTGTCTACAGGAAACCTGGGAAATTAATTCAATACATCTTAATGGGTACTGTTCATATCATACACCAGCAAAACCGTCGGTATCGGGCCGCGCTAAGGGAGGTTTGTTAACCTTACTCTCTAATAGCTTCCCATTAAAAGTAAAGCGATTTTTAAATACATCATCATTCTATCACATTATAGTTTTGGAGCAGGGTGCTGATAAATACTGGCTACTTGTGAATTTCTACAATAATAATTTTGGCAATAATCAAGTTGCGATATTGGCACCACTAGAAAGGGATATTGCTAATTTAGAGAAAACACTTAGCAAACCCTGTGACATAATCTGGCTTGGAGACTACAATGCTCATCCATGTGATAAAGTAGATACTCCGGCATGTGGGATACTAGATGATGATGGGGATTGTGTTTTACATTTTGACCATACTGATTATGGTTCTGGGCTAAATAGGCTACTCATCACTAGGAACCTTGTGTTTTTAAATACTATTGATACCTCAACTGGGCACTTAGACTGTACCTTTTTTAGTCGTACCTTCTCTTCTACACTTGACTATATTTTGGTCTCTAATTCAATAAGGAAATACTTTTCCCCACTACAGATTACATTTTATGTTTTTAGTGACCATGCGGCGATCACCTTTTTTATCTCTTCCTTAAAAAAAGGGGAATGTCGTATAAACCTCCCCATAGCACCAGTGATTGGAAGGGTAAATGGGATCGTCCTGAAATGGGAGAAAGTTGACCCAGAGAAATTTTTGGTTAAAATAGGTAGGAAGTGTGCCTTAGAGATAAGGCTATGCCTAGATCCCTCAATCATTGATGGAATGGTCAATGCTTTTGAACTGATACTGAGGAAGTTAAGTTTAATCTTATGCGCTCCATACGTAATAGATCCCCTAAGATTTGTACTTGGTTTGATGAAGATTGCCGAACTGCACTTGGAAATCTACATGTGGCCCTTAAAGTAAAACCACGTAACCAGCATCTGATTACATCTCTACGGCAGGTCTATAAGAAAGCCAGAAGGGTAAGGCAAAACGCTCTAAAAGAAGAATGGTGGGACAGCCTATATGAAGCTGTCCTAATAAAAAGTTCACAGACATTTTGGTCCGTAATAAATGCACCCTTTTTAAAAGACGAATTAACCATATCTTTAGATAGTCATGTTCTTGAGGAGGATTGGGTCACACATTTTGAAGCTCTGTTTGGGGTCTTGGAGGAGGTATTTATTCAGCCTCCGCCTCCTAGCTCTGATAACGTAGGAATAGATGTCTGGTTTACAGTAGACGAAACTAAACACGCTCTCAGTCAATGTAAACGAGGGAAGGCACCAGGGCCGGACGGTGTTCCGATCGACCTTTTTTAGATAATCAAGACCTTTGGGCTCCGCTTTTAACTAATGTTTTTAACAATATTTCTCAAACTGGAGCACCCCAGTCGTGGAAAACGACTGTAATTGTCCCAATTTATAAAAGGGAGATAGGACATTGCCAATCAATTACAGGCCGATATCTTTGATAGATTCCACAGCAAAATTAATGGGACTGCTCCTTTTAAATAGACTCGAGGTCTGGGCAATGGAGAATAATATTATTATCCCTACCCAATATGGTTTTAGGAAAGGGAAAGGAACGGTTGATCAGTGCCTGAACTTGAACCTGATAATAGCAAAATATACGGCTGCGAAAAATGGCCACTTGTATCTTGCCTTCATGGATCTGTCCGCAGCCTTTGACTGTGTGGCACAGCATAGGCTGTGGCAGATCATGGAGGCAATGGGAGTTGAGACCCAGATCATACGTATTATCCAGGATTTGTATAGTGGGGCCTCAGCTTCTGTTCGTTTTGGGAAAAATGGTGAGTGTACGAGACATTTTAAAATTGCAAGAGGTGTATGCCAGGGGTGCGTCCTTGCCCCCTTTTTATTTTCATTGTATACCAATGCTGTTGAATCTGCCCTAATTGGTATTACTCCAGATGTCCCTTACATTAAGTCTATGCAGGTACCACTACTCCTCTATGCGGATGACGCAGTGATCTTAGCTCGCACTGGTAATGTACTGCGTCGGATAGTAAGGGAGTATATTAAATTTATGAGCGATCTGGATATGAGAATTAATTTTTCCAAATCTTTTGTGTTAGTGGCAGGTGCTAAACAGAGGAAACAGCCCAATATTCATATTGAAGGGGGTAAAATGGAAGTGGTAGATTCTTTTAATAATTTGGGGATTGTGTTTAATGGACAATGTAATTGGAAGTGTATGATTGAAAATAGGTGTCTGCAGATGGAGAAGACTATTGGGGCCCTTAGTAAATTTGTAAAAAGATCGGATCGAAACCGATTGAAACTATAAAGAAAGTCTATCAGGCTAAAAGTGTATCTGTTGCAACATATGGAGCAGCAGTGTGGGGTGTTGTAGATTGCTCGAAACTACAAATGATTGAGGATACTTTTTTGAAGAAATTAGTTTCCTTACCCAAATCTTGTTCTAATTTTATTTGTCACACTGAATTAGATGTCCCTTATATCTGTGACAAAATCTCTATTTCACCTGTCTTATTGTGGCATTCGATTTGGCGTAAGGAAACTCTTGCGCTGACTAGAGATATAATAAATGATGTCCAGAAGTTAGATGGGGCTAGTAGGATTAGATGGATATGTTATGTAGAATCCACACTTAAGGCAGTTGGGTTACATGATTTGTATACTAACCCTGTGTCATGTTGCTCTGTCTCAAAGAAAGAGTTAAAACACCAATTACTGTCTAGATTACAAGTAAGGAGGCAGAACGCTAATTTTAGACTGACAACTGTTAGAATATTTTCCGCTGTTCCAAGTATTACGTCACTGGATTCTAACACAACTTATCTGTCATTTGTCACTAACCAGCAACATAGATTCATATTAGTGAGATTTCGGTTAAATTATATCCCTCTGATGTTAGGTTTTCCATCAAAAATGTATGCACTTTCTGAACTGCCTCTTTGTACATGTGATGATTTATCTATTCAAAATAATCTTCACTTTTTATTTTTTTGTAAATTTTATCAGGAACAAAGAAAAAGGTTTATTATCCCTCTTATACGCAAAATGAATTTTAGACAGTGTTGTGTGGCCCTTTTTTACTTACAGCTATTGCCTGACCCTTTTACATGTTTTTCACTGGCGTCCTTTTTTCTGTCGGCATTGAAGAGGAGAAGATTAACTTTTTAATCTGTCATTTGATATACTTACTCAAGGATGGTCTTATGTATAAGATTATGAGATCAACTGGTTTTTATATTACTGGGTTTGTTATGTAAAATTGTAATTATATGATTGTGCTATTATGTAACTGTTTTTAGTATACTTTTTATGCCACCATTTTGGTAGGCGAAATAAAGTTATTTTGATGTTGATGTTGATGATATAGACGAAAGTCAGGGAAGTTCACACCACCATTAGATTTTGGTGCGCGAAGAGAAGATAAAGAAATTCTAGCTTTTTTGTTCTTCCAGAGAAACTTAGAAAGACAAGAGTCGATTTGCTTAAAATAATAGGTGGGAATATGGACGGGGAGCACGGAGAAAGCATAAATCAATATAGGGGTGATCATCATTTTGATTGAGTCTAACCGACCCCACCAAGAGAGGAAAAGGGGGTTCCAAGAGGAGAGTAATTTGTCAATTCGAGATATAGCGGCAGACATATTTAATTTAACGGAAGTTGCGATAGAATTAGAGAACCACATACCTAAATATTTGATTTTTGAGCTATTCCATGCGAAACCAGTGGAAGAAAAAGAGTGAGGTAGACAAAATTTAGTAAGGGGGAGAATTTCAGTTTTATCTGAGTTAATTTTATAACCAGACACAAGGGAGAAGGAAGTGAATTCATGTAATAACGGAGGAATAGAAGTTTCAGGTGCAGAGATAAAAAGTAGAATATCAACCGCATAAGCAGAAAGTTTCAAGTGATGATCCCCATAAGAGAACCCTGAAATGGAATCATTGTTGCGAATTGAGGAAAGGATAGGTTCGAGAGCTAAGATAAAGAGGAGAGGAGAAAGAGGGCAACCTTGGCGGACACTACGTTGAAGAGGAAAATAAGATGAGATACAACCATTAACTAATACCGAGGCTCTAGGGGCGGAATATAATAACGAGATAAGAGAAATTACTTTGGGACCAAAACCATGCCACTTCAAAGATTCAAATAAAAAGGACCAATCAACTCTGTCAAAAGCCTTTTCGGCATCGACAGAAATGGCCGCTAAGAAATCGGAAAGGGAGGGAATTTTGTTTAAGACATTAAGGAAAAGACGAGAATTATCTGAAGTCAATCTACCCCTGACAAAGCCACACTGTTCCTTACCAATCAAATGGGGCATAAGGGGGTCTAGGCGTAAAGCAAGTGTTTTGGCAAACAGTTTATAATCGACATTGACCAATGAAATCGGGCGATAGTATAGGATCTCGACCTTCTTTATGTATAAGGCAAATTGTGACTTCCTGAAAAGTGCCTTCCGTCTTACCAGCTAGAAAAAATGAATGGAAAATATTAAAGAGCTTAGGAAGTAATAAGTTAGAAAAGTAGAGGTAAAATTCAACAGCGAATCCATCTGGACAAGGAGTCTTACCTTTCTTTAAAGTATGTAAGGCAGTGGATAATTCATTAAGGGATAAATCTGATTCAAGGTTAGAGAGATTGAGGTGAGAATTAGACGGAGTTAGAAGATTATTAAGGTATGTTTGGATAAGGGAGGAAGAGGGAGGAGATTCTGGAGTATAAAGGTCTTTCTAGAAGAGTTTAAATTCATTAAGAATATCCTGGTCTTTGTGAATGAGAGAACCACCTGAAGAGTAAATAGATTCAATTAAAGTACGGTCTTTGCGTGCTTTAAGGTAATTCGCTAAAAGTTTACCTGCTTTATTACGACCACCATAATAGCGAGCGCTACTACGAAGAAGTATTGAGGATGCATTATCGGTCATAGTCTTATTGAATGCAAATTTGGCCCTTATCAAGTCTGTTGGTATCGTGTCCATGGAAGAAGTATAAAATTTATGTTCTAAATTCTTAATATGTGCTAAGGAGGCTTTTTGTTGTTGAAGGAAACGCTTCTTCTTTTTTGATACAAAATCTATAATAAAGCCTCTCGCAGTAGCTTTAAAGGAATCCCATAATATATGAGGGGAAGTATCTGGGTCACAGTTAAGGTCAAAAAATTCCTTGGCAAAAGAATTAAAGAGGAAGAAAAAAAGGGGTCAGAAAGAAGGGAATTATTAAAACGCCAACGGGAGGATCTGGGACGTGGAGGGAGCAAGTCGAGATCTGTCACAATTGGGGCATGATCAGAGATGACAATAGGTTCAATAGAGGAGGATATCAGATTTTGAGAGAGAGATTGAGAAAGGAAAATATAGTCTAAACGGGAAAGAGAATTATGAGGAGGAGAGAAAAAAGAAAAGTCTAAAGTATCAGGATGAGAAAGTCTCCAAGAGTCAACGAGGTGTGTCCTGAGAGATAGTATTAAGAAAATGTTTATGAGTTTTGTGGGAGATGAAGTGGACTTGAGATTGGCGATCAAGAAAGGGGTCGACTATTTGGTTGCAGTCACCTCCTAGTAGAAAGAAATCGTCTCTGAACTGTATACATTTCTGTGTAATCAGAGGCCAAAAAGTACAATCAGGCTGTGTAGGGCCATATATATTAAAAACAGTTAAAGAAACATTATTGATTAACAATTTAGCCAATAGCCATCTACCCTCTGCATCAATTTCTTGTGATATAACTTTACAATTCAATTTCTTATGGAATAGTATTATAACACCGTTTTTCTTATTAGTGGTAGGTGAGAATAAAACTGAGCCCACCCATCCTCTTTTTAATTTTAATGCCTCAGTGTCTGTAAGATGGGTTTCCTGTAAAAGAACTAAATCAGGGTTATAAGAAGCAAGATGAGAGAGTATTCTCTGTCTTTTAATCGGGTTAACAAAACCTTTCACATTCCAGGAGATAACTCTGAATGTAAAAACATTGAAGAAACATAAAATACAAAATATGCATCACCAAAGACATGAAGAATGAGAGGAGGAAGGAAACAAAATAACCAATGGGAAAAGGGGGAATGTAAGATCAATGAAGGATAAAGAGGATTAGAAACAATAAGAAGGAGAGAGAGGAAGGGAACAGAGAATAAGAAAAAAAGAAGACAGTACATGTCAAAACGACGACTGTAATACGTACCTTAAAGAACAAAGGACAAGAATGAGAAGCGGCAAGGGACAACGGAAACAGCACACCCAACAGGGGGCAACACATCACACCAGGACATCTATACAATAAACTCGATCAGGAGCGGGGATATGGAACATGGATAAAATCTAGCAATTACGGTGAACCTGTAAATGTAAATAAAGAAGCATATAAGAAAAGGGAAACAGATAATGAAATCCGATAACATAAAATTAGGCCAATACACACCAGAAGTAGAGTAAGGAGAAGAAGAAGTAGGAATATTCAGGAAGGCGATGAGACAAATAAAAGGATGAGATGCTGACGGACTGAGAGAGTGATAGTATGAACAACAAGGAGAGTAAACGTTGTAACAGAGTGTCAAGTAAAATAACAGAAATAAGAGTGGAGAACATGAAAAAGAGTAGGATAAAGCCAACCATATACCTGCAAAGGAAAACAAGGGATTATGTATAATAACATTAGGAGAAGGGAGGAGGTCTAAAAAGCAAAAGTTAGAATAACAACTTCAATACAATAGTACAATGAGAGAAGTATAAAAGTCAAGATCCAGAGGAGGAAGGAGTAGTTTCCATTGATGTAGAAGAATGGGACTGGATAAATCTGCGGAGGTCAGCTGGATCTTCAAAGGTAGAAGTTTTGTTGAGAAAGGTAACTTTAAAGAGGCAGGGATGAAACAAGCCGTATCTTGCGCCTAAGGAGCGAAGAGCAGGACAAAGATCCAGAAACTCCTTTCGTCGTTTGGCAGTCATTGAAGAAAGATCTTGGGAAATGAATACTTTGGTGCCGTGCCAGGAAAGATTCTTTTTGGCTTTGGCGGCATTGAGTACCAACAGAAGATCAGTGAATTGTAGAAATAAAATAATTATTCCACGAGGGTTGGAAGGTGCAGATGAGGAAGAAAGACGAGGACCCAGTCTATGAGCTCGTTGTATGTTCAGTTTAGTTGTAGTGGGGAGGCCCAGAAACTGTGGTAGAAAAGATGCAAAGTACGTGACGGGGTTGTCACCTTCAAGGCCTTCAGGAAGACCATAAATGCGTAAATTATTGCGACGGTTCCTATTTTCCAAATTTTCAGTCGCTTTCTTCAGATGTAAGATTTCCTTCTCCAACGAGGATATTTTAGAAGATGAGGCTTGTACATCAGTAAGATGATGTTCCACCACAGTAATACGGGACTCCATAGAAGACCATTTATCATCTAACGATTGTAAACAACAATTTGTTTCCTCAATAAATGGACGAAGAGCACGTAACTCCTCCCAGACCATGTCCAAGGATACCGGAGAAGAAGATTTAGGTGGCGAAGGAGGATCTTGCTTAAGTCTCTTGCCGGTGGTTGAAGATAACGGCAATTTAGATGCCATATTGATGGGACTTTCTGTGAGGGTGGAGCAATTCTCTTGTGACGAAAGTCCAGATAAACAAGAAAATTTGTTAAAAGTAGAAACGTTGTCTCCAAAAGCGTTAGGGTCATGCACTTCCACTGTTTTGGCGTGATGCAATAGGCGTCTACTCCTACCCATGAAGTGTGGTAAGGAGAGCGTAGAAAAATGGTGGCGTCACACAGGAGATACAACAAAGTACTTCAGAAAAAATGCCCAAATCGATGAAAATGAAAGTCTCCCCCCGGATAATGACAGTCAGGGGGAGAAAATGCATAAAATTCGTAGGAAATATCGAAAAAATGGCATGAAGGACGTCGTGTAAAGAAATGTGAGGAGAAATCCAGCATAGTGAAGAAACAAAATGGCGGCCGTCAGCAATACAAAACAGTCACCTGCATAAAGTCATCTCAGCAAATTAGCAACCATCTCTGGAAAAGGCATCCCTGGAGAGCGCCAACCTTCCGATTTAATAATCTGCCATTGTGATGCAAAAACGAGCAGTGAAACCGCTCCGAAATTGCACTCGAAGTCCGGCGCGAAACGGAGCTCCGACGCTTGGCGGCCATTTTAGGTCGCGGTGCGCGCGACCTCTCCCCTGTATTCTTAACGGGGATTTGCCTACTTTTTTATTCTGCTGAGCCCCTTCAGTACCTCCACCTTGCCTCCCACGCTTACCCTTCCTAATGTCCTTTATGTGTTGTACGGTACCTAAGGGGGTTTCAAATTGGAGGTCAGGGACCTGTCCCCTCTTTCCAGTTCCAATAATCCTAGTGCGCAGAGTGTATCTTGAGGGCTTGTCCCCAGCCTTGCCCTCTATTTATCCTCAGTTAAAGCACCTTTCTCCATGTGCTGGAGAGATCTTACCCGTGCTTCCTCTGGTCCGTGCTTCCACTTTTCCAGCCTCAGATCCGCAAAAGAAGAAAACCGTCCACAATTCCCCCAGCCCCAGTTGCACTGGCTGAGGTGAACTCCAGCAGCTTGCTGCCTCTGCCACCAGTTCTGGCTCCAGCCGATCGGCAGCGCCGCAGCTCCCTGGCTGCCTCTTCCCAACGCGCAGCCGAGACTACATTGCAGAGAGCCTCCAGCGTTTCCAGCACCTCGTCCCCGGGCCTCTTACCACCTGCAATGGTGTCCATTAAGGACATTGAGGGCCACAGTCGGCTCCATGTTCCCTCCGGTAAGCGATATTCCCCCGCCAGGGGCCGTGAATTTAATTAGCGCACTGCGGCATTTCAGTCTCCCCAGGGCGCCCGTGGCCGCTTAGCTTGCAGCCGCCATGTTCCCCTCACCGAGTCCAGCTGCATAAACTGTAGTATTGTGAGCTAAATCAGATTACTGTTTGCAATCATTACCTTCTCCCACATATTTATGCACTACTGGAACAAATGAAGGGAGCCAAACTCTTTACAAAATGAGATCTCCGGGGTGCAAACAAGGCAACTTCAATATGCTTTATGGACATTTTGAATATCATGTGATGCAGTTTGAGCTTTTGTAATCTCTGATCACATTCCAACGTTTTATCAATGATGTCTTCAGTGGTCTCTAGGACACTTATGTGGTAATTTACCTAGATGACATCCTGCTCTTTTCCAACACTGTGGAAGAAAACAGAAAACATCTATGAGAAGTACTACTTTAACAAATGTGCCCTCATTGGATGCAGAATTTGATTCAGAGATAACATTCGTGAGTTTAACATTTCTAAAGAAGTAATTGATATGAATCCTGAGAAGGCCTTTGCCGTACAACACTAGCACTCTCCTAACAGTGGAAAAGAAGTTCAACAATTTCTGAGTTTTGGTATTTTTAGCAATAGTTTATTCAGAATTTCTCCTGCATTGTACAGCCAATTCTTCAACTGACAAGGGAGCTCCTTTTGTTTGGGGGCCAAATCAAGAAAAGGCCTTCTGACAATTAAAGGCAGTATTTATATCTGCTCCCATTCTGCAACAACTAAATAACCCCCTTCCATTTATCATAGACACGGCTGCCTCTTACCTTGCATTCAACATAAATTATACTATTTACGATAGAAAACTACTAACAATCCAGGAAGGTATTTTCTAAAGGAGCTGTACATCCTGTTGCCCTGTTGTAGTTTGGACACACCATAAGAATTTAGAATACTTCAAGACCTTGAGTTCTATGAACTCCTGACATGCAAATTGTTTATTATTCTTTTCTCTTTCAACTATCAGATCACACATTGACCAGGGAATCGACATGTGAAAGCTGGCATGTTGCTTTGTAGCTTGGGAATGCCCACTGTCAGTTTCCCCTTCTAATATTAATGATTCAGCCTTCCAACAACAGTCAAACTCAGGAGTTTTTTTTCTTTAATGCTGAGGCAACTAATAAGACTGATAAAATTGTGTGGTGGTAGGTAAGTGTGAATAAGCAAGAGAAATAGGAGGGAGTCTTACTTCTTGCAAAGTGGCTACATCTCCCAGATCCAGCTACACAAGAAATCAGTTTGAGCAGGTATCATGATGGTCCTGTGGGTGGACCTCCTAGGATCAGAAAGACTCAGGGCTTAGTAAATCGAGGTTTCTGGTGGCCAAGGCCATAGCAATACACTAGAGCTTATGTATATTGTCGGGGTGTCTGTGCCCAAGCAGAATCTCGCCATACTAAACCTATGGGTCTACTTCAACCTTTACCCACACTGGCACACCCTTAATCTACAGTGTCCATTGGCTTTATTGCCGAACTGCCAGGTCACACATATTCACTAGCACTCTTGTACTAGTGGATTACTTTACTAAATTGGCTCATTGAATTCCTTTGCACAAGTTACCCTCTGCATCCAAACAAGCCTGAGTTTTCCTGAAGGAGAGGTTTATGCTGCATTGTCTTCCAAAAGTGATTATAATGGACTAAGGAACCCAAATTAGTTTTTCATTTTTGGAAAGAATTTACTCAAATATTGGGCTTGCTTCATTTCACCACTGCTTTTATAACCCCCAGACTTATTGGCATACGGAAAGTGAACATCAGACTCTGGTTTGTGTATATCTACCTTCATAGTTCATTATGCTATTCGCTGTTGGTCTGGTACTATATGTACCATCCCAGAACTTGACCTCGGGTCCTGTTGTCTTACATGGTTCCCTCAGTTTAATTCCTTTAACAATCCTTACTGCAAATCCAGAAAAATGCCATCCAACATCTGATGAAAGCTAAAGCTGTTTAGAATAGATTTATTGACAGACACCGTCTTCCCTTGCAGAAATACAGTAAGATTTAGGGTCTTATTATGAGTTTGGTGGTCCCGTGGACCGCAGTATCAGTGGTGGCGGTCCAAGCATGGAGAGCTCGGCGGTCTGACCGCCGTATTATGAGTTGGGAGGATTGGGTTTGTGAAGATTGCTGCTGGACCGCCGAGACCGCCAGCAGACTGCCGACTGCCAGGTTCGCGTTGGGGAAAGGCAGCCACCATAGGATGGTATGGGGAAGCTGCACCACCATGCATATTACGAGTTGCCTGTTCCACGAGCTTACTGTGGCAGCCCAACCACATGCTTCAAGGAGGCTGTGATGGAGGATTTGGGGTGTGTACTCAACCCTTTCTTCTTCTTCCAAGGAGAGTCCGATGTGGAGCCCTGTCTCCAGGTCCCCCCTACACAGCAAGATCTTCACCCCGAGGAGTACTACCCTGTGTGCGGCAATATACAAGTGAGTCTTTTTCGTACCATATACTCATTGCCAGGACTGCCCACATATGGGCTGAACCCCGGTAATGGGTAGATGGTATTTTTCCAGATATATCATGCATATGTGTGCATCCAACACATATGCAGTTGAAATGCACACACAGGCATTGATATATTTGGAAAAAGTACTCACCACTGCCGCCACAAGATACCTGACTCCACACCGCCAGCCCTGGGGACAACACGTAATACAGCAGTCTTTGGACTGCCAGCGCCATGAGCTGGTGGCGGACACGGTTCGACGGCGGTCAGACCATTAAACTCGTAATAAGGCACTTAGACTGGGAATCAACTCAATATCTGACCATTTGTGACTCCCTTTCAAAGTTTAGTGCAGGATGTTTGGGTTCCAATAGGTGCTACATTGGGTGGGTGCCTTGGTTGTTAGACTTGCTCTCTGTACTCTTGGAAAGTCTATCCAATAGTACATGTCTCTAGAGTCACAAAATAGATAGCTAAGAGCACAACTTTTACACCATGAGTGATTGTACATGGTGCATCAGAATATGATGTGTATAGACACAGTCTCTCACCCCATTCTCATTCAATGCATACACGATATTGGAATCCAATGGATTTGCTCCTTCCTGACTGGAAGGAGCCAGTCAGTCAGCCTGGCATCGTAATGCTCCGACGCCTGCGACCTCATCAGCGGAGCTCTGCAAGGATCCTCTGTGAGCTGGACCCTCTTCAATGCATACATGATCCCTCTAGCCAGAATCATCTGCTCTCACAATATCAACGTCCTCTCCGACGCCAACGACACGCAACTCATTCTCTCTCTCACATACAAGATGCCCAGTACCGGGGTCGAGTTCAATGCCTGCATAACTGAAAGCAACCACTGGATGAAGACCAACTGTCTAAAGCTGAACACTGACAAGACCAAAATCGTAATCTTTGAGAAGAGCACATCACCATGGGACTCCACCTAGTGTCCAACAGTACTAGGACCGACACCCACCCCCACCACCCACGCCAAGAACCTCTGGATCATAATCGACAGCGAACTCAACATGACCGCCTAAGTCATTGCTGTCACTTCCTCATGCTTCCAAACCCTGAAGATGCTGTGGAAGGTTTTGAAATGGCTTCCAATCAGCTCCCAGAAAAACATCACGCACACCTTGGTCACAAGCAAGCTGGACTACGGGACCACCCTCTATGCCGGAATAAACAAAAAACTCACCAGAAGGCTGCAGAATATTCATACTCAGCAGCCCAAATCACTCTCAATCTCCCACGCAACACTCACATCACATCACACCTGAAGGAGCTTGTCACAGGACCACCCCGAGTAGATACAATGCGAAGGCAAAAGGATGCAATAGAGACCGATTTCTGTGTTTCTCTATACGTCTTTTATTGTGGGCATACGATGGAGCAACATCCAGTTGGGGTAACCGTTGAGTCCTGGTTAGCGGAGCACTCCCGAAGTCACCGAGGATTGGCCGAGATCACTGGCCTCCACCGTTCTCCCGAGAAGTAGGAAAGGGAAAACAAAACAAAACAAGACCAGGGTCAGTAGGAAGGACTGGAAATCCTTCTTAGACTCAGGGTATGGGACGTGAGGGAATATCACCCGTTTCCAGCACCATGTGTTTTGCTGTTACCGAAGTGCGGTGCCCTCCCTCTACAACGTTCCCTTCCCCGCCCACTGCCCGGAGAAGCCCCGTAGTCTGGACCGTACCTTGTCTAGCCACCCTCCTCCTGGAGAGTGGCGGGGCGATGCGTGGTCCCGTTGGCCTCCTGGCGTGTTGGTGTCGTCTAGGATGGTGTTCCTGGTTTCGTCTTTCGGGGACTCCCGGGGTCCTGCTTCCCGAACCGGCATGGGCGTCTCCTGCTCCTCTTCCGCACTCTTCGTCTCCACTTCCTCCCTCTTCAACGTGTACGGCGCGCCTCTCCTCCCGCAGGTCTCCTCCGATAGGGCCGACGTGGCCAGCGTCATCGGGCACGCCCCACGGGGCTCCTCCTCGTGGGCGCTGAGTAAATTTTTAAAGGGATCGTCCCATGCCTGCGTGTGGAGTGACAGTATGTCAGTTACGGTGTCCATAGGGGAGCAAGGTACTACAGTCGGTTGTTCATCTTCAGTCTCGTGACACATCCCTCCCCCAGGATTTCCCCGATCGGGGAAAGAGGAAAACGCGATAAATAATCCGTGTTGCCCTGATCCCTGCCCTTCCGGTGGCGGACTTCGAAACGGAATGGTTGCAGGGCCAGAAACCACCGAAGGACCTGGTCGTTGCATCCCTTGTTCCTCTGGAGACAGGTAAGAGGGGCGTGGTCAATATATAAAATAAAAGTCCTCCCCTCCAGGTAGTACCTCAATTTTTCAATGCCCCACTTCAGGGCTAGGCACTCCTTCTCAATTGTGGGGTACGCCTGTTCCCTAGGGAAGAGCTTTCGACTAATGTAAAGAATCGGTCTTTCAAGCCCGTCCACGTCTAGTTGGGAAAGGACTGCACCTATGCCCACGCCAGAGGCGTCAGTCTGCAGGATGAATGGGTTTTGGAAGTTGGGAGTAAGCAACACTGGGGACATAGTCAGTATGGTTTTTCATGTCTGGAACGCCAGGGTTTCTTGGGTGGATGGGGATCGGAGGAGAGAAGGGGTTGCTGTCTTTTTCAATAAGTCAGTGAGAGGGGCAGCAATGTCAGAGAACTGGGGTATAAACCGCCTGTAATACCCAACCAATCCTAAAAAAGCCCTCAGATCTTTCTTGGTTTTTGGATAGGGGGTGTCTTGGATAGCCCTAACCTTTTCTGTTTGAGGTTCGATTAGGCCCTTTCCTAGTAAATAGCCTAGGTATTTTACTTTTTGAAAAGCAAACTTGGACTTTTTTGCATTGATGTGAAGGTTGGCGTTTCTTAGTTCAGACAGGACAGCATTAAGATGGGATCGGTGTTCGGCCCACGTTTTGCTGTATATAATGATGTCGTCTAAGTAGGCTGATGAATACTCTAGGTGTTGTTTTAACAGGGTATCCATTAGTCTAGCGGGGGTACCGTGCAGGCCAAACGGTAGAACGGTGAAATGGTATAATCCGTCTGGAGTGGAGAAAGCCGTTTTCTCCTGGTCGTCGGGGTGTAATGGAATCTGCCAATATCCCTTGGTGAGGTCGATCGTGGAGATGTAACGAGCCTCGCCTAAACGTTCAATTAACTCGTCTACTCTGGGAAGGGGATATCCATCTTGTTTAGAGATTCGGTTTATGGCCATGAAATCGATACAAAAGTGGGTGCTCCCATCTGGTTTCGGTACCAAGACAATGGGAGAGCACTAATTGCTCTTGGAGGGTACTATAACACCTAAGTCTGCATCTGGGCGACTTCTCGTTGTAAGGCAACCCTACAGGCTTCAGGAACCCTGTACAGTCTCTGTTTGATGGTGACCCCTTCTGTGGTAGGTATGGAATGCACCGCTAAATGGGTTTTCCCAGGCTGATCCGAGAAGATGTCAGTGAAGGAGGTTAAGACGTTCATTAGGTCTTTTTTTTCGCATGCCATCAGGTCAGGACTAAGGATAGTGGCGTCAACAGTATGAGCGGGAGTGTTCGCTAAGGAAACTGTACAGGTTCTACTGGGAGGAGGACCTAACCACTTTTTTAGGAGATTGACATGGTACATTTGGGTTTTCTGTGGGGACAGGCGTTAACGTAGGTGGTTTTCCCTATTTTCTTTATGATCTCATACGGACCTTGCCACTCCTTCTTTAATTTATGGGTAGAGGAAGGAAGGAGGATCAGAACCCATTCTCCACATTGGAATTCTCTCCAATGCTTGCCTTTATCGTAGTGGTATCTTTGTTTGTTCTGAGTCCTTTCTAGGGTATCGTGGGCTAGGGATCTCAGCTTGTGAAGACGAACCTTTACCTGGTCGGCATAGTCTAACAGGGCCTGAGCTTCTGTTATCCCCTCCTTTTCCCAGCTCTCCTTTGTGATCTCCAAAAGGGTGCGTGGTTTCCGCCCAAACAGAAGCTCGAATGGGGAAACACCCAAACTGCTTTGCACTGTGCTCCGGATGACAAAAAGGGCCAACGAAGGAGCTGGTCCCAGTTCTTTCCGTCCCCTGTTAGTAGCTATTTTAGGGTGAGCTTTAGATTGCCGTTGTACCTTTCGACGAGACCGACCGTCTGTGGATGGTACACGGAAGTTTTAATATGCTTAATGTCCAGCTGTTTGCATACTTCCTTCATCAGTCTCGATACGAATGGGGTCCCTTGATCAGTGAGGATTTCACGTGGAAATCCCATCCTGGAAATCACCTCATTCAGCCTCTGTGCTATGGTGGTGGTGGTCGCAGTACTCAAGGGAAGGGCCTCGGGGTATCTGGTGGAGTAATACACAAGAACTAGGACGTATTGGTAACCCCTGGATGATTTAGGGAGAGGGCCTATAAGGTCCATTCCTATTCGCTCAAAAGGTCTGCCTATTATAGGTAGGGGCTGAAGGGGTACTTTTGGAGGAATGTATGGGTTCCTTTTTTGACATATAGCACACTCCTGACAGTATTTCTTTACTTGGGCATAAATACCTGGCCAAAAAAAATTGTTCAGAATGGACTGACTGGTTTTCTCCACCCCACAATGGCCCGCCAAGAGATGGGAATGGGCAAAGAAAAGGATTTGGTCCCTAAAACAGGCTGGGACCAATAACTGGGGTTCTGCTCCTTCTTTGGCTATTCTGTAGATGAGGCCAATGCGCTCCGAAAAACAGGGAAAGGTTTTTCTGGGGTCGTCTTTTGTATCCCGGGTGCTTTGCCAGGCGTTACTAAGGGTGCTGTGGTTTATCTGTGCCACCCTAAAGTGGTTGTCCATGGCCCATGGTTCAGAAGTGAGTAGACTATTGTGGGTGTTTTTCTGTAGGGAATAGGTTTTCAGGTTACTGGCTAGGAGACTAGAAAAGCAGGGATTATCTGCGCCTAGTATAAGCTGTTCTGGGAGAAAAGGGAGGACCCCTACGTCGACTGTAGATGTGAAGCCTGTTTCGGTCTGAAGGGTTACTCGGGCTACAGGATAGTCTTTGACGTCGCCATGCACACAACGAATACTAACGGTCCTCTCGGGGATGATATGGGATACAGGGACTAACTCTTCTCTCACCACTGAATGTTTGCAACCTGAGTCAAGGAGGGCTGTCACTGCCTGGTTATTTATCCTAAGACTTACATAGTAAACGGGTCCCATCTCTTGCGCGTAAAGGTCAGGTCGGGGTGCATAGCTAACGTCCATTGGTTCGTCTTCTTGTTTTTCCTTTTTTTTTCTGCAGAACCTGGCGATATGGCCCCATTCACCGTGCTCGAAGCATTGGGGCCCTGAAGAGAAAAAGCCTTCGGTTCTTCCTATTCGAGCCCTAAAAGGCTCAACAGGGGTTTTCACTGGTTTCTTCTCGTTCTTCATCTGTTGGGGTCCCTTTTGTATCCTCTCTGGCTCCCTGGTCGTGTTGCGGTATTGGGCTCGCGTGTAGGAGGTAGCCATCTCCACGGCATGTTCTTGGGTTAGGCCCGCATGTTGACGGAGCCATCTTTGAGTCCCATAAGGTAAGGCGTCGAGGTATTGTTCTAAGTATATTTTATTCATTATTTCTTCTCGGTGGATTCTAACGGCTTGAGCCAATGGTCAGCGGCGTCCTTCATTTTGTAAAAAAGGGTTTTCGGGGTGTCTCCTGGTGCTCCTCGTTCTTGCTTAAATTTGATACGATGGGTTTTATCGTCTACCTCCAATCGGTCCATTATGTATTGTTTCACAACACCATAAGCAGCGGTACCGTCCTTATTGACGATCTGGTAGGCGGCCTGAGCTTCACCTATGAGTAAGGGGGCCAAGTAAAAAGGCCAGCGATCCGTTGGCCAGGCGCTGGCCCTCGCCGCCCTCTCAAAATTCAGAAAGAAGGAAACGGGGTCTTCTCCAGGTACATATTTTTGCAGGGGAGTAACTGTCCCAGGAAGAGTAGGGCCCCTCCCTTGGCCTAGGCCCAAGAGTGGCTGCGTCTGTCCTTCCACTAACTTTGTCATGTTATCAGCCTGGGCCTGAATGGCGGAAGAAAAGACAGCGCGGTCCATCTCCGCTTGATTCGTGCTTTTCTCCATGGCCCATACTAGTTTGTTTTGTCCCTCCTTTAATTGGTACACAAGATTTTCCATCGTGTATCGGATGGGTTATGCCCGCATTCTCCACCACTTGTCACGGTACCACCCCGAGTAGATACAATGCGAAGGCAATAGGATGCAATAGAGACCAATTTCTATGTTTCTCTATACGTCTTTTATTGTAGGCATACGATGGAGCAACATCCAGTTGGGGTAACCGTTGAGTCCTGGTTAGCGGAGCACTCCCGAAGTCACCGAGGATTTCCAAGA
The DNA here is from genome assembly GCA_963921515.1 of Calotriton arnoldi. NCBI lineage: Eukaryota > Metazoa > Chordata > Amphibia > Caudata > Salamandridae > Calotriton > Calotriton arnoldi. The sequence continues at coordinate 238,484 of CAWUFW010001622.1, read as the reverse complement.
GACAGGCCGAGATCACTGGCTTCCACCGTTCTCCCGAGAAGTAGGACAGGGAAAACAAAACAAGACCAGGGTCAGTAGGAAGGACTGGAAATCCTTCTTAGACTCAGGGTATGGGACGAGAGGGAATATCACCCTTTTCCAGCACCATGTGTTTTGCTGTTACCGCAGTGCGGTGCCCGCCCTCTACAACATTCCTTTCCCCACCCAGTGCCCGGAGAAGCCCCGTAGTCTGCACCGTACCTTGTCTAGCCACCCTCTTCCTGGAGAGTGGCGGGGCGATGCACGGTCCCGTTGGGCTCCTGGCGTGTTGGTGTCGTCTAGGATGGTGTTTTTGGCTTCGTCTTTTGGGGACTCCCGGGGTCCTGCTTCCCGAACCGGCGTGGGCGTCTCCTGCTCCTCTTCCGCACTCTTCGTCTCCACTTCCTCCCTCTTCAACGCGTACGGCGCGCCTCTCCTCCCGCAGGTCTCCTCCAATAGGGCCGACGTGGCCAACGTCATCGGGCACGCCCCACGGGGCTCCTCCACGTGGGCGCTGAGTAAATTTTTAAAGGGCTCATCCCATGCCTGCGTGTGGAGTGACAGTATGTCAGTAACGGTGTCCATATGGGAGCAAGGTACTACAGTCGGTTGTTCATCTTCAGTCTCGTGACAGAGCTCCACTGGCTCCCCATTTACAAATCAGCACAATTGAAACTCCTGACCCACACTTTCAAAGCACTACATAACACTGGCCCAGCATACCTCAACAATCACATCTGCTTTCACAAACTTTCAAGACACCTCCGCTCTTCTGGACTCCTACTTGCACAAATCCCACACATACGGAAAACCAGATCCAGCAGTCGAGCTTTCACCTACATCAACCTAAAGCATGGAACGATGCGTCGCTACACATACGAGCCTACTCCTCACATCTTGAATTCAACAAGAAGCTGAAGACCTGGCTCTTGGAGTAGTACCACTAGGCCTTGGGTGTGCCTAGACATGCACCTACTCAGCACCAGGATACCCTCACGGGTGATAGTGTGCTCTACAAATCTGCATAACATTCCATAACACGGAATGGTGGATTTCCTCAGTCAGGGTTCAATTACAATATTTGGCAGCTTGGAAGGGGTAGAAAATCTCTGAGTGGTCCTGAGAATGTGGCTCTTTAATTCATGTTCATTGTTACTAAGCTAGCTTCACTTTCACTCAATGAAGCTCTCTCCAGAGCAGGACCAAGGTAGGGTAACCATTTGGCCACTGTCAGGAATTTGCAGCCGAGATATTGTGTATTTAGCGTAATGCACTGAGATTCAGGAAAAGGCGAAGGTTCACATTATGGCAGCTGTGGAAAAGGGTAGACTGCCGTTGCAGTGTTCAGTATTGGACTGGTTCACATGGTATGTTTATCCACCCCTGGGAAGTGCTATGGTAAGCTTCTGGGCTGGGAAGAGCAGAAGTAGGATAGGAAGTTCAACCGTCATGGGTTCAGCAGCTAGCAACAGCAGTTGATTGATTTCCGTGCCCTCTGTGTAGTTTACATCTGTTCGGGCATCCCTGCACATTTGTTTTGTTTTCCCTGGGAGGTGCTGGGGCATTAAAGTGGTGGGGTAGTGCGGGGGAGGCACCGCATGGGGGTGCAGCAGGGGGAGCAATGCGGGGGGAAAAATTACAAAATGCTTACCTGCCATCTGCAGCGTTGGTGCTCTTCTGGCCCCTGCTCCTCGACTCCCGGCATGCCACAAGCTCCCCTACGCCAATGCAGACGCTGGTCTCATGCTGGTGTTACCCAGCATGAGAGCAACGCCGTGATTGGTGTGAGCGCCCTAGTTAGGAGCTCACTAAGGGAATACGACCTTGTGCTTGCTCTCCACCCATCCGTACAGCACAACTCCGGTGGAGCAATCAATGTGCGCATGACGGTTTGGACGGCCAGCCAAACTGTCATGCGCACTTGAAGCAGTGCCACCACTCCTCTTCCTTCCTGCAGCTGTGTCGTGTCAGAATGGATGGCCCCGTCTTCGGCTCAGCTGCAGGAACTGAATGAGGACAAATAAAATTATAATAAACTTTGTTATTATCTTTTTATTTTTCATTTTTCACTGCTGAAAAGCAGTGGGGCGACGCTCATTTGCTTTAGCAGAGGAGCCGCCGCTGGGTTTACTGCATTTAGGGTCCATTACTCTTACCTTTCCTTACAGGCTCCAAGTCTCTTGTGCAGTGTCTGGCTGAGTATTCCTGGTTTGCAACTCCTCCAGGGTGGCATTTCTGTAGTAATGTTCCACTTTTTCGTTTTGGACTAACGTTCACTCTTGTCATGTTCGGTTCTCCGAAGGATTTCCTATAGCAGGGGGACTGACAACAGAGGCATATCATATCTTGTTGGGTAAGCTTGATTACTGTCCCCCTCCAGGGCTACTCTGAGGTCCTGTTGAAAATCCTGACATTCTGAAGGTTACTAATTAAGGATTGATTTTGAAGTGTTAAAGAAATTGTTGTTCGCAGTTGGTGTACATAGTGCAACCATTTGCCCTGCCGGTTCCTGGTCCTGCATGTTATCATTGGTTAAGTGCCACAAGCGTTTTTGTTGTCATTTCTCAGGTCCATAAAGTAATTGTTTTTTTGTTGCATATCATTTTAACTGTCTTGCCATATACATTTGTAATAAGAACCTATATGTTTTAAAATATTAACTCTAAATAGACAATCAGTTTTTTTTGTGGAGCACGCGGCTACTTAGATGAGTGTCCCGGCGCTAAGATTCATTAACCACTAGTCAGAAGAAATTACTAAAAAGCCAGATTGAACAACCAAGTTTTAAGACATCACATTTATGGCCTCATTTACAAACCTTTGATGCATGGCAGCGCAGCAGACCTTTCTGCTGCGTTGGCATGCGTCAAAAGAAAAGGGCAAGAATGTGCTGTATCTACAAGATATGGCGCATTCCTGTCCTTCTCCCCTGTGCCTGTGCAAAAACAGCAGCCGTGCGCCACGCATACACCCTTGCGTCATGTTGCAAGGATGCCTGCATTGCGGGGATGGTTGTTTTTGTGCTGGAAGGGACTCTTTCCTGCACAAAAAGTAATAACTGATGGCATTCTCCTCTTTCTATGCATGCTGCAGAATGCAGCACCCATAGAAAGAAGAAAACACAAGGAGAAATAAAAGTATTTCTCCTCGCTGCGCCACTCCTACGCCTGGAGGGTTAGGATTCTAACACAGTCTGGGAATGCTTCAGATTCTTTGGGTGTTGTGTGGGAACACCCACAGCAACTACATGAAACACCCGTTTCACACAGTGTTCTGCGGAAAGGGGCACATATTTACAAGGCCATGAAAAGCCACGCAAAGTGACTTTGGGTGGCTTGTAAATATGCTGAGGCACATTGCGCCACCGGATCGTCAAAAAAATGACTCTATGGCGGTGCAAAAGTGCCGCTAGCCCTTATTGTGTAAAAGTACAAAAATACTGTATCGAAGTTACTAAACTTATTACCCTGAACTCCTGGTGTAAGCCTAGACTGTTCGACCTAACCGTCATCGGATAGCCAGTTAATTTAGTTGGAGAGTAGCACAATGCAAGCTCTTTATAGGATGATAGGGCCAGGACCTCAAATGTTTTTTTTTAAAGCTTCACCAATCGTTAGTTCAGCCTTCACTGTGACACTAGTGGAGGAAAAATAAAAGGCACTGAACCGTATGGTACTACTCTCCGCTCAGCTATGTTATCAGCATACATTCCGTGTGTGGAGGCTGAATACCTCTGATATGTGGTTACTGTCTGTGGTCTGACAGTTGTTCAGACTGCATCTCCAGCTTCGTCCGTCCTCTCCCATTATCCTTCTTATTGTATTTAGCATCTTATTCAACGCTGCCGCTACTAGTTGGGTCCACTCCCTAAGCGCACCCAATTTCCTTTGGCCACTTTGCTGATGGGAGGAAGCATCTTTAAGTTAGTAATATAGTCAACATTCTTGAGATAGTATTACAGGTTATGGCTAAAGAAACAAGAGGCCTACATACTATCATGGACGTTCAACTCTTCAGTCTCACCTCACAAAGAAAAGATTGAAAATAAATAGAGGCTGCAGCACAAATTCTGTCATTCTGGAGGATTGACCGTGTAGCAAAGATTAGCAAAATGCATTGTTCAGGTTCCAGGTCTGTATCCCCATCAGTAGCTGTAGTGCAGAAATCTGTGAAGTGTTCTGGAGAACTGACCCTCATGGTCTGAAGGGGGCCCCATTTGTATTTCTACAGGTCTTGTCTGTGGTGACTGCTTACCTGAGAAAGAAAGGGATATACATTTATCCATAGCTATATGGCTAGCTGATTCAAGGTCCTACACTCATACCCTCCATAGATAGATAGATAGATAGATAGATAGATAGATAGATAGATAGATAGATAGATAGATAGATAGATAGATAGATAGATAGATAGATAGATAGATGTAGCCTAACAGCTAGGGCGGTCGATCTCAAATCTGGGGGACTGGGTTCGAGAATCGGCAATGACGCTCAACGCCCTGTGATTCTGGGCAAATCATTTCATCTCCCCGTGCCTTACAAAAACAAGCATTTGCAATGCAATAGGTCTCGCATTAGTGAAACTTTGAGCTATTGGCGTTGCAAATGCTAATGTTTTTTTTTTGTTTTGTTGTTAAAAAATCCCAGAAGAAACATAAGTAATAAAAAAAGAATCCACTAAGCAAGGAAAGGGTGCAGTACCAGAGGCTATTACTAGGTGTCCCTGTGGAGTTGTAAAGGGACCTCTATTAGCCACATAAGATACTCCACCCTTAATGCAATTATAAATAGAACAAGCATTGGCATAGCCAATAGGTCTCGCCTTTGGGACCTTATAAGTATTTAGTTATGCAGCACAATAGCCTTACTGCAACAACATTAACTGTTGCATGGCTAAACACTTATAAGGTCCCAAAGGCGAGACCTATTGGCTATGCCAATGCTTGTTTCACAAGAGCAGTTCAAACATGAACGGCAAAATAACCTAGTTTGCAAATGTTTTCCACATAAGTATGGCTCTGCCATATTTGCCACATAATACATCATATGCTGCATAATCTGATGATTTTAACTAAAAAATTGTAGCTCAAACAGATCAAAAGTTACAAAAAAATGTGACTTGTGTTCCTGTGAAGTGGAGGGCCCTTTGCAAAGGTTGACTGGTCGCCTTTTTCACTGTTGCATTTGTATGTTACACTGGTACTAATGAGGCAAAATCTTTGCAGCGACTGTTAATATGGGTAAAAATGTCTAAATAATAAAGTATCAGAAAGTTTGTACTTCACGCTTACTTCTTTCATCTGGAAGGTCATCTCCGATTTCCATCTAAACCAGGCAGCTCATTTACCAGATTTATTTGAAAACTGTACAACTACAGCAGAATGATCCCTTAAAGCTTCAAATACTAAGCACGCTCCAAAGTATTAACTGCATAAAACTAAAGACAAAGGATTTTTTACACTAAAGCTTCCTATACTCTAAGGAGCACAGGAATGCTTGCATTAAACTACAAACAGATGCACTTATTGCGTTTGTGTAATTAAATGCTAACTACCATTTCAAAGAGGATCTAGAATGTGCTGCGCAGGAAGACAAAAGGTATTGTAGCTCTATCATCAAACACTCCCATTTACACGGAGGTCACTCCACTATTTCTTTCATGACTACAACACACAGCCTGATGCCTACATTTATTCTCAGGAAGGGCAGTCTTCCTCAAGAACGATTGGCGCTAAATCATGGAGTTTTTTTACTAATTCCCCTGTCACTTCTTGCTGCACTAACTGTCCCATCACTACTCAGGATCCTGATGAAGATGGAGAAGATTATTTTCCGTTATTTGAGTTCTCCGTCATGTGCATCTTTAACCATCCCGACTAACTCGTAATGTCCAAGTAGTATGTACTGCTGTTAATATGTTGGTAATTCATCAACAAAAGTCACCAAAATGCAATGACGCGATAACTAAGGGACACATTGACAGTCATAAGATAGTGGAGCTCTGTTGAGATGGTGGCAAGGTGGATGCATATGAAAGGCTAGAACAAGATACTATGCAAAAGCAATCTGAAAGAGTTGCTTTCTGACTTGAGAATCACTGCGTAAAGTAAGTCACTTGAATGTATGTATTTACGCATCAGTGGGACGATGAAGAGGAAAGTCTAAAAACATAAAAATTGACTTAATTGATAGATCATAACAACATTTCAAAATATAGTCTCGCTGGAAGAAACAAGGAATTCAAGGACGCGAGTGGTGCGCGCGCCACAGCGAAACATCTGGTTTTAATTATCGCGCCCGTGTCAGGGCACGATAATTGAAACCACATGGCGCCCGTGCGGGTAACCGCAGGGAAAAGGCCATGACGCACCAGCGTCTGGTCAGCTTTTTCAAACCCCCTACATAAAGTCTTCGCCAGAGCAGCGCTTGCGCACTACTCTAGGCTCGACCTAAAAATTGCAGCTAAACATTTCCATTTGTTTTTATTGGAAATAATATTTTTGCAAGCTTGCGTTTTAAAATGCACCATTGAAATAAACAACAATGGTGTATTTTTAAAACGCAAGCTAACAAAAATCTCCCTTCAAATGAAAACAAATGGAAACGTATGCTGATCTGCAGTCTTTCTCTTTATAATTGCATTAAGGGTGCAGTATCTTATGTGGCTAATAGAGGTCGCTTTACAAATCCACAGGGACTCTTAGCAACAGTCTGTGGTACTGAACCCTTTCCTTGCTTCGTGGAATATCTTTTATAACTCATGATACTGCTGGGATATTTTTTAACCAAAAAAATAAAACAAACATTAGCATTTGCAGCAGCTCAAAGTTTCACTAATGTGAGACCTATTGCATTGCAAATGCTTGTTTAGCCTATGAACAGAATTTCCCAATAGGTTCCCAGCAAACCGCTGCCCATAACATCATCATCAAACAGACTGTGTTGGAACACACAGGTACAGAACAAAATAGGGGGAAAATGAAATGTATTCACTTTATTATCTTTCAGAAACCACTGAACTTGGTCCTGCGCTTAGGACCAGGTTGTAAGCTGCTGAATTAAGGGCCGCCCCAGAGGGTTTGCTGCACTGTACACCGCCTCTCCCCCTTTTCGTCATATGTAACATATACGCTGCACCCTTATTGAACAACCTTAAGCAGTAATGCACTGTTCAAGGTCCATGGAGATTTTATAGGTGTTTAGGAGTATGCCTGTCTCAGCAGACAGCGCATTCCCCGATGCCTCCGGAGTAAGTCTGTCTCAGCAGACAGGGCAATACCTGTTGCCCCCTCCAGGGCTTTAAGTGGGATGAAAAACTGGGGGGGCATGGTCTCTCAAAGGGGCGTGGCCAATGTAAGTAGGGTGTGGCTTTAAACACCCACGCTAAAAATCTGTGCTTAGCATAGTGTGCTGCCTGACTGGTAATTTTCTGCTTGTGTCATTGCATCCAGATATATATTACAACAAGTAACATTACACCTACAACAAGCCAAGACTATTGGCTTTGCCAATGGTTATTTGCCTAAGATAAATAAGCAACAACTATGGCTTTGTTGTATATAATATTGAAAATGCTACAATTCTGAAATGATGTCTGTGAAAGAATTATAATGAGTCTCTCTGAAGTAACCTCAAAGGCAGTGAAGGGTGGCACTCCTGCAGAGTTGAGGGTTTTTTTTTTCACCCTGTGGGTGCGGGCAAAAATGGAGAGCCCGGCAGGGACCAGTCTCAGCGCCTGCTTTTTATAACTGCCGGTGGTGAGCACCAGCAGGACCCGTCCCACTTAAAGCCCTGGCCCCCGGATATAGCTGTAATACAACGCTGACAGGAAGTAAGGAAGAGAGAGTACGCTTTAAGAAGCTTGGCACTTTTATTTTCTTGTCATTGTATGTGAAACTAATCAAGTTTGCGCCAGGGATACTTTAAAAGGGCATGTGATATTTCTGAATGTTGATCATGTAATGTTTTATAAGCGTTCTGAAGCATCATCCGCACTGCTTAAGCGCTATATAAAAGGAATACATTAATAGGGAGAATCACACACATAAATTCAGAAATGATATTTAAATATCAATAGTGCAGCCAGCAGGTGGTGTGGGGGGGGTCCGAAGGAGACACTTGGGAAGTGTGCCATGTTAGAAGACTGCTGGGTGGACGCTTTGAGTTGGTGGAATACGTAGGAGCTAGTTGTATTTCGACTTTTCTTGCTTGAAAGACTGGTGAGCGCACCACATCAATGACAGATACAAACAGTAAAGAGCCTTCCGTATGCAGTGGGCGCTAGAACCCGAGCCGGGGAAGGCAAAGCCGGACCCAATGGGGGCCCGGAACAAACTCCGCCCGGAGGCGGGAAGACCTCCTCCCCCCCCAGGGCGAGAGCCCGCGAAAAAGGAGCGACCAGGATTGGTCGCCCCAGGGCGGTATACGGCCCGCCCCCAATCAGGGGGCACAATAGTAAGCCGCCGCGAGGGGGTTTGAGAAGGGGGCAAAAGGTCACCCTAAGCACATACTCCCCCTCGCTGAAGAAAAGGAACGTGACCCCTCAGCATCCTACAGAAGAAGCGAGGACGCAACGGCAACGGGAGCCATGGGTCGGGCTTCACAGGGACACCTTGAGCATTCCGGTGATGATGGGCGAGGAGCAGGATAATTTGTCCATGGAGATCCCTGCCTCGTGGTAGAATGGCCGGCTGCCGAGGCCGCACACCGCAGATGGGGTCGGACCGGGCGTTGGTGCCCCCGAAGTTACGGCATCACAGGAGAGGTGAGAATGAGTCTCAAAGGAGTGGGGCCGCTGCTAGTAGGGGTGGGGGGTACTTTACGGCCCGTTTCAAGTCCGCGTTGGAGGGCCAGGTAGGAGCAGCTCGGTGCTTAGTGCAGCCACATACTGTTAAAGAGGTTAGGACGTTCATGGCTCCAACACTGCTTCACAAAGACTACAACAAACCCGGGCACCTGATCTCTCCAGAAGAACTGGATTGGAGAAGAGGTTGCTCTGGGGTCACACTTCATTATACGCAGCTTTACGCGCTTGGGCGTCCTTCTCGTGAACTTGAGACCTTGTAAGGGGCACATCAGATTTTAAAAGCATGGCTTACCCAGATGCAGCAGGTCGTATATTTTTTGCGGCTGATCTGCTGCACAGGTCCGAGTGCACCTTACCTTCATTCGCTAGGCCGCCATTTTAAACAAAGCACCGCGGTCGCCCGCCTGTTAAGCCAGTGCTGAGAGGCCGTCGGCGGCGCATGCGTACTGCGCTCATTTAGTCACGAACTGTTGTTCTGTTTTCCCTACCGCGCGCAAGCGTCAGCTAAGAAAGAGGCATCGTTTTAAAACCAAAAATTTTTTACAGTTTGCTATAATTTTGTCTTGCATAAAATTAGCAATTACGGCAAATTTAAAAATCCAATAAAGTAATCGTGTGTTTTCCAAGAGAGTTCGTATCACGTCAGATTACTCTTTCAAGAACAGCTAAAAATGTCTTCCCTGCGTGAGAAACGTACTGGCATTGAAGAGGGAAGTTTTGGTTAACCCCTTTGGTTTAGATTATCGCCCTGCTGTTAACGTAGACCCAAGACGGCGGTGCCCTTTCTTTACACATATTAAACCGGCCCCGTTTTCAAGCCTTTGAGGGTGACTCTACCCCGTCGATGCGCCTTGAAACTACTGGTACCCTTCGGGCAATTGCCCCTCGCACTAGGGTTACCCTATGACGGTGAATTGAGGGAGGTGGTGCCCTTGGCTGTTGCCTGCCTCACCCATCTACACAACTCCCCCTCCAGCCCTTTCACACTGGAGCAGCAAGCAGCACCCCAGGCGATCGGCTGCGGAGGGGTCCCGCCCTTTCCCCCGGTTATCATTAGCAGAGATTACCCTACACACTTGCTTCTTGACTTGTCTTCTGCACGATACTGTGGCTTCATGGCTAGAGCGGCAGATATTGAAGCTGTGGAACCAGGTTCCACATCTCGTGTTTCTGGGCAAATAACTTACTCAATGGGTCCGTCTGTTATGCAACTGGTGCTCATCTATCATGGACCAACTCAGTCTCGCGGCGCCGGCACCGCTCCCCAACTCTCACTTCCAGGGGTCAGTCCCCCCCACTTCATTTCCCATTTTTGCCAGCTCAGCAGCAGGGCTGAGATGTAGTCACGCCTGCCATCATGTATGGGTGACTTGCTCACGCATGGACCTGGGGTTCTTGGGAGCTCTGCGTGTCTGAGTCAGAGCAGGAGGAACTGCGAGGAGTAAATCAAATCTCAGACTCTGACATGGTTGTAGAGAAATCGGGAATCTTCTTCCCTGCAGGCATTGGAGAGGGCGGCTGTCAATCACGCGGCTCCCCTGCATGGCTCAGCCCCATGCAGCAGCCAGGAGACCAGCCTGAGAAGGGAGCCGGGGAGCGGCATTTGTTTAATTATATCTTCTAAAATAATGTTGTCGCTCAAGTAGCCATGCTCCAACACGTACAACTTAGGACATGCATTTTGATTTCAATGCCTTTTGGCAGTGTTCCTCCTATTGTGTCTGCATGGAACAGTTTATACGAAGTAATCTGGCGCATTCCTGGCTACCTGTAGGTGGCGCTACAGCACTTTGTATAGTTACAACTGAAGCATTCCCCTGGTCAACAGTCCTTTGACGTTTCTTTCACTACTTAATCGATAGCATTCAAAGGCAGCGGGTGTGTTCATCTTTAGACGAAGGCTCTGTGAGCGCCGACGCTTGGTGGGTAGAATAAGAGCTGGAACACAGAGCAGTGTGCACTTTATTTGCACAACAGCCAGTTCTTTCTTCCTTGGTTCAGCCTATGAGGCCTTACAAGAACCGTGAAGAAGAGAGGTCGGGTTATGAGTCGGTGGTGGGGGTCGGGGAAGGGAGGACTGCCCAGGATGGTGATGATGAAGTACACCGTACCGACGCAAAACATAGATAACACCGCAATCCTGACACAGTAGGTCTCCTACTGAGTAAATGCTGTTACCATAGTCTGAGTTGAACTATATATATGTACAGTCACAACCAGAAGGGGCTGCAGGGAAGGCTGAGTTCCACATAGAGCATTAATATGATAGTACCAGGTGCTGGTCACTTCTGCAATCTGTTTATTTCAGACAGCCCGTTGCCCTGATCCAAATCGTCAGTAATGAATACTAGAACGCTATGTCATGGAGCGAGCACACATGCATCTTAGCTGGGAGCTACAGCTCAGTGGGGTAAAGCCTTGCCTGTGGCTTTACAAACCCTTAAGGGGCAAAAGTTCGAAGCTGGCTGGGGTTGAGCGGAAGCCAGACCATGAAGTATTCCCCCATCCTCCATTACAATAACGGATTGCAGTCCAGCCCCTCGTACAATAGGAGTGGATTTATAGCAGCTAAGTCACAGTACCACATGATCAAGATCTGGTATGACGGGCCGGGCCTAGAGCAACTACCGCCACCGACGTGACGGCTGGTGGTGCGGTAAAATCATTGTCAAAGTGGGCGACCGACTTTATGGGCGCAGGTTTCACGCTTATCTCGCTATGATCGCGTCTGGATTGGAACCATACAGCACCAGATAGGTGAACTAAGAGTTGTGGTTACAAGGTTCGTAGGGAATAACGTTGTTTCCGCGTCCCAGAGGGCCTGTGACAGACTGTTTACACCACAAAAACCGCATAGGTATAATGAGAAGTTCAAAGGGTCATGGCAATTGAGGTGATGCCCTGCAGGGCACCGGAGTAGAAAACAGAGGAAAGGGGGGGGACAGTTCCCGGGTGTGGAAGTTATTAAAAGATCTGCTTGTCCATGGGGCAGGTTGCTTCATAAATCTACTTGTCCTGTAACAAAATCCACTTGCCCTCTGGGGCCGTGTAGTGCGACGACAGCAATTTCATTATATAAGAGCCCTGATATGGCCTCTCTGATTATGCCAGGGCTCATATTATAGTAGTGTTGGAATACGTGCAATCCCCTTATATTGCCGCGTTTCCGCAGATCTACATACTGGGGCCAAAGGAAGTGGTAAGTAATAGTTCCAAGGTTAGAATGCCCCCCTTTTTGAGTCAGTGCAAACCTACTATTTTGCATGTTTTAAGGGTCTGCTCTAATCTTTTCCCATACTGAGAAATGTTTGAAATTTACTCCTGACAATGGCATACGTAAACCTTCTTCCAGAGTTTTGCATGAGCAAATCTACACATGCATATTTGCTCATGCAAAAATGTAGTTCACAAATATTTTCCAGGAGTACTATTTCTGGTCCTACTTCTGTATATTCTTGGGAATTCACGAAAGCAGTATAGATGCACTTAATGCAAGGACATATATCATGGGTGCACTTGTTGAGACCTTCTCTAAGGATTGCCCCCCCCCCTAAGTTGGTCGGCGTTGGCTATGACCTTTTGAGTTTATAAAAACTCTGCCTCTCTCTCTGTATCGGCAGGCTTCACTGTGAGTGACAGCTTTCTGCTCTTTCACGCGAGAATACCGGCACACAAAGTAGTGTTTGATGATTCTTTGCATTCAAAATAAAAGGTTTGTAAAAACTCCTGTAAACTTTCAGGTACCCTTTCTTTGCAGCATCATTTAATAACATGGGTTGATGCATGCTAGTATTTCCCCAAAATATTCATGATGGAAAATTCAGTGTAACCAGTTTCAACAAGATTATGGGAAACACAGATAAACAAGCCTTGGCAAAGCCAAGGTCTGAAATTGGTGGTCAGCCTTTTTATTTTGTCGATACGTTTTGGTAAAACCTTATTGGTGAGGGAGCTGCAGGGCCTCCACCAGTATAACAAACATGGGCAAAAATGGTTTTGGTCTCAAAAGGCACACGCTGCCACAGTAGTTACTGGCACTGATCTGCAAATATTTGCATCAAATCAGAGAGCATTCTGGAAGCATGATACATAGCGTCATATTGTTAAACGTTGAAAACGTGGGTACACATTTTTATACTGGAACCACTGGCAGTAGCGTAGGCAAAGCTTGCAACGGTACTTAGAGCGCTTGCCCTAATACTAAAGGATTTCAATTAACGAACTCTAAATACAGGTTTGAACAGCATTAACATATGGACAAAACTATTTACCTTAACTGCAGACAGTGCCCATACCCTAACCCGTAATATGGCACTGCAAATGGCAGCCAAAGGGTTTGTGCAGCAAGGGGTTGGGACTATAGGGCCCAAGGATAAAATGCACGTGAAAACTTGTTGCCCTGACCCCAAACAATTTGTACGGGGCACCGGGCGATAGGAATTCCACACCCCTGAGTTAAACAAATTCAGCCAAGACAGTACCAGTCCCGCAGCGGTGGCGCAAGGGCGAGGTCTTGAGCCTGCACGCGGCAAAAATGAAAGGAATTCCCCAGTCTTTCCTTATACCAACGCCGCAAAAGGGGGAACTGAGGTAGGGACTATGGTCTAACGCGGTATGTATGAGTCCTAGAGCAGAGGGTTTCGCTCGAAGAAGAAGGGGAAGGGAGAGCAGAGGGAAGCTCCCTCCGATCGGAAAACCGTAGGTAGCGTGACAGAGAAAACCCTAGAATGAGAGAAAGAAGGAGATAAATTGCTAGAGGTAGATGGAAGGCTCACACAGTGTCCTTGGGATGCCTCACGGCAGGGGCACTGAGGGAGCCAGTGGTGGCAATCAGGCACAGACAGAGTAGATGTGATGCTCCCGCTGGGCCCTTGGGATGCCTCACGGCAGGGGTACCAGAAGGAGCGAGATGTCAGAGCTCAGCACCAGGCCGAATAGATGAAGTGCTCACAGTGTCCTTGGGATGCCTCATGGCAGGGGCACTGAGGGAGCCAGTGGTGGCAATCAGCCACAGACAGAGTAGATGTGATGCTCCCGCTATACTGGAGCATTCGCTCACCACTGCACTAATTCCGTCCGCCACATTCGTCTGCCTCCAAGGTGTTGTTTTGTGTTCAGTGGATGGTGGAGGTGGAGGCAGAGGCATGCACTCTGCAGCCGAATGACTCCATATACAAAGGGTGAAATGCAGCAGTGCTGCAGTGTGACAGCCCCGCTGATACACTACATTAATTTGATCTCCTGCAGCCTGCTCTACCAAAAGAAGTTCCGTGATGTTGGGGAGAGGGCGGGCGCTGGCAGCGCTGCTTAAGCAAGAGCGTTACAGGAGATTAATAAGCAGACACACATTGCTGCTCTGCTCACTAAAATTACTTAAACTATTCTTTCTTTAGAGGAACCATCCTCTAGAAAAACAGACTAAAATAGGTGGGCACTCATGACGCATGCTCATTAAAAGAATCTCTGAGCTGCACGGGCTTTTGAGGAAACCATGTTCCTTATTCCATTAAGAATATACAGCGGTCCTGCTGTTTCCACTTTGGGAGACATATGGCACAGAAGGCATCTGAAAACCACGTTTACATTCTTTCTTACAAGCTAAAGCATTCATTTTTAAAAATGCCAGACTATAACATGCTCAGCGCGGCAGCATGCTGTCCTGTCGGTAAGGAACCTACTGGAAAGAATTAATGCAATTCTTGTAATTTGAGCAGTCCTAGCTCAATAAAGCCTCCACGATTAAGCGGACAGTGGAGTGAAGCAATAAAAGCCTTCACGTGCATGCAATCTCTATGCACAAATTACCTTGTAAAATCAAGAGTGGACAAAGGGGGTTACAGATCTACAAGGGAGCAGGGCACATATAGCGTGAGTTCGGGCTGTGGAGGGGCATGAATTTGTAGTGAGAAATGAGCAACGGGGGTGTTGATTGATGTGTTACGGCACACAATCCATTCACTAACCCCTCGAGGGTGCCCTGCGAGTAGCTACTTCTCTCTCCTTTACAGCTTTAAGTTCTTAGTGTGTGTGCAGCTTCGATAGCCTGTGACCTCACAGTGGCTAACCCCACCTACAATGATTGGATTGGATTACCCTAATTAAGTGAAGTGCAACAAAAGAAATTAAAAAGTGTGTGCACGTTTAAATTAGATACAGCAACAAAAGTGTGCACATTTAAAATACATAAAGCAACGAAGCAGAGCATCTAAAAGAAAAACGCAGTTGCTCTACTACATTGCAGTGTGTATTTTAAACGTGCACACTTTTGATGCGGTATGTACTTCAAATGCGAGCACACTTTTTATTTTATTTTAAAGCATGAGTGCCGATGCGGCTGTGCATGGCGTCATCCTGCCGCGGGTGCTTGGGGTCTGCCGGCATGCGGAGAGCGGATAAGCATGTGGAAGCAAGAGGGTGAGTGCCAGATAAAAGTCGAGCAGTGGGGAAAGCGCGACCTGCCGCTCTGATAAAAAAAAGCCTACAATTGTTAAACAAGCTGTCGCCATTGTGAAAAAAATATAGTGCTTACCGACTAATGGAGGAGACAGTGTAACGCCGCAAGTAAAAGATCCAGTCCTGATGGGCAGTCACAAAAGGAGATAGGGTGGTAACAAGGAGGGACTAAGAAGCTTCATTATCAATCGGAAGCCAGCATTTACCATGGAGGATGACGCCAGCCAATGAAAAATATGGGCGGGGCTTCCACACCACTTCTAAAACATACCCTAATACAGCATGCCTCGCAAAGCGAGCAGCGCTTGCGCTGCAACGCTAGGCTCGACCTAATGAATGTGTCCTCCGATACCTTTGGGTCAAGGGCACGCTACATAAAACTCCTAAAAAAAAAAAAAAGAGATAGATAGAGCTTTCTCTTTCTGTGTAGCAGTGTAGCTCACCAGCTAGAAGGTGCTTTGGCTTTCTCCATGAATGTTTGATAGGTTGATAATGCAATGGCTGAAGAGGGCTGCCTCTGTATGTGTCTATATTAGTTTAAGCATGGATAGATTGCATTATGTTAGACATTAATGGCTCAAGCACCATTGCACATAAAACCTAAAAATGCAGCATATGCTTGAGTTGATGCCCATTTTTCACAAAGATCAAGTGTACATGCAATGAAGGCAAATGTTCCTCTCGCGCTGATTCTTCATGGTTGTCGACCCACCATATGGACATAGCAAATTAAGACCTTCCTCGAACATGTGGTTGTCTTCACCAATGTCTTGCAGTTGGCACGGCACTGGATGTTTTCACACAAGGGAAATCCTTAACATACTGCAGCAGCTGTATTTAATCTCGACACTATGAGTTCATTTCAGCAATTTTACATCCAAAATAGGTTTCAGCGGGACCGTCCTGCGGCCACATGGCACGTCCCTGGAAGTTTTCAGCACTCACACTGTGTGGAATGTCCTTCTTTTGGCAGGGAACGTCCTTACATTTAAACAAACTTCAGCAGCTGTATTTATGACGGTACACGCTCATTTGGCACTTTCACCTTCATATTTACATATAACAAACAAAAAAACATTTGCGGTTTGCTTTAGCAAATACCAACGACATGAAACCTATGGTAAACCTGTGAAGTTGCATCTTTTGGCTGTCCTTTCTCTCGAATTGTATTACATTTATTATAAATATCAAATGTTAGCTAATTAATCATGTAATAAAAATGCTAATAGAACCTGAAAGATTTCTACTACACCTACATGCAGAACTTGTTTTTCATTTTTCAAAGCTATCTTTCAACATTTGTCACTTTTTTTATAGAACGTTTGCCACCAGTTTTCCATTTTCCAGTAATGTAAAAGACTAGGTTACTTCCTGGTCCGAGTCATAGTCTTCCATGCCAAAGTCCTTACGAAATAAGCTAATGTGGTTGACAGACAGAATTCACCCCTCCAAAAGAAAACAAGCATTGGCAAAGCCAATAGGTCTTAGACTTGTCGTGGAGTGTTGTAGAGAAGAGTGGAGTGGAGTGGCATAGCGGGTGTTCCATAGAGTGGAGTAGAGTGACGTAGAGTAGATTGTTGTAGAGTGGAGTAGTGTAGGAAAGTGGAATGGCATAGACTGAAGTAGAGTGTTGTAGAGTGGAGTGGCTTAGAGTGGAGTAGATTGTCATAGAGTGGAGTAAAGTGGCATGGAGTGGCTTAGAGGGAGTTGCGTAGAGCGTCGTAGAGCGTAGTAGTGTCGTAGAGTGGCATAAAGTGGAGTAGCGTGTTGTACAGTGAAGTGGCGTGGAGAAGAGTTTAATGGAGTAGAGCGTCGGACTGGAGTGTCATGGAGTGGAGTGTCATGGAGTGGTGCAGAGTGGTGCAGAGTGCAGTGGCATAAAATATAGAGTGGTACAGAGTGCACTTGCCTAGAGTAGAGTGGTGCAGAGATCTATGACTAAGACCCCCATTATGATGGAAGTCCGACCGCATTCGCAGCGGGATGGAGACCAGCCATTAAGTAGTCTGTGGTTTCCTCCTACATATTACAATGAGACCTCCGTGTAGGCAGTCAGAAGCATGTCTTTTATTATTGCGGCTTGTGCTGTGGGCCAGAAAAGGGGCGCATCACAAGCTGAGGTAGTAAAAGGCATGTTTTTAAACATCTATGCACCCTGTGTCAAACACCATGTGGTGCCTGGCACACAGCGCATGGATGTTTTTAGGGGCACCACATGTGCTACCCTGGCTGCATAGAGGAGGCCCACATGGGACGGGGGACCTGCTAGGGCAACCTTTACATGGTGGTGTGTCACAATTCACTCCCTGTGCTCTCGTGCCCACCACCAGGGGGCCTAATTGTGGGGATTTCCAGTGTTCTAATATGCTTCCAGACACTCCCCTGCATACATATCCTGACTTCCAGGCATTTGGACACCATTTAGGAATTGACATCCATTCCCAATCCATGCCGGGTTTTGTGGAAGCCAGTCTGCTCATGCTGGAAACTCCATTACCTAGAATTCCCTGCTCACTGCTTCGTCTCCACCCCTGCAGGCCAAGGATGGGTGGAGGAATCCAGTTCACCTGTGGCTGGCTGCTGCTAGCCTGCTTACACCTGATGCATATGATTATTGTGAGCTCTTTTAAGTCCCAGCTCCCTTCAGTCTAGGGTTGGTCATTGTAGCTGTGTACCGGTGAGGCCGACCCTTGTTTCCAGTGCTTCCTGAGCTTTTGCTATCCATGTTTCCAGTGTTTCCTGAGCTTTTGATATCCTTGTTTCCAGTGTTTCCTGAGCATTTGATATCCTTGTTTCCAGTGTTTCTTGAGCTTTTGATATCCGTGTTTCCTGAGCTTTTTATATCCTTGTTTCCAGTGTTTCCTGAGCTTTAGTTATTCCTTGTTCCTGAACTGCAGCAGTTTCCCTTCTTCCTGAACTAGCACTGCCTGCAGTGCTACCATGACTTCTGAGCCTTAGCATTCCTTGTTCCTGACATGCTGCTGTTTTCCTTGTTCCTGAATTAGCACTGCCTGCTACCTTGACTCCTGAGCTTTAGTAATTTCCCTGTTCCTGGGAGGTGGTGGTCCCCGGGGCTCTGGGGGTCCGTAACGGACCCCCACATTAAAATATTTAGTGCCCCAGGGAGGTGGAGGTCCCCGGGGCGTGTGGGGGGGCTCAAGCCCCCCCACATAGGTAATTTTTTAAAAATAAAAAGAAGCCCCGGGGGGTGGCGGTCCCCAGGGCTGCGGGAGGGCCGAGAGCCCTCCCGCATCATTTTTTTTATTAAAACCCCGGGGGGTGGCGGTCCCCGGGGCTTGGGGGGCCTTAGAGGCCCCCCACACATATACCTTAACCCCCGCATGCCCCCGGGACTTGGCCCACCCGGGGGCCAATTACCAAAGAAGTGTGGGAGGCCGCGCTTCGTTTTTTTTTTTATTGGCAGGATCCGCGCACCGTAAGCGCATCCTGCCGATTTTAAAATTTTTGGGCCCTGGGGGTCTTTGTAGGACCCCCTGAGCAGGCCTAGGGGGTCAGGGTGTTTCTACCCTGCCCCCTTTTTGCGTATTGCGCACTTTTTTTACTGCTTTCTTGTTCCTCGGTTCTACCGAGGAACAAGATGGCTGCCAACACGTCCTGATTTGGAGTGTTGACAGCCAATTAGCATGCAGCTCGTGGTCGGGAGGGTGCGCGGATCCTCCGTGCCTCTAAATATCGAAACTTTTATTTGGGATTTTCTCAGCAACTACTGAACGGATTTACACCATTTTTAAAAAGGGTGCTTTCTGAACCAAGCACTACATTTTTGCCAAATTTGGTGTAATTCCGTTCAGCAGTTTTTGCTGTAGCCTTGCATACAGTTTCCTATGGGAAATCGATTTTTTCACCCTTATTTTTTGAATTTCTCCGCAACTACTGAACGGATTTACACCATTTAAAAAAAAGGTCGCTTTCTGAACCAAGCGCTAGCTTTTTGCAAAATTTGGTGTAATTCCGTTCAGCAGTTCGGGCTGTAGCCGTGGCTAAAATTTCCTATGGGAATTAACATGGAGAAAATGGAGAAAACGGGTTTTGGGACCCCCCTTTTTTCTCGGCCCCCGCTTGACGAATCAACTTGAGACTTTCAGGGTAGGAGCGGAGCGCCCCAACAAGTTGGAAGCTTTCGCGAAGATTCGTCAACCGGCGCAAGAGTTATTTCAAATAGAATGTTGCGGATTTCCTATGGATAAAGGTCCTAACTATAACTATCTACTGGCGACCGCCAGTAGATAATATATATACATATATACATCTGGACATATACAAAAAAAAAAAAATTGTTACAAATAAACTTATTTTTTTTTTTAAATTTCCAATTTAATTATACATGAAAAAGTAAACAATGGAAAAAATAAATTTTTCATAAAATATCTTAAAAATGAAAAAACATTCTATATATAACAAATATAAAATACACAATCCCATAATATTAATATATACTTAAACAATATTAACAAAACGCTAGGAATAATAAATATACTATTCCCACTCCAGTGTCTGCAAAAGGGAAAGTGGGAAAGGGAAAGTGGGAAAGGGAAAGTGTCGGGACACCAAAGGGTTGAAATTTACTATTCCCACTCCAGTCCGTACAACAGTAGGAAAAGCGTTGGACTAAGAAGGGGTAATAATTACTACTACCACTTCAGTCTGTGCAACAGTAAAGAAAGCATTGGACTCAGGAGAGGTAAAATGTACTATCCCCCCCAGTCTGTGCAACAGTAGGGAAAGCACTGGACTCAGGAGGGGTAAAATGTACTATTCCCACTCCAGTCTGTGCAACAGTAGTGAAAGTGTTAGACTGGGGAGAGGTAAAATTTATTATTCCCACTCCAGTCAGTGCAACAATAGGGAAAGTGGACTCAGGACCGGTAACATTTATTATTCCCACTCCAGTCCGTGCAGCAGTAGGTAAAGTGCTTCAATTCAAACACATACCATATTTTAATACATGTATTAATTGAAATAAAATAAAAAACTCTTAATATAAAAATTGTATGTACATGCATTTAAAAAACAATTAAACAATTTACATAATTATACAATTTTGAAAAAAGTAATATCAAATAAATGCTATTAATTGGTCATTTAATTAAATTCCCACACTATACTCCCGCATAGCTAGCAGCCCACATTAAAAATATAATTAAAATAAAAAATTACAACACAATTGACATATGTAAATAAATAAAATAATTAATAATAAATGAATAATTGTTAGTTACCTATGACTTAAATAACTTCCCACCCTAGTCCCCTAAAAACACAACACTCACCTAATATATAACTTAAAAAATATATTTATTAAAATTTTTACATAATTATACATAAATTACATATTTTAATTAAAAGTAATAATCAATTGATATTAAATATTTATGTAATTAACTTCCCACCCCATACCCCTACAAACCTAAGAACCCATGCAGATATGGCACAGGGCGGAAATTGATGAAGCAGCAGCTGAAGTGGCCGACAAAAGAGAATCAAAGGATAGAACAGAGAGCAATCTAACCTCCTGCTCCATAGTTGATAATCTGCAAGAAGTGTCTCCTCCATCCTGGAGCTCCTCTGCCAAAGCTTGAAAGTCATGCAATAAAGACTGGACAGTATAAGTTGACAGGCCCTAGCTCAAATTGCTAAATTTCAATGCAGAATAAGTGTGTTTGACAGCACTCTCCACCTTTATATCCACTTGATCCGGAGGAGAGGAATCTTCTGAAATAATGTGCCACTAGATGCAAGAACTGCCATCAAGTTGTCAACTTTTACAGCAGAGGGTAACTCCTCAGCGAATTTTTGAAGCAGGTATATCTTGCCTAGGAATCTAGGAACCCCTGTCTTCTCCATGCCTGCCCATTGCTTTGACATGAGACCACGAATAGTCTTATGAATCAGGAGACTCTCCAGTTCCATGTTTCTTGATTGAAAAATTCATCGTCCTCTGTTAGGAATCCAGAATCAGGGAAGGCAATATTCTCCCTGATATGATTTAGCACCTTTTCCAGATCTGGAGTAGGGGTGGGCAGAATTTGAGGAGTTAGATTCTGCTGAATCACGGACTTGCAATGAAATTCCGCCATGTTCAGTGGAATTCTGCAACGGGGCAGAATGGGCATGTGACGCTATTTCTTAGCGCAAAATACACACTTGTGTGAGGATGAATTTTGCCTAAAAAAAGAGCGCGGCCAAATACCACTCAGCTGCCTTGCATACTGTGCAGTGATTAAGGGCGCCGAGTGTTATACACAGTGGTTTCTAAAGTTTAGAAACCACTGCAATTCACTCAGCACCCTTACACACATGCCCTGCAATGATTAAAACTTCTAATCACTGCTGAGTATGTAATCAAGCTGAGTGGTATGAATAGGGCATACGTCCTAAAAAAAGAAGTGGGGGGACTAACCTAGTTAGGCAGTATGCAAGTGACATCACGGCGCGTGACATCACGGCGCTCGACATCACGGCGCGTGACATCACACGTCATCACAGGAATTGACATCATACAAAGTGGCATCACAAGCCACGACTTTACAGGAAGTGGCATCACAAGAAGTGACATCAGATCTAAAGCCCTCACATATATGTTTAGGAGGACTATCATGTGTACGTTTGAGCGAATTGCAAGGATAATAGCACAGTGAGCTATGGAAGATGATATGTGACTTCTACACCTTGCAATCCCTCAGTTTTCTGTAACACATCCTGTAAATTCATTTACAAACTTATATAATTTATTTTACATGTAATATGCACGTGTTGATGTAAAGCCCTCTGACACTGCATTGGGATGACTAGGGCTATACAAGAAAAAATAGTGGTACTTAAATTATTTCAATGCCTCCTCAAGTGTAGTAAGCTCTTTATAAATGCAATTTGCTTTGTGTAAATACTGGGAAAGACCAACACATCTGACATTCTTACAGTGCATACATATCTCCTAAACAGGGACTGAACAAAGTGAAAAGCTGCCTCTCTTAAATATGTGTGAAGTGCTAACAAGGTGTGAGCCTTTGTTTCCCCTCCGCTTCATTTGCATCAGGTATGAGGCTCCTGCCTTCTCCCAGCCAAGAGACTTGAACAAAAGGAGTCCTGATGACCCCTCAAATTCAGCCTTTGTTATGGGCCCAGCAGGAGTCTTAAATAAGAAAGCCCCGTCCCGCCTGCACGTTGTTGCTTGTTGCAGATGGAAAGCCAACGTGCAGATGCTGCTGAAAGTGTCCCGGTGTTTGGAAATTACACCGGGACGAGTTCAGCACATTATTCAGTGGGGCCCAAATTCTTGGCAGGGTGGATGGCGTTCACCCTGTGAAAATAGTGGGTGGATGCCGTCCACCCGCGTGTAGCCCCGACTCGTGCCCTGGGTATGAAGTGGATTCTCAACTTTAGAACACACTGCATATCACTCGGCACCCGCCCCTTACATACGTTGCAGTGATTAAAGCTTTTAATCACGGAAGAGTATGCAAGGGCACCAAGTAGTATGCAGTGGTTTCACACTTTAGAAACCACTGCGTAATTTTTAATACTGCCGGGGGACCTGCCGAATTGTAATTTATCAGTAATTCGGTGTTATGAGAGCAACGCGGAAGTATCAAAATTCTTTTGATACCACCAGCGGAATTAAAAAATCAACCCAGTTTTAATCTGGACGCTGCATATAGCAACCTCTCATCTTTTCATCCTCCGAGCTGCCTCAGTCAAGATCATGTAAAGTGGAAGGTTAAGGGATCTTAGACTGGTCTTTTCAAGCCACAATTGCGCTTTAACAGCTTTATGTATCTTAAACTGTAACACTTCTCAATCTTGTGAAGCACTTCTACCTGCTGCAGACTCAGCAGGTGAACCCTAATGATTCCTCTTTGAAGCACCCATCCCCTCCTTTGTAACCTTATGCAGATGAAGAGGCAGCATGTTACCTTTAAAAAGAGAAAAAATAACTTCCTGTGAGGCTTTGTTGCCTAGCAGCGCGTCACAGGAACGCTTCATTACACTGGACGCTACATTATGTAAATTACATATGAAAGAAATAAAATGAAACAAGAAAAAATGGCACTACCTGTAGCCCAATCAATCAGTAAATGCGGAACCATCAGCACTGTCAAGATAGGAAACCAAAAAGAGAGCCTCCCTCAGAGTGGGGAAAGGCAGCGTGCACTATAAATTATTAGGGGAACCAAAAACCCCGCTAAGGTGAGGCCTCAACTACATAAATAAAGTAGCAACTGCTTCCTGAACGCTCAGCAGGGAAGGTAGCATGCAGAGATAATGGAATAGAAGTGGCAGCGGCTTCTTTGCTGAGACAAGGTGGCAGTCGGCATCAACAAGCAGAGGCGGCCTCCTGATGGCTCAGCGGGGGAGGCAGCATGCTTAAATAAACATATTCAGCCGCTCGAGAATGTTTGAAATAGACAAAACACATAAAGTAAAAGGAAACTAAAAATACTTAACTTAATCTGAACTTGGAGAAGCAAATTCTGTTCAAGTAACACAGAAGAAAAAAGCAGAAAGTATTACTACAGAGCTCCACCTATATGGTGTCATCCATGATCACTTCCTGTGTGGCCATATTGGTAGTTATATGCATAGTTTTTTTTTTGAGGGGGTGAATTCTGTCCTTGAGCCACAGAGTAGCTCATTTCATAAGGACTGTGGCAAGGAAGACAGACAAGGTAGGTAATAGGTGTTACAAACAGCGGACTCAATGGTGCTCCTTTTTTCGCCTCGGTACAGCCATTAGTAGGGAGTGAGCAATTATCTCACTGACACCATTTAAGAACCTAAGTTGACTTAAGTGCTCCAATATCTTGTTTTATAAGTGTAAATTCATGTTTGGTATTTACAAAATGTTAATTTATACTCTAAAGAGATTTACTCACACATAATTTACCACTATGGTAAACAATTGTGTGTGAGCAAATCTGCTTCCAGACAAAGGAAGTGGGAAAGCCTTGAAAACTTGGACAGCACCAGCGTTTGTTACTTTTGTGTCTCTTATGGTGTGTTGTGAGTGGAGGAGAAAGCGTGAGAGAGAGAATGTGTGTGTATATCTCTGTGAGTGTGATTGTCATCTTCAATTTGTGCCTCAATCTGTCCGCATTTTTCCTAGTCTGAGTTTTCCCATATTAATTTTTCATTGTACATGCTTGTGTGTGCCTCTCTTTGCACTTGTGTTAGTGGGTGTCTGTGTGCATCTCAAAGTGTGTGCTATAGAGAAGCTTATAACCGACCTCATGGCCATTGTAACAAGATGAGAGATATCTTGGCTGCCTGAGCCTCAAAGATATGTAGCTGGATATATAATCTTGATATCAGCTCTGACAATTTGAAACGCTGTGCAGTAGACTTCCACATTATTAAAAACATATTTCAGCAATACTCTGATATATTGAGGCAGTACCTTGGCATAAGGTGGCTAACCAGGGCATATTGCAACATCATTTCTAATTATATTTCATCATTACCAACCACAGGGGCAGCCCAACACACCTGAACCAGGGGCAATCAGTGAATAATCCTAACAATGGTTCAAGAAGCAATTTGCTCAAAAGTACAATATTTACAAACAATTTCAAAATTACAGACAACCCAAATAAGAAGTGTCATAAAGAAAAAAAGAGAAAAAGAGAAAATAATACCCATATGCAAAAAAAATTTAGAAAAATATGACAAATTTATTACATTATATGAATACTAGAACAATTAAAACAATGACGCTCAATACAATATGCTGGTACAAAAACAATATATATTACAAACCAGACAAGTGGCAAACGAAAAAATACACGTCACAAAAAAGAAACAACATATAACAAAATAATGTGTCCTTCATTAGTTTTATGGCCACATATACGTCGACGGCGTTTCGACCACTGTAGAATTACACGGTCATCATCAGTACTGAAAATTCAATTGAGCGTCCAAAATTCTGTGTGATATAAAATACATATGGGTCACATTTTAAAAAAATTAGGCTCCCTCTATCAGAAAAGGGCTACCAGAAGAAAAAAGTAAGAAGTAGGAAGTTAATGAAAGAAAAATACTAAAATAAAGTATAAATTTAAAGACATTTAGTGAAAGGAAAAATAAAAACAGAAAGAAAAAGAGTAAGAAACTTTACAAAGCACTGTTTCCCACACCTCAAAGAAAAGTAAAAGGGTTACCATCACCAAAATATCAATAGTGAATATAAAAATCACCTATTTCAGAAAACAGTCCAACCCTATATTACTTGCATGGATTGGAACGATATTTCAAAATTCACACTAAAATGAAAAAAAATAATTTTTATAAAAATGAGTTCTACGTATCAATCAAAAACTGAAACAAACCATCCTGATTTATCGGCCACTTACTTAAAATAGACGATGAGCGGGCACGATGTAGAGCCGTCCAAGAGTACAAACTTTCAAACTGGCTATCTCTATCCATACAATTTAGCAGATCATGCCAGTAAACAGGCGAACAAATCACCAATGCACTTCAACGCCACAATGGGCTAGAGAAATGAAGGGACAAGAGAACACATCCTAAGTATACAGAGATAAGACATAAATATATAGTCCCAGTAACAGACGTCTATATGTATTGGAGTGTGTATATAGTATGTCAAACACTCCATACAGGGACATATAACATACACCTCCAAATTCCAAAAAGACGATAGAATTTCATCATGACTAGCATATCTCGTATCTATTGACCAAATTCATAGGGGCTCTACTAGTGTGAGAGCACAACTGTCTGAACCCAATAACAATATTGCGTCTCCCACCCACCACTGGGCGATGAAAAACCAAAATCCAAATGTCATCCCATAGGCCATACCACTTGGAAATACTAATACAAGTGGAAAACCTTTTCTAATATGCACAGGTTTAAACAGCTTTAAACCGCATAAACATACTGTTACCCGAATCATATACCTCACAGCCACCATTAGCAATACGGGCAACTTACAAAAAGACGTCCGTTTAAGCTGATATACAGGCAAAACTAAAGCAACTGCTGCACTCGTCGACTTACCAAAAACGTCCCTACTGCGGCAGCAAAATCAGGAAGCCATTCGATGCTTACTGCAGACGCTATAAATAGCGTTTAAAAACCCGCACGATTGGTTCAAAAACATTAGTAACGGACTGTAAGATGTAACCTGATCTTGGCAACGAGCGCCAACGGGCGCCATCTTTGAGTGGTCAAAACAAAGTGTATGAATAGAAATCCATAGTCCTAGGAGATTTACTCACTGTAGTAACAATATATTAATAAATTAACCGGGCCTCATCTAAAAATAAACTACTTAGAGGCACACCCAAATCATACCACTATATTACAAAAAATGAATAATGTGGAGTCCATGCCCGTTTCGATTACGGACTACAATATATTTCACGGGTTTAGCCGCGGGCGCCATCTATAGATGGTCAAAATGTGTAACGGAAGACCGAGTCCGTGCTTACAAGCAGTTTCCTCCATTAGACAACGGTACCTCGATAGAATGACCGGACGTCATCTACATCCAACTGTGATACCAAATGCAGATGATAACAGATTCTCTGTCCGTGCCCACTGCGAAAATAAATCAAACAAAGTAATAAAAGAAGAGAAAAAAGAAGAGAAAAGAAAAGAAGAAAAGAAAAGAAAAACCATTTTCTTTAGAAAAGCAGCTCAGTTGCAACAATAAAATACCCCTCGCAATTTATAAAGGGCGAATCACAATTGAATAATGTCAGTACCAACAAAGTGATCCACATTAAACTAAATTAATACAATGGCAAACATTCACTTTATAATGGCATTAGATTGATACAGTGGCAAACATTCACATTATAATAACATCAAGAAAAAACAATTTCGATTTCATTAAAAATGATGGTCTATCCACATAACAAAACCCAAAGTCTTATTCATCTTAAATACAATAAACAGTCATACTACATATATAATTACGCAATTACAGTTATTGTATAAAGACAGAATTAGTCATCACAGAAACACAGATCACTGTATTCACTTTAAGTTCAGACAAGTTAGACTCTTGGCAAGAGGTGAACCAGTAAAAATATATATATATAGACTAATCTGCTATATAGTGGTACAATTTGCAATTCACAATGTAACCACAATATCGAACAGGCAGTACATGGTTCCTTATCAATCCTTCAACTAAATATTACAGAATGACATTCCTCCATAGAATTAAGGCCTTTATTAATACTGTCACAGCGGAGTATCCATCGACATTCAATTTTATTCAGGATGTTGGTAATACTCCCTCTCCTTGGAGGAATCCGTATCGCCTCAATAACCTGCCACCGCATATCAGTGGGGGCATGATTATATTCCAAAAAGTGGGACACCAAAGGTGCATTCTCAGTTTTGCAGCGAATTCGACTTTTATGCTGCCCAAGACGAATTTTTATCTTTTGAGTCGTCTGACCCCATAGATAAGGTCACAGGAACACCAAATTGCATACACAACATTATGTGTGTTGCAATTGGTATAGTCTCGCAAATCATGACAAATGTTTTCATGGACAAATTGTTTAGTATTTAGGCTGGAACCACACATGAGACACCCCCCACATTTATAATGTCCCACAAGCTTATTTAAACCCCAAATAGTTGTCAAATTAGGAGGTTCCATTCGGGGTAATGCAGCACGGACCAAATGGTCTCTGAGATTTTTACCCCTTTTGTAGGAAAATAGGGGTTGTTCCTGTGTGATTCCAGTCGATATAACCAGTGGCCAATGTTTTTTAATAATGTCTGAAATTGCATTACTTTTTGAGCTGTAAAAGGGGGGTGGCGAGGGTTTAACTTTTTGTATTTTTGGTATTTCTCTTATGGGGGGAGCCAACTGGATGGGCGGTGGGGTAAGCAACTCCATACAGGAGGCATCATGAGGGTCCTCGGACCTTTTTGCCGTGGGTTAAAAGGGATGGGGCATTCCAGGGAGGGTGGGTGGACGGCATGGTGACTCAGTTTGATATGTCGCAGATGTCAGAATCTATGGTTTTTGTGTGGAGACTGATGGTAAACAGGAAGAAAAGCAGGAAGAAAAGTAGAATGGACAAGTTTCATATCAAAAATGGTATTAAATAAATTAAGAATTGCTTCAATTAATATCTGTGGCCTCAATAATCCTTTGAAAAAACGCAGGGTTAATATAGAAGTACAGTATCTGAAAGCAGATATAATTTGTCTTCAAGAGACCCACATAGAGGTTAGTAGGATTAAGATTAATGAATTAGAAGGCTATCATCTAGTTTCTGCCACTACGCAAGGGACCCGTACCAGAGGAGTAGCCGTTATGGCTAAAAGAATCTAGGTCTAAGGTTTTCACGTTCTAAGTCTGACTCGTATGGCAGATGGGTTATTACCCAATGTTCTTTTGAGGGCGGTACTTTTACTTTATGCTCTCTATATGGCTCGATATTAGACGATCCGGCTCTATTTGACTGGTTAAGTGTTGAATTAGTGGGGTGGCCTCTCCCTCTTATCATTTGGGTGTGCCTCTAAGTAGTTTATTTTTAGATGAGGCCCGGTTAATTTATTAATATATTGTTACTACAGTGAGTAAATCTCCTAGGACTATGGATTTCTATTCATACACTTTGTTTTGACCACTCTTGTTTCTTTCTGTTTTTATTTTTCCTTTCACTAAATGTCTTTAAATTTATACTTTATTTTAGTATTTTTCTTTCATTAACTTTTTTCTTCTGGTAGCCCTTTTCTAATAGAGGGAGCCTAATTTTTTTTTTAAATGTGACCCATATGTATTTTATATCACACAGAATTTTGGACGCTCAATTGAATTTTCAGTCCTGATGATGACCGTGTAATTCTACAGTGGTCGAAACGCCGTCGACGTATATGTGGCCATAAAACTAATGAAGGACACATTATTTTGTTATATGTTGTTTCTTTTTTGTGACGTGTATTTTTTCGTTTGCCACTTGTCTGGTTTGTAATATATATTGTTTTTGTACCAGCATATTGTATTGAGCGTCATTGTTTTAATTGTTCTAGTATTCATAAAATGTAATAAATTTGTCATATTTTTCTAGAATGTTTTTGCATATGGGTATTATTTTATCTTTTTTCTCTTTTTTCTTTATGTCACTTCTTATTTGGGTTGTCTGTAGTTTTGAAATTGTTTGTAAATACTAATTATATTTTATGGCACACAAAATATTACCTCCTCCACAGTCTTCCTGATCCCAGTCAAAACTTAACGAGTGTCAGTCTCTTCTCACCAGTCATTCCTACACAAATTAAAAATTGCTTCACCCCTCCCAAAATGGCTCACAAAATTGCTTCCTGTATAAACCTACTTAGGAGGGGGCAAAGCTGTAAACACCTCCTGTTTGATTTTTCTGCACCTCACGCATCCCTTGTGTCAGGTAAGGTTTCAGGGTGATTTTTCCTTCGAATGTGGCCTGCCTCTGAGACCTCTCCCGAGCTGGTGTAACTCACAAGCAGTTCTTCAGAAAGAAGAAATATCTTTCACCTTCACCAGGCCTCTGCAGCTACGAATGTACCTAATCCCCAACAAATGGACATGTTGCAGCAGATGAAAAATAAGGCAGTTGAGGCAGTGATGAAGGCCCTTCTGCACCTAAAAAGAAACCTGTTGGGTCCTATGTATCTTTAAGTGTTTGATGTTTACCTTTGAATGTAAGCACATGCCACCATGACCATAGTTCCATACTGGAATGGTGGCATGTGGAATTGTCAGAAGGGCAGTTGTACTTTGCTGTCGCTCTGGCCGGTCGTTTCCTCTGGAGATCTCTTGTACTACAATAAAGAGATTGAACTTACCGACACAGCTTCCTCATCTTTTCACTGGCAACGATTGGTTTCGGACCCTGGACCGGCACAGAGCAATTTCCACGTGGAAGGAGACTTTTGGCCGCAACCTGTTCCTTGTCTCCTTTTCCGACAGCCATCCTGTTTCCGTGGAGCCTTGAGCTCGCCCCTGCCACTTCGACTTGGAACCTGGTAGGATTTTCAATTTATGCCTTTTTGCCGACTTTTCCTTCATGGACGTTTCCTTTCTTTTCCTCGCGCCACGCTCTAGCGATTCAACGTCAGACTGTGCGTGCGCTCCCTGCGCTTGTCTTCTGTGATGCAACTCGTCCTCAACAAGTGGTTTCCTTCTTCAACGCGTCCCTTGTTGCCTGGCAACGCTTGCGGCTTTTCTCTTTACAGCCGTAGTCAGCGTTTTTGTTCCTTGGCAACGTCACGCGCTTCCGCGCACAACATTTATCGGAAACATTCTTCGTATCCTGGCAATCACACGCGTTGTCTCGAACAAGGATTTTGAATCTGCGCCCAGCACCATTCTTCTTTTACATCTTGTCTCTACTACAGCACAAGCATCAAGTTGTAGTTTACTATCAGTGCATCACGGTGATGCGCACACCCTTGATGAATATCTACTACTGTGAAATCAACGCTTCCTACTACTGTGAAACGTACAAGCATCAAGTTGCAGTTTACTCTTAGCGCTTCACGGTGATGCGCACACCCTTTATAAATATCTACTGTTGTGAAATCTACACCACGAATTCCCACTCGCCATCAGTTCTTCGTGCATCACGGTGATGCGCACACCATATTAACTATTGCAGATTGACTTCATGTTCTTCAAGCAACACAGTGAATTCTTCTTTTTTCAGCTTGTTGCATGTCATGGTGATGTGCACACCTATTCTTGCATGACCTTTATTTACTACTGACAATCTTTGTGCAGCCTACGTTCAAGTGCACGTCGGTGATGCGCACACCTTTCAGCAATAAAACAATTCAAGGGATTTTGTCTTTCCTATGCACTATTTCACATGCGTTTCGCTTCTATATAATTTTATTGTTACTTAACAAAAGTGCGTTATTCTTGTTGTTTTAATACTGATAACCAATTAGTAGAATGCAGCAATCTGTGCTTCCTCCATCTCCTTTTCTCTCCTCTCCAGGAAATCCACCTATTGATTGGGAATTGTGGCTAGAGGGTTTTGAGGCTTATCTAGAAGCCATTGAAGCAGAAGTTTTCACGCAAAAGAAGAAATTAGCATTACTGCGTCACTCTTTGGGTACAGAGGGAAGGAAAGTTTTAAAACATTTACCTCCTGCTGTAGTCATGGGTGAAGGTGATGTCATTAATGAGTATGCTTCTGCCATAAAAATGTTGGATTCCAGGTTTAAAAAGAAGCGTAGACTGCTGGCTGTAATCAACTCCGCGCCACATGGTACTCTAATCAAGCTAGCCGCCGCTCATCTCTCTTGACGGACATCGACACAGAACATCCTGCTATGAGGAGGGGTCCTCCACGAATTCCCATTCCCAAGCGTTTCAGTTTGGTTCCCTTTTAGTTCTTCTCTGTTAGGGTCGACAGATGCTTCCGTTCCCGAAGTATAGGGATGGGGGAGGGGGTAGGGTAGGGACCAGGGACCGTTGTCCCAGTTTTTCGTTGACACACTATGTTCATTGCGCCACCACCTCTGACCAGCAGCACAGTGAATGCACACACAACTCGCGTTACAATGATGCACTCACTAATTCTCACAAGCAAAGTACGTCTCTCGCGCCTGATATCCGTTCCACGAGACTCATCGCACACCTCTATCTCCCATGACTGACAATCATAGTGGGAAGGGAGCGCTTCATATAATGTCCTGCAATGTCAATGGGCTGTTAGACAGGGTCAAGCGCACAGCGGTCCTGAGATATGCGCAGCGCCATGCAGTCAACATATTGATGCTCCAAGAAACCCACCTTGTAGGCAACAAATGCCCTTTTCTGGCAAGGTACAGCTATGGCGGGGTCTGGCACTCCGGCTTTAATCGGGGGTCGAGAGGTGTAGCAATTCTTGTGCGCCGCACCCTCCCATTCGTGCTACACAAGGTCACTACGGACCCCTCCGGTAGCTTTGTGGCCTTGGAGGGAACCATAGGAGATCGGGCCCTGAATTTGCTGTCCATATACTCCCCGCCATCGCTGATGGCCTCCACCCTTAAGCGATTTGCAGACCTGGTTGCCGCCTTGCCCCCGGGAATGACCATCATTGGGGGGGACTTTAATGCAGTCATGAACCCTGACCTTGACACTGGTGGACCCCCTTCGACTACCAGAATCGCCCACGCTAATCCTTTGACGAACTGGGCAGCCACCCTAGGGAT
Source organism: Calotriton arnoldi (assembly GCA_963921515.1). Taxonomy (NCBI): domain Eukaryota; kingdom Metazoa; phylum Chordata; class Amphibia; order Caudata; family Salamandridae; genus Calotriton; species Calotriton arnoldi. The sequence goes on along the minus strand of CAWUFW010001622.1, from coordinate 206,012 downwards.
CTGCGACGCCTGGAGACTTTGGCAGCCGCAAGCCCGGCAGTACACGCACACCTCGGCATCCCATCACACGCACGCACGACTTGATTACATCTTCATGCCGACCATGGACTGTAGGGTAATTAAAGGTATTACCGTCCTCCCTAGAGGTATATCCGATCACTCACCCTTAGCGCTGAAGATAGGCGACCTCCTGGAGTCTCTACGCCCGATTTGGAGACTGAATGCCTGGTTTCTCCAAGATAAAGACTTTAGGAAGTCAGTGGGCGGCGAGCTCCAACACTACTTTGCCACCAACCAAGGCTCAGTCTCCTCCCCAGGTACCCTGCGGGAAGCTGGTAAGGCCACCATTCGAGGCTTCGCTAAGGGCCAGCTTAAACTCAAACGGACTGAGCAAGACTCCCGGCTCACACTACTAGAAGCCCAAGCCACCCTCATTGAGGGCCAGTCGCCTGAGGGGAGATCTGAGGCCCAAGTTAGACGACTGGCATTTCTGAGAGACGAGATTAGGCAGGTTTCCCTGGAGGCCGCCAGGCTGCTGTGGAGGTCCTCTGTAGCAAGAGTCTATGGCTGGGGGGACAAAAATGGGAAGCTCCTTCATCGACTGGCCACCTACCCGATGGCCAATCGCATAATTCCGGAGGTCTTAGCTCCGGACGGCGCGCTCCAACGCTCCCCGGAGATGGTGGCTCAGTGTTTCGCCACATACTACACAGCCCTCTACTCCGCCCAGCCTCCCAGTATCTCACTTCCGGACCTGCTCCATCAGGAACAGATCTCTCTTCCGCTTCTCAGCGGGCCTGAAGCAGAGGCGCTAGACCTCCCGATCACTCTAGAGGAGGTCAATGATGCCATATCTCGCATGGCTTCTAGTAAGACCCCGGGACCGGATGGACTCCCACAGGAGTTTTATGTGGCCTACCGAGGCACGCTAGTACCCCACCTTCTAGAGATTTATGCCGAGGCGGCTGACAAGGGTTCGTTCCGCATGGAAACTGATATTGCCACCATAGTGGTGATTCCTAAGTCTCAGCCCCCCTCGAAGCACTGCTCCGATTACCGGCCCATCTTGCTCATTAACTCGGAGCTCAAAGTGTTTGCCTCCGTCTTAGCCAACCGCATCCGGCCGTATTTGACCAAGCTGGTCCACCCCGACCAGTGCGGCTTTATGCCCTCACGGTGCACCAGGCACTGTCTCAAACGCCTCCACCTCGCCCTAGCAAATCGCCAGCGATTGACCCCATACTTGTCACTCCTTCTCGTTGATTTCGAGAAAGCTTTTAATTCCATGGACTGGCGATACCTTGAGGAGGTGTTGAAGGAACTGGGCTTTGGGGAACACTCCCGCAATCTGGTAAAGACTCTCTACAGCAGGCCTCGGGCCCGTGTGCTGGTCAATGGAGCACTGTCACGGCCCTTCCCCATCAGGAGAGGCACGAGGCAGGGATGCCCCCTCTTGCCCCTCCTCTTTGCCTTGGCAATGGAGCCCTTCTCTTGCCTCATACGTTTGGACGAGCAAATTATCGGGTGGAAATGGCCCGGGCTGGAAGAGGACAAAATCGCTCTGATTGCAGATGACGTCCTGCTCTTTCTGGCCGAACCAGCACAGTCGGGACCCCGGTGTCTTCGAGCACTGAGTCTCTTTGAGCAGGCCTCTGGCCTCCGACTGAACTCCGCTAAGTCAGTCCTGGTCCCCCTTCTTCTCTCTCGAGAGTGCTTTGACTGGCAGAACACGATACCTCTCCGGCGACAGTCCTTCAAGTACCTTGGGATCTGGGTTGCTCTCCTCCCAGACCTCGCCTGGTCGCTCAATGTAACGGCGCTAGTTAAGAAGGTCCGAGCTGATCTCCTCAGATGGCAAGCACTGCCGCTGAACCCTATGTGCAGAATAGCCTTATTTAAAATGATGATTTTACCCAGGTTCTTATACGTTCTCCAGAATATACCCTTACTTTTCTCACGGACGTGGTTCAGAGAGATAGACAGTCAAGCCACCAAGTTCCTTTGGGGGGGTCGGAGGCCCCGATTGGCCCTCAGCCAGTGCCGGATCCCACCCTTTGATGGCGGTCTGGGGATGACGAACTTGTATCTCTACTATTTAGCAACCCGGCTCCTCACCATACATGATTGGTTCAATGGCGGCTGGTCCGACCCAGCATACAGGGTGGAACTGCATGTCCTGGGCCTGTCCAGCATCCAAGGGATGCTGTACGGGAGCACCATTCCCAGAACCCTGCCCACGGTCACACGGGGAGTGCTTCTGGCCTGGCGAGCCTCTCTGCGCCACACCCAATGGGCGGGCAAACTGACTCAATATATCCCACTTTGGCAGGGCACCTGGCTCCAGGAAGTCGCCACCTTATCTGGCTTTAGAACGTGGGATCTCATTGGGATCTCGCAGCTGGGGGATGTATGGGGAGGGGACCGTCTACGCACCTTTCAAGATCTACAGGCCCGGTATTCCCTACACCCTTCACAGTTTTACCGCTACTTGCAGCTGCGTCACGTCCTCCACTCCCATATTTCAGAGGGCATCTCTGTACCTGAGTATAGCCCACCCGAAGCCCAAATCATGACCGGCAACTTGGGTAAAGGGGGAATCTCCCGCATCTATCGCTCCCTCACGAATAACACTCCCAACACACTACACCGCCTCAAGGACAGATGGGAGGGATGGCTTGGGACCCTGGAGGACGAGGATTGGAGGGACGTGCTAATGACGCCCAAAACAACCACAGGCTTCGCTTAGTCCAAATATACTACCTCCACGCCGCCTACCTTACACCGCTGCGCCTCCACCAAGCAAGACTCAGACCTGATGCGGCATGCCCCCGCTGTAGCCAACCACAAGCTGATTTTTACCACATGGTATGACTTTGCTCTGCTAGTGCACACTTCTGGGGAATGGTGGTGGGAGAACTCACTGCGGTCCTGGGCTGGGAGGTTCCTCTTGATCCACTAAACGTTCTCCTAGGAGTCACTGAAGGACTGGATGGCTCCAGGGCAGACAAACTCTTTCTGAACACAGCCCTGATGGTGGCTAAGAGGGACATTGCGGCCAACTGGTTGAATCCGACCACACCCACCATGTCACGATGGCGCAGGGGGGTGGACTGGTGCGCGGCGCAGGAAAAGTCACTGTACGGGGCCAGGGGGTGCCCAAAGAAATATCGGAAAGTGTGGGGCAAATGGGTTGGGGTGATGGAAGACTGAAATTCCCCTTGAACCAACTGGGGGCCTGTGGCGGGCGCTACTCTGTTCCTTTTCATGTTCTAAGACTATCCAGGACGTACTCGGTGTCATAACGAGATTATGTTTTTTGTTGTGCATTGAAGTCTTGACTTGCTGCTGGTCTACCTTTTCTGTGTATATGCTTTTCTTCTTCTTGCTAAAATCAATAAAAATTGGTTATCAAAAAAAAAAAAAAGAAGCGTAACATCATTATGGAAAGGCATACTTTTTTTTTTTTTGAGGAAAGGCTCAGAAGGAAGCAAGATGGCGGCCGCTTGAGGCTGTTGGAAGCGGACTTGCCGATGCACACCGTGAACTAAGTCACTAAACCGTGTGGGGGACAGTACTCACTTGCCCGATGTTTTTTGACGCTGGGGGCTTTGAGGCTGCGGCGGACTTCGGCTCGGGACCCAACGGCGGCTCCAGGGACGAGCAGCCGCAGGAGCGCATCGCGGAGCTCCGAAGGCTGTTGGAACGAGCTCTTGCATCTGCTGGCTGTTGGCGCTGTCAGAGAAGGGGGACTGTCCGAATGGCTCCCAAGGTGGCCAGCTCTGCAAGGGGAAAGACGGGTGCGGATCCGGTCGGCTCCGAGGGGAGACGGGGCGGCCGGCGGACGCCGCTGACATCGCAGCCAGCTCCTGGGAAGGAGAGAGAGCTGGCTCCGGCTTCAGTCAGGGGAAGGGGCGGGACCTCGTCCGGACGGCGCACGCCGGGAGGTTCAGTGCTCGAAATGCTGCGTGCCTCCATTCTTAAACCCTCTGAGAATATCGCAACAGATGCAGGCACTGTCGAGGCTGAAGAGGAGACTCCCCCCCATGAATCTGGACTGGGGAACGACTCAGCAACTGGAGTGGAAGGCTCACCAGGGAAAATAACTGTAAGTACCGAGCCCAGGCAACACGCAAAAGTATCAGAGGACATGAAAGAAGATAAATTGAGGCATCAGGGGAGATCGCTAGAAGAAAATGGGGAAAATGAGGGTAAACAGACGCTCAGACAAGGGAAGATCACTAAGGCTACTAAGGCTACTAATGGTACCAGGCCGGAGACAGGACCAGCTGTATTAGTTGTATCAGAGATACAATCAAATCCCCAAACATCGTGCATAAACTCTGATGCAGAAATTGATCCCAATGACTGTTTCTTTTCCTTGTCTGATGGTCCAGAGTGGTCAGGCAATGACTCTGGATCTTCAATTATATCAAGTGAGGATGAAAATGCAAGTTACCTGGAGAAAGTAGGAGACTCTCTTTATATGACCGCCCGTCGGGTTGGCGGTAAGAAATCTGGGCTCCACACGCAGAGGGCAGCAAGCTTGAAATGGGATTATTCATTAACTGACTCAATAAACCCCACCCCAAACGTAGCACTCCAGACAACTTCTGGCATGCATGCTCCAACATTGGAAACAGTTCTGCAGACAATAATGCAACACCGAGACGAGACACGGGCTGATGCCCGTAAAGCGCAGAGTGCTGCACGGAAAGTCCAGGGCGCTGTAAGGAAGTTGACAAAAACATGTAACACTATTGGTGAACGGCTTACAGAGCTTGAAACTAGAGTCAGCAACGTCGAGACGGACGTAACTGAAAAACTTACTCAATCCAAGGTACAAGAGGAACGAATTACTGATATTCAATGGAAACTGGAAGAAAGTGAGAATCGCCAGCGGCGAAATAACTTAAGGGTCCTGGGAATCCCTGAAGGGAAGGAGGGATCGGATATTCGGGCGTATGTGCTGAACCTCTTTCAACGTGCCTTCCCGGAACTCAAAGACTGGAACTGGCAACAAGAAGTCCAGCGAGTACACAGGACACCCTTTACCCTTAGAAACCCAGTTAGGGAAGGCTCTAAGCCAAGAGCCATATTGGTCTTCTTCGGTAATTTTCTCCTGAGACAGGCGGTGTTCGAAAAAGCTAGGCCGGAGGCCAGGAGAAATATTGATGATGTCTCTTTTTTGTAAGACCCGATTTCTGTCATGTCACCGTTGAGAGAAGGTGGCGTCTACGCCAGCTGATAAAACCTTTTCAGGATAAAGGGGCAAAAGTGTTTTTGAATAACCCTGCCTCCTTGAAGGTCGTCTGGCAAGGGTCAACAACATTTTTACATCTGAAGTTAAGGCTCAAGACTTTCTGGCTGGGTTGAAGTCTTAGTACCCCAGGATTGGGGACAAGAATGACGTACTGTCTGGGGGGAGGGGGAAACGAATCTTTGTCAAAAATCTATTGGAGAGTTATCCCTTTCTCACTTCCCCTTCCTCAAGGCTCCCCTTTTTCTTCTTCGTTCTTAATGATAAATCCTCACTGATAGCGCTATCCCTCAAAAAGATAGCATGGTGTTTATAAGGGATTCACGGTGTCGGTAAACCGCTCATCATCTCCGCCTACAGACCGAGGCGCGGTCTGGGCACTTCCCGAAGATGGGAGAGAGGGAGGGGCGGGGGGAGGGCAGGGGTAGGGGGTAGGGCTGGGATCAGGGGTAAGGGGAGGGGGAGGGATGGTCTGGGGGTTTTGGGTGGGGGGCACAAAATAGGGGGAAAACATTCAGAGAGATAATGGGTAAAAAACACCAATTTTTTTTTAAAATATCAGGAATAATGACAGAAATGGGTGTAACTTATCTTCATCTCGGTTCATATCTGGGGTTTAAAGAGGAAAGGGCCAAATCAACAGAAAAGGGTCAATATATAAGCCAAAATGGGTAAGATGACTGTCTGCTCGGTCAACATTGGTGGTCTAGGGGATAGGAATAAACGGAACCGGACCACGGAAATGCTGAAATCTAACAACCCCGATATTATTGCACTACAAGAAACACACATACCCTGGGATAAGCGCGGGCTAATAATGATTAAGGGCTATTCTTTAATGGCCTGTTCTACGCAAACTTCTAATATTAGAGGGGTGGCAATCTTAGCCAAGAACCGAATAGGATCCGCTAGGCGGACTTTGGGGGATGCAGGAGGGAGGTGGGCCTTGGTGGAGCTTGAATATGGAATAACAGTAGCAACGGTATATGGCTCAAATCAGGATGAGCCCAAAATATTCGATGATCTGGAAACCGAGTTGGCGGCTTGGCCTACACCGCTAATTATATGTGGGGACTTAAATATACATTTGGGAGTAGGTGAAGTGAAGTCTAATAGGTATCAAGGGCGTAAGCCCAAGACCTTCCGAGCTTTAACATCAGTGATCAAAAGCCACGGGTTAATAGATGTATGGGAATCCAAGTTTCCCTCTGATCCAGGATATACATATTTTTCCCACCCTCATCAGAAATATGTTAGGCTAGACTATTTTTTTATTTCAAAGCAGATTTTAGGAGGGGTGGAGATAGAAAGAATGCCCAAGATAATGTCTGATCATAACCCCTTGATGCTAGGGTTAAGACTGCCACAAATCTTTATGAGCCACTCGCAATGGACGTTTGATCGGAAATTGCTGGTTGATCATGAATATGTCTGTCATTTTAGAACCTGGATTAAAGAATTTTATAATTTGAATAGATATAGTGCCTCACGTAATATGGTCTGGGATGCATTTAAGGCAGGAGTTAGGGGGGAGATGGTTAGCTTTGTATCTAATTTAAGAAAACAACAAGGGAAGAAGATTAAGCAACTGCATACCAAGCTGTGCAATTTGGAGACAGAGCATTTGGGCAAGATAGTGCGGGGGATGGAGGCAGCTACAACTCAGTTAGACATTACCTTGGTTAAAGCGGAGATAGGGTCTTACTATTCTCAAAAGGCTGCAGCTGGATATCAGACTCATAGGGCGGAGAGCTATGAGTATGGGGAAGCAGTCGGAAAATTACTGGCTTTAAAAACAAGACAAAAAGCAATGAAGAGTCAGATATCTTCAATAGTAAGTGGGGGATCTCATATACCGAGCCGGGGATATCGTCAAAGTGTTCCATAAATTTTATCAAGATCTCTATAAGGAGGAGAAGCAAGGCCCCCATGGGGATGTCTTTGTGAAGGCCAGTAAAGAATATAGGACGTTGGGGGAGGGTGCAAGCGAGAGGTTGGAGACTGAATTTACACTGGAGGAGATACAAATAGCTATACACCAGTTGGCCTCGGGCAAGGCAGCTGGCCCCGATAAGATTCCATCTGAATTCTATAAAAATTTTCAAGAAGAGCTGGCTCCTTTGCTCTGGGATTTATTTTTAGGGGTACAATATTCTGGAGACCCACCAGATTCATGGAGGGGTACTAATATTGTCATTTTTCCCAAGAAGGATAAACCATCTGATCAGCCCACTTCATACAGGCCCATCTCCCTAATAAACGCGGATGCGAAAATCTACTCCAAAACTTTGGCGAACCGCCTCCAGAGGGTCATAGCCAGCCTAGTGTCACCATGGCAGCATGGCTTTGTACCAGGGCGAGATACAACTGACCATGTAAGACGAGCAGTGGCCCTATTTGACATTATGGGGGAGACTAATGGATATTTGGCTATGATCCTTCTGGACGCGGAAAAAGCATTTGATCGTGTGTCATGGGAGTATCTATGGGGTGTTCTGGCAGCAAAAGGGTTTGGCCCCCAGGCTACTACTGCAATTAAAGCAATGTATAGGGCTCCCTATGCGAAGGTACAGCTGATGGGGCGAGAATCAGACATGATAAGGGTTTCACGGGGAACAAGGCAGGGATGTCCTTGCTCCCCAATTTTATTTGCCCTATATATAGATCCACTTATCCAATCGGTAATTGAGAACCAGGCAATTGTACCAGTGATGACACAGGGATTCAGTACTAAAGTGCTAGCCTACGCGGACGATATTGCTGTATTAACACTTAACCCGGGGAAGCAATGAGGAGATTGAAGCTACTGCCACTAAGTTCGGAAAGGAGTCGGGGTATTTGTTGAACAAATCCAAGACTCAAATAATCTGCACCAAAAATGTCATCTTTCTTGATAATCGACGAGTTAGTACAGCTACCTACCTCGGAGTAAAGATTACTCCGGACATTGGTCAGATTACCAAAATTAACTTCAACCCTGTGATTAGTAAAATAGCTACAGATTTGAGGCGAATGAGCTCACTTCACTTAACTATTATAGGGAGAGTCAACGTCCTCAAAATGGCAATGCTCCCTAAGGTGCTGTATTTATTCAGGGCACTCCCGGTCGAAATTGAAGGGTCTATAATTAAAGCTTTAGACTCTTTATTCATCAGGTTTATATGGCAATATGGCAAGGTCAGGAGATCTTTAAAGTTTCTTACATTACCACAAGCACGGGGAGGGTGGGCTGCTCCTAACCTAACTTTCTATTATTGGGCAGCTCTGTTACGACAAATGAATATACTTTTTTTTGAAAATACTAGCAGAGCTCACAGGGCACAGGGGGAGGATCTCCCAACAATCTATGAGCTGGCTCTCGGGGGAAGGGCAAGAGCACTATTTTTACGTGAGTTGGAACCCAGTTATTACAAGAAGGTTCGATTTAAGATCATATCAAATTCATGGAAAGTCTGGGGAAGAATACAAAAATACATGAATATTGAGAAGGTAACACAATATACACCTATTTGGAGATCATCTTTATTCCCCTCCGTTTTTCACGACGGTATTGCCAAACAATGGGAGCAACTTGGCTTACGTATAGTGGGAGATATTCAGCCCAACGGCCAACTATATCTGTTTGGTGAATTACAAAGTGAATTTGGAATCCCGGATGGACACTATCTTAAATACCTACAAATAAAGGGGGTCTTAAAAGACGACAGACAATTCCCAGTGCTAAAATTGCATTGTTTGAAACCATGGGGAGATCTGCCTGTAAGATTAAACACTTATACCATATGATGATGGAGCAAGCTCCGGATGATATGGAAAAAACCGAAAGCACATGGGCCACCAGATTAGAGAATGAAGACATTGATATTGATATGTCACTACGGTTAGTAAAGAAAACGCTCCTATCCGCTAATCTAAAATCACAACACTATAAAACAATATATAATCTTTATTTCACTCCGGCCAAATTATTTAAATGGGGGAAAAGGGAGGACGATAAATGCCCCAGATGTGGGATCGGACCAGCAGAGGAGATTCATATGTTTTACGGGTGTCCACTGCTGGATCTGATAAAAACCGATCTGGTTACGTTTTGGGAGAGGATCCTTGGCAAAACGGTGGCATTAACCCCTTCACTCATGATGATTGGATATGATAGCAATGCTGAGCTAGATCAAGCTCAGACCAGCATTATTTTTATCTCAGTTAGTATAATTAGGTTACTTATTGCAACTAGATGGAAGGACCCAATGCCCCCTTGCTTTCATGAATACCTGGCCCGTTTTATAGCTGTGTATAAACTTGAACAGGCATTATATACTTGTAAGGGATACCAGGCTAAACGATGGGGTATTAAATTATGGGCTCCAGTTACGAAATGGTTAAATGGGGTAGGGTAATATATATGGTATAAATTTGTGTTAGAGTATTGCTCTTTCCTTTGTAACAATATTAATTTGGACTTTAAGATGATTAATGATAATGTATTACAAATGGATTAATTTTGTATTTGATTTGCTGTCCAAATGTCTCTCTGAATAAAAGAAAAAAAGAAAAAAAAAAAAAAAAGAAATAGAAAGGCTCAAGTGAATCTGGGCATCAGTTCCCTGTAGAAGATATCCTTGAAGAAATTACACATAAGGAGATTTCCAAACTCACCCAATAAAAGTATATGCACATTCAAAAAAAAAAAAAAAAAAAGGAAAGGCATACTTTTTATATGAGAAAGCAATTACCTGGTGAACGTGTTGAGGTTTTCGTAAGCGATTTAAGAGTATTAGCGTCCACATGCGATTACAAAACTTTCCATGATGAAATGTTAAGAGATCAGTTAGTTGAGAAAACTAACAGTAAAAAGCTGCAAGAGAAATTATTAACAACGCAAGACTTAACGCTAGACAAAGCTTTGGAAATAGCTAAGAATATAGAATCCACAGCTATATACATGGATCAAATGGCTTTGGAAACCAAGGTCCATGCTCTTACTTTTGACAAGGTTTCTAACAAGAAAGAAGTCAAATATGACCAACAACGTAAAACATTTGAATGTTACAGGTGTGGCAGCAGGAGTCATTTGGGAAATGCTCCTTTTTGTCCTGCTCTTGATAAATACTGTGCCAAATGCAAAAAGAAAGGCCATTTTTCTAAGGTTTGCAAATCTAAACCCACCAACTCCAACGTCAAATCTTCATACTATTGAAGCCAAATCCGAGGTAGATCCTGATTCTGATAGTGAGGATGGTAATGAAATTATGATGTTATATAATGCTGATGAATTGCTTGTCAAAGAGTCAGAAAATGTTTTATGTACTCCTCCAAATTCCAGTTTTCCTGTAAGTGTTCCACAAATATTGAAACTCCAACCTGCCAGTGTAAAGTGACCTTACTGCCAAGTTGGGGTAAATGGTAATCATATTTCCATGATGGCCGACTCAGGCTCCTTTTCACGTTAATTGGTCCTGAGGAGTGGAGTAAATTAACTGATATTCATTTGAGGAAATCTCTAGTCAAACCTGTAGCGTATGGGGGCAAACCTGTTCAGGTTTTGGGTGAATTTGATTGTGCTTTAACATTTAAAGAGCATTCGACTCCAGCTACTGTCTATGTTGCTGAAGAGGGATCTTCACTTCTTGGCTGGTTGGAACAAAAGAATTTGGGTATCATTTTGGATCCGAACACTTCTGAACAGGTTCTCCTTAAAGACGACTTTAAACCTGTTTGCACTGTAGAAACTCATGATTGGAAAACATCTTTTCCATGTGTTTTCAGTGAAACTCTTGGTAAAATAAAAGGTTTTTCTCATCAAATCATTCTAAATCAGGGTGTCCAACCAGTAGTGCACAAGTCCAGACGAGTTCCCTTGGCTATGAGGAAAGAACTATCTCAAGAACTTGAATCTCTTTGCAATCAGGGCATCATTGAGCCCATAGAAAGCTCAGAGTGGCTTTCTCCCGTAGATTTAGCCAGAAAACCCAATGGGGCACTTAGAATGTCTATAGACTTGAGAGACCTAAATGACAGAATATGGGTGGACAGACATCCCCTCCCTAACATCACAGAAATATTGAGTTCCCTTAAGGATGCTAAAGTATTTACTACTTTAGACATGTCATCTGCATACCACCAAATCACTCTCAAAAAAGATTGTCGCCACCGCACTTCCTTTGTTACCCCGTCTGGCGCCTAAAGGTTCAAAAGGATGCCTTTTGGTTTGGCGTCAGCCTCAGCGGTATTTCAAAGAGTAATGGAGTCCATGTTTTCCAATGTACCAAATGTCAAGTGTTTTCAGGATGACAGATTAGTCTATGGTAAAGATATAGAGTCTCACGACTAGACATTAGCAATTGTGTTATCTATTTTAACTGACCGAGGCGCAACTTTAAAGGCAGAGAAATGTAAATTTGCTGTTAAAGAGGTGAACTACCTTGGTTACAAGTTATCAGCTAAAGGAGTGGAACCTAAGGAAGATTTGGTCACTGCTACAAAAGGCTTTCCCACTCCACAGAACAAAGATCAACTTCGATCTTTTTTTGGCATGTTAGAATTTTATGCCAGGTTTATCCCTAACTGTAGTAGCAAAACACATAATTTGAGACTACTCATGAAGAAAAACCAACATTTTGCTTGGTCATCTGATCTAGAGAAGGAATTCCAGTCCATAAAATTAGACTTGAGTAATGCCATTCCCTTACAGCCTTTTGACACACGTGACCAATCCATCGTAGTCACAGATGCCAGCCAGTACGGTTTAGGTGCTGTTCTTCTACAAATAAGAGAAGGGAAAGAGGAGGTAGTGGCTTTTGCCTCACGTACCTTGAGAGGTGCCGAGTCCACTTACTCTGTTGTGGAGCCTGAAGCTTTAGCTTGTTGGTGGGGTGTGGACCATTTTAGACAATATTTATGGGGTTCTGAGTTTACCATTCGCATGGATCATAAGCCCCTGGTTAATTTGTTCACGACTAAAGGAGCTGGGAATGCCACTCCACGCATTGCCAAGTGGCATTATAGGTTGATGGAGTTTCATTTTCACTTAGAGTACATTCCCGGAGTTAAGAACATTTTTGCGGACTGTTTGTCCAGACTTCCTCTTGCCAATGAACAATCATGTGAACAAGGGGACGAGGAATTTCGTGTTGTTGCTTCTTTAATGGACTCTAGTTTTAACTGCATCTCGGAAGAAGAGTGGAAGTTTGCCGTTCAGCAAGATACTTTGTTACAAGAGGTGATCAGCATGTTAGGTAAAGGTTGGTTGCCCAAGCACGAGGAAGTAGCTTCATTTAAACACGTTTTCCCTGAGTTGAATTTGCAGTCTGGTATTCTTAAGAGAATAGATTTGTTGGTGGTGCCGGTTTCTCTGCAGAATAAGGTTTTGTTGCTTGCTCATGAAGGCCACATAGGTATGAGAGCGATGAAGAGAAGACTTAGAGAAGTATTCTGGTGGCCTGGTATGGATCGCTCTGTTGAGCATTTTGTAAGAGATTGCATTTCATGTTCTACCAGCGACAAGACCCAAATCACTTTTCCCAGTCCCATCGAAGCCATTCCCATTCCTGACAAACCTTGGGTCAAGTTAGCCTTAGATATCATTGGGCCCATGTTTGTGTTGGATGAAAGGAGCAGGTACGGTTTGGTGCAGGTAGATTACGGTTCCAGGTGGCCTGAGGTGAAATTTGTGAGGTCTGCGACCTCTGAAGAGGTAGTGAGTTTCCTCCAGTCTTTGTTCTTGAGGGAAGGTGCTCCAGTCGAACTAGTGACTGATAATGGGGTGCAATTTGTGTCCAAGGAATTCCAAGAGTTTCTATCTCATTGGGGTATCAAACACATCACCACTTCCTTATATCACCCCCGCAGCAATGGTTTAGTAGAACGCTGCAACAGGGTCATAAAGGATAGTATTCAATTGTCCGTGGTTAATGGTTTGAACTGGAGGAAGGAACTATCTAATTTACTTTGGGCTTTGCGCACAACACCCAATGCTGTCACTAAAGTTTCTCCCTTCGCATTATTAAAGGGTAGATCATCCTCCACTAAATTGGTTAGACCTTGGATGCGTGATCTGAGCGTTCCCAATGTTAATTCTGACTCAGTGAAGGCTGAATGTCTCAAAGCTCAGAGCAAGTATGTTACTAATGAACCTATTAAAGGAAGGAAACAAGTTGTTTTCAAAGAAGGCGATTGCGTCAAAGTGATACTTCCTGGTTTCATTGCTAAGGGTCATTCCAAGTTTTCATGTCCCATGCAAATCATTTCCATGAGGAGTAGATCTGTTAAACTAAGTGATGGTAAATGGTGGAATATGGAAAGGTTATCTAAACAGAGTTTGCCTGGCGACCCTAGCATGAATTCCACCTCTCAAAGTGTGCCCAGTTCCATTCATGGTGAACCTAGTTCCAGAATTCCTGCAAGGGAACGGAAACCGCCCAATTGGTTCAAGGATTATGTCAAATCTTGAGGTGTTGTCATCTTTTAGTGTTCCATGCACTTTTGTTCTTCTTACAAGATGTCTTATGTTGTTGTTTTTTTTATTTTTTTTATTTTCTCGTTTAGTTTTATTAGCGTGTAATGCCATTCTTTTTCCTATGTTTAAGGGGGAAGATGTGTTGGGTCCTATGTATCTTTAAGTGTTTGATGTTTACCTTTGAATGTAAGCACATGCCACCATGACCATAGTTCCATACTGGAATGGTGGCATGTGGAATTCTCAGAAGGGCAGTTGTACTTTGCTGTCGCTCTGGCAGGTCGTTTCCTCTGGAGATCTCTTGTACTACAATAAAGAGATTGAACTTACCGATACAGCTTCCTCATCTTTTCAAAACCCTAGCCTTAAACCCAACTCTGAAGTTTCTGAGGAGGAGGCGGATCAAAGGGGCAGATACATCCAGGGAGCTGACCTGTCTGAGATTATTTGACATATCAGGTATAATTTGTCTTTTTGGCTGAGTCATCTTCTACAGCTAATGAAGATGATTGTTTTACCCAACATAGATGCAAGGTTCCAGATTCGCTGCCCGTTCATAAGGCAATAAGGAGCATTCTAGCCAGAGAATGAGAGGATGTGGAAAAATCTTATTTTCCAAGGTTCCTGGTAGGAAGTTGCATCTTGCATTGGTTAAAGAAGAATGCCCGGCTCAGGTTAAGATGGACACTTTGGTCGATGTTTTTTCTTAAGGGGATGCTAATATCTACAAGGACGCATATCTTTCAGATGCATCAGACAAAAAAGTGGATGGTGCAAACATAAGGGCTTACACAGCCTTGAATTTCACTCCAAGAACAGGTGCTTATGCCACGTAAGCGGCCCATTCCATGCTGGAAGATTTCCAGGCCCTGCAGCTCCAACATAATGAGGACTGTACCTCAAGACTTTGCATGATGGGGCAAGAAGTAAGATTTTGTGTTTCTTATCTGTTTTGATAGATTGTGTGCTGCGGCTGACCCCCTCCTCTCCCCCGCCCTCCGTCAGCAGTTTGAGCTAGGAAACATCTCTGTTTGAGAAACTGGAAGATCAACAACTCTCAAAAATCACTGGTGATTCACCTTCCTTTTGATGGATGTGTATTATTTGGTCCGCAGCTGGAAACCTTGTCAAGAAATCAGCTGAGGACTGAAAACCACTGGCTAATTTGGGACCTCTTTTCTGGGGCAGAAGGTTTTGTTTCCAACATTTTTCAGTTCTTCTGGAGGCTGAAACCAGTCCTTTAGAGGCAATCGTAGTGGCTGGGACAGCCCCTCATCTGACAAATCCCAGGTCCAATCTGAAGTAAACCCCATCACCACTTCCTCCAAGAAATCATAACTACCTCAGAAAGGTGGGAGTAAGGCTTTTTCATTTCTCCAAGGTGTGGAGGTCTACAGTCAAGGATTCACTGGTTCATCAAAGTTTCTCAGAGGAATACAAAATACATTTCATCTTCACTTTTTTCTGTCCGACTCCTGTTCCAAAGTGTCCCTGTCTTCACCAGGCTTTGACTGAGGGTATCTTGGATCTTTTTGCAAAGGGGGCAGTAAGGCCTTTCCTGGGAGAGAAAAGAGGTCATGTTTGTTACTCTCTGATGCTCTTGGTCCAGAAATCTTCTGAGGACTTTGGTCTAGTCTTGGACTTAAAGAGAGAAAATCTCCATGTCTCCTATCAGAGATTCAAAATGATGACCATCCAGCTGATTATCCAGCTTATTCTTACAGGGATATTTGTGGCCAATTTGGACGTATTAGATGCCTACTCACACATACCGATGCTTCCATATTCCCAAAGTTTTCTGAGGTTTTCGGTCACTGAGGACGATTATAAATTCTGCATCCTTCCTTTTGGGCTTTCATTAGTTCCAAGAATATTCACAAAAACCTTGCATGCTCTGGGAATTTTAATATTTCCTTACCTGGATGATAGGCTAATCTGTGATTCTTATTTTTCCAAGGCATTAGAAGGGGTCAGTCAGGTGTGCAGGACATTGGAAGACCTTTTGAGCGTTGAGAAATTCTACCTGCAGCCAACTCAGAGTCTCCAGTTTGTTGGGGCTTTGTTCCATTACAGACTTGAGGCAGTATGTTTCCCTCTTCAAAGGCAACAGAAAGTGATCTGCCCCCTGCATTACCTACTGCAGAGACATTCAGCGACAGGGAGATCTTTGGTTGACTGTTCAAGGAGATATGGTGACAGGGCCTCATCTGTTTTTTGGGCCTGCCTTCATCTCTACCCCAAGTCAACCACCTCTTAGCTCCTTGAACCTCCTCCTTCAAGAACTACGCGGCTCAGGTCCCAGTGAATCAGGTCATTTCTCAAAGGTTTCAATGGTGGGTGATTCCAGACAACTTAGCTAGAGGGATTTCTTCTGCTCTTGTATTGACCTAGAGGGATTTCTTCTGCTCTTGTATTGACCTCTGATGCCAGCAGCCAGGGGTGTGGGGACTAGTCTGAGCAACCTCTCTATTCCTTAGGTTATGGTCAGAGCAAGATATGCTAACTTCTTCCAACTGCAAGGAGCTAGTGGCACTATTCAAGTCCCTGGTAGCCTTTGCCCTCATGCACAAAATCGGCCAATCCAGATTCAGACAGACAATCAGGTGCCCAGAGCCTATGTCAATCACTTTCAGAGGCTCCAGTGTTCCTTCATTAGCTCTGCTGGATGAAGAATAAGAAACATGGGCACATCACAATCTCCTATCTCTATCAACAGTCTATTCTCTGGGCAATGGAGAATCGCCTTGCCGACGGTGTATGTCAAGTCATTGTAATCATCTGATGGAGATGTCCCTAGCTCTCAGGTCATTTCAATCCCTGCAGGATCTCTTCAACTCTCAGGAGAATGCCCTTCTTCCGAAGTTCTGCTTTCTCATTTCTTCCTCAGGTATATGCAGTGAGCATAACCCGTCGTAAACTCCCAAAGTCAGACTCCATTTTGAGCACATTAAATTAGCCTGTCTGCCTTTCGTCCACATTCAGCACTCATTATCTTTTGCAGAACTTGTGAAAGTGACTGCTAGACCTAGCATCCATGGCGTGTTTTTTCCTATAATTCAAATGTTACTAGTCGGCCTGCGCACTGATTGTGACACCCACATTAGTAGCAATACAAACATGTCTCAGGCCTGCCACCGCAGTGTCTGTGAGTGCAGTTTTAGACTGCCATGTTGACCTGGCACCATACCTTCCCTTTTTCTACACCCCGAAGGTAGGCTCAAGGTAGCCCCATGGGCAGGGTGCAGTGTATGCGAAAGGTAGGGCATGTGATGGTGTGTTTTACATGTCCTGATAGTGAAATAGTGCCAATTTCGTTTGTCACTATTGCAAGGACTATCTCTCCCATAGGTTATCATTGGAGATGCCTTGTAACCTCTTACAAGTGTAACTTTCAATTGGGAATAGATAGAGATTTGGAGTTTGCGGTCCCTGAACTCACAATTTAAAAATACATCTTTTAGTAAAGTTGTTTTTTAAATTGTGTATTTAGAAACCGGTCCCAGGATGCTTGTTTCCGGTTCAGGGAAGACCTGGCTTGGCAGATCGGTCTGGATTGTTCCCATGAGGCACAGGGTCAAGCCTGATTTGCATATAGCCAGGTCTGAACTGAGGTGGCAAAGTGAGCTAAAGAACGATGATGGCTTCAACCCAGATCTGTGACTGGGGGTGAGTGTCCGAAAAGTTTCAGCGCTCCGTCCATCATCTCCTTGTGTTTGCTTTGTTCGCCCTAAGTTGGCAGGGTATGCCCAGACGTGGGTCCCTTGCTCACTTTGCCACTGGATTCAAGCTAGCCTGGCTGATGAGGGGTGTTACCCCGAAACCGGTCCCAGGATGCTTGTTTCCGGGTTCAGGGAAGACCTGGCTTGGCAGTTCGGGCTGGACTGTTCCCATGAGGCACAGGGTCAAGACTGATTTGCATATAGCCGGGTCTGAACTGAGGTGGCAAAGTGAGCTAAAGAACGATGATGGATTAAACCCAGATCTGTGACTGGGGGTGAGTGCCTGAAAAGTTTCAGCGTGCCGTCCATCATCTCCTTGTGTTTGCTTTGTTTGCACTAAGTTGCCAGGGTATGCCCAAACGTGGTTCCCTTGCTCACTTTGCCACTGGATTCCAGCTAGCCTGGCTGATGAGGGGTGTTACCCCGAAACAGGTCCCAAGATGCTTGTTTCCGGTTTAGGGAAGACCTGGCTTGGCAGTTCGGGCTGGAATGTTCCCATGAGGCATAGGGTCAAGACTGATTTGCATATAGCCGGGTCTGGTTGAGGTGGCAAAGTGAGCTAAAGAACGATGATGGACTCAACCCAGATCTGTGACTGGGGGTGAGTGTCTGAAAAGTTTCAGTTCTCCGTACATCATCTCCTTATGTTTGCTTTGTTAGCCCTATGTTGGCAGGGTATGCCCAGACGTGGGTCCCTTGCTCACTTTGCCCCTGGATTCAAGCCAGCCTGGCTGATGAGGGGTGTTAGCCTGAAACCGGTCCCAGGATGCTTGTTTCTGGTTCAGGGAAGACCTGGCTTGGCAGTTCGGGCTGGACTGTTCCCATGAGGCACATGGTCAAGACTGATTTGCATATAGCCGGGTCTGAACTGAGGTGGCAAAGTGAGCTAAAAAACGATGATTGATTCAACCCAGATCTGTGACTGGGGGTGAGTGTCTGAAATGTTTTAGTGCTCTGTCCATCATCTCCTTGTGTTCACCAGGCTGATGGGCCTTCTTGAGCTAGAGTGGTGGGAGGAGCTGTCACTGACACTTGAATAGAGCTGTGCCTATCCTCACACAAAGCTGTTTCCACCCCCCTGTAGTGTGTCTGGAGCCAGGTCAGGGCAAGGCAGGATCTGTGCACTACAAAGAATATCCTTTGAAGTATGCTTACTTCAAAGGCGGAAAGGGGTATAAGTATTGGACCTGTGACCCCACATTTATAATAAGCACTCTGGGTGTAGCAGTATTGAATGTTGTCTTTGATTTTATTGTCACTTTCAACAATTGTATTCAGCTTGGGTACATGCTCATTTAGTTTTGACTGGAATGAGGAAGACTGAGGAGGAGGTAATATTCAGATTACTTACCGGTAAACTTCATTACTCCCAGTTATTGTCGTCCTAATCACAGTCATAATTTCTGCCCAGCCTCCTGGATACAGATGAGGAATAAAATTGCCTCTTTGTAATATTGTGTTTGAGCTTTGATATTTCTGGAAGTGTTTCCAGCTTTTTAACTAGTATGGTTAGCACTTTTTTCTGGTACACAGATTTTAATAGGCTATTAAATGGCATCAATCAATCAATCAGAATCTTATAAAGTGAGACTACTCACCCATGAGGGTCTCAAGGCGCTGGATGGGGGGCTGGGTCTGCGGTTCAGTCGAAGAGTCAGGTCTTGAAGTCCTTCCTGAATTGCGGCAGCGATGGTGACTGCCTCAGGTGTCGAGGCAGGGAGTTTCAGGTCTTCGCAACGAAGTAGGAGAAGGATCTCCTTCCAGCCGTGGACTTGCAGATCCGTGGGACGGTGGCCAGGGCCAGTTGAGCGGAAATGTCTGGTGAGAGTGTAGAAGGAGAGGCGGTGGTTGAGGTATGCAGGTCCGGCGTTGTGGAGGGCTTTGAAGGTGTGCATGAGAAGCTTGAAGGTGATTCTCTTGTTGACAGGTAGTCACTGAAGGTCTCTCAGGTGGCCGGTGATGTGGTTGCAGTGTGGGATGTTCAGGATGAGTCTGGCTGAGGCGTTCTGGACGGGCTGCAGTTTTGTTTTTAGTTTCTGGGTGGTGCCGGCGTAGAGTGCGTTGCCATAGCTGAGTATGCTGCTGACGAGCGCATGGGTGACCGTTTTCCTGGACTCGGTGGGGATCCACTTGAAGATCTTATAAAGGAGGCGGAGCGTGTGGAAGCAGGAGGACGAGACGCCATTGATTTGTTGGTTCATTGAGAGCAAGGAGTCCAGGATGATGGCGAGATACCGTTTGTGGTCTGTGGGTGTGGGGGATTCCGAGCGCTGTGGGCCACCAAGAGTCGTCCAAGGCAGAGGGGGAGGAGTCCAGGATGAGGACTTCGGTCTTGTCTGAGTTCAGCTTGAGGCAGCTGTACTACATCCAGGTGGCGACTGCCTTCATCCCGCCATGAAAGTTGCTCTTGGCGGATGTGAGTTCGTCTGTGAGGGAGAGAATCAGCTTGGTGTGGTCGGCGTAGGAGATGATCTTGAGTCTGTGGCTTCTGAGGATGGCTACAAGCGTGGCCATGTAGATGTTGAAGAGGGTCGGGCTCATGGAGGATCCCTGAGGCACTCCACAGCTGATCTCTATGGGTTCTGATTTGAACGTTGGAGGTCTGACTCTCTGCATTCAGCCGGTGAGGAAGGAGCGGATCCATTCTAGGGCTTTGTCGCGGATGCCGGCATCGTGGAGTCCTGCATAGACGGTGTGATGGGAGACTATGTCGAAGGCGGCTGAGAGGTTCAGGAGCATGAGGGCTGTGGTCTCACCTCGGTCGAGGAGGGTGAGGATGTTGTTCTCTGCCATGCAAATGGCAGATAGAATTTTATTACATTGCAAACATGTTTGATCAATTATTAAGTGACATAGCTGGTGTTTTATTTTTTGCATACATATTTTCGAGACAAAGCGTCTCCTCGCAAATGCTCCAGGCTCAGCCAGCCGCAACAGCCAGTCTGGAACCTTGCAGGGCCCCACCAGTGACAACAGGGAACCAAGAAAGCATTCCAACAATAACATTCCAATTAAAGCGATAAGACCAATGAGCTCATAACACATCTCACCCCTCTAAGAACTAAAAACAAGAAAAAAGATAACATATACAAATCAAAGCACGGAGTATACCAAATTACAAACAATAAACAAGAGAAAAGAAAAAATAAGTAAATAAATTAATTGATAAATAAAAACATGAACATATGACAATTATACAACATACAGCAAATATTTATCATGGCACTGAATAATCACGAAGGTACCTAGGCTTTCTTACACTTCTTTTAAATCTCTGAACTTGGGTACATCATTGGCAACACCACCACTTACAGATGGTCGCTGCCACGTCAAATCAAGGATATGAAGACCCTGCGAACTAGAGTCTCCAACACCTCCACACATACCCTCTCGACGACCTGAACGTGAATTCTCACTCCCAGCCAAGGAAACACTTTCCTCAGTAATCAGTAGCACACATACCATCTCCACCATGCACCTGGGAACTATTTCTTTTGTTCCACCATTTCTCATTCTCCACCTTTACTGAATATTTGGAGACTTGAACAATCTTCGTCTCAGGATAAAATCTTGAAGAAAATTTGCTAGATCTATTCGGTCTCCTTACTCTGACTCGCTCCCCCGCAAAAAATTCAATATCTCTCACCTTCTTCACCTCATCATACCTGACCTTGGTCTTAATTTGGGATTCGTCCACCCTGGCTCTTATTTGATCAGGACTCAGAATACCATGTCAAATCAAGGTTATGAAGACCCTGCAAACTAGAGTCTCTAAAACCACCACACAAGCCCTCTCCACGACAAGAACGAGAATCCTCACTCCCAGCCAAGGAAACACTTGCCTCAGTACTCATGTCACCCTTTCCTGCTCCAATTCCTATGGATGCAGGAGAAAAAACACTCCCAAAGAAATCAGGTGAGTCAAGGTGATTAGTAGCACACATACCATCTCCACCACGCACACTGGACACATTTCTCGTGCTCCACCATTTCTCATTCTCCTCCTTCAATGAATATTTGGAGACTTGAACAATCTTTGTCTCAGGATAAAATCTAGAAGAAATTTTGTTAGATCCATTCAGTCGCCTCACTCTGACTTGCTTCCCCACACAGAATTCAACATCTCTTACCTTTTTCACCTCATCATACCTGACCTTGGACTTAATTTGGGATTTATCCACCCTGGGTCTTATTTGATCAGGACTTGGAATGCCATCATTCACCTTAGTCTCACTTACAATCCATTTTGGTGACAACTCACTGAAAGAGTACCTACCTCTTAACACAAAAGGGGGGACACCCATGTTTGAATGCAGTGTATTATGAAAACACTAGATTCTATCACCTTCAAACCTGCAGAACTCACCACCTAAATACACTCCTTGAACATCGGGTTCACCCTCTCAATCATTCATTCCCATCTGGGCTATAAAGATGTTTAATACCCAAACTCTTTAAAACCGCAGCCATCTTGTGAAAGACAAATTGGACCCCATTGTCCGTAGCTAAAATTGCCAGGACCCATTTAAGGTGAAACAATTCCTTCAAAAACGCAATTACACTAGAAATATTAGGCTCCCTCATAAATCTGTACGAGACCCATTTGAAATGATAATCCACCACAATCAACACAAATATTTTCCCTTCATTCAGTCCACCTATCGGTCCAATAAAATCCATCCCCAATTTTTCCCCAAAATTATTATATAAAAGCCACAAAACAACATACAATACAATATACAGCAAATGAAAAACCAAGGAAAAAACAAGTTAATATGGACACAATATTACTTATGGACAACATAAAGTGTATAATACACGTATATACATATTAACAAAGGACACAATACTACTTATGGACAATTGTATAATACATGTATATACATATTAACAAAGGACACAATACTACTTATGGACAACATAAAATGTATAAGACACGTATGTACATAACGTTTGTTTATATGTACATACGTGTATTACACATTTTATGTTGTGTCCATATTAACTTGTTTTTTCCTTGGTTTATCATTTGTTGTATATTGTATTGTATATTGTTTTGTGGCTTTTATATAATGACTCTTTAACAAAATACGTCTGTCTGGCTTTGTAAATATGTGGGATTTATGTGTAGAAGTCAGTTTGTGCGGATTGACCGACAAGTTGTTTTTGTGCACAACAGAAAATTACGAGCCTATTTTTTCAATAATGGCATGTAGGAGTACAGTGCTAATTTTTGTAGTATAGACTTGTCAAATAATAGGTAGTCTTTTTTCTGTAGTTTTCAAGTTGTTTCACTCTTTGACACCGAGATCGATGTCACGGTACATGACGGCCATTATGCCAAGTACGCCTCCGCACGTCAGTTTCCCTCCACTTTAGCTTCGGCCATCACTGCACTCTCGTCACTCGTGGACAGAGGCCGTCCGGACGAGATCGCTTCAGCAATTGACAAACGATTAGCCAGTAAGTGATGACACTCTTATCAGCGCAGGCGAAAGGCGAGTGCCGGCTTCTCCCAAGTAGGGAGTTTTACCATATCAGGCTTCTAATAGATTACATTTTCATTTCTTAGTGAAGCACAGCGATTTTTTCACCTTTTCTATCCGAGCGTGAACGCACTCGAACAGCCGTATAAGAACACTACGTACACCCAATTGCCCTACATAAAGAGCCAGCAAGTGACTCAAACTACTCCGCACATGTGCGGTGGTAAGTTTATCCTGTACCCACTCCTTGTTTAGTATTCCACAAACATTGTAGATAATCAGTCTATGTTCTACTGGTAAATTCTCATAGTTATGTAATTATGTTGCAGATTACGTATCATTGGAAGCTGTGGACTGACCCGTTTTGCCATTTTGTGTTGATTGAGTCTGATTGACTATTTCATTTTTTAAAGGTTGCCCCATACACATGCCTTTGTCCTGATGAAGACGAGCATGTGGAGGTCTTAATTTACCCTCTACGGCTAAATCGGGTCGAAACATCGACACCATTTTCCCATGGCCTGGATTATATTTTATTAGTCCTCCCTTGTTTTGGATTATGCATTCAGAGTAGACTAGCATCATCGCATGAAGCGGACACGTAAGAATAAGAAAAAGCTGTTTTGAAGACAGGCCTATGTGCACTGGTTTATTTTTCTTAACTATATTTCAGCCAGTGTCCATTGTTACAAATGATGAAAATGATGATCTTTATATACCATTCTCTGAAAATAACCCTTTTCCTATTCACTTTGCACATGTGCACCTTTTCTTTACACTCTGTTCTTTAGAGCAACCGTTGATTGATATACCTTTGTCATTCGTGTGTATTATCTACTTTGATATTTCAGGAAATAAGCAAATATAACAGAGATTATTTTTCTAAAAAACTTTTGTCTTTCTCTCTGGTGTGTACAGAAGAATGTTTTGTTCTCGTATATAGCAAATTATTTAGTATAAATAATTTAGTGACTAACCCAATTTAATTTAGGGGTCATGGTTCTCCCATACAGGGACATCAAGACCACCTTTTGTCTTTACCACGTTGTACCTAGGTCCTTTGGCATGTCATGGATTACCGCATTAGTTTGTAATGAGTTTGTAGGTCAGCACTAAGGAACACTGACAGAGCAGTATGTGCTCTGTGTGTTGGAAAGGGGGGTTGTGCTGCAGGTCAAGACTGAGGAACACCAGCAGAGTGCAGTTCCGACTTATGTATTACGGAATAAGAACTGGATGTCATTTGGATCTGTGGTGAGTTGCAATGGTAGTTTGTGGTCCTATCCTCTGAGAAGAGAAGAAAAATTGGGCCTCAACAATTTTTTTTTAACAAATGAAGCTTTAGTTTTCCTATTGTTCTGTAGTCATATGTGTAGCAGCTAATTGCCCCACTTCAAGAGTGACACCTTCAGGAAGTCCTGACATTTTAGCCAACAACACTTTGCATGAATCGAATTTGAGCTAATTTTTACGAAGTTGAAAATTAGACCATAAAACATTAGACTACTAGTCCCAAAAGGCAATTGACTATTGGCTATAAAGTCAGTACCTCCAGTTGGTTTTACCAATGTAAAGAGTCAATTTGGCAGCAATTGTGGTTATGCTTTCCTCTGTTTTCACTCTCTTGCGAATTGTTGCACAGCTCTCTTTAAGTGTCACACTATGCAGTTATGATGTTACCTGTGTTTTGTGTCTGACTTATCCTTAATATACACACAGCTCTGTTTTGGCAATTTCTGTCGTTCCATGATGCCCAGCGCTTCTATGGCACCCTCTGAAGAGATATTATAGCTCTGTTTTGAGAAACAGTCTGCAGTAGTGTGCAGTCTATTTTGGAGGCATACTGTGTAATGATATGTTGCACAGCTTGCTTTTGTGAAATAGTATTCTATATACACACATTTTGTGGGAAAATGTGATGTCTAATGCCCCATTTTGCACCTTTTGTTTGCTATTTCGCCAAGCGAAATTCCACTCACAAACCTTCCTTGGAAGAGTTGAGTTCGCTCAATCACGGAACCTTGGGCAATTTATTTGTGTCCCACCACTCTCAAATTTCTATAGCAGTCACAGGTTGGACTCTATCATTAAACCTTCCAGCAGTACTTTAAATGTGGAGGTACTCTCAAGTACCGAGTACTTACACTTATTTATTTTGAAAGGGACAGTAGCAGCCCTTCTCAGGAGGAGTTCATAACTTTTAATCAGAGATTACCATCACTGCTCATTAGAAAAGAGGTAATCTGGGATATTGAGTACCAGCATTCTATATTTCAATTTCAAGCATTGCTTGCTGGTTTAATCAGTACTGTAAAACTGGTTAATAGAGAGAGTTGCTTGCAACTCTATGCCATCTCACAACATTGGCAACAAAAATGAGTTCTTATTCATCATACACACTATGCATAATTTCTAGTTGCAGTGCTGCAGCACACATTATTAGCTGCTGCAGTCAGGCAGATTTAGGTTTTTTGGGAGGGTGAATGTTCTGGTAAATGCAATGTTCATAAGATTGTCATATTCATGCGCATGATTTTCTAGTATCCTTTGTCTTTTCCACAAAACCAGTGCCGATGCAGTGTTAAAATCTTCTTAAAGACGCTGCTTCATCTCTAAAGTCAGAACATATGTAGTTTGGAAACAACTGATAAGGGCAATCTGTAGTAGGTGTAATAGTGAAGGTCTACGTGCGTTACCAAATAGCTTTGCTAGAAATTGATTCCATAACCGAATGTTGGGATTCAATAGACTTGTCATTTGTGGGTATCCTAAAAAACATAGGGAAGATGGATTGCTGGCTTACACTTAAGAGGAAAATTCACTGAAGACATCAATGAAGGTTCATCATGCTCAAAGCAAAGTGATTTAAGTCAAAAGAAAACAAAGTGTCGCAAATGCGATGTTGCATATTTATCAATGGGTTTCACATGTTCAACTTCAGCACACAAACAGCAATCACAATGCGTACTATGTTATGAAATTTTGTCAAATAATGCCATGAAACCTTCTAAATTATGAAGAAGACACTTGAAAACTAAGCATAAACAACATGCTACAAAATCCACAGAATTCTTCAAAAATAAAGAGCAAGAGCTCCAACAAAGTAGAAAAATAATTAACAAAAACTGCAACAGGATCTTTTAATGAAAATAACCTTAATGCTTCATATGAAGTGTCCATGCTCATAGCAAAAACTGGAAAACCTCATACAATTGCTGAAGAACTAATAGTACCTGCTGCTAAAGCCATGGTGAGTGCAATGGTTGTAGAAAAAGCATCAAAAGTTTTAAATTTGGTGGCATTATCTAACAATACTGTAAAACGGCGAATTGACAAAATATAAGACAACATAAAAGAACAGTTGATTGAAAGTATTTGTAAAAGACAGCATTATAGCCTACAAGCAGATGAAAGTACCAACATAGCAAATAAATCTCATCTCTTTTACGTTAAATACAAGCTTGAGGGGAACATTATTGAAGATTTACTGTTCTGCTGCTATTTGATAAATATCACTGCTGAAGAGGTCTGCAGCACTTTGATTGGATTTCTGACATCAAATGAAATTCAGTGGTCCAAATGCATAGGAATCATCACAGATGGGGCGTGTGCCATCTCTGGGAGATGAACTGAACTTCTTGCACGAATAAGGGAAAACAACCCTTCAGTTGTATGACATCATTGTTGCATTCATCGAGAATCATTAACCACGAAGAAGATGCCAAAGGAATTAAAAAAGGTCTTGAGTGAGTCAGTCAAAATTGTAAATTTTATCAAAGCTAGGTCACTAAATGCAAGGCTTTTTGAGCAGCTTTGTCAGTATATGGATAGTGATCATCATCAGCTTTTGCTGCATACAGACGCCCAATGTCTGTCTTGCGGTAAAGTCTCAGCTTTTTAAATTGAGAGATGAAATCAGAGTATCCTTCACTGAACTAGAATCTTCAATTGCACCTGATGAGCGCTTAAATTACTATACTTGGCTAGCCATGCTGGCGTATATGGCAGACATCTTCATTAATTTAAATGCACTCTAATCGAGTATGCAAGGAGTAGGTATCACAATTTGTTTATGTTGAAGACAAGATTTAGGCAATGATATCAAAAGTTCGATTTGTGGGCTCGTCGCTTATCAAAAGAAATGTTGATTCTTTCCAAAACCTGAAGACATTCTTTGAATCTGCTGATGATAAATTATCAAAGTCTTGGAATTTTTTATCCAGCATCTCAAAGATAGGCGATGTAGTTTTTGTGAGTACTTTCCACTTCCATATGAAAGCAAAAACTGGATTGAAGATCTTTTTAATGTACATATTGACAATTTAACTGGACTGACAGCATCTGAAGTAAATGGGTTGATTAAATCTCTACTGCCCTTAAACTTCAATTCAAGGAAATTTCTCTGGAAAATGTTTAAGTGCATTTACAAACAAATTATCCTGAATTATCTTACAAAGCATTTAATATTTTACTTCCTTTCCCCACCACATATTTATTTGAAAAAGCTTACTCAGATCCTATGTGATAAGTACAGAAATTGCTTGAGAAATATAGAATCCAACCAGAGGATTCAACTTTCTGAAATAGAACCAAACATTGAAAAGTTAGTCGCCGAGATTCAGTACCAACCTTCCCATTAAAATTTACATTTTTACATATTTTTTCAATATAAAATAATACAATCTTTAGTAATTCAAGTATTTTTTGCTATGCACTTGTTTGTGCATTTTTTGTGAATTACTATTTTAATGTTTAAATCATACAAATTGCTTGAGGGTCCTTGGCTTCCAGTAGTGATTCAGTGGGGGTCCTCAGGAGTCAAAAGTTTAAGAACCACTGAGCTAACACATCACTTCCCCCCAGCAGTTGGAAAATAAATTTCTGAAACACAGAAGCCCCTAAGACTTGACCGAAAGGCATTCGCACAAAAAAATAGATCCAAAAGGTGTGTTGAAAGCCATCAGGGAAGGGGAATCATTACTAAGCCCAACCTGGTGGTAAGCAGTTTCAAGATCTATGGTGAAAAAAACTCGTTACCCCCAATTGTGCCAACATGTCCTGAATCCTCGGCAACTGGAAACAATTCACTTGGATGTTCTTATTCAAGGATCTTAAATTCACACAAAGACTGAGGCCTTCTTTAAGGCCACAACTATGGGAGAAACCCATTGCAAAGAATCTGCTGGCTCAATAACACCCTCTTTACACAGTTTATGTAAATGCTCTTTAAACCTGCCTCTAATGACTAAGGGAACATTGTGAACTTTTTGCACCACTGGGATGGTATCAAGTTGGAGAATGATTTTGTGTCAAAACCTCTCACCACCCATGACCTGTCCTCAAATATGGTTTTATGTTTCTCCATCACATCAGATAATGAATTTACTTCCATCTCCAACTTCTCTGCAAGGGAAATGGGATGCTCTGTCCTTGGTCTGAGGACCACACCAAACTTACCCTGATCACTCAAACCCAAAATATTATGACCCTTCATGGCTGCTTATGCTTTAGTATGTATCACTCTGTCCTCATATCTCACATTTTCTTGAAAATAACCCATCATGCCAAATTTCTGGCCCGTCAAATGCTACCATACAAATATCAGAGGCAACAGATTGACATGTGCCCATTCTTTCTGATATAATTAGTCAGACACTATAGTGATGGGGAATCCTTAGTCCACTGTGACCATCATTTCCAACTCTCCAATTTTTACTTCACAAACAGGATCTCCTTTTTTACCACCTGCAAATCCGGATGAGGCTACGTTAGCTGTTGACAGCATATTAACTGACTATACTAGTCTTTTCATAAGATCTACTACTTCTAGATTTTTTTTTTTTTTAACAACAAATTTTATTGGTTTTCAATGGTGCCAAAGGAGCAAAGCCAGCAAGCATTATACATGTTACAGGCCAATTGTTCAAATTCTCGGCACCCAATATTAACCCCAACGAGGGTCTGCAAAACATCAGACCAAAGCCCCCAACCCCGCACCACACACCCTGTAGTCATCATATAGTAATATTATGTAATCATGCTCCACGCACACGCACCACCCCGTAGCATTAAACTGGAGAGTTGCTCACAACTAGTCTGTCAATCGGGTCCCGGGAAACCGGAGGCCCCAAGAGCGATAGGTCAATGCCCCTGTACGTGGCCCAGCCCACCCATATTTTCCCATGCTTTTGCGGACATCCCCGTGCCTGAAACATCGCCACTTCAGCCGACAGGCATCCATCCATTGCTTTCTTCCAATTACCTATACTAGGTGGGGACGACGCCTTCCAGTGTTGTGCAATGTCCCGCTTGGCAAGTGAAAGACCCAAGAATAGCAGGAGTCTTTTGTATCTGTTCCCCCCGATGTCCTCCGTGCCATGGAGGAAAATCAGTCGCGGATCTGCAGGGATGTTCCACGCAAGGACCCGCCACAAGCAAGACCTAATGCCAGACCAGAAATGTTACAGCGTGCCACAGCTCCATACCGTGTGCAAGAACGACCCCTCCTCCGAGCCACAGCGAAGGCACATGGACGACTGGATAGCCCCCATCTTGTAGAGGCGTAAGCGTGTATAGTAGGCCCTGTGGAGGTACTTAAATTGGATCAACGGGTACCGGGTGGAGACAGCGGAGTACCGAGGGCTAGTCAATGCCTCAGCCCAGTCATCATCAGTCAGGGTGGGCACATCCGCCTCCCACGCCGCCCGAGTCCGGTGAATAGTGGTTGTGGAGTGTGTAGTGATTGTTTGATATACTTGCCAAATTTTATGGGCCCCCAGATCTCCCATAAGCAACCGGCCCTCGAGCGGGTGAAACTCAGGTAGAGTTGTGAGATCCCTGATTAGGGGAGACACGGCGTGACGGAGCTGCAGATATCTGTGAAATTGTGTTTTATGAAGCTGGAAGTCGTCCTGCAGCTTCTGGAACGACTTGAGCGTGGACCCCTGCATTATGTCCCCCAACGTGGAGATCCCTATGTCGTCCCACCGTCGGAACCCCACCAGGGATGAGACCGGCCGGTGATAAGAACCCTGCCAAAGAGGTGTTGCGCACTACAGCTTACCCCACCAACCCATCTGGCGGACCACACGCCTCCATATCCGAACGACTGTCCGGCAGGCCGGGGGGAGCTCCGCCAAGGGTGAGGAACTATAGAGGAGGTGGAGCAGGGGGGTATCTGCCATGAAGAGTCTCTCCACTGCATAATCCGGGTCTGCCTGAGAGCCATACCACCAGTCGTTTATCACTAGAAGGTGCGAAGCCCAATAGTATGCCCGAACGTCAGCCGCCGCAATCCCACCGCAGTACGTAGATTGAACACAAGTTGCTACCGCCACCCGAACCGCACCCCCCCCACAGAGGAACCTGTTCAGAAGAGCATTGATTTGACGGAACCAAGACGGAGGGATAGGAAAGGGGTAGTTTTGCAGCCGATAAAGCAAACCGCGGGGAGCAATGGCGCGATGTTACGTGACCACGCCACTGTCGGGCACCGCGCGATATACACCTCAGGTACCGAAAGCCCTCTTCCGCAATAATCAACTGCGAGGCCCAAGCCTGAGACCGCTGATCCCCGGTGATAGGGAACAAAATGGACTTAGAGGGATTGGCATAGAGCCCAGAGGTCTCTCCAAAAAGTCGCAGAATCTGGAGCACCCTAGGCCCGGAGACCCAGGGATCCGACATAAAAAACAAGGCGGCGTCGGCATAAAGCGCGATTTTGTCGGAGCACTCCGGTGACCAAACTAAACCCCGAAGGACAGAGTCCAGGCGGACCCAGGCAGCTAGGGGCTCGATGGCCAGCGCGAACAGAAGCGGGGAGAGTGGGCACCCCTGCCGCGTGCCCCTACGGATGGGAAAGGAGGCCCAACAGTGACCGGCCACTCGGACCGATGCAGTGAGGTCGGTATATAATAACTGTACGTACGCCCTGAAGCGGGGGCCCAGATTTACTGCCTCCAAGAGCTTAAAAAGGTACTTCCAACTCAAAGAGTCGAACGCCTTGTCGATATCCGCAAGCAAGACAGCCGCGGGGCGCTCCAAATGGTGGGCCTCTGCCACGGCGTTGTGGGCTCGTCTGATGTTATGTCTTGGTAGACCGGTGGGGCATAAAGCCCGCTTGATCTGGATGTACCCGATCTTGTATGCACGTACGGAGTCGGTCCGCCAGGACCTTCCCCAGCAGCTTAGACTCAAAATTCAACAGAGAAATGGGGCGGTACGAGCCCGGCTCCTCCGGTGGGCAGCCCGGCTTAAGAAAGACTACGCTCTCCGCATGCCTCCAGTCTGGGGGCAGGACGCGCCGCTCCGAGACATCGCGGAGCGCTCCCAATAGATGAGGTCCCAGAGTCTCCAGGTGAGGCCACAGGAAATCGCACGGGAACCCATTCGGGCCGGGCGCACGTCCCGGATGTATGTTGGAAAGAGCGGACCGTAGCTCGTCCAAGGTGAAGGGTTCCTCCAAGACAGCACGTTGCTCGTCAGAGAGGTGGCAAGGAGGAATATCCCCGAAGGAGTCTATAAGGGGTTCTGCAATAACCTCCCGTTCCTCATATAACTCCGCGTAAAAATCCGCAAAGGCCTGTACAACCGCCTCCGGGGAGGCGCACATGAACCCCGCGGGGGACCGTAAGAGGGGAACCTGCGTTGGGGCCGCCCTAGCCTGACAGAGCCTATGAAGCATCTGGCTAGACTTATCGCCCCATTGGTAGATCCTATGCTGAGTAGCCAGCCAGGCCTCTCTGGCAGCGTCTGTGTGAGTTTGGTGGAGCTGCTCTTGGACATGCAGGAGGTTCCGTCGGGCGGCAGGGTCGGAGCCCTCTACCACCAGGGACTGGAGCTCGGCATGCCTATTTTCCAGGTCGTGCACCTGGGCCAGGCGTCGCCGCTTCTCCCCGGTGCGATAACTGATATCCACCCCACGGATCGTGGGCTTGAACGCCTCCCATAGAGTGACCGGGGACTGGCAAGATCCGACGTTGAAGCTAAGATATTCAGAAATTGCCAAGCTCAGCATCTCCCGATAGTCCGTGTTGCGAAGCAACCAGGGGGACATGCGCCATCTATATGGGGCCCTGTTAGTCTTCAGGCGCAGCTTAAGTTGAATCGGTGAATGGTCAGAGAGTCCCGGGGCAGTATCGAAGTATGTGACACCCTATACAGGTAACTATGTGGGATGAACAAGTAATCGAGGCAGGAAAGAGTAGGGTGGACCAACGACGCGTAGGAGGACCCGACCTCCGAGGGATGAAAGGCCCGCCACGTGTCCACCCATCCCAAAGTGTGCGCCAGAACGTTTAGTTTAGACGTAGTGGGGGGGTACATCAGGTTGTTGAGCTCTCCACCTATCCGAGGGACCCATAGTGTCGTTCCAATCGCCCCCTAGCACAATAAGGCCACTTGGAAGATCACCCCAGAGCTGTGTCATTTTATCTACAAATGTCTGGCCTAGCGGCGGGGGGCGTATATACTGCCTAATGTAATCTGTTCGCCGGCAAAGGTACACGTAATCACAGTAAAGCGGCCACCAGAATCTAACCAGTGTCGCGTAACCTGGAGCGGCACTCTACAATGTACTAATATGGCCGTGCCCCGCGCCCCTCGAGTGAAGCCGGAGTGATACACTGTAGTGTATCCATATCGGGCCAGGCAAGGAGCTTTCATGCCCAGAAGATGTGTCTCCTGGAGTAAAAGAAAGTCTGCCGCATAGCGCTTCGCCTGCTGGAGCACGGCCCCCCGTTTGACTTTATTTAACAGGCCTCGCACGTTCCAGGCGAAAATATTTAGTGTCCCCGGTGTAGAGCTACCCACCTTGTGTGCCATTCCTAGGTGTCAGGACGAAGAGGGACAGCCAGTGTGCGCCCGGCAGAGCAATAGAGTGTGTGCATGGTGCGAAAACAAGAAACAAAACAATCAGCAACAAAATAATTGTCCCCAACCCCCCCACCCCCCGCCCCCATACTTCCAGGAACATGGAGTATCTGTCGCGGTGGAACCCCTCCCCAGGCCCTCAATAGGATGACCCAAGCGGTTCCTCCAAAGGATCCCTCCCTCCCAACTTCACCCAACATTACCCAAATGGATGGGGTGTGCCATGACAGTTCCCTCCAGGGCTAGTAGTAGAGACCCCGACCCTTAACTCCCACGTTTGCCAGTGAGACCACTGTTGAGTATCGTGACCTGCCCCAATAGTGAGCAGGAGGCAAAAATGACCAACATGCCCCAGTCTACCTCAGTCCCCTGTGCCCGCCGGTTCCTGGGCGCGCCAGTTGGAGCGGGATCTGTTGCGTCCCTGCCCTGGCGGCCGCTCCGATGCGAGCCCTGAGAGGAGTCCGAGTCCAACGGGGGCGGAGAGTGCGGCTTGAGAACCCTGCGCTCATCTGTCCACACAAAGACCTCCTCCGGAGTGTCGAAGAAGAAAGTTTTAGCATTGTACATCACTTTCATCCGGGCCGGAAACAGCAGTGCATAGGATAAGTTTAGTTCACGCAGCCGTCTCTTGGCCGCCACAAAGGACTGGCGTTGTTGCTGCACCAGCTTAATAGAATCGGGGAAAACCATGATGGGATGCGACTGATAAACCATTTTGTCTTTGTGTAGCCGGGCGTACCGGAGAATGGCATCGCGGTCCGCGTAGTTAAGGAGTCGGGCGATCACAGGTCATGGGCACTCCCCTGGAGGCGGCTTCTTGGTCAGAGCACGGCGGGGCCTCTCTACCACGAAACAGGGGGACATGTCCTACGGGGGCAACAGCGCCTTGAACCACTCCGAGATGAATGACTCCATGGATGAGCCCTCGCAGCCCTCCGGGAAGCCCACCAAGCGTATATTGTTGCGGCGGGCCCGCCCTTCCGCATCCTCAACCCGGGCCGCCAGGTCCTGCGTGTGCTTGGTCAGCTTGTCAACCTTTTGCTGGAGCACGGAGACGGAGTCCTTCACAGTAGAAACCCTGGTCTCTGCCTCAGTGATGCAATCGACCGCTTTCCGCAAATCTTGGCGGAGAAAAGACACCTCCGACCCCACGGTGCCAATCTGGGTCTCAAGAGCAGTCCTTGATTGATTGATCACCTCCAGCAGCGTCGCCGTGTCCGAAGACAGGCCCTCTGTGGATTCCCCCCTGGGAGGGTTTGTAGTGGTGTAGCGGTCCATTGTGTGCTGCTTGGGGGCCGACGCCCCCTGCCGATCCCTGCCCATGGCCGTCCGGTGCCCCTAGCTGGGGGAGCTCTCACCTGATCGGTCTCCCCGAGGGTCATCGCCGAAGGCAGTAGCTCTGCACAGCGTAGTCCCCACTCCGGGCTCAACCACAGGGGATCACCTTAGCATCCGCCGTGACCCGGCAACCGACAACGTATCACCACACCGGGTCCCGGCTGTGACGACACCTTAATGTACAGGGCGGGACACCACAGCCACCCGGGCATCCACGGCGGCTCCGGGCGCAGTGAGGGGGACCAGGCACCAAGGGCAAAGCCGACCACTCGCCCACGTGGCGCACCAGACTCCCAGCGGGTCCTCCGTCTCCCGGTCAGGTCCACCTCACGGGGCAGTCACTCCAGGCACTGCCCAACACGGGCCACAGGCACGGTGGGCCCCCCCCGCTGGCTCACCAAAGGATGCTCAGCGGTCTCTCCTCCACAGCACAGCGTTATCAGTCCGGGGGTGGCCACCCAGGAACCAGCGATGTCGGTATCCGGCCCACGGCGCCTCAGCAGGCCAGAAACCGCAGGCACGGGGCTGCAGCAAACACACAGCCACCAGCAGGGGGTCCCAAACAAGCCCTGCCGGGTCCGCAGCGCCGCTCAGGCCCTCCGGCGCTTGCGGCGATAAAGATGGGGGAGGGGCGCCTCTATGGCGTTGCGCCCTCTACCCCGGCTCTCCGCACCTCCGCTCAATCAAATCGGGCGGCGCCGCAGCTCCACGGGACCAGGACAGCTCCGGAACACTTCTGCCTCGCCGTCACTTCCCCCTCGGCCGAGGGGGAAACACAGCAGCAGCGGCCTCAGCCGCTCAGCTCACCGTCGAGGGACAGGCCTCAGTCTACCGGGAGTCCGATCATGGTGTTCCCGGCCCTCCGCCGCCGCCTAACACTGCCGACAGCGGTGCGACGGGGACCGCAGCACGGGGCTCCCAGGAATCGTGGCTGGGGTCCAGGATGGTGCAGGATACTTGCCCTTTGCGGGAGCGAACTGCAGAGCGCTAAAGAGAAGCACCCGCCATGTTCGGCTCCTAAGTCACGCCCCCCCACTTCTAGATTTTTTACTGACAGCGAGTCATCTTGACCATCCACCAACAAGTTCTTATACACACGTGCAAAATGACCTGTTTTCCTGCATTTAACAGGTCTTCCCCAGCGCTGGACAATAGATGGAATTAGCCACATGAGCTTTGGAACCACACCTAAAGCAGGCTCCTTGTGTCGTCCCTTTATCTGATCTTCTAGACTCCATTGCCATGTTTGAGAGCATTTTAGATTTACACGATACCCCATTCCCACTCAAAAACTGTTCAGATGTATTTAATTCTTTAGCCGCTAAAACAGACCTTTCAATGCCCCTAGTAATCTTGAGCATTTCCTCTAATATGGGATTCCTACAACATAAAATTCTCACTTGAATTCTGTTGTCACAACAATTGACTTCGAGTTGATCTCTTAGGTATTGGTCAAGTGGACCCACAAATTCACACGTAGAAGCTAACTCAGCTAGAATATTGTTAATAGACTCATGCGGGAATTGTTTACATGTAAAGAATTTATGAGTTTCTACCATCACACTAGGATCAACCTTGAAGTGATTTTCCAAGCTTTTCACCACTTCCGTGAAGACATCCCATTGGACTGACATCAGAGGAGTAGGTTGATGCTGATGATCAAAGATCCTCTGTCTCTCCTTTCCTAAGCAGTTGCTTACCACCGTAAAGTTCACTCGGACAATAGCCACCAAATACCTTTCAAAAGATTTGTACTAGTGCTGCCATTTTTTCTAGAAGCACTAGGTTCTGGCAGGAAAGAAACTGGCAAATTGGCAGCTTGCATGTTACAATGTTGACAGAATTTGTAAATTGAATGGGGCTGTCAGCTCGTTTGTAGAAGTGTTTCTCAAAAGTGAAACATGTAGAGATCACACTAGTGTTGAAAAACAGCACCTACTTTCCCCACTATACAGTTACATCCTAGGGCTAATCAGCCAATGAACATCCAGCATGCAATCAATGATTTAGCAGAAGAGACTAGTAAGCCAACTAGCCACTCCCCATAACGTTTCTTTACGTTACTTCTAAAACCACGATGCTGCTGTTCAGGAAGGGTATAGCAGCACAAACAAGCCGGTGGAGGTCACTGTGGGATTTAAAAATCCTGAGCAGATCTCCAAGGAGAGCAAGATAACGCGAGTAGTAGCACGAGCCGGTTAAATCTGATGCCGCTCTGCAGAGCGACAAGCGGGAACTCATTATATAAAAGCCGTACTTGACTTGCCCCGGTAATCACTCACAGCACCAGGCTGAGGTAGCTTAAAGTTAATAAGAAAAGCGCGTCGAAGGGTTCTTTACTTGCTGACTTCCAAGTCAATCTCGTTGGCAAGATTTGTTGTAGCGTGGCAGAGAGAATGCAGAAAGCAGGAGTATAATTGTGCTATTAGTATTTATTGTTGTCTAAAGAAATTCAGCACAATGTGTCTCCCTGAATCTGCTCCAGGCTCAACCAGCCGCAACTGCAATTCTGGAGCCATGCAGGACCACACCAGTGACAACATGGAACCAATAAAAGCATTCCAACAAAAACATTCCAATTAAAGCGATCAGACCAATAAGCCCATGACACTTAATTCTATTATTTGGACCATTGTCCAATCAATATATTCTTTAAGGGAGAAATCTGAACAAAATTATCAGTAATGCTCACTGTCTTTGCCAGCTCAGTGTAAAGGGGGCTGGTATGTATGCACTTTTGTAAGGTACACAAGTACCAAAGCTTCGGATCTGTGACCAAAAGCATAATATCAATAGGATAATGTTTCTGGAAGTGATAAAGCATGGAACCATCAGTGGTAGGTAGGATTTTTGGTGGGTCGTGTAATGTAGGGAATGGGATTAGTGTCATTTTTACTTATTTACTTAGTTTTGAATGTCATTGTAAAAGGATGTAAAGTGAAACTCAGATAAGGAACATGTTTAGGCAGAACAGCATAAGTGAGAGGACTGATTGCTATAGTACTCCAGAGGGTATGAGAAGGTAAAAGAATGTAAACATTTTGATGTGAATACATTGAGTTTGATTGGACTTTAAGGAGAACTGTTTGCAAACCTGCCCTTCCACACCAATATGAACTTGTGAGTAGGCCTGAGTGTTTCATTCTGCCAAACCTAAAGAGAGAGATTAGATATGAGAAGGCACTGCCATTGTTCCTATGTAATTGTCTTCTCCCTTAGCTGTACGCTTCACATGAGAGATCTCCAGCCCAACTGCAGAGATTTCTGCACACTTATACTTACGGTTCTAGTAGTAAATGTGGCTGGAGAGTGGCTAAAAAATGGAAATATTTAGTACAAAATTGAGGGGGCTAGGAAGAGGTAAGGAGGTGCTGAGGGAGGGCTAGGAAGGAGATTAGGGGGGACATGCACCCACCCACGAAACAGTAAGCCCATTCATATTCACAAAGAGCACTTCAAAAGTTACTACATCAAAAAAGAACACAAAACAGTCAAAAATGCACTCCAGCTCAGACTTCGAGTAAGTCTAGACACCACACATGGCCACTGGTACTGGAACACTCTCCCATAGAAAAAAATAGAGACACAGATTTAAAGTAACACTTTCTAGGAAATAAAAATAAAATATGTTTTAAAAATATATGTAAATTTAATTAATGTTGAAAAATTATATATAAATAAAAATAAATACATTTTATTTGAAATGTTTTTATAAATATTGTTAATTTTAAAAAAAATGTAACTTTACCTTTTTTAAAAATAGTTAAAATAATTTAAATTCATTTTATATGTAAGTTTACTAAAGGTGGGTTTTTAAAAACTTTTAAACTCAAAAGAAGTAAAGTTTATTTAATATATTTAAATTATTTAAATTTGAAATTCAAAACTGTTACTAGTGCTGTAGCATTTCTTTTATTTTGTTCTACAGTGAAAACAAATATATAAAATTAATTTTTACTATGTTTTTAAGTGTAAATAACTTTAAAAACATTTCATATACTTTACCACACCAAGATATCCAACCGGCGGCGGAAAAATCATAAATTTGGTTCCATCTTCTGGTTTCAGGGAGTGAGGACGTGTACATCTACACTTTTAGTAAATGTACACTCAGAAATGGTGAATAGCCAAAAGTACTACAAAGCGTGAGTAAATTAGCAAACATACATTTACTCACATGTAAATTTACCTTTTTGAATTGGCCCCTATATCTTTTTTAGGGCTAGCTACGGACAACTTTAGAAATGTCCAAGAACTGATGTTGGCACACCATACGCTTTACAATATGTAACATACAGAGAGGGACTTTAGATCAGCCACCTTCAGGCACAGGCTTACCTGGGGGAGCCCTTTTAAGTTATTGTGGCATCAGAACATGGCACTATACGAGTACTTATTTTTTCCATGGTTTCATTTTGCTTTGGTGACTTGCCAACAAACAAATCCTTCTTTGTCAACAAAAATGTCATTATCAAGCTTTCAAAATAGTTGTTGCCAATCGTTTGTATGTTTTTGTAAGACTGTGGAAAAACATTTATAATAAAAAGTGTGTGTATATATATATTCACTGAAAAAACCATAGGTTTCAGACACGTTATAGTTAGAAATTAGCATTTAAAAAACCTTTGAAATTCACTTAAAAAACCATAGGTTTTAGGGACAGTTATAGTTAGTTGGACATTTAACTCGTACAAAACCATAGAAATTCCCCGTTATAGTTAGTTCAGCTAACTATAACTCGCGCTCCATAATGCACTGCTGATGACGTCACATATTACATCACTCATGACATGGTCAGTGACATCACTGATGACATCTCAAATGACATCACTGATGACATCATCCAGTGACTGTGTGTTTGTTTAAAGTTTAAATATGTTTAATATATATAGGGAAAGGCGTATTGAAGAATGAGTGGGTGTATAAGTGTCTGTATGGATGATTTAGTAGGTGCGTGACTAACTCTATAAGTGAGTGATTAAACGTATCTTACTGAATGCATGGGTTAGTGACTAAACTGTGTGAATGTCTGTATCCGTCTGTCTATTGCTGTGTAAGTGGCTGCATGGGTTTGTGAATAGCTACATGAGTGTCTATATGAGTTATTTTTTAGTTGTCTGAGTATCTGTATGGGTGCCTGAGTGTTTGTGTGGGTGGGGTGTGTGCGACTCTGTGCATAGATGTGTGAGTGGGTGATTCACTGGGTGGATGGTTTCAAGAGTGCATCTGTGATAGACTGTATGGGTGGGTAAGTGTGTGTAAGAGTGTGTTTGTGAGTGAATGTATGTCCCAGTGGTACATGTGTGAGTAACTACATATGTGAAAGGCAGTATATATGTGTGTTGGAGTATATAAATAGCTATAAGCAAGAGTGTGTGATTGTGAGAGTGACTGTATGGATGAGTGTGTGCTTGTATCAGTGATTGTATAAGAGCGTAAGAATGTGCTAGTATTTGTATGAGTAAGTGAGCTGGTGTGTGTATAACTGTATAGTTTAGTAAATGGCAGTGTGTTTAATTATTTGCATGACTGACTAGGTGTGTGAGTACCTCTATGGATGAGTGGCGGTGTTTGAGTGTCTATATAGGAGTATCAGTGCATATGATAGTCCTGTACTGAGTGACCGTAAGTATGAGTGACTGTACGGGTGAGTGAGTGGATGTGTGTGTAGACCTAAGAATCAGTGAGTGGGTATGTAGTTATTGGTGTTGGAGTGTCTATGGTTTTGCGAATGGCAGTCTGTAATTTAGAGTGGGTGTATCAAAGGTTATATCAGGGTGTGAGGAGGTGCATCAGATTATCACGTGGATGATGTCATCAGTGATGTTATCAGTGATGTCATTTGAGATGTCATCAGTGGCGCGTTTTAAGTTGGGGGATTAAGTCCCCTTGAATCCTGAGGGTCCCTGGATTCCAACTAGCCCACCATGTACTTCTAAAAAGCGCCACAGAGCTGCGTTGCAGAGAGGTGTAAAAAGGGCGTGGCCTCTGTGCACCTCTCTGCAACGCAGCCTGGTGCATACTGGAGGTTCCTGGTGGGCTAGTTTGCCCCAGGGACCCCCAGTATTCAAGGAGTACTTCCCTTCTTAAAACGCGCCAGAGCGCGTTTGCAGAGTACTGTTTTTTTTTAATGGGAGGGGGGCTGCGTGGCCCCCTTCCCTTGGCCACTTTTGGCCCCGGGGACCCCATCCCCGGGGCCTGTGCATTCTTTTTTTTTAAATTCCCAAAAACGGGGAGGGGCCGCGTGGCCCCCTTCCCTGGGCCTGTATTGGCCCCGGGGACCCCATCCCCGGGGCATGCCCTCGATTTTTTTTATTATTTTGGAGGGGGCTGCGTGGCCCCCTCCTCAGGCCATTTAAGGCCCCGGGGACCCCATCCCCCGGGGCCGGCCTTGATCCTTTTTTTTACTTTTTTTTTATTTGGGGAGGGGGCTGCGTGGCCCCCTCCCGAGGCACTATGGCCCGGGGACCCCATCCCCCGGGGCCTGGCCTCCTGGTTGGGGACTGTGGGGGGTCCCCAATCCCCCACAGTCCCAGCCGGCTCCCCGCCTCCTGCGCGAGCCGCTGTTGCTTTCCACATGGGGAGCAGCTAACATGCTGCTCCCCATGTGAAAAGCTGGTGGATTTGCATTTTGAAAGTGAGAGCAGGTTTCCTGCTCTCTCTTTCAAAATGCAAACCAAGTTTGCTATGACAGGACGGGAGCCGCGAGGCTCCGTCCCTGTCATAGCAAACTACAGTGTCCCGGGGGTAGGCACCCGGGACACTGCAGGAGCCGGCCCTGGGGGGTGGCGGTCCCCAGGGCCATCAAGGGCTCCAGGATGGGGGCCGCGCGGCCCCCCTCCCAACCATTTCACAGCCCCGGGGAGGTGGTGGTCCCCGGGGCTTTGGGGGTCCGTAACGGACCCCCATATTCAAATCTTTAGTGCCCCGGGAGGTGGCGGTCCCGGGGCGTGTGGGGGGCTGGAGCCCCCACACATGTTAAATTTTTTTAAAAAAGAAGCCCCGGGGGTGGCGGTCCCCGGGGCTGCGGGAGGAGCAAGAGCCCTCCCGCACCATTATTTTCTAAAGCCCCGGGGCTGGCGGTCCCTGGGGCTTGGGGGCTTAGAGGCCCCCACATTAAA
The DNA here is from genome assembly GCA_963921515.1 of Calotriton arnoldi. Taxonomy (NCBI): domain Eukaryota; kingdom Metazoa; phylum Chordata; class Amphibia; order Caudata; family Salamandridae; genus Calotriton; species Calotriton arnoldi. Next base: position 164,766 of record CAWUFW010001622.1, on the reverse strand, counting down.
TCTAAACCCCCCCCACCATGCCCCCCTCCCAACCATTTCACAGCCCCGGAGAGGTGGTGGTCCCGGGAGCTTTGGGGGTCCGTGACGGACCCCCATATTCAAATCTTTAGTGCCCGGGGAGGTGGCGGTCCCGGGGCATGTGGGGGGGCTGGAGCCCCCCCACACATGTTAAAAATTTTTTTTAAAAAGAAGCCCCGGGGGGTGGCGGTCCCCGGGGCTGCGGGAGGGCAAAGAGCCCTCCCGCACCATTATTTTCTAAAGCCCCGGGGGCTGGCGGTCCCTGGGGCTTGGGGGCCTTAGAGGCCCCCACATTAAATCTAAACACCCCCACCATGCCCCCGGGACTTGGCCCACCCGGGGGCAAATAAGCTATCGAGCGCGGGAGACCGCGCTTCGATTTTACCGGCAGGATCCGCGCACCCTGAGCGCATCCTGCCGATTTTTTTTTTTAAATGCTTTTTGCTGCCCAGGGGGTCCTTGTGGGACCCCCTGAGCAGACCTAGGGGGTCAGGGTGTTTCTACCCTGCCCCCTTTGTGCATTTGCACACTTGCGATTTTTATTTTTTCTCGGCGGGATTCGCGCACCCTAAGCGCATCCCGCCGATTTAAAAAAAAAAATGCTTTTTTCTGCCCAGGGGGTCTTTGTGGGACCCCCTGAGCAGACCTAGGGGGTCAGGGTGTTTCTACCCTGCCCCCTTTTTGCGCTTTGCGCATATGTTTCTGTCCCTCGGTTCTACCGAGGGACAAAATGGCTGCCAACACTTCCTGATTTGGAGTGTTGACAGCCAATTAGCATGCAGCTCGTGATTGGGAGGGTACGCGAATCCGACGCGGCCATAGATATATATGTGATTTTCATTTTGATTTTCACAGGAACTACTGAACGGATTTACACCATTTAACAAAAGGGTTCTTTCTGAACCAAGAACTACCTCTTTGCCAAATTTGGTGTAATTCCGTTCAGCAGTTCGAGCTGTAGCTGTGTCTAAAGTTTCCTATGGGAAAATGAATGGGGAAAACACGTTTTGGGACCCCCTTTTTCTCGGCCCCCGCTTGACGAATCACCCTGAGACTTTCAGGGTAGGAGCGGACCGGAGCGGGCCATAAAGTTTGAAAATTTCGCGAAGATTCGTCAACCGACGCAAGAGTTATTTCAAATAGAATGTTGCGGATTTCCTATGGAAAATAGGTCCTAACTATAACTATCTACTGGCGACCGCCAGTAGATAATATATATATATATATATATATGAGAAAAAACGAAGGTTGCCCTCTGTAGAAAGGCCACACCCGGGGAGCTGAAACCTCCATCGTGAGGACAGCAGTGGAGCCAGCCTTCACCTCCCAGCACGCGCCAAACATGTTTCGGAATCACTTCCTTGATCACTGGCAACAGAAGGACGTACACCTGCAATGAGTGGAACACGCCTCTTTATTTGAATAAAATCCCGCCCCAGTGGGCGTAGAGGTCTCGCCGAGTAGGCGTGTGCAATGTTGCACCCTGGTCTTTGTAGTCCCGCTCAGTAAATCCCAGTGGATGCTGCTGAACGCCTCCCATTAAAACAATGTTAACCCCAGTGGGTTTGCTGAAGGGGTAAAAGCATGGCGCCAATGAAGTACCAATGTCACTCACAGTTGTGTACCCCCGGTCCAACCGGGTCTCCAAATAAAAGACCCAGGATCCGCTGTATCTGCGGCGGGGCCTCTCTGCGACCGAGCCAGCCGCTAAACAAGAAAAAACGAAGGTTGCCCTCTGTAGAAAGGCCACACCCGGGGAGCTGAAACCTCCATCGTGAGGACAGCAGTGGAGCCAGCCTTCACCTCCCAGCACGCGCCAAACATGTTTCGGAATCACTTCCTTGATCACTGGCAACAGAAGGACGTACACCTGCAATGAGTGGAACACGCCTCTTTATTTGAATAAAATCCCGCCCCAGTGGGCGTAGAGGTCTCGCCGAGTAGGCGTGTGCAATGTTGCACCCTGGTCTTTGTAGTCCCGCTCAGTAAATCCCAGTGGATGCTGCTGAACGCCTCCCATTAAAACAATGTTAACCCCAGTGGGTTTGCTGAAGGGTAAAAGCATGGCGCCAATGAAGTACCAATGTCACTCACAGTTGTGTACCCCCGGTCCAACCGGGTCTCCAAATAAAAGACCCAGGATCCGCTGTATCTGCGGCGGGGCCTCTCTGCGACCGAGCCAGCCGCTAAACAAGAAAAAACGAAGGTTGCCCTCTGTAGAAAGGCCACACCCGGGGAGCTGAAACCTCCATCGTGAGGACAGCAGTGGAGCCAGCCTTCACCTCCCAGCACGCGCCAAACATGTTTCGGAATCACTTCCTTGATCACTGGCAACAGAAGGACGTACACCTGCAATGAGTGGAACACGCCTCTTTATTTGAATAAAATCCCGCCCCAGTGGGCGTAGAGGTCTCGCCGAGTAGGCGTGTGCAATGTTGCACCCTGGTCTTTGTAGTCCCGCTCAGTAAATCCCAGTGGATGCTGCTGAACGCCTCCCATTAAAACAATGTTAACCCCAGTGGGTTTGCTGAAGGGTAAAAGCATGGCGCCAATGAAGTACCAATGTCACTCACAGTTGTGTACCCCCGGTCCAACCGGGTCTCCAAATAAAAGACCCAGGATCCGCTGTATCTGCGGCGGGGCCTCTCTGCGACCGAGCCAGCCGCTAAACAAGAAAAAACGAAGGTTGCCCTCTGTAGAAAGGCCACACCCGGGGAGCTGAAACCTCCATCGTGAGGACAGCAGTGGAGCCAGCCTTCACCTCCCAGCACGCGCCAAACATGTTTCGGAATCACTTCCTTGATCACTGGCAACAGAAGGACGTACACCTGCAATGAGTGGAACACGCCTCTTTATTTGAATAAAATCCCGCCCCAGTGGGCGTAGAGGTCTCGCCGAGTAGGCGTGTGCAATGTTGCACCCTGGTCTTTGTAGTCCCGCTCAGTAAATCCCAGTGGATGCTGCTGAACGCCTCCCATTAAAACAATGTTAACCCCAGTGGGTTTGCTGAAGGGTAAAAGCATGGCGCCAATGAAGTACCAATGTCACTCACAGTTGTGTACCCCCGGTCCAACCGGGTCTCCAAATAAAAGACCCAGGATCCGCTGTATCTGCGGCGGGGCCTCTCTGCGACCGAGCCAGCCGCTAAACAAGAAAAAACGAAGGTTGCCCTCTGTAGAAAGGCCACACCCGGGGAGCTGAAACCTCCATCGTGAGGACAGCAGTGGAGCCAGCCTTCACCTCCCAGCACGCGCCAAACATGTTTCGGAATCACTTCCTTGATCACTGGCAACAGAAGGACGTACACCTGCAATGAGTGGAACACGCCTCTTAATTTGAATAAAATCCCGCCCCAGGTCTCGCCGAGTAGGCGTGTGCAATGTTGCACCCTGGTCTTTGTAGTCCCGCTCAGTAAATCCCAGTGGATGCTGCTGAACGCCTCCCATTAAATGGGAGGCGTTCAGCACAATCCACTGGGATTTACTGAGCGGGACTACAGGCAGTGCAACATTGCACACGCCTACTCGGCGAGACCTCTGGGGCGGGATTTTATTCAAATTAAGAGGGAGCGTTCAGCAGCATCCACTGGGATTTACTGAGCGGGACTACAAAGACCAGGGTGCAACATTGCACACGCCTACTCGGCGAGACCTCTACGCCCACTGGGGCGGGATTTTATTCAAATAAAGGCGTGTTCCACTCATTGCAGGTGTACGTCCTTCTGTTGCCAGTGATCAGGAAGTGATTCCGAAACATGTTTGGCGCGTGCTGGGAGGTGAAGGCTGGCTCCACTGCTGTCCTCACGATGGAGGTTTCAGCTCCCGAGTGTGGCTCTGCAGAGGGCAACCTTCGTTTTCTTGTTTAGCGGCTGGCTCGGTCACAGAAGCCGCCGCCGCAGATACAGCGGATCCTGGGTCTTTATTTGGAGACCCGGTTGGACCGGGGGTACAACTGTGAGTGACATTGGTACTTCATTGGCGCCATGCTTTCACCCTTCAGCAAACCCACTGGGGTTAACATTGTTTTAATGGGAGGCGTTCAGCAGCATCCACTGGGATTTACTGAGCGGGACTACAAGACCAGGGTGCAACATTGCACACGCCTACTGGCGAGACTCTACGCCCACTGAGGCGGATTTTATTCAAATAGAGGCGTGTTCCACTCATTGCAGGTGTACGTCCTTCTGTTGCCAGTGATCAGAAGTGATTCGAGCATGTTTGGCGGCGTGCTGGAGGAAGGCTGGCTCCACTGCTGTCTCACGATGGAGGTTTCAGCTCCCGGTGTGGCCTCTGCAGAGGGCAACCTTCGTTTTTCTTGTTTAGCGGCTGGCTGCTCGCAGAGAGCCCCGCCGCAGATACAGCGGATCCTGGGTCTTTGTTTGGAGACCGGTTGGACCGGGGAGTACACAACTGTGGTGACATTGGTACTTCATTGGCGCCATGCTTTACCCTTCAGCAAACCCACTGGGGTTAACATTGTTTTAATGGGAGGCGTTCAGCAGCATCCACTGGGATTTACTGGCGGACTACAAAGACCAGGGTGCAACATTGCACTGCGCCTACTCGGCGAGACCTCTACGCCCACTGAGGCGGGATTTATTCAAATAAGAGGCGTGTTCCACTCATTGCAGGTGTACGTCCTTCTGTTGCCAGTGATCAGGAGTGATTCGAAACATGTTTGAGCGTGCTGGAGGTGAAGGCTGGCTCCACTGCTGTCCTCACGATGGAGGTTTCAGCTCTCAGGTGTGACCTTTCTACAGAGGGCAACCTTCGTTTTTCTCATATATATATATATATATATTTATATATATATATATGTATATACATATATATGTATGTGGGTATAAATACACACACTTTTTATTAAAAGTGTGTATATATATATATATATATATATATATATATATATATGTAATAAAATACAAAAAAGAGTTGCCTCTAGGTGGAAATTACGCAGCTAACTGTGGAACAGGGGGTGCCTGTTATATGCAGGGGTGCCGGCGTGAACATCGGCAATCCTTTTTAAGACATTTTTTAATGTGAGTGCCGGCGGTGACCCACTTGGGTTTTACTGAACCACCAGTCCCAGGAAGCATTGCTTCAGGTGGTTCACCGGAGCGTTATTATTATGGGGATTTACTGGTGGTTGCCGCATGCCGGCACGTCACATGGTCTGCCACTGAAGAGGGCATTGGCCCGAAACGCGTCTGGCAGTTTAACCAGAAAAGGACTTTGTTCATGGCGTGTGCCCTTGCTTTGGCGTAATTTCCACCTGGGAGTGCATCCCACCTAGAGGCAACTCTTTTTTGTATTTTGTACAGCAGCCTGCCTGGTCGCGGGATTGCACCACCACGAAACACTTGCGGGTCCGCAGCTGCTTTATTGGGGCAGCTAACTGTGGAACAGGAGGTGCCTGTTATATGCAGGGGTGCCGGCGTGAACATCGGCAATCCTTTTTAAGACATTTTTGAATGTGAGTGCCGGCGGTGACCCACTTGGGTTTTACTGAACCACCAGTCCCAGGAAGCATTGCTTCAGGTGGTTCACCTGAGCGTTATTATTATGGGGATTTACTGGTGGTTGCCGCATGCCGGCACGTCACATGGTCTGCCACTGAAGAGGGCATTAGCCCGAAACGCGTCTGGCAGTTTAACCAGAAAAGGACTTTGTTCATGGCGTGTGCCCTTGCTTTGGCGTAATTTCCACCTGGGAGTGCATCCCACCTAGAGGCAACTCTTTTTTTGTATTTTGTACAGCGGCCTGCCTGGTCGCGGGATTGCACCACCGCGAAACACTTGCGGGTCCGCAGCTGCTTTATTGGGGCAGCTAACTGTGGAACAGGAGGTGCCTGTTATATGCAGGGAGTGCCGGCGTGAACATCGGCAATCCTTTTTAAGACATTTTTGAATGTGAGTGCCGGCGGTGACCCACTTGGGTTTTACTGAACCACCAGTCCCAGGAAGCATTGCTTCAGGTGGTTCACCTGAGCGTTATTATTATGGGGATTTACTGGTGGTTGCCGCATGCCGGCACGTCACATGGTCTGCCACTGAAGAGGGCATTGGCCCGAAACGCGTCTGGCAGTTTAACCAGAAAAGGACTTTGTTCATGGCGTGTGCCCTTGCTTTGGCGTAATTTCCACCTGGGAGTGCATCCCACCTAGAGGCAACTCTTTTTTTGTATTTTGTACAGCAGCCTGCCTGGTCGCGGGATTGCACCACCACGAAACACTTGCGGGTCCGCAGCTGCTTTATTGGGGCAGCTAACTGTGGAACAGGAGGTGCCTGTTATATGCAGGGGTGCCGGCGTGAACATCGGCAATCCTTTTTAAGACATTTTTTAATGTGAGTGCCGGCGGTGACCCACTTGGGTTTTACTGAACCACCAGTCCCAGGAAGCATTGCTTCAGGTGGTTCACCTGAGCGTTATTATTATGGGGATTTACTGGTTGGTTGCCGCATGCCGGCACGTCACATGGTCTGCCACTGAAGAGGGCATTAGCCCGAAACGCGTCTGGCAGTGTAACCAGAAAAGGACTTTGTTCATGGCGTGTGCCCTTGCTTTGGCGTAATTTCCACCTGGGAGTGCATCCCACCTAGAGGCAACTCTTTTTTTGTATTTTGTACAGCGGCCTGCCTGGTTGCGGGATTGCACCACCGCGAAACACTTGCGGGTCCGCATCTGCTTTATTGGGGCAGCTAACTGTGGAACAGGAGGTGCCTGTTATATGCAGGGGTGCCGGCGTGAACATCGGCAATCCTTTTTAAGACATTTTTGAATGTGAGTGCCGGCGGTGACCCACTTGGGTTTTACTGAACCACCAGTCCCAGGAAGCATTGCTTCAGGTGGTTCACCTGAGCGTTATTATTATGGGGATTTACTGGTGGTTGCCGCATGCCGGCACGTCACATGGTCTGCCACTGAAGAGGGCATTGGCCCGAAACGCGTCTGGCAGTTTAACCGGAAAAGGACTTTGTTCATGGCGTGTGCCCTTGCTTTGGCGTAATTTCCACCTGGGAGTGCATCCCACCTAGAGGCAACTCTTTTTTTGTATTTTGTACAGCGGCCTGCCTGGTCGCGGGATTGCACCACCGCGAAACACTTGCGGGTCCGCAGCTGCTTTATTGGGGCAGCTAACTGTGGAACAGGAGGTGCCTGTTATATGCAGGGGTGCCGGCGTGAACATCGGCAATCCTTTTTAAGACATTTTTGAATGTGAGTGCCGGCGGTGACCCACTTGGGTTTTACTGAACCACCAGTCCCAGGAAGCATTGCTTCAGGTGGTTCACCTGAGCGTTATTATTATGGGGATTTACTGGTGGTTGCCGCATGCCGGCACGTCACATGGTCTGCCACTGAAGAGGGCATTGGCCCGAAACGCGTCTGGCAGTTTAACCAGAAAAGGACTTTGTTCATGGCGTGTGCCCTTGCTTTGGCGTAATTTCCACTTAGGAGTGCATCCCACCTAGAGGCAATTCTTTTTTTTGTATTATATATATATATGTATATACATATATATGTATGTGGGTATAAATACACACACTTTTTATTATAAATGTTTTTCCACAGTCTTACAAAAACATACAAACGATTGGCAACAACTATTTTGAAAGCTTGATAATAATTAGAATATCAAATACAGTTTATAATCAGTTGTGGGTTCCTACATAATGTCTACTAATTGTTCCCCTCACTTTCATTTTTATCACTACAAGCTTGCAAGGCAATCGAAATATACTTTACTACCGTGAGGCAGTCATCACATCGTGTAAGTTTATATGAAAGATGAAGAATCATGTACTATAACTATCCAACCCACTTTTTACCAAGAGGGAAAGTATTAACTTCTCTCTATGTGATAACAAATTTGGATAGATCATTATAATATGATAATGCAATTTTAACCTAGCCTTTCAGAGTCTGCAAGACCTGCCTTCCCACCTTAGACCATATAACTGCCCACAATCTCCAGAAATGCCAGAATACCATCTCGAATATCATTTAGATCAGCCTAGCATTTTGTGTCAAGTCCAAGGTTGATTAAGGATAAGTTGCTTGTGCTTCAATTCCATGAGCATTTATACTGTAGACAAGGACATTATTAAATGAGTCTATGTCTGCAAGGCTGAAATGTTTATTGAGACGTGTTCTCACTGCTGTTTTAAATTGTAGCCTTAACAGTACATTATCGCAAAATGCCTTCTTCAGATCCAACATTTCTAACATATAGTATAGTGAAAAGAAAATCATCATACTGAAGTCCCTCCGTGCAATGCAGATAATTCATCACATCGCCAAAGCAAAGTACTATACCAACACAATCAATGAAGCCACCAATTGAAGTAGAACGTTCTTCAAGACAATCAAGTAGTGCATCAACCCCTCCTATCCCACACTCCACAGACAAGTACAATGCTATCAACCTCTTTTTCAGTGAAACAATACAGAAGATCCCAAAGCACATCAAAAACACCATGCCTGCTTCTCCTCTTACACATGCGCCTTTTTGTAGAATCCCGCAATGGTTATCATTCATAAACCTATCTCTCTCAGATCTCACTGCAATACTTATTTTCTTTAAAGCCACATCCTACGAAGATAATGTTATACTCTTAACCTTCATCAAAGCTCTCTCCAGGGAATCTCCTTCACCTCTGTTCACCATTGTCAACACATCTCTCACTCAAGGCATCTTCTCAGAGGATGTCAAGGCAGGCCAGATCCTTCCCAATTCTAAATAAACCTACACTAGACCCCTTATGCACCAATGGTCTCCTCAACTACCAGCCTATCACTCACCTATCCTCCATCTGCAAGATCATTAAAGAAGAAGCTATCTAAACTGAACTCCAAGGTCACAGCAGTGTTGACCATGTCCTGCAATACTACCAATCTGGCTTCAGATCATAGACAATGCCTCTTGACCAAAGATGAAGATGAACTCTGTCCTCTGATTTTTCTGAACCTCTCAACTGCCTTCGACTCAGTTGACCATCCCACCCTCATACACACCCTAGAGTATCAAATGGGATTCACTGGCAATGTCCTTCAGTGGTTCTCCTTCAAAGGACACCAGTTTGTTCACATGAGCACCTCTTTGTCCTAAATATCCCTATCAATTTCGGAGTCTGCCAGAATTCCACACTGCCTCCTGTCATTTTCAACCTCTAGATGGAGTCCGTTGGTTCTCTACTCACAGGTAATAGCATCAAAATTCACAAATACGCTGAAGATACACAACTGTAATTTAAAGTGTTCTCTGCTCTGGACATTCAATGCTTCATATACTGCCTGTGCCTGCACCTGAGTCAGGTCTGCATGTCCAGTATCTACCTGAAGCTCAACTCTACCAAGACAGAATTCCTGTTATTTGCCAAGTACAATTAGCAAGAAATAGTGCACACCTGGCTCAATGATATGAATCTTAACAGCTTCAAGACCCAACTTTCACCAAATGCCAAGTCACTTGGATACAACCTTGACACTAGCCTCCCCCTCAAGGAATACTTTGCTAAAAAAGAAAGACAATCTCATTCCAGCTCTCTATCCCAAAGAAAGTGAAACTGTTTCTTCCAGAAAGCAGTTTCAGAACTACTGTTCAAGCTGCCATACTTTCACATCTGGATGGTGGTAAAGCTCTGCTACATTGCCTCGCAGAATCTAATTGCCCACCTTAAGGACATCCTACACACTGCAGCATGTCTCATCCAGGATCTAAAGAAATATGATCACTTTACCTCCTTCCTGATGGAACTCCATTTACTATCCTTGCCAGCATGCATCATCTTCAAACTGAGCAGCATCATTTACAAAATCATCATGACCAGCTCCCCCGCTTGGCTTGCAGACACGCTTACCATCTCTTGTGACTCTCAGCATACCTGCAACCAGAACACCATCAGACTGGATACTAAAAAGTGTAAAAAATGAAAAACAAAAGTATTTCGGGCTGGACTGTTCCCATGAGGAGCAGGGTCAAGACTGATTTCTATATGGCTGGGTCCAAACTGAGATGAGATTAATTAAAGCATTCCATCCTTCGCTTAGTTGTTTTTGCATATGATGCCCTAAGTGCACTGGGTATGCCCAGACATGGATCCCGGGCTCACTGTGCCACTGGAACTAAGCTATACCTAGGTGAAAATCCCTAACTTGGGCAAAAGCAGTCTTAAGTTGCTTGTGCTCTGGTGCAGGGAGGACCTGGCCTGGCAGTTCAGGCTGGACTATTCCCATGAGGAGCAGGGTCAAGACTGAATTGCATATGGGTGAGTCAAAACTGAGGTGGCATGGTGGGCAAAAAACAATGGACTTGGATGTGGCCCAGAGTGATTGCCAGTGGCTGAGATTAATTTGAGCATTCCATCCATCACCTTGTTGTTTTTGCAAAAAGAAAAAAAGGCTGGAGGCCTTTTCCATTTACCCACTCCCAGGATATGGAACAACATCCCTGTATCCATCACGACTGCTCCAGCGCTGCTCCAAAGTAGGAAAGAGTGGAATACTCACCCCTTTCAGGAACACCACCTCACAATTCAATAACTTTACTTTGCTACTCCCAGAACCCAGCTAACTCTCCTATTGTTTGTAGACTGTATGCTTGCCTTTAACCCCTTACAGCACTTCCTTGCCTTTTGGCTATGTTTGTGCTGTACAAGTATCACATACCTACATAATATATATGTGTAGATCAGGTATTTTCTTTGCTTCAGAATCATCAGTTGCATAAAACAACAGATAGCTATGATCTGCACAAATTAGACAGTACTGCCAGTTTAGATAACTCGCCAGAGCATGGCTTCAAGCTGAAGAAAGAAAAAGTTCAAGTCTAATGTCTTCAAGTGGAACCAAACTTCAGTGTCATATGTCAAGGTCAGGGACTCCTAGCTAGATAAGCCTTACTATAGGCTAGAGTACAAAAACACCCATACCCCCGATTAAATTTGGCTAAATTCAAACCAAACTAGTAGCAACTCGCTGTTTCTTTGAGATCATACAACATAAATCTAATTTGCTATCAATGTACAGTCCCAAATAATGATATGTGTTAACCAGCTCCAATCTCCTTTCAGCTAACTTCTTCTGTAACATGTAAGTGCTACAGGCAAAGCAGAGAATCTTCAATTTGTCTAAATTAACTTTAAGACTATTTGTCTTAAAATACACATCCAGGTGGTCCAGACCATGGTGAAAACCGGCATCCTATCTAATAGAACCATATCGTCCATATAGACTCGAGAGCCAATGTGCTCCCTTGCAAGTTTTGGTGGAACTCTGCAGCAGCTATCCACCCTAATTATGTCACCTATATAAATATTGACATGGGTTGGAGCAAGCACACAGCCCTGTATAACACCAGCGTGGAAGCAAATTGAATTTGAATATACATTAGGTCCGGCTGAAAACTTAAGTGAGGCCCATGTATCCTTAAACAACTTGCTGATGATATGCACCGTACAGCTCAGCATGCTCCAGTGGGGCATTGTTTTCCACAGGATTGAGCAATTAATGTAACCAAAGACAGTGAAAAAAAATCTACAAATACACAATACAATAGTCTGCCTCTGTCCTCAACAGTATGACTTGCCAATAACACTAGGCCCACTGCATTATACATTGTGCAAGTCCCAGCACAAAAGCTTGTTTGACCCTTGGGGATTATACCTTTACTGTCAAATCAGTCTTGTTTCTCATAATTTTTTTAGATAGTTTCATGCAGTGTCTAAACATAGATAAGAAACATTAATTTGATGGTGCATTCATATTGCTTTTTAGGTCTCGCCTACGCAGCGCGCAAGCGCTGCATAGGAGGGGACCTTTTGGAATCGATCACCACTTTTGCCTAAATGCGTGCACGTTTTGCATTGCTTTGTATTGCAACGCGTGCACGTTTGGCGTTTCCCTTGCGGGAGCGAGCAGGGGCGCCATCTGTTAGCAATTATCTTGCCAGCTGCTGCTCGCTCCCGTAAGGTAAACGCTGTAGATGGGCTTGTTTACCTCGCTAGTGTAAGATTCTAGTTGCGCCCCTCCCTCCCGCCTCACCCCACCAGTAATAGTTTGACACTATATGACGCTTTCACTTTCATTCGCGGCCGCACTTTAATGAGCCTGGACAATGGCGGCCGCATGTTTTTCAAACACACCCCAGGCATTTGCCCGCTGCGGGCAAAGTGTGTTGCAGGACAGCCTCGGCGGTGCGCCCCGGGATGGCGTGGGACACTGGCTCCTGTTCCTCGAGCATAGATGAGGCAGGCAGCGCTTCTCCGCAGCGGCATGGAGGAGCGAGGGGGCAGAATACGGGCGGGTCACTCTGCAGGAGCAGGATCCCCAACCTTGCAGTGAAGGGCCGGGCTCAAAGGAACACGCAGCCGCTGCTCCGGCAACGCTCTGCCTGCTGCAGGAAGCAAGAGGCGTGCGCTGTTTCAATCAGAGCAGCCGCAAACTTGGTGAGGCTCAAGGCCAGCGCGGGTCATACAGAGCTGTCTGGGGGACAGACTAGGCAAAGGGCGATAGAGTGCAACAAGGCCCACGAGGCTCTGATGGCCCAGCGAATCACAGGTGCTTCAAATACTCCATTTAAAGAAGCACCGCACTAGGAAATGCATGGAGAACAAAGTCTCCTGGCGGGTTAGGATGCGATGGAAAATGCAAGCCGGTTTGTTGCACAGGTTACGTGTAGGCTGGCTCACTCCTCCCCCTGCTTTGGTACATCCGAGGCAAGGCCGGTGAAGGGTGGACTCTCGTCCATGTTATACAGTGTTAATGGGTGTGTAAAGGGCACTGCTGCGGAGTCCTGGTGCCGGGCGTCAGTTTCAGCGGCCACATCCTGTTATGGCGGTTACTGAGATGGGTGGAGATATCTGGGCTTTTATGCTACTGTTGTCAGTGCCCAATCTTGGTAGTGGCACGTGCCTCATAGATGGCTACACCAAAGAGCCATTATAGGATACAAGTTTAGGTAGGGGCGGAGGGTTGTGCCTTCTTAATTTGTGTTTAGTAGACGGAATAATTTCCAATATTTCTTTGGTAGGTTTCAAATGCCTTGTGTTTATTCTTATTCTCATGCATAAGCCAAAAACAGCCGACACGTGTTTCGCCCGTGTGGCCCATCGGCCGAGGGCTTTCTCAAGGCAAAGATTCGAGTTATGATGGTCGTGTTCTTTGTGATTGAGGCGATGCAGTCTCTGCGGTCCCAGGAACAAAACATCCTGTTATGGGTCTGCATGGTGCAGCATGTGTGCGCGGAAGTCAGAGTCTATGTTCAGCAGGTGGCCGGCCTGTTATGTGACTAACTCTGTCCAGTGCTACCAGCCCCTTCAGCGGTCCCTATCAGTCAGAAAACAGAAACGTGGGCATAGGTAGACTTATAAACCGTTGTAGATTAGACAATCAGAAATGAATGGCAGATCATTATCCCCAATACGTGTCTTCTGGAGTGACTCTACCCCAGCACCTGTGGTTTGCCAGAGGCCTAGACCTTTGAGTAGGTCGTGGTCACGTCCACTGCTGCGCCGTTGCCCTGTGCCTGGTCGCCGTGGCCCTCTGCAGCCGTGCGTCTGTTTCAATGACAGCTCATCAGCGAAACCACAGGAGCCTGGCGCACTTCTCCTTCCCCACACGGTGACGGCGCCCACGGTGACGCACCCTATGGTTACACACAGGCCCTCCGCTCCGGAAGCCATCCTCCAGCTCACTGCTGCTTCTGCAAGGCTCCTTCCGCGCCCTGGCTCCACAGGCTCAAACTGAAGCCGCCCTCGCCTCTGCACCCACGGGCGTCCTCGGCTCTCTTAGGGTTTTAATCATTGGTCACGAGCTTCTGGGCCCAGTCGCGAGGATGGCCGAGCAGGAGAGCCTGGAGTTTGGGAAGGCGGACTTCGTGCTTCTCGACCGAGTGACCATGGAGGACTTCATGAATAACCTGAGATTCAGGTAAGTGCCTGTGATAGGTATGTTTTGGGCAGGGCCACTGGACATATGCAATTCTGCGGCCACGGTGGTTTCCTCGTGAGTATGGATTTGTTGCACTTGCCACATAATCCACCATCTGTATATTTTTCACTTTAGATCACAAAAAAATAGTTTCCAGCTCAAACGGATCAAAAGTTACTAAAACCGTTACCACGCATGTTGCCGCGAAGTGGCAGGCCTGTTGTTGCACAGAGGCAGACCGTCTTTCAGGTGCTAATTGCTGAATCTAGATGTTAAACGAATAATCCTGCCGCATAACTCCTCCCGCCCACCCCCATCCGCCGCTTAATTCCTGTGCACATAGCAATGGGGTTTCTTAAAAGATGCCCTATAATTCCATGCCACTGAACAAAGGGTTGGGAAAAGAAAGGGCAGAACAGGAGGGTTGTGTCCCCAGGGACATGGAGTCATCGTCTGGCACCTCTATACACCTGGCCACTTTGTGCATAGGCCCACTTGCCACCACCGCTGCTTATAGCTTTGTGCACAGTTGGCACACCTTAGCGCCTTGTGCTTTATAAATCACCAGCCTTGCCACCTTGCTCCGATAAATGCTGATGTGAAACTGATGCAAAACCGACCACACTACAAATTGAACTGTTCTTGCCTCTTAATACCAGGCGCAAACATTACCCATCTCAATGCTACTCATTCTAGGGACATCAGTAGGATGAAAGGCTGTGTTATCTCTTACACTCACATGGGTACTCACAAACTTTCTCTCGGGGGCCAAATTTACAGTGTGGTTTGTGGCCGAGGGCCGCACCTGTGGGGGCGGGGTCAGTGGGGGGCGGGGCTAGAGTAAAAAAAAAAACTGTGACCATGAGGTCGAAACAGGCCCCTGCAGCGCACGCATTAGTCCACTGAGCCACCAGACTCAGCATACACACACATCTGTGTGTCTGTCTCTGTGTGTCTGTCTCTTTGTGTCTGTCTCTTTGTGTCTGTCTCTGTGTGTCTGTCTCTGTGTGTCTCTGTCTGTGTGTGTGTGTGTGTGTGTGTGTGTGTATGTCTGTCTCTGTGTGTGTGTCCCCCGTCTCTGTGTCTCTGTCTTTCTGTGTGTCTCTGTGTCTCTCTGTGTGTGTCTGTCTCTGTGTGTGTCTGTCTCTGTGTGTGTCTGTCTCTGTGTGTGTCTGTCTCTGTGTGTATGTCTGTCTCTCTGTGTGTGTGTCTCTGTCTCTGTGTGCCTCTGTGTGCGTGTGTGTGTGTCTCTGTGTCTGTGTGTGTGTGTGTGTGTGTCTCTCTGTGGGTGGAGTAGAGGCTTTGGGAGAAGACCTCGCTGGCAACACGAAACAGGAAGCTTCCCAAAAGGTCCTTTAAAAGTCAGCTGCGAAAGCGCATACAGCTGACTTTTAAAGTGCCTTTTGGGAAGCTTTCAGACTGTGCCATGTGTGAGGTCACAGAGGGGCAGTAAACAAAGAAGATGGCTGCAGGAGCATAGGTAGTGAATCTATACGTATGCTGCTGCGGTCATCTTCTGTGTTTACTGTCGGCCTCACTGGAAATGTAAAACAAGCATTGGCATAGCCAATAGGTCTCGCCTTTGGGACCTTATAAGTGTTTAGCCATGCAACAGTTGATGTTGTTGCACCAAGGATATTGTGCTGGATAACTAAACACTTGTAAGATCCCAAAGGCGAGACCTATTGGCTATGCCAATGCTTGTTTTATGGGTAGGTGCTAATGTAGCTAGGTCCCCTATATCAGGGATCTTACCAGTTTTTAAATTGCATTGTATAGAAAGACCAATATGGGAACCCAGAGAGCAACATAACTTTTAAGATTAGTGGAGCTCAAACAATCTGAGCAAAGAGTGTTTGGTGTTTTCAGAACAAGGAATTATTGCAGCAAAGGTATCAGGAGCAATATCTATGACAAAGTTGATTCATAAGGCATCTTCGGGTCAGTAAGGACTCAATATTCTTAATCCAAGTCAATTTAGAAATGCCTCCATTAATGCATTTACTGGACTCTTTACCCATCTTTTCAGCTACTACTTAACGAAACAACTGGTCCTTACTTACTCTAATAATAGCCAATATTACAAACCAGTTAATTTTACAAAACTGTATTTTCTTATATTTAATTGCATTTTTATATCTCAGCTTTCATTTTGTATCATAACCCTATTCTTGAAATTGACCTTCCTTGATTGTCACCTAAGGTGACGAACTCTCTCACGTAGCCTTCTACAGGCAAATTTTACTTTAGTATCAAACTATAGTGCATTTTTATGAATACATATTGGGTCACTCTTAGTTGCCAAATCTGTATTAATTTTCCATACTAGGATTTCAGTGTGTTATATTGCATTATAAATGTCATAGGCTGAAAAATGTGAGTTAATAAACCACTGAATCTCTGTCAACCTCAAACTTCCCACCAGATGTCCTGCTTGATTTCAACACTGAACCAGAAAATAATAGCTAAATATAAATTTCAATACATTATGCTCTGTGATCGTTCTTGGAACGTCAAAGAGGCACATTTCTTAAAGATAGAAAACAGTGTGTTATGAAAGTATATTCTATATTTGAGGCAGAATTGAACCATGATCTAGTGAAATCCTCTGGAACATCCCCTAGCAACTGTCCTTCAATAACTATAAAGTTTCTCAAAGTGAGTATTCCAATGATTTAATACCTTTGGCATCCCTTGAGGACTCTATAAAATTAGTTGTTGGAACAGACCATGTCCTGTAATAATCCTTTGAGTGACATCTTGGTTGTTAATAGTTGTACATTGTGCATTAATCACTACTAACAATAGCTTCATTGTTTACATTCATTTCTTCGAGAAACTTGCATAATTTAAGAAGCTCTTTTAAAACATGAATATCAGATTCATTACTTAATGGTAAATAACAATTAATTAATACCAAATTGTATTTCCCATTAGCATAGATCTCAAAGGCAACTAAAGTTGCCTCTTTGACTTGCAGAGATTGATTACAACCTAAAACCTTCTTTGAACTCAGTCGTAGTGAGGAAGTATGTGGGGTGCTGTGTCTCGGTCTTCTCTCTTATCTCATTCCTCTCTCTCTGCTTCTACTACTGGCTTTCATGCTTAGTATATGTGGCCACTGGTGAGAGACAGAAAAGAACATTGCTTAAGTTGGATCTTGTGCACAAGGTTAGTGCAAACACTAATGTTATCATTCCACCCAAGCAATAGATTTGGGCAAAACTCTCATCCTGGAAGTCATAACTAAATTACAAGTAGAAAGTTTAGTTAGAACAGTAAGCACTTTTTTTTAGAACTAGCAACTATTAAACAGAAGATAGATTTTTTTTGAAGACATAGAAAAGAGATACAAGTCAAATTCCCTTGTCTTCGGATGATAAAGGCTTTATTGCATTGCCACCTCTTTTACGGAATACCGTGGAGGAGATTTACTAATTATATGTGTGCTGTACAGTAGACTATGCATTCAATATGTGAAAAATTAAGACAAGTAACATTTCTTTGTATCTGTGCCTGCTTCAAGAGGCAGAATATTTTGGCACAAAGCTCTCTCTACCATTGTTGGTAGATGCCAATGTATCACCCATAGCGTGCCCCTTGACTCAATGTTGTGAAAAGCAGCACAAAGTACTATATCCATTACTTTTAGAGTTACTTTCCTCTACAAAACAAGTTTTGCACTGACAATGAAATGCTTCATTAGCACTTTGCACCATTTGCTCACCTTTTTTTTGACTGCATCGGTGCAAAATGTTGATAAATTTGCTGCTTATGTTTTGTGCACATTCGCGTTATTCTGTGTTTCCAGTTACATCCGTAGCTCCTACAAAGAGGTTCTCTGTGAATTCAAAGACATTTACATTGTTTCTGACTCAGTGTTAGTTACATTTAGTTGTGTAAAGCAGTAACCAACAGTAAAGGAAAGGGTCCTTTGTCCTGTCATATTAAAGTGGGAATGCCACCAATCGGAGTAAAAAAATGATCCTTTACCTTATAATTGTTCAATCTTTTGTGCTCAGTTACAGAAGTTGTTTGAAATAAAGTCACATACCCTTTCTTTAGATATGGAGTAGGTAAATGTAAAACAGGGCCATCAAGAATTGTAGAGTTTATATTACTACATTGAATTGACTGGTAGATGAGAATGGTTGGCCAGTAGCAAAAAGGGCAACTTTGTTTTATCAAGGCCTTTGTAGTGAATTGAAGGATGGCATAGCACAGTTGATTAATCCTCCTGCCAAATGCGATGAGCTTATTAGTTTAGTGGTATAGTGGCATCATTGTTTGTCTGAAGGAAAATCAGAAAATACAAGAGTATTGGTAGTGTGGTGTAAGACAGAAGAGCAGAGAATAGTGTATTCTTGTGAGCCAGTGCAATCAGGCAGTATCAGTGGACCCACATCTAAAGACGAGAGACACAGAAGGCATGTAAATGGGGTTATTTTATACTGTAGAAGGTAAGGACATTTTGTAAAAGATTGCAAAAATAAATCTAAGATCTTTAAGGTTCAGATGGCGGCAATGAAAGGAACTGCCTTGTTGAGTTAGAAACTTAAGTAATTTCCCAAATAGGTTGTGAATACCGTAGCCATTTGTGGCGTACATGATAATTACTATGGAGATGATATTTTGATCTACTTCGACACCTTCGAAACTCACATATCACATGTTAAAGTGGTAATACAGTGCTTAGTCGTCCTTTTTTGCTAAAATAGATAAATGTCTTTTTCACAGCACTACTGTGGAGTTTCTGGTGTACATCATTACACCAATGGGTTTCAAGGTGGATGAAAAAGTGTCTACTGTATTGCCGTGAACTACACCCACTTCAGTTAGGGCAATTCATAGTTTTTTGGGCTTTGCCAGTTTTTATAAAAGGCTTATACATCAATTTTCTGAAGTTATAAGGCCAATTACTAAGTCACTGCAGAAAGGAGTAGCTTTTATTTTGTCATCTGAAGCAGATCCAGCATTTTATGTTTTGAAAGAATGTTTTTCTGTGCTCCAGGTTTGTAACAACCTAATGTAGAATATTGACACCAGATGCTTCTTATCATGCAATGGAAGGTGTTTGTTCCCAGAGAGATTCAAATATTGGCCTTGTTCACCCAGTAGTTAGTCTAAGAAATGTACAGTGGCAGAGCAAAATTTTATCATCACTGATAAGGACCTGTTGGAAATGTTGGCTTATATAAAGGTCATTAGACAAGATCAGTTAGAGAATGAAAATATGACTGATAATTTGCCATTGATTTTGTCTTCAAAGGAGCTTTGTGATCACTCTGTTTCATTAATTAATGTGGATTGTTGTTTGGTTGAAGGGCATACACAGAGTCATTTACTACATAAAGAGGTTTGCTTAACCAAACAAAAAACTAGACATGAAAAAGATGGATTGTGGTATCAGTAAAAAATTACCTATTTATCATCGATCAGATAAGAGGCTATGACTTTTATTCATGATTCCAAAGTGGCTGGGCATACTAGAACTTTGACAGCAGTAAGAAGATACTTTTGGTGGCCAGGTTTATATTCTGATATCAAAGCCTATGTACATACAAATTACATTTGTGCCAAAGTCAAGAGTTCATATAGTAAACCAGTGGGATTGTTGAGATCATTGCTTATTCCACCCATTATAAATGGATTTATTATAGAATTGCTCAAAAGTCAAGATTGAACAGTGATTCTAGTGGTTGTGGACCATATGACTGAGGTGGGTCTTTTTTATCTCTTTGCCTACATCTAAGGAATTAGCAACATGTTGTTTGTTTACAGGTATTAATTACCAACAGAGGATCCCAGCTCATGTTAACAGTGTGGTCTACCTTGTGTGAAAAGCTAGATATGGAAGTTCTTTTGTCAACCAGTTGTCATCCTCAGACATATGTGCAGACTGAAAGATTGAATTCCAGGACCCAGGCCACCTGAAAATAAATTGCACACACAAAGCTAACTTGAGATGTCCTGCATCTGTGCAGATGGCATTCTAGGCATACCACACCCACCGGAACTCTTGACTAGGCATGTGCGGAGTTTTGGTAATTCCAAGTTACTCTTTTAATGCGAAATTACTGATTAATTAAAATTCTGCCGCTCCGTTGGTGGAATTAAATTATGCATTGGTTTCTGAAGTTTAGAAACCACTGCATATCAGTCGGCGCCCTTACATACTCTTCAGTGATTAAAACTTGTAATCACTGCAGAATATTTAAGGGCGCAGAGTGGTATTTGGCTGCTCTTTTTTCACAGTGCGAGGGTTCATTTTACACTATGAAAATAGCACCAAATGCCCACTCCACCATGTCGCAGAATTTGCGTGATTGGGGGATTTTAATGTAATTCAGCATAAATCTACAGAACCAAACTCCACCAATTCCACTTACCCTTACTCTTGATACAAGTGTGACTAGTGAGCGTGAGCCGGTCCTACCATGCACCGTATGGGCCCATTATCTACCCCAAGCTACGATGACCAATGTGTCCTCCCATGAGGTCTGCATGAGTTTGTATGTTAACAATCACAAAGCAAGTTACTATCTGGGAAATCTTTAGTGGATTCCTGTATTTATTGCATAGGATTATTCTGGTCCTGATAAAGGACACATGAGCCATATGGGCAAAACAAAGATGGCCGTAACATGTAGATGACAATAAAGGACACAGAGGCCATTACTACCTTCAGGCGTCCATCTACAATACTACAACAGTATTAAGTGTTTTTAATGGTCTCAGGGTGACCACTATTAAATAGTCTTTATATATTTACATCCTAGATAATTTTATTTCCCATCCTCCCTACAAAGAGCTCCCAGACTTCTAGTTGAGCCCACCCAGATGCACTGTCATTCTAGGGTGATGGATCCAATGATGAAGCATGCCACAAAATTCTGTTGGTGAGGATCCCTTTATAAGCTTAATTGGTTATGCATACAGGGTCATGGAATCATAACCTCTTGACTCATTCCTCCTATGGGCACCTTGCCTTGTTTTGATTGATGAATTTAATGATAGGGAGACGGTAAGGCTCCCCAATACAGTCTTCTTTTCTCATTTTTTGTTGGATTATTGAAACTGTATTATACCTCCTGTAAATCCCTGGGTTATGTTGAACTAATCATGGAATTCCTAAAATGATCTGGAATTGAGGAGTATCAATTATGTCAAAGGACAAGTATTCCTTATGATTATCCTGACTAGTAACTTGTAATGAAGCAGTGGAATGGGTGATTAATCATCCTGATGTCAACTCTGTGCCATCTACTGCTCTCACTTGTTCAGGGCTGTTCTTCTTGACAATCGATGATTTACATTTCTTAACCAATTTCCAATCTATGAAATTTCTACTAGCCCCTGAAGCAAAAACTGTTGTAAGATGTGAAAAATTGTTTTCCTTTTCCTTCAATGAAAAGTTTAAACCAATATACTGTACCTGACTGCAATGTGTTTAAAATTATTTGAGATGGGCCTATTAAAAAATTGCCCAACAAATTTTTCTTCACTTCCACCGAGCATTCTAGTTTTCCTGATGCCTTTTCACAGGTTTCTTAATACATTGTTGTACATAACTGTGATTAGATCCACAATGTAAACACAACCCTTGTTCCCTTCTATTCCTGTTTTCTTCCTTGGTTAAGGGTGGATGTACTGTGCCTAACTGTATATACTCAGGAGGGAAACGGGTTCGAACTGTCTCAGAACTTCTCCCAAACTTTCTTGATCTAAATTCAGATTATTTATTTTCAAATAGTTTATCTGTTAACCTTTTATCTATTTTTATAGTTAAGTTAATTAGTCCCGCTACACTTTTTGATGGTCTGGATTCTAGATAAGATGTCATTTAATTCACCATTCAGACCCCTATAGAAAATGTTAGTTCTTTTTCTTCAGGCCAATTAGTTTCAACAATCAATTTCTGGAATTGGGTCACATACTGTAACAAATCTCTTTTACCTTGCCTAAGGTCTAGTAATCCTTGGCCAGCCCTTTGGGTCAGTGTCCTTCTATCAAAGAATTAATTCTTTCTCAAATGCCATTGGCCAGGCTGCTGTGTCCCCTAATGCACTTCATGTGACTCAGGTTTGGAAAATAACTGGTTTTACACAAAGAATGTAACCCACATTGATTCATGAAAATTCCTAACTTTTTGTGAGTCACCTCTATAACTTACTGTTGGAGTTAATGGTGTGAGTATCTTAACTACTATGTGAGATTTCTGATCAAAAGTACTCCTGTTGTTTTAGCAACAGATTATCACTCCTGGCTTCCTCTATCTCTTTGCGTAAACCTAGCATGGCCATTCTAATATTATCTAAGGAAAATGTGGAGTGATTCATGACACCCAGGCAGATAAGTCGTAGTTCGCGGATTGTCATTACCAGCCTGCAGGATTGCCCTAAAATCCTATTCACCCTCATCAGAGAACCTGATCTTAATTGTAACAGAAATCACAGCAGCCCATACACAGGAGAAAAAGGAAATGGGAAGAGAGAGAAAACACTGATGTGAAGCTCGTCACACTTCCTTCGAAATGTGCTTACAGAAGTCTGTAATGAAACAATACCAGATTAAAAGAAGAACCTTGTCACATTCAAGTCATATGCAGTCCTTTTACTTAATTACTAATAACAATTTCTCTAACTCAGCCCTATGTAAGGAAACAATGTTTATTATTTGTTCGCTTAAAAATCCTTATGATGTAGTTCTTCAGTAAGACTCTTATGGATTTACTTTAGAGTACATTGCTCCTGAGTTCAAAATAAGTTCCAGTCTTGAAAATCCAAGAAAAATAATGATATGTACAATGTCAACGATGAAGCAGGAGAGATGCATAGGGCTAAAAATAACTAGGTGCAAAAGACCAAAAAACCTGATAGAAAATAGTGTACAAACAGTAAAGGTACAAGGGCCTTGAAATGGCAATGAATGAGAAAATTATTTGAGTAGCAAGATAGGGCAAACAGTAGGAAGGCAAAAGTTCCAATCCAACACTCCTACCGCAACTCACTGGCTCTGCGGTGATCCTTTAATGACTGCAATATGAACTGCTTTGGGAAACAATGAGACTCTGACTTTACTCTCAGTGTCTGAAAATGCTACTTGCAGCGAGTTTCACCATTGCGCACTTGCAAAAAGAACAATTGATGGACAGAATGCAGAACAATGTCATACATTCACCCCAGTACAGAGATCTGGGCCTAACTCCATCTTTTTTTGCTCCCCATGCCATCCCAGTTTGAACCCAGCCATCTGCAAATCAGTCTAGACCCTGTGGCCAATGGGAACAGTCCAGCCCGAACTACCAGGCCAGGTCCTCCCTGGACTGGAAACAAGCATCCTAGGACCGGTTTCGGGGTTTCACGCCTCATTTGCCAGGATAGCTTGACCAGGGAAAACCTGGTCTTAACCTGGCGAAACAAGGAGAAATTTTAATTTCTCCTCGTTTTTGCTGTTTCCATGTGTGCTGCGTTGTGCAGCACACATAGAAACAGCAAAACGCCATTGATTGTTTATGTGCAGGAAGGTGTCCCTTCCTGCACATAAACAATCATTTAAAAAAGAAAATGACGTTTTGCAATTTCTATGTGTGCTGCAATTAGCAGCACACATACATTTTGCAAAACGCCATTTAAAGATTGTTTATGTGCAGGAAGGGAGACCTTCTTGCACATAAACAATCTTCCCCTCAACGCAGACACCCTTGCACTATGGTGCAAGGGTGTCTGCGTTGGCGCTAGGCTGTTAAATTTACCTTTTGAGTGAGGAAAGAGGAAGAAAAAGAGTACTAGAGAGGGAAATAGGAAATAAGACAATGGGAAGGAGGGAAAAAGCAAGAAAGAGGAGAAAAGGGCACCTTTTCAGGTGGTCAGGGCGCTATAAATGCGTGACTTCAAATTTCAGTGCGGTGATGCGGACCACCACACTGAAATACGTTAGTCTACTGCCTGATGCGTGGTACTTGGCAGGGCTGCATAATCCTCAAACTAGGCAGGGCCCACAAAATGGTAACATTTCCTTTAGAAGGATAGTCCCTTGGCCCTGCCATCAGACTTTGCTGCAACCCCAGGTGTGGTCTGGTGGGCTAGTTCACTAGTGAAGATCCTAAAAACATGTTATTTAATTCTGGCTTCCCCATTTGGCCAAATAGCTCTTGGGCATTCTTCTTTATGTGGGGGAGGGGGACAACAGTGCCCCCCCCCCCCGTTTCATGGTGTATTCACCTAAATGCTCTCTCTTAATTTAGCAGTGTTAATCATATTTTCTTTCTGCCTTGTCCACTAATCTGACAATATGTGAACACTTTGAAACATTCTTCATTGACAAAATCAGCTCCAAATTTGTATTCCCTTTACAGGTTCCCAGCATGGTCTTCATTACACATTTTACACATATTTTTAACATTTTCTTGTGAAGAAAAAGTACTACAATAATTTCTCAATCCACTCAAAGTAATACATTTGACCAGCATTCGCATTGAAAATATCTTCAGCATGGAAAATTTTGTCATACACTCACATCAACTGCTATGCCCCATAACATGTGAAACCTAAAACTCGGGGATCCTGTGGTTCTGCATATGAAATGTCCATTCATTTAATAGCAGAATCGCAATCAACACTGCTAAATTCTTCAAGCTATTTCAACTTAATTAAAGGGATGATTGTAACCTAGTCTCACGTCTGCAGGAGCCCTTCTGCATAGTTGCCAAAGCCACATTTGCTTCGCTGTACCCTATGAGGGTTCAGGTTTATTCAATCAACGGTCTTTGCTTGCATCTTTCTCCTCAGACAATTGCACAAATTCTCCATTTTGCTCTCACTTTTATCCATTTCACTGCACAGTGCCTCCCCCTCAATTCCCTCCCAGTGGAAACATGTCAAGTCCATTGTCTTACTTCAGGTGCTAGAGCTGATATCCAAGTTAGTGCTATGTACATCATAGCACTGGTGTTCGATCTGTGAATTCTTTACAATAGAGTTTCTTCTATTTTGGCTTTGGTAGTAGTTCTAATAAGTGCTTTCTTGGTGTCTTGCTGTCTGGGCATTCTTCTTCTAGCCCTATCAGTTCTGTTAATGTTCCCCAGTAGCTTTTTTTAATCATGTGACAGTACAAATCCATATATATAAAATCTACCTTCAGTTGGGCACAGCATTGACATTATGGCAGGACTGAGGGGTAAATCCTATGTAACCTTTTGGTTGTAAGTAGGCTATCCTGTTTTGGGTTTAAACCTACAATAACTGATAAAAATCCACAGAGCGTGAAACAGCCATCATTAGTATAAACAAATAAACACTGATAATCACCTCAACAACCGCATCCTAAAATGGCATTCAAAGAAATGAAAGTGAAAGAGAATGAGTGTGTTTAATTTCTTCCTGCCTTGAAGAGGCCAACACAATGCAACTTCGTTATACATGGTAGCAGCAAGAAAGACTGAGTAAGATTATTCTGCTCGAGTTTTGTTCTTTAGGGAGGCCACTAAAATAATGTTTCTTCATCCTTTTGTTTCCCCCAATTTTGTCAGCTTGGATTAAAGGTGCAGGGTGCAAAGATGCAAGGTTTTGAAGCTTGTTTTATGTATGATCTAGTTATTGTATACACTGTACAGAATCTGGGGATATTGAAATAATGTTTCAGTGTTTAGTTCTTACACTGATTGAGGAAAGAAAACTGGCTCATAAGAATCTCTGCTAATAGATACTATCACGTTTACCCACAGGCACAGAATAGGTGAACCCTTTAGGTACATCAGCCCCCTTTTCTAGCAAGTTAGCATTGATAGCAAG
Source organism: Calotriton arnoldi (assembly GCA_963921515.1). Lineage (NCBI taxonomy): Eukaryota > Metazoa > Chordata > Amphibia > Caudata > Salamandridae > Calotriton > Calotriton arnoldi. The sequence goes on along the minus strand of CAWUFW010001622.1, from coordinate 139,031 downwards.
TCAATATTGCCAAACACACAAGGATTTAAACATTTAAAGCAAGGCGTAGTGACAGGTACCTGTGAAAAGAGTCATGTCATCATGTGCGTACAATTGTGGTGAAAACAATACGCAAGACTTTCCGCATACCAACAGTAAGACCTCTCAGCCTTATGGTGGTCTCCCTCAAATATGTACCTTACTCCTCCATTTTGCTGGTCTTGATTTTGTTGGCCTTAGGACTCTATGCACTTTGCCACTGCTGACCAGTACTAAAGTGCGTGTGCTCACTCCCTAAAACATGGTAACATTGGCTTTCAGCTAATTGGCACATTTACACATTTTACTTGTAAGTAAGCTAGTAAAGTGGTACTGTCTGTACCCAGGGCCTGTAAATTAAATACTACAAGTGGGCCTCCAGCACTGATTGTGCCATGCACTTAAGTACCTTGTCAAACATGTCTAAGGCCATCTATTGCAGCCTTTGTGCATTTTAAACTGCCATTTCGGCCTGACAAAATAAACCCTTTGCAAGGCCTAAATCTTCCTTTTTAATACATATGTCACCCCTAGGGTAGGCCCTAAACAGCCCATAGTGCAAGGTGAAGTGCATTTTAAATGCTGGACATATACTTTTAACTTTTACATGTACTGGTAGTGAAAAACGTTTACATTGGTTTTTCAATACTGCAAGGCCTGCCTTTCCCATAGGATAACATTGGGTTACCTTATTCCATTTAATAAGTGATAACTTTCAATTGGGAGCAGGTAGGAATATTGAGTTTGGTGTCTAAAGAATTGTAATTTGAGGTCCTCTTTAATGGTAAAGTCAGATTTTAAGTCACAATTCTGAAAATGCCTCTTTTAGAAGGTTGGTATTTTCTTGTCCCGACCATTTGGTGCCTGCAACCTGCATCCTGGGTCACATAATTAGGTGTAGCTGGCAGTTGGCCCTGTGTATTGCTCCCAGACAGTGAGGCAAAGGGGAGATGTCATCAGTGATGTCATATGTGAGGTAATAAGCAGTGCATGGCTTGGGTGCAAGTTATAGTTAGCGCTGCCAACTGTTACTGGTGAATTTGTTTTTTTTAGTTCAAAACGTTAATGTAATCACTGACATATTCACCTAACTATAACATTACTTGAACTTTTGTTTCTTTCAGTGAATTTCTAAGGTTTTTTTTTTTTTTAAAAAGATCCTTTTATCACACCTAACTATAATGTTACTTTAACCTTTGTTTTTTCAGTGGATTTCTAGGTTTTTTTAACGTAAAGTAATACTTAATTACCATACCTAAATGCAACCCCCCGCCATGCACAGCCTTTGGCCATGCGTGGTGGGGGATTGACTGCAGGGTCTTGCCTGTGGCCAGGCCCTGCAGTCAACCACCCCTCCACTGAGACCTCTCTTTCAAATAACAGGTGTGCATAGTAGTGAGTGGGGAGGGACTGCGCTCTCCTTTGAGTCCTCTCTCTCAGATGATCGGTGTGCATAGTAAGGTGTATAGAGAGCGATTGGCCTCTCTTTTGAAACCTCTGTCTCACATGACGGGAGTGCGTAGTAGAGTGTGTGGATGGACTGCTCTCTCTTTTAAGACTTTTCTTTCAGATGATGGGTGTGCATACTAGGGTGTGTGGATCGACTGGCCTCTCCTTTTCCACCTCTCTCTCAGACGACAAGTATGCTTAGTAGGGTGTTTGGAGGGACTGGCCTCTCTGCTGAGACAACTCTCTGTAATGTTAGGTGTGCATAGTAGGATGTGGGGAGGAAGAGGCCTCTCCTTTCAGACCTCTCTCTCAGATGACTGGTGTGCATAGTAGGGTGTTGGATGGGACTGGCCTCTCCTTTCACACCTCTCTCTCAGATGACAGGTGTGTATATGAGGGCGTGGTAAGGGATGGTCTCTCATTTCACACCTCTCTCTCAGATGATGGGTATGCGTAGCAGGGTGTGGAGAGGGATTGGCCTCTCCTTTCACACCTCTCTTTCAGCTGACTGGTGTGCATAGTAGATTGTGGGGAGGGACTGCACTCAACTCTCAGATGTTGGCTGTGCATCGTAGGGTGTAAGGAGGGACAGGTCTCTGCTGAGACCTCTCTCTGTAATAATGGTAGTGCATAGTAGAGTGTTTGGATAAGTCTTAACTCTACTCACAACTTTTCTCAAACAAATGAGCATAAATAGTAGAGTCTGATAAATACCATCTCCAATAAGACTTCTTCATATAGTAACAAGTGTGCATTACAGTATATTCAAACATCACCTGCTCCTTCCTACTTTTCATGATCCCATAATAATTTGCCAGAATGTAACATAAAAAAAAACCTTCCAATCATCACACTGGTTATCTCTTACACACTCCCTCTCAAAAACAAGGACCACAATTTTCATTCCTAATAGAGTGTAATCAGAATTCATCTACTCCTTTTTACTATTCACGATTGCCGAAGAGCCCAGAGAGATCGTAAAAATGTGTTAAAAACAATATACATTTATTATCTTCACAGTAGCTATCCCTTGGACACCTCTCTAAATCTAGGGGGACAGCATGCCTTTCTGGTGCCCCCTTATTTAGCTTGTTTATTTCATTTCCACAACACCTCCAAGTTTTTCACAGTAAACAGTAATGGCGGCCATTTCATTTCTAACATTCCAACAATCAGCCAATCAGAGCGCTCGCTCCCATGAGAGCTCACGGGGAAAACGGGCATCTCGACCAATCACAGAGCTCCATTTTTTATTTTGTGTACTTGCTAGAGGCTTGCAGGCCTCTCGCAAGTCCAACTGCTGAAATATACAATTAATTTTGACCCTTAATATCTCAAAAACTACTGAATGAATTTACACCAAGTCACAAAAAGCACAAACTGCGAACCAGGATCTAGTTCACTGCCAAATTTGATGTAATACCATTTGGCAGTTTTTGCTAAAACTTGTCTTAAAGAAGTCTATGAAAAATGCATTTAGATTTTACAATTTGGGACCCTCCCTTTTTTCTCAACCCCCGCTGGATGGAAAACCCTGAAACTTTCCAAGAAGGAGCCGAGGTGGACAAACTTTGTTATGGGAAGGTTTCACGAAGATTTGTCAAATGGGGTCAAAGTTATTAGCAAACTAAAAAATGCTCAGTCTATGGAAAAGCAAACCTAACTGTAACTACCTACTGGCGACTTCTCACTGTACTTCCTGCCAACAGAAGCCCCACCCACCTGAATACCTACTCAATGCAGGCCGTAGTGCGACCGAAGGCCCACCAAAGCCAAGCCCGTCTGTGCCCATCCGTGCCTGGACCACGCTCAGCACCAGGAGCCCTGGCCCCACGACCATCCAATGTGACACCACATCCACTACCAGAGCCAGCGAACGCTGCCACTAATCCTCTGCCATCCTCCATGACCTCAACTACACACACCAGAAAAACATGCTGCTGCCACGCAGTCCCAAGCACCATGGTAGGAACTTTCTCCTGCACCCATTGTAATTCTCCCTGCGACACCTTAGATGCCAAAACCACCACCTCCAAGCAACTGACGCATGCCACCATCACCACTGCACACCAACTGTCTGCCATGCTCCTCAACATCCGATCCCTCGGGAAACACACCATCAAAATCTGGGACCGTCTCAACAGCAACACACTCGACCTTCTCTTCCTGACCGAAACATGGCTAAACACAGCCTTTAACCCGGACATCACCACAGCCATCCCACCCGCCTACAAAATCATAGACCGAAACCACAAACCAGGAAGAGGACTCTCGATCATCTACAAAAATATGATTGACCGCATTCCCTTCATGGACTCGGACACCAACCTTATGGAACACCTCCACTTCAAAATATAAACAGACTACAACTCCACTCTAAAGGTAACCGTGGCCTATAGTCCCACAGGCCACCGAGCGGAATTCCACAACCACATCGCAGACTTCATCGTTCTCCTCTCCATCAGATCAACAAACTACATCCTCCTCCGAGACCTGGATTTCCACCCGGAAGACACCACAGACCCTACCTCCATGGCCCTCCTCGACAGCCTCAGCAACCATGGGCTCACTCAGTTCGTCCAAGGACCAACCCTCACAGCAGGCAACACCCTTCACCCAATTTTCTCCTCCAACAACAGGATCACCACCACCCACACGACCCGCTCACATGGTCCGACCACTCAATCATACATTTCAACATACCCCCCCAGCCACCCCACCAGAAAAACCCAAAGCACCATCAAGACACTGGGGCAAAATATCCAAAGAAAACTGGACCAAGACCCTAAAGTAACTCCCACCAAACCACACCGGGAACCTCCATGCCGGCACCAAGCTCTTTAATAACTGGCTCGCCAACTGCACCAACCACAATGCTCCCACCAGAAATAAGACATACAAAAACCACAAACTACCCAGCTGGTACACGAACCCACTCAGGGAGTCGAAGCGCCACTGCAAACAACTTGAGAGAAAATAGAGACCCGACAAAGAGACCACCTCAAGATCCACATACAAAAAGACGCTCTCTACCACCAACAACTACGAGATGCGAAGAAAAAGGCCCTAACTCTCAGACTTGAAGCCAGCTCCAAAAATGGCAAAGAACTCTTCACCATCATCAAGGAAATCTCCAATCCCGTATGGGCCAACTACATCATCCCGTCCCAAGCATTCTGCAACGCCCTCTCAAAATCCTTTAACAGAATATTGCCAAGATCTACAACACATTCGACCCACAGCATACTGATACAAACCCCCCCAACCAGCCGGACACCTTCTTCATTGCCAAACAGTAGCTAAGCAACTGGAAGCCCCTCTCGCATGAAGAAACCACTGCCCTGATGAATACCATCCGCTCAAGAGCCCCTTCAGACCCATGCCCCCACTTTTTTTTTTTTTAACAGTTTTATATAGCGCGAACTTGACCCAAATCGGGTATCAGAGCGCTTTACATAGCACCAGTTGCATTACATGAGGACACACTCATTTTTGTTCGGCACGGGGAGATTATGTGATTTGCCCAGAATCACAGGATGTTCAGCATCATTGCCGAGACTTGAACCCAGTTCCCCAAATTCGAGGTCGACCGCCCTAGCCGTTAGGCCAACTCCTCTCCACTTCATATACAACCTTGGCAGAACCATCATCTCCCCCGCTCTCACCGCTATCATGAACACCTCCATAACCACCACCACCACCTTCCTGTCTTGCTGGAAAAATGCAAAAGTCAACGCCCTATTGAAGAAACCAACAGCAGACCCCAACACCCTCAGCCGCTACAGAACCATTTTGCTCTTTCCTTTTCCAGCTAAAGTCATTGAGAAAGCCAGCAATACCCAAATTGCAGACCACATAGAACTCCATCAACTCTTAGACAGCTCTCAATCAGGTTTCCACACCAGCCACAGCACAGAGACATCTCTCTTTTTTTTTTTTTTTAAATATTTTTATTGACAATTTTTTTTAAATACCACATAGACATCTCTCATTGCGGCCACCGATGACAACAGAAGCATCCTCGACCATGGAGAAATAGCTCCACTTATTCTCATTGACCTCTCCGCAACTTTCGATATGGTCTCCCACAAGTCATTCATCAGAAAGCTTCAGCACTTGGGTATCTGCTGACCAGCCCTCAAGTCGATATCCTCCTTCCTCGCAGACAGAACTCAACTAGTTAGACTTCCCTCCTACACCTCAGAACCCAAGAAACTCATCTGCGGAGTCATCAAGGATCGTCACTCAGCCCAACACTCTTCTACGGTAGCCCTAGAGGACATCGTCAGAGCCCGCTGCATCAACATAGTATCCTACCTCAATGACACGCAGCTCATCCTCTCCCTTACTGACTGAACCAGTACAGCCAAAGCAAACTTTGCCAACTACATGAGTAACGTTGTTGCGTGGGTGAAAAACAACTGCCTCCAGCTCAACATAGACAAAACCAAAGTCCTAATCTTCGGCAACAACCAGTCCCCCCGGGCAACATCCTCTTGATGGCCCTCCAAACTTGACCCCCCATCCACCCCTGTGGACCATACCAAGAACCTTGGGATCATACTTGACATTATTCACTCCATGAGCAAACAGATCAATACCTTTTCCTCATCATGCTTCTACATCCTACAAATTCTATGCAAGATTTTCAAGTTGATCCCACTGAACACCAGACAAACGATCAACCAGACTCTTATCACAAGTATACCTGATTACAAAAAGGCCCTCTACATCAGAATCCCAGCACATGTCCTACGCCTACTCCAAACCACCCAGAACGCCGCCGCCAGACTCATCCTGAACATCCCGCAAAATAACCACATCTCTCCACACCTAAACAATCTCCACTGGCTCCCAGTTCAGGAAAGATGAAAGCTCAAGCTACTCACTCATGCCTACAAACCTCTCCACAACACTGGTCCAGCTTACCTCAACCCTGCCTTAACTTCTACCCACCCACCAGATACCTTCGATCTGCATCCCAGACAAGAGCACACCTCCCAAGCAACAAGAGGACTGGAAGTGGTGGACGTTCCTTCTCATACCTCGCAGCCAAGACCTGGAACAACCTCCTGAAACACTTCAGAACCTCCCCCTCCCTCATGGACTTCCAAAGGAACCGAAAGACATGGTTCTTCCAGATAAAACAGGCATAATCTCCTCCTCCCCCCTCAGGCCTGCCCTACTCAGCGCCTGAATACACTCTTGGGTTATTAGCCACGCTCTACAAATTCACATAACACATATATATAATATATATATATATATATATTATAAACACACACACATACAGATCACCACTGGGTAGTTATAGTTAGGATTGTGTTTCCATAGGAAAAGCAGTTTTACTTATAATTTGGCACAGTTTGCTGAATCACCACAAAACTATCCAAAATCAGTTCTTCCACCCCAGCTCCATCCTGGGAAGTTTAAGTTTAATCCGCCAAGCGGGAGCCGAGAAAAAGGGGTTCCCATAACACATTTTCCCCCATTCATTTCTCCATAGGAACTTTAGACACAGCTACAGCTCAAAGCCTGAACTAATTTACACTGAATTTAGCAGAAAGCTAGACCTTGATACAGAAACAGTGCTTTTTGAGATTTATGGTAAATCTGTTCAGTAGTTTTTAAGTAATTAATGCTCCCAAACTTTGTATATTTCATGCCACGGACGCTCCGCTGACCTGACATCTCATACTGAGATCTGATTGGCTGCCACGAGCATTCGGGTAGCCGCATGGGGCCTCTGGGGCCCTGGGTCTTTCTGATGCACTCTCTTCCCCTTAATCAAAAAAAGTAAGGCCCTGGGGGATGGGATCCACAGGCACTTAGTGGCTCGGGGAGGGGGGCCATGTGACCCTTTCACTTAATAAATCTTCCCTTAAAAAAGCACGAAGGCCTGGGGAGATAGGGTGCCAGTGCCCAAAGAGGCTCAGGGGGGGGGGGCCACATGCCTCCCTCCTGTTAAAAAAAAGGCCCCTCTTTTTCTTTATCTCCTTCTTTCCTTCTCGTTATATGATGGTTTTTATGTTATTTGTCACAAAGTGTATTGATGCTGTCGCTGTACGAATTGTAACTCTCACTTGGGCGGGGGGTCTCGTTCTGACCATACTTTGTTAGCTTTGACCAACTGTTTGATTCCCTGGTTGCGTAGTTGTGTTCTTCCATTATCGGACAATGACACCTTGGCTGGGCCTTACCTCTTCGCCCCCTACATGGCTTCTCCCTAAGGGCTGGCGAGAACTTTCTCTCTGAGGTTGTCTTCTAAGTTTTGGACAGTCGCTATGCCCTCCTCACATATGTGTTTGACAATCTCAAAAGCTAAACCTATCCACTCTCTGCAGGGGCTCAAGACTGATGGTTTATTTTGCCACCATTTTTTTTGTTACCCCCCCCCACCCTTGCCCTTCATTCTTTGCGACATGTGTAATTTCCTATTTGTTTGTATTCAATAAACAGATATTAAACAAAACAAAAGGCCCCAGGGGATGGCTTGGGGAGGGGTTTCTGCCAGTGGGTTGGACTCAGGGCATGGCCCAAAGGCTGCCCTGAGTCCAACGGGGTTATCTGCTCAAGGGGGGCAGGCCCTACAGCCAACCCCATGCTGCACATGGCCAAAGGCTGTGCGCCGCATAGTGTTGACGCCTGCAGCCAATCACACCCCCTGTGCACGTCCAGAGCCGTGCATGGCTTGGAGGTTGGCTTTATGTATGGTGATCAAATATTCTTTTTTTTTTTTTTGTCCTCATTCGCCACCAATCTCGCTTCGAGTACATACTCAAGCAGTCCATACCCCCAATCAGCAAGCTGAGAGGCGTAAGCGGCTAAGGATTGAGAAAGCCCGCCTACCGGCACCTAGACTTGCCTATATGTACACAAAGACAACACTTGAGATAACTCTATTTACAAGCTCCAAGAGCTAGATGGCCTTTATCTTAAGAATTCCAGCTCTATACTGGGATCCCCGACCTGGCCCATAGAGTATTAAGGCAGCATAATCATAGGACCCGGCAAAAAAAAAAAAAAAGGGGGGGGAGAAAAATCCCCACACAATCAACTCCGGGTCCCATCTTGCTTAAGTATATTCAATCAATCAATCAATCAATCAATCATGTCACTTATAAAGCGCACTACATACCCGCGAGGGTCTCAAGGCGCTGGGGGAAGAGGGGGGTGGTGCTGCTACTGATTGAAGAGCCAGGTCTTGAGGAGTCTTCTGAAGGCCAGTAGGTCTTGGGTCTGTCGGAGGTTGGTGGGGAGGGTGTTCCAGGTCTTGGCGGCGAGGTGGGAGAAGGATCTGCCGCCGGCGGTCGTTTTCCGGATGCGGGGGATTGTGGCGAGGGCGAGGCTGGTCGAGCGGAGCTGGCGGGTGGGGGTGTAGAAGCTGAGTCGTCTGTTGAGGTAGGCTGGTCCGGAGTTGTGGAGTGCTTTGTGTGCGTGGGTGAGGAGCTTGAAGGTTATCCTCTTGTTGACAGGGAGCCAGTGCAGGTCTCTCAGGTGGGGTGTGATGTGGCTGCGTCGGGGGATGTCGAGGATAAGACGTGCAGAGGCGTTCTGGATGCGTTGCAGCCGTCTCAGGAGCTTAGCCGAAAATATTCTCTTCTTTTTGCTGCCTGTTCTCAATAAATCCAACTTGGAAGTCGCCAGAACGGGAGATTGCCAATCAAAAAAGGCGGGAGGGATAGTTTCTGTCCATTTCATGCATATTTGTCTCCTAGCTAGGAGCATAACATAAAAAGTAACGACCTTGCAGGGCCTTTGATACTATCCTGTAACCCAAAAATAACCAAGGGCAGATCAATAATAACAGGGCATCCCATTATGTCCAACAAAAATTTCTCAATGCTGTCCCAAAAGAAGACAGAGCTGGACATTCTTGAAACATGTGAATGTCGGAAGCCGAGGCCAGTCCACATTTCTTACAGCATACAGGCGACTCTTTGTTGATTTTGGAAAGCCTCAGTGGGGTGAAATAAGCCCTATGAATTGTGAAGAGATGGTTCCTTTTTAACCACGCTGGTTTTACAATTTCATATAAGAGTTTACACGAATCCTGCCACAATGTGTCACAATCTAAAGCTGGTAAAATGCTTCCCCGCAATTCCTTGGCCAGTTTGAAATCACCATCCACTTGCTCCAAAATTGCCTGATACCAAAAGGAAACTTCCTTCTTTCCTAGGGGTCTAGTCACAAGATTATATTCCAAATCATTGCCTCCCCCTAATAAGCTTCCATAAGTTGTTTGTAAGTGCGACTGAGCCCAACTAGCCAACTGGAGATATTTAAATTTAGAAAGGCCGGCCCCAACCCTTTCCCTAAGTTGTTCCCATGTTACTAGGGTACCATCTAAGATCAAATCCCCCCAAACTGCCAAACCGGCTTCCCTCAGAGGAGCCGCCAAACTATCCCTCAGACACTCTGGACCCCCGGGAGAATCCCATAAGGGCGCCATGCTGGAGAAGTATCCAAGAGCGACCAACCTCCTCAAATCTGCCCATGTTTTACCCAGGCCCTGCAAAACCTTAAGCCTAACTTTTTTAAAGAACTTAGCATCTCCAAATTTAAACAAAAAACCCTCCACCGGAAAGTGTGCCCCCTTAAGCATGGCTAAAAACATCCCTCCTGCTCCGATGTTGACCGGCATTTTCAATAACATACGTGCGTGAGAAAATTGGAAGGCCCAAGCATAAAGCTGGATATCTGGCAAGGCAAGGCCTCCCTTCTCCCTCCTACGTCTTAGCTTTTTCCAAGCTATCCTCGAGAATTTGTATCCCCAAACAAAAGAGTTAATATCCCTCTGAATTTTATCAATTTGTAATTTCTCAAAGTGAAGAGGAATACAGTTAAAGAAAAAGGTAATCTTCGGGAGGATTGACATTTTGACCAAATTGGCTCTACCAATGACAGAGGAGTGAAGCCCAGGTTTTCATTAACTTCCTACATTCTTTCGCCACCATAGTCAAATTTGTTTCGGCTATCTTAGCTATATCTTGCACAATGTTTACCCCCAGGTATCTCATTCTGGAGCTTATCTGGTGCTGATACTGATTTGCCACCTGGTTCCAAACCATTATCTCAGTTTTAGCAGCATTAATTTCGTAACCCGAGACAAGTCCAAACTCCTGGGCTTGGCTGATCACAGCTGGAAATGCCTTATCTAAATCAGCAGTAAAAATTAAAATATCGTCGGCATATAGGGCTACCTTCCTCTCCCACTCTCCGTACTTGAAAGACTGAATGTTGGAATCCTCTCTAAGCCGTTGAGCAAATGGCTCAATATATAAATCAAAAAGGAGAGGGGAGAGTGGGCAGCCCTGCCTAGTGCCCCTAGATATATTAAAGGGCTCCGTGATACTGCCATTTACCATAAGTCTAGCCGAAGGTCTCCTATAAATAGATTGTATTGTACGACGAAACTTCTCGCCAAGATTGAATTTTTCCAAGACCTCCGACAGGTATATCCAATTTACCCTGTCGAAGGCCTTGAGTAGCGTCTAAGGTCATAGCTGCTAGAGGGATGGAATATGTGGAGGCCAGATCAATCGCCCCAATTAGATCATATGTTAAGTGCGATAGCTGGCGGCCCTTACTGAATCCCTTCTGGTCAGAATGCAGAATGTCTCCTACCACTATGCCCAGTCTTGCTGCCAATATAGAGGTGAAGGTTTTATAATCAGCATTCAATAAAGATATGGGTCTATAAGACCCACAATTTGAAGCCGCTTTCCCTGGTTTCAGAATCAAGACTATAGTAGCATCGTTCCATGAATCTGGCGGGATCAGTCCTCCTTGCAAGATCTGATTAAGCAAGTTAGTCATGATAGAAATAACCTGATCCCCTATTACTCTATAGATCTCAATTGGTAACCCATCCGGCCCTGCGGCCTTCCCATTGTTACCATTAAAAATAGCATCCCTTACCTTAACACAGGTAAAGGCCCTGTCTAGATATTGCTGTTGTTCTGAACTAAGGGAGGGAAGCAAAATATCCCCAAGCCACCTCTGTGCACTGTAGTGATCTACGCTGCCACCCTCCTGGTAAATTGATTGAAAAAAGATCTGAAAGGCGTCCCGAATTTCCTCATCAGTAACTAAAGTACCCTTCTCATTTCTAATCTCCTTAATATAACTCCTTGCTCGGTCCGATTTACTCTTCCAAGCAAGGAGTTTGCCCGCTCCTTCTCCATACTCGAAGTGGGAGATCTTACTGGCTTCCCATCTACGAGTGAGCCTGATGTTGAAAATATTTTCAAGCTGGGCCTTTAATCCACTAACCTTATCCCGCTTCTTTTGCAAGATTTCGGGGGGTACTGAACCTGAGAGATCTACCTCTGCGTCTTTCAGCCTCGCCTCAATATCCATAATCTCTTCCTTATATTTTTTGTTCCTATAACAGGACCTGCTGGTAATTCTGCTGCGTAAAAGGCTTTCAAAGAGTCCCATACTGAAGTTATTGAGGCAGTACCAACGTTCACCTCCAAAAACCATTCCACTTCTTGTGAGAGAAAGGAAATCTCTTCCTCTTCCAAGAGCAAGGCTCGATTAAAGGACCAAGTCCTAATTGAACTAGGGACAGGACATTTCAGCGTCAAAAGGACCCCAGAGTGGTCCGAAAGGTGGGGTGCCAAATATACTATGTTCTTAACCAGGCTCCTTAATGAATAACTAACCAAAACAAAATCAATTCTTGACTGGTGCCTATATTTATAATTTCGATATGACACCCCTAACTGCTGCACTGATCTGTCTCTCCAAATATCCGATAAGGTGAACTGTCTCATGGCCCCGAGCAGATACTCCCGAGATTTAGAAAAAACCACAGCTCTATTAGTTGGAGTTTTATCCAATGCCGGGTTCAAGACAATATTAAAATCCCCTGCCAGGACCATCGGTTCCGGAAAGTCCAATAGATGAGAAAAATAGACTTCAAACTAGTTGGGTCGTCGTGATTGGGACCATAGTATCCAATTAAAGTTAACAAGGTCTCCATTATTATAACTTTTACGATGACCCATCTACCATTTGGGTCTTTTATCTGAGATAATATATGAGCCCTGGCTGTTTTTTTAAAATAATTGACACCCCTCTAATATTTGCTGACTGAGTTGTGTCTACATGGGAGCCTACCCAGCTTTGAGATGGTGATCAAATATTACTCTATATTAGAAAAACCTCTAGAAATACACTGAAATAACCAAAGGTTAAAGTACATTATAATTAGGTGAACATTTGAATGATAATGTCACGTTTAAACATACAAAACCACTGAAATTCACCAGTTATAGTTATCTCAAGCAACTATAACTCGTGCCCTAAGGTAACGATAACTCACACTCTCGCCATGCATTGCTAATCAACCCACGTTACATCAAACATAACATCTTCTATGATATCACTGATAATATCACAGCAACATTTGCAATTAAATTATTCATGAGAAAACTGTGCATGGCTAAATTTAGGGTTATGGGGTAGGTAGTGGTAAAAGGAGGTGAGGATAGTTTTAGTGTTGGGTAGTAGTAAAGGACGGTAAGGATACTTTTAGGGTTTATGGATGGGCAGTATTAAAGGGAGTGTGAGAAGTTGGCCTGGTATATGCTGTCCACTATTTATAGTGGGCACCTTGCACCAGTCCAAACAACCCCTTATTGGAGATAGGTTAAAGACAACCTTTATTGAAAGCTATCCTAGTGGTAGCTATGGAGAGCAGCCTTCAGGCTAAGTCTTGAAGGAATGTAAAGCAGCTTGTTTTACCAGCCTATAATCTCTTGAGTGACCAAATGAAAGAGGACCACACCAGGTATATATTCAAAATATATGTATTTATTGCTAAACACACCCCTCTAGTCTCTTTATGAGGCTAGAGTTCGAAGTACATAAGTTATAAGTTAGTTATCAACAGTAATAGCACAAATACACGTTTGAGCCATAGGGGCGTACCAAACCATATACCAATAAAGTGGTATAAGAACCACGACTGAGCTAGACACAAGGCCTAGAGCCTGTAGAAGTGCTTGGACCACAAGGAACCACCCAAGGTAGTGACACAGGGGACCCACGGGGACGCGTGCAGTGAGAGAACACAGCCGCGAATCGCCGTTGACTTCTATGGGGAAAGTCGCGGTTGGAATTTTAAAGAAAAGGGACACTTAGAGGAAGACTTGGAGCAAACCCTTTTAGAACTGGGTCGTTCTAGAGTCTATACCCACGGGAGCACCGGAGTACTCGTGTTACCTCACTCAGGGAAGCCGGGTGCATAGGTGTCTTTCGGGGTCGGGTTTCGTCGTCGTTTTCAATGGCGATCTGCTGCAAAATGCTGCTGGCGGCCAAGTCGAAAGTGTTCGGGTGGATCCAAAGGTGGATCGAAGATCTGAAGAACCTGAAAGCAGAGGGGACAGAGTCTGGGTCACTAGCCAGTGACCAGGAAGGCGATGAGCGGATGCCCACCGATGTCGAGTGCTTCAGATAGGTTGACGGTCGTCTTGACTCTTCAGCCACGAGGTCCAGGAGGCGTCGACGATGACCAGGAGCTGGATTCGAGCTGTCCCACGACGTCTGTCGATTGCTGAGGTGTCGGCGACCGGATTGGACCCAACAAGCCTTGGCAACGGCAAGTCTCGTGGAAATAGAAGAAGGACGGTGGTGCAGACCAGCAAGGTCTGAGGGACTCACCCAGTGAGGGTAAGTCAGGGCACGCCTGGAGCAACCAGGGAAGCCCAAGCAGAAGAAGATTGGCCTTCGGGAGGGCCTACTAGCCAACGGACTAGCGACCACAAAGGAGCCTCAAGTGGACGCACTTGGAGCTGGCTCACGGGACACTCGTGGAGTGGAGGCCAGTAATCTTCGGTGCAGTCGGTGCTGGAGGCGGGGGCTACTCGGAGCCCAAAGCACAACTTCGTGGGAGCCCAGGAAGAGGATGCACTTGCAAATGTGCTTGGTGTCCAGGGGTCACGGTGCCATGTTACCCACGACAGCTACGGGCCTCAGCTTTGCTGGGGACTCAGGGCAGCCTCGGGGAAGTCTGGAAATCCACCTCTGGTGATGCAAAGACTTCGGCGTCCGGTGGGAGCTTCAGCGATGCAGACCGGACAATTGCTTCTTTGGTGCCTGCCAAGCAGGGGAGTCACTCCTTGACCCCAAGGGAGATTCTTCAGTCCTCTAATCTTAAAGTAGAGCGTCGAAGGTCCAGGATTCTGTGTCAATCAATCAATCAATCAATCATGTCATTTATAAAGCGCACTACATACCCGCGAAGGTCTCAAGGCGCTGGGGGAAGAGGGGGGTGGTGCTGCTACTGATCGAAGAGCCAGGTCTTGAGGAGTCTTCTGAAGGCCAGTAGGTCTTGGGTCTGTCGGAGGTTGGTGGGGAGGGTGTTCCAGGTCTTGGCGGCGAGGTGGGAGAAGGATCTGCCGCCGGCGGTCGCTTCCGGATGCGGGGGACTGTGGCGAGGGCGAGGCTGGTCGAGCGGAGCTGGCGGGTGGGGGTGTAGAAGCTGAGTCGTCTGTTGAGGTAGGCTGGTCCGGAGTTGTGGAGTGCTTTGTGTGCGTGGGTGAGGAGCTTGAAGGTTATCCTCTTGTTGACAGGGAGCCAGTGCAGGTCTCTCAGGTGGGGTGTGATGTGGCTGCGTCGGGGATGTCGAGGATAAGACGTGCAGAGGCGTTCTGGATGCGTTGCAGCCGTCTCAGGAGCTTAGCCGTCGTTCCTGCGTAGAGGGCATTTCCGTAGTCCAGCCTGCTGGTGACGAGGGCCTGGGTGACTGTTTTTCTTGTTTCGGTGGGGATCCACTTGAAGATCCTGCGGAGCATTCGGAGGATGTTGAAGCAGGATGAGGAAACGGCGTTGACCTGCTTAGTCATGGAGAGGGTGGGGTCGAGGATGACCCCTAGGTTGCGTACGTGGTCGGTGGGTGGCGGGGCTGTTCCCAGTGATGTTGGCCACCAGGAGTCATCCCAGGCTGAAGGGTTGGAACCAAGGATGAGGACCTCCGTCTTGTCCGAGTTCAGCTTCAGGCGGCTGGTCCTCATCCATTCGGCGACGGCCTTCATTCCTTCGTGGAGGTGGGCTTTGGCGGTGTGAGGGTCTTTGGTGAGGGAGAGGATCAGCTGGGTGTCGTCGGCGTAGGAGATGATGTTGAGGTTGTGCTGTCGGGCGACGTGGGCGAGGGGTGCCATGTAGATGTTGAACAGCGTTGGGCTGAGGGAGGAGCCTTGGGTACGCCGCAGATGATCTTGGTGGCCTTGGATCGGAAGGGGCGAGGCGGACGCTTTGTGTTCTGCCGGAAAGGAAGGATGTGGTCCAGTCCAGGGCCTTCTCTTGGATCCCGGCGTCGTGAAGGCGTGTTCGTAGTGTGTGGTGGCAGACCGTGTCGAAGGCGGCTGATAGGTCCAGGAGGATGAGGGCTGCTGTTTCTCCGTTGTCTAGCAGGGTCCTGATGTCATCGGTGGCGGCGATGAGGGCGGTTTCGGTGCTGTGGTTGCTGCGGAAGCCGGACTGGGAAGGGTCCAGGATGTTGTTCTCCTCGAGGTAGCGGGTCAGTTGTTTGTTGACGATTTTCTCGGTGACCTTCGCGGGAGAACGGGAGCAGAGAGATGGGTCGGAAGTTCTTGAGGTCCTTGGGGTCTGCCTTGGGTTTCTTGAGTAAGGCGGTGATCTCGGCGTGCTTCCAGCTTTCCGGGAAGGTTGCTGTCTCAAAGGAGATGTTGATTATTTTCCGGAGATGGGGCGCGATGGCTGTACTGGCTTTGTTGAAGATGTGGTGAGGGCACGGGTCTAGCGGTGAACCGGAGTGGATGGTGTTCATGATCTCGCTGGTGTCCTCGTCGTTGATGTTGGTCCAGGAGAGCAGGCGGTTGGTGGTTGTGGGGGCAGTGGTCTCGGTGGTTGCCGGGCGGACGTGGTGTTGAAGCTGTCGTGGATGTCGGCGATTTTGCGGTGGAAGAAGGTGGCCAGTGAGTCGCACAGGTCTCGCGACGGCTGGATGTCGTTGGTGTTGGAGCTGGGGTTGGAGAGTTCCTTCACGATGTTGAAGAGCTCTTTGCTGTTGTGTGCGTTGTTGTCTAGGCGGTCTTTGAGTGAGGCCCTTTTGGCGGATCTGATGAGGTGATGGTGACTGCGGGTGGCACTCTTGTGGGCGGCGTAGCTGTCCGCTGTCCGTTCGTGGAGCCAGATCTTCTCCAGTTTTCGGCATGTTCGTTTGGAAGCCTGGAGGTCTTCGGTGAACCAGGTGGCTTTCTTGCTGGTGTGGCTGTTGGGCGGATTCTTGAGCGGGCGAGGGTATTGGCGCAGTCGTCGATCCACTGTCTGAGGTTGCGGGCGGCGGTGTCGGGGTCGGAGGGTTCGGCGGGTGGGCTCAGGGCGAGGGTTGTGGTTAGCTGGTCTTCCGTGACTCTGCTCCAGCAGCGGCGAGGCATTTGTTCGGTGCGGTGGTGCGTGGTGGGCTTCCTGTAGGTGAAGTGGATGCAGTGGTGGTCAGTCCAGTGGGGTTCGGAGGTGTGGTTGAAGGAGACGTGTGGGCTTGCGGAAAAGATGGAGTCGAGCGTGTGGCCGGCGGCGTGGGTGGGTGTAGTCACGAGCTGTCTGAGTCCGAGGGTGGCGAGGTTGTCGATCAGGGTGGTGGAGTTGGTGTCCTTGTTGTTCTCGAGGTGGAAGTTCAGGTCCCCGAGGAGGATGTAGTCCGTGGAGGCGATGGCGTGTGTGCTGACGAAGTCAGCGATAGAATCGCTGAACTGTGGTCGAGGTCCGGGGGTCTGTAGATGAGGGTTCCTCTGAGGGTGGTGTTGGGATCGGTGTGGATCTGGAAGTGCATGTGTTCGGCGGTGCTGAGGGTGTCGTCGGTGTTGGTTGAGACTCTGAGGGTGTTCCTGTGGACGATGGCAATGCCTCCTCCGACTCCGTTGGTGCGGTCCCTGCGGGTGATCTTGTATCCGTCCGGGATGGCAATGGCGATGTCGGGGGCTGAAGCGGGATTCAGCCAGGTCTCCGTCAGGAATGCGACGTCTGGGGAGGTTGAGTCGAGAAGGTCCCAGAGTTCGATGGCGTGTTTGCGGGCGGAGCGGGTGTTGAGGACAGAGTTTCGTCCAGGTAAATCTAAAGTCCTAAGGACTGGGGTCCCATACTTATACTAAGATAGGGGGTTGGACATACTCTGGGGACCCACCTATGGGAGGGTCAGGGCAGAGGGGTGGTTACACCCCTTTCCCTTTGTCCAGTTTCGCGCCAGAGCAGGGGCTGGAAGCCCCTGAGCCGGTTTGAACTGGGGTATGCACAGGGACACCAAATGTGCCCCCAGTGCAGGACTTCAAAGCACCAGAGAGTGCTCCCGCCCAGCCCCAATACACACTATCCTGTCTGGGGAGGTGGTTACACCTCCCTGGGACAGGAAACCTATTGTCCAGGCCTCCCCTGCCGGAGTTTCGGTCAGCAGCAGGAGGCCAGACTCATGTCTGTGGCAGCGGCATCCATTTTGTGATGCCAGGGCTCTGGAAAGTCAGTACCGGGTATACCGGTGTGTACATGTCTCTCCCTCTAGAAGGGTGGAATGCTACCCCTGCCGCCAGAACTGGCGGGGGTAGTATTCCAAGATGTTTGACACCAAACACGACATGTTTCCGTGCAGCCATCCCAAAGTTAGCATTTAACGCGAGGTTATAATGCGCTTAAGAGTATATGGTCAGGCTGCACTACAAACAGCATCAGAGAAGGGTCTCCGAACGCTGCAGAGGGGCTCTGCTCATGCAGGGGCACCCTCTCACATAGGAACCAAGCACTCTGCCTTCAGGATTGAAAAGGCCTGCCATAGGAGTGACTTATAGGTTTATATGTGTGTATGTATGTAGTGATATAGGTAGCCTATATCACAGTAAGGTGCATGCACCACCTTACCCAGGCTGCAGTAGCAGACCTGTGGTGTCATTTTGGCTGGCCTTCCAGGGGTGGCATAATACATGCTTCAGCCCCTGGCAGGCCTCTGAGGTACCTATGCCCTGGGTACATAGTATACCATATACTAGGGACTTACAAGGGCACTCCAGATTCAATCAGAGATGTGCCTCGGGCACATGGAAAACATTTTAGAGAGGAAGCAGCTAGGCTGGGGTTCTGATTAGCAGGGCCCCAGCCAGACTAAAGTCGAAAAACAGTGAAGCATCAGCAAAAAGTGGGGGTACCCATGTGAAGCAGATCCTACTCTCCTACAGGGAGGTGAAGTAAATTTGATGGTTTAGGAGTGGGTAGTGGTAAAGGTAAGGATGAGTAATTTTAGGGTTCAGCGGTAGGTACTGGTAAAGGAAGGATAGGAGTAAATTAAAAGAAGTATTGGCAAAGCCATTAGGTCTGGCATTGGCTGCCCACCTTTTGGAAATTCTTGTTTTGTGTTGTAATGGTTTTTGCAATACGTTATTATTTGGGAAGCTGCTGGGTCCTCATTAAATCTAAAAAAAAAGGCTAAAGAAAAAGTGTTTTTCTGGTCTCAAAAAATAACACATTACCGTGGTAAGCCATACACTGAAGGGAACTACCTTGTGTGTTGATGTGTTCTTTTTAAAAGGGCAGCAGGCTGTAATTCATAGTGGAGCCAGTCAATGGCTGAAGCAGGCTAACATTGCCCCTTGATGCATGCTGAAGTGGGTGATAGAAAAATGTGACACAAACACAGACTATGGATGTGGTCTCGCTGAAAACCCCTATGAGTAACTATGTTATACATACTTTTAGTAAAATTAAAAGGTTTTTGCTAACACAGGCCTAAAAAATCCATCGGTCTTGAAAGAAAGAAAGATAGAAAGAAAGGAAGGAAGAAAGAAAGAAGGCAAAAAAGAAAGAAGGGGAAACAATAAATAAGGAAAGAATGAAAGAAAGAAGGCTAAGCAAAGAAAGAAGGAATGAAAATGAAAGGAAAAAAGAAAACCAAAAGATGGAAAGAAAGCAAATAAAGAATGAAGGAAAGAAGGTGAAAATGAAAGAAAGAAAGAAGGTAAAAAGAAAGAAAGATGAAAGAAATAAAAAGAAAATAGGCAAGAAGGCAAGTAATAAAGAACCAAAAAGGAAAGATAGAAATAAAAAAGAATTAAGACAAAAAAGAAAGGAAAAAAATAAGGAGAGAAGAAAGAAGGAAAGAAAAAAGGAAAGTAGGCACAAAAGAAAAACGGAAAAAAGAAAGCAAAAAGCCAAAAGAGAAAGAAAGAAGTAAAGAAAAAGAAAGAAAGAATGAAAAAAGGAAAGAGAAAGAGAAAGCAAGAATAAAAGAAGGTGATAAGGAAAGTAAAGAAGAAAAGAAAGAATGTCTAAAAGGGAAGAAGGCAAAAAAGAAGGAAAGAAAAAAGGAAAGGCAAAAAAGAAAGAGAAGGAATGAAAGAAGGAAAGAAGACAAAAAAGAAAGAAGGCTAAAAGAAGGCAAAAATGAAAGAAAAAGGATAGAAAAGTAGATGGAAAGTAGGAAGGAAAGAGGGTTCACAGTATAAAATATTCAATACTAAAACCTAAATTATACCCCACCTATGCTTTAATAAATCTGTTATAAGTGTGCTTCAAATTAAGCACCATAAAGCTTGGTTTTCTTCCTGGGCAAAATTTGTCAAAGAACCACTGGTTAAACCGAGTTCAGGAACACAATATGGTATCCTATGAAATAGCAGCAGTCCAGTTCAAAAGGAATTTACAACAGCACTGGAAGGAGACACGAATTGATAAAGCTGGAATGTGTCCTGTGCTCACTTTAAATGCGTTGTACTGTCACATCAGACAAAACTGGCACTAAAGGGAACTCCTTGTGTGTGGATGTGCTCCTTGTGAAAAAGCAAACTGCATACAATCACAGTGACATTAACCAGAGGCTGACCCATGGCCCCTGCTGTATGCTGTAGTAGATGGAAGCACAATGGGAATGACACAATAGACCAATGGGTGAAGAAAGTTGGCTGCGAGCCCCATTAAGTATATTATACATAATATTTTAGTAAAATCAAATGGTCCTGGCTAACTCCAAACCTAAAAAGGGGGTGAGAGGGTTAGGCAGTTCCGCCTACAAAAAAGAAACCACTTAAACATTAAACTAAATATTAAATTTAGGGGTTATGGGTGGGTAGTAGTAATAAGAGGTATGGGTAATTTTAGAGTTATGGGGTGGGTAGTGTTCCAAAATCCAATCATACTGTTAAGGTATCGATGGCCCTATTTATGTTGCCTTCCAGCACATGGCGTTCTGCCAGTATATCCTATCCGCACACCCAGGTAGCATAATGACTGCCATTTCCACCTTATTGAGATGTACAATCGTGATTGATGGGGCTCTGCTTGGTTGGCCTGAATTAGGCCCCAATTGAGTATAACCGTGTCTTACAGGAGTTACTCTTCCTGCGAGAGACCTGTCCAAAACATTCTAGGGTACCTATTGTGGGAGGTAGGTCTTCCTCCACATTCTTTAGTTATAACATTTAATAATCCACATAAATCGATATGACATGAGGTGTATTGAAGGTGGTGGTAACCTCTGTTACTATTCTGGTTCCTGCCCTTGTTCATTAGTGGTTCCATAGCTGTGGCAAAAATAAGCGGGGATCGGTGGCATCCCAAATGGGTTTTCCTTCCTAGCTGATATGGCACTGAAATCACCCTGCTTGTTCGTCCTGTTGCAATTGGATAGACATATGGCAGTTCTATCCACTGCATCAAGCAGTCCCCGGAATCACAGCTGCTGCATTACCTCAAATCTTTTATTCCAGTGTGCCATGTGCAACAGTTTTGCGAGATCTGCCGAGATTGCCACTGTGCACCCAGACTCTTTGAGCACCTCCTCCATGATTTGGAACACTCACCTGATGCTTGGGGATATATTTCGAACTGGCACAAACCATTAATGTTTAACATAAAATTATTTGTATTCATTAATTTTTTAGTTAAATAAACTTTTTCGCTTTCTCCTATACTTCACCAAAGGGAGACTCCACAGTCTGGGTGGAAATCGATTTGTGGTAAATTACAGGGAAGATTTCAAAAGTTTATTACACTTTAAAATACATTATTAAAATATTTGTATGCTAAATATTAATGTAAAGTACCTTTACATGTTTATTTTGCATACTCTTCATTGATTTTTACAAGATTTAAATACAGTGACTGTGACCACTAGGCTAGGGTCATAGCACTCCCATAAGCTGTAACCAGCATGTCCAACAGTAACAGTGTCCCTACTCCCCCCTACCCCTTCTACTCTTGTTTATCAGTATTAGTAAGCAGTGTATTGTACAGTCACCAACTAATGAAAGGAAACAATGCGGTCCTCTGATCCTTTCTCTAGTCTTCCTATTGCCCCCTTCAACCTGTGGTTCAGCATTGCTGTAACATTTGTCCTTATATCCCCACTCTCTCGCACCACACCTATTTCTGTCCATTCTCAGGGTACTGCGGGGACACACAAGTCATCGATCAGTCCCATATAGCACTCACACTCCACACCCATATCAGCGAGTCACCAGCCACTTCTCAAGTACTTGCTTCCACAGGGGTCAACGTAGGTCAGCTAACATGGCTGCCCAGGCAGCCGCATCATCCTCCAGTCTCTCCTCTCGCTGAACATGACTCATGCGCACTTCTGCAGCTACCACCAACTCCGACATGTCTATGAGCCAGTCTGCATGTCTTAGGGGCACCACCCCTAGCCCCTTTATTGTTATGCGGCGTTTTGCCAGCAGTAGGCCCAACTAAATACATTTTCTGCTAAGTTTCTTCTTGTCAGAGGTAGGAATCAGGCCCAACAAAACAGTGCGAAGTGTGGGTTGTAAGTCTGGGCCAGTGGCTCTATTAAGGTTCCCCATTACATCTTTCCAAAAGGGCGTCAGGGATGTGCAATGCCATACCACGTGCAGGAAATCTGCTGGGGACTCCCGCACAGGGCGCAGCGGTCTGACTGGGTATTGTAAATAGTATGCCGCGTCTTGGGTGAGAGATCCGTCTGGTGCGCTAATAGTATTGGATCAATTTAAAGCATGTGTTAGGGCTCAGCATCTTCACTCCTTCCTTTACTTTCAGACATGCAAGGGTGTCTCCTGGGCCTTCTCTCACTTTGTGTATGCCCTAGGCGTTTTCATCGGAAGATCGTCCCTCGATGCACGGTACATATTTGATATCAATCTACAGCCTCCTGCCAAGGCCAGGAGCACTATCAGTGTCTGTGAGGGCGGAGGCTCCTCTGGGAAGCAGGGCCATACCTCCCTCACCGCTGCAGAGATCTTTGCATATTGCAAGTACTGCCCTGTGCCAAATGCGAAGGACACAATGGCACCCTCTTGCGTGATAAACTGGCCACCGAGGTACAGGTCTCCAAGTATTTCGCAGTCTCCGTCCTTCCATTCCTGGACCGATATCGTGTCAGTTATCCTCATGAAGGGCTTTAATGACAATAACGGCATGTCCCGGCCGTGCATATGGGGCTCGTATTATCACCCTTGTGGCCGCTCTATCCCACACTCGGCACACCTGGCGAATGAGAAAAAGCATGTCTGTGGGCACCCTCGCACCAACCGTTTGCAGCACAGGGAACATCTCTTCACCATGGGAACTGCACAGAAGTCTCTTTCCCCAGTTGTCCAGTGAATCCAGCCAGTGGACAGAATGTTGTATGTGGACAACTATATAGTAGAGTTTGTTTAAGAATGGGCAGTCCAGTTCCACTCGCTTCCTCTTGTTTGCCCATAACAGTTCTATAATCAGGCTATCTATTTCAGCAAAATATTGCTGGAGGATCTCATAAAACATGCCCTGTAGGGTATATAAACACCGGGGGAGCATGATCATCTTCGCTATTGTGGCCCTTCCCATCAAGGACAAAGGGAGGTCCCTCCAAAATCGAACCGAGGACCGTAAACCTTCCAGTACCCCGCTAATGTTAAAGTCCAGGCATTTCTGCTCTGTGTGGGCGATTTTGACTCCCAGATATCTCGCCCCGTCTGACCTCCATGGCAGTCCCACCCGCAGGAGTGCCTCAGCTGAAACTCCAACTAGCTCTCCCATAGGGAACAGTCAGGACTTTTGATGGTTGACATAAAGCCACGATACCTCCCCGAAGGTCTGCAGTGCATTCAGGAGTATGGGGACAGGCTACTCTGGGCTTTGCAAATAGACCAGGGAGTCATCCCTGTACAATGAAACCACATGGGTGGTGTCTCCCACCATGATCCCCCAGGGACCCAGCCTACGACACAGCACTTCCACCATCAGCTCTGTAGCCAATGCAAATAGGAGGGGTGACAGACGACACCCCTGCTGGGTGCCCCTATGCAGTTAAAATCTGCTCACGACCTCTCCACCAGTCTGCACCCTGGCTCCCATGTCCGCGTAGAGTTGCTTGACCCAAGCTTTGTACCTGGAGCCAAGCCCCACTTTCTCCAACACGTGCCAAAGGTATATCCAATCAACGGAATCAAACGCTTGTTCGATATTCAGGAATGCCAGGGCATAGGCATCCCCTCTCATGCATAGTGTCAGGCAATCACCCCCTCTGGAGGGCCCTTGTGATAAACCTCGAATAGTTTATCGCTACTGAGCCTGCGTCTCAGTGGTAAAAGTCAGCAGTGAGACCATCACCTCCCGGTGTTTTCGCAGTTCTCAATCCTCTGATTGCAGCAAGTACCTCTATGCCAGTAATGGGCTCATCCATAGAGGCCCGGTCCTCCTTTGTAAGATGCAGGAGCTCTACGCCGGCTAGAAAGACAGTGCCACAATCACTCGGCTCATCCCCGCACACCGCATATGTTTTACATAAATGGGCCCTGAATGCGCCATTAATGACCAGCTATGTATTGACTCAGAGCCCCTTGTCATCTCTGATCACCAATAAAGGGGCTTGCGATTCCTGCTGTCTAACCAACCGTGCCAGCATTGCTCCCATCCCCTTCAGCGTGCAGTCCCTGATGGTGAACGGTATATGTGTGTTTCTCAAGCCTACGCCAGTCATCTAGAAGCTCCTTGTGGCACTGTTTCCATTCCCCAAGCCTGTCCGGCTGGGTAGGTAGCATATTTTCTAACTCACCCAGACATTTCTCTTGGTTGCCCGAGTCTCGTTTCAGTTGACGTCTGACGCCATACGTGGTCTTATGGCAGGTGCCCTTAAGGACCACCTTCATCGCGTCCCAGTCAAGGGCTCTACTTCTTGCGCGTTCTCAATTCTATGTAAAATAATGTGATAGCGCCTCTCCCCCCTTCGCCGCGAACGGGGGGTCTATCAATGTCTCTGCTCTAAGTCGCCAAAGTGGTACTGCCGGACAGTTACGTTCCATCCCCAAACATATCAGCACTAGGGAATGGTCTAACAAGTAGCAGGCTAAATAGGAAATCTCCTTCACTCCCTGTGCCAGTCCATTCCATGCAAATCAGAAGTCTCAGCGACTGTATGTTCGGGCCACGGGCGTATAGCAGGAGTACACCCTCGCTGTTGGGGGTCCCTCCCTCCAGGGATCAGTCAAGTCCAGGCCCTGTAGCATATCTTTTAACACCTGTGTCATGTCCTGTTAGTGTGATTTTTGGGTGGCTCACGATCAAGTCCCAGCTAAGGACACAGTTGCAGTCGCCTGCCAAGATAATAACTGCCACTAGGTAGGCCATGGAAGCTACTGTCACCCCCACATAGAAGTCTGGACAATCATTATTAGGAGCATAGCCATTCATCAAACACATCTCACGCCTACCCAAGGTGCCATACAGGATCACGTATCTCCCCTCTAGGTCAAGTATGTGCCATGTATGTTGGAAGGGAACCCCAGAAGCCATCCAGATTAATGTGCCTCACACATACCCGGAGCAGGAGGTAGCACATAGTTGTCCCCTCCACCTCTTCCGGAGACTAGGGATACAGTCCGCTCAGACACGCGTTTCCTTTAGGAAAGCTATGGACATCCAATAGTGCTTCAAATAGGCATGCACTCAGCAACCCTTTTCCAGTTGAACGAGGCCCCTGACGTTCCACATCATAAATTTATACAAGTCACTCTCCGTTCTCATTCAGCTTCAATTCCGATCCGAGTCCGGGACAAGCTCACAGGCATACAGCAGTCTCACGATGCGCTGCGGGGAAGGGACCTGGACTACCACACAAGAGCCGCTTACATTTCCCCAATGCAGTGAACCATTAGAAACAAAACAATTGCCCAACCCCCTCACCCCATGGGCAGTAATGCCAATTTACCCTATCCAGTAATAAGCAGGTCGGAAATTTGCATCACCGCCCCCTTCCCATAAACTCTAAATCATAAAAATTAAAACAAGTCCCTTCAATCAAAAGCTCTGCGCTATGCTAGAGGTTAGGGCCCAATGGGCACCGCAAGCAGAGGCACTCCAGCAGCTCTCCTGTGTCCCCACCCCTTGTTCCTGTTACTCCAATCGGCCTAATATAAATGCAGGGAGTAGATTCAAGTCGCGTATTCCCGTCCGTCTCGCCCCCCATTCAGGAGCTGTGCAAATAACAACTGACAAATAACAAAGGCACCCCTCTCCCCTAGAAACATCAGCGAGTCATCAGTCCAGGGGATGCTCGACCCAGTCCGCAGCTTCACCAGGGCACCACAGTAGATGCTCGTCTAGTGTAACTTCCCTCACGCTGGTTCAGTACTCACTGTACAGTGAACATCTTTTAGGAAGGACCAGCATCTGTACTGTCACTGCCCGTTCCGGGGTCACTCCGCCATCTCTGAAACGAGTCCCGGGAGTCTGGCACAATGTCAGTGTCCACGAAGGCGCCATCTGAGCAGACTACAATCCTTCCTGTCCAAAGTGCGATGCTGGGGCTCTTTCCAATCAATTCTAATACACAACTCTACCACCAAACGCATGGCACTTCGATGGGCAGCACGTTTGCACCGAGCCTGGCGTGTATGTACATGTCAGCGTTCGAAGAGAGGGAGATCCACAACCCCAGGAATCCATATAGAACTAACGTGCTGATGTGGAAAAGATTTATTGATGATATTTTGATCCTATGGAAAGGAGAACGCACAAAATGTGAGGAATTCTGTACATGGATCAATACATTGAACCCTTTTCTGAAATTTACCAACACTATTTCAGAAACTGAGATTCCATTTCTTGACCTGTTGATCAAACTAGAGGGTGAGAAGATCACTACCACTCTCTATCGCAAACCAACCGACAGAAATAGCCTTCTGCTATTTAGTAGTCACCATCTAAGGGCCCTGAGACAAAACCTACCCTTTGGACAATTTCTTCGTATTAGAAGGAATTGCAGCACACTGAGTGACTACCAGAAGGAGTCCGACACTCTGATGAAAGATCTTCTTCATCGGGAATACCCAAAACAGGTTGTTACTCGCGCTCGCAAAAGGGCTAGACACAACAACCGTGAGAACTTGTTGGAAAGCAAAGCTAGAGAACCAGACAATACCATCACGTGTGTAACCACGTATACCCCTGATTCCAACCGGATGAGGAAGATCATTCGCAAACATTGGAACATTCTTAATACAGGGACACTTAGCTTACCCACACCAAGGTTTGCATTCAAACGGACTAGCAACCTTAAGGACATGCTTATACACACGAGACCCAGGAAATAACAGAGTAATATACAGAGAACATTGTGGGACCTACCGCCTATCAGGGGGCATTACCCATGTGGGTCTTGTTCAGTGTGACCCCAAACCAGAGTTACTAAAGAACTGACGTTCCCTAACGGAGTCAGTTGGAGAATGACCACACATACCAATTGCAATACTTCTAATTGCATTTACATACTGAGTTGCCCATGTGGACTCCTGTACATAGGAATGACCTCAAGTCCGGATAACGGAACACAGAAGCAACTTCAGATGCCAGAAAACTAATACAAAAATGACTACTCATTTCCAACAGGCAAAACACCTTCCTAACTCGTTTAAATGGGGCATACTTGAGACGCACCCGGGGATGTCAAATAATTCTCTGTTCCGTTTAGAACAACGTTGGGTTCTTCGGCTAGCTACTGATAAGGAAGGGTTAAACGAAAATATTCCCTGGAGCCTCTTGACTTGACTCGCTCCATGGGCTTATTTCGTTTATGCCCATCTGCTACCTGTCTTCCAACCCTTAGTGATACACCTCTTGACTGCACCAAGATATAGCTCCTGCACACAGGGGGTCTCATTGAAATCCCTTTGCCTCTAATGAGATGTTCTGACATGAGATCAGGCATATTCATTGAATACTGACATCAGAGTTATAGACACTAGGTTATTTTCACCCTACTACATTAACATTGTCATTGGAGACTCATATAGGGTAGACGCCTATCCCCCAGCATGTAAGCTTGTTTTTCTACATTTACAATTAAATACACAGATCACAGACTGGGCACAATTGTGGGCACTCTCTACATACATCAGAGTAATTTACTTGCCATGAATACCCGTTTATGGCACAGTTTTCAGCTAGCACTGGTCTCTTTAGAAACACACACTACCCTTTGAGGTTTTTTAATTATAACACAACGAGGCTTTGAAAAATTACGCCGACGGTTACGGTTGACCAGCATTGTGACATCATCATTACATGGAGTACTCCAACATGGCGACCGAGACAGGGGTTTGCGTTCTAGCTACGCATATGGTTTTCCCGGAAGTACCGCCCCTTCACTCAGCCGGCCTGTGGGATAACTAACCGAGTCACAACGAACTCGGCACCACCCGGTCCGGCAGAGTGACGGGTAGGCTAACCACCGTCTCGTCTCCGACGAAACTGTAAGTATTGCAATAATGCTGAGGCAATGGCCCTGAGTGATTCGAGTCATGCAGATGTAGAGGCTAATCGTAGGGCTCCTTTCCGAATCTGAAATGTGCAACTTGGTTCTATGTGGTTTTTATCATAGCACAAACGCGTCCCAGCACACCCGACTGCCTCCGTAAGGGTGTTGGGATTAGCTTCTGCATTTTAAATTTCCGCGGTATAACTATGGAGCATTTGCTCAGCGCGGACTGGCTGTTCTGGACACTGCGTGGGCAATGGGGAGCATGCGCTGATTGATGTCCCGCGGCGTACGCCGGGTACCGATCTGACACTAACCCTTGGTTGGTTTCGGAGGAGCAACCGGTTGGCGCTGGCGGGGGGTCTTTGTACGCAGTCCACATGTCACCATGACAGAAGGGGAACATAGAATCTCCTTTTGAGGCGCTTATACCTCACCATGATGAGACAGCAAGGGAGCCCCGTTGTTGTGTTTTGCCTCTGTTCTTGATACTGCTCACAGGTTACTGTACCTTATTATCCATATTTCAATTCTCCTTTCTCTTATTCATCAGGACACTACACCTTAGTGTCTACACCTGCCGGTAAACGATGCCGTGCGTTTTTGACCCAAATAGGCCATTACTGCAGACTGCCCACGAACCCAACGAGGGAACTGCAAAACCTTATCCTACAGATTACTACCGAAGCAAAATCAGAGGACTTTCTTAGTCAAAAGGAATTTCTCTTTTTGAATGTGAAATCACCCCGCATGCCAGTGATCTATACACTTCCCAAGGTGCATAAAAATCTCACGAATCCCCCAGGGTGCCCCATAGTTTCAGGGTGCAGCTCTATACTTGAACCTTTGGGCCAATACGTTGACTACTTTATTAAGGACTTTGTACCTAGAACTGAATGTTATATAAGGGATAGCATGGCCATGATTAACTTAGTCGAACACCACCCATTTGACCCAACTAGTGACATACTGTGTACAATGGATGTGGAATCCTTGTACACGAACATCCCGCAAGTCCTGGCAATGAACGTAATTCAGGGGTACTTGACTCAAGGCCCCGCCCCACACTGTCCCTACTCTGTTCATACTCCAACTACTTGAACTCTGCCTTACAAGGAATTTTTCTTCTTTGACAATGAATACTACCAACAGGTCAAAGGAACATCAATGGGGGCCGTTTTGCCCCCAACTTAGCTATACTTTTCATGGACCACCTTGAGATGTCGACAATCCTTTCTCCCACTAACCCTTTCATTACCGGCGTCACATTATGGTGTCGTTATATAGATGACATTTTCATGATTTGGCACAACAATGCTGACACACTCAACCAATTCCTACACTGGCTGAATAACAATTGTCTAGGCCTTAATTTCACTCTAACACACGACAAATCCCTGATTCCTTTCCTCGATCTCACCATTTTCCATTCCAACGGTGAACTACTCACGAGGCTTTATAGAAAAACCACAGAGGAAACACCTTACTCCGGTATGAAAGCAATCACCCACGAGCACTACGTGACTCTTTACCATACTCTCAATTCTTACGAATTAGACGCAATTGCTTCACCAGAGAGGATTACTTTCACGAAGCCTCAAACTTATCTACCAAGCTAAAAGCGCATGGCTACCCTAAACGACTAGTTCGGAACGCCCAAAAACGAGCCTGGTACTGCCCAAGGGAGATCCTGCTTTCTCCCAAAATCAAGCCCAGCACAAATCGGATAGTGTGTGTGACCACATTCTCACCAATCTCTAATCCCATCCGTAAATCTATCATAAAACACTGGCCCACCGTGAACGCAGGCAATCTGAGTATTGAGCGCCCTCTCTTTGCTTTCGCAAAAGCCGCAACCTCAAAGACCACCTTGTATGGGCAGCTCTACCAAATCCCAAGCCAGTCACTACTCTTTATGCACACTGGGGCCTTGAACCATTAATTGGACACGCTAAATGCGGCAACTGTAATGTCTGTGATTTTACCATTGAAGGAAAAGTGTTTACCTTTAATAATGTTGCAATTAAATTAAGGTCATTTTCGAACTGTAATACTTGCAATGTCATTTATCTGATTCAATGCCCTTGCCTTAAAATCTACATTGGCCAAACAACACAAAAAGTGAAGACCCGAATTGGACAACATCGGAGTAGAGTGCGCTGTAAAACTCCCAACGCTCCCTTGGTGGACCACTTCACTGATGCCGGCCACAATGAGGATGATATTAAATGGACTGTTATCAACGTGGTAAAACAACCCCCAAGAGGCGGAGAAATTGTACAACTCCTGAACAAAGAGGAGCTCAGACTGATTATCCGCATGAATAGCATCAGTAATGGATTGAACAGAAATGAGGACTGGACCACCCTGATCTAGGCTTCTCCTAGGTCCCAGAATGCAATCCGTTTCCTTCTCCAAAGGTTTTTGACTGGAATAATGTTCACTTTTAATGTTTTACCTACATGCAAACACCATATATCCCTCGTTTACTCCCTTTAGACCATACGGTTTGGCAGTTTGGAAATGTGTTCTATATGTTCTATTTTGTTACCGATTTTTGCGTTATACACCTCGTGTATATAATGTGATCCTGATCCCAATCACTCATGCGTACTATTTTGGACCATTATGAACCTGGATGGCCCACGGTCACCTATCATTCTTGCTCACACTATGTTTTTGCTTGAATCTGGCCCCTCAAGGCTACATGTATCGACATGTATCGGTAACTTATGTTAATTATATATTGGTTCATCCATTAAGGGTCTATTGCGTCCCTTTGCCAGCTACATGCTTCTACTTGCAAAGTTATAATTTTTTCATATATAATTGTTTATGTATATTTCATATTTATCACCACCAGTAATTAACATGTCACCACACATTACACTTTTGATATTCTACTATCGGCACTCTAGCCTTCTTTCTACTGCATCTGAGTCTTTCCTCCATGTTCACATGCTAGACCCCTCACCCAACATGGCCGCTGTGACATTATGTCACGTGACCTCGGCAACGCCATAAACACAGGGAGGTGAGCGGCCGCTTGTTATCCCAGCTAATCAGCCCTGGATACTACGGCACAACGGTAAGCGTGCAAACCCGCTAGGTCACATCACTCTCTGTCAACCCTTTTTCCGTCCCATCACTCCCTCATTCTCTCCTCTGCAGTGCATCGCCACCCTGCCTTGAAATAATTCACTTATTCCAAACGCTAGCAGATCCTCGCCAAGTTTTGCCAAGACCCCTCCATTGGACGGCTGCCTCGGCTCGAGCCACCGTGCGCATAGATTGTTCCCGCACGTGAATCTAAGGGTATTTTCACCATTCTTTTTTGCTTAGCGCTCCTTATGTTCGCGTACCTTAGCCCACGGTTAGCCGGTATTTTGCGATAATTACTGGCTATTTAAGCGTGGCATGACTGGAACAGCGTCTTCACTATGACTTGTATTTGGTTCACTAAGCCC
Organism: Calotriton arnoldi; assembly: GCA_963921515.1. NCBI lineage: Eukaryota > Metazoa > Chordata > Amphibia > Caudata > Salamandridae > Calotriton > Calotriton arnoldi. The sequence goes on along the minus strand of CAWUFW010001622.1, from coordinate 107,375 downwards.
TGTTCGACTGGCACACTGCGCCTCACAACCCTTCACGTCATCAATTGATTTTGCTGAGCACAGCTCTACCTGGTCTTTAAGTAAGACGTGCATGCGGAATATCGATGTCAACCACAGCCCTGCATGACTTTTTTGACTACATTCACTGGCCGCATATTGAATAGTCTGTTGGTATAGCCCGCCACAATTGCCATCCTCATTGTTAGACACAAGTAATTGTTTTGTCGGTTCCGGTTTAGACCCTCTCATGCCGTTCTCAATATTTCGTTTTGATAATTACTCCTTGTGCCTATCGATGCCACTTCACGTTCACAGGTCATTTCAACCACCTTCACAGGGCATGTGTCTGACACCAGGGATTCTCAATGATTGCCCTGCAGGTTGTACTAGGCTTTACACTCCGTATTAGACGCCTCCTAATCTCCTTCCCCTCTCTATTTTCCACAGGCACTTTTACAAATTCAGGCTTGTAAATTTAACTGTCCTGATGATGATCCTACTATTGTTTTAAAAGGATCGAAACGTCGTCGACTAATGTAAACAGTGTGCACATTAATCCAATGTGATAAAAGAAGTGCATTTACTGTTTTTTCTAAGCTTGCCACAAATATGCTCAATATTCCACAAGCTACTTCTGTCTTGCCTGAAATGTTTTTGTCTTAATTGTACTTGTCATGTGTTCATGAAGGATGCAGGATTGCGTCCCACTATATTGATGTGTTCGTATTTGTGTTTTTTGACGTTATTGATTTATTAAATTGAATGTCTGGCTGGACACTCGCAATATAGCACTGATTCTAGTCTATGTTTATCTTATTGACTATTGTTCTGTTTAAGGACCACTGTTCTAATACAAAACTGGCATCTGTATAACGCCCTGTAAAGATATGTTACATGGCTTTTCATGGCATTATAAATATGTGCCCATTTCACGCAGAAAACTGCGTGAAAGGGGCGTTCCATGGGTGTTGCTGGGGGCGTTCCCAGCAACATCTGTGGCTTTTTGACACTGCCCCAGATTTACGAGAAATCGTAGGTTTTTGGCAGAGGCGTAAGGGAGGCACAATGAGGAGAAATATCCTTATTTCTCCTCGTTTTTCCTCTTTCTATGTGTGCTGCATTCTGCAGCACACATAGAAACAGGAAAATGCCTCATGGGATTGTTTTTGTGCAGGAAGGTCTCCTTTCCTGCACAAAAATAATCACTCCTGCAACGCTGGCACCCTTGCACCATGGTGCAAAGATGCCTGTGTTGGCGCAGGGCAGACCATTGTGAGCCAGTGCAGGGGAAAAGGACAGGAAGGCACTGTATCTAATAGATACGTCACATTCCTGCCCTTTTCTTTTGCCGTAGGGCAGTCCAGCAGCAAGGCCTGCTGCGCTGCCCTACGGGAAAAACCCCATAAGTGAGGCCTATAGTTTTGCCGGAAACATTAAGCTATACTTCAGATTAAGGTCTCTCCTGCGCTTTTTGACAGCTAGAAACGTTTTCTGTCGGGTCTACACTTTTTGCGTGTAGTCTGGGAAGATTGAGATGGGCTACCCTCAAACTGTGGAGGACCTTGTATCTGGACGTATTGCAGGATGGCATCCTGGTCCCTAAATTTGAACAGGTGGGCAATGAGGGCTTTCGGCGTTGCACCTGGCGGGGCGCGGGGGGGCAGAAGCATCAGTGCCCGGTGGGCCGTTAAATTGTGAAGAACTTTGATAGCCTCCGGGGGAGTATCAGGGTAGTGACCAATTCTTCCAGGAATAGATCAGTAGACTGCGCTTCCACTTTCTCTGGGAATCCTACGAATCGTAAGTTGTTCCTTCTGGATCTGCCTCAGAATCTTCTATTTGTTCCTCCAATCCCACAATTAGTTTCTGCAATGAAGTCACGGTATCCTGCAATGTGCTAACCTCTCGTTTTTTGACTCCCACATTTCCTTTCGTTGCAGTGCCCTATTCTGCCACCTTTCTGAGATCTACCCTTAGCAGGTTAACATCAATTGCAACAAAGTCAATCTTGGTGGCCAGCTCCTCTCTGGAGCCCTTAATCGCTGCCATCAAGTCTGCCAGCAACAGGCCTGGGTCTTTGGATGCTCCATCTCGATTTGCATCTCCCATAGGCATAGTATGTGTGTAATTGACGATCTTGTTAGATTGGGCAGACCTTGCAGTCTTGTCCTTCACCATGACTGCAATGGCATTTTCAGGATACCCCAGGATCCGGCACCAGTGCGCCCCTTAAATAGTTGCACCAAGACTGGTATTTTAAAGGGCTATCGGCCTACAGGGTCGCCCATCCGGTTTCTAGTCACCAGGGGGTCTCCACTGTGTTCTTTAGGGGCCGATCCGGGATGATGATGTTGCCAATGAACTCCCAAGGCAGGGTCCGTTAGTTCCCTCTTGTTTAGAGCCAAGGTAGAGGTATTATCTGCAGGTCACGACTCACTGTATCCTTATAGTTCCCTCCACAGTCACATTGCGTCACTCACGGGCTGCAGAGAGGCACACCCTGGGTTCAGCCGGCAGCTCGCTCTCTTGCACTGCCACCAGCCATCGGGATATATAGGCTCCCCCCTTTGAGGCGTCAGGGGCTAGCTCACTTCACGGCCAACTTTGCATGTTATTTTAAATATAGAACACCATGCAAAAAGCTTGAGCACTTTCAACTTAATGTTGAATTAAATATTTAATTAATTTAAATATATTATATTAAAATAAAAGTATTATTGTGAAGTTTAAATAAAAAAATTAACCTCCCACCTAAAGAAATAATGTTATTTTATTATGCATTAATAATTATTCAAAGTGATGTTTAGAGTTAAATAAAAGTAGCTTAGTTATATTTTAATCAAATGTATTGTTAGATTATTTTTAAAATTCAAAAACATTAACAGATTTTGTAATTAAAACATAAATACGTTTTTTTCAATACATTTTCGTTATTTATATTTTTTAATATTTTAAATATTTTCATTTCATTTAACGTTATTGCCTACAGAGTTTTATTTTGAGTTTAAACCTTCATAATTTTCTATAGGAAGGTGTTGCAGAACAGTGGTTGGTAATATGGCTCGCTTTACTTAATACTATTTCTTTTTGGCAGTATTAACGTACACTTGAAAATTTGGTTCTACCCCATTTTTGAGGGGGTGGAGAAATGTAAGTCTACTTTTGAGTAACTTTCCACTTGGATTTTGAAACTAGCGCACAGTAGTAATGTTGCCCAAAAGTGTAAGGGTAAATTACATGAATAAATTACTTATAAGTGTAAGTTACTTTTTGAATAATCCGAGAAGGTTTTACCAATGATCTTCCAAAAGCAAATTGATTCCTTCTTTTTTTAATGTACATCAAGTCATATCTTCATTTTGGTGGATTATACATGAATTTCAGTCCAATTCGAAACTACTTAAACCCCCACTATATACCAAGATTTGATACAGAAAGAGCTGAACTTCTACATCTCTAGAACAAACATTCCAAATACACCATTAGACACAGAATCCATGTGCTTTTTGATTGCCGTGTTGTCTCAGATTGGTTCTATTTTGTGTAATTGTTCGCTTCAGGACAATAGTGACACAAACCCCTCTGCTGCACTGTAGGAAGCTGGCTCTGTATATACTTCACCAAAGTAAGATAAAGTGTGCACATAGTCCAAGGAGTCCCCAGAGGTATAGCAGAGGCTAAATTAGGTAAGTAGTAACAGCTCTCTTTGTGGTAGCGAGCAGTTAGGCCTATCCAGATGGTGTGTTAAGCATTTATTGTATTCACTCAATCAAGACTGATGCACACACTCAGAGACTGAATCCAGACCAATTGGGTAAGTATAAAAAAAAGGTATACTTGTATTTTATTTCTAGAACCAAGCAGGACTTGGTACAGGTAGGTAAAATATACTTGGAATGCAGGATTTCAGAATGACATGCAGTTATGATTGAATTTTGCAATAATTACAGGTTTGCATTGATTCAGAAAGGACTTTGCATTATACAATAATTACTTTTAGAATAGTTTTTAGTTACTTTTAGATTTCTTTCAGTACTGGGGGTGGTATACCTAGATACCACACCTAAGGATTTCACAATATAAGGTAAGTAAGACTTTTCTTGGCTTTCAGTTATAGTTTCGGTATTCCCATACAAAATAACAGTTCAACACGTAGAACATTTTAAGCCCAAAATCTCATAACATGGGTTCCTATGGGAAAAATGGTTATCGGTTTTGCAGGTAAGTAAACGTCTTACACGTGGGAGTTTTGGGGGATAGGACCAAGGTTCCCCAAGGTCTAGGTAGACACTCAAGTTGCACCACCAGCGGAATTGGGGCGGCCGGTTGCAGAGTGCAGGGGCCCAATGTTAGCCAATGGGGCTAAGTTGGCCTTCGGTTAGTGACTGCTTACGAGCAGGCCACTTGGGTGTGGGAGCAAAGCTCCTGGGGTTAAGGTCAGCACTGCAAGGGCAAGCGGCCAGCACATGAGCTGCACCACCAGCGGCACTGGGGCGGCCAGGTGCAGGTTGCCAAGAAGACTTTGGGGACCCTGTGCTTCTCAATGGAGACATTCAGTTCTGCAAAGTTGCTTTAGGCTCAGGCAGGGAGACATCCTGAAGGCGACCACTGGCTGGAGAGATAAGTTGGGATCTTGGGGGATTCCTGGACACCGTTGGTTGGGCCACCGAAGGCCTTGCGGCGTCATGCAGGGGTGTCTTCTGGCGTCAGGTTTTCTAACCAGCTACGGTCGCGGTCAGGGGGACCCTTCAGGTTGAGGTTGCAGTTGTTGTCTTGGCGCTTGAGGGCGGTTGGGGCTCACCAGATCCCAAGTCAGGATCACAGGGGAGACCTCCTCAAGGTGTTGGGCCACTCGAACTCGGGCCGTGGGCGTCGGGTGCAGAATTGTGGAGTCGCCAGAATCTGGATTCTGGTCTTGGAGTCTTTGTTGAGCAAATCCGGTGCTCACGAGAGACAGAGTCTGTAAGGTGAGAGCAGGGCAGGTCCTCTGGGCTCTGGGGTCTGCTGGACATGCCGGGTTCTTCACTGTAGGCAGGTCAGAGGCAGACTGGCCGGTAGGACTGGGGCCAAAGAGGTAGTTGTCCTCTTCTTCCTAGGTCAGCACAGCTCTTCAGTCCTTCTTCTTTTTTCCTCAAATCTGAGGAGGCAAGATTAAGGGTTGCCCCTAAATACTAGATTGAGGGGCGTTTAAAGGGGTGCGCTAGTGGGGACCAATGGGTCCCTTCCCTGGGGTGGGTACACCCCCTATTATGCCAACCTCCAGTGGGAGGGGGCATGAGCCTCTCCCTAATTGGCTGAGTCCTCTCATCTTCAAGATGGAGAGGACTGAGATGTGTGCTTCACCTCGCCTCCCCTACCGGAGAGGTGGGGTTGACAAAGGTGGGCACAACTCTCTTCCTAGCTTGTTTTTCCTGGTGATTCTCCCGCCCAAAGTGGGGGGCAGAACTGGTGGGAGCCAGTTGCTGGGGGCAGCAAAAGGCAGGGACAGCTTCAAAAGGCGGCAGGCCTTTGAAGCTTTCCCTTCGTGGACCCAGCCCATCCTGGGGGAGGAGGCATGACACCTCTGCCCAGGATGAGCCTTGTCTCTGGGCCCAGAAAGCGGAGGCTCTCTACCCAGGGGTCCAGAAACCTGCTGGTGGTGGCAAATGGCAGCCATTCAGGAACCACACCAGGGCTGGTCGTTTTTCAGGGGGCATCTCTAAGATGCCCTTGGAATCCATTCTACATTATATCCCACACTGGCATGAGTGGGGGTTAATGTGCTGAGAAGTTTACTACCAAACCTCCTAGGTTTAGTAAAGCCATTATGTAGCTGTGGAGTTCGTCCTGGAGAACTCCCAGACCTGATATGTACTCCAATGTACCCCAATATAGGCTTAGGTAGCTACACAACCTTTTACCTACATTTGGTCTACCTAGCTCTGCATAACTGTTCTAGCATTGACCTTTTACCCAGTTATGTGCGGAATAAATGTCGATCAGTTTCCTTGAAACTAGCCTAATTTATTATGCATGAGGATTCTTAGAAAGTCCCTGCACATGACGTACATATCAGCATGAACATACTCTGTGTAAAAGTCATGGTCATCTTCATCCTAGGACAAAAGAACTGCTTTGCATAATTGCAGGTATTGTTCTAGGCTCATTTTTTATAATCGTACTCACAACATATCGATTGTGTAAGGAACCCAGAGGCTATCTTTTTGTTATAAAAGAACCATACCAAGACTAGATAGGTAGAGGAGAAGCTTGCACGCTGACACTAAACACTTGGGTCACAACCTGCAGAAGCTACAACATGCAGCGGTCTGACATCCCTTGCGGGGTGTCCAACTCGAGACCAAGACGGAGTCCTTCGTTCTCTCCCATCAGGTAATGGGGTTGGCTCTTTCCTAGGGTATTCTTGGCTTTACACCTACATACATGCTAGGTACCCTTAAGTACACTTAGGTAGGGTTGCATCGTAAGAGTATGCTTGATTACTGCCATGTATCTATATGCCTGCATACATTCACTGTTTTAGCACCACAGTAGAATTCTACATTTTATTTACTCTGTTGGTGCTTGTAATCTTATACATCTGTTTCTGTCTAATGATTGTCGCAGCAAACATGTTTTATACTAGAATGACGCTAGTTCAATAAATGCTTATTTAAAACGTCCCCATTGTTTATTCTGTGTATCTCTCTGAGACTAAGTGAGCACGATTAACTGAGCGAAAAGTACTGCACTGTTTCCACGATCCCTGAAGGATCAAGAGTTGTCATGTTCGATAGTTGCCAGAAACTATTTACTCATTGGTAATGTTAGGGGGCTTATGGTGGCACTGTGAGCTAGCTGGTCTAAAGGCTAACCTATCCTTCGGAGGTGTCTGGAATCAGTCTGGACACCAATCCCGTAGTTTATGTTGTCTAAACGCGCAGGTCCTATGTATTATTAGGAACTACACGACATGGTGACACCAACGTTGGTTTGGTTCTAATTTAACGGTCAAATTTGTGTAGTTCAGTCATTCTTTCTCAGAGACCCCTACTCCCATTTACCCAGAGACTTCTGGAGTGGGAAGTGAAAAATCCACCGCAGCTTAGTAGGTATATCCAATGTATTGGCTGTAGGTTTGTTCAAGCTTGAAAGATTATAGTTCCCCACATTGTGCAAAACCTTAACTCTTTTTCTTAATACTTCTCCCCATAATGTCTAACAACGGGGATGCTGGTATGAGTGATGCTAGTACAGAGAAAGCTGAGCAGGAAGGTGCTCTTAACATTTCAGAAAATTGCAGACATGCACTTACTATGAAATTAGCAGATTATGGTCTCTCATCAATAGGTGGGACGGTTACCTTCATGATTGAGGCACACGAGGTATTCAGGACAGAGGTTTTCTATTCTTGGGTTGAATTCCCACCTGCAGATGCACACACACATTTGTTTCATACTTACATTCCAGATGAGACTCAGGAAGAATACTCTCCATACAAGAACATAGAAGTCCCATTAACTTACCAACAGCATATAAATTGGTTTAAAGGTGCCCACCCCACCCCACAGAAAAAGTGAGACTCATTCCGCTCAGCAGAGAAGGAGCGACCTGGCCAGTCCTTGCTGCTCACACACAGCATCCAGAAATTGAAACATTGGAAGCAGCAGACTTACGTACACTTTACAAAGAGATAGTAAAAGTTACAGAAATCTTACACAGTTCGTAATGCGAACACTTACTATTCAACCTACAATGGTAACTCAATCTGGTCAACGCAACAAAAATTAGCCTACAAAGGCTGAACGCGATTATGGGCATGAGCAGATGCCGTTCTGGAGAGCTCAGAAAATAGCACAGCTTGAGGCAGTGTTTCCCCACACAGGCCAGCAGGAAAACACAGAATACTAACAATTTGCTTGCCAATGGGAATAGCTCCCCCAATAGAGGATTGTACCACTTGGGGTACAGTTTTTGCTGCCGTTTATACCACAACTCATGGTGTCCCCTCAATAGCAGTCATACCAGAAGTATTGAAACAAATACAGAATGAGTACGGGGCAGAACCTGCCCTGGACTTGGGGATGCAATTTTGCCCAGGTATCCACAGTTATGTTAACTAACATAAAAGAGCAGCGGTGACTATACATAGAGATAATTTGGGAGCTATACCTGTGAAACCACAAGTAGCGAGTAGTTCTGAAAAGGATAACTCGAAGCAAGCACCTGATTCTTCTAAAATGGGATAACAAACAAATGGGATAACAAACAAACAAAAAATAATAAGCAGAATGCGTCACGATCACAGAGTGGGTCTCCTCAACAGGAGCCCTCTGATAGAAAATACAACCTTAGAGACTGTGATAATATTAAAAAGCCTGACATGTATCAGGATACTTATACACGTTCCTCTCATTCCTTTCAGGGTTCATCGAAACACTCAGAGAGGGAAGGACGGTCAGAACGCAGATCAGAAGAGCGAGCAAAGCCAAGAGATACACATCGCACTTCAGACTACATTATCAAACAAGAAGATAAACCCAAAAGTAAACCTCAATTTAAAAAGAAGAAGGTAGCTGGCCTTAAAATAAGAAATGCCCAGGGTACTGAGGACTCAACTATTGAACGGAGAATGGGCTCTGACAATGCTAGACAGGGCAGCAGAAGTAACAATAGCTCGTCAGAACCTGATGGAATTACTAGTGACAGCAGCGTTGAATAAACATATCACGGTGGAAACACCGGATAACAGGCTAAGTGTCCAGTTATATGAAATAATGCTCCAAATGAAGGGGGACATACCTATCAAAGGGAAAGGTCTCTTTTGGGAGAACCTGACATATGGATACAATATCCTTTTGGCTGAAAACGATTGGCCGTCTGAGTTCGTCCTGGAGTGCCCAAAGGGGGAAGATTTAATTTTACCAGCTTTCTCTGACCTCGTTCCAGAGTCATTAAAACACACTTGCAGGAGTGGGCATTAGCGGTAGCTCCCGCACTTTACCGCAATCATGTAGGGTGGGATGCTGAGTCACCTCACCATGAAATCCCATTAAAAACTACTCCTACTCCACAGAGGCAGTACCCAATAAAACATGACACAAAGAAACAGGTCAGGGAGATCTTAGATCAACTTGAATACCAAGGTGTGATTGAGAATTGCACCTCTTCCATGAATAATCCTTTGTTTCCCATAATGAAACTCGACAATTCATATTGTCTAGTTTAAGACTACAGGCATTTGAACACATGCACAAAATTCACACAGTGCCACATTAATGAATAACATTGTGCTGAAGAAATACAAAACAACACTAGATATCTCAAATGGATTCTTCTGCCAAAATATAGCGCCTGAAAGCAGATATTTGACAGCATTTTCAGCGCCGTGTTCTCAACGACAATTCTGTAGACTGCCCCATGGGTATAAGAATAGCCCTGGGTTGTTCTCAGCAAGAGTAAGAGTTACTTCAAATTGTGATGAGGAGGCATTGTCCTACGTAGATGATATTTATCTGAGTGACGATGAGTTATTGGATCAATTGCACAGGGTAAACAACATAATTATGGGTTTCGCCACTGTGGGCTACAAATTACACTTTAAAAAAAATCACAAATTGCCCACATCAATGTCCTATTTTTGGGATATGAGCTATCAAGCAAAGGAAAAAGCCTGACAGCTAATTTTTCAGAAAAATGTGCGCTGCTCCAACCTCCAAAGACTCTGAAAGGTTTACATTCCATTTTAGGATTCCTAAATTTTGGCAGAACATACATTTTGGATTACGCATAAAAGGTAAAACCTTTCTACGACCTAATCAGACCTAATTTTTCAGTTCAACATTGGACACAGGAATACACAGAAATTCTCCATTCCGTACAAATTGACATAATAGCTTTCAAACATTTACACACACATGTAATACTACGAATTTGGTGATCCGTGTAGTCAGTCGCGGGTCAATCTGGGAATACTTACCTCACCTTCAATGAAGGCGAAACTGTACCCACTGCATGCAAATCACATTTGTACACAAACACTGAAATGCATTTTACATCCACAGAAAAGATACTGGCAGCAGTACAGACTGCTGTAGTGAGAGAAAGAGCACTTGCTGAAGGGAAACACATAATTGTCGTGACTCCAGTACCAACCTTAGAGGCTGCTACCAAAGCAAGCATTCCAAACGCAAAAGCACTGCACCCACGATGGATACAATGGGCTAATTCTCTCACTGCAACAGATGTAGAGTACAAATTTGATTCTTCATTAAAAGCACAAGCATTCCTATAGTACGAACAAGAATATCTTCTTCCGAATGAAATAATACCTCTAGATCAGTATGAATACATTAGTTACACTGATGGATCTGCCCAGCCTGCCGTAGGAAGTAAACCGCAATACAGCGCAGCATGTGCCATTGTGAAGGGACATATGCGGGACAGCAAGTTCCGTCCTAGCAATACACAGATGCAGTCTCTAGGAGATTTGCCGGGCACAGCTGGCAGAACTAAAAGCCCTGATACTGGCATTAAAATATATGGATCAGGAATTCCCCACACTCATTGTGTGCGATTAATTTTACTATGTCCAGTCATGCAATGAATATCTTCACTATTGGGGCCAAAATAAATTTGAGATTCCAAAGGTTGCACAATAAAGCATAAATTGCTTTGGGAACAAGTGGCAGATCTGAAAAAGGGCTTGCCACGGGCTAATGTAATTCACACATTGAGTCATCAGCGTGTTGGTGTGCAAGTTGATGGGAATTCACTGGCTGATGAAGTCGCCAAGGCAACAGTGCGAACTGATGCCATTGCTGCAATCACTCTTTTTAGCACGAGAATAGACAGACAGATAAAGATAGCTGTGAGCGCCACGCGCAACAACAGCTCAGCCTTGCCAAAAGGTTTTCCAATTAAGTACTCCTACAAGTTAGATGTGCAAAACATTCTGTATGCTCAAATTCCAGGAGTGGTGGATAGAGTAATACAAAACATGGGTCGCAGATCAGGATTAATTCTAGCTGCACACAAGGGTCTGGGTTCAGCACATACAGGTATCGCTGCGACTATTTCGCTGCTGAAGCAGCGTTATTGGTAGTCAGGTGTCACTAAACAGACCAAGGGTTATATCCTTAAGTGCGACATCTGTCAGCAGATGAAAGGTTTCACCGTAGCACGTCCACCACAAACACCCTTACTGATATCAGGCAGAACTCTCGCATGTGTCTATTTGGACCACTGCAGCCCCTTACAATCTGACAGGGCTTACAGGTACACCCTGGTGGCAGTGGATTCATGCTCTAGATTCATGTGGGTTTGGCCCTAGCGCTTGGCTGACGCCCAAACTGTAATAAATGATTTGTGAGTCTTCATAGGGACATACGCAATTGGCACATTACATTCCAACCGTGGCCCTGCGTTTAGCTCACAGGCTTACAAAGATGCCATGGGAAGTTTGGGTGTTGCGTTGCGGTACTCCTCTCTGTATCATCCCGAGGGAAATTCGATTGTGGAGAGGAAAAACCAGGACTTAAAGCAATCTTTAACAGCTAGGGTATTAGGCTCGTGTGGAATTGGGTCACTCACCTATATGGCGTCGAGAGGGCACTAAACAACATGCCAAGAAGTTCTATGGGGGGTTGTACTCCATACAAAGTCCTGTTCAGGATTAGAATGTGGGTACCTGACATCGACTGTGACAGCACAGTGGCAGATGAATAAACATTTGAGATCAATGATCGTTTGCTGTTTTACAGGAACTCAATGAATTCCGGGCACTACAAAGCAAAGTCTAAGTAAAACGCACCGCCACTGGGGAAATAAAAGCTGTTCTGGCAAGACCTGCCTGGGTCCCGAAGATTGGGGACCTCGTCAGAGAAAAGATTGAGCAACAAAAAGAATTTGGGCCATCTTACAGAGTGCCTTTACCTGTCCTGGCGGTCGAAGGAACAAGAACAGTACTTCTTCCGCACCTTGCCGGCAAGAAAAAAAAGAGATTCATCTCAATTGATCTGATCAAACCACACTATGTGGGCGATACTCAATAGTAGGCCGCGTGGGCTCCTGGGTAGCACCAGATCTCCTCTCCCTACCATACAGGAAGTTCAGATGGAAAGATTAATCACGTTTGAAGATTCTACTCCATAAAATGAAGGAGTTATCAACCACGAAATGCAACTTGTACTTGTTGAAATTGAACAACTTCAATCTACAAATGACAAACGGATCTCAATTCGGCCTAATACCAACATCTATGTGAATATGTCTCAAAAGGAGACATCTCCCAGTTCTACAAAACCAGCTACTAAAGATAGATCGCACTGTGTCTGTCTACTTCATCGATTTTTAAACTTTCTCATTGGATCCAAGTGAACCCGAGTTACTGCCACCGCCTGTTTCCCACAAACAAAGAATTTGTGATTTCTACCTTTGGCTGAAAAATACTTATTTTGTTTCTCCCTGGATACAGCTCTGTATTGCAATTGGTTTACTGTTCCTAGTCCTTTGGATTGATATAGTGACTGTCTTTTTCCTGCTCCTGAATGAACTTAGTCCTGAAATCGCATGCATCATCACACCGTGAACAGAGGGACCTGTCCTTAGTGAACATTACTTGAAAAACAACACAATTGCCAATGCTGATGATTACTGAATCATTATTTGTTCACAATCACACATGTGTCACTCATAGTGACTGTTAGTGAACATTACAGCAGTTCCAGTTCCCAAAGGAATAGTTTGGGACAAAGTTTCATATGATGTATATGGTCCAACTGAACTTTTAAAAATACCACACTTATTTAAAATTTCTCTAAGTGATATCATCACCTCTAGTACTTTCTCTGATGATTGGGACTTTGAAACTGTAAATACTATGCTGCTTGATTTAGAACAATCTGCTGCATTTTCAAATGATGAATTGTATGATGATACATCTCATTTTGACACCATGTTTTGTTACCAACACTATGGTCATCATTTCTTGCACAAAGCAAGTAGCCCACATAATGTTTTCTCTTACCATCAATGGGAACATTGCCCAACAACGCTTAAAGGTAGTTCAACCACATTCACACAAAGGTTTGCTTATTTTTCTGGGTTTAACACTTTAGACCCAACCTCTTATTACTATAAGCTTGCATCTACACCTGCAAAGAAAAATATGCTCACTAACACGAAATAGATATACTCTGCTTCCTTTATTTCCCAACTGTCTTTACAGGGTTTCGACTTTTGGAAGTACACTATAGACACAAAAACTGTCTGGAGCACTAAAAATTGGCAAGTTCAGGGTACTGAGGCCTTATTTAGAGCATGCCTCATACCACATCAAATGATTTTCCAGAACGATACAGTGCAACAGATTTCCTGTCTTGGGCTAGCGAAGATTAAGGATTTGAACTTACCTCGGTTTCCCCCACTTACACACTTTGAGGGATGGCAAAATTACACACAACACAGTGAAGATACATTAGATGCCATACTACACGATGGTTCATACAATTCATTAGACCCTAATTGGAAGGGATGGTTGGTTTGGCCTATCGACACAAATAGGTGTCAGTCACGATTCAGGGGTACCACCGAAGAGCTTAGTATCCATAGGCCTGACCAACGCTATGTACACTCAGTACATTTGGGGGGGTGACATCTTACAGTGTTGGGAAGTTATGCATAGAGTGGCTAAAAACCTCAACACTGTCCCAGATGAAACAACACTTATCCTTACTCTCAGATGACATGGATCTTAGGGATTTTTTGTTAGGTCCCCAGAAGCCACGTCAAAAGCGCTTCTTGTATGCTATTTACAATGAGGTATGGAAACTTTCCGAGCAGGAGGCTGCTGAGAGATTGTGTCAGATTGATAGGGTTAACCTAGAAAATGCTTTGGCTGTGGTCAACAATGGCCAAATTATAATCTAGAATTTATTCACTGGGCAACATTGTGTCTTCTGCTATGGATATAATGGAACAGGATTTGTCTATTTTACAACATGGACAATAGCAATTGCGATCCATTCTATTATTGAGCTGGAAGCTAGAATAATTGCGTTCTGGTCACATGCCCTGGCAGTATATCAACAGTACGACTCTGTTTTCTCCATACAATCTAACAGAAAGACAGATGGCAATGACACACAGAGATGCAAAATATACAATGCTGCACATTGTAAAATTGGAGCAATTACCTTTCACCGTGGCTGAGTCCTCTTCCACAGAATAGTTAATCCATGGCTATATTACACTGTCAGTCACGACATTCCAATTTCAATACTGTCTACAGTACCAGTAGATTTGCAGGTATGAAGCATTAGGAGGGAATATACTCATGAGTACTGGGATTTACCATACAGATTTAGATGCAGGAATGGGGACACCGAAGTTTTTCTCAGCGGTTCAGACTGCGAAACTGCTTTAAGTGGGTCTCTAGTTTGCAAGGATTTTTTGCTTCAAAGAGCCTGTAATGCTTCAGTTGCTAACTTATCCTGTTCCCCAGCTACAGTGATTCACCTGGTGTTCAAGCTGCTTTCGAATGGAAGCTATTTGATGCTGAATGATCAAGGTTGTTGGGGGATGGTACCAGGCATTGCATATCTAGTCACAGTAAGTTCCAGGGTTACTTGTTGTATGCAAGTATTGTTTCCACTGACCCACACAGTTAGGGAGGAAACGCTATGGCCTTCATTGAATGTTTTCTTTATACGGTTTGATTCTCTGAGTAGACAGAAAGCCATGCTTTTGCAGAAGAATGTGGCCTTAACCTCAGCCCGAGAGACTTTTGATCTCCAGGTTGCAAGGTCTTTATCTGAGATACAGGCGCTAGTCCGTATGAACTTCCTGCTTCATTTCAGGGAAATGGTTCATCGTATCTTTAACATGTCTAATACGAGGGGGATCGTGCACCTATTTAAGAGCATAGGTTTATAGACTATTAAGCACCTTTCAGACAATCTTCAGAATTATTCCAGCATTTATGCACTCCGTGTTGGGAAGCGTTTTTGGAGGGCTTCCGCTGGTCCTGCTACTTGTAGTGGGTATCCTGGTTTTAATTTTCCTGCTACGCAACGGACAGCCCAGTTCCTCAAGAGATGAGAAGGCACTCCTAGTGCGATGTTGCAGTGAACGCATGATTCTCCATCTGGGCACACCTCAGCTTCGGGAGCTAAGCGAGCATTGGTTTCTATCATTCAGAACAGTCTGGATTGACTGCATCTTGCCTGTACTCCGCTGCCTATTCTGCGGACACGAATGCGTGTTGGACATATGTCTGACCCTTCCATCGGTTGCGCCACCGGACATTGACGTACTACTGGACCCCTTAAAGGCTCACGTTTTACAGTGTCCTCAGCGTAATCCCATGTTCATGACAGCATTCTTAGAGCCCCCACGGGATGCTTCAGCTCCTGTCGGAATGGACAACGGCTCTACAACAGGTTCACAGGTATCGAGTGTTCCCTCGGCAGCTGCTGGTGGAACTGAAGATGATCACTTTTGCTCCATTGACCTGATGCAAGAGGTGTTACAGGGACCGTCGTCTGCAGATGCGAGCGACAGTGATGTTGCATCCCCAACACAGGACACATAAACATCTGGCTCTCCCTCTGACGGGAACAATTCGGCCTTTTTCCAAAACAAGCCAAATTGGAATTCGAAACATTTCTTTGTTTTACTTTTTCTGCTCTCATTGAGCAACATGGCTTTTGATGTGTTCAGTTGGTCTAACAGTATATTGACTATTTAGCGGACTTACAGAGCTTTTTAATTTTTATAGCATAATTTTTTACATATACCATGTTTTTAGATGTTTTTACACTGGTTTTTATCACAATGTTTTTATGCTTTTTAAAACAGGCATATTTTAGCATTATTTGACCATATCAACCTTCGGATGAGGAGTGGGTGTTATGTACCCCAATCTAGGCCTAGTTAGCTACACAACCTTTTACCTACATTTGGTCTATCTTGCTCCGCATAACGGTTCTAGCACTGACCTTTTACCCAGTTATGTGCAAAATAAATGTCCATCATTTTCCTGGAAACTAGCTTCATTTATTATGCATGAGGATTCTTAGAAAGTCCCTGCAATTGAGGTACATAAGAGCATGAACATACTCTGTGTAAAAGTCATGGTCATCTTCATCCTAGGGCAAAAGAACTGCTTTGCATAATTGCAGGTATAGTTTTATGCTCATTTGCATAATCATACTCACAACATATCGATTGTGTAAGGAACCCTGAGGCTATCTTTTTGGTATAAAAGAACCATACCAAGACTAGATAGATAGAGGAGAATCTTCCACGCTGAGACAAGACTCTGGGGTCCCGGCCTGCTGAAGCTACAACACGCAGCGGTCTGACATCCCTTGCGGGGTGTCCAACTCGAGACCAAGACGGGGTCCTTCATTCTCTCCCATCACGTAATGGGGTTGGCTCTTTCCTAGGGGATTCTTGGCTTTACACCCACATACATACTAGGTATCCTTAGGTAGGGTTGCATCGTAGGGGTATGCTTGATTACTGCCATGTATCTATATGCCTGCATATATTCACTGTTTTAGCACCATTGTAGAATTCTACCTTTTATTTACTCTGTTGGTGCTTTTAATCCTATACTACTGTTTCTGTCTAATGATTATCGCAGCAAACATGTTTTATACTAGAATGATGCTGGCTCAATAAATGCTTTTTGAAAACGCCCCCATCGTTTATTCTGTGTGTCTCTTTGAGACTAAGTGAGCATGATTGACTGAGCGAATTGTACTGCACTGTTTCCATGATCCTTGAAGGATCAAGGGTTGTCATGTTCGATAGTTGCCAGAAACTATTCGCTCCTTGGTAAGGTTAGGAGGCTTATGGTGGCTGTAGGAAAGTAGGATCTGCTTTTATGGTTACCCCCACTTTTTGTCTGGTGCTATGCTGTTTCTGACTAGACTGACTGGGATCCTGCTAACCACAACCCCAATCTCTGTGCTTTCTCCCTTAAATTGACTATGGTGAGTACTTAGGTACATCCCAGATTGGCTACTGGTGTACCATTATAAGACCCTAGTATATGGTACTGAGTGCCCAGGGCATAGGTACACCGGGGGTCTCCCATGGGCTGCAGCATGCATTATGCCACCCATGAGAGACAACTCAAATTCTGACTACGGGCCTGCCATTGCAGCCTGTGTAAGCTGGTGCTAGCACCACATACGACAGATATAGGTTTCCCTATATCTGGGGTCACTGCACTTAAAACCTATAAGTCACCCCTAAGGCAGGCCTTCCAATCCTGGAGGCAGAGTGCTCGGTTCTAAGTGTGAGGGTGCCTCTGCATGAGCAGAACACCCCTACAACCTTCGGAGTCCATTCTCCCGGGTTGTAAGTGCATCAGCCATTACGATATATAGAGTGGCCACGCGTCATTACACCGCGGCTAAGTCTTAACTGGCTGTAACGAACTCTGTCATGTTTGGTATCAAACATGTTGGAATCATACCATCACATCGTAAACGGTGTGGGAGGTATGATCCATGCACTGTAAAGCTCCTCCGGGAGGCCCTCAGTGCTCCCGGTACCAGTCTACTAAACCTGGACAGCACAACGTGGCTACTGCCGACCAGAGACACGATTCTGCTCTCCTGCTGCTGAGCCAAGCTCGAGCAGGGGAAGGCAGAACAACAGGTATCCTGTCACAGGGAGGTGTGACCACCTCCCAGACAGGGTTTAGTGGATTGTGGCCGGGTGGGAGCGCTTGCCAGCACCACTCAGTCTGCTTGAGGGGCACATTTGGTGCCCTCCTTGCATAGTCCAGTTCGAACCAGCTCAGGGAGGCGTTGGCTCCCGCTCTGGCACAAAACTGGACAAAGGACATGGGAGTATCCTCCCCACTGTCTGAACCCTCCCGTGGGAGGGAACCCTGAATCGTCCCAACCCTTTCCTTAGGGTACTTAAGGGCTTACCTGTAGGTGGGTCCTTAGATTCGTCGTGGGACAAGATTCATATCAAGACACCACTTCTTCTTTGACCGTCTGAGCACTCTGGACTTCGCTCTGGGTATCAAGACTGCAACTGGGAAGACTCCTGCTGCTCCTGGTCTCGTCGCCCTGCATGTCTGCTGCAACATCTGTGCCTGTGCTCCATGCAGGAACCTTCCAAGGCCTGTGGGCATCGAAGACACCTGAAGGAATCTCCCTTGAAGTGAAGGAGTCACTTCCCTGCATCTGCAGGCAGCGCAACGAAGCTGACCGGTCTGCTGATCCTGGACTCCCACGGACTCCGAAAGGCTCAGCAACACAGGTTGTGGTTCTTCACATCCCTTGAGGCCTGCCCTGTCCTCTCACCAAGTTCGAGGCCAGTATCCCTTGTCGGAGCCACAGGAACCGATCCCCTGTGCACGGCGTTGACTTGCCGTTGCAAAGGCTTGTTGGCTTTCTTTCTCCAAGATCTTTGGGCTCCAAGTAGCACCAACCTCAAGCATCTCCTGTGACCAAGAGCTTTGTCCTCACGCATTCGCTTGCACCGTGGGCCTGCGTCTTTGGTGAGCTGCTCGAGGTCTTCTTGCGACTCCAATGCCTTCAGCCTGTGGGTCCTCTTGAGGGTCTTCTTTAATTTCAGCAGTTCCCCCTGATTGCTCGGGCCTGCTCTGAATCTCCTGCTTGTGGCGAGTCACCTGGACCTTGCTGGTCCCGACACTGTACCTTCTTCACTTTCCACGTTGTTTGCGGTTGCCAAGGCTTGTTGGTGCTCCAGACGGACACCGACCCCTCAACTCTCGAAATCCGACGTGGGACAGCTCATGAACGGCTCCTGGTCTTCCACAGCATTGCCTGGCCCTCACAGCTGCAGCTCCAAGGTCACCATCAACTCTCCTGCAACACCCAACATCGGTGGGCATTCGACTTCCATGCCCCCTGGTCACACCTGAGTGGCATAGACTCTATTCCCTCTGCTTGCAGGTACTTCTCAACTTGAATCCACTTTCGGATTCCACCGGAGTCTTTCCACTTCTTCGCCAGCGGCATCTTCCTGAAGTCCTCCATTGAATTCGACAGAGGTTTCCGACGCCAATGCGCACCTATGCACCCGGCTTCCCTGGTGTAGGTATCCTGGTTCCTAGGTTATCCATGGGTGGGTTGGCTCTCCAATCTTCTGTCTTTCACAGGGTTTCTTCAGGGTCCACTGGGAAGGGTCCTTCTTCTTTAAAACTGCAACCACGACTTACCCATTGACTTGTATTGAGCCCGTGGTCGTGTTCCCACTCTGCACACGGCCTCCGTGGGGTTCCTGGTTACTTACCTCGGGTGGTTCCTTGGGTCCCCAGCACTTCTACGTCTTCTGGGTATAGTCTTCACTTGAGTCGTGGTTTGCATCCCTCTATTGTAGTATATGGTTTGGTCCCCCCCGGTGACCACTGTGTAATACATGTTTCTTACTGTTTTCTTTGCAAAGTATTGTGCGCATTTCGTGTATCTCCGGGTAGGAGATATTTGTATGTGTTAGTGAGTGTCTTATAATAAATACATATTTTTATAAATACACTGTGTGGTTCTTTTTCACCTAATATATACCAATAAGATTGTGTTCTGTTAAAACAAGCTGCTTTACACTCCTTCTGGACTAAGCCTGAAGGCTGCTCTCCACAGCTACCACTTAGAGAGCTTTCTAAGGTTGTCTAAGACCACTAAAATCACC
The DNA here is from genome assembly GCA_963921515.1 of Calotriton arnoldi. Classification (NCBI taxonomy): domain Eukaryota; kingdom Metazoa; phylum Chordata; class Amphibia; order Caudata; family Salamandridae; genus Calotriton; species Calotriton arnoldi. The sequence continues at coordinate 87,713 of CAWUFW010001622.1, read as the reverse complement.
ATAAGCGTTGTCTGGATTAGTGCAGGGTTCTAGCAGCATATACTAAGCCAGCTTCTCACAGTGGCACTGTGAGCTAGCTGGTCTAAAGGCTAACATATCCTTCGGGAGTGTCTGGAATCAGTCTGGACACCAATCCTGTAGTTTATGTTGTCTAAACGTGCATATCCTATGTATTAGGAACTACATGACAGACCATATACTCTTTATGACCTTACTACACTTACAATGTCTAAGAATGGACTTAGACACTGTAGGGGTACAGGGCTCATGCCACTGTACCCTCGCTTGAGAGCTAGTGCAGCCTGTTAAAGGGGTGACTTACCTAGGCCTCAGGCACTGGGTTGTTGGCATGGCACACAGGAATGTGTGCCATGTCGACTCGTCACTTTTCTCTGCACCAAAACATGCAGCCTTCAATGGCAGTGTGTGGGTGTTAAGGTGCAAGGCCTCTAAGGATGGCACAATAGGTGCTGCAGCCCTTAGAGGCCTTCCCTGGTCACAGTGCCCTTGGTAACCATGGTACCTTTTACAAGGGGCTTACCTGTGGCCAGAGATGTGCCATTTGTGGGTACAAAGGTACATGTTTGGGAAAGAACAAAGGCCCTGGGAACCTGATTGGCAGAGACCAAGGGCACATCAAGTCATGTTGCATCAGATGTCAGGCAAAAAGTGCGGGGTATCCATGCAAAAAGGGGCACTTCCTACACAACCCCCCCAAACAAAAAAGGATGAGACTAACCTTTCCCATGAGAGTCCTCATTGTCTAAGTAGAAAAATCTGGAACGGCCATCTGCACTGGCATGGGCAGTCCCAGGTCTATGTTCCACTGTAAAGTCCATTCCCTGTAGGGATATGAACCACCTCAAACGTTTTGGGTTTTCTCCAGTCATCTGAATCAGCACTTGGGAGGTCTGTGGTCAGTTTGAATTAGGGAGTGAGTACCAAACAGGTATGGTCTCAACGTCTTCACGGACCAGACCACAGCAAAGGCCTCCCTCTCAATGGCACTCCAACGCTGTTCCCTGGGAGTAGCCTTCTGCTTATGAAAGCAACAGGTTGGTCTTGCCAATCATCATTTGTCTGAGATGGGACCGCTCCTATCCCTAGCTCAGAGGCCTCAGTCTGCACAGTGAACTGTTTGGAGTAATCTGGAGCTTTGAGAATAGGTGCTGAGCACATTACCTCTTTTAGGGTGTCAAACGCCTTTTGGCAGCCAACTGTCCAGTTCAATTTCTTGGGCATCTTGTTGGAGGTAAGTTTTGTGAGGGGAGTCACAATTGACCCATATCCCTTCACAAGCCTCCTATAGTATCCAGTCAAGCCAAGGAATGCCCTGACTTGGGTCTGGGTTGTTGGAGCTTCCCAATCCAGAATGGCCTCCACCTACAAGGTGGCCCAGGTACACAACAGTTTCCTGCCCGATCTGACACTTGGATGCCTTTATAGTTAGACCTGCATCTTACAGGGTCTGTAAAACCTCCCCGAGATGGACCAGGTGATCCTGCCAGGAAGAGCTAAACCCAGCCATATCATCAAGATAAGCTGCACTAAAGCCTTCCACCCCAATAAGGACTTGATTCGCCAACCTTTGGAAGGTGGCAGGGGCATTCTTTAAACCAAAGGGCATCATAGTAAACTGGAAGTGCCCATCAGGTATGGAGAATGCTGTGTTTTCTTTTACTCCAGTGGCCATGCCAATCTGCCAGTACCCTGCGGTTAAGTCAAAGATACTTAAGTATTTGGCAGCCCCTAACTTGTCTATCAATTCATCAGCTCTGGGGATGGGGTGTGCATCTGTCTTGGTGACAGCATTGAGGCCTCTGTAGTCCACACAAAACCTAATTTCTCTCTTTCCACCCTGTGGATGAGGTTTGGGGACTAGGACCATTGGGCTGGCCCAGGGACTCTCAGAAGGCACAATGACCCCCAACTCCAGCATCTTGCTAACTTCAGCCTTGATGCTTTTCTTGACTTGGTCAGACTGGCGATGGATTTTTGTTTTGACAGGCAAGCTATCCCCAGTGTCCACATCATGGGTGCACCAGGGTGTCTGACCAGGGTTCAAGGAAAAGAGTTATGTATACTGTTGCAGAACCTGGTGGCAGTCAGCCTGCTGTTAGGCAGAGAGGGTGTCTGAGTAGACAACTCCATCTACTGACCCATCTTGGGGGATGTAGGAGAGGTCAGGGAGAGTTTCACTGTCTGTCTCCTGATCCTCATCAGTAACAATGAGCATGTTTACATCAGCCCTGTCACAATAGAGCTTGAGGCGGTTCACATTTATCACTCTTTTGGAGGGACCTGCTAGTGCCCAGGTCTACCAAATGGAGTGGCCCTTACCCTATCCTGGAGAAAAAGAGTGAGGTGCCAGTGTCACTTTGGTGAGAGGTACACTGGTTTCCCCAGAGTAATACCTTACTGGAAAAACCTATACAGTTACCAATGCTCTTTTTCTCCAGGATAGGGTAAGGGCCACTCGTTTTGTCCTGGAGGGCCTTTGGTGCCACTGGCTCCAACACCCACACCTGTTGCCCTGGTTGGAATTCTACCAGTGCAGCTTTTTGGTCATACTAGAGCTTCTGGAGCTCCTGGCTGGCCTGAAGGTGTTTGGACAAGGCCTTCATTGCATGGACTCTGCAGAGTCCATGCAAACGAAGGCTAGTCCATAGTCCACCATATCTTGCTTTGGTACATGATGGGGTCTCTCCCATCCTTCCCTCACAAGCAAGTGTAGTCCCCTTGCAGGGTGGCCAACAGAAGTTCAAAGGGTGACAACCCTACTTCCTTCTGAGGCACCTCTCTGTAGGCACAAAGCAGGCAGGGCAACAGAACATCCCATCTCCTTTTGAGCTTCTCAGGTAGTCCCATTATCATGCCTTTTAATGTCTTGTTAAATCTCTCAACAAGGCCATTGCTTTGTGGGTGGTAAGGTGTTGTGAACTTGTAGATCACTCCACACTCATCTCACATGTGTTTCAAGTATGCAGACATGATGTTGGTATCTCTGTCTGATACTACCTCCTTAGGAAACCCTACCGTGGTGAAGACACCAATGAGGGCCTTGGCTGCCACAGGGGCTTCAGTAGTCCTAAGGGGAATGGCTTCAGGATACCTAGTAGCATGATCCACTACTAGTATGAAATTGTTTCCCGAGGCTGTGGGAGGATCAAGTGGACCCATAATATCCACTCCTACCCTCTCAAAGGGCACCCCAACCACTGGTAGTGGAATTAATGGGGCCTTTGGGTGTCCTCCAGTCTTGCCACTGGCTTGACAGGTAACACAGGAGCTTACAAACTCCTTCACTTTTTGGGACATCTGGGGCCAATAGAAGTTGGTGAGCAATCTTTCCCAAGTCTTGGTCTGGCCCAGATGTCCAGCTAGGGGGATGTCATGGGCTAAAGTGAGTAGAAACTCCCTATACAACTGAGGCACTACCACTCTCCTAGTGGTACCCGGTTTGGGGTTACCGGCCTCAGCGTACAGGAGTCCTTCCTCCCAATAGACCTTGTGGGAGCCACTGACATCAGCAGCTTGTTGCTTCAGGCCTTCAAGAGTGGGGCAGACCTGCTGCCCAAGGCACAGCTGTTCCCTAGAGGGCCCCCCTGGTCCCAAGAGCTCTATCTCATAAGGTTCAAGCTCCATGGGCTCAGTTACCTCTGAGGCAGACAAGTCCTCTCCCTGAGGAGAGGGGTCCTGATCTTTTTGCTTTGTGGAAGCTGTTTCACCAGTCTTCCTACCTTTCCTCTTGGGAGATTGGTCCATCATTTCAGGCTCCAACACTCCTTTTTTTACCCTGTGCTTGGCATTGTTCTCTTGTTTTGACACACGCTATCTCAGGGATTTCCAGCTTGGCTGTATGTGTCTTTCTTTCTGCCTCAGCCCATGCTGAGGATTCCACATCATTTCCAAGCAGACAGGAAGCTGTGAGTTTTAGAGAGACCACTACCTGCTTCAGGCCAGCAAACCTCCCCTCCACCCACCCAGTCTAATATCACCATAGCCATGGCATGGTTAGTGGTGACACTGTCAGCATTGGTAACTGTATAGGTTTTTCCAGTAAGGTATTACTCTGGGAAAACCAGTGTACCTCTCACGATAGTGACACTGGCACCTGTATCCCTCAGGGCTTCTATCTTAGTCTGGTTCACTAAGGGGTACTGCAGGTATTTCTTTAAATTAGGGGGCCAGCCAGCCAAAGTGGCTAACCCTCCCTCCCCTTCAGAAACTAAAACCGCCTCAGTGTGAACCCTAATTTGCTCTGGGCACACTATTGATCCCATCTGGAGATTTGCGATACCAGTAGAAACTGGTGGGGGACTAGGGGCTGGTTTGTTGGGACAGGCAGCATTTCCAGTTCGGTGTCCCTTCTTGTTACAGTGGAAACACCAAGCCTCTGCAGGATCAAAACTTTTCTCCTTATACCCACTAGTGGGCTGGGTAAAGTTCTTGGGCCCACCCCCCTGACCAGAATTTTGGGGGCCTTTAGAAGACTCTTGTATTTTATCTTTGGGTTTCTCACCCTCTTTCCCTTGGGGAGGCTTTGTGACCCCCTTTCTTTTGGTCACACCCAGCTGGTTGTCTTGGTTACCCTTGTCTTGACCCAGTGGTCTGCCTTCTTTCCCAATTCTGGGGGAGAAATTGGACCTAGGTCTACCAGATACTGATGCAACTTTTCATTGATGCAGATGCTTAAAATGTGTTCCTTCATAAAAAAATTATGAAGTCTTTTATAATTCTGCACTTTACTTCCAGTCAATCAGCCACCTAGTGTCTTTTCTGCACAGTCGACAAATTCCACCCAGGACTGACTCTGGGATTTCTGAGCCCCCCTGAATTTAATTCTGTACTCCTCAGTAGTGAGTCCAACTCCCTCAATCAGGGTTCCCTTCATGAGTTCACAGGACTCTGCTTCTGCCCCACTAAGGGTCAGAAGTCTGCCTCTACACTTACCAGAGAACAGTTCCCAAAGGAGTGCTACCCAGTGAGACTTCCTCACTTTTCTGGCTTCACAAGCCCTCTCAAAGGCTGTGAACCACTTGGTGATGTCATCACCATCCTCAAATGTAGGTACAATCGTTTTGTGGATTTTAGGATCATAGGATCCTTCCTTTTCATGACTTTTTAAACTGCTGCCACCATTGATGGGTCTTAGGCCCATCTCTGCTCTCTCATTCTCTAGAGCTTGGAGGCTAGTCATCCTTGCTAAAAGGAGATCCTCCTCAGTGAAGTTGTCCTCACTGTCTGCCATGGATTTGGCCCTACCTCTGTAGGAGCCAGACCCTGTACCTCTTGTGTGTGAAGGGTAGGACACAAAGTTCCCTCTCTCCCTAAGTAGTTGAGGTGGTGGGTCTAAGACTTCATCATCCTCACTACTTTCTCCATTCTCCTGAAGGCCTTCACCTTCTTCTGTGGGGTGGTCTCTTGCATAACCTGCCAAGAACTACTGGAGTTGTATTCTGGGGAGAGGTAGAGCTCCTCGGCCATATTCCCTGTGTTGCCTATTATATTTCTAAAGTGTGGTTCTTTTTAGATGACCTATGCTAACAGTTCTAGAAACTTCCCCCACCTAACTTCAGTGACTTTTACTTTTTCTAAAATAAAAATAAAAAAGGCTACAGGGACTTAACACAAGGCCCTCAACAAACCATTTAGAAATTTGGAGAAAACAGTCAATTCAAAAAATGAGTTATACTAAAGACAATTTTTGGATTCTTGTCATGTGATCAGAGGTTGACTAAGTTAGTCCAATAAATGCAAGGCTTTACATCCCACCGCTGAACCACCGATGTAGGAAGCTGGCTCTGCATCTACTATACCAAAGTAAGGTATAGTGTGCACAGAGTCCAGGGAGTCCCCAGAGGTATAGCAGAGGCTAAATTATTCAAGTACTAACAGCTCTCTTTGTGGTAGTGTGGGTGAGCAGTTAGGCCTATCTACAGGGTGTGTTAAGCATTTATTGTATTAACTCAATCAAGACTGATGCACAAACTCAGAGACTGAACCCAGACCAGTTGGGTAAGTATAAAAAAGGTATACTTGTATTTTCATTCTAGAACCAAGCAGGACTTGGTACAGGTAGGTAAAATATACTTGGAATGCAGAATTTCACAATGACATGCAGTTATGATTGAATTTTGCAATAGTTACAGGTTGGTATTGATTCATAAAGCACTTTGCAATAATAATACAATAATTACTTTTTAGAATACTTTTTAGTTACTTTTAGATTACTTTGAGTACTGGAGGTGGTATGCCTAGATACCACCCTTAAGGATCTTATAATACATGGGAAGTAAGACTTTTTATGACTTTGCAGTTATAGTTCTCTATATTCTCCATACAAACCAACAGTTCAACACTTAGAACATTTTAGGCCCAAAATCTCATAACATGGGTTCCTATGGGAGAAAAAGTGTTAGCAGTTTCTCAGGTAAGTACACAACTTACAAGTGGGAGTTTTGAGGGTTAGGACCAATGTTCCCTAAGGTCTAGATGGCCACTCGAGTTCCACCACCAGTGGCACTGGGGCAGCCGGGTGCAAAATGCAGGGGCCCAATGTTAGACAATAGGGCTAAGGGGGCCTTCGGTTAGGTACCGCTTACAAGCAGGCCAATCGGGTGTTGGAGCAAAGCTCCTGGGGTTAAGGTCAGCACTGCAGGGGCAAATGACCAGCACAGGAGCTGCACCACCAGCAGCACTGGGGCGGCCGGGGGCAAGGTGCAAAGAAGACGTTGGGGACCCTGTGCTTCTCAATGGAGACCTTCGGTTTGGGACAGTTGCTTTAGGTTCAGGCAGGGAGACTTCCTGAAGGCGACCACCGGCTGGAGAGGTAAGTTGAGATCTTGGGGGGATGCCTGGACACCATCGGTTGGGCCATCCAAGGACGAGGGTCTGCGGATGCAGGGGTGTCTTCTGGCATTGGGTTTTCTTACCAGCTCCGGTCCCGGTCGGGTTGGACCCTTCAGGATGAGGTTGTAGGCGTCGTCTTGGAGCTGGAGGGAGGTTGAGGATTACCAGATCCCAGGTCGGGATCGCTGGGTAGACCTCCTCGTGGTGTTGGGCCACTCGTACTCGGGCCATGGGCGTCGGGTGCAGAGTGCTGCAGAATCGCAGAGTCACCTGATTCCGGATTCTGGTCTTGAAGTCTTTGTTGAGCAAATCCGGTGCTTAAGGGACACAGAGTCGGTATGGTGAGTGCAGGGCAGGTCCTCCGGGCTCTGGGGGGCTACTGGCTGCTGGAAATGCCAGGTTCTTCGATGTAGGCAGGTCAGAGGCAGACAGGCCGGTAGGCTGGGGCCATAGAGGTAGTTGTCCTCTTCTTCCTGGGTCAGCACAGCTCTTTGGTCCTTCTTCTTTCTTCCTCAAATCTGAGGAGGCAAGGTTCAGGGTTGCCCCCAAATACTATATTTAGGGGTGTTCAGAGGGGTCCCTTCCCTGGGGTGGGTGCACCCCCTATTATGCCATCCTCCAGTGGGAGGGGGCATGAGCCTCTCCCTAATTGGCTGAGTCCCCTCATCTTCAAGATGGAGGGGACTAAGATGTGTGCTTCACCTAGCCTCCCCAACCTGAGGGGTGGAGTTGACAAAGGTGGGCACACCTCTCTTCCTAGCTTGTTTTTCCAGCTGATTCTCCCACCCAATGTGGGGGACTGAACTGGTGGGAACTAATTGCTGGGGGTAGCAAAAGGCAGGGACAGCTTCCAAAGGTGGCAAGCCTTTGAAGCTTCCCTTCGTGGACCCAGCCCATCCTGTGGGAGGTGGCATGACACCTCTGCCCAGGATGGGCTTTGTCTCAGGACCCAGAGAGCGGAGGCTGTCTACCCAGGGGTCCAGAAACCTATCTGGTGGTGGCAAATGGTGGGCAGCCATTCAGGAACCACACCAGGGTTGGTCGTTTTTCAGGGCGCATCTCTAAGATGCCCTCTGAGTGCATTTTACATTAAATCCCATACTGGCATCAATGGGGGTTTAATGTGCTGAGAAGTTTGCTACCAAACTTTCCAGGTTTTAGTAAATCCATTATGGAGCTGTGGAGTTCGTAATGACCACCTCCCAGACCATATACTCTTTATGGCTTTACTACACTTACAATGTCTAAGAATGGACTTAGACACTGTAGGGGTACAGGGCTCATGCCACTGTACCCTCGCTTGAGAGCTAGTGCAGCCTGTTAAAGGGGTGACTTACCTAGGCCTCAGGCACTGGGTTGTAGGCATGGCACACAGGAATGTGTGCCATGTCGACTCTTCACTTTTCTCTGCACCAAAACATGCAGCCTTCAATGGCAGTGTGTGGGTGTCTAAGAATGGACTTAGACACTGTAGGGGTACAGGGCTCATGCCACTATACCCCGCCTGAGGGCTTGTGCACCCTGATAGAGGTCTGACTTACCTAGGCCTCAGGCAGTGGGTTGGAGGCGTAGCACACAGGGATGTGTGCCATGTCGACTCTTCACTTTTCTCTGCACCAAAACACGCAGCCTGCAATGGCAGTGTGTGGGTTTTAAGGTGCGGGCCTCTAAGGATGGCACAATAGGCGCTGCAGCCCTTAGAGGCCTTCCCTGGTCACAATGCCCTTGGTACCCATGTTACCTTTTACAAGGGGCTTACCTGTGGCCTAAGATGTGTCAATTGTGGGTGCAAAGGTACAGGTTTGGAAAAGAACACATGCCCTGGGAACCCGATTGGCAGGGACCCAGGGCACATCAAGTCAGGTTGCATCAGATGCCAGGCAAAATGTGGGGGGCAACCATGCAAAAAGGGGCAGTTTCCTACATGCTCAAAACTCAGTATCTATGCAAATGGCTGACTTCAAGAGTGCTGGATTGATAAACAGTCTACCTGTGAGCTCAACACTGGTATGCATTTGAACGTGTATTTGGTTCCGCTGTAGAATAGGTGAATCTCTTTAGGCAATTCAGCTTACTTATACCTTCGACATGCATATGTCAAAGAGATCCTGTTTCATAGAATAACTACCTTATTTAAAAAGCACACTTTAACCAAGGGAATAGACAAGTGTGAAACACTGGCACGCAACTTCAACCCAGGGCACAAGGACACGCTTTGTTTAGTGAGGCATCTTTTGAAACAAAATATGTTTTGCTTAGACAATTGGTATGCACATAATAGAAGGTTGTAGGAATGTAAACTAAAAGAAAAAATGTGGTGTGGAAAAGAAAAAAACAAACAACAAAATACCTGGTGGGAGAATAACATACCCCATGACAGTAAAGTCACATATTTTAAGGGCTTTTTATTGGTCCCATATGCCTATCAAGAGTTTCAAACCACTCGCAGATCATTTTACAGTTTACAAACCTAATGTATAAACATAAACAGGCCACCACAAATCTAGAATAATAATAGGGATGAAATGAATCATTTTAGAACACGAAAACAGTGCACAGAAGTGGAATTAAAAACAGACAGTGGTGTCAGACAGGGGCAGCACCAAGGGTAGGAAGCTCCACAAGAAATTGAAATAAGTGAATCTGTAGTGCTATTTTAACCCAGTCCATTACCACGTAGAAATTCAGTTAGACACCAGCAAGTTTGGAATAGCTGATACATCATCACACACTATAAGACCATCAATGACACATAAGATTGACAACTTTATGCCTAACAGTCATAATATCAATCAATTAATCAGCATTTGTAGAGCTCGGCACTGTCACTTCTGGGGGTATCTGGGCGAGGGAAGGAAGGAAGAGGGAAGAAACAAGCCGAAAAAAGGCAAAACATAGGGCAGAAAAACGAGTGAGCAGAGAAGGCAAAACAGGGCAGAAAAATGAGCAGAAAGGCAAAATAGAGGGCAGAAAATGAGCAGAACAGCAAAACTGAGCAGAAGAGGGCAAAACAGAGGGCAGAAAAACTAGCAGGAAAGGCAAAACTGAGGTCAGTAAAACGAGTAGAAAAAGGCAAAACAGAGGGCAGAAAAACGAGCAGGAAAGACAAAACAGAGCAAAAAATGAGCAGAGGAGACACAAACAGAGGGCAGCAGGTAGACAGATAGCAGGGGGAAGTAGACTGCGGGCAAGTTGGACAGAACTGTCGCAGGTGGAGGTGGCACGAGGACCTGCTCAAAGGGGTCGTGCTACGGCCTCTATTAAGAAGGTATTGGGGAGGGCAGGACGCTGGTGGCGGGAGGAGGGAAATGGTAGTAGGAGGAAAGAAACAAGCAGAAAAGGGCAAAACAGAGGGCAGAAAAACAAGCAGAAAAGCAAAACAGAGGGCAGAAAAACGAGCAGAAAAGGCAAAACAGAGCAGAAGAGGGCAAAACCTGGGGCAGAAAAACAAACATAAAGACACAAAAAGACAAAGAAACGAGCCAAGGAGGCACAAACAGAGGGCAGCAGCCAGACAAGCAGCAGAGGGTAGCGGTCTGTGGTCAAGCTGAACAGAAGAACTGTCGCAAGGGGAGCTGGCACAAGAGACCTATTTATCTTGTGTTCCTGTCCCTGGCTTTATTAGTCCTGAGACGAGGGATAACAATGGAAGTGTCATTAATAGCAAAGGGAAAACCATGGATAGCAACTGTTAATCAACAATGACACCCAGTTTTTGCCAGTAGTTGACAAGGGGTGGAACTGGTTTAGCTATAAAACTAGTAACAGTCGACTCAGGCCTGAAATTAGCCACCTGTCACCCTGTACCACTAAGGAAACAATAGCTAAGAGATTTTGCTCTGGAGTGGTCGGTGTGCTAGAGCAAAACGGAGTCTAATATGTCCGTAATGTACATGAAGTCACCTGGTTTGATAATAAATCAGTGGGTTATCCGGTTGTTATTCACCTGCTCAGCTTGCTCCTACACTGTCAAGCGAATCAATGCTCTTCAGTTTGTCACGGCACAAGCACAATTTGGGGCACAAACACATATTTAGCCAACTAAGACTTAAAAAAGAGAACCCTGCGCTCCCCACAAGCTCGTGGCATTTCGAAGGATGTGCAAATGTTGGTAATTCGCCGTCAATGTCTCCAGGCCAGGGCCTGATTGGCCATTTCATCCATCGGGCATTTCCTGGTGCTGGAGACATTGGAGGCCAGTTGCCCTTGCATCCAGCTCCCCGAGGTTTATGGAACCAGGCACAGCAGGGAAAACAGAAAAAAAGAGAGCGAGAAGGACTCAGAGATATTGGAAAGAAAGAGACAAGAAACAAAGAAACCGCAAAGGAGTGGGTTCTGGTTAGTACATTTCATTGGAGGGTGGTTTAAACATTTCTGCCGGAGCTGCTTTTGCGTCCCGGTCTGGCTTTGAATGACTCTGATGACTGAGAAACGTTTTCTTCCATGTGAACGTTTTTCAAATACAAGTAGGTCTGTGGGGCCAGTTCTCCATGGCCTGCGTGATTCAGGCGCAGTTCATTCAGTGAATTGCATCCGTGATTCAAGAGCAGTTAATGTACAGAATCGACAAGTGCCTCCATTTTAGGTTTTGGGGTAGCAAGGCCAACCAGACAAGGCTTGAAGGGGTTACAGGATTGTACGACTTGTTCAGACAGTACATGTATCATACACAATGAATATAATGTCCAAGTAGTTTTATTCAATCAAAGAATGGCATAGACTATTTGTTATTATAAAGGAAATATGCCCAATAAATTAAACAGATTTTATGGCACATATCTTCCGTGCGGTATCTTAGAAAATATCTTATAGGCTTTGTGTACCCACCAGAGTGTGAGTGTGTGCACCAGGGTTACAATCACAGTTGAACTTAACCTAGGATAGTAAAGCACACACCAGCGCACGTAGCACGTGTGTTTTTATCTTTGTTTGGCAGTGTCTTCTGAGTGTTTTCTCAGGACAGTTCAGGGATGTTGTGATGAGGAACACTGCTTCGTGTCCATGGGACTACAGCTGGCGGTTTGCAGTTGTTCACAACCGCGATGGGCCACTACACACGGTGCTACTTCTAAGATGGTATGCCATCCGATGTATGCAAAAGATGGTCTTCAGGTGGAGGGGAGCATTTCAACATCTCAAAGTTGCTTAGAGGTATTGTTTTGATGTGAGACAAAATTTCACTCTTTGCTGCTGGGAGCCAGGACACAAGGCCCATACTCCCACTGGTGCAGGTGGCTTAAGAGCGCTAGGAAGCCCTGAAGGCGTGGGACGGACTTTCACTGTTTGCTGATGGGGGTCAGGGCACAAGGCCCATACTCCCAGTGGTATAAGAGCGCTAGGAAGCCCTGAGGCGGTGGGACGGACTTTAACTGCTTGCTGCTGGGGGCCAGGACACAAGGCCCATACTCCCACTGGTGCAGGTGGCGGAAGAGCGCTATTTGAGGAAGCGCTGAGGCTGCGTTATGGACTTTCACTGTTTGCTACTTGGGGCCAGGTCACACAGGGCACAAGTCCTATAAAAAGAAGTGGGGGGACTGACCAAGTTAGGCAGTATGCAATTCACATCATGACGCGTGCATTCACAGTACATGATGTCACGACGGGTGACATCCCACATGGCATCACAGGAAGTGACCTCACTGGAAGTGAAATCACAAGAAGTGACATCAGATACTAAGATCTCACACATATGTTTATCAGGTGTATCATGAGTACATTTAAGTGCACTAAGATAATTAACTAATGAGATTTGGAGTCAGGGTTGTGCTAAAAAAGTGGCACAATCCTGGCGCAAAATCTGGGCCTCAACTAATAATTTTTTTTTAAACCGTGCCACAAAGAAATTTAGGACAAGGAAAAGCATGGTAGTAGATCTGTTCTGCTTAATTAGTTGCAAAGTGGGGGGGCGTGGCCAGGCTACCGACCAAGATGGTCGCGCAGCGCTGAAGCTCCGCCGCTAAACCCGACATCCTGGCCCTATTCTGCGTGAATCCTTAGACATCCGCCCTAAATCTGGGCTCTGCGGATCACGGAGGTCCTGGCTGCCGTGTGTGGAGGAGCTGAGGCGGCTACAAGCGGGTGAATGCCGAGTTTGCCTGACTCGGCCTGCGGGTCCGGGGCGCTGCCAGTTTACACGTGGGCTGACTCTGTGCTCGTCTGCCTGGCGCGCCCCGGCTGCGCCCGCTGCGCTTACCATGTATCCGGACGGCTTGGAGGCAGTTGACCCATCTACAGTTGCGGCACAGAGGGCAGAGCCAGACATCACTGTCCGGGACCCCCGCACCCTGCAGGTTCTTCAGCCTGCTTGCCCCCGGAGGCCCTGTGGCGTCAGGGGCCACGGGTGAGCCTGGGGGCCGGTCACCCGACTGGTCGGGCCGGTGGCGCTGGGGGTCGTACGAGCACCGCCGGTCCCTGCTTTGCTTCTGACCCGCTCGACGAGCTGATGGCGGCTGACGAGGTTGCGGAGCTGATTTGAGCTCCGAATTGAGACGCCGGAGGTGCTCTGGGCCTGCTCCTCAGCGGTATGCGAGATTAAGGCCTGCTTCAAAGATGAGTCGGCAGTGGCATGACACAGTAAGTGGACTTCTGCTATGAAGTGGTGACCCCTTGGCGGTGCGAAAACACTCAGCCTGACTGGCACTGCGGGATTGTGTGTTCACACAAGAGAATTATTGGCTGCTGCTGGCATTGAAATATTTCCCTAGGCGGTGCCATTTAGAGAATCTGTTCCCTTTCCATTGCTGCCAGTGATATCGTCCACCGCCTCATTTCTGGGCGCTTGTCAGCTGACCCTAGGTGAATGGACTGCGATATGGGACGCAAGGACCCAAAGCAGCTCCTATTGCAATTTGGCCCCCCGGACACTGCGCCCAAAGAATCTGCTGCAAACATGGCGGAGGGGGGAGTGGAGGGTGCTAGTTCGATCGCTTTCCCCCCCTCCCCGTCTCAGAGGCGCTGATGCAAGAGCTTAGAGCGGGATTGAGGGCGTTGGATGGGCGTTTTGATGCCCTGGGAAAGCATCTGGATACCATGCGGGCTAAACTTGACACGCACGAACGGCGACTGGACAATGTGGAGGGTAGGGTGTCGGACCTAGAAGATGGAGCCGCGCAGTCCACCAAACTAATTGACCGAATGTAGAAACTCCTCAAATCGGTAGCCATGAAGAATGAGGACCTGGAAGCGCGCAGCAGGCGCAATAAAATTTGCATCCTAGGTGTTCCGGAGTCCACAAACACAGGGCGCATGGACTTATTTGTGGAAAATTTGCTTACTGACCTCTTCGGCAAAGACGTTTTCACAGCCACCTTCTGTTGTATTCCGCTTTAGGTGACCGTACATAGGTTTTCCTGAATCATGTCCTTATATAGGCACAATTCGCATTGCCCTTATATAGGCATAGAATCCCAGTCCTTATTTAGGCATTAACCGTGCACTCCAAATACAGGCATGGTCACCGACATCCGTCCACCCTAACGTCACAACGAGTTCTTAGAAACCAGACCCTTAAGCTTCGGGAGTTCCCCTAGCACAGGACTATTGATTTCTCCAAGAACTCATCTATTATGTATGAACCGTTATACCTTAAGGGTTCATTCCTGACGTCTTCCTCTGTCCGACTTCACGTCAATGCTAACATTCAAGGCACCTATCCGGTATAAATATACCTTCCCTTGCCCAAGCAAGTCAGAGGAGACCTCGACTTCAGAGGAGCCCGTATCCCGGCCTGACGCACTGAGTAGACGCTGTCATTCCTGCACGCAGACGAATCCAGCTTCCAGTGTTCTGACTCCCTTCGCGGGGTGTTAGAGTTCCAGATCCGGCAAGAGATTCCCACCTCTCTCATTCTCAAGGTATGGAGCTGACTAGAACCTAGAGGGACTCTTGGCATACTAGACTTAACATACTCTTAGTATACCATACTAGAGAATACTCCACCTACTTCTTACCTTTCCCTACACCTAGACTAGGTTAGGTACATTGGGGTAGAACTAGCTTAGAGACGCATCGTATGAGTACTCGCATTTTTAGCTCATGTTATTTATGTACGTGAATATATGCTAAAAGATAATGCTAGCGCAGTATTGTTTATTTCTACTGCTTACGCTGTACATTATATATCTTGCATACTGTCTTGTGATCATAACTTTCATCAACCCAAATGGCAGCATGTGACTCCCATAATGAAAAATTTACACTGGCTTCCCGTGGCCAAAAGGTGTGCTTTCAAGCTGGGATGCACCATTTTTAAAGCTCTTCACTGTTGCAGCCCTGCTTTTATCTCGTCTAGGATCTTAAGATACATCCCTTCCCGGGATCTGCGTTCTTCTCACCAAAACTTGTTGACCATTCCCTCTTTTAAACGTAAAAAGCTTGGTGGCCTTAGATTTGCTGTCCTAGGCCCACAGTTTTCGAACTCTCTCCCCACGGAGATTAGACTGACTCCTTCCTACGCACAGTTCAGAAAAATGCTTAAGACCCGTTTGTTTGTTCAATCATTCAACATCTAACCTCAGTTTTCTGCTACCTTCTTTCTGCCTTTTCAGCGCCATGAAACCGCATGGTGTACGTGCGCTATACAAAAGATTTTAACATAACATAACATAACAGCACATATCTCTTACACGAGAAACAAGACTGTTCAATAAAACCCTTTTATTGAAACGCCCGTCTTTCCTTTCTGTGTAACTCTGTAGAAACTAAGCATGCACGATTGACTGAGTGAAACTTATCTATTGTTTCCACGATTCTGAGACGTGTTCCGATTCTAAAGGGAAACAAAGTGGTCATGTTTATGCGGTTGCCAGAAACTACTCCCTTCTTGTTCAAGGAGTTTCTAGTGGCCTCTGAGCTAGCTGGCACAAGTAATTAAGTTTAATATACTCGATAGGGACATACCGACCTTAGTCCTATGTCAAACCTATAGGTTATATTATTCCAATGCGCAGAGCCTATTAGGGAAATAGGAACGACACTACATGGCGCCCAAACGTTTGGTAAGGCAGTAATTTAACGCTAGATACTGAGTAACTCAGTCGGGCTTTTCTCAGAGACCCCTACTCACATACTCCATAAGACGTCTGGAGTGGGTAGGGTTAAATATCCGCCATAACTAATTAGGACAAAAAACCCTATATATTAGTTGTTTGGTTTGTTCAACGTTGAAGGATACAGTGTTCCAAAATATTGTGCACCTTATCTTTTTGTTTCCTTGAAACTTGTTCTACATTTTTCAAAAAACAAATGTTCAACCGGGACAATGCCACAGAAACCGGTGGAGCTACGGCTGACCCAGTCGTAACAGTTTTTAACTTTACAGGTTTAAATGAACCTGAGGAGGGTGTTATAGACATCGCTCCAAACTTAAGAAGAGCCATCACTCTAAAACTTATAAACATGGCCTACCACCAAGAGGCGGTAGAGCAGTTTTCGTGATAGAGGCACACGAATCTTTTCAGACAGAGGTATTCTATTCATGGATAATATTCCCTGAATCAAATTCAGTAACAAGACTGTTTCACTTCTACAAAGAAGATGAACCACCAGAGGAATATATTCCTTTCGAGGATATTGAAATTCCACTAACATACCAGGAGCATCAGCTCTGGTTTAAAGGCGCCCTAAAACATCACAAAAACATTACCAGGCTCGGTCCACTAGGTAGACCAGGAGCAACATGGCCGATTCTAGCCGGCTACACTCCTCATCCTGACCTCGATATAATGTCAGACGAGGAATTACTTACTCAACTTACAGAGTTGATAAAAATTTACAGACAATTAGTCCAATATGTCATGCGGACTTTCACAGTCCAACCACCATTGACAATTCCAAATCAAACCCCTCAACAGGGGAATACACTAAAAATTACACCACAGACTTTATACGCAGTCATGGGAAAAATGCCCACAAAACGTGAGCAAATTCCATTCTGGATAGCTCAAAAAATTACTCAAATTGAAGCAGTATTTCCTAATACTAGCCCTTATGAGAAACACAGAATCCTAACAATCTGTTTACCAATGGGGATCACACCAGAACTGGAAGACTGCACCACTTGGGGCTCAGTCTTTGCTGCCATCTATACTAAAACACATGGTGTTCCGTCAATCGCAGTAATACCAGATGTCCTGAAACAAATTCAAAACGAATACGGGGCAGAGCCTGCTCTGAATTTAGGTATGAAATTACTGAAAAATTTCAACCAGGTCTCAACAATAATATTATCTAATATTAAAGGGGAGGCAGCAGCAGTGGCGATCCGCCAACGATTAAGGGAATTCGATGTTACAGAACATCAAACTGAACTACCCAGAATAATAGAACAATCTTATGCAGAATTAGGCAGAGATAGTTTGGGTGGAAGACCATTAAAGCCAAAACTATCTGAAAGTCCTGAGAAGGACTCTATTAAACAAACTCCTACATCTTCTAAAAAGAAGTGGGAAACTAATAAACAAAATTCAAACGAGAAACGTTCTCAATCCCGAAGTAGGTCTCCTCAAAAGGAGCCCTCTGAAAGGAGGTATAACCTCAGGAATAGGGATAATTTAAAAAAGCCTGACAGGTATCAAGATACCAAGGTACCAAGGCGGACCCCAAGGACCTCAAGAACTTCCGGCCCATCTCCCTGCTCCCGTTCCCGGCAAAGGTCATCGAGAAGACCGTCAACAAACAACTGACCCGCTTCCTCGAGGAGAACAACATCCTGGACCCTTCCCAGTCCGGGTTCCGCAGCAACCACAGCACAGAGACTGCCCTCATCGCCGCCACCAATGACATCAAGTCCCTGCTGGACAACGGAGAAACGGCGGCCCTCATCCTCCTGGACCTGTCAGCCGCCTTCGACACGGTCTGCCACCACACACTACGAACACGCCTCCACAACGCCGGGATCCAAGAGAAGGCCCTAGACTGGACCACCTCCTTCCTCTCCAGCAGAACACAGAGCGTCCGCCTTCCCCCCTTCCGCTCCGAAGCCACCGAGATCATCTGCGGCATACCCCAGGGCTCTTCCCTCAGCCCAACTCTGTTTAACATCTACATGGCACCGCTCGCCCACGTCGCCCGTCGGCACGACCTCAACATCATCTCCTACGCCGATGACACCCAGCTGATCCTCTCCCTCACCAAGGACCCCCACACCGCCAAAACCAACCTTCATGAAGGAATGAAGGCCGTCGCTGAATGGATGAGGAACAGCCGACTGAAGCTGAACTCGGACAAGACGGAGGTCCTCATCCTCGGATCCACCCCTTCGGCCTGGGACGACTCCTGGTGGCCGACCGCACTGGGAACCGCCCCAACACCCACCGACCATGCACGCAACCTAGGGGTCATCCTCGACTCCACCCTCTCCATGACTAAACAGGTCAACGCCGTCTCCTCCGCCTGCTTCAACACCCTCCGCATGCTTCGCAGGATCTACAAGTGGATCCCCACTGAAACGAGAAGAACGGTCACCCAGGCCCTCGTCAGCAGCAGGTTGGACTACGGAAACGCCCTCTACGCAGGAGCCTCGGCCAAACTCCTGAGACGGCTCCAACGCATCCAGAACGCCTCTGCACGAATGATCCTCGACATCCCTCGCCGCAGCCACATCACACCCCACCTGAGAGACCTGCACTGGCTCCCGGTCAACAAGAGGATAACCTTCAAACTCCTCACCCACGCACACAAGGCACTCCACAACACCGGACCAACGTACCTCAACAGACGACTCAGCTTCTACACCACCACCCGCCAGCTCCGCTCTGCCGACCTCGCCCTCGCCACTGTCCCCCGCTTCCGAAGAGCGACCTCCGGTGGCAGATCGTTCTCCCACCTCGCCGCCAAGACCTGGAACACCCTCCCCATCCACCTACGGCAGACCCAAGACCTGCTGACCTTCAGAAAACTCCTCAAGACCTGGCTTTTTGAGCAGTAGCAGCATTCCCCACCCCAGCGCCTTGAGACCCTCACGGGTGAGTAGTGCGCTTTACAAATTATATGATTGATTGATTCATTGATTGAAGATACTGATACACGTTCCTCTCGTACCTTTCAGATCTCGTCACAGACATCGGAAAGAAGAGGACGGTCAGAACATAGAGAAGAACATGTGAAATCGAAAGACGACAAACAAGTTCCGAAAAATAAATCTAAACCTCAATTCTCAAAAAAGAAGGTAGCAGGTCTGAAGGTCAGACATGCCGAGGATACTGAGAACACAACTCAAGAACGGAGAATGGGCTCAGACAATGCTGGACAGTGCAGCAGAAGTCACAATAGCTCGCCAGAACCTGAAAGAACTTCTGGAGATAGTGGATTTGAATGAGTACATTACAGTTGAGACTGTAGACACCAGGGTTAGTACTCCACAAACGTTATATGAAATAACACTCCGAATGGAGGGAGACATACCAAGAAAGGTGAAAACACTCTTTTGGGAAAAACTTTCAAGGGGTTATGACATACTTCTAGCAGAAAAAGACTGGCCACCACAATTTGTCAGGGAGTGCCCACATGGCGAGGACATTATTATGCCTGCCTTCTCCAACCAAATTCCAATTCATCTAAAATATACTTATGCCAGGAAATGGGCAGTTGCCCAGGCCCCATCATTATACAAAAATCATGTAGGATGGGACAAGGACTCAACTCACCATAAAATACATCTAAAAAATGAACCTACTGCACAGAGGCAGTACCCAATAAAGCAAGAAGCTAAAAAACAGGTCAGGTAGATCTTAGATCAACTTGAATACCAAGGGGTGATTGAAACATGCACCTCTTCAATGAACAATCATTTGTTTCCTGTCTCCAAACCAGACAATACATATCGTCTAGTCTTGGATTACAGACACTTAACCACTTGTTCAAAAACATTTGCAGTGCAAAATGCACACAGTACAGCATTAATGAATAACATTGTGCGTAAAAAATATAAAACCACATTGGATATCTCAAATGGTTTCTTTTGTCAAAACATAGCACCTGAAAGCAGGTACTTGACAGCTTTCTCAATAATGGGGACCTAGCGTCAATTTTGTCGACTCCCACAAGGGTTCAAGAACAGCCCGGGGTTATTCTCAGCGAGGGTAACAGAGTTACTACAAATTTATGATAATGAGGCATTGTCATATGTCGATGACATCTATCTGACAGACGATGACCTGGACAAACACTTGAACAGGGTGAGTACCATTATATTGGGCTTCGCCTCTGAGGGCTATAAGTTCAACTTTAAAAAATCCAGAATTGCCCATCTCAATGTCCTTTTTCTAGGATATGAGCTTTCAAGTGAAGGCAAGAGCTTGGCAGCCAACTTTTTAGAAAGGTGTGCGCTGCTCCAACCTTCTAAAACGCTGAAAAATTTACAATCCATCCTGGTTTTCCTAAATTTTGGAAGAACTTGCATTCTAAATTACGCAGAAAGGGTTAAACCTCTCTACGCATTAATCAAACCTGACTTTTCAATCAAAAATTGGACACATGAACACAAAGAAATCTTGCGTTCACTCCAAGCTAACATGTTAGCAACAAATCACTTACAAACACGCGTAAGTCAACGCAATTTGGTGATCCGAATAATTTCGGGTCAATGCGGATTCACCTACTTAACAGTTAATGAGGGTGAAAAAGTACCAATAGCATACAAATCACATTTGTATACACAAGCAGAAATGCGCTTCACTTCAACTGAAAAAATACTGACAGTTCAAACCGCTGTAGCAAAAGAAAGAGCTCTAGCCCAAGGGAAACGCATTATTGTCGTAACCCCAGTACCGGCTTTAGAGGTGGTAACTAAAGCGAGCATTCCAAATGCTAAAGCATTACAACCTAGATGGATACAATGGGTTAATTCTCTTGCTGCAACAGATGTTCAATATGTTTTTGATCCTGATTTAAAAACACAAGCGTTCCTGCAATATGAACATGAATGTCCTCTGCCCACTGAGATTCTGCCTCTCGATCAGTATGAATTCATAATTTACACTGACGGATCCGCACAACCCGCTACAGGGAGTAAGCAAGCTTACAGTGCAGCGTGCGCAATCGTTAAAGGTCGCATGCGCGAAGGTAACTTCAGACCAATGGTCACTAAGACTCAATCTCTAGGAGATTGTACAGCTCAGCGAGCTGAACTACAAGCATTCAAACTGGCACTTGAAAGTACAGATCGCGAATTCCCCACACTAATAGTGTGCGATTCTTTCTACTGTGTGCAGTCGTATAATGAATATATACAAAATTGGCTTGAAAATGGGTTCAAAGATGCAAAAGGTGGCACAATAAAGCATAAAACGCTTTGGGAACAAGTAGTTCAGTTAAAAAGCGAACTACCAAAGGCTCACGTGATACACACGCTGAGTCATCAACATGATGGCGTTCACGTTGCAGGGAATTCATTGGCTGACGAAGCCGCAAAGGGGGCTGTTCAGACGGCTTCCGTAGCTGCGATCACTCGTTCAAAAACAAGAATAGACAGTGAGATAATGTTGGCTGTCAATGCTACGAGCAAAGGCAGTGGTGCAGCGTTACCAAAAAAGTTTCCATTCAAGTACTCTTATGTAATTGATGCGAACAACGTTCCTTTTGCTCGAATCCCTGGAGTGGGGGATAGGGTAATTCCAAACAAGGAACGCAGATTAGGACTAATCCTAGCAGCACATGAAGGGATAGCCTCTGCCCATGCAGGTATTTCTGCAACAGTATCTTTACTGAAACAAAGATATTGGTGGCCTGGCATTAGGAAACAGACCAAGAACTATGTTCTGGAATGTGAAATTTGCCAACAGATGAAAGTCTCCACAGTGAAACGTCGTGCGCAGACACCCTTGTTAATTTCAGACAAACCATTAGCTTGTGTTTACCTGGACCACTGCGGTCCCTTGCAAAGGGACGGTAACTATAAATATATAATGGTCGTAGTGGATTCATGCTCTAGGTTCCTATGGATATGGCCTCAGCGCTCGGCTGACGCTCGAACTGTTATAAAAGATTTGCGAGTCTTTATCGGCACATACGCAATAGGCACGCTACATTCTGACCAGGGCCCTGCGTTTAGCTCTCGGGCTTACAAAGTAGCCATGGCCAGTCTGGGCGTTGCATTGCGGTACTCCTCTCCGTTTCATCCTGAGGGAAATTCTGTTGTGGAAAGGAAAAACCGGGACATAAAGCAGTCTATAACAGCTAGGGTATTAGGTTCGGGTGATGGGTGGGTCAAACATCTTTATGGGGGTCCAACGCTCATTAAATAATTTGCCAAGAAGTTCTCTAGGGGGAGTCACTCCATATGAGGTCCTATTTGGGACAAGAATGTGGGTGCCAGATCTAGAATGTAGAGGCACAGTGGTGGAAAATAAACCCTTTGATATCAAAGATCGTTTGGTTGTTTTACAGGATCTAAATGAACTAAGATCGAAACAAAGCAACGTGTTCCTGCAGCCAACCACCACTGGGGAAAAACCGGCAGTCCCAGCAAGGCCTGTCTGGATTCCAAAAGTTGGGGATCTAGTCAGAGGGAAAATTGCGGACAAGAAGGAATTTGGACCTTCTTACAGACAACCAGTACCTGTCCTAGCCATACACGGAACAAGAACAGTACTTCTGCCGCCCCTTGCTGGAAAAAAGGAGAAAAGATTTGTGTCCATCGACCTCATCAAACCACAGTATGTGGCCAATACTAAATAGTAGGCCTCGTGGACTCCAACCTAGTAGCAGACGCACTCCTCTCGCTACTATCCAAGAGGTTCAGACTGAAAGACTGATAACCATCAAGAATTCAGCTGTAACAGATGAAGGACTGAGCAACAATGCTATGGAATTCATACCTCTTGAAACTCAAGTAACAGTTCGTCCAAATACACCTGTCTACACCAATGTAACAAGTGATCAACTGGTTCCAGCGATTTCTACAAATTCTGATGCAATTCCAACAATTGACAGAACTGCTTCTGGCTATTTCATTAACTTTGATATGTTTTCTGAGGATCTGAGTGAGCCTGAAACGTCGCCAGCATCAAAAACGTTTAAACGACAAGTCCAAGACTTTTTTCATTTTTTGAGAAAGACTTATCTGGTTTCACCATGGATTGAACTATGGATTATTTCTGGAATATTTTTCTTTCTGCTTTGGCTAGCTTTGGTTATGACTATGAGCGTGCATATAAATGGCAGATACATCCATTTGGACATTGAAAGTAAAGATGTGAACTTACTTTTGAAACCTCACAAATCATCCCATCGTGAAACAAGAGACTTGTCAGCAGTGAACATCACAGCCGTTCCTATACAGGATGGTATAGTGTGGGACAAAACTGATTTCGATATATTCGGCCCTACGGAACATTTGAACATTCCACATTTATTTAAGATTTCACCAAGTGATTTTGTTTCATCCAGTACCTATTCTGATTGGGACTTTGAAACTGTAAATGACATGATGTTTGACCTAGAAAAGTCTGCTGCATTTTCTATTAATGAATATTTAGAGGGTTCATAAGACTATGAACAGCTGTATTGCTATAACCACAATGATCATCATTTTTTGCATAAATCTGCAACACCTAGAAATGTGTTTATGTTTAACCAATGGGAGCATTGTCCTACCCCACCAAAAGGTAGTTCAAAAATATTTGCAAAAAAGTTTCCATATTTTTCAGGATACAATACAACTGATCCAGAAACATTTTACTATAAAAATGTACACAAAACAGGACTGAAAATTATGTTAACTAATACAAAACAGATTTACTCTGCAGCATTTATTGCCCAACTGTCTAGACATGGTTTCGACTTATGGAAAGACACAATAGACACAAAATCTGTCTGGGGTACTAAAGTTTGGCAAGTGCAGGGGATAGAAGCTTTGTTTAGAGCCTGTATCATCCCTCAGCAAATAATGTTTTTGAACGACACTGTGCAACAAACGTCTTGCCTTGGTTTAGCCAAGATTAAAGACATGAAAACTCCTTCTGTACCAACACCTGCCAGTAATAACAATACACAGGCAGCGGTTACAGTTGATACAATACTACAAATCAACAGAACAAATCCTGATTGGAGAAAATGGTTGATCTGGCCCACAGACACAAACATCTGTCAAGAAAGATTCCTGAATAAAACACAGGGCTTTACTATCCATAGGCCAGACCCACGATACGTCCAAAGACAACATCCGGGGGTAGTAACAACATACAGTGTAGGAAAATTATGCCTCGATTGGCTGCAAAAATCTACACTTAAGGATGTGAAACAACACTTATCTTTACTTAAAGAAGACGCAGACCTTAGGGAATTCTTGCTTGGACCAAGAAAACCGCGTCAAATACGTTTCATATATGCCGGCATCTATGCTGCTTATAATGAAGCATGGAAGTTGTCACAGGTAGAGGACGCAGAACGAATACGTGAACTTGATCGTATTAATTTAGAGAAAACTCTCTCTGTGGTCGACAACGGGTTAACAACTTTGTCATCCAGAATTTATTCATTGGACAACATTGTATCCTCTGCTATTGACATACTGGAACAAGATTTAGCCATGTTACAGCAAGGCCAATCTCAGTTACATTCTATTATGTTATTAAGCTGGACGCTGCAGTCTTTGCGTGCGGGCTATGTGCCTTGGTGTTTTATCAACACGTCGGCTCTGTTTGCAGAATACAATCTAACTGTTAAACAGATCGAACTGGCACAAAGAGGAGCAAAGTATACATTCGTGAGCATTGAAAAACTGGAAAAATTACCATTCACAGTGGCAGAAAAACCAGCTACAGAATGGCTTATTCATGGCAAAATCTGCCTGTCACTACTTTTCAGTTTCAGTATTGCCTCAAACAAATGCAAGCAGACAAATATGAACGGTTGGGTAAAGAATACATTAAGACATCCTGGAATGTACCTTACACATATAGATGTTGGAGTGGGGATCGTGAAGTGTTTCTAAGCGGTAGACACTGTGAAAGTGCACTGAGCGGTTCACTGATTTGTCAGGACATTTCTTTACACGGGGCTTGTAATGGTTCTGTGGCAAATTTGTCCTGCCACCAGCAGGGTACACCGGCTACTGTGATTAATGCAACATTTGGCCAACATTCTAATGGGAGTTACCTCATGTTGAATGATCAGAGTTGCTGTGGCAAGTTGCCAGGCATCCCATATCTAGTAACGGTCGACTCCAGGGTCACTTGCTGTATGCAAGTATTGTTTGCCCCAATAGACACAGTCAGGGAGTCGCCTCTATGGCCTTCGTTGAATGTCTCTTTTATACGATTTGATACTTTAAGCAGAATGAAAGCCATGTTTATACAACAAACAGTGCCTCTGACCTCGGCCAAAGAAATCTATGATTTACAAGTTGCAAGGACTTCGGCTGAGATACAGGCTTTAATTCGTACAAACTGCCCTATACATTTCGTAGAAATGATGGGACGTATCTTAAACATGTCTGATACGAGCGGAATTGTACATGTATTTAAGACCATCTGTTCAGGACTATTAGCACCTTTCCAGGCTGTCCTCGGAATCATCCCAAACTTCGCACATTCGGTGTTTGGTGGTGTGCCGTTAATTCTAGCACTTGTTGCAGGAATTCTGTTTCTATTCCTCCTACTATGCTATGGCAAGCCTATTCGCCAACATCACTCCAAGCGATGTGGAGAAAGCTCTCCTTGAACGGAAATGCTGTGAGCGAATAGTACAGCTTTTGGGCATGCCTCGTCTACAACGTGGTTCCTGTCATTCAGACCAATCTGGCAAGATTGCATCTTACCTGTTCTACGCTACCTGTTTTGCTGTGAAGAATGCGTGCTAGACACCTGTCTAACACTCCCATCAGTCATGCCAACGGATATCGATACTCTGTTGGACCCGATAATGGCCCATGCTCTGTGTTGTCCCCAGAGGCTTCCAATACTGATGACGGCATTCATGGAGATCTCACAGATGCTTCCGGCAGCTGCTGAGGTACGAGATGGATCAACAGGCACACAGGTAACAACGGACGCGAACATTGCATCTTCTGCTGAAGGCGATGTTTCTCATCTCTGTGCAATTAACCTTCTGAACGAGGTGTTCCAAATGTCACCAACTTCGGTGGATGATATTTTGGCTACGGAAATAGATGATCTCATGTTTACGCCAGACCCATACACTGACTTTGATTCGGCTCACAGTGTACCAGGGCAACAATGAAATTTGGCCTTCATATTTTTCAAACTTGGAACTTTTCCCAGAATTGAACTTTTTTCTTTTTAATTTTTTTTTTTTTAAATGACATGGCAAAATGAACAATCTGCTTACAGTAGAACTAGTCTTATAAAACGGACTTCTTTGAATACTTCCAGGAACACATTGTCACCTTACTTGTCTAACATTTCATTTAATACCATGATATGCAATGGCTTTGATTTTTGAAAACTTATCAACCATTTCATCATATGTATATATTTCTGTTTATTCATTCATGTTGCATTTACTTCCATCATATGCTTAGAATGAAAACGATGCTTAAATGTACAGTACCTATTGCATTCAACAGTTTATTTTTAAACTTCTTTTAATATGCTTTTAGAAATATTTTTTAGCAACATGTGGTACTCAATTTTATGTTTAGCATTTAAATGTTTAGCATTTAGTATTATCGTTAATTCGAAAGTGGAGTGGGTGTTGTATTCCGCTTTAGGTGACCGTATATAGGTTTTCCTGAATCATGTCCTTATATAGGCACAATTCGCATTGCCCTTATATAGGCATAGAATCCCAGTCCTTATTTAGGCATTAACCGTGCACTCCAAATACAGGCATGGTCACCGACATCCGTCCACCCTAACGTCACAACGAGTTCTTAGAAACCAGACCCTTAAGCTTCGGGAGTTCCCCTAGCACAGGACTATTGATTTCTTCAAGAACTCATCTATTATGTATGAACCGTTATACCTTAAGGGTTCATTCCTGACGTCTTCCTCTGTCCGACTTCACGTCAATGCTAACATTCAAGGCACCTATCAGGTATAAATATACCTTCCCTTGCCCAAGCAAGTCAGAGGAGACCTCGACTTCAGAGGAGCCCGTATCCCGGCCTGACGCACTGGGAAGACACTGTCATCCTGCACGCAGACGAATCCAGCTTCCAGTGTTCTGACTCCCTTCGCGGGGTGTTAGAGTTCCAGATCCGGCAAGAGATTCCCACCTCTCTCATTCTCAAGGTATGGAGCTGACTAGAACCTAGAGGTACTCTTGGCATACTAGACTTAACATACTCTTAGTATACCATACTAGAGAAAACTCCACCTACTTCTTACCTTTCCCTACACCTAGACTAGGTTAGGTACATTGGGGTAGAACTAGCTTAGAGACGCATCGTATGAGTACTCGCATTTTTAGCTCATGTTATTTATGTACGTGAATATATGCTAAAAGATAATGCTAGCGCAGTATTATTTATTTCTACTGCTTACGCTGTACATTATTTATCTTGCATACTGTCTTGTGACCATAACAGCACATATCTCTTACACGAGAAACAAGACTGTTCAATAAAACCCTTTTATTGAAACGCCCGTCTTTCCTTTCTGTGTAACTCTGTAGAAACTAAGCATGCACGATTGACTGAGTGAAACTGTTATCTATTGTTTCCACGATTCTGAGACGTGTTCCGATTCTAAAGGGAAACAAAGTGGTCATGTTTATGCGGTTGCCAGAAACTACTCCCTTCTTGTTCTCAAGGAGTTTCTAGTGGCCTCTGAGCTAGCTGGCACAAGTAATTAAGTTTAATATACTCGATAGGGACATACCGACCGTAGTCCTATGTCAAACCTATAGGTTATATTATTCCAATGCGCAGAGCCTATTAGGGAAATAGGAACTACACTACACTGCCTAGTAGAGCGAACACATCGTTCCCTCCGTCCCCGCCCTAACCCGGGATGCCCTCCCAGGCCCATAATTGCCTGTCTGCTGAATTTCCGAGTCACGGACACAGTGCTCAGACTTGCGCCAGAGAATGGCACCACATCCTGGCAAGGATCAACTTTAGCGCTGATCCCTGACTTCACAGCCATGGTCCAGGAGGCGAGAAAAAAGTACACGGGAGTAAAAGCCACGCTCCGAAATTTGGGACTTCGTTATGGTATGATTTACCCGGCGCGCCTTCGGGTGGATGTGGACGGCAGGTCCAGAGTCTTCGACACTCCCTCTGCAGTCCAGGCGTTTTGTCAAGGCTACAATGTGAACTCCGGCGGAAAGAGCAAGGATCCCTCCAGAGGTTCACCATCGCATAGCGGCTCGGTGGCTAGTGGCGAACTCTTTTCATCTGAATGACCTAAGTCACTGTAACTTGTGTGCTACGGCTAACTTTTTTGTATCCCTTATTGCTTTTGGGGCAAGGTATATACTGTTAATGCTTGAGATTATGCAAAATTGGGTAAGCGGCGTGGCGTTGCCTCGCCCCTAGTGTTTTATCACCTTTAATCTACTATCCCAGCTGGAATGTACATTAAGTTGATTCCTTCTTGCCATACATTATGTTCCCATGATGCATTCTAAAGGTTTGTTAGTGGGGATCTTCCCTGCGTGGGAGTGTGCTGGAATGGGTGGGGGGTGCGGGGCGGGGTGTTTTGTCTATTTGGGGTTCTATTGCACTTAGTTTCAAATGCACGCCATGATGGGTCATGTACTCTTTGTCACTCACACACACGGTTACGCTTGAATTGCCATTATGTCTTCGGGGGGTAGGCTATCCGCTTTCTCGGACCTTACATTGATCACTTGGAACGTGCGGGGCCTTAATATTGTCAGGAAAGGGAAGCAGGTGTTACACTATCTACAGAGACACCAGGTGGATGTCGTATTTTTACAAGAGACGCATTTGCCGAAGTTATCTTCCATCAGCTTTGCTTCCTCTTGGGGTCCTCATCGCTACTTCGCAAACTATAGCACATACGCCAGGGGGACTGCGGTCCTGCTACATAGGCGCTTGCCTTTTCAGGTGGACAGAGTCCGTAATGATAGTGAGGGTCGTTATACGATGGTAACGGGGCTATTAATGGGCTATCGAAAGGCATTTGTTTGTGTGTATGCACCGAATATTGATGACCCAGACTTTTTTCATGATCTCCATACGCAACTCTTGCAGCTTGATGCAGACTATATTTACATGGGCAGCGACTTTAACTTGTTATTGGACCCGGCACTAGATAGCACGTCTGGCTCCTCTAACCCTAAGCCCCGATCTCGGCGTGCACTGTTGGAGCTGTGGGACTCGTTGGGGCTGTTGGATGTGTGGCGGCTAAGCCGCCCCGGGGAAACGGCTTACACACATTACGCTGCGCAATATGCAACCTGGACCAGTTAGACTTCTGGTTAGTATCCCCCAATTTAGCTTCTTAGTACTAAGCAAAGAAGCTTCTTCCCAGCATGTTCTCAGATCACTCTCCTGTGGTGCTCACGGTCAGGGCTCCAAGACCAGAGGGTTGTGAAAGACAGTGGAGGTTCCTGGGTCAAGCGTTGATGGATGAGGTGTTCAATGCAGAGCTCCGTAACGCTATTGTAGAATACTTTGCTTTAAACAATGGTTCAGTGCAGACGTGGGCCATTCTTTGGGAAGCCTTTAAAGCCTATATACGCAGAGTTTGTATTGCTAAACATTCGGGGGTATTGAGGGATTTGAGGGGTACATTATCCTGCATTGAGCGACAGCTTGAGTTGCTTGACAAGGAGCAAATGGCGCAGCCTGACCAGACTAGACGGAACCGTCGATTGTCGCTTCTATTGGAGTTCAGGGAAGCAGCGGAGCGGGAGACGCTTTTTTTAAGCAAATACGCCACTGCACGACGCTATGGCGAGGGAGATAGGCCCGGCCGCACCTTGGCGCGCCTCCTGAGGCCTGCGACGGGACAGTCTTGTATTCCCTGTATCCGTTCCTCTAGTGGTCGGACACTGACAGACACCCGGGAGATACGGGATGAATTCTTAGAGTACTATTCTGGGCTGCATTCTTCGCGCGTTGCGCACAGGATGAGGTCCGAAATGAATACTTAGCGGAAATCGCACTTGTCTGGCTTGATAAAGTGATGCAGGAATTCTTGGGGGAACCATTTTCTGCAGAGGAAATTGTAAGCGCTATATTTGCCATGAATGGTTCGACTGCCCCTGGATTAGACTGGTTTACCGGTAATTTTTATAAAGCCTACAAGAACCTCTCAGCACCTTACCTTCTTGAGGTCTACAATGAAGCGCTAGAGCACAAAGAACTGCCTCCCACGTTGCGAGAGGCAGTAATAATCCTCTTACCCAACGCCGGAAAGGATTCGCTCATGTGTGGTTCATACAGACCGTTATCGCTTTTAAATCTTGATTACAAAATCCTTGCTAAAAGGATTGCGTTGAGGCTAGCCCTCATGTTAGACCTTATCTCTCCGACCCAGTCGGGATTTGTCCCTCATAGGTTGATGGCGTTAAATCTCCGTACTTTGTTCTCGGTCTTGCACAGGATATCGCCGGAGTTCCCTACAGCGGCCGTATTATTAGATACTGAAAAGGCCTCCGACTCCTTGGAGTGGTCCTTTTTCCTGACTGTCATGAAAAGGATGGGAATGCCTAAGGGGTTTGTCGAGCTCACTTCACTCCTCTATACCGCGCCCACAGCCCTACTTTGAATAAATGGTACCCTGTCCTCACAATTCAGACTCACCCGCGGCACCAGGCAAGGATGTCCGCTTTCTCCGTTACTTTTTATTATTGCGCTTGACCCGCTGGTCTGGCATTTTCAGGAGCGGCATCTACATAGAGGCCTCCAATTAAAGACGGGTCCTCAGCTAATATCACTCTATGCCGACGATATCATGCTCTACGTTCGTCACCCTGAGGAGAATTTGGAACCATTAGGGAGATTATTCGATACGGGGGATTCTCTGGACTTGGCATAAATTGGGGTAAATCGGTCATTTTCCCTCTAACAGCAGGCACTGTCAAATGGGATTGTGGGTTTCCCCTGCAGTGGTGCGATGAGTTGACTAGATATTTAGGAATTCAGATACACCGGGACACTCAACAGATTATATTGCTCAATTACGGCCCAGCTATGCATAAGCTAGAGCAGCAGATAGAGCGCTAGCTGAAACTCCCTCTGTCAATGACTGGTCGAGTCGCAATCATAAAGATGGTGGTACTTCCGAAATTCTTATATCTGTTTCATAACATCCCTATCCCGCTCCCCAACAGTTTTTTCAAACTGTCCGGTCCCATCTTATCAGGCTTGTCTGGGGAGGAAGTAGAGCCAGAGTTGGCTGGGACATATTGACCTTGCCATACGAAAGGGGTGGGTTCGGGGTTCCAAATTTCCAGATATATTATCTTGTCGCTCAGTGTAGCTTTGCGCACTCCTGGTATCACCCTGATGCCCGGATCCCTTATGCAAGACCTGAGGCTGACCTAGTACTACCAGCTCCGCTGAGAACAGTGTTACCGCGAGGTTTTCCCTGGGACCCCCGCGACATCCAGACAGTCTCAACAACGAGTTGGGCGTGGCAGAAACTGGCGAGGGTGCATGGTGGGCGCATGTTGTATTCGTCTGAGATTCCACTTGGTAATAACCCATGGCTCCCCATTACTGAGGAGAGATCGGTACAACGCACTCTTACCTCCTACTCACTAGACAAGTTTGGGGATTTGTTTCCGGAGGGACATGTGTTCAATAGCACAGAGGATGTGAGGTTCAGTGGTGCCACTTTTATGGAACGATTCGTCTTATGTAGAATTCGAAGAGCGCTTAGAGAGAGACTTGCTATCTTCCCACTGGAACCAGAGTACTTCCCGCCACTAACGCTAATGATTACCAGCAAAGAGCGGGATCATTTGATCTCTAAACTTTACAGAGCATCCATGGCTCTGGTTCCTTGCAGGGATGCCAGGGTCAGAGAGGCATGGGAGCGGCATTTAGGACATCCGATACAAGATTCACATTGGGCATACTGTTGTACCCAGACAAAGGAGGTTTCACTGAACAGCAGACACAAGTTGATTCATTTTAAATATCTGTGGAGGGCATATATGTCGCCTGCGAAAATCAACTCTATTGACCCCGCTAGGCCACACAACTGCCCTAAGTGTGGGGGACCACATGCTGATTTCGCATATATGACATGGAACTGTGCAAAAATTGGGGATTATTGGAGATCTATTCATGAGATATTGTCGCGCATGACATGCCAGGATATTGTACCTTTGCCAGAGGTTGCTTTGTTGGGTTATGTACACAGGTTCCCTAAAAAGTTGCGCAAATTCATAGCCATTGCTTTGCTCCTTGCAAAAAGAGAAATTGCACTTCGCTGGTTACCCCCACAACGAACGCCTGGCTAGCTAGCCTCACGTATTGTAATATAAACTGTGAATTATATGCGTCATTGCAGCCCCCTGCATCCAGGCCCAAAGACATTTGGAATCCCCTAAAGACCTACCTTCTCGAGATTAGTTCTATCCCGCCAACATTACAACCAGCGGGTATAGTCCCCACTGGCGTGGGTTAAGTTTAATTGATACTGTTTTCACTATTCTACTTTGTACTGTACTATGCTTAAGATGTGTAGACTAGTGTTTACTGAAAGGAAACTGTCAAATAGATTATTTTGAATGCCTTCGGGTGAGAGGGTGACGTTTGGGGATTGTTGAACCTCTATTTTGTTGCTACCTTCTTTGGGTTTGTTATTCATGATATCGCAACACACATGGTGTGCATCTTATAAAATGTTGTAAGCATAAATGTACCACTTAATTATGCAATAGTGCTCTGATATGTGTATGTTATAACATATGCCAACTGAAAATGCAATAAAGTATGTTAAAAAAAAAAAAGTTGTCTCCTGCAAAGCACATCATGTAACATGCAGATTTTGATTTTATGTAGATAGGTAAGTGGATTACTGCTTTGAACACAGAGATCCTTTTGTTACTTGCAGAGCATAAATAGTAATCCTTGGAGACCGCTGTGATCTATGAAAGGCATTTGACTCCTACACCTTGCAACCCTGACTGTCTCTTGTAACACATCTTGCACATTGATTTGCACACTTACATGATTTATTTTGAATGGATAATGTATATGTTATATAAAGCGATCTAACACTCTGCATTGGGATGAGTATCGCTATAAAAGAAATAAAATAGTGCTATTTAAATTGTTATTTGTGTAAATACTGGGACAGATAAGCCCATCTGACATTCTTACAGTGCATGCACTTATATACAGGGACTGAACAAAGTAAAAAGCATGCATCTCTTAAGTACCTGTGAAGAGATAACAAGCTGTGTGCTTTTGTTTCCTCTCCCTTGCATTTGCATGTAAGTGTGAGGTTCCAGGCTGCCTCCTGTCGATACTCAATCAAAAGGAGACCCAATGGCCCCTTAACTTCTGCCTTTGGCCCAGCTGGAGGTGAAAAAAAAGCCCCTGCCCGCCTGCACGTTGCTGCTGAGAATGAAAAGCAGACAATGTGCAGGAGCTATTGAAAGTGTCCCGGTGTCTGAAAATTACACTGGGGCAAGTTCAACATATTTCTGTGGGGCCCAACTTCTTGTTCTGTGAAAATAGTGGGTGGATGCCGTGTACCCGCCTGTATCCCCGACTTGTGCCCTGAGGATACAAGGCCCATACTCCCAATGGTGCATTAGGTGGGAGAGAGTTTTTGAGCGCACTCTGAGCCCGCTGCGTGGAACGGGCCCAGGCGCGTGCCCCAGTGAAGAGAAGACCAGGCCAAAAGCGGGCTCTCTGTGCCAGCCAATGCCAGAACTATGTTTGGGCCGGGTCCCCCTTTGAACATCCACCTGTCTGGAAAGTACGTGTTTGCAATTAGTTGGAAATGAGAAACTCAAAGCGTTGGGTAATCCTGGTCCCATCACTTCTAGGACCCGGTTTGATAACTTTCTTGCAAGGGCGGTTGGTGTCATTAACAGTTAACGGAGAGAAGGTTCTCTAGTGATGGGTTTGATTCAGGGCGCCCATTGGCAAATGTGCAACAGGCACGGCCAACACAGACATTATCCCCTGCAGTGCGATAGCCTCATCCCTCCCTTCCTCTATTGAGTCTCCTGTTAAAGGTAACAAGCGGGCAATGAGAGCAACTGCGAACACTGATAAGGCACCTCATACTCGGGATGGTGAGACACATTTCTTGCCCGGATTTTCTCAACACCGTTATGGAACACCTGCACAACAACCTGGCCGACCTATTTTGGGAACACCTGAGCCCTATTATGAACAGAATAAACTCAATTGAGTTGAACCTGAATGAGCTGCATGGTACCAGGCCCAAGGAACCCCTTGCTAGTAGCTTTGCCCCTAATGTCAGTCTTCAGACACGACCATCCACCCCCAAGGCACGGGGGTCTTATCACTGATGTGCTCCCTTCTACACAAGCTGTTGTGCATGAAACACATCTTATGTCCCTGCTAACAGTAATGTGGGTGCCCTCTGGGATGGGACCTCTAGCCCCATAAGCAAAATGCTAAGGCCTTTCCCACATATTAATTTACCTTCTCAGGCTTGCCCTCATATTCTGACTCTGGGAAACGGCCCCCACTCCCCCTCTTTGTATGACGGGCCAATTGAAGATGCTTCACAGCTTAAGAACAAGACCATATATTGGCTCTCTAAGCACCTTGATTTTAACTTTGTAAATATCAACCGAATCCTCAGGATAAGAAGGGCATCCTGGATTGGGCATGCGGCCAAGTCATGCATGGGGGGATACTATCATGATAAATTTTAAAAAAAACTACCTGTCAGTTACCTGTTTTCCGTTCCCAGGTTACCCCACACCCAGTCCTGTAGCATTCTGGTCTAACAGCTTGGTTATTTTTACAAGCTCACGTTTTATTATAGACCTACTTTTGTCAATCCTGTTTCCATGGAACCTTTAGAAGCTGTTTGTCAGACTGCTCTGCCGAATCGATTTCTCCCTCTACTGGCCTGCCCAGATATGAATTTACATAGGAGTAACTTTGTTTACAATACTTTTTCTGCTGCAACTGATGT
Source organism: Calotriton arnoldi (assembly GCA_963921515.1). NCBI lineage: Eukaryota > Metazoa > Chordata > Amphibia > Caudata > Salamandridae > Calotriton > Calotriton arnoldi. The sequence continues at coordinate 52,848 of CAWUFW010001622.1, read as the reverse complement.
ATCCATGACCGATGTAAAACAAAAAACTGAGGCCCCTATTTTAGATCCCAACGGCAAAGTGGATATCCTCAGCTGGAACATAGCAGTACTTACTTCAGAAATGAGACCCGAAGAATGGGTGTCCTTTATTGAAAAGTTTGATATTATCTTACAACAGGAGACCTGACAAGTGTCAGATATTTTTCAGAATGGCTACTGTTGTTCTATCCCAGCAAATCCATCTGGTTCTGGTCGAGCTAAGGGTGGCTTATGTATTTGGCTTAGATTATCACTAAACTACAAGGCCATCTCAATGGATGTCAATTGTAATGCTGTTCAAACACTTATTCTTTTTTGCAACAATTTCAAATTATATTTGTTTAGCTTCTATAACAATTAATTTTCTTATCCCAAGAACAACAATTTCATGAGATTGTTTGAACCTGTGAAAACATAACTAACTTGTTGAGGCCTCAGGCTAATGGTGAAAATATGATCATTTGTGAGAATTTCAATGCACCCTTTCTGAGCTCACATGCGATCTTGGCCACACGAATGGTAGTACTTTACTATTCAGAAATGAATGTATCAATCTGAGAGACTATGAACTACACAATTTCATTCTGGAACAAGATCTTATTAACGTCCACAAACAGAGGGTCTCGCGATATCTCGGGTACCCAGGTTTTTCTGAAGACAGTGTTCGTCCACAAATAACTTGTGCAACATACCGCCCTTGTGCTTAAGAGCGAGCCTATCATTTCTGGATTAGGGACCAAAACCCTCCTTCCATATCTATTGTGCGCCCTTTCCTGCAGTCTATCCGTTGGCCCAGCTATAGAATCAAACTCAATACTAAGAACATGAGCCTGTGATTGGTGTGCAAGTTATCCAATCCTAGACTGTCTCTAGAGAAGAGCAACACTGATGCGGTTTTGAAATGTCTTTCAGCTCATCTTTGTAGTATCTTAGCTGTGGAGGGGTTGTCAGCATTGTGTGTTTCAACCACGAATCTATCCTGCATTGTATCGAACAGACCCGAAGATGGTTCAATGCTCCGTACTCTTTGGCAAATAGACGCCTGAGGAAAGCTCTTGCCAAGAACCCCATGGATAAAGTGGAGGGGACACATTGCAGGTTTACCTACAAACAAGCCATTAGTGCCAGAAAAAGGAGATAGGGCTAAATAATCTGCATGCCCTTATTAAGGCTCAAATAAAACATGAGCCCAAAGGAATTGTAGCTCACTGTGAATAGGATGAGAAGTGGTAATAGTGCCCTCCCTAATGTTAGCTCGCACATTACTGCTGAACAGTGTTGCCCACTTCTCTAACATTTATCGCTTGATCAAGTGCACAGTACGCTAAACTCAGATTCTGTTGCACAGATGTTTTTGACTTAGAATTGGGTTAGAGGAAGTGATTGTTACATTGAAGCAGTGTCCCTCAAATAAGGTTCCTGGACCTGATGGCGTCCCTATTGGCCTTTTAAAATGCAATAAAGATGTTTGGCCCCCTCTGCTCACTAACTTATTTAACAACTTGAATTCCTCTAAGTTCCTGTCTTCCTGGTTGACCTCACTGATTGTGGCTATCTTTAAAATTGGGAAAATCAAGCAGACCCAGGCTGTTACAGGCCAATCTCTCCTATTGATTCATTGGCCAAAATCTTAGGTAGCGTGGTCTTTAATAAAATAAGGGCTTGGGCAAGCAAAGGTAGCATTCTCAGTGTACGGATCCAGTGAGGGTCTTGGCACTATGGAGCAGTGCCTGAACCTCCACCTCATTATCTGAAAATATGTTATGCCAGGCGCAGCACTTTTTACTTGGCCTTTGTGGACCTGTCTAGCCACTTTGACTGTGTTAACAGGTCCATGTTGCTGGAGCAGGGGTTGGACGCGGCACTGGTGAATTATTTCTTTTATTTACATCAAAATTTATCTGCCAGAGTATGCTATGGCCCAAATGGTGAATGCTCAGACTCTTTTGGCCTAGAAAGGGGAGTACTGCAGAGTTATATTTTAGCCCCAACACTTTTTATCTTTTATATTGACAGCCTGAGCAGTTACTTGATTGGATACGGGCAGGATATCCCCATGATTGACTAGACTCCAATCCCTTGCCTACTATATGCGGATGACACTACTGCTGGCATATACCTCAAGCAGCTTGATATATGTGGTATTGGGATTTGCAAACTTTATGTCTAGCATTTCCCTGCACATTAATTATGCTAAGTATCATGTTATAGCCTGCGGCTGGAAGTGCTCAAACCTAAGCTCCCTAAGTATTAATTCTTTCAAGACGTCTAAAGTTTCTTGCTTTTGCTACCTAGATGTCTGGTTTGATGCTACTGGCTCCTGGCATACAAACATCAGAGCTATGTGCACACAGTCAATAGGAGCTCTCTTTAATTTGACTTCGTTAGTAGGAGGCAAACCTACTGCATTATTTCTGAAGAGCTGTAAAACCCAATGTGTGCCAGTTGGTAGGTACATTTAAGTATCAATGGGGTAACCCATAATGCTACCAGACCCGGGTAATAATAGCAGTACAATAAGAAGTTGTACAAAGTTGTTCAAAGTAAACATAGAAAATTCTTTAAATGAAGGCATTCACAAGGACATAATCATACGTCTGCCAATAGATGCAATTTATTCTCAAAAAGTCAAAATCAATTGTTAAAGACATCACAATTGTCTATCCACTTATAAGAATGGTGCTCAGGTTGAACGGAGGGTGAGAGTAAAGAGTGCGTTTGTGAGGGTTGAAAGAAAAGGAAAGGTAATGTGCCATATATACATTATATATACATAATAGAAACCTGTCAGGCCTAAAAAAGGCCAATCGTTACAACCAAAACATAGCAATCTATAAGCGCTGAAAACTAATCCCGGTCGTTTATGCTTGTTAATGGAAGAACAGAAGTCAACATTTCGACCCCTTCCCAAAATCAAGGTTGTTGAATCCTTAGCATGGGGTCTTCATCAGGACAGAAAAATAGAGCACCTACAAGAAATTGAATACTCCGTATTATTTACATGAAGTCACGTGCCTGAATGTGAATGCTAAATAGAACGAGGAGGTAATTACCAAATCCAAGCAAGGGAACTCAGGCTTTGTTGGGAGGTTGGAGGGCTCCTAAAAGTTTCTAAGGCAAAGAAAACGAGTGTTAGTCAATCCAGGGACAAGGTCTAGTAAGGCAAAAGCTCAGAGACCCATGAGGTAAAAACTTACTTGGAAAGTGGGCAAAGGTGTAATGAATCACCTTGGCGCAGGCCGTCCAAAGGACTGGAAATTGGAATTTGTGGCTAAATCGGTAGTTGAGGCAGATGCAGTCACCTGACCGTCAGAATACACACAGGAAAATGGGTCGGACGATCCCACAATCTCTAGGATCAAAATCTAGTGTGAAGTAGAGAAAACATGAATTAGGGGACCACACGTGCGCCGACAATGGCACGTAGGCAGGGAACAATTAGTGATGATAAAAAGGGGGTGGGGGTGGGGGAGGAGATAGGGAAAGAAAAACTCCAATAGTAAAACGCTCCAAGATAGTAAGCGGAAGCCTCATACAGGGAAGTGATGGCATGCAAGGGAAAAATAAGTAGGCTCTAAAAAGCCATGCGAGTCACGGCGTGCGTGAGTCTGGGAGGAACCATTCTAGGAGGTTTACAAAAATGGCTAGGGTGAGTAGGTACCAGCATGCCCCATAGTGCTCATGCTAAAACAAAGCTACCAACCGTAGTTAGTGCTTACCTTATGGCGAGAAGATCAATCTACGAAGACGGACACGGGAAACAAAAGGATAAATTAGGCTGAAGAATAAAAAGCGGGTGACAGGATCACAATAATACCTAAGTTTGGAGTCTGAGTCATCGCCTACCTCCGTTCGCCGTCAGCGTCAAGAAGGACTGCTACGGCTGGGCCCTGGACGTAGCCTAGATAAAAGCAAACCGGCTGCGTGCACGCTAGGTGCAGCCGCTCGGTGCCGGCACGTCTTAACGTGGACGACCGGGCTCGGTGATCCAGATCGGATGGTCTAGGTTTGGATGAAAAGGGAAGGAATCCCTAATTATAAATTAATACAAAGTGTTAAAAAATTATGTTGGAGTACTATAAGTCATGAAGGCAGGTTGTTAACAATAACTAAATCACCCAAACACGATTAACGGTGCAAGATTGGTAATGCCCATCTTTTGTGAAACAATTGACAACCCACACATATTGTAAAGCCGGAAGCACTTTGGGTAAACATATGAATAATTACAACAAAGATTCTGGATGGTATGAGTACATTAAGTCATGAAGGCAGGTTAACAATAACTAACTCACCCAAACAATATTAAATTATTAATATTAAAGGGGCAAGGTTGATAATGCCCATCTTTTGGGAAACAGTTGACAACCCACACATATTGTAAAGCCGGAAGCACTCTGGGTAAACGTATGAATAATTACAACAAAGATTCTGGATGATATGCGTATGCCGTAGTTGTCAAATGTGGGAGTAATTCGGTACCGCAGTGAGACACGTCTGACAATACATGAATGGTTATCATAGCTCTGAAACTTATCTTGTTGCCTATCCAGTCACATATGTAAATGGGGCAAATGCTCATCGTGTATTCAAGGGCCAAGGTGCATGAGGCCATCTGTAGTATGACAAGATTGAAATGAGATAACACAATGCATGTAATAACAAAATATTAGCTACATACTCATCTAGTACACACAGTTTATATTGATAACCTAAGATCTTATCCCAAGAGACGGGTAGGCACAGTAGTACATCATGTATCCCATCAGTCTGTCATTTATCATAACATTAAGAATGGGAAAAGCTCGAATGGGGCCCTATTTGGTATTAAGACAAGACAGCTGTGCGTTGGTAGCATCCAATTAATTTAGACCATTGCTAACAGTGTCCATGGTATACATCCATTTACACTCTCGTATGTTAAGTATGGAGTTGATGTCACCTCCCCTTGCTCCCAGCGATATTTTTTCTAGGATTAACCACTTGATGGAATCTGGTTGATGTCCCAGAGTCTGAAAATGGTCTACCAATGGTGCACCCGCCGTGCCACATCAGATCCTGCTACAATGTTGTAGTATCCTGGTTTTGACTTTTTGTCTAGTTTGTCCTATGTACATCTCATTGCAAGGACACAGAATTGCGTAGATAACGTCTGATATGTTGCAATTAGTGTGTATATGTAGGTCTATAGTGTGGTGTTTGTAGCTGAATTGTTTGGTTTCTATTCTAAACTTACAAGCTTTGCACTGGTCGCAATTAAAGTGGCCCACGATTTCCGGTAGTTGCCACAGTGTCTGGATTGTTGGTTGATGGGGTGTTGGAAGCAGTGATTGTACCACATGGTCTTTGATGTTTTTAGCCTTTTTGAAGGAATGCATCAGTGGCTCTGGTAGGTCTAGTTCATCAGAAATCAGTTTCCAGTGTCCATTTATTATCCTTTTGATGTCAGTGCTTCTGGTACAATATGTGGTCACACATATCATTCTCTTCAAATCCGTGGAGCGATGTTTGGGAGTGTACCAACCACACACGTTAATCGCTTTAAGATCAAAACGGAAATGCATCAGTTCTTCTGCAAAGTGAGGCTGAGACTTTCTTTAAACATGCCCAGCCCATATCCTCCACATCATACACTGGACTACGGGTACCATCAACTTTCATGCCCTCTTCCCACATGATGTCACATAAAATCTTGACTTTTGAAAGTGTGGTCCTCCGGGATGTCCTCAATACATGTTCTAAGAAGCAATATACCAAGCATAATGTCACGAAAAGAGAACGAGAAGCACTGGACACACTTAAAATCAACAAGATGATTGTGATCAAACCAGCTGACAAAGGCAGAGCTATAGTTGTACAGAATACCCTAGACTACAAAGCTGAAATCTATTCCCAACTGCATGATGGTGTGAGTTATTCTCGACTGAACCTCGATCCAACAAAGGAGATTAGGAAACTCATTTTGAATATTACTGAGAGAGGCCGAACAGCAGGCTTTCTATCTGACCAGGAGTTCGAGTACCTGAATATGAAACAACCGCACCTTCCAACCATCTACACATTACCCAAGGTACATAAGAACCTGAATCATCCACCTGGACGCCGCATCATCTCTGGATGTGGATCACTTTTGGAACCACTTTGTAAATATGTTGATATCTTTTTTAAACCATTGGCCAAATCAACGAGTTCCTACTTACGGGATACTATGCAAGTGATCAACCTGATTGACAACATGCCATTTGACCCTGAAAATCAGTTACTAGTAACATTGGATACATTATCACTTTATACTAGTATTCCCCAACAACCAGCTCTGGAATCAATGATGAAAGCAATGGACAAGAGGCCTCAGCCAGCCCCGGTACCAACAGAATTTATAGTACAGCTATTAGAAATAGCCATGACGAAGAACTTCTTTCTCTTTCAATGAGACTTCTATGTACAGACCAAGGGCGTGGCGATGGGCACTGCCTCCTCCCCAGATCTAGCCATCCTCTACATGAATGAATTTGAGGATCAATTCATCTTCAGTAAGATCAATCCTTACAAGAACAATGTGGCACACTGGAAAAGATATATAGATGATGTGCTCCTCATTTGGACAGGCAATGCGATGGACCTACAAAAATTCTTTGAATGGGTGAACTTAAGATCCAATGATATCAAGTTCACAATCCATTCAAACTCGAACACGATAGACTTCCTGGACATCTCCATAAAGACTGAGAACGACTACCTCTACATGACCCTGTACAGGAAGCCACCAGAACGGAACACGCTATTGAGATATTCCAGCCACCATACGAGGGGTTTACGTGGCAACCTGCCCTTCGGGCAAATCTTGCGAATCCGGAGGAGTTGCTCAAGGAAGACCGACTATTTTACGGAGTCAGACGATCTCATCAACCGCCTTGTTGAACGGGGCTACCCTATAAGAATGGTGAAACGAGCGAGGAAGAGGGCTTGGTTTAATGATAGGGATTCCTTGCTAACTCCCAAACATCGCTCCATGGATTTGAAGAGAATATGTGTGACCACATATTGTACCAGAAGCAAAGACATCAAAAGGATCATAAATGGACACTGGAAACTGATTTCTGATGAACTAGACCTACCAGAGCCACTGATGCATTCCTTCAAAAAGGCTAAAAACATCAAAGACCATTTGGTACAATTACTGCTTCCAACACCCCCTCAACCAACAATCCAGACACTGTGGCAACTACCGCAAATCGTGGGCCACTTTAAATGCGGCCAGTGCAAAGCTTCTAAGCTTACAATAGAAACCAAACAATTCAGCTACAAACACCACACTATAGACCTACATGTACACACTAATTGCAACACATCAGACGTTATCTACGCAATTCTGTGTCTGACTGCACCTGCCTGCACGGGGATGTCTGAGGGGGGTCCATGGTACCCTCTTTTCCCACCTCCAGAGGGATGCCTTAATGAGGCCCACTGACAGTGTGTCACCTTTTTGTGGAGCGCAATCAGTGCGCCATCTAAGTGTCTGTTTGTTTTTGCACCTGAATCCATAATACGGGTAATGTCTTCATTTGTAAGAAGGCCAAGTCCTCATCCAAATCAGGGTATGCAATCTCAAGACAGCGCTGGTACTACATCTGAGCCAGCACTATCAGTATTACAGAATGGGATGTCTGCGGTCCCTTCTGTAATACTCTACTGCCCTGCGGCTGCTCACGTCACTGCGCCCTGGCGCATTATTTATAATATGGCCACTGTTGTTCTTATTTTGATCAAGGAATTTTGATTTTTTCCCCAATTTTGCAGAGCTACTGTTTCATTGCTTCATAGATTTCCATTGTGGTTCTTATGCTTCTTCCAGTTTTTCAGTGTTTGGGTTCAAGAGGATTGCAAATGAAAAGGTGCCCAAACAAGCGATGCAAACGAACCAGGTTCAGGTTGGAGGATTATGATCCTCCATCTCACACACTTCACAGACAGCAAAGTGTTTGCGAACGGCTAATTATTGCAGGTAGGCTTATATGGTATATTTAATTCAGGTGTCCTTTGTTATCCATTTTGTTCTAATTTACAATACATCTTAATTGTGCATTTGATTTGTGTGGTTTTTACTTTTTTGATCGCTATGTTAACTATACATACTATTGGATGTTTGTGTGTGTCCTGCTTCCTCCAATAAAGTGCTTGCATTGAACTCAATGAGGGACAACTTTACTGCTATGGTTCTCTGTCTGCTCCTGCTAACTTTAATGTGCGTACATTGCATACATAGAAAACTAAACCCAGGCCTATTGGCTTTGCCAAAGCTTGCTCAATATTGTCTGAGCACAGCGAGAGCCTGAGGATTAGCCAAAAATTGTATGTATTTCTAAACACTCAACTTACATATTTCGGGCCTTGGGAAATCCTGATGGCTCTTGAAAAGGTCGATAGACCTTTGCCACGGTTTTAGAGCAGAGCTACAACAAAGGCATAAACTTTGCATAAATCATCAACAGTTAGATTAATGTACAGTCGATGATGAGAGGTTGGTGAAGTTTTCAACACCTTTATTTATCTTAAAGGATTAGTATTATTTTTGTTGTCTTTATTCAGGTTAGTTGTTTTACAGAAATGCCAATAGAAGTTTGATTAGTGACACATAAATCAATACAGAATGTTCCATAAAGGAAAATTGTCACTAAACTAGCTAAGGAGCGTAATCTAAACTAAATAGAACCTATGAAGAGTTCTTTTTGGAAAAGAGCAAGATTCAGAATATGAAAAGAACTACCCATAAAGAGTATTTCTAGAAACATCAGCCGAGTCCCTTACAGCTGCAGCAAGCACACGCTTTAAAAGAGTGATCTTTGCAGTAGCATTAATCAAAGAAAGTCCTTAAATAAAGGAAGAATAAAGTCACCTTTATAAGTAGCTATCGGTAACAAAGTAAAGAAGCCACTCTTCAGTAAAAGAATCTCACAGGCAGGATAAAGAGATCTGGGTCAGTCTTCCTCTCATCCGATTCTTCTTTTACTCTAACTAGCTATAAATACTCATTAAAATAAAACTACATAATAATGTATCGATAATGGCTAGGTGTTAACTCTCCTCCTCCAATGGAAACCGCTCGTTTGACGATGATGACGTCAACTTCTGATGCTTCTCCTCTTGATTTCCATGGTAAACATTCTCGTCGATATAGTGTAAAACATTGATTCAAGACTTTGTCACATGGAGGAAAGTTTTCATGAGAACTTTCTTACCTATGCTAAAAGATGTGCTGTATGTCCATTGTGAATACAAAGCAAGTCGAATATGAAGAAGCAAAACTAGTAATAATATTCTGTATGGCTTTAGATAAGGATTTAGATAAAATATATCTAAATCATTATTTATTCAAGTAGTCACAGCAGCTCATTGTATTAAGAAAGTGACCGAATCATGGTGAGGGAAGCTAAAGAAACAGGGATTTGAAGTCGGCACATTCCTAAGCAAGGTGCTGGTGCTAGGCAAAATGTTCAAATAGACATGTATTAAGCTATGAGCACTTTTAAGAATGATAGCCTTGTACAAAAAATGTCTTCTATATTATTTCGCATACGTTTAAGTACTACACATTTTCCCTCCATATGATTATTCTAGGAATCATTTACTAAATTAATAATACATTTGAATACGATTATTTCACATGCATAATTTTCTGCGTGCTATTTTCAATGTGAAAACATTTCTATTGCAGTTTAAACGCATTCTAATGTGCAATTCTACGATGGACTGAGTCTAATTTTATTTTTATTTTAAAGCAATTTCCCTCAAATCCTCCCATTTGGATGATTTTAATCATCACACATTTTTGGTTTCACATTCAAATTCAAGTCTAGAGAGCACTTTCATCTTCAGATGAGTCTTGTCTTTTTCTTTCAATTCCCCTGTTGAGTCTAAGTGATTTCATATAGTCGTCATTCATAATTCCACGTAACCCCATCTCCCTCTTGTACATTTTCCTTTGAACTCTTTTCTGTCTTTTGCGCATGCAGTATTCACAGCTCAGAAATAGGACATAAAGAAATAATAAGCAAAGTCCTATTATCAGTATTGGCATTAGTATAGTCTTCAATATACCCTACCCAGCAGTCAAAAACTAATTTCCAATGGTACTCAATACTTTCCCAAAATTCTCGTACAAACTAGGTGTTTCCAATTCATGTAATTCAGGTTGTAACCCGGATATGTTCCTCGCAAAGCTTTCTATTGGCTTACTTTTGTCCGGTATAAACACACAGCAATGGGTTAATTTCTGCATGTGATAGACTCCTCCCATTTCAGCGAGTAAAATGTCTAAAGCAAGACGGTCTTGCAAAACTATAGACCTTATAGCAATTAATTCAGTATTAATTAGGAGTAAAGCTCCTGAAGTGCTTGTCGCCACTTTGTCAAGTACGGTGTCTAGTTTTCTAATCTTTTCATCATTTAATATGATCCCCACTGGTGGTATCACTGCCCCAAATATGTCTCCTACCAAAGCAGCTCCTGTTTCTGCATTCTGCTTTCGTCTATGTGATGGTGCTAACGTTAAAGCTTCTATACTAGTAACATGATACATCTTCAGTATTAGTATGCCTAAATAGCAGGTACCTTCGCACTCAGCAGGAAATAGGCATTCTGGCCTCAAATGTAGTAAACCCCTGAAATTACTTTTTCGTCTCCCTATAAAATTTGTCATGATCCTCCCATCAGCTCAAATGTGTGTTGGCAACTACTGATCCCTACATATCTCGTCCTTTTTAGTGTGCGTCTCCTGTAAAGGCAAACCTTTCTCTTGTGTCTGCTGTCTAGTCTGAGCTTAGGATAAACCATTTTCTTTCTGAATTAATTTTACTCCTTCTTCCATGCATTTTCTAAAACGTCTCCCTTTCGATCTGTTGATTTTGTCATGTTCATGTACCTCTCTTCTAAAGCCACAATGTACGCTTTTCTCTGCGGGTCGTATTCAGCATGTTACATTGTTTTTGTAAGCCTTTACACCATCTACTTTGAAATGTGGAAAGAAGTAATACCACGAGGTGTCCATCATTTTTGCTTGCAGGTGTAAATTCAGACTTTTTATTACAGGCACTCGTCATAATACTAGATCCTAATTTGAGTCAAAATTTTCAAAGTGTCCTCGCCTATAAACTAGTGAAAGCAGAATACTACAAGAAACTGCATAAGACAAAGTAGTGTGATAATATGTGACTTGCTCAGAAACAGAAGTCAGCAAGTGTGCACAAACATAGCAATCCTTAACATCCATTGCGTTAGTGTATTCTTGTACTAACCTAAAATATACATTAGTGGAGTAATCTTCTTTCCTGTAGCTCACAAATGTTTTAGTAAAAATACTGTCCCTACATTTTTGTGTATGTGTATTAGTGACATTGATACTAAGGGGGTCTGAATCGGGAGTTGGATAAAATCCTTCTAATACTATTGTAATCATTATAACTGTTACGAAAACCACACACATGATACATTTGCACTTATTTCTTATGCAACACATCGTTCTGAGTCAGTTATTAGTTTTGATTTCCAGTAGAGGATTAGCAAACAATCTGCAGTAGAGGATTAGCAGACAATCTTCTTTAAAGCTGTAGTTTTTTTTTCTTAGATCTTCTTTTTCAGTTCTTCTTGTTAGTACAGTTTCCTAATAGACAATCCTTAACCCTACTCCATGTTCTTCTAAAATGTTATCTCTATTCTTCTGTAACTTTCCTCTCGGACCTAAGGTTAGTCTTCTGTAAAACAAATAACCAAAAGAATAAACATCTAATAGGCACCATTCAGAATTATTGTTATTTTTGCCTTAAGTCTGGTTTTGCTTTTTATTTTCAATTTGGCTTCTAAATGTCAATGTCTCTAAAGTTTTCAAGGGGGTTCTAACAGTTACGGATTCACGTTGCACAGATCCTCTACTGTAACATTCAGTGCTGCATTTATGAAATAAGACCATTCAGGTGCAGAATATCTTCTGCAAGGTACTCAAGTTCTTCTAGACCTTCTTAAAATGTGATGATTTGGATCGAGTGAGCCTTCGTCCTCTGTCTCACTCTTTTCAGGAACTGTTTCTGGAATTCGTGCTATTGATGAGCTTCTTTTTAGTCTCTCTTTTCCGTGATTTCTTGGCCACTTTGCTTGGCAACTGATTCTTTTTGTCCCAGAGCTCTTTCCTTCATTGGGATCTTATTCTTGTCCTTGTTCGTTTTACCAGATATCTTCAGCATTGGATTTAGTCTCTGCTTCATCTCTGTCTGAGACCTTGATGCCACTTTGCGTAATTTCAGGCACTTATATTTGTCTTTCCACTTGCTGATCTTCACCCTTCTGTTCATTTTGTGCTTCTCTCTGCACTTCAGCAGAAGCTGGTGCTGCAGGTCTAAATGTTCTGGCAACTGGTGGTGCAACTACTAGTGCTCTTCTCTCTGGATCATCGGCCAACGACGCCTCCTCTGGATTACTCACTCTCTTGGTGTGCTAGGTATGTATCCAGTTTGGAATTCCAGCACATTTAACAGCAGAGTTTGAGATCAGTATGACTTGAAAGGGGCCTTTCCATCTGGGTTCTAGACACGTCTTCCAAATGTGCTTCTTGATCACGACCCAAACACCAGGATTGAGGCCGTGGCACTATTCTTGATGAGGGTCTCCAGTAGCAGTTGACACTTGATGAAAGACAGAACGAACCACATCAGCGAGTGTCTTGAAGTAGTCCAAAATCATATCATCTGTGATATTCACAAGGGCATTCGCAGGCACAGCTGGTAGTCTCATTGCCCTTTCCTAAGAATCTCATGCAGGGATAATCCTGTCTTCCGGTCTGGAATACTTCGGACACTCATCAACACCAATGGTAAAGCATCTGGCCATTTCGGTGAAGTTGAAGCACAAACATTTGCCAATCTCGACTTTATTGTTCCGTTCATCTGCTCAACTATGCATGATGCTTCTGGTCGGTAACTACGATGCCGCTTCTGTTCGATCTGTAGTGTAGCACATAGCATGTTAATCACTTCATTATTGAAGTGTGTTCCTCTATCTGACTCAAGGAGGACTGGCATCCCGAATCTCTGTATGATCTCCCGTAATAACAGTTTAGCTACAGTAAGACTGTCATTTCTTCTTGTTGGGTAGGCTTCCCCCCATCTTGAGAACACACAGATGATCACCAGGACATATCTCAACCCATTGTGCACAAGCATCTTGATAAAATCCATCTGTAGTCTGTTAAAAGGGCCATTTGATCTCCCTATGTGTGTGCTTCTAACATGTTTTCTTCCCTAAATTTAGATGTTGGCATGGGACACATCTTCTGCAATTTTCATCTGCAATCATTCAAAATCTAGGGTTAAACCAGCTTTGTCTGAAAAGTCTCACCATGGCATCTCTCCATAAATGTGTGCAACAATGGTAATATCTGGTCATTGGAAACAGCAAGCTATCAGGCAACACTAACCTTCCATCAGCTGACATCTGAATGTCATTTTTATTCTTTACACAGCCTGACCTGATCCACCCAGTTTGTTCTGCTTCAGACACATTCTCTTGTACCCTTTTTAGTTCTTCCCAGATATCAGTTATTTCCATCATCATTGTAAAAGCATTTTCTTCCTCAGATTCACATGTGAAACAACCTCCATTAAATGTGCATGCTAGCAATGCACAGTACCTGGCTTCTGAGTCAACATATCTGTTGGCCATGGCAACGTACCCGCTGCCTGTTTGATGTCCTGGACATTTTACAACAGCAATTTCTTTAGGTAACTGTAGAGGCTCAAGCAAGTTCTTTACGTGCTAGCCATTCCTGATGGGCGTTCCTGTGGAGTTAAGAAACCCTTGTTGCGACCATAATTGCACAAAGTCGTGAACTACACCAAAACCATATTGGTCGTCTGTAAAGTTGGTGACTCAATGCACAAGTTACTAACTTGTGTAACGATATATCTGTAAGAGACAGTAGTTAGTGACAGATTCCTTACCTTAGAATATCCCCAGGCGTCAGGCTGGATCCGGAAAGTTTTTGCGTAGCAGTACCCTTGCGCGTCGGTAGGCGGCGTCGTGCGGCTCCGCGTTCGTCGTCGGCGTCGTGATCGCCGGGATGACGTCGCGGGCAGTACTTAGACGCCGCCCCTGCGCGCTGACGTCAGTTCTGTACACGACTTTCTGCGCCAGGTACAGAGCCATGCAAGAAGCTGACATAGGTGTCTGAAAAATACTAGGGCCCTGAAAGGGATGTCCTTAACCCTAGAAATCAGTTCGCAGAACGGGAAGGATGGGTGGGGCGGTAAGGAATCTGTCACTAACTACTGTCTCTTACAGATATATCGTTACACAAGTTAGTAACTTGTGCATCTGAAAGAGACACGTTAGTGACAGATTCCTTACCTTAGAATAGATACCCCAGCAATACCAACCCCGGTGGTGGGTCTGCGAACAAAGATCAGACAAGGAAGTCCCTGAGGACAGAACGGCCAAAGAAGCCGTCCCTCCGGACCTGACTGTCAAGGCAGTAATGCTTGGTAAACGTGTGCAGCGAGACCCACGTAGCTGCCTGACAGATATCCTGCAGCGGAACACCGCGGCCTAAGGCCGTGGTAGCAGCCGTTGCCCTGGTGGAATGGGCACGCAGCCCAACAGGAGGCTCCTTCTTAGCCAAAGAATAGCAGGCTTTGATACACAAGGTTACCCAGCGGGAGATGGTTCTCTTGTGCACCGCCCGACCTTTTGGCGCCCATGTAGCCAACAAAGAGCTGGTCATCCACCCGGAAGTGTTGTGTGCGGTTGATATAAAAAGAAAGCGCACGTTTTGGGTCCAGACGGTGGAGCCTCTCTTCCTCTCTGGAAGGATGCGGAGGCGGAAAGAAGGTGGGCAAAGTGATGGTCTGCCCAATGTGGAAGGCAGTAACCACCTTAGGCAAGAAGGACGGACGCGTCCTAAGAACAACCTTGTCTGGATGGACAGACAGAAAGGGAGGTTTGCATGAAAGAGCCTGGAGCTCACTCACCCGCCGAGCGGAGGTGATGGCCTCCAGAAAGGCTGTCTTCAGAGTCAGAAGACGAAGAGGACAGTTATGTAGAGGCTCAAAGGGAGCGCACATAAGAAAGGTAAGAACCAAGTTCAAGTCCCACTGAGGCATCACAAACGGAACAGGAGGGAAGAGGTGTGTAATGCCTTTTAGAAACCTGTTAACAACAGGGGACTTGAAAAGGAGGGCTGATCAGGAAGTCTGAGGAAGGCCGAGATGGCACAAAGATAGCCCTTGATGGTACCCAGGGCAGAACCCTGTTGGGCCAGGGAAAGAAGGAACAGAAGAACCTCAGAAAGAGGGGCAGAAAGGGGATTCACAGCCTTTGCTGTCCACCATGCCACAAACTTGTTCCACCTGCAGGCGTATACCACCTTAGTGGAGGGACGCCTGGCTGCCAGAATTACATCACAAACTTCGGGAGGCAAGTCGAAAGGAATCAACTGCCGCCGCTCAATCTCCACGCAAGCAGGTGGAGGCTGGACAGGTTCGGGTGGAGGACCGTCCCCTGCTGCTGCGACAGAAGATCCTCCCGAAGAGGCAGACGGATCGGGGGATCTACGCTCATACTGAGTAGCTCGGGATACCAAACTCTTCGAGCCCAGTCCGGAGCCACAAGAATGACTTGGGCCCGGTCGTGCCGAATCTTCTTCAACACTCTGGGTAGAAGTGGTATAGGCGGAAAGGCGTACAACAGACCGCAACTCCACTCGCGACGAAAGCGTCGCCGAGCGAGTGTCGCCTTGGAAATTCCAACGCGCAGAACTGATGACATTGCGCGTTCTCTTCGGTGGCGAATAGATCTAACCAAGGCTCTCCCCACTGTAGAAAGAGTCCTTGCGCCACTTCCGAGTGAAGACGCCATTCGTGATCCATCATGCACCTGCGGCTGAGTTCGTCCGCCCTGGCGTTCAGGGAACCTGCCAGGTGTTGAACCATCAGGAACATGCCCTGATGTTCCAGCCATGTCCAGAGGCACAGAGCCTCCTGACAAAGGGTCCACGACCCCACCCCGCCTTGTTTGTTGCAATACCACATGGCGGTGGTGTTGTCTGTGAACACCTGCACTACCTTCCCTTTGACAGAGGGAAGGAATGCCTTGAGTGCAAGTCGGATCGCCCGGAGCTCCAGAAGGTTGATATGGAGCCGGGACTCCGCCGGAGACCAGAGGCCTCTGATCTCCGCCTCTCCCATGTGACCGCCCCATCCCAGAAGGGACGCGTCCGTCACAACTGTGTGTTCTGGCTGGGGAAGGGAGAGGGATCTGCCCATGACCCATTGCCGGTTCGAGAGCCACCACTGCAACTGTTTTGCAGTCCCCTCCGAGATCTGGACGTGATCGGACAGGTTGCCCTGGTGCTGCGCCCACTGGAACTTCAGGTCCCACTGCAGAGCCCGCATATGCCATCTGGCATGAGTGACCAGCAGGATGCAGGAGGCCATGAGGCCCAGCAGCCTCAGGGTCATCCGTACCGAAACCCAGGATAAAGGCTGAAAGATCGGAATCATAGCCTGAATATCCCGGACTCGCCGTTCGAGAGGATAGGCCCGAAACTGCGTCGTGTCCAGAACTGCTCCGATGAAAAGGAGCTGTGGAGAAGGAATCAGATGCGACTTCGGCACATTGATGGAGAACCCCAGCGAGTGCAGGAGTTCGGCCGTAGTCTGGAGGTGGGAGACGACTGCCTGGGACGAGCCTGCCTTCAGCAGCCAGTCGTCGAGGTAGGGGAAGACTGGAACCCCTGCCCGGCGCAGATGAGCTGCGCACACCGCCATCACTTTCGTGAACACCCGAGGGGCACTTGTAAGGCCAAAGGGGAGCACGGTGAACTGAAAATGCTCGAGGCCTACCGTGAACCGGAGGTAACGCCGGTGGGCCGGCAGAACGGGGATGTGAAAATAAGCGTCCTGCAAGTCCAACGCTACCAACCAGTCTCCAGGGTCGAGGGCAGTCAAGACCTGAGCTAGGGTGAGCATCTTGAACTTCTCCTTCCGGAGGAAGCGATTGACGTTCCGGAGGTCCAAGATAGGACGCATGTCCTCCTTGTCCTTTTTGGGCACCAGGAAGTAGTGGGAGTAGCAACCACGTCCTACTTCTGGGGTCGGAACATGCTCGATGGCCCTCTTGGCCAAGAGGGCCGTGACTTCCTTCTGCAGAAGTACCAAGTGATCCCCTGACATGCGGTGGAATTGAGGTGGCATGGCTGGGGGGGTGGTCTCGAAGGGGAGGAGTAGCCCCTTCGGACAATGTCCAAGACCCACCTGTCCGAGGTGATGGGACGCCAGTGGTGAAGGTGATGGCGGACCCTGCCCCCTACTGGCGTGCTGTGCACCGGAAAGGAGGGACTAGGAGGGCTTGGAGGCCGCGGACGGGTTGGAGGTGGTGGCCTGACCCGCACGCTGGTTGCCCGAACCGCCACGGCGGTATCCACGTCCTCGGCCACGCGAAGACGCTTGCTGCACGGGCCGGTGGCTGGGCAGCTGACGTGATTGGGCGCCCTTCCGTGGCCACGAAAGGGGGAAAAGCAGAGGTGAGCGGAGGGCGTACAACAGAAAGGCCAAGGGACTTGGCAGTAGCCCGTGAGTCCTTAAACCGCTCCAGCGCATGGTCTGCCTTTGAACCAAAAAGACCGACTCCATCAAAGGGCATGTCCATGAGTGTATCCTATACATCACCCGAGAAACCAGTTGTTCTCAGCCAGGCGTGGTGACGTAGCGCCACCGTCGTTGCAAGCGATCTGCCCAGCGAGTCGGCGCTATCAAGGCCACAACAGATGGTGTATTTAGCCGCATCTCGCCCTTCCGCAATGGCGCGGGTAAGCAGTGTCTGGACCTCCTCAGAACACTGCGGCAAAACAGCCGCCACCGAATCCCACAGGGAGTGGGTATATCGGCCCAAAAGGCAAGCGGTGTTGACGGACCGCAAGCCAGCACTGGAGGAAGAAAAAGCCTTCTTCCCAAATTGGTCCAGGCGTTTGGATTCCCTATCCGGAGGGGCGGTAGGGAAGGCGGTTTGGGAGGCAGAGGCTTGGACAACCAAGCTCTCGGGGGTGGGACGTTGGGAGAGAAACAAGGGGTCGCCCGGAGCAGGGCGATGGCGTCGGGCCACGTTCCTATCCACAGGAGCCCCTGTGGTGGGTTTGGACTAGGCACCCAAAAGAACGTCAGTGAGTGCATCATTAAACGGCAGCACAGTCTCCGAGGAGGAAGCCGCCGGCTGAAGCACTTCTGTCAGGAGGTTAGTCCTGACGGCCACAGTAGGCAACTGGAGATGTAAGGCTCCAGCTGCTCTACGCAACACCGTTGCAAAATTAGCTCCCTCCTCCGTAGCCACGGGAGGAGACAGCATGCCAGTGTCAGGGGAGGTGTCTAGACCACTGGCATCCCCAAGTTCCTCAGCCCAGTCCGGATCATACTCACACTGTTGTGTGAGAGGGTCCTCAGACCCCTCCCAGCTCTCCTGGTCCTCCTCTTGTTCAAAATATGGAGGAGGAGGGACATTTGGGACCCAAGGTCTCATCGGAGCCGGCGTCGAGCGACGTCGGTCCGGCTCCATGTGCGGAGCCGGAGAGAGCCAGGGACCGACGCCGTCCGGAGCCCCGGACGACGTCAGGAACGGCACCGGGGACATCGGCGGAGGCGTGGTTAGGTCAACCGGCGTCGATGGGGGTTGCGGTACCACCGGAGCCGGGATCGAGGCCGGAGCCGAGGCCGGGATGAAGGCTGGTGGGACAGGCGACGCCGGGACCAGAGTCGACGGCGGCGCCGGGGCAACCCCATCAGGGCCCGCGGGGCCCGAAGGCGCACCGGAGGGGCCTGAAGGCCCGAAGAGGCGGGCCATGGCCGACAGGAATTCCTGTATTTCGGCCGGAGTCGCCCCCGAACCCGGAAAGGACGGGTAATGCGGGGGCGGCTCTACAGGCATGTCCGGGGCCGCGGGTACGGTGCCGACTGGGGCCTCAGCCGAGTCGCGAGACCACGCGAGGCGAAGTCTTAGAGCGATGATGCTTCTTAGACTTTTTGTGCTTCGACTTACCCGAGGAGCGCGAAGACTTGGACTCCGACGACCGGCGGGGACTCGAGTAGCTTTCGAGACCGCTCTCGCAAAGCTTTCGGATGAAGTTTCCGGCAGTCAGGGCACGACTTTGTGTCGTGGTCTCGGCCGAGACAGAAGAGACACTCGAGATGCGGGTCCGTGATCGACATCATGCGACCACAGGCTCCGCATGGCTTGAAGCCGGGCATCCCTACGACACCTAGGAGTCGTGAAGACTCGATGAAGAAACAGTGAAAAAATTCACAAAAAAGTTAGTCAAAAATTGACTAGGGCACTGCTCTTCCCGGATCTGCGCTTACTGGCGCGGAAAAAGAAGAACTGACGTCAGCGCGCAGGGGCGGCGTCTAAGTACTGCCCGCGACGTCATCCCGGCGATCACGACGCCGACGACGGACACGGAGCCGCACGACGCCGCCTACCGACGCGCAAGGGTACTGCTACGCAAAAACTTTCCGGATCCAGCCTGACGCCTGGGGATATTCTAAGGTAAGGAATCTGTCACTAACGTGTCTCTTTCAGATTGTGCAGTTAAACTGCAAGCATTTGTAAGGGGAAACAGTTGGAACACTGCTGTCTTAACCACGTGTGTTCTGACTATGCAAGCTCAACCACGCTTGCCTTAACCACGCGTAGTGAGTGGTCTAGCTGCTGCTGCTGTGGTGAAGGCGGAAGCTGAAAGACGCCAGGAAGAGACGCGGTGAGGTAAGTGGGGCCGGGAGGGTAGTTTTCAGGGCTGGGGGTCTCGGGGTAGTTTTAGTGGGAGTGGGGGGGTTAGGCCGGGGTAGTGTATGTAAAGTGGCAGGGTTTTAGGACTTAGGGCAGGGGGAGGGGAATGGGTAATCGGGATAGTTTTTAGGGCTGGGGGTTGGGGTAGGTCTCAGGGCAGTGGGAGAGGAATGGGTAGTCGGGTAGTTTTTAGGGCTGGGGTAGGTTTCAGGACCGTGTAAGGGACTGAAGTAGTTTTAGGAACAGCTCAGGGGTAGGAGTCGGGTAGTGTATGTAAAGGGGCAGGGTTTTAGGCCTTAGGGGGCTGAGGGAGGGGAATGGGTAATCAGGGTAGTTTTTAGGCCTGGGGGTGGGTCAGGGTAGGTCACAGGGCAGTGGAAGGGGTTGGTGTAGTTTAAGGGACAGCGCAAGGGTCGGGGGAGTGTAAGTAAAGGGGCAGGGTTTTAGGCCTTAGGGCAGGGGGAGAGGAATGGGTAGACTGGGTAGTTTTAGGGACAGCGCGGGTGGGGGGGTCAGGGTAGTGTTTGTAAAGGGGCAGGGTTTTAGAGACAGTGCGTGGGTGGGGGAGCACTGGGTAGTGGTGGGTGACCTTAGCCACACATACCCCTTTACCATTCATGCCTATACCACGAAATTGCGTGGTAAAGGAATGCATGGTTAAGATGCATTTGTGGTTAACCATGCGTGCCTCTATCATACAACCATGTGTAAGGGCAATTAACTCAGCAACTTGTGCGGAGAAAACAGGCTGAAGCCAGGAAGCTTCGATTACATAAATTACTCTTAGTGTGCTTTCGTTTCTTTTCAGGCATGAACCATCAACAAATAAGACATTATCTGGCTCATTTAGTGGTTCATCCTTAATGTGAGGTGTTGGCTTTGTGCATAGTTCAGTGACACTTATCGAACTCTTCACATTTGTCATCTGGTTCAGTTACAGGGATCAAAGTAGAAACATTCAATACATTACAACGTCTGATTGTAACATTTTCAGAGGCGAGCAAACTTTGCTCATATCTAGTTAATCTATGGTGAGTAAAAGGTTACGTTTTGGCCTTAGCCATCAGTAATTCCACTGAGTGTGGGACCAGGACAATTAAAAGATGTCCGATCACTATATTCTCGCTCTTTTCCAAACTAGCACTCACCACGGCAACTGCCTTTAAACAGCTGGGGAGTCCTGCCGCTACA
Organism: Calotriton arnoldi; assembly: GCA_963921515.1. Classification (NCBI taxonomy): domain Eukaryota; kingdom Metazoa; phylum Chordata; class Amphibia; order Caudata; family Salamandridae; genus Calotriton; species Calotriton arnoldi. The sequence goes on along the minus strand of CAWUFW010001622.1, from coordinate 31,821 downwards.
GGGTCAAGTGTGGTAGAAAAATAGGCCAAAGGTCTTCGGGCCTCTCGGTGTCAAAACTGAGTGCGCACATCCATCTCCTTTGCTGCAAAACAAGGTAAGCTCTTTTGTATAGTCGGGCATTCCCAAAGCTTGAGCACAACACAATTTATCTTTTAATTCTAGAAGAGCCTTGGTGCATTTGTTGTACCAGGGGAGCGAACCGGACACATCTCGATGTGTCAGCCTCAGTAGGGGCTTTGCCATCCAAGAAAAGTTTGGTATCCACTGTCTACAGTAGCCGATCATTCCTAGAAACATCCTGATCTCTCTCTGTGTTCTAGGTGGATTCATCTGTCGACTGACTCCCACCCTTTCTGGTGACACCTTTCTGACTCCTTTCATGATAATGTGTCACAGATATAGAACTTCTTTTTGACAGTTATGCAGTTTACCTGGAGACACTTTGTGTCCATTCTCTGACAGGTGATTCCTAAGTGCAATGCTGTCATACTTACAAGCATCATGTGTATCTGATGCGATCAGTAAATCGTCTATATAATGTACATGGGTAGACTCGCAAGGCATCTGCAGAGACTCAAGATTTTTCTTTAAGGTTTGATTAATAATGGAGTGACGCTCTGTATACCCTTAAGCAATGCAACATCACATGATTGTCTTATGTTGGAAGACAAAAGAGAACAAATACCGGCTATCTTCGTGCAAGGGCACTGAGAAGGAAACCTGGCACAAATCGATGAATGTAAACCATCCTGCAGTACAGGGAATTTGGAATAGTACAGTAGCAGGATTTGGCACTATGGGACAACAAGGCATTGATCCACCTCAGGGCCGAAATAAACATATACTTGCCATTAGGCTTTTGTAAACCCATTATAAGTGAATTACATGGGCTCTTATTCAACTCTCGTAATATGCCTTCTGAAGCATGTCTTCGATCACTGGATGTATTCTTGCAATGGTTTCTGAGGACAAATGATAGGATGGTGTTCTGGGAAAAACAGAATTCAGATTTATTTTGACGTGGACAGGTTCTACACCTTTTATAAGTCCAATGTCTTTCCCTGTAAATCCCAGACTTCAGCTTTTACAGTGTTTCTGAGATCTTCTGGCAGTTCAGAAATAGCCAGTAGAGGGAACATTTCTACTTCAGCATTTTTTCTTAACATTTTAACTCTGCATCCTCATCATGTGTCTGGAAAGCTACACGATCCAGTGTGCATAATATTGTACAATTTAACTTACATAACAAATATCTTCCTAATAGATTTACTGGGCTGGTATCACAAACCACAAACTGGAACTTTTTTTGAGATAGGATTTAGAATCTGTTTATGTGTAACCCCAACTACTTGGATCGTTTTCCCCGATAGACCAGTGGAAGTCCCAGACTTATCTCTAACTGTGGAACGGGTAGCTCCTGTGTCAATCAGAAAAGACACATCGTGACCATAGACGTTTGCGGCCACATATGGGCCACTCTGATCTACATCTAAGACTGCGCAATATTCTTCCTCTCTCAGGCACCGTCATTGCGAATTATAAGAAACAAACTCATCTGTTTCAAACAAGGGATATTGTCCCACAATATCCTGATTCGGGTTCTGGAATTGTGGCATTGTATTTTGGAATTGATTTGCATTAAACTTTGGCATTTGATTTAAATTTAATTTAGGATTTTCTATTTGCATAGGAGCAATGGGCACCATCTGGGCTTGACTTTGCATAGGAGTCTGCATTTGCTGTACAGGCATCTGGTGACTTGCCATACCTTATACATTTTGCATTAATCCTCCAGCATTTTTAGGATTAAATCGACATTCCCGTTTCCAATGCCCCACCCGATTACAAACGTGACGAGCAGTAACCTTTTTCATAGTAGCAACGTCTGTCCCAAATCTCACACCTGCGGAAACACTTCTACCTCTGCCGTGGGGCATTCGCATTCCATTCGGATTTCCTATAAATCCAGCCTGCAGAGCAACCACTCTCTGATTTCCTACAAAAGAAGGATTCTGGAAGCCTTTCTAAGCCAACCTAGCCTGAGCCAACATGAATTTCTCCTTTATTTTCCTCTGGTTCATGTCCAATTCATCACTGCAATATTTTGCATAACGCAAAATCTCGTCTAGTGTCTGTCTGCCAGCAGATAACATTTTGCGTAATACGAGCGCTAATTTCAGGTTTCAATCCGAGAACAAACTGAGACACAAAATCCCCATTTCCTTTTCTTCAGGATATTCACATCCACTGTGCTGTTCAAAAACCTGCAACACTATTTCATAGTATTCATGAACTCGTTTTTTCTTTCAAAAAGGGAATTACTGCTCCATATTTCTTCATCACAGATTGAGAAGGTGCACCAGTTCCTCTCTCTCTCTGTGGTTCTGCCTTTGGCCACTGCACTGATACCTACATACTGTCAACAAATCAGCTGGTACCACAATGTAGAGAAATGTATCTAGGTCTCTCCACTACACCTTTGAAATCTTTATAAACCTACTTGTGCATACCACTATAATGGTTTGTCTCTCAATTTTGGAAAATTGTTTGTGAATCCTGTCAAATCCTCTATATTCCATGGAACATGTACATAGGTACATCCAACTACTTTCCTCAGTGGAAAAGCCGCTGCCTCATCCAACCCATCCTATTTTCCTTCTGTTTCCGTCTTTTTCTTTTCATGTTTTTTGCCCATCTAAGTTCCAACTTTTCCATATCCTTCCATCTGCGAATGCATTTAACTAATTCAGTAACGTGCAAACGCATTCCTGTAATCCTCATGCTTTCTGTTGCTTGATCATCCAACTTGACTCAATAGCTACGATGCAGATTCACATTATTAGAAAGATCCACATCATACTTCTTTGCTATCCCTGCCAACCCGTCATGTATCATAGCAGCCCTTCGACTAATCTCCTTACACAAGTAAACTAATATCTCTGGTACTGATCTAGGTGATCAAACTCCAGGCAACCCTAGATCAATTCTGCATTTCTATTTTTAATTTAGGGATGTCCAAAGGTTTTTCTTTTTTTGTCTCTAACTCCTATGGGCGCTTTGTGGCTTCTACCCTTCTCTCCCTTGTACGTTCTTCAATTAATGCTGGCAAACCTCCATCTTCATTGCAAGTCAGTTCATTCGAAGCTAAAGAAGTCATTAAGACTAGGGTTCCTCCTCCATCTACTAGAGCCTGCAAATTTTGTGGTGGTCTCCACAGAACTGTGTATTTTGGGCTGTCGGTACATTTTCAACAGCTGGAGTCGTTAAGACCTCTGGCCTTCCCTCAATTTAGGGTGGTGCAGTAGGAACCACTCATGAAGCAACTGGATCAGTATCAATGGAAATCTCAGTTATTGGCCGTCTCACAACTGGCGGAGCAATTTGTAAAACCTGTAACAGTCATTCAATAGGAGGTGGATCTGAATCCACTGGAGCAGTAGCAACAGTCTGACTAGCACTTGCACTTATCTCTCCAGGGTCAGTATATTTTACAGGTGGTGGTGGTCGGGAAGACAACATTTGTTCTACTATTTCGTCTCCTGAATCAATATCTGAGTCACCCTCTTCATGTTTAGCCACAACCCTACTTTTCTCGGACTCTCTGATTTAAGAACCGGATATAATCTGGTTCCTTCAATAATTGTCTTCCTCCAGCTACGCTATTCTTAATCTCCTAGTGCATTTGCATAATTTTTCATTGCTCTCCCTGTCCTTTTCTGATATTTCTCCTTCGCTTTTCCCCTCGCAACCTTTTCCCAATCATTAAAAGCCTCATATTGCAGGTGTCGAAGTGGTGGCTTCATCTCGTAAAATTTTCCATTCAAGTCATCTATGATCCTGGTGTTAAATGCCCCATACCTCGGAAATCTTAAAGCACCCTCATTTTCCGTAATACTTTCCCACTTTTTTAGCCATAGACAAGAACTTAATCCATGTTCAGTGGTCATAATGTATGCCGGAGTACCCTCAGGAGGAGCCTCCTCACCTTTTTGAACATGAATAGTGACATCAGCCCTAACAAAATTCTTAAAATCCTTAAAACAGTTCATAGTGACAGTTGAAGGTTCCAAATTTTCACATAAATCCAAATGTTTCGATTCTGTTCTGTATACATCAAATTTTAAAACCCAATAGAATGACAGCCTAAATTTCACTTGATTCTTTAAGAAATCCGAAAGAAGAACTCAAATCAACAATATCCAATTACAATGCGGTACAGAAAACCTTCTAACCAATGGCAGCGCGAAAGTACACCAACTGTCCAATCTCAGCTCACCCTCTTTCACAATTTTCTTCACTTTCACACACTCTTTCAAATAACCTCTTAAATAACTTCTTGTTTGCTCTTCTAAGGAAAAAATAGGTATCTCAATCACTCAAGAATATTCAACACTCGCAAGTGAGTTCTCGACCAGTGAAAATTCACACAAATTAATGCAGATTCACCTGTTTGTGCAATAAGGCTCCACTAACATTAACAAAGATTAATCAAACACAACAGCTTGTCCCTAACGTTACCGATGGAAGTGATGGTTCCTCACACTCCACATCAACTCCTCCTGCAAACAAGATTATAACATTTGTTATTATCCCAAGATCTTTCAACTTCAACCAGCCGGAAATCAACATCTCCTCTTCGACAACTCTTCGAGATTTCTCATTATTATCTCATACAACCTGCAAGGAAAAACGCATACAACCACTAAACTCACAACCGCAACATTTTGACCCTATTAGTACTCACACCTTCAAAACCGCAACCACCACACCGCAACCGCTTTTGGACACTGCTTCGCCATGCTACCTGGATCTGGACACTGGAATCGGGGATTACTTTTAATATAGCTTGGGTACTGATTTTAATGCTCCGTTCAGGGTGTTAACCATTTCCTCTGCTACAAGAAACTGAGGGAGCCTGAGGATTAGCCAAGAACGTACAGATTTCAGCCCGTGGGAAATCCTGATGGCTCTTGAAAAGGTCAACGGACCTTTGCCATCGTTTTAGAGCAGAGCTAGAACAAAGGTATAAACTTTGCATACATCATCAACAGTTAGATTAATGTTCAGTCAATGATGAGAGGTAGATGAAGTTTTCAACACCTTTATTTATCTTAAAGGATTAGCATTATTTTTGTTGTCTTTATTCAGATTAGTCGTTTTACGGAAATGGCAATATAAGTTTGATTAGTGACAGCATAAATCATTACAGAGTGTTCCATAAAGCAAAATTGTCACTAAACTAGCTAAGGAGCATATGCTACCCTAAATAGAATCCGTGAAGAATTCTTTTCGGAAAAGAGCAGGATTCAGAATATGAAAAGAACTACCAATATAGAGTAGTTCTAGCCGAGTTCCTTACAGCTGCAGTAGAAACCACTTGAAAAAAGTGAACATCGCAGTATGCTGATCAAAGATAGTCCCTAAATATAGGAAGAATAAAGTCACCTTTAGCAGTAGCTGTAGGTAACAAAGAAGCAACTCTTCAATAAAAGAGTCACACTGGCAGGATGAAGCGATCTCGGTCAGTCTTCTTCTCATCTCATCTGATTCTTCTTCTACTCTAACTAGCTAGGAACACACATTAATATAAAACCATATAATGTATCCATAATGGTAAGGCGTTAACTCTCCTCCTCCAATGGAAACTGCTCGTCCGATGGTGTTGTCAACTTCAGATGCTTCTCCTCTCAATTCCTACGATAAACATTCACGTCGATATAGTGTAAAACATTGTTTCAAGACTTTGTTGCATGGAGGAACGTTCTCATGAGAACCTTCTTACCTAATCTAAAAGATGTGCTGTATGTCCATTTTGAATACAAAGCAAGTCGAATATGATGAAGCAAAACTAGCAATAATTTTCTGTAAGGCAGTCATAAAATATATCTAAAATCATAATTTATTCAAGTAGTCACAGCAGCTCATTTTATTAAGAAAGTGACCTAATCATGGTGTGAGGAAGCTAAAGAAACAGGGATTTGAAGTCAGCACATTCATAAGCAAGATGCTGGTGATAGGCAAAATGTTCTAAATAAATGTGAATTAAGCTATGAGCAAGAGTTGAAAGGAAAGGCCTTTAGGCCTAACTAAGAGGCACTTTTAAGAACGATAGCTTGGTCCAAAAATGTTCTTCTATATTATTTTGTGTACGTTTAGGTAAGTACTACACATTTTCCCTACATTTGACTAGTCTAGGAGTTATTTACTAAATTAATAATACATTTGAATAGGATTCTTTCACGTGCACAATTTTCTGCGTGTCATTTTCTATGTGAAAACATTTTCAGTTTAAACGCATTCTAAAGTGCAATTTTACCATGGTCTGCGAGTCTAATTTTTTTATTTTAAAGCAATTTCCCTCAGCAGCCTTAAAAAACGAGTACAGCCTCTGTTGTAATTATCACTACTTACACAATCGAAATCACTCTTTATTAGTAAAAAGTCCAGAAAATTATTTTCTTACATTTTTGTGTGTTTGTACATTTACTATTAAAATATTTGTATATTTTCACAGGAGAAAATACCATTTTCCAGCGACCTTTTTAGAAAAGATCATGTGTCAGAAGAAGATATTTTGGAGAATGATGATGCTTAGTTCTTCTTTACGACTAAAATGAAACACAATGCTGGATTATAAAAATAAAACGTTCCATTATGCTGGTCATTCAGTTGTCAAATGTATCCTTTTTTAAAGAACCTTATTGCATTTTCTTTAGAAATCTGTAGACTTCTTTAAGTCATAATGGCATTGGCAATTAAAGTAAAGATATTATGTTACTATTTTTAAATGAAGGTCTTTGCAGGAAAGAAATATGTTGAAAACACATTCAAGAATTGCAAATTATTTTTACATCTCGGATAAATCTGGCAAATATCTTACTTCTTATGTTCCATGAAAGTTGGGTACTTAATGAAGGACTAGAAAACAGAGACAATATTAATTTCAATTTTGCTCTGTGAAAATACCCTTAATTTAGTTTTAATTGTTATCAGCTTCCAGAAAAACTAAAGCTCCACTACCAGGTTTGGTGGCAAATATGCTATTTTTAAGCTGAGATAAGCGTTCACCCTTGTAATAGGCATCTTGCACTTTTGCTATGAAATCTTCCTCAAGACCAGCAGGGACCATTGACACAGTGCATCCTCCCCATCCAGCTCCAGTCAGCCGTGAGCCAATTGCTCCACTTTTCCTGAAACGAAGAAACAAATGGTCATAAAAATCGTTTTGAGTCACTTGCTCTTATTCATCCTGAAATGTTTTCACCTGATGCGATCCAAACAAGAGAAAACCTTTAAAAAGTCCCTAAATACAGTATGGTTTGGAAGCCCACAGTTTATATTAAATATGCGTATCAAACACATGGTGGTGCCTACACACAAATCAGTGTTCCACCACTGAATAGCAACTAACATCTTATTTATTAATCTCAGATAACCAGTGTAGGAAGGTGGATTATTAGTAGGTGGAGTTAGGTTCCTTCAGCTAGTAATAATAGAACAATCACTAATAAGGTCCAGTTAAGTCTCAAATTAATCCTTGCTCAACCCTTGGTAGCTTGGTAGACGGGCAGTCAGATTTAATTCAGGAGACAGGGGTGTAAAACATTTAATATCACCAAAATAGTAAATAAGTAAAAGACACAACACAATACAAATACAACACCACTTTATAAACATAGAGACTATTCTTATCTTTAAAATGACACCAAAATGACACAAATCCAATGTGGGAACCGGAGATATGAATTTTTAAAGTTAAAATAAAAATAGTGCATTCTAGCGCCAAAAAGCTTAAAACGGCACTCGTGGCTATCTGGTTGCGCTGGACTGGGAAAAAGTCAAAGTTTTAGACCGACTGTGATGGAACATAGGTCGGATAGCCTGAGTGCTAGGTCCCGGTCAAGATTTTACCTTGCAGTGAGTCACTTTTTCTAAGTTTTTCTCTCGAGGATGAGCCCTCTGGTTCCTCGGGTCAGGAGTTGGCTTCGACAACGGCGGCCTGCAGCACAGACCAGGGCACTTTCAGTGTCAGTAACCACCAGTATCAGTCCAAAAAATGGGGGTGATCAGAGCAAAAAGGATGACTTTCCTACAACCAGGTAATGAGGTTTTTGTAGCATCCTCAATGGAATTCTGACATTTGGTCAGTGGACCCGCATCCATGCATTAACTAAGCCTAGGTTTGGTGAGAGTGTGCAGTAGATGCATGAAACAGACAAAGCTGTGGTTTTGTGGATCTGTATTCACGGGGTGATGTTAGGGAGACAGGTGCTGCTAGTCTTACTGCCCCCAAGATGCCAGGCATAAACTGCTACTTTATGGTTCCTTATTAATTTAAGTTGAATATTTTTGCAAGACTTCAGGCAGAAAAGCCTATGTGCCAGTGCTGGAATTGGACCAATGTTGTACTAGAAACCAATGTTCAACTGATGGTAATAGAGAAAGCGGGCCAGGAGATGGAATCATGGATTCAAGTCTGCCTAAGACATATAAACTATTGCTCACTTCATCAATTACTGTCAATAAGTACACTTTTTTTTAAACTGTTCTGTCTTACAAATCACAACTGAATTATATACTTGATGTGAATATGAAACAAAGTATATATTTGTATTTTTTCTGCATTTTCAGTCTCCAAGGCTCTCATGTTCAGCACTTCTGATTAGAACTATGTCCATATACTTAGTGGTATATTTAACATTTTTTAGTCTGATTGACACACCAGAGCTACTCTAACATAGTCCTCACTAATGTCTCTGTCCTGCTGTGCTCTCAATGCCGACCACTCCCTTTTTAGTGTCACAATATTAGCGCTGTTATCCCTAATGGTGGGATCAATAGAGATTAGCTACAAGCAGCATCACAACAACTATCCTATCTAAATCCACAGTACCCCCCCTAAAGTCCTTTCTTCAGTTTAGGCTACTGGACTCTTGCAAACTCACCCTATCAGTTACCCATTACCTTGTATTTCCATTTGGGAATTCAGATACAACTAAAGCCCCATCTTCCTCCCTCAACGAGGGCGTGTAGTCTGGAGGCAGCCTTTGTGTTCAAGATAATTAAAATGTTAATTGTTATTCCCAACTTACAAGAGCTTCCATCTTGGTGCACGCCCTTCCTACTTTCTTTTTTGAGCGAGCGTTGTCCACTAACACAGATTCAAAAGCTGTCTCAGTATAGGGAGTAGACAACTTCCCAGAGCACTGATTTATCTGGAGCAACAGAAATATTACATGATTCCTCATAGGGCTAGTATTAAGTGAAATACAGCCACCAGTCATCTTTCAGGGAATAAAGATTGTGTTGGTTGAGAGAATGATACACACAATACTATACCCCAGGTATCCATCACCTTCATCGCATCAATCAAAGCGAACCCGATTATGTTATTAGAAAGAGAACACAGCTATTCCTCCGTACTGAAGCCAAACACCAGTACTCTTCATCTGGATTGTTTGCCTGGTTTAATTTATTATTCTAGATTTTTGAGCACGCCACTTGCACACGTGATTTCAATTGGATCATTTTTTGAAGCATGCTTTGTTGTGGAAAATCACGACCTGTGAAATAGTGTCCTTCCTCCAGGAAATCTGTTTTTATTGCAGGGATAATGTAAATTCTAAAAGGCGAATATCTAAATGGATAATAATGGTTTGAGGAGCAAAAGATTTTTGCTGAATAATTTTGTATTAGAAAGCAGCTGAAAGAAACTAAAGGGTTGTTTGAGTAAAAGGACAATGAAATATTGATTACTTGCTAAAGTGGTGTTGTGTCATTGTTAAACCTGGCATCCTTGGCATGGTTCTCCCCTAACCTTTTGACTTCCTTCTTCCTGTTTTGCTGACTTCTATTTTTCTGGATTTAGGACTCTGTGCACTTTACCACTGCTAACCAGTGCTAAAGTGCTTGTGCTTTCTCCTTAAACTTAAAATGGCAGAATTGGCTTACACCCGATAGGCATGTTTAATTTAATTATAAGTTCTTTGTAAAGTGGTACTACATGTACCCAGGGCCAGTAAATTTAATGCTACTAATAGGCCTGCAGCACTAATAGTGCAACCCACTTAAGTAGCCCTTTCAAAGACGTCTCAGGCCTGCCATTGCAGCCTGTCTGTGCAGTTTTTTTTTAATAATCAACTTTATTGAGTTTTGAAGAAACCAAACCAACAGTACACCACATTTGATCATTAGCCATTGGCACTTCAGAGTGTGCCAGCATTGGTTGTGCGTATACATGCATATCGATCCAGATCTACGATGCATAAACAGTACATTCAATGTGAATAGACAGATGTAAGACCCAATCATCCCAGTTGGTTTATCCATTTGCCCCAGATCCTTTTGTGTTTGGTTTGGCATCCCCTGGCCTCAAACAAGGGTTTCTCCTGGGCGGCACACCAGTCCACACCTCTGTGCCATTTAGCTACTCTTGGGGGGTCAGGCTGTGCCCATGTTGCAGCGATGTCGCGCTTGGCCACCATGGTAGCCGTCCCTAGGAATAGTTTATCTGCTCGGGACCCATCTAAGCCATCCATGATTCCCAGGATGAGGTGTAGGGGGTTATGGGGCACCTGCTAGCCCATGACGTGTGTGAGTTCGGATTCTATTTTATCCCAACACGGGGTAAGGCGGGGACAAGACCAGACCATGTGATAAAAGTCTGCCGGCTTTTGTCCGCAGCACGTGCATTTCGGTGAAGGACGCAGGCCTGCCCTATAAAGGCGCTCTGGGGTGAGATAGGCGGTATGGAGATAATATACTTGAATTAGGCGGAGTCTGGCTGAGGTGGTGATGGTCTTGAGGGCCATAAGGGAAACGCGCCAGTCTTCTTCCTTCAGGGGGCCCAGCCATCCCTCCCACTGGCGCCTGAGCGGGTCGAGCGTTATGGGGCCATTATTAGTAAGGGTGCGGTATATCCGTGATACTCCCAGGTTCCCCATCATGACCTGTGCCTCCAGTGGACTAAACTCAGGGAGCGTGGTGCCTGTTGATATATGGGCACTGAGGGCGTGTCGCAGCTGCAGGTATTTGTAGAATTGCGAAGCGTGGAGGGTATAATGCCCCTGCAGGTCTTGGAACGTCCTAATGTGATCGCCCACCCATACCTCGCCCAGTTGTGATATGCCGATGTGGTCCCATCTTTTGAATCCCTCTAGTGCTGCCACCTCCCCCAGCCACACACCCTGCAACAGAGGCGTTTGTTGACTCAGTTTGCTGTCCCTTTGTGTATGTCGTAGGGCAGAACGCCAGGCCAGTAGGAACGCACGGGTAACTGACGGTAGTGCTCGGGGTACTGGACTGCCATATAGGATTGTTTGGATTTGGGGAAATTCCATGTCTCTTAGCTTGGTTTTGTAGGCCGGGTCGGACCAACCCCCGTTGAACCAGTCATGAAGGACGAGCAGCCGGGTGGCTAGGTAATACAGATAAAGATCAGTCATGCCCATGCCTCCATCGAAGGGCAGGATCCGGCATCGGGAGAGGGCTATACGTGGTCTCGCCCCTCCCCACAGAAACCTAGTGGCCATGCTATCCATCTCCTTAAACCAGCTTCGTGGGAAGTGGAAGGGGGTGTTCTGAATAATATATAAGAAGCAGGGAAGGATCATCATCTTGAATAAGGCCACCTTCCCGAATGGGTTAAGTGGTAGGGTTTGCCAGCGTCTGAGATCCTCTTTGGCCTTCTTGACGAGTGGGGGAGGGGTACCAAGGTCGATTTTGGCGGGTTGAGCTGGAGGCCTGAGACGCTCTCAAAGGCCTGAAGGGCCCGAAGACACCTTGGGCCAGAGCGGGCCGGGTCCGCCAGGAAGAGCACGACGTCGTCCGCATATAAGGCGATTTTGTCAGTGTGGTGGCTACCCCAGGACCAGCCTTGGACCAGGTCATCAGCCCGAATAAGGCACGCCAAGGGCTCCATCGCCAGCACGAATAGGAGTGGTGAAAGGGGACAGCCCTGTCTTGTACCTCTTTAAACCGGAAATGCCTCTGAGAGGGCCCCATTGATGAGTACTTTAGCTCTGGGGTTGGAGTACAGGACCCGGACGAAACAACGGAAGTGCTGACCCAGACCCATCATTGTTAGCACATCTTCTAGGTAGAGCCAATCAACCGTGTCGAAGGCCTTTTCAAAGTCGACAAGGAGGAGCGCTAGATAGGGGGTAAGTAACTTGCGGTTCGCAAGAGCCAGGTGGAGGCGTCGTAAGCAATGTCTGGTGCTGCGTGCCAGCATGAAGCCGCATTGGTCCGGGTGGACCAGTTTATTAAGGAATGGACGCAGGCGTTGGGCCAGGATCATGGCATATATCTTTACCTCGGTATTAATTAATGAAATCGGGCGATAATCCGCACAACCTGGCGAGGGCGGCTGAGTCTTGAGGATAACCACGATGGTTGCCACGTCTGTTTCAGGGGGAAATGTCCCAACCTCTGCGATCTGCTGAAATAGTTTGGAGAGATGAGGGACCAGTAGGTCCCGGTAGGCAGCATAATATTCTTGTGGGAATCCGTCCGGGCCCGGCGTTTTCCCAGACGCTAGCGAGGAGATTGCATTCTTTTTTTTCTTCTGGGGTAAAGGGGAGATCCAGGCCGGCCGCCTCGGAGTTTGTTAGGCTGGGGAGATGGACTTTCCTCTGGTCAAGCATGCACGGAAGGGAGGTTTCAGGCCTTCGAGCAGAATATAAGTGGACATAGTAGTCAGCGAACGCCAGCACGATCGCAGGTGATGTGTGTTGAGTGGCCCCGGAGAGGTCGCGGACTTCGGGGACTATTCGGCTTGCCAGAGGGTATGAAGTCAGTCGATGCAATAGTTTCCCGTTCTTGTCGCTCCAGCCATACACTCAGGCGACAGAGGAACGCCATAGCAACTTGGCCGAGTCTAGCGAGATTTGTTTAATCTCTTCGCGAGTTGCCTGTCTTGTGATTCATCTGGGGCCCTGGTTAGGCCTGTCTCCATACGGGTTGCCTGCGCCTCAAGAAGGGCCAGTCGGCTATTCTGGGATAGACGTTGTGCCCGGAGCTGTCCTCTGGCTACTCCCTGGATAGTGGTTTTACTTGCCTCCCAAAGGGTGCTCGGGGAGGGGACTGAGTCTAGGTTGATGAGGAAATACTGGCGCAGTTCTTCTCCTATTGCTTTTTTAACCTCTCTGTTTTGTAGGAACCAGGAGTTTAGCCGCCACACAGGCCGAAGTGTCTCGGTGGTTTTGCTTAGGTGCAGGAGCAGGGCCGAGTGGTCTGAAATTCCTCGGGGAAGGATAACAATGTCGGTTACTCTATGGCATTCGGGGGCGGGCATGAAAAATATGTTGATTCACGCCTGTATGTGATGTGCCGCTGAGGTGTGGGTGTAATGGGAGCTCCGGGGGTGCCAGGTTCTCCAGACATCGCATAGGCCCAGGGTAGCCACCCATTCAACCAGTCTTTTTGCGTGCGCTATCCTAGCAGGAGAGGGTGTGCCCATAGTGTCGAGCGTCGGTTGCATGACTGCATTAAAGTCGCCCCCTAGTATCGTCTGGGCGGAGACGATGTCAGTGAGTTGTGTCAGTGATGATGTGGGTGTGGCGGGTGGGACGTATATGGATATCAAGTTGAGGGTGTTCCCTTCTAACGTCCCAGATATAATTATGAACCGTCCTTGCGGGTCTCTAGTGACGTGGGTGAGAATGAATGGAAGGCTTCGCCGCAGCAGGATTGCTACCCCCGTGAGCCTCTTTCGAAGCCAGAGTGCCACACCCTGTCGAATCCGTATCGTGCGAGGAAGGAGCATTGGGTCCCCAGGAGGTGGGTTTCTTGGAGCAAGAGTATGTCAGGAGCATGCCGTTGGGCATACTTCAAGACCGCTGTACGCTTGATACGATCAAGCAACCTGTTGATGTTCCATGATAGGACTCGGAGGGAACTGCCCTTATTAACTGCGTGCATCATGTTAAGTGTGTGGAGTTAAGGAGTCATGGGGCACTGGCCCTCTGGGAGGCTCTTGTGGAGCTTTGAGAGGGTGTGGTTCTGGTCCTTGTCTTATAGTGTGCGGGTCGAGATGCATGCGTGATAGTCAGATGTTAGAGCACTGTGGACAGTGAATGAAAATAATAACAATGCAAAACTCAAATCTAAACAGTGGACAACAGTCCTGACCCTACCACCCACACCCTATACTTCTGGAACTGAAGCATCTGTCGCCCAATGAACTAGAAAGTAACAGGCTAAACTAAAACGCTTAGCTTAGGAGCTGTGTGGTGGACCCCTCCTCTGATATCGGATGTGGCCGCAGCATCGGCAGATTTCGCTGAGTTCTGTAGTTCGTTGGGATGTGTATCCCAAAATCCCGGTGGATTGAGGCCTCTCAGCTCTGTCTCATTGTGCCCCCATGGTTCTTCAGATCGTTGGGCTTTGGGAAAAGGTCTGAGTCTACAGTTACCAGGTCCAGAGTTCTGGATTGGCTTTGCTCGGTGGACAGGTTGCGTGTGGATCCCTCCCGCTGTCGGGGCTGGGAGCCCGTCCGTCTAGTGGTGCTTTTGGGCCCTCGAGTAGCTGAACAGGGTGATCTAGATGCCTCTTTGCGGCCTCCATGGCCCTTGCGTGATTGCGTGCGCCTCCTGCGTTGTTTAGGAGATGGTGGTCCGGTAGCCTGGGATCCGGGTGGTGCAGGTGGAGAGGCGGGACGGACCCTGAGGGGTCGTTCTTCAGTCAGCCAGGTCCAAGCGGACTGTGGAGATTCAAAGAAATGCACTTTGTCCTGAAAAACGACTCGAAGACGAGCTGGGAAAAGCAGTCTATATTGGAGGCCAAGAGCGAGCAGCTTCTGTTTGACGTCTGTGTATGAGCGTCGTTGGGCCTGGACTTCCTTGGTGTAGTCCGGAAAAACCATTATGGTATGGTTTTGAAAAGACAGGGTGCCTTGGGTCCGGGCCTCTCTCAGGATAGCGTCTCTATCTTTAAAGTTGAGGATCCTGGCGATGATAGGACGGTGCGGCGCGCCAGGTGGTGGCTTAGGCGCGAGGGACCAGTGGGCCCGCTCGACAGCAAACCAGGCCGACAGTGTGTCTTTGGGCATCGACAATTCCCACCAGGCAGAGATTGTTACGCCGTGACCGATTTTCGCCGTCTTCAGCCCTTCTGTGCAGTTCTTTAGTGTGGGTCCGCAGGTGGGTTACCTGTTCTTTCTGTTGACGGACATCATCCTTGACTGTAGAGAGGTAGGATTCCGCCTTGGAGATGCGAGCTGTGGCATTACGCAGATCCTGCCGGATGAGGGCCATGTCCACCCGGACCTCGCAGATCTTACCCTCCACTGAGGCCTGGGACGTGCTAATTGCCTACAGGATTGCGGTAAGGTTGCCCCTGGGGAGGGATGATTGCTCCCTCCGTCGGGCCCGGCTCGATCGTGGTGAATTGGTCCATTTTGGTTAGCGTTTGTGTAGTGTATGGCTTGGGGGCATGGTCTTTCCCCATAGTGAGTGGTGAGAGAGTCTTTTAACAGGTCGAGTGACGGTGTTTCGCTGTTCTAGGCTCAACTGGTAAGGGGAGCCGGGGAATGGCCTCCCCCCGCTCTCGAGATGCTGCAGTAGAGAGAATTGGGCCCGGTTTTCTATGGTTGGAGCCCACAATCACTGAGGCCTCTTGGGGCCAGGGTTCCACCTAGCAGGGTTCTGCAGTCTGTGTTCGTGGCCTCTAGGCCTGTGAGCATCGATGGCAAGGCTGGACCCAAGGGGAGCGTGGCCCACCGCTCCCAGTCAGGTAAGCTGGTTTGAGGACGCCCTCATTTGGATCCAAGTGATCTTGTTTGGAGCCCAGGGTGAGGATGGGGGCCTCTAGGTCAGGCCCACATCAGGTCCGCAGGCCGGTGCTGGTAAGGGCCCGCAGTGGGGCCCCTGGAGATGGCGGCGGCCCCTCGCGGTAGGTCCAGGGGGCCTGGGGATCCGGGACGGGCGAAGGATTCAGCTCGTGGGAGACTGCTTCCCAGCCCCCCCTCCCTCCAAGTCCGTCCCAAGGACCCGGCTCACCTCAGTGGTAGCTCGAAGGGTCGGTGCCTCTGGTCCGGGTGTTGTCTGCGCCTGGCTCCAGCAGCCCCTCCGACAGCTCAGTCACTGAGGGCTTTGAAGGGAGGAGGCCCGGCTCTAGGTGGGAGGGGCTTGTGAGCACAGTCGCCTTGTTTAAAGCAGGGCTTGGCATGGTGACTGCACCTCCGAGAGCAGCCGATTTGGGGCAGCCGCTGGCCCACCCAGATCCGTCTTGGGCCCTGATTCCCCCCACGTGGTGTCAGAGGGTGACTGGTTGAGCTGGGTCAAGGGCACCTTCCTGGGCCCGATTGGCCTGTGGAGCGGCACGTCCAAGAGAGCATCGGCATCAAGGGTGAGGCAGGCGAGGCAGGAGGGGCAACGGCACGGGGTAGGTGGATGTCTCCTCGGGGCTCCGCTTGGTCTCAGCCTAAGGCTTCCAGCGAGGGAAGGTCCAGGAAATCGTGCTTCTCGGAGGGTCCCCTGGGTTGCAGACCTCAGGGATTAGGTGGCCGTCCACGTTCCAACCCCGGGCCGGGAGCCCCTGCCGGACTGTGTGTCCTGGAGTCGCTGGAGGTGGGAGGCACTCCCCGCCGCCCCAGAGGGGTGATGCGGCGCGGAGCTTGGCGCCCGGACCGGGGCGTCGATTCAGTTCTCAGCGGGTCGCTTTGGCATCAGGGGCCCTCACCTGGCACCGCAGGTGTGGCGCGGGGCTCTGCTGACTCTCCGTTCTCGTGGACGTGACTCCGCACTCCGCCGGTGGTGCCCTCGCTCCCCGGGGCCAGAGTCAGGATCGCCACACCGCATGGGCCGCTCCGTAGGCCCGGGGAGAGAGGCGGCGTGGGCCGGCGTGGGCCGGCGGCTGATGGGCGCTGCCGCGGTCGGCCGCGGGTCGGCTAAGCGCCGAGTGCTGTCAGGAGTCTGTGGGTAAGGCGCCGGGTGTCTGCTATTCCCCGGCCCCGGCAGTTCTATTGCGGTTCCTCCCGGCCTCCTCGAGGCTTCTTGGAGTAAAAGTCAGGTCCGCCATGTTGTGCGGCCACCCTGCAGGCCGCGAGGCGAGATGGCAGTGGTTGGCGGTAGGCGGGTGCCACGGGGCTTCGTTCGCAGCAAAGTGATGGCGCCGCAACGGAGGATGAATATCTGTCACCGGGAGAAGGATTGAGCTGCCGATGGCTGTGGATTTTGGAGCGGATGACGGAGGGGTCCGGAGCACTCTTCGAGTGCGACCGCCATCTTGACGCTCCAAGCCACGCCCCCCCTGTGTGTGCAGTTTTGAATAGCCATTTCGACCTGGAAAATAAACCTTTTGCCAGGCCCAAATCTTACCTTTAAATTTTATATGTCACTCTTAGGGTAGGCCCGGGTCAGCCCAGAGGGCAGGGCGCAGTGTATTTAAAAAGTAGCATGTGTACTTATAGGTTTTACATGTCCTAGTAGTGAAAAACTCTAACATTTGTTTTTCCCTACTGCAAAGCCTACGTCTCCCATAGGATGACACTGGAGTTACCTTATTACATGTAATAAGTGAGTATTTCAAAACAGGAGCAGGTAAGTTTGTCGTCTTTGGAATTGTAATGAAAAATTGTTAATTTAATGATTAGGTAGAAAAAGTCAGTTACAAAATCATTGCCATAGCACATTGCATAAATCAATCCAATCAAATGCATGTTAAATAAGCTAATCCATTAAGGTCAACTCAACAATCCTAAATTGAATAAAAGATACACCCCCGCCCCAACATCGACAGGTGGAAAAACGAAAAAAAAAAACATGCATCGTAATACATAATTGCATATTCATAGATTCATTGCTATGATTTAAGATACATGAGCGTAAATTACACAAGACTAGTAAAGATGATTGACTGAACCCCCAGTTAAATCCAGTATATGACCAAAAGAAAATCTCTCTTATGAGCTACCAAATGATGAGGGAGGCATTAGGCTTACTTAGTGAGAGCGTGATCAAACAATTATGATACTTGAATTAATTGGGCACTCCGCACCAAATGCCCCAGAACTTTTTTAACGCCCCAATTCTTTGTGCATATAGCTTTTCTCTTTGCTTTACTTGCTTCATTTTGCCTACCCACGAATCATAAGTGGGAACCTCAGAAGACTTCCACTTTTCGCAAGATTAGGGATTTGGCAATGAAAAGGAACTGTTGCTGTCTTAAAGTAATTTGCCTCTGAGGAGCTGGTAGACCAAATAGCACCCCAGGGGGCTCATGGGTCATACAAACTTGTAGCCTCGCCAGCCACGTGCGATGGTACAAATCAACAGCTGCTGCTCACCTCCCATAAAGATATTGCGTTGCACCAGGCAGGGATGCCCACTATCACCTCTGTTATTTGCTCTCACAGTTGAGCCCCTGGCAGCGAAGCTGTGGAAGCACCATAGGGAACATGCGCTGCGATATCCAGAAAGACACTTATTAATATCCATGTACGCGGATGATATCACCTTATATCTCCACGAGCCGCACATAAGCCTGAACCGTATTCTCCAAAAGTTCATACGATTCGGGAGGCTGCTGGGAGTCACTATTAACTGGGATAAGTCCCAGATGTTCCCTCTCACACCGAACACACACCAATTTCCTTCAGACTACCCCTAGAAATGGTGCGATACTGAACTTAGATACTTAGGGATAGTAATCTCCAGGGACAAAGAAACAACGCTGAGGGCCAACTATGGCACAGCAGTTGACACAATCACGGAGTCAGTGGCGCGGTGGATTACATTGCCCCTATCGCTCGCAGGGCGTATTTCCCTAATACAAATGAAAGTATTGCCGCAGGTGCTTTATTTATTCACAAATATACCATACTTTTCAGGGCGCCGGTTCTTCCGCACATTGCAAATACAACTAATCAAACTCACACGGGGGGGCAAACAACCCCGAATACGATGGAGCACACTGACCCAACCCTTCGAAAAAGGCGGCTTCGAGGCTCCAGACATGGAACTGTACTTCCTCTGTGCACAAGCACACTTTGCTGTGTATTGGTTCCAACCAACACCTTATATGCCACACCTACAATAGAAAAGGGCTACATGGTCCTCCTCTCCACTACAGCGTTTCTAGGGACTAAACCTCCTTGCAAGAGGAAAAACTAAACAAGACAATGCTTTACTCTCCGCTGCTACCCTTGCCCTACCACCCGCATATTCTGGTTACCCATGAAGCGGCCTGCAGGCACATATTACAGAATAAGGGTGTCAACACATTGGGGGATCTCTACCATGATGGAGTATTTAAATACTACACAACTTTCTTTCAGGAGAAAGCACGCACTCCACTAGAGACTTTTATGTACATTAGAATTAGAGAAGATGTCAGAGTGGCCAAACAAACCTTCGCAATAGAACCCCACACTCTCAATACACTACATATATTATTACAAAACCTGCAACCTATACACACAGTGTCTCGACTATACAGGACCGCACTAATGGAATATCCGGCGGAGATAGGAAGGGCATGCACGGGATGGGGAATTAGAAACCCCATTGACAGACAATCAATGGACATACTGTTGCAATCAAACAGCGGCAATAACAGCCAGTAGCCACCTAAGAATAATCCATTACAAATACCTGTAGCGGGTCTATTATACTCCGGCACAACTGTATAGATACAAACTGTGGCCGGATGACCGCTGCGCGCGATGCCGGAGCACAGGGCGGACTTTCTGCACCTAGCTTGGGAATGCAAAATAATACACGACTACTGGCTGGAGGTACTAAACGCTTTATCACACCTGTCTGAGCAACATATTCGGCCCGATCCTATAACCGCACAACTAGGCTACACAGAGAAGATAGTCATACCATACAGGAAGATCATATCATTGGGGCTGTTATTGGAGAAACAACGGGTTGCTTGTAGATGGGGGAGGGGACGAGCCCCCAAATTCAAGGAATGGCTGAATGACATGACCGATTGCAAAGATCAACTCACCACATACGCTGAGCTGTTACCCCCCACCTCGCGACATATGGGAACCGCTCCACAAGTACTAGTGCTAGAACAGGATAGCGCTGCGGAGGACAACGACACCCGCTAGGACCGGTGGAGACGTAGGCATAGTGGACATGGCATGGTATGGATGAAAGGGGTCCGAGGAGAGGGCCATGGAAGGTGCGCTAGCGATGAACAGTAATTAACATATATGACGGAGGTATGCTAAAAAATATCCAAAGGAAAAACGAGTCTATGGTCCATAAACCGCTGTAACTAATACAACACTGTCTGTAACCTAGGAACTATTTATCGACAACACTATATATCAGTGCAATGTAATGCCGTCTGATTGTTTTTATGCTGAAAATTCTATTAAAAAAAAACTTGTAGCCTCGCACTAATCGACTGGAATATCTTCGTCCAGAAGTGACCAAGAGCTGGACAGGTGAAGCATATATGAAGCCAATCACCTTTGTTAAGTCAACATCTATAGCACGCCGCTAAACTATTGGAGAAATATTTTGGGATGTGAAAAGCCATGTAGTAAAGCATCCATTTAGAAGCCATTCTTTTAGAATTTGTACCCCTGATGGCTTTATGGGGCATTTAATTATACGGGCCCTAAGTGCGCTGATCTATCTTGTTACCTGTAGAAGCTTTGATCTTGGTCAATGCAGTAGCTAAAAACATTTCGCGTAATTGCTGGTGAAGCATGCGGTACCAGTTGCCAATTCTAGTCAAACTTCTCTTTAAGTTTTGTGTACCTAAACACAAAATGTGTGGTAACTTGTATCTAGTACGCTCCGAGAGCTTGGAGATTCTAAGAAAGACAGGGAGCAATCGTTGGAGCGGGAAACTATTTGGCTGATTGCTGGAGGCTGCGTAATCCGACCAAGGAACGCTACTTCGTAGTATTTCCTAATGTGCGGGAGCGCCAGGCCCCTATCTTCATTTGCAATATTAATAATAAAAAACATCCGCGAAATCGGAACCTTTCGCAGAAGCCAAAAGGCGTGTGATGGTTGTGGCTGTTCCACTCCAAGGCTGACCTGACCTGTTTCGCGTGAAATCAGATGCCATTTGCTGTCTGGAGGTGCATGTTGCAGCATCTCTATGTGATTGTCACCATATTTGTGTCTGTGATCATTTTCTGCAAAGACATCAAATTAGTACGAGCCTCCTTCCCCTGTCAAAGGAAGTGGTGAAATGCTTTATCTATCTCCTTAAAACAGGATTGATGAACTTTGATCATAACTCTAGAGAAGATAAAATGAACAACGGAAGAATGGCCATTTTGATTAATGCAATTCACCCTATAATTGTCAGGGACAAGGACTGCCTTTGCAGTAACAGACCACACACCTTGTTAACCCCTTCGCTGCTAGGCCTTTTCCCCCCCTGTGCTAAGCCTTTTTTTGGCTATTTTGGGTAGTTCGCGCTTAAGCCCCTGTAACTTTTTGACCACATAAGGTATCCATGCCAAATTTGCGTCCTTTTTTTCCAACATCATGGGGATTCTAAAGGTATCCAGGGTTTGTGTATTCCCCTGTAGGGGACCCAGAAATTAGCCAAAATACAGCTAAAATTTGTTTTTTGGGGGAAAAAAGGGCTCCATATTAAAGCGTCTGGTTTTTCCCTGCAAATGGTATCAAAAAAGGGGTTGTGGTGCTGAAATCACCATCTTCCCAGCTTTCAGGGACAAGCAGACTTTTGTCAGAATACCAACATTTTTCACACAGTTTTGGCATTTTTCTGGGTCATAGCCTATTTTTGCTATTTTTTGTGCTTTCAACCTCCTTCCAGTTAATGGTAGAAATAGGTATGAAAGCAATAATGGATCCTGGAGAGCTATACATTTTAGAAAAGTAGACAAACTTCTGAATTCAGCAAGGGGTCATTTGTATAGATCCTTCAAGGTTTCTTCATAGAAACTAACAGTTAAATATAGGAAAAATTGAAAATTAGTTTAAAAAAAAAAGCCATTTGTGTCAACGTTTTCACCTGTAACTTCTAATTATGACAGCTGTATGAAAGCAATATACCGTTACATTTGCTGGACCTTTCTGGTTGTGGGGATATATAGGACTTGTAGGTTCACCAAGAACCCGACGAACCCAGAGCCAATAACTGAGCAGCGTCTTGCAATGGTTTTTTTATTATCTACCGGGTATATAGCAATTATTTTGGGAAAATGTATACATGGAAAAATTGGTATGAAAGACACCTATGTATATCTGAAATGGGAACAAAATATAGAGTTTAGAAACAGTAGATATTTGCACATTTCCGAAATTGGGAGTACCCATACTAGCATGAGAATTATAGGTAATTTTTCAAAATGACTTCTTTTTTACACATTGTCTTTCATTTGGAAGGCAGAAATGCATCGAAAGTCAATAGGTAATAACAGTTGCTCTACAATCCTGTGTTACCCTAAGTCTCCCGAGAAAAATGGTACCTCACTTGTGTGGGTAGGCCTAGTGCCCGCAACAGGAAACGGCCCAAAACGCAACGTGGACACATCACATTTTCACAGTGAAAAATTACCCTTTTTTTGCAAAGTGCCTAGCTGTAGTTTTTGAACCCTAGCTCTGCTGGCACCTAGGGAAACCTAGCAAACCTATACATTTTTGACAACTAGACACCCAGGGGAATCCAGGATGGGGTGACTTGACTGGCTCTCACCAGGTTCTGTTACCCAGAATCCCTTGCAAACCTAAAAAATTGACAAAAAAAAACACATTTTCCTCACATTTCTGTGGTGGAAAGTTTTGGAATCTGCGTGGATACACAAAATTCCACCCACCCCGCGTTCCCCAAAGTCTTCCGAGAAAAATGGTACCTCACTTGTGTGGGTAGGCCTAGTAACCGCAACAGGAAACGGCCCAAAACGCAGGGTGGACACACCACATTTTCAGAGTGAAAAATGACCCTTTTTTTGCAAAGTGCCTAGCTGTAGTTTTTTAACCCTAGCTCTGCCGGCACCTAGGGAAACCTAGCAAACCTATACATTTTATTGAGGCGACATCAAAATTGCCTATCAAATAATGTTTTGGGCCCTTGCCTGTCACGGGTACTTGGGCCTCCCACACGAGTGAGGCACCATTTTTATCATGAGACCTGGGGGAACGCTGGGTGGTAGGAAATTTGTGTCAGTCCGGTGATGCCACAACCTTCCCACACAAAAATGAGTGGAAAAAGTGATTTTTTCAGCTAAATTGGAGGTTTGCAGGGGAATCTGGGTAAGAAAACGTTGGGGTATCCACGCAAGCCATACCTCCCTGGAATCCTCCGGGTGTCTAGTTTTCAGAAATGTGTGGGTTTAGTAGGTTTCCCAAGGTGGCCACCGAGCACGGGGCCAAAAACCCAGGTGACCCCCTTGCAAAACCAGGTCATTTTGTGATAGGCAATTTTGATGTTGCCTCAATACGTTTTGGGCCCTTGCCTGTCGCGGGTACTTGGGCCTCCCACACAATTGAGGCACCATTTTTATCGGGAGACCTGGGGGAACGCTGGGTGGTAGGAAATTTGTGTCAGCCCGGTGATGCCACAACTTTCCCACACAAAAAACTGTGGAAAAAAAGATTTTTTCAGCTAAATTTGAGGTTTGCAGGGGATTCTGGGTAAGAAAATGTTGGAGGATCCACGCAAGCCATACCTCCCTGGAATCCCCCGGGTGTCTAGTTTTCAGAAATGTGTGGGTTTGGTAGGTTTCCCTAGGTGGCCGCCGAGCACAGGGCCAAAAACCCAGGTGACCCCCCTTGCAAAACTAGGTCGTTTTGCGATAGGCAATTTTGATGTCGCCTCAATACGTTTTGGGCCCTTGCCTGTTGTGGGTACTTAGGCCTCCCACACGAGTGAGGCACCATTTTTATCGGGAGACCTGGGGGAACGCTGGGTGGTAGGAAATTTGTGTTAGCCCGGTGATGACACAACTTTCCCACACAAAAAACTGTGGAAAAAGTGATTTTTTTCAGCTAAATTTGAGGTTTGCGGGGGATTCTGGGTAAGAAAATGTTGGGGGATCCACGCAAGCCATACCTCCCTGGAATCCTCCGGGTGTCTAGTTTTCAGAAATGTATGGGTTTGGTAGGTTTCCCTAGGTGGCCGCCGAGCACAGGGCCAAAGACCCAGGTGACCCCCCTTGCAAAACCAAGTCGTTTTGTGATAGGCAATTTTGATGTTGCCTCAATACGTTTTGGGCCCTTGCCTGTCGCGGGTACTTGGGCCTCCCACACGAGTGAGGCACCATTTTTATCGGGAGACCTGGGGGAACGCTGGGTGGTAGGAAATTTGTGTCAGCCCGGTGATGCCACAACTTTCCCACACAAAAATGTGTGGAAAAAGTGATTTTTTTCAGCTAAATTTGAGGTTTGCAGGGGATTCTGGGTAAGAAAGTTGGGGGATCCACGCAAGCCATACCTCCCTGGAATCCCCCGGCTACTAGTTTTCAGAAATGTGTGGGTTTGGTAGGTTTCCCTAGGTGGCGGCCGAGCATGGGGCCAAAAACCCAGGTGACCCCCCTTGCAAAACTAGGTCATTTTGTGATAGGCAATTTTGATGTTGCCTCAATACATTTTGGGCCCTTGCCTGTCGCGGGTACTGGACTCACCCACACAAGTGAGGTACCATTTTTCTTGGAAGACTTTGGGAAATGCGGGCTGGGTGGAATTTTGTGGATCCATGCAGATTCCAGAACCTTCCACCACAGAAATGTGAGGAAAATTTGGTTTTTTGGACACATTTTGAGGTTTGCAAGGTATTCTGGGTAACAGAAGCTGGTGAGAGCCAGACAAGTCACCCCATCCTGGAGTCCCCTGGGTGTCTAGTTTTCAAAAATGTATAGGTTTGCTAGGTTTCTCTAGGTGCCGGCAGAGCTAGGGTTCAAAATCTACAGCTAGACACTTTGCAAAAAAAGGGTCCGTTTTCACTGTGAAAATGTGGTGTGTCCATGTTGCGTTTTGGGCCGTTTCCTGTCACGGGCACTAGGCCTACCCACACAAGTGAGGTACCATTTTTCTCGGAAGACTTTGGGGAACGCGTGCTGGGTGGAATTTTGTGGATCCACGCAGATTCCAGAACTTTCCACCACATAAATGTGGGGAAAATGTGTTTTTTTTACAAAGTTTGAGGTTTGCAAGGGATTCTGGGTAACAGAACCTGGTGAGAGCCAGACAAGTCACCCCATCCTGGATTCCCCTTGGTGTCTAGTTTTAAAAAATGTACAGGTTTGATAGGTTTCCCTATGTGCCAGCTGCGCTAGGGCCCAAAATCCACAGGTAGGCACATTGCTAAAAATAAATCTGTGCCTAGTGGACCTTCTGCCGCCCTGTGGGGGATCGGGGGGGGGGGGAGGGGCGGGTTGCCCCGATATGTCCCCAAGGGGGGCAGAAAGACTGTGGCTATTTTTTGGGGGATGGGGCATTGGTATGCCCATTCTGGGCAGCCCCCACGCCCACGCATAAAAAAAGCCAGCATAATCGCTGGCGCCTAGAGGGCTTTCTGCCCCTCCCGGGGGGGGGCAGAAAGACTGGAATTTCTCTGGGGGGATGGGGATATTGTCATGCCCATTTTGGGCAACCCCCACCCCTACATGAATACAAAAAAAAAATCTCTGGTTTCTAGTGGGCTTTCTGCCCCCCCCCCCGGGGGGGGAGAAAGACTGGAATTTTTGCAGGCTGGGGGTGAGGGCATTGGCATGTCCATTTTGGGCAGCCCCCACCCCTGATTCAAATTGGCAAAAAAAATCCTTGGCGTCTAGTGGGCTTTTTGCCCCCCCCCGGGGGGGCAGAAAGGCTGTAATTTTGGCGGGGGTGGGGGCATTGGCATGCCCGTTTTTGGCAGCCCCCACCCTAATTAAAATTGCCCCAAAACAAATCCCTGGTTTTTAGTGGGCTTACTGCCCCCATCTGCCCCCCGGGGGGGCAGAAAGACTATAATTGTTGCGGGGATGGGGGAATTGGCTTGCCCGTTTTGGGCAGCCCCCATCCTAATTCAAATTGCCCTCAGAAAAAATCCCTGGCTTCTAGTGGGCTTTTTGCCCCCCCCCGGGGGGGCAGAAAGGCTGTAATTGTGGCAGGGGGGTGGGGGCATTGGCATGCCCGTTTTGGGCAGCCCCCACCCTAATTAGAATTGCCCAAAAGAAATCCCTGGCGTCTAGGGGGCTTTCTGCCCCCCCGGGGGGGAAGATTGGGGGCTGCTGCCCCCATAAAGGCTGTAATTGTGGCGGGGGTGGGGGCATTGGCTGGCCCGTTTTGGGCAGCCCCCACCCAATTAAAATTACCCCCCAAAAAATCCCTGGTGTCTAGTGGGCTTTCTACCCCCCAGGGGGGGGCAGAAAGGCTGTAGTTGTGGCGGGGGGTGGGGGCATTGGCGTGCCCGTTTTGGGCAGCCCCCACCCTCATTGAAATAGCACACAAAAAAATCCCTGGCATCCAGTGGGCTTTCTGCCCCCCCCGGGGGGGGCAGAAAGACTGAATATGGCCAATTTTTTTTGGGGGGGGAAGCAAAGGCCCTTGCCCAAGGGGCCGCTCCCCCCTCCCTGGTGTCTAGTGGTGGATCCCTGCTTGGGGATCGCCCTCCCGTCTTTCTACGTGCTCAGGGGGCTGAGATAGCCCCCTGAGCACGTAGAAAGTGAAACTGAAATGAGCCTAAAGGCTCATTTCAGTTTCGGTTTCAGTGAAATGACGTCAGCGCGACGTGCGCGCTGATCGTCATTTCACTGAAACAGGGGGGGGGCCTCGGGAGCTGGGGAAGCTCTTCCCCAGCTCCCGACGCAACAGGGAAGAAATAGAAATCCCACTGGTGCCTGCACCAGAGGGATTTCCGGGGCCATGTGCCATGACGGCCGGGAGCCGTCGTGCGCACACGAGCACCGTTGCGCACGACGGCTCCCGGCCGTCGTGCGCATGGAAGGGGTTAAGAGTGGCAAAGTAATTTAATTGGTATAGGTCTGGAAAGCTATGCAAGACAAAGGCCCAGATAGGTAACAGGGCGATTCGCGGAGTAATGCAGCCTCATTTTAACGGGTAGAATTGAGGAGGAGCAATTAAACAGAAGGACCTCAGATTTAACATGATTCATTTTTTAACCCCCAATGTCTTTAACAGTCTGGGTTTTGGCAAACGCTTTGAAGATGTTCTGCTCCTCTGCGGCTAAATAGAGAATCATGTCGTCCGCGAAGAGCTTAATCTTGGGTACTCCTTGCAGGGGGGCCTGAACCAGAGGAACTTACCACAATGCAGCTGCCAAGGGTTCTATGAAAAGGGCAAAAAAGAATCGGGGACATAGGGTATCCCAGCCGTGCACCTCTTCTGTTGAAAACTGATCCCACCATTTGCGAATTAACTACCACTTTTGCCTCTGGCTTACTATATAGATTTCCAATAAACAAACCAAATTCGAGGGTAAGCCAAAACGAAGCATAATGGCAAACAGAACTTTCCACTGCACAAGATCAAAAGCCTTTTCGGAGTCTAGCATGATGATGACTGCCTTAATCTTATTGCTTGAACAGAAATCTATTGCCTGCAGCAGGAGATTAGTGTTTGATTAAATCGATTTTGCAGGTAAGAATCCACTTTGGTTGCTGTGGACCACAGTTTGAGCGAAAGGGGCTATCCTGGAAGCTATGATTTTCATGAAAAGCTTGTAGTCACTATTCAATAGACTGATACGACAATAGGAGCCAGGTTTCTCAGGTGGTTTATCTTTCTCTAGGAAGCTGATAATTATTGCCTCCGTGAAGGAGCTAGGCACTTCGCATCCATCCAGAATTTCAATAAATAGAATGACTAAAAATTCACCAATATCCACCTGGCCTTTGGGTCTCTAACAACCTTCGGCACTTCATCTGGCAAATCCTGTGAAATCAAAATTGCCAGCCTCCCTCCCCCCTAACTGCTGTGCTAGCTGACGCATAAAATGTGTGTAAAATAAAGCTTGGAGTCTTGGGTAGCTTGGCCAATGCCTTGAGGTAAGTTTCCTGGAAAAGCATAATCTGTGCTTTGGATGCCTTAAGCCACTCCAGGAGACCTGAGATTCATGGAAGGGGAGTTTTTTACTGGCTTAAACAACAGCCTCCTAGCCCTCCCACAGCCATTTCCTAATGATGCCCCACTGGTTTCATCTATGCTAGGTGAAAGTTACTAAATTACTTTTTCCCTAGCCACTTGCGGCCCCCGACAAGGACAGCGTAATGTAGCCACTCACTGATCATAAAAACGAAAAACACCCTGACCTCTCTACCCGAGTTTTCCTGACTTCAAGTGTCCCCAGACCCCCACCCCACACCTACTGCCCCTGGAGCCCCACCCATCCTAGGTTTACTCAGAAGGAATTGCCCACCTACCCTTCCATGCCCGCTCCCCCGTCCTCCCCCACCCTCTGCCCCTGAATGAGAGCCCTGACCTGGCACTCCTAAGACCACAAACAAGGATATCCGAGGGCTTCCCAGTCTATAACAAAGCCACATGGGCTTGAGCCAAAAGGAGCGACATATTGCACATATTCAAAATATAGAGAAATCTGCTAAATAACAAGAATAAAACATTGCATCAGATAGTGCCTCTTCCTGCTCCCACCCCCGTCTCAGACTTTTGAATTACGTGTAAAAAGTCCTTAGCCTGATCTACTGAGTGAAAAACTTGTGATTGTCCCTTGTAGAGGACTTTCAACTTAGGCTGTTGAACAATTCCGGCAGGCGCCCCTTGGCTCTTGAAGTCTGTCAGCTCTATAAAGACCCTACAATGCCATGTAACCAAAATTGACATATCTGAATAAATTCTGAAGGAATAGTTATCTGAAGTGGAATACGCTTTGTCTCTGATGGCTTGGGACAGGATCTGCTCTTTCACATAAAAATCGCCAAAGTTCATCAAAATGGTGAGCGGGTATTTAGCATTGGAGGGTTGAAATGCTGGGACACGCTGCACCCGGGTAATTGTAAGATCCATGTCTTTAGTTGTCATTTCAGGGCACATGTGCTTGTTAATAAGATCAGAGATAAACTGACATTCTGGCCGTTTTCGTGGCCCTTCGGAATTCCAACAAATCGCACATTAGAAAGGCGAGATCTATTTTCTACGTCGTTGAGCTTCAGCAGAAGTTCTGCCAGTTCTAATTGGATTTAAAAAGTTGTGGTTTCTTGTTTGTACATATTATCCTCCATGTCTGAGACTCTTTGCTCCCCCCCTTGAGACACCCGGAAAGTAAGCAACTGAATATTGGCATTGATCTGACCCAATTCCTTGTTTGTCTTTTTGTGGGCTTCCTCCTGTGAAATCTTCATCACCCTGTGTTCATCTAGGATTTGATGTAACATCTCCACGATCGGAGGTGTATGGGCCAGAAGCAATAATGGAGCTGGAGAGGATGCTGCTGCCTGAGTCTGGACCTGAGCCTGTGAGGATGGAGGATCTTCGACCTGATTCTCATCCGACTATTGGAGATTTCCTGGCATCTTCTGAAGAGCTGCTACATGTGGGGGATTGGACAGATCTGCAGAGATATGATGCGGACTCTCAAAGCCTTTGCTAGTATTGCACAACCTGCTGCATTCATACATAGAGTCCGAAGCCTCCTTTTCCTTTTGCGGTCCCCGGGGCTGGCATCCGAGAACATGGGGTATGCTGGTAGCACCTTTAATAATGCTGGATTGACAAGCGAGGTTACATAGAGGGCATTTTCCAAGTTGGAGCGCACTTTTGACTTATTATCCAGGGCTAGTGCCCGTCTTCCACTTCCTAGAACGGGTAAATTGGGGGCAGCTCTGGTGTAATGGAGCAAGAAGGCTCTGCTCCGCTAGGCCCTTCCCCAGTGACTTCCTGGTATTTCAATACCCCCAACTTCTGGAGATTCATTTCCTGAGGCAGATGATCTGGGAAAATGATCTGCTGCGCCTCTTCCAGGGTGCTAGCCCCATGCATTGAATGTTAATGGGATTTATAAAGTGCACGAATACCCGGAGGTGTCTTGGCGCTGAGGACACAGTAAGCCCGCTCAGGCATCTAGTTCTGGAACAACCAGGTTTTTAATCCTTTCTTGAAGGTGGAGAGGGAGCTCGCACTTCTGAGCTCACACGGAAGAGTGTTCCAGAGTTTAGAGGTGCCAAAGAGAAAGCTGCGGCCACCCCAGTGCGATGTTCGAATTCTGGGCACTGTCAGGAGTTTGGCCCCTGTAGAACGGAGATGTCTGGTTGGTTCATACCAGGCAAAAAGGTTTTGCAGAAAGACAGGACCTGTGTGGTTCAGTGCTTTGTAAGCCAGACACAGCGCCTTGAATTTGATGCGTTGTGCTACAGGAAGCCAGTGCAGACTGAGAATCTCTTTAGATACAGATTTGCACCTAGGGGTTTTGGACAGTAACCGTGCTGCTGTATTTTGAACAATCTGAAGCTTTTTCAAGCACTGCTTCTGTATGTTCAGGTAAAGCCTGTTACAGTAATCCAGTTTAGACTGAATCAGCGATGTTACTACAGTTTTCTGGTGTCCACGGGAATATAAGGAAGAATCTTCCTTACTTTCTTAATAAGGAAGTGGGAGGCGGAGACAGTTGCATTCGTATGCTGAGTGAGCGAAAGTTTGTTGTCGAACCACACTCCCAGGTTCTTAGCCTTAACCGCTGGTTTTGGTGGTTCTCCCATCTCTGCCGGCCACCACAGATTGCCCCAGTTTGGCCGCATATTACCAAAGATCAGGACCTCTGTTTTTTCAGAGTTGAGTTTAAGACAGTGTGTACTCATCCATCGGTTTATAGTACACATACAGTTCTGAAATTGCTGAACAGGAGGAGCCTGATTTTATATGCGGCCACCACAATCTGGGTGTCATCGGCGTAAGATGTCAGGCTGAACCCAAAGTCCCGGATCAAAGGAGCCAGTTCGGAGACATAGGGGTCGATTCCGATTCGGGCCGGAAAAAGCACCGACCGACTCGGATCCGGAAAAAATACCGACCGACACGTACCAGTGGCGCCCGACACGCCAAGTACGATGCAAGCCGCGATAAATCCGACCGACACGTCAGGAAACCAAGCCGACCGACCGACCCGCTCGGAAAATAGCAATCCGGCCGGAAAACACGCGAATCCAACCGACCGACACGCACCCGGAACAAATCCGACCGAATCGTACCCGCCAACTCCAACCTGCAAAGTACGATGCAAGGCGCGAAAAACACGACCGAGTCGGACGGAGGACAAGCCGTACGACCGACACGCATACAAAACCGAGCCGAAGCAACACAATACACCGCGACCGACGCGTACGCAGCATACAAAACTGCACAAACACAGCGTGAACGAAACGGAAAACACCGTACGAGACCAATGCAGGGTCCGACTCGGTCACAAGAACGTTTCCAACATACACAAACAGCACAAAGGAAAAATCAACCAAAAAAAGGCCAAACAAGCAATTACCAAGCCAATAAATACTGGGGGGGTGGGGACAGAGAACAAAGACACACCAACAACTCCACCTATATAAAGGACACAAATCACTACCATGAGCCTTTGCAAATGCCATTCCACTGCCAGCACCCAAGAGAAAGCAACCACACACCCACAGCTCATCCCTCACACAAGCCACACACCAGCAGCACACCAACAAATACCTACCTCACATACACCCAGCACAACACACACCCACACACCCTCACCTGCACACCAACACACACATCACCCACTATCACCACCCATCACCATGCCCCCCAAGAAGAATCCCAAGTTCCTAGATAGTGAATTGGAAGTCATGGTAGACGAGATCCTCAGGGTGGAGCCACAGCTGTTTGGCACTCTGGTCCAACAGACCCCCATGTCGCAGAAAACCAAGATGTGGGAGAGGATCACCAACAGGGTGAACGC